>OX336388.2:1712549977-1715049977 GCA_946902985.2 Meconema thalassinum | reverse complement strand
AGTACTGAAATGTTGTACAGTGATAATGGGCACTACTAGAAGTTCACCTGTGAGACTCTCAAAGACCTGTTAAGTACAGAACGAACATGCCTGCCAGGCGAAGTTGAAACATTTAAATAGACTTTTCTTGCGATTTAACAATCCGAGCGCAGTGAAACATAGTACAGTAAATGTTTATACTCATTGGTATGCACTGATATCTAATTACGTTCAATTGTTTGCATAATCTCAAGATAGCTGCTGAGCGAAATGTCAAAATTAAGTTTTTATTTCTTGTGTACTAATCATGCGATCGAAGTCAACGTTTGAATAATGAACCTACGCAATAATCGTCATCTAATAGTACATAACTCTATGGACTACATATATAAAAATCCAACATGGCGACCATCCGAAATATTTAGATGGTTCTCAATATCTACTAAAATATGACAGCAAGCAAACTGAAATCTTGTATGTTGGTAAAGGCTATGACCATAAGTTCACCTAAGGGTCTTTCAATTACCTGCACAATACTAGCACAGGTAGAACATGGCGGCTAGGCGAAATTTTAATATTTAAATGGAGGTTTTTAACGATTTCAGTATCCGAGCGCAGTGAAACTTGGTACGGTAAATGCTTATACAAATTTTAATCCACTGCCATCTAATTCATTTCAATTGTTTTCATAACCACAAAATGGTGGCTGTGCGATATTTTAAAATCACGTTTTTATTTCTTGTGGCCGAATCATGCTATTGAAGTTTGAATAATACACCTACGCAATAATATTTATGTAATTGTATAGGTACATAACTCCGAAGCATACATATATAAAATCCAACATGGCGGCGATCCGAAATATTAAGACGGTTCTCAATATCTACGGATCTATTATATCAATCAAGCTGAAATTTTGTATGTTGATAGAGGCAATTAACATCAGTAGGATACATGAAAATAGGCTCTATAGTTCTTCACGGAACTACTTGTTATTTATTCGGGTTTTAAAGAGGTGGTAAGGGGGTAAACATGCATTTCATTGAATAACGATATATCATGAGTTGTTTCTTTGGGGATGTGATATTCGGTATATAAACTAATCATTAAAATAATCAGACATATGTCTAAGGGTTTATCGATGAGGTGTATATTATGAGGTGAAAGGGGTGAAAATTGGGGGTTGAGGGATTCCTAATGGAGCGTGTATCTCTTAAACGACATAGGCGAGAAGTTTGAAATTCGGCGAAAAAAAACCAGCTTAAAATATAAATAAATAGGTGTTCGATCGTTTTTTCGTAAATCCAATTTAAGGGGCCCTTGGAGAGGAGTGAAATTCTGGGGGAAAAAACAAAAAAGAAAGTGTCCTAACTCACTCACTCATCAAACTCAGGGGGAAGAACAGCTCAAAAATAAGTAAATATGTGTTCGACCGTATTTCTTTTCATAAATCCAATTTAAGGGGTTCATGAGAGGGGTGAAATTCTGAAAAATAATTGAAATAAAATCTCCTGTCTGACTCACTCACTCATCATCGCCCAGCCAAAATTATGGAAGTTAGAAACATGACATTTTGGGGCTATGTTCGTTGTAGGTCGATAACGTCCACTAAGGAAGGAATTTTGGATATTCAGGTTCTAAAGGGGTGTTAAGGGGGTAGACTTGCATTTAATTGAATAACAATATATCCCGATTGGTTTCCTTTGGGATAGGATACTCGGCATATAAACTCATCATTAAGAATAAGAAGACACATGTCTGAGGGTTTATCGATGTGGTGTATATTATGAGGTGTATGTGTGAAAAGTGAGTGTTGAAGGATTCTTAACGGAGCAAGTATCTCTTAAAAGACAGAGGCAAAAATTATGAATCTCAGGGAGAAAAATCAGCTTGAAAAAGTAGTAAATAGGTGTTCGATCGTTTTTTCATAAATCCAATTTAAGGGGCTCATAGGGAGGGTCGAAATTCTGGGGAAAGAAGTCCACTAAGGAGGGATTTTTGGATATTCACTCATCATCCCCCAGCACACCTATTGCAGTTAGAAACTTAAAATTTTGGGGATATGTTTGTTGTATATCGAAAAAGTCCATTAAGGATGGATTTTTGGATAGTCATGTTCTGAAGGGGTGTTAAGGGGGTTAAACATGCATTTTGTTGAATAACAATATCTCACGAGTTGTTTCATTTGGGGATGTGATATTCGGCATATAAACTAAGCATTCAAAATAAGAGCCGGCCCCGTGGTGTAGGGGTAGCGCGCCTGCCTCTCACCCGGAGGCCCCGGGTTCGATCCCCGGCTCCGTCAGGGATTTTAAAACTGACGTGAGGGTTGGAACGGGGTGCACTCAGCCTCGTGAGGACAATTGAGTAGCTGTCTGGCAGTGAGACAGCGCCCCGATCACGAATACCAAGATTAACGGCCGAGGGGACCCGACGCGCTGATCACGCGTCACCCCAATATCTGCAGGCCAAATGGCTGGGCAGCGGTCGCTTGGTCGGCCTTAGCCCGTCATGGGCTGGATAGTGCCAGGGGTTGACTTTTTTTGATTCAAAATAAGCTGACACATGTCTAATGGTTTTTCGATGTGGTGTATATTATGAGGTGAAAGGGATGAAAAGTGGGGGTTGAAAGATTCCTAACGGAGCGTGTAACTTATCTCTTAAACGACATAGGCGAGGAGTTTGATTTTCTCCGAGTTTCAATCAGCTTAAAAATAAATAAATAAATGAATAAATAATTAAAATAACTAGGTGTTCGACCGTTTTTTCATAAATCCAATTTAAGGGGCCTATGGGGTGGGGTGAAATTCTGGAAGAAAAACGTCCACTAAGGAAGGATTTTTGGATGTTCACTCTCATCGACCAACCAAAACTATTAAAGATAGAAGAAGGGGATATGTTTGTTTTGTGTCGAAAAATTCTACTAAGGAGGGATTTTTGGATATTCAGGTTCTAAAAAGGTGTTAACGGGGTTAAACCTGCATTTCATTGAATAACAATATGACACGACTATGACGCGAGCGAAGCGAGGCTAAAAATGAGATGGTGTGTGTCTGTGTATTACTCAATCACGCAAGAACCACTGGTCCGATTTACATGAATTTTACATGGAAGTAGCTGATTTACCTGGTTAACATATAGGCTACTTTTGATTTCAATACTTTGCACTATTTAAAGATGGCGACCATTTTAGTGACGTCACTACACCCTTTGGTTTCAAACTTTCATATTTCCATTTCAAATAAAAAGTCAACGCTAAGAAATAGCAAAATTTTGATGGCATGCACGAGGTTTAAAATTACATTTTCTATCCAAAAGGTAACGGTTAGCGAGTAAAACCTAAATTCGTGCTATAAAACACGGTCAACGCCGAACGGTGTAGTTGGACAAAATGTTCCATTCTTAATCTCCCTCTGCGCAGCACCTCGCCTATTCCCTGTTTTAACTGGCACCTTCACATTTTAATTTATTTATGACGCGTAGCGAAACACGGGTACTTCAGCTAGTATATATATATATATATATATATATATATATATATATATATATATATATATATATATAAAGGAATGTCTGCCTGTTCGTCTTTTATGCGTTCATAAACCATTCATAAGATTGCGATCAAATTTTGGTGAGATGTAGTACACACTTTCGGGACGTTCATAGGCATAGTTAATCCATTTCAAAATAGATAGCGCGCGAGTAGTTTAAACAAATGCGTAATGGTGATGCGTTCATATACAATTCATCCGATTGCGATCAAATTTTGGTGAGTTGTTGTGCACAGTCCCGGAAAAGTTATAGGCGCGGTAAATCCAATTTACAATTGATGGCGCACGAGTAGCTTTAACAAAATGGCGTTTGTTTGTTTCAAGAAATTCCCACATGCGTTCATATACCATTCATCCCATTGCGATGAAACTTGTGTGAGATTTTCTGTACACTTCAGGTAAGGTTTCTGGTTTAGTAAATCCACTTAATAATTGGTAGCGCACGAGTAGATTCAACAAATGAACAACGACGGGCGAAGCGTTTCAACAAAGTCCTGTGTGCGTTCAAATACCATTTGCCCGATAGTGATGAAACTTGGGTGAGAGGTTGTGTACATTACAGGCAAGGTTTCTGGCTTAGTAAATCCATGTTATGATAGGTAGTGCACGAGTAGATTCAACAACCGTGCGACGACGCGCGAAGCGTTTCAAAAAAGTTCCGTATGCGTTCATATGCTAATCATCTGATAGTGATGAAACTTGGATGTGATCATGTGTACACTTGAGGGAAGGTTTCTGGCATAGTAAATCCACTTAACAATAGGTAGCGCACGAGTAGATTCAACAAATGAGCGACGACGGGCGAAGCGTTTCAACAAAGTCCGGTATGCGTTCGTATACCATTCGTCCGATAGCGATGGAACTTGGGTGAGAGGTTGTGTACACCACAGCCAAGGTTTCTGGCTTAGTAAATCCATGTTATAATAGGTAGCGCACGAGTATATTCAACAAATGAGCGACAAGGCGCGAAGCGTTTCAACAAAGTCCAGTATGCATTCATATACTATTCGTCTGATAGCAATGAAACTTGGGTGAGATGTTGTGTACAGTTAGGGAAGGTTTCTGGGTTAGTAAATGCACTTTACAATAGGTATCGCACAAGTAGATTAAACAAATGAGCGACGACGCGCGAAGTGTTTCAACATAGTCCCGTATGAGTTCATATACCATTCGTCTGATAGCGACTAAACTTGGGTGAGTTGTTGTGTACAATCCAGGGAAAGTTTCAGGCTTCGTAAATCCATTTTACAATAGGTAGCGCACAAGTAGATTCAACAAATGAGCGAAGACGCGCAAAGCGTTTCAACAAAGTCCCGTATGCAAGTAGGGGAGCAGTGAGAGTTCTATTACACTCTAGAACCCTCCTTGCCCCACAACTAAGCCTCAGCCATGTAATATTTGCGAAAGCTCGTGAACCCAAGGTCGGATGTTGACAAATGATGTGTCCTTGGACTCGAGTTGATGTCCTCTTTCCTATGGACCACTCGTTATATTTTTGAAAAAAAATTTGAACATTTGTGTTTTCGATAGTGGGTGATAGTTAGAAAACCAAACATGATAGAATGTTGTGCAATAGCTTAAACGAACGGTCTTTATGTCCTTTATTTTCTATAATAAAACGTTTTTATTTTTTACATTTTTTTGAAAAAAGTTCAATTTTGAAAGTTTTATATTTTGGAAACTAAAGAGTTTACAAAAATGAATGGCCCTGACCCCCTCTTCCCCCAAAATAAATTTAAAGTCTCTAGGACTAAAACTGTGCAGTAGTGTGAATTGGACAGTTGAGTCGCTCCCTATTTTCATATAAACTTGGGCCGATATCGCCCGAACGCGTGGTCGTATTTTAACGAACGAGTTATTGTTGGCGTTGGGAGGACGTCCTATTGGCTAAGCATGTGTGTTGGTATTTAAAAAAAAATGAAAATGTTTTTTTTTTTATTGGCACTTTTTTGGAAACGGTGAATTGGAAAAAAAAAAGTTTGTTTGACGTTAATGAAAGGTGGGTATGGCCTCTAGGCGGACAGCAAGCTTCAAGGGTGTAGGAGGAAAAAAATTATAGCCTACTTTCTCGCGAACATTGGTGATCATTGGCGAACGGATGGTCGGATTTTAACAAATGAGGTGTCGTTGGACTCGAGCTGACGTCTTCTTTCCTATAGACAACTCGTTATATTTTTCAATTTGTTTTTTGAAAATTTTCTTTTTCAAAAGTAGGTAATAGTTTGAAAACCAAACATGATAGAATGTCGTGCCATAGTTCAAACCAATTGTCTCTAAGACCTTTATTTGTTATAATAATACTTTTTTATTTTTGAGACTTTTTGGAAACACTGAAATTTTGAATTTTTACTATTTTGGAAATTAACACGTTGACAAATAAGTTTGTTTTACATAAACGAAAGGTCCCTACCCCCTCTACCATGAAAATAAATGTCAAGTCTCTAGGACAAATAAACTATGTTTTTTAATTTTTTATTTTTTATTTATTTTTAAATAAAAGAGTGTTTGTAGACAGAGAGCCGGTAGCGCTTGACGTATGTTACAACGAGGCTATGATTGGCCATGGTGGATACTGGAAATGGCTATTTCGACGGGGCGATGTATGGCAAAACGAGGGGTCGCTTTTCGATATTTTTTTTCCTATGACAGATGAATGAAGGCGAATATTTCAAAAATCCCCCATGACGATCGTTAAAACATGTTGGTAAACACTGACCAGTAACCAGACAAAATTAATAATGGTATGAGGGGAAGTTGTTAACAACAGAACTTGTTTTTTCTATGTCTGACTGGCAGCCAGAATGGGAAAACAGAATATCTGCTCGAGAGGCCAGCTTTGAGCCTGGCTGGCTGGGTGACAGGATGTAACATGTTATCGCGATTCAGGAATGTAAGCAGACGGGACAACAGGCCAATGGAAAGTTACAGTGACGTAGAGGTCACTGGGAGGTCGAACAATATCGCAACGACGTCAGAGAAATAATGCAGTAAGCGAGTATAACTCCTCCCCCTACCATTGCCATAGCCAATTGCAGGGCAAGAGCGATGTTAACAGCTGTGGCAAGAGGGACACAAGGCGAGGGGCTGGACAAGGAGAGGAGGGCAGGGGGTATTAGAGTGTTGATCATGTTATGACACACAGTCAGTCATTACTGTTTTAAACGTTGCAGTGTAAACATAGGCTATGTCTTATGTGTATAAAAGTAATTGCATTCGTGTGCTGAACACTAATTAGTGACCCTATTGGATACATTATATATTTGAGGTATGTGTTGGAATAACACTGTTTAGTTTAGTTTATGCTAATCAATGATTAAATGATTATTGGTTTACCATTTGATTGATGAAGTGTTTTTTATTTTGTTTGTTTTAGATAATCTATATACCTGTTGTGGGAGAGAGAAACCCCATTCCACTGAAGCCTAGGAAAAGGGAGAAGCAGGGCTTTTTACAAAGCAAGGTAATTTTTTTGAAAATGATAATTATAAAACCTGTTTTTTATGTTTTATTTTATTTATTTTTTTGCTTATGAAAGATGCTATTTGGAATGGATATACTCATGGTGGTTTATTTTATTTCTTTTTTTAGAGTGTTGGAAAACGTTTGACCACTACAAACACTGCTGTGTGTTTGGGACCAGTGTTTACCAGAGAGTCTGTGGCTGGAAACTTGGGTGAGATTGTTTTTTTTTTTATAAAAATGATGTCTTTTGCCACTGCTAGCGATAGTTTAACTTGGGAGCCCCTTGAGTCCTGTTTCAAGTCACGTGTCAGCTCTGGACGCATAGTGAATGTTAGAGAGAGTTTGATCCCAAAAGACTTTGTGGAATCATGTTTTAAAATTTTTAAAGAACAAATTTGTACAGCGCAAAGGTTGCATATGGCTTTAAAGGTCAATACACAACTCGTGTGCGATTTCATATATAAAAACAAGGACGGTGAGCATAAAGAAACATTTTATATTGGCAGTAAAATGCAAGAGCTTTTGATAGCCGATAATCTGAACGATTGGTATTAATCCAACGTGATAAATGCCTTGCTATCAAAATTTGATAAACTGCAACAAGGACCCAGTGGTTTAGCGTTAAACAAAATTCATTACCTACAAATCAACATTTGTCAATACAACCCGTTGAATGACGGGTCTAGCTATATTAAAACACTACTAGCAATAGCATCGAAAAAGGCTGTGGTGAATATAAAGAATCATGACAATGATTGCATCCTGTGGGCTGTGGCTGCCTATTTGCAACTAGCACTACGCGCCTGTCACAGGCCAGGAATGTACAAGGCCAAGTTTGATGAATTAAAACAAACTAAATTTAAATCGTGTGTCGTTCCCTGTGGACTTAACTGAGATCCATAGGTTTGAACAAGACAACCATGACTTTTCGTTCATGGTGTATGGCCTTAATGATAATGAGATTGTAGGTCCTCTTTATGCCACAAAAGAACCGAAACGACACCACATTCATCTTTTATATTTATGTGTGGGAGAGGTGAATCACTATTGCCTCATTAAAAGCCTGAGTAGATTGCTAAGCAGTCAAGCGTCCAAGCATAATGGTAAGAAGTACATTTGCGACCGTTGTCTGCAATATTTTACAACCCCTACACTTTTGGAACGTCATAGGGTAGATTGTGTTTCTCAGGATGCGGTGAGATTGATATTGTCACCAGGGGACAAGGCTGTGTTAAAGTTTAAGGACATTCATAAGCGTGACACTGTTCCCTATGTGGTGTATGCAGATTTTGAAGCACTCACCACACCCATGGCGGGATGTGAATCAGATCCCACCATGAGCTCAACAACACCCATTGAAAAGCATGAACCTTTTGCCATAGGATTTAAAGTGGTGTGTGCCTATGACCCCACACAATCCGTTTACAAATACCGTGAGGGGCCAGATTGTGCCAGATGGTTTTTGTATGAACTTGTAAAGTTGGCCAAACATGTACAGGGATAACTGGACCACCCAGTACCCATGAACCTACCTCCAGAACAGCAGCAGCAGTATGAGCATGCCACGACATGTCATATTTGCGAAAAGCCACTGATCAGTGCTGAAGACACCGTTCGTGATCACTCGCACTTAACGGGAGAGTTTCGTGGAGCTGCGCATAGTAAATGTAATTTGAACTTTTCAGCTCCTCGTTTCATCAGTGCCTTTTTCCACAATCTGGCAAATTATGACCTTCAGTTTTTGATTCGTGAATTGGCTCATGTAAACAAGGGCTCGTTTACCATTATACCCCAGAACCATGAGCGTTTTACAGCCCTGACATGGCGGTTGAGCAACTTTAGCATTCGATTTGGATTCCTTTAAGTTTATGGCATCCTCGCAAGACAGTCTTGTGAATGGCTTGGATGAAGAGGAATTAAAAAATTCCAGAATGCATTTTAATAATCCTAAGCAATTTCAATTGTGCATTCGGAAAGGTATATTCCCGTATGATTTCTGCAACAGCTGGGACGTGTTAAAGCAAACAAAACTCCCACCACAAGAGAAATTTTACTCGAAACTAACACGCAGTACCGATTCCGATGAAGACTATGCACATGCATGTCAAGTTTGGCGAGTGTTTGACATGAAGACGCTAAGTGAATATGCTATGCATTACCTAAAACTGGACGTATTGCTGCTCACCGATGTGTTTGAAAAATTCCGTAACTTGTGTCAACACATTTATGGTCTTGACCCAGCTCACTATTATACGAGTCCTGGGCTCTCGTTTGAAGCCGCTTTAAAATACACTCAAGTGGAATTGGATTTACTCACTGATGTAGACATCGTTCTATTTTTTAAAAAGGGCATTCGCGGTGGCTTTGTGTCTCTTAACCGGCGCCATGCCGAAACGAACAATGTCTACATGCCTGATTATTCACCAGACAAACCGGAATCGTACTTAATGTACTATGACGTGAATAATTTGTATGGTTACGCCATGAGTCAGCCTTTTCTCTATGGGAAGTTTGCTTGGCTGACAGACAAACAAGTGTTAGAATTTGATGTGATCAAGGCTAGCCAAGAAACAGGCCGTGGATATGTCTTAGAAGTAGATATTGAATATCCCTCATCCTTGTATGATCAACATGCCGATTTCCCATTCTGCCTTGAGCAAATGGTTCCCCCTGACAGTAAATTGAAAATTGAAAAACTTATGGGCCCACTTTACAACAAAAATCGGTATGTGCTACATATCCAAATGTTGGTGCAATGCCTAGCCCAAGGCTTGGTGTTGAAGAAAATCCATAGGGGTATTTCCTGTGCCCAAAAACCATGGCTCAAGCCATACATGTAACTCAACATAGAGCACCGACAAATGGCAACACAGCAGTTTGAAATTATTTTTTTCAAATTAATGAACAACTGCATCTATGGCAAGTCCATGGAGAATGTCCGCAAATACCGCGACATTAAATTGGTGAATGTCTGGGAAGGACGTTACGGTGCCCGGCGGTACATTGCCAAACCAAATTTTAAATCGATCAACATTATCGATGAGGATTTGGCCACCAATGAATTGAGTAAAACCAGCGTGACCATGGATAAGCCCATTTACTTGGGCCAAGTCATTTTAGACTTTTCTAAATCGGTCATGTATCGATTCCACTATGAGTTTGCCAAACACCATTTTGAGGACGTATCTCTTTTGTATATGGATACGGACTCATTTATTTACTGCATTCGCCACTGCAACCCCTATGGCATCATGAGGCAGCATAGTGACTGGTCGACACCTCTTCGTATAGCGCTGACAACGTGTTTCAGCTGCCCATAAAAACAAGAAGGAAATGGGCGTTTTAAAAGATGAATGCGGTGATTCCCTTATGACGGAATTCGTAGGTTTGGCCTCGAAAATGTATGCTTATCGCACACTAGACTGTAAGGAAGCCAAAAGAGCAAAATGTGTAGGTAGGACAGTGGTAAAATCGCTACGTGTAGACGATTACTTAGCGGTTTTACGCACTGGCAAAGCTATGTCCCATACACAGTGCAGGATACAATCCAGCAACCATCATTTGTATCTTGTGGAACAGAGAAAACGCACCCTTGCCTCCATGGATAACAAATGAGTGTGGGCTGATGACTTGCTCACCAGCCTGCCCTGGGGTTATGACAGCAAGGAGGAGGAGGTGTGATTTTTCTGTTTGTTCGTTTAGGGACATGGCTTTTTTTGTAACTTGTGGATATAGTATTTTGTAAATATTTTTTTGTCATTCTAAATAGTAGATTTAGTAAATAGTGACAACCCACTTGGACCTTTTGCTCTTTTAAAAGTTCTATGCAACGTTATTTTTATTTTAATTTTAAATTTAACCGAGTTGGGAATTGGAAAATGGTATTGTGACCGTTTGACCGAAGTCCCACGTGCACACGAGTATGAATTTCAACATCCGCCGAGCCTAAGACTCGAAAAACAATCTCGGGGTCAAACTGAGTATAGCAAATCAAAATTTTAATCAAAAATCAGCCGGACGGATATCGAAATTCACATTCCTTAAAGGATGGAAGGCAGTGCAAATAATTTGTGAATAACACCAATTTCTTAAAATACCTCAGTTTAATTTAACTGTCTGCTGGTCCTATTAGAATACAAAGATCCCCCAGGGAGAAATCTAAAATTCCAGTCCTGAAAAATAAGGACATCCTACGCTCCCCCAGGGTCCCTTATCTACATACAAATTTTAGAACGCATAAAATAAAGTATTTCCAGCCTCTAACCAAAAGTAAATTCACTATTTTCAAAATATTAACTTGTCTGAGAAAATCATTAGTCCATCTCAGCATCTGCTTCAATTAATTATTTAAACTGTACAATTATCACTGATGTGCAGGAAAATATCAGTCCATCCTGACACCATGATTTCAATATTTACAAAAGTATCACTTGAATCAAAATTTCCAGAATTGTTTCAACCTCTGCGGGGAAATTCACACGTCTTAAACTTATTTCAGCGATGTCACATTCCCAAAACGGTGTGAAATCAAAATCATAAACCCCATGACGGCATTTATCAAATTTAAACTTTGACTGAACTTCCGACATTTTTCCACAATGTCACCATAAATAAATCTTATTCACCATTTCACATATAATTTAAATCCTCTGATTTAATCGCTTCGATTTAACTTCTTTGATAATATTCATATAATTCAATTTATTTATGTTAATCCTTTCAATATAATTCATTGTAAAAAAAATATTATTTAGAATAATCCACACTGGTATTTTCTGAAGATTAAAGGATCCACAAATTCAACCAGCTATCAGCTTAAAATTTTTAATACATCAACCAATCTCTAGACAAAATGCCTCTCATGCTGTCAATACGTTAAATAGGACACCGTAAGGCCTTCAGCAAAGACTATGACGAGACATCAACTTATTCATATATAAACGACTACACCATGTGGGCGACTATACAACAGTCTAGGAATGTAGAATTTCACAAACGATCGGCCACTAGTTTCCCATTTGAGCGACTACATCGTCCTCCTTTTTAATCATATTTGAGCATGGAGCAATTATTTGACCCTCAAAACTCAACTTTATAAACATCCATTATTAATTCATATTTTATTTTCACTTAACATTTGACCATTATAATCTTATTTTTATAATGACCCCTCAGCAACGCAGGCTGGGTTCAATGGTTTCTAAGCAACCAACACATGGGATCATGCTCTCCCTCACAAAATTTAAATATATCGGCCTTTCGCATAGGTGTAATAAACTTTTAATGTCTGCCCCAACACACTCCTGTTAAACTGTCGCATAATTCCAATACATAGTTCCTCATTTTATACAAAATTCGTATATGTATGACCTTCCGCTCCCAATATCAAAGATCACGCTTTCGGCATGTCCCTCCAATCAAAATCAACTCCCATATTATGAACTACGATCCATTATTCCTCCAATTATTAACCGCTATTTTTACCAGGAATTATTATTATTATTATTATTATTGGGAAATGTTCCAAACAATATAATCATTTACATATTATTAGTATTATCATTATGGCTTGACTATCAGTCATACAGCCTTCCGGTATCATATTTCAACTTCATTTACAACGAAAATATATATTACATTTTTTTAAAATTCAAATTTAAAATTTTTATAAATTCACAGAAAATTTTGAACTATTATTCCCAAGGAATAATATTTAAACGTAATGTGGCTATCCACATTCCTCATCTATCCACATATTCAAAAGAGAAACTACTAACAAAGTCGAGAAAATGTTATAAACAAATTAATTTAAATATAAACCATTTAATTTTGAACAAATCCAAATATTATTTCAAAGTTCCCTAACATAAGGTTTAGGCGTGGAATGGTGTAAAATATCTTCCACACAATAGTCTACTGCTATATCGAAGCTTATCAGGTTGACATCCCAAACGCACTAGATTTCCATCAAAGAGATCCATTCGAAATAAATTGGCTGATAAATCTTCAAATGTACTATAACGTCTTGAAATAAAAATCCAGAAGCAGAAATCTACTTAGCAGACAGTATAGTCGAAATTGAGAATGCAATACACTAGCTACTTAATAATAAAGTTGGCTTACATCGTGAAGATCTTGTATGAAGAGTCCTTCTGACGTAGATTCCATGTAGGCCGGCTGGCACACGTTCTTTCCAGTGAACAGATGTTCCGAGTCCCTACTCGCCTATACTCCATTATTCCGGAAGATGTTCCCAAAAATCCCATGACATCTCACCTCCAGCTCTTTTAATACTTCATGGTAACGGTCCGATCTACCATTTTCAAACCACTATGATGCATGTCTGGCAACATAATGTTATAAATATTCGAGTCCCAAACTAACACTTGCAGCTTTGTGCCACAGAAAACTTCCTAACTCGACTGGTTCACTTCCCGTTCTAGAATATCAATACCGGGTCCGAAATCATTTTTCAACCAATACTGTTTTTTTAACGATCCTCGCGTACTGTATTTGCTTATGGCCTTGATGTTTGAATCGATACTTTGATAATCTTAAGAGTGGTTTATGTAGAATGCTAGTACCATTTCTAGTTTCTGGGCTAGATTCCCTAGATGAGTAAGGAATTCCCCAAAACTTTGCACACACCAAAGCAATGGCTTGCCCATCTAGCCTATTTATGATATATGGGTTTTAAGGCCCACATCATATACGTTGATTGCCTTCCAACTCCTTTTAGACTGGTATCTTCAAACACAAATATCTGCCAAGCACGTAGACCTTGAGCGCGCGGTGTTAGTAGACATACAGTACAGCCTCACCGCCTTACCTGTTGCGTGCAGCCTACTTCCGTCAGCCACTCCAATGCGAAACATAAACCTTGCGCCTTGGCTTCTTCAACTCCAATATCTTCTGATCCAAACGACGGATTCTCTTGATCTCTTCGGTATTTTTCCCAGTAATGAGTAATGCATGCTCCCCCGATGTTTGGGTGGTTCAACCTCTTCACATAGAAACTCGTAAATATACCATATGAGATCTCTCATATCGAAGCTCTCTCCATCTAGTGTAAACTTGATGAAACGAAATACCTCAGCTCCCCGCGTTCTTCAAACAGGTGGTTCCTCTAAGAAAAACAATCAGTGGCCCTCATCTAAATGGTCACAGTATATAGTTTGATTCTTTTAAAGCTGTACAAAATTGTAGCTTTTTGTAAATATAAAATAAGTAATATATTTTTTTGTAACTTTAATTATTTTTTTGTAATGTAAATCGTAAATGGAAAACTAAAAAAGTCCTTTTGGGATGAGTGTGCATGTGGAGTATGTGCTTTTGGGGATAAACAAAGTGGTTGTGTTTGTTCCCAAAGACAGGTATAGTTGTGCGAGTAGAGTAAAAGCTGGTGTGTCTGTATGACCAGAGCAAACGCGGTGAGGTAAGGTGGGTGGGGAGGGGGAAATTGTCACTTATATACTCATTTTGTTATCAATAGTTTTGTTTTTTCTTTATAATGTAGCGGTCAATAGACATTATCTTTGTAAAAACAGTATTACCTGCACTAGTCGTAGACCTCGACGTTTCTCCAAACACACATAAACTCACTGCATCATCATCATCATGGTCAAGCACTCGCATTAACATCATTGACAAATCTCAACTTTCGACATACACCAAATGTAAAAATGACAAAACAACAAAATTGAAAATCCATGCTTCGATATCACCAAAAACGCAAAGCTTAAAACACACATTTTTAAAAACTGGAAATGCTCATGTGTGAAATATAAAAATTCAAAAAAACAGACATTTTTAAAAAGTGTCATAAACAAAATAGAGAATCCATATCATCAAAAACGCAAAACTTGAAACAGACATTTTTAAAAACTGTAAATTGCAAATTGGCAAATGGCAATGTGTGAAAATGTAAAAATGAAAAGATCAGCCCATCAATATCATGATTTCTTTTAAATTAAAATGAAACATCATGCTCTGGTAAACCTTTGTTTTTTATTTCATAACCATAGGGATTGACAAATGAAAATAGAATGCAAACACATCTCAATTCCTTAATCCTCAATTCCTTAACGTTCGCGTCCATGCATCATCAACTCTCCTTTCATAGCACCCATGACAATCACGGCTGCCATCCTCCCTCCCACTGAAGCATCACAGGATGTGAAACGTTGTTTAGCTTTTTTCAATAACAATTTATCTGCCACATGTCTTAACCCATGATGACTATGGCGATAAGATAGGTCATGTTCTTTGCATGCTTGATCCAAAAGATTAATGGGTACATCACCACGCTGCAAACGTTTTTCAAGATGAGTTCCAGGGCCACAAAAACGATAACCTGGAAGATGGATTTCGAAAGGTAAGTAGTGAATCACTTTGTCAATGACGCCATTGCCAGTACAGGTCTGGCATTTCCTTTTCCATCGATGGTGAAAAGGTTTGGTCTTCCTCCTCCTCTGTGGACGATGTTTGTGTTTGTTGTTGTTGTTGCTTTTTCTCGCCATGACACCCGTAGAATGATTCAACAAAGTCTTTATACGGACTTTTATGACCGTGATAGAGTTTCACTAGCTGACAAGTCGCGCACTGACGCATAGAGGGTATTTTTGCCATGGCCACTTGCTTATGGTGATCGTATTCCGTACAGGGTTGCAATTCACTCAACACAGGGTCTTGAGTCCATGATTTTGGTACATGTTGCCAGATTTCTTTCACCGCGTTGGCGGCCACATAATAAATGAACGACTTGGGCAACGCTAAGAGTGCCTCTTTGGTAAAACTGTCTAGTTTCTTTTTGCACACAAAGAACTTCCCGATGGCTTAGTCTGTAGCATTGCCTTTCTCCATGGTATCACGTGTTGTAGATGTTTACACGTCGCTTGTAGAAATCTCACTGGCGTCATTCACAGGTAAATTTGAGTTATAATTTTGTTCAACAACTCCCAGCAGGCATGGGTGGTTAACCAATGAAAGAGATGCCACGCATGCGCTAGGGCTGTATGGATAATGTTGCCACAGGAACAAGTATCCTTCAGCGTTTGCAGGGAGGGGCAGCCTGGGTCCATGAGGTCGATACATTGACAGTAAGACACCAAAAATGGTTGCAACCATTCACGTTTTTCATTACCTTTCACAAATACCACATTGGCAGAGGACAAGTGTGCTTTCATGACCACGTCAAAATATTTATAGGAAATGGTTCCTTGATTCCAGTCTAGTTGCTTATGATTTTCAATCCACTGGGTTTGTTTGCGGTCTTTTTCACACAACAAATCAAAAGCATGGGGCGGTTTAAATAGCAAATGCGTAGCTTGCGATATCCAAAACGTGGTACAATCGATAATGGCCACTTGTTTAAATATAAATTTGTTGTCACCAATTTTAAACCCTTGGCGATCCACAATGAGTGTGCGCAACATGTTGCCTCTTGCCTGGACCAAGTTCAACTGACGACTGACTAACCATTGGCCACTAAGGTGTGGTCATGACATGGACTTACCTGCCATGCTAGTTTGAAAAAAAATTGAGGTTAGGGTAGGACAGGGGGACATGAAAAAAAATAAGAATTTAAGAATTACATCATTTTATTATCATAACACGTCTTACAGGCTTTTGTCATTTTGGGATAAGGACGATACCAACTGATACAACAATATAGTCTCTTGTGTTTGTAACGTCTATAACACCAATAATGTCCCAATGTCTCTAAACTAGGCGTTTTTGACGGTGAGCTGCTCGCCGAAGCACCGTTGACACCATACAGTCCACACGTATCGTAACTTGTTTTTTTCATCACTCAGAGGCACGAGTGAGGGATAGCTTGAATGACAGGGTATATTTCCCACCTCCATTCTGCACAGGTAGGGGCAGGCAGGTGACCAGCGCTGATGTTCCTGCATGGTTTCATCGCTCTCTTGCCATTGGTCTATGATAATGGGACAAAAGGCACATTTCACTTCATCTCTTGTTTTTAAATAGTAGAATCCAGCGGCCGCCAAGGCTTGAGGGTTTATGAAAGACACTGGCCATGTTGCAAAAGTCTTGAAACTTTGTTCCTCAGAGTTAAAATTCATGGATGTGACTTCTCTTGGTGCCTTAAAGCAAGACATGACTGAGAGGCTTGACACTCGTCACTTGGTTGGACAGTGGATAATAGTTGACTTGTTTGTGATGAATAATCAAACAGTAGGCTGTCGTATTGGCTGGTACATTGTCATGCGTTTCAAAATCTAGTCGAATGTCAATATTAGATGGCTTGACAGACTCTTCCAGGTAAGAACAGTCAATGACAATCAGTGGCGCCCTTGCCTTAAACGCTTGGGGTAGCAGCATGGGGTCGTTCTCTTTTTGATAATACGACCATCAAAATTTAGAAAACAAGTCGTACAGGGGGCCAAATTTATTTTTTGAAAAATTCAAATCCAGTCCTTCATAGGGAAACACAGCTCCATTGAGGAAAAGACGTGCATTTCTCAATTGCAGGTGATCAAATTGCGTGGCATCTTTGGTTTGTTGATACTTGCGATTCGTTTGAAAACCCACGATAATGTAGAGTGGTCTCTCTGTATAGCGAGCTGTTTTTACAGACCAACTGTGTGGGTTGGTGGTGGGCAATAGCGGGTACTCATGTAGTGTCCAGATTCTAAATTCCATGGGTAGAGGCATATCTCTCTTTACCATCTTGAGTATGTCCAGGTTTTTGCTATAGTCAAGGGTCCAATGGGGCACTTTCCTTAGCAAGCGTTGTAGTTGAATTTTTGAATCTATGGGGGCATTGTCAGCTCCCTTGAGCGCATTATTATCACTCCTGTCTCTCACCAGATAAAGCACTTGCCTTGCGTTGACCAAAATGCGCTGGTGATCTTCGGCAAAGCCTAAAATCAGTTTAAGAGGTAAATATCCAGTAAAGGTGTCATCGGTGTGTACCATCCAGTCATTGGTCGAGTCAGGGCACCAACCTGCCATGCAAATTGTTTTACCTTCTTCCTCACTATAAGAGGGGTATAATTTCATGACACTGGAAATGCCCACATTTCGAGTGCTATCCACCACGATATCGTTAATGATATAACGTACTTCAGAAAACAGAAAGGCCAAACCATGGTTGGCCAACTTGGATGTGGTAGGTGTAGAGCCATCGGCTTTGGTGAGCCGACCTTCGATCTGAATGACACTTTCATGCGGTAGGGTGTAAATATCTTGGTTGTTGATAACAAATTGAATTTCATCATTGTTATTGAGTCCAGGTGTTTGAGCTTGATAGGAATGGAGATCAATTCTTACCACTCCTGGTTGCTCCTCGATGCGGTTCGCTATCTCTAGGATAGAATTCATTATGGAGGTTGACGTGGTAACCCAAATGCTGTAAAACCTGCTTGTCTTGAGATGATAACGTGTATTCACGTGGCAAACAACTAACACCAATCCTAGACGGTGTTGTTGCTTTATACACAAACTTCATAGTGGCTTTAGCACCAACTTGTAAGTCACTGGTGTAGTAGAATCTAGATCAATGAGTTGTTGCTCTCTATTGATCAGTCTTAATGTTATATTACTAATACCATCGACAGCCACAGAGTGAAAAAGCACCACTGGAGTGTTTTCACGAATAATATAGCCATTGGGCAATGTCACTATAAAGTCATAAAGCGAATGTGATGGTTCTTGATTGGTGTACACTTGGCTAATAATATTACACGTTACCGACACATGATGATCCTTCATGATCCGATTCATGTTTTTTGTTGGGCTCCAACACGCGTGGTTTAAATCCTAGTAATGGACCAATGGAATCGGGGCGTGTTTTAAAGTCAATTTTGAATGTGGAGAAAATATTGCAGCGATGAGTGTTGGTATTTCCTACAAGTTCAAACTTGCGCGTTCCATCGATAACTGACATTAAACCATATTCATTGATCAACACCACATAAATGTGTTCATAAATGTCATCGATCGTGTATCCACCAGAGTTCAGGGTGAGCACAGAATCATCATAGTAACACTTGTTGTTCACATTTTCACGTATGTTGTGTATTCGATTGTACGTTTCAAGAGAAACAAGTCCCAAACCCTAGGGTTTTTCACTCAATTCGATAGGTGGGTGAAAGTCTAGGCTGACTTCAGGTCCACGTCCATGCAGTGTAAACGTTTTACTTTCTGTCGACATACTGTTGGCGTTTTTGCTTATGCTGCGTCTTATGTAAAAAATTTAACACAAACGTCCACACTGTTGGCTGTTAAACGATTGCACACGTTTCACATTATAATATATCTTGATCCTGTTTCCAAAATTGGTCACTAGTTCCATGGGCGGGGGTAAATTCCCAAAACTGTCAAAGTACCATACGGTGGATCTCTCTTTGACATAAGCTTCATAATGCGTTCCTGGTCCTCGGTGATCATCCAAATTGACATCAGCGCATTCCTGTTTCCAGGGTCGTGGGGGTAATTGGTTTCGCATAAACACACCTCGAAAATGAGAAAGCTTTATTTGTTTAGCATAGCTTTCCACTTGTTGATGCGTCAGGGCATGTCTTGCTATGGCTGAGGTTATTTTTTTTAATATTTCGAAATGGTGAAATCCCAAATCCTTCTTGACAAAAACCTGGCTTTCAATTGGCATTTCTAGCCCCCTAGCGATCGCTTCCGTCGTTTCATTATGTCGCTGACTTTCTTTGAGTTGTTGCTTGCCCTGCTGCACGGCTTTAATGGTTTTCGACACTGCACTGGCACCGCCCAAAAGTGAACCCAGAGCAGCCAGACCGGCAAATAAAGCAGGTAAAAATCCCGCTCGTTTGGGGACGGGAATCACTCGCCATTGTTTTGAACCCTGTCGCCGACGTTTTGGAATAACATGTCTCTGTGCTGCTCGAAAGGCTTTCATTATGGTCAATACATTATTTTTTCTTTTTTCTTTCGCAAGGGCTTGTCCACGAATGTCGTAAGCCCAGGCTTTGCCAAGGACAGGGTCTTATTTTTAGTCTTTTTAGTCTTTCTCACCACATACCTTTGTTTCACCATGATGACAATGACCAACAACCTTTCACAAGAAAGTTTAAATCACAACTAACGTCCGATTGTTATTTCATGGCTGTATATTCCAATTCCACATAAAGTGGGAAATCGTTTATGGTTTTTCCCGCTTGCTTTTCATCCCATGTCAACATGAGATGAAATGATAATTCGTCACCTGCATTGACCATTTCATGGTTATGGACCAACATCCTATGACCATTTATCTTTATTTGTAAATGGTTCTCATCAGGTGAAGCCTCCGTGGCTTAGGCGGCAGCACGCCGGCCTCTCACCGCTGGGTCCGTGGTTCAAATCCCGGTCACTCCATGTGAGATCTGTGCTGGACAAAACGGAGGCAGACAGGTTTTTCTCCGGGTGCTCCGGTTTTCCCTGTCAAAATTTCATTCCCGCAACACTCTCCACTATCATTTCATTTCATCTGTCATTCATTTAATCATTGCCCCGGAGGGGTGCGTCAGGCCTCGGCAGCCGGCACAGTCCATATCCTCGCCGCTAGATGGGGGCTTCATTCATTCCATTCCTGACCCGGTCGGAGACTGGAAGCAGGCTGTGGATTTACATTTTTTTTTCTCATCAGGTATGGCAAATTTAATGTGAATGGTTCCATCATAGTGTAATCGATAGTGGCTTAAACCCGAAGCAAGCACATAGGTCAAGTGCTGATCATGGACTAGCGGTAAATGGTTTCTGTCATTCACAGGTTTTTCATTTGTCAGATACACTAAAATACAGATGGGATAAATTTATAAAGTCTTTTCATTTCATAGGTCACGTAACGCTTGGTACAGACATCGTCTTCGTCTTGCGGGTCTTCCACGTGCATAATCCGATGGTGATTAGCGCTATAGCCATTCACCGTAAGCTGGAGCACTTTGTCATCAAACTCATACACTTTGTTATCCACATACTTTTTGTAGTAACGTCTGTAGACACTTGAGGATGTTTTACATGGGTTAACCAATCTCCCTGTTTTGTGCGTGGCACTACTGACCTATCCACATAGTGTTTATTAGCAGGATCTGTTTCTTGTTTAGGATCATGTATGGGGACAGACCTAGCTTTGGCCATCAACGCACGTTCAAAGACATCCATCGTCAACCTGTAGTGCGAGTCTACTGTTTCTATGACAAGACTCGGTGCCCTGTATATAGACAGCCTGCTTGCCTGTCTAAGCCTTAGTTGAAATGAAGATTATTAAGTAGCAAGAGTCATTCCCCGTGGGGACATGGTTTCCCATCTCTGTCCTACATCACGTGAACAACGCCATGGTTCACTGTTTCCATCTTCAATTCGCTGCATCATTGTGGGACCTTCCGGCTGTGGAATGACCAATCTTTTGCTAACACTCATCAGAGCGCCCAATGTTCTGCGTTTTCAAAATATTTATATTTTTGAAAAATCTCTCTACCAACCCCTCTACGTGTTTCTGGATCAAGTCATGTCTGGATTACAAAAAGAGAATGTGGGTTATTTCACATTTTCCACGCAAGAAAATGTTATTTCACCGGATGAGGTAAAGCCTGATTCACTCATGATTTTCGATGATGTATCCACTGAACGTCAAGGCATTATTCGAAGCTATTTCAGGATGGGTCGACACAAACATATCGATTGCTTTTATCTTGGACAAACGTATTCTAAAATGGCCAAACAGTTGATTCGTGACAATGCCAATATCATTGTTTTATTTCGCCAGGACGAAAGGAACAGTCGTCACATTTATAATGAACATGTGAATCCGGATATGACCTTTCAAATGTTTACTGAATTGTGTGGCAAGTGCTGGAACACTCAACGTCATGCCTGTTTAGTGATTGACAAACAAAGTGAACTCAACAAAGGACGATATCGCTTAGGGTTTGATCATTTTATTGCTATTTAAGACCCTGTCTCATTCCCTCTCAAGTCATTTGTCAAGACACCATGGCGTTAGCAGAGAGTCAATTGAAAAAGCATATTATTAGAGCAAAAAATACTATTCGCCAGAAGTTTCGTCAATTGAAACGATCACGTGCAGATCATGCTTTGTTTATTAAACGTCATTTAGCACCTCCGCTAAAAGCCATGCTGAAACCCTCTTTCAAGCCATCTGAAACGCTACCCACCATTTCACAAGCCACTCAGACGCTGCACGAGGACCCTGAGGAAGAGGAACAGGAACAGGAAGATTTGACTAGTGTTAGCGAAGTTGAGGATGACGAGGAACAAGTGTTTACGCCTCAAAAAAAAAGGCCGCACCCCTTGCAGAGTTTATGAGAAAAAAGAAATCCTTGGCCATGGTCGAAACACCTTCCCCTTCCAGATCGTCTCCGTTTTCACAAGTTTTGGCCACCCCTCAAAATAAGGCTCAACTGAAAACCATTTTAATAAAATATTATGGATCAACACTAGAACCCAATCTCATTAATCTATTTATTGGAAACACAGATACCACGTATGGTGTTCGCTATGAGGATGATAGTTTTAAAATTGGAGATTCGTCCATAAAAATTTGCTCGTACTAA
Organism: Meconema thalassinum; assembly: GCA_946902985.2. Classification (NCBI taxonomy): domain Eukaryota; kingdom Metazoa; phylum Arthropoda; class Insecta; order Orthoptera; family Tettigoniidae; genus Meconema; species Meconema thalassinum. Next base: position 1,715,027,431 of record OX336388.2, on the reverse strand, counting down.
AGCTGTCATTAAAAACATCAACTATAAATTGACGCCAGGACTGTTAAAGCTGCTCTTTTCTCAAACACCCTCATTCCACGATTATACGTCAGAGGACCTTGGCAAATATAAATCCATTTTATTGGATAACCATGCCCACAAAAGACTGTATGATCCAGCTCAGCAAGTGAATGCCAATATATCTCAAAAATATAAAACCATCATTGCAAAAATGTTTCCTACCAGTCAAAGTACTCGTCGTAAAGTGTCCGCTTCAGGAGTGACATTTAAACAATTAAAACCCCTTGTGGATGTTACCTACTGGCACAATCCCAATAAGCTCCTCCAGCGGCTACAGTTGTTGCATGCTTCACGTCAAGCCGGCCATACCGGTCACGATTGGGAAATTCAAGAAATTGTACAAGAACTTTGAAATGCCAAAATTATTGTTTAAAGTGGGTATTGCTCACGAGTTGCATCACTCAGCTAGGCGTCACTATGCGCGACCGCGACTCAAGGTGATTTCACGGGGTGTGGATGAACTTTGGCAAGCAGACCTGGTTGAAATGATACCCTATGCTGGCGTTAACGACGGTGTAAGCTATATGTTGACCGTCATTGATGTCTATTCCAAAATGGCCTTTGTTGAACCTGTGCGTCGCAAGTCTGGTCCACTGGTCACCAAGGCCTTTCAACATATTATTCAACACTCCAAACGTCAACCTCAGTTGCTACAAACCGACCAGAGGAAAGAATTTTTCAACAAGGATTTCTCCAGTTTTCTCAAATCTAAGGATATTCACCATTACACCACGTACAGCAATCTCAAAGCCAGTGTAGTCGAGCGCTTTAACCGAACATTGAAAACCCATATGTGGAAAGCGTTTACCGCTCAGGGCAGCTATCGCTGGTTGGACATGTTACCTGAGCTAGTGTCACGTTACAATGACACCAAACATAGAACGATTGGGACCAAGCCACGTCTCGTGGCCAAAAATATTCAGCGACTGGATAAACTGTTTAACCCCATAAAAACAGCCGATCTTAAACGTCACCGACTGAAAATTGGGGATTTTGTTCGTGTGAGAAAATTTAAGTCTGCCTTCAATAAGGGCTACACACCTCTGTGGGGGACTGAACTATTTCGAATTCGTCAAGTCAATTTGGACAGTCCAGTCACCTATTTACTCCAAGACCTCAAACATCAACCCATAAAAGGTAGATTTTATCTCCATGAACTTCAGAAAACAGCATTTCCTAAGCATTATCTTGTGGAAAAAGTGTTGAAACAAAAAGTAAATAAACTATATGTCAAATGGTTAGGATTTAACTCTACGTTTAATTTTTGGATCAATAAATTACATGTTGTGTGAACCTGTACACTTTTTTATTTTTAAATTTATTTATTTATTTATTGAATCATGATATACGAAAGCTCTGTGTACGGCGATCCACGCTTCATGCATGTCCATACATGTTTCTCTTTATCTCTCCACACCCGCGTCTCACTCCTTCACTCTATAATGACATACAACTCGTTCAGCTATTGGCTGTCATGGGTTCCCCCACTCCTCCCCTCACCTCTTCTCAGGCTCTCTGGCCCCGCCCCCTCACCACTCTGCAGTGGGTCACGTGATTTTCTGTTTTCTCTCCTTGTGTTCCCCGTTTCCCCTTTCTCTCCCCCTTTCCTCTCTGCGAGGCCCCTGCCTGCTGCTACTGCTCAGCTCGCCTGGCTAGCCGTTATCACCTTTTTACTGAGTTGCCACATGGTTCCAACTGCTATCATATGACAGCAGTGTTGTCAGCTTGACTGACATTCCATTCTGTTAGCCGACTAGCCAGGCACCAAGCGGGTCTCTCGAGCAGATATTCTGTTTTTTTCCGTTCTGGCCGCCAGTCAGACATACATACATACAAAGCATTCGCCTCATAGCATTATGAATTTTGTCTGGTTACTGGTCAGTGTTTACCAACATGTTTAAAGATCGTCATGAGGAATTTTCGAAATATTCGCCTTCATTCGTTCGTCATAGGAAAATATCGAAAAGCGACCCCTCGTTTTGCCATACATCGCCCCGTCGAAATAGCCATTTCCAGTATCCACCATGGCCAACCATAGCCTCGTTGTATCATACGTCAAGCGCTACCGGCTCTCTGTCTACAAACACTCTTTTATTAAAAAACATGAAGAAAATTAAATTAAAAATGCATAGTTTTTGTCCTAGAGACTTGACATTTATTTTCGTGGTAGAGGGGGTAGGGACCTTTCATTTATGTCAAACAAACTTATTTGTCAACGTGTTAGTTTCCAAAATAGTAAAAATTCAAAATTTCAGTGTTTTCAAAAAGTCTCAAAAATAAGAAAAGTATTATTATAAAAAATAAAGGTCTTAGAGACCATTGGTTTGCACTATGGCACAACATTCTATCATGTTTGGTTCTCAAACTATCACCTACTTAAAAAAATAATTTTGAAAAATATAACGAGTGGTCTATAGGAAAGAGAACGTTAGCTCGAGTCCAACGACACCTCATTTGTTAAAATCCGACCATCCGTCCGCCAATGATCACCAATGTTCGCGAGAAAGTAGGCTATCATTTTTTCCTCCTACACCCTTGAATCTTTCTGTCCGCCTAGAGGGCATACCCACCTTTCATTAACGTCAAACTTTTTTTTTCCAATTCACCATTTCCAAAATAGTGCCAATCAAAAAAAACATTTTCAATTTTTTTTAAATACCAACGCACATGCTTAGCCAAGAGGACGTCCTCCCAACGCCAACAATACCTCGTTCGTTAAAATACGACCACGCGTTCGGGAGATATCGGCCAAAGTTTATATGAAAGTAGGGGGAGCCTCAGAACTGTCCAATTCACACTACTGCACAGTTTTAGTCCTAGAGACTTGAAATTTATTTTGGGGGTAGAGGGGGTCAGGGCCATTCAATTTTTGTAAACTCTTTAGTTTCCAAAATATAAAACATTCAAAATTGAACTTTTTTCAAAAAAATGTAAAAAATAAAAACGTTTTATTATAAAAAATAAAGGACATAGAGACCGTTCGTTTAAGCTATTGCACAACATTCTATCATGTTTGGTTTTCAAACTATCACCTACTTTCGAAAAAAAAATCAAAACTTTTTTCAAAAATATAACGAGTGGTCCATAGGAAATAGGACGTCAGCTCGAGTCCAACGACACCTCATTTGTCAACATCCGACCATGGGTTCACGAGCTTTCGCAAATATTACATGGCTGAGGCTTAGTAGTGGGGCAAGGAGGGTTCTAGAGTGTAATAGAACTCTCACTGCTCCCCTACTTATGCATTCATATACCATTCGTCCGATATCGATGACACTTGGGTGAGATGTTGTGTACACTTCAGGGAATGTTTCTGGCTTAGTATATCCACATTACAATAGGTATCGCCAAGTAGATTCAACAAATGAGCGACGGTACGCGAATCGCTTCAACAAACTCCTGTATGCGTTCACATACCATTGGTTCGATAGCGATGAAACTTGGGTGAGAGGTTATGTACACTACAGGCAAGGTTTCTGGCTTAGTAAATCCATGCTATAATGGGTAGCGCATGAGTAGATACAACAAATGAGCAACGACGCGCGAAGCGTTTCAACAAAGTCGCGTATGCGTACATATACCATTCGTCTGATAGCCATGAAACTTGGGTGAGATATTGTGTACACCTCAAGGAAGGGTTCTGGCTTAGTATATCCACTTTACAATAGGTATCCCACAAGTGGATTCAACAAATGAGCGACGGCACACGAATCGCTTAAACAAAGTCGCGTATGCGTTCATATACCATTCATCCGATTGCTATGAAACTTAGGTTGAATTGTTGTGCTCACTCCAGGAAAGGTTTCTGACTTAGTAAATCCTTTTTACAATAGGTAGCTCACGAGTACATTCACCAAATGAGTAACGGCACGCGTATCGTTTAAAAAAAAACTCCGTATGCGTTCATATATCATTCATGCGATTGCAATGAAATTTGGAGAAATGTTTTTTCCACTCCCGCAAAGATTTCTGATTTAGTAAATCCATTTTACAATTGGTAGCGCACGAGTGGATTCAACTAATGAGCGACAGCGCGTGAATCGTTTCAACAAAGTCCCGTATTCGTTCATATACCATTCGTCCGATAGCGATGAAACTTGGGTGAGATGTTGTGTACACTCAGGGAATGTTTCTGGATTAGTATATCCACTTTACAATAGGTATCGCACCAGTATATTCAACAAATGAGCGACGGTACGCGAATCGCTTAAACGAAGTACCATATACCATTCATCCGATTGCTATAAAACTTAGGTTGAATTGTTGTGCACACTGGAGGAAATGTTTCTGACATAGTAAATCCTTTTTACAATAGGTAGCTCACGAGTAGATTCAACAAGTGAGTAACGGCACGCGTATCGTTTTAAAAAAATCCGTATGCGTTCATACACCATTCATGTGATTGCAATGAAATTTGGAGAAAAGTTGTTTCCACTCCCGCAAAGACTTCTGATTTAGTAAATCCATTTTACAATTGGTATCGCACGAGTAGATTCAATTAATGAGTGACAGCGCGTGAAGCGTTTCAACAAAGTCCCGTATGCGTTCATATACCATTCGTCGGATAGCGATGAAACTTGGGTGAGATGTTGTGTACACTTCAGGGAATGTTTCTGGTTTAGTATATCCACTTTACAATAGGTATTGCACGAGTAGATTCAATAAATGAGTGACGGTACGCGAATCGCTTAAACAAAGTCCCGTATGCGTTCATATACCATTCATCCGATTGCTATGAAACTTTGGTTGAATTGTTGTGCACACTGGAGGATATGTTTCTGACTTAGTAAATCCTTTTTACAATAGGTAGCTCCCGAGTAGATTCAACAAATGAGTAACGGCACGCGTATCGTTCTAAAAAAAATCCATATGCGTTCATATACCACTCATGCAATTGCAATGAAATTTGGAGAAATGTTGTTTCCACTCCCGCAAAGATTTCTGATTTAGTAAATCCATTTTACAATTGGTAGCGCACGAATAGAGTCAATTAATGAGCGACAGCGCGTGAATCGTTTCAACAAAGTCCCGTATGCGTTCATATACCAATCATTTCATTGCGATGAAATTTGGTGAGATGTTGAGCACGCGCCGTACATTTATTTCAGTTACAATAGATTGGAGGTGGTTGACGGAAAAAGAAAAAAAAATATTGGGAATTCAAAAGCACTTCAACAAACAGAGTTACAACGTCAACACATTCTTTGATTGGCATTGCAACTCATGCCGGGTACAGCTAGTTTGCTATAAAACATTACAATATTTTCTCAGGTGTTGTGTCGTCATTAATACTGCAATTGCAAACCAATAATTTTATTTCTTCTTCATTACTTCTCACGGCCTTCGTAGATGCTCGCGGGACATCGGCTACCCGCGGCTGACCCACATCTGAGATGCAATGGTCTCTTGCCATATGATCCCTTACAAAGTACCGTATGAACGTCATCAGCTCGTGGCGCGTGGGCCATACATTAATAGTACAGTACTGAGACCGTATTTTGTATTGAGTTGGATTTATGTTAGACAGGTGTGTACTTAGGTGCATTCCTGGGCGCTACTTACACGGCACACAGCGCAGGGATACTCCGTGGCGAGGTTAGGAGCAGATAGGCAGCACGCCATACAGCCTGGAGCACGTGCTTTATTTTAGTACAAGGGAGCTCTACAAAATGGAGACAGCAGTAACGTCAATCTGATGTAACATGATATACTTTGATATAGTAGCCATGAAACAGAATAGTAATTGACAAATGCATTATGTTTAAAGAAGAGGAAACTTGAGTGTATTTCACACATATATAAATGCAGATAACAAAATATCAGAATGTTATCGAACATGATCCAGTGTCGATATCGATAGTCAATATCGTTCCTGAACGAACAGCACTATGGGTTTCGCAAAGCAGTAAGCGAAGATCTGTCCAGGCAGAGACACGAGTTTGCAATATACTTCGCTGGGAGTACGTCACTCATATCGTGCGCGAGCAAAGCGGACGTGTATTTTTACTTAAAAGTTAGACAGTTCGTACCGCAATTTTTTATGTCTTAGCTTATTATAGCTGAAGACTGTGTTAAACTTCATCATCAGGAGCAGTGAACTTTGTATTCACCAGGACTTGTGTGATATTTTACATGCCAGTACAAGACTTTATTCTACAACGGTACAGTTTACAGTATACAAGCATATTATTATGACTTCAGAACAGAAGTTGATTGAACGGAGACTTCACCAAGACATGACTATGTCACGTATTGGCTAAAATGGAAAGCAGGAATGCGATGCAATAGTGGAATTGACTACTTAGGATGATCACCAGCACCAAACACGGATTATTATAACAGCAGAAAACTCTTTAAGAAGAGGAGGAAGACGACTTGGAGATATTTATTATACATTCACACTGTAACTGCATGAAATACAATGGCATACTACGAATAAGCTCCAGCTATATCTTGGGAACGTGTGAGAGCGATGAATTTGTTTCGCGGACAGCTGTTTTTCCTTTTCAAACGTTCGGGCTCGGGTTCGGTTCTTTACAAGATCCAGTCGTATCGAGGACTACGCGGCCTGATGAACGAGGGTTCAGTTCCAGAACAAGGACAGTGTGTTTCTCGCATACTCATATTTCAAGCAGATGGCAACATACAAGGTAGCTGACCACCCATTTCCATAGTAGACAGTATGAATTAGACATACTCTAGAGTGTTCCTTTTCACCACTTTTTCTCAGTAGTTAGAAAATGCATTCCAAGGCTAGACCCGATTCTCTATCGCTTCTGTTTTGTAGTGTATTTTATTTTTGTAGTTAACATTAATATTTTTAATCCTATTTTTTATGCATTAATTCACTTCTTTTTCTTTATAAATCTGAGCATTTAATGGAATTATATAACTTGTTGAGAAGATTAATATGAAGAGTAGAGAGAAGACTACGATAACTTTATATAAGAATAGTAGTTAGCAAACAGATGACCAATACGCAACGTATACTTGAAGATTATTTGAATAGACATTTCTACGAATTTCGAATTTGAACTTGAACACTTATGCATTTCATGCGAGTTTCTCTAATAGACGTGCGGGTCTATTTTTCATCAAGTGCAGTATAAATATGGAAACATAATGATTTATAGAGCAGATATTTGCGATTTTTGGATTGATTTTGGTAATCTACAGCTCTTGAGATTTTTCTTTTTGGAGTGGTCTTAGACACTATTAGATCGTTCAGTTTCTTTTTGTTCATGATTCGTTTGTTGAACTCCATCCTAGTTAAGCGTTGGATTCTAATAGTTTTCGTGTACCTTCTTAAGACAGGCTCATTTCTATGGTGTAGAATCTTTCGTGTTTCTTTGGGTGAGGATCTCCAGTCGAGTTTTTGTCTAGTGGAGCTGAATCGTTCTTTTTACAGTGATCTATCCACAATATCTTGAAAGATATAGTTATGAACATGAGATTATAATGAGAAATAAATTACTATTGTAAAATGATTGTATAAAGTATTTTCATAACAAAGCGAAATGATAATGTCAAAAATTCTCAAGCACTGTTATTTAAACAGCTGATTATATTATATTTGCCTTAGTTCTGATAAAAAATTGTCCATGATATTTTAACTTATGTTAATTTGATGCACGATATTTCATGACTTTTATGTTAAAGCTTATTTGAACTTAATGAAAATGAAAATCCACAGCCTGCTTCCAGTCTCCGACCGGGTCAGGAATGGAATGAATGAAGCCCCTATCTAGCGGCGAGGATATGAACTGTTCCGGCTGCCGAGGCCTGACGCACTCCTCTGGGGCAATGATTAAATGAATGATAGATGAAATGAAATGATAGTGGAGAGTGTTGCTGGAATGAAATTTTGACAGAGAAAACCGGAGTACCCGGAGAAAAACCTGTCTGCCTCCGTTCTGTCCAGCACAGATCTCACATGGAGTGACCGGGATTTGAACCACGGACTCAGCGGTGAGAGACCGGCGTGCTGCCGCCTAAGCCACGGAGGCTTGAGCTTATTTGAACTTAATGATGTTTGGAAAATGTTTACAAGCTATGGAGAGCTTATCTATGAATGAAGCAACGTGTATTTGCGAATTTGATTGTTATAATGAGATATTAGACATCAATGGATGATCTATGTCATTTTTCTGTCCAGTATAAATTAGCTATTGAGCTATGTCTGAATACAATTATGTGTATATTTTGAACGAGCAGTATAGTCACGAATATTAATACTAGAAGGCTAGTATGAGGTTAATACATCCAACATTTAAGTGAAACAGCATTGTGATAATTGTTCTAGAATGGATTGTTCAAATTAATAACATTTGTTTTTGGAGAAAGGTTAATTGGAAAGACGAGTAATAATATTGATATAATCCTGTAATAATAACCACTAAAAGCTTTAGAGATAATAATAATACCATGAATAACTATGTGATTTAAAATGTTGTTAACATTTTTATGCTATGATAATGCATTCGATAAACTTAACCATTCATCGAACATGCCCTAATTTGACTTTAATTAATACTATAGAATGCTAATTGATGGAATCGTATTTATTACTGATGAAGAATTTGAACGTGTACAATAATGTATAAATGTAAATAATATCATAAACTTTGAGGATCATTTAAATATGTAACGAGTGTATATAATAATGTTTAAATATTTTTGAAACAGTTTTTTTTACATGCGATTAGGATACTGTATTTTGAGAGCATTTTTGAATATATTTCGATGCTAATGTTATTATGAGATTTCTACGCTTCAGTAGAGGTGAATTATTTTGTTTAGTAGAGAGATAGTCCACCATGCAACAGTCTTTAGATTAATAAACTGTTGGTCAATTTTAAATACTTCGGATGTCTTGGTCATTTATAGTAGAAATAGGATGCGCTACGAGGACCAGTGTGTCAGTTTTTAGAATGCCTAGCGCCACGTTCGAGATTAATTTAGTCATTTTTAGAGTCTCGTTAGCTCACTTTGAGTTATTTTTTGTTTTCATTTTATCGACCACTGGCGTCTTCCTATCGCATTCTTTATAAGAGAGGTATCCTTATCCCTGGTTGATCCTAGTTGGTAGAATTTAGGGGCATTTCAGCCGGGCGCTTCCAGATTCTACGATCCATCAGTTCCATCGGATTTCAACAGGTAAGACCACGTGGATACGGGTGTATCTTAATTGGCGAACCCATAACGTGGGGAATTCGAATTGGTATTCTCGAATAACCTAGTGGTTAGCCGATTTTAATTGGCAAATCCATTTATGGGACTAGATATTTTATTTTTGCTTTAAAAGTAATTGTTAATGATTACGGCATGATCATAAGAGATATTTCCTGGAAACTTTTATGGATCAACGTCGTCATATGGAGGCATGATATGGGGCCATTTTTCACTCCATGCTTGTTGGCCATTTTATACTTGTCACCGGCGATGATATTTTGTAGATCATCAGTCACATTAACTTCATTTCTTTTGGATAATAAATTAATAAGCTAGATTTGCGAGTAGAATTTAATTATTTTTAGTATAAATTACCAAGCACATACACCTCCTATTTTTATAGATATACTTTACTATTAAGTTTAGAAGCCAAACAAGTTATATTATTCATATTGGTGAAAAGGGTAATTCTGAGTGTGTCAATTCTACTATATATGTATTGCATTCCTATATTTCTCCATTTTCTATTGTATTATTATGTCAGGTGCAGCAACACTAGATGATGTAGTAGCTTTGTTACAAGCTATACAGGAAAAGTCGACCAAGTTGAGCAGGACTTGGCTGATAGCAGGTCAAATGCTCAAACTAATCTTGAGCGAATAACTGAATCGAATAATAAGAACACTGAATTAATAACTATAAACACAGAAGTAACACATACAGATATGTCCCAACTTCACTTGTCTATGAAACGTTTGCAGGACAGCAATCGAAAAATTTCCGATAGGTCCAAGGAAATAAAGGAGAAAGTAAATGATGTTGAACTAAGTGTTGATAGTGTGTTAGAAGATGTAAGACTTGTTCAATTGGATATTAGTAATGTGAATGTTGAAGTGAGTCACGTACGCTCCAGCGTAGCCACAGTTGAGGTAAAATTAAATGCAGCTCAAACTGACATTACGGCTACACAGGAGAAAATAGTTAGCACAGAGGCTAAAGTTGATGCTACACAGGAGAGAATGATTAGCACTGAACAAAAATTGTACAGACAGAAAAACTTGTAACCACCATCTAATATTTCGGGCATTAAGGAGGATGTCAAAAGTGTTAGATTGGAACTGGAACATAGTCAAAGTGAAAGTAAACATAGTTTAGATGCACTTCGAGTACAATTCTCCAATGAAGCTAGTAATACACAAGAGACTTTGTCTAAATTAGAAAATGACATGGTTCTCTTAAAGGAGAAAGTAGAGGACCACAACAATGTTCTGAGAAAAGATATAAAAATTGATCTTAAAGCTATTGTTAAAGGTCATATAACCATTATTCGGGGTGAAATAACCAAAGTTAACGAGGAGATAATTAAAAATGTTACCTCGAATTTGGAATTAAAAATTTCTCGAACCGAAATCAAGTTGAACAAAGATATATCAAATGTTAAATTAGACACTGACAATAGAATAGATTCAGTCCAGACTAGTCAAATAGATAATATCAATAGTCTTAGGGAAGATTTGGAACCACGAGTTAACACTGGAACATCAAGGTTAGAGCAAGTGAGATTAGACGTCAATTCAGAACGTGAAAAGAAAACATCTGAATTAAGCGCGATTAGGGAGGAGTTGAACAAATTTAACTTAGCTGATCGCGTTAATGAAGATGCTTTAAGAAGCAATTTTAATAAGCAAATTGAAGCTCTAAAAACCAATGTGAGTCCCAACAGGGAATGCACAGCTCCTCATGTTAGTCAAAGCTTAGATGTAACATCCCCAGCTAGGAATTTTATTGAACGTTCTAATGGGGCAGTAGGAGGCGAACAGCCCAGACAACGGTCAGAAGTCCCAAGTACCTCTAATCTTGAATATGTTCCTATGGATTTCAGGACATCTACTCCCAATGTCAGGTCAAATGTAACGATTGTGAGAAATTATGAAGAAAAGATTAAAAAAAAAAACCAACACCGAGAGTTTAACTCCGATTGAATTTATTAGAAATCTTCAAGATTATTTCATAGAACATCACGCTAGTAGAGACAGGGAACTCCGAATTGTAGAGAGACATCTTCTGGAAGGTCCTTTAAATTGGTTTCGAGCTTTTCGCTATACTTTTGACAACTTTGAGCTATTCTCTGAAGCATTCATTAAGAGATTTTGGTCTATTGAAGTCCAACATGCAGTAAGGGCAGAAATATACTCTAGGAAGTACATTAGTACTGGACCTACTAGTTACTCCGAATTTTACACTTCACAATTAGCCCGCCTACGTTATCTTCAACCCCCATTAACTCAGGAGGAAATATTATAAACTATTTCAGGACAGTTGCCAGTTGAAGTTAGGCGTAATATAATTTCGTCAGGGGTGACAGATTTGGCTCAGATGAACGATTTACTCCGAAGAATTGATCATACGTCCATTCCTCCCACGATATCAAAAGGCGGAAGAACGGAAGTAAAAAACGTGAACGCCGTAGTCGTAGATAGGACCCAACAAACGTAAAAACCCAGTCAGAATGAGTCAAGATGGGTAGGTCCCATTCGTAACAACAGGTATAATTAACAACCACGCGATCATAGGGATAATCAAGCACCATTCCGTAGTTACCAGTCTCGGCATTATCGAGGACAGGATAGATCGTATCAATCGAATAGAGATCAAGAGAGATATAGACCATATCAAGACAGGTATAGGAATGATGGATTTGACAATAGAGATCAAGGGAAAAACAGACCGTATCAAAATAGGGATAGAAACGACAGATTTGATAACAGATATCAAGATAGAGAAAGAAATCAGCCAAGAAATAATCGGTATCAAAATCAGAATACCGAAAATAGAAACTTAGAAAAAGGTGAACGGCAAGGTTATTTCCAGAGACAGGAGAATAACCAACGAGGATATTCTAGGTACAAAAATTACCGTGATAAGGACTATCAAACTGAGGAAGAAAGAAATCAGTCCAGAAAGGACAGAGACAAAAGAGAAGAAAGGAATAATAGACGTAGGGACACAGACAGTGATCCAGAATAGGGACCAGACAACAAGCTGAGAGGCAGGAGAGACGTCCCAAGGAAATATATAAAGGAAATTCTTAATAGGATCAGAGTTAAATTAGTCTCCATTCAATACAGCAATTCAAGATATTTAAGAAGTTATCAGATTTTGGACATCCTTACTGGCGAGGAAATAGGGAGATTCAATGCGAAGAACCTCAAAAGATATTATGAAAAGATTGAACAATAACAAAATACTGCTCATGAAGTAAATATCAAGAATGATAAAATAAAAGTATTGTCACACTTTTATTTCTTGAGTTGGGAGGGAGATGAGACCGTATTTTGTATTGAGTTGGATCTATGTTGGACAGGTGTGTACTTAGGTGCATTCCCGAGGCGCTACTTACACGGCGCACAGCGAAGGGATACTCCGTGGCGAGGTTAGGAGCAGATAGGCAGCACGCCATACAGCCTGGAGCACGTGCTTTATTTTAGTACAAGGGAGCTCTACAAAATGGAGACAGCAGTAACGTCAATCTGATGCAACATGATATACTTTGATATAGTAGCCATGAAACAGAATAGTAATTGACAGCACTATGGGTTTCGCAGAGCAGTAAGCGAAGATCTGTCCAGGCAGAGACACGAGTTTGCAATATACTTCGCTGGGAGTACGACACTCATATCGTGCGCGAACAACGCGGACGTGTATTTTTACTTAAAAGTTAGACAGTTCGTACCGCAAATTTTTAAGTCGTAGCTTATTATAGCTGAAGACTGTGTTAAACTTCATCATCAGGAGCAGTGAACTTTGTATTCACCAGGACTTGTGTGATATTTTACATGCCAGTACAAGACTTTATTCTACAACGGTACAGTTTACAGTATACAAGCATATTATTATTATGACTTCAGAACAAAAGTTGATTGAACGGAGACTTCACCAAGACATGACTATGTCACGTATGGGCTAAAATGGAAAGCAGGAATGCGATGCAATAGTGGAATTGACTACTTAGGATGAACACCAGCACCAAACATGGATTATTATAACAGCAGAAAAGAAGAGGTGGAAGACGTCTTGGAGATGTTTATTATACATTCATACTGTAACTGCATGAAATACAATGGCATACTACGAATAAGCTCCAGCTATATCTTGGGAACGTGTGAGAGCGATGAACTTGTTTCGCGAACAGCTGTTTTTCCTTTTCAAACGTTCGGGCTCGGGTTCGGTTCTTTACAAGATCCAGTCGTATCGAGGACTACGCGGCCTGATGAACGAGGGTTCAGTTCCAGAACGAGGACAGTGTGTTTCTCGCATACTCATATTTCAAGCAGATGGCAACGTACATGGTAGCTGACCACCCATTTCCATAGTAGACAGTATGAATTAGACATACTCTAGAGTGTTCCTTTTCACCAATTTTTCTTAGTAGTTAGAAAATGCATTCCAAGGCTAGACCCGATTCTCTATCGCTTCTGTTTTGTAGTGTATTTTATTTTTGTAGTTAACATTAATATTATTAATGCTATTTTTATGCATTAATTCACTTCTTTTTCTTTATAAATCTGAGCATTTAATGGAATTATATAACTTGTTGAGAAGATTAATATGAAGAGTAGAGAGAAGACTACGATAACTTTATATAAGAATAGTAGTTAGCAAACAGATGACCAATACGCTACGTATACATGAAGATTATTTGAATAGACATTTCTACGAATTTCGAATTTGAACTTGAACACTTACGCATTTCATGCGAGTTTCTCTAATAGACGTGCGGGTCTATTTTTCATCAAGTGCAGTATAAATATGGAAACATAATGATTTATAGAGCAGATATTTGCGATTTTTGGATTGATTTTGGTAATCTACAGCTCTTGAGATTTTTCTTTTTGTAGTGGTCTTAGACACTATTAGATCGTTCAGTTTCTTTTTGTTCATGATTCGTTTGTTGAACTCCATCCTAGTTAAGCGTTGGATTCTAATAGTTTTCGTGTACCTTCTTAAGACAGGCTCATTTCTATGGTGTAGAATCTTTCGTGTTTCTTTGGGTGAGGATCTCCAGTCGAGTTTTTGTCTAGTGGAGCTGAATCGTTCTTTTTACAGTGATCTATCCATAATTTCTAGAAAGATATAGTTATGAACATGAGATTATAATGAGAAATAAATTACTATTGTAAAATGATTGTATAAAATATTTTCATCACAAAGCGAAATGATAATGTCAAAAATTCTCAAGCACTGTTATTTAAACAGCTGATTATATTATATTTGCCTTAGTTCTGATAAAAATTGTCCATGATACTTTAACTTATGTTAATTTGATGCACGATATTTCATGACTTTTATGTTAAGCTTATTTGGACTTAATGATGTTGGAGAATGTTTACAAGCTATGGAGAGCTTATCTATGAATGAAGCAACGTGTATTTGCGAATTTGATTGTTATAATGAGATATTAGACATCAATGGATGATCTATGTCATTTTTCTGTCCAGTATAAATTAGCTATTGAGCTATGTCTGAATACAATTATGTGTATATTTTGAACGTGCAGTATAGTCACGAATATTAATACTAGAAGGCTAGTATGAGGTTAATACATCCAACATTTAAGTGAAACAGCATTGTGATAATTGTTCTAGAATGGATTGTTCAAATTAATAACATTTGTTTTTGGAGAAAGGTTAATTGGAAAGACGAGTAATAATATTGATATAATCCTGTAATAATAACCACTAAAAGCTTTAGAGATAATAATAATACCATGAATAACTATGTGATTTAAAATGTTGTTAACATTTTTATGCTATGATAATGCATTCGATAAACTTAACCATTCGTCAAACATGCCCTAATTTGACTTTAATTAATACTATAGAATGCTAATTGATGGAATCGAATTTATTACTGATGAAGAATTTGAACGTGTACAATAATGTATAAATGTAAATAATATCATAAACTTTGAGGATCATTTAAATATGTAACGAGTGTATATAATAATGTTTAAATATTTTTGAAACTGTTTTTTTACATGCGATTAGGATACTGTATTTTGAGAGCATTTTTGAACATATTTCGATGCTAATGTTATTATGAGATTTCTACGCTTCAGTAGAGGTGAATTATTTTGTTTAGTGGAGAGATAGTCCACCATGCAACAGTCTTTAGATTAATAAACTGTTGGTCAATTTTAAATACTTCGGATGCCTTGGTCATTTATACTAGAAATAGGATGCGCTACGAGGACCAGTGTGTCAGTTTTTAGAATGCCTAGCTCCACGCTCGAGATTAATTTAGTCATTTTTAGAGTCTCGTTAGCTCACTTTGAGTTATTTTTCGTTTTCATTTTATCGACCACTGGCGTCTTCTTATCGCATTCTTTATAAGAGAGGTATCCTTATCCCTGGTTGATCCTAGTTGGTAGAATTTTAGGGGCATTTCAGCCGGGCGCCTCCAGATTCTACGATCCATCAGTTCCATCGGATTTCAACAGGTAAGACCACGTGGATACGGGTGCAGTACTATCCCGGCATTTGCCCGAAGACGAAGTGGGAAACCACGGAAAACCACTTCGAGGATGGCTGAGGTGGGAATCGAACCCCCTCAACACATTTGGACCACCCGTGGTTGAGTGGACCCCATTCCAGTCATCATACCACTTTTCAAATTTCGTGCAAGAGCCGGGAATCGAACCCAGGAGCACCGGGGCGGCATCTGACCATGCTGACCGCTACACTATGGAGGTAGCAATACCAATTAACACTGCATCTAATTCAGACACTTGTTACACGAGTCATAATCATTCGTGTTGCTCAAATCGTCAAATCATTCAGAAATTACGACAAAATATTTCCAAAATATATACATAATTTACAAGTATACACCCTTAATCAAACCTGTATCTAACACATTGATATCATCATCCATTGCGCGTCAGAATTATTCATTATTCAACTCGATAAATTTCACTCATATTCTGGTATGTTTTACAACCAAGCAATGAAGGTAAGCAAAATGTTTTATTTCTTTAGTCGATGTTACCCTCCAGGTTGTTTTTTCCCACGGACTCAGCGAGGGATCCCACCACTACCGCCTCTACGGGGAGTGTCCTGGAGCTTGAAACATCTGGTGGGGGATACAACCGGGGAGTTGTGATCAGCACCTCTCCCAGGCGGCCTCACCTGCAAAGCGAACAGGGGCCTCTTGAGAGATGGGAAGGGAGGGGCAGATTGGGAGGGATAGGCAAGGAAGAGGGAAGGAGGCGGCCGTGGCCTTACCGTAGGTACTGTACCCGTATTAATCATGAAGCAAACTTGACAAAATCTGAAGATCAAAAATGGATCGTAGAATCTTGAAGGCCCCGGCTAGAAAACCTGAAAATCCTACTGACAAGCAATTCTATGATTAACGCAACAGCAATATGATCGTGTTATGGACTAACTACGGTGGATAGGGATGCTAACTACTTTCGGAGAGTGAGATCCTTACCAGTATCTCGGATCGGATTGAGTTAAAACGTGCCATCTACCATGATCCATTTCCATAACACAACCTCCATAAAAATTAAAATAAGTCACGCAACTCCGTCGTATATAAAAGAACGAATCTAAGATATTAACAAAATCAATAATAACAAATAAACACCTGCAATTAATAAATAAATAAATAAACCTCGGGCGCCTTCAAATACAAATGTGCAAAGATCGCACATGATCTTCATGAACGTAAAAATCTCCTTCCCTGAAACTGGAGTTCGATAAATAAAATAAAAATATTTAATATTATTTGATTACTAGCAGTAGTGCCCGGCTTCGCCCGGTGAATTTATTTGTTTTATGGATGATAATGAATACTACTAGAGAACTGGCAGATGATACTTAAACTAACAGAAAAAAATATTTTAAAAATATATCATTTTGTGTCGGTGGTGTTAGTGGTGGTGGTGGTGGTGGGAGTGGTTGTGGTGGTGGTAGGGGGGGTGATAAGTAGTACAGTATAATGGACGTAAGATACAGTTCATTTTCCCGTAATGATAATAATGAATGGGAAAACAGCTATTTTGTAACTACAGCAATGACACATGTAATTTACAAACAATTTTTTAAAAAATGATTAAAAAGAGGAGTAAGTGAAATAAAAGACACTGCCTAGGGCTTATATCTCATTGGCTGTTAGAAATGTAGAGACCAATAGTGTCGTCTTTAGTCGCATAGCGCCGTAGGAAAATAATCAGAACACTTTGGAAAACTACGGCTGTCCCAAGCTACTTAGGTAGCGATAGTATCATTTATGGCCACATAGCGCTCAACGATAAGGTTCGGAATAAATGAAGGTAAATTTGAAAGCACAAACGTTTATTGCAGCTGATAACCTCAATGTACTGCACCAACACCATTGCACTTATACGGAGGCATAATATTTTCATGATGATAACTGTTTTATGGGGCCTAAGAGATCCTTTTGCACTAACTACTCCCCGTGACAGCAATTTATAAACAGCGCAGGATGCAACTATTTTCGCAATACTGCACCAGAACACTGGTAGGGGTGACGTGATGCAGCCCGAACTGCCCGTCAACAATAGACTTATTAAACTACTCTTACAGTTACACTACTACGGACATGAATATTTCTAGGGCCTTAATACGTGGTTTTCAAGTTTAATTTGTCTGTTATTCTAAATGTAGAGAATGGAGAGCGTTGTCCTAAATATCAAGTGGACACTGTTACCAGCAGGGTTTTGAAGTGTATGTAAAATTTGGTGCAATTAGGAGAAACGGTGTAGATTTGTGATACGGGGCCTAAATGCAGGGAATGGATTGGTCTGTCCAAAATTTAAAGTGGACTGTGTCACCCGCATGGTTCAAAAGGGTAAGTATACAAAATGTGGTTCAGATCGGTGAAACGGAAGATATTTGTGCCAAAGGACTTAAATGAAGGGAATGGAGTGGTCAGTCCAAAATTTCAAGCAGTCAGTGTTACTCGTCGGTTTCCAAAGGGTAAGTTTGTAAAATTTGGTTCAGATTGGTGAAACGGTGTATATTTGTGCCAAAGGGCCTAAATACAGGGAATGGAGTGGTCTGTCATAATTTACATGTAGGCAGTGTTACTCATAGGGTTCCAAAGGGCAAGTATACACATTTTGGTTCAGATCGGTGAAACGATGTAGATTTGTGCCAAAGGGCCTAAATGTAAGGAATGGAGAGGTCTGTCTGAAATTGCATGCTGACTGTGTTACACGCAGGACTCCAAAGAGTAAGTATACACATTTTGGTTCAGATCGGTGAAACGGTGTAGATTTGTGCCAAAGGGCCTAAATGCAGGGAATGAAGTGGTCTGTTCGAAATTTTATGTAAACAGTGTTATTTGCAGGGTTCCAAAAGGCAAGTATACAAATTTTGGTTCAGATCGGTGAAAAGGTGTAGATTTGTGCCAAAGGGCCTAAATGCAGGGAATGGACTGGTCTGTCATAAATTTTTACGTAGACAGTGTTACTCACAGGGTTCCAAAGGGCAAGTTTACAAATTTTGGTTCAGATCGGTGAAACCGTGTACGTATCACTAACCATAACGCCAGCGCATGCGGATTGAGCAGTTCGTGAGCGCTTGTTCTACCGACTTACTGAATAAAAATCTATCTTTAAGGTTACCTGAGAAGTTTAGCCTAACACTACATAGCCTAAACCATTCCTCTTGAATCTGGCTATCATATAAAAAAATATATTTTCGAATCGGGCTGGTAGTTTCGGAGATTAGCGCCTTTAAAGACACAAACACACAGACAAACTCTTCAGCTTTATTATATTAAGAGTTTAGTGCTTTTCAGTCGGTCAACACGAATGTACCCAAAAGAGATGGGTTATGCCCTAATCCTGAAATAAATTACATGAGATTAATAAAACACTAGGATGACCAGTTTCGATCGTCAAGCGATCATCATCAGATCCATTACACTTAGGCTATAAAATCTATGTTTGAAATACAGGTGAAAATATTTACAATATGTACAATTATTTAGCAACTGTCAGTGTATGCTAAATGCAGTATATATGATGTTAGGTGAAATGCTAAATGGTGATAGCTATCCGGAGTATGTACTTTGGAGAGATTATATGGTTGTTAAAATCAACTATGGTTAAACTATACAATTATAGGCTAACTACTTATCTGATTGTCTTCCTTACTACAGCTACTCGCAGTTTTCGTGCCCACTGGAACTCACGGTGCGGTCGACTGCGGTGGTTATCTTAACGACTGGTTTTTCCCTGCCTTCTCCCCCCTGCCCATACGTGCTGTGCGGAGTGATAGCGATGTGTTTATGTGAGGTGTTGCCAACCTAGATAAGATGTATGTTATTGAATGAGGTGGGTCTACAACTAATAACGACCTGGATTAGCCCTCGCAACGCGTGGACCGTAATCCATTCGAACTAAGCGTTGACGGTCTTATGAGGACGTCCCGGCACCTTTAATACTGCCGCGAATATGGGCCTTGGTTTATTGCAGAAGAAAAGTACATCGTACACCTGATCCAGATAACATTTGCCTATTAAAATCCCCTAATTCCTCCCCCCCCCCCCCCCTTTTTATCTAGCTTGGCTGTGTCGCTAAATTGTGTCTTGTTTCCGACAGGGTGTGTTTTTTAGTAGTGTGAAGAGGGGTGAGCTCTCCATGAACATGTGTTCATTCAGATTGTTGGGATTGTTTCGTTTGGCTGGTGTATCTCGATTGCTTCCTTTATGTCAAGAGCTCTGCCTTTCGATTCGTGATGGATTATTTTAAGGTCCGACTCTATGTTGGTAAAGCTGTGCCCCGCGTCACACATATGTTCGCACACGGCTGAATGTGTTTCGTATCTTATCGCATTCCTATGTTCATTATAACGTGTGTCTACTCGTCTTCCACTCTGCCCGATGTAATTAGCTTGACAACCGGTGTCTTGGCACGTTATAGAATATACCCCTGACCTTGAATACGGGTCACGTTTATTTAGATTACTATTTAGGAGGTGCCTAGCGGTTGTATTTTTCGTTGTGAAAGCTATCTTTATGCCTTGCTTTTTGAATAGGTTAGTGATTTTATATGTATTCACATTCACATAGTTGAAACGCTGTACAGCTGTACATGTGCCAATTGTGGTTCAAAGTCTATGAAATTGCATGATGATGGTACAGAAAGGATTGGCATCATTAGTACACTACCTGTTGTTTATGAGAAGTGCAAAGCAGACTGTAAGTTTAAAGCATCCCTTATAAACAAATGAGTTTATGATGCTTACATTAGATTTTGCTACGGGGCGAGGTGCCTAGGTGTGGGAAGGTGAGCTAATTTATTTTGTGACTTGATGAATATGCCACCACCTGTCAATAGGTTTACAGATCTCAACACAAGATTGCTAATTTCTTTGCAAGAAGTTGCCAAAACAAACTTACTAGCAGCAAAGGAACTAGTAGAAGCAGAAGATGATGAGGAGTATGGATATGGCCTTCACTGAAAACTCAGCTCTGGGTATCTCTACTTAGTATAAAACCAAGTCTCCAATTCTTGGATGTTACGGGTAAACTCGAGAACCACTGGATGGATTTTGATGCGGGTTTCACCATTCTGTAAAGGATACCTCGAGGATGATTTCTGTAGAAAATATTTTTTATGATCAAAGGAAGCCGAGCAGTAACGATTTCAGTTGAAAAGTCGAAAAAAAACTGGCGTCCGAGCGCTTTGTAAGCTTACGCTGGGCAAACCGTTAAAAATATCTAAATACTATGAGTGTAAGAACTGTTCAGCATGAAAAGTTCTACAAAAAAGTCCGTGCGAGCATATGTCTATCTTCAGTACGTCGTCCACTATAAGTGTTTTTACTTTTTAATTTCTTCCCACCATGTCCATTCAACTACTGAGGCGACAGTTTACGATCTAGCTAAGGGCGAGTCTACCATCCCTGTTACAGCCTAGCTAGCGGACGAATATATTGCCCCAGATAGAGCCAGCAGCAAACCGTTGATTCGTGTTGAGTTAAGACTTCTGAGAAGGATGGTTGTGTTTGGAGTATCCCTGGAAGTGCAACTCGGGTTTTCTTCATTTTACCTGTGAAACACAGTCAAGTTAAGATTGGACGGAAGGGGGACTTGAGTTTCATTCACCTCGCCATTCCCTGGAAGTGCAACTCTCATTTCGCCTGTGAACTTTTCTTTCCGCAAAATTCACAGTCAATTTAAGATTGGACGGAAGGGGGGATTATATTATATTAAATCATACTGATTGGCGAATAATCTCTACTTAGTATGAAACGAAGTCCACGATTCTTGGATGTCACAGGTAATCTCGAGAACTACTGAATGGATTTTGATGGGCTTTTAACCATTCTGTAAAGGAAATCTCGAAGAAGGTTTCTGTAGAAAATAATTTATTTATGACCAAAGGAAGTCAAGCACTAACGATTTCAGTGAAAAGGCACTTTTTTAAGCTTACGCTGGGCAAACCGTTAAAACTATCTGTATACTATGAGTGTAAGAATTGTTCAGAATGAAAAGTTCTACACAAAATGCCAGGGAGAGCATATCTCTATATTCAATGCATCGCCTACTATAAGTGTTTTTACGTTTTCATTTCTTCCAACAATCTCCATTCAGTTACTGAAGCGACAGTTTACGAGCTAGCTAGGGGCGAGTCTATCACCTCCAGTTACAGCTTAGCTAGCGGACGAGCTTATTGCCCCAGATACAGCCAGCAGCAAACTGTCGTGTCGAGTTTTGTTGAGTTAAAAACTTTCGAGAAGAGTGGTTGTGTTTGGAGTTTCCCTGGAAGTGCAACTCGGCTTTTCCTCATTTCGCCTGTGAACTTTTCGTTCCGCAAAATTCACAGTCAAGTTAAGATTGGACGGAAGGGGGATTTGTGTTTCATGCACCTCGCCATTCTCAAATTACGTCTGACAAGAATTTGTTGCACATGCCTCTCCAGTATAATATACCGGTAATTAATAGTCCAGTCAGTGATTTTAACCCATCATGCCGAGACGTAAAACGGATATTGGTCGTTGTTCATTGACATTGGAAAAATGAAAGCGCTTATCACGTAATGCATTCATAACTGTTCCCGGGTGAAGCCGGGTTGGGTTGCTAGTTGCATTATAATCTATACTAATATAATGTCTGCATTTGTACAAGCGTGAAGCTGTAGTTTGTGCTTTGATCAATAAATAAATATAAAAAATAATAATAATAAAGCTGAAGAGATTGTGTGTTTGTGTGTTGAAACGCGCTAATCTCTGGAACTACCAGTCGGATTCGAAAAACTCTTTTTGTATATCATAGCCATTTTCGAGAGGAATGGTTTAGGCTATGTTAAATTTCGGACAGACCACTCCATTCCCTGCATTTAGGCCCTTTGGCACAAATCCACACCGTTTAACCGATCTGAACCAAAATTTGTACACTTATCCTTTGGAACCCTGCGAGTAACTCTGTCTACATGAAATTTATGACAGACCAGTCCATTACCTGCATTTAGGCCCTTCGGCAAATATCTACACCATTTAACTAATCTGAACCAAAATTTGTACACTTAACCTTTGGAAACCTGCGAGTAACAACACTGCCTGCATGAAATTTCGGACAGACCAATCCATTCCCTGCATTTAGGCCCTTTGGCAAAAATCTACACCGTTTCACTAATCTGAACCAAAATGTGTATACTTACCCTTTGGAATCCTGCGAGTAACACTGTTTACATGCAATTTCGGACAGACCACTCCTTTCCCTGCATGTATGCCCTTTGGCACAAATCTACACCGTTTCAACGATCTGAACCAAAATTTGTATACTTACTCTTTGGAGTCCTGCGTGTAACACAGTCAGCATGCAATTTCAGACAGACCACTCCATTCCCTGCATTTAGGTCCTTTGGCACAGATCTACTCCGTTTCACCGATCTGAACCACATTTTGTATACTTACCCTTTGGAACCCTGCGGGTGACACAGTCCAATTTAAATTTTGGACAGACCACTCCATTCCCTGCATTTAGGCCCTTTATCACAAATCTACACCGTTCCTCCTAATTGCACCAAATTTTACTTACACTTTGAAACCCTGCTGGTAATGCTGTCCACTTGATATTTTGTACAACCCTCTCCATTCCTTAAATTTAGAATAACAAACAAACTGAACATGAAAACCACGTATTAAGGCCCTAAAACCATTCATGT
The DNA here is from genome assembly GCA_946902985.2 of Meconema thalassinum. Classification (NCBI taxonomy): domain Eukaryota; kingdom Metazoa; phylum Arthropoda; class Insecta; order Orthoptera; family Tettigoniidae; genus Meconema; species Meconema thalassinum. Next base: position 1,715,003,994 of record OX336388.2, on the reverse strand, counting down.
CCGTAGTAGTGTATCTGTAAGAGTATTTTAATAAGTCCATTGTTGACTGGCAATTCGGGCTGCATCACGTCGCCCATACCAGAGTTTTGATACAGAATTGCGAAAATAGTTAATTTTTGTGCTGATTGAAAATTGCAGTTACAGTGGGATTAATTCAAAAAGATTTCTTAGGCCCCTTAAAACAGTTATCATCATGAACCTATTATGTCTCTGTATAAGTGCAATGGTGTTGGTGCAGTACATTGAGGTTATCAGCTGCAATAGACTAAGCGTTGTGCTTTCAAATTTACCTTCATTTATTCCGAAACTTATCGTTGAGCGCTATGTGGCGGTAAATGATACTATTCTACCTCAGGAGCTCGGGACAGCCGAAGTTTTCCCAAGTGTACTGATTATTTTCCTACGGGGCTATGCGACAAAAGACGACACTATTGGTCTCCACATTTCTAACAGCCAATGATATAAAGGCCCTAGGCAGTGTCTTATTTCACTTACTCCTCTTTCTAAACATATTTTAAAATTTGTTTGTAAATTACATGTGTCACTGCTGGAGATAGTAAACAGCCGTTTCCCTATTCATTGTTTTCATAACGGGAAAATGAACTGAATGTTACGTCCAATATACTGTACTACTTATCACCCTCACTAAAACCACCACAACCATCACCACCACCACCACCACCCCCACTACCACCACCACCACCACCACCACCACCACAAAAAGTTATATTTAAAAAATATTTCTTTCCTGTTAGTTTAAGTATCATGTGCCAGTTTTGTAGTAGTATTAATTATCATCCATAAAACACATAAATCCACCGGGCGAAGCCGTGCACTACTGCTAGTATGAAGATAAAACTTCAAATTAAGTTTCTCGTAAATGACATTTTTTCACGTATAAGGTGCATTTTCTCTGACACTGCTGCATATAAAGCAACGAAACTTAGTATTCCTGTGCGCCAGAGTTTTAATTTTTGGCCTATTATAGAAGTTATGATATGGATAAGAACATTTTTATGCAGTTTTTTTGTAATAATATATTTTTTGTTTTGTTTTTAGTAATTTAAAATGTATCAAAATTCTGTTGCACAGGATTCTAAGTTGAGTCTTTTTAAATCTGTGATAAAAATATCAGAAAAATACCCAGTAGTTCTGCAGTAAATGCACAAATTCAGGAAGAGTAAAATATGTATTTTTGTGTATTAAGATTATATGACCATATTGAGTTATAAATGCAATGCAATATCAAGCAGCATGTTGACAATAACCATACAAAATATGATTTAAATATCTCTAAAAATGTAGATGTTATGGACATTTATCTACAGCCATGTTTTTTACCTACATCGTCCCTTAATCAGACCAAATCACACATAGATATTCAAGTCTGTAACTATCGCTGAATTCTTCCTCCTGAATAGAATCTTCTTACATAAAAGTACTCAACTTCATTTATCTAAATGAATGTTAAAAATAAACGTCAAAATAGAAATCTGAATAGAAATTCAGATAATAAAATTCCAAATCGAATTAAATAAAATTTAAGAAAAATTCTTAAATTATGGAAATCGAAATTACATTAAAATTATCTTGAAGTTCCAAAACTGTAGACTCGAAATCAATGTTGGAATGATGAACAAAATCATCCAACATGAAATCTCTAATTTATAAAAATCGATGAAATTCGAAGTCATACAACAATCACAACATATGGAAGAATTGTGCTCAAAAGGTTACCAAACTACTCTAAACTACTAATAGAAAATCTCGTAGTTCTACCTTTCATGGCTCTAGAAGCAGTAATGTGTATAAGAAATACCCTGGTGGTCCAGTATCTCTGCACAAGAGAAGTCTTGAACTGCTGGCCTCCTCTCCGGGCGTACAGCTATCTCGGGATGCGAACTCTCGTTCGCAGGATCAGCTACTGCTCCATTGGGATGGAAACGGCTCTCCTCCTGGTTCCATGAGTACCATGCTTCAGGCTTTAGACGGGATATCCCTGTCTGCTTCTTGCTTCAAGAGATGATTCTTCTTACGGCGACTATTCTTGTAGTTGACAATCATGTTTGAGCAATATCGTTTGTAGACATTCATAATTTCTGATAATATAGTTTTTCATAGTTGGCGAAAATATTGTAGGTAGAAATATGTTTGAAGAAACTCAATGTCGATATTGTAGTTGCTGTGTGAAGTCATCTCACTTCTGTCGAATGTATTCGAGGCGCATATTAGAACTTACTCCATCTCTCCACTCTTCATAGTAATATAATTCACCATTCCGTCGTAATTCTTGATAACAATCATAGTGGAAATCTGTAGAATAATATTCGCACTATTGGTATGTGTTACCACAATGTTCATGGATGCACGTAGCTTGTATAATGTTAATGGTTTCTAGTAGTTGCTGAGGAAGTTGGTGAGGTGTCCGTTTACCGACTGAAGAGCCCAATGGTACACCGGTGCGAAACGCTGGCAATTTGTTGAGTTATGCCGGAACATTTATCACATTTTGTGTTTAAAAACAAAGTTCGTTCCCTGCTTGAAGCTTCGTAACTCGCCTCACTGCAAAGCGCAATGTTCAATCGGATTGTCACAGAGTTATATGAAATACTGTTTTAAAATATCTGTAGAATCAACTAATGACTGTTCACTGTTCATATAATGTTCCGGCTTCACTTCGAAATAATTGAATACTGCTCCTTTCAATAAACGAAACACGCAAGTTTGTCTGCTCGATACTGCGGTATAATATTACTCTTGTGTCGAGTCCGGCCGTACATAAATCTTGGCCCAAATTTCAGCCACGCTGCGTAGTCAAGCTTTCCCCCTCACTTTCCTTGAACTATATCGGCTGGGAAAATTGCTCATCCGGCGACACGTCTGATACTCGTGAACGACAGCGGAATAAGAACCTCAATTCTTAGCGTCATTCTCCCACCAAACCTTTCTTCCCTGCCATTTTGCCAACTCGCGGGAAGAAGCGGCGGGAACCTGTACTTTACAAAATACATTGTACTGCGTACTTCTCCTGCCATAATAATAATTGATAAATGTCTTCTTTAAATTTAGGAGTATTTGCAAATAATAAAATCTCCTTTATAGTACCTGGAAGTAATTCACTAATTATTATTATTAGGTGTCCTAGAGTATTTCGATCATGACAACCTCTTCTCATTGGTTAATCCATTATATCAAATCAAATAATTCATATTAGAACATCGCTAATTTTGCGTGGTCATAGCTTGTTTCTGGGCGAAGTGACCTCGGTTGGAGCACCCATAATGCACTGTAGCACGAGCCAACTCCTCGCTACTGTGTAGAAACCTGTTTTCAAGCTCACTTCCATTCTCTAAGTTTCAATGCAAATCACTTATTAAGGGGCTGAAAATGACCACAAAATTTACCAATAATAATACGAATTCGGGTTCATTACCATCTCGACATTTGCCCGAAGACGAAGTGGGAAACTACGGCAAAACACTTCGAGGATGGCTGAGGTGGGAATCGAACCCCCTCTACTCATTTGGACCACTGGAGGCTGAGAAGACCCCGTTCCAGTCCTCATACCTCTGTTCAAATTTCGTGGCAGAGCCGGGAATCGAACCCAGGACCTCCAAGGTGGCAGCTAATCATGCTGACCACTATGCAACGAAGGCGACTTTAAGCAAAACGTTTGAATCATAATTCTGGTAAATATTCCAATAGTGATGATGAAGAATACCTGCATTAGCTTCGCTTTTCAAATCTTTCGTAAAATTAATCATTATTAACACCATTCAACTTTCCATTCCTTACACAGAAGAATTTCCACTTCTAAACTCTCCCATTCAGCATAAAAATATTCCATTACACCTGTTAATAATAATACGTATCGCACCTCACGTTAGCAATCCTTCAACAATATTCATTTAATATACAGATACACCTTCATAATAGTTCAGCTTAATTCAACAAATTCTCAGAAAATTCTCATGCCACTCAAAAATTGGTAATACCATTTTACAGAGTTAAATTATTAAACGCATGTTTCATGATCATCTCATTAAATTTAATTAGATATACTTCTAAAGAGTACTCTTCATCATGATTTAATAAAAATAAATTTATGAACTTTCCATCAGAAATTACAGTAGGCTATGTTCACTGAATTAATATTCAAATATTTAAATTCTCAATTTGAAAATGTATCTATCTTTCATCAGAATCCAATCAATTCTACACCATGGAAAACATATCAGTATCTTGAGGCAACGAAGTTTCCATTAGAATCAAATAGAATCAGAAAAATTTGAAATTATCTCAGCTCAACTGAATTCAAAAAGACTGCAACATTATACACCATGAAGCTCACGTTAATCAGATTACTCACTGAGTTTCATTAGAATAAATCGACGGCAAATTTCCTTCAAAGAAAGCAGTAAGAATTATCAAAATCGAGGATATTCAATATCTTCTCTCAATGTCTACTATCTCTTCAATAAATGTTCATAAATGTGATTGACAACAATAATTCTTCATTACGACGATATCTTAATAACTTAGATCAATGTACAACAATTTCTGAAAATATTCGTAGATTTATTAAAAATGTTCATCAAAATAGCAATTCTGTAATATGTCCTTCGTGTAATCGCAAATCTTCTCCCTAACGATTTCTTCTCAACGTATAAAAATCTTCATGATGAATTAATAAAATAGTTCCAAAATATTAAATGTATTAAATTCCAAAATCCATAATTGAAAAACTATATTACGATGCATTCGTAATTCGAACCAAAATCCCAGTTGAAAATGTAGCAAAGCATGAAAGCACATCATACTTACACCACACTCCAATTATGCTAAGAAAATATATGGCAAATCGGTTACTTCAAGAAATCTCATCTACTACTACATAATGAAATGGTCGTCCTTCTACCTTGTGATGAATCTGGTCGAATGCATGTATTGAGAAATATGCATCAGCCTCCTTTCCATACGATACTGCGGTTCAACATGCCCATCTACACGTCCTGTTCTCGAACTGGAATAGCCATCTCCTGCTACTCGTCCCCTCCTGGATTGTAGACAGCATCTATCATCTAACCTGGTTCCCGTACATCTAGTTTGTAGACACCTTCTCTCTTGATTGTAGACTCTCATATCATAATAGCATTTTATTTCTGAGGTATTGCTGTGGTTTAACCATACTTCCTCCATGATTTTGAGTGAATTGATTCTCGTGTTTATAGGCTTCACTAGTTACTCAATAGACTCGCTGGTTACTCTGTATAGGCGTCGCTGGTCACTCATGATGATTCGTATAGGCGTCATTGATCACTCATGATGATTCGTATAGACGCCATAGGTTACTCATGATGATTCTCACTCAACTCTGCATGCTATGTTCCACGTTCCATTTAGCCAGACATGTCTGTAGATTCAGTTTATTGTATAAATATTCCTCCTGACTTCATAATTGATAACATCGTAGATAGTTGTGGTTAAAAGTCAGTCCTGAAATGCTTTTCTATTTTAAGAATAATGTTCTTAAAATTCCATTGTAGACGCTAATATCCTTAACATTCTCACAATTGCATGTTATAATACATTTCCACTGTAGCACAAAATTATAAAGAACTGTAACTTGTAACATTCACGTAACTTCAATATTGGAAACAGCTTATAGACACGTAGTGTCTCGCTCAAAGACGATAGAACATCTAATATCACGGCGAGGTATCTGGTTCTCAAACCCAAGAACATCTCATGGTTTGCGAAGTGTTTAGATCGTAAACGTAAGAACATCTGATCGCTCTGCTGTGTATACATCCTTGAGCTAGACTCTCCTACCCCCACTCTGCCATGCATATATCGATGTATATCGCTGTAAAACGTACAATTACTTCTAGCGTCAACTATAGTATCATAACTGAAGAAACTCCAATTGTAATAACATCGTAAGTATACGCATTAATTTCAGGTACACAACACTCTATAAAGTCAGTCCTTCATTCCTCACAATGTATAAACGTCGCTTCAATCGCGAATCTCTATATAAAAATCAGACTGTCGGGAGTTATGTAACCTTGATTCAACTGTCTGCCTGCTGAGTGCGTAACCTTGGCCTTGAAACAAACAGGGTTTTGGAACAAATGTGAGTCGCTCACCCTTTTACAGCAGCAGCTGGTCGTGACGTAAGAAATATCTCGTAAAAATACAAACATCACGTCTCCGAGCGTATTGTCAATAAATCCACTCTAATGTCAACTGCAAAATACTGGTACAGTACCTACCCTCAGGCCACAGCCACCTTCCATCTTCCTTGTATATCTCTCTCATTCTTCCCATCCCATCCCATCCCATCTCTCATTTGCGAGTAGCTAGTCCCGCCTTCCCAATTTTATCACAAGACCCAATGCCAAGCCCCAACACATTGCCCAAAGTGGCGGTAATTGTGGGATCTCTCGCTAAATCCGTAGGAAAAGTCTACCTAGAGGGTAAACTGATTACGAAAACACGAACAAATAAGCATTTACCATACCAAGTATTACTGCGCTCGGATGGTTAAATCGCAAGAAACGTCCATTTAAATATTTATATTTCGCGTCGCCGCCATGTTGGATTTGTGCTCAGCAGGTTATTGAAAGTTCTATATGTGAACTTATGTTCATAACCTCTATCAACATACAAAATGTCAGTTTGATTGCTTTCATAGATTAATAGATTTTGAGAACCGTCTCAATATTTCGGTTTGTCGCCATTTTGGATTTTTATATTTGTAGGCCATAGAGTTATGTACTATTAAATGACGATTCAGGCATAGGTTCATCATCCAAACGTTCACTTCGATTGCATGATTACTACACGAGAAATATACTTAATTTTAAAACTGCGCTCAGCCGTCATCTTGAGAATATGTGAACAATTCAACTAAATTAGATACCAGTGCATTGCAATGTGTATAAACATATACTATACCATATTTCACTGCGCCCAGATGGTTAAATCAAGAGAAAATTATATTAAAATGTTTCACATTCGCTTGGCCGCCATGTTCGTTTTGTATTTTACAGATTTTTGAAAGTCTCATTGCTGAACGTCTATTAGTACCCTTTATCACCATACAAAATTTCAGGGTGATATCAGTAATAGTTTCTGAGATATAGAATGCCGGTGAAATATTTCGCACAGCCGCCATATTTAGGTTATGTAGACAATTGAACTAAATTAGATGCCAGTGTATTACAATGTGTTTAGATATTTGTTGTACCAAGTTTCATTACGTTTGGATGGTTAAATCGCGAGAAAAGTCTAATTGAAAGTTTCAAACTTGCTTTGCCGCCATGTTCGTCTTGTAGTTCAGAAGTTTTTGAACGTCACATAGGTGAACTGCTAGTAGTGTTCTTTATCACCGTACAAAATTTCAGTGTGATATCAGTAATAGTTTCGGAGATATAGAATGCCGGTGAAATATTTCGCACAGCCGCCATGTTGGATTGGTGAGACGTAATAAAATTTGAGGGGCACGGTCAGGGTCGGCCAAATTAGTGCCATGACGTTACCGAGTTTCATTGAAATCGCTCCAGCCGTTTAGAAGTTATTAGGGAGACACACACACCCACACCCACACACACACACACACATACACACACACGGACAAAAGGTTTAGTTTAATTACCGTGTTATAATGTTTTATCTTGGTATTCCAGGAGAGAGACTTCTTGTTATAAGTGTCCTTCGTAAATTGGAAGGCCATTTCAACTTTATTTCTCCTAGATTCCTTTGCCTTTTTCTCTAGCGCATTCCAGCCGATCCATTCCCCAAAATATTTAAATTCTTTGACGATGTCTATGTATTGTTTGCCCACTTGAAGCTTTTTTGGTGTTTTTTTTTTTTTTTGTTCGTCATATTTTGGTCTTTTCAACTGAGATTTTGAGACCCATTTTTAACGCTTGCCTCTGGAGTTCGAGGATCTGTTCCTTGGCTTCTTCCCATGTCTCAGCTTATAAGGCCATGTCATCAGCAAAAGCTAAACAATTGACCTTAATGCCTTTATTTTTAGTTCCTATTCTGATTCCACTGTGGGTCTTCACATTCCACTGACTACTTTTTCGAGGGCACAGTTAAATAGCAGTGGAGAAAGTCCATCTCCTTGCCGTACACCTGTTTTAATCTCAAAAGGGGTGGAGAGTTCCCCCATGAATTTAACTTTGGAGAATGTATTAGTTAGTGTTTCTCTGATTAAATTTGTAGTTTTGTTATCGAGATCTAGTTCTTTCAGGACCGAGAATAAGGATTCCCTATCTAAAGAGTCGTATGCCTTTAGGAAGTCAATGAAAGTGATAACATACGATTTAGCCCGTGATTTTTGGTAGTTCATGATGTGTTTGAGGTTGATAATTTGTTCCGGACAGGATCTCCCTTTCCTGAAACCCGCCTGGTATTCCCCAAGTTGATGGTCTAGTTGAGGTTCTGCCCTGTGTAGTAGGACTGTGGAGAATATCTTGTATGTGACGTCAAGAAGAGATATCCCTCTGTAGTTGTTAGGGTCTGTTTTGGATCCTTGCTTATGAAGTGGATGTATAAGGGCTGTTTTCCAGTCATCTAGGATTCTTTCATGTATCCAAATTTCTTCAAAGATATTTCTGAGAGACTGTATAGCATTTTCGTTAAAATTCTTCCAAAGTTCAGCTGTGATTTGATTTTCTCCCGAAGTCTTATAATTCTTAAGATTCGATATTATTGAATGGAGATCTTCAATGGTTGGAGGTTCTGAGTCAGGATTGGTTGATGGGGATATATGAAAGTCTATCTTTTCTATGGGTTCCTCACAGTTAAGGAGATTTTCGAAATATTGTGCTAATACTTTGCAGTTGTCTTTGTTGTTATGAGCAACATTTCCTTCTTTATCCTGGAGTTGTAGAGTTGGGGGACTGTACTTAGTCAATTTCTTCTTAAAATTCCTATAAAAGTTTCGTACATTGTTTCTGTGAAAGTCTTCATTAATTTGCATAAGTATGTGATCATCTCGAGTTTTTTTTTATTCTCTTAAGACTTTGAGTCACTAATTTTCTAACATTTAAGACATTTTGTCTGTTATGATCGTTTTTCTGTGATTGCCACTGGTGCCATGCTTTCCTTCTTAGTTCAATGAGACTATCACAATCTTCCGTCCACCACGCATGTTTTTTGATTTTAGTTAGTGGAGCAAGTTGTTCTGCTTTAATTATTAGACTTTCTTTTATTTGATCCAAGCCTTGATTTTGTAAATCTGCAGTGGCGTTTTAAAACTCTTTTGAGTTCATTATCTTTTCAGGATCGTATTTCCTATGTTTTAGTCTGTTAGAGCGGGTTTTCCTATTGGGGATGATTCTGAGTTTTATTTTAGAAAGATAGTGATCAGAATTTAAGTTAGCACCCCTGAGTACTTTGACATTTTGTATTTCTTTATTAAATTTCCTTTTAACCGCTACATGATCTAATTGAAATTCTCCTAAGAGCGGGTTGGGTGAGATCCATATTTTCTCTTTCCTTGGTAATTTCTTAAAAGCTGTGGATTTTAAGATCATGTCATGTGCTTGGCAACGTTCTATTAGTCTAACACCATTTAGGTTCGTCCTATTATGTGCTGGGTACTTCCCGACAATGCTTTTGCACTTCTTTTCTTTCCCTACTTGGGCATTAAAGTCCCCCATTAGTATGACATTATTTTTTCCCCGGAATGTTTTGGATAACATCATCTAATTGGTCCCAAAAGATTTCCACCTTTTCTTTGTTCTCTTTATTGTCTTCGTTTATGAGGGCATGTGCATTTACAACGGAATATATTCTATTAGCCGATTTAAAAGTAAAAGTTGAAAGTCTTTCAGATTGTGATTCAAAGCTAAAAATAGAATCCAAAATGTTTTTGGCTATTATGAAGTCAGTTCCAAGGTGTGGTATGTTCATCATTATTCTTTTGCCTACTTTTCCTTTGTAAATTCTGAATCCTTCAGAATCAAAACAGTTTTCATCCAAGAATCTTGTTTCTTGGAGAGCCGTTATGATAATATTGTGGCTTTTGGGGGTGTCAGTAAGATGTTTTAATTTTCCTGTTTGTAAAAGAGAATTAACATTGAATGTAGCCATGTAATTAGGTATTCTCTACTTCATCTTGTTTGAGGTTCCAAGACGCTCCAACTCGTCTCTGTGTAATGCTACAGACTCCCCAGAATCCGAATGTCTGCTTGTGCACTCCTGTTCACCTGAGGTACTTACATCACACTCTTCACAATCTTCCATGATTGATATTATTTCTTGGAGGTGACTTCTAGAACCACGAATTCACAACCAAGGTTGTGAGCCTTGGAGGTTATTTTCAGCCGCCCCTAACCTGGGAAACAGACGCTGACCAAAGGCCGCCCAATCTGGAAACAAACGCTTTTGTATTTGGAATTTTGTGTTGGTGGTCAGACTACCAGGCTCTTCCGCTCCATCCTCCGTTGGGAATCCAAGATTCCTCTTCCGCTATCAGGACCGTTGACCAGGTTTCACCTAGTAACCCTAGGCAGGGGCCCTTACAGGGTATTACCATCCGGAGCCAGATGAGCCCAGGTTTTTTAATGAGGTGATACTTCTCCCCCTCATCCTTCCTCATCGCTTGCGAGATGAGGCCCCGGGCTTGGGACCGGCAATTATTATCATTATTATTATTATTATTTTATATATATAGATACACACATCCAAGTAAAAATGATCACTATGTCCAATGCCTCCAAACGGACAACAACAGAGTAGTTAATAAGATATGAATTGAATGCAGGTAAGTGAAAAATGGGCAAACAGTTTGATGAAAACGATCGTGGTGTATTAGAAGACACCGTTAAGACATATAGTAGCCAGAGTTGAAATTAGGAAACCACAGACAATAAAGGACGGCTGATTGTGAGGTTCGAAACCACTCGTTTCCTGACTTGTCCTCCATCCACCACTTGTTAGAAACACGTCTCATCTCATCCTTGACCAAATGTGCTACTAGAAGTTCTAAGCAAGCCAACATCATATGACTTGGAATGTCGTGGATTTCCTGGATTTGGAGTCGAGCCCTCGATCTTGTGGTCATGAGACGAAAACTTAACCATTAATCCATAGAAGGCATTAATGAGCAGTTGATCGATTTAATTTCTTTGTTGTTGCTATTGATTCATTCAGGTGAGTTCCGATTGCATGGTGTTGTAGCCCCGTGTACTTGAGTGTGTGAGGAATCTGTTTAATATCATGTGTCAATTTGATGGTTGTGGTAGTGCATGAATTTCTAATTGAGACTAGGATTAGAAAGGAGGTGGCTGAGGCCATAAGGTAGGAAACATCCCGGCATTTGCCAGGAGTAAAAGCGGGAATCCAACCCACCTTTTCTTAGTTGTGCTTCACAAGACTGAGAGTGCCCCATTCCAATCCTTAGACTAGAATTACATTTCTTGGAAGAGCCGGGATTCGAACTAGGAACCTTTGGATCTGGAGTTTCCATACGTACTCCGAGACCACGGAAGGCGGCCGATTTAATTTCAAACGCAATTACTTTAACAATATTATTCAACGACTGAGTCTTAAAATATCACCTCGTGGTGTAGTGGTTAGCGTTCTTGGCTGTCGCTCCGGAGGTCCGGGTTTGATTCCAGGCTCTGCTAAGAACTTTAATTCTGGTATGAGGGCTGGAAAGGGGTACACTCAGCCTTTTCAGGCAAGACTGAGAAGAGGCGGGTTTAATCAACGCCACCTAAATAATAAGGCCTCCGCACTGGCTGACCAGCGCTAGGCAGCTCGACCAACAGTAGTCAATCGCGTTGTTTGTGGAGCGTTACAAGGTCGGCGCATAAGTTGTACTTTTTGCTGTAGTTTTAATAATTATTGTAGAAACAAAAATCAAGGAAACCTCAAGGACACTGTGCCCAGAAAGACAAACATATTTTCCCATAGCAACTGACACTAATCTTGATAAATCACCTATGTCCAAATCAACATATCTGCCTACTGGTCCTTTACTTCTTTTCTGCTTCAGCTTTCTCATAATCAGGGCTAGGATTTATATGTAAATACAGTACTTATTTCTCTATTACACAGATATTCATATCCTATTAACTTATCTCCATCGATTATGTTGTCCTCTTTCAAATTAAACAAATTTATTTGACATGTTTCTCCATATTTCTGACTTCAGTACATACATGCACAATAAATAATTTTACATATTTAGTAAATTGCAATCCAACCGACAGTAGTGGCTATGCTGGCTAAAGCGCAGCATTAGGTCATGGGGCCAAGCTCTCTGCTGACTCGGTAGACGCGTGGGTTCGAGCCCCACCGTCGGCCGTCCTTGAAATGATTTTCCGTGGTTTCCCCATTTTCAACACCAGTCAAATGCTGGGACGGTACCTTCTGACAGGCCACGGCCGCTTCCTTCCCCATCCTTGCCCAGTTTCATTCACCATCATTCATTTCATCTCTCATTAACTCCTCTCATGAGGTTGGCGTCAGGAAGGGCATCCGGCCGTAAAAACCATCGCCACAAATACTTCCATCCCATCTCATCCCCGACCCCGTTGGAAAACGGGAATAGTAAGGGGTAGACATACAAGTAAATTGCAATCCAATATCTGTACATATTTTACTCTTATGAACAAAAATATATAGAATTGTAGTTTTCAGTGACTGGAAATACGACAGCACAGGACAAGTTTATAGTTATGTAATGAAAAGAAAGATTTCTGAAGTACGTAGGTGTAACGATAGCAATTCTTATGAAAAGAAGCTTCAAGTTTGAAAATTTAGAACATTTCATGGCATACTGTTATGGTAGGCAGGAATAATAGGAATAATCGACGAATGAAAGCAAGTGAAAAGTAAGTGAAATAAAAGAAAATTGGATAATTTGATTTATAAATCCAGTATTTTTAATGCATTTATGTGGGTTATAGAAGTAACAAAATTAGTATTATGGGGATAAATTTGTCTTTTGTCCATATTTCATAAAATATATTTACATTTTGACATTTTTTAGATTGTACATACTTTTAAAATATATATACATACATATGTACATATATTGACACTTTTTAGTACATATAAATCCTAGCCCTGCTCATAATTTTACCTTAATGTAGCCTATATCATTAATTGAAGATTTAGCTTTGGCAGTCCTGATGTACCATATGGGTGAAGCATATTTCTTAACATCTATACATATCAGAAAGTCAATAAGCTTATTATTGATTCCCAAGATTAAGAAATTTAGTCCTATTGTAACTTCAAAAACAACCCTCTCAAAATGTGAATTGAATCTATTTTGAAAAATGTTAACCCATTTAAACTAATTTTTAATCTTCACTTACATCCTTTAAGAAATTTTCTAGTAGCAAAATGTAATTTTCATGTAAAATCTCTTAAAATAATAGTTATGAATCTGAAGATTTCCAATGCTCTCTCTATTCTCAATTAAGCTACAAGAACAGTAGGCTCATAAGTTGAATTGTTGGTGAGAGTTAATTACGTTCCTGCTGTACAATGTAGTCTCGGCTAAATATGTTACAAGATAACACTGTATTGTATTGTATTTCTGTCTGCAGCCAAATTGTTGATAAATTTTAGTAAATACCTGCAAAATTCAAAACTTTTAATTAAATTAATATTCTGTAATCCAACGCCAGTAAAATAATACTAAAAATTGAACGAGTGGAAAAAGGACAATATTCAAAGAAATGGGATAATATTCCAGCATACTTAATCATTATTTAGTCGCTAACTGATGACACATTTTGAGACATAACTTCTTGCTACTAGTACTACAATTGGCAATTAGTGAATTTTTCAATGCGACTTATAGTTTCGACAGATGATCGTTCTTTTTTCCTCTTGGAAATGGAATGTTATCGTCTTTCGACTCAGCTGTTCAATTATTATTTTCCATTTTTGCCTTTCTCCCTTCATTTAAAAGTGAGGTTAATAAGTTCATAACGTTCTGAAAATCATAATAAACATCATTATCGTAATAATTACGGGCCTTTTTTTGTTATTATGATGAAACTGTTTATTTCTTTTTCTCCCTCAGTATAGAAGGAGTTTCATAGTTCAAGCATTACTGGAAAGCGTATTTTATGAAAGGTAAGGAAGAAGGTAAATTCTACGAGGTACGGGTAATTTAGCAATGCTGGCTACTCAAAGACTTGCAGGCTATGCAGTGTTCATTTACAGTTGTACAGTGCAACAATATGAGCGTTTTCTTTGCGAGTAGAAACATCGTTTGAAGGGCCGGGAGGAATGACTACTCTTGGCGCGCGTGCTTCCGAGCGCGGAGGCCTTATTCTCTAGGTGGCGTTGGTTTAATTCCCACCTCAGCTATCCTGGAAGTGGTTATTCGTGGTTTCTCACTTCTACTCCAGGCAAATGCCGAGATGGTTCCTACTTTTAGGCCACAGCCGCCTCCTTCCCAATACTACCCCCAGTGTACAAATGCACACAATAGTACAGTCATCACAATAATATGTTTGTCACACAAATACCACATATACCCAAATACACGAGGCTATGTTACCAATATGTCGCAGTCCCTAAAATTAGCAACAACAACAATGGCTCTTAAAACTCATTGAACCTATCTGACGCCAGTAATGATACTTTTTTTTGTGAAACCAAATGCCTTCTTCTAATGTGTCTTCTAAGAACACCCATTAACCTAGTTTATACAAATGAAGCCAGGAAGCGCCTCACGTGCCGCTAGGAACAACGGATGTCCTCACTATACACATAAAGACAATGGACGGGAATATATCATCTAGTCATCATGGCGTCTTCTGTGAGAGATTAATACACGTGGCGACAATCACCCTCCATTGTAGGTTACGAGGTTTGAAGACCGGATATAAGAAATTCTCAAATATATTCTTCACGTTCTTTCAAATTGCAATTTGTAGCTTTTCAGTCGGTCGACACGATTATGCCCAATGAATGGGCGAGGTACAAGCTATAAATATGTAAATGCACACCTGGGAAAAATTACATGTATTAGTCAATTATCACAGAAGTGGCTTAGGTGGCAACACGCTAGCCTCTCACCACTGGATCCGTGGTTCAAATCCCGGTCACTCCATGTGAGATTTGTGCTGGACTAATTGGTGGCAGACAGGTTTTTCTCCGGGTACTCCGGTTTTCCCTGTCAAAACTTTCATTCCAGCAACACTCTCCGCTATCATTTCATCTGTCATTCATTTAATCATTGCCCGAGAAGAGTGCGACAGGCTTCGACAGCCGGCACGGTTCATATCCTCGCCGCTAGATGGGGGGCTTCATTGATTCCAACCCTGACCGGTTGGTCGACTGGAAGCAGGCTGTGTTTTCTTTTTCAGTTAATTATCACAATTGAATGGGACAATTTAATTAACTAATACATGTAATTTTTTCCAGGAGTGTATTTACATATTTATAACGTGTACCCGCCCATTCATTGGGTACAATCGTATTGACTGACTGAAGAGGAACAAATTACAATTTTGTACAGACAACACTGAAAGAATGGCTTCAAATCTCTACGTTCTTTCAAAAGTAAGTTGTTTTTGATTCTTCTTTAATCTGTCTCAGGAGGCTGAGTAAACCCCCTTCCAGCTCTCAGACCACAATTATAGTTTATCGGAGAGCCGGGAATCAAACCCAGACCTCTTTTGACATATTTTGAAATCCTCTCCGATTTTAACCCGTTGGCTCGATCTGCCCGCCCTTACCACCCCCTCCCCTCTCCCCACCTTCTTCCTTTTCTGACCAACTTTTAAACCCATATTGGTTTGCTCTCAACGAGCGCGCTAGCGCATTCACTACGTTATACTGTATTTAGAAATCCACGCAGAGTTCAGACAATACTACCTTCTAAGAAGATAACAGAAAAAAATTTGATTCGTATGATATCGACTGATTGTGAAAAACCACTGTAAATCAGTCCTTATTTCTTACAGATCACAAAATAATGTTGTATGCTGTGAAAGAAAGCCCTGATTACATGAGAATAAGAATGTCCTTCTCTTGAAGTCTTGACATTGGAATGAATTAACCGACCTCATTGGGTTTGGAAAAGTTTTATCAATTATCATTGAGTTCCACTGTCTCATTGGTAACCAGCCACTCCAAGGCTTCTTCTACTCTATATCTACATCAATAAAAGTATTGCATAACCTTGGTGCGAAGAGGTCCTGCACCTTGACATACAAATGGCTTAGATACACGAGTATACACAAATAACGTTTCAGTTCTCTTTATTGCTCATGAAACCCACACATTGCCAGTTGTACAATCATACAGCAAGCCTTTCGGAAGTTGCGGTCCAGATTGTGGCATACACCAGTACCGCTTATACCGAATAGCTCGTCCTCTTGCATAGATGCATGCCTGTATCCGCCGTGGCTTACTATCCACGAGTTCATCAACGTACTGTTGGTCCAGATTGCCCCACTCATCAACGGTGATTCGGCGTAGATCTCTCAGATTGGTTGGTGAGTCATATCGTCCAAAAACAGCTCTTTCAATGTATCCCTGGTATGTTCGATGGGGTTTATGTCTGGAGAACATGATGGTCACTCTAGGCGATTGATGGCGTTATCGTGAAGGAACGCATTCACAAGATTTGCACGATGCGGGCGAGAATTGTCGTCCATGAATACGAATGCCTCCCCGAAATTCTGCCAATATGGTTGCACTATGAGTGGGAGGATACCATTCATGTATCATAGAGCCGTTTCGGTGCCTTCCATGGCCGTCAGTGGCGTACGTTGGCCCCACATGATGCCACCCCAAAACATCAGGGAACCACCAGCTTGCTGCACTCGCTGGACAGTGTCTAAGACATTCAACCTGACCAGACTGCCTCGAATCACGTCTCCGACGATTGCCTGATTGAAGGTATATACTACAATCATCTGTGAAGAGATCGTGATTCAAATTCTGACGGATCCATTCAGCATGTTGTTGGTCCCATCTGTACCACGCTGCATTGTGTCGGGGTTGCAAAGGTGGACTTCGCCATGGACGTACTGTAGGGAGTGAAGGTGCGATTCATGCAGCCTATTGCGTACAGTTTGAGTCGAAACACGACGTCCTGTAGCAGCACGATACGCATTCCATGGTGGCGTTGCTATCAGGGTTCCCCCGAGCTTCAATTCGTAACTACCGGTCATCCACTGCCATCGTGGCCATTGGGTGGCCTGAGCGAGGCATGTCGTCGACAGTTCCTGAATCTCTGTAGCTCTTCCATGTCCGAACATCGCCACTTTGGTTCACTTGGAGCCGTCTGGAAACTTCCCTTGATGAGAGCCCTTCCTGACAAAACGTATCAATGCGGATACAATCAAACGGCGGTATTGACCTTCTAGGCATGGCAGAACTACAGACAACACGTGCAGTGTACCTCCGTCCTGGTGGAATGTCGACCTGATCGGCTGTCTTGCGCCTTTCGTCTAATAGGCCCGGCTCATGTATGGTTGTGTACAGCTTTGGGCAGGTTTAGTGCCATCTAGGAACAGTCAATGGGACTGTGTTCGTGATGCTATATCGACATTCAGAGTCAGTGGTCAGGCGATTATGGAACTAAGGTGATGCAACACATTTTTTGATGTGTACACTTTGGGGTTATCTTCGGAACGTACTTTAACACACACAAATGAATCGACCCACTTCGTACCAAGAAATGTCCACAAGAGCACACAGCTCAAACATCCTGGACCAATCAAAATTGGTTTGGATAATCTAGCGGGCGAGCAAGCGGGCTCTTAGTGACACAGGATCTAAAACCGGTGACAGCCTAGCCTAGTAGTCACTACACCACTAGGCGGACTTTCAAAAGTAAACACAAACAATGCAAATGCCTACTTTTACTTCGACCTGCTACTCAAGTATTCCAAAACGCAGAGACTTCTTTTTTTTTTTTTTTTTTTGCATATTTTGAGAAAATGTTGGAATTACAGCTGTGATATGATTCCCTACAAGAGTACATTTGTTTAGTTTCAGATTACCATGCATCACCGAAAGCACAGAAGCCATTTTCAATGTTGCCTCATAACGACTTAGGGGCAGATAACCTCGCTGTTCTTCCCCTTAAAACCTCAATAACTAACCCATAATGACTACTTCAAAAACTCTTCAGTCGATCAACACGTATTTCTGCCCAAAGAGATTGGGTGAGAAATTACACGCACCTCAAAAACATTACTTGTCCATATTTAGTCAATTAAGCTATTCACAAGGACGACGTGTATCGTTCGTCATGCGAACATCTCCAGATAGTTTTCTGCGATAAATTACATGAATATGGTGAATAAGATTATTGATGTGTGTATGAAATATACATCAATTATTAAAAAAATACAAATTGTCAAAATAGAATGCAATAACCCTTACCATATTGGCCGATTATCCATAGAGTTGTCTCCAGTTACAAAATCTGTTTAAAAGACAGCACTCCATATTGTTGTATGGAAACGTTTCTAATCAATTAAAACATAGAGATAGTACATATTTCGGATTGACAATGAAGCCTTCTTCAGCTAAAAGTTTAACTAACAATATTAATTAAGATATCGCTGTGTCAAATCTATAAAAACTGTTGATAAAGAACAATATTTTGCTATGACTAAACCTTTAGAATTAATCATTAAAAGGAATGGATTTCCTTACAAAAATAAATGAATTTAATAAGATATATATTTGACAATATTTATGAGTATCTCATTAAGATATAAAAATCTAATGCTGCAGCATCAAAAATCTCAAAAAAACTCGTTGCCAATGTTATGTAGTAATTTTGAATGTCGTAATGCTTGAGGTAAGAAATGAGATTGTTTAAGGATTAATGTGTTAAATTCGCGACTAATATAACAAGGAGAATATATTATTATTTATTTAAGCGAAAATTCCCCTACAGGAGAGCGATTAAACTTGATAACATGATATCATTTGGAGGTGTGTCTCCTCCGTTTCACCCAAAAGCTCTTCATTTTCGCGGAATGCTCCCTCTTCCTCTCATTCGTCCAAATGTTCCTAGGTTGTCGTAATGATCTTGGTTCAAACTTACAATTCACGATTTTCGTCTGGCACTATATTATTATTATTATTATTATTATTATTATTATTATTATTATTATTATTATTATTATTATTCTTTAATCGTATCGGCCAACTGAGGACCAAGTTATTTCAACTGGCTTCTCTGGGCTTTGATCTTTGCCCAGTGTTCCTTCATACGTTGCCGGTGTTGCTCTTTTCTATCTTCCGTCCACATCTTTCCCGTCTTCAACTTCGGTTTTTCTTGAAAACCCTGGTGGTCGTGTAGTTTCTTCCTGAGGGGATTGCGTTCTTGAATATCACCACAGGTAATTTCCATCTCTTGCAGGTCACTTTCCACCTCTTCGAACCAGGCTGGCTTGGTCTTCTTATTTTTAAAATAGTTAAAGATCCGGTTCGTCAATCGTGTGGGTTTCATTCTAAGCAAGTGGCAATAAAATGCAATCCTCCTTTTCCTCATTACATCAGAGATCTTCTGGACATGAATATACAGCTCATAGTTATGCCTTCGTCTATATTCACCGTTGTCTTTAATCGGGCTAAGAATTTTCCTCAAGATCTTTCTTTCCTTGATCTCCGATTTATTATTATTATTATTATTATTATTATCCCAGTGAAAATTCAATATAGACCTATAGTAAATGCTTGGCATCTACAGTACGTATTTTCATTTTCTCCGTTAAGGATCAAGATCGGGCAACAAACAATATTGTCAGTTAAGTGGTTTGGTTTCATTAAGGGCGGCAGGGTACTTAACCCTCATTCCATACCACTAAATAAAAGCTGAAAACGAAGCAACATGTCGCTGCAAAATGGAGCATCTGCGAAGAAGGAAAAACGTAAATGGTCTGCCAAAACATGTCATTATATGAAAAAAGTGTGAAACGGTGGATAAAGTGGAGAAGTTCCGGCAGAGGCGCCGCTGTTGGGCGGCTGATACACACACAGCATTATAAACAGCGTTCTTCTTAATTTAACCACCACGAGTGCTATATGCTTCCGTAATACAGCTGCACGTCACACTACCTCGAAATGTTTAATTATTCACTCGGTTATTGTGAGCCTGTGGACGGTAAAAAGGTTCTTCATGGGTCTTGAAAAAAACTAAATCGAGTGTAAACTTCATCTGCGCTTGTATGTAAACATGGCATTGGTGTGTTTATAAGACGAATGGTGGAAATAGGCTCCAGTTCCTATTATGTCACTCTTAATCTTCAAAGTTCTGTAAACGTTGCGGGTTTTGTTTTATTTGTTTCATGTTGGATTGCATTAAGGCTGTGTTTGTGTTTTCTTCAGGTGCAGTTCCTTCATTCTTGATTCTACACTTTAACGTTTCAACCCGCATTTGTGAAACAGTAAAGTTCATTGATTTGTATCGTAAACAACACAATCATAGGGAAGAAAGAAATGACCAGAGACACAAAAATGCAGGTAGCCTATATCATGCTGTGTACCTGTATGGTACAGCGAATTGGACAGTGCATAAAAAAATGGAGAGTCGTTTGGTCGCCGCTGAGATGAGATACTTGCAGAAAGTTGCCGGGAAAACTCGAAGAGACCATTATTAGAAATACCACAGTGAGAGATGAGCTTCAGCAGGAGCCAATATTGGATGTCAGGAGGGGATTGGGCTGGATTGGTCACCTAGAAAGAATGGAAGATGAAAGGAAAGCGAAGAAGGTGTGGCGAGCCAGACCGACAGGAAGAAGAACAAGAGGAAGGCCACGGATTGAATGGGAGGAGTACATCTTGGAACTGATCAGGAAGCGAGGGACGACCTTGGGTAATGTTCAGAGAATGGCACACGACAGAAGAAACTTTAATAAATGGCTGAAACGTCCCGACACCTAACCGTACAAAGGGAAAGAAGAAGAAGAAGAAGATTTGTAATTTGCGTTCAAAGTCGTCATAAAGTTTGTCATAATTCAGTCAAGCTTCAATCATACAGAACGACAAAATATGATGTATAAGTGAGGTCGATCTGGTCTGTATTCACTTCTACAGTGAGAGCCTTCTCTATAAAATGGAACCTCACAGGATCCATGTAACGGAGGGGCTCTCTGGTTATCCGCTGCTGAGCAAGGCACTGATGGTAGCAGCAGCATAGCGCCCAACTATTTCAACACATTTACACCTTTTACCGTATTCAATAATCATCATTACTTACATGAATTTCAGAGTAGTTACTGAAAAACTATGCGTTTATTTTCTAAACACACATTCCACCAACGTAGGAAGTTTTGGTACATTAGCTGTAATTCATCCTCACTGATATTTCGTATCGGTTCAGTTATTTCGTTCTCTAGAGCCTTCAGAGTACGCAGATTGTTTCTGTATACCTTTTGTTTGAGGTTCCCTCACAAGTAACAAGTAGTTCCGTGAGAAACTAAATAGCCTATTTTCATATATCCTACTGGTCTTACTAACGACACGAGAAATGAAAACGAGATTTTAAAAAATACACAGCTGCCATTTTTAAGTTAAAAGAATTCCATTAAATTAGACATCAGTATATTAAGGCTCGTATGATGATATACCGTACCAAGTTTCACAGCGCTTGGATGAAAAGTTGCTAGAAAATCTAATTAAGGATTTAAAGGTGCTTGTCATTTACCTTCTAATTTAGCCTGAGTTTAGTCTAGCTAGAGCATAAATGCATGTGTTGTTGTTGATTAGTTTAGGGGCTTTCTGACATCACGGTCTTGTAATCCCTGACCACCTCGTGGTGCAGTGGCTAGCGTTCTTGGTCCGGGTTCGATTCCCGGCTCTGCCAAGTAATTTTAATTCTGGTATGAGGGCTAGAACGGGGTGCACTCAGCCTCGTGAGGCAAAACTGAGAAGAGTTGGATTCTATTCCTACCTCAGCTATCTTGGAAGTAGTTTTCTATGATTTCCCACTTCCAGTCCAGTAAAATGCCGGAATGGTACACAACGTAAGGCCATGGCCGCTTCCTACCCAAATCCTAACTCGATTACAAATTCACACACTAGTACAGACGTCACAGAGGCACAGGTTATCAGACAAATTCTACAAACACCCAAGTACACGGGGCAATATGACCTCGATGTCGCAAAGCCCCTAAACAAATCATCAACAACTCATGTAGTCCCGTATACTTGGGCGTGTGTGGGATCAGTCGGATAATCTGTGTCATTGTGATGGATGTATTATTGTGTATATTTTGTGGGCTTACAACGAACAAGCACTCAATCCAAAATCTTAGTTTTGAGATATATAGAGTTGGAAGTTGGAATGTGTGTGAAGATTCTGGTTGGTTTTGAAATCAATTGTCTTAATTTTACTAAAAAAAATGCATGTATTCTGTTCTATGTTGACGTTATTGCTGTTATTGTCGATTACATTAACCTTCTAACTGGATATTTTTGAGCGCTTGGTGTAACCTGCCCTGTGTATTATTTCCAGCCAATTGTTACGACAGTAGGCCTATAGGTAGAAGGGTTAGCAGGAATATTAGCAATAATAATGTTGTGTTAGGGTATAATAAAGAAATTTCAATGTATTAAGTATAATTCAAGAGACATTTTGACCATTTGTACAGTAACTACAAGGTCATTTACCTGATTAGAACTTAAGAGTTTTGTCCGTATGACCTAAACTGTTCATTTCCGCACATTGAGAGGTGCAAATAAAACCTATCAAATGCTATCGAGATCAAACGTGTAGGTTTGCGTTCATTGATTGTCTTGTATTGCTCCCCGAACAAAGCAAAAACAAACACATGATCAAAACAGTAAAAAGCGGAATTAAAAAACAAAACCAAAATACAAAAAAAAAGAAATGCAGCATTCAAAAGAAAAGAAAAAGCAGAAAACGAACACAAAAGCAAAAACAGAAAAACAAAAAAGCAAAATTCAAAAAAGCAAATACAGAAAACAAACACAAAAACCACAAATCAAAAGAAAAAGCAGAAAATAAACACAAATTAAAAAACAAAAAGCAAAAATCAAAAACAATAGCAAATACAGAAAACAAACACAAAAACAAAAATTCAAAAACAAAAGAAAAAGCAAAAAACGAACATAAAATCATAAACAAAAAAGAAGCAAAATTCAAAAACAAAAGCAAATACAGAAAACAAACACAAAAACAAAAAACACAAAGCAAAAACAAAAGAAAAAGAACACAAAACAAAAACAAAAGCAAATACCGAAATCAAACACAAAAACAAAAATAAAACAAAGCAAAAACAAAAATGTATAAAAAGTAAATTCAGAAAACGAACACAAAATCAAATACAAAAACAAAACAACCATGATACAGGAGGCGGGAAATGTCGTAAATGCTGCCAACCTGCTGCCAAAACAACAATTTTCTCGAAGACATTCGCCATGCCGTGAAAACTCGACACGCCCAGGCGGCGTTAGCGATTAAAAAAATGGAGTACGTATATATTCGTTATGCCCATTAAATTATAACATTTAACACACGAATATATACGGCATACCCAGTTATGAGGTTAATGGGATTTTACATATTTTTGGTTTTCAGTATCGGGTACTGCTGAGTGTGGAATATGTCTGATAACCTGTTGTGTTTTTTTTTATTTATTTGTGTCTAGGATTTGGACATGTGACTTGGGGCTAGAAATGAGGTACTAACCACAAAAAGGTATGTTCCTTGAAGAAGCGTTAAAAACTATATGTTGCTTATGATGCAAGAGAGAACTGAATAATTTTGAATCTTAATGTAACTCTTAATGCAATTCTCTTAATGTAATTCTAAAGCACTCAGTTTCCTCTTCCAGGATTAGCAACGGATTTGGATATGATAAACTATATTTAATCACATTGTGGTGTTTGAAGCCATATTTTCAGTGTTGCCTTAGTAAACAAGAGTTTACTGTCGGTGTATGCTAAATGCAGTATATATGATGTTAGGTGAAATGCTAAATGGTGATAGATATCCGGAGTTTGTACTTTGGAGTGATTACATGGTTGTAAAAATCAACTATGGTTAAACTATAATATTATAGGCTAACTACTTATCTGATTGTCTTCCTTACTAGAGCTACGCACAGTTTTCGTGTTCACTGTAACTCACGGTCTGGTCGACTGCGGTGGTTGTTATCTTACCGACTGTTTTTTCCCTGCCTTCTCCCCCCTGTCCATATGTGCTGTGCGGAGTCATTGCGATTAGGGAGTTTTTAATCGTTAAATGTTATCTGGATCAGGTGTACGATGTACTTTTCTTCTGCAATAAACCAAGGCCCATTTCGCGGCAGTATTAAAGGTGCCGGGACGTCCTCATAAGACCGGGCAGCGCTTAGTTGAATGGTTTATGGTCCACGCGTGGCGAGGGCTAATCCACGGTCTTTAATAGTTGTAGACCCACCTCATTCAATAACATACATCTTATCTAGGTTGGCAACACCTCACATAAACACATCGCAATGACTCCGCACAGCACATATGGACAGGGGGAGAAGGCAGGGAAAAAACAGTCGTTAAGATAACAACCACCGCAGTCGACCGCACCGTGAGTTACAGTGAACACGAAAACTGCACGTAGCTCTAGTAAGGAAGACAATCAGATAATTAGTTAGCCTATAATATTATAGTTTAACCATAGTTGATTTTTACAACCATATAATCACTCCGAAGTACAAACTCCGGATATCTATCACCATTTAGCATTTCAACTAACATCATATATACTGCATTGAGCATACACCGACAGTTGCAGTACCAATACCGCAACTAAATAATTGTACATATTGTAAATATTTTCACCTGTATTTCGAACATAGATTTTATAGCCTAAGTGTAATGGATCTGATGATGATCGCATGACGATCGAAACTGGTCATCCTAGTGTATTTATTGTATTGTATGTCTACCCCTTATTATTCCCGTTTTCCAACGGGGTCGGGGATGAGATGCGATGGAAGTCTTTGTGGCGATGGTTTTTACGGCCGGATGCCCTTCCTGACGCCAACCTCAGGAGAGGAGTTAATGAGAGATGAAATGAATGATGGTGAATGAAACTGGGCAAAGATGTGGAAGGAAGCGGCCGTGGCCTGTCAGAAGGTACCGTTCCAGCATTTGCCTGGTGTTGAAAATGGGGAAACCACGGAAAACCATTTCAAGGACGGCCGACGGTGGGGCTCGAACCCACGCGTCTACCGAGTCAGCAGAGAACTTGGCCCCATGACCTAATGCTGCGCTTTAGCCAGGGTAGCCACTACTGTCGGTATCCTAGTGTATTTATTAATCTCATGTAATTTATTTCAGGATTAGGGCATAACCCATCTCTTTTGGGTACATTCGTGTTGACCGACTGAAAAGCACTAAACTCTTGCTCTTATATTTAATCATATACTTTACCTGATTTTGTTTGGAATTTTCCTGAGGAACCCTTTATTATATTTAAATTTACTTCTATTGTAGGGATATCCATTTCATTGCCTTGTTTTACATTTCATTTTTACATTTAATATACATTGTCTTATTTATCCAACATTAGTTAGTACCAGGGCCCGGATTTTGAAAACCTAAATATGTTTAAAAAATAACCTATAAAACGACTGCAGAAATCCCATAAAATGACCCTAAAACTTTAAAATATGACCTAAAAATTTGAATGGAACTGACATAATGTCATCAGACAAAAAATGCAAACAACTACGTCATTGTATTTGGAAATTATTTTAATAGCCGCCGAATATAATTCAATTATTATTTGACAAATACGTATTATTTGCACACAAATACTGGTTATTATTTTAGTGTAGTGTGTCTCCTGGAATGTGGATATTTCAAGAAATAAGGATTGAACAAAGTTGTGCGATTCTCATGTCTTCGTATTCATCCTCACTTTCAAGTCCGTCACTATCCAGTACCATACGTAAAAATGCATCATAATCCATTACAAATGTGAGAAAAATACTCAAAAAGTACAAAATATTCTAATAAATTCCATAAAATGACATAATAATGACGTGAAAAGTGATAAAATGACCTACAAGTAAAATACGAAGGGCGTACTATATTATTTTACACTTTATTTTTTCTACCCAAATGAAGTACATTACACATCAGTTGTTACGTCCACCTTCTCAACATAATCTCTTTGTAGTTTTATGCACTTTTTCCATCCATGTGTCAGTCTCTCCAGACCTTCCTGAAACTATTCTTTCGGAGTGCTGCGTACCCATGCCTTGACAGCTGTGCCCAGTTCTGAAAAATCCGTAAAACGGTGACCATGCAATGGAAGCATAGAGGCAGTCCACCGCCAAAGAAATGTCGAACAGTGTCATCAGTTGGCAAGCGAATGACGACAGTGTTCTGGGACACGAAGGACATCATTCTAATTGACTGGCTGGAATTGGGGGCCACGATTAACAGTGAAGTATATGTGGCAACCCTTAAGTGCTTTCTGTACGTCAAGCCATTCTAACTAAGCGGCCAGGAAAATGGGCTAAAGGTGTGCATCTGCAACATGAAAATGCCCGCCCCCACACTAGCTGAGAGACCACCGCTGCCATTGATCAAATGGGATTCACGGTGCTGCCATTCCACCATATTCTCCCGACATGGCACCAAGTGATTATCACCTGTTCGGGACAGCTGTCAAGGCATGAGTACGCAGCACTCCGAAAGAATGGTTTCAGGAAGGTCTGGAGAGACTGACACATCGATGGAAAAAGTGCATAAAACTACAAAGAGGTTATGTTGTGAAGGTGGACGTAACAACTGATGTGTAATGCACTTCATTTGGGTAGAAAAAACAAGATGTTCAATAAAGAACATATAGCCTACTTTCTCCTAAATGTATGAGTATAGTTATAACTCGTTGTTATTATCAAAGAGTATAATAGAACTATTCTTTGTTGAAGACCTTAGAAACGATTTACCTCTACCAAACGCCACAACCTAGATAAAAACTGCTACCATCATTGAAGAAAGAAAGAAAGAAAGAAAGAAAGAAAGAAAGAAAGATAAGAAGTATCTAAAGAATGTTATGGATCTGGAGACATAATCGACCGGACTGGCGGCGTGGCTCAGCGGTAACGTTCTCGCTTGCTGGACCGTATGTTTCAGGTTCGTATCCTGGCGCAGTCAGCTGGCATTTGAGGGTGCACAAATGCGAGGGAGCCGTGTTAGTAGATTTACTGGCACGTTAAAGATCCCCTTCGGGACAAAATTCTGGCACCCCGGCGTATCTAAAAGCAACAGTAGTTAAAAGGGACGTAAAACCAATAACATTATTATTATTATTATTATTATTATTATTATTACTACTATTATCACATAATCGGCCTGACGCGGGCAACATCCAACTTTGAGTTGAGGCATGTCTTTACACGTCTGGCTGCGTATGACTTTCACAACCCTAATTGAATTAACAAATCTTTCCATGGCCCTACAGAGACGTGTGTATACCAACTATGTGGATATTTTCGATTGCTATTTGGCTGAAATAAAAGTATTAATTAATATCCTGAACTAGCACCAACGGTAGAGTTCAGATACTATGTGAAATCGTTTTGTTCTTTACTTCAATTAACATTTTCAAATAACGCACAATAGGCTGTTACAAGCCCTTTAAAATAAAAAGTAAAAATGTATCGTAGTATCATCTTGTCATTCTTCAAATTCGATGCGCATAGAATGCAAATGGTATAGTAATCAATGGAGCCCCACGTAGACTAGTCGTGACATCTAGTGGTGAAATATCGAACAATATAATCCTAACAGAGCGAGTGCATTCTATTGGCCAGAAGAAGAAACTTTTCAATAAAATCTGGAAGTTAATAAGTAGGTCTGCGTGCAGTTACTTTTTTGGCAGCTAGATGTCTCGAGTAAATCTGCTGGCGAATTATGTTTTAATTAAATATATATTTTACACCATAATATGCACAATATAACGCTTAATTTTAAAACATCTGAGTCATTACAAAACAATAAACATATAACATTTCAAGCAAAAAACCTAGCTCTGATCGGGTTTGAACCATAGGCATTTGAGCGACAGGCTAACGATCTACCACTGAGCTAATTGTGTCAACGAATATCGTTCTATATAAAAAGACTTACATAGAACTTGTTAGCAAATAATGATTTATACTAAACGATTTCATCACTGGAGTATATTATTTATATATAAAGCATTTCATACAACGTTTATTTATTTTGTATCAGTACGCTATATTGCATGCAATACTCAAATTAGTGAAATATAAGTCAGGCACATGATATCCGCTGCCATCTTGTCTCAATACTGAATCGGCTGAGCTTTTTAAAATCACATCTGCACTATAGTATTACAAAAAGAACTTTTAATTTCGAACGTGCCTCTTCCTTTAGAACAGTTAAAACGATTCTCGGCTCGATAATCGGAACTGGTGGGTCCCATGATATGGATTATAAAGTTTGCATAATTCGCACGGCCGCCATCCTGAAATGGTATAGCGGACGACCTTGTAGTTTGGTCACAAGACGCATCCTATACGAAGGTATGTTGTTACCAAATTTGGTAGAGATCGGATGATTTGGTTAGTCGTTATTTGATTTTACGTTTTGAACGTTTGAGTGGCCGCCATTCAGTTTTAGTAAAGATGGCGGCGATATAAAACATGACACTGAGGTGTCCTTTGCTAGTGCTACCTTTGTACCAAATTTCGTTCAATTCGCATTCACCGTGTTCGAATTGATAGGGGGGGGGGACAGACATTCAGAGTACACACACTCACACACACACAGACACACACACACAGACTCACACACACACATACACACACACACACACACAGACTCACACACACACATACACACACACAGACAGACACACTTTTTTCGCCCTGTGTTGATCTCAGAAGTCTACTTTCATTTTTTGCAAAAATCGAAAGTAGGCTAATAAAGCGGTATTTACAATTATTAAGCTACAGAAGTTTTTAATTAAACTTTGTAACGGTACCGATTTTTAACTGATTATATTTTATTCCGTTAGTCTAATATACAGGGTGTATCAAAATGAATATCGGGGTTTCAAGGCTTTGTAGTATTTATTGCAGTTAACGTACGATTATAAATAATACATCAAATGAAAGAGCAACTTGTGGGGGTCCGGACGGGGACACCAAGAGACCGTTGATGAGCCAGCATGGTGTCCTAGACGAAACCCCTCACAAGACATGGCACAAACCTAGAAGAATTGCTGAGCTTTAAACATACCCTGCTTGACCAGGAATTTTACTGCTAAATACGTATGTTTGAGCTAATATTGACGGTTCTTCATCCTACAAATGATTCAAAAGAAATGTAATGCAATCGTCGAATACTTTTGTCTTCAAATAAGGACATGCTGTACTTTTGAGCTGTACAAAATAAAGTTATTAAATTCTGCACTGTCTTATTTTCTATGGATCCAACGTGATTTTTACATCTGAAAGTTCTGATGTCTGCAAATAAATTTTGAACGAAAAGGTTAAAATAATGGTTCAATATCATAAATACATTAATAGTCAACTATTCTTAGCTGGTTTCGTCCACATACTCTCACTGTCTTCCAGCCTTATAATTAGCTACTGACAGAAATACACAGTCCAGGTACAACTGAATCCATATTGTAATTCGCATGTCACACCTAATAGTACATTATGCAACGAGCCTATATTGGCAATAATTAAGCCACGAGTATGTTTAAAAAACGAGCGTAAGCGAGTTTTATAATTTCCATACCAGTGTCTTGATTACCATTATCGGCGAGTTGCATACGACTGTTTATGTTCGACGATAATTATAACTATTTTATGTTCGAACAAAAATATTCATTAATATCTGTCGAGATTTCGCCTGTTTCATGTACTGAACAGAGCGCATGGAACGCAGAGAATACCTTGTATTTGACCATGGCCTCCTCAAATACCCCGCTATGACACTAGCCACGCAGTGAAATTTAAAATAGAAGACTGTGGAAGTCAGCGCAGATGCGATGCTATCCTTACCTAATTGGTCACCCAACTGTTTGTTGAGATCTGATTGGTGGGGGAAACTGTTTCATAATGAACAAGTAGTTCCGTGAAGAACTATACAGCCAATTTTCATATATCCTACTTATGTTAATTGCCACTATCAACATACACAATTTCTGTTTGATTGCTGTAATAGATTCGTAGATATTGAGAACCGACTAAATATTTCGGATGGTCGCCATGTTGGATTTTATATATGTAGGTCCTAGAGTTATGTACTGTTACATGCAGATTATTGTGAACGTGTAGTATTCAAACTTCAATCGCATAATTAGGACACAAGAAAAAAAAGGAGATTTTAAAATTTTGCACAGCTGCCATCTTGAGGTTATGGAAACAATTGAAATAAATTAGATGCCAGTGGATTAACATTCGTATAAGGATTTACTGTACCAAATTTCGCGCACGCGGATGGTTAAATTGCGAGAAACGTCCATGTGAATATTTATAATTCGCGTCACCGCCATGTTGGATTTATGATCACCAGGTTATTTAAAGTCCTATAGGTGAACTTAAGTTCATAGCCCCTATGAACATTAAAAATGCAGTTTGATTGCTAAAATAGATTCGTAGATATTCAGTATCGTCTAAATATTTCGGATGGTCGCCATGTTGGATTGTTAAATGTATAGGCCATAGAGTCATGTACCATTAAAGGAAAATTATTGCGTAGGTTCATTATTCAAACTTTCACTTCGATCGCATGACTACATCACAAGAAATAAGAACTTAATTTTAAAATTCGCACTGCCGCCATCTTGAGGTTATGTAAACAATTGAACTAAATTAGATACCAGTGGATTACAATGTGTATAAATATTTCCTGTACCAGGTTTCAGTGCGCTTGGAACATTAATTCGCGAGAAAGGTCTATTTAAAATTTTCAAATTCGCTTGGCCGCCATGTTCGTTTTGTAGTTAACCGGTTTTTGAAAGTCTTATAGATGGACTTCCAGTAGTGCCCTTTATCTCCGTACAAAAGTTTAGGGAGATAACGCTAATAGTTTCAGAGATATAGAATGCCGGTGAAATATTTCGCACATCCGCCATCTTGTGATTATGTGAACAATTGAACGAAGATAGATGTCGGTGCATTACAATGTATATAAACATATACTGTACCAAGTTTCATTGCGTTTGGTTGGTCAAATCGCGAGAAACGTCTGTTTAAAAGTCGCAAATTCGCTTGGCCTCCATGTTGGTTTTGTAGTTACCAGGTTTTCAAAAGTCACATAAGTGAACTTATAGTAGTTCCCTCTATCACATTAGAAAATGTCAGGGTAATATCGGTAATAGTTTCGGAGATATTGAATGCTGGTGAAATATTTCGCACAGCCGCCATGTTGGATTGGTGAGTCGTAACAAAATTTGAAGGGCACGGTCGAGGTCGCCGGGAACAGTGCTATGAACTTTCCGAGTTTCATTGAAATCGCTCCTGCCGTTTAGATTTTATTAGGGGGGGACACACACACGAATCACACACACACACATACGCACACACACACGGACAAAAGGTGATCTCATAAGCCTATTTTTTCAAAATTGAAAATAGGCTAAAAATAGTGTTATAATGACCCTCATTATGATACAATTTTCTGATATATAATATTCACATTTCGACATCTTCCAACATAAAAGAACGTAATTAAACTGCATGTTCACCCCAATTTCGAAATAAGGACACATATTTTATGTCTGGGAAACAAAATATAATTTGAGTTATCGAATTATTCGAATTATAGAAAAAACATGGCATATAAATTGTGTCGAACTTCACCGGGAAATGAAAATTACTTTGAGATATCGAAAATTTGTGATATAGAAATTCGACTTCGAATCCGACTGTATTTTCCCCCCGCATTTTTGGGCTTAGTGATAAATAGCATTTGCGTAGGATTTGGGTAGGTGGTATCCATGTCCTTAATTAAGGTATCATCCTGGCATTTGCCTGACAGCAGGTTTCAGAAATGTCTAGCGGAGTCGGAAATTGAACCCAAAGTGTCCTAAGTAAGAGGCAAGTGTACTACCCCTACAGTTAAAGCCCTGTGCGGGAAAACAAAACCTTATCCACATCCACCCCGCATCTGCACGACTTTTATCCGCATCCGCCCCGCACCCACACGACTTTTGTCCGCATCTGCCCCGTATCCGCACGGCTGTTATCCACATCCTTCCCGTATCCGAACGACTGTTATCCGCATCCGCCCCGCACCCACACGAATTTTGTCCGCATCTGCCCCGTATCCGCACGGCTGTTATCCGCATCCTTCCCGTATCCGAACGACTGTTATCCGCATCCGCCCCGCACCCACACGACTTTTGTCCGCATCTGCCCCGTATCCGCACGGCTGTTATCCACATCCTTCCCGTATCCGAACGACTGTTATCCGCATCCGCCCCGCACCCACACGACTTTTGTCCGCATCTGCCCCGTATCCGCACGGCTGTTATCCACATCCTTCCCGTATCCGAACGACTGTTATCCGCATCCGCCCCGCACCCACACGAATTTTGTCCGCATCTGCCCCGTATCCGCACGGCTGTTATCCGCATCCTTCCCGTATCCGAACGACTGTTATCCGCATCCGCCCCGCACCCACACGACTTTTGTCCGCATCTGCCCCGTATCCGCACGGCTGTTATCCGCATCCTTCCCGTATCCGAACGACTGTTATCCGCATCCGCCCCGCACCCACACGACTTTTGTCCGCATCTGCCCCGTATCCGCACGGCTGTTATCCGCATCCTTCCCGTATCTGAACGACTGTTATCCGCATCCGCCCCGCACCCACACGACTTTTGTCCGCATCTGCCCCGTATCCGCACGGCTGTTATCCACATCCTTCCCGTATCCGAACTACTGTTATCCGCATCCGCCCCGCACCCACACGACTTTTGTCCGCATCTGCCCCGTATCCGCACGGCTGTTTTCCGCATCCTTCCCGTATCCGAACGACTGTTATCCGCATCCGCCCCGCACCCACACGAATTTTATCCACATCCGCCCGTTTGTTATCAGAATCTATTGGCATTACAATAATATGTTTAATTAGATAAAGCATAAGGCAACACATTTAGACATTTGAGGGAAAAGTCGTTCCCCTAGGCTTTGTATGTCCTGTGCTATGTTTAAAATGAATGTTATACGGCCACTATTGCAACACTTTTCAGTTTGGAGCGTAAATTATGCCTAATGACATCATTTGAACGAGATTAGCTCAAATAATCCTCTTATATTTGTCATGAAAAAAAACATAACGGAAAAATATGTCATAAACATCCGAGTCCTAGTAATGATAATCAACAAGTTCGGATTGTAATCCAAAAACTACCGCAAATTTCCTCCAAACATTATCCACAGTTTATCCGCTATCTGCAGAGCTATGAAATAATATCCGCATGGCGAAACATTTTGCGGATATCTGCGGGTTTATCCGTGGATATCCCTATCCGCGCAGGTCTTTACCTACAGTGACAAAAAGTACAGTACGGCACAAGACTCTATTCCCCCAGACATTGAGTTAACAATCTCCTCGTAAGATGAACGTCTACGGGTAACCGTGAGTGTTAGACTACGCACCACGACTGCGAGAGGAAGCTGCAGCAAGCCTGGAGGTCGGTGGTTCGTATACCAGTGCTGATAACGGTCTACTCAAGTTCTGCCCGAGTTTTTCCATATTTCCTCCATACAAATGCCGACATTGTGCCCGTTTAGACCGGAGTCCGCACGACCACATATGCATTTTACCAATAATCAGTCAGCACGAGAGTCAAAATATCCCGGAGCACCAGATGGGTTAAAGCTAATCGCAAAAACGACATCAAATTTTAAAAAATGCTTTACTGATTTTTGGCTCAATGCAACAATAAGGATAGAAGGAGATTCAATTGGGCGTAACACATCAAGTAAAATTATCTCAGTTTATTTTGAATTTAAAATTGACTGAAAAAAATGCTCAAAACAGCATCACTCACGTGTGGCGACCCACACTCCTATTTACACAATATACAGAAATTTTCCAAACACATTTGACAATTATTTTTTGGAAACACAAGTCTGATTAATAGTCCTGTAGACTGCGTTCCAAAATTATTTATGATGAAATCCAGTTCAAATTTAATTGTCTCTACTGGAAATATCGTAGTTCACTGTTTGAATTTTTACATAACATTAACACTCGTAGAATAAATGTTCATAGAATTTTTAACTTTCACTTATTTTTCCAGTTTCAAAAATATATTGTCGAAAAATATTATTATCATTGAATCAACACAAATTATTTACACATATTAATAACATATGAAAAGTATTTGACCTTGAGCATAGCATCGAAGAACTGTGCGAAGCACAACAACAATTAATTGTTCTTCTGACATTAAACATTCGAGAAGTGACTCGATTATGAACTTCAAGTTCCTCACAAAATATATGATTTCTGAATCAACAACTTGATCACTAAATGGTTGAACCATTCAACTATTCAATTTTCCACTTGGAATCATTATTATAAAAAATATTTATATTCATGGCCATTTTTAGCAACTTTCACAACTTGCAATTCTTCGACAGAATGCGGAAATAAGAATTGCAGCTTCAGAATAAATTCATTTAGTTCATGGCACTAGGATTGAAAATATCCTTCAAATTATTCGTGGTTAAAGAATTATTTTTAATTGGCAGTGGCCCATTCTATTATTTGTGTAAGAACACAATATTACAACAACAACGGCAAAGGTCTTCCTCTGAAGAAGAATAAACTACTATCATGACAAATCCGGGTTCTAGCAAAATCAAAGTCTAAATGGAATCCGTAAACAAGGTTGAAATAAGAACTGATGGTTTCTAAGAAATAACCTTCGGGTCATTCATACGACGAAATGTGTAGTTCCAATACTCCTTTTATAAACCTGTGCCATCGAACCTGCTATTTGATTGATGCTCGAAAAAAACCTCTTCATTCCTGCGACTTAAACATGCGCACCTGGGAATGGCATTTCAACTACTCCACACATATAAATTTTCTTCCCGAAATGTATACAATAAATCAAGCCTCTGCTTGTTATCAACACTGGAAGATTAATAAACTTAAAAGTTCATTTTATTTTACCATTCAGTTCAACCCGTGAATTTACCATACTTATGAAAATCTTTATTTCACTTTCGAGTGTATTTACGTCATGATTTTATATAAATACAAAAATATCCTATTTGATACAATTATCAATTGCTTCCCGTTTCATGTCTCTCCGTGTTATCTGAAAAATATACTTTGCTCATTGCAGATATTAACTGTTCAACCAGAACTGAAATGTTGGTTGAATGCGGGCTTGCGCTAACCACTCTCCTTCGGAAAATCTCCTGTTCCAAACTAGAAATGATTAAACTACTTCATAGGCTCTCTCTCAATACATATGATTATTAGAAAATATAATATCCAAGAATTATTTAGAAAAATTATAAAAATTATTAATATTATTATCAGTGGATTATTATTATTATTATTAATTATATTATTTTAAATATGTTTAATTATCATCTCATTATGTGAGAATCCACATGTTCGAATCTTCGAATATGGAAAAAATATCCATTCCTCAACAACAATAATTATTAACTTTTACAGTTACATCGGCTGATTACCGTGATTTCCCAAAAATATGAAATATTCAAATAAATGCTCGATATGCTCGGTCATCGATCCTAAACTG
This sequence comes from Meconema thalassinum, assembly GCA_946902985.2. NCBI lineage: Eukaryota > Metazoa > Arthropoda > Insecta > Orthoptera > Tettigoniidae > Meconema > Meconema thalassinum. The sequence continues at coordinate 1,714,968,236 of OX336388.2, read as the reverse complement.
TTCTGAGTGCTGAAAATGCTCAGAATAACTCTAATATGTCTTGCGTAAATCATTGCAAGATTTAAATACGAAGTAAAATAAATGTGTTGGTCATCTGCCGAAAAAATAGTTTGTTCCAATTAGCTAGGCATAATATAATTCAAATGTGGCTTACATTTCTTGATGGTCTTGAAGCGTAGTGAACCTGGTCTGTACCAGATCTATCCATAGACATGCCCTATCGGACGAGCATGTATAATCCTTGTATCGGCCGCCATTATATACCCACAATCCGTCTAGTAAGACATAGTGGTAGTATCTTTTGACGTTTGAAGTAACTGTTGGTCCATTTTAATACTGGCTTCTATTGAAGTCATAACAGTTTGCTTAAATGGGGTCAGATCTAAGTGATCTATTCTTAGATATGTCAGTTGTAACAAAACTCACGGTAATCTTTTCAGTACAAGAAAACACTGACAATCTAACCAATCAACGGCTGTTCTGAAGATCGTTCCCTGGGCATGGTTTATCACCATCTACCATGCGCGAAGCAACCTGTAGTTTCCCTGCGTAGACTAATGAACAACACCGTGATAGACTGGTCTTCAGTGTACTGATAGATCGGAGTGGTTAACCAGTTACAAATATGAAAACTGACTGAACTGGATTTAAATATCCAAGTATTAGGTTATTACTGGACTGTGAGAAAGTACTAATTCTAGACAAAGTCTAGCATATGTCCATGTAGAAATAAAAATATTTCTACCAGTGTCTGCAGAAAAAATCAATCACCTCTGTGATTCTCCTCGCCGGAAACTTACTAAGTTCCACCTCGTAGCGCAGCACTTTTGTGACTATCACAACTTTGAAAATAACTTCTGCGTAGATCCGGCAACCATGTGCCTTGGCTCAGCGTAGCAGCAACTTGCTCGGCAAGTGCTTGTGTTGGAATGAGCTACAGATACCTCGGCCGGCCGGCTTTTATTCAAAACTGCCAGGGTCACGCGTCATCACGCTGAAATCTAGAAATCCTCATATCTCTGGTATCCCTGGACCGATTTACTTGATACTAATTGCATTCTCTTTCATTTGGCCGTGCCAGTAATCTGATCCCAGTCCCAAGTCTCTACTCCATGGTTAACTATTTAATCAATAAATAGCCTCGACCTCTGCTATTACTCGCTACGTCACTTGACATGCAAGTATCGGTATATTCTTTCCAATTGCTTCGAGAAGCAATGGAGCGCGATATTCAAATATCTCAACTTTCAAAAGCGGCTGTAGCCTTTCCCTTGATATCTAGGTGTCTGAATCTTGGAATACCCATTCCTAGAGTTGGGCACAACATGGTGCCTCATTACATGTTTAGCCTACTTTTCACATTTTGCAAAAATGAGGAAAAAGTAGACTTATGAGATCGATCCGGGAAAATGTGTGTCTGTCTGTCTGTCTGTCTGTCTGTCCTTCTGTCTGTCTGGCTGTGTGTGTGTGTGTCCCCCCTATCAACTCCTAAACGGCTGCAGCAATCAAAACCAAATTTAGTATGAGTAAAGATGTGCACCGGAATATCTCACGTCCATATTTGAAAATGATGTCAGTGCTACCAACTGCTGAAAAAACGCACTAGAAATTTGAGCTCCATGTTGGATATCTTGCAAGGTATGCATGGGAGCTATTCCAAAATTGGCACACATGTAGATAATACTATTTCAGTTTATTTTCCAGGAGGCCAACCATGACAGTGTTGCCAAAATAATTTTAAGCCTTCTGATAGATCCAATGTTTAAATGCATACAACTTCTACACTATCAATTGGATTTAAACCAATTTTTGTATGTAATATCTGTACATAAACAGATATGACTGAGCGTATTCTTAAGAGCCACGAGGGCTGCCAACTGTTAATAATTGCTCTCTCTATTTTTTTATCCAAATGCCAATATAGCAGAAAGTATGCAAGCCAACAGCTTTAAACTATGCACACGTATATTCTGACATTTTAGATTAATTTGGAGTAACTTATATACGCCAGTTCTACCAACATGATTATAAGCCTGCTGATAGTACCAATTTTTAAATACATGTAACTTCTATACTATCAGTTGGATTTCAACCAAATTTCGTATGTGCTATGTGTACCATAACAGGTATGACTATAAGTATTGTTAAGAGAAATCTGGGCTGCCAAATGTTAATAAATGCTGTCGATATTTTTTTAAACCCTAATATCAATATATCAGAAACTATGCAAGCCAACAGCTCTATACTTTGCACACGTATAGCACCTGACATTCTAGATTAATTTGGAGTAATTAATACAAGGCAGTGCTGCCAACATGATTATATGCCTGCTGATATGTCCAATTTTAAAATACATGTAACATCTATACTAACAAATGGATTTCATCCAAAATTGGCACAACAAGATATAATATTTCAGATTATTTCTGACCAGCACACGCACGGTATTGTTGGCAACATGCCTTTACGCGTGCTGATAGATCCAGTGTCTAACTGCATGTAACGTCCATTGGACTTCAACCAAATTTTGTATTCTGTACCATAAGAGATGGAACTAAGAATATATTCAGTCACCAGGGCTGCCAACTGTAGTGCTCTATTAGGCTACATTATACCAGGTATATTTTGAACTAATTAGATATTTCGATATTATCAACTTAATTTCGTCATTATTCTAGATAGGTTCCTATACTGTAGAATAATCATTGGCATGAAAAGTAGGCTGTATAGTTCTTCACGGAACTTCTTGGTTTTTTTTTATTTAGTCAATTTACCCTCTAGGTTGGTGGTTCCCACGGACGCAGCGAGGGAACTCACCACTACCGCCTCTATGGGCAGTGTCCTGGAGCAGGGAACATCTGGTCAGGATGGATACAACTGGGGAGGTGTGATCAGCACTTCGCCCAGGCGGCCTCACCTGCAAAGCGAACAGGGGCCTCATGAGGGACGGGAGAGGATGGAAGATTGGGATGGATAGGCTAGGAAGAGGGAAGAAGGCGGCCGTGGCCTTACAGTAGGTACTGCCCCCGTAATTGAATTATATTGAGACCAAGGTGGCTATATTGGAAATTATGGAGAAAGTTATGGCTGTCATAGTTATGACGTGGGTAGTCATGACGTAAGCACGGATGACGCAGACGTTATGCCAGCAGGCTACTTGAGCTGAGATTCCCAGTGACGTCAGCATTTATTCGAGAAAGATCCAAGATGTACGACGCAGTCGCAGGAAACGTGGAATTCTGCTGAGGAAGAAAGTTATGCTATTGGAGGGGTGGCTCAAACCAATGAACGATAGTCTGAAGGAAGACGGAGATTGCTAAAACTATGGTATTTTTATTACTTTTTGGAATCTAGAATTGTGGAAATCCATTTGCAGTAGAGGCATTGTTCTGGAATTTTGGTGAAATTTATTTTCAGTTTTTGAATTTTGAAAATCCGTCATGTATTGACGAAGTTGGAACTTCTAGCGATGACGCAGTAACACGCGATGGAAGGGATAGATACGCCCCTCATGAAGTTCATAAAAGGCCTTGCGCAGAAGAGAGGAGTCTCATTCTCAGATTATAAATCGTCTGATATTCAATCGTCTGATCTCAAATAGTCTTTTCAGTGAAACGTCGAGTGAGATTAGTAGTGAAAGAGTCGTCTTTATAACGCGTGGTGAACCCACTGCATTAAACGAGAGTCGAACATACAAGCAGTGCAAGATTTACTGTGTGTAAATCTAGGTGAAGTTGAAACGCACATTATAACGCGTCTACAAGATTAGCTGTGAACAGTTAGCGGTCGCCTATAAGCTAATTCTATTGTGCATTGCTACAGTAAGGAGTGTAGAAAAGTTGAACAATTTCGAGGAAGTATTTTGGAAGTTATTGACAATTTTAGACGACTGACAAAAGTGATTTTCTCGCCGTCTGAGAAGCACTTTGTATAGTCAGAATCTACGCTACGGCTGACACGGCTAGTGAAATAGGGAGACTTCAGATTGCTTTTGTGACACAACGCTACAGTATTATGGAGCAGTTTAATATGGCAGTTTGTTCTTCTATTACCATAACCGAAGAGAAGATGGAAGGCTAAAGGACTTTAATGCAATTGGGACATATTTCAACGGAGTAAGATAGCAGCATGGAACTTCACTAATTGCTATTCCACACAAGCGAACATGTGGTAAATAACCATCTACACCCATGTTTCGTGATTAAAGGCTGAATACTATCAAACAGCAATGGAAATGATTTCATACTTTCTGAATATGAATATTTCTTCGGAAATTTCTACAAAAACTTCATGGCGATTTTCAACTGGAACTTCAGGGATTTTTCAAGAGAGGTCAGGGTTGTCCCGACTCACAAAGAAGATTATTGCCGGAAGGATGTCGTTCGTCTTCGTGAAGCAGTTCGATTCTCCGATGGTGCTGTTTCTTGTTTCGAGGATGGAGCTCAGCTTTAACTTGGTGAAATGGATCCATCAGCAGTCTTCTTTGGGGAATTTTCCTCTGGAACGTCAATCGGCAGATAAGGTAGTCGTGAACGTTTATTGTATTTGAGTTTCTTTAGCAATATTTGAGCAACCATTTTCCCATATTTTTGTCCTCATGTATTTTGCCCAATATTCTTGTTTGAGATTCATATTCTCAGTACACCTTGTTGAGTTATGCCTTTTTCGACGATTTATTAAGACATTGTTATGTCATGGGCATAGTTAAATGATTTTGGATCAGTTGAGACTGATATTTAGATTTTTCAGTAATTTGCTTATATTTTTGTAGTCTCGATTTGACTGTAAGTTAATGATTTTTATGGCAGATTTAAATTCAGACAGCGTGTCACTTTATTAAAGTAATTCTACCCCAGTTTAATTACTTTGACCAATTTTCTGTCATCATCAAGAAGGAAGAACATTTAAATGATTTTAGAGCGTTAAAATCCATTACGTTGTCGACGATCTTGGAAATACTAGTCGTTATTTGAATTGATTGCAACACAGACATTTATCGTCAGTTTCGAACGATAATTGCATCATAGACCATTTTGTGAAAGATGAACTTTAATTATGAATTATTGAATGCATTAAAGTCATAAACTTGTGTTAGGAGTTTTCTCATTTAGAGATTTATATAATGATGTTTGCATTCCCCAGTCTAATTGGATTCTATTCGACTATTTTGCAGCTTAATCGCACTTTGTTTGATGATAGTATTTTTATACTACAATTCTTTGAAGATGTTAATCTTAAATTTTGATAGACCAGACAGGCGTATATAAGCGTATTCACTATTAAATTTGTTTGTGATTGGCAAATTTTTATTTCATTTCGATTCATGAATGAAATCCACGAAGGTTAAATGACAACAGTTTTGAAACAATTAATGATTATAAGAATTTTTAAGTGGAACTATGAATGTATAATCGATAGTGCAGCGGACATGTTGAAAGTCGCTGATGTATAATGCCTTAAATAAATGAAGGAGATTCCCACAGTAATTAATGATGATAAAGATTGTGTTATTGGAGGTTTTGTAAATTATGTGGAAGATTTTTATGCCGTATATTTTAATATATGATGAATTTTGGGCATATTTTTAATGCAGTTTTGTGCATTATTTTGTAAGCGAAGTATTTTCCGCTAGAGTGTATTGTCATAGTTCGTTGAAAATTAATCAAGTGAATTTGCTGTTATAATTAACTAGAGTTTTGAAAGAATTTGAGATAAGATTTTGAATGAAGATTACCGTCACAAATAATTATAATTATTACAACCTTTATTAAACCAGATTGTGACATTAACATGTATAACTAACCTTCATTGGTCGATTATATTAAACACGATTATGAAATTACCAACCGGATAAAACATGTGGTTCAATGTATTTCTTAAATTAATAATTTAAATAATTTAAATGTTAATATTGTAAATAATAATGTATATATCTTTGACAATAATGTGGAACGAAAGTAATGTTAAAGGCGTGTTTAAAATTTTTGTAATTATCTTCGATAATATTATAAACAATTTCTAATTGTTATAAATAATTTATGTGATTTTGTTATAAACATTTAAGAGTGTGTTTTATACTCTAAACTATGCTTATTAAACATTTGGATGATAACTTAACAAGTTTAGGGATTGTCAGAATAATCCAGCGGTATGTGAGTTAAGCATTTGAAAGATTTGCGTCAATATATATAAGTTGTCTTGTAGACATTTAAAGCTTTGAAAGGAGCTGAATTCTTACGCAGTGTGGCGTGACGAGTGAGCCCCATTTGACAGGCATGCGCCAGGTTGAAGAGTAGACCAGCCGGCCAGACATCTGGTTATCAGCGGACGAGGTCGATACTCTGGCCTTGCGCCTATTAATACAAGTGCCATGTTTATTAAAAGAAACCAAATGCTCTATATATATGTGTCGTATCCTGACTTCCTCATCCAATCCAAATGTGTTTTGAATGTTACGTTATTTTGAGCTCATGGGAGCTAACATGTTTTATGATAACTTTGCAAGTCCTTCAAGTGGACATAGTCAGATTGACATGGGCTACTGATAGCCACATTTATTTTGTTGAGTTGTTAAAATCATACCCTTTATTTGAAATAAAAGCTTTTGTACAGTTCCAAGTTCTTGCCGTCGTTCTGGTTCATTTTTAAATGTCATAGTGAAGGTTATTGTGGGAGCATACTTTAGAGATCCTGTTGTCAACCCAATCCCCGAGATAATTTTTAAGAGGTAAGTAAAAGTAAGTATGAAACCCCGTCTATTTTGGTGTGTTCCACAATAATTTTCTTGGTAACTTCTGTGTTCAAACCTCGGTAGTATCTGTCAGTGCCATTTTCATTGATGTAGCTGAGCCGGTGCGATTGATTGTTGGCAATCCGATTGAGGGGGCGGATATCTGACAGCCTACTATCCGGGTAAACGGGGACAGTACCATCCCGGCATTTGCCCGAAGACGAAGTGGGAAACCACGGAAAACCACTTCGAGGATGGCTGAGGTGGGAATCGAACCCCCTCTACTCATTTGGGCCACCCGAGGCTGAGTAGACCCCGTTCCAGTCCTCATACCACTTTTCAAATTTCGTGGCAGAGCCGGGAATCGAACCCAGGACCTCCGGGGCGGCAGCTAACCGTGCTGACCGCTACGCTACGGAGGCGACTGTGCCTCATTACAAATTTCAGAAAATCTACTCCAATCCTTTGACTTACTTGACTTACTTATTTCCTTTCGCTCCGTGCGGAACATAGGGCATCCAATAATAATTTCCATCTGACGGTGTTTCCTGCCAAGTTTATCACTTCACCACAAGTCTATCCCGGCCTCCTCTCCAATGGTACGTTTTCAACTTCAATGCTAGATCATAATAATTACAGTTACACACACTACTATAGTCACCACAGGAACACAGGTTATCAGGCAAATACAATGCGTGCGCATGTACACGGCCAAATAATCTCTAATCCATAAAATGAATCAACAACAAAGTCAATAACTACAAAATGGTATAATTAACCATGGAGAGTGGTTGTTCGTTTGAGTTTACTAAGAGCTGAGAGTTAGTTTGAGGGCTCAGAGTTTGTATTTGAAATGCCTAGTGTGATACGGAATAGACAGAGAAATATATTTGATACTTTTTTGTTTTATTTCGCGCGTTGATCTGAACAATCGTTACCTGCGGAGTCCAAAACACCAATTTATCATTATATTTACCAGATACTTTCATAAACACACGAGTCCATTAATAATGATTACGTTCGTGAAAAACACTTGCTCCCGTCCCGACATTTCAAATCTAAGTCATTCCACTTAAAGAAATTACGGACCACTCTCCTCCTTTGTAAACATTTACCACTGTGGCCGTCCACCCACTGAGAACTTAGTCGGAGCTTGCAGATCCTTGCAGTGGTTGTTATACGGAGAACGAATAAAATAGACTCTGCTATTGGAGATTTTCAAATATACAAAACTCGCACGAATAATTGATTTCATACACTAAAATCCAGCAAAATATGAAGGCACTAAAATAATTGAATTAATTAATGTATTATTTTTAAGAAATCTCAATCTAGTTATCACCTCCACCACGGAGGAACAGACAATATACCACATTTTTCGAGCATTTGATGGTGATCTGAGAACTCAAAACCAAGTGACTCAGAGTGTTCTGAACTGGTTGTACAATTTGGACATTTCCATTTGATTATAGAAATAGATTTTCTTTGTACTTGTAAAACCATACGATATAATTTAATAATAACCCCATCACGAGGTGTACGATACCAACTGATAAGCCAACGGCACACAGGGGCAACAAGCTCGTCTTCACCCACGGACTATGTGAGAGATCATTCCTACCATCTCATGGGTGGTGTCTGGAAGCTGAACTCACTTCGTTAGCAGATACACCTGGGGATGGTAACAGGTTGATCACCCAGGCGACCGCTAACTTGGGTCTAATTAAGCACTAAGTTAGTCATGATTTAGACTGTCTGAACCTAACCCATAGTCTATACATCACGATTTTGCACACAATTGTTGTAGACATGCTACTACTCTCAAGCAGTGAGACGAATTACCAAACATGGTAATTCGTGGGGGAAGAGTCTGGTGCCTATGAGCTAGGCTCCCTTTACCCTATTGTGGGGGTTTCAAATTTTAATTTAGGCCTAATGAAAATTACATTATTTTAATTTTTGTTTGGTTTCAGCAGGCTTTAGGCCTAATTTTTTACACATGCATATCAATTGAACTAACATGGTTATTTTCAGTTTGCTTAAGAGTATTAATGTGTTGATTCCCTAGAAACACGTAATTTTCGTCTTTTTGCGTACTAGACTAACTTGTAAATATGTTGTCAATATGTTGTTATTTTGTATGCCATACGATTAATAATAATTGGAGTCCATCTTTCATAACATAGAAAATCAAATACACAAAATAACGATCTATCTCTCGCATGGCCTCCTAACAAACGAATAAGTAATTCCTCTTTAGTCAGAGAATACAAATAGCTCAAAAAGAAAACTAACTTCCGAGAACGAAATGAGGTCCTCAAATATTCTCGCGCTTTGGATGAACAATATTGAAATATGAAACAAGAAATGACAAAGTGACAGCTGCTGATAAGCGTGCACACCGATCATTAAAGTGAATATAAATGAGCTAAACAACAAGAAAACCTGCATAAACTATTTCTGGAAACTAGAGAAGACTTACTTTCGAATGAGACAATAAAAACATAGTTGAAAATGTTCTTGAAAGTGACTAATGAAGGGTCGATGAGTACCTTAGCATAAACTTGCTGTATCCAACTGACCGAATGCACAATTATTCTTTAACATACAGTGCAGACTGTACCACTGTCTCCATGAAACAGATTGTATCACACTGTTGACAACTCCTAGTCCATAATATGGCCACCGTCAATAATTCCTATGCCCAAGATAGCGGGTTCAAACCCTGCCGAAGCCGTCGGATTATTTAAGAGCGTTAAAAATCCCTCAGTATGCCTTCCTTCGGAGGGGAAGTAAAGCCGGCGGTCCCATGTCATAGATTTATGGCATGTTAAAAAACCTTCCACTAATTACACCTGTGTGAAGCTAAATTGGATAGGTTAAGAATGTAAACAATACTCTTAGGTTTCTACGTTCGTTGCCAAGAGCCAACTGCGGTGGCGTCTAGTAGCTAAGTTCTGAACTTGGCCTAGTAGTCGTTGACGGTGGCACTTGGCGGCAAAATTAGGAACTATTTGAAAAATTCTAAGTTGCAGTCTGTACTTAAATTTTAATATAACAGATAACACACTAATACAGTCATCACAATTAACACCGGTTATCAGACAGATTCTACACACACCCAAAGTACATGGGGCTACATGACCGCGTTGTTGCAGCCCCTAAACTTAAGAACCAACCAACCGGCAAGAATTCGTCAGACGTCTAATACTTACAAAATCCTTATCTTGAGAAAAGTATGGTCGTAGAGTTGGTGAAAAATATAGAGTTTTGCACCACTCAACTTTTAAATATTCGTAAATACTTTCAAATACATACACAAAAACAGGTTATGCATACAGAAGATTCAACAATAGATTAGAGCGAATATTAATATTATTATTTATTTGTATTGTTGTGACGCTTTCTAAGCTTCGTATAGGATGAGAAATACTCTCCACTTGACCGAGCTATTAAGCGCTAATTTACTGCGATGAATGGACCGTAAGGTTTCCAGAGTCTCCAGATTGTATGTGTCCTATATAACAATACTGTATATTTATGCTATGCCGGCACCTTGCCTTTGAGTTGCACTACGGCACGATTTGTGTACAGCAGCCAGGCTTTCCTCTTCCTGTGGCCTCCAGGCGAGTCGGGAGGAATTTGGTTGCCAGATGCCCGCTTACCCCCTTCCCCCCCGCCATGTGCCGAGCGTGGGTGGACTGGCACTGCGCTTGTCTCTGCTCAATGCTCAATAATCATTTGACGTCCATTTTCAGATTCCTCCAAAGTGTAAACCCAATGGGTAACAAATTAAAATACCCTCGAGCGTAACCGAATGGCCTAAGGCACGTTCGATGAATCGGTAGGGTACCTGGGGTGCGACGTTCCAAGGTTCGAATTGCGGCCATCCTGAGTGCGGTTATCCAAAGCAAATGCTGGGATGGATCATATTTTAAATCCTGAGACCTTTACCCTAGTCCTAGAATTAAACATAAATACTCTGTCAACCTCAATGCCTTCTTGGCTCTCACCACGGATTCCCAGCTCTGCCAAGATATGTAATTCTGCTCTGAGGGCTGGGACGGGTTACACTCTTGATGCAGAACTGGGAATACGCGGATTCGAATCCTACCTCAACCGTTCTAAAAGTGGTTTTCCGTGGTTTCGAATTTCTACTCCAAGCAAATGCCCGGATGGTTCCTAACCCAAGGCCACGGCTGCCTCCTTCCAAATCCTGGTCTAAATTACAAATACACACATTTCTACAGACACCACTATAACACAGGTTATCAGAAAACCCCAAAACACACATACGCACACACCCAAGTACACGCAAGTACATGACAACTATATCGCAAGCCCCAAAATGAATGAACAACAACATACATGCGATGAACATCGGGCAGTGTTATGCTTAGATTGCAGTGATTAAACAATCAAGTTTGAACACACCTGTAACAATATGTAGGCTAATGACTAATTACCCACATTGTTGCCTTGATGTACCCAGTGGTGATTGTTAGCGTAGTGAATTGTTTATTACTTGGCAGAATATAAAGAGGTATTATTTTTCATTATACTTCATTAGAGATAGAGTTTCCTTTCTTCAGTTATAGAGGAAGCCCGTGTAAGTTGGACCACTTAACTTTAAACAACCATAACTTCATTGACCGTAATGAAACTTATTGAAATTTTATGGGCATATACTTACAAGTACAATGTATAAAATGATTTGGAGAAAACAAATGTTAATATTGTCTTAATTAATTACTTAAAAGTAGTGTTTATACTAAAATGTAATGACGTGTAATTCGGACCGGGACATTGTGTATTTTGGACCAGTGAATATAAATACTTTTAAATTATTTAATCTGTTTATTAGACAATAAACAATTTCACATTGGATATTAATTAATTAAATAATAATACATAGAATCGATTGAATATTTAAATCAAATTAAACACAGTTTATCCTTCGAGAAGACAATAAACAATTTCACATTTAATATTAATTAATTAAATAATAATACATAGAATCGATTGAATATTTAAATCAAATTATACACAGTTGATCCTTCGAGAAGTTATAAGTCCTCTCAGATTACAAAGCAACTTCTTTTATAATCAGATTTATGGTAATGTTTTTGTTGTTTTATTTGATGGATTTAACATCGTGGTCATTTAGTCCCGTGTACTTGAGTGTGGATATATTATCTGAAAACACATTGTGTTATTGTGGTGTAGGAGTAGTAGTGTGTAAATTTGTAATTCAGGGGAGGATTTGGAAGGGGGCAGCCATGGCCCTAAGTTAGGAACTATCCCGGTTTTTTCCTGGAGTGGAAGTGGGAAACCATGGAGAGACATTTCCAAGATGGCTGAGATGGGAATCGAACCCATATCTTCTCGGTTTTGCCTCACGATACCGTGTGTATCCTGTTACAGCCCTCATATCAGAATTAGATTTATTGGCAGAGCCGGGGATCGAACCCGGACCTACGGCCTCTAGCCGCTACACCAGGAGGTTGAATCAGAAATAAAACTATTAAGGAACGTAATGATTACATTTGTTTCTACAGTACAAATTGCACACTTTCGGGCGGTCCAAATTACACGGTATGCATATACTGTATTTAATCCAAAGTCAAATAATATGAAAACTACTAAAAATTGATGAATGAAAGCACTTTAGAACTTAGTACGATATTTCAGCAGAACATATGAAAGCAACAAATCCGCTTCGTTGAAATAATTACAACACAGCACACTTCCTCATGTTCGTAATAATTTGTATAAGCTTACAGGGAAGGTAAGTGATATCTTCTTTTCCTCTTTCCCCTCTCAACCTTGAGTCCAAGAATGAAGCAACTTGCAGGGAGAAAGGAACCCTCAACTGTCTTGCTGACGTTGCCTGAGACAAATGGTGGCCAAACTTGCAAATTCGAAAAAGATGATATCAGTCCAAGTTACACGTCGGTCTAAATTACAGGAACTTCCCCTGCAATGTATGTTCCATCATAGTATGACCATCAAATTATATGGACAATGGTAAAATCGCTCACAAGATTCTTAATAAATCTCTTAAAATATTCGTGTATGTTATTTTCCAAAATGTTGTAAATATGTTGTACAAAATTCGGTAAAATATTGGGGTTTGTCAGACCCCAATATGGCATTTTAGTTTCATTGTGTCCTTTGAGGATTAACATGAACCACCCATGATTAATGAGGCCCCTTACATTAATACATAAATACTTACGTTTTTACAAAATATACCCTCCAGTTTACGGAGTACAGTGATTCACTCTTTTAATCGCAAATCCTCGCACTTCCATGAAATAAATCGATAGCATAATAAACTATTTGCCCTTTCCAGTCAATCTGTGTGGCCTCCTCTTGTTGCTCACTCCACTCTGAATACTTCTTTTTAGGATAACTCGTTTTCTTGTGGAATAGAATCGCTATCATGTGGTGACGTAATCTGCTCGCACAATTAATTTAGGCAATGTCTCGGTCAAGTAACAGTGAGTTAGGGGCAGAGACTATGGACAAGCAGGGCATTGTGGGCTCGGGTTGCAACAGACCCCTCTCCCAGTAAATATACAAGTCGGGCTGAGCCGCAGGGGAGTTGCCAAGTCCTTACGAACACACATGAGGGGATTTAGGACATTTAACAACCAGATTAACACATCGCCTACTGTGATTTACGCACGCCTCCGTTTGTCGTCTGGTTAATGTAACGGAACTCAGTGAGCCGGTTCTTTTTATTCATAAGAAGTGATTGTTGTTGTTAATTCATTTTAAGGGATTTGGTCATCCTGGCCATCAGTGTCTGAGTTAGATTTGTCTGATAACCTGTGTTTGAGTAATGACTGTAGCAATGTTAGGCCTACTACTGTTCCGATTGGGCTGGTGCCCGGAGAATTCAAATCGAATTCTGGCACAGTCAGTTGACATTTGAAGGTGCGCAAATGCGAGGGAGACCTGTCAGTACATTTAATGACATGTTAAAGATCCTCTTCGGGGCAAACTTCTGGCACCCTGCCGTCTCTAAAACCCTCTGTAGGCCCTACTTAAAGGGGACGTAAACAAATAACATTATTACCATTAAAACTATTCACTGGCCCACTGATGAGCCAGCTATGTGTCCTAGGCGAAACCCCACACTAGACACGGCACAAACCTAGAAAAATTGCTGAGTTTTCATTCACTGGCCGTGAAAGTCAATATACCATTATTACTATTATTATTATTATTATTATTATTATTATTTCTACATTCATTTCAGCACATAAGTGGGACATATCAACATATCGTCGGCTTGCTTGCAAGACGGTATGGCTAATTCTCTTAAGGTGGCACATTGAGAAACGAGCGAACAATGGAACAGGTCTCCAAGATGACGGCCTTCTGCATGGTGATATGTAGACCAGGATGTATTCCCAATATTTGTAGATTGCAAGCCAATAATTTGGGGATGATGCCGGTAGAAGAAATTACTATGGGCAGAACCACTACACTTTCCTGTCTCCACATTTGCCGTATTTCCTCAGCCAAAGGCAGATATTTGGTGATCTTATCACAGCAGGTTTGTTGCAGATTATGGGAATTGGACACTGCAATATCAATTAGGAAGGTTCTCTTCTGCACCTTGTCCACAAGAACGATATCTGGCCGGTTTGCTGGTATGGTTTTATCAGTAATAACTGATCGGTCCCATAACAACTTGTGACTGGGATTTTCCAAAACGGCGTCAGGAACATACTGATGAAAAAAAAAATCCACAGCCTGCTTCCAGTCTCCGACCGGGTCAGGAATGGAATGAATGGAGCCCCGAACTAGCGGCGAGGATATGAACTGTGCCGGCTGCCGAGGCCTGACGCACTCCTCTGGGGCAATGATTAAATGAATGACAGATGAAATGAAATGATAGTGGAGAGTGTTGCTGGAATGACATTTTGACAGGGAAAACCGGAGTACCCGGAGAAAAACCAGTCTGCCTCCGTTTTGTCCAGCACAGATCTCACTTGGAGTGACCGAGATTTGAACCACGGAACCAGCGGTGAGAGGCCGGCGTGCTGCCGCCTAAGCCACGGAGGCTTTAGGAACATACTGATAGTAAGGCAAAATATTATCAGATAATAAATGTTTTTGAGCAAGGTGTTAGTGCATTATTTTGGCCACTTGGTTGTGCCTTTTCATGTAATCAGTACAGGTTATTGCTTGGCAGCCTCCTGTGATATGTTGAATTGTTTCCGGTTCTAGTTGGCATCTTCTGCATTTATCATCCTGAATATTTGCCTTAACTACATATTTCAGGTAGTTTTTGGTAGCCACAACTTGATCCTGGATTGCAACCATGAATCCTTCAGTCTCAGTGAATAGGTCCGCATGAGTCAACCAGCTGTTCGACGCATCAATGTCGACATGTTTCTGGTTGAGATCATACGGATGACGACCGTGCAGAGCTTTCTGCGTCCACTACTGAAGCTTGATGGCTGAACATTCCTATTATTATTATTATTATTATTATTATTTAAGTAAAATCCAAGGGGAAAATCCGCTCAGGATGGCCGCTGTCAGCTCCTGAATTGTACTATCGATCTCCGGACTTGATGCAGATCCCCGTCGCAGTCATGGTGCTTCATTTAACACACATTGCTACGCCGTGGTCAACGAAAGTAATGATTCACTCCTTGAGCGACCATCTTTAGATGTTCAGTACAATCCACGGGTTGTAATTTTCCACTGAATTACTCCTGGCAAATATGGAATTTATAAGTGCAAATACTACGTACAGTATTAAATGCTAATGAAATCAAACAGAAAAAGAATTGGCAGATGGCCTCGTTGTTCCGGCCCTTAAAACAATAAACACAAGAAAATGTGTTTTGAGAGAGATGTATTCTTTCATTGTACATTTATTGTAGAGGTTGCCTAACAATGTCAGACTAGACCAACCGGAGGTCCATGTTCGATTCTTGGCTATTCTGGTATGAGAGCTGGAACTGGGTAAACTCAGCCTCGTGAGACAAATCTGAGAAGAGGAGGGTTCGATTCCCACCTCAGTCATCCTGGAAGTGATTTTCCGTGGTTTTCCACTTCTACTCCAGGCAAATGTCTGGATGGTTCCTAGTTTAAGGCCACGGCCGCCTCCTTCCCAATTAACAAATACACAGGTTAATAGACGAAATTTCCACATAAACCCAAGTAAACGGGGTTACATGATCACGATGTTGCAAATCCCCTAAAATAAACATAAACAATGTCAGAACTATTTGAGACGAAGGATCTTGAGAAGGAGCGGGAAAGAGATTAGGTGCTTGTTCACCTAAAATGTTATAGCTTTATATGATATTATTTATTAGTTATTTTACAAACCTTTTGTTATAATGAGGTTAAACTGTTAGGTGTAATAAATAATTGTTAAGTACTGAATGAATAAACATTCTAAGGAACTTTTCTTGATCTATTTTCTCGCAGGAAGTAAACATAACCTGCTTGGAAGACTAGCAATAAAGGGAAAAATTCTTGGTCCCAACTTTCAAGATGGTGTTCACAGACTTTGGAGCAATTTATAAATATACAGCCACACAAAAAAGTTACCAAGTGTAATCCGAAAAGAATAACCTTTTTAGCTCACCTCTTCAGATTGCCAGCTGAAAGAATTTATAAATGTTTGTTATCCTACTTCAGAAGTCTCAAAAGATTCCCTCTTGGCTGGTGGAGATCGATGGGGATCTTTTAAAGTATGGAATTTCAGAGACATATTCAACTCCCAACATTACTCAAATACAGACTTAAACAGGCTCATCAAGAGGAGGTCACAACTCGATCGAAGCGTGTTCATTCGGATGCATGGAAGAATGCACACTCCGAATGGATGAAGACCTAGTGGACCCGCAAGAAGGTAATCAGTTCAGATCCTGCGGCCCTTAGTCGTCCTAACGATGAAGAGAGGTAATAATAATAATAATAGGCCTAATATTAATAGACATTTTATTATTATTATTATTATTATTAGTCTATTATCATCATCATATACTAGTACATACAAAACGCAAAGTTGTACATGTTTCATAAAACTGAAGCTCTTAAACCAGAGGGAGTTTGAAGGTGCGGGTTGTACCAAATTCTTCCAGAAAGTCTCAATAGTACAGGAAAAATCTTGCATTTCTTGAAAAGTCAACGAAAATATATTTGTTTAAAAACTGCGTTTAAACAAATAAACAAGACGATAGCCCCTGTCGCGTGGAGCCCGTATAACAATAACGCCGTGTGCGTGGTCTATACACATGGGGCGATCACAAGTAAAGGATCGCGCGTTCAAAGGAAGGAGAAATACCCGCAGTAGTGACGAATTGCACTCTCATTTCATAAATGTCGACAATTTGTTTAAAAAAGAGTATTTAAACAAATAAACATGATGCCCGCATAACAGTAAAACCGGGTGGGTGGTTTATGCACATGCGAGATTCCTCACACAGGTCCTCTAGTAATAATAATAATAATAATAATAATAATAATAATAATAATAATAATAATAATACGCATAGCCTCCTCAGGGGCCTGGTGCATATCTTTCGAGTTGACGCCCGTGGGTGACCAGTTGTTGTTGTTGATTCACTTAGAGGTTTGCCCCGTGTACTTCGGTGTGTATAGGATTTGTCTGATAGCTTGAGTTACTGTGATGTATAATATGCAGTAGTGTAATGGAGACGTTACAAAAACTCTCTATCCGAGTCAGGGGAATGTACAATCCTACGGCCAGGCCAGTAATCGAACCTATGACCCTTGAGGCCAAAAACAAGCGCGCTAATTACTTAGCCATGGGCCTGACCATTCAAATATTGGTGTGTATTTTGCCGTGAGTGTCTCATATGATTTGAAGCTCCGTGGGATAGGACCATGGTGCCGGTGACTTTGCAGATTCCTGTATCAACATTGTATGACCCCCCGCAGTTGCTGTAAGTAGATCTGCGCCTGCGGGGAGATGGACAGCCACAGCCGTAGTTGACAATAATAAGCCATTCAGTCACGTGGTCAGTGACGGCGGTGCCTTTCATCTCGTGCTAGGTGGGTGGGGAACGTATTGACAGCCAGTTCATATAATTCGCTACGAAGATGAATAAGCAATTAAGACAACCGATTTCTTTTACCGAAACATATTTTGTTCGCTCGCCGTGGGAAACCTCGGCTGTGTGCTGACTCTTCTTCAGTGTCGAGACAGTTGAACTGTGTACCGACATCGCGTGCTTCATTTCAGTTCCGCACACTTCAACAACCAGCATACTAAGGCCCAGTCAGGATCATATTGTGCACTCTGCATAACTGATTGTTGTTTCAAACAGTGAAACAACTAGGGCAACTGCCCCTAAAGCGCTGGGTGATATGATGAAGAGAAAACTATAACTAGGGCTCGGATTTTTAGGTAAATGAATATTTTTTATGTAAATACATATTTTAAACATTTTGTCTATAAATATATAAATTCCTGCTTTTCATTTATTAGCACATAAAAAGACATAATATTTACATTTCTTTAAGTCAGGATGCTAGTTCTTTCTGTGTTACGTCAACGGGGAAGAACCTGTAAGTTATCTAATCTTCATGCAGGGCGTACGTTAGCTTGCAGGGGTGTTTTTCTTATCTTGTCGCCCCGTCCCACTCACTGTGGAAGCGGGGGATGCCTGACTTATAAGCAACTACAAGTTATCGTCTGCATCAGTATGTTGCAGAATTTAGGGATAATTTTACTTATGATGGGGGCGTTCTGTTCTGCCAACCATGTGGGAAAGCAATCAAGGCTGAACAGCGATCTCAAGTTACACCACACCTCGAGGGCAAGAAACATATTGCCACAGTTTCGCGCCTCCAGAAGAAGTGTTTCGCGATAATCGTCGGTCATTTGTGATGGACAACGTGAAGATGTATCTCGTTGTGTATTGTAATTCTTCAGCAGTCAGTGAGGAATAGCATTAATTGCATTTGTGACTACTGCATATTGTTCATATTGTCATTAATAAACTAAATAATAATTAAATATTTTTACTTTTTTGTCACATATTTCAGAAATATTTAATGCATAAAAAATAAATATTTTCTCGATTCCGAGCCCTAACTATAAATAAATAAATAACTCACTTGAAGAAGTAATAGTTTTAGGGCAACCTCTTCTTCATGGTAATTCTAGGGTAATTTCTATCTCAAGTTAAGACATAATAGTTACTTTAGGATTGTTAAAAAATTACAATAACTTTACTTCTAGAACACTAGTGGGGAGGAGGCAGGCGATAGGGTAACAGATGTACAGCAACGGCTCCACTGAGGTAAGTACTGCTCGAGTCCAAGCTCTGTGAACCTGAGAGGAATGTGAATCGCGGACGATGAGGAGAGATATGAGGGGTTCCCGGTCCATGCGTAGTAACAGAACCAAATACATTGGTCACTCACTCACTCACTCGCAATACCACATTGGTTTAGGCAAAGGCCCTGTGTTAGCAGTATTGGAGTAGACAGGAATTCCAGATAACACGGCAGGGTGTTGACAGCCCCTTCTCTTCCCGCCTCTCGCGTCACCTCACCCCGCAAGTTCACAGAGAGCAAGTTCTAATTTTATTTTCATTTTGTGTATTATATTGTGTTGCTCTAAATTGTATAAACATTCATAAAACTGGTATTCATACGTAATTCGCAAACCCTTATAACAAAGCAAACTAGGCTTATAACAAGATTCAAACGGCGAATAGTATTATAAACACCAATTAAACGCACAACAATATGCCGTTGTTAGATAATATTCGAGTATATATTTAAACCTCAACACAGGGATCAGGATGTGATGATGACCGCTTGAAGTTCGAAACGCGTAATCCTAAAATTGAACCATTATAATAGTGATCATAACTAATACATGTAATTTTTTCCAGTAGTGTTATTTACTTATTAAATACGTTGAGAATGGAGTAGGATCTGGAATACAATGAAAACGAGTTCATTAAACAGCTACAATATAAACTAGACAAACGATGTTCCAATAATCAAGCAGAACAGCTAGCAATCGTTAAGGCATTGCAACATTTAGAATCCATGGGCACGGAGCAGAGAACCGCATTAATTTTCACAGACAGCCAAATTACAATAGATGCACTTAAAAACTACAAAAACCATACATTTCTCATAGAGGAAATTAGAAGAAAAGTAATTGAAATGGAGAAACAGAATTGGGTGATTGTCTTCAGTTGGGTTAAGGCGCGTGACGGAAATGAGGGGAATGAATTAGCGGACCAGCTGGCTAAAGAAGCAACACAAAGCGGTTTAAGTGAGTGCTATAATAGGATTCCAAAAAGTAATATGCTAAAAGAATTAAGTGTGCTTAGTTTGAGAAAGTGGCAGAATGAATGGGACAATACATCCAAGGGCGAAATTTCAAAATCATTTTTCCCCGGTGTACAGGACAGACTAAAATTGAAAATGAACATAACGCCCAATTTTACGTTTATGACAAGAGGACACGGCAATATTAAATCATACTTATACAGATTTAAAATTATACATAGTCCAACATGTATATGCAATAACGGTCACCAGACTGAGGATCACTTACTATATGAGTGTAAGTTATTAGGGAAAGAAAGAGATATATTAATAGCGCATGTTTTAAGATCAGGAAACTAGCCTATAAAGAAAGATGAACTTGTTAGAAACTACCTTAGGGAATTCTTTAGTTTTGCAAACTCTATCTCATTTGAAACACTAAAGAGTTCTTCTTCTCCTTCCTAGCGTTGTCCCGCCGGTGCAGGGTCCGCTTTTTTGGTCATTGACCTCCATTTTGTCCGGTTTCGTGCGTCAGCTGGATTTAGGCCGGTAATTTTTAAGTCACCATTTATAGTGTCTTGCCAACGCTGCTTCGGTCGTCCTCTGGGGCGTAGGCCTTCAACCTCAAAACGAAGAACAGTGTTAGTAACAGTAAACACTAAATACATGATTTTTATTTATATTTTCTTAACTAGGGGGGCGTGGTGGCTCAGCGGTCTAGCTGTATGCCTCTCACCAAGGCGGTCCGGGTTCGATTCCCGGTCAATGCATGTGAGATTTTCGAAGTGAAATGCCATGTCCTGTGGTTCGGATTCCACGTAAAAAGTAGGTCCCGTGGCTCATGATCTCAAGATTAGCGGTCACGTTAAACTACAAGCTTCCTTTTTATTTTCTTAACTGCTAATGTTGACAGGTATTATTTTAGTGACACAAATTTCATTTAACAGGCCATAGATATAAAATATTTATAATATAAATTGTATAGTTTTAGTCTGATATGATTAATAAGTAATAATTAAGCATCTAGTATTACTACATTGTAAAGGGGCATGCTGTAAATAAAATAAATTTAAAAAAATGTACTCCGCTCAGACATTGCGCAAATTTGTGTTGACCGACCGAAGAGTTGACAGTTCTAGAACACTGCAGCCCTGAAATCAATAGTCTCAGGATATGTCTGCTGTGCAGTGTTGCGACGTAGTGCGGGTAATATTGTGATAACAGTCCTATGAGTTTAATATCGCTTTTATTGTTGTAGTTGCTGAAGTGTCTAAATTTAACCAAGAAGGGATGTTTGACGTCGCAGTAAATCGACTGATCCCCGCCTTTTCCAGTTAACCACATTCAAAGGTCAACCGAGACACTGGTGGAATTTGTTTCTGCATTTGTCCAGAGTAGAGATGGGAAACCACGGTAAACCACTTCCAGTAAGTCTGAGGTAGGAATCGAACCCTCCTCACTCCAACCCTAAAATTTCTTGTCAGAGCTGGGAATCGAACTCGGGCCTCCACGCTGACAGCCAAGAACGCTAGCCACTACGCAACGAGGCGGACGTTTAAGGTAGAAGCTGTGGAGTGAGGAAAGGGAGGTTGAAACCAGAAACACTGGAGTAGTAGCTCGTTGGGACTAGACTAGACCAGTGTGCCTCTTGGATTGCACAGCTTTTCTTTCTTTCTTAGTATTTTTTAATCCAGATTCAATTCTTAAAGAACTCAGTAGACTAACTTAGCAATATCCTTGACATTATTAAAGAGGACCAATAACCTAGATGTTGGGTCCCTTAAAGCAACAACTACAGTCCAGCCGCCGAGTGTTCGGCTCTGACATTTCTTGACATGTCTCACGAGGGAGAGTAACGGTTCTGTAACGCGAAATATAAAACAACGTGGACTACACGAAATATTTCACAAGTGTTTTAATGAATTCTGACGAACCACTGATCATATTACTAAAATAATATACATACACACAGTTAACCGGTGAGTGTGCACACACAAGACAATAAAACAACAACCCTGCACTAACACACAGAGCAACTGGTCTACAGAAGAGAGCCTTGGCAACATCGACCTAAATTTAAATTCCGGCTAACCGGGAAAACCACTGATTGGTAAGGTGAAAACATGCTTCATTGTAGTAAGCGATTTCGCAAACATAGGCGGAATTCCACTGCGATCGAAGAATTTAGGTTTTCTAACCGCAATATGTCGGAATAACAAAATGATGCATAAAATTACAAATGGTGTGTGGGACCTCCGCTTTACAAAGTGAAGACGCTAGAGAAGAATTACAATTTTCAAGGTTCTATTAACAGCTTCGCACTGCCCAAAGTTGGCTATATTATTCTCTTTACCCCTCTTCTCTCGCCATCGCCAAACTCAGCGGCTGGACTGTAACATCTTAAGTCATTCAGTCACGTGGTCGGTGACGGCGGCTTCTTTCATCTCGTGCTAAGTGGGTGGGGAACATATTGACTTCCAGTTCATTTTTCCACACTCCCTCCAGGAAAATGCCGGGATAGTACCTTACTTCAAGTCCCGGGGCACCTACCTCATCCCTGTCCCTAATACAGTTACACACAGTACTACAGTCATAATAGAAATACAGATTATCAGACAATGTTCAACACCCACCCAACTACACGGGGATCATGACCAAGATTTCCCAAGTCCCTATTATGAATTAACACTAGCAGTTATTTCAAGTTCCGAGGCAGGCTGCCTATCTCAAGATGTTCGCAGTTGTAAGTTTCACATTAATGCTTACTACGCTAATAACCAGGGCGTGGAATATGATGACATGCCATCATTTTTTTTCTTTTTGCCCTACGCAATGCCCGTAAACATATAAATCCCGTATACGAGTCTCTGATCACAGAAATGCAAAGAATCAAAATTTGTCATTTTTCAATATTTTTTTCTACGTTAATTGATTCTTCCTCTTCAAATCACTGCAACAATTTCTTTGATATATACAATACTTTTGAAGTTATGACCAAAAACGTGCAGGGGAGTTTAGGAAGTTTTCCTACATATGGGTAACTTTCTTGCTCGTTTCCCGAAACGTTGGATTTTCAAATCCGTTTCCTTAGTAACTGCCGGAGTTTTCAAGATAATGAAGTGAAATTTAGTACATGTGTATCTTATAGGGAAGAACAATATGACCTAGAACTGTTGCTGTACATGTCATAGTTTCGGTTTTAAAAAATATTCAATGAAAAACTTGCAAAAATGTTACACTTTAACATAAGCTTTCAAAAATATATTTTTTCTTTATAGATTCCAATGATTCTAGGTCAATCTCTAGCTACTGTATTAGTAAATACAAAGAAAAAATAATTTTTGAAAAACAATGATATTTGTGTGAAATATAAGGGAAACGGTGAATCGGTGACAATATGCAGCCACCATTTTAAATGCCTAATTTGTTGAAATGCATTCGCCATATGTCTTGTAAATACACGAACATATTGGAAAAGCATAGTGTGATTGGCAGAACAAATTGCAATTCTTTAGTAGGTACTTTCTGTTGCTGAGGAATAAAAATGTGAAATATACATGATTTTCGGATCCTTAAAGGTGTAGGTCCCCCCTAGCCACTTATTGGCATTTTCTCTATTTTTAGCCTATTTTCAATTTTGATAAAAATAGGCTTATGAAATCACCTTTTGTCCGTGTGTGTGTGTGTCCCCCCCCCTAATAACATTTAAACGGCTGGAGCGATTTAAATGAAATTCTGTAAGTTCATAGCACTATTCCGGGCGACCTCGACCGTGCCCTTAAAATTTTGTTACGTCTCACCAATCCAACATGGCGGCTGTGCGAAATATTTCACCAGCATTCAATATCTCCGAAACTATTTCCGATATCACTCTGGAGTTTATTGCAGTGATAAAGGAAACTACTAGAAGTTCACCTATGTGACTTTTGAAAAACTGGTAACTACAAAACCAACATGGCGGCCACGCGAATTTGCGACTTTTAAATAGACGTTTCTCGCGATCCAAACGCAATAAAACTTGATACAGTATATGTGTATACACATTGTATTGCACCGACATCTAACTTGGTTCAATTGTTTATATAACCACAAGATGGCGGATGAGCGAAATATTTCACCGGCATTCTATATCTCTGAAATTATTAGCTCTATCACCCTGAAATTTTATACGGAGATAAAGGGTACTACTGGAAGTTCACCTACAAGATTTTCAAAAAGCGGTTAACTACAAAACGAACATGGCGGCCAAGCGAATTTGAAAATTATAATAGACCTTTCTCGCGATTTAATGTTCCAAACGCAATGAAATCTGGTACAGGAAATGTTTATACTCATTGTAATGCACTGGTATCTAATTTAGTTCAATTGTTTACATAACCTCAAGATGGCGGCTGTGCGAATTTTAAAATTAAGTTTTTATTTTTTGTGTCGTAATCAAGCGATCGAAGTGAAAGTTTGATTAATGAACCTACGCAATAATATTCCTTAAATGGTACATGACTCTATGGCCTATACATTTAACAATCCAACATGGCGACCATCCGAAATATTCAGACGACTCTGAATATCTACGAATCTATTATAGCAATCAAACTGATTTTTTTATGTTCATAGGGGCTATGAACTTAAGTTCACCTATAGGATTTGAAATAACCTGGTGATCACAAATCCAACATGGCGGCGACGCGAAGTATAAATATTCACATGGACGTTTCTCGCAATGTAACCATCCGAGTGCATTGAAACTTGGTACAGTAAATCCTTTTGCGAATGTTAATCCACTGGCATCTAATTTATTTCAATTGTTTCCATAACCACAAGATGGCATCTGTGCGAAATTTTAAAATCTCCTTATTACTTCTTGTGTCCTAATCATGCGATTGAAGTTTGAATGCTACACGTACACAATAATGTTCATGTAACATTACATAACTCTAGGACCTACATATATAAAATCCAACATGGCGACCATCCGAAATATTTAGTCGGTACTCAATATCTACGAATCTATTACAGCATTCAAACTGAAATTTTGTATGTTGATAGTGGCAGTTAATATAAGTAGGATATATGAACATAGGCTGTATAGTTCTTCACGGAACTACTTGTTAAAGATTTAGGTCATTTTTGTACATTTCAGGACTTTTTTGGTCATTTTCTTTATATATTCAAGTCATTTTTTTTTAGATTTGTGGCAATTAGTAATGACTCGCAGCACAGTAGTTTTTATTTATTTAATTAAAATATTTACAACCCCTGTTTCACCTCTAGGTACATCACGGCATATTTACAGTTATAATTACACCATATACAGTAGATATGACATCATAAGGGAATTAGCGGCTTCGGTGGCGTAGTTGGTAGCATGCTGAACTGCTGTCCCCAAGATAGAGGGTTCAAACTCAGCCGAAGTCGTCGGATTCTTTAAGAGCGTTAAAATCCTTTTTATGCCTTCCTTCGGAGGGAAAGTAAAGCCAGTGGTCCCATGTCATAGATTTATGGCATGTACAGTAAAAGATCCTTCCAGAGACTAAACTTGTGTGAGGCTAAATTTCTAGGTTAGATTTCGCTCTGTCAAAGTTCCAACGTTCACCACTAAGTATCAGTGATGTCTGGAAGTGAAAGTTGGAACTACTTTAAATTGAACGGAACTTGTAGCTCACTGAATGTGTGTCCACTTGAAGCAGCTACAGCTTCCGACGAGTCGAACATGTCCTCGGACACCCCGCACTAAAAGCCATACGATAAATAAATAAAATGGGGGAATTCCCTTTCTCTCTGTATATGGGACTTCTTTGAGTCATAGCTCTGCTAAATCGGCACAACGTCAACTCGCTCCAGGTCAGTGAACTAGTTGATCCCAATGATTTCGATTGTTTTAAGTCATTTTAAAAAAGTAAGCAATTATTTAAAACTTTTACGGCCTTTTCTCAAGATTTTAGTTGCATTTTATAGGTCAGATATTAGGATTTTTTAGGTCATTAAATCCGCACCCTGCTAATAACCCATATATCCCTAGCCCTAAAATGAAGCAATGGAAATCTCATTTCTCGAAGTTGGATAAGAATAAACTGAATTACATCGACCACGAATTACGAAATAGAGGATTCCAAGAATTGGATATTCACGACCGTATTTGTACAACACACTACATAATAGCTGAAAGCCAACATTTGCCATGAAATGAACGAGTTTTTATGCTAGAAACACACCTCGGGATCCTGTGACCGCCATCCACAGTTGAGCAAAACTATTGATGCCTGAAAGGGCATTCCATTATGACCAAATAGATAAATTAATGGTCTTGAATACTTGTGAAGTGCTATTTTCTCAGTGCGGCGTGGTGTATAAGAAGAACCAACGCGTCTCTAATGTAATTATTCTCGTACTATTGTTGACGGACGCGCGCTGGAACTCATCCTAAGGGCGAAGACGATTTCACGCGTTGTTAGTTGCTAGAGCCTCGTCATGGTTCTTGGACCACCCTGATAGGAAATGAATTATAATTGATAAAAGCGATATTCAGTGTAGATTAGTTATTTCGGCACTGGGTAATTCGAAATAAAAGAGTATACCCTTGAAATTGAATATTTGAATGCATGTTACAGAACTTTAATTTGAATTATCGTAGCATATATAGTCTATATTAAATCGCTTATCCTCCCAGCTTGGTTTCACTCACGGACTGCGAGGGATCATTCCTCTACCGCCGCAAGGACGGTGTCTGGGACCTGAACACACTTTGTCTGTTGATACAACTGGGGATGGTGACAGGCCAATCGCTCAGGCGACCGCTAACTTGGGTCGAATTAAGGAAGGGTCAGGGAAGGGATTTTGGAAGAAAGTCCGCAGTGGACCTGTTGAAAGGAACCATCCCAGCATTTGCATATTCAGGACGGCCGAGGTAGGATTCGAACCCTTTCTTTCCCGATACCGGCGAGGCACGAGATTAACGGCTTTTAACTCGAAAGTCAAACTATACTTCTTACATCGAGACAATTAATATTTCGTACATAATCTCATGGAATTTATTTCAGGTTTAGGGATACGCCCATTACTATTTGCGTACAATCGTGTTGACCGACTGAAACGCTTTTAAATGTCATTAATCAACCATATAATTGAGAAAATAACTATAGCCTGTGAGGTCTTTTCTCTGATATTGTTAAAATGGAATTCATTATTCAATAACATTAGTAAATGTTACACATTAAATGATTCTTATTGCAAAATGTCACAGGTTCAGAATACGAGTATTAACGAATTAAATGAAACTGTATTCAGACAGTTTTATTTTCTGTGTTTTTGATGTGAAGAAAGATTCAGAGTTTTCAGTTTCTATCAATTTAAAAATTCGTTTCTTCTTCTGCGCGAATGGGTCTCCTAGGACCACGCGGAATCAACACTTATTGGCCTTGATGTTTGCCCATTAACTCTTCATGCGCAACGATTGAGCGAGTCTTCGTTGCTGCGACCAGACGTGTCTGGTGGGTATTCTCTCTTCTCCCCCCCCCCCCCCCCCCAAAACCCCGTGTATGAGTAATTTTCCTAATTTCCTCTTGATCCTTGAGATTGGGAAAATCAAATTCAGCCAAGTCTTCTTCCGCCTGTTTGTACCAATTGGACCTAGTTGCTTTTTTCTGCAAACACGTATAGATTTTATGTGTTAAGCTAGTTGGGTCCATTCTGTCCAAATGTCCCAAAATTGGATCCTCCTCATACGAATTGTGTATGTGATTTTAGTAATTTTCAAATAGACGTCAGCATTAGGTTTTAGAAGGTGAATGCCATCTTCGTTTCTTGGTCATAATATTTTTCGCATGATTTTGCGTTCCTTAAACTTCTATTGATTTCTCAGTGTTTTATGTAGTAGATTAAGTATCTCGGCTGCAAATAGGGCTGCAGGTAAGACTACTGTTTTATAATGTTGAATTTTACAATTCTAAGTGAGGCATTTTTTGTTATAAACTTGTTTTGTCAAACGGAAAGCTGTTTCCATTCTCTGTAGTTTTGCTTCTATAGATTTTCTTTCGTTGCCAGTTTCACTGATCCATTCACCTAAATACATAAAGTATTTCACTCGAGAGACCTTCCAATAACCAATGCGGAGTATATTCGGAGAAGTTTTAATATCCGTCATAAATTTTGTTTCTTTCAAAAGAAATCCGTAAGCTGTTTACTAACGTAAAACTGAAAAACAGCTTCCAACACGTCAATGGTTGATTAAATAACTCCATTTTAAGGGCTGGGTTCACCATAGTTCGTCAAAATTTTAACTTACCATTAAAGTCCGTCATCGGACGATTACCAAAAGATAAGTACGTTTTACAGTTCGCCGAACTGTAAAAACCCATAGCATCCCTAACGAGCCATTACAACTAATTGCTCTGCCTATATACAATTAACGACTGACGGTCAATTTACATGGCATTCCAATCCAAAATGGAGCGTGAATTAAACTTCATTCTCAATGATGAGGATGTTCTTCAAGACTGCTAGAGTTTCGTAACCCGTTCCTTTTCAATCTCAAGTACACTGTCTCTGTTACCAACCGTACTACTCCTCTTGTTTTCTATGATCACACTATACTTATCCATCTAGTGAATAAGTACGTTTCTTTCATCCAAAGAAGCATTCGGTCCCTGGTTCTTCTTCCTCTTTTCTTCATTCGTCATGTTTGTTTTTAACCAAGGAGCATATAACTTTTAAGCTTTTTGCAGTTCATAACCTGCTTGATTATACCAAAGGATATACAAATACCACCGCAATCTTCATCTTTCAATTAATTTTGCACTTCCCATATCAATAGCGATTCGTTTGCTAATGCTAATCGGCGAATGTGCTGGTGAAACGCCAACGAATTGAAATCCTATGTTAAAATTGAAGAGGCATTTACTGACGGCCTGTTAACGCTGTGATGGTGAACGCGGCTCCATTGAATCACTCTTACGGACTCACAATCATCATCGGGAACATCATTTCATCAGGATCATCTTCAAATTCCTCCACTTCCTCTAAGTCCTTCTCCAAATGTCGGAACCTGGCCGGGGCCACGCGGCGGGCAGATATTGATGAGTCACGGCCAGATAGCAAGCATTTACCGATTACAACACAGCAGGTCGGGAAGCCCTGGATGCTGTCATAGCATTTATTACATACGCAGCTGGTCTTAGCTGAGATAACTAAGACTTGTGGTCAAGTACTGTAGCCTATCTCTTACCCCGTGAATATGGTTTGGTATAGAACTAAAAGCATCTTCTCAAGAAGATGTCATACAGTAAATGTGATCGTAATTTACTTGTAACTTACGAAAGGAATACAGAAACATTCTGCATACTCCAGAGGCTCTCAAGAACAAAATAATTGCAGTGATATCGAATATTCGTGAGAATGAATTAGAGCGAGTGTACCAAAACCTCCTACACCATTTCCAGCAACTACTCTGAAACTCCTGTAAGTAATGATGATTAATCGAAATTTACTGTCGGTCTACACGATTGTACCCAATTATAATGGGTGGTTCCCTAATCATGAAAAAAAAAGAGATTAATAAATACAGTAGGCTACACTTGTATGACCAATGTCGATCATCAAACGATCATCAGATCCTTTACACTTAGGTTATTAAAACTATGTGTACAAGTATGGGTTATCAGTATCTCAACAACAAAAGAATCACAAATCTTGACT
Source organism: Meconema thalassinum (assembly GCA_946902985.2). Taxonomy (NCBI): domain Eukaryota; kingdom Metazoa; phylum Arthropoda; class Insecta; order Orthoptera; family Tettigoniidae; genus Meconema; species Meconema thalassinum. Next base: position 1,714,938,520 of record OX336388.2, on the reverse strand, counting down.
AGTTGTGCTAGTTTAATATTACTACAACTAAATTAGTGTACATATTGTAAATATCATAACCCATACTTGTAGAGACATAGATTTAATAGCCTAAGTCACAAATGTGGAAGTACTGCGGCGTATGAACAAAGACTTGGAAATTCTCAGTATCATCAAAAGGATAAAACTAGAATACTTTGGTCATTTCATGCGCAACAACAAATACCACCTCTTGCAATTAATTATCCAAGGGAAGATTGATGGCATTAGGGGGTCCAGGGCGCAGACGAATATCCTGGCTAAAGAACTTAAGCCAGTGGTTCGGACTTAATACAGTGACACTGTTTACAACAGCTATAGACAAACAGCAGATCATGCTACCGATCGCCGATGTTCATGGAGGACGAGGCACATGAAGAAGAAGAAGAAGAAGAAGAAGTGATTTGGATCTGACGAGGATCGCTTGACGATCGAAACTGGTAAGACAAGTGTATTTATTAATGTCATGTAATTCTTTTCAGGATTAGACAACAACCCATTATAAATGGGTCCATCACGTCTAGCATACAGACTAGCCAGAGAACCCTTCTCCATTGAAGAACTGAGGATGCGTCTACTCTTGCCTTCTTCAGAAGGTTACGAGAAGATGATGAAGGAATTGGAGAGGAAGAGAGAGGAGATCCACATCTCCACTGATGCGATGACTACGGACAAGTGGATGCAGGGATTTTACGAATTAAGACATATAGTGACAAGGTTCACTGTGCATGGATTTCACCACAGAATTTGCAATCACCAGCCGAACATATTGTCTGTAGGTTGTGTGAGAACAGTTGTAACAGATAGCATGTAAAACTATGCAACAACAAAAAAGACATTGCTCCTTAACTCAGTTTTGTAAAGACGACTACCTTATGCATATTGCGCGCATTTCTCTAAATAATTATAATTGGGTGCAATCGCGTTGACCGACTGAAAAAAACATTAATTTTCGATTACTACGGCAACAATGAAAAATGGCTTCAAACACGATAATAATGATGATTATTAAATACGATGAAAAGTGTAAGGTTCACCACTAGGTATCATTGACATCTGGTGGTGAAAGTTGGAACTACTTGAAATTGAACGGAACTTGTAGCTCACCCTAGGGGTGTCCGCTTGAAGCAACTACAGCCTCTGGCGAGCCGAACATGTCCTCGGGCACTCCCGGCACTAAAAGCCATAGATAAATAAATAAATAAATAAATAAATAAATAAATAAATAAATGTGTGAATGTGATTATGATGATGATGATGATGATGATGAAGATGATGGGAGTGTCTCATGTAAAATATCTGGGGTTCCCACCACCTGTCTTTCATCGGAATAGCTCATCAATTTCCAGTTGGGTGAAATAAACGTTAACTTCTGAGGGCAAAGCTAAAGTAAAGTAAAGAAAATAATGACTAAATTTGAAATTCCCTGTCTGAAAATATTTTCAGAAAAAATTTGGGTGTGTAGAATCTGTCTGATAACCAGTGTTAATTGTGATGGCTGTATTAGTGTGTGTTATCTGTAATTCAGGCAAGGATTGCAGACGATCAATTTCAAGTAGTTCCTACGTTTGCTACCAAATGCTACCGTCAACGTCATCTAGCCGTCAACGTGGCTACTAGATGCCACCACTACTGGCACCTGGCGGCGATCGTTTGAACTTAGTGAGCGTTAATCAAATCTAACCAACAAATTTAGCTTCACACAATTGTAGTTAGTGGAAGGTTCTTTTACATACCATAAATCTATGTCATTGGCCCGCCGGCTTTACTTCCCCTCAGAAGGAAGGCGTACTGAGGGATTTTAACACTCTTAAATAGTCTGACGACGTGGCCGGATTTGAACCCGCGATCTTGGGCATAGAAGCTCAGCATGCTACCAACTACGCCCCGAAGCCGCCCTTGAAACGTCTACATATTATCTTCCATCAACAATTATTGCAGAATATTTTTCATCTATTGTCTTTGAGATCAGCGGCCCAGAGAGGGACGACTCTCCAAATTTGTAATTTTTTAAAATATTTTGATATATTACAGATAATATAGAGCATGGATTTCAAAATAGTTTAGATGAGGAATTTAGTCAACACAGCACGCTAAGATACTAGTATTTAATGTAGAAAATTCCATACAAATTTAGGGTCTTAAAATGTATCTTGAATTCAGGTAGGTACACCGAGAGAAGCAGAGGGCCCAATATAAGGGCTGGAAATATTAGCCCCAGGGCCCAATCTCGCTCTCCAAGACCCTGGATTCCCACAACACTAAAATAGTTCCGACACATGCGATTCCATGATACGTGCGGCTAGATCATCTTGCTCGATAGGTCCCCATTAGGAAGACGCCAGCTAGCTCATTCTTTTCTCATTATGATTCAGCCAGGCGACGACAGAATCTATGAGCCGCGATGCTGTCTACGATTTAATTGGCGAACGGATCCGTGCTTTATGGGCTGACACTCGGAGTGGCTAATCATGTCCCGTGAAGACAGGCGACAAATTGGATCAACCTCAGTAAATAAAGTGAAATCGTCCGAGGAAGCGAAACATGTCCTTGCCCATCATTATGTTGGCATCTGTAAACAAAATCATAGTTGGCTGGATGGTGCGAACACTTGCAAAACTCCGACTATAATGAATGCATGTTTATTTAAGGTCGTAGGCATACACGTTAACAATGATTCATTAAGAAAAATCGAATATTAGGTCAAGTCATTGTATTGCATTGTCAATGTTGGAAAGTAGAATTTAGTAGTGATTTTGGATTAAAATTGTATTTTATGTCGCATCAAAGGCCTCTTTGAGTTGAAATTAGCATAAGATAACAATTAATTTTTTCCAACTTTTAGGAGGTTTGAGGGACATTGTGTACTTAATCCAGGAAGTAATTTCCTGTCGTCGTAATAACTTAGAATGGCTGGTCATGTTTCCCAAAAACTTTGTGAATAGGTTATACAGTGCTACAAATTTAAAGAATTGAGGCGGATGGAGTGAACAAGGGCTACTATCTACTGCAAATTGTCATGTCAAAAAATCTCTTTGCGCTTAAAATCAAAAAAACTATTTCGCTTTAAAATTCTCCTATTGTATGGGGACATATTTAGATTTTGGGATTTATTTCTCACTAGAACGAAATCATTTCATATCTATGCAGTTAACCTAAGAAGCGAAACTTGTTATGCATTCAATATATCTTTATAAATTACTTTGTTTGAATACACTAACTGGTTAGGAAGATCATTCTATTTTGACGTGACAACGTCAAATAAATAGTTGGAATACAGTGACGTTCGTAAAAAAGTGTTACAGTTAAAGGTGATGATATCGTTTTATCTCTCTTCTGCTGCAACGCTCTCTCTCTCTCTCTCTCTCTCTTCTGTTGCTGCGCTCGATGTCGCTACTGTCGTTTTTGGATGTCACGGGTGAACCTCTGGATGGATTTCGATGCTGTTTTCACCATTCTGTAAAGTATATCTCGAGGAATATTTCCTTGGAAAGTAATGTATTTATGATCAAAGGAAGCCAAGCAGTAACGATTTCAGTGAAAATGTCGAAAGAAACACATGGCGTCGGTGCGCATTTTAAGCTTACGCTGGACAACCCGTTAAAATTATCTATATACTGAGACCTTAAGGCATATTGCATATCCATCTAGTCTCAAGTTTATGTTTCCAACATTAATTCTATACGCAGACCGGCACAGCAGATGCAGAGTACAGAGGCGGCAAATACTTTTATTGGAGATGTGCAGAAACATGAATGAAGAATAGCAGGAGGGGTGAGTGGTCATAAATGCACTTAGCAGGATTCCAGGGAGTGCCGAGGGTGTACGTGTACCGTGAGAAGATGAGCGAGGGTTAGGACGGCAGGTCGTTGAACGCAAGAATTTGTGTGGGAAAATTGCAGTTTGGCAAGGTCACAGCTTCAAGTTTTGGTACCGCCCAGATGCGACCTACTTAAGAATTAATGACCGGAGAACAATGAGAGTTGCATATATGGAAGCGGGAGACTCTCTACCTCCCAGAAATGTAATTTGGTGCAATTTGGATGTAATTCAGTATAAAATGCCTGATGTGGGGGCGTTTCAGCGTCAGCCAATGAGAGGATAAGCGTCACCAAGCCGTGTTTTGCGCGTAAATTGGCAGACAATGAGGGATGATTACTGAGTTCATTTGATAAGTAGCCCACGATCGATTCTTGGAAAGGACATCACCAATGAGATATTGGGATTACGAGGAGTTCAGTGATATAAGTCAATTCGGGACAGAGCTATTAATTTGGAAATAAATCTCATATTTCCCCTTCCTACGACCAGTTAGCTCCATCTGGGAGAGTGAAGTCAGTCGATTTTGTGATTCTGTTACGGACGCTTCACGTCAGTCGAGTTCGTGATTTGGACTCTGTTGTTTTACATGTCCAGTGGTAAAAATTGAGACAGTGTGGCGCTGCTTTTGAGATCATGTCTAGATACTATAGCATACGAGTGCGAGTTCTTGTCAGTGTCGAGATAAGATATTGATATGCGCGCTAGTTCGCGGGTGCAAGTTCGGCTGAGAAATAGGCTAGCCACTGCGCTAGGTAAACATATAAGTTGTGTCGATAGGAGCTACGGCGGACAATCTGGATGAATTGAGTAGTTCAGGTGGTAGCTATTTAGGAGAATGATAGGGTTATCGGCTCGGAACAGTGAGTGCGAGTTACCTTCTTGTATGCCGCATTAAGTAATTGTGTATTCTGTGTTCATCCTTACCACGAGGTACCCGAAGCAAGAAGAATCTGATGCTGCAATTGGAACAATGGGAGGATCTTCAAACGTGGATTTCGTCATGTGTGAAATGATGGCGTAAACCAAAACCGTGGGGCACGCTGCAATGATGGAGAAGATCTGGGACCCAGGAATAGTGATAAGTACAGCAAATTATCTTGCATAATTTAGTTAGGGGTGTACGGGTCATCATGAGTGCAATGGCAGTGTACATATTCATTTCCTAATGTTAGTTGTGTTTTTGTTGTTGTGGTTGTTGTGTTTGTTGATACAACGTGCGTGTAAATATGTATCGTGTGGTCAAGGATTTCAGTGTAGTTTGGGGAGAGTAAAATTCAGGGGAAATCTGGCCATCAGCTTCTGTCACTGTAAATACATATTCAGTCGAGAAGGTGGGGGAGAGTTTGTGCAGTGTTCGTAAGCAAACCAGAGCATATTGAATATTTTTGTGGTAAATAAGGTTCGTGGATCGCCTGTGGTAAGTTCTACCAGGTAATGGATTTTTGCAATCTTCGATCGGTGACGGACAAGGCAGGCAAACCCGGCAATTTGAGGTATATAAATTGGAGCTTGACTGGATGTACTAATGCATATCGGTAAGTCGTGGATGCTGTGCCCACGTGTATTTGGTTGAGTTGGTGGAGGATGGTGCCCACCCATATTGGTAAGTTGTGGATGTTCAAAACCACGTAAGTATTTTGATAATTCCGTGGACGAGGTAATTCCCACGAGGTAAAAATCACGGCCGTGATGCTGGGGTCGGTTTGCGCCCGCAGGCAGCGTGCTAAGTGATTATTCTGCGAGGCTTGTTGAATTGAGCCATATTGAGCACGTGCTTCAGTCAGTACACGTCAGCTGTGGTTGTAGTGAAAGCAGGTAGCCACTCCTCGCCACGGGGTGCTTTTGCTTGGCATTGAGTCGGTCCGAGGTTATTTGGTAAAAGTTAAATGGCTGGTTTGTTTATATATTTTGTTGTTATTGATTCTGGGATTCCGGTTTGTTGTGCTTTTGATTTTATTGTGGACCCACGTTACTAGTGTATCAGATTTTGTACCCTCTGGGTGGCCGCTAGACGGTTATAATGGATTTCTTGATAAATGTTTCACACGGGAACAGTTGTATGTGAATGAGGTAGGCACGTTGTATCTTAATGTAGTGTTTGTGTGGCCGCACTGCATGCTGACCGTACACAACCCTAACGGAGGTCGTGAAGGGAGGTCTGTTTGCCAAACGGAACGATCTCGTCTGTACGATTCACTTCTTCCAAATAGAGAGCGTTAAAATGAGATTCCAGCTTGTAAAATTTAATTGATTTGATGCTCCGTTGGAGTGTATAGTGTTCTGATCTGATTAACGTAATGATTCAATTCTTGTGGCATTAATTTAATCTTTTGATGTTGCATTTTGAACTCACCTGGGGTGAGAGCGCGCCACTTTGATTTTGATTTTATTTTATTTGGATTTGTGTTTTATTTGGAGTTCCATGATCCTGCAGTGTTTGGTCAGGGTAAGCTGAGGCTTTGCCCGAATTAATTAGATTAAGGTACCCTGGTCGTACCATCTCTGTGGACTTTATGGCAGAGAAGGATAGTGAGGACGCAGTTTATTTTGTTGTGGTTATACGTTGGTTTTGGGTTGTTTGGTTTTTTTTTTCGTCTTGTAGTACTTCTGAGAATAAATTTTGTTTCCTTGTTCCCCTGGCATATGATTTATAGTTTTAAGTTCCCATGATCCAAATTTCGAAATTCCTAGGATGTAAAGTGTTAATTAGCCACCGAACGAGCCACGCCCGAGATAGGATTCAGCATCCTAGAGGGCCTTTGGAAGGGTATAATACTATGAGTGTAAGAACTGGTCAGCATGAAAAGTTCTACAAAAATGTCCGGAGAGCATATCTCTATTTCAATACATCGCCCACTACAAGTGTTTTTACATTTTCATTTCTTCCAACAATCTCCATTCAATTACTGAGGCGACAGTTTACGAGCTATCTAGGGACGAGCCTATCACCACAGTTACAGCCTAGCTAGCGGGCGATCCTATTACCCCAGACACAGCCAGCAGCAAACTGTCCAGTCGTGTTGAAATAAGACTTCAGAGATGAGTGGTTGTGTTTGGAGTTTCCCTGGAAGTGCAACTCAGCTTTGCTTCATTTTGCCGGTGAACTTTCCGTTTTTCAAAATATATAACTTTAAAAAAATATACGAAGCTGAAATTTCGTAAGAGCGACAGTTAAAAACAAATCAGTCCGAGAATACGTAGTCACGTTCAAATATCGTCGCGCATCGTAGATGCACACATCCAATCATTTTTTGGAACCCCGTGTCAATCTACATTTTTTTGCTTACTTGTAACTTGAGAATGGTTAGCCAGGTTTTCTTGAAACATTTATAATATGACACAACTACGGATTATTGTATCAAAAATCAATACAAAACCTACGTGCACCACAGTGGCATAAGTCATTATGCCTACCAGTCAAGCTGATGATGAAGATGTTGAAAAGGTCTACGAAGAAATAGATGAAATTCTGAGGTATATCAAGGGTGATGAAAATGTTGAAGTAATGGGAGATTGGAATGCTGTGATAGGAAAAGGAAGAGAAGGGAAGGTAGTAGGAGATTTCGGATTAGGTGAAAGGAATGATCGAGGAAGCAGGCTGATGGAATTTAGCACCGAGCATGAGTTGGTCATAGCTAACACCGTATTCAATAACCACATTAGAATATACACATGGATGAAACCAGGAGATACATTGCGTTACCAAATAGAATTCATTATGGTCATGCAGAGGATTCGAAACCAGATTTTGGATTGTAAAACATATCCCGGTGCTGACATAAACTCTGACCACAATCTGGTTGTTATGAAATGCAGATTAAAGTTGAAGAAACTGAAGAAAAACCAAAAAGGTGGGCAATAGACAGACTGAAAGAGAAGGATGTAAACGAAAGATTCAAGGAGAGTATAAAGGAAGGACTAATGAAAAACCTTAACAAACTTCAATTGCAGATGAATGGGCACTTTTGAAGAATGACATAACAAAATCCGCAGAAGAAAACATTGTTAGGAAATAAAGAATAGGTAGAAAACCGTGGATCACTCAGGATATACTAGACTTGATGGATAAAAGGCGGAAACACAAGAATGTAAGAGATGAAAAGGGGAAAGCAGAATACAGACGTCTGAGAAATGAGGTTAACAAGAAGTGCAAGGAAGCGAAAGATGAATGGTTGAAATAGAAATTTGCAAGTATAGAAAATTGTCTGAAATTAGGAAAAGTAGCCATAGCTTATCGAAGAATTAAGAATACTTTTGGGGAAAAGAAGACTAAGTGCTGTAATATTAAGGACACAAATGGAATGCTTCTAACAGATAGGGAAGGAAAGGTGGAGAGATGGAAAGCTTACATAGAGTGTTTGTATAAGGGAAAGGAGATTGAGAATCATGTAATGGAAAGGGAGGAGGAAATTGATGAGGATGCAAAAGGAGATTTAATATTGAGATCAGAATTTGACAGAGCATTGGAAGACTAAAGCTGGAACAAAGCACCAGGAATAGATGATATACCGATTGAGTTTCTACGCTGCATAGGAGATGAAGGTCTGATCAGGTTATTTCCCTTGGTGTGTAGAATTTATGAGACAGGTGAGGTACCCTCTGATTTCAAGAAGAAAGTTTTCATCCCTATACCGAAGAAAGTGGGAGCTGACAGATGTGAAGATTACCGTACAATCAGCTTGATTACTCATGCTTCAAAGATCCTGTCTAGAATAATTTACAAGTGGATGAAAGGCTGGATAGAAATGGAGTTGGGTGAAGACCAGTTTGGTTTCAGGAGAAATGTAGGAACAAGGGAAGCTGTACTAAGTCTTAGGCTGATTTTGGAAGGTAGCGTAAGGAAAGGTAAGAGAACGTTCATGGCATTTGTAAATTTAGAAAAGGCTTTTGATAACGTTGATTGGACTAAATTGTTTGACATTTTGAAAACTCTTGGAATAAAGTACAGGGATAGAAGGGTGATCTACAATCTGTACAGAAACCAGACAGCAGTCATTCGAGCTGAAAAACATGAGAGAGAAGCTGCTATTCAGAAAGGTGTAAGACAAGGCTGCAACTTATCACCCATACTTTTCAATCTTTACATTGATCAAGCAATGAAGGAAATTGGAGACAAATTTAAAGTTGGAGCGAAGATTCAAGGAGAAATAATTTCAACTCTGAGATTTGCCGATGACATCGTCATCTTGGTCGAGGATTTAAATGAATATTTGAATGGTATGGACTCCGTCTTGAGGAAAGATTTCATGTTGAAAATTAATAAATGTAAATCAAAAATATTGGAATGCAGCCGAAAGAAATCAGAAACCTCTGTGGACATCAAATAGGCAGGTGAAAAGCTGAAGGAAATTGGAGACTTCTGTTACTTAGGAAGCAAAATAACCAATGATGGACAAAGCAAAGAGGATATAAAAAGTAGGTCGGCTCAGGCAAGGAAAGCATTTCTACAAAAAAAAAAAGGAAACTGTTGGCATCGAATATAGATTTAAATATTAGGAAGTACTTTTTGAAAGCCTTTGTCTGGAGCGTGGCACTCTATGGAAGTGAAACTTGGACTTGGTGCAGCAGAAAAGAGGAGAATTGAAGCGTCTGAAATGTGGTGCTACAGGAGAATGTTGAAGTTCAGATCGGGTTACAAACGATGAGGTATTAAGACGAGTGGGAGAGGAGAGCTGTTTCTGGCGACTGCTAATGAAGAGAAGAGATAGGTTGGTAGGACACATACTAAGACACCCAGGAATAGCAAGCTTAGTTATGGAAGGAAGGGTCGAGGACAAGAACTGTAGGGGTTGACCAAGGTAAACAGATTGCCTCGGATGTAGGGTGTGGTAGCTATGTAGAGTTGAAACGATTAGTTCAGGACAGGGAGGCATGGAGTGCTGCATCAAACAACAACAGGCTGTAATTAGGGGAACCAGAGAATTCTAATATAAACTTGGATCTAATTTACTCGTGCAATATCTCATATGAAAGGTCCATTTAAAATAATCTTAAAACTCTCCTATTTTAAAGGGGTTAATTGTATTTAGAACAGCATGTTGATTACAGTTGTAATGACTCCATTTATTAATTGTTTGACAGGTAGATAGAATATGCTGTGTAATGTGAAAATGTGTCAATGTTCCCCTCTAGGTGTTACTTAATAGGTTATGTTATGTGTTATAATTTGAGTAACGTTATGAAGATTGGCAAACATGGTGTAGACAACTCATGCCGCCAATTTTCAAGTTACAATGTAAGTACTAGTTTAAGTACCCCGTGGCGAAACCGTGCATCATGACCGCGTGGGCAGCTGCAGTAAGTCTGGAGATTCTAGGTTCAAATCCCAGCACTGCCAGTGGCTATCCTGAGTGTGTTGTATTCCCGATTTCTTCCACACTCCCTCCAGGCAAATGCCTAGATCAGAGGTGTCCATACAGTACGCTGGGTGCGCTGGCAGGCTGGCTACACGTCGGCGTGTTTCTGGCGCAGACGGCCCTGCAACGATGGTGGGGGAAGACTATATGTCTGTCTATCTGTCACTCGCTTTCCCGTCTCACTCCTTCCCGTACTGCCTTCACTGTGTTGTTGTTGTTGATGATGATGATGATGATGATGATGATGATGATGATGATCGGTCGAACGTCAAACGGTATTCAGCATATTGAAAATATGAAAACAAACTGAAACAAAACGAAAACAAGAGAAAAAACAATAATCTGATTGAAATTGTAATATCTTAAATGAGTTCCATGATTATCTTAGCAGTATTTTTTGACTATTTTAATCCTAAGCACGTAATTTGCAAGTAGCGGTACGCGGAGGAACGCAAGAAACACAATGTAGATGTGTCGGATCACCAACGGATTGGATGAATAGTCTGTTTGTTTGTTTGTTTGTTTGTTCGTTTACATTAAATTCGGTGCGCTTGCGATCCCAACTTGACTCGGTGAGACGCGGCAAATACATGTAGCTGTCACAGCACCGGGTCTAAGGATCGGAAGCCCAGCCAAGAGAGGCAGGGGCCAGCCTGCTAGCGTGCGGCGTGGCTGAGCGTGCAAAGACTGGTCGTCGCTGGCCTAGAAAGTACCTTATTTCAAGTCCCGGGGCACCTACCCTATCCCTGTCCGTAATGCAGCTACACGCACTACTATAGTCATCACACAAATACAGGTTATCAGACAAATTCAACACAAACCCAACTACTCGGGGCTGATGATCAAGATGTCCCAAGTCTCTAAAATGAATTAATAACAAAAATACCAGCTAGTTTTAGTCTCTACAAATGTCTGCAAACATAGTGACTCAAACATGAGTGGTAACAGTGAATACAACCCTGGCTGAACCCAACAGCAAGAATTCATTCTGTTAATCACCATGTTTGTAGTGATGGCGGTTAAGTGGGAATTTAATAATTTATTTCAAGGGACGCAAGACTATACCCTTCCAATATCGTTTACTGCAATCCAACTAACGCGTGTCGTCAGGAAGGACGGTATTTCTACCGCCTGCAACCCGTGTGGTAGGCCTACTAATGCACTGCAAGCATATCCCACAAACGATACTGAACACAATAATTTTTCCCTCGTATTAATCTGTAGTAGAAAGCCTCCGTGGCTTAGGCGGCAGCACGCCAGCCTCTCACCGCTGGGTCCGTGGTTCAAATCCCGGTCACTCCATGTGAGATCTGTGCTGGACAAAACGGAGGCAGACAGGTTTTTCTCCGGGTACTCCGGTTTTCCCTGTCAACATTTCACTCCAGCAGCACTCTCCACTATCATTTCATTTCATCTGTCATTCATTTAATCATTGCCCCAGAGGAGTGCGTCAGGCCTCGGCAGCCGGCACAGTTCATATCCTCGCCGCTAGATGGGAGCGTCATTCATTCCATTCCTGACCCGGTTGGAGACTGGAAGCAGGCTGTGGATTTTCATTTTCATTAATCTGTAGTCACATCGAGAGAAAAATAATAGGGGTCAGTATCTTTGCACGCCGTTAGTTGGGTTGCAGTAAACGATATTGGAATCACTCCGTATATTACCTGCTGGAAGTGAATAAATGATGTGTGTCCTCCCGAGAGGCCGAGTGCAGGTCATTCTAGTTGACGCCAGTGGGCGACCTGCGCGTCGTAATGAGGATGAAGTGATGATGAAGAAGTCACAAACACCCTGTCCCCGGGCCACGGGAATTAACCCCAGGAGATTAAAATCCCTAATGGCTCGGCCGGGAATCGAACCCGGGGCACTTCCGGCCAAAACCTAGCGTGCTAACCATTTAGCCACGGAGCCGGACACCTGCTGGTACTAAAAGTTAAATTGTTGTATGTCAAACATAAAATAATTTATACATGGCCTTGTTCTAAAATTTTCAAGTTATGGAGTTTCAGCTACTGTTTGAAAACGTGTTCTTATTTGAAATTTGTACATCCAAACTGCTTTTTACATAGAATAATATTGTAGGTTATATGTTTCTTTTAAGACTAAATCAATCAATCAATCAATCAATGAACAAGCACACATTTTAAAGTACTGTATTGATTATGATTAACCGATATCGATTCAAATTATTGAATACTTAAGGTACAGTACTACAATATCAAATAATTCCTTCCCCCACCTTTCCTGTGTGCTCACTACCTCAAGACATGACTCGAGTAGGTGGGTAAGCACCTTAGTTGTCGACTCCTGTTGTCTGCGGGTCTTCGTACGCATCTTTAACTAGCGCTCTGGTTATTGACTCTACACACGTGTTATATACCACAAAGAAGAGCGATATTACGCTGCAGATTACATGAGAAAGTTGATTGTGAATTAGTGAACAGTTACTCCATAGATCTGAGATAAATTGTCCATGACGATTTCCTAGGTTCGAGCCCAGCCGCTGACCGGATGATGGGATTCCTGTCCTGTGGAGCGATGCCCGCTAATTTTAGTACCGCCATCATTAGGGGGAAGGTGTGAACCCGGCGTGTGGGCGCGATGGGCGGCCAATTTATCTCACGTACAAAAAAAATAATTACTTGTAGCTTAATTAAATCATGAACGTGCAACTTGTCTCTGCTTATCGGTGCGTTACCTCGGAAAATATATGGTTTGAAAATCCTGTTGCACCAGTTTGGATAGATAAATGAACTGGATGAAAGATTGCTTGCTGCCGCTAAAAATGTTCAAATTAAGTTCAGAACGAGACCTCCCGAAGGGAATTTTTAAGTTTCATCATCATTTAAAGTTGACGTATGATTCATTTGAGTAAGCTTTGATGCTTAAAAATGAGTGCAAATGTTGCTCTCGGCCCACGTAGTAAAAACAGTGGATGGCAGTATTCAGGAACCTAGCAGCTGTCTTCTTCTGGGAAGATATGCGTGGAGGTGTTTATCTGACATTACATTTGGGTTTTTATATTGTACAATGACCAGTGGCAGAGCTCACAGCCATGCATGACTGCATAAATGCTCATTTCCTCGGGCACTTTGGTGGCCAACATTACATTTCGCTGTGCCATGTTTCACTGAACTCGGATGATTAGATCGCCAGAAAAATCATTGTAGGCATACTTTTCTACTTATCAGAACCTTGAAAGCCGCACATCTGTTGGTTGGTTCCTTAGTTTAGAGGCTGCGACAACACGGTCATATAGCCCCGTGTACTTTGGGTGTGTGTAGAATCTGTCTGATAACCGGTGTTAATTGTGATGACTGTATTAGTGTGTGTATCTGTTTTAATTCAAGTAAGAACTGCAGACATTCAATTCTTCCAAGTAGATCCTACTTTTGCCACCAAACGCCACCGTCAACGACCAACTAGTTCAGAACTTAGTTACCAGATGTCACCGCAGTCGGCTCTTGGCAACGAATGTAGGAACCTAAGAACGTTAGTAAAATTTTAACCTATATATAATTTAGCTTCACACAGGTGTAATTAGTGGAAGGTTCTTTAACATGCCATAAATCTATGACATGGGATCGCCGGCTTAACTTCCCCTCCGAAGGAAGGCATACTGAGGTACTTTTAACGTTCTTAAAAAATCCGATGACTTCGGCCGGGTTTGAACCCGCGATCTTGGGCATAGAAGCTCAGCATGCTACCAACTACGCGACCGAAGCCGCTCACCCGCTGCACATCTCTACTTAATGGTCTCAATCTCCATACAAAACTTCAGTTTGATTATCCTACTGTAATTGTTTCGGAGATATTGACTGGGTGTACAGTATGTCTATCCCTTATTATTCCCGTTTTCAACTAGGTCGGGGATGAGAAGCGATGAAAGTCTATGTGGCGGATGGTTTTTACGGACGGGCGCCCTTCCTGTCACCAACCTCAGGAGAGGAGTTAATGAGAGATGAAATGAAATAAAGTGAATGAAACTGGGCAAGGATGTGAAAGGAAGCGGCCGTGGCCTGTCAGAAGGTACCGTCCCAGCATTTGCCTGGAGTTGAATATGGGGAAACCACGAAATCCATTTCAAGTACGGCCGTCGGTGGGACTCTAACCCACGTCTACCATTTCGCAAATAGCTTAGCCCCATGGCCTAGTGCTGCGCGTTATAGCAAGCGTAGCTACCGCTGTCGGTATTTCGGAGATATAGACTACTGGCGAAATATTTCCCTTGACCGCCGTGTTGGATTGTATTAGACTTTAACTGCGGTCACTTGATTAAGATACAAGAAATGAAAACATGATTTTTAATATTTTCGTGCTACCACCATCTTGAATTTCTCATAAAAAATGAATTGAATTAGACGCCACATTATAAGACTTATACGGTATAAGGTTTTACCGGGTCGAGTTTCACAGTGCTCGGATGATTAAGACGCGAGAAAAGCCCATTTAAATATGTAAAATTCGTGTGTTTGCAATGTTTCTATTGAGCTTATCAGGTGTTTGAAAGTCACATAGGAGCATTTACTTTAATGACCTCTATCACCATACACAATTTCAGGTTGATAGCAGCAATAGTTTGAGAGATATTGAATGCAGGTGAAATAATTTGCAGTCACCATGTTGTATTGGAGAGACTTATTAAAAAGACACAGACGGGGATGGAAGGGGTAGTAGTGAGTTTTTCAGTTTAATTTAAATCCATTCAACTCATCAAAACCCATAAAATGAAAATAGGCTCAGAAAGAAGGCAAATTTTTGGAATAAGTCACATTTTATTTTACAAGATATTATGGGTAAAGAGTTTATATGTCACACAATAAAAGAATTAAATGTGTAAATAATTAATTACTCCTGACCAGTGATTTAAATACAATCTGCATATGTTTGGCCAATTGTTGTTTAGGGATTGGAAGTGTACACATTGCTTTTAAGAAGACTGCAGCTGTGCATTATTTATTTTAAAATATATTATAGGAAATAAACAAATATAGAGAGCTTTGAAGCCATTTGTTAGTGTTGCCTTATTATCATATATGAATTGCAGACAAAAGGCCATAGCTGGGTAATTTCGATTGAACGCCCGAGGGCTCCCAACAAGTTCAATTTCAAGTAGTTCCAACTTTGGTTACCAGATGCTATGTCACTAATATCTAGCGGCGAACGTTGGAATTTGATAGAGCGTTTCCAAATAGTCAAATATAACCCTCTTGACAATTGATATTGCAACTTTTCAGTCGGTCAACAATGAATTTAAAAGCTCACTTTTCTTTATGCCACTACACAGGAAAATGAACTTAGCGTGAATTGTTCTGTTGGACAGTACATCCACACACGGCTGGGAGGTGTGGCCAATCGTAAGGAAAATGTTGGAAAAGAAGAGCATTCTTAAATTCACGGTATTGCACGTTCAGCGACGATAAGCAAAATTTGCTTCAGATTGGTGTAACGGTATAGATTTTTATGAGGATTGTACACATACTTTTCTGGTTTATTAATATAGCAAAGCTAAGAAGTGTTAATATTCTCAAGCAGTGGAGATTGTCGGGATTAGAATCTGGTACGTATTTACTCTATTGTGAAGGTTTTTAGTATTAATGAGTTTAGCTTGATGTTGGATTTATTATTCGGTGTTTGATATTTGAGCGCCTTGGGCCGAATATTTTGTTTTGGTGAGGTTTGATTGTTTTGTAGGTAATTGTAATTTTAGGTGAAACTTTGGGATAATTACTTTGAGTATAGCAGAGTGACGTACAGCTTATTGTTGATGGGGCTGATGACCCTCACTTCACTATCGATGCTAGCCATGGCCGTTTAGAGTCGAAGGTAATATAAACCATGTGAATCAGCTGCCCCTAATAATATTGTTTTCTGCAGCCCAACTTACGTTGTTATCAAGAAGGTCGATATTTCTCTGCTTGAATCCCGTATGGTGCTAATACACTGCAAGCATATCCTGCAAACGATACTGAATACTATTACTTTCCCATCAATGTGACTATGGACTAATGAAAGGGAGAAATACTGGTGTTCAGTATCGTTTGTGGGATTTGGTTGCTGTGGATTAGTACCATACGGGATACAAGCAGAGGAATATCGACCTTCCTGGCTGCATAAAACAATATTATTAGGGGCAGTTGATACTCCTGATATATACAGTAAAATTGATTTGGTTTGTTTTGTTTTACGTTTCTCGGCAGCATCATTGTTAGATGAAGTTGAAGTGAGAAAGACCTCTAGTGGGTTGGCTGGTATAGTTGAAGTTGACCTCGTATCTCAAATTGGCTACTAAAGTGGAAATGATCCCTAAGCGAGAGCCGGTTATAAAGCCTCATTGCTTAACTGACAAATGCGAGCTACGATGTTAACACTTCTTAGTTCGCGAAAACAATCTGAATATAATAACACTAAGGAGTAACGCAGCCATCACCGAATTGTGGTGTAAGAAATTGTACATCTGACTCCCGATCGGTCCAACTTCCATTCCCAACAATACCACGGAACATTTAAATCCTGCTTCATGAGGACAACCGAGAAAATGTGATTGAGTTCCACCACAGACATCCTACACTAGAAGTGGTTTACTATGATTTCCATTTCAACTGCACACACTAATTCCGGCAACACAATAGCATACGGAATCCACACACACTGATACACATGATTGACGACCACGATGTATGACGCTCCTAAACTGTGTTATTACCGGGTAAGTTAGTCATGGTGGTTACGGCGTGGCTGCAGGCAGTCGCTCACATCCGGGAGGCGAGGAGGTTCGAATCTCCCCGTCGGCAACCTTGAAGATGGTCTTCTGTGGTTTGCCATCTTCCTTCCAGGCAAATGCCAGGGTTGGTCCCTAACTATAAGCCACAGCCGCCACCTTCTAATTCCTTGTCCTTACATTCACACTTTCCTCCCCAGACAACACTCCACACGCGACGGTACTTGTAGCTCACCCCATGGGTGTCCGCATAGAAGTAGCTACAAACTCTGGCGAGCCGAACATGTCCTCGGACACTTCAGGCACAAAAAGCCATACGCTAAAAAAAAAATACAAAAAAAACGAGCCTTACAGTAGTCGCATATGATGTGTAACATCTGACATAGAAGAAACCTCACGTGAAATTGTTGATACACCGGTATTTTATACTATTATTGGCACAAATATTAATCTATTGTAAAAGGGAGTGTTTTACAGATATTGTAGTTTATAATAAGGAACTCATTTTATTAGATGATTTGTAGCTTCCACCAGCACTAGCCTAAATAAAGAACACGATATGGATCAACTAGATTAATAGACGCGACACCGCTCATAACCGTAAATTCCTTATAAACAGGTCCTCTTCATTCACAGACCAACACGTAATTTCATATGGATTCTGTTAAAATGAGTCATATTGATACGATAAATATCGTTTAAAATGATAATCTGGTAGCAAAAATATCTACCCAGTCCGGGATTCGAACCCACGATCTCGAGGTTCACAGTCATAAGCACTAACCCCACGGCTATTTCGACTACGCAAATTTTGTGTACAAGATGGTGGCTTATTTCCACGTTCCAATAATACTGCATTACGGAATTAAGTTTCATTTATATTTTGCTCGTTTCGATAATGTTCCTGCGTGAAATTGAGTTTAAAATGCCTTATGAATAGGCCCTCTTGTGAGTAAAGAGAGTGTATTCAGTAATAGTTCATGAAGGCTTGCTCAATTCCTGTATACCCACAACGATTATATTATATTGATGACTGCATTACCGTTATGTGGGTTAATATTTGAATAGCCATTATGCAGAAACACAATACCGGCAATGCCGACTACTCACAATGTTTGATATTAAGGCATTTTACCATTTAAATACCGATACGAAGACTTCGTACATGTACCATGTCATTTGTTTCAATTACTTGATACCAGAGTTCGCATGAGCGCTTTCCGTTCAGTATGTCATATACATTCCACATGGCCGAGAGTACGTCGTGGTATCAATTTCCGACACCGCGCGCTCATTGTTCTTCGTACCACTGCCAGCTGGGTCTTACCACTGCCCGCTGGACCGATCGATCGAGTTGGCAGTGCATCTTATACTTCCGTTCATTCCACCACTGCCAGCTAGTACACTTCCGTTCGATCGATCGAGCGGGCAGTGCATACTTCCGTTTTACACCACTGCCAGCTAGTACACTTCCGTTCGATTGATCGAGCGGGCAGTGCATACTTCCGTTTTCCACCACTGCCAGCTAGTATACTTCCGTTCGATCGATCGAGCGGGCAGTGCATACTTCCGTTCGATCCACCACTGCCAGCTCGATCGTTCCGATCCACTTCCGTCCCCAATTTTCAAAATCACTCCCACAAAACTATCCAGCAACCGAGCGGAAAGATGTTACACATCAAAAAAACTGTGTTATTTTGAACAATAATGTTTGTGATTGCGGACATATTGCAAGGCCGCAGAGTCACAGAGGATTGTGCTTGTTGTCACAACTAATTGAACATGATGTTAACCAATTAAGCTTTGTTCCTGAGCTCGCCACGTGCGGTACCTTGTTACAAAAACCAATCATTGTTCTGTGACCTGAGCATTCCTGCATCGTATCCACTTAACAGATCTGCTAAACACACCTTTTGTCAGTGAGGGGGCACAGTACTCAGCACAATTCCCTGCAAAAATTCCGAGCGTGAATAGGTAATATCAGACATTTTTATATTCTAAAGCAGCGTTTACCCACCGGTTGTTCAATGGGGCTCCAGAGTATACCGAGTAAAAGATTCAAACATGAATACAATCTTAACAATATGATAGAAATGGTTCTTATTAGAACAAATAGACTACTGTTGTTGTTGTCAATGATGCTGATGATGATGGTGGTGTTTTTAAAGGGCGGATCAGGGAGGCCATTTGCCCCATACATATCTGCATGACGTCTAAATTCTAAACGGAAGTAATTCAATAATCTGCTACTTACTGACAGATGAGCAAACGAATTTTTGTTCATCAAAGACAAAGAATATAACAGACTAACACTGAGCATATTCGTTATTAGCTGGCCCCGTGGTATTGGCCTGTCTCTCATCCGGAGACTCCGGGTTCGATTCCCGACTCCATAAGGGGTTTCAGAAACTGACGTGAAATCTGGAACGGGGTGCACTCAGCAATTGAGTAGCTGTCGGACAGTGAGACAGCGCCCTGGTCACGAAAACCAAGATAACGGTCGAGGGGACCCAACGCGACGTGCTGACCACGCGTCACACCATAATCTGCAGGCCAAATGACCGGGCAGCTGTCGCTTGGTAGGCCTAAGCCCTTCATGGGCTGTAGTGCCACGGTGATTTTGGGTTCATATTCGTTATTTGTTGTTGTTATTGTTATATAGTTATTGTTGTTTTAAGGGTCGGAATAGCGAGGTCATATGCGCCATTGTTATTGTCATTGTCATGGTTACGGTTATGGTCATGGTCCATGGTCCATGGTCCATGGGTCATTGGTCATTGGTCATTGGTCATGGGTCATGGGTCACGGGTCACGGATCACGGGTCATGGGTCACGGGTCACGGATCACGGGTCACGGGTCACGGGCCACGGGCCACGGTCATGGTCATGGTCATGGTCATGGTCATGGTCTTGGTCTTGGTCTTGGTTATGGTCATGGTCATGGTCATGGTCATGGTCATGGTCATGGTCTTGGTCATGGTCATGGTCATGGTCATGGTCATGGTCATGGTCTTGGTCTTGGTCTTGGTCTTGGTCTTGGTCTTGGTCTTGGTCTTGGTCTTGGTCTTGGTCATGGTCATGGTCTTGGTCTTGGTCTTGGTCTTGGTCTTGGTCTTGGTCTTGGTCTTGGTCTTGGTCTTGGTCTTGGTCTTGGTCATGGTCATGGTCATGGTCTTGGTCATGGTCATGGTCTTGGTCATGGTCATGGTCATGGTCATGGTCATGGTCATGGTCTTGGTCTTGGTCTTGGTCTTGGTCTTGGTCTTGGTCTTGGTCTTGGTCTTGGTCTTGGTCATGGTCATGGTCTTGGTCTTGGTCTTGGTCTTGGTCTTGGTCTTGGTCTTGGTCTTGGTCTTGGTCTTGGTCTTGGTCTTGGTCTTGGTCATGGTCATGGTCATGGTCTTGGTCATGGTCATGGTCATGGTCATGGTCATGGTCATGGACATGGTCATTGTCATGGTCATGGTCATGGTCATGGTCATGGTCATGGTCATGGACATGGTCATTGTCATGGTCATGGTCATGGTCATGGTCATGGTCATGGTCATTGTCATGGTCATGGTCATGGTCATGGTCTTGGTCTTGGTCTTGGTCATGGACATGGTCATGGTCTTGGTCATGGTCATGGTCATGGTCATGGTCATGGACATGGTCATTGTCATGGTCATGGTCATGGTCATGGTCATGGTCATGGTCATTGTCATGGTCATGGTCATGGTCATGGTCTTGGTCTTGGTCTTGGTCATGGTCATGGTCATGGTCATGGTCTTGGTCATGGTCATGGTCATGGTCATGGTCATGGTCATGGACATGGTCATTGTCATGGTCATGGTCATGGTCATGGTCTTGGTCATGGTCATGGTCATGGTCATGGTCATGGTCATGGACATGGTCATTGTCATGGTCATGGTCATGGTCATGGTCATGGTCATGGTCATTGTCATGGTCATGGTCATGGTCATGGTCTTGGTCTTGGTCTTGGTCATGGACATGGTCATGGTCTTGGTCATGGTCATGGTCATGGTCATGGTCATGGTCATGGACATGGTCATTGTCATGGTCATGGTCATGGTCATGGTCTTGGTCATGGTCATTGTCATGGTCATGGTCATGGTCATGGTCTTGGTCTTGGTCTTGGTCATGGACATGGTCATGGTCTTGGTCATGGTCATGGTCATGGTCATGGTCATGGTCATGGACATGGTCATTGTCATGGTCATGGTCATGGTCATGGTCATGGTCATGGTCATGGTCTTGGTCATGGTCATGGTCATGGTCATGGTCATGGACATGGTCATGGTCATGGTCATGGTCATGGTCATGGTCTTGGTCATGGTCATGGTCATGGTCATGGTCATGGACATGGTCATGGTCTTGGTCATGGTCATGGTCATGGTCATGGTCATGGTCATGGTCTTGGTCTTGGTCTTGGTCATGGACATGGTCATGGTCTTGGTCATGGTCATGGTCATGGTCATGGTCATGGTCATGGACATGGTCATTGTCATGGTCATTGTCATGGTCATGGTCATGGTCATGGTCATGGTCATGGTCATGGTCTTGGTCATGGTCATGGTCATGGTCATGGTCATGGACATGGTCATGGTCTTGGTCATGGTCATGGTCATGGTCATGGTCATGGTCATGGTCTTGGTCTTGGTCTTGGTCTTGGTCTTGGTCTTGGTCTTGGTCTTGGTCATGGTCATGGTCTTGGTCTTGGTCTTGGTCTTGGTCTTGGTCTTGGTCTTGGTCTTGGTCTTGGTCATGGTCATGGTCATGGTCTTGGTCATGGTCATGGTCTTGGTCATGGTCATGGTCATGGTCATGGTCATGGTCATGGTCTTGGTCTTGGTCTTGGTCTTGGTCTTGGTCTTGGTCTTGGTCTTGGTCTTGGTCATGGTCATGGTCTTGGTCTTGGTCTTGGTCTTGGTCTTGGTCTTGGTCTTGGTCTTGGTCTTGGTCATGGTCATGGTCATGGTCTTGGTCATGGTCATGGTCATGGTCATGGTCATGGTCATGGACATGGTCATTGTCATGGTCATGGTCATGGTCATGGTCATGGTCATGGTCATGGACATGGTCATTGTCATGGTCATGGTCATGGTCATGGTCATGGTCATGGTCATTGTCATGGTCATGGTCATGGTCATGGTCTTGGTCTTGGTCTTGGTCATGGACATGGTCATGGTCTTGGTCATGGTCATGGTCATGGTCATGGTCATGGTCATGGTCATGGACATGGTCATTGTCATGGTCATGGTCATGGTCATGGTCATGGTCATGGTCATGGTCTTGGTCTTGGTCTTGGTCATGGTCATGGTCATGGTCATGGTCTTGGTCATGGTCATGGTCATGGTCATGGTCATGGTCATGGACATGGTCATTGTCATGGTCATGGTCATGGTCATGGTCTTGGTCATGGTCATGGTCATGGTCATGGTCATGGACATGGTCATTGTCATGGTCATGGTCATGGTCATGGTCATGGTCATGGTCATTGTCATGGTCATGGTCATGGTCATGGTCTTGGTCTTGGTCTTGGTCATGGACATGGTCATGGTCTTGGTCATGGTCATGGTCATGGTCATGGTCATGGTCATGGACATGGTCATTGTCATGGTCATGGTCATGGTCATGGTCTTGGTCATGGTCATTGTCATGGTCATGGTCATGGTCATGGTCTTGGTCTTGGTCTTGGTCATGGACATGGTCATGGTCTTGGTCATGGTCATGGTCATGGTCATGGTCATGGTCATGGACATGGTCATTGTCATGGTCATGGTCATGGTCATTGCCATTGTCATTGTTATTGTTATCGTTATTGTTGATGATTCATTTGGGATCATTGTGGCATCGTGGTCTTGTGTGATTGTGAAATATGTCTGCTAACCTGAGGCATTGTGGTGGCTGTAGCTGTGTGTGTATTTGTGATTAATTGGGGCTACAGTTTTGTTGGAGGCGGCCGTGGCCCTAATGAAAGTACAAACCCAGAACCCACGGTAAACCAATTTCAGGATGGCCGAGATGTGAATCGAACCCACCACTTCTTAGTTTTGCCTCAAGAGTCTGAGTGTATACCATTTCAACTATCAGTCCAGAACTATATTTCTTGGCAATAGTGGTGACAGCCGAGAATGCTAGCCACTATGCCACAATTTGGACGAGCACAATTCAGTGTGATGCAATTAAACTGGTTTCTGGGTTCAGTGTTGCAATCTCAAGCTCAAGTAATTAGATCTTTATTATATCTACTCACTTTTTGAAATTAAATTATATCCTGTAGGCCTATACGAAATATTAAATGCTTTTCAGTCGGTCAACACGATTGTACCCAATTGCAATGGTTGTTATTCTTCAAACCTAAAAAAAAAGAACTACATTGTATTATTATTAAATTCACTTGGATTACTAGTTTCAATCGTCAAGCGACCATCATCAGATCCTGTACAATCAGACTTTAAATCTGTTGTTGTTGATTCTTTTAGAAGCTTTGGGACGTCGTGGTTATGTAGGCCCGTGTACTTGGGTGTGTGTAAAATGTGTCTGATGACCTGTTTTTATATGATGTTTGTACTGGTGTATGTATTTGTAATCGAGGTTGGATTTGGGCAGGAAGCGTCCGTGGCCTTACAATAAGTACCAACCTGGCATTTGCCTGGAGTAGAAGTGGAGAAACCACGGAATACCACTTCCAGGATGGCTGAGGTAAGAATCGAACCCACCTCTTCTCAATTGGCTTTAAATCTATATCTATGATTATGTGAGTGAAGATATTTACTACAGCAGTAGTTGCCGAGCCTTTGTGGATGAGTTTGGAGGAAAGACGGTGACCGTTTACGACCGGATTTGTGTGTTTTTTTTTACCGTAGCAGCCTTGCTGATATTTAATCAAAATTCTCTTTTTAAGGGGCCTTAGCGCTTCGGTTTTCAACAGCTGTATTGGCAGTATTATTTGGGATTCTGTAACATATTGTAAAAATATGAACTTTCCCGTGTGGCCGTATCCAAATATCAAATAGCCGCGATGATCACCAACCTTCGTTAGAAGATGACACACCAAGAAGAAGAAGATCATTATAAATATCTCCACTCACCTATTCGTAGACATAGATTTATAGCCTGAGTGCAAGAAATCTGATAATGATTGCTTGACGATCGAAACTAGTATTCCGCGTGAATTTAATATTATCATGAAATGTTTTTCAGATTTAGGTAACAACACCCATTACAATTGAGTACAATCGTGTGGACCGACTGCAAAGCATTTAATATCTCGTTTACTAAGGCATGGAAAATAGCCTCCAACACGACAATCATGTTATATACAGTACTGTATTATTAACTGCTTATCCAATCATTGATAAAGCATATATTCCTTTCCAAAATACGATTCGATCTTTCAGATTTGTTTTTGTTTTTTATCTCTTGAGTTTAATAATTACTAGGTGGTAATTCAAAATTTTCAAATAGGAGAGATGCTACTTCAGACAAAAAAGGTTCGGAGGCACTGCTCTACAATAGCCTATAGCCTATGTCTCCACCTCTTAACGCTGAGATCAAACAAACCACATACTGACACAGTCGAACATAGTGCCATACTCTAATAATACATAATAATAATCATAATAGTAATAATGTGCTTAACGTCCTTTTACAACAGTTCTGGTTTACCCTACGTGAGTCCTTGTAAAACGTTTTTAACAGTGAAACGGTGGAGCACTTTTAGGTGCTGTAATCCTTTTGTACTTGAATAATTCAAGAAAAGAAAAACAATTGTAAAGAAAAAGTTGCCAAAAAATGTGAATAATGATTTCTTATTTATTGTATGTGAATCAGTTTTTGACAAGTATTTTAACATTTTTAGAATAAATGCCACACTTATTGGGGACGGGAACTTTAAGCAATGAGGAGCAGCAATAACCTGAAAACGTGAACAATAATACCTTGATTATACTTAATAAATCCTCTAATTCTGAATCAAAGCGATTAGGGTACGTTGGAAATCATAGACAGTACACAGATAAGTAAGTTATGTGATTTAAGAATTCAATTAATGACATGTTTAATATAATTATTTTTGAGAGACGTACGATGGGAGTGCTTAGTGGAGTCCTACGTGATTGAAGCGTTGTCCGAATTCGTGATTATATGAGGATCCTAGCAACTATTTATGCCATTTAATTTCGTTTTTCTTTTTCAGAATCTTTTCATCCGGAAGCAGGATGGAATTTTCAACCGACGAATCATGTACGGTAACGTTAAAGAGGGCATCCAATTTTTGAATACCAGGACAAAACCAAAATTAGCAAGGCTGTCTTGTCAGAATCTTGTCAACTATTATTCTCAGAGATTTAAGGGTAATTTTGAATGAAATACTGATGTAGCGTGCGTTACAACTTATTATTTCTGAATGAAATTGTTTTTGAGTAACTTATGAAATGTTTTGATTCACTTTGATATTAGCTAGTGACTTTGTTGAGAGTCTAGAGGAGAGTTCGCTAAGTGTAGGCTCTCAGCTGATGTTCATTAAATGTTATTCTAGTATTTAATTTGGGCGTTCATTTCCGCCACCAATTGTTTAGCTTCTCTTCTCATCCTCCCATAACTTTCTCTTTCCCTCTCTGTCTGTTATTTTTATTCCTTCTGTCTTCTTTTTTTCCTAACATCGCCGGTGTAGCCTTCGTTTCTGTATTTTCGACTTAACAATGGGTGTCTTTGATTCGCTGGCAAGGCACACACACATACACACGCTCGCTACGTCTGCCGGCCAAATGGCCGCACTCGCTCCGTCATGGGCCGATCTGCGCACCGCCACCCACCGGCGAACACATCGCCAATTAATGCACTTCTCTCCGATCAAATATGTATCATGCATCTTTTAAGTTGGAGTCATTTAGGTGATCTACGCTCTACTTGCAATGTCAGGTAACAGCGAAACCGGAACGATACTGGGTGACCTGTGAATTGTGATTTAATTTTCTCTCATAATGACCAAGTGTGATACGACAGATCATTTGCGAGCTGATATTGTACGATACAACTGCATTTAAAATGGCCCCGAAAGTCTTAGAGATTATAATAATAAAACTACGAAAACTCATATTGATTTTAAAAGTTCAGCCAAACATTCTGCTTTCCTTTCTGCATATGACAGAGGGATTTAATGTGTGTTGCATTACCTTCGTGTTAAAGTAATTAGGAACTGTAGAATCACCGCAAAAAGAATCCATTCATACTTTCCCTTGTATCACTGAAGGTCGTAGCGGCTTCGGTGGCGTAGTCGGTAGCATGCTGAACTACTGTGCCCAAGATAGCGGGTTCAAACCCGGCCGAAGTCGTCGGATTTTTTAAGAGCGTTAAAAATCCTTCAGTATGCCTTCCTTCGGAGGGGAAGTAAAGCCGGCGGTCCCATGTCATAGATTTATGGCATGTAAAAGATCCTTTCACAGACTAAACTTGTGTAAAGCAAAATTTGTTAGGTTAGATTTCGTCAGAACGCTCTATCAAAGTTCCAACGTTCACAACTAGGTATCATTGATATCTGGTGCCGAAAGTTGGAACTACTTGAAATTGAACGGAACTTGTAGCTCGCCCTTTAGGGTGTCCGCTGGAAGCAGCTACAGACTCAGGCGAGCCGAACATGTCCTCGGACACTCCCGGCACTAAAAGCCATACGATAAATAAATAACTAAAGGTCGTGAAGGGAATTTTCCTGATATATTTTCTGGAGACGTCTAGACATCCATAATATAGGTTTCCTTTGATTTTCATTACCACAAGGTTAACAGAAGCATTTTTAATACATTAAGCAGGGGATAATTAGGGGAAACATTTTTAGCCTATTTTCATTCATGAAAAAATAGGCTTATGAGATCACCTTTTGTCCATGTGTCTGTCAGTGTGTGCGTGTGTGTGACATGGTTTTTGTGTGTCCCCCCTAATAACTTCTAAACGGCTGGAGTGGTTTCAATAAAACTCGGTAAGTTCATAGCGCTATTCCGGGCGACCCCGCCCGTGCCCTTCAAATTTTGTTACGTCTCACCAATCCAACATGGCGGCTGTGCGAAATATTTCAACAGCATTCAATATCTCCGAAACTCTTATCGATATCACCCTGGAATTTTGTACGGTGATAAAGGGAACTACTAAACGTTCACCTATGTTACTTTTGAAAACCTGGTAACTACAAAACCAACATGGCGGCCAAGCGAATTTGCGACTTTTAAATAGACGTTTCTCGCGATTTAACCAACCAAACCTAATGAAACATGGTTCAGTATATGTTCATACACATTGTAATGCACCGACATCTAAATTCGTTCAATTGTTTACATAGCCTCAAGATGGCGGCTGTGTGAAATATTTCACCGGCATTCCATATCTCTGAAACTATTACCAGTATCACCATGAAATTTTGTACGGAGATAAAGAGCACTACTGGAAGTTCATCTATGAGACTTTCAAAAACCGGTTAACTACAAAACGAACATGGCGGCCAAGCAAAGTTGAAAGTTTTAAATAGACTTCTCGCGATTTAATGATCCAAACGCAATGAAACTTGGTACAGAAAATGTTTATATACATTGTAATGCACTGGTATCTAATTTAGTTCAATTGTTTATATAACCTCAAAATGGCGGCAGTGCGAATTTCGAAAATTAAGTTTTTATTTCTTGTGTTCTAATCATGCGATCGAAATCAACATTTGCATAATGAACGTACACAAATATCATAATCTAATAGTACATATCTGTATGGCCTGCATGCATTAAAATCCAACATGGCGACCATCCGATTAATTAGACGGTTCTCAATATCTATTAATCTAATACAGCAATCAGATTGAAATTTTGTAAGTGAGTAGAGGCTATAAGCATAAGTTCACCTATGGGACGTTCAATATCCTGGCGAGCTCAAATCCAACATGGCGGCAACGCGAAATTTAAATATTCAAATGGACGTTTCTTGCGTTTTAACCATCTGAGCGCAGTGAAACTTGATACGGTATATGCTTATACACATTTTAATCGACTGGCATCTAATTCATTTAAATTATTTTCATAAACACAAGATGGCGGCTGAGCAAAATTTTAAAAACCCGCTTTTATTTCTTGTGTCCTAATCATGCGATTGAAGTTTGAATAAAACACCTACATAATAATCTTCATATAATAGTACATAAATCTAAGGCCTATAATATAAAAATCCAGCATGGTGACCATCCAAAATATCTAGACGGTTCTCAATATCTACGAATCTATTACAGCAATCAAACTGACAATTTGTATGTTGATAAAGGCAATTGATATTAGTAGGATATATGAAAATAGGCTATTTAGTTCTTCACGGAACTACTTGTTGAAACATTGATATATTTTTTTACCATTTTCTCATTACCTATTGTAGGATTTAAACTATTTTTTTAATATCTTCATCAGATATTGCTTATTGCTGGGAACTACAATATTAAGTGTCTATGTTATTCTGGTATCAAGATATGATGTTTTAAAAAGTTGTACATATTGGAAGTTTTTTGAAGTGTTTATTTTGACACGGTTCAGAAAGGCGCTTAAACAATTATTGTAGTTCCCAGGCATTATCTTAGACTATATTATATGTGTGCAAATTTTCATTGAGATTGGTGCAACCACTCCAGAGAAGAAAGTGGACTTATTTTCAAAAAGATATCTTTCGTTTCTCCTAATTGTTTTATTAAATTGTTTCTGTTCAGTTTGTAGAAATGAAAATCACAGAAAACCTGGATTAAGGATGTCTAAACGTCTTCTGAACATATCCTGAAAGTACCTTCAAACCCTTTAGAGATACAAGAGAAAGTTTGAATGGTTGCATTTTGCGCTGAATCTACACTTCCTGGTTATCTTAAGTGAATTTACCAATCGACATACCATTGACATTAATGCGGCATTGATTGAATTCTCTCTAGTCTTGACTTAGTGCTTCAGCGAATTCCTTCAATAATGTAGCCTGGATCTACAAAACAGAACGTGTCAAGTGTGGTCATTTCCCGTAATCTGCTACAAGAAATCCACAGCAATATCCCTTTCAGTCATGGGACTAAGTCCACAATAGGGCCATAAAGGAGACTATTACGGACTAATATTTTGGCCATCACAAATTACAAATCGATTAAAATACTGCACATGATATTCTATGAAAAATTCAAAACATTCAGTGAGCAGACTAGCAGTGGACAGCAAGTAACACTGTATCTGAGGGATTGTCACTTTTGTGTGACTTTGTTTTGTTCTAGATTCATGTGATTTATCTAGTATTCTTTTGACGTGAGCATAGGTAATACTCACGAGTACGATCCCATTATGTTTAACATGTCCAGGAACGTATTGCTACATGTTTAGGCAAGCATAAAGCAGCGCTTTGCGGTAAAATGAGGAGAATGTGTATTCCACTCCGAAGACGAGATTGTCAAGACTGTGCAAGAAGAAGGGAAGTGACACTTCGAGTCGGCTGTGGTCTTGGGGATTCCTTCAGAAGAGAGCAATGGAGCTATAGTATTAGAATTCATCGATGAATACATATTAGAATATTAGGAAGAGAGTATGTCTACCCCTTATTATTCCTGTTTCAACGGGGTGGGGGATGAGATGCGATGAAATTCTATGTAGCGCATGGTTTTACGTCAACCTCATGCAAGGAGTTAATGAGAGATGAAATGAATGATGGTGAATGTGGAAGGAATCGGCCGTGACCTATCAGAAGGTACCGTCCCAGCATTTACCTGGAGTTGAAAATGGGAAACCACGGAAAACCATTTCAAGGACGGCCAACGCGGTGGGACTCGAACCCACGCGTCTTCCGAGTTAGCAAAGAGCTTGGCCCCATGACCTAACGCTGCACTTTAGCGAGCGTAGTCACCACTGTCGTTAATATTAGGAAGATAATGTCTAATTAATTTATGATTTGACCCATGGACCATGACAATTGGTGTCAGAAGCGGGATCGAAATTGACCGTGGACGTTACTTTTATTTTTGAACTTTGTAACTGTTTTCGTTTTGTGATTATGGCTACTGTGGAAGTAAAATTAAATAACTGAAGGTTATTGAACTGAAGCAGGAGCTGGAAGAACGTGATCTGGATACTACTGGAACCAAGGCCGTTTTGCAGATGCGACATCGCTCGACCTTGGGGCCTGAAGGTAAGGATCCGGACGCGATCCTGTTCGAAAGAGCCACAAGCACGTAGGACCTTGCCGAGATGATGAAGAACCAAGCTGAAAGCTCCAAACTGCTAGAAGAAAAGATAAGGGAAATTTCCAGAAACCAAACTGAAACTTCAAGGTTACTCGAAGGAAAGATGTTGGAAATTCACCGGCGACTGGATGAGAAGTTAGAAGAAAGAATTTATGAAAGTTCTAGGGCGTTCAGAGAGGATCTTGAGAAAGTTGAAAAGGATGTCCAGTTAAAAATTACCGCCATCGAAGAAACATTTGACTTCCTCCAGAAGACCATGGAAACAGGTACCAACGAAATTTAACCATCAACCTGAATCAATGTTGGGAGCATCCATATAAATAAACCTACGTATGACGGGAAAGCCCTAGGGTCCACGTTCGAGGCCACAGCTACTGCCAACGGATGGACAGAAACAGATAAGGCCGTTAGCCTGGTAACTGCTCTCCGAGCAAACGGATTACACATCCCTGGTGGCAAGATTGGAAATGAGGTATGGGGGCAAACATCTACAGCAAGTCCATCATAGCCAGCTGGTTAACAGACGACATAAACTTGGAGAAACACTGCAAGAATTCGAGGTGGATATCGCGCGTCTTTTTTGGGTGGCCTACCCTTCCACTCCGAATGAATTCGTCGAGTGGCTGTCAGTGAGAACCTTCCTTATGGGCGTGAACGACCCAGAACTGCAACGAGACCTCCGTCAAGCTCATCCTCAGACGCTAGTGGACGCGTTGGCACGTGTATTGGAGTTCAAGGCTGTCACGCAGACGCTAAGGATGATGCATCGTCGAGGAAGAATCCCTGGACAAGAAGGTCGAGCGGATCGTTTCAAAACTTCTGCCAAGCAACGACGGTCCGCGCCGGAGAAGGGAGATACGCTATTGGAACTGGGGTGAGTTAGATCATGTGAGAAACCGCTGCCAGAATGAAACCAAGAACCACGAAAACTAGATTGAGCCGTTGCTAAGGGGCGAGCATCGTGGAGCGGCCCTACTGCCCCGAAAGAGCATCTCCCTAAGCGTCAGACACAGAGTTTCTTCGTGGATGGAACCATCAATGGTATGGAACATGACATGCTCCTGGATACTGGGGCTACTACCAAGTTCGTGAAGAAAGGCTCCATTAAAGGGGCCCTCCAGCGGATGAGAGTTCAACTGAAGACAGCGACGGGTGAGCCGGCGAACACCTACGGTGAAATCAACGTCAACATCGGACTGGGCAGCAAGAAGATCAACCACCGAGTGATAGTGGCAGATAATACCAAATATGTCATCCTTGGCATGATTAAATTTGGACTAACCCTGGATTTGAAACATAGAATCCTCTGATTTGCCGATGAAGAAATCATCCTTCACGGACGGGCCGATGGAGCGGTGTGAATGGTCCTGTGCACGGATGAAGTTCTTCCTCCCAGAAGCGACAACGTGACCATGGTTCGACCGGACAGAAATATCCGGGAGGCTACTGGGATCATCGAAGCTGCAAGAGGAGAAGAAGTTTGTCGAAGGCTTTTACTGGGAAGAGCTGCCGTCAGCGCGAAGGGACCGCTACCGGTTCGAATGATGAACCTGAATGAGTACCCAGTCACCCTGAAGAAAGGCACTCAGGTCGCCCGGTATCAACGATTGTGCATGGGAAAACTCCTCCGAATGGCGTCCGGCGACTCATCGGAGGCGTTGGGAAGCTGATGGAAGCTCTACAATTTGAACGAGCAAGACTAACAACCGTCAAAGAACTAGGATATAGGCACTGCTGAAGTAATATCTGGATGTTTTCACCATCGAAAAGAACCAGCTCGGCAGGACGAATAGCGGTGAAGCATCGGATTTACATCGCAGATGCTCAGCCAGTCCAACAGCGCCCTCGACGTTTGCCACTGTGCAGGTCAAGAAGATAATCTCCGACATGCGCCAACAGGGTATCATCGAGCCTTCTACTAGCCCTTGGAGTTCACCAGTGTGCTCGTAAGAAAAAGGACGGCTCGACAAGTTCCTGTGTGGACTGCCAACAGCTCAACAGCAAGACTGTCAAGGACAACTATCCGCTGCCCAGGATTGACGACACTTTGTATACCTCATCTGGGTCCCAAGTTTTCTCCACGCTGGACCTGAAGAGTGGATTCGGGCAGGTTGAAATGGAACTCCAAAGACGAGATTGTCAAGGCTGTGCAAGATGTAGGGAAGTGGCGCTACGAGTCGGCTGTAGGTTTTGGGATTCCTTGAAAAGAGAACAATTGAGCTATGGTATTATAATTTATCGTTGAATAATTGTTAGAATTAGGACGAGAGTGTCTAATTAATTTATGATTTTATCCACGACCGTAACAGTAATGTTGTACAGTAGTGTAGTTACCTAGCCCTGTGACCAATGGGAACCGACACAGATTCAAATCCTAACAGCTGTGTTTGCAAATTGATCTGAAATGTTTAGTCATCCCAGACTCCATGTACACTAACTGAGCAGATTTAAGTTGTTGATTGTATTAAATTCAGTTTGATTTCGTTTATCGTGTGCCTTGTACAGAGAAAGCCTTTTTTGCCAGACTACAATTGCTACGTTTCGTCACTATACCTGTAATAAATAATGGATTGACGATTAATGTATTACTTATTCAACATGACAGCTGTGCGCTATATACAGTGTGATGGTCTTGTGACTAATGCAAGTGAGGTTTCATATCTGTTTCTCCTATCTTACAAAGTTTCAAGTTAATTGCGCGATTGGATCCTGAGCTATTGATTTTGAAGTTTTAACGGCATGCTCAGCCACCATCTTGAATATATGGCGGGAGTGTTCTTTTGCCCTCGTAATACAGAGCCCGTATACAGTTCTACTTTAATGCTAATTTGAGATATTGAATCTCTAAAATATATAGGCATTTGTTTGTATGATTTCAAGATGGCCGCTGCTCACTTTACTCAGTGTGATATTCCTATGAATAATGATAGCAAGGACTTTTGTATGTTTTTTTAGCGTATGGCTTTTAGTGCCGGGAGTGTCCGAGGACATGTTCGGCTCACCAGTTTTTGTAGCTGCTTCGAGACGGACACCCAATGGGTGAGCTACAAGTACCGTTGGGAAGGAAAGTGGGAATGGAAGGACGCGGAGTTGGACTGTAGCGGCTGTGGCCTATAGTTAGGGACCAACCCCGGCATTTGCCTGGAAGGAAGATGGGAAACCACAGAAGACCATCTTCAAGGTTGCCGGCGGGGGAATTCGAACCTCCTCGCCTCCCGGATGTGAGCGACTGCCAGCAGTCATGCCGTAACGACCACGGCTAACTCACCCGGTTTTTGTATGGTACTCCCCTCTCATTAAATTTCGCGTTAATTGTGCCATTATATCACGAGTTAATTACGTTCAAGTCTTAAGAATGCGCCTAACAACCATGAGTTTTTATTCCTTTTACTTGGTCATAGAAAGCTGCGTACAAGGATCTACATAACTGATAATTTTCGTTGTTGTATCTTAAAAATACTTCGAGTTACCATTTTCTATTTTTTCAAGACGGCCGCTGCGCTTAGTGTGTTATTCTTATGGCTTATTTCAGCAATGTCCCTTATGTAGTACTTCTTCCTTACAAAGTTTCGTTTTAATTGCGCAATTACATTCTTAATGATACATTATTACGTTTTATTAAAACGTCAAGTCGCCATCTGATTAATTTAGAATCACCATTATTTTGCTTTGGGCATACGATACTCGATATATGGCCGTAGGGCGCTATACTTAGTGTGATAAAGTTGTCAGGAAGAATACTGACGCTTCTTATATAATACTCCTCTGCTACCAAGTTTCACCTTAATTGTGCAATAGCGTACTGAGTTACTAATCTATACTAATATAATAAAGCTGAAGAGTTTGTGTGTTTGTTTATGTGTTTAAACGCGCTAATCTCTGGAACTACCAGTCGGATTCGAAAAATTATTTTTGTATATGATAGCTTGGTTCAAGAGGAATAGTTTAGGCTATGTAGCATTAGGCTACACCTCTCAGGTAACCTTAAAGATTGATTTTTGTTCAGTAAGTCGGAAGAACAAGCGCTCCATAACGGCTTCAATAATACCGAAGTCTATTGTTGCCATGTAATGCGGACTGCATCACGTCACCCCTACCAATGTTCTGATGCAGAATTGCTAGCTGCTTACTAATTACAGTCACGGGGAGTAATTAGTTCAAAACGTTTTCTTAGGCCTCTTAAAACAGTTATCATCATGACAATAGTATGCCCCCGTATAAGGGCGATGGTGTTGGTGCAGTATACTGAGGTTATCAGCTGCAATAAACCGACAGTAGTGGCTACGTGGGCTAAAGCGCTGCATTAGGTCAAGGGGCCAAGCTCTCTGCTGACTCGGTAGACGCGTGGGTTCGAGCCCCACCGTCGGCTGTCCTTGAAATGGTTTTCCGTGGTTTCCCATTTTCAACTCCAGGCAAATGCTGGGACAGTACCATCTGACAGGCCACGGCCGCTTCCTTCCACATCCTTGCCCAGTTTCATTCATCTTCATCCATTCCATCTCTCATCCCGACGCGCAGGTCGCCCACGGGCGTCGACTAGAAAGACCTGCACTCGGCCTCTCAGGAGGCTACACGACCAAAAAAAAAAAAAGCTGCAATAAGCCTTGGTGCTTTCAAAATTACCCTCAGATCCTTATCCTTGAGCACTGCAGTTCTGTAAAACAAATGAATCCACCGGGCGAAGCCGGGCACTACTGCTAGTTTGTATAATATAATAGTTCGCATAACCGCCATCTTGAAGCAATGGAGTCACTGTTTTCTTGCTTTGGGCATACGAAGAGGCTTAAAAGGTTCTTATTGTATTAATAAATTTCGTTATTATATGTCCAGGATTCAAAAAAAAAGTTTTTTTTTTTTTTTTTTTTTTTTTTTTTTTTTTTTTTTTTTCAAGATCACCGCTGTGTGCTATATTCAGTGTGATAATCTTTTGACTAACGCAAGTGAGAGCTCTTATATGATGTCACCTCTTGGGGAGATTCCTCTAATTTAATTTTGAATTGTCGATTTTAATGTTCTAAGAGTTCGCACAGCTGCCATATTTAATGTATGGAGAGTCTGATATTTTGCCTTGGTCATTCAAGGCCACATATACGGTCTTACGGTGTCACTAATTTCGTTACTCTAGCAATTAAGTGTTTATAGTTATTTATTCTTATATTCTACATTTTATAATTTCAAGGTGGCGGCTGCGCGTAATATTCAAGGTCACATAGTCATAACGTTTGTAACAAAGGATCGTTATATAAAATTATCTGAATGCCAAGTACTGTGAACATTAATAATTCATTGGATCTTAAGTTGTGGAGTATAAGACTTGAACGTAGCAGGACCACCTCACTTCCTAATTCAATTATTTTGATTTATTTCCAACGTTCGTGACTTAAACGTACCGCAAATATTTAAATAAAAAACTAAAGAATATATACAGGTATGAAAATGAATCGTTACCAGACTACTATATAAATTAATTCTCTGTTTGGAAAACTAACATAGCACATTATTCTACCAATAACAACCACGTCTGTTAGTTTACCCTAAAAATGTGTTATCTGTTGGTGCTGAAATGAGGAAACGTTTTAGATTGTGATTTTAATCAAACACATATATAGAATTTTTTAGAGTGATTCTTAAATGGCCTGGCTGATAACCATGTAGTTTGGACGCAATACGCTTCCCCCATAGAGGTACTGTATGTTTTATCAAATTTTGGTAGAGATCCGATGATGAGTTTAGTCGTAATTTGAAATAAGTTTTGCTCATTTGGGTGGTCGCTATTTTTTTTCGTTAAGTTGGCGGTGATATAAACATGACACTGAGGTGCCTTTTGCTAGTGCTACCACTGTACCAAATTTGGTTCAATTCGGTTTCGTCATGTTTGAATTGATAGGGGTTGGGGGTCAGACATAAGTTACACGCATACATACGCACGCACACATACACACAGGCAGACACACGGACATTTAGCCCGTGTAGATTTCATAAGTCTACTTTCTGTTTTTACAAAAAATCGAAAGTAAGCTAAAAATCCTCAGGAACGCCAAGTGATAGAAAGACTAAGGCACAACAAATCCAACAGACCTAGACTTGGATGGAGTTTGGTGGAAGTGAATACAGGACAGATACATTCTCAGGGTGATGCATGTTCTCCAGTGCTACCTCTGGTCGTAAAGGAAAGTAATTAGGCCTACATGGTTTCTTAAGACACCAATAGCAGATATCTATGGACAGAAATATTTTTAGTCTCTCCCTACTGAATTTACTCCTGTGTCTTACAGTCCAAATCCAAGAGCTTTCTCGTTTTATGTGATTCTTAACGGTTCAATCTATACACGACACGAATTCATGATATCACAATTAAAGCAAAACCAATGCCTCAGGGGAAATTCAAAACGTCGTTTGAACGTTTTCACTAGGCCAGTGAAAAACGTTTCAATAATATTCAATCCATCTTAGTTCTAGTCAATTTGTATCTTGATAGTCTATTCACTCACCAAGTCCAAAGCTATTTTTATGTTCGAGGATGTCGAAATGTAAATATTATATGTCAGAAAAGTGTATCATAATGAGGGTCATTATAGTACTATTCTTCATTATGAAAGAGTTTCTCCAGCCAATCAGAGCTCATTCATTGACCAATTAGGTAAGGATAGCTTCGTGCATGCGCTCAAAATCCAACATGTCGGACATGAATTACATTGAAAGTTCAAATTGGATATCGGATCAACCATTGTAGTTACAATCCAAACACAAAGACAAAATCAGCACGAACCTTTACGGTAACAAGAAAATACTATGGCATACAGTATGCAAGAAATTTATGAATCTACGTCCAGAAGTTAGCAACACAGATTCCTTCTACATAAATTACCGACATGGAAAGTGCACCGTCACATATGTTCGCGTAAATAAACTGTCGAATATGAGACAAGAAATAGCACTGTACCTTAATATCCCCAACTTCAATGTCTACACAGCGCATTCCTTTCAAACGACTTCGGTGACAATATTAGTGATACTAGTTCTGATCGGCACTAGGCATCATGCAGGCTGTAAACAATAGCATTGCCAAACAAAGTAAATGGACCCTGCTTTCGAAATTCTTTGACCCACGCATGCGCTCTGTTCAGTCAGCAAACCACCCAGCGCGCTCTGTTCACTAACTGAAGTTATTTATGAATATTTATGTTAAAACATATAATAAAGTTATAATTATCGTTGAACATAAACAGTCGTATGCAACTCGCCTATAATGGTAATTAAGACACTCGTATAGAAATTATAAAACTCGCTACGCTCGTTTTATAAAAAATACTCGTGTCTTAATTATTGCCATTAAAGGCTCATTGCATAATGTTCTATTAAGGCTCTGAATTCCGCGGAATCAAAATTATTGTATAACCTACACTACAAGCCACTGTTACAAGGAAAGAAGCTTGTAGTTTTACGTGCCGTTAATCTCGCGATCATGAGCCACGAGACCTCTTTTCTATGTGGAATCCGAACCACAGAAAATGGCATTTCACTTGGAAAATCTCACATGGTGAGAGGCAAACAGCTTGACCGCTGCGCCACCACGCCCCCCTCAACTGATACAGCCAGCAACCACCGCCAGTGGAGAATGTGAGACAAAGGATCCCATTTATCATCTCAGGAGCATTTACTTCATTATTATAAGCAATGGAGGGGAAAGATTTGGCCACGTTACACCAGCTACATACTACAATACAATTTTAATGATATCTTGGCTTCTTTCTCACTACAATTAATCTTTACTGCGTTACATATCCCGTAAACGTTCATGCCTATTTCTGAATATGCTTTTAATTTACGATGTACTGTGCCCGTTTAGACCGGAGTCCGCACGACCACATATGCATTTTACCAATAATCAGTCAGCACGAGAGTCAAAATATCCCGGAGCGCCAGATGGGTTAAAGCAAATCGCAAAAACGACATCAAATTAAAAAAAATGCTTTACTGATTTTTGGCTCAATGCAACAATAAGGGTAGAAGGAGATTTAATTGGGAGTAACTCATCCTGTAAAATTATCTCAGTTTATTTTGAAGTTAAAATCTGACTGCAAAGATGCTCAAAGCAGCATCATCCACGTGTGGCGATCCACACTCTTATTTACACACAATATACAGAAATTTTCCAAACACATCTGACAATCTTTTTGGAAACACAAGTCCGATTAATAGTCCTGTGGACTGTGTTCCAAAATTATTAATACTTAATTCCAGTTCAAAGTTAATTGTCTATACTGGAAATATCGTAGATCACTGTTTAAATATTTACATGATATTAACACTCGTAGAATAAATGTTCATAGAATTTTAAACTTTCACTTATTTTTCCAGTTTCAAAAATACATCGTCGAAAAATATTATCATCATTGAAGCAATACAAATTATTTACATATATTAATAACATCTGAAAAGTATTTGACCATTGAGCATAGCATCGAAAAACTGTGCGAAGCACAACAACAATTAATTGTTCTTCTGACATTAAACATTCGAGAAGTGACTCGATTCTGAACTTCAAGTTCCTAACAAAATATATGATTTCTGAATCATCAACTTGATCAATAAATGGTTGAACCATTCAATTATTCAATTTTCCACTTGGAATCATTATTATAAAAAAATATTTATATTCATGGCCATTTTTAGCAACTTTCACAACTTGCAATTCTTCGACAGAATGCGGAAATAAGAATTGTAACTTCATTATAAATTCATTTAGTTCATGGCACTAGGATTAAAAATATCCTTCAAATTATTCGTGGTTAAAGAATTATTTTTAATTGGCAGTGGCCCATTCTATTATTTGTGTAAGAACACAATATTATAACAACAACAACAACGGCAAAGGTCTTCCTCTAAAGAAGAATAAACTACTATCATGACAAATCCGGGTTCTAGCAAAATCAAAGTCTACATGGAATTCGTAAACAAGGTTGAAATAAGAACTGATGGTTTCAAGAAATAACCTTCGGGTCATTCATCCGACGAAA
Organism: Meconema thalassinum; assembly: GCA_946902985.2. Taxonomy (NCBI): domain Eukaryota; kingdom Metazoa; phylum Arthropoda; class Insecta; order Orthoptera; family Tettigoniidae; genus Meconema; species Meconema thalassinum. Next base: position 1,714,899,352 of record OX336388.2, on the reverse strand, counting down.
TGTGTAGTTCCAATACTCTTACTATAAACCTGAGCCATCGAACCTGCTATTTGATTGATGCTCGAAAAAACCTCTTCATTCCTGCGACTTAACATGCGCACCTGGGAATGGCATTTCAACTACTCCACACATAAATTATCTTCCCAAAATTTATACAATAAATCAAGCCTCTGCTTGTTATCAACACTGGAAGATTAATAAACTTACAAGTTTATTTTATTTTACCATTCAGTTCAACCCGTGAATTTACCATACTTATGAAAATCTTCATTTCACTTTCGAGTGTATTTACGTCATGATTTTATATAAATACAAAAATATCCTATTTGATACAAATATCAATTGCTTCCCGTTTCATGCCTCTCCGTGTTATCTGAAAAATGTACTTTGCTCATTGCAAATATCAACTGTTCAACCAGAACTGACATGTTGGTTGAATGCGGGCTTGCGCTAACCACTCTCCTTCGGAAAATCTCCTGTTCCAGACTAGAAATGATTAAACTACTTCATAGGCTCTTTCTCAATACATATGATTATTATAAAATATAATATCCAAGAATTATTTAGAAAAATTATGAAAATTATTATTATTATTATTAGTGGATTATTATTATTATTATTATTATTATTATTATTATTATTTATATCATTTTAAATGTGTTTAATTATCATCTCATTATGTGAGAATCCACATGTTCGAACCTTCGAATATGGAAAAAAATATCCATTCCTCAACAAAAATAAATTTAACTTTTACAGTTACATCGGCTGATTACCGTGATTTCCCAAAAATATGAAATATTCAAATAAATGCTCGAAATGCTCGGTCATCGATCCTAAACTGTTCTGAGTGCTGAAAATACTCAGAATAACTCTAACAAGTCTTGCGTAAATCATTGCAAGCTTTAAATACGACGAAAAATAAAATGTGTTGGTCATCTGCAGAAAAATAGTTTGTTCCAATTAGCTAGGCATAATATAATTCAAATGTGGCTTACATTTCTTGATGGTCTTGAAGTGTAGTAAACCTGGTCTGTACCAGATTTATCCATAGACATGCCCTATCGGACAAGCATGTACAATCCTTGTATCCGCCGCCATCATATACCCACAATTCGTCTAGTCAGACATAGTGGTAGTATCTTTCGACGTTTGAATTAACTGTTGTTCCATTTTAATATGGGCTTCTATCAAAGCCATAACAGTTTGTTTAAATAGGGTCAGATCTAAGTGATCTCTTCTTAGATATGTCAGTTGTAACATAACTCACGGTAATCTTATCAGTACAAGAAAAACACTGACAGTCTAAGCAATTAACGGCTGTTCTGAAGATCGTTCCCTGGGCATGGTTTGTTATATCACCATCTACCATGCGCTAGGCAACTTGTAGTTTCCCTTGCGTAGACTAATGAACGCCACCGTTATAGACTAGTCTTCAGTGTACTGACAGATCGAAGTGGTTAACCAGTTACAAATAATGAAAACTGACTGAAATGGATTTAAACATCCAAGTATTAAGTTATTACTGGACTGTGACAAAATATTATTTTCTAGACAAAGTCTAGCATATGTCCTTGTAGAAATATAAATATTTCCACCAATGTCTGTAGAAAAATCAATCACCTCAGTGATTCTCCTCGCCGTAAACTTACTAAGTTCCACCTCGTAGCGCAGCACTTTCGTGACTATCACGACTTTGAAAAGAACTTCTGCGTAGATCCGGCAACCATGTGCCTTGGCTCAGCGTAGATGCAACTTGCTCGCCAAGTGCTTGTGTTAGAATGAGCTGAAGTTGCTTCGGCCAGCTGGCTTTTATTCAAAACTGTCAGGGTCACGCGTCATCACCTGATATCTGGAAATCCTCATATCTCTTGAATCCCTGGTCCGATTTACTTGATACTAATTGCATTCTCTTTCATTTGGCCGTGCCAGTAATCTGATCCCAGTCTCAAGTCTCTACTCCATAGTTAACTATTTAATCAATAAATAGCCTCCACCTCTGCTATTACTCGCTACGTCACTTGACATCCAAGTATCGGTAAATTATTTCTAAATGCTTCGAGAAGCAATGTAGCGCGATATTCAAATATCTGAACTTTCAAAAGCGGCTACAGCCTTTCCCTTGATATCTAGGTGTCTGAAACTTGGAATACCCATTCCTAGAGTTGGGCACAGTACTGCTCTTGGAAAAACCAATAACATGTAAGATATCTACCGCATTGATTAATAATTAATTAATTAATTGCAACGGAGGGTGAGTGGTTATCGTGCCGGACTTCCAACCCCCCCCCCCCAAGCTTGCAGGTTCGCTCCTGGCCGTGGTAAGTGTTTTTTTTGAAAGGCATGTTAAAGAACCCATTTAATTCAGTAGGCCATGTTCATAATGGCAAAATTAATCTAGGGATTTTCCGCCAACACAAAAGTTACTCCTTTCTCTACTAGAAAGTGCTATAGTGTCAAGGAGCTTAGATATCTAACCTACTTGACTTTCATAGTGCTCTAACGAACGACAAAATACGAAATGCAAGCTGCCCTCTGGGCGTCAAATAATAAAGCTTGCACCCGCACCCGAGACCATACGATATTAATAATAATAATAATAATAATAATAATAATAGATAGATAACTGCTTATACTACAATCAATACAAGTTAATCAACTTATTGTAAGGATATCCATTTTGTTTTATTTTATTAATGTTAGGTGCTGAAGAAGATATCAATGAATATCGAATCATCATCATCATCATCGGCTTTAACTCGAATCCGAGTATAAATCTTCTTCCTTCAGTCCAGTTTGTGGATGTGTTTACGGTGTCTAAAGAGTCCAATCCTGGCATGGAACAAGCGACCACACAAGTCACATAGTATTGCTGGAGGAGGACGTGGTTGGGCTGCTCGAAGTTTCCTAGCTTTACGCTTGGCCTCTTCATGTGTGCGTCGATCCCTTTCAAACGTCTTTACAGTATCCGAGATGGTACGGCGCCAAGTTGAGCGGTCTTCAGCCAGCATGTCCCAGGTTTGTGAATCAAGACCTGTCAATTTCAGGGTCTGCTTAAATTGGTCCATGTAGCGTCTCTTAGGACCACCATGAAGTCTCGTGCCTTAGCATAAGTCACCATATAGCATTTGACGAGGTTATCTCACATCATCCATCGATGGACATGACCAATCCTTCTAAATTGGTGACCTATTATGGATGATTCAATGCTGTTGATTTGAGCCTTTTGAAGAACAGCAATATTGGTAATGCGGTCTTCCCATTTAATCCTCAGGATTGATCAAAATTTCTGTAGGTGGAAGCGCTCAAGCTTCCTAAGATCACGTCGGTGAAGGGTCCACGTTTCACAGCCATATAACAATGTAGAAATGACTACTACTTTATACACCACAAGCTTTGTACTCATGGACAGATCTTTATTAATGAAGACCCGGTGCGCTAATCGACCATATGCTGCGTGGGCTGCGCCAATTCTCTTATCCACATCCTGCTCACAGGTACAGCTCACAGAAATGGTACTGCCCAGGTACGAGAAGTGGTCTACCTGCTCTAATGGCAAATTTGAGATGGAGATATTGAACTGAGGAAGAGGTGTGCCTGGTGAAGGTTGTGCCAGGACTTTAGTCTTATTGACATTTATGGTAAGACCAAAGCGATCACATGCACTTTTGTAACAATTGACTGAATCTTGCAGCTCTTCTGGTGTGAGAGTTGGCGATGCAGCATCATCTGCATACAACATATTAGTAACATTAGTAACCTGAGTTTTCCTCAAGGAGCGGATACGAGTTAGGTTGAAAAGCCCTCAATCAAAACGATATTTGTACTCCACACCTGGGATGTTTGTGGGTGAATCATAAAGCATTGCAGCCAAGTACAGCGCAAAAAGCGTTGGAGCCAGTACACATCCTTGTTTCAGTCCATGGGTAATAGGAAATTAATCGGACTTCTTATTCTGTTGGCAAACCTGACCTGTCATGCCATCATGGAGAGCCTTGATTAGATCTACAAAACGCTGAGGGCAACCAAACCGCTTCAGCACCGCCCATATGGCTGGTCTTGGAACCGAATCAAATGCCTTTTCCAAGTCATAAAAGACTAAGAAGAGTGGGTTCTGTTGTTCTCTACATTTTTCTTGTAGCTGCCTCGCACAGAAAATCGAGTCAATTGTGCTTCTGGAAGCTCTAAATCCGCATTGTGACTCTGGGAGGATCTTCTCAGAGATAAGCTTGAGGCGGTTAAGTAGAATTCTTGCAAGAATCTTCCCCACAATTGAGAGCAGTGATATACCACGGTAGTTGCCACAAACACTGCGATCACTCTTTTTAAAGATAGTGATGATAATGTCATTCTTTAGGTCTCCAGGTACCTTTCTTGATTCCCATATTCTGTGGATAAGGGTGAAAATCCTTGTTTTGAGGGAATGACCTCCGGCTTGAATTAGTTCCAGAGGGATGTTATCTGGGCCAGGTGCCTTTCTGTGTTTCAATTGGGTGAGAGCTGCCCTGAATTCATGATAAGTAGGAGGTACTGCCAACCACAGTTGTTCAGATTGTTGCGGCACATCACAAAGGAAGTCTTCAGCAGCTGCTGATGGACGATTTAGGAGATTGGAGAAGTGCTCCTTCCAGCGTTCCTAGATTTCTTGACTATCAGTAAAGGTAGTAGAATTATCAGCGCTTTTCAGTGTACCTGATGGTGAACGAGATGGTCCATATATTTCCTTGAGTACTGCATAGAAGTTCCTCAATCCTCGAGCATCCGATAGTCTCTGCAGTTCCTGAGCCTTCTGTTGCCTCCAAGTATTTTTAATCTGCCTTATCTGCGTCTGACATTTACCCGTAAGTTCCAGTAGTTTATCTCTCTTTGTGTTGGAAGTTGGGTCTTGAAGACGGGCAAGATAGGCATTCCTTTTGGCATTGATGAGAGACAGAATTTCTTCATTGTTGTCGTCAAACCAGTCTTGTCTGTTCCGCACTATAAAACCAATGGTTTCCTCAGCTGACTGTGTGATAATCTTCTGTAGTGTGGCCATTCATGCTGAATGCCATTCGTTACTGGGTTTTCTGATTTCTGGTGACGATCCTGTTTCCAAAATGATTATATCGTAATATCACAGATTATGTGCGCCCGACGGAGGGTTAAGAGTTATATTGCTGTAGATATTCTGTGTTATGTCTATTCCTCGTCACCATGTCAAAGTTCATAAAGAGTTGAATTATAAAATTATCGGAATATTTTAAGGAGTAAGTGAGCCAAACACTTTTGGAACCCCAGCGTCTATTCTGACAATGGTCTCATTTTTCACATAAACTTTCAACCGAACTTTGAGGTATTTTCAAAATGACAAGGTATATGATCAGAGAGCTAAATGGATTAATACGTTATGTTTTTATCGTATTAATTGTGAGAGGGAGTCACACTACTACAACCTACACAATGACACACACACCCAAGTACACGTAGCTACATGAACACGATGTCGAAAAGTCCTTAAGTGAGTCAATAATAATAATAACAGCAAGAACTAAATATGAGAGTGGGAATCTGCAGGTTTTCAAAAGTCATTTTACTGTAATTTGATCGTGTAAAATCCATGTTTATGGCGACAAAGTTGAGTTCATAACCACTCAATTCCTCACTGATCAGACCATTTCTAGGGGCAACAATAAATTGTTTTGATATATTTGAGCCCAATGTCCATTGTTTTTCATTGTCCTCGTAATCCCTTTTACTCCAGGAATTGACATTAAGAAAGAAAGAAAGAAAGAAAGAAAGAAAGAAAAAATATTTTCATCAAAATAATTCTACCATTTTGTTTAACTCGATTTCCCCCTGTATGTTCCATCCTGAATAACTGATACTTTCATGAATTAATTGCGACTCAATTATGAAATGAAGCACACTATGTGAATGGGGCAGATGGCCTCGATGTTTCGCCAATTAATATAATAATCTTCTTTTCTTTTCTTAGTCGTTTACCCTCCAGGTTGGTGGAACCCACGGACTCAGCGAGGGAACTCACCACTACCGCCTCTACGGGCAGTGTCCTAGAGCTGGGAACATCTAATCGGAGTGGATACAACTGGTGAGGTGTGATTGGCACCTCGCCCAGGCGGCCTCACCTGCAAAGCGAACAGGGGCCTCATGAGGGAAGGTAATGGATGGTCAGGATGGATAGGCAAGGAAGAGGGAAGGAGGCGGCCGTGGCCTTGAAGAAGGTACTGTCCCCGTTATCCGGATAGTAGGCTGTCAGATATCCGCCCCCTCAATCGGATTGCCAATAATCAAACGCACCGGCGCAGCTACATCAATGAAAATGGCACTGACAGATACTATCGAGATTAGAGCACAATAGTTAACAAGAAATTATTGTGGAACACACCAAAATATACGGGGGTTCATACTTACCTTCTACTTACCTTTTAAATTTATCTCGGGGACTGGGTTGTCAACTGGATCACTTAAAGTATGCCCTCACAATAACCTCCACCATGATATTTAAAATGAACCATAACGAAGACGAGAAACATTAAACTGCACAATAATTTATTTCACATAAAGAATGAATTAACAAAAATAAAACAACAAAATCCACGTGGCAATCATAAGCCATCGACCACATAACCATGTCCTCCTGTAGGACTGGTATACTCTACATACAATGTTTCAGCTTTCTCAAGCTCAAAATAACGTAATTATAATAATGCACTTGGAATGGAAACGGGATTTGGGACGAGACACATATCAATTGTTTTGCGTGTTTATATACTTCACATTTTATTTATAGCCACAAGGCTATTATGTAAACGTCCTTGGCCTCTATCATACAGTTGTCCGGGCCAGCTGCAATGCACCTGCATCGTCAAAGTGGACTCACCCGTCTGTTCAACCCTAGCATAAGCGAGTTACATCAGAGCTTAGCTCTCCTTTCAAAACACGTTAAATGTCCACTTCTCAACTGAAATGTTATCACGCAAATCTTTTAAATGCTCCATTCAAACACCAGTGGAATACTCCAATAATCCTAAATCATGTTTAATTGTTCAATCCACTTGCTTAATTAGCGTTGTTTAGAGTATAAAAACAAAACTCCTAATGTTTATAACAAAAGTTCATTAATTATTTATAACAATAATAAATTGTTTATAACAATGTCAAACGACAATTGAAAATTTTTATACACGCCTCTATTAATCCCTTTCATTACAAATTGTTATCAAAGATATTTACAAAATTATTTACAATATTAATATTGTTTATATTATTTATACAAGAAATACATTAAACCACACGTTTATCCGGTTGATAATTACTCAAATTGTGTTGATATAATCGACCAATGAAGGTTAGTTATATTTAACTGTCAAATTCAGGTTTAATAAGGTTTAATAATAATTATAATTATTTGTGACGGTAACCTCCATTCAAAATCTTTATCTCAAATTATTTAACACTCTTGTTAACTTTAACAGTATTTTCACATGAATAACTTTCAAAGAACCAGGACAATACATTCAGCGGAAAAATACTTCGCTCAAAACGCACAAAATTGCACAATAATAGGCCCAGAATTCATCATATATCTTCATATATATGGCATCAAAATCCTCCAAACTACATACAAAAACCTCCATTCAAAATCTTTATCTCAAATTATTTAACACTCTTGTTAACTTTAACAGTATTTTCACATGAATAACTTTCAAAGAACCAGGACAATACATTCAGCGGAAAAATACTTCGCTCAAAACGCACAAAATTGCACAAAAATAGGCCCAGAATTCATCATATATCTCAATATATATGGCATCAAAATCTCCCAAATTACATACAAAAACCTCCACTCATAAATTCAACAACTTCATTAATTACTGTGGGAACCTCCTTCATTATTCAAGGGCATTACTCATCAGCGACTTTTACACGTCCACTGAACTAACGATTATACATCCATTGTTCCTCTTCAAAAATTCTTATATTCATCAATTGTATTAATGACTGTTATTATTTAACCTTCGTGGGTTTCATTCATGAATCGATATGAAGTAAAAATTTGCCAATCACAAATAAATTTAATAGCAAATACGATTAGACACTCCTCCCTGGTCTATCAAAATTGAGATTAATATCATCAAAGTAACGCAGTATAAAAATACTATCTTCAATCAAAGTTCATCTAAACTGCATAAATAGTCGAATAGAATACAATTAGACTGTGGAATGCAAACATTATTGTTCCAATCTATAATTGAGAAAAACTCCTATCAAATGTTCATTACTATAGTGTATTCAATAAATCGTAATCAAAGTTCATATTTCATAAAATTGTCTATAATGCAATGATAAATGTCTATGTTGCAATCATGTTCATAAGACGACTAGTATTTCAAAGATCGTCGATAACGTATTAGATTTTAACGCTCTAAAATCATTTAATTATTCTTCTTTCTTGAGGATGACAGAAAATTGGTCAAAGTAATTTGCTGAATAGAATTACTTTAATAAAATGACACGCTGTCTGAATTCAAATCTGCCATAGAAATCATTAACTTTACAGTCAAATCGTGACTACAAAAATATGCAAATTACTGAAAGAATCTAATTATCAGTCTCAACTGATCCAAAATTATTTAACTATGCCAATGACATAACAATGTCTCAATAAAACGAAGAAAAAGGCATAAATCATCGAAGTGTACTGAGTACAGAAATATTAATCAAGAAAATGGGGCAAAAGATAGGACAGAAAATATGGGAAGAATGGTTGCTCAGATATCGCTACATGACTCAAATAATACAAGAAACGTTCACGACTACCTTATCTGTGGATTGAAGTTCTAGAGGAAAGTTTTCAAAGAAAACTGCTGTTGGTTCCATTTCACCAGCGTGAAGATGTGCTCCGACCTCGAACCTGGAATCAGCGTCCTCGGAGAATCGAACTGCTTCCTCCTCCGGAAATTGCACTGCTCCATGTATCCGAAAGACATCCTTCTGGCAAAATTCTTCTTTGTGAGCCGGGTCCTCCCTGGCCTCTCTTGAAAGTTCCCTGAAGTTCCAGTCGTAATTCGCCATTAAGTTTATTGCAGTTATTTCCGCAGAAATATTCATAATCGTGGAGTATGATGATATTTCCACTGTCATTTGATATAATTCAGCGATGGATTCACGATGCATGAGTGTAGTTGGATGTTCACTACATGCTCGCTTTTGTAGAATGGCGATTAACGAAGTTCCATGCTGTTACTTCACTCCATCGATATATGTCCCAATTGCATTAAAGCCTTAGCCTTCCATCTCAACTTCTGTTATAATCATTGAAAGCACTGCAAGACTATAATGTTCCATAGTAGAATGTATCGTTGTATTACCGAACGTATTCTTCAATATCACGGTTGCGATATACGTGTCAGCCGTAGTGTATAATGTGGTAATTTAAAAGTGCCTCTCAGGTGGCGAGAAAATCACTTTTGTCTGCAGCCTTAAAATGCCAATATCTTTCAAATTATAACTGTGAAATTGTTCAAATCTTCTACACACCTCAATGTTGTACTGCCCAATTGAATTATAATAAAAGCAGAAGTTAACTCTGGATATCTTATCTGGTAGAAACGTTAATGTGAGCGTTACAACTTCACCTAGTTTCGAATAGCGTAAAATGGAACTGCTCCGTGTTCGTTCGATGCGCCGGGCTTTAACCACACGCTAAAGATGACTTGCTTCACTTATTCACTCGACAATGACTATCTGACATCTGAAATATATATGCGTTATCAGAATATCAGATATGCGGTTATGAGAGATATGAGAGCTCCTCTCTCCTGTGCACGACCTTTTATCAACTTCTTAAGGGGCGTATCCATCCCTTCCATAGCTCGTTGCTCCGTCATTGCTAGAAGTTTTAACTTTGGCTATACTTGACCGATTTTCAAATTTCAAAAACTCAAAATTAATTTCTTCAAAATTTCAAACCAATGCCATAACTGAAAATAGTTTTCCACAAATCTGCATGCCAAAAGTAATTAAATATCGTAGTTTCAGCAATCTCCGTCTTCCTTCCAAACTATCGTTCATTGGTTCGAGTCTCTCCTCCAATAGCGTAACTTCTTCCTTAGCACAATACCTTGTTTCCTGCGACTGCGTCGTAAATCTAAGATCTTTCTCGAACAAAATCATGACGTCACCAAGAATCTCAGCTCAACCAGCCTACTTGCATGAATTCTACGTCATCCGTGCCTACGTCATGAATATACACGTCACAACTATGACATCCATAACTTTATTCATATTTGCCAATACAGCCATCGTGGTCTCAATATAATTCAATTTACGGGGGCATTCTCCCTTCACCACGTTTTAAAAACAGTTGCAAATTGTTTTTAAACTCTGTGTTATAAATATCTCAATTCACTTGAACACGAAATTGAATTATTATTGGCCTACTCTTGGATAATATTTCTTCAAGTTTCCAGCATTGAACTTGCCATAAACGACATTATTCTCATCATCGTAGAGTTCATAACAGTTGTTTCCATAAGCATTCGTAATTCTGAACGGACCCATGAACACTATTCCAAACTTGGGATAGATTTTCTTACTCACATCAGCCTTGACAGGTCTGCGTAATAATACCAGATTTCCAATTTCTAAGGGAGCACCAAAACGTTTTCCAGCTACTCTTTTCAGTCGTTTTTCTGCTGCTTTCTGGAGTTGTTCTTTCGCTCTGTTTATTCTCTGCTGCCTTCCTAGGTCGGGATCTCTAGGAACGTGGTTAAAAAGATTGTCCCACGGCCTTTCTGGGTTTCTTCCTAGATGAAGTCTCATTGGCACCTCTCCTGTGCTCTCCTGCACTGTAGAATTTAGACATTCCTCAATAAGGGGTACAAATCTCACCCAACCAGAATGATCATTCGGACAGAAAATTCGACAGAATTTCGAAAATTCAGCCATATATCTTTCTGAAGAATTCGATTCCGGATATCGCACGCTTGAAAATATGTGCTTAATGCCAAGCCTTTCCATATCTGCAGCAAATTCTAAGGATGTAAACTGAGCTCCATGATCCGAAAGAAGATACTCTGGTTTACCAGCTTTTGGAAATAGCATGTTCCAGTCTGCTTACAACGTTACTCGTGTTAGCTTTTTGCATGGGACTCATTGTTACAAATTTTGAGAAGACATCCACGGTAACCAACAGGTACTGATTACCCTGGTATCCCTTCGGACAAGGACCAAATATGTCTGTCGCCATGAGTTCATTTGGTTTAGAGGGAATCATAGCCTTAGGTTTTCCTTTTAATAGAGCGGAAGCATACTTTGCTCTTTGACATTTATCACATGAACGAATGACATTAGCAATGCTGGAACGCATGTTAGTCCAAATAAATCTCTCTTTAAGAGTATCAAGAGTTTTATCTAAACCCGCATGTCCAGTTGCGTGATGAGCTACCCACACTAAATTGATAACAAGTTTAGGTGGCACGACTATTCGAAGCTTTGTATGCGCAGAGTCAGCATATTTACATACGATGTCTCCACTCAAGACAAAGTGTCGTGAATCTCTCTGTGTAGCTACATAGTCAACATCAGTATTGTCCATGTAACCCTTAAGGAACCTGTACATTTTCCTGATTGGAGCGTGTCTCTTCTGTGACACACCGATTCGGGCTAACCTCCTAACGGTCTCTTGATCTTGCTGCTCCAATTGTACATGGTGTATCTGCACATTTTTGATAGGGTTACGTGATAAAGCATCAGCCAGTAAGTTATCTTTCCCAGGCTGATGGACGATAGTGGCGTTAAACTGTTGGGTGAACAAAGCCCAACGTGTCAATCTATCACTAGACATGTCAGTTTGCAGCATAAACTGAAGTGCTTTGTGATCTGTAATAATGATAACCTTGTGTCCCAGCAACATTTTTTTCCAAGCTTGCAAAGCTGTTACAAAAGCTAACGCTTCTAGTTCTGTCGTAAAGTAGTTTTCCTCGTGTTTCTTTAACTTTCGACTAGTGAACGCAATGTAGTGCTTGTTGCCTGCCTCGTCTTTTTGGTATAAGACTGCACTAATGCCTATTCTTGATGCATCAGACTCTATATAGAACACCTTCCCAAAGTCTGGGTACTCCAGTTTGACGTTGTTTCTGAGCATCTCCTTTGCTTTCTCAAAAGCCTCGCCTGCTGCGGTACTCCATTTCCATCTATTATTTTTCTTGAGTAAATCATACAGAGGAGCCATAATTTCAGAGTATCTCGGACAGTGGCTGCTAATGAATTGGCATGCGCCAACAAATTCTCTGACTTGTTTCACCTTAGTTGGCTTTGGGAACCTAGTGATCGCATCTACTTTCTGCATGTTTGGATGATATCCATCCTTATCAATGGTATGCCCCAAGTAATTGATCTCCTTCTTCAAGAATTGACATTTTCCAAAATTGACCTTGATATTGGCCTCCCTTAAATTTTCAAACAACTTTCTCAAATGCACTAAATGTTCTGCGGCGTTGGGTGAAGATACAATTAAATCGTCAATGTAGCAGATTACATTCTCCTTTACTTCGTCAGTGAGCTTGCTATCAAGTGCTCGAATAAGTGCTGGTCCACTGTTGACCATTCCAAAAGGCATTCTCACAAAGACCCATGACGTCTGGTCAAATAAGAATCCAGTGTACTGCATACTTTCTTCCTCCAGTTGAACTTGGTAAAACGAAGATGTCAAGTCAAGAACACTGAAACATGCTCTCCCTTTGAACTTTCTAAGCAGATCTCTAATCTTAGGTGGTCGGTCATTTTCTGGAAGAATCTTCAAGTTGATGGTCCGAGCATCGAGACAAAGACGTATCTGACCATTACTTTTCTTGACTACAGTGATGGGGTTTATGTAAGACGACGCCTGTTTTTTAATAATCCCGTCTACCTCCATTTTTCTGATCAACCCTCGTACTTCTTGATAGTATTTCTCAGGTATGGGGTATATTCTCTTTTGGTAAGGGGTTTCATCGGTTAGCCTTATCTTATACTTATAGTCTTTAATCAATCCAGGCTTTTCATCAAAAATATTTTGGAATTCCTTTATCAAATCCTCAAATTCCCCCTGAATTTCTTCAAATCCTTCAGTTTTTCTACTGGGTATTTCTGTTATATTCTCCACTTCATTAATAATGGTATTTAAAATTTCTTCCCTAAGGCCTATCTCCAGGCTGTTTTTCACGTCCTGTTCTTCGATCTCTTCTGTAATCATGTACCCATCATTAAAGCTAATACTCCTATTCTTCATGTCAATAATGGCTCCAACTTTCGATATTAAATCGATTCCTAGCACAATATCGAAATGGATCTTGTTCACCACAATAAAGATCTGTTCATAATTCCTTCCATTAATTTCAAAGTTCAACAGCACTTGGATCTTGCATTTCACTGCATTGTCTTGGAAAATTCCTCTCACTTTGACGGTAGAAACAGGTAAAACTGTCATGTTTTCTCCTTTTAACAGACTTTGATAGCATTCATCAGAAATGATGGAAATAATTGCGCCAGTATCCATAAGAGCTTCATACTGTTGGCCATCTATCAGTACAGAAATAATAGGTAAGGCACATGGTCTTTCCTCTTTGACGATTCCCCTCTCTTCTAATAAATCCTCATCAGTTACTTCGTAAATTTCATTAATGGTAATCATGTGTGGTGTGGCAATGTATTCATAATTTCTCACTGTCGTTGAGAAATCGGCGTTTTTTTTTTGTGTTACCAATCTCAAAGTTCCCCTGCTGACTTGTAGAAGGACCAGGATCGATCACTACATCCTGTCTTTTCTTTTGGTTTTCAGCTTCCTTTTCTCGTAATTCCTTCAGATACTGCTGACTTTCTTTCTCTCTCTCTTGATACTTGTCGGGTGTCATAACCTGACCTTGAGAATTCTGATTCTGATTCTGGTACTGGTTATTTCTATTGTAGTTTCTATTATAACCATTGTTGTAGTATCTACCTCTTCCGTTGTTATAATTCCCTCTATTATTATTCCAGCCTCGTCTTTGCTGATATGGACGGTAACCTTGGGATCTGTTGTTGCGGAAATAATTATTCCTGTGAGGACCTACATTTTCAGTTTTTTCTTCCTCAGGCTTATCAGTTTGCTGCACTTGATCCATGTAGACCGTATTAACGTCTTTGAATTCGTGCCTCTGACCTTTTTGTACCAAATTTGGCATTGGACTCGTGTAGTCAAGCCTTCTCAATAATTCGTCCATACTGGTCAAATCTCTGATATTTGACGATATGATCAGTCTTCTTACCTCCACAGGCAGCATACGTGAAATCGCATCTATCAACTGCTCTGTTGACAATGGGGGTTGCAAAAATCCCAAGCGCGATAACTGACTCGTGAAGAAATCAGTGTACCGTGTTGGAAGAGTACCTGAATACTTCCTCGAGTATACCTCAGCTCTTAATGAATTCTGAGCTTCTATTGACCAGAATCGTTTTATCAGTGCCTCTGCAAATTCGTCAAAATTGCTGAAAGTGTACCGAAATGTTCTAAACCATTCAAGGGGTCCTCCAGCTAGAAATCTTTCTACGATTCTCATCTCTCTCTCTCTAGGAATGTGGGCTTCTATGAAATAGTCTTTGAGGTTCCTGATATATTCAATCGGTGTGAGACTATCAGTGTTGCTAAATTTTTGAGGTTTGTCTTCAAAATTTCGGATGACTGTCACATTTCTCGGAAATGAATCCATATAATGTTTCCCACTATCACGATACTTCCATTCAGGTTCAATATTCCTATCCTCTTCTTCTTCCCTGAATCTGGATATACGTTCCTCAGGACTAATATCTCTCTCTTCTGTAGCGAGGTTACATCTTCTCACGTAATTTCTATCCTCTTCACCAGTCAATCCTTCAGTATCCTTGTCTGTGATTTCCGTGATGACTTTCCTAATCAACTCTTCCTTGTAGGTTTCCATCATGCTAGCTTCTCCTAGTTTCAAATTCTGAAGTTTGCTCGTAGTTTCATTAACATCAGAGACAACCTTATGAATATGTTCCTCTAACGCAGTCTTTAATGCTTGCACGTCCTGACCTATCTGAGTTCTATCCTCTACCTGCTTTTCGGATAGCGAATCCATCCTTACATTCAAGTCTTTCCTGATCTGAACTACTTCATTATTTATGTCTACTTGTGTACTGGCAAGTTTTCTTTCAATTCGCTCCTGAATCTGATCGACATGTTCCCCACTTGACCTGTTCCATTCATCTTTCCACACCGTTACATTTGCAGTTAACATTTCCGCGATATCTACCTCAATGTCTTCCTTAAGTAAACGATTGTGATCTAATACTTGGGTTCTCATGACCTCTACATCGTATTTTAAACCAGCTAAAGAAGCTGTTGTCCTAACAGACTCGTCAACTAACCGAGTTGTTAATGCACTAATGTTACGAGTACGAAGCGTTTTTGAAGTTTCAATTTCCTCCCTAACTTTGTTAACATCAGTTTGAACTTTAGCAATGTCTATAAAAACAGTATTGACTTCTACTTGTATCTTATTGATATCGCTTTGCATATCATTAACATCTGAATGAATATTATTGATGTCAACTTGAACATTTGACACATCAGTTCGAGCATTTCTAACCTCTCTTTGAACTTCCTCTACTTTGTCTTGTACAGTAGCAACATCATTCCTAACAACAATTACTTCAGCTCTAGCACATGAAATATCACCCCGGACATTAGCAACATCAAGATTCAACATAGTAAGATCTTTCTGTACCTTAGAAACATCTATTTTAACATCAGACACATCTTTATGCACATTGGATAAATCTTTATGGACATTGGACACGTCTGTGCGCATGTCAGTTACAGCATTCTCAATTCCCTGGGTATTGATCTGTAAACGCGACACATTATTTTCTAGGTTTGCAGAACTGGTCTGAAGAACTTTCAAACTTTCATCCAGCCTAATAGACAAATTACTAGCATTCTCCTCCATCATCTGCTTCATTCGACTAGCATTCCTAGCTTCCATCTCCCTCGCACTTTCATCCATGCTAGCTTTCATTTCTCTCGCACTTTCATCCAGCCTAATAGACAAATTAGCCGACAAACTGTTGGACATCTCCTCCAACATCTTCCTCAGACTCTCATCTGCCATTTCAATAATATTTCAATAATAAACTGCTTTAGGGACATACATCAAACACAGCAAAATAACAACATCTGAGCAACATTTTTCACCATATATAAATTTGAGCAATTTTCTGTCTTAAATCTAACTTATAATTACCTTATAATTAACTTTCGTAGACACTTCATGTTGAAATAAACTCAAGCACATGTTCAAGTTTCCTTGGTTCATTTTATAATATCCTAACACAAATAATTTACATTTATAATCCAAATAGTTTAATTTTATCTTTAATATGACTAAACATGTCATAAGCCGGTCAAATAAAATAAGATTCCAGATCATAGGCGATTTTTCTACGTTTCCAGCCTATTTAACCTCTCTCAAGTTGTATAAGACCTGATCTTTTCTGAGTGTAATTTTCCTAATACAACACAACATTTTATTCCTATATAATCACACTTTCAAATTCTACAATTGGCCAAGACATCTAACAAAGAATCAACCTCTTTATTTGAGTCTTCACAATCCCTTTGACATCGATAACTTGGTAATCCAATGTTATTCGAACACTCCACAGATTGCGGTGTCAATTCTACTGCAATAACTTGGTAATCCAATGTTATTCAGTCGAACGTGCCAATCGAGCCAATCGTGCCCCACACGTTGATTGCGCCAATCCTACTGTCCCCGTTATCCGGATAGTAGGCTGTCAGATATCCGCCCCCTCAATCGGATTGCCAATAATCAAATGCACCGGCGCAGCTACATCAATGAAAATGGCACTGACAGATACTATCGAGATTAGAGCACAATAGTTAACAAGAAATTATTGTGGAACACACCAAAATATACGGGGGTTCATACTTACCTTCTACTTACCTTTTAAATTTATCTCGGGGACTGGGTTGTCAACTGGATCACTTAAAGTATGCCCACACAATAACCTCCACCATGATATTTAAAATGAACCATAACGAAGACGAGAAACTTTAAACTGCACAATAATTTATTTCACATAAAGAATGAATTTACAAAATTAAAACAACAAAATCCACGTGGCAATCATAAGCCATCGACCACATAACCATGTCCTCCTGTAGGACTGGTATACTCTACATACAATGTTTCAGCTTTCTCAAGCTCAAAATAACGTAATTATAATAATGCACTTGGAATGGAAACGGGATTTGGGACGAGACACATATCAATTGTTTTGCGTGTTTATATACTTCACATTTTATTTATAGCCACAAGGCTATTATGTAAACGTCCTTGGCCTCTATCATACAGTTGTCCGGGCCAGCTGCAATGCACCTGCATCGTCAAAGTGGACTCACCCGTCTGTTCAACCCTAGCATAAGCGAGTTACATCAGAGCTTAGCTCTCCTTTCAAAACACGTTAAATGTCCACTTCTCAACTGAAATGTTATCACGCAAATCTTTTAAATGCTCCATTCAAACACCAGTGGAATACTCCAATAATCCTAAATCATGTTTAATTGTTCAATCCACTTGCTTAATTAGCGTTGTTTAGAGTATAAAAACAAAACTCCTAATGTTTATAACAAAAGTTCATTAATTATTTATAACAATAATAAATTGTTTATAACAATGTCAAACGACAATTGAAAATTTTTATACACGCCTCTATTAATCCCTTTCATTACAAATTGTTATCAAAGATATTTACAAAATTATTTACAATATTAATATTGTTTATATTATTTATACAAGAAATACATTAAACCACACGTTTATCCGGTTGATAATTACTCAAATTGTGTTGATATAATCGACCAATGAAGGTTAGTTATATTTAACTGTCAAATTCAGGTTTAATAAGGTTTAATAATAATTATAATTATTTGTGACGGTAACCTCCATTCAAAATCTTTATCTCAAATTATTTAACACTCTTGTTAACTTTAACAGTATTTTCACATGAATAACTTTCAAAGAACCAGGACAATACATTCAGCGGAAAAATACTTCGCTCAAAACGCACAAAATTGCACAAAAATAGGCCCAGAATTCATCATATATCTTCATATATATGGCATCAAAATCCTCCAAACTACATACAAAAACCTCCATTCAAAATCTTTATCTCAAATTATTTAACACTCTTGTTAACTTTAACAGTATTTTCACATGAATAACTTTCAAAGAACCAGGACAATACATTCAGCGGAAAAATACTTCGCTCAAAACGCACAAAATTGCACAAAAATAGGCCCAGAATTCATCATATATCTCAATATATATGGCATCAAAATCTCCCAAATTACATACAAAAACCTCCACTCATAAATTCAACAACTTCATTAATTACTGTGGGAACCTCCTTCATTATTCAAGGGCATTACTCATCAGCGACTTTTACACGTCCACTGAACTAACGATTATACATCCATTGTTCCTCTTCAAAAATTCTTATATTCATCAATTGTATTAATGACTGTTATTATTTAACCTTCGTGGGTTTCATTCATGAATCGATATGAAGTAAAAATTTGCCAATCACAAATAAATTTAATAGCAAATACGATTAGACACTCCTCCCTGGTCTATCAAAATTGAGATTAATATCATCAAAGTAACGCAGTATAAAAATACTATCTTCAATCAAAGTTCATCTAAACTGCATAAATAGTCGAATAGAATACAATTAGACTGTGGAATGCAAACATTATTGTTCCAATCTATAATTGAGAAAAACTCCTATCAAATGTTCATTACTATAGTGTATTCAATAAATCGTAATCAAAGTTCATATTTCATAAAATTGTCTATAATGCAATGATAAATGTCTATGTTGCAATCATGTTCATAAGACGACTAGTATTTCAAAGATCGTCGATAACGTATTAGATTTTAACGCTCTAAAATCATTTAATTATTCTTCTTTCTTGAGGATGACAGAAAATTGGTCAAAGTAATTTGCTGAATAGAATTACTTTAATAAAATGACACGCTGTCTGAATTCAAATCTGCCATAGAAATCATTAACTTTACAGTCAAATCGTGACTACAAAAATATGCAAATTACTGAAAGAATCTAATTATCAGTCTCAACTGATCCAAAATTATTTAACTATGCCAATGACATAACAATGTCTCAATAAAACGAAGAAAAAGGCATAAATCATCGAAGTGTACTGAGTACAGAAATATTAATCAAGAAAATGGGGCAAAAGATAGGACAGAAAATATGGGAAGAATGGTTGCTCAGATATCGCCACATGACTCAAATAATACAAGAAACGTTCACGACTACCTTATCTGTGGATTGAAGTTCTAGAGGAAAGTTTTCAAAGAAAACTGCTGTTGGTTCCATTTCACCAGCGTGAAGATGTGCTCCGACCTCGAACCTGGAATCAGCGTCCTCGGAGAATCGAACTGCTTCCTCCTCCGGAAATTGCACTGCTCCATGTATCCGAAAGACATCCTTCTGGCAAAATTCTTCTTTGTGAGCCGGGTCCTCCCTGGCCTCTCTTGAAAGTTCCCTGAAGTTCCAGTCGTAATTCGCCATTAAGTTTATTGCAGTTATTTCCGCAGAAATATTCATAATCGTGGAGTATGATGATATTTCCACTGTCATTTGATATAATTCAGCGATGGATTCACGATGCATGAGTGTAGTTGGATGTTCACTACATGCTCGCTTTTGTAGAATGGCGATTAACGAAGTTCCATGCTGTTACTTCACTCCATCGATATATGTCCCAATTGCATTAAAGCCTTAGCCTTCCATCTCAACTTCTGTTATAATCATTGAAAGCACTGCAAGACTATAATGTTCCATAGTAGAATGTATCGTTGTATTACCGAACGTATTCTTCAATATCACGGTTGCGATATACGTGTCAGCCGTAGTGTATAATGTGGTAATTTAAAAGTGCCTCTCAGGTGGCGAGAAAATCACTTTTGTCTGCAGCCTTAAAATGCCAATATCTTTCAAATTATAACTGTGAAATTGTTCAAATCTTCTACACACCTCAATGTTGTACTGCCCAATTGAATTATAATAAAAGCAGAAGTTAACTCTGGATATCTTATCTGGTAGAAACGTTAATGTGAGCGTTACAACTTCACCTAGTTTCGAACAGCGTAAAATGGAACTGCTCCGTGTTCGTTCGATGCGCCGGGCTTTAACCACACGCTAAAGATGACTTGCTTCACTTATTCACTCGACAATGACTATCTGACATCTGAAATATATATGCGTTATCAGAATATCAGATATGCGGTTATGAGAGATATGAGAGCTCCTCTCTCCTGTGCACGACCTTTTATCAACTTCTTAAGGGGCGTATCCATCCCTTCCATAGCTCGTTGCTCCGTCATTGCTAGAAGTTTTAACTTTGGCTATACTTGACGGATTTTCAAATTTCAAAAACTCAAAATTAATTTCTTCAAAATTCCAAACCAATGCCATAACTGAAAATAGTTTTCCACAAATCTGCACGCCAAAAGTAATTAAATATCGTAGTTTCAGCAATCTCCGTCTTCCTTCCAAACTATCGTTCATTGGTTCGAGTCTCTCCTCCAATAGCGTAACTTCTTCCTTAGCACAATACCTTGTTTCCTGCGACTGCGTCGTAAATCTAAGAGCTTTCTCGAACAAAATCATGACGTCACCAAGAATCTCAGCTCAACCAGCCTACTTGCATGAATTCTACGTCATCCGTGCCTACGTCATGAATATACACGTCACAACTATGACATCCATAACTTTATTCATATTTGCCAATACAGCCATCGTGGTCTCAATATAATTCAATTTACGGGGGCAGTACCATCCCGGCATTTGCCCGAAGACGAAGTGGGAAACCACGGAAAACCACTTCGAGGATGGCTGAGGTGGGAATCGAACCCCCTCTACTCATTTGGAACACCCGAGGCTGAGTAGACCCCGTTCCAGTCCTCATACCACTTTTCAAATTTCGTGGCAGAGCCGGGAATCGAACCCAGGACCTCCGGGGCGGCAGCTAACCATGCTGACCGCTACGCTACGGAGGCGACTTAATATAATAATATTAATAATAATAATAATATTAATAATAATAATAATCATCATCATAATAATAATAATAATAATAACCAGGGCTAGATTTGTGACGGTACGCACCGGTACGCCGTACCGAAACCTCTGTACGGGGGAAAAGTCGAATATATAACATAATTTTTAGAACTGTGGAACGTTAGTTGTAAGTCAAGGTCAACTTGGCCTTTGACTGGACTGTACTTCAAAGTACCATACGTGGAATCTTGGCTGTTTCGAGGACGGCACTCCGCTCTGGATACTAACAGCAAGGTGAGAGAGAGGAGGCACATACAACGAAAACTTTTCTAAACTTTGGACAATTTTATAAACTGTGCGGTGAAACATGTTTCAGTACAGTGCCTTTTATAATAAATAATTATTTCAGAAAACTGTAAAAGACAAAATCATAAAACAAGAAATAAGAGATTGTTGGTGAGCATGAGTGTATTTTCAAACCGAATGTGTTTTTTAATTACGTAAAAAAATGAAATTGAAATAATGTACATTGTTTGAATGGTAGCCTAGTTGGCCTACATTAAAATGTAATATAGGCCAACGGCTATGGTAAGGAAAATGTTGATACAGCAGTCTCAATTTAATTTAAAATTTCAATCAAAATTCGATTACTATTTTGTTCAATGATTAAATTTTAAAGGTGTTCAGAATAGCGTAAAAATATCGTTTTGAGAACTCTATATTTCAATATTCCATGAAGTTCACCCCTCTCTCACCACCACCCGGTAGCGCACAGTACCGGAACCTCTTTCTTTACAAATCAAGCACTGATAATAACAATAATAATCTTCATCACATCATCACCACCATCATCAATGATACTGTGTAAAAATTGCAATATAATGCCAACATTTCCCCAATAACCAACTTCAGAAATAAATTATTCGGGAATATACTATAGGTGTTGATCTTAATTTTATTTTTTCTTTCTTTCTTTCTTTCTTTCTTTCTTTCTTTCTTTCCTTCCTTCCTTCCTTCTTAATGTCAATTCCTGGGGTAAAAGGGATTACGAGGACAATGAAGAACAATGGACATTTCCCTGTTTGCTAAGCCACTGCATTTCAGGTTAACTGTACTGTTCAACTAGGCGTAGAAAGATTCGATCATCTACTGTATTTACCTGTGCAACAACAGATGCGAGGTCTTAAATCAGTTTTTGCGAACACACGCTATGTGATAAAGCTAAATACGTGTCTTTATCTTACAGACTGAAATTCCACCCGAGTATTGCAGGAATAACAACAGTTTTATATAATAAAACTAGTTATCTTCGAAATAGCTCTTGTTAGGACTTAATAATTTAATTATAAACCATACTATGATTTATAAAATAGGAACACATGGCGTGTAATTGAAGGGATTCGGTCAACATGGTGATAGCCTTCATTTTCTAAGCTACAGCATAATCAATGTTTGCCAAAATCCTCTCACTATAATTTAAGTTCATCGTGTCGTATGTCCATGAGCTACGGTTTCATGAACATACTTGTTCAGCGTTTGAACGATATTGTTTGATTTTATGTAATTAATTGTTTATGTTACCTATTCTGTAATTTTGTAAGTTATCATTATGTTTGCCAGTCCTTCTGAAAATACTCTTTATAAAATGGTAACACTTGCTAGTACTGTACATACAGGCGATGTACAAATGAAATATATTATAAATCATGTTGTTATAGTAAAGAAGAGAATCTATTAATGTTAATTAAACCATCTGCTCCTCGATTGTTTGACAGTCCGATATTTAAATGTAGCCCTACAGCTTCCGATTTCACTTCCTCTTGATGCAACTGATTCACACCATACCAACACAAATTCTATCTGTCTCAATGTTGAGAATCTTCACACTGAGACCCAAAGTGTCATTACGTTATAATGTTGGTCCAGAGAGACGTTCTGTAGTTGAAAGAGTCTGTTTCCACTTAACCTGCACCTCAGTAAAAAAAAAAAAAAAAAACATCTGGATATTCTCTCATTGACACAGAGTTGATAAGGTGGACTTCATGCCATAATGTTTCTTTATTTTGCAAAGCAAGATATTCTTCACCTGAATTTACTGAGACTCTGTTGCATTTCTGTTGTTTTGCTCCTCTTACTTTAGTGTTACTCGTATTCCTTTGTAAAACTTAAGGTTCGGCTGTTGATTCCATCTTTTCGCCACTCATCCATTCTCCATTCTCATAACGTGTCCAAATCATTTCATCCTTCATCTGCAATTTTTAGCCTATTTTCATTTATGAACAAGTAGTTCCGTGAAGAACTAAATAGCCTATTTTCATATATCCTACTTATATTAATTGCCTCTATCAACATACAAATTGTCAGTTTGATTGCTGTAATAGATTCGTAGATATTGAGAACCGTCTAAATATTTTGGATGGTCACCATGCTGGATTTCTACATTTTAGGCCTTATATTTATGTACTATTACATGAAGATTATTGTGTAGGTGTTTTATTCAAACTTCAATCGCATGATTAGGACACAAAAAATAAAAGCTGGATTTTAAAATTTCCCTCAGCCGCCATCTTGTGGTTATGAAAATAATTTAAATGAATTAGATGCCAGTCGATTAAAATTTGTATAAGCATATACCGTACCAAGTTTCACTGCGCTCGGATGGTTAAAACGCAAGAAACGTCAATTTGAATCTTTAAATTTCGCGTCGCCGCCATGTTGGATTTGTGCTCGCTAGGTTATTGAACGTCCCGTAGGTGAACTTATGCTTATAGCCTCTATACACTTACAAAATTTCAGTTTGATTGTTGTAGTAGATTATTAGATATTGAGAACCGTCTAAATATTTCGGATGGTCACCATGCTGGATTTTAATATATGTAGGCCATAGAGTTATGTACTCTTAGAGGATGATTATTGTGTACGTTCATTATGCTAATGTTGATGTTGATCGCATGATTAAAACACAAGAAATAAAACTTAATTTTCGAAATTCGCACAGCCGCCATCTTGAGGTTACGTTAACAATTGAACTAAATTAGATACCAGTGTATTACAATGTGTATAAACATTTCCTGTACCAGATTTCATTGCGGTTGGAACATTAAATCGCGAGAACGGTCTATTTAAATTTTTCAAATTCGCTTGACCGCCATGTTCGTTTTGTAGTTAACCGGTTTTTGAAAGTCTTACAGATGAACTTCCAGTAGTGTCTTTATCTCCGTACAAAATTTCAGGGTGATACCGCTAATAGTTTCAGAGATATAGAATGCTAGTGAAATAATTGGCACAGCCGCCATCTTGAGGTTATGTTAACAATTGAGCGAAGTTAGATGTCGGTGCATTACAATGTGTATGAACATACACTGTGCCAAGTTTCATTGCGTTTGGTTGGTTAAATCGCGAGAAACGTCTATTTAAAAGTCGCAACTTCGCTTGGCCGCCATGTTGGTTTTGTAGTTACCAGGTTTTCAAACGTCACATAGGTGAACTTCTAGTAGTTTCCTTTATCACCGTACAAAATTCCAGGGTGATATCGGTAATTGTTTCGGAGATATTGAATGCTGGTGAAATATTTCGCACAGCCGCCATGTTGGATTGGTGAGACGTAACAAAATTTGAAGGGCACGGTCGGGGTCGCCCGGAATAGTGCTATGAACTTACCGAGTTTCATTGACATCGCACCAGGCGTTTAAACGTTATTAGGGGGACACACACACACTCCTCACACACACACACACACACACGCACACACACACGGACAAGAGGTGATCTCATAAGCCTATTTTTTCAAAATTGAAAATAGGCTAAAAATAGGCTTATGAGATCACCTTTCGTCCGTGTGTGGGTGTGTGTGATGGATTTTTGTGCCCCCCCCCCCCAATAACTTCTAAACGGATGCAGCAATTTCAATGAAACTCGGTAAGTTCATTGAACTATTCCGGGCGACCCCGACCATGTACTTCAAATTTTGTTACGTAACACCAATCCAACATGGCGGCTGTTAGAAATATTTCACTGCCATACTATATCTCGGAAACTATTACCGGTATCACCATGAAATGTTGTACGGAGATAAAGGGCGCTACTGGAAGTTCATCTATGAGATTTTCAAAAACCGGATAACTACAAAACGAACATGGCGGCCAAGCGAATTTGAAAGTTTTAAATAGACTTCTCGCGATTTAATTATCCAAACGCAATGAAACTTGGTACAGAAAATGTTTATACACATTGTAATGCACTGGTATCTAATATAGTTCAATTGTTTATATAACCTCAAGATGGCGGCTGTGGGAATTTCAAAAATTGAGTTTTATTTCTTGTGTTCTAATCATGCGATTGAAATCAACATTTGCATAATGAACGTACACAATAATCATCATCTAATAGTACATAACTCTATGGCCTACATACACACATCAAAAAAAGTTTTGCATCACCTCGGTTCCAAGAGTTCCGGAACCGTTAAATACAAAGGGAATAGAGATCAACACAAACAACATTTCAGCTCGTTTTATTGCTCATGAGACCCACACATTGCATGTTGTACCATCATACAGCTAGACTTTCAGCATTTGTGGTCCAGATTGCAGTACACACCACTACCTCTAATACCCAGTAGCACGTCCTCTTGCATTGATGCATGCCTGTATTCGCCGTGGCATACTATCCACAAGTTCATCAAGACACTGTTGGTCCAAATTGTCCCACTCCTCAACGACAATTCGGCGTAAATCTCTCAGAGTGGTTGGTGGGTCAAGACGTCCATAAACAGCCCTTTTCAACATATCCCAGGCATGTTCGATAGGGTTCATGTCTGGCGAACATGCTGGCCACTGTAGTCGAGCGATGTCGTTATCTTGAAGGAACGCATTCACAAGATGTGCACGATGAGGTCGAGAATTGTCGTCCATGAAGACAAATGCCTCTCCAATATTCTGCCGATATGGTTGCACTATGGGTCGGAGGATGTCATTCAGGTATCGTAAAGCCGTTTCGGAGCCTTCCATGACCACCAGTGGCGTACGTCGGCCCCACATAATGCCACCCCAAAACATCAGGGAACCACCACCTTGCTGCACTCGCTGGACAGTGTGTCTAAGACGTTCAGCCTGACCAGGGTGCCTCCAAACACGTCTCCGACGATTGTCTGGTTGAAGGCATATGCGACACTCATCGGTGAAGAGAACGTGATGCCAATTCCGTGGGGTCCATTCAGCATGTTGTTGGGCCCATCTGTACCGCGCTGCATGGTGTCGGGGTTGCAAAGCTGGACCTCGCCATGGACGTCGGGAGTGAAGTTGCGCATCATGCAGCCTATTGCGCACAGTTTGAGTTGAAACACGACGTCCTGTGGCTGAACGAAACGCATTATTCAACATGGTGGCATTGCTGTCAGGGTTCCTCCGAGCGGCAATCCGTAAGTAGCGGTCATCCACTACAGTAGTAGCCCTTGGGCGGCCTGAGCGAGGCCTGTCATCGACAGTTCCTGTATCTCTGTACCTCCTCCATGTCCGAACAACATCGCTTTGGTTCACTCTGAGACGCCTGGAAACTTCCCTTGTTGAGAGCCCTTCTTGACACAAAGTAACAATGCGGACGCGATCGAACTGCGGTATTGACCTTCTAGGCATGGTAGAACTACAGACAACATGAGCAGCGTACCTTCGTCCTGGTGGAATGACTGGAACTGATCGGCTGTCGTACCCCCTCCGTCTAATAGGCCCTGCTCATGAATGGTTGTTTACATCTTTGAGCAGTTTTAGTGACATCTATGAACAGTCAAAGGGACTGTATCTTGGATACAATATACACAGTCAACGTCTATATGCCGGAGATCTGGGAACCGAGGTGATGCAAAACTTTTTTTGATGTGTGTATATTAAAATCCAACATGGCAACCATCCGAAATATTTAGACGGTTCTCAATATCTATTAATCTACTACAGCAATCGAACTGAAATTTTGTGAGTGTATAGAGGCTATAACCATAATTTCACCTATGGGACGTTAAATAACTTGGCGAGCACAAATCCAACATGGCGGCGACACGAAATTAAATATTCAAATGGACGTTTCTTGCTTTTTAACCATCCGAGCGCAGTGAACTTGATACTTATACAAATTTTAATCGACTGGCATCTAATTCATTTAAATTATTGTCATAACCACAAGATGGCGGCTGAGCGAAATTTTAAAATTCCGCTTTTATTTCTTGTGTCCTAATCATGCGATTGAAGTTTGAATAAAACAGCTACAGAATAATCTTCATGTAATAGTACGTAAATCTAAGGCCTATAATATAAAAATCCTACATGGTGACCATCCAAAATATTTAGACGGTTCTCAATATCTACGAATCTATTACAGCAATCAAACTGATAATTTGCATGTTCATAAAGACAATTGATCTTAGTAGGATATATGAAAATAGACTGTTTAGTTCTTCACGGAACTACTTGTTTTTTCACAAAAGCTTTATTATATTTTAGCCTGCGTTCTTATTATCTTATTCTTTAATTTATTTATTTTCGTCTTCCTTACCATACTGCGGAGAAACTTCATTTCCCTAGGTTCAAGACGGCTGTCTTCTCTATTGGGCATTGGGCTTGTTTCAAGTCTGTAAGTGGTTATTGGAACGAAATAGCAGGAGAAAATAATGATAACCTACAAAATGATAGAAAATTTACAATCTTAACACTTCCTTATTTCCATAAAATCAAACAATATTATTAACCACTGACCTGATTTGCTAATGACATTGTAGCTCATGTAATAATGGGGGGGGGCCATTTGTGTGAGAAGTGTTTCATTAAGTGTATAAATGACACTAGACAACAAATTTTAACTTTTTGTTTTTTACAAAGGCCAAAATGGTTGATTTATATGGATTTGAGTGTGTCGAAGTTTTAAATGACAGTTAACAAGTAGTTCCGTGAAGAACTATACAGCCTATTTTCATATATCCTGCTCATGTTAATTGCCTCTATCAACATACAAAATTTCAGTTTAATTGCTGTAACAGATTCGTAGATATTAAGAACCGTCAAAATATTTCAGATGGTCGCCAGGTTGGATTTTTATTTTTTGTACTATTACATTAAGATTATTGTGTACGTGTGGTATTCAAACTTCAATCGCATGATTAGAACACAAGAAGTAAAAACGAGATTTTAAAATTACGCACAGCAGCCATCTTGTGATTATGCAAACAATTGAAATAAATTAGATGCCAGAGGATCAACATTTGTATAAGCATTTAACGTGCAACGTTTCACGGCACTCGGATAGTTAATTCGCGAGAAACGTCCATTTAAATATTTATACTTCGCGTCGCCGCCATGTTGGATTTTTGCTCACCAGGTTACTGAAAGTCCTATAGGTGAACATATGTTAATAGTCTCTATGAACATAAAAAAAATCAGTTTGGTTGCTGTAAAAACTTCATAGATATTGAGAACCGTCAAAATATTTCGGAAGCTCGCCATTTAGGATTGTTATATGTATAGGCCATAGAGTTATGTACCATTCAAGGACAATTATTGCCTAGGTTCATTATTCAAACTTTCACTTCGATCGCATGATTACGACACAAGAAATAAAAACTTAATTTTAAAATTTCGCACAGCCGCCATCTTGAGGTTATGTAAACAATTGAATTAAGTTAGATGGCTGTGCATTACAAACTGCAAAATCATTTACTGTACCACATTTCACGGCGCTCAGAGAGTTAAATCACGAGAAAAGTCTATTAAAATATTTCAAATTCGCTTGGTCGCCATGTTCGTTTTGTACTTTACAGGTTTATGAAATATACATAGGTAAACTTGTATCAGTATCCTTTATCACCGTACAAAATTTCAGGGTGATATCTGTAATAGTTTCGGAGATATAGAATGTCAGTGAAATATTTCGCACAGCCGCCATTTTGAGGTTATGTAAACAATTGAACTAAATTAGACTTCAATGCATTACAATGTGTATAAACAATTGCTGTACCTAGTTTCATTACGTTTGGATAGTTAAATCGCGAGAAAAGTATATTTAAAAGTCTCAACTTCGCTTGGCTGCTATGTTGGTTTTGTAGTCACCAGGTTTTTGAAAGTCTCATAGGTGAACTTCTAGTAGTGCCCTTTATCACAGTACACAATTTCAGGGCGATATCGGTAATAGTTTCGGAGATATTGAATGCTAGTGAAATATTTCGCACAGCCGCCATGTTGGATTGGTGAGACGTAACAAAATTTGAAGGGCACGGTCGAGGTCGCCGAGAATAGCGCTATGAACTTACCGAGTTTCATTGAAATCGCTCCAGCCGTTTAGATTTTATTAGGGGACACACACACACACGGACAAAAGGTTATCTCATAAGCCTATTTTTTTCAAAATTAAAAATAGGCTAAAAAATCTATATTAGCTCAGGTTTGGAAGTTATTGAAACTTTTATATTTTTCACATATTATAATGTGACAAAAATTGTTGGGGTTATAAGCACATCTGTGGGCATTATAACAGAAGTTTTTATTCCACACAGAATCTCAAAAACTCACGTAAAAGTCACAATACAAAAAGGAGCAATTTTGATTCCATACAGTAACGCAGAAACTCGTGTCACAATACACAATGAAGACAAGCAATCTCAGACCGTGTAATCTAGAAACAAAACACAGCAATGATTAGCATTCCTGAAATAAGAAAAAACAAGAGCTAAACAGAAATAAGGACGTAACAAACTTCATATATCGTGAAAACGAGAGCTACAAAAACGAAAAGTATTGTCATTTTCGAATTCAGAGAACCAAAATCTATAAAGATTGGGTATTTTTTCATGTAAAAATTTCATTGTTGAACAGTGTAATTTTTGTATTTATTTCAAGCATTAGGAAATTAATTGCAAATCCCCACTCAATGGGGCCCACTCGTGTTGACCAACTGAAAAACATCTACCGTGGTAATACTTCAGCTGTTGAGCTGACATCACGCTACTGCAGGAAATCCTACCATGAATTCAACCGAGAATATTATATCCTACTGGCCCTCAAAATTTACTATTTTCTATCTAAAATAAATTGGATAGAAAAGTATAATAACTCATACCGACATGTTTCTTGAGAAAATACTTTCCTATTCACACTTAAACTACGCAGTCCATTTGAGTTGGAAGAAGAAAATATTCCCTTAAGGTTAAGACTAAAAAAAATGATTAATTACAAATTATAAGAATTAATTCTGGCAATTAATATAAATTAAGCAAAAAATTAAATTAGCTTATAGAAAATCAACACAAATTGCATATTA
Organism: Meconema thalassinum; assembly: GCA_946902985.2. Taxonomy (NCBI): domain Eukaryota; kingdom Metazoa; phylum Arthropoda; class Insecta; order Orthoptera; family Tettigoniidae; genus Meconema; species Meconema thalassinum. The sequence continues at coordinate 1,714,868,905 of OX336388.2, read as the reverse complement.
ATCCACATGGAAATTCATTCTTTTTGATTTGTTTTTTAATCGTATGGTGATCATAACAAGAAATGTATAAGTCCAGGTCCAAGTTTTTCAACCACACCACAGCACATTCTGAAAGATGAAACAGGTCGCTGGGGCTTCCGGAGTAGGCATGAAGAGGGCAGGGCAGGATGACATGGTCCATGGTCTGCCCCTCTTCACTGCATTCACACATTGGAGAATCCATCCAGCCCCACTTATGGCGCAAGAAATTGCAGCGTCCATGCCCAGTTCTCAGTCTGTTGAGGCGACACCATAGTTTTCTTGGGAGGTCGAATCCATTCATTTTCTGATTTGGATTTAGCTCATGAGCATTAGTACCAATTTGACCACTCTTCCCGCCAGCTCCGATTAGGATTAAAATTGTCCCTCAAGAGTCGGCCGGTCAATACACTCGCTGGTCTCCCAGATCGAAGTCGTTGTGGTGGTGGGTAACAAAATTCCGGGTGAACTAATAAGGGAGATGACCGGTTCTTCTTTGCTTCTCTCATCAGAGCTTCCTTTCTCCTCAGGTGGGGTGGTGGGGTATGACTAAGAACGGGTAGAGTAGACAAGACTAATACCCGTTAATCGTAAGCAGTCAGCCGAGGCTCCCCATGAACTACCGCAAATCTTGTGTAGGATGTTATTCCTTGTAGTGATTTTGTGAGAGAGCTTGGTGAGATGTTCTTTGTAGCTCGGTGTTCTGTCCAGAGTGACTCCTAGATATTTCGGGAAATGGTTGTACTTTACTTTATCACCAAGGAATAAAACAGATGGCTCGTAGTTTGCGAGTCGGTTGCTAAGATGGAAACCTCAGTCTTAGAAGTGCTTGGGATAAACCGCCAAGACTTGAAGAATGTTGCCATTTTGTCCATGTCTGCTGAAAGAATGCCTTCTCCATCCTCAAAATTTCTGCTTTGAGCTACCAGTGCAATGTCGTCTCCATATATAAACTTAGTAGCTGAGGTTGATGGTAAGTCATGGATGTAGAGGTTGTAGAGAACTGGGGCCAATACTGATCCCTGTGGCAAACCGTAATTTAATTTTCTTTTTCAACTTTTAGAATCACCTAGGAATACTACAAACTCTCTCTCACAGAGCATGATGGAAATTAGGTTTGCAATTTCCAAGCAGGGAATTACTTCCAGCACTTTAAGAATTAGTCCATGTCGCCAGACAGTATCATATGCACATATCAGGTCAATAAGGACAGCTGTTGATTTTAACTTCTTTTGGAAGCCTGCCTCGAAGTGAGTGGTAAGAGCGAAAACTTGATCAGTACAGCTACTATTTCTTCTGAAACCAGCTTGTTCTGGAGGGATTATTCTTCAATGAGAGGTGCAATCCTAGTGAGGAGGACTCGTTCCAAGAGTTTATAAATGCAAGTAAGAAGTGCTATTGGACGGTAGTTTTCAGGTCTCTACTTCGACTTTCCAGGTTTAAGAAGGGCGATCACCTTTGATCGTTTAAACTGCTTTGGCAGTTTGTTAGTCTGAAGGATGTAAGAAAAAAGAGAAGTGATCCACTGTATACCATATGGACCCATATTTCGAAGGAATTCGTTGTAGATATTACGTATCTGGGCCAGCAGCCTTACCAGTTTTCAGCATTTTGATAGCAGCTTCAACTTCCTGAATAGAAAATGGCCTGGACAGATCCTCATTCTTCTGTGAGCCATGTTTGAGCTCGGTGAGCTTACGCTTCACAGTTTTCGTATGGCATTTATCTCTCTTGGTTCGGTTGACTTCAACCATTCTATTTCTTATATTTTCTGATGATATATTATTCTTCAAATTATTCTCAAACAGAATCTATTTCATCATTATTAAAAGCTTATGTTCTTCAATTTACCCTGAAACAGAATCACTATCAACATTGTTCAAAGCAGATAAAACCTTTGCGTTTATCCAAGTTGACATTGAAAAGGAAAAGGAAGATTGCAGTTTTACGTGACCGTGAATCTTGTGATTATGAGCCACGGGACCTCCTTTTTACGTGGAATCCGAACCACAGGACATGGCATTTCACTTCGAAAATCTCACATGCATTGACCGGGAATCGAACCCGGACCGCCTTGGTGAGAGGCATACAGCTAGACCGCTGAGCCACCACGCCCAAGTTGACATTGAGGGTCATGTACGATATGTGTTGCTTCCAGAAATTTTAAAATATTGCTAACATGCACATGAATGAGTTTTTTTTCCTAGTTATTACCTTTGTAAAGTTTTGAAGCCATATTGTCCACTGTTGCTTTATTAGTTGTAACTCTTCAGTCGGTTAACACGAATTTGTCCAAGAGAAGTGATCCACTTTATACCATATGGACCCATATTTCGAAGGAATTCGTTGTGTTGATGTGACTACAGACAAATCCGAGGGGAAAATAATAGAGTTCAGTAACGTTTGTGAGATATGCTTGCAGTACATTAGTACTACGGGATGCAGGCAGAGAAATATCGACCTTCCTGATAACACACGTTAGTTGGGCTGCATAATACAATATTATTAGGGGTAGCTGATTTACCTGGTATAATGTAAATAAACACTCCTAAAAAAAAAAAAAAAAAACTACATGTATTAATAATTATGATCACCATTAATAATGGGGTAATTTAAGACATACGATCATTAAAACAATGATGAAAGGATTATGTTTGAGAATAATTTGAAGAATAATTTGTCAGAAAATATAAGTGAGGGTTATTAAATAACATTGTTATTATACTACTCATTTAGGGGGGTTGGGGCATCTTGATCATCATCCCCGTGTACTTGGGTGTGTGTTCAACTTGTCTTATAACCTATATTTCCGTGATGATAGTAGTAGTAGTATGTGTAGCTGTATTACTGGCAGGGATGGGGTAGGTGCCCCTGGAAACGATATAAGGTACTATCCCGGAATTTGGCAGGAGAAAGTATGGTAAAACCCGTAGAAAAATCACACTCAGGATATCCACTGTTAGATTCAGGATTCAAATCTCCGATCTGACCTTCTTCTACAAGTCATCATTGCCCAGTTATAGAGCAGTTCCATGAAAGTGCTCTGGTGTGTCTATATTATTTTGCAGAAAATGAGAATTATATTTCCCCGAGCCTTTCAATTTTGCACAGGAAAGAGACCAAAGATATTGTCAAGTAAGAACTTCGTCCGAGCCTCTTATGCTTTTACCGGCATTTTAATCATAATAAACAGAAAGAATTCATTGACAAATATATTCTAGACGCTGAGAAAATAATCAATTTATTTCATAATTTAAAGAAATGTTTTTATTTATATTATTATTATTATTATTAGTAGTAGTAGTAGTAGTAGTAGTAGTAGTAGTAGTAGTATTGTTATTATTTGAAAAGAGCATTTTAAAATAAGCGATGCAAACGTTGAAATTAAAATGTAAGTGCACGTGGAAGAGGTGACGAAAACCGTAACTACCGTTGAGTGAAGTTAGTTCTACTATCGGCAGCAAATTAACTGCCTCTTTATAAACCTGGTGAAATGTAGAGAGAGAAGGGGGAGGGGGCAGGAGGCGTGTTAGTTGGAGAGAGAGAGAGAGAGAGCAGTCTTAAAAATGCTGCAGGAGTGAGAGGGAGGGAACTACATTTTGGCCCACCTCCTCTGTTACAACATCCATCCATCTCTCTCCTTCGTTCATTCTTTCTTCTTCAGCTTCTTTTTATTTCTCATGCTCGTGAAGATGAGGCGCGGGGTGGAGACTTTTGCATCCAGTCAGTGACACATGTACGCTACAAGCCGCATGTGTTGTTACAATAAGCCACCTGAAATACGGAGTGCTCACGCTACAAGCCGAATGTCAGCAGGCCGTGTGATTCACTAAGCCACCTGAAATACTGAACGCTCCCACAAGCGCTAAGTAGGCGAGAAATTGACTGTTAAACCGACAAATACCCCTTCATTTAGCGTGTCATCAAGTTTGTGAGTGCGACTGCCAGCATATCGTAAAAAAAGAAAACATGCTGTAAAATGTCAAGGAGCAGTTTAAACTGAAGACAAAATTAGTGACAATTTCACAGAACATAAATATGTTTTTAGGTGGAATTATAAATTGTGCCTTGTTTAAAATAAAATTCGTTTTTTGTGTGCAGTGACAGAATAATAAGATATGACAGCTTAACTCAAAGAAGTGTTATTAGCATCTGTTTTAAATCTGGTTGAGTAGGTGCTAATCTGGTGAATGCAAAGTGTACCTGAGCAGATTTTCTGCCACCTTGTTCCTAATATGTACAAGAATACAGCGCCCGATTCAGCGGGGTCACCCCCAACTGCCTCACATTCAGACGTCTCGACGCCTGACAAGGAAGGCGTACCCCTCGACGAGGCCGTCGGGAAGTTATTAGAAGGTAGTGTGATCCATTCAAATATTACCCTCAATAAACTTAAGATTAATGACGATACGTCAAAATTCCCCAGTGAGTTTACATCCTAAAAGGCATAATCAAAATTCGTATGTTGTTGTCGTTGCTTCATTTAGGAGCTAATTATATTCTTTGCCATCATCCCCATGTGCTTGGGCATGAGAATAATTTGTCAAATTAACCTGTGTTATGGTGTTATGTGTAGCAGTGTTCGTAACTGTAATTTGTACAAGACTGGGATATATGCCCCGATTCTGGAAATGAGGTCTAATCCCAGCATATTTATTGAATGAGAATGAAAAATTCTGGGAAAGACCACTCTTAGCATGGCAGCTGTCACGCCAGGATCACTCAGCCCTCAACGTCGATCGTGACTTATCACATTCGGGAACAACAGTTAAAAAAGATAGCTTACATAAATAAATGTAACTGTTTCATATTCTATTATTCAACTGTTCATAATATTTTAGTCACCGTGCCTACTCTAAATATAATTGAAATGATTTTGGTATTCAACTAAAAGATGTGTTCTAAAGTCAGGCAATTATATTAGTTACTTTAATCATAGGAATATATACATGTAATAAACTGTATATAGTTGCACTTCCTCTCAAATATGTTGCGTAGGCCTACTTACTTGATAATCATCAGATGTGACTCATCTTGAATATAATTGGATTATTTATTTATTTATTTATTTATTTATTATTTAGTGTTTATTTATTTATTTATTTATTCCTAAGTAGAGTAAAATGTATTTTATTGTCTGCCTGTGGGTCAGGATAAAACGAAACACGATTCGTTATGTTATTCATTCAATTACGCTTGATAACGAACCCAAAGCTTGGTTTCTGCCAGCATTGATTAGCACGCATTTCTATTATGTTTAAATTATTGTGCCTCAAACATGTATGAACTAAAGTATAAATAATGTCCACACACCTATTAGTGGTAGAAAACATTTTACATCTCATTGACCATAAAAGAAATGGTTAAATATTTATTGTGAGCTTGCTTTATGTGATTCAATTCTTCCTAATCGTACGTTATTTTGTAACATCGTGTAGCCTATTTCTACTTATAAAAAGTATGCAATATTTTTTTTTACGATTCTTTGCTTTTTGTAAATTTCAATTAATTCTCCCATTGACAAACATTTCGCAATGACAGGTAGGCCTACTTGTTGAAAGTTTACTGCTTTACTTAGCTATAACAGTTTAGGGAGCACTTAAGAACATTTTAGTTAGATATTGAGGTTTTAATGGGCGTAACAGTCAGGTCATCTGCAATTATATAACATTTTAAATAAACGCGGGAGAAAAGAAAACGTAATTTTACGTGAGTAGTCTCCTATAAAGGGTTTTATTGTTGTTATATCGATTAGGGGTTTGAGTCATCGTCGTCATTGGCCCCGTGTACTTTTGTGAGTACTGCATTTGTATGATAACCTGTGTTCCTGTAGTGACTGTAGTAGTGTGTGTAATTATATAGGTCCATACCCGGGTGAGGGATTGCGGTAGGAACCCCGGGACTTAGAAAAAATGCACCATCCCAGAATTATCCGATGTGGAGTGTAAGAGAGCATTTACATATAGGCCTGGATACATAATGCTACCGACTAGATGCTGGATCAAAGCTAAAATGCATTTATTCACATGAAGCAATGTTACGGTCTCATTTATGCCATATACGTGTTTACAGTCTTCCGAGATTGCTAAATACTTTTTGATTCACACAATGAAATAGGCAGAAAGATTGAAAGAAAGAAATGCAAACAAAGGAAGGAAGGAAGGAAGGAAGGAAAACCAAACAGACGAGCAAATTTTCCGAAATACTTACGCACGTATATATAGGCTACTACATTTCCTAATTTAATAAGTCATGACATATTTTTGCACCTTGTATGGTCTAAGGTTTCAACTTACTCCAGGAAAATGCCGGTGTGTCACCTAACCAAACTCTACGTCTACTTCCTTTCTAATCCTAGCCACACATTAGTAAAGATTTCAGTAGCAAAGCTTGTCAGATGGTTTCCTCACACATCCAAGTATATGTAGCTGCTGGCCCCTGTGTTCCATGACTTTGAATGAGATAACAAAAAGGGTGTACTTATTTCTCTAAGAAGATACTGTAACAGGATAAGAGACCGTCAAATGTTAGTTCTATTTCTACAAGCGGATTGTAAAGCCAGATCTGTTTTCCAGTAATGTGTAGCCTACGTTTAAAATAACATTGCTTCTGTTCACATACGCAGTATACTGAACTTCATTTAACCAGGTGTGCTTCACTAGCAATAATAATAATAAAATTACCGGCTTTAGGTGTAGGGGTAGCACATTTTCCTCTTAATTACGCGGCCCCGAGCTCGATTCCCAGCACCTCCATATAATTAAGATCAGACGTGAGGGCTGGGACGAGAAGCACTCAACCTTGTGAGGACATCTGAGTAGCTGACCGATTTGAGGAGTAGCAATTTGATTAGGTTATAGGTTATGAGGCTGATGGTTTCGTAGCTCCAGCCACACGTCCCCTGAAATTTGCTGGCTATGAGCTAGGAGGCAATCGTCCCTTGATTCACGTGGTCCTCAGGGCCCAATCGAGAGGATAGTCAATGTTATTATTATTATTGGTAGTAGGAAAAAAGAAAAGAAGCTTGTAGTTTTACGTGACCGTTAGTCATGTGATCATGAGCCACGGGACCTCCATTTTACGCGGAGTCCGAACTACAGGACATGGCATTTCACTTCGAAAATCTCACATGCATTAACCGGGAATCGAACCCAGTCCACCTTGGTGAGAGGCCACCCGATATTAGTAGTGGTAGTAGTAGTAGTAGTAGTAGTAATGAAGCACATTGTTTTGTTTTGTTTAATACTTAGATATTTAATTAATTCTCATAAAATATTAAGCAAACCATTACTATGCTGCCGTTATTCATTTAGGGGCTAGCGACAACGTGCCATTTTATCCCCGAGTACTTGGGTGTGCACGTGGAATCTGTGTGATAACCTGTGTTATTGTGATGGCTGTACTAGTTTGTGTATGTGGTTATCTTTGGGTATGAGGCGCCCACGGTCTGAAGTTAGGTACCATCCCAGAATTTGCCCAGAGGAAAAGTGGGGTAAATGATGGAAAACCATTTCTACGTTGACTGAGGTGGGAATCAAACCCACATCTTCTCAGTTCTACTTCATGAACTTTTACATCCGATGACCTTCAAGAAAAATCTAGCCACTGCACCACGAGTTGGTCACCAACAAATATTGATAGCTCTCATGTAAAATAGTTTGATATCAGCATCCAAACGTGAAAGGAAATACTATATTGATTGATATTGTCAAAGTGATCTGAGGTTTTGTCTCCTAAATCTGAATATTATAATTAAAATGCTGACATAAGAAGATAATTGCGCGCATGAATTGAGGCCTGATTGATTGAAAAAGAGCGCTTGGTTTAATCGTATGTACTACAGAGATACATCGCAAGGAAATACGTATATTTAATTTTGCTTGTGCAATATCTCGTAGTACGCATCGCCGCCTGAACAAAAACTGTTCGGGTTGTGGTACAAAGACTCGCATTGTTAATCCACGGCCAACCATGTGCTGGTTCGTATGATGAGTCTCTCACAAGTTAGTTTAAAGTAACGTTTTACAGTACGGCAATAAGACTTATTATTGTTAGGTGGTAGTGGTTATTGATATTATAAAGGGAGGACACAGAAGCAATCTGCCACAATTGTGATGGTTACAGACACAAACTCCATATGCAGTACGTAATTCAATAATTATAATTCCAACTATGCCAATTACTTAATCTGAACGTTATTATTATGAACCTTAAGCACCTAAATTAACGTATGAGATTTAGATATTACTATGTATTGGAAAAAAGAAAAGGGCTTCCCTAATAATAGTTGAAATACGCGCTACAATCCGGAAGTAAGCATAATAGTATTAACATATAAAAGAAAGAGTTCATTTTACCCAATAATAACAGACTACGGAAAATAATAACAATAATAATAATTTAATTTACTAAATAATAATAATAATAATAATAATAATAATAATAATAATAATAATAATAATAATAATATGCTCATTTCTAGAATTTGGCGCGCATTTCAGCAATTATTGGGAAGATTCATTTTCATCCAAAGACTAGTAATAACAAAATCTCATTTAATAATAATAGTAATAATAATAACAGCTCAGATCAGCGACAGTCGCTCAGTCATGTGGCCTGAAGATTGCTGGGTAACGCGTGGTGAGTGCAACGTGTTCCTTCGGTCGTTAGTAGTGGTTTTCTAGACGAGTGTCACTGACTATCGCATAATACAGCTACTTAGTTGTCCTCACGAGGCTGAGTGTACCCAATTCCAGCCCTGAATTTCTGAAATCTCTGATGATTCGAGAGTCGAATCTAGGAACTCCTAGGTAAGATTCAAGCGATCTGCTAGTCTGCTATCCAATATAATGCAATATAACAGTTAACCAACCAGGGTTTCGACGAGAAGCCATGAGACCAAGTTATTCCCGGACTCAGGAGACGACTGGTTTCGAACCCCACCATCGGCCGACCTTGAAAGAGTTTTTGGAGATTTTCCTTTTTCTAATTTTGGGATATGCTGCGGCCGCATCCTTACAACTTCTTACTTAATTTCATTCATCTTCATTTATTAAATTTCCTTAACTCATCTACTGAGACTGAAGTCAGGAAGGGCATCCACCTCATATAAAACTCATCTCTCTTCATCCCTGACCGCGTATAAACGCGAATAATTAGTGGTAGAAATGCAATTGCAATATAACAACTCATCCACAGACTGTAAGAATTCATCACATTGGAGCAATGTGAAACCAAATTGTGAAGATTATAAGAAGACTTTGAGGATTTTAGTATTTGTGGTAGATGCGAAATATGTCGAAACTTGTCACTTCACGTGTCACCATGTTTATGACCTGATTTATGATTGGATTCTAGGGGTATTTAATGAGCGATAAAAAGCTTACAAAAATATCACGAAGAGTGAAATTAACCATCGTGTTCTAAATGAATGCGATATTCTTCATTGTTGTTGTTGTTGTTGCTGCTGTTGTTGTTTTTGTTTGGGACTTCAGTCTTTTGACTGGTTTGATGTAGATCTCCATGCCTCCCTACCACATCTTACATCCGAGGCAATCTGATTTACGTATTCTAACCTTGATCTACCCCCTACAGTCCTTGTCCTTTACCCTTGCTTCCATAACTTAAGTTTGCTATTCCTGCGTGGCTTAGTAGTCTATGTGACCTACCAAACTATCTCTTCTCTTCATTAGCAGTCGCCAGAAACATCTCTCCTCTCCCACTCGTCTGAATACCTCTTCATTTGTTACTGTATCTACCCATCTGATCTTCATCATTCTCCTCTAATACCACATTCCAAATGCTTCTATTCTCCTCTTTTCTGCAGCACCAACAGTCTTAGTTTCACTTCCATACGGTGCATAGCTCCAGACAAAGGCTTTCAAAAATTACTTTCTAATAACTAATCTATTTTTATATCAACAGATTTATTTTCTGTAGAAATGCTTTCCTCGCTTCAGCCCACCTATTTTTTTACCCTCATTGCTTCGTCCATCACTGGTTATTTTGCTTCCTAAGTAGCAGAAGTCTCCTTCTTCCTTTAGCTTTTCACCTGCTAATTTGACGTCAATTGGGGTGTCTGATTTCTCTCGGCTGCATTCGATCTTTTTGTTTTACAAAATAAATAATTTTGAAATAAAACAATGATGTATACCTTCGTAAAAACATTAACAATTCTTGAAATATGTATTTGTTAGTATATATTGATTTCCTTTTGGTTCTAGAAAATTTCAACGGAAGGGCTTCCGTTCACGGTTTAATGCTAAATTTTCACTAAACTTATCGATCTTATGGTGCAAATGTGCATAGGCTATGCTTAATCTGTACTGTTGATTGGTATGTTAAGCTTTGTTGTATTGTATCCATATATGTATATACAATTTTACTTTTGTCCTTTTGTCTGTCTGTCTGTCTGTCTGTCGGTTCCTCCATCAATTGAAAACGATTCGACAGATTTCGTTCAAAATTGCAAATGGCTATAAGAACAACTCGGAATCACTTTAGGATGCAAAATTCAACAATACGTGCAATGCGCTTAAGGGGACCAAGGGGTGCCCTATTATATTTACCTTCGATTTACTCGTGTGATATGTCGTATGAAAGGTCGTTTATAGCTCTATACAGCAAGATTATTCTCATTACTTTCTGTAATGAAAGGGTATTTTTTTGAATTAATTATAAAAGTTGTAATTAGGAGGCTAAAATACTGAATTTGCATGCCCCACAAGATTTTAATTTTATTTTGGGGCATCATCACGGAGATAGGACTTGCAGTATCGCTGAGGCATCATTATTTTACAGTATGAGCTGAAGAAATAGTATTTTTCTTGCTTTTATCCACACTTTAACTGATTTTTTATGTTTTGCGGATAGAATCCATACCATCTTTTAGGGTATTTTCTTTTATACAGGTGGTGACACTGTTCGGACGAAAGTCTGGACCATGACGTCTATCTGTTTAACAGTCTGTTATATCTTCATGCAAATATTATCTTTTACAGAGACAGAATGAAAGCTGAATGAGACCTCGTGAAATGGCATTGCCATGACAACGTTTATCAATTTCGCAGACGGGAATAGTTTTCTTGCAATATCTCGAAATTTCACTTGCCTATATCCATACTTTATTTGATTCTTTTTGTTTTAGGGTCTTTTATTATATATGTGTGTTGCCTTTCGTGTATGAGTGTTTCAGTATTGATTTCACTTGAGGAAGGAGAGTTTTGGGTAATATAGCTTCAGATATGACTTGTTACTAATCATAAAATTTTGTCTTTAAAGTTTTTCATCACATAGAACCTGGGTCCTTTTAGTGTATGGTTTTCACTTCCAGATTTGGTCATCTGGGTGATATGGTGTTTTGAATAGGTTTGGTTTGTCTCGCGGCCACAAGGTTTCACTGCACTCGTATGAGTAGTTCTTATTTAAGTGTAGGTGGGCATATAGATTCTTAGATGATATTTAGTATGTATTTCTTATTTTCGGTATCCGTTGTTTCCTTAATCAAATACATATATTATTATGAAGCTGGGATTCTAAGCGTTTATCTGCGGACTACCATTATCCACTTGAAATGTTGCTGTTCGAAAAAACACGCAAGGCTAATACAATTAAGAAAAAGAAATTCATTGGCCCTTAAAATGTGTTAGTTAAGTTAACAATGCATACAATGATTAAAGTAGGCTCCTTAAATATGCAGTTATATTAGTGAAATATCAGGCTAAATCTATAAGCAAGCAGTATAAAGCCGTTGTACTCTCCTATTTAAGAACTTCAACACAATATTTGATCAGATGGAAATCACGCTCAAGGACTTTGAGTGTCAAAAATATTGCTAATCATAACAACGACCTTCCTGCGGATTGCACACAATACAATGTGAGCAACGGTACGATCTCTTAATATCGAATTGTGATCCCGAGCAACGCCGGGCATAATAGCTAATTATTATATAAATAATAAGGCACACAAAATAATATTATTGAACTACTATATTTTAGTCCCAATTGCTACACAGCCTATTACAAAAGAATTCCTTGTTTTAACCAATTTGTTGAAAAATTGTTAAATACCAAAATCGTAGATCCTACAAAACTTAAATTATGAATTCAAAATTCAATATGTTAGAATCATAATTTATAAAAACTTCAAACTCTAATTATATGACAATTCTGTCACTGAAGGCTAAAGAAGTGATGTGCAAGACCTATTACTTACCAATAATGACGTATGGAGCAGAAAACTTGTCCGATAACGAGGAGAGATGAAAGTAGAATACAGGCAGCCGAAATGAAATTCCTGAGGAGTATGGTACAGAAGACCAGGAGAGATAGAGTGAGACATGAAGACATTCGAAAGGAAGTGAATGTACAGAAGCTGCACGATAAGTAAAGCCCTGCGCGAATGCGGATATCCGCGGATAAACCCGCGGATATCCACAAATATTTTCGCCACGCGGATATAATTTGCATTGCTGTGCGGATAGCGGATACGCTGCGGATAATGTTTCGAGTAAATTTGCGGATAGTTTTTAGAATACAATCTTACGTTGATATTACATATTTGATATGCCAATCTACAGCTTCTTGCTTAAAAGAGGAATACTCCTATAGCCTATTGCGTACGAAATATTCAGGCACGTATTGCACTTATACACGAGAAGATCATTTTACTCATATGCTTTCAACTAGATTTTATTAAGTACCGTATGTTTGTAGTAGATGGTCTTGACATCTCATCATCATCAATTCTCACTACCAACAGTACGAGATATAATACTGTCAATAAGCTTGTTAGTTCATCGTGGTGACAGCATTATATTCCTCATGTCAGCTATTTCGCCATCTAAGCTATCTTGGAAGATCGGGATCCAGGTTTATCTGTAGATTTATTTCCAACTTGTCACTGAAGCACGTTGGCTGTGATATTGCAACATCAACTATGACATCATCTATGCGAACATGGATGGGTCTAGAAGCAGAAGGATGATGACTGACTTGGAATTTCCGGCCAAATGTCGATCCCATCCTCCAAGCGTAAAGAGATGTTAACGTAGTGAATGTTACCGCGACCGTGAGTATGATTATCATTTCACCAACATGGATAAACTATAATAAAATAAAACGAGGTGAATATTCAATAGCGCGTGAAACAAAGCTCAAGTCAACGATATGGCAGACGTTTGGTTACGTTTTCAATGGAAACGAAAAGGTGAACGATATAGTAGGATGTTTTACTGTAAAAAAAAAGTGTATTCATACTCAGGACACAAATCGGGCACATCAAACTTACTGAGGCACAAGTGCGAAAGTAGCCAAAAAAGTATAGCCAATTTTTTGTCTAAAGCGGAGGTCAAGGAACCAGAAGTGTCATCCAACTTGAAGTCCCTTGGAATGCCAACTTGAAGTTCCTTGCAATTAAAACAAATTGTCAGGAACGACTTTCTCCTCAAAGTAAAAAAGGAAGCTTGTAGTTTAACGTGACCGTTAATCTTGAGATCATGAGCCACGGGACCTCTTTTTTACGTGGAATCCGAACCACGAGACATGGCATTTCACTTCGAAAATCTCACATGCATTGACCGGGAATCGAACCCGGACCGCCTTGGTGAGAGACATACAGCTAGACCGCTAAGCTATCAGGCCTCTCTCCTCAAATTCTAAATGTGTTTGTTTAACACGTTAAGCTTGATCTAATAAATTAAACATAATATTGAAATATCAGCGGATTTGGATAAAAGGCATGCGGATGTGAATAAAAGTCATGCGGATGCGGATAACAGTCGTGCGGATGCGGGGCGGATGCGGATAACAGTCGTGCGGATGCGGGGCGGATGCGGATAACAGTCGTGCGGATGCGGGGCGGATTCGGATAACAGTCGTGCGGATGCGGGGCGGATGCGGATAACGTTTTGTTTATCCGCGCAGGGCTCTAACGATAAGCTGGAGCTGAACAGATTGAGATGGTATGGACATGTCAATATGATGAATGATGAAAGAATGCCGAAACAAGTGATGGAGAGACAGATGAATGGAAAGAGAGGACAAGGAAGACCTAGAGTACGGTGGTTGGATTTGGTGAAGGACAGTGTGAAAGAACGAAACCTGGAGTGGAGTTCAGAGGTTGGGGAAGGATGGTGGACAGACATGAGTAAAGTGTAGGAGTGTCGTATTTGCTCCGACCCGGCCTATGCTGGGAAACGGAAATTGAGGATAAATTCTTATTGACAGACATCGTAAGTTTCAATTTGGAAAACTACGCTGCACGTCATGGAGTGTACTAGAAGCACCTGAGGTAAAATATCACTATAGACTTACAAGAGCTGTTCCTTGTTTGTATTTAGTTCTTAGGAGATGGTCGTAGGGTTATTAAATGTATACATATGCAGTATACGTCGTATACCCATCATCCAAGGACGGATTTAAGTTGATTATTTTCCATATTTCATGTAGGCCTATTTTATTAATTGCAGAGCTCCACTGAATAGTAAGGTAACCTCCACATTCAAAACATCAGGAGATAAGGAAATACTACCTTACAACTTAAAATATGGAATATATGCAAGGAAATTCACAATACCTATGAACATAGATTGGTAAATCTACAAGTAAAACTTTAAAATATCGTTACAACATACAATACAGAGAACAATGTATTTTGATAGCACTCGGGTAGAATAAGGGGGAATATCCGAGAATGTATCCCCTTATTCCTCCAATACGCAGTGATTGCTGTATTAAGGGACGGAACAAGGTCATCTGCCCCTATCCCATTCATTTTCTAAACAAGAATAAGTTACTTCTCATAGGGACTGGCATGAATTTTTCTTTAGTGATAATGTCTTCCTACGTCAAGAGAAATAAGATTGCAAATGTTTTGCAGCTCATATTATCTGCTAGTAGGCCTTTGACGCACTGCACTGTTACTTGCACTATGCTCGCGGACTTAATATGTTATTACACTAAGGCACTTTACACACGAATTCGGGTGGAAACCTCCCTCCACCCCTTATTCCTTTTGCCTCATTTGGTAATTTTCTAGGTTTCGACTTTTGTATGTTTGTCGAGCATATTTATTGATTCATACAGGCCATTGTCTCTTGAAGTGTTATGTTCACAGGTCAGCGTTGTCTTTCATTCAAGACGCGAAACACAAGCTAGGGAAGACCTCGCCATTGTTTCATGGACTAATGTGTATGTATTGTGTATGTCTACCCCCTTATTATTCCCGTTTTTCCAACGGGGTCGGGGATGAGATGCGATGGAAGTCTTAGTGGCGATTGTTTTTACGGCCGGATACCCTTCCTGACGCCAACCTCATGAGAGGAGTTAATGAGAGATGAAATGAATGATGGTGAATGAAACTGGGCAAGGATGTGGAAGGAAGCGGCCGTGGCCTGTCAGAAGG
The DNA here is from genome assembly GCA_946902985.2 of Meconema thalassinum. Taxonomy (NCBI): domain Eukaryota; kingdom Metazoa; phylum Arthropoda; class Insecta; order Orthoptera; family Tettigoniidae; genus Meconema; species Meconema thalassinum. The sequence continues at coordinate 1,714,853,482 of OX336388.2, read as the reverse complement.
TACCGTCCCAGCATTTGCCTGGTGTTGAAAATGGGAAACCACGGAAAACCATTTCAAGGACGGCCAACGGTGGGGTTCGAACCCACGCGTCTACCGAGTCAGCAGAGAGCTTGGCCCCATGACCTAACACTGCGCTTTAGCCAGCGTAGCCACTACTGACTAATGTGTAAAACTCTTTATTCTAGGAAATAAGGGGAACACAAAGTCATTATACTAGCTTCCTATTGGTTCATGGCGTATGTGGAGACGCGTAGAGAGAAAAACACACATTTTTATTCTGCCAAAATATTACTCCAGCAAATAGTGTTTGTTACCTCCATATTCCGATGAGCTCTACAATTTTTGCCAAAATTAAGTGTTCGCGTTTAACATTTTGAAGCATTTAGTGATAGACACAATTTTCTTTAATACAGTAGTGTGGTATAACAGAGTGTTAACTGGTACATATTCTGATATTTCAGCAGATTATTGTCTTATTTAAATGAAGAAGATGTTCCCTAAATTACCCATTGATTTATTTTCTGTCTTCTGTCCATACTGATCATATTGTGCAGTAAGTTTCAGCTGAACTAGAATGGTCAAATATCAGAGCCAAATACCAAAATCATGCCAGAAATGCAATATCCTATCGCTACACGATACTTCTTTTTACCGAATATCTTAAACGAACCCTTCTATCTTGCCGATTATCGTGCTTGTAGATTTATTAGAGCCAGAGTATTTGATCTTAGAAATTTTATACATTCGAAACGACAGCCTTCTTATATATATAAAAGTGAAAGTCTGTATGTATGTATGTATGTGGGTGGGTGTGTCTGTTCCGTATACAAATCTACACCGTTCCACCAATCTCAACCAAATTTTGCATACACATAGTTTAGGACCCAGAAGGATCCGCTGGCTACATGAATTTTCGATAGTATTTCTCATTCTTCTGATTTCGGCCCTTTTGCACTCAAGCACAGGCTAATCAAACCATAAAATATACTCATGAAGGAATGGCAAGGCAGATAGTTTCCATGGCAACATAGCTCAAGTCGAGACACGGCCGACTGGATGGCAGTTGCGCTCTGCACTACCGGTATAGAAATTGAGGATCTTTACTTGAAATCCCGTTAGTTACTCAACTGCTCACACAGCACTGTCAACCGAGTTCAGCATAACAAAGGCTTGACACTATGTACTATATATTTGTCACTCACTCATTCATTCATCACGAAATCTCAGAAACCACCGAACGGATTGGAATGAAATTTGGTATGCAGCTTCCTCAAGGGCTGCAAATGCCCACTACGAGAAGATTTTTGGATATTCAGGTTCTAAAGGGGTGTTAATGGGGTAGACCAACATTTCATTCAATAGCAATATCTCCCGATTGGTTTCATTGGGGGATGTGATACTCGGCATATAAACTCATCATTAAAAATAAGAAGACATGTGTCTGAGGGTTTTTCGATGTGGTGTATATTATGAGGTGAAAGGGGTGAAAAGTGGGGGTTGAAAGATTCCTAACGGAGCGTGTATCTCTTAAACGACATAGGTAAGGAGTTTGAAACTCAGCGAAAAAAAATCAACATAAAAAGAAGTAAATAGGTGTTCGACCGTTTTTTCATAAATCCAATTTAAGGGGCCCATGGGGAGGGGTGAAATTCTGGGGGGGGGGGGGGGACAGGAAAGAAAGTGTCCTAACTGATTGACTGACTGACTCACTCATCAATCAGGGGGAAAAACTGCTTTAAAGTAAGTAAATAGCTGTTCGACAGGTTTTTTTTTCATAAATGAAATTTAAGGGGTTTATGGGGAGGGGTGAAATTCTGAAAAAAGAAAATTGAAAGAAAATGTCCTGACTCACTCATCATCGTCCAGCCAAAATTATTGAAGTTAGAAACATGACAGTTTGGGGATATGTTCAGTGTATGTCAAAACCGTCTACTAAGGAAGGATTTTCAGATATTCAGGTTCTAAAGGGGTCTTAAGGGGGTTAAACCTGCATTTCATTGAATAACAATATCTCCCGATTGGTTTCATTGGGGATGTGATACACGGCATATAAACTCATCATTAAAAAGTAAGAAGACACGTGTCTGAGGGTTTTTCGATGTGGTGTAGCCTATATTATGAGGTGAAAGGGGTGAAAAGTGGGGATTGAAAGATTCCTAACGGAGAGTGTATCTCTTAAACGACATAGGCGAGGAGTTTGAAACTCAGCGGAAAAAAATCAGCATAAAAAATAAGTAAATATGTGTTTGGCCGTTTTTTCATAAATCCAATTGAAGGGGCCCGTGGGGAGGGGTGAAATTCTGGGGGGGGGGGGGGGCAGGAAAGAAAGTGTCCTAACTGATTGACTGACTCTGTCATCAAACTCAGGGGGAAAAACTGCTTTAAAGTAAGTAAATACCTTTTCGACAGTTTTTTTGATCAATCAAATTGAAGGGGTTCATCGGAGGGGTGAAATTCTGAAGAAAAAAAATTGAAAGAAAATGTCCTGACTCATTCACTCACTCATCATCGCCCAGCCAAAAAATATTGAACTTGGAAACATGGCATTTCGGGGATATGTTCGTGTTATGTCAAAACCGTACACTAAGGGAGGATTTTTGGTTATTCAGGTTCTAAAGGGGTCTTAAGGGGGTTAAACCTGCATTTCATTGAATAACAATACCTCACGAGTGGTTTCATTTGTGGATGTGATACTCGGCATATAAGCTAATCATTAAAAATAAGCAGACATGTGTCTAAGGGTTTTTCGATGTGGTGTATTATTATGAGGTGAAAGGGGTGAACAGTGGGGGTTGAAGGATTCCTAACGGAGCGTGTAGGCCTATCTCTTAAACGACATAGGCGAGACATTTGAAACTCGGCGAAAAAAATCAGCTAAATAAATAAGTAAATCGCTGTTCAACCCTTTATTCATAAATTACATTAAGGGGCCAATGGGGTGGGGTGAAATTCCGGGGGGAAAAAAGGAGAGAAAGTGTCCTAACTGACTGACTATCTCACTCACTCATCAAACGCAGGGGAAAAAGACAGCTTAAAAATAAGTTAATAGGTGTTCAAGAGTTTTTTCATCAATCCAATTTAAGGGGCCCATGGGGAGGGGTGAAATTCTGGTAAAAATAATTGAAAGAAAATGTCCTGTCTGACTCACTCACTCATCAGGCCCAGCGAAAACTATTAAATTTGGAAAAATGAAATTTTGGGAATAACTTCGCTGTATGTCGAAAACGTCAACTAAGGAATGATTTTTGTTTATTCGGGTTTTAAAAAGATGTTAAGGGGGTAAACGTGCATTTCATTGAATAACGATATCTCATGAGTTGTTTCTTTGGGGATGTGATATTCGGTTTATAAACTAATCATTAAAATAATCAGACATATTTCTAAGGGTTTATCGATGTGGTGTATATTATGAGGTGAAAGGGGTGAAAATTGGGGGTTGAGGGATTCTTAACGGAGCGTGTATCTCTTAAACGACATAGGCGAGCAGTTTGAAATTCGGCGGAAAAAAACAGCTTAAAATACAAGTAAATAGGTGTTCGACCACTTTTTTCATCAATCCAATTTAAGGGGCGCTTGGAGAGGGGTGAAATTCTGGGGGAAAAAAGCAGGAAAGAAAGTGTCCTAACTGATTGACTCAACTTACTCACTCATCAAACTCAGGGGGAAAACAGCTTTAAATAAGTAAATAGGTGTTCAACCGTTTGTTTCATAAATCCAATTTAAGGGGTTCATGGGGAGGGGTGAAATTATCAAAAATAAATGAAAGAAAATGTCCTGACACTCACTCACTCATCATCGCCCAGCCAAAATTATTGAAGTTAGAAACATGAAATTTTGGGGATATGTTCGTTGTATGTCGAAAACGTCCACTAAGGAAAGAGTTTTGAATATTCAGGTTCTAAATAGGTGTTAAGGGGGTAAAAGTGCATTTCATTGAATAACAATATCTCACGAGTGGTTTCATTTGGGGATGTGATACTTGGCATATATACTAATCATTAAAAATAAGCTGACACATGTCTAATGGTTTTTCGATGTAGTGTATATTATGAGGTGAATGGGATGAAAAGTGGTTGTTGAAAGATTCTTAACGGAGCGTGGATCTCTTAAACGACATAGGCGAGGAGTTTGAAACTCGGAGGAAATCAATCAGCTTAAAAATAAATAAATAAATAAATAAATAAATAAATACATAAATAAAATAAACAGGTGTTCGACCGTGTTTTCATAAATGCAATTTAAGGGGCATATGGAGAGGGGTGAACTTCTGGAAGAAAAACGTCCACTAAGGAAGGATTTTTGGATGTTTGCTCTCATCGACCAACCAAAACTATTAAAGTTAGAAGAATGATATTTTGGGGATATGTTTCTTTGTTGTGTGTCGAAAACGTCTACTAAGGAGGGATTTTTGGGTATTCAGGTTCTAAAGTGGTGTTAACGGGGTTAAACCTGCATTTCATTGAAAAACAATATGATACGACTATGACGCGAGCGATGCGAGGCTAAAGTTGAGATGGTGTGGGTCTATGTATTACTCAATATCGCAAGTACCACTGGTCCGATTTACGTGAATTTTACATGGAAGTAGCTGATTTACCTGGTTAACATATAGGTTACTTTTGATTTCAATACTTTGCACTATTTAAAGATGGCGACCATTTTAGTGACGTCACTACACCCTTTGGTTTAAAACTTTCATATTTCCATTTCAAATAAAAAGAGAACGCTAACAAATAGCAAATATACGAGGTTTAAAATTACATTTTCTATCCGAAAGGTATCTCCAACCGTTAGCGAGTAAAACCTAAATTTGTGCTATAAAACACGGTCAACGCCGAGCGGTGTAGTTGGACAAAATGTTCCATCCTTAATCTCTCTCTGCGCAGCACCTCGCCTATCCCCTGTTTTAACTGTCACCTTCACATTTTAATGTATTTATGACGCGTAGCGAAGCACGGGTACTTCAGCTAGTATATTATAATTGTGAAAATCTATGTGTCCGTGTGTGTGTTAGTTTGTTACCTCTTGACACTAAAATGGCTGGACGGATTTGGATGAAATTTGAAATGGAGACAGCTTTTACCATGGGATAACATATAGGCTGCCTTTCGTCCGGAAATAAATCATTGTTCCCGTGGAACGGGCAACATAACTGAAAAGTCACCAAAAATACTCAACCAGGACAAAATATCGAAGTTGTCGCATAAAGACCGGACAAAGCTCATTTTACTCCCCTCGATGAAAGAAACAATACTCGGTAAATCCCTACGGGACACCGAAAACTACATTTTAAGGCCCTAAAACCAACAGTTTCGAAGATATTCTCAGAAAACTATCTTCGCTCTGATTGATGAACTAGGCCTACTAATCGCCAAGTCCGTTTCCTTGGCAACACTACCTCAAGGTATGACATCCGATTTTCTATATATCCCTGTAGGAGGCTATGCCAATTCATGTATTATCTTTTTCAAGATATATATAAGCACAATAAGAAAAAGAGTCGCGCGCCTGCCTCCCATCCGGAGGCCCTGGTTCGATTCCCGGCTCCATCAGAGATTTTAGACACTGACGTGAGGGCTGCAACGAGCTGCACTCAGATTCGTGAGGACAATTGAGTAGCCGTCTGATAGTGAGGCAGCGCCCCGGTCACGAAGAACAAGATTAATGGCTGAGGGGACACTATGCACTGACCACGCGTCACCACAATATCTGCAGGCCAAATGGCTGGGAAGCGGTCGCATGATAGGCCTAGGCCCTTCATGGGCTGTAGTGCCAGGGGTAAAAAAATTAGGGGAAGCGCCTTCTAATACCACCTTTAATTTTTAAACACTAAAGTAGCGGCTACTAAATAAAGGTAGCGATATAGCTACTGTCAATTTCATAAACACTGGGCTCACAAATCCCGTTTAGTTAAGTACAAATAACAGTCTGGTCATTATTTCAGTAGCAACGAAGCTCTGAGGCGGCTATTGCCGGTTCCTTAACACTTAAATACCTCATATACCTCAATGTGCACTTACAAAATTGTGAACCAATCTATTTTACTGAAAAGAATTTCTACGAGCGAGTATCCACTCTGGCAAAAACCACACTCACTACCTTTACCAAAATTTACACAAGACATGATTTTTAAAGCACTCTTCTGTATGTTGAGGTACAGAGACATACCACATGGAAAGATACAATAAAATGTTGGCAAATCTGAGTTCAAGGAACTGCTGTTCAGAATAGGTCTTGTGTTAAATCTGCAGAAGCGTTTGGTACAGGTTATGCGGCCCATGTTCGTAACATGGAATGTTTTTCTTTGACAATGCATCTGCACCATGTGCAAGGGCAACGCATTTCCAATATCTCTAAATCACACAATAATCAGGAAATTGGAGAACAATTTAAAGTCGGAGTGAAGATTCAAGGAGACAAGAGTTGAGTGCTTTTCAGTCGGTCAACACGAATGTACCCAAAAGAGATGGGTTATGCCCTAATCCTGAAATAAATTACATGAGATTAATAAAACACTAGGATGACCAGTTTCGATCGTCAAGCGATCATCATCAGATCCATTACACTTAGGCTACAAAATCTATGTTTGAAATACAGGTGAAAATATTTACAATATGTACAATTATTTAGTTGCAGTATTGGTACTGCAACTGTCAGTGTATGCTAAATGCAGTATATATGTTAGGTGAAATGCTAAATGGTGATAGCTATGCGGAGATTGTACTTTAGAGAGATTATATGGTTGTAAACTATGGTTAAACTATAAAATTTTTGGCTAACTAATTATCTGATTGTCTTCCGTATTACAGCTACTCGCAGTTTTCGTGCTCACTGGAACTCGCTGTGCGGTCAACTGCGGTGGTTATCTTAACGACTGGTTTTCCCCCTGCCTCCTCCCCCCTGTCCCTACGTGCTGTGGGGAGTGATAGCGATGTGTTTATGTGAGGTGTTGCCAACCTAGATAAGATGTATGTTATTGAATGAGGTGGGTCTACAATTATTAAAGACCGTGGATTAGCCCTCGCCACGCGTGGAGCATAACCCATTCGAACTAAGCGTTGACGGTCTTATGAGGACGTCCCGGCACCTTTAATACTGCCGCGAATATGGGCCTTGGTTTATTGCAGAAGAAAAGTACATCGTACACCTGATCCAGATAACATTTACCTGTTAAAAAACCCCTAATTTCCCCCCTTTTTTTATCTAGCTTGGCTGTGTCGCTAAATTGTGTTTTGTTTCCGACAGGGTGTGTTTTTTAGTAGCGTGAAGAGGGGTGAGATCTCCATGAACGTGTGTTCATTTAGATTGTTGGGGTTGTTTCGTTTGGCTAGGTGTATCTCGATTGCTTCCTTTATGTCAAGAGCTCTGCCTTTCGATTCGTGATGGATTATTTTAAGGTCCGACTCTATGTTGGTAAAGCTGTGCCCTGCGTCACACATATGTTCGCACACGGCTGAATGTGTTCCGTATCTTATCGCATTCCTATGTTCATTATAACGTGTGTCTACTCGCCTTCCACTCTGCCCGATGTAATTAGCTTGACAATCGGTGTCTTGGCACGTTATAGAATATACCCCTGACCTTGAATACGGGTCACGTTTATTTAGATTACTATTTAGGAGGTGCCTAGCGGTTGTGTTTTTCGTCGTGAAAGCTAACTTTATGCCTTGTTTTTTGAATAGGTTAGTGATTTTATATGTATTCGCATTCACATAGTTGAACCGCGCGAATTTTTTCTCATTACTGTCTGGTTTAGGAATCGTTTTATCTTTATTTTTATGTTTGGCTATAATTTGATTTATTTTGCTTGGCGAGAAGTTGTTTTCCTTTGCTATTTGCATAATAGTTCTTATTTCCTTATTATAGTTGTCTTTTGACATGGGTATGTTTAAAGCTCTGTGCACCATTGAATTGAAACCCGCTAGTTTGTGCGTATTGGGGGTGATTAGACTGATTGTCGATTGCATGCGAGGTTTGTGTTGCTTTCCGGAATATGGAATATGAAAGGTCGTTGTCTTTACGTTCAATAGATATATCGAGATAATTTATTTTCCGGTCTATTTCGGATTCCTTAGTGAATTTGATAGAGTGGTGAAGGCTATTAATGGATTGGAGAATTGTTTCTTCGCTTGTTAGTTCAGTATCGTAGATGCAAATTACATCATCTACGTATCTTTTCCATATTACTATTCCCTTTGTTGAAGTCTTTTCTAAGAACGCATTTTCTAGTGCATTGATGAAGATGTCAGCGATTAACCCACTTAGTGGCGATCCCATTGCTAGGCCTTCTCTCTGTGTGTATATTTTATTGTCGAATTGAAACACGTTTTGGGTGAGAACGACCCTCAGTAATCTCACAATCTCTTCAATTTCTTTTACCGAATTGTTGGATTTTAAGTTGTTTTCGATAGTGTTGATTGCTTCAATAATCGGAATATTGGTGTACATGTTAGTTACGTCGAAGGATACTAGCCTGAAGCTAGGTTTCATTTGTAGGGTGTTCAATGCTGTTACTAGTTCTGTTGTGTTCTTTACAGAGTTGTTTTTGTCGTTGGAAAGACGGCATTTTAAGATTTTTAGTAACTCTTTGCTGATTTTGTAAATAGGGGCATTCCTACAGTTGACTATTGGTCTCATTGGGCATTCCTTTTTGTGTATTTTTGGTTGTCCCCTCAATGACGGTATTTTCGGGTTCATGTTTATTAGTTTTGATTTTTCGGCTTAGGTCAGTATGTATTCTGTTTCTTTTAGCGCACTTTTTATTTGTTTTAGGAATTTGTTGGTGGGGTCTTTTGTTAATTCCTAGATTTCGTTGTTGTTTAGGAATTTGACTGTTTTTTCAATGTATTCTGTTTTGTTCAAAATTACTGTAGTGTTTCCCTTATCTGCTTTTGTGATGATTAAGTCATGTTCTTTTATTTTTTGTTTCAACGACTTTATTTCTTTGAGTTGTTTGTTGCTTTGAATGTTATTGCTATCGCCCTCTCGTTTGAGGATTTTTTTGGCTTCGTTGGTGGCGAGATTTTTGGTTAATTCCCTGTCTTCTGCTGGGAGCTTGTGACTGGCTATCTCAATATCTGTGATTAACTGTTTTATATTGTGGTTCGTGTGTGCGTCTGTGCAGTTGTATTTCAAACCTTTGTCTAACATATTCATTTCACCTTGAGAAAAGGTTACGTTCGTTCTGTTGTTTACTCTGCTGTGGAAATTGAATTCATTGTTATTCGTGTGTTGTTCGTTAGATTGATGGTTCTGTGTTTCTCCTAGTTTTCTTAATTTATTTTCTAGCGTTTCATGCTTCCTCGTTGCTCTGATTTTGATGTTGTCATGTAGGTGCTCGGTGAAGCTGTCCCATTGGGCCGCGTGCCAGAAATTACTTAGTTGCAATTGAATGTCGTATAATTGTTGGTTAATTTTTTGCTTTCTTATGTATGCAAATCTTAATTCGTTTTTTATCCAAAGTGCTTTGGCTTGTTTGGTTGAAATGATCGTGGCTGGTGTGTTCGGTACGGTTTTAATTGGTACGTATTTAGGGGTGAGGTTTAGTTCTATACATTTTTTGTTGAACCAAATTGACTTGTCTAAATTCATGAGTTTAAGCCTGAGTGATTTGAATTTCTTGGCTTCACCACAAACACCACAAGATTCAAGGAGAAGTAATTCCATCTCTGAGATTTGCTGATGACATCGTCATCTTGGCCAATACTCCAGAAGATTTGAACGAGTTTTTGAATGGTATGGACTCCGTCTTGAGGAAAGAATTCATGATGAAAATCAATAAATGTAAAACAAAATTATTGGAATGCAGCCGAAATAACTCAGAAACCTCTATGGACATCAAATTGGCAGGTGAAACGCTACGGGAAGTAGGAAGCAAAATAACCAGTAATGGACGAAGCAAAGAGGATATAAAAAGGAGGTTGGCTCAGGCAAGGAAAGCATTTCTACAGAAAAGGAATCTGTTGACATCGATTATACATTTAGGTATTAGGATGTCATTTTGGAAAGCTTTTGTCTGGAGCGTGACACTATAAGGAAGTGAAACTTGGACTAATGGTGCTACAGAAAAGAGGAGAATTGAAGCGTTTGAAATGTGGTGTTACGGGAGAATGATGAAGATCAGATGGGTAGATAGGGTAACAAATGATGAGCTATTAAGACGAGTGGGAGAGGAGAGATGTTTCTGGCGGCTGCTAATGAAGAGAAGAGATAGGTTGGTACGACACATATTAAGACACCCAGGAATAGCAAGCTTAGTTTTGGATGGGAGGGTCAAGGACAAGAACTGTAGGGGTTGACCAGGGTTATACAGATTGCCTCTGATGTAGGGTGCGGTGGCTATGTAGAGATGAAACGATTAGCTCAGGAGAGCGAGGCATGAAGGGCTGCATCAAACCAGACAAAAAACTGAAGACTCAAAGAAAAACAATCGGGAATTTTAATTACTTAGAGAGGCATGTGAGGCAAAAGGGTTGTTGGAGAATTTCAATCCCTGGGATGTAACACTGGAAGTGACTGCATAATGTACATCAGCGGCCAAGGTGAGAGTTATTTTACTATAGGTCTATTAATAGCGACATGATGACGTTCCAATCATCAATAAGTGTGGCAATATTATACCCAGAATAGCTTAAGGAAAAATACTTTCAATTCCCCTTATTCCGATAGATTTGCCTTTCCAGGTGTACGTTTAGACAAAACCATTGTTTCCCATGGACAACTGTATGTGGCATGCTGGCGAGTATCTGGACAACAAAATCGTTATGTATCAGCAGAAGATGGCAAAACCAAAACCAAAATGTTAAAATGTGTTCACATAATGTAACATCGTACCCTGCAGACTTTCACAACTCTATAAAATTCTCACTTTGCTGCTCATATCAATGTACTGTATGTATCAGAATGTTCAGAATTAGAATCGACCCATCTGTTGCCACGATTGCTGTAATAGAATAGACCACTTATCAGCAATAATGCATCGTCCTCATTGTCTTGATCGCGAGCGAAGCCGCGGGTACCTGCTAGTCTATTATATAAAGCTCAAATGCCACTCATTCTTTCATCACGAAATCTCAGAAACCACCGAACGGATTGGAATGAAATTTGGTATGCTGCTTCCTCATGGGCCGCAAACGCCCTCTAAGAAAGGATTTTGGGATATTCAGGTTCTAAAGGGGTGTTAAGAAGGTAGACCTGCATTTCTGGATTGGTTTCATTGGGGGATGTGATACTCGGCATATAAACTCACCATTAAAAATAAGAAGACACTTGTCTGAGGGTTTTTCGATGTGGTGTATATTATGAGGTGAAAGGGGTGAAAAGTGGGGGTTGAAGGATTCCTAACGGAGCGTGTATCTCTTAAACGACATAGACGAGGAGTTTGAAACTCAGCGAAAAAAATCAGCATAAAAAATAAGTAAATAGGTGTTTGACCGTTTTTTTCGTAAATCCAATTTAAGGGGCCCATGGGAAGGGGGGGAATTCTGGGAGGGGGGGGGGGAAATAGGTAATATTTCTGAGTGGAAAAGTATGCATCGCCTAACACATTACATCTTTTTTGTCTCTTGCTATTTCATCATACGACGAATACTTAGGGAATTATTAATGATTTTGTACTTTTTGGCCGGAATTTTCTAAGTCCCAGGAATGACATAAAATTGATTAGAATGAAATTTCAAAAAATAGTTTTTTTAATACGTTTATTATATTTTTCACGTCTTTTAGGGTCCGAAACCAACATGATATTTTGATGTGGTTTTTTATCGTCCCATGCATTTTTGGTTTCAAGGGATAGAATTAGTTTCCACTAGGACCCATGCTTATCTATCTATATAACTAATGTTATAACGGGATTCCAAATGTTATTGCGGGCGAAGCCACGGGTAACAGCTAGTTCAATATAAAAGTCTTGAGGTTTAGGCAAGCGATATCTCTTATTAGCATACTTTCGATTCTTCTAAAAAATGAAAGTAGACTTGTGAGATCTACACAGGGCCAAAAATTGTGTGTCTGTCTGTGTGTGTGTGTGTGTGTGTGTGTGTGTGAGTGTGTGAGTGAGTGTGTGTGTGTGTGTGCGTGTGTGTGTACTCTGTATGTCTGTCCCCCCTATCAATTCAAACACGAAACGAGAACGAAATTTGGTACAGAGGTAGCACTAGCAAAGGGCATCTCAGTATCATGTTTTATATCGCCGCCATCTTGACGGAAACGTAATGGCAGCCACCCAAATGTTCAAAGCTTAAATTAAATTACGACTGACCTATTCAACTGATCTCTACCAAATTTTGCAACAATATACCTTCATGTGGGACGTGCCTTTTCCCCAAACTACAAGGTCATCAGCTAAATAGTTATCAATTCAAACACGAAACGAGAACGAAATTTGGTACAGAGGTAGCACTAGCAAAGGGCATCTCAGTATCATGTTTTATATCGCCGCCATCTTGACGGAAACGTAATGGCAGCCACCCAAATGTTCAAAGCTTAAATTAAATTACGACTGACCTATTCAACTGATCTCTACCAAATTTTGCAACAATATACCTTCATGTGGGACGTGCCTTTTCCCCAAACTACAAGGTCATCAGCTAAATAGTTTCAAGATGGCGGATGAATGAATCATTCAAGTACAGTATTATAGTCAAACAATAACTTACGATTCAACAAGGCCTGGCCTTACCAAATACGCTTATCGCACATAGGGACGTTTAAACGTTCCTCAAGGTGGTGACCGGTAGGATATTAGCATTTTGAATATGTATCTGCAGTAGTGACTAACAGTTCAGACTGACCGTGCAATATCGTGCTTGTCCCATTGGATCAAAACGGCCACCATTGTTCGCTCGTCAATCCATATATTTCCGTAACTTCATAAATGTATGTTCTTTTAGGAATGTACTGAACAAAATAATACATATTTAGTATCAAATGGGTTATAGAAATGGCAGAAAACGCTAATGAAATCGTTGATTGCAAGACATAATATCATGGAGTTATACTAAACCAGTTTGTAAGCAAGAGTGTTATGGTACGGCATGTCTGGCGTACTGGAATCATAGTCTCGAGGATCGTGAATCAAATCCCAGCAGGTTCAATTCTTTTTACTTCGTTTTTTTTTTGTAATTATTGATTTATAACCACTTACACGTTATAATGTTAAGCATATAGTGTGTATTTGCAATCGATTTTTTTTATTTAGTCAATTTACCCTCTAGGTTGGTGGTTCCCATGGACTCAGCGAGGGAACTCACCACTACCGCCTCTATGGGCAGTGTCCTGGAGCTTGGAACATTTGGTCGGGATGGATACAACTGGGGAGGTGTGATCAGCACTTCGCCCAGGCGGCCTCACCTGCAAAGCGAACAGGGGCCTCATGAGGGATGGGATGGAAGATTGGGATGGATAGGCTAGGAAGAGGGAAGGAGGCGGCCGTGGCCTTACAGTAGGTACTGTCCCCGATAATCCGGATAGTAGGCTGTCAGATATCCGCCCCCTCAATCGGATTGCCAATAATCAAACGCACCGGCACAGCTATATCAATGAAAATGGCACTGACAGATACTACCGAGATTAGAGCACAGTAGTTAACAAGAAATTATTGTGGAACACACCAAAATAGACGGGGGTTCATACTTACCTATTACTTACCTATTCAAATTAATCTCGGGTCTGGGTTGCCAACTGGATCACTTAAAAGTATGCCCTCACAATAACCTCCACCACGATATTTAAAATGAACCAAAACGAAAACAAGAAACTTTAAACTGCACAATAATTTATTTCACATAAAGGAATTAATTTAACAAAAATATATCAACAAAAAATACGTGGCGATCAGAAGCCATTGTCAATATAACCATGTCCTCCTGTAGGACTTGTAGACTTTACATACAAAATTTCAGCTTTCTAGCTTAAAAGAACGTAATAATAATAATACACTTGGAATGGATAAGGGAGTTGGGACGAGACATATAGCAATTGTTTTCCTTTTAATAAACATCACATTTTTATTTATAACCGCAAGGCTACTATGTAGGTGACCTTGGCCTCTATCATACAGTTGTCTGGCCAGCTGCGATACACCCTACACCATGTCGCATGCTTGCATCGTCAAATGGACTCACCTGTCCAGCCAACGTTAGCATATGCTAGTTACCTCAGAGCCTAGCTCCTTTTCAAAACACTTTAAATGTCCTCAACTCAAATATTATCACGCAAATCTTTTAAATGCTCCATTCAAATATCAATGGATTACTCTAATAATCCCAAATCTTGTTTAATGGTATAATCCAATTGTATAACTAGCGTTGTTTAGAGTATAATAACAAAATGCTTATTGTTTATAACAAAATGTTCATTAAATATTTATAACAATTTAAATTGTTTATAACATTGTCAAACGACAATTGAAAAATTTATACACGCCTCTATTAATCCCGTTCGTTTCAAATTATTATTAAAGATATTTACATAGTTATTTACAATATTTATATTATTTATTTTAGAAATACATTAAACCACACGTTTATCCGGTTGATAATTACTCAAATCGTGGTGATATAATCGACCAATGAAGGTTAGTTATATTTAAATTATAGATTCAGGTTTAATAAGGTTTAATAATTATTATTATTATTTGTGACGGTAACCTCCATTCAAAATCGTTATCTCAAATTATTTAAACACTCTTGTTAATTTTAACAGTAACTTCACATGATTAATTTTCAAAGGACCTGGACAATACACTCAGCGGAAAAATACCTCGCTTCAAAATGCACAGAATTGCACAAAATAGGCCCAGAATTCATCATATATCTCAATATATATGGCATCAAAATCTTCCACAATACATACAAAAAACCTCCACTTATAAATTCATTAACATCATTCTTATTACTGTGGGAACCTCCTTCACTTATTCAAGGGCATTATTCATCAGCGACTTTTACACGTCCACTGAACTAACGATTATACATCCATAGTTCCACTTTAAAAATTCTTATATTCATTACTTGTATCAAAACTGTTATTATATTTAACCTTCGTGGGTTTCATTCATGAATCGATATGAAGAAAAAATTTGCCAATCACAAATAAATTTAATAGCAAATACGATTGGACACGCCTCCCTGGTCTATCAAAATTGAGATTAATATCTTCAAAGTAACGCAGTATAAAAATACTATCTTCAATCAAAGTTCATCTAAACTGCATAAATAATCGAATAGAATACAATTAGACTGTGGAATGCAAACATTATTGTTCCAATCTAGAATTGAGAAAATCTCCTATCAAATGCTCATTACTATAGTGTACTCAATAAATCGTAATCAAAGTTAATATTTCATAAAATTGTCTATAATGCAATGGTATTTCAGAACTGACGATAAATGTCTATGTTGCAATCATGTTCATAAAACGACTAGTATTTCCAAGATCGTCGATACAGTAATAGATTTTAACGCTCTAAAATCTTTTAATTATTCTTCTTTCTTGAGGATGACAGAAAATTGGTCAAAGTAATTTACTGAATATAATTACTTTAATAAAGTGACACGCTGTCTGAATTCAAATTTGCCATAGAAAATCGTTAACTTTACAGTCAAATCGTGACTACAAAAATATGCAAATTACTGAAAGAATATATATTATCAGTCTCAACTGATCCAAAAATATTTAAATATGCCAATGACATAATAATGTCTCAATAAATCGTAGAAAAAGGCATAAATCATCAAAGTGTACTGAGTACAGAAATATCAAGCAAGAATATGGGGCAAAATATATGGGACAGAAAATATGGGAAAAATGGTTGCTCAGATATCGCTAAATGGCTCAAATAAAACAAGAAACGTTCACGACTACCTTATCTGTTGATTAAAGTTCTAGAGGAAAATTTCCAAAGAAGACTGCTGATAGTTCCATTTCACCAACGTAAAGATGTGCTCCGACCTCGAACCTGGAACCAGCGCCCTCGGAGAATAGAACTGCTTCCTCCTCCGGAAATTGCACTGCTCCGTGTAGACGATAGACATCCTTCTGGCAAAACTCTTCTTTGTGAGCCGGGTCTACCCTGGCCTCTCTTGATAGTTCCCTGAAGTTCTGGTAGAAATTCGCCATGAAGTTTATTGCAATTATTTCCGCAGAAATGTTCATAATTGTAGAGTATGAAGATAATTCCACTGCCATTTGATATAATTCAGCGTTGGACTACGATGCATGAGTGTAGTTGGATGTTCACTACATGCTCGCTTTTGTAGAAAGACGATTAGCGAAGTTCCATGCTGCTATTTCACTCCATTGATATATGTCCCAATTGCATTAAAGTTTTAGTATTCCATCTCCACTTCCGTTATAATAATTGTTGAAAGTACTGCCAGATTATATTGTTGCATTGTAGAATGTAGCGTTGTATCACCAAATGCAATCTTCAGTACCACGGTTGCAATACAAGTGTCAGCAGTAGCGTAGAATGTGATATTATAAAAGTGCTTCTCAGGTGGCGAGAAAATCACTTTTGTCTGCAGTCTTAAAATGCGTATATCTTCCAATGTATAATCGTGAAAATGTTCAACTTTCCTACACACCTCAATATTATAATGCACAATAGAATTAGCTTAAAGGCAGTATCTAACTCTTGATAGATAAACTTGTAGACTCGTTTATGTGTGCACTTCAACTTCGCCTAGTTTCACTAACCGTAAAATTGAACTGCTGCACGCTCCGTGCTTGTTCGATGCGGTGGGCTCTGCCACACGTGATAATGACGACTTGCTTCACTGAATCACTCGAAGTCTGACAATATGATAATCAGAAAAAACCACTATAAGACACGAGAAAATGAGATATGAGATATCAGATATGACAAAATGAGAGCTCCTCTCTGCTGTGCAAGACCTTTTATCAACTTCTTAAGGGGCGTATCCATCCCTTCCATAGCTTGTTCCTCCGTCATTGCTAGAAGTTCTAACTTTGACTATACTTGACGGATTTTCAAATTTCAAAAACTCAAAATTAATTTCTTCAAAATTCCAAATCAATGCCATAACTAAAAATAGTTTTCCACAATTCTGCATGCCAAAAGTAATAAATATGGTAATTTCAGTAATCTCCGTCTCCCTCCAAACTATCATTCATTGGTTCGAGCCTTTCCTCCAATAGCGTAACTTCTTCCTTAGCACAATTCCTCGTTTCCCTGCGACTGCGTCGTAAATCTCAGATCTTTCTCGAACAAAATCATGACGTCACCAAGAATCTCAGCTCAACCAGCCTACTTGCATGGAGTCTGCGTCATCCGTGCTTATGTCATGAATATCCTCGTCACAACTATGACAGCCATAACTTTATTCATATATGCCAATACAGCCTCCGTGGTCTCAGTATAATTCAATTTACGGGGGCAGTACCATCCCGACATTTGCCCGAAGACGAAGTGGGAAACCACGGAAAACCACTTCGAGGATGGCTGAGGTGGGAATCGAACCCCCTCTACTCATTTGGACCACCCGAGGCTGAGTAGACCCCGTTCCAGTCCTCATACCACTTTTCAAATTTCGTGGCAGAGCCGGGAATCGAACCCAGGACCTCCGGGGCGGCAGCTAACCATGCTGACTGCTACGCTATGGAGGCGATTGAAAATATTATATATATATATATATATATATATATATATATATATATATATATATATACAGTACTTATAATACAGCGATTAAAATTCGTTGTCCTTGATCCACGGTAGAGTCTAATGTTGTTGTTGTTGATTCTTTAGGGGTTTTGTGGCATCATGGTCTTGTAGCCCCGTGTACTTGGGTGTGTGTAGAAGTTGGCTGATAACCTGTGTCACTGTGATGTCTGTACGCTTACTAGTGAGTGTACTTTTATAAGAGGAAGGATTTGGGTAGGAAGCTCTTGTTGTTGTTGTTGATTCATTTGAGATGCATGGACATCATGGTCATTTAGACCCGTGAACTTGGGTGAGTGTTGAATTTTGGCTGATAACCTGCGTGATTGCGATGGCTGTATTAGTGTGTGTATATGTAATTCAGGTGAGGATTCAATCAAAGTAAAATATCCGTATAGCACGTTGTATTTCATCAAGCTACTACAACCAACATTCAATTATACTCCTTGGAAAGGAAAAAGAGTTATAACTATACCCATGCATTTAGGAGAAAGTAGGCTATATGTTCTTAACTGAACATCTTGTTTTTTACTTCTCACTTACCCCCTTTATGGAAATTTGTCTCTTATATTTTGAGTCTTTAATTTAATGTTTTAATAGTACGCTTGACTGGAATACTATTAAAACAGTCAATTTCAACCTTACACCCAGTAAACACCTCATATGACACCAACGTCTGACTAAGTTTCTGAACAGTAATTTTACCAAGATGGCGATTGTGAGTAATGTTCAGTCTTAAGAATTTTCCTGCATGCAACATTCCTATTTCAATTTTGTTTTTATTCTACCTCTAAACATTCTGTATTATTGGCTCTAATATTTTATATGTGAACAAGTAATCCCGCCTATTTTCATATATTCTATTGGCATTCTCTATTAAATTCTCCCGTCTATGAAAAGTATCGCCATGTTGGATTTTTCTGTATGTAGTCCATAGAGTTATGTACCATTAGATGAAGATTATTGCGTAGGTTAATTATTCAAAAGGTGATCTCATAAGCCCATTTTTTTTTCCATAAATAAAAATAGGCTAGAATGTCGGCAAAGCGTATTACTGGATCTCTCATGCAACATTCCTCTTTCTTCACATTTCTTGACAACTGATCGTTTACATTCTAATTGATCGATTTCGATGGTTTTATAGTACTGTACACATAGTAGTCTACTGTATGTATAAAATATTTCCTATTAATTACTACTATTATTTTACCTACTTTAGGTGTGTACAATTTATTTAATTTAATGTTTAACCAAATCACATCTATGGATTTATTATTAATTTATTATTATTAATATTATTATGCAAGATTCAGGCATAAGGTCTCTCACAACTTACACACAAGAACTATAATAAATAATAAGCATGAAAAACATTTGTGTAAATAGCTATGGTTTCAAGAGAATATTAACTTATATTATTACTAATTAATGAACTACCACCTGAATTGTTCAATATGAACAGCAAAAAACTAGCTATGCATTGCATTATAAATTATTACCAAAATAAATATTAATGTATAACATAAACGTATTATTGCATGCACTCTTGTATTGAAATACAATCTGTATATACTGTATGTTGTAAAAGGAAATAATTAATATGTCTCACAGATCTGTACTGGTTTGTCCGTCAGATTCGTGAGAATATCACAAATGTATTATCAATAGTAATTAATTCAAATCCACCAACCAGGATTAAATTCGCCGATAAAATGCAATTTATTCTGTAGGCCAATATTTTTTTTTAGGGGCTGCTGGTGAAACGAGCAAAGACCACAATTTCCTCAGGAAAGCTTTGGTAATCAGCCAATGTTGGTGGCTCATACTGCATATTGACTATCAATTCTGTGATCGGTCTATCTTTAAATAGTAATTTAAAGTATCTCCTGACTGGCTGCGTGGCTCAACGCTAACGTTCAAGGCTGCTAATCCTAAGGTTGCAGGATCGAATCCCGGCACAGTCAGCCGGTATTTGAAGGTGCTTAAATGCGAGGGAGCCGTGCCAGTAGATTTACTCGTAAGTTAGAGATCCCCTCTGGGGAAATATTCTGGCACCCAGGCGTCTCTAAAAGCCGCAGGAGTTAAAAGGAACGTAAAACCAATAACATTATTAATGTTATTATTAAACAATATCCTGCAATAAACTAACATTAACGAGCCTACGCGACAATAATCTCACCCTTAGTCTAAATAATCAAATCTCAGGGTGAAGACAACATTAACATCTTTTGTAAAAAGAACCTCCATAAATCAAAATATTTCTGGATACAGGAGCACATTAAGATGACCAGTTCATTTAGGCATCCATTAGGTTGAAGGAGGAAAGCTTGTAAATTTACAAAACCGTTGATCTCGTGATAATGGGCCACGGGACTTCCCTTTTACGTCGAATCCAAACTACCGGACGAGACATTTCACTTGGAAAATTTCATAGGCATTGACTGTGAATCAAGGCCAGGACACCTTAGTGAGAGGCAAGGATCTTGACTGCCGCGCCATTACCCCTCCCCTATACCACTAGGATGACCTCCTATAGGTTGAACATAGTAGCTCAAGCATACTTACCTGGCGTAGGTGTTATGGTAATCAACAAGGCTGTTCCCAGAGCGAGGCCCCTGTATTACACTTCGTTTGGGTTGACCCCTGCTAATATAGCGGACGTGAGAGATGACAACTATAGGTAATTCATGATTAATCCGTCAACAACGTCTACGATTGATAGTCGACAATACATACTTAATCGACACTTATTCTGAGTTGCAACCGTGAATTTGAATATTCTCGATACTTATTCAAGAACGTTTTGAGAGATGATTATTAAAGACAACTGCATCCAGGATACATGGTTCTAGATTTTGGTGCTTGCATTTGCATTTGAAATAAACCAACAATTGTGTCAGATATTGGTGCTGTATGTCCATGACAAAATGTTTAAATATTGTGAGATTTATGGAAAGGAAATTATCATTTTAGTTATTTTTACAACTACTTTTAAATGATTCATTTCCACTGCCAGTATTCCACCACATTTTTCTGAAGTCTGCCAATGCGCTTCTAACACAAAACAATTTTCAGGACAGGTGAGGTGGGTTTAGAACCCCACGCTCTCCCGATGCCAACGAGGCACGAGCTAGCACGTTAGAGTTCTCAGCTACAAAGAGTGGCAAAACTACTGTGTACAGGCGTGTACAAGAATCGATTCCTTGGCCTTTCCGATCATTATAGACTCTTTCTTGCATTTACTTGGAATGATAATAATTCTGCATGGCAAAGCGAAAATTGCTTCCTATGTCATACCAGCCATTGAAGACTCTTTCTGGCATTTATTTGGAGAGAGAATGTTACAGGTCGAAAAGAGAAAACAGTATATTTCTGAGTCTTACCAACCAAGGTAGAAGCTATTTGGCAAGAACTAATTTCTTATCAACGCCGGGCATCTATAAAAGAGATTTCCTGCTTGGAGATAAAATGTGGAGAAGACTGCCATTATGTACTTATCATCTTGACTTGCAAATATTAATGAGCCACAAGGCAAAACTAAATCTACATTTTGCTCGATTTTCAAAGAAAAATAAATTAGAGTTGATGACACCGTGTTGCAAGTTTTGTAGATTCTTTCTAGTTGCTTTATTTTAACTTGGTGAAGCACATATTGTTTGTCTTATCGCTTCCTCGAAGTCTCACGCCAGTCCCTTTGACGGCGCTTTTGCAAGTCTTGGAATCAGACGGGACTTATTGCGGGACATCATCCCTCTCGGTTGCTCATGTATGTGATCTGTTTGCTTTTTCATGTACAGAAATAGCAAGTTTAATCTAGAGAAAATGCAAGAATGAACAGCAAGAAAACCTAACCAATATCTCTCAACTCCATTGTTGATAATAATCTATTCACATCTAATTTTTGTACAAACCCCAGCTTGAAGTATTATAAGCCATTTTTCAGTGTTGCTTAGTAATCTATTATAGAATGCTTTTCAGTCTGTCAACACGTCTTTGCACAATTATATTAGACGGTGAGTACACATATGTAAACACCTTAACTCAAAAGAAATATTACATGTAATATAACATGAAATATTTATCACTTAATTAATATACAAACAAGGATGACTCGATCGTCCAGCGATTATCAAATCCTGTTCACATAGGTTTGGATAAGGTATGGCGGATAAGTTTACACATGAACATGTACAATTATTATGTTACATAAGTTTGTGTTATAACTTGTGCAAAACGTCGTTTCTATTTACAGATAGTATTACTCAGTTGGTCTATAGAACATCTATAACAGGCGGATAAGTTTACACATGAACATGTACAATTATTATGTTACATAAGTTTGTGTTATAACTTGTTCAAAACGTCGTTTCTATTTACAGATAGTATTACTCAGTTGGTCTATAGAACATCTATAACAGGCGGATAAGTTTACACATGAACATGTACAATTATTATGTTACATAAGTATGTGTTATAACTTGTTCAAAACGTCGTTTCTATTTACAGATAGTATTACTCAGTTGGTATATAGAACATCTATAACAGTTGCGTTATAATTAATATTCGAACTAATAGCCCCAAAGATGAATTATGTATACAATTGGTCGAGGAAGTTTGCGCAACAGTAATATTAATATTGTTTATATAGTTAAGCATGTCAACACTGTGATTTATTAATTTACTAGCAACCCGGCCCGGCTTAGCCCGGGAACAGTTGTGAATGCATTACGTGATAAGCGCTTCTTTACGATGTCAATGAACTACGATCTATATCCGTTTTACGTCTCGGCATGATGGGTTAAAATCACTGTTACCTACATTATCATGGAGATGCATGTACAACAAATTCTTGTCAGACGTAATTTAAGAATGGCGAGGTTCATGAAACACAAATCCCCCTTCCGTCCAATCTAAAAACACTTCTAGTGGACGATATATTGAATATAGAGATGTGCTCTCGCGTACGTTTTTGTAGAACCTATCATGCTGAACAATTCTTACACTCATTGTGTATTGATATTTTTAACGGTTTGCCCAGCGTAAGCTTAAAAAGCGCACGGACGCCAGGAAATTTCTTCATCTCAGTTTCAACCAGATTATGAAAATCGTTTAGAACTACAGTCACAGTTTCACTTCCTCTTCTAACAAATAATGAAGGTGTGTTCTTTTTTCCTAAGTTTTCTACCATTTGTAGCCAGTACGTTTTGTTTTATTTAAAATTCAGAAACAAAAGTTTATAATCTATCTATAAACAATTATTTTGTATAGCATCTGGCCCTGCCTATGTTTTTTCTAAACGAAGGGAAATACAGAAGACCTTATTCATGGCAAAAGTTTCAAATGATGGCTATGAACAACCTATTTAGGAGAACTGGCAATTGTGTGTGTATATTGTTTACTTAGCTAAATAGAACACGCTGTCATCGTTGTCTTCGTAGCGCAAGTGGATGAGTGCAACTACGAGTTCGTTATGCATAGCTGGAAGGAGTTTGAATACTCCCTCAGTTACGCTTTTTTTTTTTTTTTTTTTTAATTTCCGTATTCTCCTTTCTTGTATTCGTGACATGTACAGTATGATCTTTAATAATTTCATTGTCATAAACATATTTTATATTCATGTGGATGAAAGTTCGTGTAAAAGTTGGGAACAAAGCAATTCTTCCGCCATTTCAAAATTCGCGAGGCAGAATTCAGCAGTTTCCCTCCACTTTAACGATGCTTTAGAGAGTTTTGTGGTCAGATTTGGCCATTTAACGTAATTGCTTGTTGGTGGTAAGTTAATGAACGTTTCTGTTTGATGAAATGCTCGTGCAAAGTTAAATAACCATTAATGATGAATTAAGGGATAATTGACTTTGGTGAAAACGACCCTTAGGGTGTTTAGTACTCCCCACCTAATATAATTGGGCACAGTTGTGTTCACCGACTGAAGAGCATTCTATTATAAACCCCAGCTTGGGTAACTGACGTTTCTCGGGTGACATCTTTCTGCGTATGTGGCTCTTTTTTTTTTAATGTGTAACATCTTTCCACTGGGTTGCTGGATATTTTTGTGGGAGTGATTTTGAAAAATGGGACGGAAGTGGATCGGACGGAACTGTGTAAGACGCACTGCCAGCTAGATCGCATCCCTCCTGGCTGCGAACCGATCCAGATGGCAGTGGTACCATGTGGAATGTACATAATATACGGATTACTTCAAGGTTTGGAGGCGCCATTACAGATATTTCTACAATAGATCATCATCAAGTTGTCGTTCTTTGGTGTAACAATATTCATTAAATCATATTTGCTGAAAACAATTATGATTTATTAAGAATCTGTTGTTCAATCTCTGGATAAAAGTGATGGCATCCACCCGCCGAGTAACTATCCTCAACACTTTCATACTGAACGGTAAACGCTCATGCGAACTCTCGTGTCAACTCATTGAAACACAAACCACATGTCTTCGTATCGGTATTTAAATGATGATATGCTTTTATATGAAACATTGTAACAAGTCGGCAAAGCCGGTATTATGTTTCTCCACAATGGCTATCAGATATTAACCCACATTGCGGTAATGCAGTGATCAATGTAACATATATCGATGATTTTATACGGGTACTGGGCTAGCCTTTCATAGACCACTATAGGAATTCCCTTTACTGTCAAGGAGGCGTATTCATAACTAATTTAAAACTCAATTCCACGCAGGAACATTATCGAAAAAAAAAGCATATTAATGGAGTATAAAAAAATCCTTCCATATTATTACCGGCACGTGAAAATGAGTACCTGTCTTGTACTCCAAATTTCTGTGTTTGTAATGGCTGCGTGGATAACATCTTGTTTTGAGAATCATGAGGTCTCGGGTTCGAACCCCAGTCTCTAAAATTATTTTTGCTACCGGATTATCGATTTAAACGATATATATCATAACATTATGCGTCATTTCAACAGAATCTACATGAAATTACGATTTATCTAATTTTAATTACAATAGTTTGCACCAAGCAGGAGTTGGGAAATTTGATTGTATTGAACATTATTTCTAGTAGTCTATAGATAGGCTAGAGACTATGGTTTCATTCCTCCTCTTAATTTACAATATAATATGTGATGTTTGTTCAAACAAGTGTGACAGTAGCATATCTCCAATTCAATCTATACACTCATCATAGCACCAGTATGAAAACGGAGCGTAAATTAACATTTTAAGGATGTCCAAGCTGTGTAGTATACGAGTAGGATAACATGTCAGATGACTTCACATGCATTTCATCTCAATTTCATAGTAAGATAACATGTCAGATGTTACACATCATATGCCACTACTGTAAGGATCGAATCTTTTTTCTTTTTTCTTTTTTGAAACTCTACATAGGCACATTGTAAAATAAAACACATTTGAAGTTATGTAATTCATGTGAACTTACCATTGGTTAGGCCAGAAACTATAGTACAATCACATATAGAGTCCTTGCTCACGTGCAACAGTCTTACAGCTAGCTGTTCATGTCTCATTCTTCCTCGGTCCTCCGTTTAGCCTCAACAGGGAAACAGGTCAGTAAGAAATGAGCAGTTAGGCCGAGATCATTTGACAGCGCGGTGGCGAGCTGGGTAGGCAAAGTTCACAAACGATTATTTTGCATACACGATATGCCACAAATGACGCCACTAACAACATCACGCGCCCTTGAGTATCGTGGCTTCAATCCGAGAATCGATACAAGGAAATGATTTTCAGTATATATAAAATACCTCTTTTCCCATGAACGTATTACTGGGCTTACTACCAACTACTTTTCAGGATGATGACAAAATGTCACCCTAAGAAGACGAAAAAAGGACAGAAATAAAGCACATGTAATATAATGTTCCAACCCTCAGACCAAAAGTATTTTTATTTTTGGCAGTGCCGGGAATCGAACCCGGACTGACGGGACGACAGCCAAGAACACTAGACGTTACACCACAAGGCAGGCACAGTACTTTGAATGAGGAACATTTTACGGGTAATATAAGATTACTTAATTAGAATTCTTGGCTGTCACTGCTCTGCCAAGAAATTTAATTCTGGTCCGGGGGCTATAACGGGGTACATTCAGCCTTGTGAGGCAAAACTGAGGAGAGGCGGGTTTGATCCCTACCTCAGGCATCATGGACGTGATTTTCCGTGGTTTCCCACTTATAATCCAGGCAAATGTCGGGATGGTACGTAATTTTATTTCTCAACGTATTCATACATTATATTTTGGCTTGACAATATCCAAATTATTTCATACGTCTTGCATATATAAAATACTAGGTCTGTTTGGGTTAAGATTATGTACTACATTACTAAATTGGACAGTTAACTTCAAAAGGAAGGAAGGAAGCTTGTAGTTTAACGTGACCGTCAATCTAGAGATCATGAGCCACGGGACCTCCTTTTTACGTGGAATCCGAACCACAGGACGTGGCATTTCACTTCGAAAATCTCACATAGCTAACTTCAACAGAACGATCCAACTAGTAGGTATCTTCTGGTTTATTTCAAGGTTAGACCACATCAATGTGATACAGACTGCTGTATTCATTAAGGTTGATTTGTAGTAGTCATATTATGTCCGATCGTGATATAACTGGAAGATACATCATATAGCAGCGACGTCCGATTCACTGTAATCGAACCATTCATATGATTTTTTAAAAATTCATTTTGTGAGCTTTCTTTTTATTTAAATTTCTAATAGTGTTTTCTAAGGATATCCATTCTCTCTTTTATCTTTGTAAACTTAGTCTTAAGATTATTTTAATTCAATATATGCTAACGAAGGCGTCATTGAACACCGAAACATGCACGTTTAAGCAGTGATTAAACCACATTCTTTAGTGTCTGACAAGGCGGTTTTGAATAAGATAGTACGTAACTTCAGGCCACGGCCGCTTCCTACCCAAATCCTGCCTTAATTACAAGATACACGCTAGTACAGACATCACAGTGACACAGTTTATCAGACAAATTCTACACACACCCAAGTACACGGGGCTACATGCCCACGATGTCACAAAGTCCCTATAAGAATCAACAACAGCAACATATTTAATTAGTCAAGCATGATATGATAGAAACAGGCACCGAAACTAACATTCCATGGAGAAGGGCAAGTACTATACACATAGACTGAGAAATGAATACAATGAGAACTCGACGAAATGACACGAAGACCATTACCTATTTCGGATAATTTGATACTGATGAAGGAGAAGCTGATGATGATGAAGGAAGCTTGTAGTTTTACGCGACCGTTAATCTCGCGGTCATGAGTCATGGGACCTCCTTTTTACGTGGAATCCGAACCACAGGACATAGTATTTCACTTCAAAAATCTCACATAAATTGACAGGGAATGGAACCCGGTCTACCTTAGTGAGAGGCAAACAGCCAGACCACTGCACCACCACGCCCCATATGATGATGATGATGATGATGATGATGATGATGATGATGATGATGATGATGATGATGATGATGATGATGATGATGATGATAAAGAAAAAGAAGAAGAAGTCTGTTCATTAAATAAAGTAAACTACAGCATCTCTTAAATTCCACGCATTTTACGGACACAACAACATTTGTTAGAGAGGAATGTACCGTGCTCAAACGATTTTATCAGACTTAGATGTATCTCGAAAGCTGCAAATAAAGGCCAGTTACCAGTTGACTTGCGATACGAGATCAAGAATGTTTTACCTCAGTGGGTGGTTACCGGGCAGCCTGACGAAGAATTCGCCTTAATCACGAGTGTAGCCATTTGTACGGATGCGTCACGTCAAGCCGCTTATGAGGAAAGTTAAATAAATATGGTGTAATACAAATACAGAAGTTACCGTGCGCAGAGTTTACTGAGAACTCGAGTCGAGTAGCCGCGCTACGTGCGGCTGGCAGCCCGTAATTGGGCTATTTTCAGGTCCGTCATACGGCTCACAGAACTGAGAACAACAGCGTCATTGTTGCAATGCTACAACAATGAGATAATTAAAGCTCTCTTCGACCTTTGATCACTTCATAAATATCCTTATGGAATTCAGACGACGTCGCGCTAAAGCTAACTTTAGAAAGCTAGTGATTTGTTACTGCCCTTCTTAATTATATTAACAAAATAAATAGAAACTGAGATTTGAAGCTCAAGATACACTCCTTTTAACTTTGGAATATGACAGAAACATGATTAATAACCCAGTATATGAGGTAGAAAGGCACACAATGATGCAGAACACAGTCAGGGAGATCTTTGAAGCCATGCTCTTTGTCTAAGCCTTTACTTGTGTTAGCCAGTTCCCTGCACTGCCGTCTGAGGTGTTAAGGTTTAGACCGCACGCACATCATGTGTGTGGGTGGCCATGATAAGTTCCCTTACTTTTACAAATATTAGGTGTTAAAACTTGTCCGCAATTTTTTTATTCGAAAGTACAGTTCACGCCACGGTTTTTGGCCGATCAACTCCGGTTCCGCAGTCGTACAAAGAGCAGTCGGTGAGCCACAGAGATTTACAATTGATACGTGATTTGTCATTTGTGCGGAAAGCAACTCCTCACGTATCAATAGGGATGTAGCGGGAGAAAGTTCGCGCCAGATAGCGCTCGTGTAGTACTGGGTAAGCGCATGGCGATCGTTTTATGTTTCTCCCAGTCAGCTGCGAGGAATCTATAAATTGTGACCGAGTTTTGTAAGCTAAAGTAAATTATATCTTCTCTAATAATACTCCAAGACTAAATTATTTAATTCTATAGGTATATCTCCTATTATATTATGGACGATTTTCAGCGTTTAAGCGTTAAACAGCTGTAAAATGAGCTACGGACTAGAGGCACTAAAACTAGCGGGAGGAAGGAAGAATAGCCTACAGCGGTAATAAGAAAATTCTAACACGCTTTATTATTAAAATAATGAATATGAGTCAGCATGCTTTCTCCTAAAGATTACAATTACTAGAGTATTGTAGGCCTATATTCATAAATATATCTCCATAAGACTTAAATCATAAATAGGGATTTAAATATTCACTTGCTCCCCCTGCTTACAGACTTCGATTCATGTATTTTTTTTTTAGGTTGATAGCTTACATGAAACTGTCGTGTTTTAAGGTAAACATAATCAAAGAAAGTTGATACCGGTAATGTGTATCTCGAAAATGCATCGCAACGTTTGGTTCTAATGTAATTTTGTCAATTTCTCAATAAGAATCGTTCCCTTACCCCTGGGAAAGGACTTGGGGGTACAGTTTTTTAAAAGTTTGAGAATCCCTGCTTTAGGGCCATGAACTGTTTCCATTCATCTGACTATGTCTCAAGAATGTAGAAGTCAGTCGCTACCACATTCTCCGTCGGGCAGATGGAAGTTGACGATTAATTCTGATTTCAAGAAACCAACCATAATACGTTTGTGACTGTTAATGTTGCGACATTTATTCTTGAAGTATTTGACCGAGTATTGAAGACTTTGAAAATGGGAGTCCGAAATGTTACTTTCATTTCTTCGTGAATATTGCGATTTCTTCCCGTACTTCAATGGAGATGATTTCTGCAGATTCCGATATTGTAGGCTTATCGTGATAATCCGGCAATTTTCTTGTGTATGGCCTCTTCCTAAATAATTATTTTTGTTGTGTTTGTGGTCCACGAAAAAAGCGATGGAACTGCGCCCGGTTTTAATCTTGCTCTCTCACCTTCAAATACAAACGCATAAATTCAGTGGTTGTTATCGAAATGTCTAATCAGTTTATAGGTACAAAATAGGAATTATTTCCCTTTGTAAGTCACACTTATCCAGCACAGTTTTCGTGAAGTCATCGGGTTGTAAATTATGGAAACACACTTTTATATATTCGGTCAGATTTTTATCACCGAAATTTTTCCTTCTAATAGCATGTGACCATTTCTTCCTCATTTCTTTATTTTGTGGAAATTGGTGAAACGAAAACGGGCTTCCCTGATTTTTGCAAAGAGGAACACTGCAATAGCTCGGCATAGTCACGAAAATAACAATTTAAACAACTTAAATTCGTACATATTAGCGGCATGAGAACACAGGAGACAAATGAAGAGCGCCTTGTGCTTACCCAGTACAACAGCAATGCGCTCTATCGGTGCTAGTTCTATACATCCCTATTGTAAATGTGTGAGACTCACCGACTGTTCTTTGTACGACTGAGAAACCGGAGCTGGCTGGCCAAAAACCGTTGTGTGAACTGTACATACAGTAGCAGCTAAAGAAGAAACTTAATTTTACAGGTATAAGAAACACAGTAGTAGGGCACCGATACGCATTACAATAAAATTTAACATAGCAACATAGTCACCTCCTAGTCTAAGCACTTGTTCCAACGATTCCCCTCAAGGCATCGATGCCAGAGGCGAAGAAGCGTCCAGAACAGTAGAGTAACTAGGGTTTGCATCTGGAGAGCGATGAGCCGAGTAAAAATTTCATTTCAGGGTGGGGAGCCGGGGGGGGCCTGAAGTTTAGAATATAATCATACTAATATATAAAAATGAGATGGTGTGTGTGTCTGTCTGTCTGTCCGTCTGTGTGTGACTCAATAACGCAAGAACCACTGGTCCGATTTAAATGAAATTTTGCTTGGATGTAGCTGATTTACCAGGTTTACAGGGTACTTTTGATTTCGATATTTTGCACTATTAAAAAATGGCAACCATTTAGGTGACACCACTACACCCTTTGGTTTCAAAATTTGATATTTCCATATCAAATAAAAGGAGAACGCTAAGAAATAGCAAACATTTGATGGCACATATGTGCTTTAAAATTTAATTTTCCATCCGAATGGTCCTTATCACTATTCGTGTATCTCCAACGGTTAGCGAGTAAAACCCACATTTGTGACGTCACTACACCCTTCGGTTTCAAAATTTCATATTTCCATTTCAAATAAAAAGAGAACGCTAAGAAATAGCTCACTTTTGATGGCATATACGAGCTTTAGCATTTAATTTTCTATCCGAAAGGTCCTAATCACTTTTCATGTATCTCCAACGGTTAGCGAGTAAAACCTTTATTTGTGCAATAAAACAAGGTCAACACCGAGCGGTGCAGTATATCTCTCTATATATAAAAATGAAAGTTTGTCTGTTTTTTTCTGAATTTCTACGGATATTTCAGTTATTTACGCGTTTCAGACTTTTTTATGATGGATACGCGCGAAAATAATTCTTTGTCTGTCTGTCTGTCTGTCTGTTTGTCTGTGGACAACTTTGTTCCCTTATAACTCGAGAACGGCTGGGTGTATCAACGTAAAATTTGGTACAGATATCCATCAGAGGCACGACACTAATCATCGATGTAACACTTCTCCGTACCTCTGATAAAAGGGAGCCTACCCCCTTAAAAACATGCTGAAATAGGCGTAGAAGGACGAGACAAAGCTTATTTTCAGCCCCTCAATATGAGAGACAAAACTCGGGGGCCCTAAAACCAACCGTTTTGAGATATTCCCAGAAAACTAATTTCATTTAATTAACTAATGAACGAATGCAAGCCGGTAACCATGGCAACAGATTCTCAGAGGTCCATCTATTGCTGTAAGACGCAATGTAATTCCATTAAATACATTAGTGTGAAAGTTTGCAAAAGGCTAGAAGGTTATCATGGAACCAAATTAAGCTGTAAAATTCATCAATACGTATAATGAGCTTAAGGCGGTCAAGGGGTACTCTGGAATTTTTTCACGCGATTTACACCTGCGGGTGTGGTACGGCAGGTCTATTATATTCCTATCCCTATATTATATTATTATTAGTAGTAGTAGTATTATATTATGGCGTACAACGACGAGACAAAGCCCCTCGGTGCCAGAAACAAAACTCGGGAGCCCTAAAGGGTCCTCGAAAACTACATTATAAGGCTCTAAAACGAACAGTTTCTGAAATATTCCCAAAAAGTTATTTAATGTAATTTAACAAACTAATTAAGGAACGCAAATCGGTAACCATGACAACATTATCTCAAGGGGTGGCATCCAACTTTCCATCTATTTCTGTAAGAAGCAATGTCACTCCATTTATTACATTTCTGTGAAAGTTTGCAAATGGCTATAAGGTTATCATGGAACCAACGTAGACTGTATAATTCATCAATGCAATTAAGGGGGTCAAGGGGTAACCTAGAATTTTTTCATGCAAATTTCACGTGCGACATATAGTAAAGAAGGTCTATTATATCTCCAAACAGCAACATTATTTTCAAAAGTTCCTGAATTGAACCTGCATTTTTTGCGGTTTTTAGGAATTTGGGCCATTTGAGGCTAAATAACCTGAATTTTTATGCACCAAAAGCCTTTATAAGTTATGAAAGGGGTCTTCCTGTGTATGGGGACCTAACACAACGTAGAGGGTCAGTTTTTATGTGACGTGTATTGCGTTTCGTCTACAAGACCTTCAATTCTATTTCACGTCAGGAAGTACGCGTTAGGTGTTAGGTGAATTTAGTTTGAGAGCACATTTTAACTAATCTTTTTTTCTTTTTCTTTTTTTTTTGTCGACATACGGTTTCATGGTAAGGATGATTTTGTTTGATACTGTGTGGTAGATATACCCATATTTGGATATCTGGGTGATATGTTGTAGACAATAGAATTGTCTGTCTGTCTTTCTGTGTATCTTTATGTACGCCTATAACTCGTGTTCGGATGCTTGGTGCATCGTAAAATTAGGTATGGTAACCATGAAAGTCAATACACCAATCATTTATAAAACTCTTCGCAGTACTTTTCATACAGTAAGAGGGTGGATATAGGGAAAAACTTCTCAAAATACATGCTAAAATAGGCGAAATATAAAAATTATCCTAGAAGGACGACCAAAGCATATGTTGCGCTTCTCAATGTGAGACACAAAATTCGGGAGTCTATAAAGGGTCTCAGAAAACCACATTTTAAGGCCCTTAAATTAACAGTGTGTGTGATATTCCCAGAAAACTAACTTCGTTCTGATAAACTTATGAAGGAATGACAAACCGCTAACCATTGCAAGTAACTCAATTGATAACGTCTGGTGTTAACACTGAACACCGTTCGAAGAACGGGTACTTCTGCTAGTTAAACATAATCAATGGAAGTTAATAAACGATCCCGAAGTTTAAAACCCGCCCATCAATGTTTTCTTTGTGTATGATTCCATTAGCGTTTGAGATGGTGTATTTGCACTTATGCTAAAAATTATCAATTTTGTTGATATTAAATTAAAAAGTCCAGTTTTCTTCCAGAAATCATCTGGCCCTTTGTATTCCTATTTGTCATCAATCCAACGATTGGTTTCAT
Organism: Meconema thalassinum; assembly: GCA_946902985.2. Classification (NCBI taxonomy): domain Eukaryota; kingdom Metazoa; phylum Arthropoda; class Insecta; order Orthoptera; family Tettigoniidae; genus Meconema; species Meconema thalassinum. Next base: position 1,714,820,494 of record OX336388.2, on the reverse strand, counting down.
TAAAACTTCAACAAATTTCATATTTTTATTAATCGGCTATGGGGTGGGGGATTGATCGCCCTAAGCACCCCCACCCCTCTTCCGTAATTACGCCACTGGTCGAACCTGGAGCCACGTTAAAAATAAAGGAAGGTTGTAGTTTTATGTAATTTTTATCTCGTGATTATTAGCCACGGATCTCCATTTTTACATGTAATCCGAATCACAGGACGTGATATTATCTCTCATATATTGACCGGGAATCGAACCCGATCCACCATGGTATGAGGCAAGCAGATTGACCACTGCACCATCACGCCCCCTTAAACCACGTTAAAGATACACCTAGGGGGTAAGTATGTTACAGTAACTGGCAACATTCACTGAAAATCCCCTGGTGTGAAAATAAACCAGAAGCACCCCCCTGCGGTCATAAAAGACCGTCGTAAAATCTTTCTTCGAGGAGGGAAGTGTTCGGACTTTCTTGCCGGGTATGTACGACGGATATTTCCATGACATTGGATGCTCGCTTCTTCTCCAGTGTCGCATGAAGCACCCACATTTCATCTCCTGTTGCGATACACAAAAGCCGGATAGCACTACGCATTAACACGTTTGATCATGTCTCCATTCACGCATCTTTCAACTAATAATAGCTGACGCAACATAGGCACGATCTCCAGCACTGTTTAATGGTACACCAGTGATCTCCTACTTTGAACCTGGTGAAATATTCGAACACGACAGAACTCATCTTAACTTATTTTGTGAAGTTACCTTGTAGTTGTTTCTTTTTATGATTTTTAAGCATATAAATAAGTGAAAGGCCATTTGCATTTTTATTTTGACTCTTGTAAATAATAGTCAAAATCCCCAACTGCTTTTGTGTAGGTGGATTTTCACTGTTTCTTGCATATAGTCTAGTGGAATGATCCTCTTATTCTCTGCTTACTTTTAATGTGTTCTGTTTTTAAATGTCCGTTGCTTCATTTTCGGGGCTGCTTTTTATCAAGTTCCGATGGACTGTATAAAAATAACAGATTGACATACCAAACTGATTTTACTACTAAATGTTTGCTTGATTTATTCTTATATCTCAACATAATCACCAAAACGCTTGCCATTCAGTGCTGGTTTGGTCTAAACGGCAGATGGACCAAAACTTCACACTTGAATTCTTTGAAAACGTCTATCGTAACGTTCGCACAGTGCGGTCATGAATGATTTTTACCATTTTCGAGAATTAAAGGTACGGTTGGCAACGCCTCGCCAGAAAGGAAAAACTTCAGGAGACTCTCCAGACGTACCCACCTCAGTGGCGGCAGAATATTTTGTCGAGGGCATTGGAAAGCTGGTGTAACGATTCGACAAATGTTTCAATCGTTTTGGCGATTATGATGAGACATAAGAATAAAACAAGCAAACATTTTGGTAGTAAAATCAGTTTGGTATGTCAATCTGTTATTTTTATACAGTCCATCGGAACTTGTAAAAAAAACAGCCCTCGTATTTATCCAGCCACTAAGTTAAGTAACATAGTAGCTTCCCCTCCAAAGAGCTCTGGTTCGATTCCCGGTTCTACCATGGAGCATTTAAATTCTGGTCTTAAGGTTGGAACCGTATTTCATTCAATCTCGTAAGGATACATGAGATGAGGTGGGTTCAAATCCCACACCATCCATCATAGAGGTGGTTTTCCGCAGTTTGTCCTCCGACCTGTAATATTTTCCAACAAGCCCATGCCTGTCCGAATCCCAGCCTTGATTGCAAGTATGTTCACTTGTACAAACACAGGTACACAGGACTGATGGCCATGGCGTCCCAAGTGTCTATATGAAACAATTGCTATTTTCTCAGTTTGGGAGATTACAGACTTTATTTTTCGTCATAAATCTCAGTCAACAGTAGACTATTGATCTTCAGTCGGACAACACAAGTGTGCCCAAATAGATTGGTGACTATTGTTTAACAGCCTATTGTTTTATTGTTTTAACACTGCATGAATAATTTATACATTTACATATTTCTGTAACAAGTGGTGAGGTTTAATTGGATGACATGTTTCGCTCGTCAAGCAAGCATCTTCAGATCCAAATATACAAAACACTACCGAAACCACAAACGGTCACTGCCCTCCTACAACAACCCGATACAAGCACGGCAACTACTGCTAATAAATACTAAAGCATTAAGCACCCGGAAAAACAAAAACTATTTATTTTAATATCTACACTGTTTATTTGTATTTTACAGTTCTAGCTTTATACCATAATCTCAACAGAACACTCGTAGGCCATTTCTGAATATTAGTTCAGAACTAATTGTTTAAGTGCATCACATCAATAGTAGTTACACTTCCATAGATTATTTTGTGGAGGGAGTTCGTCTGTGGATGGGATTGTCATTTCTCAACCTTGCAACCTTGAAGATAAATAATTCCTTCTTTCGGGTGCTTTAGTATTTATCAGCGGTAGTTGCCGCACTTTTCAGGATTTTGGCGTGCTTTTAGCGTTTTGCTGTTGGAGGGTATCAACCGTTTGTGGGTTATGGTAGTGTTTTGTAGAGCTACAACCTCTGTCCGTAAAGTTCAGTGAATGGGTCTATATTACGAGCGGATTGTTGGCTTACCTGAAACAGTAGTTACTGTCCTTCGAAGAAATCCCCGTGGATAGTTATGCACCTCTGAGAACGGCTGTATACGTCATGGAAACTCCTGGCATAGTCTTCTTTAGGGATAGCCTTCATTTGGGTAGTAAAAACTCTGAATTGAAAGCGAAAATTTAGCAGAAGTTATGCAACCTGTCATGCACACCTGTTCGACGGGTGGCAGTGAGTTGGTGAATTTATGCAACCTACCATGCACACATGTTCGACGGGTGGTAGTGAGAAGGGTGAATGTTCCGTGGAATGGAATGGTCCTGAAAACCATTGTCACGGGCGACGGGACCTGGTGCCTGAGGTAGGCCTACGACCCCGAAAGCAAGCGTCAAAGAATGGAGTGGCGGGGTCCAGGGTTGCCGAAAAGCCCTCAAGAGCCAGAGGTTTTCGGACATCCAACGTAATGTGACGACTCAACTGAAGGCTATCCCTAATGAAGACTATGCCAGGAGTTTCCAGGACTTGTACAACCATTCTCACACGTGCATAACCATCCGCGGAGATTACTTCGAAGGACAGTAACTGTTGTTTCAGGTAAGCCAACAATCCATTAGTAATATAGACCCATTCACTGAACTTTACGGACAGTTGGTTGGTTCCTCAGTTTAGAGGCTGCGACAATGCGGTCATGTAGCCCCGTGTACTTTGGGTGTGTGTAGAATCTGCCTAATAACCGGTGTTAATTGTGATGGCTGTATTAGTGTGTGTTATCTGTTTTAATTCAACTAAGAAACCGACAGTACGCGGGCTAAAGCGCTGCGTTAGGTCAAGGGGCCAAGCTCTCTGCTGACTCGGTAGACGCGTGGGTTCGAGCCCCACCGTCGGCTGTCCTTGAAATGGTTTTCCGTGGTTTCCCATTTTCAACACCAGGCAAATTCTGGGACAGAACCTTCTGACAGGCCACGGCCGCTTCCTTCCACATCCTTGCCCAGTTTCATTCATCTCCATCCATTCCATCTCTCATCCCGACGCACAGGTCGCCCACGGGCGTCGACTAGAAAGACCTGCACTCGGCCTCTCAGGAGGCTACACGACAAAAAAAAACAACTAAGGACTGCAGACATTGAATTTTCAAGTAGTTCCTACTTTTGCTACCAAACGCCACCGTCGACGACCAACTAGTTCTGAACTTGGTTACTAGATGTCACCGCAGTCATCTCATGGCGACGAACGTTGGAACCTAAGAGCGTTAGTCATATTTAACCTATAATTTAGCTTCACACAAGTGTAAATAGTGGAAGGTTCTTTATCATGACAAAAATCTATGACATGGTACCGCCGGCTCTACTTCCTCTCCGAAGGAAGGCAGCCTGATGGTTTTTAACGCTCTTAAAAAAAACGACGACTTCGGCCGGGTTTGAATACGCGTCCTTGGGCATAGAAGCTCAGCATGTTACCAACTACGCCACCGAAGCCGCTGGACAGAGGTTGTATTTCGTCTTGTATATTTGGATCTGATGATGCTCGCTCAACGAGTGAAACATGACATCCAATTAAACCCCCACCATTTGTTAGAGAAGTATATTACTGTATAAATACAGTAATTCATGTAAAATAATCGTCACGCTCTGCCTAATACTGTATATTTGGACACTCTTGTGTTGACCGACTGAAGATCAATTCTGTTAATTGATTATACTTGCTACACTGAAAAGTGTCTTCTAATATTTCAATAAATCTCAATATCGTTACGAATTTCCAAACGCTCCACTGGCTTTCACATAAAGTTGCGTACGTCTGCAAAGGGGACTGGATATTATACCGTACTTTAGATAATATTCCTCTGGTCGTGGTGATCGTTCCTTTAACGGGCCCAATACAAATGTCGTCCTTAGAAAGAAACACGCCATTACTCTTTCCACGGAACTCAGTGAAATACTGAGTTGAGGTGAGGGGAGGGGTAAGCACACATCCCCTCCCTCATCAACGATACACCCATGAGTCCTTACTACCAAAGCGGAATAGAACATATAATTTAACAGGGATCTCTAATTAACAGACACATCTCCACACTAACAGTTTAATGGAATAGTGACTATTTTTAATATGATACATTATAAGAATCCTCTCATTATAGCAGGACATCTCGGATCCCGGGAAGGGACCGTACCAGGGAGAACCTCTCACAGTTTATTTTAAAATCAAACCAGGGTTTCTATGTCAACAACGTGCTATTTTCTCAGGAGCTATAAATAAGATACGAATGCAATATTTGTATTCTAACTCTTACTTAACTAACCATTTTTTATTAAATCACAGGTTTCGAACGTGTACTTATGAATATTTAAATGTGCGACTTTCACGGCTCGTACCGTTAATATAAGACACCTCACAGTCTTTTCGATGGAAACAGACTTGATCCAAATCTATTAATTGACATTATTGTACGATTTATCACCTGTTTAATATTATTACGAATAAATATGTCTTCATACTAGGCTATATTCAATTGAATGTCATTTTTCGATGGCAGTGAGCCAACTACATATCAAACTATATAATGTGGAATTATAGCTAAATTACAACCCTAGCCTACTATACCTTAAATATCGTATGTCATGATCAACGTCATGCAATAATCATTTCCATTGAATATATTAACTCTAGTGTATATGTGTTCTTACGATCATGAAATGACAACGTTCCATCCATTATAATAACCTTTTTGTAAGAGGTTTGTTGGAGAATAACACTTGATTATATTTAATATCAATTGTACCACACGTCAGCACAAAGTACCAGAACGAACGTTTTTCGAGGTTTATGCAAGTTCCTGCAATTTCTCGTTTCGATACTACGATATTTAACATTACCACGATAGCATAGCACTTTTGAAGAAATATACATTGACTATTTACCTTTTCGATTCATAATGAATGTTGACTGTTTTTACGTAAATGTAACCAATATTGTACAGATATCCTTTTTCTATTATTATTAGACTAATTATTACTTAGTTTCAGACTTAGGTATAGTCATTTATATAATATGATAGTTGAACTGCGCTGAAGAAGGTTTCGTTGATAAACTAAACATGTACGCATATTGAATGCATGTTTCAATTTTGTATTGACTAGGCGGGTCTTCATTAAAATATAGATTAAGGCGCTCCAGAATCATCAAAAGTTTCAAAATTTGTTTTTCTTCCATAATAATCTACGGACTTTAAGCTTCTAAACCGTAAATTTATTTTTTCATGCCTCATTCCAGGTGCTACTTTCCGTATCCTTGCCCACAATCGAGTGTCCCATTAGTAAATCCTCCAATATAAATTCTTAATTTTATCACACGGTATATACAACAAAAAATAAGAAAGAGGCTGCGTTGAAAGCAAGGTCATAGGGACATGGAATAACAGCAAAATAGCTAATAGTGCTTCAAATAGAAGAAGAGGAATCCTATGGTAATATCATGTAATAAACACCGGAAAGAATTTTTGATTCCTAAACAGTTTCTCTAGATAAAATATTTCCCTTTCGGAAGTTTTCAACATTAATTTTAGCAAATGGTAATGTTCATAAAAATGCTGTTAAAATTACGCAATTTTAAAAGGATTCATAAAAAAAATCGAAAATACATTTATATATAGAACGTCTGTGTAAAAGTAAGGTGAGAGGTTTGAAGAACATCGTTGAAAACAAAATGATTATTTCCTGTTAATAGTTTCACAGAAAAATAATATCGACGCTCGCTAAAGCGCAGTGCTAGGCCATGGGGCCAAGATCTCTGCACATTCGTTAGACGTGGGTTCGAGCCTCACCATCAGCCGTCCTTGAAATGGTTTTACGTGGTTTCCCATTTTCAACTCCAGGCAAACACTGGGACGGTACCTTCTGACAGGCCATGGCCTCTTCCTTCCACATCCTTGGCCAGTTTCATTAACCTTCATTCATTTCATCTCTCATTAACTCCTCTCTTGAGGTTGTCGTCAGAAAGAGCATCCGGCCGTTAAAACCATCCACCACAAAGACTTCCATCGCATCTCATCCACGACCCCGTTGGAAACGGGAATAATACAATACGACAGTATCTGATAAAAAGGTAAATAAAAAGTTGGAATTGAACCCACCTCTTCTCTTTTGCATCACGAGGCTGAGTAAACCCTGTTCCAATCCTCAGACCAACATTAAATTTCTTGACAGAGCCGGGAAGCGAACCCGCACCTCTGGAGCGACAGCCAAGAATGCTACATCAGAATTCTGTACTGAGGATTGGAACTGGGTCCTCTCAGCCTCTTGAGACAGAACTGAGAAGAAGTTTCCAAGAAGAAGTTTTCCATGGTTTCCCATTTCTATTCCAGGCAAATACCGGAATGGTTCCAAACTTCAGGCCACGGTCGCCTTTTTCCCAATCCTCTCCTGTATTACAAATACACAATAACACAAGTTACCAAACAAATTTCCACACATATCCAAGTACTCGGCGCTACGATGTCCAAGACTCTCAAATAAAGCAACAACATCAAACAAAAAATACTACAATTTTTCCTAGTTGGCATCCAACTACAAAGGGACTTGGTTAATATGAACGTTTCTAATTCATAATAGTCGCCTCCGTCGCGTAGCAGTCAGCATGGTTAGCTGCCGTCCCAGAGGTCCTGGGTTCGATTCCCGGCTCTGCCACGAAATTTGAAAAGTGGTATGAGGACTGGAACGGGGTCTACTCAGCCTCGGGTGGCCCAACTGAGTAGAGGGGGTTCGATTCCCACCTCAGTCATCCTCGAAGTGGTTTTCCGTGGTTTCCCACTTCGTCTTCGGGCAAATGCCGGGATGGTACCTACTGTAAGGCCACGGCCGCCTCCTTCCCTCTTCCTAGCCTATTCATCCCAATCTTCCTTCCCTTCTCATCCCGCATGAGGCCCCTGTTCGCTTTGCAGGTGAGGCCGCCTGGGCGAAGTGCTGATCACACCTCCCCAGTTGTATCCCACCCGACCAGATGTTCCAAGCTCCAGGACACTGCCCATAGAGGCGGTAGTGGTGAGTTCCCTCGCTGAGTCCGTGGGAACCACCAGCCTAGAGGGTAAATTGACTAAATTAAAAAAAACATAATACTGTAGTGAATAATTCAAATTTCTTCACCCGGTTCTTTGTTAATGTTTTTTGAAATTGATAAAATATTAGTGTAAAATGACCTATCATGGTTGTATCTAATAATTATTAAATAAATAAATATTCCTATACAACGCAATAAAACTGTGTCGGTTCCTTCAATTTAGGGGAGCGACTATATTTTAATTCTTACGATGGAGAAGTAATAGACCTTACGCATATCCTCTGTGTATAATGATTATATAATTCAACGGGCATCATTTAAGTCCTTGGAATGTGAGTAGCTTGTCGAGTCTTTGTTAAAAATCTTACTTTGTGGAAGCCGATATTTGGCGTATCATCGCACTCGTACCTGCTACATCATCTTCACATCGTTTCTTTACTCTGAGTTTGCTGAAGACGCTAAGCCATCCGTCAATCACCGCACCGGTCTCTTGGCTTGGCGCTCTGAATGTCTCTGTGTTCTACGACGGCTCATTTTAAAGTAGTCCGCTCTCAAAGAGATTAATCTAGTTTTAATCGTTGATAATTTATGCCAAATCGAGAGTGTTGAATTGTTTGTTGTGGTCAATAGCGGGCCGTTGTACGCCTCTCGTGGGCTTCATTTCCATAGAACCAAGCGCGCACAGTGGACATGTTGTCGGCTGCGTGGAGGACAGCCAAATATTTGCCTAGCTCCTCCACTCCACGACATATCGAGTAGAGGTAGGGATTGCAAGAATACATACACTTGGCCCCTTTCAGGCGATCTTCCGTACCGCCGTTTAACTTGTCGGCTGGGCGACATGACCATTCATCCCGCATCTCTTTGATAAGTACCTACAGTATGTTACGTCTTCAATGAAAAGAAGAATATATCACGCTTTTTGCCCACACAACTCTTTTCATTATTAGTAATTCTCAGGGATGAATAATAATGGCGTGTTTTATTTTCATTCTAATTCGTGTGTTTAAAAAATGTTTGTACAGTGAGTCATCCTTTGTTCACCTATAATTGCAATGCTAGCTCCGTTAAACCAAGCCTGGAATAAACAACTTTTGAGGGGAAATATCAAGTATCAGTTTCATTTCAGCCTTGGGCATACAATATTATACAGTTCTACCTCATAACTATTTTTACTTATAAAAGCTTTAAAATATTGAGAGTTAAGTATTTTTCTATTCTATAATTTCAACATGGCGACTGCACGAAATATTCAATCTGATAGATTTTTAACCATTGGACAACATAGGTTACTATAAATAATAACATCGTATGGTCTCAGGTGCCGGGTGTAAGCTTTGTTAATTGACGCCCCACAGTAAGCTCCTTGACTCTATAGCACTTTTTAGTAGAGTAAGGAGGAACTTTTTGTGTTGGTGGAAAATCCCGAGATTAATTTTGCCATTATGAACGCGGCCTACTGAATTCAAATGGGTTCTTTAATATGCAAACAACATATGACACGCGTACCGTGATTTTTGTCGCCTTTCAAAAATCTTTTACCACGGCCAGGAGCAAACCGGCAAGCTTGGGGTTGGCAATCCGAAACGATAACCACGCACCCACCGTGGCTAGCATAGGTTACTTATAATATACAGTATAGGCTATAACAGCCTGTATGCTTACTATGTGTGCTTACTTGTTTCATTGGCGTATGTGTTACGGATCATAATGTATGAATGCTTCACACGGTCGCCATATTGAAATTATACGCGTCCCATTGGACGGTTTGTTTTCACGAATTTTAATAATTATCGGATGATTTGGACACTCGGGTGGCTGCCGTTTTGTTTTCGTTAAGATCGTGGCGATGTAAAACTTTGGATTGAGGTGCCTCTAGTAGTGATATCGCTTACCAAATGTTATTCAGTTCGGTTTCTTAGTTTGGGTATTGATCGGGGAGGGGCGGGCAGACATACACACGTATAAAGAAAGAGAGAGAGAGAGAAATGGATAGACATTTCACCCATGTAGATTATAATAAAACGTTTATTTTAGCCTACTTTCCTCATAGAAATTAGTTGAAAGCAGGATCAAGAGATCAATCACGAGGTGAAGTATATCTGTCATTCTATCTGTCTGTTTATTTACTTCTGAACGGTTGCTGCGTTCACAAATAATTATTTTGTGATGGTGGTACCCCCGAACATTTGAATTTTGTCTGTGTTTACAAATGTTTGTGATAAGTGTTTCCAGCTTACAGTTAAGCTTCAAGAACTGACAAACGCCCAACCCAATTTGGACCAAAATTCGCAAGACATACAGTAGTACCCACCACCAATAAACAATTTATATATATTTAGGACTTATCAGTGTTGCCAACCATTAGTAAAATATAGCACCAACCTTTCATTCTGCGTTGGAAACCTCGCAAAGAACTAACCCCATTGAGTCCAAACCCTTTTCGAACCAAGTACGCACCACCAAAACACGACTTTTTAAGTTATATAAGTTTCCAATGTTACCGACAGTGGTAGCTACGCTCGCTAAAGCGCAGTGCTAGGGCATAGAGCCAAACTCTCCGTGGACTCGGTAAAAGTGGGTTTGAACTCCTCCGTTGGCCGTCCTTGAAATGGTTCTCCGAGGTTTCCCATTTTCAACTCCGGGCAAATGCTGGGACGGTACCTTCTGATAGGCCACGGCCACTTCCTTCGACATCCTTGCCCAGTTTCATTCATTTCATCTCTCATTAACACCTCTCATGAGGTTGTCGTCAGAAAGGGCATCCGGCCGTAAAAGCCATCCGCCACACAGCGTTTCTTCGCATCTCATCCTCAACCCCGTTGGAATCGGGAATAATAAGGGGTAGGCATACATACGTTTCGAAAGTTGCCAACCGATAGTAATTGGTGGTACCAGCCGTATAGTTATCTTTGAAGAACTCGCAAATGTCTGGCCGAAATTTGGCTAACACTTGTAGGAGTACCAATCCATAAACATTATAAAGTTTTAGGACGTTCCAGGGTGGCCAACCATTAGTAATTACAGTTACCAACCCAATTTAGATTAAACTTTCTTTGAAAAAAGTGTGCACCTTCAAGATACGATTTGCATAGCCTATTTTATGCGGTTCCAATGCTCTCAACAGCTAGTAATGAGTACTACCAGGAAAAAAATGTAATTTAATTTGAAACATTTCCTTCATTTGAGAGCTTCCATAGGAAGAAAGAGAATTAACATAATATTATGTTATTCCTTTTATAAAAACTAAATGTTAAAACTGTCTCATGAAACAAAATCAAATATTAAAATACAATACAGACAATATGGATAATTAATAATCAATCTTTGTGCTATTACCCTATTAGTCACCCGTTACTCTTGCTTGATGCCATACCGGTGGTATGGTAAAATACAGAAACAATAGAACTCTTGAGAGCGGCTCTATCAATTTTCCGTAGGCTACGTGATGTATTCGAAGAGCTCCAGAACTTCGGTAAAATACAGTAGCTAGAGAGCATTTAAGAGAGGCTATATCAATTTCCCGCAAGCTACGTGATGTATTAGAAGAGCTACAGAACTTCGGTAAAATACAGTATCTAGAGAGCATTTAAGAGAGGCTATATCAATTTCCCGTAAGCTATGTGATGTATTAGAAGAGCTACAGAACTTCGGTAAAATGCAGTAGCTAGAGAGCATTTAAGAGAGGCTATATCAATTTCCCGCAAGCTACGTGATGTATTAGAAGACCTACAAAACGTCGGTAAAATACAGTAGCTAGAGAGCATTTAAGAGAGGCTATATCAATTCCCGTAGGCTATGTGATGTATTACAAGAGCTACAGAACTTCGGTAAAATACAGTAACTAGAGAACATTTAAGAGAGGCTATATCAATTTCCCGTAGGCTACGTGATGTATTAGAAGAGCTACAGAACTTCGGTAAAATGCAGTAGCTAGAGAGCATTTAAGAGAGGCTATATCAATTTCCCGTAAGCTACGTGATGTATTAGAAGACCTACAAAACTTCAGTAAAATACAGTAGCTAGAGAGCATTTAAGAGAGGCTATATCAATTTCCCGTAAGCTGCGTGATGCATTAGAAGACCTACAAAACTTCGGTAAAATACAGTAGCTAGAGAGCTTTTAAGAGAGGCTATATCAATTTCCCGTAGGCTATGTGATGTATTAGAAGAGCTACAGAACTTCGGTAAAATACAGTAGCTAGAGAGCATTTAAGAGAGGCTATATCAATTTCCCGTAGGCTATGTGATGTATTAGAGGAGCTAGAGAACTTCGGTAAAATACAGTAGCTAGAGAGCATTTGAGAGGCTATATCAATTTCCCGTAAGCTACGTGATGTATTAGAAGAGCTACAAAACTTCGGTAAAATACAGTAGCTAGAGAGCATTTAAGAGAGGCTATATCAATTTCCCGTAAGCTACGTGATGCATTAGAAAACCTACAGAACTTCGGTAAAATACAGTAGCTAGAGAGCATTTAAGAGAGGCTATATCAATTTCCCGTAGGCTATGTGATGTATTAGAAGAGCTACAGAACTTCGGTAAAATACAGTAGCTAGAGAGCATTTAAGAGAGGCTATATCAATTTCCCGTAAGCTATGTGATGTATTAGAGGAGCTAGAGAACTTCGGTAAAATACAGTAGCTAGAGAGCATTTAAGAGAGGCTATATCAATTTCCCGTAAGCTACGTGATGTAGGCCTATTAGAAGACCTACAAAACTTCAGTAAAATACAGTAGCTAGAGAGCATTTAAGAGAGGCTATATCAATTTCCCGTAGGCTATGTGATGTATTAGAAGACCTACAAAACGTCGGTAAAATACAGTAGCTAGAGAGCATTTAAGCGAGGCTATATCAATTTCCCGTAGGCTATGTGATGTATTAGAAGACCTACAAAACTTCGGTAAAATACAGTAGCTAGAGAGCATTTAAGAGAGGCTATATCAATTTCACGTAAGCTACATGATGTATTAGAAGACCTACAAAACTTCGGTAAAATACAGTAGCTAGAGAGCATTTAAGGGAGGCTATATCAATTTCCCATAACCTACGTGACGTATTAGAAGAGCTACAGCCCTTCGGTAAAATACAGTAGCTATAGAGCATTTAAGAGAGGCTATATCAATTTCCCGTAGGCTATGTGATGTAATAGAAGAGCTACAAAACTTCGGTAAAATACAGTAGCTAGAGAGCATTTAAGAGAGGCTATATCAATTTCCCGTAGGCTATGTGATGTATTACAAGAGCTACAAAACTTCGGTAAAATACAGTAGCTATAGAGCATTTAAGAGAGGCTATATCAATTTCCCGTAGGGTATGTGATGTATTAGAAGAGCTACAAAACTTCGGTAAAATACAGTAGCTAGAGAGCATTTAAGACAGGCTATATCAATTTCCCGTAGGCTACGTGATGTATTAGAAGAGCTACTGAACTTCGGTAAAATACAGTAGCTAGAGAGCATTTAAGAGAGGCTATATCAATTTCCCGTAGGCTATGTGATGTATTAGAAGAGCTACAGAACTTCGGTAAAATACAGTAGCTAGAGAGCATTTAAGAGAGGCTATATCAATTTCCCGTAGGCTATGTGATGTATTAGAAGAGCTACAGAACTTCGGTAAAATACAGTAGCTAGAGAGCATTTAAGAGAGGCTATATCAATTTCCCGTAGGCTATGTGATGTATTAGAAGAGCTACAGGACTTCGGTAAAATACAGTAGCTAGAGAGCATTTAAGAGAGGCTATATCAATTTCCCGTAGGCTATGAGATGTATTAGAAGACCTACAAAACTTCGATAAAATACAGTAGCTAGAGAGCATTTAAGAGAGGCTATATCAATTTCCCGTAAGCTACGTGATGTATTAGAAGACCTACAAAACTTCGGTAAAATACAGTAGCTAGAGAGCATTTAAGAGAGGCTATATCAATTTCCCGTAGGCTATGTGATGTATTACAAGAGCTACAAAACTTCGTTAAAATACAGTAGCTAGAGAGCATTTAAGAGAGGCTATATCAATTTCCCGTAAGCTACGTGATGTATTAGAAGACCTACAAAACTTCGGTAAAATACAGTAGCTAGAGAGCATTTAAGAGAGGCTATATCAATTTCCCGTAGGCTACGTGATGTATTAGAAGAGCTACAGAACTTCGGCAAAGTACAGTAACTAGAGAACATTTAAGAGAGGGTATATCAATTTCCCGTAGGCTAAGTGATATTTTAGAAGGCCTATAGAACTTCGGCAAAAAAAAGAGTAGATAGAGGGCATTTAAGAGAGAGGCTATATCAATTTCCCGTAGGCTACGTGATGTTTTAGAAGGCCTATAGAACTTCGGCAAAAAAAAAGACTAGATAGAGAGCATTTAAGAGAGGCTATATCAATTTCCCGTAGGCTACGTGATATTTTAGAAGGCCTTCAGAACTTCGGTAAAATACAGTAACTAGAGAACATTTAAGAGAGGCTATATCAATTTCCCGTAGGCTATGTGATGTTGCAGAGGGCCTACAGGACTTTGGTAAAATATAGTAACAATAGAACCTTTGAGGGCAGCTCTATCAATTTCCCTTAGGCTGCGTGATGTTAGAGAAGGCCTACAGTACTTTGGTAAAATACAATTACCAGAGAACCTTTAAAGGCGGCTTAATCAATTTCCCTTACGCTACGTGATGGTTTAGAAGGCCTACAGATCTTTGGTAAAATATAGTAACTAGAGAGCAGTTGATAGCAGTCATATCAATTTCCCGTAAGTGATGTTTTAGAAGGCCTACAGAACTTTGATATAATGCAGTAACACTAGAACCTTTTCTCGAAACTCCTGTGCCATAATTCCTTTGATTTGACGATGTCTAACATGTGTCTGTTACCCTAATAAAATCTCCTTTATCATTTTTTTTATTTTTTACTAAACATTGTCGGTAGAGGTATGCAACTCGAATATACGATTTATCTAGGTTCGTTGGGGAGTAGTTCCATTATCGTTAGCAACCATCAAATATACCAACTTAACGGTCGTCGTTGAATAATTTGGAGTGGATCTACCCAATGTTGACGAAACGTTGAAAGAACAATTCTAAACTAGAAACACATTTTTATTTTATAGACGGTTTCAGTGCTGCCACACCAAGTAGCCTAATTGCTATTAACAATGCTACCCTTGTTTAACTTCTTACAGATGTGGAAAGCAGGCGATTTAGATTTTTAACGGAACATCTTCCTTTTCTAAATGACAGTAATTATTATTTTTAACGCGCTTAGTGTTTAACCACATCCGAACTGTAAAAGGTTAGAGTAGTTGACGGTTTTCTAATCCAGGAGGGATGTATCCTTTCACTTACTAGCAGATAACATCAAAGCGCAGAGATTGTGCCAATTGTGTGTGACCTCCATGAGGGACGGTAGCCTACTTTGAGCCCACACACGTCTACTTTTAACATACCTGAAGAAGCACTGTCTACATCAATCTTGTTACCTCATTACCACTTTCTACAAGTCACCAAGACCTTCCACATGCACTTAATGTAGTTCCGAAATTATATAATATCTCAAGAAGATTACGTGATACCTCATTTTCCTTTCTTTTTATACTGTACTTTTACAGCAATGTATTGAGCAATAACATTTACCACGATAGGTAATGCAAGATATTCTTCTGAATTCACTTATAAATTTCTTTTAAAAATAAGAAGCCTGTCAATACAATTAATGAAGCATCTATTGAATTATGGTACATGTTTTGAACTTTCAATGGAGTCTTCTTCAGCGTTATTGATGTAAAACCTATTCTAATTAAAACTTGAGTAAAATAACTAAACTATAAATAAATAAATAACTAAACTGTAAATAAATAAATGGATATCATTACAATAACATTAAATATTTTGACAATAGTCATTAGTAAAGATAGCTTTAAAGTCATATTGAGTACTGACTTAATAACAAATCATATTGTAGATCTTTCAGTCGGTCGTCTCAAAAACAATCCAATTACCTGAATATGTGAAAAATAACCTTAAATAAATTACATGAGGCGGCTTCGGTGGCGTAGCTGGTAGCATGCTGAGCTCCTATGCCCAAGGTCGCGGGTTCAAACCCGCCGAAGTCGTTGGATTTTTTAAGAGTGTTAAAAATCCCTCAGTATGCCTTCCTTCTGAGGGGAAGTAAAGCCGGCGGTTCCCTGTAATAGATTTATGGCATGATAAAGAACCATCCACTAATTACACTTGTGTGAAGCTAAATTATAGGTTAGATTCCAATGTTCTTCGCCAGGAGCCGACTGCGGTGGTACCTAGTAACCAAGTTCAGAAGTAGTTAGTCGTTGACGGTGGCGTTTGGTAGCAAATGTTGGAACTACTTAAAAATCGAATGTCTGCAGTCCTTACTTGAATTAAAAACCATTAACACACGCTAATACAGCCATCACATATACACTAGTTATCAGACGGATTCTACACACACCCAAAGTACACGGGGCTACTTGACCGTGTTCTCGCAGCCCCTAAACTGAGGAACCAACCAAATTACATGTGATTAAGAGTTATATATATTGTTACGGACTATTGACGAAGAAGAAGACGAAGAAAACTAACTGATGACATGTTTCGCTCGTCAAGCGAGCATCATCAGATCCAAATATGCCAGATAAATAGCTCTATAATACACTTCTAAACCTACAATGACAGACAGCCTCTACCTTCCAAAAACAAAATACAAGAAAACCCGTCAAAAAATTAGTAAGTGTGGTAATTCAGATAAGTATCAACAGATCTTGGTACACAATAGCAGTAGACAAACCATATCTTATGATGTTGTTATAGCTTTTAATCATCAGAACAGAGTACTTGTAGTGCATTTCCGCATATTAGTTTATAATTCTACGGTAGAATTAGTTAGGGCTTACTGCTTAAGTGGTTCGGTGGCGTAGTTGGTAGCTTGCTGAACTGCTGTGCCCAAGATAGCGGGTTTAAACCCAGCCGAAGTCGTCGGATTTTTTAAGAGCGTTAAAATGCTTCAGTATGCCTTCCTTTGGAGGGGAAGTAAAGCCGGCGGTCCCATGTCATAGATTTATGGCATGTAAAAGATCCTTCCACAGTCTAAACTTGTGTGTAGCTAAATTTCTAGGTTAGATTTCGCTGGAACGCTCTATCAAAGTTACAACGTTCACCACTAGGTAGCAGTGACATCTGGTAGCGAAATTCAACGGAACTTGTAGCTCACCCTATGGGTGTCCGCTTGAAGCAGCTACAGCCTCTGGCGAGCCGAACATGTCCTCGGACACTCCCGGCACTAAAAGCCATACGATAATTAAAATAAGCAATAGTAGCTACAATCACATGTAATTTATTTCATTGTTCGAAACCTGGCGCAGTCAGCTGGCATTTGAGGGTGCGCAAATGTGAGGGAGCCGTGTCAGTAGATTTACTGGCACGTTAAAGATCCCCTTCGGGGCAAAATTCCGGCACCCCGGCGTCTCTAAAAGCCAATGTAGTTAAAAGGGACGTAAAACCAATAACATTATTATTATTATTATTATTATTAATTTATTTCAGGTTATTTTTCATATATTCCGGTAATTGGAATGATTTTTGTGTTGACCGACTGAAAGCTACAATGTTAATAATTAAATATTCATTAGCTTTTGACATCTTCAACAGAATTCAAAATTTTATTGTTTCAATTCATTTTTTAAATTTAATGTTTTTGTAAGGATAACCATTTATTTCTTTATTTACAGTTTAGTTATGTTTACTCTACGTTTTAATTAGAATAGTCTTGTATTCAGAAAGGTGAAAGGCAAGGCTGCAACTTATCACCCATACTTTTCAGTCTGTACATTGAACAAGCAAGAAATGAAACGATATGAAATCTACAATAGGTGTAACTGTTCGAGGTGAAAATATTTCAATTCTGAGATTTGCTGATGACATTGCCATTTTGGTCGATTCACCAGAGGAATATTTTAATGATTTTCTGAATGGTATGGGTGCAGTCTTGTGGAAAGAATTCATGACAAAAACCAACAAAAAATGTAAAACAAAAATAATAGACTGTAGCCAGAAGAAAAAGGAAACGTCTATTTACATCGAATTGGTCAGTGACTAAAGAAAATAGAAGTCATCTGCTACTTGGGGAACAAATTTAGTAGTGATGGGCGAATCAGTGACTATATAAAAAGTAGGTTGGCAAAGAAAGCATGTCTACAGAAAATACATTTCTTGACATCAAATATAAATTTAGATATTAGAAAGTCATTTTTGAAAGTTTTGTCTAGAGCGTGGCTCTCTGTGGAAGTTAAACTTGTGCTGACGATGTAGAAGAAAAGAGGAGAATAGAAACATTTGAAATGTGATGTTACATGAGAATTAATTAATTAATTAATCTCATGTAATTTATTTCAGGTTTAGGGAACAACACCCATTACTATTTGGGTACAATCGGGTTGACCAACTGAAAAGCATTTAAATTTCATTGACTAAGGCAACACAGAGAAATGGCTTCCAACACGATAGTTTCAGGTCCTACAATATTTAATCTAAGGATTAAATAACTCATGAAACAGTTAATATTTAACCTAAGGATTTAATACCTGATAATGCTCAAGAAACAGCTAATACTTAACCTAAGGATGTAATACCTAGAAATGCTCAAGAAACAGCTAATACTTAACCTAAGGATGTAATACCTAGTAATTCTCAAGAAACAGCTAATATTTAACCTAAGGATTTAATACCTAGTAATGCTCAAGAAACAGCTAATATTTAACCTATGGATTGAATACCTAGTAATGCTCAAGAAACAGCTAATATTTGTTTTTGTTGTTGTTGTTGTTGTTGTTGTTGTTGTTGTTGTTGTTGTTGTTTCTTTCGTGTGGCCTCCTGAGAGGCCGAGTGCAGGTCTTTTTAGTCCCACACATTCGGTACTATATCACATCCTGCAAACCAATTGTTTTTGCCTAGTCCAATAATTATTAGTTAGTGCGGGCCGCGTTAGCTGATATAAACACCGCTAGTTTTTGTCACGCACAGTGGGGGTAGTCACACATCAATAATCCTTATCCAGGCCAATGGTTTTGCCTTTTATTTCTTTTTTCACATAATTACAAAGTTACGTGTGTCGTGTGGTGTATTTTGTACCGGACATGTTGGCAACGGGTATGACGTCGTGGAGGACGTCAATATGTCATGGCAGCCGTCGTTGAATAAGCAAGAAGTAAAATCATTTATTTACGTAATACAAATATTTCCAGTGCAGCAGTGACAATTCAATTTGTAATCAACTTCTAGTGACTCCCAGAAAGGCATGTGAATCATAAATCATATATTATCAACAATCTCCCTTATAAAAGTTGAAAAGCCAAACGTAGCTGTTGTCAAGAATTAATTAATAGGTAACCTAAGGATTTAATACCTAGTAATGACTCAAGAAACAGCTAATATTTAACCTAAGGATTTAATAACTAGTAATGATTCAAGGAACAGAATGATAATATTTAACCTAAGGATTTAATACCTAGTAATGACTCAAGAAACAGCTAATATTTAACCTAAGGATTTAATAACTAGTAATGATTCAAGGAACAGAATGATAATATTTAACCTAAGGATTTAATACCTAGTAATGACTCAAGAAACAGCTAATATTTAACCTAAGGATTTAATAACTAGTAATGATTCAAGGAACAGAATGATAATATTTAACCTAAGGATTTAATACCTAGTAATGACTCAAGAAACAGCTAATATTTAACCTAAGGATTTAATAACTAGTAATGATTCAAGGAACAGAATGATAATATTTAACCTAAGGATTTAATACCTAGTAATGACTCAAGAAACAGCTAATATTTAACCTAAGGATTTAATAACTAGTAATGATTCAAGGAACAGAATGATAATATTTAACCTAAGGATTTAATACCTAGTAATGACTCAAGAAACAGCTAATATTTAACCTAAGGATTTAATAACTAGTAATGATTCAAGGAACAGAATGATAATATTTAACCTAAGGATTTAATACCTAGTAATGACTCAAGAAACAGCTAATATTTAACCTAAGGATTTAATAACTAGTAATGATTCAAGGAACAGAATGATAATATTTAACCTAAGGATTTAATACCTAGTAATTACTCAAGAAAAAGGTAATATTTAACCTAAGGATTTAATATCTAGTAATGATTCAAGGAACAGAATGATAATATTTAACCTAAGGATTTAATACCTAGTAATTACTCAAGAAACAGGTAATATTTAACCTAAGGATTTAATACTTAGTAATTACTTAAGAAACAATCAATATTTAACCTAAGGATTTAATACCTAGTAATCACTCAAGAAACAGCTAATATTCTACCAAAGGATTAATGACTCAAGAAACAGCTAATATTTAACCTAAGGATTTAATACCTAGTAATCACTCAAGAAACAGCTAATATTCTACCTAAGGATTAATGACTCAAGGAACAGCCAATATTTAACCTAAGGATTAATGACTCAAGAAACAGCTAATATTTAACCTAAGAATTTAATTCCTAGTAATGACTCAAGAAACAGTGAATATTTCCCTACATACTGTAAAAAGTGTGTCTTACGTCCATTCTTCGCACGAAGAAGATCACTTCTGTGTTGAATGAATGGAAGGAAGGGAATATATTTTGTATAATTTCCAAACTTCACGTAACAGGTGAAGACAGACTGACCTCCTCAAACAAATTAACTGCTGCTACTGTAAGTTATTAAGTCGGGCGGTGGATGATAAGGTGGTCTTTATCTAGCACAAGTCCCCTTTGATACTCGCACATCACACCGCCCCGCTAGTGTTGTGCATTGATGTTATTGAACTCCGGTGAGTCGTACCTCCCGCAATAACAATAATCCCTACCCCTTAATATCCCGTTTCTGTGGATAGGGGCTAAAGCAGCCCATAGACGGTCAATATTATTGCGCAATATTTCGGGTTGTGCAATATAATTGACCGTGTGTAGACGATACTGAAAGGTTGTGCAATATATTGCGTGATCTTCAAAAAGCTGAAAATATATTGTGTAAACGGGAAAATATTGTGCCGTCTGTTGGCAGTATTGTGCCATGTCCCAAACTAGCGCTTAGAGACAGCCCAGCGGGGCTAACGAAGCGACCCGAATACTCACGACCGCAACCGATCGTCCATCCTCCTCAAGACAGACCAGCGGGGCAGTCAGCTGTTCCTCGTTGAGACAGACCAGCGCAGTGGGACAATATGAACGTACTCGAAACTTCACAACCTACTGTCGACCAAAGTATTATGTGCACTCGAGTTTGAAGGTTGTTTGTGAAGTAACCAATAGACCTACATAAAATCCAATAACATCATCATTTTCGTCGTTCTATTTTACGTTAGTTCATGTAGGTTTGGAATTTTAAATTTATATTTTAATATTTCTTATCGCAGTTGGAACACAACAAGTGCACGTTTTTACGCGTGTTTCAACCATGCGTCACATTTAAGAATTATTATCGCAAACACCCGACATCAGATCGAATCCAAATTTTAACACAATATACATTAGAATGTCGTATAACTGGTTTATTAATTTCAAAATTGTGTCTGACCAAGAAAAAAAGTTGTTATCATTTTTGTAAGGTAACTTTTTCTTGGCTCGGGATGGTTGGAAAATGTAGTTCTTGGTTGCGTTGTAATAGTTATACATCAAAAATGTATGCTGTATGACTGTGAAATACGTAAATTAATTCACTTATTTTATATCGGTTTTGTATTTGTACGAGGAAATAACACATGGTTCACCAGCTAGCCGCTCCGGGAAAAGCTGTACAGCGTTGTCGAAATGGTGCCTACATGCATCATGGCGCGTCTCGCTCGGAAGTGATGGGTTCCATCTCAGCAACGCTGAGCAGCTTTTCCCGGAGCGGTAGGCTGGTGAACCATGTGTTATTTCCTCGTACATATACAAACCAATATAAAATAAGTGAATTAATTTACGTGTTTCACAGTTATACAGCATAACGTTTTGATGTATAACGATTACAACGCAACCAAGGACTACATTTTCCAACCACCCCGAGACGAGAAAAAGTTACCTTACAACAATGATAACAATTTTGTTTCTTGGACACGCAAAATTGTGAAATTAATAAACCAGTTATACAACATTCCAATGTATGAAAAATGAAAATCCACAGCCTGCTTCCAGTCTCCGACCGGGTCAGGAATGGAATGAATGAAGCCCCCATCTAGCGGCGAGGATATGAACTGTGCCGGCTGCCGAGGCCTGACGCACTCCTCTGAGGCAATGATTAAATGAATGACAAATGAAATGATAGTGGAGAGTGTTGCTGGAATGAAATGTTGACAGGGAAAACCGGAGTACCCGGAGAAAAACCTGTCTGCCTCCGTTTTGCCCAGCACAGATCTCACATGGAGTGACCGGGATTTGAACCACAGACCCAGCGGTGAGAGGCCGGCGTGCTGCCGCCTAAGCCACGGAGGCTCTGTTAAAATGTGGATTCGATCTGCTGACGGGCTTTTGAGATAATAATTCTTAAATGTGACGCATGGTTGAAACACGCTTAAAAACGTGCACTTTTTGTGTTTCAACTGCGATAAAAAATATTAAAATATAAATTTAAAAATCCAAACCTACATGAACTAACGTAAAATAGAACGACAAAAATTATGATACAAGAGTTTAGTGCTTTTCAGTCGGTCAACACGAATGTACCCAAAAGAGATGGGTTATGCCCTAATCCTGAAATAAATTACATGAGATTAATAAAACACTAGGATGACCAGTTTCGATCGTCAAGCGATCATCATCAGATCCAATACACTTAGGCTATAAAATCTATGTTTGAAATACAGGTGAAAATATTTACAATATGTACAATTATTTAGTTGCAGTATTGGTACTGCAACTGTCAGTGTATGCTAAATGCAGTATATATGTTATGTGAAATGCTAAATGGTGATGGCTATCCGGAGATTGTACTTTAGAGAGATTATATGGTTGTAAACTATGGTTAAACTATAAAATTTTAGGCTAACTACTTATCTGATTGTCTTCCGTACTACAGCTATTCGCTGTTTCCGTGCTCACTTGAACTCGCTGTGCGGTCAACTGCGGTGGTTATCTTAACGACTGGTTTTTCCCTGCCTTCCCCCCCTGTCCCTACGTGCTGTGGGGAGTGATCGCGATGTGTTTATGTGAGGTGTTGCCAACCTAGATAAGATGTATGTTATTGAATGAGGTGGATCTACAACTATTAAAGACCGTGGATTAGTCCTCGCCACGCGTGGAGCATAACCCATTCGAACTAAGCGTTGACGGTCTTATGAGGACGTCCCGGCACCTTTAATACTGCCTCTAATATGGGCCTTGGTTTATTGCAGAAGAAAAGTACATCGTACACCTGATCCAGATAACATTTACCTATTAAAAACCCCCTAATTTCCCCCCTTTTTTATCTAGCTTGGCTGTGTCGCTAAATTGTGTTTTGTTTCCGACAGGGTGTGTTTTTTAGTAGCGTGAAGAGGGGTGAGCCAACACCTTCTATACTAAAAGCCTGCGCGCTCCGTGGGTGACGTCACACAGTGTGGTCCGGTAGGTTTGAGCAGACGAAATGCATCATATTATGCGCTGTTCTCAGTGCGATAAATGTTATATTCCACTGCTGGACTCAGCATACCAACGCTAAATTATATTCTTCCACTTGGCCGAGAAGCATACGAAACGATACTTCATGGTGTGTGTGGAGTGTTATGTTTTGACAGAGAATGACAGGACAGGGACTACGAACATTCGCAAGTCACAACACAAAATATGGTACTGTTGATTTAACTAGGAATCATGATCGGATCCTATTTTAGAAGTGCCCGCCTCGTTGCGTAGTGGCTAGCACTCTAGGCTATCACCGCAGAGTCCCGGGTTCGATTACAGGCTCTGCCAAGAAATGTATTTGTGGACTAAGGTCTGGAACGGTGTACACGCAGCCTCGTTTTAAGGGGCGGAACCAAGAGGTCATCTGCCCCAAACTGAGAAGGGGTGGATTCAATTTACACCTCGGTCATCCTGGAAGTGGTTTTCCGTGGTTTCCCACTACTACTCCAGGCAAGTGCCGGGATAGTTCTTAACTGAAGGCCATGGCCGCCACCTTCCCAAATATCATCTGAATTACAAATTCACACACTAATAGAGCCATCACAGTGGCACAGGTTATCAGACAAATTCCACACACACCCAAGTACATGGGGCTACACATTGCAAAGCCCCTCAATTAATCAACAACAAACAGAACCTTTTAGTACTAGTACCAGCAAATACATTTACAACTTGCGCACAAGCAGATAGTGACAAAATCTACTCGGCACAGTTTTAGCTCCTTTTTTTTATTATTATTATTAATCTTGATTGGTCACATTGGACCACTTGAGTCGTTCCACTATCACTACTTCTTTGAAGGTAGTACTGCTTGGTTCTTGCGCTTTTTCCAGTACTTTTTCATTCTTTCAAATAGGGATTTTCTCAACTCATCTGAAATCTCCATAGGCTTTCTATGTGTCATTTCTGCAGAAAATTTGTGAGTTTTACAGAACAATATTTAAGATTATTTTTAAAAAATTCCAATTTACATGTTTTTTATTGTTACTTGATTGCTGTAATAATATTATTATCATGATCACCAATAGCATGAGTAGAATGTAAGATTAATACAGGTACTCTTGACTATGATTGTGTTCTGGTAAATATACAGTACCGTACACCAAGGAAAGGAAACAAGGAGGGAATTATATTATAGATAGTGTATAACATTTTATGGACCACCTCATGGCACAGTGACTAGCATTGTTGGCTGTCACCCCGGAGGTCATGTACAATTCCTGGCTGTCAAGAATTTTGAAGTCTTGGTCTGGTGTCCCAGCGCCGTGATACTAAATGGGAGCCTACCGGATGCTGTGGCAGGAGGAGGAGTGGAAAGGACCTAGCCACCCTACCATATGTAAACAGCGACTCAGGATGGCTGGATACTGATCTCTTCACACAGCCAGGGACTCTAATCGGGTTGCCTACATACCTCGTGGATATGGCACTCTTTGATTGAAATTTATGAAAACATGGCTAAAATATCACTTCAAAAAGTACCGATATCTGAGACAGCTCATTACTTCACAATTTGGCAGGTATCACTAGATATTAATTTGTAAAGTTGTAAAGTTCGGGAAGACATAATGGGCTATTTAAAATTACAAAATTTTATTCAACTTTAGATCTAGGCTATGATGTTTCCATTATAACCTCAATATCTGTTGTTACAGTTAAACAATAAACCATGCATTCATTACACAATCATATTTTAGAAACTATTTACATCAAGTGAAAGATGAACAAGAAAAATGGATAACATTAATCATTAGTAATAAATGATTTGAGAACTACAGTAGGCCTACATTTCCTGAAGAGAATGAAATCATAATCATAATATGAAATATGTCCACCACAACAGGCTAGCAATGTTTCAATGCCTGAATTACATAAAGGTAGAAAAATGAATATGTGCAATAAAATTTGTGGGGTAAGATCTCATTCTATGAGATGACATACAACGTTCCAGTTCGTTTTGCATAAGATGTCGCATAAAAAAATGTTTTATGCTTTTACCATAAGATGAGAAAGACACTTGCTATACACCTATAAGTTACATGGAGTATAGTCATTGCACTGTCCACAAATAAATCAAATGAATGCCACTGAAATTTATGACTACATAAAAGTTAATGTTCTCTTCACCCTATGCAAGTCACATCTTGTAATGCATGTGAGATTTTCGAAGTGAAATGCCATGTCCTGTGGTTCGGATTCCACGTAAAAAGGAGGTCCCGTGGCTCATAATCACAAGATTCACGGTCACGTAAAACTACAAACTTCCTTCCTTCACATCTTGTAGCCCTCAGGCACCAGGAGGACAGTTCTATCTGTGATAAATGTCAATAGTCAACCTTCTATATCCTTTTATTTCTATCACTGATTTATTTCTCCAATCATATGGGGGAGGATGCCGGTCTCTCCTGGATGCAAGCCTTGACCAGTATATCCAATTCAAGTGCAATAACTCCTACGGCAGATGGCAATCTGCAACATAATGTAGATTTTACATGAGGCTAAGAACTCAGGAACTCACTGCTGTTGAGTACGGTATGGAAAATGGCAGAACAAGATAATTTGAGCTTACCCAATAACTTATGTTTAAACAGTGTTGCATGCCTTGCTTCTATTGATGTTATTGATTTCAAAACCTAATCCTGGTGATTCACAATAGCTGTACGTATGCTCTGTGGAATGCTGAAATTTAGCACAAGTTGCCAAAAACCATGAACCTATGAATGCCAGTGTACCATTGAATATATTATCGACAAGTATTTTATGCTTACGTGGTTGATATTTTCCCTGTGTATCATCTGCATGCAACCTTCTGTGTGGCTTTTCAAATTGTGACAAATTCTACAGTTCGTGACAAAAGATGAATCCACCACCCAAATAGGCCTACTGTTAAAGCCAGCTAATGGACACATACACATCCATCCAGAAATGTAAACCTTACCGATAACAAAGATCGTCCTGCAGGCAACATTATGAGTGAAGTCATGATACTCTTGCTACAAAAATTGCAGTCATCATTCTCTACGGCTTATCCCAATTAATTGGGGTCGCCGGAGCTAACCTGGCTCATTATGGTTTTGGTCGGGGATTTAAGACCGGATGCCCTTCCTGCCGCCACGTGATTTTTCAGGTGAAAATTCCACCCCGCTGTCACCGGGATTCGAACACCGGCCGTCCGGGTGAAAGACGAGCAGCTAAGCCACTACGCCATCACGCTCCCCGCTACAAAAATTGCAGTATAGTGTGGAAATATATAACACTAACAATATTTGTTTAACTCTTAATTTGCAAATTTTCTTTGACTGTGTGACTATTCCCACTGTGCGTGACAAAAACCAGGGGAGCATATATGGCTAACGCGGTCCTACCTAGTAATTATATTAATAGTGAATGAGACGAGAACATGCCTCTATGAAACTAACAACTTCGTTAATATGGATAATACATGATTTCAATACCTTATATTCATAATTTAGGGGACAATACCAATTGAAATTGCTGTCCATTATCACTAGTGCACTGGAAATATGTGCTTTTCTTTCTTGCCCATTGAACGATGGCAGCCATGTTCCTCAAGTGCATGAGGTCTCTTCAACTGTTACCGTACCTAGGTACATACATTGATGTCACGTTCGTGTTGCCAACATGTAAGATAGGCCTACAAAATACACCTGTCATGAGGTCGGTCATACGAATGACTAATTTCACTGTGCGTGACAAAAACCAAGGGAGCATATATGGCTAACGCGGTCCTACCTAGTAATTATATTAATAGTGAATGAGACGAGAACATGTCTCTATGAAACTAACAACTTCGTTAATATGGATAATACATGATTTTCATATCTTATATTCATAATCTAGGGGACAATACCAATTGAACTCTCAGGAGGCTACACGACAAAAAAAAAAAAAAAACAATTGAAATTGCTATCCATTATCACTAGTGCACTGGAAATAAGTGCTTTTGTTTCTTGCCCATTGAACGATGGCAGCCATGTTCCTCAAGGAACTTTTAATTAAATTATAAGGATATCCATTTCTCTTAACACTACATGGTAACCTAGTTCATAATCCATTTACGCTGATGCTAAAGAAGGTACAGAACCGGTATCAATGGAATGCAAAAACATGTAGCCTCCATCGTTAAATAAATATTACATTTTAGTATTGTCAAGGCTGAGGTTAATCAAATAAATAAATATAAGTTACCACTAGCCAATATGGTCAACTATTATCACAATAAAATGGTAAATATATACGTATTCGAATACTATATTTGTCCATAATTCACGCGTAGGCTATAATGGCCGACACACCTGGAATTTTACTCTATAAGTCGTGATCTAAAATAGGGTGCACTGGGTGGGTTATAGATAGCCGAGGAGTAAACTTCATTTCCTGATTCAAATTGTATCATTACAGAAGGTATTTTGGCTAATATCCTCCGCAGTCTATAACCCACCCACCTTTCTCTTTCTGTATCACGACTTATATAGTAAAATTCCAGCCGTGTCGGCCATTATCCGCGTGAATTATGCACAAGTACAGTATTGCCAACCCCACATATTTGGTACCAATAATTTGTTACACATAACATGATAAGTTACTAGATAATGCTCTCACAACTACGTTATACATAGTAATACCACCAGCAACAGGTGATTTTCAAGATACAATTAACGTTGGAATAATTTCCTTTTTCAACTCCGATGCAGATAAAACCTGCAGAACACAAGAGCATTAATTCGATTGAAACTTTATACAAGGAATCATTCATAAAACAACACGAAATGATAAATATACCAAGACTTTGTGGAGAATATAATTTTTTTTTTTTTAAGCTATTCGAACAACTACAACGAGAATAAGCCAGCAAATAATGGTTTAGTAATGGCAGATATTGAACGTAGAAATCTCAATCATGTTAACAATTTCACCACAGTCCATCGCAACTCCAATGACACAGCCTAGATGCAACAACTTTTAAGTATTTGACACTCGAATACTATATCGCTGATCCAACTCTTGGAATGATTTGCGAAAGCCCAAAATACAAACCAGTAACTTAAGAAAGTTTTAATTACATTTATTATTGTAAGGACATCCATTTCTCTTAAGAACAATAATTGTTAACCTAGTTTATAATCCAGTTACGCTGACCAGTATCAACATAATACAGAAACATGTAGCCTACGACGTTTAATAAATATTACATTTTAGTTCTGTTCATCAAATAAATAAATACAGTATTACCAACTCCACGCATAAGGTACTAATTGCCTCGACCAAATATTACTAGATAGCGCACCCTATGCAGCCCAAGTTCTGTCACGCACAGTGCGAATAGTCGCACATCAATAATCTTTCTCTAGACCAATGGGTTTGGCCTAGACCAATAATTAATTAATTAATTAATTAATTAATTAATAGGTAGTGTGCACCCCTGGATTTTGTCATGCAAAGTGGGAATAAGTTAGTCACGCATCTGTATTAACCAAGTTGTGAGGATCAAAGAAAGGTTCTCTTAAGCAGTTTTGATAACAGAATTTTCTCTTGCAATGAAAAATCAAAATAATAGGCCTAATACAGATGAAGTTCCTCCGCTTCACTGAGAAACATGATGGTTTTAGGCCTAGATGATGAATATTTGTTGCCTAGGTAACCGTATAGGAGGTCTAGATAACAAACTCTTATTGGCATGGTAACTAACCGTATGAAATTTATCCACACCGATCACAGATAGCCCCGCCCTAAAGCATGTCTATGTTAAAAGGTGAAGGCTTGTATGTTTTATTAATTTATTCTAACTAGCCTATGAACTGCTGAAAAGTAGTATAAACTTACATGAGGATTCATATTCAGTATACAGTATGAATCCCTACTTGCTGCAATGGCACGTTCTTTAGGCATACAGTACCCTAGTAAAATATGATGGGCATCCAGGAAAGGTTCGTTAGAAGGTTGAGGTATTTTAAGGGGAACAGTGAACTTTTCACCATTTTCATTGAATAAACTTGTTTCCAAGAGCACATCCATTCCCATTGCTTTGAAATGTCCATGGCACACCTGAAAGGAAAAGCAAGTATATTATAACCTGTACATGTAAGTTACTTCTACACTTAAGTTTGCTTCTTCCACTGTAGCCTATATTCATGATATTTAAGCATAGGCCTAATATTAGAGGCACTAAGTGTCTTATTTATTTCTAGGCTACACAATTAGCGAAATAAAATATAGCCTATTCTAGGCCTTAATGAGTCTTGAACATCGTAAATAGTGAAGTAGCCTATATCGTACAGTTTTAGAAATGTAGGTTAGGTCCAGTGATATTGACATCTAGAACTCGGGAATAAAACCCAATGATGCAGTTAAAAATTAAATTAAATTTTAAAAAAGTTAACAGATATTTATACCGAAATATAAGACCACTGATAACAAAATAATGTATTCACTTACCCCTAGTGTTCTGAGCTGGCATAAAATCTTGTTGGAATGGCACGAAGTCAATTTTACTTTAAAATCTTCTTTCACATAACAATTTGAACAAATGGACCTTAGATCCAATAACATAGTTTCCACTGCAACCAGTCACACAGCAGGGCATAAACATTTTTCGATTTTTAAACACAGATTCACAGCACTTAACAACAGAAAACAAACATCCAACATGTCTGCCTTGCCTAGAACCATCGGACCACACTCTCAGCCGTGAGGTCTGGTGACGTCAGAGCACTCTGGCCTTCCTTCAGAGGGTGTTGGGTGAGCTCTCCATGAACGTGTGTTCATTTAGATTGTTGGGATTGTTTCGTTTGGCTAGGTGTATCTCGATTGCTTCCTTTATGTCAAGAGCTCTGCCTTTCGATTCGTGATGGATTATTTTAAGGTCCGACTCTATGTTGGTAAAGCTATGCCCTGCGTCACACATATGTTCGCACACGGCTGAATGTGTTCCGTATCTTATCGCATTTCTATGTTCATTTAATAGGTAAATGTTATCTGGATCAGGTGTACGATGTACTTTTCTTCTGCAATAAACCAAGGCCCATATTAGAGGCAGTATTAAAGGTGCCGGGACGTCCTCATAAGACCGTCAACGCTTAGTTCGAATGGGTTATGCTCCACGCGTGGCGAGGACTAATCCACGGTCTTTAATAGTTGTAGATCCACCTCATTCAATAACATACATCTTATCTAGGTTGGCAACACCTCACATAAACACATCGCGATCACTCCCCACAGCACGTAGGGACAGGGGGGGAAGGCAGGGAAAAACCAGTCGTTAAGATAACCACCGCAGTTGACCGCACAGCGAGTTCAAGTGAGCACGGAAACAGCGAATAGCTGTAGTACGGAAGACAATCAGATAAGTAGTTAGCCTAAAATTTTATAGTTTAACCATAGTTTACAACCATATAATCTCTCTAAAGTACAATCTCCGGATAGCCATCACCATTTAGCATTTCACATAACATATATACTGCATTTAGCATACACTGACAGTTGCAGTACCAATACTGCAACTAAATAATTGTACATATTGTAAATATTTTCACCTGTATTTCAAACATAGATTTTATAGCCTAAGTGTATTGGATCTGATGATGATCGCTTGACGATCGAAACTGGTCATCCTAGTGTTTTATTAATCTCATGTAATTTATTTCAGGATTAGGGCATAACCCATCTCTTTTGGGTACATTCGTGTTGACCGACTGAAAAGCACTAAACTCTTGTTTACTAAGGCAACACTGAAAATATGGCTTCAAACACCACAAAAATTATGATGTTATTGGATTTTATGTAGGTCTATTGGTTCCTTAACAAACAATCTTCAAACTCGAGTACACATAATACTTTGGTCGACAGTAGACCGATCATTAGGGCTAGGATTTTTATGTAAATACATATTCCTTCGCTTTGCTTAACTAAAAATGATAAATGTCCATGCATTAGAACCTTAGTTATCATCCACTTTATTGTTACATATCTGATCACAATGACATTTGTTTTACATATTTTTAACGTAAAATTACATATTCAGTGTTTTTATTTTACATACCGGTATTTGATCTTGTTTAAACATAATTTTGCTTTATTTATTTAAAATTACATATTCTGTCTCTTACTTTAAAAAAGGTAATTTTTCGCAAGTGTAATAGGCTATACGGTAATTCTGAACAGTGTATGTATGTCTACACCTTACTTATCCCAGTTTTCCAACGGGGTCGGGGATGAGATGCGATGGAAGTCGCTGTGGCGGGTGGTTTTTACGGCCGAATGCACTTCCTGACGCGAACCTCATGAGAGGAGTTAATGAGAGTTGAAATGAATTATGGGGTAATTCTAAACAGTCTGTATGACAATATTTGTTCACTAGAGACTCAGGTACGGTACGGTACCTACGTGAAACGGATTTTCCAAGCAATTCATAAGCTGTTGAGAAAGGGCCACGGAAGAATATCAAGAAATAACTTATATTAGTGGAGATAATGGGATGGGAATTCACGTAGCACCCTGCCGGAGACTCAGCGGCTGAAATTTAGTTTATTTCAGTTGTCCAGAGACATAATAATATCAACATAATAATAGTAGGTGAAATTTTTATATAAATGATATATTACACATGATATTGCTTGAAGATTCTTCATTTTATTCATTATATTTTTATGCAAAATAAAGTGTGGTTCGGGGCAGATAGCCTTGCTGTTCCTCCCCTTAAACAATAACAATACAACAAAAGTGTTGTACAATAATTAATGCATTAAGGTTGCCCATTCTTCTTCTTCTTCTTCTTCTTCTTCTTCGCGAATGGGTCGCTTAGGACCACGCGAAATCAACACTTTCTAGCCTTCCTGTTGGCCCAGTATTCCTTCATTCGCAACGAGTGGGTCTGTTTCCGCTGCTCTGACCATTAATGTTGTGTAGTCTTCTTCTCTTCCTCCTCGAAACCCCGCGTCTGAGTGATTTTCCTGATTTCCTTCCGGTCATGTAAGTTTGGTGATCCTAATTCCTTTAAGTCTCTCTCTGTAAATTTATACCAATTCGGTCTAGTAGCCTTGTTCTTTAAGAAAGTATGTATTTTGTGTGTCAGTCAGTTCGGGTCCATTCTTTCTATGTGTCCCATAAATTGGATTCTTCGCATTCGCATTGTGTCTGTGATTTTGGAAACGTTTTTGTATAGTTCTGTATTAGGCTTTAGATAATGTACACCATCCTTTGTTCTCGGTCCAAGGATTTTTCTCATTATTTTACGTTCTTTCACTTGGTGTTTTAGTGTTTTGTGTTGGAGATTGAGTGTCTCTGAAGCATAGAGAGCTTCAGGTTTGATTACAGTTGTATAGTGGCGAATTTTTCAGTTCCAGGAGAGACTCTTTTTGTTATAAATATTTTTTGTTGATTGAAAAGCAGTTTCCATTTTCTGAAGCCTCGATTCAATTGCTTGCCCATATTATAGCAAAGATAAATAAATTCAATTATGTCTGATAAAATGTATACGAACTCAAGAATAAGTATTGTGAGGAGCACTTTTTGTTTCCGGGGTGGGAGGTTTAACAGGTTGAAAGGTAGAGTCCCGGGAACTCACTGGACAACTGAAATATACTTAAGTCCAGCCGCTGAGTCTCAGGCAGGGTGTGAAGTGAATTCCCATCCTCTTTATCTCAACTAATATATTTCTTGGAATTCTTCCCTGGCCCTTTCTCGTCTGCGTTTGAATTGCTTGGAAAATCCGTTTCATGTACTTGAGTTTCTAGTGAACAAATATTGTCATACAGACTGTTTTGAATTACCATATATTTCACTTGCGAATATATACTCTTTTTTTTTTTACAGTAAGAGACAGAATATGTAATTTTAAATATATAAAGTAAAATTATGTTTAAAAAATGTAATTTTAATCAAATGTGTAAAATTAAGTGGATGATAGCTAAGGTTCTAATTCATGAACATTTATAATTTTTAGTTATGTATAAGCAAAGGGAAGGGATATGTATTTACATATACATCCTATCCCTACTGATCGGTCTAGGTTATGAAGTTTCGGATACGTTCCTATTGCCCCACTGCGCTGGTCTGTCTCAACGAGGAACAGCTGACTCGAGGGGGATGGATGACCGGTTGCGGTCGTGAGTATTCGGGTCGCTTCGTTAGCCCCGCTGGGCTGTCATTAAGCGCTAGTTGTCCCGACAGTTGGTATCCAAAAATGGTCGAGTTCGGGTCGTCATGGGTGACGAGAATGCAGAAAGACAATTTATTTTAGGATTTGTTGAAGTTAATCCTGCCCTTCCGGCTCTTTGGTATGTGAAGTGCAAGGATTACAGTAATCGTGCCAAATCGGGGGAGTAGTGTGATGTGCTCTTAGAAAAATACCACGAACAATACCCAGACGCGGACAAACAACATGTGGTAAAAAGAAAATCTTTGCGTACCAATGCGCAAAGAATTGAAACGTATTCGCGATGTTGAGAGAAGTGGTGCCGGTGCGGAGTATGTTGAACCTATGCTATGGTATTCTGAGGAAATGAAGTCCTTGCAGTTCTAGAAACACATACAGCACGATGGACATATTATCTCAAGACACGAAATATGAAACTCTGGCGGAGACTGATTTTGCCGTTGAGTGGAGGTTGCACAATATCCTGCCATTGAGGTTGTACGTCTGTGCTCGTGTTTGCGCAAAATATTGCACAACCTTCAATATTGCCTTCACACGATTCAAGTTATTGCGCACACAAAGTTATAGCACAATATTATTGATCGTCTATGGGTAACCGTCAAAATATTGTGCAATCTATATTGTACAATAATATTGACCGTCTATGGGCCGCGTAACAATGAGGTGATATTCTGCTATATGGTGGATATAATTCCTGACCTTTCCAGTCGTTCATCACGAGTGCGCGGGGAGTTACAATTCATTTCCTAGTGCCTAAAAAAATTATATGAATTATTTATGTACTTACCAAAACACTTCTCACACAAATGGGTGGAATTGGATGATAGTTTCATTCTTCAAGCGAACATCATCAGATCATGCTCACATAGGCATAATTTAGTAAAGCCGTCGGTCCCATATCATAGATTTATGGCATGTAAAAGAACCTTCCACTAATTACAATTATGTGAAGCTAAATTAAAGGTTAGATTTGACTAACGCTCTTAGGTTCCAACGTTCGTCGCCAGGAGCCGACTGCGGTGGCATCTAGTAATCAAGTTCAGAACTAGTTGTCGTTGACGGTGGCGTTTGGTAGCAAAAGTAGGAACTACTTGAAAATTGAATGTCTGCAGCCCTTACCTGAATTACAGGATAACACACACTAATACAGCCATCACAATTAACACCTGTTTTAGATCCCTTAGTTGGGGGTAGTTAGATCTAAAACGGATGTGTTAATGTACTAATTTATAAGGTGATGCCTAGGAGGGGGTTGCTTCCCGTAGCTGGGTAAGCTGACCAGTGTAGAGTGTTGTTTAGTGTTAGGATGCTAGGGGGTGCTCCTATAAAGACGTAAGTGTATTTCAGGGGATGAACCTCTGTGTACAGGTTAATGTACTAGCCTCTCAGCTGGTTGGAGAGAGTTATATAACCGCCGTGCGTGCGTCAGCTAGGTTGGTGGCACGCTGCTCAGGCAGTCGGGCCGCTGCGGGAAGTACAATGAAGCTTGAGCTAGCAACTAAATGGCTACTATTGTCACAGTCAATTGCGACGGGAATTAGGAAGGGCGTTAGGGCGTAAAGAGGCGTGTAATTAGTAAGACAAGTGTAGTGTACTGACCAAGTATTTATTAGTCAGTGAATATGAAATTGTAAGTCCCTTTTAGGGGAATGTAATAAATGTTATAAGTTTAAGTGTACAAGTTTGTGGGGTAGGTTACAAAATATAGGATCTCTGAACACTTCACTGATGCTCACCTGGTGATAGCAGCTTGCAGCAGAGCCTTCGGTGACACACGGTATGACAGATGGTAGAGAGAGCCTGTCCTCCTTAAGGCCTTCCTCTTTATAGGTTTTGCTGTTGTACTGTCAGCATTCCATTGGCATAGCTGCCCCAGTTAGTTATAGTGTAGGTGTTTATGGTGTGATGCAAGTGTTTGGCAAGCCTTCCAAGTTGGTCGGCGGCCCTTGCTGTATAAAAGATAGTGTTCTGGACTTATGAGATTTGCCAGTTAGGGGTGGTTTTAATAGATGATGGAGGGTGGCTTCCAGGGGGTGCAGCCCCCTGGGGGCCTGTACAAGCCTCTTCCTCTGTTTAGTTCGCGTCCACGCGAACGGAAATGGAACGTGGAGTTGGGGGTGTCGATGTAGTAGGTCGTAGTGGAATCTTTCTTGTATCTGATCTTCGTTTCTTCTGTTCCGTGTAGAGGTAGTGATGTCGTGTTGATGTATCGATGTCGTGTAGGTGTGAGATCAGCTCGTGTTCAGAGGGGTGGGTTTTGGGATATACATATACATTTGACATTTTAAAACAGTGCATGAGAGAAAAAAAATTGGCATTTGCAATATATAAAAAGTTCCCAAAAAATACATGGTTTTAAACATTATGTAATATATTGTTGTGCAGGGAGGAAAAAACCCTGGGCTGGACGGGTGATTGTGCCGTCCGCCTCTGTCTTGGGGAAAAAATTGCTCCCTGCCATGTGAAAGATGGAAGAAATAGAAAAAAATAGGTGTTCCAGGGTATAAGTTAAAGGAAATATTTAAAATATGTTTATTGAGTTGGGATAAAACGGAACACCTTTACAAATTGGGACGTTAGAAGAATGAAAATGAAAGAAACAAATCATAATCATCGTGTACATGTGTGTGTGACAAAAATATGTGTGTTCACAATGTGTGGCATCATAATTTTGTGTGTAGTGCCTTTGAACAATATTACCGTATTTTGTATTACATTATATTACATTATATACTTATATTTATCTATCTTACTTATTAATTATGCTGTACTTAGACGGCCGTGTCTATTGTAACTTGCGTGCACGCTACCCGTTGTATTTATGTGCCGTCCCACGGCTAATCCTGTCCGGCCGTTTCCCGGCGTAGCTTAGTGGTCGTGCCGCTGATATATACCCCTACTTTGTGAATCATTCTCTGTGGGCGAATGCTTTCACACTTGACAGTGAGAGTCGCCACCACAGATCGGTTGCGCCCTCATTGCCGTTTGTTGCGTCGCATCTTTGACGCTTGATGTTCTTTGTTTATGTTGATCTGTCAGCAAGCCTGATACCCCACAGGTATCAACCCTGCTGTTCATATTTCTGGAGTGTAGCTGTAAAAAAATGGAGGTGTATGTGTTGGGTTGTGTGAGGATGAATGCAAATTAGAAATACAAATTAGTGCGTAAAGGTGGTACACAATAGTATCATGGCACAAATAACGTGCTGCTGCTGTATGGCAGTGAAATCATTGTCACCAGTGCCATATTCCTGGTGACGATGCCTGAAAAATGGAGAGGTTAAAAAACATATGAATATTACATATTCTTTATGTCGGCTCCTGTGTCAGTGTGTTCACTGGCTGAAGCTCTTTTTCCCCTGAAAAAAAAAAAAATAGCATGATTAGTGTTAACCTGTGGCCATTATGAATGTCATGTTCTCTTTACACATGATTGTTTTACTTGATGTATGATCGGGCTTACCCTACACGGTGCCGTAATGTTTATTCTTACTCTCAAAGTGTTTATATTAGTCTTAGTTAACCTAGTTAATCTAACTTAATGTATTATCGGGCTTACCCTGATGACGGGTTTGTCAGTCATCAGGTGCCGAGATATTCTACCTTAGTCTATTGTTAACCTAATGTGTTATCGGGCTTACCCTGATGACGGGTTTGTCGGTCATCAGGTGCTGAGATATTTAGCCTAAATCTGACTTATTCTAGTGTGTTATCGGGCTTACCCTGATGACGGGTTTGTCGGTCATCAGGTGCCGAGATCGTTACCTTAATTATGGTAAGTAAAAATGTGTGCTATTTATAAGCCGAAAGGTTGACCTTACTTTATTGCCGAAATATGCTGTGCTATTATTTAGCAACAGCGGTTAGTAAATTTGCTTAATCCTAAGTTGCGTGTCAAAATGCAACTGTCTTACGTGCTAAAATTTTGACCAGAGCGATCGCCCGGGGCAGTTTTACCTCCCCAGATCACCACCCGCACGTATCCTAGAAACACCGGTTGTCTCTAGAATCGCCGGATTCCGCTCCCTTAATACTAGTTGTCGACGCTTATGCTAATGATTATTAACTAGTATTAATATAGTCGCAGGCGGGTTACGGTGTCACTAAGCAAACCGTCTCGCCCACTGTATTTGCCTGCTCATTGCCGTTGCCTTTGAATATGTTGTCGTTGTTGGGTCTGCCCACTTTGACCCTTGTGAGAGCTCGCCATGCTTCTCATTTAATGCCCTTGGCTGCCCTCTGCGTCACCATTTATGTGGGCATTGGACATCGTCCAATGGCATAGTATCATCTTCGCCCTTATTGGCAGTAATAGTATCTTCTTCGCCCTTATTGGCAGTAATAGTATGCTCTTCGCCCTTATTGGCAGTAATAATATTCTCTTCGCCCTTATTGGCAGTAGTAGTATTCTCTTCGCCCTTTTTGGCAACAATAATTCTTCACTCCTGCGCATAGGAGTCTAACTCCCCGCACTGGAAGTTCTACTTATTTATATTTAACTACAAGTCTAGTCCTAGTTTGGTCGTCCCTAGGGTCAACTCCTGAGTCCGGCGTGGAGCTGGCTATTTCTCCCACCATCCTCAGAAAGTCTCCCCTGCAGGTCTTGGCTTCGACGACCGTGGCACATAGTGGGTGTAACATCTCTTCGTCCTAGGGGCAGGCTAGGCACACCTAGGATTCCGAAGTTTGCCCGTGCCAGGCCATGAATGCCTTAACCTTACGTAGTTCGTCTTTTTGGTCTAGTTGTTAAGTTATCTAGGGTCATTGAGCTGTTGAGCCAACTGGGGTAAGGGCCATCATCACCTTCCCCAGCTCTGCTCCAGTGTGGTGCCTCTGGCCTTCTGCTTATGTCGTCATCACCAATCAGCGTGTTATCAGATTCCTTTTTATATAAGAAATATAAGTGTGCTGTGTAAATAATTTATTGTGTATAACATGTAAAATTTTTCAAGTGTTTTGGGGTTATAGAAACTTCTAAGTGCATAGACTACTTCAGGTCTACTGTTGCTACGTCGGATTTCCAGCTGTAATGCTCTGTTAACTTTCATAGAGGCGTTAGTAGGGTTTATGGCGTTAGGTTCCCTGTTATTAGGATCCGGGGGTATTATTCGTTGAATAGGCTTGAAGCAAGGTAGGAGGGGGTTGCGCATCTTTGGGCTTCATGTAAATGGTGGCCTAAAGCCGGTGATGCTATCAGGATGCTTCTACAATGAGTGGACGGGGGTAGGTATTTCCCGGGATTGCAAAAA
Source organism: Meconema thalassinum (assembly GCA_946902985.2). Taxonomy (NCBI): domain Eukaryota; kingdom Metazoa; phylum Arthropoda; class Insecta; order Orthoptera; family Tettigoniidae; genus Meconema; species Meconema thalassinum. The sequence goes on along the minus strand of OX336388.2, from coordinate 1,714,781,794 downwards.
TGTTAACAAAGTGCCATGCAGGTTTAATAATAATAACCCTTGGTATGTGGACGGGATATTCCATGCATGTGTCTGGATATGAGGCGTACCCGCACTCATGTAAGGATAGGTATCGGTCAGTGTAAAATAATATTATGTCCCTTTCATGCGGGATTATTTAATTTTAAAAAAAGAATGGTTAGTATATAAATTTGGCCTCATCTCTGACTTAGAGATGCGCATTACGCTTAATTGTCGTTTTTCCGACACAACCCTTATATTCAGGTGTTAGCATTGAGATCCAGGGCGTAGTAAGCCCTCTCTTTAAACGCATGAAGTCTATCAACCCCGATGTAAATTTTGTCATGTAGTTTTATGTGTTTTTATGTGTTTATATGTCTGTGTTGGCTGATGTTGGAAGTGGGAAGGTTATGGAAGGGGAGTATGGTAGTAAAATGGTAGCCTGTGGGTGGTATATTGGTAATCCCGCTGGGATTGCCCACCTATGCTCCTGTCATCCTCCCTTGGTCAATATGTGTTTTCTATTGCTCCTTGGGATAGTACAGTATGGTGACGCTATGACGTCACGGCCTAATCTGGTCTCCCATTTGTAGTGTTAATGTGGCAAGTGGTCGTAGTGTGCCTGGCCATGTCCTGATAGCCTGTAATAATTTTTTAGAAATAAAGTCGAGAAAAGAAGTTATTAGGGGGAGGTCTTGTTCCCTCAGAGCCCCTGTCTGTATTCGCCCCTGATTAGTGAGCGCGTGTGTGTGGGACTATGTTCCGCTACATCATGCGGGCGGGAGGCCTGTTATCGGCTAAGTCCTATCGTGTATCGCGTGTCTGAGTGTCAGATGGCGCGTGCAACTTGTCAACATCTTTGTAGATATGTCCCTGTGGCCCTAAGATAAGTCCGGCTTATTATGTCTGTACGTTGCTAACTGTCACAACTGTAGTAGCCGTGCTGAAAAATGTATGGCATTATAATTGGTTTGTGTTTGTGATTTCATGGTCACTTCCGATATAACAATAGAGTCTGTCGACAGCAGTGTTGCAGTGCGGCGGAATCTGCAAGTCAGTATTTTCGTCATGTTGTGCTTTCATTTGTTTGTGTACATGAAGTCTCTGACATTGCGTATGTCGGCTGTCGGAACGTGACATTTTTGCCAGTATGTGAGTGTTGTCACTGGTTGGGATTCCGGGCGGGCCAGTGTGTCAATTCGTCCTATTTTTGCTAGTACTGTTGTGTGGACACTATTCCCTAAGACTTTTGCCTTGCGAAATTTCTATACCAGTGTCTGGGAAATGTATTTCCTATGTCTGGTGTAATTGAAATTTTTGCATGGTGTTTGGCCGGCGGAAATGTGGTATTACCTGTTTATGTACTTGTATGGGCCAATTTCGGTCTAATTGGGAGTCTGTATAGTTGTTTTCCACGGTGTACGATTTGTATTGGGCATTTGGACCCGCAATTTCATGTGATTCTCTGTGTTCTATGTCTGCGTTGTCTGTCGGTTTTGAGCGCCCCTTGTATGTATTTTGATTGTGTTTTTCGTACCAAAAATACCGTTGGTTAGTTAGTTTTTGGCACGAGTGTGTTGTGTGGTCGTGAGTTCGGACCCGCCTTGGTTCAAGGTCCTGGTGTTACGATTTTCTGTACCGTGTATACTATGGCACACGCATCGTGTATTTAAGGCATGCGGATGAAAATACGCCTTGGCGTGAGAAGTTTTTTTTTTTAATTCTTCTCGTAGTGTAATTTGGGGAGTTGTGGGATTCTGGACTTGGCGTGAATGAATGTGTATGTCCCAGGTCAGCCTGGAGTGCTCTTAGCCTGTCTGTGCCAGCAAAGGTCGCCACGCGGAGCGTGTTATCGCTGAGTGCGAGAGTATTGAATTACAATGGCGTGTGCACTCACTTGTTACTTGTCTGGCTCCGTTCATGTTTCCAGCACGTGTATGTCTAACCTGCTTGCTCTCTCTGCTGTTGCGAGTAGGGCTTTCCGCAATGTAAAAGAACTCTCCACTCAATACATTCGTGTCCCCTAGCTTTGTGTTAATGTAGCGTGGGTCGAATATATCCCTATTAATGGTACTAAATGTCGTTATGCACGAGTGTCTCCGGGCCGCTAGTCGCGTGTTTGGTGACTAGGTGTCGGATGTGATTTTATTATCGTCCGCGTATGAATATCTGTCAGTGTAACTGTCCTTTCTTATTATATCCTCCCATGGGATAATTACCCGACCTTGCACTCCTGGTATTCAGGAGGTTACGGGTTCGAGACCGTCTTTAACCAGGCTAATTATTCCTGTTGCCTTTTTAGGCTGTGTCTCCGGGCCGGTTGTGTTAGCGTATTAACTTGTTATGTGGCAATGTGAATTGGCTGTGTGCCGTCCAAAAATATGTAGGCTTTCCCAAAGTCTGGGATTTTCACCCTATGGTGTTTGTGTTTTAGCTTGCGTGTTGTTATGGAGGTGAGAAAAAGTAATGTTATAGGCAGTGTAATGTGTCACGTATGCCTATGGATTAAATACATACAGTTCAACTTGGCTAATTTTTCTTTCTCAGGATTAATGAATAAGGCAAAAAAAATGAGTTATGCCTCGCTCCGAATTAAGAGAGCACTTTGAATAGAGTAGCGAAAATATATTGTATCTCGCCTGCACAATGCTTTATGCTTATTAAAGCGGGTTGCCCTGCGGCGGTAGTCCGTAAAAATTGTGTCGTGAACAATATCAAAAATGTTTAAAAATGAGAAGTAGGACCTGAGTGTAGTATTCACCTATTTGGCGACGTTAGTACGACGGTAATCTAGTTACGTCTCAGGGAAAATCTACCAATTTTGAAAAATAGTTTGAGATTCTTACTCTTGTCTATGATTAGGGCTCTCGGCCGTCACAAGAGAATCTATGAAATTGTGGGAATGGAACACAGAACGCCTTAGCCATTTGTACTTAGAAAGGCCTGCCTAAGCTCTATGCTGTGGTTTATTGCTTAAGCTGTGTACGAAATAGCTCTTGGAGGACCTAAGCCGCGTGGCCCATTTATTGGCTTCCGCTTGGCTTTGCATATTAAAAACTTTGCATTGTCCAGAATATGTCCTCAATTAGTCACGATTATAAGCCATTGGTGGCCTAAAAAAATGCTAAGGGCCAAAAAAAAAAACAAGAAGAATTTTGAATTATACACTTTTGATTTAGCCATGTTCCACTGTATATACATGAAAAAATGTGCAGTTTATGTTTGTGAGTCTCTGTGTGTCTATTATCGTATTTCTCACGTGTAAACGAGCCTACGTGTATCTATAATATTGGTGCAAGTGATATTGGTTTATTTTGTGTCCCTGGTGGAAGTCGTTATTCCCGTCCGAGCGTCCTTGGTCTGAAAGGTGAATACTTTCGCCCTGTTACTAGGGCATAGGCCCCTGAAACCCATTGAGGCGCTCCTTCGCTATTTTTCGGAGGAGTTTGTAGCAAAGTAAGCCTGGGCCTACTTTCACCGTAGCGCCTAGCTGTTGGTCTGAGTGTGCCTGTATTCGAGGGACTAATTGCGCTCTGCGCTACCCTAATAGAGTTTACGGGGATGTGTGTATTTTTGACTGACCGGTCTCGTGGGGTAGGTAATAAGACCTTTCTTATACCCCGTGTACTGTGTGTTAGCGCCTGGTCAGAGTGTGCCGGTGTGTGTTGTGCACCCTGAGGGCCTGAAGGCAACACCCTCTTATGCATTCGCACCTGGGGTACAAATGCCGGTGCCCGCTTCCGTTCTGGCAAACTTGCCCTTTGAACTATCGGTAAAGGCCGTTTAATTGCCTGTTTTTTTCCCTAACAATGTATTTGAGCGTAGTCTGGCCGATTTCTGGCCTATGGCCACGGTAGACTCCTGCCCTTGTGTTTGCCTATTTGTGTAGGTGTGTGTGGGCTTAATGTGCTGTAGGGCGGGCTCTACGTCCTCAGCCCATGACGTGGTTACCTCCAGTTTTCTCCCTGTTATGTCATGTGTGACCGAGAGTCCTGGCGTCAACTCCCTCTCGTTCGTCCGTTCCGAGGGGATTGGCGTAGGTTCTGCTCCTCGGTTTGGCAAAATTGCCTTCCGAACCGGAGCTGAAGGACGTGTATTTATGTAACTTGGGTCCCGCAGTGTGTTGGAGCCTAACCTGGCCGTCTTCTGGACTGTGGCCACGGGGAACTCCTTCCCATGTGTGGCAGTACGTGGCGAGAGGGACATCCTCGCAAATTGCTGCGTTAGCGTATCTACGCTTATGTCCTCTCTCGGCTGGGCTTGTGGCCCTACCATGAACTCAAAAATGGCCCTGTTATTCTGGAGCTCGCGGTACTCGTCCCAAATTTGGGTGTACTGCCTATTGAGGCATATGGCCTGTTCGGCGACTTTTGTGCCATTAGTCCCTATGCGTTGGTGTTCCCTGATGAGTGTCTCCCATTGCTGGAACATGAACTCATGTCGGCAGTGTAGTTGCCAGTGTGCCTTAATGATTTGTATACGGAGGGTGGGGATTTTCGCCCGAATCTTGCGATTCTTAGCGCTGTGGAGTGGCCGGACAAGTGCTCTTATGATCCGCATATACTGGGCGTGCAGGATCTGCTGAAACCTTCTGAGGTAGTCCTGCCTAGTTTCAAAGACTTTGTGCCAGGCAATTAATTCCTGGTACTCACCAATGCTCCTCAGCACAGCTAGGCGGTATAGGGGGGCCATGCTGAATGAAGTGTATGCGTCTTCTAATAAAAAAAAACTGTGCGTGTTTGGCAGTGTATCTTGTGTCTCTCTGATGCTTTCTGGGGGCTGGGGGTTTGGTTTAACAATAATTTCCCCTGTGTAGGTAGTGCGGAGCAAAAATGATGCTTTCTGTCTGAGAAAAAAAATTTTTCAGTCTCGCTTGGCTGTATGCGGTACGGGCCGTTTTGACCACGAGAACTCGTTGTATGAGCCCTTTGTCTACTGTGCGTGGTACTCGGCCTCCACCAATCTGTTTTAGATCCCTTAGTTGGGGGTAGTTAGATCTAAAACGGATGTGTTAATGTACTAATTTATAAGGTGATGCCTAGGAGGGGGTTGCTTCCCGTAGCTGGGTAAGCTGACCAGTGTAGAGTGTTGTTTAGTGTTAGGATGCTAGGGGGTGCTCCTATAAAGACGTAAGTGTATTTCAGGGGATGAACCTCTGTGTACAGGTTAATGTACTAGCCTCTCAGCTGGTTGGAGAGAGTTATATAACCGCCGTGCGTGCGTCAGCTAGGTTGGTGGCACGCTGCTCAGGCAGTCGGGCCGCTGCGGGAAGTACAATGAAGCTTGAGCTAGCAACTAAATGGCTACTATTGTCACAGTCAATTGCGACGGGAATTAGGAAGGGCGTTAGGGCGTAAAGAGGCGTGTAATTAGTAAGACAAGTGTAGTGTACTGACCAAGTATTTATTTATTAGTCAGTGAATATGAAATTGTAAGTCCCTTTTAGGGGAATGTAATAAATGTTATAAGTTTAAGTGTACAAGTTTGTGGGGTAGGTTACAAAATATAGGATCTCTGAACACTTCACTGATGCTCACCTGGTGATAGCAGCTTGCAGCAGAGTCTTCGGCGACACACGATATGACAGATGGTAGAGAGAGCCTGTCCTCCTTAAGGCCTTCCTCTTTATAGGTTTTGATGTTGTACTGTCAGCATTCCATTGGCATAGCTGCCCCAGTTAGTTATAGTGTAGGTGTTTATGGTGTGATGCAAGTGTTTGGCAAGCCTTCCAAGTTGGTCGGCGGCCCTTGCTGTATAAAAGATAGTGTTCTGGACTTATGAGATTTGCCAGTTAGGGGTGGTTTTAATAGATGATGGAGGGTGGCTTCCAGGGGGTGCAGCCCCCTGGGGGCCTGTACACACCGGTTATCAGACAGATTCTACACACACCCAAAGTACACGGGGCTACATGACCACGTTGTCGCAGCCCCTAAACTGAGGAACTAACCAACCAGGCTTAATTCAGGTTCAGAGGACATGTATATGACACTTATGTACAACAGTATTTGCAAGTTTTAAGCTACATAAGTTTCTAGTTAAACTTTGTAACGAGTCGGATTATTAATTTATTTATTTATATATATTTATTTATTTATTTATTTATTTATTTATTTATTTATTTATTTATATATTTTAATACTGTTGTACATAAGTGTTATATACAAATCCACTGAACCTAAATTAAGCCTAAGTGAGCAAGATCTGATGATGTTCGCTTGACAAACGAAACTAATCATTCAATTTAGTCCCCCATTTGCGTGAGAAGTGTATTATTAAGGGTATAAATAGTCCATGTATTTATTTCAAGCACTAGTAGTAGTACCCCGCCCAATCTAATTGGGCACACTCGTGTTGACCTACTGAAAAGCTTCTGCTTAAATAATACTGAAGAATGGCTTCTAATCATCTTCATCTTCATTTCCCCTTTTCCAGCTGTCACAGGATGGGGGCAAATATGGTTCCTCTCCACTTTGTTCTGTCGTTCCACCATTCCTCTTCCGACACGGTGTTCCAATCCAGGTTCCGTTTACTAATGCTATTCTTCACCGAGTTCATCCAACGCATTCTTGGTCTTCCTCGTCCTCTCTTCCCTGTCATCCGTCGTTCCAGTGCTCGTCTTGGTAGCCTTACTTCATTCATCCGTTTGACATGTCCAAACCATCTCAATCTGTTTTGCTCCAGTTTGTCATTTAGTTTCTGTACTCCCAGTTCTTTCCGTATATGTTCATTTCTCACTCTGTCTCTCCTCGTTTTCTGGACCATGCCTCTCAGGAATCTCATCTCAGCTGCCTGTACTCTGCTCTCATCCCTCTTAGTCATTGTCCAAGTTTCTGCTGCATATGTCATTATAGGAACATAATATGCTTTATACATAACTTCTTTAGCCTTAATTGGTATATCCTTGTTCCATACTAGTCCCCGTACCTGTTGGTAGAAAGCACTCCCGAGTTGTATTCTTCTGCTAATTTCCTAATCTAGTCTTCCATCTTCAGTCAGTTCACTTCCCAAGTATTTGAAGTGTTTCACCACTTCCAATTCCTTATCTCCTACTTTGATTCCTCCTTTTCCTTCTTTCTTACCTCTACTCACCACCACTGTTTTACTCTTCTCCACATTTATCTTCAATCCCCATTGCTCAAACTTTTCATCTATTACGTCTAACTGTTCTTGTACCTCCATCTCATCCTCGCCCAGATCACAACATCGCCTGCAAACAACATTACCTTCATCTTTGCCCTACTATAATCTTCCATTGCTGCTTTCACGATGTCATCCATCACCATTAAGAACAATAATGGTGACAACACACTTCCTTGCTTTAGTCCAGTGACAATTTTAAACCATTCCGATGTCCCGACTCTAGTCTTCACACTACTGTATCAATCCCTTTTATCATGTCTCTCAGTTCCTTGCCTATCCCGCTGTTTGTTAAGCTTTCCCAAATTTTTGTTCTAGGGATGCTCTCATAGGCCTTTTCTAGATCAATTAAAGTCATTACCATATCTTTCCCATATTCCCAACTCTTTTCATTGTTCTGTCTCAGAATGAAAATGGGTTACACTGTTGACCTGCCACCTCTAAATCCAAACTGCTCCTCCTCTATTTGGTTTTCTACCTTTACTCAATTCTTTTTTTTTCTAGGATTCTTTCCATTACTTTGGCAACATGCGAGATGATGGTGATTCCTCGGTAGTTACCACACACCTTCCTGTCTCCTTTATTGAATATTGGCAATATTATTGCCTTTTTCCAGTCTTCAGGAACTTTCTTCTCTCTCCACACACTCCTGAGAAGTCTAAATGTCCACTGCAGTCCCACTAGTCCTGCCGCCTTGATCATTTCTATTGCCACTTTGTCGATTCCCACAGCTATCCCCACCTTCATCTTCCTAACTGCCCATTCCACTTCTGCCATAGTAATGTCTGGTTCTTCTTCTATTTTTTCCTCCACCGTTTTGACTGTATGCGTAACTTCTCCGCATGTCTGGCGTTTCACATTCAACAGCTTGCTGAAATATTATTTCCATCTGTCCGTTATCTCTTCTGGTTTTGTCAATACTTCACCTTCTTTGTTTTTCAGGAACCCAGTGTTCACCTTTTCATTTCTCCAACTTTTTATAATTCCAAACAGCAATTTCTTTCCACTATTTAAATCCTCCCTTATTTCCTGAGTGAATTCTTCCCAGCCTTTCTTTGGCAATTACTTTCTTGCAATATCTGATTGCTTCTATATATTTTGCTCTATTTTCTTCAGTCCTTTTTTGTTTTCCATTCCTTCCAAGTTTTCTTCTTCTCCCTTACCTTTTCTTTCACTCTATCATTCTACCATTTTGTCGCCTTTTCCCGTACCTGTCCTGATGTTCTACCACATGTTTTCTCTGCACTGCTTACAAATGCACTCTTGAACTTTTCCCATTCTTGTTCCACATGGGTAATATCCGTCCTTGGTATCAGTTCTTGCAATTCTTTCTTAAACTCGTCTGCAACCTCCTTTTCGTTTAGTCTCCATATCTTAATCTTTCTTTCCCTTTTTTCTGGTAATCTCATAACTTTTCCTACTTTTAATTTTGCTACCACTGACCTATGGTATCCTCCAAAGGCTTCCTCTGGCATGGCTGTGACCTCCATTAGCTCTTTCCGATGTCTTTTTTCGACTAAAACATAGTTTATCAGAGTTTTCGTTCTTCTATCTCCCCATCCATATCTCGTTATATTCTGACTATTTTTAGCCTATTTTCAAATTTGAAAAAATAGGCTTGTGAGATCACCTTTTGTCCGTGTGTGTGTGCGTGTGTGTGTGTGTGTGTGTGTGATTCGTGTGTGTGTCCCCCCTAATAAAATCTAAACGGCAGGAGCGATTTCAATGAAACTCGGAAAGTTCATAGCACTATTCCCGGCGACCTCGACCGTGCCCTTCAAATTTTGTTATGACTCACCAATCCAACATGGCGGCTGTGCGAAATATTTCACCAGCATTCAATATCTCCGAAACTATTACCGATATTACCCTGACATTTTTTAATGTGATAGAGGGAACTACTATAAGTTCACTTATGTGACTTTTGAAAACCTGGTAACTACAAAACCAACATGGAGGCCAAGCGAATTTGCGACTTTTAAATAGACGTTTCTCGCGATTTGACCAACTAAACGCAATGAAACTTGGTACAGTATATGTTTATATACATTGTAATGCACCGACATCTAACTTCGTTCAATTGTTCACATAATCACATGATGGCGGATGTGCGAAATATTTCGCCGGCATTCTATATCTCTGAAACTATTAGCGGTATCTCCCTAAAATTTTGTACGGAGATAAAGGGCACTTCTGGAAGTCCATCTAAAAGACTTTCAAAAACCGGTTAACTACAAAACGAACATGGCGGCCAAGCGAATTTGAAAATTTTAAATAGACCTTTCTCGCGATTTAATGTTCCAAGCGCACTGAAACCTGGTACAGGAAATATTTATACACATTGTAATCCACTGGTATCTAATTTAGTTCAATTGTTTACATAACCTCAAGATGGCGGCAGTGCGAATTTTAAAATTAAGTTTTTATTTCTTGTGATGTAGTAATGCGATCGAAGTGAAAGTTTGAATAATGAACCTACGCAATAATTTTCCTTTAATGGTACATGACTCTATGGCCTATACATTTAACAATCCAACATGGCGACCATCCGAATTATTTAGACGATACTGAATATCTACGAATCTATTTTAGCAATCAAACTGCATTTTTTAATGTTCATAGGGGCTATGAACTTAAGTTCACCTATAGGACTTTAAATAACCTGGTGATCACAAATCCAACATGGCGGTGACGCGAATTATAAATATTCACATGGACGTTTCTCGCAATTTAACCATCCGCGTGCAGTGAAACTTGGTACAGTAAATCCTTATACGAATGTTAATCCACTGGCATCTAATTTATTTCAATTGTTTCCATAACCTCAAGATGGCAGCTGTGAAAAATTTTAAAATCTCCTTGTTTTTTCTTGTGTCCTAATTATGCGATTGAAGTTTGAATACTACACGTTCACAATAATCTGCATGTAACAGTACATAACTCTAGGACCTACATATATAAAATCCAACATGGCGACCATCCGAAATATTTAGTCGGTTCTCAATATCTACGAATCTATTACTGCAATTAAACAGAAATTGTGTATGTTGATAGAGGCAATTAACATAAGTAGGATATATGAAAATAGGCTGTATAGTTCTTCACGGAACTACTTGTTTCATTCTGAACCACGTATTCCCTATAATTAATTGGTTCCGCTGACAGAACTAATATTTCGATAAAATTATGGTTTCCTGACGTCAACCTCATCAGAGGATTTAATAAGAGATTATTGAAATTGGGCATGTAGTTGAAATAGTGGCAGAGGTCGGTGAGAAGGTACCGTCCTTGCAATTTCCCGGAGCTGAAAATGTCGAACTACGATTAAGCTCGTGCTCAAATCCATTTTTCTTCCAAGTTCGTAGATAGTCTGTCCCCATGGATTCGCACCTCAATGCACATAGCTACTTGCATAATATCCATCACAGTTATGCTGAGAAAGTGACGAAATACATGCCTCTGGCTGAAGATATCCGACAGATGTGGCGACAGGAATCTGTCACTGTATTGCCTATCATAATCTCTTCCACAGGGATCATACCGAAGTCGCTGAAGGCCAACCTCGATAAATTGGGGCTCCACCATAATCTGCATACCAGTATGCAGAAAGTAGTTATTTTAGAGACCTGCTCCATAGTTCGTTCCTCAACCTACCAGTATAGAGAAGTCCACTCCATCCTGCAACAAATGCCGACAAAATGGTGAATTTTACCCAACGATTTGGAGACATATGAGACAATAATAATAAAACTAACCCCGCGATTGGGTCCAGAGAATCGCGCAAATCCAGTCAGAGCCAAGTTAGTTTGCTGATTGTGGGGGGAACCCCCTGATACCTCCATTGCTTTTCATTCGAAAAATGTACACATCGTAGTATAGTCGCAGCGTTGCTACAGTATCTGTCACCCTGGAGGCACGGGCTTGAGTCTCAGCTATGCCAAGAAGTTTCAGACTGGTTTGAGGGGCTGACACGGTAACGTTGACATGGGAGCTACCTAAGTGCTGACATGTCGAAGCTTGTACTAGATCAGTGGACTACACAAATATTTACTACATCTGACAACATTAAGTAACAAGATGTTCAGTAAAGAACATATAGCCTACTTTCTCCTAAATGCATGGGTATAGTTATAACTCTTTGTCCTTTTCAAGGAGTATAATTGAATGTTGGTTGTAGTAGCTTGTTGAAATACAACGTGCTATACGGATATTAAAAGTTAGTTTAATTGAATTCTCAACTGAATTATTTATACACTAATACAGCCATCACAATAACACAAGTTATGAGACAAAATTCAACACTCACCCAGTACACGGGGCTAAATGACCATGATGTCCATGCATCTCGAATGAAACAACAACAATAACAGCTTCCAACCCAAATCCTTCCTCGTATAAAAGTACACACACTAGTAAGCCTACAAACATCATAGTGACATAGGTTATCAGACAACTTCTACACACACCCGAGTAAATGGTACTACAACACCATGATGCCGCAAAACCCCTAAAGAATCAACAACAAAAACAACAACAACAATAGTCTCTACCGCGGATCAAGGTCCAACGAATATTAATCGCTGTATTCGAGTGTTGAAATATGAGGTATTATCTCTTCTTAGTATAGTATAAAACAAAGTCCCCGATTCTTGGATGTTACGGGTAATCTCGAGAACCCCTGGATGGATTTTGATGTGGTTTTGACCATTCTGTAAATGATTTCTCGAGGAAGGTTCCTACCGAAAATAATTTATTTATAACCAAAGGAAGCCGAGCAGTAACGATTTCAATGAATTGAGTCGAAAAAAAACCTTACTGTCCGTGCGCTTTTTAAGCTTAAGCTGGGCAAACCGTTAAAAAAATCTATATACTATGAGTGTAAGAATTGTTCAGCATGAAAAATTCTACAAGAAAAGGCCGCGACAGCATATCTCTATCTTCAATACATCTCCCACTATAGGCTGCGTTTTTTTACTTTTTATTTCTTCCAACAATTTCCATTCAATTACTAGCTAGCGAACGAGCCTATCACCCCAGTTCCAGCCTCCATTCTGCAGAATACACAGTCAAGTTTAGATTGGCCATTCTTAAACTACGTCTGACAAGAATACGTTGCAAATGCTTTCTCCTTGATAATATAATTAATAGTCCAGTCAGTGATTTTAACCCATCATGCCGAGACGTAAAATGGATATAGGTCGTAGTTCATTGAAATCAGAACATATACGCCTTTTAAGCATACGCTGGGTAAACCTTTTAAAGATATATATAATATTTTCGATTACAAATACACACTATATATATGCTTAACATTAAAACGTGTGAGTAGTAATAAATCAATAAATACCCAAAAAAAAACGAAGAAAAAAATTTGATCCTGCAGGTATTTGATACACGAACCCCCGGACTACTAACCCAAGTCGCTACCATTACTCCACGGATGCGCTACGATAATACTCGATAAACAACTGGTTTACTATAACTAAATCATATTTAGTGTTGAAATCAACGATTTCATTTGCGTTATCACCGTCGGTGATTGTGTTATTTAGGCTAGGTACCTTGTTTTATGGGTTGGCAGGTGTAAAAGCGGTCATTTGGGCAGGTGGTGTTTCGTGTTATAAAGTTGGTTTGTGTATAAATTACTGGTTACTTGTTAGTTGTCATTTGTTGTATTTAATCATACATCGTTACTTAGTAGTATGTCTTTGATAAGAAGTACCTAGGTATATATTTTGGTCGTTTCTTTCTGGTGTCTCTTCTGTCAGGTTCGTAAGCTCTCTGGATTTGTATTAATGGATTTGGGTGTGGTTGCGTCTGTCAGTAATATCTTTCAGTTAGTTTTGTCATGAATTCTAGTAGGTAGGGGGTTCGAGTACGTTTGTGCAGGTCAATAATGCGCATGTCTCGTGGGACTTCTAGCGCTATCCTTAGCATTTGGTTCTGTATTATTTGTAGTCGATTCATTTCATTGACGTAAAAGCTATTGCTGGAGTAGCATATGTGATTAATGGTCTAGTAAGTGTTTTATGAGTAAGTGTTGCATTTTTATATATACTTTTTTAGATAGTGTAAATTTAGGGTGAATCATGGGATAAAGAAGTATGATGCTATCTTTGGCTTTAGGTATTGTGTTGTTTATGAGTGTATTGAGGTTGAGTCTTCTGTCTAGTGTAACTTAATTCCTAGGTATTTAATCTCGTGGGTCCAATGGATATCATTGTTTAGAAGTTGGATATGTTGTTGGAGCTGCTTATAGCTGTGTGTGAAATGTACTGCTTTTGTTTTTGCTACGTTAATTTGTATTTTATTCTTGACTAGCCAAGATTGTATTTGTGTTACGTGTTCATTTGTGTGTCTGATTGCGAGTTGAATGTTGCGTGATTTTGCAAGGGTTGCCGTGTCGTCGGCGAACACATGGGTGGATGTACGATCCGATAATGGGACGTCATTTTATTGCCACTAGGAACAAATGAGGTCCCATTATGCTGCCCTGTGGAACGCCGGCGTTAATGTCTTTGATTGATGAATTAATATTGTTAATAGAGATGAAAAATTTACGTTGATATAATTCTTGTTGTATGAGAGTAATGTAGGTGTGGTGTATATTGAGCTTGAATAATTTGTGTATAATAGTAGGGTGGTGGACTCTGTCGAAAGCCTGCTGGATGTCCAGAAAAAGTCCCACCGTGTGTTGTTTGTGTTGATAACCTGTGGTAATGTTTGTATCCCGCCACTCTGTGTAGTTGTTGGGTCGTGGAATGTTGAGTGCGGAATCCAAAATGTTGGTGTATTAAAGTGTTGTTTATGTTATCTTCGATGCGGGATAGTAATATTTTTTAAAATTTAGGCAGGTGGCTTAATCAAATAAAAGCACAGAACACCTATATAGGTCTGTGGTTTTGGCGATTGAAAAACAGTGGAGTCGTCTAGTCTGCTTCAAATTGTCTAATCTCTAAATGAAGCCGCTGACTGCGAGCGAAGCAGCGTTAAATACGTGGAGTAAAAGGTAGAGGGTGGAAGTGTTAAATTTTTTAATTAATGTATTTGAAATTCCGTCTTTGCCGGGTGCCTTGTTGCTGCTACACCACGAGGCGATGCACCAAAAGTGAAGAGTGGAAGTAATTTATATAATGGACCAAGCGGCATTTATTTTTATATTCACATTTTTCTTGTAATATGTGCTATAAAAAGCCGCCGATAACAAGATAAAAGGAGCCGTGTGAAAAACTGCTTCCAGATAGTAGAGGTGGGATCCCTCGTTTAGTCCGTGGGAAAAGCCGATCCTGGAGGGTAAAATGATAGCGAAGCGAAACTATCCCGGCATATGCCAGAAGGGAGTGTGAGAAATAAAACCGGGAAAAACACACTCAGGGTGGCTGCAGTTAATGTCGGGATTCAAACCTCCAATCTCCGGACTTTGTTGCAGCTCCCCTTCGCGATCGTAGTGGGCCATTTAACACGCACGACTACACCGAGATAAAGAGAAATCCAAAATGGATAGCTGCCCTTAGCCAAGGGTTACCATAAAATTAAGCCATCCAATTAATTCAGGGAAGATAGTAAAGAAAATTTTATTTTGAATGAAAATACACACATCAAAAAATGCTATGCATCATCCGCCAAAGGCACACATCTACCGCCTCGCCATCCGGCTCTGTGGATAAATGGTTAGCGCGATAGGCTTTGGCCCAAAGTGCCCCGGGTCCGATTCCCGGCCGAGCCATCAGGAATTTTAATCCCCTGGGTTTAATTCCCGTGGCTCGGGGACTGGGTGTATCATTATCATCACTTCAACTTCATTACAGCGCGCAGGTCACACACGGGCGTCAACTAGAAATACCTGCACTCGGCCTCCCCGGAGACCACAAGATCATCATCACCACCTGACCGACATGAGATTCAACGAAATGGGTATGCTTGCGATAGCTTGAGCTATCCTCAGGTCTGTTGACATGTTTGGACAGTTCAAAGGACGAGGTGTTTAGAATCATGTCAACGTAGGTCGAGCAAAAATGTGTTTATGGCACACTTAGGTGATTCGTAGTGATGTGAACTAAATCATTTAAAGAGCTTCCTTATTGACGTATAATCTAAATGAAATACCGATTGGGTAATTAATTTGATTATTACTTAGTCAATAAAATTGAATTAATATACATTATAATTAATACCAGTTTCAGCCATATTATGGTATTCTTCAGTAATCGTTTTTAAAAGAAACTATTGTTATTGCGAGCCAAGT
This sequence comes from Meconema thalassinum, assembly GCA_946902985.2. Taxonomy (NCBI): domain Eukaryota; kingdom Metazoa; phylum Arthropoda; class Insecta; order Orthoptera; family Tettigoniidae; genus Meconema; species Meconema thalassinum. The sequence goes on along the minus strand of OX336388.2, from coordinate 1,714,766,412 downwards.
TTTGAAATAATAATACACTTGGCGGCGGTCCCATGTCATAGATGTATGGCATGAAAAAGAACCTTCCACTAACTACACTTTGGGAAGCTAAAATTTGTAGGTCGCTTTGATAACGCTATATTAGTTCCAACGTTCGCCGCCAGGTGCTAACTGCGATGGCATTTAGTAGCCACGGCCGCGGCTAGGTGTCGTGGATGGTAGCATTTGGTAGCAAAAGTAGGAACTACTTGAAAAAATTAATCGTCTGCAGTCCTCCTACCTGAATAACAGATAACACACTCTAATACAGCCATCACAATTAACACTGGTTATCAGACAAACTCTACACACACACAAAGTACACGGGGCTACATGACCGCGTTGTCGCAGCCCCTAAAGTAAGGAACCAACCAACTAAATTGATGATAATATAACATGATTTTGTGAAAATTACATATATCTAAATAGTTGGTGTTTGTATATCATATCATAATTATTATTTCAGTAGTATAGATCCCTCCTGCGGCGCTCACAAGCGACCGATCGTGACAATCTATTCAAATGAAAGAGAATAGACTTTAGCAGTGACGAAATGCACTCTAATTTCATAAATATTTATAATTTCTTAAAAAAAAAAGACTTTTAAAAATGTACGAAGTGTGCGATTTTCAGATACTCTTGTTGTAGGAAAATACTCTCCATAATTGCTGTCCACTTCACATTTTAGCCGCTGTGACGCCTGTTTCATTTCATTGTAACATACTGAGGTATTTCCTTTATCTTTTCGCAAGGATTTCAGAAACAGTAAATCAAATAATTTCATAATTATAGAATAACCGGTGAGTGTTATGATGATCCAATTTTCATTGATTGCCTTCTTAAGTTAGGGAACGTAGAACTTGGAATTCTAACTGAAATGTAAATAGTGTTCTATAATCATTTGGTTGAAATAAACACATAACAACCTTTCTCTCTAAGTCTCTCATTATAAACCCATTGGGGAAAGTGTGGTTTATGAGATTTCTCACACGGGTCCTCCAGTTTCGATAAAATAGACTAAAAAAAATTAAAATTGTTAGGGATGGTCAACGGGGTGTGATTTCTAAAAGATGAATGAAGGATCTTTGCGGAGTGCAGCATAGGTTGGAATATGCACTGTAGGCTATTGAATGAATCTTTTTGCTCCAATGGAAATTTTGAAGTGAATGGTCTTTGACAAAAAACTGTTGTGTCGTAATTTACGGTCGTAATTTATAATATGGCCGAAACTGATATTAATTAATGTAGACTATATTAATTCAATTTTATTCACTAAAGTTTTTTTTATTTTTTATTTAGTCATTTTACCCTCCAGGTAGGCTTTTCCCACGGACTCAGCGAGGGATCCCATCTTTACCGCATCTACGGGCAGTGTCCTGGAGCTGTGACATTTGGACGGGGGATACAACTGGGGAAGCGGGACGAGCGGCTCGCCCCGACGGCCTCACCTGCAAAGCGAACAGGGTCCTCATTAGGGATGGGACGGGATGGGAAGAATAGGAGGGATAGACAAGGAAGAGGGAAGGAGGCGGCCGTGACCTGACAATAGGTACTGTCCTGGCATTTGTCCGAAGACGAAGTGGAAAACCACGGAAAACCACTTCGAGGATGGCTGAGGTGTGAATCGAACCCCCTCTACTCATTTGGACCACCCGAGGCTGAATAGACCCCGTTCCAGTCCTCATACCACTTTTCAAATTTCGTGGCAGAGGCGGGAATCGAACCGTGGACCTTCGGGGTGGCAGCTAATCACGCTGACTATTACACAACTGAGGCGACTCACTAAGATGTAATAAAATTATTAAATCCCCATTGGTATTTCATTTTATACTTTGTCGATGCAAAACTTATTAGACGTGTGTAATTATGGTCAATTGGCAGGGCGCGGCTCCTACCGGAAAAATTGATTTACACATAGTTAAAGGTGATTTTGAACAATTTGACAAAGAAACGTTGTTATTTATGCTTCGTGGTAAATAGTTTCCTGGCGTCAGTCTCAACAGAGCAGTTAATGGGAGATGAATGAAATTGGGCAGGGAATTGGAAGGAAGTGGCCGTGGCCTATTAGGAGGTACCATCCTTACATTTACCTGGAGATGAAAATTGCAAATTACGATGAGGGCAGCTGGATCTCAAACTCTTACATAGAGTAACTGTAGTTTTGAACCATTTATACCAAGTTTTCTGAAAATATTAATTAGTAATTTCAAAATCACTCTTCTAGCTCTGAGCAATAATCCAACGACTTTCCAGTTTAAAATGTGACTCTATCGTGTCCTGGCAGACGTTGTTTGCCCCAACACGCACCCCGTGGTGTCTCCGTGTGCATTCTTGTTGTCACTGTAACTAATACGTAAAAAACAAAAACAAAACTCCTGGTTTCTGCTTATAAATTGAGGTCTCGTAGGTCATACTCTCCTTCTAGTTATGCTGATGTTTTCGTTATTTATTTTTGGTGGATAAATCAGTATGTGTTAATGCGTAAAAAACTTCTGGAGCGTTCTCTTTATGCTTCATTTTAATAACTAGCCTATAGATTGAAGTCGATGATAATCGTATCTTAGGGAAATCATCCTGGTTATTTATTTATTTATCGTATGGCTTTTAGTGCCGGGAGTGTCCGAGTACATGTTCGGCTCGCCTGAGTCTGTAGCTGCTTCCAGCGGACACCGTAAAGGGTGAGCTACAAGTTCCGTTCAATTTCAAGTAGTTCCAACTTTCGTTACCAGATATCAATGATACCTAGTGGCGAACGTTGGAACTTTGATAGAGCGTTCTGACGAAATCTAACCTAACAAATTTTGCTTTACACAAGTTTAGTCTGTGAAAGGATCTTTTGCATGCCATAAATCTATGACATGGGACCGCCGGCTTTACTTCCCCTCCGAAGGAAGGCATACTGAAGGATTTTTAACGCTCTTAAAAAATCCGACGACTTTGGTCGGGTTTGAACCCGCTATCTTGGGCATAGAAGCTCAGCATGCTACCGACTACGCCACCGATGCCGCTATCATCCTGGTGAAGACTAGTTTCGGAAGTGTGCTGTAGTATTTATTTCTTACATGTCTTAATAAAAGTATCCTTGAAAATAAGTATTCAAATGGGACGTAACCGAGTTAGCAACAGGGGAAAAAAAGAATTTAACATGTTTAACAACCTAATTATACTCTGTCAGGTGGACGCCGTGCGTCATAGCTCCACGTGCATTACTCGCACTTGACCTCCCAAACCATGATTCGTAATGCGGTTTGGCGGAGTTCCATAAATTATGTTTTCCACGCTCGACTCTGAAATATTTTCACTTGTCCTCTCTCTCATTATTTCGTTTTCTCACTTCTGCTTTCCCCTAGACCATGTAAATACGAGTATACAAATACTAGTAACCTGTCGCAGCAATAGCTGCCAAAAATGAAATAAATATGAAGCTTACCAGGAGAACTGCGTATGTTTAGGAGTTCTCCTGACCACATACGCAATTTGCCTAACAGAGGTGGCCAAACGGTAGGATATCTTACAGGGGAGTCTCCACTCTCGTTTACGGGTCGTCGGCAAACTTCTATGAAGAAGGTATCCAAAAACTTGTGCCACGCTATGACAAGTGCCTGCAAAAGTTCGGCAGTTATGTGGAAAAGTAGTTTAAGAGGTGTAGAAAGTTGTGCAATAAATAATTTTATGTTCGACCCTCACTATTATGTGTCAGAAAACTGTATCATAATGTTGATCATTATAACACTCTTTTTCATTATGATACAGTTTCTCCAGCCAATCAGAGCTCGTTCATTGACCAATTAGGTAACGTTACCTTCACGCGTGCGCTCAAAATCCAACATGTCGGACATAAACACAACATCGAACTATAATAAATTACCGACATGGAATACGTACGGTCCATATGTTCGCGTAAATAAACTGGCGAATATGAGACAACAAATAGCACTGTACCTTAATATAATTTCTACACACTGCATTGTCTTCAAACAACTCCAGTGACAATATTACTGAGGGGCGGCAGATGTAAACATATGGCCTGCATATGGCATTGCAAGCACACAGAGCGCATGCGTCGGTCGTCCAGAGATCTTGAAAGACAGAGATATAACACCCAACGCTCGCTCTGCGATCACAAAATTCAAGTAGCAGATTCTCAACTGATATTTATGAATATTTATGTTAAAACATATAATAAAGTTATAATTATCGTCGAACATAAACAGTCGTATGCAACTCGCCTATAATGGTAATTAAGACACTCGTATGGAAATTATAAAACTCGCATACGCTCGTTTTGTAAAATACTCGTGTCTTAATTATGGCCATTATAGGCTCGTTGCATAATGTACTATTCCTGTATCTGTACACAATTTAATTTTATTACCAAACGGAACTTACTTTCTGGACGTGCCTCGTATATTCAAACTTTACAATTCTCACTTTCTCATTTACTCTCTATTTCGACAACTAAATAATCTTCTTCAGTAATGACTAATCATCATCATCATTAGTCTACATTTTATCAGTATTACCTTCCCTTATTCTAATTTTAAACTTACTTCTAAGTATCTTAGTTATTCACCCAAGCAATACAACAATTTACTGCCTACACCAAGCCAATCCATTTTATATGTATTTTATATTGTATCTATCAACATTGTAATATTGTTAGACTTAAGTTGTAATTGTATTGTTAATTATGTATCAATTGTATAATCTGGTTAGATGAAAGAGAGGGCCCAATGGCCCTAATATTGCCAGACAAAATACATCTATCTGAATCTATCTATGCCGGGCGAACACTACATTTGATCGTAGTCCAACTTCCAGCAAACGGTTCCTGATGGTTCTAGCAATTCGTCTGATGACGTGGTCCAGGTGTAAATTTGTATGCCACTGCCGTCCGCAACCAGAATGGTGTGCATGTGGACCTTCCATGGATCACTGGCATCAACATTGATACTATATTTCGGAAGGACCATCCAGCCTCCCACAGTCCAAAAAATACGACCACGTTGAAATTCCGTTAATTGAACGAAATATGCGTGTTGGCTCAGTCTTCACATGCCTGCAATATTTACTCAGACACTACAATGCTCGAAACAACAGACCACTCGTTCAGCAAGTCAAACACAGTTCTTATGCGCTCTGAGTTTTCATGTCCAGTGCGTGGTTCCTAGTCCATCCACAGCATGGAGCTTGTCTTTACTGCCCTCTACCAGTGGCCAATGCAAATATGGTGTTTGATGATGATGATGATGATTGTTGTTCTTTTAGGAACAGAGCAACGAGAAGAATGTTTCTATGTCTCTTCTTTCGAAGTGTGCATTATTCATTTTCCATGCGTTTATCGTACATATTTTCATTATTCTAACTCAACACCAAACCCAGACTGATTACGCAGGTTAAAAGTAAGCGCCAACGTACGAAATTAAGTTACTAGCATATATTCCAAGTATTCCAAGTTCTAAGTTCTAGATTTTGAGTTCTGAGTTTATTTTCCTAGATGATAAACAGTATTACATTCCTAAATGCAGGTGCTTACTATCCATAAATAGTATTAATTCAATACACGACCACGTGGACCATTTTCATATACATGCACTTCTGACGATTTAATGCTCCAGATTTTCTCTAATAAAAATCTGTCTGTCTGGCGATAGTTGTTCGCTCAATTACTCTAGCGGGTGTGATCTGTCTACTTACAAAGTAGCTGTACTCCATTGATAAATCCCTGGTTAATCGACTGTCAGACAGTGTATAGTGGTGTGAAGAATGGCGTTGTTCCCCACCATGACGTCACACAGCGCCCGAGTGTGTCGCGCGGACAACGCTAGATTCTTTGGAAGTTCAAAGTAAACCGTCCACGTCCTTCCATTGATTCTCCTACAACAGCAGTGTCTGTACCTCTTACAGCCCTCTCGGGCATGACTTGGCCGGCATACAAAGAAGAATAAAGCCACAAGAGCACCGGGATACCGAAACTCATTGACAACCTTCAGCAGAGGGTTTTGTTTATCGTTCAATTCACAATAAAAATGAACTGCCGATACATGCTGCCCAAATAAAATAACTCTCCTATTTTAAAAGTTCTTATCCGTCGATGTTTTTAAATCCAGAAGCACTTCTTTGCATCTTCTTATGAATTAATTGTTATTATTTCGTGCCAAATATTAGTAAAAGGACAACAAAGTACAGTATTTTCAATGTTAATTAAAGGCCTTAAAATAGATTAAAATAGAGATACTGGTACAGCTTAACAGTGTGTGTTACCTTAAGATACCATGTAATTGGTGTGACGGCTCAGTGGTCTCACTGCTTGCCTCACACCAGGGCATGAGTGGTTCGAATCCCACGTAAAAATGGACGTCTCATGGCTTATGATCGTGATGTACTTAAATTCACGCGTGTGTGAATATCGTCAGATAAGTAGTTTTATCGCCACAGCGTGCAATAAATTGTATCTGACAATGGCCTTCCTATTCATTCTTTTCCTCAATGTGTTGCAACAGTGGTATAACTAGAAATCTCGACTTCTTCAGTTTTCGTTCAGTATCGTGCTGGAAAATATCCATTAATTAAATCGGCACTACTACTCTATCACTTTTCTTCGCAACGTGAAGCTACATATTTCGCTGTGCCAGTTTCCGAAAATATTGCAATTACATCAAGAACACTGATTTTTAGCCTATTTTTAGCATTTTGTAAAAATTAGGAAAAAGTAGACTTATGAAATCGATCCGGGAAAGTGTGTGTCTCTCTGTCCTTCTGTCTATCTGTCTGTCTGTCTGTCTTCAGACAGGCTGTAGCAATCGAAACCGAATTTGGTATGAGTAAAGATCTCTATCTGAATATCTCAATGCCGTATTTGAAAATGATGTCAGTGCTACCAACTGCTGAAAAATCGCAATTGAAATTTCAGCTCCATGTTGGATATCTTGGAAGGCATGCATGGGAGCTATACAAAAATGGCACACATATAGATAATAATATTTCAGTTTAATATCCAGGAGGCCATACATGACAGTGTTTCCAAAATGATTCTAAGCCTGCTGATAGGTTCAATTTTTAAATGCATATAACATCTACACTATCAATTGGATTTCAACCAAATTTCGTATGTACTATGTGTACATACACAGATATGACTGAGCGTAATCATGAACCACCAGGGCTGCCAACTTTTAATAAATGCACTCTCTATTGTTTTTATCCAAATAGCAACATTTCAGAAAGTATGCAAGCCGACAGCTTTAAACTATGCACACGTATAGTACCTGACATTCTAGATTAATTTGAAGTAACTAATGGACGCCAGTACTACCAACATGGATTCTAAGCCTGCTGATAGGACCATTAGTAAATGCTTGTAACTTCTATACAAATAAATGGATTTCATCCAAAATTGGCACAACAATAGATCATAATAGTTCAGATTATTTCTGACCAAGACATGCATGACATTATTGCCAACATGATTTTACGTGCGCTGATAGGTCCAATGTCTAACTACATGCAACGTCCATGATATCCATTGGACTTCAACCAAATTTTGTATTCTGTACCTTAAGAGATGGAACTAAGAATATATTCAGTCACCAGGCCTGCCAACTGTAGTGCTCTATTAGGCTACATTATGCCAGTTATATTTCGAACTAATTAGAAATTTTGATATTACCAACTCAATTTCTTAATTATTCTAATTAGGTCCATATAGATTAATCATTGGCATGAATCTTACATTTCGAGAAAAGTAGGCTCTTTAGTTCGTCACGGAACTTCTTGTTCCTAATTGTAGTGGTGTCTCTTACACTCATGTGAAACAAATTTATAAATCCCCAAATCTGTATTGGCTCAAAAACTTGACATTATTGAAATAATCCTCAGTTTAGTAGTTGCCTTAGCTTGCCACGGTGGGTGAGTGGTTATTGTGTCGGTCTACTAACCCCAAGATTGCAGGTTCGCTCCTGGCCGTGGTAAGTGATTTTTTTTTTTGAAAGGCGGCAAAAATCACGACACACATGTCATACAATGTTGGCATGTTAAAGAACCCATTTGAATTCAGTAGGCCGTGTTCATAGTGGCAAAATTAATCTCGGGATTTTCCACCGACACCAAGTTCCTCATTTCTCTACTAGAAAGCGCTATACAGTAGTATCAAGGAGCTTAGATATCTAACTTCCTTGACTATCATAGTACTTCAAGGAACAACAAAATTCGACACGCAAGCTGCCCTCTGGGTGTCAAATAACAAAGCTTTCACCCGGCACCTGAGGCCATACGATATTATTATTATTTATTATAGTAGTTCCCTTTTAACTTTTAAATGCAGTTTCCCACAAACATTTTTAAGTTAGGTCTATGTCTCTGTTGCAGCTAATGAGCAGCATGTGGACGAAAGAAGTTCATTTTTCTGTACTGTGACATTCAGAAAACATGATTGGAACTATTTAAGTGTGAACTGGTGCAATTGAACCGACCGTAAAAACTTACATTTGTCACCATTACAATACGTCAGACTAAAGGAAATTGAAATATAAATAAATTGCACTCAAGAACTGTACATTGTATTTACAAGATCGTACCCACAATTTCAACTATGAAGGGCAGCCCATGTTATTTAGGGACAGATAACAAAACGTAAGATTTTGGAATACCGCTGCTGATTTTATTAGTCACTTTAAACATAATTGCTTTATTATAAAACAGTGCATACGAAAGCAACAGTTGGAAACTACGTGTAGAATTTCAACCAACTCGCGTTCCTTTTCACTTTTTATTTTAATACGAAATTGCGGCACACATTCATCAAACAAATCCAGTCAGCTTTCCGTTCTCATGCAGTGCCGGTAGCACTCCTACGTCAAAGTTTTACTCTTCGAAGCTTATTGAAGGACAGTTCTATGGCCACCGTATTGACTGGAGCATCGCTCTAAACTTAAGACTGCTTAACTCAGAGAAAGAACATTAATTCTTTCTGGTTGCTTTAGTAAGTCTCTGATATTTTGAGCGTGTATGAAAGACATAGCTTTGTTAAGGTAAAAGCTGGGATATTCTCTTGTAAATTTCGAATATTTAACGATGCGGTAATATAATATCAAAATTGGTATAATTAGTGGATATCTTTAGTCGTCATCGTCATTTAGGCAGTCCCCTTTTTTAGGATAGAATGTTTCCAGTGCTAATTAAGGTTCCAGTGAATTAACAGTTAATTCTCTCACACCAATTTGTTTAACTTCAGAGAAATAAAAGGTGCTGGGAAAACCCCAGAAAAAAAAGGCCTAATGAAAGTAACTCAATCGTATGTTCAACAAGATGAATAATTTGAACGATTTGGTTTTTGTTGAAAACGCGAGTTTATTTTACTAATTTTGGTTAGTGGAGAATAAAAGCATAAATAGAAAAATGTCACGGAGTGCGGAAGTACCACACATTTAAGATATATTTTGGTAGCTTATCCCAGTCATCCAACAAGTAGTTGGAGCTAGGATTGTTGACGAGGTGGATATGGACTTAAGATAGGCAACACACTGAGATGGGGAATTAGAGAGTACATAATTCTTAAACACACACGCTCCCTCACGTCAGATTGTACGTTGACGCCCTGCTACAGTCAATAATCAATTGGTTGGAATTTTGATGGAATGGAAAATTTATATACCGTACAAAATCAGAACTGCAATTTTCACTAAGTTACAATTTTTATTGTAGCCGCTTGTTACAATGGACCAGTAAAAACTGTAGATGTATGAAAATAAGAAGATATGTGGAGGGAAATATTTCAGCACCGAAAGGAAAAGTATTTTAGTTTTTTTGTTTTTTTGTTTTGTTTTTGTTAAGTGTGTTAAGTTAAAGCACCGTAATGCCAATAAGAGGATTTAATGTGCATGAGTCACTTGGATGGGTCAGAAAGGTAGACTAATTATATTATCAAATTCAAATTTGAACTCCATGTTTTAAAGGGTCATAAGATAATGTATGCATAAACTAGACAAAATATGTAAGTTGTCATTAAAGGATAGGTCTTGGCTCATATTACGCCCCTCATTGCGAGAGGCAATACACGCGACGAGAAATAAGGTACTACGTCAATATTTTCCTAACGTGAGTGTGGAAGATGCGTACTCTTATAGACACCGAAAACCAATACAGTGCGGAATATCGAACCCCTCGACATCTAGAGGGACCCATGAAAGAGTTCACATTAGAACAGCACAATAATACAAATGTCCTTGAAGCAACCTTACTCCTATAACATTCTTCTTAAAGCATTGAAACTTCACACTCACATTTAGTGATACCTTCTCAACCCGGAAAATAATTTTGGTATGGTTCAAGTGTCCGATTTCTATAAAATTATTTTTAAATTAATGCTAAAAATAATACTTGAAAATGTTTTAATCTCTTTGGGTATACATTTCTCCGAATACAGCCGACAGAGAGCACCTAAAATGCACGCAAACGTACTACAGACTGAGTTTTACACATTAAGTGAAACGCTTTATTCATTATTTAATTATTAGACCAAGTTGCCTCCGTAGCGTAGCGGTCAGCATGGTTAGCTGCCGCCCCGGAGGTCCTGGGTTCGATTCCCGGCTCTGCCACGAAATTTGAAAAGTGGTACGAGGACTGGAACGGGGTCTACTCAGCCTCGGGTGGCCCAAATGAGTAGAGGGGGTTCGATTCCCCCTCAGCCATATTCGAAGTGGTTTTCCGTGGTTTCCCACTTCATCTTCGGGCAAATGCCGGGATGGTACCTTCTTCAAGGCCACGGCCGCCTCCTTCCCTCTTCCTTGCCTATCCATCCTAACCATCCCTTACCTTCCCTCATGTGGCCCCTGTTCGCTTTGCAGGTGAGGCCGCCTGGGCGAGGTGCCGATCCCACCTCACCAATTGTATCCCTTCCGATTAGATGTTCCCAGCTCTAGGACACTGCCCGTAGAGGCGGTAGTGGTGAGTTCCCTCGCTGAGTCCGTGGGTTCCACCAACCTGGAGGGTAAACGACTAAAAAAAAAAAAAAAAAAAATAGGCCAATTGATAATTAAATACTACAAAATACAGTAATTACCAAAATTCGGTACAACCAAAAAACAAAATTGGAAACATTGGCTTTTAAAAATGTTTAGCTTTTATTTGATTTTTCTTTAACTGGACTTTTGAATCATACCAATATTCTTTCCCTTGGTTAAGTAGATATCACTAAATGATTGTGTGAAGTTCCACTACATTTAGATTAATGGTATAGAAGAAGGTCGCCTCATAGAAAATTGTATTGTGCTCGGTTCTAATATGAACTTTTTTCTATGTTTCCTGAAGGCCCTGGAACCAACCATTTCAGATATATTTCTCAACCAATACATGCATGGCAAAGACAGGTTATGAGACAAATTCCACACACACCCAACTACACGGGGCTACATGACCACGATGTCGCATTGATCCTAAATTAATCAACAACAACAACAACAGACTTTATGTTGTCTCACTGCACGAAATGTGACGCGATAAGTCTCCGACGACTCAAAGTGGCGTTTTTTTTTGTTTTTTTTTTTTACCGTTAAAACTCAGTTTTCCTTGGCCTGGATTTGAACCTGCAAACATGGAATCATAAGGTGGACACTCTACCACTGATCTACGGATGAAAATATGACTGATCTATACGCATATTTTTTATTTACTGCCATTCGAAAGTCTCTGGTCTCATTGAACTTCAAATAGGTCATATGGCTGTTCTTTAATGAAATGCATTAGCGACCAGTGGGAGATTCTGTGTGGAAGAAGGTCGGGACAATTCCTCAAAATGAATACATGTTTACATTAGTGTGGAGCTGTTCAAGTTCTTGTCGGTCGAACAAAGACTTCATTCACGTCATCTTGAGCCGTCATGTGAGAATAGTGGTCCCTGATTGTGCTGGCTAAGTAATGCCTTATGGAAATTCGTCGACGGACAGTAGGATCGGACATAGCGTATCGATAATGAAGACCAGTTATTTAATCAGACACATTTATTAATATTAAAGAACGCTTTCCAGTCGGTCAACACAAATTGTGCCCAATTAAATTATGCGGGAAACAAGTGTTTATACACCCTGACCTGAAAGAAATATCTATGTAATATTTCTGCGTGTTATTTAGGGATAAATATCTATGTAATATTTCTGCGTGTTATTTAGGGATAAATATCTATGTAATATTTCTGCGTGTTATTTAGGGATAAATATCTATGTAATATTTCTGCGTGTTATTTAGGGATAAATATCTATGTAATATTTCTGCGTGTTATTTAGGGATAAATATCTATGTAATATTTCTGCGTGTTATTTAGGGATAATTATCTATGTAATATTTCTGCGTGTTATTTAGGGATAAATATCTATGTAATATTTCTGCGTGTTATTTAGGGATAAATATCTATGTAATATTTCTGCGTGTTATTTAGGGGGGGGCGTGGTGGCTCAGCGGTCTAGCTGTATGCCTCTCACCAAGGCGGTCCGGGTTCGATTCCCGGTCAATGCATGTGAGATTTTCGAAGTGAAATGCCATGTCCTGTGGTTCGGATTCCACGTAAAAAGGAGGTCCCGTGGCTCATGATCTCAAGATTAACGGTCACGTTAAACTACAAGCTTCCTTTGTTATTTAGGGATAAATATCTATGTAATATTTCTGCGTGTTATTTAGGGATAAATATCTATGTAATATTTCTGCGTGTTATTTAGGGATAAATATCTTATGTAATATTTTTTTTCAGCTTAGAGTGTATAAATACTTGTTTCCCGCCTAATTTAATTGGGCACAATTTGTGTTGACCGACTGAAAAGCTTTCTTTAATAGAACTAGACAATACTGAAAATAAATTGCTTCTAATACTCGGACTCATTTATCCTACTTTCGTCAGATGATCTGTAACATTGGCAACTTCTTTAATGGCAACATTTTGTCTACAGGGCTAAGGTGTTTATGACGTTGTCAGTTAGTTTGTTATTGTTGTTTTAAGGGGCAGAACTACGAGGTCATCTGCCCCTAAAATATAACATTAAAAATATGACAAAATATGACCGAACAAATGCAAGCTAATTTACATAGCTCTTGTGCTTTGACGTATCGCAACGCTGCTGCACATTAAATCGCTTTATTGACGTCACACGATCAACAACCGCAATACAACAACAACAAATTACTAATTAAATGGAAGGTAGAAATAAAAATGGTTGACTTACGCGGGACTTAAAATCGCGATCTCCAGCCTTGTACTCAATCGCTCTATCCGCTGAGCTAATGGAGGAGATGTCTTGCCTCTCACTGGCAAAAAGTACATTATTTGCAGTCAGTATTATGCTTGTTAATCACATAATATTAGTAACCCACTAAGGACTTCGGATTCTAGAATTTTCACGACCGTATTGATGGCAATGGTAGCCTTCAGCTATGAGGTCGTGTATTCTACAAGAAGTACAAGCTGTGAGTGCCAAAATCTAACTTTTTGAGTTAAATATCTCGATATATCTTGAGTGCTGAGGAGCCCAGGTAGTACAAGTTTGAACCTACTTGATGTACGGTACCTAAAATCAATATTTTCAAACTTAAAATGTCAATTGTCATGAGATTCACCCGTGCTAGTGCTGGTGGTACACTGATCTATACCCTATATAACTTTCTGAGTTAAATATCTCGATATATCTTGAGTTCTGTGGAGCCCTGGCAGTTATCCTCATTATGCAGATTAATAGTGCCAATGTCTAACTACTTGAGTTAAATATCTTGATATATCTTGAGTTCTGTGGATCTCAGGCAGTGAGGAATGCGCACTGAACTACACCCTATGCTCATTATGCAGGCTGAGCGCTAAAATAACCACGGCCAGTGTTAATGGGCTTGTCTTTATAGCCTGCTGTTAGCGCTCTCAGTCACAAGGAATGCCACTGTTTAGTTAACTCATTTCTCCACGACTTACCTTATTTTCTTAACCATTATACAAATGTTGCTCTTCCGGCCTCTACACATCCATCCCAGTTCACTTTGCATATAACATGCAATTCCATTCTTAATCTAAAATTAGCCGTGTCCATGTAATTCCAAAATTATATGTTCAGTGCTTTCTAACTAGAGACTATTTTATTGAAGACTTTCATTAAATACCTGTATATTCAAAAAATAGAATTAAATATACGCTCTAATGCTCCTATTAATATTTTCATGGCGCAGATAAATGATAAATGTTTTATTTATGTAAAATAACACCTCTATTCATATGAAAACAGAAAATAAAGTTAGGTTGAGGATCTTCGTATAGTATCATTCTTCATAATTATGCAGTATACAGTGCTTTAAAATAAATAAATAAATAAATAATTAAATAAATATATATGAATTAATGAATTAATATATAAATAAATAAAAATTGATTAATTAATTAAAAAATAAATACATAAATAAAATAAATACCGCAAATAAATAATTAATTAATAAATTAATTAAAACACAATTTACCGAGCTTTCATAGTTCCATAGCTTTCAAGTTTCATTCGCGTTTAAACACCAGGTTTAACGACAGACGTTATACATTTAGTCCATTCTTTATGAAGGATAGACATTCATGTAATTTATCTGATTTTGGTCCATCAAAAGTTCTTGGTAAGAAGTGTGGAAAAATATGCCTGCTCTTGCTTATGCCACATATTCCTTCAGTTATTTCACGAAATTTACTGAATTGCTGTCGATACCAGAACAAAATCCGTTATTACTCTCCTAACAATGAACTTCAAATGACGGAAGTTTTCTGACTGGATGTTTCAACTTCATGTTCATATGTTGAATACCTCCTTGCGAAGCAGACGTGGGGAAAAAATATAAATATTTAAAAAATTCATTTCATAACACAACTCAGTTGACGTGAAGTTTTCCAAAGTGTTAATTTACCATGGAATGAAAGATAACGAACTTAATTTTCAACTTTTCGTATCCCAAATAAACTTGAGTTTTTCTAAACAGATCTGTTAATAGAGCGTCTGTCACATACGAGACTCGACAACGAAATCAGAAACTAAGTATAGTAGTTTGTTTTTGAAGTTACTAATTTAAACCCCTGCTTTACGTTGATATTTGACTTTCTGACCATCAAGTCGCACAGCTTGTATACAATCTGACTAAAAACGACATTACAAATTCAGTTTCTCAATTATCTGGCATACACCGCCAGTAGTGAGGGATAATACAGATACTCAGTACAGATCGAATAAACATCTTACGTATGACCTTTGGCTTCCTATCTCTTTTATCACAAAATAAAACTGGTGATATCATAAGGTTAACATAGATAATAATATAGAACAATATTTTGCTACCCTTTAACTTCTTTGCAGGAGGAACACACCTCTCAAACCGAAGTCGAATACTCTTTCTTTGCTTTCGAACAGGTCTTCTTCTTCTACTTCTTCTTCTTCCCTGTGCCATATCAGATCGTTAAGCCATGCACCACAACTGCACGGAGGAGATGGAAGTCCGGAGATCAAAGATTCGAATCCCATCGCTGACTTTGTCATATCCTGTGTGTAAATTCCCCTGTGGTTTCGACACTCCTTCTTGGCAAATGCTGGAATTGTACTTTATTTCAAATCCTGGGGCATCTACTCCAAGCATTATTTCAAGAGGGATTCGTTTTAATTTGCATTATCACACAGGGAAAGGAAGTTATCCTCAATGTGCATACAGCTTAGTGAACCTACATGAGGCCGATTTATAGGTATATTCTTTAAGTTTGTCTATTGTCTATCGCTTGTCGAGTAATGTTTCCAATTCGTTTGTACTTTTGTTGGATAGTACTTCTCGACAAACAAACAAACAACGTAAGACTGTCGTTATCGGGACTATGAGGCTAATAGAGTTATAATGACATCATTCTGAGAAGCAGAAATGTTTCCAAATTTTACTGATTTTTCTCCCTTGAGAAAAATATCATAGTGACAACTCTGAAAGAATCTATCTCCGTCTTACCCAATCACTTTCATGGTATTACAAAACATTTTAAATGCAGCCCTTTTACAAACTCCAATTGTAAACGGTATACTTTGTTCTTTCAGGCAACCCAGACATCTTGGAAGTACAGGGCCAAATAAAGATCTGTATACTATATTCTTCAATTGATAATGAAAGAGTGAATAATTTAATCTTCGGTGGTAAATACAAACATGAGCATGAACCTTCTTCAGATGTTTTATAACTTCCGTTAACTTAAAAGCTGTTTGATACACTAAGAGTTTCAGTTCGTTATTTGTTTTCCCAGTCTTGTTTCCAGTGCTGTATTTCCAAACACCAGACTCACAACACAGCGCTTACTTTATAGTCACATGTTTTTTCCAAATTTAGATTCCCGTACTTTCTTTTAAACACTTATTTTTCTGCTTTACTATTTCCTTCTCGTTTTGCTTATGTTTATTGTTGCTGGCTTCATCCATGTTTATGCTGCTGCCGCTTTCACAGAGCGATCAACGAAGCTTTGCTTCGATATTTCAAAAAAATAATCTGTCTGTCGTCACTAAAAGAGGCTATGATTCATCGCAGATCTCTTACAAAACGAAGAGTTTTATACCAAATAATATAGAATAACTGGCCACGGTGGCCAGGAGTTCTAACGCGCTACCACGTGCCTTGCTGGCATCAGGAGAGCATGGTTTTGAATCTCACTCTAGCCGTCCTGAAAATGGTTCTCACGGTTTCACATTTTTACCACCGGGCAAATGCCGGGACGGTTCATTTCAACAAGTCCACGGCCTTCCCTGACCCTTCCTTAGTAATTAGACCCTAGATAGCGGTCGCCTGGGTGATCGGTCTGTGACCAACCTCAGTTGTATTCGCTGACAAAGTGTGTTCAGCTTCCAGACAAGGCCCTTGCAACGGTAGAGGATTGATCCCTCGCAGAGTCCGTGGGTGAAGCCGAGCTGGGAAGATAAGCGATTTTTAAAAACTACTAATATACGAGAGGAATAACAATACTAGACACTCGTTACATTTAGCTTGTAGTCACTTGGCGACTAGCTGGTGGGGATCATCGTATCGGACGAACCTCGTAACTGCCCAGCGGCTCTTACAGGAGTAGCTCCAGTTCTCTCCAAAACTCTTTTTTTTAATGAAAATTAACGCCATGAAAGCAAAACAATTGGCAATGAATAAAAATGTAAAGCTTTAATCGTATTTTGCAGTAAAAGTGAGTTTAAAATTATGCACATATCCATCCAATTCATACTTGTAGTTGTGACAATTCATATTAGGGGCTTGGGGCATCTTTGATCATCAGCCCCGTGTACTTGGGTATGTGTTGACTTTGTCAGATAACCTGTGATAACTGTAGTACAGTGTGTGTAGCTGTATTAGTGGCAGGGATGTGGTATGTGCCGCGGGACCTGAAATGAGGTACTATCCTTGAAGCGAGTATGTAAAACTCGGGGAAAAATACACACAGGATAGCCGCTGTCATCGCCGGGATTTGAACCTCCAATGCCCTGACTTGCTGCAACTCCTCATTCCAAAAGCGGTGCGCGATTTAACGCACATGGTTTCGCTGCAGGGTATATTATATTTTATTTTTATTTTTCCGTGTCCGGGAGACACACTAAATTCTTCCTTTCCAGAACTCTGCAGCTCTTATCCCTCGGTATGTGGCCAACATAAGGTCTTCCTGGCTGCAGGTGTCATTAAGATCTTGGCACGTGAGCAAATGTTGTGGAGTCTGGATTTCTCCACAGTCATATCGTGGATCTTCTGCATAACCCTACTTCGCTAGGTTGCTACGACACTTAGGCACTCCTGTTCTCATCCGGTTTAAGGACCTCCAGGTGGTATAAGGCAAATGACTACCACTGCTCAGTTCTTCTTTAGGGGTAAACTCCTCTGGTACTAGTTGTTTCCAGAGTAGGACACGCCGGACGTCTGGTTTGGTATGGAGGGGTACTGTTCTCTTAATAAAACTCTTCCTGGATATTAGGCGGGGAGTGGTCACCTTGTGGTTGAACATAGAATGTCTAGAATCTGTCTCAAGCTTTTGTCTTTCTTTCTCTGCTGCCACCTTGCGTCGAATAGCTGGAGGTGCAATGCCAGCGAGAGGGTAGATCTTTTGCACTGGAGTAGGTCTCAGACATGCAGTGACAATACGGGTGGACTCGTTAAGAGCTATGTCCACTTGCTTGGTATGGGCAGATGCTCCCCACACTGATGATCCATACTCTCCATAGTCCCAAAGCTGTTGAACGTAGAACCTGAGGATTCGCTCCCCATATTGAACCTATCAACTTCCATATTATGCTATTCCTTGAGCTGATCTTGCACTTCAATTCTCTGCAATGTTTCCTGAAGCTCAGGGTACGATCAAGCTTGATTCCCAAATGTCAAGGCGTTTCACAGCTTTCGAGTGTCACTCCTTTCCAGACAACATTCAACTTTCTCCGGGCCTCTCTGTTGCGAATATGAAATGCGCATACTTGTGTCTTTCCTGGGTTAGGTTTCAGGTGATTCTGGGTGTAATAATTGTCTAATCTCTCAAGAGCATTGGACGGTTTTCCCTCCACCTCTTCAAAGCTCCTACCCTGTACAGCAAAGCAGTGTCATCAGCATAAATAAATCGCCTGGTCTCTATATATTCTGGCTGTTCATTTGTATAAATGTTGAACAGTAATGGGGATAACACACTGCCTTGAGGTAACCCGTTTTTCTGGTTCCACCATCGACTTTTGTTCCCTTGAAGTGTAACATAGAACATTCTGTTCTGGAGCATCCCACGTATGGCATTTGTTAGTTTCATGTCCTTAGTGATGTTGTACTGTACAGCTTGGCTATGAGCTTCCTATGGTTCACTGTATCATATGCAGCACTGAGATCTATAAAGGCGACACCAGTGCTAAGTTTATTCTCATAACCCTCCTCGATATGCTGTGTCAGGTTCAGAATTTGGCTGCAACATGATTTCCCTGGTGTAACAGCTTGATCTTGAATTAGCCAGTTATCAAAGAATGTTGCAGTTCTTTCAAGGATCAACCTTTCGAATGCCTTGTATAGGTGGCAAAGGAGAGAGACAGGAAGAAAGTTCTTTGCATCCGTTGGTTCCTTGCCTGGTTTTAGCAGTGCGACCACGTGAGCTTTCCTCCACAGCTTTGGTAAGTGCAGGGTCTCGATGCAGCTATTCATCATATTCATCAGCCACTGGATTATTCCTGGTCCTAAGTTCTTGATTTGTTCTGTCCTGATATCATCCGGGCCCGCAGCTTTGTTGACTTTCATCAGCTTGATGGCATGTTATAATTCCGCTGATGTGAAAGGATGACCGAGAAAATTATTCTCATCTTCACTAGGCTTCAGCTTCACAGGCTGAATCTTCCTGGTGGTTTTCCCGTTGCGGAGCAGCTGATGAGCTGATTTGGTGTAACATTGGTGAGATCCACTGGTGGACTCTTAGGGTCATTGCTCAAGTTTTTCACCAGCTTCCATGCTCTTCTACTGTTCTGGGACATGACAAGGTTTGCTAGTAAGTTCATCCATCTTTCCTTTCTTCCGTCAGCAATGCTCCTCATGAGTTCTTCACCCGTCTGAATGGTGACGTCTGCAAAAGGGTCCGTCTCGTACTTCTTCTGGTAATCGTTTAACAGATCCTTGGAATCGGCATTGAGGCCAGGAATGAATTGAGTACGGCAGCCTCGAGGAATATGTCTACGAGAGATCTTCTTCACAAGATCAACAAAGTCTTCATAATGACTTGGCTCTGGTTGTAAATAGGACAGCTCAATGGAAAACCCCTCCCAGTTTGCCGTTTTAAAATTGAAACATCGTTTAAAAGGGACTTCCTCAGGGCTGACCACTCCCAGAACTGAACATGTGTTTGGGCTATGTTGTGTCCTAGGGATGGGTTCCTCCACCACTTTAACTACCGGTACATGTTTTGTTACCTGCTCGCTTATGAAGATGTTGTCAAGGTTGTAAACTCTATGCGATCTATCGCTGTTGAAAGATGATCTCAGTTTGGGGTTGTGATCAATCTCAATCCTTCCCTCTCTGCCCATTGCTCGAGTTCCTCCCCATTCTTGTCTGTGATATTATGTCCCCAACTGATGCTCTTACAATTGAAATCTCCCAGGACAATTTTGATATTATGCTTGTCAAAGTTACTTGGCCTTTCAAAGAGGAAACTTTTACTGGGTGGTTTGTAAATGGATGTTACAGAGCAGGATTCCAATTCTACAGTCAAATTTCTGTATTGTTCCTGAACGTCATTTGAGATGGCTTGACATTAATCTCTGGTTTGACAAAAACAGCACTGCCGTATTGTTCATGGGGTCGTTCGACAACCAGGCGCATTCCTTCTATTTTGGGTCTGTTGTTGTTGATCCCTCTGTGAGTTTCTTGCATCACTAGGATGTCGATCTTTAGTCGGTTGCACATGTCAGCGAGTAAGAGTGCTTTATCTCTGGATAAGCCTTCGATGTTTAATGAAGTTACTGAGAGTCTTGAAAAAGACTGACCGAAAACGTAGTATCTCCCGGTGGTTGAAGGATCGGCCGCTGGCCTCTGGCCACCGTTGCCCAGGGTACGCCCGATTGTAGTATTCATAATTTGTGCTTATCTAGCAAATATTAACAATCTTCGGGAGGCTCCTTCAATGTACCCCTCGCCGCGGGGTGAAACGATTCCTAGAGCATTGCAACTACTAATCAAATGTATAATTTCCATATGTTAGTAACTTCACATTGACAGGGCAAATACACGAATTAGAGTGAACGTTACTGTCATGTGGAGCTGGTCCTCTGAACCTCGTACAGAATAATTAATTAAAATGCTCCGCTAATCTATACAAAATATATACAAATTAGTACATATTTCGATCCAACGATGGGAACTTCTTCTGCAAATTGGAATAAAACCTTAAGAAAATAATTTAATAAAACTGTTCAGAAATGAAATTAAGTAATATATAATGATGAAATGAAGAAACTGGAAAAACAATGCATAAGAATTTCTTCCAAAAAGATGGTATATGGATACCCTTACGTTTCCTTACTTTCTGTATAATTAATTCAAGATTTAGGTTTATTTGCAAAATGAGCGTAAACATATACTATAGAATAACAACACTAAACACTAAAACAACAACTAAGCTATTAAGCCTTTATAGGGAGGTAAAAGCTGCTTGAGCATTTACCTCTCGCAGTAAAGAGGCGCAGGTGCGCTTCATAAAAAGGGAGGTAGCGCGGCAGTTCACTACTCCTGTGGGGTTAAAAAGTTGCTAATCACTGAGATCTTACACCTGTAGGTTTAACATTTTTCGATAGGACCGACCGTTTCCGAGATATAACGATTCGAAAAAAGGGTGAAATTCAGGGCCCCGAAAAAAGAAAACGGTGAGAGATATGAAAAAATCATAAGGGGTATAAACGTTGCCAATTACTGAGTTCCTACACCTGTAGATTTATCTTTTCAATAGGACCAGCCGTTTCCGAGATATAACGATTAAAAACAAAAGGAATAAATTCTGGGCCCCAAAAAAAGAAAACGGTGAGAGATATCAAAAAATCATAAGGGGTAAAGAAGTTGCTAATCACTGAGATCTTACACCTGTAGATTTAACTCTTTTCGATAGGACCGACTGTTTCCGAGATATAACGATTCGAGAAAAAAAAACAGGATGAAATTCAGGGCCCCAAAGAAAGGTCCAGCCCTGCACTTATTTTAACGCCCAACAATAGGGTTCCTCACAGGCCCTAACCCTTTCACCGTACCAAATTTCAGCTCGATATCTTGAAAAGTGCGACCTGTACTTTGCTAAACGCAAAAACGTCACGCACATAGGTACATACATACAGACAGACATTTTTCGAAATTTTCCTTTTTGACCCCCTATTCGATTGGTATAGGTTTGAACCCTGGGTGACGCTTGGGTTTAGCTTGGTGTTCCTAGGCGAAACCCCACACAAGACACGGCATAATCCTAGAAAAATTGCTGGGTTTAATTTCTTAAGGTTTAATTCTATTCTAATCTAATGCATTGTTGGATCGAAACTAATTTGAATATAATTTGTATTAATTGGCGGTGCATTTTAATTATCTATTAATCAATACGGCAATTTTCTCACATTTTCTTATAATGGTAAATGTTTTTGCTTTCTCGTAGAGAATAACAAGTTTCGAAGCTGTACTGTAAGGCCTAATAGTCCAGTGCAATTAAACAAAATTGACCTCTGACTCGGACAAAATTAATAACAAGCTGAAAATTGGTGGAAACGTTAAGAACAATGTCCTAAACGAAATCCCAAAAGTCCCAAAATATTCGAGCTGGGGAAAAGCTGCCATCTTGAAAAAGCCGCCACCATCTTGGATTTTTCGGTTCTTGGCCATATATTTCGAACTAGTGGTCCTAGCGAGTTCAGACTACTGTTAATAATATAAATAGTGTGTTTAAAGTTCGATATTGACCTGTTTTTACGCACCAACTTAGTAAAGTTACTTGAATTGGTGGAATAAGTGTTATTCTAAAGATAAAATGAATATACAAACGTATCGCCTTCAAATCCGTCGACGATTCACACTTGACTCCTTTATGCAGCAGAGCAGAGCGAAACGAGAAACCAGTCCTGTGTGGTAACGTTTGACCAACCGCTCTATGCAAAAGCTTTGGATATCGTGCTCTCGGCCGAAGAAAATAGCCCCATGTCAATTATTACTTTGCGGCTTGTAGGTTTCCGCCTCTTGATGTCCTTTATGGGCGCTGTAGGATCTTTAATGGCTGGAAGTGGCTTAGAGGACTTGTGGGTGGAAATTTATGCAAAGATTTCGGTAATTCACATGCTCTCTGGACACGCGTATGCTCGAGCAATCCGTGTCCACTTCCCGACTCAAGTTGCTCTCGCCAGTGTCCTCATCGACGACATAAAAGGAGATACGATTTTAACCGAAGAACTTAAAGCAGTTCACCGAAAGGTACTTTTAGGGGAAGAAACAGTTGCAAGCATCCGCAACACTGCATGTCTCCCTGACGCCTCCAGTCGGTTTTACACCAAGTTTGACGAAGTCGCCAAATCAGATCGCACAGCGAAATTGTGGACTGAGTATTTCAAAATGGTAACCATCATGCGTCTTTTCGTGAGAGCCGAACGTTCCGGGGACTGGAATCTTCACCTGTATTGTGTGCAGAGCATGATTCCATACTTACATGCTGCAGGGCATTTTAATTATGCCAAATACGCTCACATTTACCTCCAGCAAATGTTGAGGTTAAATGAAACCATGACTGCGTCCGAAATCGAACAATTTGTGACGAAAGGCTTCTTCACCGTCCAAAGATCCTACAAATTCTGGTGTGGAGTTTGGACAGATATGACAATCGAACAGGTGTTGATGCGTACTATGAAGACAGCGGGAGGACTGACACACGGCCGCGGAATGTCTGAAGAGGTGATAGCTCGATGGGTGACTGCCATGCCTGCAACGCCTGGTATTGTCGATGCAATGGAACGCTTCAGTGGTGATTTCTCTGAAACTTGCGATTAACACGTCGAACTTCGAGAGACACGACAAGGCAGAGACAAAGGGGATGTTGACAAGATGACAGAGTGGCTGCGTTCTCACAACCCGTTCGTGGAACTTACCCTTCTTTTTTCTCTGTGTACACGTGTGGTTGCCGACGACACCGTGAACTGCGACGAAGCCCACGCCCATGTTTTGCAAGCCATGAAGTCAATCGTAGGCCAATGCCTCAGCGACGTCCACTTGAAGAGGAAGGACAAAGTTCGTTCCCTTGGAAGTATGGCCAAGAGCACTAAAATTAAGGACACCACAATGGAAATAGACCCGAACCAATGTTTCATCGCCTCCTTTGCAAAATACGAAGTAAAGAAGAGCTTTCAACGTACTTGACTTACGAGTTGGCCGCAAGACCACCAGCTCTATTTGATGGCACACTTCTGCGGAAAGGCACAACGTCCAAGAAGAGTTTTCAAGCTGCGAAGAAGCTTTGCCATCAAACCCTGTGTTCACGGTCGACGGAGGTTTCCTTCTGCATCGAGTTGTTTCGACCTGTCCTTCAACCTACTCCCAAATTTGCCAGCAATACGTGAATTATATTGAAATCCATTTTGGCAAAAAGACAACCGTTGTGTTTGATGCCTATGGTGCCCCGACAACCAAAGATGCAGAACATGCCAGGAGAACTGGCAAGGAGGCTCCAAACGCAGTTATGGAAGATTTCACGCCAACTACTGTACCACAAGAAGTGTTTTTATCAAACGAGAACAACAAGACGCGTTTAATTGCTCTCCGATCAAAACACCTTACAACAGCAGGCATTGAGGTTATTCAAGCTGAAGACGACGCTGATACCCTGATTGTTTCAACGGCAGCCGAAACTTCAAGGAAAACAGAAGTCAGTTCTGTGATTGTGGGAGAAGATACTGATCTGCTCGTCTTGATGGTTTCTGTTCCTGATGTTCACGAAGACATTTCCATGTTTATGCCGGAAAGAAGAATGGAAAAGGCAAGATTTTCAAAAGCGGAAAACTCAAGTCTGGCCTTGGAAGCTTGCTTCCAATTCTCCCTTTCTTCCACGCTGCTACTGGTTGTGACACCACATCCGCCCCCTTTAGAAAAGAAAAAATCAGGTCCTTCAAGCAGCTTGAAGAAAACGCTAAATTGCGCAGTAAGGTCCATGTTTTCAACAAGCCAGATGCATCGCACAAAGAAATCTCAGCAGCAGGAGAGGCTTTCTTTCTTTCCTTATATGGATGCCGCATAACTAGCCGATTGGACACCACAACTGCAGATCCGGATGTGAGCGCAAATGCGCTTGCCTACTGAGTGGCCTACGCTGCACAACAATGTGCGGATCCTGCGCGGGTCACGGATGTGCGAACCGCCCAGAGGAGAGCATCGACGTTGATGACCCTGACGATCTTGTGCTTTAATACGAGGGCAAGTTATTTTGAAATATATATAGACATTATCTGCACAAAAGATAAGATTCTCACTGTTCCTTTTTTTATAGATCTCATGGAACCACCAAACGACGGAAGCCGCTAAGCATTCATTACAAGTCAAAGCTTACATCTCTCATAGTGTCTCAGTATTTAATACGGACAATAATTTAAGCATTTTAGATGTGATACTCACAATTTCAAGAATGTGATTTATAATTTTAGGTTTAAATACATTATTTGCATTGGCAGTTTTTAGCTATTGTGACAGGAACGGTCAAAATCGAACTTTATACACTCTATTTATGTTAATGGTACTTAAATGAATAAAACAGCTGTAAGAACGCGTCTAAAATATTTTATTAATGTTCCTGAGACTTTGGTAGTAAAATTCGGTCAAATTTGACAACAGTCTGACATAGCTAGGACCACCTGTTTGAAAGATACGGCCAAAAACGGAAACATCCAAGATGGTGGCAGTTTTTCCAAGATGGCGGATTTTCCCCAGCTCGGATTTTTTGGGACTTTTGGGCTTTCGTTTAGGACATTGTTCTTAACGTTTCCACAAATTTTCAGCTTGTTATTAATTTTGTCCAGGTTAAAACTAATTTCACTGGACTATAACCCCTAGAAACACAACTATATATTACATGGATGTCGTCTGTTTCAGAAGGAAGTTAGTCAGGTAGTTAGTTAGTTAGTTAGTTAGTTAGTTAGTTGTAGTTTTAAGGGGAGGAACAGCGAGTGTTGTTATTCTATACGGTAGTATATATTTATGCTAATTTTGCAAATAAACCTAACTCTTGAATTAATTCAACAGAAGGTAAGGAAACGTAAGGGTATCCATATACTCCCATTAAAGATCCAGTAGCTAATGGAGAAACGGATACAGTATGAGAGGTGTTGGCTGCGGGGATGGGGACAGTTAAATGTTCAATCTCCTGTCTGGGACGCTAGATTTGAATGCGTGCTGTACCTAGAAGTAAGGAAAATCACCTCTTCACGTGCGTTTTGCAGAACATTCTCAAATATCACTGACAAATGTAGCCTAGAGACTTTCAAAATTATCTTAGAGTAATGCATATTTTAACATGCAGAGTTATCCATCACAAATATATTAATGTTGTAGTTTCACGTGAGAGGTTTGGACATCGTGGTCATTTATCCCGTTTACTTGGGTGTGTGTGTGGAATGACGGCCGAGCGGCTTCGGTGGCGTAGTTGATAGCATGCTGAGCTTCTATGCCCAAGATCGCGGGTTCAAACCCGGCTAAAGTCGTCGGAATTTTCAAGAGCATTAGAAATCCCTCAGTATGCCCTCCTTCGGAGGAAAAGTAAAACCAGCGGTCCCATGTCGTAGATTTATGGCATGTTAAAGAACCTTCCACTATTTACACCTGTGTGAAGCTAAATTAGGTTAAAATTTTAAACAACGCTGGGGTTCCTACGTTCGTCGCCAGGAGCCGACTGCGGTGGCGCCTAGTAGCCAAGTTCTGTACTAGTAGTTGTTGACGGTGGCGTTTGGCGGCAAAAGTAGGAACTACTTGAAAAATCAAAGTGTGTAGTCCTTACTTGAATTAGGGAACAGAAAAACACACTAATACATTCATCACAACTAACACCAGTTATCAGGCAGATTCTACACACACCCAAAGTACACGGGGCTACATGACCGCGTTGTCGCAGCCCCTAAACTGAGGAACCAACCAACCAATGACGGCCGGGGCCTTCACTTAGGAGCCATCCCGACATTTGCCTGGAGTATAAGTGGGGAACCATGGAAAACCACTTCTAGGATCGCTGAAATGGTAATCAAAACCATCTCTTCCCAGTTAAACCTTACAAGGCAGCCCTCAGACCAGAATTGAAATTTCTTGGCAGAGCCAAGAATCGAGCCCAGATCTCCGGGGCGACAGCCAAGAATCCTACCCGCTACTCCACAAGGTGGTCGTTCTCGAAATAGAAGACTATTACTGTCTACAAATTAAAACTGTATCAACATATTTCGATGTTACAGGAACTTATCTGGTTGTGTTCTGTCTATGCTGGCTGCCCTGTCAGCCACCTACTGAATAAGGACCCCTGTGTGTTACTGTTTAATGTATATCTAGAAATCACTAATAGATCCCAAGTTGA
Organism: Meconema thalassinum; assembly: GCA_946902985.2. Classification (NCBI taxonomy): domain Eukaryota; kingdom Metazoa; phylum Arthropoda; class Insecta; order Orthoptera; family Tettigoniidae; genus Meconema; species Meconema thalassinum. Next base: position 1,714,739,327 of record OX336388.2, on the reverse strand, counting down.
AAAAAATCGACTGTCCACGGTGGCCGAGAGCGCTAACGTGCTAGCTCATGCCTCGCTGGCATCGGGAGAGCGTAGGTTCGAATCCTTCATCGACCGTCCTGAAAAAGGTTTTCGCGTTTTCCCATTTTCGCCACCAGACAAATACCGGGACGGTTCCTCTCAACAGATCCACGGCCGACTTCCGTCTAAAATCCCTTCCTGACCCTTCATGATTTCATCAATCGTGCCGGTATTGCACGATTGGATTGGCCTGCATGTTCCCCCGATATGAAACCAAATTGACCATGCTTGGGATAAATTGCAAAGAGCTGTGCGAGCACATCCTGACCAACCACCAAATCTACGGGAGGTAAGCAAGTTTGCCATTGAAGAAAGGGATAAATTAGACCAACAGTGGTTAAATGACCTCGTGGGCAGCATGCCACGTAGGGTGCAGGATTACGTTCATGCAAGGGGTCATGCAACTCTTTATTGAATAAGCTTACTACATCATGGGCTTACCTCAAGAAACGTTGGACTACAAGTAGGCCAGGCGACAGGTAGTTCAATAAAGAAATGATTAGTGGAAAGCTGGAAATTGCTTTAATCGCTTTATTTGGACCCACATATTACTCTCCCAAGTTTTCCCCCTCGAGCGAAGTCGGCGTTGGCCCTTTTGGCCCTAAGAAGGTACCATTTTTCGTTTTTTTTGTTTTTTTTGCACATATCCCCCAAACCATCACCTTTATCAACAAGATACTTATTATACAAAATAATCGTGAGTAAATTTTGTACACAAATGTTATTTACCATTTGTCTCTAATGTGAACCGTTACGATGCTACGACCATTCAAAGTGGAGCCCTTTTTGATTCTTGCGGAAAAGCTATGGAAATGATATGACATATCAAAGTTATAAATATTTGTCAGCATTCCAGGTGCACAAGCTGTTAACTTGTTTCATGTATAACAGCTTTTCAATGTAAACAGCTGTGGCAAAGTACCTACCATTAGTATTGGCATAAAATCACTCTTTTCCACACCACAGGTGGTAAAGTAAATGTCGCGTTTTTTTTAGCTGTGTCCCCAGGAGGCCTAATCCACTGTTCAAATGTCCAAGTTAGTCGATTTTAAACCGTTTTGATGAAGGCTGGCAGTTTTGATCGTCTGCCTCAATTTCTCCGTCAACGCTTCCATCGTCTGTATCGGTACATTTGTCCGACGTCACTTGTAACAAGTTAACAGCTTGTGCACCTGGAATGCTGACAAATATTTATAACATGTAGAAACTTTGATATGCCATATCATTTCCATAGCTTTTCCGCTAGAATCAAAAAGGGCTCCACTTTGAATGGTCGTAGCATCGTAACGGTTCACATTAGAGACAAATGGTAAATAACATTTTTGTAGGAAATTTACTCACGATTACTTTCTATAATACGTATTTTGTTGATAAAGTTGATGGTTTGGGAGATATTTGCAAAAACACCGTAAAATGGTACCTTCTTAGGGCCAAAAGGGCCAACACCGACTTCGCTCGAGGGGGAGAGCTTGGGAGAGTAATATGTGGGTCCAAATAAAGCGATTAAAGCTATTTCCAGATTTCCACTAATTATTTCCCTGTTGAGGCTTTTTTCCGACCTGTCGCCTGGCCTAAAGTGATTAGTTGGGTTTTGTTTGTCAATACATCGGAAGATGGATTACTTTATCATTACCAGTTCACCATAGTATAGAATACCATAGATCTTTTGTTTGGGGGGTGATGCAAAACTTTTTTTGATGTGTGTTTATTAAATTGTGTAGGATAAACAAAAATAATACAGAAATTGTTAATTTTAAAAAATGCTCCTCAAGAAATGATCATTGGCTGCATTAATATTTTTTTTAAAGAAAAATTGAGCTCCCTTATGTTTGAATGTTTAACTGGTCAAACTCACAATAAGATATGATAAAACAGTTTTTCTTCTAATTCCGATTGTTGCCGATGGGAATTTCGATGTGAAATGTCATGTCTGCTGGCTAGGGTTACACGTAAAAAGCTAGGCCCCGTGGTCACGAGATCAACGGTAATGTAAAACTACAAGCATTCTTCCTTTCCTTCCTAATAATTATAGTTACACCAAACATTACGCAATATATAGACAAATTCCTTATATACGGTAGGCCTATATATAAATATACGGGACTGATGATCAAGTATATCCCAATCCCCTAATTAAAACATAGGCCTCTCTTTGTATGAAGCTAAGGTTGGCCTCACCTCCGTGCCCCTTCTGTGGTTTGAGCCCCCAAGACATTATTTCTAGATTCGTTTGAAGGCTCAAGCACTCGGGGCACGGGAATCATCGCTGCTCACAGTCGGTGTAAATATTTACCCTTTCAACAATTCCTATATTTACTCCTCCAATTGTTCATATGATATTGTTTAGACTCTCATCCGTATGACTTCCTGTCGATACTGTGCTTTGGGCGAAGACAAATGACGTCTGATGTGAACAATCCGCAGTGATCCTTTAAAAAACATATGTTCTCAGATTTTATTCGTATTTCTGTTTATAGACACGTGATCAATAAAATTAGTGATGGGTTCATTGAAGTATATTGATTTGGTAATCCTCGGTGGATCTGAGGTGGAGAGTCTGCTTCATTGCGAGTTACATTTCCGCCAGGGAAAATCGCACATTTACAGGAAGGCAAACAAAGTCACGGCACTTCGAGTCGTATGATGTCTGCTCGTAAAAAATATCTCGTATCACATTTGGTTATTATTATATCTGATACACTGATCGCCCGTAGAGTTCTGGTTTCACTCCCAGATGGCAGTGTTAAACGGAAAGTCAAACTAGGAGACTAGATCGCCTCAATGGCTTTAACTCAAAATATCTACAGCAGATAGCTGAGGCCTTACGATTATTATTATTATTATTATTATTAGTGTAATGCTATTATTATTATATTATTTTATTATTACTATTACTATTATCATTTTTAATATTCAAAAATCGAAAAAGATAAGTAGGCTAAATATTGTACTGCAACTAGCCATTTCTTTATCTTAAAAAAGGGGAGGGGGCAGACGACCAACTTGTTCCGCTCCTTAAAACAATAACGATAAAAAGGGGAGGCATGCTATCAATTAGAGTCCAAAGCATTTATTCTAAATTCATATTTCTGCGTTGATATCCCCGGTTTTCACCCTAATATTTTAATATAGCCAATGTGAAAGACTGGATATAGAACTGAAAATGCTTATAACATACAAACAATCCAACATATTTATCCAATCAAACGGCTTCGGTGACATAGTCGGTAGCATGCTGAGTTTCTATGTCATAGGTTTATGGCATGTAAAAGAACCTTCCACTAACTAAACTTGTGTGAAGCAAAACTTGTAGGTTAGGTTTGATTAATGCTCTTAAGTTCCAACGTTCGTCACCGGGTGCTGGTTGCGATTGCATCTAGTAGCCAAGTTCACAGCTAGGTGTCGTAGACGGTAGCATTTGGTAGCGAAAGTAGGAACTACTCGAAGTTATTGTCTGCAGTCCTTACTTGAATTTAAACAGATAACACACACTAATACAGTCATCACAATTAACACCAGTTATCAGACAGATTCTACACACACCCAAAGTACACGGGGCTACATGACCGCGTTGTCACAGCCCCTAAACTAAGGAACCAACCTACCTAGAATTAGGCACTGAAATGAAGAACAGTTCGAGTGACTACAATAAACATTAAACATTTGATAAGAAGCGTAAACAATCAGCCAGTACACAAATTCTAAAAAACAAAAAGTTTAAAAATATGCGTATTGAAATATTACAAGCATATTTTCATTGTTGCCCAAGTAATATATTGTTAGAAGCTTTTCAGTCGGTCAACACGAGTGTGTAGGGAGTAACAATTAATTTGCTAGTGCCTAAAATAAAATACAGTAATTATGAATACACTTAATAAAACACTTCTTACACAAGACCCTATTTGTGTGAAAAGTGTATCATTTAGCATACTGTATATAAATAATTCGTTTATTGATTACAGGCGCTAGGAAATTAAATTAATTGTTACTCCCCGCCCCATATGTTGTTGTTTCATTTGAGGGCTTGTACATCGGGGTCATTCAGCCCTGTGTACTTGTGTGTGTGTGTGTGTGTAATTTTGTCTGATAACCTGTGTCATTGTGATGGCTGTATTAGTGTGTGTATTTGTAATTCAGGTGAGGATTGGGAAGGAAAAGACCATGGCCTCAAGTTAGGAACTATCCTTGCATTCGCCTGGAGTAGAAGAGGGAAACCAAGTATAACCACTTTCACGATGGCTGACGTGGGAATCGAAACCACTTCTCCTCAGTTTTGCCTCACGAGGCTGAGTGTACCCCGTTCCAACCCTCAGACCGGAATTGAATTTCTTGGCAGAGCCGGAAATCGAACGCGGACCTCCGGGATGAGAGCCTAGAATGCAATCCACTACAACACGATGTGGTCATCCGCCCTTTCTGATCAGGTACACTCTTATTTACCGACTGAAAAGCGATTATGATAAAGGAGTATGATTGGAATATATGGGCCTACAATACCATACAATACAATTTCCGTTCAATTTCAAGTAGTTCCAACTTTTGCTACCAGATGTCACTGACACCTAGCGGTTAACGTTGGAACTTTGATAGAGCGTTGCAACAAAATCTAACATGCAAATTTAGTTTCACAGAAGTTTAATAAGTGGAAGGTTCCTCTAAATGCCATAAATCTCTGACAAGGGACCGCCGGCTTTACTTTCCCTACGAAGGAAGGCATACTGAAGGATTTTAACGCTTTTAAAAAATCCGACGACTTCGGCCAGATTTGAACCCGCGATCTTGGGCATATAAGCTCAGCATACTACTGACTACACTACGCCACCAAAGCCTCTGTCATTAATGTTAATTATTCGTTTCAGGGGCTTGGGGCATCTTGGTCATCATCCCTGTGTGCTTGGTTGTTTTCGAATTGTCTGGTAACCTGATTTTCGGTGGTGACTGTAGTAGTGTGTGTCACTGTAACTATTAGGGTCGTGGATGGTCGAGGAGCCCTTAGACTTGAAATAAGGTAATATTCCGGCATTCGCCTGAGGAAGTGTGGAAAAACTCAAAGATAAACCACTCTCAGAATTGCCGCTGTCAGCGCCGGAATTCGAGCCTCTAATTTCCGGACTTGCAGCTTTCCTTCGCGGTTGTAAAATTTAAAGCACGGTTACGCCGCGGTGGTGGTGTCCTCAAGAATGAAGGACATGACCGAGTTAATGGAGACTTCAGTGGCGATTATCTTTTTAGAGCATTTTGCGTTGGAGTTACCCTCAACATTCATTAAACTGGTGATTTAGTTAACAACGGACCTTCAAACCCTCCTAAGTTAGAAGCTTCTTCTGTCTAGTTCACCATGGAGATGGCGTCCCGTTGATGATCTTTGGAGAAGAAAGTGGTCGGTTACCTAGGACACAGCGTCTATCAAACCTTTGTTTACATGAAGATTTCCCCAAAGGAAGGAAGCTTTTAGTTTTACGTGACCGTTAATCATGCGATCATGAGTCACGGGACCTCCTTTTTACGTGGAATCCAAACCACAGGACATGGCATTTCACTTCGAATATCTCACATGCATTGACCGGGAATCGAGCCCGGTCCACCTTGGTGAGAGGCCAAGAGCTTGACCGCTGCGCCACCCCGCCCCCAGATTTCCCCCATCATCCCCGAAATATAAATAGTAATTTTATTAATGCAGCCAATGGCCATTTATTTGATTTTCGGGACGGGTCAGGTAAGGTTTTTGGAAAGAAATCGACTGTGGACCTATTGAAATGAACCGTCCTGGCATTTGCCTGGCGATGAAAATGGGAAACCACGAAACACATTTTCTGCACAGCCGAAGAAGGATTCGAACGTCCGCTCTCAGCAAGGCACGAGTTAATGCGCTGGCAGTCGCAGCCACTGTGGCCGGTGAAACAACAATAATGGATCCTCACAACTTCAACACAATGGTAAGGAGAATTTGAGAGTCATCTGTTCTCCAGAATAAGCTTTGCACATTGAAAGGCATCTTTAAGGATAATGGTAACAATGATATTGTACTTTAAGACTGTGCCTTCCAGAAAAAATAACAGGCAACCATCTCATGGCGAAAACGTGAGGGCAACTGCTTATCTTCATACAGCAGAATAAGTATAGCTAAACGTAACCTTTCGTGTTTCTACCCAAATTATATAACATTCTCCAAATAAATTTAAAAGAATTTAAAGGAAATCATGTAAACCTGGAAATGCATATGAAACATTTTCTCAGGAAAAACAAAATTAAAATTGAAAATATAATTAGTTGAGCCTACAAGTATGTGTGTTGGAGTCTTCAGTCCTTTGACTGGTTTGATGCAACTCTCCATACCTCCATGTCCTGAGCTAATCGTTTCATCTCTACATAGCTACCACACCCTACATCCGAGGCAATCTGTTTAACATATTCTAATCTTGGTCTACCCCCACAGTTCTTGTCCTCGACCCTTCCTTCCATAACTAAGCTTGCTATTCCTGGGTGTCTTACTATGTGTCCTACCAACCTATCTCTTCTCTTCATTAGCAGTCGCCAGAAACATATCTCCTCTCCCACTCGTCTTAATACCTCTTCGTTTGTAACCCTATCTACCCATCTGATCTTCATCATTCTCCTGTAACACCACATTTCAAATGCTTTAATTCTCCTCTTTTCTGCTGCACCAATAGTCCAAGTTTCACTTCCATAGAGCGCCACGCTCCAGACAAAGGCTTTCAAAAATGACTTCCTAATACCTAAATCTACATTCGATGTCAACAGATTCCTTTTATTTTTTATTTTTTATTGTTTAGAAATGCTTTCCTTGCCTGAGCCAATCTAATTTTTATATCCTCTTTGTTTCGTCCATGACTGGTTATTTTGCTTCCTAAGTAACAGAAGACACCTACAGTACTTCCTTTAGCTTTTCACCTGCCAATTTGATGTCCATAGAGGTTTCTGATTTATTTCGGCTGCATTCCGACAAGTAAAGAATTGATTTATTCTGAAAGGCCTTCAGAATAATGTAACAGAGCAATTTTAGATAACAAAAATAAATTTATACAAACGCAAATTCGATTTTCCTTCTTATTCATTATTTTTAGCACATAAAGCAAATACAAAGAACGTGTTATTCGACTAAGCCATTATAGTATTTTAAGAAATAATAATGCATGCCACACCCAAGGCATGTGACCTTTTATTGTCACATGTGACTGCTCTCCCTGATTTGTATGAATTTGATATCCTATTTCGACCTGTCTTTATCATATTGTAATAATATAATTTAATAATTAATTGTAAATTTACAAGTTAAACCAATGAGTAGGAATTGTAAGGAAAGTCATAAAATGCGTACAGTATTTCTTAATTTTGTCAACTGTGTATATTTGTAAGGATTCAATTAATAATAATAATAATAATAATAATAATAATAATAATAATAATAATAAAGCATCCGCAACACCTTAGGAAGTACAATACTGCTTTTAGTTCTATCAACCTTTGGAATCACTGCCCTCACTTTTATATCCCCGTGTACTTGAGGAAAGGTATCCGGTCCATGGGACTTAAAGCTATGAATATGAAGGTAATATCAGTCAAAACCAACCAGATAAATCAGAAATAGCTGAAAATGCTCTGTCGACTGGCCATGATGCCATGTTCGATTATGCTACCCGTATATATCACAATCGGTCCAGCATAACAAGAGAGTATGGGGAAATGTGTAAGAAATTCAATAATTTCAACAGGGACGCCGGCCACCATGTAAGTCAGTGTTTCTCAACCTTTCAAATCACCGGTTCCTGGAATGAATTCTACAGGGCCTCCGAATTATCCCATCATTTACTCAATAACATATGTTTTAAGCCTAAGAATGTACGTCATTATTTCCCATAAAGATTTAAGCTAAGAGTGTAATTCACAAATAAAGATACGCTACTGAACTTCATTCACTCGAATACGTGGGTTCTGCTTACCACAAGATTCAAAGACATTTATTAACATCTCTTAAATATCCATCTAAATTCCATTAAACTATGCAGATCTCAAGAATACACAGTAGGCTACATAAATTCAGCAATTCAGCACTGTAGGCTATTTAGTTTTTGAGTGAGGGATTGTCCCAAACAGTGGTAAAGGAAAATACAATCAGAACGTATAAAATCACGCGACAAAGTAAGTTTCAATTGCGACATATTTCAACTATTTTCTTTTACTCGCTGTCTTCTGATCACAGAACATATTATGGGATATACAATCACCTGGTTTCTCTATTCATTGATAGATTATTACGAACACACTTATAACAATATAATCAACGCGCTGCAATGATTCCCTCAGTATGGAGCCGTGCCCAGAGGCCCTCTTCTCATACAGAAATGCATTCACATTTTAGTAAGATTAAAGCAGTGACAAACCAAACCAAATCAAGTTGCCACTGATATGGAGAATAGGTTTCGTCTGTGAAACGTCATGTCTTGTTGAAGTTATTATCAATATTGATTTCTATTCGTAAGAAATAAGCGCACAACAATACCATATAAAGCATCCCAGACGTTAAAGATTATGTCACAAGATTCATATTTATCTTTCTTTCTTTCTTTCTTTCTTTCTTTCTTTCTTTCTTTCTTTCTTTCTTAGAAAATAATTCCTCGTCGTGTCCGCTGAATGTAGAGTAGCCGAGATCTTGAGCACTTCTCCTACACTCACACATAGGCTACCATTCGTTGCGACCTCTTCCTTCCAATACTTCTCTCTACCCCCCATTAGTCCTTATCTCTTCAGTTCAGATCAATAGGAGCCAGTATTGTGTCGAAACTTGGGCATAGTGGTATACCAGTATAAGTACAAATGAACAGTATCCCTAAGAAATAACAGTAGCATAGGAAGAGTCCCTTAAGTTATATGTGTCATTATTTATATTGTTTTGCATTGTTATTCCCATCTGTGGAGCACAATAGAACTAATTCAGCAGATGATGTTGATATTTTGTTCTCCAAAAATATCTTCATCTGGGCACTGAAAATCTTCCCATTTTCTTCAATCAATGTTTCATTGGTCCTGGTATTTATTTCCTCACCAAACTGATGGTTGATGATTACTATTTTGAACTGGAATTGATCTTGTATAATTTACTCTGTGATGCCAATTTCTTGGTCATTTTCTATTTCACTAGGCAAGTTGTTCTTGACTTTCATTGATAATAATAATAATTATTATTATTATTATTATTATTATTATTATTATTATTATTATTCTTTATTTGTTTCACCCAACTTTGGGGTACATGAAATCAATCACTTTTTTTTATTGTTTTGAGCTTTCCTTTTGGCCCAGTATTGCCTCTTCCTTTGAGATCTTGCTTCCCTTTCTTCGGCAGAGATGTGGAACCGTTGTTTCCTATCCTTGGTGACGGTTTTGGCTGTTTTGTCCATGAGCATGGTGTCTGTAATTAGGAGTTCCACGAGGTATTTTTCAGTTTCCTTAAACCAAAGAGTTTTTTTTATTACGAAAGTAGTCGAAGATCTTTTTTGGTTAGTCTATTTGAATTCATTCGGAGGATGTGCCCATAAAAATAAATTCCCCGCTTTCTTATTGTGTCCGAGAGTTTTGCAGTCTTTTGGTAAAGAGTTTTGTTCCTGACATGGATTAATTTGTTATGACATTTGGGGCCTAAGATTGTGCGTATTATCTTTCTTTCCTTGACCTCCAGCCTTTCAATCGGTCCCTGGGTGGTGAGAGACAATGTTTCGGCAGCCTATAAGGCTTCTGGTTTAATTATTAATACATATTATTATTATTATTATCAATTATTATTATGCACTACAGTATATGGTTATATAAACCTCACCGTCGGGACGCTGCTCGGCGTGGCGCGGCGTGGCGCGGCACTGAGCTGGGGGCGACAGACGCTAACGAGGCCCACAAGGAGGCGCTGTGAACGCGAGGAGCCGGTATCATATTTGGCGGACGGAATATCATTGATGTTGCGCCACTCCATTATAAATATTTCACTTGTTTAGAGACCGCAGGCTAACGTCTTGTCTATTTTAGTTAGCACTACACACGATCTTCTACATTCAACAAGACTACAACCAAGCCTTCATGAAGCTTTAATTGTGTGAGCACACTGCTTCACTGGCAAATATTCCTCTTATTATACAAGAGTCCATTCTCATATTTTACTGATGTGTGTCTAAACGCTCTTCCACAATGATAACTGCCGTTCTTTGCTTTGTAGATTTACTCTAGTTTAAGTTTTAATATGTTGATTAATTGGCATGCATTCGTATGGATGGATGGATGGATGGATGGATGGATGGATGGATGGATGGATGGGTCAATCCCGAAACTTTTTGGATACAAACACAATACTTCTGATCTTCATTTACTCGGTCGTTTCGGCGACATTCTAATTACAGATTTCACTGTAATCATCCATGTTCTAGTTCTTGCAAAGATTATTGTTATATAGTGTTGGAAGCCATTTTTCAGTGTTGGCTTAGTAATCGAAATGTAATGCTTTTCAGTCAACACGAGTGTATCCAATTGTAACGGGTGTTTCCCAAAACCTGAAAAAATGTACATAAAATTAATAAATTCACTTTGATACTAGTTTCAATCGTCAAGCGATAATCATCAGATCCTTTACATTTAGGTCGTTAAATCTATGTCTACAATTATATGGGTGATTGTATTTACAATATACTGCATATACTTATTTAGTTACAGCAGTTATTATAAACTTGCACAACTTGGTCAAGATTTGTTTTGTATAATTCGTGGTTTTTGTTAAGATATTGTTAGTGATTTTTGACTTTCAAGTTTGCTTTCTTCGTGTGATGTATGTGATTGTCTTAAATGGTCAGGTTAATGTTTGTATTGGAATGGATTAAGAACTTAGCTGGTTGTTTGAGCGATATAGAATCTGTTTTCGTGCAACTGCTACTACTAACACTGTCTACTCTGAACTGGAAGGAATTTTCTTGTGTAGGCTGCTACCTCGTTATTTCCCCTCCTTGGCCTTTTCCCGCATTCCTACCTGTCTATATGTATCACGCAATGTAACATATTTCATATGCTGGCCTAGTCTAGAACTTCCTGACATGGTGTAGTCTATGTTACTGTATTCTGGACATATTCAACTGTTAAAGAACAAACTTCATTCTAGCCACGCGTAAGCTAGGCCTAAACAGCCCTATTTAAGCGCACTTTGTGAATATCTTTTATATTTATTTATTTATTTATTTATTGTTTAATTTATTTATTTATTTAGTTAAGATGGTACCGCCAGCCATACAATGCATCTCGACAAAGCTAAAACACGGCAATAATATCGCTACAAAGAATGTATGTTTGAGGGTTTAGTGCTGAACATTCTTTTACCGCAATATTGATTGTGTATTAACACGAACTACGTAGATTACAACAGTCAAGTGTCGCAATACAGTGAGTGCTTGGCGCCATCATGACACGTTGTTTCTGTGTTACCTGAACTGTGATCGACAACCCAGACTGATTTCAAACTTGAAGAATAATCATGAGCAGGGAACGGATTTATATGTACTAATTAATGAAATATGTACATATATATTTAGTTATTTTTATTGAAATGTGGAATTATGTATGGACTTAAAATTACAAAAAGATATAGTCAGTCTGAGAGACTAAACTTTATACCATCTCAAATGGCGCATGCTACAACTGCTACACATGTTAGAAAGGCTCAGGAGGACTTCTCGCTTCGCTCGAAGACCCAGGACTCTTTCAAAAGACTCCATTACCCATTAACTTAGGCTTCCCGCGCGGGGAACGGAGAGCGGGAGGTGTACTCTGCTGCATGACGTCACGCACTCGCCGTCTCCGTATCGCATAACGCCCGACCCCAGGAGTAAACTCAGACTCAACAGACTCCATTACCCTTTAACTTAGGCTTCCCACGCGGGGAACGGAGAGCGGGAGGTGCACTCTGCTGCATGACGTCACGCACTCGCCATCTCCGTATCGCATAACGCCAGTCCCCAGGGGTAAACTCTGACTCGGTGCATACGCACTGAACAACATGATGACGTCATACACGTCGTAACCGTAACGCATAACGGTAGACCAAAGCATAACGATGAAGTCGACAAGATCATTTGAAATGATAAAAACTATCATTTCTATTTGATATCAAAGTTCAAAGAAGCTATAGAAAGTAGATCTACATGAACCATAATGCTGCTGTACTTCTCATTTTAATATGAACTTTGAATAACACGCAATATTTTAATCTCTGTTACCAAAACAATGGATCACAACATGTTCTTTGAAGTGCTGGAAAGTGAATCTTCTCCTATTGTCTCTATGTACCGATTTATATTGACTGAAACTTCGTTCAACATCAGAAGAGGTAATGGGGCCATATTTAAACTTTATAACGTCTGCTGGGGTTAAATCCAACGTTAACTTGACACTTAAATCTCCACACATAATTGCAGCAACCTTTCCCGTTCTTTCATATCCAGGGTTCTTTGAAAGTACAGTGTCCATCTTCATATTTGCTACATCTGCAACTTTACCTGTACCATGATTTAGCTGTTCCACAGTTCTATTCACAATTTCGAAACTTTCAGAAAGTGAGAGATGCGAGATTTGGAGACTTTTGAGTGTTTTTGTGAGGCAAGAAAAAGTATGCTGAATGTAAATCAAGTCATTCCTTACACTTGTGTCGCAAACAACTGTTTGCACAGCTTCAATTGAGGCTGCATCTTCAGAGTCCATAGCATGCAGAACGTTCTTAATGGAGTCTATATATTCAGCATTGTATTCAACCGCTTGCAGCCACGTACTCCACCTAGTTAGAACTGGCTTAGGTGGCAATGGAATTTCTGGGTACATTTCTTTCAAAAGATGAACTCTTTTGTGGACTTAGAGGAAAACATTTTTCACTGAGGAAATCAATAGATCTACTTTGGGGTAACTGCCTCTTGCCACTTCTGCCACACGATGAAAGACAAGTGCTACACAAGTTAAATGAGTCATCTTAGGATATACAACACACAATGCTTCTCCGGCTTTCATCATATAAGGTGCGGCATCGCTAATAAAAAGTAATACTTGATCATACTGAACGCCCTGTGGCCAGAGGATACCCATTGCTTCATTGAACAGTTTTGCTGTAGTTTTGTTGTTGCACGTTTCTAGAACATCGCAGTGTAAAAGAATCCGTTTACAATAATATTCACTTAACTAACCAATGATTACGTTGTCTATTAGCCTACCTTTTCGTCCATGGAAACCCAAATCGGACCGTCTTTAATTTCTTGTCTTATCTTGTGAACAGTTTCATCGTATATGGCTGAAACATAGGTTTTTCTGAACTTTGACTCATCCGGGATAGTTCGGTTAGTATATTTCTCGAGGAATTCCCTAAAGTCCTGATTATTCAGTACGAAGAGAGGGATGTCAGCAGAGATGAGAGCGTGGCAGGAGATCGGTGTTGAACTCTGGACGTTACACTCGAAGTTGATGGTTGTGTCAGAAACAACTGTCTCAGCTTGGAATTTCGTAGTTTGTTAGTCTGATGTTTACTGGTTGAAATGTGTTGTTGCACCATGAACCATTGAGAAGATGCCACTGAACATTGACACGAATTACAAAATAATACCTTACTGTCAGTTGATAAACCATCTTCTTTAAATTCTGTTACGTAACTTCTTAATTTTAAACTGGTTGACAGTGCTACTTCAGGCATCTTGTAACAATGTTAATATCTTCAATGAATGTCAATAGGCAACTGAAAACACTGCATTTGTAGACATAGCGGTACGTACAAGAACACTACGATCCGTCTCATTGCTAATTCAAACTGTGAATCAGTGATAGGAACTACAGTAGATGGAGGTACTGTATTGCGCCATCAAGGGGAATGCCCGAATTACGAAATAATCCAGAAACTACTGGCATATCGTTGATGAATGGGATTTCCTGAGTAACGAAATTATGAGACAGACATAGTCGATGTTATGTGTGATTCTGATACTCAGCCGATCTCACCTCTTCCGGGTTCACTCATCTCTCTTTCACCACGCCGTTTATCACCTTACCTTATCAACTCAGGCGTGGACAGGCGTGATGATGAGTTGCACCCCAGTTAAAATATTAAATGTTTCTCCATTATTGACAGAACTGCTAATTTAATAGAATTTAATACTTTTTCTGCCGAAATGACTTAATGACTAAGAATATGGAACATTATGTGCTAAACTCCAAAATATGGAAAAATATGGAAAATAAATACTCCATGTTTCAACTACACACGCCATGATTTGTAAAGATAGTACAAAATATAATTAAGTTTAGCTGCACAAAGAGATATGTATTTACATATAAATCCGTTCCCTGATCATGAGTAATTCCACCTCACTTATTACAAGGTGAGTGTCAATTATATTACTTTGCATTAGTTGTAGAGTGCTTATCTTATTTTTCGTATTATTGAATACCGGTGATAGAGGTGTACTGTTCGCGTAGCTTTGGGGTGTGTAAATTATTTCACTTATTCGAATGTACTCATTGTACTGCGCGTTGACGCAAGATTAATCGATATAAGATATTTTATTCGTGGACTAATCGAACGGACTGAAATAATATCCGAAGTGTAGCTCTGGGTATTATTCGAATCAACTGATTATCAACTCGGCAACGAAACGCTATCAGGCTATCCTTCACGTTCTTTCTTTCGAAATACAGACTATAGACATACTCCAAGACTCGAATGGATAGGGGGGATAGTGTTGGAGGCCCTTAACTGTTTGTGATTGGTAAGGTTAGGAACTTAAGGAAATGTAATCCCTTTACAGAACTTATTTCGCTCGAAACTTAAAAAATAAGCGCAAATAAAGTGTCCTTGATCCCGTTTAAAGCATTTTTGCCTAAAAATGCATATTTTGGTCAGTTTTATGGTTTTCGTAATAATTTGCTCATTTTAGTGGTATAAAATCATATTTGATTATATTTTGAGCGTTTTTCTTTACATTTTGAAAAGGTAGCCTACATGATATCTGGTGGAGTTTCAAACACGGGATTTCTAAATTTTCTCAGTATTGTCGAAACAGACAAATAGCAGGTATTGAAGACCTGATGCCGAGAAGAAGCTTCTGTACGGATTATCATTGCGTAAGATGTCACCCCAGAAGATAAATTTACCTCAGAGCAACAGTAAACAAGGAAACTCCGGTTGTTTGGTGGTTCCTCAGTTTAGGGGCTCCGACAACGTGGTCATGTAGCCCCGTGTGTGTAGAATATGTCTGATAACCAGTGTTAATTGTGATGGCTGTATTAGTGTGTGTTATCTGTAATTTAGGTAAGGACTGCAGACGATCAATTTCAAGTAGTTTCTACTTTTGCTACCAAATGCTACCGTCAACGACACCTAGCTGCGAACTTGGCTACTAGATGCCACCGCAACCAGCCCCTTTCGGCGAACGTTGGAACTTAATAGAGCGTTAATCAAATCTAACCTACAAATTTAGCTTCACTCAATTGTAGTTAGTTGTAGGCTCTTTTACATGCCATAAATCTATTACATAGGCCCACTGGCTTTATTTCCTTTCCAAAGGAAGGCATACTGAGGGATTTTTAACGCTCTTAAAAAAACAAATCTTGTGAAACCCGCATAGAAGTTCAGCATGCTACCAAACACGCCACCGAAGCCACCCATGAAACTCCGTGTTATCTCACGCCCAGTTTATGCTAATACTTCGTTTTAGGATTCTCTTTTTAGAAAAAGTGAGTGAGAACTGCTCTCAAGACTATGCTACTACCGTACTGAATGAATATTGAAATTATTCAAATTTTTATTGAAATTAAATAAAGGTGTGGTAGCGCTCTACCAGTTTGTATGATTAAATGTGTCTGCTGTATCGTCGGGTTTTATGTTAGTACTCCTCCAATACTTGCTATATATCCCTAAAATTTACAGGTCATACTTTCCCGTTTTTAGGTCGCATTCATCCAGTTGGTATATTTGCTTGCATATTTTGTACTTATTAGGTCTTAACTTCTGAACCCTAGTGATAAGTAGTGTGGGTTTTATTAGTGTTTAACAGAGCAATTTTGTATTTTATACTTATCTATGTTTGACGATGTTGAAATGTAAATATTACTGTATAGGCCTATGTCAGAAAACGGTATCATAATGAGTGTCATTAAAGTACTACGTTTCATTATGATACAGTTTCTCCAACCAATCAGAGCTCAAGATTTTCATTCATTGACCAATTAGGTAAGGATAGCTTCGCACATGCGCTCAAAATGCAAAATGTCGGACATGAATTACATGATTTGAAATTTGACAATGTAAAGGATATCGGATCAACCATTGTAGTTAAATCTCAAACACAAAGGCAAATTCAGAACGAACCAGTGGCGTTTTCTCCAATACCACGGGGTAAGTACCGCTTACCTAGCATATTCTCATAAAAATGAAGTTTATATTATGACTTTCTAAAGCGCGACGAACAGCAAAATCGCCGCTTTGAATGAAGTTCCTCGTTCTCTACCCCAGTTCTTCACGATCGCCCACCACTAATTTGTAGAGAAAGCGCGCGGCCGGTTGCTATGACAACGGGCCTTCTGGCCCGGAACACCACTATGGCCGATGGAGTGGTACACTACTAGTCGGGGAAATAAGTATAGATACTCGAGTTTAGAGGTCAATAAAACCTTTACCCTTAGTTTTACATAAGAACAACCTACACCAAAATGTTCCTTGTTTTATTTGTCGTTTAACGGTATAGAGTAAATATTTGCAATGTATCTCGTTAAAATTTTATAGCAGATTGAACAAAAAAAAGTACCGGTTTTTCTTACCAAGTTTAGGGAGCGCTCACTTGAAAGATCATTACGTTAAAAGTATTAATCTGATCGTAACGAAACTTTAATACGTCTTAAAGGAACTTATTGTTAACGCGTACGTGAAGTTTTAATCTGATCTGACGTTTCTTAAAATAGTTGTTGTGAATTTTGTAAAACAACTTTTTCTCGGGCCTGGGTGGTCATAGCAGTATGAAATATGGCTTGTTATGAGGCTCATAGCAATGCAAGGCTTAACGTAAAACTACATTTTATCGTCCTTGATTGGCTAAGGCAGGGGGTGTGGCGTTCCATACCACAGGGCTGTAGTCAAAACAAGTAAAAGCTGGTAGCAGGGTCTGCTCCGGTTCGGACAGCTTACCGAGCTTGCCCTCGTGAGCATGGAACACCAGCACTGCGCGCTTCCCTAGTCTCCACTCTACATCGAGCGGAGAATGTTTCTGACCACCTTTGATGGGTGCGTTAGTTGCAATTCTGCTTCGTCCGGTATTCTCACAACTGTATGTTTTTGAGTGCAATTAGCAAAATTTAGTATACGCTACCGTAACTAGATATTATTGTGTTTTAGTGTATAGTTGAACAAATTACCGTACGTCATAAATTATCATGTTTAGCGAGTAGTAGCCTACGTTAATATCCTTTTAGTTTGTACTTTTTGGTGCATGGATATTTCAAAATTGAGACTGCACAACAGGGATGGCAAATACATATTCACTTCACTTCTAATATTTCTATTTCTCGTCGGAGAAATCGCTTGCTTCTAAGAAATGATCTCGATAATTTAGTGAATGCTTTCCTTTGAAATGCATATTTTTCAAATTATTATATTTGAATCGTGTTTTACGTAATATTTTTGTGCATTAATGGCAACTTCTTATCTAATGCAATAAGCAACAACTATTTTTTTAAATAATGTGATATGTCTTTAAAATATTATTCAAATTATACGGATGTACATTTAAAATGATCTATCCTTTACACCTACTCTTTGAATATAGGCCTAATTTGAATGATATTCAGAGCAACTTTTCGGGTTGTTGGGCTACTCTGAAGATACCTACGTTGGCCGTGAAAGCCTACGTCAGTATAATTTGAGGAATATCTGCAAAGAAATATTAACCGAACATGCAATACAAAGTCATAAGGTTATCTATTACTAGTAGCATGTTTATTATTTTAATTTTCACTTAGGTCCCATATTAGAAAATAATGATGTTATTGTTTTTACGTCCCTGTTAACTAGTGAGGCTTTTAGAGACGCTGGGGTGCCGGAATTGTGCCCCGAAGGGAATCTTTAACGTGCCAGTAAATCTACTTACACGCCTCCTTCGCATTTACGCACCCTCAAATGGCGACTGACTGCGTCGGGATTCCATCCCTCTATCTTGAGCTCAGCAGGCGAGAACGTTGCCGCTGAGCCACGCAGCCAGTCATAATAGAAAATTTACGGGTAATAACCTGCTCCTTAGACCAAGAAATGCGAACAACAAAAGCACAAACTGCCACACTGTTCAATCGTCAAATGACACACGATCAGAAAAGCTCGCTAACCCTGCTGAATAATTTACTCCGCCCTTAATATAGCTACATGCATGCCTGAAATGGAAAAGGGAATAATGACCTGTGCTGTTTTACAATTTCTTCATTTTTTTTAATGTGAAGGTCTCATAATTATGTGTGTACGGTTGAGTAGTTGTTGCTACTTCAGACATCAACCTCTACATTGGCAAGGGCGTCGCTAGAACCAAGTGCTGAAGTTGCTCTATGGTGTAAGCCAATACTTTCAGTCTTCTTCACAGGTTACCCTCGAAAAAATTCCACGCCACGCCACTGGTACGAACCTTTACGCTAACAAGAAAATATTATGAAATATGCAAGAAACTTTGGAATCTACGTCCAGAAGTTTGCAACACACCATCCTTCTACCCCAGCCTATATAAATTACCGACATGGACAGTGCGCACCGTTCGTAATGTTTGCATAAACAAACTGAGGAATATTGAAAATAAATAGCACTGTACTTTAATATCCGCAACTACAATTTCTACACAGGGCATTGCATTCGTACGATTTCACCGACAATTTTAATGAATGCTACTGTTGATATAAACACACTAGAACGTCATGGACGCGGCAAGCATATGACATTTGATCCACGGAAATTATAACCCAGCTCTCTGTTCAGTAAAGGGATTTCTTATGTGAAACTTTTCCGCCAGATGTCGTGACTGTTCTATTTGGGACTCCATTGATTTGCCTTCGTTGACATTCTATACGCATCGAATTTGATGAATAACTAATTGATAATACGAAACATTTTAATTTTAAAGCGTTTGTAACAGCCTATTTTGTGTTATTTGACCAAAATAACAATATGATCCAACATATTTCCTGTGCGCTATCTGTTGGTGCAACTACAGGATAAACAATGCTTCAAAACTTTGGAATTCGTTATTGGGTAGAGAGCAAATGCTGAGCCCACACAATTCCCAAAAAGAAGAAGAAGAATAAGTCAACCGACCTAATCTTGACAGATATTAATGAATATTTATGTTGGAACTTAATAATAAAGTTATAATTAACGTCGAAGACAAACATTCGTATGCAACTCGCATATAATGATAATTAAGACACGAGTATGTTTATAAAATGAGCGAAGTGAGCCTATAATTGTCATTAGAGGCTCGTTGCATAATGTGCTATTGTTCCATTAGCCTGATTCGTTCGCTTGACGTACGAAACATCTAATATTTACCCCCTCCCTCCTTTTTCTGAGCAAACAATAATCACATAAATATGTATTTTTTATTTTATTTTTCAGATGGAATCTCGTACTTCCATCCTAATGTATTTGGGCGAATTATTTGTCTGAAAGTTACCATTCAAAGTTAATACGCAACGCTGATAAATGGCTTCAAAGCTTTCTACATGTAAAATCGAACAGCTAAGATTCGAAAGCGTGTAATTAACCTTATATATAAAAGTGAAAGTCTGAATGTATGTGGGTATATTTGTTCCGTATACAAATCTACACCGTTCCACCAATCTCAACCAAATTATGCATACACATAGTTTAGAACACAGAAGAAACCACTGGCTACATGAATTTTCGATAGTCTTTCTCATTCTTCTGATATCGGTCTATTTGCACTCGAGCAAAGGCTAATAAAGTCAGAAAATTAACTTATGAAGGAATGGCAAGGCCGGTCATCTCCATGGCAACCGTAGCACAAGATGGGTCCACCAAGTTTCCATCTATCTCGGCATTTAAGAGGCCATGCCACTCAATTTTCTCAACGGCAACAGTACCTCAAGCAGGTTTCCGCCTGTCTCTGTAAGGGGCCATACTACTCCTTAAAAATCGGAATGCGTATTTTTTTTAAATTTTATTAACAGGGGTCGATGTAGGAAATTAAAATAATAATAGAAACAAATACATCGGCTAACCCTGCACGCGACCTAACGTAACAACGGCTATAGATATCATCACGAAACTTAGTATTAAGATTAAATGAGCTTAAATGATTCTGTTATTGTTGATTGATTTAGAGGCTTGCGACATCATGGCCATGTAGCCGCATGAACTTAAGTGTGTATGCATTTTTTCTGATAACCTGTGTTACTGTGATGGCTATAGTAGTGTGTGTATTTGTAATTCAGGTGAGGATTAAAAAGGAGGTTGCTGTTGCCCTCATTAAGAAACTATCCCGGTATTTGCTTCGAGTAGAAGTGGTAAACCACGGAAAACATCTTCCAAGTTTTGCCTCGGGAGGTGCAGTGTACCCCGTTCCAGCTCTCAGACCAGAATTAAAATTTCTTGGCAGAGCGGGGATTCAAACTCGGACCTCCAAGGCGACAGCTGAGAATTTTAGACGCTAATCCACGTGGTCTTCTAAATTTGACATTTTGAGTCTAATTTCATACTCTTGATACCGCTGCTTTTACGGGAGATTTTGAATCTTTACCGTATGACGGAAGGCATCACGCGCAAGATATTGTATTGCATTGTTATACTCTCCGTTAAGGTGTGTTCTACTACTGATATGTTGTTGTTAATGTTTCATTAATCCTAATGTTGTTATGCTGCATTTTTTATTGTTGACAGAGTTAACCTGTACCGGCTGTCTTTTGTATTACAAATCAGGAATACAGTAACTGTGATAAAACTTGACTAAGATTAACAGAACCAGAATATTTGTAGCAAAAAATTAAACAGTAACCTAAAATGATTGACCACGCCATGAACACTCCCTCTTTTCTACATAAGACGTTGGGTTCAGTTGAGAGGTACTACGGCAGCTCCCTGAACACTCAATGAGTCAAAAAAAACTTCGTATAGAAATATGTACTGCTGGGGCACATTGAGTCAAGCTCTCCCGGGGCACAATGAGCCATGGTTCATTGTGCCCCGGGAGTGATTCTTTTCCCTAAATGCCGTGAGTCTTTTTGTGGGTTTCTTAGCATGGGTAAATACTTAAGGTGCTGGTAATGTCTATTCATTTACATAATTTAACTAGGCCAAACGGAAGCTTTATGAGCAGGAACCTGAGGAAGAGAATAGTGAGGTTCAGTATGAAGAGATCGATGCCAACCTGAATGAGTTTGATGAATCCAAATACAACTTTGATGATTTGGACAAATCTCCAGAAACAGATGATTTTGTTCTGGTTCTTACCAAGTTTGAACTGAAAAACAAAACGTATGTTTACTATGTGGGAAAAAAATTGAAAGTCATAGACGTACACCGAAGGATGATACAAGCGACAATCAGGTGTCATTCTTGAGAAAGAGTGAAAGAATGGGTGGAAAGTTCTTATTTCTTCTAGTAAGGGATGAAGCATCTGTTCCAGCAAATAATATAGTATATGTGTTGCCATATCCTACTGAACAGGGGGTGACAAAGAGACAAAAAACATACTTAAAATTTGGAATTAACTTCCAGTCCAATGAAGTATGTTAATTTCAAATGTGTATGTGTGGATGAATGCCTATATGCGTAGTTACATGATTTATAAGAGGATTGTATGTGAAGATTATGTTAAATTCGGAAATAACTCTGTAATTAAGTTCTTCTAATGAAACTCTGTAGACTGGTTCATGGTACCCCACGGGTGGAGCAGAATGAACTATTTACCTATTTTTATTTAAAGACATGTAGCTTAGAAACAACTATTCACAGTGTATTCATATGAGGGCATTTGATACTTGAATGATTAAACTTCTAAAGGGAGAAAACCACAGCTCTGTATTAATAATACTGGATGAGGAGCAGTGAAAAATATTTTTTCCGGTTTAATGTGCCTCACTCTCCCCATGAAAAAACTACATCATTCTATACAAATATATAAAAATGAGATGGTGTGTCTCTGTGTATTACTCAATCACCAAAGAAACACTGGTCCTATTTACATGAAATTTTACATGGAAGAAGCCTAGCTGATTTACCTGGTTAATATATAGGCTACTTTTGATTTTGATACTTTGCTCTATTTAAAGATGGCGACCATTTTAGTGACGTCACTACACCCTTTGGTTTCAAACTTCCACATTTCAATTTCAAATAAGAAGAGAACGCTAAGAAATAGCAAACTTTTGATGGCATGTACGAGGTTTGAAATTTAAATTTATATCCGAAAGGTCCTTATCACTTATGTATCTCCAACGGTTAGCGAGTAAAACCTGAATTTGTGCTGTAAAACACGTTCAACGCCGAGCGGTGTAGTTCGACAAAATGTTCCATCCTTACTCTCCCTCCGCGCAGCACTTCGCCTATCCCCTGTTTTAACTGTCACCTTCACATTTCAATATATTTATGACCAGTAGCGAAGCACGGGTACTTCAGCTAGTCCTTTCTATAATCAAAATGTAGATTTAAAAAATTTCCGTACTAAAAAGTTAGCATAATTTCGTTCTATCAAGACACGCTTTTAAGACTTGTTGTAGTTGTTAATTAGTATTAGGGGCTTGCGATATCTTTCGTCATCAGTCCTATCTACTTGGGTGTCTGTGTGTTTTTTCTTCTTCTTTTAATAAATATGTCTGATAACCTGTGTTATTGTGGTGTATGTAGTAGTGTGTTTAGCTAAATTAGTGACAGGGATGTTGATGTTGTTGTTGATTATTTAGGGACTTTGTGACATCATGGTCTTGTAGTCCCGTGTACTTGGATGTGTGTAAAATATGTCTGATAACCTGTGTTTCTGTGATGACTGTAGGAGTGTGTGTAGCGACAGGCATGTGGTAGGATATTCACTGCCAGCGCTGGGATTCGAACTTCTGATCTCTGGACTTGCTCCAGCTCCCCGCCGCGGTCGTGGTGAGCGATTTAACACGCACTGCTACGCCGCTGGGTGCTACTAAGACTGCGGGATTCATGCCTGGCTACCTGACAGTCTTCTATACCGATGAAAAATATCTCTACTGAATATTAATTGGCTAAAAATGCGTAGGTAGTAGAGATTTTGAATTTCAACAGCATCGTGTTTAAATTTAGCAGTCGGAAAAATGAGTTGCAGCCCTCATGAATTTATTTAGAGTGAAGTTCATTAAAATAATATACCAATGTTTAATTCCTTGATGCATGTTGATTGCGAGATCTAATGAGTTGGGAATCTTTTAGCTCTTCTCTCCATTATTGGCTGTTCTGTTTTTGTTGTATCGCGCCCGCCATCTCCTTGAACACAGTGGCCCTTGTCTCAGGCCGCTCGATAGCGTCTTAATTGCTAGCTGTCGTCTCCACGTCGTCTGCACACCTGTTCGTCATCTTGTAAGAGAACACGGCGTCTGTTGTCGCGGGATGCTATCAGGAACACTTTTGTACACTTGTAAGTGAGCGTGAACCTCAGGATATTATACTCATTATCTAAGGAATATGATCGGTGTTGCCAGCCCGTGCTTCATGAGTCATTATTGTCGAATACGATAAGTAAAATACCGTAAAATATATCAAATGGTTAGGTTGGTTGGTTCCTCAGTTTAGGGGCTGCGACAACACGGACATGTAGCTCCGTGTACTCTGGGTGTGTGTAGAATCTGTCTGATAACCAGTGTTAATTGTGATGGCTGTGTTAGTGTGTGTGTTATCTGTAATTCAGGTAAGGACTGCAGACGATCATTTTCCGTTCTTACTTTTGCAACCGAATGCTACCGTCAACGACATCTAGCGGTGAACTTGGCTACTAGATGCCACCGCAACCTCCACCTGGCGACGACCGTTGGGACTAATAGATCGTTAATTAAATCTAACCTACAAATTTAGCTTCACACAATTGTAGTTAGTGGAAGGTTATTTTACATGCCATAAATCTATGACACGGGCCAGCCGGCTTTACTTCCCCTCCGAAGGAAGGCATACTGAGGGATTTTTAACGCTCTTAAAAAATCCGACGACTTCGGCCGGGTTTGAACCCGCAATCTTGGGCATAGAAAAATGGTTAGGTCTGAATTATTAAAGCCTATCGAAGGTTGGATCCCACGGATGTCAGCAGTCCCCTTTTCACAGCCAATTCTCAGATGTTTGATTTTTTGTTTTAAAAGATCAGAGTAACGATTTATTTAGTGGTGAAATTGTTCATTTGTGACTTTCAAAAATACCCGTCTTCACCACTTAAAGTGGCTTGCCACGGTGGGTGAGTGGTTATCGTGTCGGACTACCAACCCCAAGCTTGCAGGTTCTCTCCTGGTCGTGGTAAGTGATTTTTGAAAGGCGACAAAAATCACGGCACGCATGTTATACGTTGTTGGCCTGTTAAAGAACCCATTTTAATTCAGTGGGCCGTGTTCATAATGGCAAAATTAATCTCGGAATTTTCCGCCAACACAAAGTTCCTCCTTTCTCTACTAGATAGCGCTACAGTGTCATGGAGCTTTGATATGTAACCTCCTTGACTCATAGCGTTCCAAGGAGCGACAAAATTCGACAAACAAGCTGCTGTCTGGGCGTTAAATAAAAAAGATTTTAAAAAATTATATTAATAAATACAGTCTCAATCGTCAAGCGATCATCATCAGATTCTTTACACTTACAAAGGCTATTATATCTAAGTCTACAAGTATGGCTGATGGTATTTACAATATACTGTATACACTTATTTAGTGGCAGTAATTATGATCATTGCGCAACTACTGTAAACAAGATTTGCTAGTTACTGTATATGTGACTTATTTGTTGAGATATTGTTAGTGGTGGTTGATCTTCAAGTTTGCTTGATTAATGTGATATCTGTGATTGTTATTAAATGGTCAGGATGGAATGGATTGTGAAATCAACTGAATGAGCGATGTGTGGTCCGGTGCCATTCTCTTACTCTCACCACAGCCTGCACTGAACTGGGAGTTGTAAAGTGGAACTTGGATAATTCGAACCTCAAGGGGCCAGTAAAAAATCGAATTATCCACAAATTTGAATTAAGAAAGTTCTTTGAAAAGGGTAGAGAAAATATATTATATTACGTTTACATAATGATTTAGGTTCAACAAAGCAGATCGACAGACAACGGTAGCCTACTGTATAATTACTGTATCGTGATTAACCTCAAAAGTTTCAAATGTTAAAATAAATCCAAAATGTACTATTCACCTATTTAACGACAGTAGTAATCCAGCAATCTAGTTAAGTCTCAGAAA
This sequence comes from Meconema thalassinum, assembly GCA_946902985.2. Lineage (NCBI taxonomy): Eukaryota > Metazoa > Arthropoda > Insecta > Orthoptera > Tettigoniidae > Meconema > Meconema thalassinum. The sequence goes on along the minus strand of OX336388.2, from coordinate 1,714,713,800 downwards.
AATCTACAGTTTTTCAAAAAAGTTTGAGATTTGTACCTGTTTACTACAATTAAGTCTCACGGCCATCACAAAAGAATCTAACAAATTTAAGGTACGGAAAACAGAATCACTTCCGTCATTTCTACTTTCAAAAAAGAACGCCTAAGTTCTGTGATGTGGTTTGTCGTTTTTCAGGAATTCCTGACCCAACTGTTTGGCTTCTGATCGGCTTTTTGCACGTAAAAACTCCGAATTATCCAAAGTATAATTCGAATTAACCACGATTTTTTAACATTGATTGTTATAAAATGCTAGGCACCAAGAGAAAAATTCGAATTAAAGGAGATTTCGAATTAAAGAAGTTCGAATTAGCCACGTTTCACTGCACCATCACCCATACTTGTAGACATATATTTAATAGCCTAAGTGTAAAGGAACAGATGATGATTGCTTGACGATCGAAACTGCCCATCATGTAAGCTATCTTTTTCAGGATTATGGAAACACGCATTGCAATTCTGTACAATCGTCTCGACTGACTGAAAAAATTTAAATTTCTATATATACATTGTATGTTGGACGAACTAGAGAACACACAGGAAATGTGCCACACGAAACAAATTAGTTGTTTTCCTATGACAGCGTGACAAATAAATAGAAATCACTTCAGAAGTCAGCAATAGATACTTTGAGGCGTTAGAGCCTCCTGCATTCCCGGGTGGAGGTTAACCAAGATTGCCGCAACTATCGACTGTCGTATGAAGTTTATTCTCAACTCTTTGGTGTAATAACGGGCGTGATACGGTATGTTATAATACGGTAGCGCACCGACCAGAAGTCAGGAAAGTCGGATTCGAGTCCCGAGGGTGGTAATATTTTCAATTACTACGCAGCATAAAAAGTTGGTTTGCACTCATTATTCTCATTATTTCATAGCTGGGCTTCCAATTTTGAACTGTATTAGTTCCGTGACTTGTATTTAATACAGGTTTCCTTTCGTGTTTATTATTATTATTATTATTATTATTATTATTATTATTATTATTATTATTATTATTATTATTATTATTATTTAAAAAGAAGAATAGCTCTATTATGTGTTGGTCGTATTCTTGGATGTAGACAGTTCATCAAATATTTACGATATTTAAGTTGATGTTCATGAATTGTCGCAGGATGTATTGCAGCGACTAGGTAGGTGCTGATTCAGTTGGCACTTGATAGCTTAGGAGTAATGGCTGTTGGGGTAGATGATCTCGGTGTTCCACTCCTTCAAACATTAAAATATTTGTCTAAATTTTCACGATGAGGCGTATCTACAATACCTGAATACAACACAAAGAATTGTGTACCAAAATATTTAGTGCATGGTGTTGGTTTATCAACTTACTGAGAGACAACTTTAATAGAACAGCAGTAAAATATGTTCTTTCTTCAGAAATGAACGTACATATAATCTACAATTTACGATAATAACAATATACTGAGATTATTATTGTGTCCAGTTGTAATAAGTTCCTTTTCCAGTAATAAATGTAAACTTCTATCAAAGACAATTTAATCTAATTTAATTTAATTCATTTTATTTTATATCCATCTAATTTTATTTCATTAATTTAATTTAATTTAACTCAATTTAACGCAATTCAATTCAATTATTTCTGTGCCATTGAACCGCTGCCGATGCTGGAGAAGGTGTGTACGGCCCAACAGTCGAAACAAAACATCTGGCACACAAACCACAAGCTGAGAATGTGAGCTTGGGAATGTTCGGTTTATGACAACACTAATTACTGAGACAACTTAACACATACCAGTGGGTAGTGCAAAGTGCTGAAAGTAACTTGCAATTTAAAACAAAATACTCGTACTACTTCCCAGGAATGACATTATAGGCTGCGTTCATAAACTGCTAGTGCGCGTGCTTCCAAACGGTAACTCATATAACTAAATATCAGAGTTAAAAGAAGGAGGCAAGATGAATGTGATATTGATTTTCGGGTTTAAAACTATTCAATTCAACCACAGTGTCTGCCTATAGTAAAATTAATTAAAAACAAGTAGTTCCGTGACGAACTACAGAGCCTACTTTTCTTAAGATTTAAGATTTATGCCAGTCTATATAGACCTATCTACAATAATGACTAAATCAAGTTCGTGATACTAACATTTCTCAGTACTGTAGTTTGAAATACACCTCAAATAGTGTAATAGAGTAACTTACTACAGTTGGCAGCCCTGGTGACTCTGAATATATTCTTAGTTCCATCTCTTAATGCAGGGGTTCTCAAAGTGCCGCTCCAGGGGGGCGCAGAGAGTGATAAGGGGGGCGCAGGCTTTGATTGAAATATTTATATTTCGTATTCTGTAATAAATATTACTATCCTCATATTCATGAACCTATCATAGGCAGGTAGCTCCCAAGACCAATGAAGAGTAATAAACTCGTACCTTTGCTGTCTTATTTCACAAGAACTGAACAGTAGTTCCTGCCAGCAGGAATTCTAAGAAAAGGTGGCGAGTAACATTTCCCACACAGCTCCCTTTCACTCGCCACCCGCAGTGACATCTCCTTACCAAACACTTAATGACAATAAGCCGCTTGACAATGTGATCACCACTTCCTTTCAAGAATGGATTCCAAGAATGGATTCTTCTATTTCTGCCGTTGCCGATTCGAATTCAGCTAGACCTTTCCAGTCAGTTCAAAGACAGTGAATGAACAGGTGAATTCTAGTGCGTGGTTAGCCATCTTTACAATAAACTGATACGAGTGACGCCATTAACCAATGAATACGTGGCTTATTAGAAGTGGTAAAGAGAGACCCCATGAATGTGATAGTGCTTGCCCTCCTTCGGAAAAAGAACAAGGTTCGAATTTAAACGAAGTCCATTGTTCTTCCGCGTCTACTTCTGCTCCCATCAGGACTATTAATTCTACACTCAAAGTGAAAGTGCGTAAATATCAAGACGATTACCATCATTCTTTCGAGTAACAATCAGAAACAACCTCAATGCGTTCTTTGTTTGGAGATTTTAGTAAACGACAGTTTGAAGCCTGTGAAACTTAAGAGACATTTGCAGACTAAACATCCAGACTGTGTAAGTAAACCTTTAGCATTTTTTTAAGCGCCACGAGCAGCAACTAAAAGGAAATGTTAGATTCCTAGAAAAGCACGCAACAGTTCCTAAGAAAACGCTAAGATCATCCTTGGTGATATCCTATTTAATTGCAAAATCCAAATCACCACATATTATTGGTGAGAAATTACTACTTCTTGCAGCCGTGAAAATGTGCGTGATCATTCAAGGAGAAAAGTTCGGCGAGTGTTTGAAGTCGATACCGCTCTCAAATGATACAGTAACTCGTCGTATTGATGTAATAGCCTCTGGCATTAAAAAAATCAATTGCTACCACGTCTTCATGATAGCCCAAAATTTGCCCTGCAACTTGATGACTGTAGTGATATCGTAAACAGTGCCCAGCTTCTTGGTTTTGTACGCTACTGTCATGAAAGTGAAATGCACGAGGATTTTCTATTTTGTAAAGCTCTGGAAGGGTGGACTACAGGCGAAGATATTTTTTCTCTTGTGAATTCCTTTTTTATTGATAACAATCTCTCATGGACAAATTGTGTTGGTATATGTACCTACTGATGGAGCGTCGGCATTTACGGGAATTAAAAAAGGGTTTCAGAGCAAGAGTGAGTGCTGTTGTAAAATTCACACATTGCATGATACACAGGGAGGCATTGGCTTCAAAAGTACTACAACCGGAAGTCAATAAAGTGCTGAACGATGTAATTAGTGTTGTAAATTTTGTAAAAGCAAGATATTTTCCATTCTTTGCGATGAGATGGGATCTACACATGATTCGCTTCTATTGCACACGGAGGTACGTGGGTTGTCTCGTGGTCGAGTCCTTCGTCGCGTTGTGGAGTTGAAGAATGAACTTTTTATTTTCCTATTGAACAGCAGCCTTACACTCGCAACCCTATTTCTGGATGAGAAATGGCTTCTAATAGTGTGCTACTTGGCTGACGCATTTGAAAAACTAAATGAACTTAACGTGTCACTTCAAGGACGAAATAGTAATATTTTCATTCTAAGCGACAAAGTGCTTGCTTTTAAGGGAAAACTTGAACTTTGGAAAGCCCAGATGGACAAAGGTAACTGTGAGATGTTTCATTGTCTGAATGAATTCCTGGAATATGAGTTAGACATTTGTCAAATTAGTGGAATTGTCGTAGAAAACCACCAAAACCTTCGTGAAAAAATCGAGGGTAGATTTCCACAACCTTCAGCTGAGAATGACTGGATTCGCAGTCCATTTGAAACGAACGTAACAACCCACCTGTCAACGGCAGAACAGGAGGTACTAATAGATAGTGACAGAATACTTCGAAATGAATTTAAGTCGAAGTCTCTTGCAACATTTTGGGTGCAGATTGGGAATGAATATCCCATTTTTTCAAGAAAAGCAGTGACCTGTTATTACCCTTCGCTTCAACTTGCTTGTGTGAGTCAACATTTTCCCCAATGGCATTCGTCAAGACAAAGCATCGGTCTCGGCTGCAGCTGGAAGGGGATCTGCGGGTTGCTGTTTCAAACATCCACCCAAGACTGGATTTACTTTCATCTCAAATTCAAGCTCACACAGCACACTAACTCTGTAAGTGTCTGAGAATTACCGAATTCTGATCCATGTACAGTTTTATTCTCCTGTTTTACTTTTTCATGGGTGAAGAGTTTTTACCATAACATTTTTCAAATTCACAGTGAAATGTTAAAAAGTGTATATATTATTCCTATTGTCATTTATAAGTCACGAGCTTTCAAATATGAAAAGCATTACTGAACACAGGTGTCACAGCTAAAGAGCTAATTAGTGAAACAAACAAAATTTGCTCAATTCCAATAACTGCACGTGCAGCAGTTGTTTTTATTTTTATAAGCAAAAGTAATACATATTCATGTAATTTTATTTACATAACGTTGTTGTACTTTGATGTGCTCTAAGAATAATGAATTGTGTTCTTCTTCTTCTTTCAATTCGGCCATCTAAGGACCACGTCATTTCAACTGTTTCTTGTTGCATCGAGCTTTAACATCCTCCCAGTACTTTCGCATTAGTTCTCGATGCTGTTGTTTCCTTTCTGCAGTCCACTTCTTGCCAGTTGGAAGCTTTGGCTTTTCTTGGAAACATCGGTGTGCTGTTAGTTTTTGTTTAAGGGTGGCACGTTCCCAAATATCGTTGCCTGTAATTCCCACTTCTTGTAAATCTTTGTCCACCTCAGTGAACCAAGCTCCCTTAGTTTTCTTTTTGTGGAAGTAGGTAAAAATTCTATTTGTCAATCGTGCTGGGCTCATTTTTGTTATATGACAGTAAAAGGCGATTCTCCGTTTCCTCATGGCATCAGTTATTTTTTCCACATGGGTGTAAAGTTCATGGTTGTGCCGCCTCCTATATTCCCCATTTTCTTTTACCTGACCCAAGATTTATCTTAGAATTATTCTTTCTTTCACTTCCAGATTCTCTGTTAGTCCCTTGCGATGCATTGCAAGGCACTCTTCAGCATACAAAGCCTCTGGACGGATGACTGTTTGTTTGGTAGTGTCTTAACTTGGCATTTGTTGATATGGATTTCTTGTTGTAAATTGCCTTTGTTAGATTATATGCCATTTCCATTTTCTGATTCGTGACTCGAAAGCTGCCTTCTCGGAGAGATTAGGGTCTATCCACTCACCCAAATATTTGAACGCTTTCGTTTGTTTGATTTTCCCCTGTCCTACATCCAGCTCTTTTGGCGCTAGCTTGCTATTAGTGATGAATTCTGTTGGGTTTTTTTTTTCAAAGGAGATCTTAAGGCCCGTTTTTGTTGCTTGAATCTGGAGTTCATTAATTTGCGCTGCGGCTGCATCGAAGGAATCTAAAAAATTGCGAGGTCATCTGCGAATGCTAGGCAGTCAACTATCAGCTTCTGTTTTTTGTAGCCCAATCTGACTCCATTTTTAGACTTGTTAATGTTCATTACTTTTCGCCACTGCCGGATGACTTTTTCGAGCACACAGTTGAAGAGCAAAGGTGATAGTCCATCTCCCTGTCTTACACCAGTCTTGATTTCGAAGGGCTATGGAATGTCTCCCCTGAATTTCACTTTGGAAGTAGTGTTGGTTAAGGTTTTCTGAATAATTGCTCTTGTCTTGTTGTCCAGTCCCAGTTCTTTCAGTATTTCAAATAGGGTGGGTCGATCAATAGAGTCATAAGCCTTTTTGAAGTCAATGAAAGTCACTACAAACTGTTTGTTTCTAAGCTTCAGATATGAAAGAATAGATTTAAGGTTCAAAATCTGTTCGGCACATGATCGTCCATTCCGAAATCTCCCTTGATATTCCCCCAATTGTGGATCCAGCTGTCCTTCTGCTCTAGTGTGAAGGGCTTTTGAAAGGATTTTGTTTGTTATTGCAAGGAGGGAGATGCCACGGTAATTGTTCACATTCGTTCTATCACCTTTTTTGTGAAGTGGGTGAAGCAGAGACGATGTCCAATCAATAGGGAGTTCCTCCTTTTCCCATATCTCACTAATTATTTCTGTTAGCTTATCGATACTGCGTCGCCAGCATGCTTCCATAATTCGGCGATTATTGAATCCTCGCCTGGTGCCTTATTGTTTTTAAGTGACTGAATGATCTGCATAACGTCTTCTCTGGTTGGTGGTGTAGAGTCTGGGTTTGTATTTGGATTGTCTTCAAATGAGAATGAGGATTCTAGGCTTTCACAGTTAAGGAGAGTCTCAAAATAATTTGCCAGGATAGTGTAGTTGTCCTTGTCATTATAGGCAGTTTTTCCCTTAGGATCTTTGAAGTGTAGGCTAGGTGGAGTGTATTTAGTGAGATTCTGTCTGAAGGTTCTGTAGAAATCTCGAGTGTTGTTCTTCTTGAAGTCTTGTTGAATCTTTTCCAACTGACTTTTGTCGTATGCACGTTTTACCCCACGCATGGTTTTTGCAGCATGTTTCCTCACTGTCTACTTGAATAGCTTTTCTTGTACAGTATAGGGTGTTTGTTTTTCGGGCTGATAGTCTGTATGCACTCTCACTCTTTTGTATATAATGTTTCCATTATCATTATTATTATTATTATATTATTATTATTATTATTATTGTTATTATTGTATTGTCACTATCTTTTTGTTACTATAGATGCTAGACTATTATTATTTATATTGTGAAAGTAAGTGAAATGTTTTATTTCTATAAGCCCCAATCTTATTTTATGTAGGGCGCTACTGTAAAGGAGCTCTTAAGCTCTAAGTGTAGCCGTGAAAATAAATAATAAATCAAAAATAATAATAATAGAAAACTCTCCCAGTTATCTGAATTCATCTGAGAGTTCCATCTCTGCCATGCTAGTTGTCTCTGCCTTATTGCTGCTTCACATTCACTGGTCCACCAGAGATATTTCCTTCTTTTTGTTAGCGGGACTATCTCTTTAGGTGTTCTCACCATGCCATCTCGTGATTCAAGTGTAGCTTCGTTGTGTCAGACCTGTTGATCTCTCTTCGGCAGACCCTCCTGGTATTTCTTGGAAGAAGTTTAACCTTGATTTTGGAAAGGTAATGATCAGAATCAAGATTTACACTTCTCAGGACTTTTACATTCTGGATCTATAGGTGTGCCTTGCGTGAAATAGCGACATGATCGATTTGGAATTCGCCAAGTTTTGGATTTGGAGAAGTCCACGTTTTCTGCTTTCTTGTCGGGTGTTTGAAAGCAGTAGATCTTATAACAAGGTTGAACGCCTTACAGAGCTCCAGAAGTCTCTCTCCATTGCGGTTGGTTCTGTAATGAGCTGGGTAACTTCCTACAATGTTTCGGAATTTTCTTTCATGGCCAAGTTGAGCATTGAAATCACCAAGCAAGATAATCATATGTTTGTCCGGAATTTTAGCCATTATATCCTCCAGTTCCTTCCAAAATTCATCTGTTCTTTCTCTGTCTTTTTTGTTTGCCTCATTAATTGGAGCATGCACATTAACCAAAGTACACATTTTGTTCGTGCATCGGAAAGTGAGGATTGCTACTCGGCTGTTAGGAGAACTGAAATCTATAACCGAGTCCAAAATTCTTCTATTTACAATGAATCCCGTGCCAAGATGAGGGATGTTCTTTGCAACACGTTTACCAACTTTGCCTTTAAATATTCTGTAACCTTGAGACTCAAAATGATGTTCATCTGTAAATCTTGTTTCTTGTACTGCCGTGATAAGAATTTGATGTTGGGAGAGAGTATCATTGAGATGCTTAAGTTTACCAGTCTTCAAAAGGGAGTTCATATTAACGGTAGCAAAGAAGTTCTGATGCTTGTGTTTGATCTTTAGTGGAGTCTCCGACACCTCCAAGCATTTTGGTGCAGGCTCCCCAGAATCCGAAGGCCTGCATGCATCGCTGAAAGCGATGGTGGACTGGTTACCACCTGGGGTAGTAGCTTTTGCTGAATTTTCCTCCATGCTTTCTTGAGACAGTTGAAAAACTGTAATTAGGGTCAGTGATATTTCACACCGGCCAAAGTACTACCAAGGTTGTGAGCCTTGGAGCCACCAGCACTGATCGGCTCGCCGACCCAGTTTCCCGCTGTGGGTGGTTACCCAACCTTCCACTGGGTTGCTCGGCTTAACAGGGGACACCTCGGGTAGGTTACGTGCTGGAGTTGGAGTGAAAGAGGCTAAGTTGGATTCTCTTGCTGAATCCAATATGTTTGAGTTGCAGGTGACATGCAACGACGCATTTCACTCCAATTTTCCCAGAGCCACATGTACTCCTCCCAGGTTGATTCCTGAGACCCAATTGTGTGTTATTATTATTATTTAATTATTTATTTATATTGTTTAGACCCAAAGGATCGCATTAAGCAAATTATGTTCTGGTGCTGTTCTTCTTGTTCTTCCGGAACTCCTTCATCATCTCACTGTGTCGGACTCGATGTTCCTCCGTCCATCCTTTCCCTGGTCTCCTTGGTCGATCTTCATGTGTGACTTCCCAACTGTGGATCTTATGTCGGAATGTCATTCGATCGTATATGTCTATTGGTATGATGTTGGCACTCTCGAGATCAATTTGGACTAGGGTAACCCAGACTGTTGTCACTTTAAGTTTTCGTAAGTAAGTCAATATTCTCTTTGTTAGCCGGTCGTCATTCAGTCTCATAATGTGGCCGTAGAATCTCAGTCGTCGCTTGCGGAAATCTGACTCGATGTTAGAGTATCTCTCTGTGATTGTGTGTGATTGCAGACGATATTCATCATCTGTGAGTTTAGGGCCCAATATTTTACGGATGATTTTTCTCTCAGCCTTCTTGATGTTCTCAAGATCCCCTTTGTAGTTGAGGTTTAGTGTCTCGCTGGCGTAAAGTGTCTCAGGTTTGATGACAGTCGTGTAGTGTTGAATTTTGGTGTTGATGCTCATGCATTTCTTGTTGGAAATATATGCGATTTTTCCGTATGCTTTCCGCAATTTAAGTTCACGAGATTTTTGCGCCACTCTTTCCATACCTGTGGGTTCAATAATTTCACCCAAATACTTGAATTGATTAACCCTGTTTATCACACCGTACTCTGTGAGTAAATTTTATGCTTGAATGTGTTTTGTCGATATAAACTCGGTCTTTGTGAAGGAAATTTGTAGTCCGACCTTTTCAGCACACTCTTCTAAGACCTCAATCTGAAGAATTGCCGTTCGTTAATCTGCGGAGAGGATTGCAAGATCATCCGCGAAAGCGAAGCATGTCACGTCGATATTATCCGTTTGCCTTCCTAGCATGACGGGCTTCCAGTTATTCCGACTCCTCAGTTCATTTCTCCATTCTTTCATGACCTTCTCTAGGACGATATTAAAGAGTAGAGGGGAGAGCCCATCACCCTGCCGTACACCTGTCCCGATGAGGAAAGGTTCAGATACTTCACCAAGGAACTTGACTTTGGAAGTTGTTTCAGATAGGGTCTGTTGGATGAGGCGTCGTGTTTTCGGGTCGAGCGTGTATTCTTCGAGTATATTAAAGAGGGATAGGCGGTCGACAGAGTCATAAGCTTTCTGAAAATCGACGAATACGCAGATGGTTGGGAAATTTCGTAAAGCTCGAAGTTTCAGTGTGGACTTGAGGTTGAAAATTTGTTCAGTACTTGATCTGTTTGGTCTGAACCCTGCCTGGTATTCACCACTGAGGTATATTAGTTACTCCAAATTAACCTAGAATGTTTGGTGCTATACGGGTGCAAAGTTTAAAGCTGATGGCTTGCATATTTTCTGGTATATTGATATTAGGATTAAACAAAGAGAGAGAGCATATATTAACAGTTGGCAGCCCTGCTTGTTCTTACGAATACGCATAGTCATAACTGTTATGGTACACAAAGCACATATGAAATTAGGTTGAAATCCATTTGTTAGTATAGAAGTTATATGCATTAAACACTGGGCCTATCAGCAGGCTTAGAATCGTGTTGGCAGCAATGATGTATATAGGTTTCACCAAACTAAGGTAGAATGTCAGGTACTATATGTGTGCAAAGTTTAGAGCTGTTGGCTTGCATACTTTCTGATATATTGATATTAGGGTTAAAACATAGAGAGAGCATTTATTAACTGCTGGCAGCCCTGGTGGCTCTTTTGAATACGCACAGTCATATCTGTTGTAGTACGCATAGTACTTACGTAATTTGTTTGAAATCCAATCGATAGTATAGAAGTTACATGCATTTATAAATTGGACCTATCGGCAGGCTTAGAATCATGTTGGCAACACTGGCATGTATGGACTTCTGCAACTTAATCTGGATTGTTATTACCTATATGTGTGCCAATTTTGTGATTGTTCGCATGCACAACTTCTGAGATATCCAACATAGATCTCAAATTTTAATTGCGATTTTTCAGCAGTTGATAGCACTGAGGTCAATTTCAAATATGGCCGTGAGATATTCAGGTATAAATATTTACTCTTACCAAATTTGGTTTCGACAGCTGCAGCCGTTTAGGAGACACAGACAGACAGACAGACAGAAGGACAGACAGACAGAATTTTTCCCGGATCGATCTCATAAGTCTACTTTATTCCTCATTTTTGCAAAATGAGGAAAGTGCGTGGCCGCCATGTTAGTTTTGTGCTCATAACTTATTGAAAGTCACATATATGAACTTACTTTAATCTAGACCATATAGTTATGTACTAATAGATGAAGATTATTGCGTTGGTCCATTATACAACTTTCGCTTGGATCGCTTGATTATGTCACAAGAAATGAAACAAATTTAAAATTTCGTACAGCCGTATCAAAACAATTGAATGTAATTAGATGTCAATATTTTAATATTTGTACCGCACTAAGTTTCACTGCGTTCGGGTGAATAGTTTGCAAGAAACGTCTATATAAATATTTGGACATCGCTTGGCCGCCATGTTGGTTTTGTGCAGTTTTTAGGTAGATTTCATTAGAAAGCTAACTATTGCAATGGGTACCATGTTTCGACTTCCGGAAAATTTCGACATATCTTCGCGTTTCACATCCCCCAGACCCCAAAACCACCGTCAGTTCAAAAGTTTATATATAATTTATGTATATATGTATCTATCTATCTATCTATCTATCTATCTATATATATATATATATATATATATATATATATATATATATATATATCAGTTTCTTGTGGACACGATAACTGCCGTAATTTTGTACCCATCACTTTGAATTTTTTACATAATATGTATCCCTATAAAATCTCGGTCGAGTTCGTTAATGGGCAAAATCGGTCGAAGGGGGTGAAAATGGGGGGCTTTTTTCGAAAAAGTGAAATTTCGCTATAACTCTCTTAATACGTGAAATATCGAATCCATTCAAAGTTCATAATATGTGTCGGATAAGTGCCAAAAATTTATGTCAAATAAGTTTTTTGATAGCACCAACCATTGACCAAAGGGGTGGAAAAGAGTGGGTTTTTCGGGAAACATTAATCATATCTCTCTCAATAGGCACAATATCAAAACCGTACAAAATGGAAAATATTCCCCTAATAATTACCTAAAACTTTTGTCTGAAAGAATTTTTGATATGATCCACCATTACGCCAAGGGATGAGAAAAATGATTTCGGAATTTTAAAAAATGCCAAGTGCCATCAGAGGTTACCATAACAACGCTTTTAAATTGATAAGTGATGATCTATCAGAGGTTGCCAAGACAACGCCATTGACGAGATCACATTCATTTTTAGCCTACTTTTCACACTTTTCAAAAATGAGGAAAAAGTAGACTTATGAGATCGATCCGGGAAAATGTGTCTGTCCTTCTGTCTGTCTGTCTGTCAGTCCTTCTGTCTGTCTGGCTGTGTGTGTCCCCCCCCCCCCTATCAACTCCTAAACGGCTGCAGCAATCGAAACCAAATTTAGTATGAGTAAAGTTGTATACCGGAATATCTCAGGCCCATATTTGAAAAAGATGCCAGTGCTACCAACTGCTAAAAAAACGCACTAGAAATTTGAGCTCCATGTTGGATATCTTGGAAGGTATACATGGGAGCTATTATAAAATTGGCACACATGTAGATAATACTATTTCAGTTTAATTTCCAGGTGGCCATACATGACAGCGTTGCCAAAATATTTTTAAGCCTTCTGATAAGTCCAATATTTAAATGCATATAACTTCTACACTATCAATTGGATTTCAACCAAATTTTGTATGTAATATGTGTACATAAACAGGTATGAGTGAGTGTATTCTTAAGAGCCACCAGGGCTGCCAACTGTCAATAAATGTTATCTCTATTATTTTATCTAAATACCAATATATCTGAAAGTATGCAAGCCGACAGGTTTAAACTATGCACACGTAAATTACCTGACATTTTACATTAATTTGGAGTAACTTATATACGTCAGTTCTACCAACATGATTCTAAGCCTGCTGATAGGACCAATTTTTAAATACATGTAACTTCTATACCAACAAATGGATTTCATCCAAAATTGGTACAAAAGATATAATATTTCAGATTATTTCTGACCAGCACTCGCATGACATTGTTTCCAACATGCTTTTACGTGTACTAATAGATCCAATGTCTAAATCCATGTAACGTCCTTTGAACTTCAACCACATTTTGTATTCTGTACCTTAGGAGATGGAAGTGAGAATATATTCAGTCACCAGAGCTGCCAACTGTATTGCTCTATTAGGCTACATTATGCCTAGTATACCTTATTTCGAACTAATTAAGACATTTCGATATTACCCACTTAATTTCGTCATTATTCTAGATAGTTTCATATACTGTAGATTAATCTATGGCATGAATCTTAATTTTAAGAAAAGTAGGCTCTTTAGTTCGTCACGGAACTTCTTGTTCCATCTGACTATTAGGGAAGCGGCTAACTGGTAGCATGCTGAACTTCTATGCCTAAGGTCGCTGGTTCAAAGCCGGCCAAAGTCGCCGGATTTTCTAAGAGCGCTAAAAATCCGTCAGCATGCTTTCCTTCGGAGGGGAAGTTACAACGTTCGTTGCAAGTTGCTGGTTGCGGTGGCATCTAGCAGCCAAGTTCACAGCTAGGTGTCATTGACGTTAGTATTTGGTACACAATTAGGTACTACTACTACTTAAAATTGACCGTCTGCAGACCTTACCTGAATTACAGACTAATACAGTCATCACAAATAACACCGTTTATCAGACAGATTCTACACACACCCAATGTACACGGGGTTACATGACCACCTTGTCGCAGTCCCTAAACTGAGGAACTAACCAACATCTCTGCGGGAGATAAAATTTTGCGTGAAGAAGTAACAGACTGTTAGATAGTTACACATTAGTTCCAAGCCTTGCATAAAGACAGTGTGATCACAAGTATAAAAATGAACCCCAAATGACAAGAAGGTTACCATCCCCATAAGACAGTAAAATGTTAAAAATATGCATAGAAAGACGACAAAATGTTAACTAACCTCCAATTGTAAAATACTTTCTCGCAATAAATGAGGTCTCATCCTCCTACGAAAACCTGCATATTTTGCCTATTATAGCCTATCCCCTAGTTTGCCCGGTGAAATCTACCTCCGCCTTCCGGCGTGCCGAGAGGATTTTTTTAAAAAATGAAAGTAGACTTATGAGATTCTACACGGGCCAAATGTTGTCAATCTGTCTTTGTGTGAGTGTGAGTGTGTATATCTGCCCCGCCCCCCACTCTCCCCGCCCCCTCTATCAATTCAAACACAACGAAACCGAATGAAACGAAATTTGGTACAGAGGTAACACAAGCAAATGGTACCTCAGTGTCATGTTTTATATCGCCGTCATCTTTACCAAAACTGAATGGCGGCCACTCAAACGTTCAAAACGTAAAATCATATTACGACTCAACTAATCGTCCGATCTCTACCAAATTTGGTAACAACATACCTTCTTACAGGATGCGTCTTGTGCCCAAATTACAAGGTCATCAGCCGTACCATTTCATTATGGTGGCGTGTGGCTTATGCAAGCATTATCATCAATACATTAGGGCACACCAATTCCGATCATCGAACCGAGGGTGAATTAAGCTATCCTAAAGGACGTGACGCGTTGGTTATTATGAATTTATTTTATATAATATTATACTAACAGTGACTTAAAAGAGCTGAGCCGTCTCTGTCACATGACAAGATGGCAGCGGACCTCTCGTAACTGATCTATATTTCAGTAGTTTGAGTAAGTTGCATGTGATATAGCCTACTGATAGAAATAATATAAACTTTGTATGAAATGGATTATAATATAGATGTACTGCACTGAAGAAATCGTTTATTTCAAGTAATTATTTGCTAACACGTTGTATCTAATTAGATTGATAACACTGAAATTTTATGGACATGTTTGGTTGGCTCTGTAGTAAAGTGTTGATATCTCACGCGGTCGGCTAGGATTCGAAACCTACTAGAGTTAGCTTATTGCTTGAATTCCCTTATATTAATTGTTATATAACTACTAAGACGTCATTAAATTAAGCGTTATATTGTGCATTTTAAAATGGAAAATTTAATTTAATTTAATTTAATTTAATTCAATTAAAAGTCTGGGCTGTAGAAACTGGATGTTGAAGGCACCTGAAACCATATTGAGCAGAGGTGTTCGCTCACAGAATGTGCATATCGTCGTTACCTAGAAGATCTTGAGAATATATAGCGCTTTCTGAGAGGAAGCAGTGTTAATATAATCTCAGACCAGAAATTACTGAGGTAGAGTGGGTGGCTTTGTAAATGCCTGGCCTCCTGAAGTATATTACAATCTTGTAATAGTTCAATTTCTTGCCAAGACCGCGCTCCGATGACCTTCAGTGACGTAAAGAGGAGTGCACAGTTCCTTGTTTAAGGTCGGAGGTCGATCCTTGCTTACTAATGGCTCCTACCAAGTTCTAGGGGATCACAATATGTCTCCAAATTCTCCCCATCATGTCTAGCTTATGAGCTCACCAGAGAGACTTTCTACATAGAGAACCTGGCCTCAAGCTACTACTGCCACTAACAGCACATTATGTGACACTACTATCTGAACGGGAAAGGAAAAAGAGCCAGATCTGGGACGGCTTTTACACCACATATGCGATGATGTCACATGATTGGGAGAGGACATCCTACGATCTCAGGCATATGGCAGTACATGGTTTCCACTTCAGGCTCTGCCGGACTAAAGACTACCACGATCCAAATTCTACGTACATAGGCCTATGCGATCTCTGTGAGTGTTTCTGTCACAGATACCACGTACTTACATGCGAACAAAGGAAGAAATCGCTAACTCAATTTTTCTGCGAGTGAACGTTAAGAACATTATTTCTATGTATTTCTATGCCCATTCATGCGCAATTCTCTGTTTATTTAATACGTCAGATCCGGATACGTAAATGTCCTAGCCAGGGAAACCTTTCTGATTGAGGACTTAAGAATGCAACTGCGTCAAACTGTACTACAACGGACATTCAATTATAGTCTACTCCTTGATAAGGACTAAGAGTTATAACTATACTCATACATCGTATGCCTTTTAGTGCCGGGAGTGTCCGAGGACATGTTCGGCTCGCCAAAGGCTGTAGCTGCTTCAAGCGGACACCCCTAGGGTGAGCTACAAGTTCCGTTCAATTTCAAGTAGTTTCAACTTTCGCTACCAGATGTCACTGATACCTAGTAGTGAACATTGGAACTTTGATAGAGCGTCCCAACGAAATCTAACCTAGAAATTTAGCTTCACACAAGTTTAGACTGTGGACTACATGCCATAAATCTATGACATGGGTTTGAAAGTCATATAAGTCAACTTACCTTAGCATCCTCTCATCACCATGAAGAATTTCACGTTGCTATCAATAATAGTTTCGAAGATACTGAATGCGGGTAAAATATTACGCACTGTCGCCATGTTGGATTGGTGAAATTTATTAAAATTTGTAAGGGTCGCTCGAGATCAGATTAGATAGTAGTAAGTTCTTGTCGAGTTTTATTGAAATCACTCCAGCATTTTAGCTTTTATTTGGGACACACACATACATAATTTACTGGCATACATACACACATAAACACAGACAAAAGGTAATCTCATAATCCTATCTATACTAATATATCAAAATGTAGTGGTGTCTCTCTGTTACACGCAAAAACTACCCAACTGATTAGGCTGAAATTTTGCATGAACATAGGACTATTGCCGTTTCGAAATATAGCATATTCGTCTGATTTTGGCCATTTTAGGCTTTCGGGCAGGATAAAATAGACAAAATATCGAAGTTTTCGTAGATACATCCCATTTTATACCCCTCAGAGTGAGAAGAAATTCTACAATTATAGCTTAAATAATTTTGTGTTTCGTGCTTTCATACTTAATTTTATTGTGATATGGGGACCGAAACCATACCGACTTTTGAAGTCGATTTTTATATTGACAGGGACACCTTTTTTTAGGGAGGGTTTCACACTGTAGCCAACATTAGGACTTCAATCCTTAATATTATATTGGATATACTGTGCCCGTCTGTACACCTGGGATGGACAGGCGACCACATGCGAGGCAGCATGAGCACAGTGTGAGCACGAGATCTGATCTCAGGGCGTCCTGGGCCGGGCTAGGTATTTAATACACACTGCACCCTTGCTACCCGTACAGGATGAGGAACGACTCACAACTCAACATAAAGTGAGAACACAGATATTGAGATAAAACCAATTCAGCGGCTTCGGTGGCGTAGTCGGTAGCATGCTGAGCTTCTATGCCCAAGATAGCGGGTTCTAACCCGGCCGAAGCCGTCGGATTTTTTAAGAGCGTTAAAAATCCCTCAGTATGCCTTCCTTCGGAGGGGAAGTAAAGCCGGCGGTCCCATGTCATAGATTTATGGCATGTTAAAGAACCTTCCACTAATTACACCTGTGTGAAGCTAAATTGGATAGGTTAAGAATGTAAACAACGCTCTTAGGTTTCTACGTTCGTTGCCAAGAGCCGACTGCGGTGGCGTCTAGTAGCTAAGTTATGAACGTGGCCTAGTAGTCGTTGACGGTGGCGCTTGGCGGCAAAAGTAGGGACAATTTGAAAAATTCAAAGTTGCAGTATGCACTTAAATTAAAACACAGATAACACACACTAATACAGTCATCACAATTAACACTGGTTATCAGACAGATTCTACACACACCCAAAGTACACGGGGCTACATGACCGCGTTGTCGCAGCCCCTAAACTTAAGAACCAACCAACCAACCAAAACCAATTCACCAAATTTTATTTCTAAATAAACTGCCTGATGGCAACAAGAGGAAAAAAAGCAATAAGCATCACTTCCCTTGATGACGAAATAACTGCACAGCATTCGATTATGCAACTCCATCTCGGAAAAACATAGTCTCTAGTTCATAGGTTTGACTATGGTTGATTTATAACAATCATTTTTACCCTATACAAGCGAGATTGCATAACCTCCCAGACCACACACACAAAAACATCTAAACCTGACTTAAATGATGCAGTTCATAATTAATTGTCCTGTACTCAAATATATTATTTACAGAATTTCGACGATATTTCACACACGCATTTCACTGTTCTTTTATAACGTAATTATTATGGGTTTGGAATACACCATTTAGAATAGCACTTAACGGCACAGCATATCAGATGGCATAAACTTGACACGTGGACATTACCAAATGATTTAAACTCAAAATGACAATAATAATAATAATAATAATAATAATAATAATAATCTGTAGGCTTCACCTAATGTGGCCGGTAATATCTGGTTGTACTTTTCATAATTCCAAGCTTTAATTAGAAGATAGATAACACTGAACACTAATTATACACTAGCCGTCACAAGAATCGGCATAACATTTGACGTGACGTCATTATATTCTTAAACAAACCAATGACCAATATGAATTTATCTTATGGGAATTCTATGTTATTGGACAGACATTGGAAGCAATTAATACCATTATGGGACAGGATATCTATCACTCCCGCATAAATCCCAGTTTATTATCGAAGCAAATAGTACCATTATGGGACAGGATATCACTCCCGCATAAATCCCATTCATCAGAGGACCAAAACCTCAAACCACCTGAGCTAAACTCAGAAAACACATAAGTGAATCGGGGAAAAGTCAAGTATCCCAACACTATTCCACTTAGAAGTAGAATTATTAGGCTTCGTTTCAAGAATGTCCAATAGTATCTAAAGATCATGAGATCCATACACTTAAACAATTTAACAATTGGTTTATAATCATATCATAATTTATCAATTATTTTCCTCATGGAATATTACACTCATTATTATTTATTGAAATTCAGTGTTCCTCCAACATAAATTTGTAAAGATTTGATTATTATTATGGAATTTGAAAATACTCTTTTGATCATCAAAACCTGTTAAAAATTGTGTAAATGCTTTCAATGTGTCATAATCCTGTGCCTTTTATGCAAATGGGGTGGGACATCCTGTATTATTATTATTATTATTATTATTATTATTATTATTATTATTATTAAATAATGAAATTATTATTATTATATTATTATTATTATTATTATTATTATTATTATTATTATTGTTATTATTGTATTGTCACTATCTTTTTGTTACTATAGATGCTAGACTATTATTATTTATATTGTGAAAGTAAGTGAAATGTTTTATTTCTATAAGCCCCAATCTTATTTTATGTAGGGCGCTACTGTAAAGGAGCTCTTAAGCTCTAAGTGTAGCCGTGAAAATAAATAATAAATCAAAAATAATAATAATAGAAAACTCTCCCAGTTATCTGAATTCATCTGAGAGTTCCATCTCTGCCATGCTAGTTGTCTCTTATTGCTGCTTCACATTCACTGGTCCACCAGAGATATTTCCTTCTTTTTGTTAGCGGGACTATCTCTTTAGGTGTTCTCACCATGCCATCTCGTGATTCAAGTGTAGCTTCGTTGTGTCAGACCTGTTGATCTCTCTTCGGCAGACCCTCCTGGTATTTCTTGGAAGAAGTTTAACCTTGATTTTGGAAAGGTAATGATCAGAATCAAGATTTACACTTCTCAGGACTTTTACATTCTGGATCTATAGGTGTGCCTTGCGTGAAATAGCGACATGATCGATTTGGAATTCGCCAAGTTTTGGATTTGGAGAAGTCCACGTTTTCTGCTTTCTTGTCGGGTGTTTGAAAGCAGTAGATCTTATAACAAGGTTGAACGCCTTACAGAGCTCCAGAAGTCTCTCTCCATTGCGGTTGGTTCTGTAATGAGCTGGGTAACTTCCTACAATGTTTCGGAATTTTCTTTCATGGCCAAGTTGAGCATTGAAATCACCAAGCAAGATAATCATATGTTTGTCCGGAATTTTAGCCATTATATCCTCCAGTTCCTTCCAAAATTCATCTGTTCTTTCTCTGTCTTTTTTGTTTGCCTCATTAATTGGAGCATGCACATTAACCAAAGTACACATTTTGTTCGTGCATCGGAAAGTGAGGATTGCTACTCGGCTGTTAGGAGAACTGAAATCTATAACCGAGTCCAAAATTCTTCTATTTACAATGAATCCCGTGCCAAGATGAGGGATGTTCTTTGCAACACGTTTACCAACTTTGCCTTTAAATATTCTGTAACCTTGAGACTCAAAATGATGTTCATCTGTAAATCTTGTTTCTTGTACTGCCGTGATAAGAATTTGATGTTGGGAGAGAGTATCATTGAGATGCTTAAGTTTACCAGTCTTCAAAAGGGAGTTCATATTAACGGTAGCAAAGAAGTTCTGATGCTTGTGTTTGATCTTTAGTGGAGTCTCCGACACCTCCAAGCATTTTGGTGCAGGCTCCCCAGAATCCGAAGGCCTGCATGCATCGCTGAAAGCGATGGTGGACTGGTTACCACCTGGGGTAGTAGCTTTTGCTGAATTTTCCTCCATGCTTTCTTGAGACAGTTGAAAAACTGTAATTAGGGTCAGTGATATTTCACACCGGCCAAAGTACTACCAAGGTTGTGAGCCTTGGAGCCACCAGCACTGATCGGCTCGCCGACCCAGTTTCCCGCTGTGGGTGGTTACCCAACCTTCCACTGGGTTGCTCGGCTTAACAGGGGACACCTCGGGTAGGTTACGTGCTGGAGTTGGAGTGAAAGAGGCTAAGTTGGATTCTCTTGCTGAATCCAATATGTTTGAGTTGCAGGTGACATGCAACGACGCATTTCACTCCAATTTTCCCAGAGCCACATGTACTCCTCCCAGGTTGATTCCTGAGACCCAATTGTGTGTTATTATTATTATTTAATTATTTATTTATATTGTTTAGACCCAAAGGATCGCATTAAGCAAATTATGTTCTGGTGCTGTTCTTCTTGTTCTTCCGGAACTCCTTCATCATCTCACTGTGTCGGACTCGATGTTCCTCCGTCCATCCTTTCCCTGGTCTCCTTGGTCGATCTTCATGTGTGACTTCCCAACTGTGGATCTTATGTCGGAATGTCATTCGATCGTATATGTCTATTGGTATGATGTTGGCACTCTCGAGATCAATTTGGACTAGGGTAACCCAGACTGTTGTCACTTTAAGTTTTCGTAAGTAAGTCAATATTCTCTTTGTTAGCCGGTCGTCATTCAGTCTCATAATGTGGCCGTAGAATCTCAGTCGTCGCTTGCGGAAATCTGACTCGATGTTAGAGTATCTCTCTGTGATTGTGTGTGATTGCAGACGATATTCATCATCTGTGAGTTTAGGGCCCAATATTTTACGGATGATTTTTCTCTCAGCCTTCTTGATGTTCTCAAGATCCCCTTTGTAGTTGAGGTTTAGTGTCTCGCTGGCGTAAAGTGTCTCAGGTTTGATGACAGTCGTGTAGTGTTGAATTTTGGTGTTGATGCTCATGCATTTCTTGTTGGAAATATATGCGATTTTTCCGTATGCTTTCCGCAATTTAAGTTCACGAGATTTTTGCGCCACTCTTTCCATACCTGTGGGTTCAATAATTTCACCCAAATACTTGAATTGATTAACCCTGTTTATCACACCGTACTCTGTGAGTAAATTTTATGCTTGAATGTGTTTTGTCGATATAAACTCGGTCTTTGTGAAGGAAATTTGTAGTCCGACCTTTTCAGCACACTCTTCTAAGACCTCAATCTGAAGAATTGCCGTTCGTTAATCTGCGGAGAGGATTGCAAGATCATCCGCGAAAGCGAAGCATGTCACGTCGATATTATCCGTTTGCCTTCCTAGCATGACGGGCTTCCAGTTATTCCGACTCCTCAGTTCATTTCTCCATTCTTTCATGACCTTCTCTAGGACGATATTAAAGAGTAGAGGGGAGAGCCCATCACCCTGCCGTACACCTGTCCCGATGAGGAAAGGTTCAGATACTTCACCAAGGAACTTGACTTTGGAAGTTGTTTCAGATAGGGTCTGTTGGATGAGGCGTCGTGTTTTCGGGTCGAGCGTGTATTCTTCGAGTATATTAAAGAGGGATAGGCGGTCGACAGAGTCATAAGCTTTCTGAAAATCGACGAATACGCAGATGGTTGGGAAATTTCGTAAAGCTCGAAGTTTCAGTGTGGACTTGAGGTTGAAAATTTGTTCAGTACTTGATCTGTTTGGTCTGAACCCTGCCTGGTATTCACCACTGAGGTATATTAGTTACTCCAAATTAACCTAGAATGTTTGGTGCTATACGGGTGCAAAGTTTAAAGCTGATGGCTTGCATATTTTCAGGTATATTGATATTAGGATTAAACAAAGAGAGAGAGCATATATTAACAGTTGGCAGCCCTGCTTGTTCTTACGAATACGCATAGTCATAACTGTTATGGTACACAAAGCACATATGAAATTAGGTTGAAATCCATTTGTTAGTATAGAAGTTATATGCATTAAACACTGGGCCTATCAGCAGGCTTAGAATCGTGTTGGCAGCAATGATGTATATAGGTTTCACCAAACTAAGGTAGAATGTCAGGTACTATATGTGTGCAAAGTTTAGAGCTGTTGGCTTGCATACTTTCTGATATATTGATATTAGGGTTAAAACATAGAGAGAGCATTTATTAACTGCTGGCAGCCCTGGTGGCTCTTTTGAATACGCACAGTCATATCTGTTGTAGTACGCATAGTACTTACGTAATTTGTTTGAAATCCAATCGATAGTATAGAAGTTACATGCATTTATAAATTGGACCTATCGGCAGGCTTAGAATCATGTTGGCAACACTGGCATGTATGGACTTCTGCAACTTAATCTGGATTGTTATTACCTATATGTGTGCCAATGTTGTGATTGTTCGCATGCACAACTTCTGAGATATCCAACATAGATCTCAAATTTTAATTGCGATTTTTCAGCAGTTGATAGCACTGAGGTCAATTTCAAATATGGCCGTGAGATATTCAGGTATAAATATTTACTCTTACCAAATTTGGTTTCGACAGCTGCAGCCGTTTAGGAGACACAGACAGACAGACAGACAGAAGGACAGACAGACAGAATTTTTCCCGGATCGATCTCATAAGTCTACTTTATTCCTCATTTTTGCAAAATGAGGAAAGTGCGTGGCCGCCATGTTAGTTTTGTGCTCATAACTTATTGAAAGTCACATATATGAACTTACTTTAATCTAGACCATATAGTTATGTACTAATAGATGAAGATTATTGCGTTGGTCCATTATACAACTTTCGCTTGGATCGCTTGATTATGTCACAAGAAATGAAACAAATTTAAAATTTCGTACAGCCGTATCAAAACAATTGAATGTAATTAGATGTCAATATTTTAATATTTGTACCGCACTAAGTTTCACTGCGTTCGGGTGAATAGTTTGCAAGAAACGTCTATATAAATATTTGGACATCGCTTGGCCGCCATGTTGGTTTTGTGCAGTTTTTAGGTAGATTTCATTAGAAAGCTAACTATTGCAATGGGTACCATGTTTCGACTTCCGGAAAATTTCGACATATCTTCGCGTTTCACATCCCCCAGACCCCAAAACCACCGTCAGTTCAAAAGTTTATATATAATTTATGTATATATGTATCTATCTATCTATCTATCTATCTATATATATATATATATATATATATATATATATATCAGTTTCTTGTGGACACGATAACTGCCGTAATTTTGTACCCATCACTTTGAATTTTTTACATAATATGTATCCCTATAAAATCTCGGTCGAGTTCGTTAATGGGCAAAATCGGTCGAAGGGGGTGAAAATGGGGGGCTTTTTTCGAAAAAGTGAAATTTCGCTATAACTCTCTTAATACGTGAAATATCGAATCCATTCAAAGTTCATAATATGTGTCGGATAAGTGCCAAAAATTTATGTCATATAAGTTTTTTGATAGCACCAACCATTGACCAAAGGGGTGGAAAAGAGTGGGTTTTTCGGGAAACATTAATCATATCTCTCTCAATAGGCACAATATCAAAACCGTACAAAATGGAAAATATTCCCCTAATAATTACCTAAAACTTTTGTCTGAAAGAATTTTTGATATGATCCACCATTACGCCAAGGGATGAGAAAAATGATTTCGGAATTTTAACAAGATGTTCAGTAAAGAACATATAGCCTACTTTCTCCTAAATGTATGAGTATAGTTATAACTCGTTGTTATTATCAAAGAGTATAATAGAACTATTCTTTGTTGAAGACCTTAGAAACGATTTACCTCTACCAAACGCCACGACCTAGATAAAAACTGCTACCATCATTGAAGAAAGAAAGAAAGAAATAAAGAAAGATAAGAAGTATATCAAGAATGTTATGGATCTGGAGACATAATCGACCGGACTGGCGGCGTGGCTCAGCGGTAACGTTCTCGCTTGCTGGGCCCTAGGTTGCAGGTTCGTATCCTGGCGCAGTCAGCTGGCATTTGAGGGTGCACAAATGCGAGGGAGCCGTGTCAGTACATTTACTGGCACGTTAAAGATCCCCTTCGGGCCAAAATTCCGGCACCCCGGTGTCTCTAAAAGCAGCAGTAGTTAAAAGGGATGTAAAACCAATAACATTATTATTATTATTATTATTACGACCTGCCGTGGGCAACATCCAACTTTGAGTTGAGGCATGTCTTTACACGTCTGGTTGTGCATGGCTTTCACAACCCTAATTGAATTAACAAATCTTTCCATGACCCCACAGAGACGTGTGTATACAAACTATGTGGATATTTTCGATAATATAATCCTAACAGAGCGAGTGCATTCTAGCGGCCAGAATAAGAAACTTTTCAATAAAATCTGGAAGTTACCTTTTTGGCAGCTAGATGTCTCGAGTAAATCTGCTGGCGAATTATGTTTTAATTAAATATATATTTTACACCGTAATGTGGACAATATAACGCTTAATAACATTTTCAAGTAACGCAAAATAGGCTGTTACAAACCCTTTAAAATAAAAAGTTAAAATGTATCGTAGTATCAACTTGTCATTCTTCAAATTCGATGCGCATAGAATGATAATGGTATAGTAATCAATGGATCCCCACGTAGACTAGTCGGGACATCTAGTGGTGAAATATCGAACAATATAATCCTAACAGAGCGAGTGCATTCTAGCGGCCAGAAGAAGAAACTTTTCAATAAAATCTGGAAGTTACCTTTTTGGCAGCTAGATGTCTCGAGTAAATCTGCTGGCGAATTATGTTTTAATTAAATATATATTTTACACCATAATTTGCACAATATAACGCTTAATTTTAAAACATCTGAGTCATTACAAAACAATAAACATATAACATTTCAAGCAAAAAAACTAGCTCTGATCGGGTTTGAACCATAGGAATCTGAGCGACAGGCTATCGCTCTACCACTGAGCTAATTGTGTCAACGAATATCGTTCTATTTAAAATGACTTACATAGAACTTGTTTGCAAATAATGATTTATACTAAACGATTTCATCACTGGAGTATATTATTTATATATAAAGCATTTCATACAAAGTTTATTTATTTTTTATCAGTACGCTATATTGCATTCAATACTCAAATTAGTGAAATATAAGTCAGGCACAAGATATCCGCTGCCATCTTGTCTTATTAATGAATCAGCTGAGCTTTTTAAAATCACGTCTGCACTATAGTATTACAAAATAAACTTTTAATTTCGTACGTGCCTCTTCCTTTAGAACAGTTAAAACGATTCTCGGCTCGATAATCGGAACTGGTGGGTCCCATGATATGGATTATAAAGTTTGCATAATTCGCACGGCCGCCATCCTGAAATGGTATGGCGGACGACCTTGTAGTTTGGTCACAAGACGCATCCTATACGAAGGTATGTTGTTACCAAATTTGGTAGAGATTGGATGATTTGGTTAGTCGTTATTAGATTTTACGTTTTGAACGTTTGAGTGGCCGCCATTCAGTTTTAGTAAAGATGGCGGCGATATAAAACATGACACTGAGGTGTCCTTTGCTAGTGCTACCTTTGTACCAAATTTCGTTCAATTCGCATTCACCGTGTTCGAATTGATAGGGGGGGACAGACATTCAGAGTACACACACTCACACACACACACACAGACTCACACACACATACACACACACAGACTCACACACACACATACACACACACAGACAGACACACTTTTTTCGCCCTGTGTTGATCTCATAAGTCTACTTTCATTTTTTGCAAAAATCGAAAGTAGGCTAAAAAATGCCAAGTGCCATCAGAGGTTACCATAACAACGCTTTTAAATTGATAAGTGATGATCTATCAGAGGTTGCCAAGACAACGCCATTGACGAGATCACATTCATTTTTAGCCTACTTTTCACACTTTTCAAAAATGAGGAAAAAGTAGACTTATGAGATCGATCCGGGAAAATGTGTCTGTCCTTCTGTCTGTCTGTCAGTCCTTCTGTCTGTCTGGCTGTGTGTGTCCCCCCCCCCCCCTATCAACTCCTAAACGGCTGCAGCAATCGAAACCAAATTTAGTATGAGTAAAGTTGTATACCGGAATATCTCAGGCCCATATTTGAAAAAGATGCCAGTGCTACCAACTGCTAAAAAAACGCACTAGAAATTTGAGCTCCATGTTGGATATCTTGGAAGGTATACATGGGAGCTATTATAAAATTGGCACACATGTAGATAATACTATTTCAGTTTAATTTCCAGGTGGCCATACATGACAGCGTTGCCAAAATATTTTTAAGCCTTCTGATAAGTCCAATATTTAAATGCATATAACTTCTACACTATCAATTGGATTTCAACCAAATTTTGTATGTAATATGTGTACATAAACAGGTATGAGTGAGTGTATTCTTAAGAGCCACCAGGGCTGCCAACTGTCAATAAATGTTATCTCTATTATTTTATCTAAATACCAATATATCTGAAAGTATGCAAGCCGACAGGTTTAAACTATGCACACGTAAATTACCTGACATTTTACATTAATTTGGAGTAACTTATATACGTCAGTTCTACCAACATGATTCTAAGCCTGCTGATAGGACCAATTTTTAAATACATGTAACTTCTATACCAACAAATGGATTTCATCCAAAATTGGTACAAAAGATATAATATTTCAGATTATTTCTGACCAGCACTCGCATGACATTGTTTCCAACATGCTTTTACGTGTACTAATAGATCCAATGTCTAAATCCATGTAACGTCCTTTGAACTTCAACCACATTTTGTATTCTGTACCTTAGGAGATGGAAGTGAGAATATATTCAGTCACCAGAGCTGCCAACTGTATTGCTCTATTAGGCTACATTATGCCTAGTATACCTTATTTCGAACTAATTAAGACATTTCGATATTACCCACTTAATTTCGTCATTATTCTAGATAGTTTCATATACTGTAGATTAATCTATGGCATGAATCTTAATTTTAAGAAAAGTAGGCTCTTTAGTTCGTCACGGAACTTCTTGTTCCATCTGACTATTAGGGAAGCGGCTAACTGGTAGCATGCTGAACTTCTATGCCTAAGGTCGCTGGTTCAAAGCCGGCCAAAGTCGCCGGATTTTCTAAGAGCGCTAAAAATCCGTCAGCATGCTTTCCTTCGGAGGGGAAGTTACAACGTTCGTTGCAAGTTGCTGGTTGCGGTGGCATCTAGCAGCCAAGTTCACAGCTAGGTGTCATTGACGTTAGTATTTGGTACACAATTAGGTACTACTACTACTTAAAATTGACCGTCTGCAGACCTTACCTGAATTACAGACTAATACAGTCATCACAAATAACACCGTTTATCAGACAGATTCTACACACACCCAATGTACACGGGGTTACATGACCACCTTGTCGCAGTCCCTAAACTGAGGAACTAACCAACATCTCTGCGGGAGATAAAATTTTGCGTGAAGAAGTAACAGACTGTTAGATAGTTACACATTAGTTCCAAGCCTTGCATAAAGACAGTGTGATCACAAGTATAAAAATGAACCCCAAATGACAAGAAGGTTACCATCCCCATAAGACAGTAAAATGTTAAAAATATGCATAGAAAGACGACAAAATGTTAACTAACCTCCAATTGTAAAATACTTTCTCGCAATAAATGAGGTCTCATCCTCCTACGAAAACCTGCATATTTTGCCTATTATAGCCTATCCCCTAGTTTGCCCGGTGAAATCTACCTCCGCCTTCCGGCGTGCCGAGAGGAATTTTTTAAAAAATGAAAGTAGACTTATGAGATTCTACACGGGCCAAATGTTGTCAATCTGTCTTTGTGTGAGTGTGAGTGTGTATATCTGCCCCGCCCCCACTCTCCCCGCCCCCTCTATCAATTCAAACACAACGAAACCGAATGAAACGAAATTTGGTACAGAGGTAACACAAGCAAATGGTACCTCAGTGTCATGTTTTATATCGCCGTCATCTTTACCAAAACTGAATGGCGGCCACTCAAACGTTCAAAACGTAAAATCATATTACGACTCAACTAATCGTCCGATCTCTACCAAATTTGGTAACAACATACCTTCTTACAGGATGCGTCTTGTGCCCAAATTACAAGGTCATCAGCCGTACCATTTCATTATGGTGGCGTGTGGCTTATGCAAGCATTATCATCAATACATTAGGGCACACCAATTCCGATCATCGAACCGAGGGTGAATTAAGCTATCCTAAAGGACGTGACGCGTTGGTTATTATGAATTTATTTTATATAATATTATACTAACAGTGACTTAAAAGAGCTGAGCCGTCTCTGTCACATGACAAGATGGCAGCGGACCTCTCGTAACTGATCTATATTTCAGTAGTTTGAGTAAGTTGCATGTGATATAGCCTACTGATAGAAATAATATAAACTTTGTATGAAATGGATTATAATATAGATGTACTGCACTGAAGAAATCGTTTATTTCAAGTAATTATTTGCTAACACGTTGTATCTAATTAGATTGATAACACTGAAATTTTATGGACATGTTTGGTTGGCTCTGTAGTAAAGTGTTGATATCTCACGCGGTCGGCTAGGATTCGAAACCTACTAGAGTTAGCTTATTGCTTGAATTCCCTTATATTAATTGTTATATAACTACTAAGACGTCATTAAATTAAGCGTTATATTGTGCATTTTAAAATGGAAAATTTAATTTAATTTAATTTAATTTAATTCAATTAAAAGTCTGGGCTGTAGAAACTGGATGTTGAAGGCACCTGAAACCATATTGAGCAGAGGTGTTCGCTCACAGAATGTGCATATCGTCGTTACCTAGAAGATCTTGAGAATATATCGCGCTTTCTGAGAGGAAGCAGTGTTAATATAATCTCAGACCAGAAATTACTGAGGTAGAGTGGGTGGCTTTGTAAATGCCTGGCCTCCTGAAGTATATTACAATCTTGTAATAGTTCAATTTCTTGCCAAGACCGCGCTCCGATGACCTTCAGTGACGTAAAGAGGAGTGCACAGTTCCTTGTTTAAGGTCGGAGGTCGATCCTTGCTTACTAATGGCTCCTACCAAGTTCTAGGGGATCACAATATGTCTCCAAATTCTCCCCATCATGTCTAGCTTATGAGCTCACCAGAGAGACTTTCTACATAGAGAACCTGGCCTCAAGCTACTACTGCCACTAACAGCACATTATGTGACACTACTATCTGAACGGGAAAGGAAAAAGAGCCAGATCTGGGACGGCTTTTACACCACATATGCGATGATGTCACATGATTGGGAGAGGACATCCTACGATCTCAGGCATATGGCAGTACATGGTTTCCACTTCAGGCTCTGCCGGACTAAAGACTACCACGATCCAAATTCTACGTACATAGGCCTATGCGATCTCTGTGAGTGTTTCTGTCACAGATACCACGTACTTACATGCGAACAAAGGAAGAAATCGCTAACTCAATTTTTCTGCGAGTGAACGTTAAGAACATTATTTCTATGTATTTCTATGCCCATTCATGCGCAATTCTCTGTTTATTTAATACGTCAGATCCGGATACGTAAATGTCCTAGCCAGGGAAACCTTTCTGATTGAGGACTTAAGAATGCAACTGCGTCAAACTGTACTACAACGGACATTCAATTATAGTCTACTCCTTGATAAGGACTAAGAGTTATAACTATACTCATACATCGTATGCCTTTTAGTGCCGGGAGTGTCCGAGGACATGTTCGGCTCGCCAAAGGCTGTAGCTGCTTCAAGCGGACACCCCTAGGGTGAGCTACAAGTTCCGTTCAATTTCAAGTAGTTTCAACTTTCGCTACCAGATGTCACTGATACCTAGTAGTGAACATTGGAACTTTGATAGAGCGTCCCAACGAAATCTAACCTAGAAATTTAGCTTCACACAAGTTTAGACTGTGGACTACATGCCATAAATCTATGACATGGGTTTGAAAGTCATATAAGTCAACTTACCTTAGCATCCTCTCATCACCATGAAGAATTTCACGTTGCTATCAATAATAGTTTCGAAGATACTGAATGCGGGTAAAATATTACGCACTGTCGCCATGTTGGATTGGTGAAATTTATTAAAATTTGTAAGGGTCGCTCGAGATCAGATTAGATAGTAGTAAGTTCTTGTCGAGTTTTATTGAAATCACTCCAGCATTTTAGCTTTTATTTGGGACACACACATACATAATTTACTGGCATACATACACACATAAACACAGACAAAAGGTAATCTCATAATCCTATCTATACTAATATATCAAAATGTAGTGGTGTCTCTCTGTTACACGCAAAAACTACCCAACTGATTAGGCTGAAATTTTGCATGAACATAGGACTATTGCCGTTTCGAAATATAGCATATTCGTCTGATTTTGGCCATTTTAGGCTTTCGGGCAGGATAAAATAGACAAAATATCGAAGTTTTCGTAGATACATCCCATTTTATACCCCTCAGAGTGAGAAGAAATTCTACAATTATAGCTTAAATAATTTTGTGTTTCGTGCTTTCATACTTAATTTTATTGTGATATGGGGACCGAAACCATACCGACTTTTGAAGTCGATTTTTATATTGACAGGGACACCTTTTTTTAGGGAGGGTTTCACACTGTAGCCAACATTAGGACTTCAATCCTTAATATTATATTGGATATACTGTGCCCGTCTGTACACCTGGGATGGACAAGCGACCACATGCGAGGCAGCATGAGCACAGTGTGAGCACGAGATCTGATCTCAGGGCGTCCTGGGCCGGGCTAGGTATTTAATACACACTGCACCCTTGCTACCCGTACAGGATGAGGAACGACTCACAACTCAACATAAAGTGAGAACACAGATATTGAGATAAAACCAATTCAGCGGCTTCGGTGGCGTAGTCGGTAGCATGCTGAGCTTCTATGCCCAAGATAGCGGGTTCAAACCCGGCCGAAGCCGTCGGATTTTTTAAGAGCGTTAAAAATCCCTCAGTATGCCTTCCTTCGGAGGGGAAGTAAAGCCGGCGGTCCCATGTCATAGATTTATGGCATGTTAAAGAACCTTCCACTAATTACACCTGTGTGAAGCTAAATTGGATAGGTTAAGAATGTAAACAACGCTCTTAGGTTTCTACGTTCGTTGCCAAGAGCCGACTGCGGTGGCGTCTAGTAGCTAAGTTATGAACGTGGCCTAGTAGTCGTTGACGGTGGCGCTTGGCGGCAAAAGTAGGGACAATTTGAAAAATTCAAAGTTGCAGTATGCACTTAAATTAAAACACAGATAACACACACTAATACAGTCATCACAATTAACACTGGTTATCAGACAGATTCTACACACACCCAAAGTACACGGGGCTACATGACCGCGTTGTCGCAGCCCCTAAACTTAA
Organism: Meconema thalassinum; assembly: GCA_946902985.2. Lineage (NCBI taxonomy): Eukaryota > Metazoa > Arthropoda > Insecta > Orthoptera > Tettigoniidae > Meconema > Meconema thalassinum. The sequence continues at coordinate 1,714,682,007 of OX336388.2, read as the reverse complement.
GAACCAACCAACCAACCAAAACCAATTCACCAAATTTTATTTCTAAATAAACTGCCTGATGGCAACAAGAGGAAAAAAAGCAATAAGCATCACTTCCCTTGATGACGAAATAACTGCACAGCATTCGATTATGCAACTCCATCTCGGAAAAACATAGTCTCTAGTTCATAGGTTTGACTATGGTTGATTTATAACAATCATTTTTACCCTATACAAGCGAGATTGCATAACCTCCCAGACCACACACACAAAAACATCTAAACCTGACTTAAATGATGCAGTTCATAATTAATTGTCCTGTACTCAAATATATTATTTACAGAATTTCGACGATATTTCACACACGCATTTCACTGTTCTTTTATAACGTAATTATTATGGGTTTGGAATACACCATTTAGAATAGCACTTAACGGCACAGCATATCAGATGGCATAAACTTGACACGTGGACATTACCAAATGATTTAAACTCAAAATGACAATAATAATAATAATAATAATAATAATAATAATAATCTGTAGGCTTCACCTAATGTGGCCGGTAATATCTGGTTGTACTTTTCATAATTCCAAGCTTTAATTAGAAGATAGATAACACTGAACACTAATTATACACTAGCCGTCACAAGAATCGGCATAACATTTGACGTGACGTCATTATATTCTTAAACAAACCAATGACCAATATGAATTTATCTTATGGGAATTCTATGTTATTGGACAGACATTGGAAGCAATTAATACCATTATGGGACAGGATATCTATCACTCCCGCATAAATCCCAGTTTATTATCGAAGCAAATAGTACCATTATGGGACAGGATATCACTCCCGCATAAATCCCATTCATCAGAGGACCAAAACCTCAAACCACCTGAGCTAAACTCAGAAAACACATAAGTGAATCGGGGAAAAGTCAAGTATCCCAACACTATTCCACTTAGAAGTAGAATTATTAGGCTTCGTTTCAAGAATGTCCAATAGTATCTAAAGATCATGAGATCCATACACTTAAACAATTTAACAATTGGTTTATAATCATATCATAATTTATCAATTATTTTCCTCATGGAATATTACACTCATTATTATTTATTGAAATTCAGTGTTCCTCCAACATAAATTTGTAAAGATTTGATTATTATTATGGAATTTGAAAATACTCTTTTGATCATCAAAACCTGTTAAAAATTGTGTAAATGCTTTCAATGTGTCATAATCCTGTGCCTTTTATGCAAATTGGGTGGGACATCCTGTATTATTATTATTATTATTATTATTATTATTATTATTATTAAATAATGAAATTTTGAGGATCCACCTCACCTACAAGTCCAAGCAATAAATCAAAGTATTCGCCTGGCATAATATGCAACCAATATAATATAACGAAGATTAATGACGACTAGGGAAGTTAACGGATTATAACGGAAATTATGGAAATTCATGGCCCAAAAATAAGATTCACATAAGTCGGAAGGCTTCTAGATGTTCTGTGGGGGAGGATCATCCCTCGGTGCGGGTCAGACATTGGCACCACGGACCCGTGATGGCTGCACACTAGGGAAGAGTCGTATCCCAGCATTTGCCTCATGCTGCCTTCATATCCACAGGAATATGCCCAAAACAGGCATCGCTTCTGGTACCCCATCCGGCAATCCTGGTATCGCTCGCCTCACATAGCGACTCTCTAGCCGACTATCATGTTGGAACAGTTGGGTAGTGACTTCATAATCGTATGGGGTCGTTCTGGACTCCTCCACAAACGCACACTCGGCATGTCGATATTATAGTCCACAGTTTTTGAATATACAATTGTTCGGACTGTCTCAATTATAATCAGTGAAATATTACGTGGCTTGATAATATTAATAATAACAATATCCATGTGCCATAATGTCTCAGATATGCCTGGTCTATTTCAAGCACGACGTTTTCCACAATATGACATTGAATAAGTTCTTATGGTCGCTCACAATCACTTCACAGTTTGACATAATTCTAGTTCATAAATTTGACATAATTCCAGTTCATAAATATCACGTATTGGGTGGAAGTTAACAGACAATCAAATTATCAGTCAATTCCGTGTAAACAAGCCCATATCCACATACCTTTAATTCTTCCAATATTCCCGTAATGATAAATTTTCACAAGCACATGAATAATAACAATAATACTAACTTGTGGAGCGGCTTCGGTGGCGTAGTCGGTAGCATGCTGAGCTTCTATGCCCAAGATAGCGGGTTCAAACCCGGCCAAAGCCGTCGGATTTTTAAGAGCGTTAAAAATCCCTCAGTATGCCTTCCTTCGGAGGGGAAGTAAAGCCGGCGGTCCCATGTCATAGATTTATGGCATGTTAAAGAACCTTCCACTAATTACACCTGAGTGAAGCTAAATTGGATAGGTTAAGAATGTAAACAACGCTCTTAGGTTTCTACTTTCGTTGCCAAGAGCCGACTGCGGTGACGTCTAGTAGCTAAGTTCTGAACTTGGCCTAGTAGTCGTTGACGGTGGTGCTTGGCGGCAAAAGTAGTAACTATTTGAAAAATTCTAAGTTACAGTCTGTAGGCTACTTAAATTAAAAAACAGATAACACACACTAATAGAGTCAACACAATTAACACCGGTTATCAGACAGATACACCCCAAGTACACGGAGCTACATGACCGCGTTGTCGCAGCCCCTAAACTTAAGAACCAACTAACCAACCACTAATTTGTGGTGAAACACAACGGCAATTTCCCTTCCACGCACTGGTATGAAAATGAAACTATGTTTCCGACATACAAGCAGAGTAACGTGGAGATGTCACTTTAAGTATTTTATAATAGAGGCCTAGCCTCTCCAAGTATTTCCGCAGTATTACGACGGCGTAACGTCACACGAGCCTCCGTGGCTTAGGCGGCAGCATGCCGGCCTCTCACCGCTGGGTCTGTGGTTCAAATCCCGGTCACTCCATGTGAGATCTGTGCTGGACAAAGCGGAGGCAGACAGGTTTTTCTCCGGGTACTCCGGTTTTCCCTGTCAACATTTCATTCCAGCAACACTCTTCACTATCATTTCATTTCATCTGTCATTCATTTAATCATTACCCCATAGGAGTGCGTCAGGCCTCGGCAGCCGGCACAGTCCATATCCTCGCCGCTAGATGGGGGCTTCATTCATTCCATTCCTGGCCTGGTCGGAGACTGGAAGCAGGCTGTGGATTTTCAACGTCACACGAACCATAACAGGTGAGCACCACTGATCCAAGCTGATCAATACTGACTGAATGCTGCTTTGGCCTTCCAAGACCTGGCTTTTATACCATATCAAGGTCAAATATCGATAGATCTTAGGCTTTCGTGGCTGGTGTCTAGTTTATTATCTAGATTTGAGGATGGAGCCGCGTCATAAATCGGTGAATGGTGCCCGACGTTTCGGCAGTCATTGCAGCAGCTTTTTTTTTTAATCATGGGTACGTGTTCGTGTGTATACAGAGCACCCATGATTAAGGCTGCTCCATCCTGAAAGTCTAGATAATAAAATTTCAGGAAGTGTTCTAATCTGTTTTGTGTCAAATTGGTTTCCAAAAATTAACGATGGGAAAGAAATATAGTAAAAAAATAAGTACCAAAAGAATAAGGCAGGTAAGAGATATGCTTTCATTAATCAGAGCGGAAGTTAAAAATAGTGTTGTACTTAAAAATCATTTTTTGACTGAGCACTTGATTGAATTCACCTCTCAACCACAGCGTTACCAACTTATCGAATGAGTGGATCGGCATAAAAAGTGCCGGCCTGTCTGTTTTGCGGCTTGAAGAGCGACACAAGTCATGTTAGACAAACAGCGGCTCCAGAGAGCAAAATTCAAGTCAAACAAACACAGATGTTGGGTTGGGCTCGATGCTGAGATCCTCAGGTCTCTGGCAGCCACTGGACTAGTCGGCTAGCCGCATCGCAAACCCAACAGCTCGAGAGTTTGTCCCTCTTGAACTATTGTATGAAACAATATATTTCTTGAACCATTGCAAGAAACAAACACAGATGTAGGGTTGAGCTTGATGCTGTGATCCACGGTTTGCGGAGGCAGCCACTGGAGTAGTCAACTCATCGCATCACGAACTCAACAGATCGAAAGTTTAAATCTTTCTTGAGCTATTGCATGAAAACACACAAGGTGTCGACATCATTCAACATCCTTTCAGCTTCCCACACATCCCCAAGTGACATGTTTACGTCGTTAAGCTGGAAATACTGCCTGATTGCCGATACTATTTAATTTCAGGCTACTTTCTGTCTTTCCGTTGACTCATAAAATGCAGTGAACTGCTGTATGCCATGTGGTCCTGCACAGGCAGTCGCATCTCATAAAAACTGGAGATGCTAACAGATTTAAATAAATAATATGCAAGAAAAATATACAAAGTGTAATGTTGTTATGTTTGTGCATACAGTAAGTGTCCTAAATTTAATGTCTCTGTAAATTTTTCGTGTTAAAAAAGTCCGAAATGGTTTTATAATCAGAATAGGCCTACGCAGTGGGACAGAAATTGTTTGCATCGTAAAGAATAACTCTTTTAGAGTATTCTGTCTTGGATGTTTTATGCTCGTCTAAAACAGAAATAAATAATCTTATGCCTAAGTTTCTTTCAGTCTCTCTTACTTTCTTATTCAAGTAATCAATACTCATTCCACAAACAATTAACAGAAATACTCGCACCTAAGTTCTTTTGATTCATAATTACAGTCACCTCAATAGTCCTCCTTATTTGGGACTCATTCTGTGGCCTTGGGGTACATATTGATACTTCAAACCTAAAGGTCCTGGGTTCATTTCCCGGCCCTGCCACTCTCAAAAATTATCGTCTGAGGATTGGAACGGAGTACATTTGGCCTTGGGGGACAAAACTAACAAAAGGTGGGTTTGATTCCCACCTCAATTTTCCTAGAAGTAGTTTTCTGTGGTTCCTAACTTAAGGCCACGGCCGTCTCCTTCGATATACTATACAAATAGTAGACTAAAAAGATGACAAATTGGCTTTCATGGCCACTAATTATACTCCAACAGTTTTTATTTTCCGTGTTGGGAACCTCTACAGGAAGAAAACAAGTAGTTCCGTGAAGAACTAAATAGCCTATTTTCATACATCCATTTAAAGCTCCCCGGCTATTAAAAGGATTTTTCATGTGATGTATACTAAATAGCTCTTCATACACGACCTATGTCTCCACCAACACCATTGCTTTGAGAAAGTATGTTCAGTATCGGTGAATAAGACTCCTCCCGCGAGATGGCATCTTTCTGTAGAGTGTCACAGCAGTTTAATTTAAGAAAAGTCAAGCGCACGGCTTCTATGATTTACGAAAAGTAAGCTACCGTACAGTATTTAGTGCCATTAGATTATGATTATTAAAACAACCCAACATACGAATCCTTTCTTCAATTGCTTGAATAGGGCACGAGAAATAAATTTAAAAAATTTCGAACTGATAACATCTTGAATTTTTGAAAACAATTGAACATGAGATGTCTATTACTGTAAGCTCTGAATAACAATTAGCTATTCTTAGCATCACTGTTCTTGGGTGACTAAATCACTAAATAAATCATTTGTAATATTTGAAAATCACTTGGCCACCATGTTGTTTCTGTGTTCCTCGGGATTTGGAAAGTCACATATATGTACCTAGTCACACGTCCTCTATCACCATACAAAATTAAGTTGGATTGCTTAAATAGTTTCGGAGATATTGTGAACCGGTGGGATATATTGTATGGTTTCCATGTTGGATTGTTTTATATATAGGTTATACAACTATATGCCAGCAGATGAATATTCTAATACGAGTTCATTATACCAACCTACATTTCTATTACTTGATTATGGCACGAGAACTTTTAAAAAATAAAAATTTTCCAAGCCGCCATTCTCAACTGCTCATAAAATTCCATTAAATTAACTTAGACGTCAGTATATTAAGGATTGTATGAAGATATACCGTGCCAGGTAGTAATAGATTCGTATCTATTGAGAACCGCCTAAATATTTCGGATGGTCGCCATGTTGGATTATTATATATGTAAACCATAGAGTTATGTACCATTACATGAAGATTATTGCGTAGGTTCATTTTTCAAACGTTCACTTCGATCACCTGATTAGGACAGATGAAATACAAATTTAATTTCAAAATTTCGCACAGCCGCCATATTGGGTTCATGAAAACAATTGATTGTAATTAGACCCCAGTAGATTAAATTCCGCATGAACATTTGCCGTACCAAGTTTCATTCCGCTCGGATGATTAAATCGCGAGTAAGTTTCATTTGAATATTTTTACTTTCGCTTGACCGCCATGTTGGTATTGTGTTCACCAGGTTAATAAAAGTTCCATAGGTCGAGTTATGTTAATAGCCCTTATCAAAATTTCAGTTTAGTTGCTGTAATATATTCGTATATATTGAGAGCCATCAAAATATTTCATATGGTCGCCATGTTGGATTGTTATATACTCATATATAGGCCATAGAGTATGTACCATTAGATGAAGATTAGTACGTAGGTTCATTTTTCAAACTTTCACTTCGATCGCATGATTAGGACACAATAAATAAAAACTTAAATTTAAAAACTCCACACAGCCGACATATTGAGGTTATGTAAACAATTGAACTAAATTAGATGTCAATACATTACAATGTGTATAAACATTTGCTGTACCAAGTTTCACTGCGCTCGGATGGTTAAATCGAGAGAAAAGTCTATTTAAATGTTTTAACTTCGCTTGGCCGCCCTGTTGGTTTTGTACTTAAGCAGGTTTTTGAATGCCACATACAGTAGGTGAATTTCTAGTAGTACCCTTTATCACCGTACAGATTTTCAGGGTGATACCTATCTGATACCGTTGTTGAGATATAGAATGCTCGTGAAATACTTCGCACGGCTGCCAAGTTGGATTGGTATTAAAATTTGAAAGGCACGGTCGAGGTCGGACGAGGTAGAAGTATGCACTTACCGAGTTTGATTGAAATCGCTTCGACCGTTTAGATTTTTTAGGGACACACACACACACAATCACACGGACAAAGGGTGATCTCATAAGTTGTTTTTGATTCATACGTGAAAATAGGCTAAATAGACGATCCCATCAACAAAACGGTCTTCCACCCCAAACTAATCTATGAAGGTGTAGCTATTATTGCTGTGATACACTTAAGCTAAAAGTTCTAAACTACATCCTCTGTCTGAAAAGTTCGGTGAATGGGCTATATTACGAACGGATTGTTGGCTTACCTGAAACAGCCGTTACTGTCCGTCGAAATAATCCCCGTGGATGGTTATGCACTTCTTAGAACGACTGAACAAGTCCTGGAAACTCCTGACATAGTCTTCTTTAGGAATAGCCTTCAGTTTGGGTCGTCAAAAACTCTAAATTGAAAGCAAGAGAGAAGCGTTAATTTATGCAACCTGCCTTGCACACCTGATAGACGGGCGGCAGTGAGAAGGGTGAATTTCTGCAACCTAACGTGCACACCTGCTGGACGGGTGGCAGTGAGAAGGGTGAATGTTCCGTGGAATGGAATGGTCCGGAAAACCATCGTCACGGGTGACGAGACCTGGTGCCTGAGGCAAGACCTCGAAGGCAAGCGTCAAAGTATGGAGTATCGGGGTCCAGAGTCGCCGAAAAGCCCTGAAGGTTTTCGGACATTTTGGACATCCAACGAAATGTGACTGAAGGCTATCCCTCAGGAAGACTATGCCAGGACTTGTACAGCCGTTCTAAGAAGTGCCTAACCACCCACGGGGATTACTTCGAAGGATAAGCCAACGATCCGTTCGTAATATGGACCCATTCACCGAATTTTTCAGACAGAGTGTGCTATAGAATAAACTAATATGCGGAAATGACCTAATAATAATAATAATCCTTTAGTTTTCTCCTTTTTCAATAGTCCATAAAATTATATCTTATTCACATGTAATTTATTTCAGGTTATTTTTTCACATATTCCAGTAATTGGAATTATTTTGTGTTGACCGACTGAATAGTTAATAAGGCAATATTGAAAAATGGCTTCAAAGCTGTAATTTTTTAAGGATGTATCTTTGTGTACTCGCTACATAAAAAAAATCAACCCCTGGCACTATCCAGCCCATGACGGGCTAAGGCCGACCAAGCGACCGCTGCCCAGCCATTTGGCCTGCAGATATTGGGGTGACGCGTGATCAGCGCGTCGGGTCCCCTCGGCCGTTAATCTTGGTATTCGTGATCGGGGCGCTGTCTCACTGTCAGACAGCTACTCTATTGTCCTCACGAGGCTGAGTGCACCCCGTTCCAACCCTCACGTCAGTTTTAAAATCCCTGACGGAGCCGGGGATCGAACCCGGGGCCTCCGGGTGAGAGGCAGGCGCACTACGTACTCGCTACATGGACAAGATAAACGCCACATTACAATAGGCCTCCTGTTTAAACAGCAACGTTTGAATTAGAATCATAAATAACAAAAAACAAACAAAAAAGACAACATCATACCTGAAGTTCGTCACAATACTAAGTCATAAATCATAAGTCATGAAGAGCCCTGCGCGGATAAACAAAAGGTTATCTGCATCCGCCCCGCATCCACATGACATTGTTCCGCATTCCCACGTTTGTTATCCGAATCTACTGGCATTACAATAATCCTTTTAATTAGATAAAGCATAAATTACTAAAGCAACATTCTTAGACATTTGAGGAAAAAGTCATTCCCTTAGACTGTATATGTCATGTGCTATGTTGAAAATGAATGTTACACAGCCAGAATTGCAAACCGTTCCTGTTCGGAGTATTAATTATGATCAATGACATAATTTGAATGAGATTAACTTAAATCATCTTTTTACATTTGTCATGAAAAAAAACATAACAGAAAAATATGATACCGGTATGTCATAAACATCCGGGTCCTAATAATGAAGTTAAACAAATTCGGATTGTATTCTAGAAACTATCCACAAATTCTCTCCAAACATTATCCGCAGCTTATCCGTTATCCGCCCAGCCATGGAAACTACATCCGCATTGCATAATAATTTGCAGGTTTATCCGCGGATATCCACATCTGCGCAGGGCTTTAATGATAGGTTCACATACTCAAAATACAATAACGCAACTATAGAAGTGACTCAAACCAACTGAGCATTAACATCTGAAGATAAGATTGACATGTAACACAAGTTTCTACAAACTTTTGTGATCTAACGATTGGATATAATATACAGTATTTGTACATAAGTCAAATACATAAACATCGTGCATTATCTAAGCCTGAGTGAGCAGGATCTGATCGTAATCGCGTGACGATCGAACCATGTCATCCAATAAAGTATTCCCCACCTATTTTGTACATAAAATCGTGTTATTTTGTTATAAATATCTCATGTAATATTTCTTTCACGTGCTGAGCAGTCACTTCATGTCATGGAAATGCGGATGCTGCGAAAATCATTAGACATTTCTCTGCTCGACCATATCCCCAACACAAAAATTCGACATATAGCTGGCGTGGCTCCAATCAATGAGAAAATACAGGAATAGAGAATCCGTTGGTATGGACACGTTGTCCGTTCACCACAAAGTTCAGTCATCGGCTCTGCCTACCATCTAACGGTCGACGGCCAGAGACAGCGTGGGAGACCAAAATTGCGGTGGCTGGTCTCTATTAACGCAAATTTACGATCATGAAACTTGAAATCACGGGAAGCATTAGATCGCATGAAATGGCGTGCATTGATCCAAAAAGCGGACCCCGTTCCTACGGGATGACGCTAAGAAGAAGAAGAAGAGGAAGAAGAAGGGTGTTTAAATACTTGTTTTCCCGCCTAATATAATTGGGCACAATTTGTATTGACCGACTGAAAAGCTTTCTATAATCTAATGTTAGTGTAACATTTATATTTGCTAACAATATAGGGAAGGACATTCATGCCAGTTCTGTCCATATTTTAGTTTTTTTTTTAAATGCATGTTTGAAATATTTTTTCTTTATTTCAAAATGAACCACAATGGAACGTACTGGCTATTTCTGAAGCTCTTTAATTCGTAATCCTCCTCATGCACTTAATACTGTTAATGAACACACATTAGACCAGTTTCACGTGTTACTGTGTGTACTACCTGTGTCACTTCCGGACACGCCCCGGGGGTTCCCAGAATGCCCTGGCCCTCGCCTCGCGCGGGAGTTTATAAACCGCGGCGCCCTCTGTGCTCCAGTATATAAAAAGCGGGAAGAAAATAAATAGTGGAGTCGTTCAGTACCTGGATCTCCCAGTCTCTCTCGTGAAATGTTTATGCATCGTCAATCTCTACAAAACTCAGCAAAAGGACACATAAAGAATTACAGATGTAGACAGAGAAAACAAAATGTTTGAATCACACATGCTTTGTTTTATGATCCACGATAAAACTCTCGATGGGATAAAACAGATGAAGAGAAGCGTTTGATGGTGCTTCATTCCGCCATAGTCGGCAAATCCTACTTTTCTACTGCCTCATGGAGATAATAAGAGATTTAATCTTCATTATTATTATTATTATTATTATTATTATTATTATTATTATTATTATTATTATTATTATTATTATTATTATTATCAACAGTTTTCAAATACGTTTATAAATTTAAATAAAAGATGCCCCATAACAGGTCTATGCGGTACTAGAAGTAGCCTACCGTTTCGTGTTTAATATGTTGATACTCCTCGTCGGGATATATACAATACAGAGTACAGCGCAGTATATTGTTGTACAGTACTATGGAATAACTTTCGTCTAAATCTGATATCGCAATCTCGATAGGCACTTTGTTACGGAATTAACAAAACTTTTATTTTATTTCCCTTGTTCTTCTCTTGTTTTCCATTTCTTCTTCTAGGTTGTCAATGTGCAGTTAGTTTTAGTTGTAAGTTTGTAGTTAAGAGTTACTTATTATACCCATTTTCACGATCCTCCAAACCATTAGGGGCGATAACCCAGATATAAGGCCCCTTAAAAAAACAATTATCGTCATCATCATCATCATAAAACATTTCATGTGTGAAGTGTAATCTGAGACTCTCGGTACGAAACTAATGTAGCTACACACATCATCTTCCGTGAAGAAAAATGAATGTTATTCAGTCGAAGACCACGACTTGATAAGTAAAACAAAAGTTTGGTGCTTTTCGGTCGGTCAACACGAATGCATCCAAAAGAGTTAGGTTATACCCTAATCCTGAAAAAAAAGATATGAGATTAATGAATAACTTACATTAGGTTGACCAGTTTCGATCGTCAAGCGATCATCATCAGATCCATTACACTTAGAATATAAAATCTATGTCTGAAAATACGGGTGAAAATATTTACAATACGTACACTTATTTAGTTGCAGTAATGGTAATGCAACTCGTCGGTATTTGTTAGTTGTAGTCTATATGATGTTTTGGTGAGATGATAAAAGTGGTGATAGAACTCCGGAATTTGTCTATTTGGAGTGACTATGTGGTTGTTGTGAATGGTCAATTCTGATTGTACTGTATTGTGCATGCTACTTATCTGGTTAGAGGTCTTGTGCAGTCCAGCAGCGAGCAACAACCACATAGTCACTCCAAACAGACAAATTCCGGAGTTCTATCACCACTTTTATCATCTCACCAAGATGTTGTATTACCATTACTGCAACTAAATAAGTGTACGTATTGTAAATATTTTCACCCGTATTTTCAGACATAGATTTTATATTCTAAGTGTAATGGATCTGATGATGATCCCTTGACGATCGAAACTGGTCATCCTAGTGTATTCATTAGTCTCATGCAATTTTTTTCAGGAATAGGCTATAACCCAACTCTTTTGGGTACCGGTACATTCGTGTTGACCGACTGAAAAGCAGCAAACTTTTGTTTACTAAGGCAACACTGAAAAATGGCTTCAAACCTCATAATGACTTGATAAGTACCGACAGTAGTGGCTACGCTGGCTAAAGCGCAGTGTTAGGTCATGGGGCCAAGCTCTCTGCTGACTCGGTAGACGCGTGGGTTCGAGCCCCACCGTCGGCCGTCCTTGAAATGGTTTTCCGTGGTTTCCCATTTTCAACACCAGGCAAATGCTGGGACGGTACCTTCTGACAGGCCACGGCCGCTTCCTTCCACATCCTTCTCCAATTTCATTCACCTTAATCAATTCCATCTCTCATCCCGTCGCGCAGGTCGCCCACGGGCGTCGAATAGAAAGACCTGCACTAGGTCTCTGAGGAGACCACACGAAAGAAAAAAAACTTGATAAGTGACACAATTACAGTATTACCTGAGTGACAATCTACCGCGTTTGTCAAGGGAAAACAGTAGGAACGACAATAACAACAAACAAATGGATGTATACAGTGCGCATTCATCGCGCCAGAGGTCTTCTTAGTTATAGCTATCAAGTTGAGCACGTATAGAAGAAACAAGTCATCACAATAGCGGTGAAGAACGATTAAGTTTGAGCGCTAATATTTCTTGTACTACGGAACAAGACACGTGGTGTGGCAGCTAGCATGCTTGACTGTCGCCCCGGAGGTATGGGTTCGATTCCCGGATTTGCCAAGAAATTTAATTCTGGTATGAGGGCTGGAACGGGATACACTCAGCCTCGCGAGGCACAAAAAGAGAAGAGGGGAGCTCGATTCCCACCTCAGCCATCCTGGAAGTGGAATTCCTTGCTTTCCCACTTCTACTCTAGGCTGGGATGGTTCCTAACTTAAGGCCACGGCCGTCTCCTTCCCAATCCTCACTTGACTTTTAAATACACACACTAATACAGCCATCACAATAAAACATGTTATCAGACAAATTCCACACACAACGAAGTACACGGGACTACATGACCACGATGCCGGAGAATCCCCTAAATAAATCAACAACAACAACAACAACTAAGATATCTTGGACGCTGCAAAAGGCATTATTGTTCTAGCTAACATCACTTAAAAGGCAGTGCCATATTTTTTTTGAAATATTCTGTATATCAGTTGCTATCATGAAGAAAGATATTTATGCTGGCAGTATCCCGTCATTATAAAAATCCTTTGCCCAATCAGTTTATTTGTTATACATTAAGCTGGGTTTTCCTAGGCGCGGAAGCGGAGAGCGGAGTCGGCTCTCCTCTGGTCATATGTAATTTTAATGGTACTGTTATCCTAGAAGAGGAGCGGACCGCCGCACATTGGGTCAAAATCAAAATCTAGGGGGACAAAATTATTTTTACGTTTTAATCGTGAATTTAGAGTGAAAGCAACGTATATAATTTGTTTACTTCATAATAAACATCAGTTAAGACCTTTTTAAGCTACGTTTACACATGCAAGAAATTGTATATGACTAGGAGTTGGATAGAGCATTCAGGTATCTCTTCAGAAAAATTTTCTATCCCTGATTTACTTTTCACAAAATCACAAAGATCCACTTTTGACATAATTTTCGAACACAGTGCTTCAAACAGTTGTAAACGTGTGAGAACTGGTTGCGCGGCATCTTCTAAAACTTAAAATAACTAAGTAAGTTGCAAAAAGATGCAAAAAATCTTATAACAGGCGTAAACTGCAAGACTTTATATACATTTTAACATTAAGTAGAAAGTGACGCAGAGTGACGCGACATACTAAAAATCTAAGTGAAAATATAATTTTAAAAATAATAGTTAAATATTATATAATGCAAATATAGCTAAAATTACGTAACAATTACGCCCATTAATAACTGAAATACGTTACAAAGATCATACCTTCAGCTGCATGTTCCATCTTAAAGCATTACACTAACCACAAAGACAACCAAACCACAGCCACTTACATTCACCCTCCAATTCAGACTGCTCGAACAGTGGTGACAGATTTACACTAAGATGCCTTTATATCCCAGAATAGTGAGCGGCAATTATATGAGAACGCTGTAGAAGTAATAAATTTGATTTTTAATTATGAAAATAAATAATTTTGTCCTCCTAGATTTCGATTTTGACCCACTGTGCGCCGCTGGACGAGCGGAACTCGCTCCTCCGCGTTCCTCTGCTCCGAGAGCAGACGAGTCCGCTGTCGGCTGGCGGAGTGACTGGACGTCTGTACAAGTTGTGTGTAGTTTTATTCAATTGTGTCCCTTGTGTGTTTAGTATAAAGTGTGTGCACCATGAGTGTGTGTCGGTTTACTGCTTCCGAAGATGAAGAACTCATTGAGTTGGTTCATGGTCATCCTATAATATGGAATCTAATAGAGAAAGAATATAAGAATGTTGTGAAGAAAGATGTCATATGTCACTTGTACATTTTCGATCCTTCACTATATGCAGTAGTAACTCTTCCTCCTCCTCCTCTTCCAAGTGTAATAAAATAAAAAGTCTAGATTCCACGTCCATATCGACCTCACCTTATCACTCCTATTTGTAGTATACAAATGAGCAACCGTTCCACTCTCCGCCAGAGGACAAGTCCTCGTCTAGGAAAACACAATTCAGCTAGCTGATGACTCACGAGCGGAGAGCCGACTCCGCTCTCCGCGTTCCGTTATCCGCTTCCGCGCCTAGAAAAACCCAGCTTTAGAGAGACCATCTCGTGGTTTAGCGGCTAGCGTTTTTGACTGTCACCCCGGAGTTCCTGATTTGATTCCCAGCTCTAGCAAGTAATTTTAATTCTCGTACGAGGGCTGGGATGGGGTACACTCAGCCTCGTGAGGCAAAACTGAGAAGAGGAGGGCTCGATTCCCACCTCAGTCATCCTGGAAGTGGATTTCCGTGGTTTTCACACTTCTACTCCAGGCAAATACTGGAATGGTTCGTACAGTCACCTCCTTCTCAATCCCTCCAATTTACAAATACACACACTGGTACAGCTATCACAAAAACACAGGTTACTACATACAGTAAATTACACATACACATACACAAAATACAAGGGGCTATATGACCGCTAAAATAAGCACTATAACGATCATTAGAACACTTAAATTATCATCATTACCAAAATCTTAGTTTCTGAAGAAAATCGATCTTTTCCTTTCCTGCGGGCCTAGCTAGAACCACAGCTTCTCGTGCCTGTAGCTTAGTGAACAGGGTGTTGTGAGTGATCATCGTCGGTCCGATTTGACTAAAGCCAGGCTACTAATTGCTCATTTGCCCGTTCCGTGCCGGTAAATCCCTCCCCTGGTCGAGCGTCATTTGTCTTGGGCGGCCCGTCGTCACGTGTGCGCGCGCGGCTTCCCTTTGACAGAGCGCCTGCCTGCTTTCTGCTATACCCTACCTGCTCCGTTTCGTTTCGTTCCGTTCTGCAAATGGAACATTTCTGCCTGCTCTTGATTTTCTTTCTTAAATCCACAGCAGCTCCTCTTTAGACCGCCAAAGGAGAATTCTTCCCATTCCCTAGTAATTCACACTAAAACGTGCGAAATGGTCCTCCTTGCCGACCCCCGGAAGGAGGGCATGGAGTTACCAGGGGAATCAAGGGAAGTGCCTACCCTCGACTGACGGCCTTCCAGGACGTATATGCAGACGTGATCATTACGAGACTTTCACGACCCACACGGTAAAACCTACAATATTACAAATTGCTTCATACTCATTATAATCACACTCTGGGTTAAAAAATAAAAGGAAAAATTTCATTAGGTGATGTATGTATCGAACGAAGAAATATATATTTTAAGGGTAGGTCCCACAACGCATGCCTTAAATGATATGAGCACTCGTTCAGTATCGTAACTAGTGTTTTTTCTGGAGGGTGATGAGCTGGGTCTATTTAAATGAAAGCTAATATACGGTTCCAAAGTTTGAAAATCTCCTATCTACATTTTTTTTGGTGTTTAGTTTCATTAGCATTTGATACGCTGTGTTTGCACTTATCAATGTGCATATGATCGAAAATTATGAGTTTTGTTGTTTTTAATTAAGTTAGGTTTTCTTCAAGAAATCATCTGGCCCTCTCTATTTCCCAGCATTGTACTGTATTAGTACATTATGCAACGAGCCTATAATGGCAATGTCTTAATTACCATTATAGGCAAGTTGCATACGACTGTTTATGTTCGACGATAATTATAACTATTTTATGTTCGAACATAAAAAACAAAACAAAAAAAGTCAACCCCTGGCACTATACAGCCCATGACGGGCTAAGGCCGACCAAGCGACCGCTGCCCAGCCATTTGGCCTGCAGATATTGGGGTGACGCGTGATCAGCGCGTCGGGTCCCCTTGGCCGTTAATCTTGGTATTGGTGATCGGGGCGCTGTCTCACTGTCAGACAGCTACTCAATTGTCCTCACGAGGCTGAGTGCACCCCGTTCCAACCCTCACGTCAGTTTTAAAATCCCTGACGGAGCCGGGGATCGAACCCGGGGCCTCCGGGTGAGAGGCAGGCACGCTACCCCAACACCACGGGGCTGGCTGTTCGAACATATCTATTCATAAATATCTATCGATATTTTGCCAGTTCCATGTACTGAACAGAGCGCATGGGACGCAGAGAATACCTTGTATTTGACCATGGCCTCCTCAAATACCCCCAATATGGCACTAGCCACGCAGTGAAATTTAAAATAGAAGGCCGCGGAAGTCAGGCAGATGCAATGCTATCCTTATCTAATTGGTCACACAACTGTTTCCTGAGTTCTGATTGGTGGGAGAAACTGTTTCATAATGAAAAATAGTGTTATAATGACCCTCATTATGAACAGTTTTCTGACATATAATATTAACATTTCGACATCGTCGAACATGTAATAATATACAGGGTTATTGAACTAAGAGGGTCACCTCAAATATCTACGGAACCGTTTAAGATATCTTCATTTTGTTATCAAATTCTTAAATCAGATTAAAGGGCTCATAAAATACGGTCCATTTCGTCTCCAGCATATGTGTATTTACCGAGAAACAAGTAGCAAATTTGGCTGTTTAAATGGAACTATACTAATTTCACTCTCTAGAACAACTATGAATCAAGTGACAAGTTCAGTGATGTAGGTATTGGAGGTGACCCTCTTAGCTGAATGACCCTGTACTGTATAGCCTAAATAAACTACAGATTCCAACTAAAGTTTATTTTTAAACAGTTATACAACTTAACGTCGCCTCCGTAGCGTAGCGGTCAGCCACGGAGGTCCTGGGTTCGATTCCCGGCTCTGCCACGAAATTTGAAAAGTGGTATAAGGACTGGAACGGGGTCTACTCAGCCACGGGTGGCCCAAATGAGTAGAGGGGTTTCGATTCCCACCTCAGCCATCCTCGAAGTGGTTTCCCACTTCGTCTTCGGGCAAATGCCGGGATGGTACCTACTGTAAGGCCACGGCCGCCTCCTTCCCACTTCCTTGCCTATCCATCCCAATATTCTCCTCCCTTCCCATCCCTCATGAGGCCGCCTGGGCGTGGTGCTGATCACACCTCCTCAGTTGTATCCACTCCGACCAGATGTTCCCAGCTCTAGGACACTGCCCGTAGAGGCGGTAGTGGTGAGTTCCCTCGCTGAGTCCGTGGGAACCACCAACCTGGAGGGTAAAACCGATTTTTTTTAAATGACACTCGGATACTAACAGAATGACAAGTGGTGTATTTTAAGTGGTGGAACGGCGAGGTCGACTGCCCCTCGTGAAAAGTGTTTCCACCACCTTGACAGCTTTTTTTTCCCTTTTCAGCTATGGCTTTTGGTGCCGGAAGTGTCCGAGGACATGTTCGGCTCGCCAGAGTTAGTAGCTGCTTCTATGCGGACACCCATGGGGTGAGCTACAAGTATCATCGCGTGTTGATTGTTGTCTGAGGAGGAAAGTGTGAATGTAAGGACGAGAAATTGGAAGGTAGCGGCTGTGGCCTATAGTTAGGGGCCAACCCCGGCATTTGCCTGGAAGGGAGATGGGAAACCACAGAAGACCATCTTCAAGGTTGCCGGCGGGGGGGATTCGAACCTCCTCGCCTCCCGGATGTGAGCGTCTGCCTGCAGTCACGCCGTGACGACCACGGCTAACTCACCCGGTGCCGCTTTTGCGATCACAGCGTACGTATTGAGTTTCCTGTTCCATAGGTCCTAGATTCGTTCCTGGGATGGTTTTCAACTTAAAGCCATGGCCGCATCCTTCCCATTTCGCTCACTGCCACACTTCTGGCTAACTGAGCAGCTGACCATTTTGCTCATTCAGTAAGTAACGGTAAAATCTTTACGCGAGTGACATGAAATGCTTTCAACTTAGTAAGCCTAAACTTACATAATCCAATCATTAGTCATCAATCCGAAGATTGGTTTTATTCAAAATTAAAAACTTTAACAAATTTCATATTATGGTGTTTGAAGCCATTGTTCAGTGTTGCCTTAATAATCAAAATTAGATGCTTTCAGTCGTTCAACACGATTGTACCCAATTGTGATGGGTTATTCCCTAATCCTGAAAAAAATTGGATTAGGGAATAACCTATCACAATTGGGTACAATCGTGTTCTTCCTCTTCTTCTTCTTTTGCTTTAGCGTTTGTCCCGCTTCGTGGCATGGTCCGCTATTTGAATCCGCTGTCTCCACTTTACTCGGTCATGGGCCATGTCCGGATGAAGGTGGACGCTTTTCGGATCCCTGTGCAGTGTATGGGCCCACGTTGTCTCGGTCGCCTCTTTGGTCCTTGCCCGGCG
This sequence comes from Meconema thalassinum, assembly GCA_946902985.2. Lineage (NCBI taxonomy): Eukaryota > Metazoa > Arthropoda > Insecta > Orthoptera > Tettigoniidae > Meconema > Meconema thalassinum. The sequence continues at coordinate 1,714,663,356 of OX336388.2, read as the reverse complement.
ATCTCTAGTGTGTAGCCCTGTTTTGTAATGGTGTCCGCTCATGACCGTAGCACATGCCCAAACCATCGCAGACGACCCTCACTCATTTTGTTATTGATTGCCGCGATACCAAATCGTTCCCTTGTTCTTTCATTGGGGATGTGATCCAACCGAGTAATGCCAGCTGTCCATCTAAGCATCTTGGTCTCCATGATACTTAGACGACGTTCTGCTTCCTTGGTGATCGGCCAACATTCAGTACTATAAAGCACCACGTGACGAATGACAGTGCGGTAAATCTTCGATTTTAGGTAGTCTTTCATCTGGCGATCGCACATGACACCTGTCGTTGTTCGCCACTTCATCTACGCAGCATTAATTCTTACGTTGACCTTGGGTTCAGGGGGGGGGGGGGAGGGGAGGGGCGGGAGGGAGGGGGGGGGTGAATGATCCCCCGATCAAACCCGGTAGTTACGCTCATTTTAGCTCAATTTCTTCCAAAACACATTTATTGTTTGACTTAGGTAATTGAGCAATCTATAGTTCTTGCCAGGAAAAGACTAATGTTTATTGAGACATTGCATATTTGAATCATTGAGACAGGGTTGTCGTACTGGTACTGTCGCTCTTCACCACCTGGTGGTGTAGTGGCTAGCATACTTGGCTGTCACCCCAAAGGTTTGAGTCCAACCTTAGTCAACCTAGAAGTGGTATTTAGTGGTGTCCCCATTTCTACTTCAAGCAAAGGCTGGAATGGTTCCTAATTTAAGGCCACGACCACCACTTTCTCAATCCCAATCCTAGACTCAAATACAGGTTATACGATATTATATACACAGGTACATGGGGCTGAAATGATCTAATTGAAACAACAACACCCCCACGACTGCGAAGGGGAGCTGCAGTAAATCCGGAGATCGGAGGGTCGAATCCCGCTGCTAACAATGGCTATCCTGTGTGTGGTTTTCCACTCGATTTTTCACACTCCCACCAGGCAAATGTGGGGATAGGGCCTCATTTCAAGTCCCGGGGTGCCTACCTCCTACCCGACCCACTACTACAGTCATCACAGAAACACAGGTTATCAGACAAATTGAACGTACTCCCAAGAACACGGGGATGATGGCTAAGATGTCCCAAGAAACTAAAATGAATTAATAACAAGAACTGTAGCACCTCATTAAATCTAATCTGGATTTCCCGGAAATCATTTGCGACGGAAGAATATATTTGAAGACACTCCCTTTCTTCCAGACACTGTCACCAAACAGATGTACTAGAATAATTTAATTCGTTGCCTTCAAAATGTTTGGCTTAGATTTCAACCCGCATATGCATTCGAAGCTGTTTTTTATTTTGTGTACCGTACTAGGAAACATGCGTACATAATAAGTGCTACGCTGTATTGATATATCTTAGAGTATCATCTAGGTCATAAGCCCCAAGGGACATAATGCCTGGCACCCCAATTCCTTGAATGTGGATGAGCGAGATCATGGTATGAAAAAACGCCCAAATATTATGATCTGGTACGTGTTTTCGTAGTAAATGTTCGATTAATATATCTGGGAAATTCATTATTTGTGTGAAGCCTTTCAGCTCTTAGGTCATGTAATGAACAAACAATGCAAACCATGTAGATGGAAGTTACAGAATTATAATGACTTACTCCAGCGGGACTCGAAACCGCGACTTTCATCTACATGGCCTTCCGCCGATGTCTCAGTCCTCCTCATGGCTGTGATTATATGGAAGCTTTGAGGTATGAATTGTGCTGAGTAATGGCCTTCAGGGCACAGCTTGTGTCTGTGTGTAGCCTAATGTGAAAGGTTCTACTCATTGTCAGTGCTATTGTTCTGACTCAGTGAGAAAAGCAATGGCAAACTTCCTCACTCCTCACCTTGCCTAGTATGCCTCATTATAGTGCTGCCTAAGGTTTTTGTGGGCATGTACCAACCTGACCTGTGGTGGTACTTTTTGAGGATCCAACCACCCTCTGGGCTGACTACCAAACAGATGGGTTGCGCTATTCGTGCAACGCACGACCTAATAGCTTAAAGCTTTCGTTTGTATCACTGTCGGCGTAATAATCCAATTGAATTTGCCATCTATTAAACATTTAGTATTCTGAAGTATTGACCCAAGGGCCTTCAAACGGCATAAGAATGAATTAAGTCAGCCTTCTCTTTAAGCCAGAAAACACTGCTACATGCAGTGCGAATGGAGGAGAAAAGCTTTGCTGCCTTGCTGCGCCCCACTGCAAGATTACCGCGTGTTACAGTGGTTTTGTAAATTTCACTGGTACAGGATTTAGGTGTTGTTATGTTACAAATACATTTTATAATAAAATAGATGCGGCTTCGGTGGCGTAGTTGGTAGCATGCTGAACTGCTGTGCCCAAGATAGCGGGTTCAAACCCGGCCGAAGTCGTCGGATTTTTTAAGAGCGTTAAAATCCTTCAGTATGCCTTCCTTCGGAGGGGAAGTAAAGCCGGCGGTCCCATGTCATACATTTATGGCATGTAAAATATCCTTCCGCAGACTAAACTTGTGTGAAGCTAAATTTGTTAGGTTAGATTTCGTCAGAACGCTCTATCAAAGTTCCAACGTTCACCACTAGGTATCATTGATATCTGGTAGCGAAAGTTGGAACTACCTGAAATTGAATGGAACTTGTAGCTCACCCTAAGGGGGTCCGCTGGAAGTAGCTACAGACTCAGGCGAGCCAAACATGTCCTCGGACACTCCCGGCACTAAAAGCCATACGATAAATAAATAAATAAATAATAAATTAGCATGTGAAATATTCATTCTGGATGGCTGTATCCCGTACTAAACTGACCAAGGAGATGAAAGGCATTAAGTCACGTTTCCAAAATTGATTTGAAAAATTGTTTATTGAATTAAAATTGATATTCCGCTAACACAAATATAACCTGAATAGTTCCTCCGCAATATAGATAACTAATATAGTGTGTTTGTTAAGTTCTGTTCTGTCAATGATGTTTTTTTCTCTCTCCTGAAAAGTATTGAAAACTGACTTAATGCTTTTCAGCTCTGGCCAATTTAATTCTTGGAATCATGACTTCATCATCATCATCTTGTACAGTTTCCAGCCCCAGACTGGGTCTGTTTGGAACATAAGCCTCACCACTTATTTCTTTCTTCCCACCATCTCTCCGCTGTCACTCTGGTCCAGTCCTCGCCTCTCTTCTTGACACATTCCTCCACTCCTTTCAGCCATCGATCTCTTGGTCTTCCCCTTGGTCGTTTCTTCTGCATCTGCATCTCATGTATCCTCTTGGGAATCTTCTTCTCATCCATTCTCTTTAAGTGTCCATACCACCTCAGTCTTGATGTCTCAATCCTACCTTGCAAGGGCTCCTCTTTCACAATTTCCCTGACCTTTTCATTCCTCACCCTGTCTCTTCTTGTTACTCCGATCCTACTTCGCAGGAACTTCATTTCACCTGCCTGTATTCTGCTTATGTCTCTTTTCTTCATTGTCCACGTTTCTGAAGCATAGGTCAGTATCGGGATATAGTAGCTTCTGTATAACACTTCCTTGCTTTTTTGTGGGACATCTTTATTTCACATCATCATCTTGTACAGTTTCCGGAATCATGACTTATGTTTGTAAATTACAAAATATATCGGCTATGAAACTAAAGTCTGTGAGGTAGCTTGGCTCGAACCCAGTGGACGAACTATAAGCTAAAATTTTCAGTTAGTGACTTAGAAGTTATGTTCTTCGCACAGAACAGACTCAGATGCTTTTATTTGTTTCCTATTAGACTGCTGATGTGGAGAACAGCAGGAAAAATAAATATATACAGTGTACACTAGAAAGGTATCTGTTGAGAAAACTAAAATGGCTGGCGATCATATCTAGTCATTATAGAGTCCTAAACGAAAACAATAAACAACAGTTTGGGACACCGACTTACGCTACTTTCCTAGCGAACAGTGCATTAACGTCCAGGGATTCAAGTTGCTCTTGACTGGTGTATTCTTTGAGATCGGATAAGAGCAGAAAGTTTCCAGGTTCAAATTATATCGATTATAGTCTACACCAGGCGTTCTCAACCTGGTTCTCCTGAGCCCCAAGGTGCTTCTTAAATGAAATGTGGTGCTCTCGTCATACGAGCCAAAAAGCGCTCGCGAGCACAAGCTCCCCCGAGATCAATTCTTCAAAATCAAATTCTGTCGCATGAACCGGAATAATAGTGTTTTTATTACAAGGAAAAGAGAGGAAATTCAACCGACATTCTACAGCTCAGGAGCCATGGTAGACCGTGCGTGGACAAAGGAAAACGTCGAAATCAGACACGTCATCACTAGGTTGGCAGTCAATGGATTCCACCACCTGATATGCAAGAACACAAACTTCCACGAACCAAATATAGACTGTGAATGTAGGCTGTGTGAAAGATTTATTGTTACAAGTTTTGACAGTCAGAAATTTTATCTTTTTTGTGAAATATAAATATAATTAATATAAATATTTGGACGTCCTTATTTTATGAGTAACACGTAACATGCTGATTCCACTCGACTGTCCACACGTAATTGTATCTTACCTGCATGAGTCATTGCAGGCAATTGCAGCTGGCCTGGTGATCGGTTAATGCCTAGCTATTTAAACACTTCTGAGTGAGAGATAGGAAAAGGAAAGAGAGGAACATGCTTTTTGCATAATATTTATAATAATAACTTATTATTATTATTTAAGGAAACATACCAGAAAGCATCTTACATAACCACACGAAAAGCAAACAATGGCTCACTAATGACCTAAAGATGCAATGTAAGGAAAGAGATAGACTTTACAAAACAATGCTAAGAAACAAGGATAATATTGCAATAAAAGATGAATACAAAGCTTTCAGAAACAAATTTAATAAGCTAATAAACAAAACAAAACAAAACATCAATATTAGATAAAAATAAGATAAATAATTGCAAAAATGATAATAAAGGAATGTGAAAAGTTATTAAGGATAGAACAGGTCGGAAAACCCAAACTGTCAATGAAGTCATAAACAAACATTTAAGAATACATTATACTAATGACGTGATAGACAATAAATTCAACAGTACTTTTAGTGAAAAAATAAACAGTCTAGCTCATAACTTTAATATCAACACATGGCATTCGAATAAAAATACATTAATGAATTATTTTACGTTACTTGAAATTGATGAATATGAAATAGAGAGCATAACAGACAAATCGCCCGGTGCAGACGATATACGCTTCAAAGATATTAAGGCAACATCTAAAAATAACTATAGGGCCTACCTATCATAACGGGTGATACCGAGCTCCGCTAATGCGTTCTCTCCACGGGGGTCATTTAGGAAAATCCGAACAGGGGAAGTTGCCTGAGGCGTGTTTTACTGTCCCCCACTACAAAGTGGACGTGGTGGTAAATATTGTCGTAATGTGTCAACCTGCGCTGATCTTCACTATCTACTCTTGATATCTCAAACACGTATTTCATACCACACATTAGAACTTTTAGGCGTTATTCCAGATTTGCCTTTAAAGCTCAAGTGCAATCATTTTATTTGTGTTTCAGAGTTACTATACACATCAATATGCCATTTTAATTTGTATGTTGTAGCTCCCTACAAGCGTTCACGTTACAAATTTGTAAAACCATTTGTAAATAAATGGGCAGAAAATACCTTGTTTGAACACCCCACTTTTGGCCCCATTTTGACAACTTATGGAATTTATAGTTTCCTATAATTCTCAATTCTCCACCTCCTTCACTGTACATGGATAACATGTTAGCTGCACTGATTATATCTACGAAAACTCCATGGGGTCCAGTTGTCCGTCAACTCATGGCTTAACCAACATTTCAGGAGAGGTTGCCAACCCCCACTCTCTTCCCAAACCCATTAGCGTGAGCTGACAGGACTGTATGGGTTTAACCTAATTAGCGGAGTTCGACCATCCCGATCATAACACATCTCATAAACAAGATATTAGAATCAGGCATATCTGAAATACACAATTCGTAAACATATATGTGAGAATGGTGATCACTTAGACTTTGGAAACTATAGACCAATATGCATTTTATCAATGACGGCTTCGGTGGCGTAGTTGGTAGCATGCTGAACTGCTGGGCCCAAGATAGCGGGTTCAAATCCGGCCGAAGGCGTCGGATTCTTTAAGAGCGTTAAAAATGCTTCAGTATCCCTTCCTTCGGAGGGGAAGTAAAGCCGGTGGTCTCATGTCATAGATTTATGGCATGTAAAAGATCCTTCCACAGACTAAACTTGTGTGAAGCTACATTTCTAGGTTAGATTCCGTTGGAATGCTCTTTCAAAGTTCCATCGTTCACCACTAGGTATCATTGACATCTGGTAGCGAAAGTTGGAACTACTTGAAATTGAACGGAACTAGTAGCTCACCCTATGGGTACCCGCTCGAAGCAGCTACAGCCTCCGACGAGCCGAACATGTCCTTGGTCACTCCCGGCACTAAAAGCCATACGATAAATAAATAAATAAATAAATAAATAAATAAATAAATAATTTTATCAATCCTAAACAAAATAATTGAAAAATGCTTGGGTAAGAGATTGAACAATTTCCTAAATAAATATGAAATTTTAAAGAGACATCTATATGATTTTAGGAAGGGAAAAAGTACTGAACTACTTCTGGCTGAATTTGCCAATATAATAAACAATGCTTTAAATAAGAACAATCATATTATGGTACTTTTTCTTGACTTTCCTAAAGCATTTGACACAATAAATCACAATAAACTACTTGCTAAATTACACGATATTGGTATAAGAGGTACGACTTACAAACTATTTGAAAGCTATCTTAAAAACAAGGAAATGGCAGTTATGATCAATGACACTATCAGTGACACATCAGAAGGAACTATTATCTCACCTATATAACCTGTTCGTAAATGACATGGATGAAACCATTAATCAATTATGCTGATGACACCACTATATTCACCATACATAAAGACTCGAAAACAGATTTTGATCGACTACAAGAAGACTTCAATAACATCACAAAATGGTGTCATGAGAATAATTTGTATATAAATACAACCAAATCTAAACTAATGCACATCAGTTTTGATCACTTCACACAAGTAAAACAAGATGTTCAGTAAAGAACATATAGCCTACTTTCTTCTAAATGCACGGGTATTGTTATAACTCTTTGTCCTTTTCAAGGAGTATAATTGAATGTTGGTTGTAGTAGCTTGTTGAAATACAACGTGCCATACTGATATTAAACATGAATATGAGGTGCCCTTTGCTAGTGCTACCTCTGTAAAAAATTTCATTCAGTTCGGTTTCACCGTGTTTGAATTGATATGGGGAATCGATTTGCACTCATACATGGCCGCTATCTGCAAACTATTGAACCTTGTGGTTCAGTCAAAAGGTGCTTCCCACAAAAAGGTATGTTGTTGCAAAATTTGGTAGAGATCAAATTATTAGGATGGTCGTAATTTGATTTAAGCTTTTAACATTTGGGTGGCCGCCATTCCGTTTCCGTCAAGATGGCGACGATATAAAACATGACACTGAGGCGCCCTTTGCTATTGCTACCTCGGTACCAAATTTCGTTCAATTCGGTTTTACCATGTTTGAATTGATAGGGGGAACCGATTTGCACACATACATGGCCGCCATATGCCAACTATTGGAACAATGACCTTGTAGCTTGGTCAAAGAACGCTTCACACATTAAGGTATGTTGTTGCAAAATTTGGTAGAGATCAGATGATTAGGTTGTCGTAATTTGATTTAAGCTTTTAACATTTGGGTGGCCGCATTTCCGTTTCCGTCAAGATGGTGGCGATATAAAACATGACACTGAGGTGCCCTTTCCTAGTGCTACCTCTGTACCAGATTGTGTTCAATTCGGTTTCCCCGTGTTCGAACAGATAGGGATAATCGACTTGCACACATACATGGCCGCCATCTGCAAATTATTAGGCTGATGACCTTGTAGTTTTGTCAAAAGATTCTTTATACATAAAGGTATAAAGTTGAAAAATTTGGTAGAAATCAGATGATTAGGTTGGTCGTAATTTGATTCAAGCTTTTAACATTTGGGTGGCCGCCATTCCGTTTCCGTCAAGATGGCGGCGATATAAAACATGAAACTGAGGTGCCCTTTGCTATTGCTACCTCTGTACCAAATTTCGTTCAATTCGGTTTAACCCTGTTTAAATTGATAGGGGGAATCGATTTGCACATATACATGGCCACCATATGCAAACTATTGAACTGATGACCTTGTAGCTTAGTCAAAGAACGCTTCTCACATAAAGGTATGTTGCTGCAAAATTTGGTAGAGATCAGATGATTAGGTTGGTCATAATTTGATTTAAGCTTTTTACATTTGGGTGGCCGCCATTACGTTTCCGTGAAGATGGCGGGGATATAAAACACGACACTGAGGTGCTCTTTGCTAGTGCTACCACTGTACCAAATTTCGTTCAATTCGGTTTCACCGTGTTTTAATTGATTTTGGGAATCGATTTGCACACATACATGGCCGCCATCTGCAAACTATTGGACTGATGATCTTGTAGTTTGGTCAACATATACTTCCTACATAAAGGTATGTTGTTGCAAAATTTGGTAGAGATCAGATTATTAGGTTGGTCGTAATTCGATTTAAGCTTTTAACATTTGGGTGGCCGCCATTACGTTTCCGTCAAGATGGTGGCGATAGAAAACATGACACTGAGATGCCCTTTGCTAGTGCTACCTCTGTACCAAATTGTGTTCAATTCGGTTTGACCGTGTTTGAATAGATAGGGGGAATCGATATGCACACATGCATGGCCGCCATCCACAAAGTAATGGGCTGATGACGTTTTAGATTGGTCAAAAGGTTTTTCATACATAAAGGTATAATGTTGCAAAATTTGGTAGAGATCGGATGATTAGTTTAGTCGTAATTTGATTTATGCTTTGAACATTTGGGTGGCCGCCATTACGTTTTCGTCGAGATGGCGGCGATATAAAACATGACACTGAGATGCATTTTGCTATTTCTACCTCTGTACCAAATTTCGTTCAATTCGGTTTCACCGTGTTCGAATTGATAGGGGGGGGGGGGGCAGACATTCAGAGTACACATACTCACACATACACACACACACACAGACAGACACACAATTTTTGGCCCTGTGTAGATCTCATAAGTCTACTTTCATTTTTGCAAAAATCGAAAGTAGGCTAATACAAACTAACACGCCTCAGCATATCATGCATACACCAAAACATCCTTGTATTGCAAATGTAACACCTTTATAAATAGTACTTCGACACAAAAATCCCTAGGAATTACCTTTGATGAACACTTTTAAATGAACATACACACAGTAAACATGAATTTTAAAAAAATAAGAGAAAACCTTTACAGCTTCTACAATATCCGATTCTATGTAGATAAAATACTCACAAAACCATTCAAACCTGATTCAAAGCAAATTAAGATATGCTATATCAGCTCTTGGAAATCAAAACACAACTTTAATTAATAATCGGCAAGATAGCCAAAACACGTTCTTTAAATATTTCACGGGTATCCCTTATTTTAATATTAAAGAGTTGTTTCAATTTGCCGTACTGAATATCTACTACCATGCTGCAATATTCAGGTATAAAGTGTCTCACAACATATAAACGAGAGCCATAACAAGTACTAAATACAGTACCTGGCCACATTATTATAATCACTCCTCGATTTCCTTTAATGAAGTTGTAGGATGTTTTGGTCACGAATTTACTGTTGAGGGAAGTTTATATACTGTCTTCTATGGGTGTTGGCAACAGTGTTATGCCTTTGTAGTGACTCATTTGTTCCTGGTGATTGTATTAACTGCGGGTAGCAGTTTCGAGTAGGCTATGACTGTTGTGGATATTCTTGCTACGGGTGATATTTTGGAGAACAGTGAATTTGTGTTTGTTAATTGTTGCAGACCATTCAAGTAATACCTTCTCAGTTATTTCTGACTTAGAACTATACGGATTACTTTATAATCGTAATGGGGAAAATAAATGATCATACCTACAAGAAAAAGGCTGCCATTTCAGCGTTACTTGAGCATAATGATTGTTCACAGCGTTAAATAGCCCGAAAAGTGGGTATATCTCAAGCATCTGTTAGTCTAATAAAGAAAAAATAGAGAGTAGGAAAGGTTCAGAGTGTTGTCGTGTAGGAAACTGCGGTGCACATAGGAAGACATCGCCACGTGAAGATAGAAAATTAGTGAAGGTCTGCAAGGAAAATCGGAAAAGTCTATTAATCACGTAACTAGTGAACTCAATACCAGTGGTGTGATGGTATCTGAGAGAACTGTGCGTAGAAGATTGTATGAAAAGGGCTACAAGTGCCATCGTCCATCTAGAAAACCCGTACTCACTGCTTCCATGATGGAGAAACGACTCCTGTGGGCAAGACAGCACAAATCATTCACGGTGGAAGACTGGAAAAGGGTAATTACTAGGCATTAACACCCAAAAATGTTCAAAATGGAATGTTTTATATCGTCTTGTTGAATGATATGATTTTACAACATCAGACACTTTCTTTCTCAGATGTGCTTCTCTGATGAATCCACTTTCCAATGTCTGATGGACAAAGCAAAACTCATACGACGAAGGACAGACGACAAACTGGACACCTCATGCATTATTAGAACGGTAAATCATCCGATATGTATTATGGTGTGGTCAGTGATACCAGGGAGGGGTTGTGGTCGCCTTTACATTGTTCAAGGAACGATGAAACAAGACCAGTGTATCAGTGTGCTAGAGAAACGGCTAATTCCTCAGTTGAGAGAATGGTTCCCAAACTGTGAAGACTACAGTTTTATGCAAGATGGGGCATCTTGCCATACAGCAAAAAGAGTAAAAGCCTTCCTACTACCGAAAAATATTGAACTTCTGCCATGGCTAGGTAATTCTCCTGACTTAAACCCCATCGAGAATGTATGGGAACTTATGAAAATGGAGATTGCCAAAGAACTCATATCAACCAAAATCAGATTAATTGAAAAACTTTTTCAAGTGTGGTATCACCATCCCAGGATCCGAGAAGTTGTCCAGTCCTGAATTGAAAGTATGCCGCAGAGAATCGAGGCCGTAATCAAAGAAAAAGGAGGACATACAAAATACTAGCAGTTGACAGTAAGCAGCATACAACTGAATTGTGTGCTATTTTCCTAACTAAAAGACAGTTAAAACTGTTAAAAGTACTCACAGTACATGTGGTTATCTGTATGTAGATACTTTGGTCGATGCTCATCAGTTTTCATTGAGAAATAGCATAAATAAAAGGAAAATTTACAAAACCTTCAAGTGATTATATTAATGTGGCCAGGTACTGTATGTAAAACCTTTATGTATAAATAGCTATGGTTTCAAGAGACTAAATTATACATTATATCATCACTATTTAATGAACTATTGTACCACCTGGAATGTCCAACATGAACACCAAACAGCTAGCTATACGTCGCATTAAAAACTATCACCTAAATAAACATTAACTTATAACATAAACGTATTATTAGCCTATAATTACTATAGTGTAACTATTTGTGTTTTTAACTATTTACATTAATATTTTTCTCATTATCAACTAACATGTTAAATCAAATTATTATATATATAAGAAAAGAAAGAATATTACAACAAAACAAAAACAAAACAAAAAACAATAATTATAATTAAAATATTTAAATAGAAAAAAGTCATATCTTTTAAATGCACTCTTGTATTGAAATACAATCTGTATTATGCTGTATGTTGTAAATAATAATTACCTTGTCTCACAGATATTCTGTACTGGATTTGCCGTCAGATTCGTGAGACATATCACATTAATGTATTATCAATAGTATTTAATAAATAAATTACATTAATGTATTATTAATAGATTTAATGGTGCTCGGATACTTGTTTTCTTTTCCGTGTGGCCTCCTGAGAGGCCAAATGTAGGTCTTTCTAGTTAACGCCCGTGGACGACCTGCGCGTAGCAATGTGGATGGAATGATGATGACGTCACATACACCCAGTCCCCGGGTCACGGGAATTAACCCCAGGAGATGAATATCCCTAACGGCCCGACCGGGAATCGAACCCGGGACCCTTCGGTCCATAGCCTAGCACGCTAACCAATTAGCCATGGAGCCGTACTGGATACTTGGTATGGCATGAGAATGTTGCTCACAGTCTCAGAAAGGTTGAGAACGCCTGGTCTACACCTTGAATATGTATTGGTTTACAGTCTTCATCAGATATTCTGACCGACTTTGTGGCCAAAGGGATAGGGCCCTAGCCGTTGGTCCGACAGGCTCCGTGTCGTAGGATTTTAACTACGGGTGGTTAATTCCTCTACCTTGGGATTAGGGGTTTGTGAGGTACTCTTTAATTTCATCCTCATCATGACACGTGGGTCGAATTGTCAGCTTGAAACAGATCTCTATCGAGGTCACACACCATCGTTATATAACTGATTTCCCCCCAGGGGAATTTAAATTCTCATCCAATTAAATATTTTCCAACATGAATACTTCGTGACAGGATTGCCACCTTCTGGACTGGTCAGTCACCTCATCCACAATTTGTGATAATGTTTAGGACTAAATATTTAATACTTCGGTATTCCTAGTTACTTTGTAGTGTAGCAATTTATTTTATTTAAATCGCTTATCCTCCCAGTTCGGCTGCACCCACGGACTCAGCGAGGGTTCATTCCTCTACCGTCGCATTGACGATGTCTGGGAGCTGAACACACTTCGTCAGCAGATACACCTGGGGATGGTGACAGGCCGATGGCTCTGACGACCCCTAACTTGGGTCTAATTAAGGAAGGGTGAGGGAGGGATTTTGGAAGGAGGTCGGCCGTGGACCTGTTGAAGGGAACCATCCGAAAATGGGAAACCACGAAAACCATTTGCAGGATGGCGCGGTGAGATTCAAACCCACGCTCTCCCAAAGCCACAAGCGCTCTCGGCCACCGCGGCCGGTAGCAATTTAATTAAAAGTAGGTTTAATGGTAGTCTTCGGAGTATTTAGAAGGACCACACAGTTCGAAGCTATATCCAGAACTTTGATTTCACCTCCCCCTCGTTTAGGCGATAACTGTCATTGTATACAAAATTTGAGTACTAGACAGAACATTAATATGTGATTTTATATCATGTATGAAAACAAATTCACAGCACACTAATTTTATCACCTAAAATTTAGTGTAAATATTGTTAAGCCTATAACGTTAATGTGAACATAGTTCGGATTCCATGTAAAAGGGAGATCCCGTGAGATTAACGGTTACGTAAAACTACAGTACCGAAGATGTTTTCTTCCTCTACCTTAAAGACTATTGATCAGAGTCTGGTTGCCGTCTTTCAATACTAATTGTTGTTGCTTACTTATGTATGTGTGGAATTTGTGCGATAACCTGTGTTACTGCGATGGCTATACTAGTGTGTGTATTTGTAAATTGGGGATAGGATTGAGAAGGAGGCGGCCGTGTCCTTAAGTTAGGATCCATTTTCCTGGAGTAGAAGTGGGGAAACCACGGAAAACCACTTCCAGGATGGCTGAGGTGGGAATTGAGACCTCCTCTTCTTCTCAGTCTTGTCTCACGATGCTAAGTGCACCCCGTTCCAGCAACACATACCAGAATTATTTTTTTTTGGCAGAGCCGGGAATCGAAACCGGACCTCTGGGGTTACAGCCAAGAACGCTAGCCGCTTCACCACGAGGTGGTCTGACTACTAGTTAAAGACGGGTCAAAAGGTGTGAGCGTCTGAGATTCGGGTCAGTCTGTCGCGTATTTTAGCATTATCCCGCCGACTAGACGGGTGGCATGCCATGTGGTGGGGCTAAGATGAAATGATGCGTCCAGATTGCGAAACCCTGGTCTTTCAAAACGAAGAAACTAGATGAATGGTACCTGGCCTCATTATCAGCACGTATCATATTTTTCTCCGGAAGTTGGCAGTGCCATCAAGGAAGATAAATCACCTCCTTCACAAACATTAGTTTGGTTGTGGAGAACCATGAAGTGACTTTCAGAAGCTCAGATCTAGAGATCGAGATGTCAGTGCAAGTAATAGCAAAGGCGAATAAGATCAAGATGGCTGTGCGCCGTAGATCAAGCTGGTCACGGCTCGCCAGGTCGCGCCAGCTGCTAGCCCACTAATTTGGGGACATACTCTCTTAAATCTTCACAACTCTTCACATGTCTTTTAGGACAGCTCAATCTTTCTAGCTTTGTTGTTGCTCCATCTCTGTAAATTTGACGGAGAAGGCTGGTCTTTCATGTCTACCTTTCCTCTGCTAAATGAGCTTCAGACGTTAACAGATAACAGCGTGTACACGCGCGCTCAAGGAGTACGACGGCTGAAAAGAAATCCGAAGTACCAACTAACTCAAGCGTGTAAGTTCCATCATTAATCAGTAAAGAAATGAAGATATACTAGACCACAACATCACGTAGATGTTGCTAAATTATTAGAATTAAAATAAATTTTTCCAATTAATTTACTGCTGTATTTGTAATCCTAATTAAAATGTAGCCTACCCTGTGTTTTCATATAAATTTGATGTTAATCACTGATAAGGGTGAAAGTTCTACATATTTAATGATGTTATTGGTTTTACATCCCTTTCAACTGTTGCTACTGCTGCTGCCAGAATTTTACCCCGAAGGGGATCTTTAACGTGCCAGTAAATCTATTTTAGAAATGAAATACCATGTCCTGTGGGTCGGATTCCACGTAAAAATGAGGTCCCGAGGCTCATGATCGCGAGATTAACGGTCACGTTAAACTACAAATTCCATCCTTCCTTCCTTCCTTCCTTCCTTCCTGTAAATCTACTGACACGGCTCCATCGCATTTGCGCACACTCAAATGCTAACTGACTGCACCAGGATTCTATCCTGCAACCTTGGCACATCGGACGAGAACGTTACCGCTGCACTAAGCAGCCAGTCGAGTTCTACAGTATATTAAGAGTTATTTGTTATTTTATGCAATTATTTTGGGTCGAAGGTGCTCCATCTACCCCATTATCGAAAGCTTCTCAGTCGGTCAACACAAATTGTGCCCAATTACATTAGGCGCGAAAATTGTTACACACACTACTACGCTACAGTCATCACAATTACACGGATTATCAGACGAATTTTACGAAGTTTACGGTTCTGGTGACCACAACATCCCAACCCCTTCAATGAAGTAACATCAATTTATTGTAACATTAGACTACTTATGTTTTCTTCGCCGGCTGCGATGGTCGAGAGCGCTAACGCACTACCTCGTGTCTCGCTGGCATCGGGAGAGCGTGGGTTCGAATCCCACCTCAGCCGTCTTGAAAATTCTTCATGGTTTCCCATTTTCACTACCAGGCAATTGCCGGGACGGTTCCTTTCAATAGGTCCACCGCCGATTCCCTTTCATAATCCCTTACCTGACCCGTCCTGAAAGGAAAAATACATGGCCATTGGCTGCATTAATAAAATAAACAAGAAGTTCCGTGACGAACTAAAGAGCCTACTGTTCATGCCAATGATTATTCTACAGTATATGAACCTATCTAGAATAATGACGGAATTAAGTTGGTAATATCGAAATGTCTAATTAGTTCGAAATATTCCTGGTATTATGTAGCCTAATAGAGCACTACAGTTGGCAGCTCTGGTGACTGAATATATTCTTAGTTCCATCTCTTATGGTACAGAATACAAAATTTGATTGAAGTCCAATGGACGTTTTATGCTGTTAGACATTGGATCTATCAGCACGCGTAAAAGCATGTTGGCAACAATGGCATCCGTGTGCTGGTTAGAAATAATCAGAAATATTATGATATCTTGCTGTGCCAATTTTGGATGAAATCCATTTGTTAGTATAGAAGTTACATGTATTTTAAAATTGGACCTATCAGCAAGCAAAGAATCATGTTGGCAGCACTGACTTATATTAATTACTCCTAATTAATCTAGAGTGTCAGGTGCTATACGTATGCTATACGTAGAGCTGTTGGCTTGCATACTGTACTTACTGATATATTGATAGTCGGGTAAAAAAATATAGACAGCATTTATTAACAGTTGGCAGCCCTGATTGTTCTTAAGAATACTTATAGTCATATCTGTTATGTCACACATAGCACATACGAAATTTGGTTGAAATCCAACTGATAGTATAGAAGTTATATGTAGCCTATTTAAAAATTGGTCCTATCAGCAGGCTTAGAATCATGTTGGTAGAACTGAAGTATATAAGTTAATCCAAATTATCTAAAATGTCAGGTACTATACGTGTGTATAGTTTAAAGCTGTCGGCTTGCATACTTTCAGATATATTGGTATTTGGATGAAGAAAATAGAGAGAGCAATTATTAACAGTTGGCAGCCCTGGTGGCTCTTAAGAATACACTCAGTCATATATGTTTATGTACACATATTACATACTAAATTTGGTTGAAATCTAATTTATAGTGTAGAAGTTATAAGCATTTAAAAATTGGACCTATCAGAAGGCTTAAAATTATTTTGGCAACACTGTCATGTATGGCCTCCTGGAAATTAAACTAAAATAGTATTATCTACATGTGTGCCAATTTTGGAATAGCTCCCATGCATACCTTCCATGATATCCAACATGGAGCTCAAATTTCTAGTGCGTTTTTTCAGCAGTTGGTAGCACTGACATCATTTTCAAATATGGGCTTGAGATATTCCGGTATACATCTTTACAAATACTAAATTTAGTTTCGAATGCTGCAGCCGTTTAGGAGTTGATAGGGGGAAACACAAACACAGCCAGACAGACAGACACACATTTTCCCGGATCGATCTCATAAGTTTACTTTTTCCTCATTTTTGCAAAATGTGAAAAGTAGGCTAAAAATAAAATTATGTTCTTCTTCCTAGGGTACGACTGGACCTTGCTACCAGTGACGCAGAAATCGACAGCGAAGCGTAAGCAACACATCAAGCGTCCCATGAACGCATTCATGGTGTGGGCCCAGGCGGCGCGTCGGAAGTTAGCGGACCAGTATCCACAGCTACACAACGCCGAGCTGAGCAAGACTCTGGGGAAACTGTGGCGGTAAGTTCTCCAATCAGTGCCAGGCACTGATCTCTATGCATGGATGGCTGGTAGCTAAGGCAGCAGTAAGCCGAATAGACGATGACAGGTATAGCAAGATGGCAGCGAGTGCATGTTGCTATATTGCGAATCCGGCTCTGTGATTCGTTACTGGTAGTTTGATATTATACATGAATTTATACTGGCAGTAAATATTTTCTGTTTCTTTTAGTTGTAAAATGGGCTGAATTTGGTTATTTAAAGCGTAAAATCTTAGTTTTAAGTACCGGTTTGGTGACTCATCATCCCAGGCAAGCCGGTAATAGCTTTACTACTCAGGCAGATAGGTCACTTACCCGTAATTTGGAAGTTATTGTGAAGTTAAGTATACATATGCGGTAGTGCTGAAGCAGACGTGATCGGGCTAGGCTATTGCGTTTTTAAATTTGATCCCATTTCAGTGTTTTTCGGTTCTGGGTGCGAATAGTTCGCTTAATAGTTGTAAAACGGTGGGGAGAGTATATTTTGAGTAGGTTTTTAGTTGTGTTAAGTTTTATGTGGAGCTGAGGAGTGAAATTGGTTTGGCTTAAAGTGCATTTTTGGCTTTGATCTACTTCCCGTTATTATTAAGTGCATTGTGCTGCTAGCGTGATTAAAAGCTGTAGTATTTGATGTAGAGTGCTGAGATTACTTGGGGGAAGTGTTGGTGAGAGGGAGAGAAGTGAGGGGATGGGTTTATGGAGTTGTTGCTGTTGTTGTTGTTGCCAAGTGTTACCAAGCACCGATTACGATATGCCGAATCTAGGCCTGTATAGTGAGCTACGTTTATAGGTACTGTACATCATTTGAAGAATGCATCATTTCGTGGCATATATGTATATACAATTTACAAGAATGTTTCCAGAAATTGTTTTTCATTCGTTACTCTATTACTGATCGCTAATTGCGTGTACTCAGCACCTAAGTTGATATTTTTTGTCAGCCGTTATTATACATTCATTTGTATTGCTATTCCGGAGATTTACTGACCTCGGAATGACGTGTCATTGATCCCAATGTCCTTATGCTATGAGTGAACATATCTCTATATTTTTATTTGTTCCAAAGCACCATTAATTACCATTTAAAATTGACTAGATTATCATTGCTTCCCCATAAGGAGAGCCCGAGAATGCGTAGACCAACATGGCGGACCGCGCGCTCAACCTGGCGTACTTTCTCGTGCAGCAGAGAGCTGCCATCAGCGATCCATGTATAGAGATCAGTGGTGCCAGGTCAATAGGTTGAGCCTAAATGTTTGAGAATCAAGTGTCAATTGTTTAAGTTATGTTAGAAAAGAGTATTGAAGTCAAATTCCCTGTTACCGCCCTATCCGGCTTAAATTTACTGTACTAACCTGCCAGATACCGGATAGTAGGTCAATATCCGACGGATACCAGTTTTTCAATAAATTACAAATATTTCGACTATCTTTAATTCAAATGTAAGATACTCTAGTTAGTTATTGTTGTTTTAAGGGGCGGAACTACGAGGTCATCTGCCCCTCTTAACACAGATTAAAGAATACAAATTTTGAATTGAATTTAAAATTTTGAGGTGGACATCTAAATTTAAAAAGACCAAATATTAATAAAACAAAAACAAACAATTAAATAAAAAATAAAAATTTTAAAAATAAACAAAAATTACGGAAAAAGTAAGATACTCTAAACACAAATGAAACCACAATATCTTCAATTCAAGACACCGTTTAATATGCATTTTAAGAACTACAAAATAGCAGCTTACTTGTACTGAACTAGAGGTAAATTATGGTGAATTTGGTGTACCGTATCTATTTCTTTCCCTTCTCCGCCACGAAAAATTTGAAATCGGCACAACAAACGATAAACGTATTATTGTCACTATTTAGCCTACCGGTACATCAAAATATTCCCAATTAGGCAATGTTTTCTTTACCGATGATATTTTTCGCAGTTTATCTTGCAAATAACAAATGATTTTCAGTAGTAACCTCAAATTACAATAACAAGTGAAAGTAATCGCAATTCACAACAAATCAAATAGTCAAGTCAAACAATTAATATGTTATTCACTCTCTTTACTCATGAACGACGATGCCCAAGTTCATCCGAGTCAGCCCGATCGTTTGTGCCTTACTTCCGCGGGCTCGCAACCAATCTATCTATAGTTTACGTTACGACACGCTCCGTGGCAATGTCGGTCGAATATCCGGTATCAGCCAAATAGCTATCCATTTCCTCTCTAGTTTTACGTAACAACAATTGTAATATTAATGTGCGAGCCGGATGAGAATCAAGACGGCCGAGTATGGGAACTAGGGGGCGCAGGAGTAAGCTCAGCGCCATTGTCTGAGAATAAAAAGAAGAGAAACAATTATTCAGAGTTCCGATGAGCCGCGAAACACATTCCCTTAATTCTATATATTGTATTCTAATAAGTTTCTTTGTTTAAATAAATAATTCAGTCCTATATTCGTTACTTTTCCCCCAAATGGAGGCTCGTCCGGGATGAACTGAAACAACGAGTTACGACGCAATCCACGACACGAAGTACGACGCAAAATACGACGCTATTTTCGACGAAGTGGACGGCTAATCATATTTGTTGCTGTTGCCTACGATGCTGACGACGAGACGACGTGCAGTTTTGTGAGCCCAAAACGTGCGAATCTACGACGAGGATTCATAGGCTAGCAAAATTTGTTCTTAAGTTTCAGTGACAATTAGTGGTGCCGTGTCTACGGCGAGGGTCGGAATCTAAACAACGACAGAGGATTGTGGATGTGGTGGAAGAGGAAGCGACTCGTCAGAGAGAAACAACGGGAAGCGGTATTCAACGATATCACCTACAAATATCACCGGTTTGGTGAATGAGGTTAAACAGGTTTGATTTCGAGGTAATGAGGAAGCGATATTGACGGAAAACTACTTTATGGATGTGAGTAAACAAGTAAGATGAATACACTCTGTGCAATAGAGAAAATAAATAAGAACATAAGTGATGCTCCGACCAAAGCAAAGTTTTACATAACCTCATTTTCGAGCATATAAGTTACCAGACGACAGGAAGAATCGAAAGCGACTGCGAGAGTTTCCTGGATTAGATTTTTACGAAAATTCCATTGAAGAGGAAGCTAAGAAGAAATGTATCGAAGAAACATTTTCCATGGCTGATATGTTGCTTGTTTCCGAGATTCTTAATACCGAGATTGGGACAAAGGAGGTAATGATTAACACCATTTGTTATTACTTGAGAAAATTGGACGAACTCGCAACTAATATAGATGATGATGACGAAGAAAGCGAAGAGGAAGATCAGGACAGAAGGTATAGAGAACAACATAAGTTTTCATTGTCGTTCCGCGACGTAGAGGACGCTATGAAAACATTTAACGGTAAAGATGGTTACCCAGTGATGAAATGGATCGCAGATTTTGAGGAGACGTCAATCTTGATGGGATGGAGTGAGCTGCTAAAGTTTATTTTCGATAAGAAATCACTCGATGGTTTAGCTAAGCTTTTTATTCAAGGTGAGAAAGGACTGACGTCCTGGACTGCACTGAAAAAGGTCTTGAAAGAAGAGTTTGACGTGGTGGCAAGCAGTGCAGAAATCCACAAGTTGTTAACCCAGCGACGAAAAAAGCGCGACGAATCTCTACAGGAGTGCTTTCTTGTGATGAAGGAAATTGCTAGTAGAGGTGATGTTGAGCAAGTTTCTATGTGTCAGTACGTGATTGATGGGATCGAAGACGATTCAGGGTCAACACTACTTCTCTATGGAGCAAAAAATTCTAATGATTTCAAGGAGAAAATGAGAAGTTATGAGATGGCGGTGAAGTCTTTGCCAAAGAAAGCACAAAGTATAATAACAGTAATTTTCAAGGAAGTGCCAAGAGTGCCAACGAGAAGTACGGAAAGTGCTGGGGCAGTACAAAGAAGAAAGAGGCGAGTAGTGGAGATAGATGTTATAATTGCGGTGGATCTGGTCATAGTTCAAAGGAATGTGAGCACAAGGATAAAGGCAAGAGATGTTTCAACTGCAACGAGTTTGGCCACATTTCATCCGAGTGCAAAAAAGAGAGGTAGAACGATAAGAGGAATAATCAAGGTATCAATCTTATTGATGAAAAGGAAAGCTGCCTCAAGTTCAATGAGGTTAGTTTGGGTCAGCAGAAACTTCAGGCACTTGTCGACTGAGGCAGTCCTTATAACCTACTGCGACAAAACATCTATAAGACCATGGGTTCCCCAGGATTGAAAAGCACAGATCTTGTTTTGAAAGGATTCGGTACTGGTTTTGTTGCTCCTCAAGGTTACTTCACAACAGTCGTTGAGGTAGACGAGCTGGAGTTCCAAACCAACGGCTATGTTGTTTCTGGTGATACTATGGAGTGGGACATGGTTATTGGTAACGATCTATTGGATCAGGGTGAGGTCATCCTGAGCAAGCAAGGAGTTACCATCAAGAAACTAGAGGTCCCAATTATGTTGATCAGGGTAGCCGACGAACTGGAATTGGATATCGAGAACTGCGTTGATGAGGAAAAAGGGAACAGATCCAGGATTTTGTAGCAAGATATGTACCAAAGAATACGAAATCTACTGATGTCAAGTTGAAGATCAGATTGAAAGAAGAAAAACCGATATTTAGCAGGCCCAGACGAATGGCACCGCTTGAGGACGAGTTTGTCGATGAGCAAGTCGAGGCGTGGCTGGAGGAAGATATCATAAAACCGAGTCAATCAGAATATACATGCCAAGTGGTGGTAGTCAAAAAGAAAAATGGAAAAAAGCGACTTTGTACTGATTTTCGTTCAGTGAACTCAATCGTGGTTAGGGATCTATTTCCAGTGCCAGTTATAGAGAATCTTCTGGACAAGTTACAGGATGCTACGGTGTTCTGCACCTTAGATCTCAGGAACGGATTCTTTCACGTGGAAGTCGAAGAAAGAAGTCGACGATATTTGTCATTCGCAACGCGTTCTGGACAGTACCAGTACAAAAAAGTCCCATTTGGATTTACCAACTTACCTGCAGTCTTCCAACGCTTTATTAAAGCTGTATTCTGGGAGTTAATCCGAGAGAACATAGTGTTTACCTATATGGAAGACTTAATCATCCCAGCGAAGGATGACGACGAGGCACTCCAACGATTGAGACGAGTGTTGGAATTAGCTGCAGAGTACGGGCTGGAAATCAACTTCGAGAAGAGCCAGTTTCTGAAGAGGAGGGTACAGTTCCTTGGATACACTATTCAACGTGGACAGATTCAACCCGCCACTGAGAAGGTCCTTGCTGTACAAAATTTCCCGGAGCCAAAGTCGATCGCTGCGCTGCAGAGCTTTCTCGGATTGGCTGGCTATTTTAGAAAATTTATCCAAAATTTCTCGATTGTATCCAAACCACTGAGCGATCTGTTGAGAGGTAAGCCGGAGTTCAAGTTTAGCGAGGAATAACGACGTGCATTTGTTGAGATCAAACGTCTTCTCGCTTCAGAACCTGTGTTGAAGATATACAACCCGAAATACGAGACGGAGCTGCACACTGACGCCAGAAAGAGTGGGTATGGCGCGGTGTTGTTGCAAAAGTACCCAGAGGACAACAAACTACATCCAGTCTCATACATGAGTAAAAAGACGACGACACAGTAAGAAAAATACAGCAGTTACGAGCTCGAGATCCAAGCTGTGGTGAATGCATTAAAAACGTATAGGGTGTACTTGCTTGGAATTCCGCTCAAGATCGTGACTGACTGTATGGCATTCCAAAAGACAATGCACAAAAGGGACCTGGTCCCACGAGTAGCTAGATGGGCTATGGCCTTGGAGGAGTTTGACTATACCATCGAACACCGAACTGCAACCAGGATGAAACATGTCGACGCCCTGAACCGATGTCCAGCAGTGATGTTTGGATTCCCTGATGGCCTTGCAGCGAGGATCAAAATCGCCCAGAGAAAAGACGAAGGATTGCCAGCGATAAAAGCGACACTGGAGAAAGGGCCTTACGAAAACTTCATCGTCAGAGATGGACTGCTGTTTAAATTTGTTGACATGCGAGAGACGTTGGTGGTCCCGCGGGCAATGCACCATGAAATCATCAGAGCTGCACATGAGAAGGGACACTACGCTGTTAAAAGGACTGAAGAAGACGTGAAGCAGGAATATTATATTCCAGACTTGGCCAACAAGGTGAAACGAGTCATAGCCAAGTGTGAAGTGTATGATGGTTAACAGGAAGGCAGGTAAGAAAGAAGGTTGGTTACATCCGCTGTACAAGGAGAGTGTGCCCTTGCACACCTAGCACATGGATCACATTGGACCACTTTAAGTCTACATTCAAGGGATATGAACACATCTTCTGTGTGATAGACGCCTTCACGAAGTTCACCTGGCTGTATCCTGTGAAAACTACCAAATCGGCCGAGACGATTGAAAACATGGAGTTTGAGAGGACGAACTTTGGAAACCCAGTTCAAGTGATCACCGACAGGGGGCAATCGTTCACCTCCCATGAGTTCCAGGACTACTGCAAATCGGAGGGTATCAAGCACGTCTTGATCACAGCTGGACTGCTAAGAGCCAATAGTCAAATCGAGAGAGTCAACTCAACTGTGACCAAGATCATCGCTAAACTTAGCAAGGACGAACTTTGGAAACGCAGTTCAAGTGATCACCGACAAGGGGCAATCGTTCACCTCCCATGAGTTCCAGGACTACTGCAAATCGGAGGGTATCAAGCACGTCTTGATCACAGCTGGACTGCTAAGAGCCAATAGCAAATCGAGAGAGTCAACTCAACTGTGACCAAGATCATCGCTAAACTTAGCATTGACGATCCGACAAAATGGTACATGGTTGTACGATCCGTCCAACGAGCTATCAACTCTACGTTCCAGAGGAGCAACGGAATGTCACCTTTCGAGCTGCTGACAGGATTCAGAATGCACAGCCAAAATGATCTACGTATAGTGCAACTCATCGAAGAGGAGCTGATCGATTCGTTCAACGAAAAACGTGATCAGATGAGAGAAGATGCAAAAAGGCAGATAGAAAAGGTACGATCTGAAAATCGTGCTGAATTCAACCGACGACGTAAGGAGCCTAAGACGTATCAGGTCGATGACCTGGTTGCCATCAAACGCACTCAGATCGGTCCACATTTGAAACTAAAAGCCAAAAGTCTAGGACCTTATCGAGTGACTCGAGTTAAACTCAACGACACATATGACGTCAGCAGAGAAGGAGACCATGCTGGACCAAGAATCACATCGTCTTGTGCGGAGTTCATGAGGCCATGGCCGGGCGGATCTTCTTTATCCGGGTCGGATGAGGATCAGGACGGCCGAATGTGGGAGCCGGATGAGGCTCAAGACAGCCGAGTATGTGATCTAGGGGGCGCAGGAGTAAGCTCAGCGCCATTGTCTGTGAATAAAAAGAAGAGAAGCAATATTCCGAGTTCCGATGAGCCACGAAACACATTCCCTTAATTCTATATATTGTATTCTAATAAGTTTCTTTGTTTAAATAAATAATTCAGTCCTCTATTCGATACTTGTGAGTGTCATGATCTGGAAACCGTTTCCCACATTAATAATAACAATAATAATCATCATAATCATATCAAAGCCTCCTCGATGAGTCAATGATAGAGTGTTCGCCTCATGTACCCAAACTCGCGTTTCGATTTCCGGCCGAGGACACCGGATTTTTGAAGGGCACGATGTCGGCTCCTAAAAGGTCTCTTGTATCACATTTGGTGATTACAAGGCAAAACTAATTAAATCTCAGTTATGGGTCACCCAGTAGTTTCTGATTTTCATTGCCAGATGGCAGAGTTAAAATGAACGTCGGAATTAGACAGTAGAACGCGTCAATTATCCCAACTCAAAAGGTCTACACCACGGTAGATGAGGTCATACGAATATTGTATTTTTATTATTATTATTATTATTAGAAGGTCCGTGCTGCTTTGCAGCATTCATTTCAACAATCCTATAGCACCCCTTCCCATATGACATCTGCTGTTCACATGCCTAAATGACAATGTCCTGAACATACAGTTATCGATCGGCTTCGGTGGCGTAGTTGGTAGTATGCATGCTGAGCTTCTATGCCCAAGATAGCGGGTTCAAACCCAGCCAAAGCCGTCGGATTTTTAAGAGCGTTAAAAATCCCTCAGTATGCCTTCCTTCGGAGGGGAAGTAAAGGCAGCGGTCCCATGTCATAGATTTATGGCATGTTAAAGAACCTTCCACTAATTACACCTACATGAAGCTAAATTGTATAGGTTAGGAATGTAAACAACGCTCTTAGGTTTCTACGTTCGTTGCCAAGAGCCGACTGCCGTGGCGTCTAGTAGTTAAGTTCTGAACTAGGCGTTGACGGTGGCGTTTGGCGGCAAAATTAGGAACTATTTGAAAAATTCAAAGTTGCAGTCCTTACTTGAATTAAAAAACAGATACACACACTAATACAGCCATCACAATTAACACCGGTTATCAGACAGATTCTACACACACCCAAAGTACACGGGGCTACATGACCGCGTTGTCGCAGCCCCTAAACTGAGGAACCAACCAACCAACCAGACAGTTATCGTCGTCTTTCATATTTATAACATCTGTAATTGTGGTTCACCTGCGACTTGTCATATGAATCATCATCTTGAGAGTACACACAATCTCTAAGAATGAATGCTGAAACCAAATGCCAACCAGATAGAGCTTGAATGTTGCAGCGGGGCAGGCCATCTGGCTCCTAGGTGCATGCGTGTTACTGGAGATTTGACTCATTTCTCCCATCACTAGGGTCAGAAGAATGGCATTGATGAAATGAATATTCGCAACATTTAATACTCGGATGACAGAAACGTGTAAGTTGAGGCTTAATGGATAATGCGTAACGTGCAGTTTGTCTCAAGCCAATAAATGTCGACGTAGCACTATTACTTGTCTAGATATTTCAGGTTTAATAAAAGGTGAAATGTCTTCCCAATTATTTTAATACCGTACTAGAAGGCCCGTGCTGCTCCGCAGCATTCATTTTAACTTCTTTCCATATGGCATTTGTTGTTCGCATGTCTTCATGCTAGTGACCTGAACAGACAGTTACGGTACCGTTGCCTTTTTGAAAAATGATAAAGTAGACTTATGAGATCAAATGTGTGGGTGTCTGCCTGTCGACTATGTGTGTGTCCCACCTTATCTTTTAACGGTTTACCGAGCGTAAGCTTAAAAGGCACACGGACGGCAGGTCCCAGACGCAATTCTGAAAAGCCGAGGCGGACAGCGACACTCCAAACACATAGGCTATACTCTTCTCTGAAGTATTAACACGACATGACTCGACAGTTTGACGCTGGCCGAAGCTGGGGTGATAGGGTCACTCGCAAGCTCGTGAACTCACACCGAAGTTAGTAATTTAAATTTCCATTGAATGGAGATTGCTGGAAGAAATGAAAACGTAAAAGCACTTATAGTGGGAGATGTGGGAGCTGTCATGGACATTTTTGCAGAACTTTTCAAGCTGAACAATTCTCAGAGTATATAGATATTTCAACGGTTGACCCAGCGTAAGCTTAAAAGGCACATGGACGGCAGGTTTCTCTTCGACTTGATTCATTGAAATCATTACTGCTCGGCTTCCTTTGGTCATAAATAAATATTTTTCTACCGAATCCTTCCTCAAGAAATCCTTTACTGCATCAAAATCCATCAAGTTGTTCTCGAGATTACCCGTTACATCCAAGAATCGGGGACTTTATTAGTTAGTTAGTTAGTTAGTTAGTTAGTTATTGTTATTTTAAGGGGCGGAACTACGAGGTCATCTGCCCTTAATCAGGGACTTTGTTTTATAGGCCTACTAAGTAGATAGAGATATCCATACAATTTAAGGCTACTGTGGTACAATTTAGTGTTCTGTTTATTTATGATACCAATGGTATAAATTTAAAGAAAAACATCTGTCTCTTAGGTTTGAATTTAGAGATTTAACTCTTGGCTAACATATAGAGGTGTGCAAATTATTAGAATTAAATAAAATAATTTAAATCAGTCATAATTTATTTATTCAAAAATCATTTTATTGACGAACTACTGGCATCTTTTGTTGTCCTACTTAGTAGTGTTTCCTCCCCCGTGGACCTTAGCCTCCAATAATAAAAAGCCTGCCCAATAGCCTCTGGGAGCTGTCCGCCCTGCAGATGCTATGTTTGCCGCTAGAGGCGCTGCTTACCCCCCTACATTAATCAGTTCAGTTGGTGGTATTTATACACATTGTGTACGCACAAATCAAATTAATACGTCAGAACAGCTTTATGCTGACAATCCAAAAACGGATTTTCCTGAATAGAGCATTATGATTATGATCCACCCTCCTCGCAACCTACATCCAGTTACAATCAGACAGGCCATCTGGCACACACTTGCTCCCCATTCCAGGATCATAGCATGCATTGAGGAGACTTGTCAACATTACGTTACAATCATCCCAACGCCTGAGAAACATCTTGCCACCCTGTGCGCAGCGCTCAAGCAACACTCAGCCATTCCTCCGTATGTTTGGTTGAGTCCATACCCAGCAGATCCTAAACATAAGCACACTCAAACTGAACTCCAGGAGACCAGTGAGGTGCAATCCACTCAGACCATCCCAATCCCGCCACCTATGCCCAAGTTCACCTCAGTCAAACATACTCAAACAACTCATACGCTCGAAATCACTCCAACAGTTCTAATCTCTCTGGCCCCTGAAAAACACACTACCGAAAAACCAAAGCGCAAACATAAATGTACTCAAATTGCCAGCCCTATCACTCTGCCTAACGAACAAGAACATGAAGGCTCTCAAACAGTTCAGAATACAGCTCCCTCACAAGCAGTTGCTTCTTCCTCAAAGAGCGATGCCACACCTGGTCCTCAGACCCTCCCTCCCCAATCTAAACTTGCAAAAACACTGGCGCCGCGGCGCCCTCCTCCAAGACCACATCCAGCACTAATTATACAATGCTTCAATTGCCAACGCTTGCACCATGCGGCAAGAGATTGCAAGAAGGAAGCCCGGTGCAATCGGTGTGGCGGTACACACCGTCATACAGACTGCGCGGTGCCAAAGGATTCCCCCACGTGTATAAATTGTGGAGGCAAGCCCGCAGCTTCATTCACAGGTTGCAAGTACCTTAAAAATCATCAAACACCCGCCATTGAAGCACAAGCAACAGACCAAACATATCCCCTCCCTACTCTCCCTCAACTAACACACCCTCAAGCACCTCACGCCACTGTACTTACACAACTGCTGAGTCTACTACAGCAACTCTCAGCCATGTCCATGTAAACACACCCAAATTCAAGGGACTAACTCTTAACACATGACCCTGACACCGTGGTTTAATCTGCCTGGCGATTAAGGGCCATGTCAGCTCACCCGGGATGATGAACCACGGACAGGGGAAGCCAAATTACACAAAACTTCTTTCGAACAATAGAAAACTTGAGCCCAGTACACTACAGGAAGCCCGGTCGAGAGCGGTCAGCCGCCAATGACTGGCCTGCGTTTCGGCCGGTATATAGACCATAAATTATACTCAGTTCGCATAACAACCACTGAAATACAGCTAAAATAGACCAAAAATCAATAATCACCCTCTGGTAGGATAATACTGACTATCAACACTACCTAAGGGAAGATGATGAGAGAAAAAAGGAGGTGGGTTTAGGAGTGTAAACAAGTATTGGTAGCTAGGAAGAGAATCCAACACTAAGTTATAAGTAAATGTTGATATAAAGAGGAATTTCGCCGTGCTAAACCTATGAAGTACCTAACTTTAGCGGGGGCCTGCACAATGCAAGCGGAGAGCGAAGCATGAATTGAGGTTGCCTGCAAGCGCTCGGTGAGTGCTCTTTCCCTCCCGAGCCGGTATGTCGGTACTATGGGGAAGGGTGATACTCTGGCAAGACAAAGTAAGCCAAAGGAAAAGGATTTACTAACTTTCCCTTCAGAAAGGTTAGATTTTATTACGCATTCGAAAATGCTAGAAAGATTTGAATTTGCAGTATTTCTTTTTCTGGGTACTGTTGGATCTCTGGCAAAACAACCGTATGCTCCCAGAGTGGGAAGAGAAAAAGCAACTTTAGTGCTTTTAGCAATACTTTTACTGTTTTTTATGAAAATCCTAAAAGAGTGCCAAATGGTTGCACTGAAGGTAGGCTAAGTATTTACCCAGCAGGATGCCGACTAAAAGTTTAGAAAAGAGGAAAACCTCAACCTAACTTAAACAAAACTGAGATTTTGAAATCAAAACATAAGTCAGAGAGAAAATCTCTACAAATAGGTAGCTGGCGGAGCAAGCTGTATTTGCCTTAATGAGTTGCTAGAATTAGCTGTGACAGTTAAAAGAAACTTTAAAACGTTGTTATTTTGAAATTTTGTTTCAAACGCAACAAGTGGTAACGGTTTTATTGTTTTAAAGATTGTTTTTTCTATTTTGAAATCAGCAATAATTTTGGGAGAAGAATCAGGGAAGAGAAGGCCCTGCCGAATTATCAGAGTTTCTAGCGAGAGAGATAAAACGAAAAATAATATATTTTTATTTAACAGTTGGTAAACTTTTAAACATTAATAACAGTAGATAAGTTTAAATTTTATTTTTGAGATTAAAGTAACAAATTGTTAGATTTAGAATCTTATCTCTGGAGTTAGAAGAACTTTTTCTTTGGTTAGTTCTACAAACATTTGAAGGTCTCAGACCTTCCCAGTAAAGGGAAAATTCCAAATGAACAATATTAAAGTGGTTACAAGTTTCAAACTTGTTACAAGCACTAAACCTGTACATTTTTTTAAATGAACTTAAAATTGGGAAAGAACAATAAATTGCGCAGTAATTATAACTTTTATCAATTAGGTAGGATACAAGCACTATTGGACTGCCTTTCTGGCAATCGAAGAGGCTATGAACAAATAGATTAAATTCCTGTTCGTAGCAGGAGGAAAAAGTAGAATTACAAGCGGAGGTTACCGCTATTTTTAAACAGAGATTACTAGATGCGAAATACAAAAATGTACAGGTCGTATTAACGAAGCCTGGAGAGAAAAAAAAAACAATCAGGTACAAAAGTTTTAAACTTTAGAAAATCAACGATTCCTGAACAAGCAGGATAAGAAAAGAAAATTCATAAGTAGCTTCTATAACTACTGATATTGAAACAAAGTGAATAAATGATACATGGAGAAAAAAATGTGAGCTCGCCAAACTTTGGGCGAGGCCTCATAGAGTAGTAACTAATTTTTAGATTAGCTTAGGTTTGTTAGTAAAGGGTATTTTGGGAAATGGAGTTAGGAACTTTAGGATAAAGTCCTGGCCAGAATTTAATTCTCTAACGAACGCGGTGCGGTTGAAATTAGCACACACAAATTCGAAGCACTGATAGTTTGTTGATAAGTTGAAAATGTTCACTATTGCAGTGTAGGTACGTCCGTAGAAAAAGAGAAAGTTATTGCAGTTTGTGTAAAACACTTTAAAAAAAGTGAATTTTGACATGTTACTTGCTTTGTACAAATTTTAGAATGCAAAGAATAGTTCCAGAATTGTAGTCACAGTTAAATGATGCGGTAATAATCCCTCGGCGAAAACAAATTAAGTTTTGAACAACGGTTAATTTGACATGAATCCCTCGGTGTGGAAAAGTATTCCCTTATTTGGTGTTGAAAATACTAGATTGCTTAACTAGTAGAAAGATTGGTTCACATGGTAAGTTCCAGAACTATGATGACAGTTAAATAGGGCAAGAGAGTTCCCACGGTGGAAAAAGCTAAGTTTATAGACAGCGGTTAATTTGAATTAAATCCCTCGTTGTGGGAAGGTATTCCCATTTATTTCGTACAGGAAGTACTGGATTTCACGTTATAAAGCCAGCTTAGATAGCTAAAGCCTTACAAAGAAAATCCCACGAAGACGGTTATTGCACAAGAGTGAGCAATTCCCCACACTGTCTATAAAATTGTATTAAAAGCGTTTAGCATTTTAAAACCTTAAAATATGTCTAAAACCATTGAAGTTTTGTACTTAGCTTTTTCAGGATGATCAGGCGATGATTCCTTGTGACCGTTAGCTTTAAAACGTAGACATGGCGTCTATTTTAAACATGTCTCATGAAGACAGGAGACTGGCCCTTGGGAGGGCTCCGACCTGTTCACTTGACGACTGGACTAAAAGTTAGAGCAGCTGAACGGCGCGCAAAGGGACCAGGGAGGCGAGGGAGAGGGAGTAAAAGACAAGAGAATATATGTCAGAAGGGAAACATTACAGAAATGAAAAACACTTTATAAAATAATTTTTCTTCATGGAGCAGTGTCTTCAAAGAGATATTAGCTGGCGACGAGGATGACGCCTGGTGGATTGGTGAGGAAGTCCTCTTGAGCTCAGAGAGATTGAGGAACTTCAGTGGTTTGCTGCAAGATGCCGCTAGGATTTCCATAGAAGATACACATCTAGAACAGACTCAAAGACACAATAAATTTCTGCTCAAAGAAAGAAAAAAATACATAGGGATCACTGTTAGTGTCTGCGAAGAGGGAAAAAAAACGAACTAATCAAAGAGCAGCAAGAGCTAACTCTGACTGAACGTGTATTCCAAGGAATACACCACCCTCCAAACAATTACTGTTTAACTCCATTAAAGTCCATTAAAATTCATTTAAAACACATTCAAAGCAGCCAGGCTCTGATTGGCAGCTCCAAAACCCGAGCAGCCAATCAGAGCAGAGAGCTTCAAAATTCAAACTCCCCGCTACAGAACTATACTTTACTCAACAATAACACAGTCAGACAACTCATTACATTGTTTTTACTCGTCCTGAGACATTGCGAGGTACCTGCCTGTGGGGTTGGCCACGGCCGACTTACTCGGGATGGTGCCCAGTGGGTCGTGGGTTCGATTGAAATATCACGCATTCAACACATGCCGCCAATCCATTTTCATAAACATTATTCCCCAAATCAAAGCGAGGTTTATTAAAAACAACTATTATTTCAATCAAAAGCCTACTACAGGTCTGTTTCCTCCTTTCATACTTAAAAATCAACCCACTAGTGGTCTCTCTTACTTCCTTAATCAATTTAAAAACTTAACAGATTCAGATCTTTTTCCATTATTATATTACTAGCTATTACCCGCGGCTTCGCCCGCAATAACATTTTGAATCCCGTTATAACGTTATAACATTAGTTATATAGATTTTTTCTGTAGTGGAAGATAATCACGGCAACATGGAGCATTGAAATTGAAAATCGGGTGCAATATACGGCGGGGATCTTTGATTTAAGGCAGGTCCCCTAGCCTACTGCCATGTCTATCGAGTGTGTTTTTAACGCCTAAGCACTTCTCGGTAAACTACATTTCTGGTCTTTCTCTCAGGCTGCAGAATGACTAAGCCACCAGAAGAACTGACTCTGGAGCATGCCACGTACAGTTGACCATGTGCGAAACAGTCACTTCTCAGATCCACACCAGCTACTTTTAAATTCTGCCCCTGAGCCATGTTAATTGTCATGGCGTAGCAGACTTTTAAAGGAAACTGCAGACGTTTGAATTGAAAATGGTAGTCTGATGGGATTAGAGGAAAGCGGGGTATGAAGACAGTTTCGCCTTGGCCAACACCTGTAAATATGGTGGCTTCAATCACAAATTTATGCCGAGCTTTAACCTGCAGCCTGGTTCCATTGCAGAATTTAGGGTTTAGATTGCGCAATAACATGACACGAGCACCAACCGTGAGGATCAGGACATGAGGCGGTATTCTGGGCGGGTTAAGAGTGTTTAAAAACTCCACAGGATAATTAACTGCATCTTCAACCTCTACAACTGAGTCTACTGACTCGTATACCATTTTTGTTGTTGATAACTTCTTAAGGATGGCGATATTTATACTATCAGCCGAGTCATTTGTTGGGGTAAGAATAGCTCTTTCTTCCATCCATGAATTATCAAGGTTAGAATTTACAAACACTTGGAGATAGATCTTTTCGATCAAATTCTCTAAACTGTCAACAACTTCCCAAAGTTGAGCTGGAATAGTTATTTTTCCGTCATTTTCCTCCAACTTTCCATCGCCAATTCTTAGAAGGAGACGGGAAAACTCCTCAGCCATAAAATCACCATGGAGGTGTACGCGCATGTTGACAGACAGGGGAATTGAACAGACTTTGGGCCATATGTAAGACGATTTTAGACAGGCATTTACTTCGTCAGTCTGTGTTCCACGGGTATAATAGGAAGGTCTGTCTAAAGTCACCGGCAAGAAGTACTGTGACTCTGCACCGCGTTGTGCTCTTACGTTAAACAAAATAGCAGAGGCGTGAGGAAATACAGTAGAAGAGAAAACAACACCTTAAACAGGATCGCTAAGGAGCGGGGAAAGGATGTCTCTTTCGATGCGTGCTGGGCCCAAGATTCCGGATCGAAAGAAAGATACTTTCCAAAAAAGGAATCGAATGAATTGTTTAAAACAAATCAAAAGCGGAATTGAAATTATCTAATTGATCGAGGAACCCAGAAGCGTGAAGGTCGTGACTGCGTTACAGTACGAAGCCAAGACCGACGAAATCGGACGAGAGATGAGGGAACTTAAAATTACAAATGAAAGAGGACGAAACCAAGTGAACTATTTACTATTGTATTTAAAGTAAACTAAAACAGGTGCGCATAAGAGTAAGGATATATCTAAACACAAAATGAAAGGTAAACGTGAAGAGGTATAAAATCGCTTAATAACAAATAAAATAAAATTAATGATTAAAGATGGTGCCTAAGAAAGGGGGACACAAAAACAATCTCAAGAGAAAAGTGTATAAATGAACTTAAGCACTAACAAAGATGAAACAAGATTAATTAAAATGTACTTACAATCAATGTGCAACTAAACCGTGAGCGCGACTCGATAACCAAAATTTAAAATACAAAAACAAAACAAAAACGAAAAAGATAGAGAGTATGGATGAGTCGAATAAGAGAACACCTCTACTTACGAGGATGACCTGGACTAGAATGCCCCTCGTCAAGAACAGACTTCCAAAAAGCTTATGATGTTGTGAAATCATGGGGTAAAGGGGGGGGGGGAGTGGTGGGAATGAGAAGGGTGCGTATGTAGGAAACGGGGGTGGGGGGGGGGGAGAGGGGGGATGACACGGAGTTACGTAATATAACGAAGCCAGAGGAAACAACACAAAATTAACACATAAAAATAAAGGAAAATGAGTATTACATTAAATTAATTGACATTACCGGGACAGGAAATGAAAGGAAAAATCGATCAGCTAAGAAATATGCTTTGTAGGAAAATATAGGCTTACGTAGAGGTAGTTATGTCTAAATATAACGACATACGAAGAAACAAAGGAATTAAGGCATGACGAATGGACAGTGACTAACACAAAGACCATCGCTCACACACTTTTCCTAAAACAGAAGGAAGGATCAAATAGGAGGCGAAATGAGACATGGCTCCGTTACTCCAATGATACCTTGACCCAAAAAACAAACTCTGATACGACAATCAAATGAAAGATACCTCGAAAGAGTGCACATCAATTTGTGACGTAATACAGAGCGTTGGTAAGCCTCGCAGAAAAGTAGCATATATTTCAGACCTGAGAGATTTGAGTAAAAATAAAACCGATTACATGAAAGGTAGGGATGACAAATAAACACAGAGGCTTCGCTAAACTAACGTAAACAAAGGCGAAGGGACTTGGGTTCATGGATCGAATTCACATCATCATAAGAAAGGGAAATTGATAAACTGAAATTCAAAAATGATAGCATGCCAGATAAAACCAAGTGATCGAATCGTACTTACGTTTAGTTGCGTTGGGCACGGGCGAAAAGCCCGACACACCTAGGCTGTGACCGTTTCACATGATGGTCAGAAATGGAAGGCAGCCACCTTCTCTAAAAGGAACGCAGTAACGCCGCTCGGGTAAAATAAGTCGTAGAACTCCCCCTCTCCAGAACATAAAGGGGGCCAATGGGAGAAGCAAAGCTTAGTAACAAGTTATGCTTCAACCAATGGTAACACAGTGTCAGTAGGGGTGAAAAGTTTCACCATCTGACGAAACATTTACGCAGAATTACAAAGTTTGAACGCAGTAGGTGAGACAGAGAAACGTATGTCACAATAATGCGACATGAAGGAAATGATGATAATAATAATATGACAAAAAATAATGAACCTGATAAAAACGGTTCAAAATTCCCCTGCTCTCACAAAAAAAAGGAATTTTCCTGGCCATGGAAATTTCTTTTTTCGTACAAAAAGAGAGGGAAAAAAATGTAAAGGGGGAAAAAAATTGAATACTAAAAAAAATTGGGTACTAAGGACCTCTAGGAGAATACAAAAAAAATGAACAGTTGACTAATCTGACCGTGAAATGAAGGTGGTACCCCCTTCATTGCTCGTCAACACTAGCCACTAACGTCAAAAGTACTGCGTTCAAAAAGAAATACAGTGAGTTCATATATTAAATAGTGATCATTGTTCTTGCTAGTTCATGATGATGCGGATGTCGAAATCTTCAAGATGGACGTTACCTCGGGACTGCAAATCTCTCCAGCCTCTGATGAGAAAAGATAGACAAAGTTAAATCGTGATCACATTTTAAAAAAAATACATTTGGGACACCCTGTATATAGGACCGTTCGTTGCGTCAACGAGGAATATGCAATAGTGTCATAATGTCTTCGAAAGGGAAAGTACTCTCCTTTTCAGCTGCTGAAAAATAAAGCCATGTATAGACCCAGTGAAGGGTGACTGGTCCGTTAACGAGTTCCGAGAAGACCCTCAGCTGTGTTAGCCCAGGTACACAAAGGTTGTTTGTTGTTACTCGCCAACCCTCTGGATGGTTGCTAGACAATACACGATATGCTGAGAACACTTGACAATTTAAAACCTAACAAAATATATGACTTCACAATAAATATCAAAATCAAGATGACACTAAGGTGCATGATATCTCAAAACCATGACACAAAAAGTCAATTACATGAATAAATGTAAAATAAATACCAAGTTCCTACAAGGTCAAACAGGAAGTGTTGAAGGGTCCTTGTCTGTCGCCGAACAATAGGAGTTAAGCCGGGGAACAGTACAAAAGAGGAGTAGGGGTGGTTTGCAAACAGTGACCGACCAGGTATACGCTGATGGCCTCAGGCAAAGATATAGCTCGACAGAGTTGTCAAGTATTCACGTCACACTCGCGTACGAGAAAAAGGCCACGGGTGTCTCCTGTCTTGTCACAGGAATAAATGAAAAGGAAGCACACGAATTAAGATCAGAATAGGCTCACATGCTAGGTTGGCTATTAAGGAGCTCGGGCATCCAATTAGAATAAAAGGAAAACAAAAACACAACATTATAGCGAGGCGAAATTCACAAGATCATTTGACAAATTTTTTCAACTGCGTGACGTGGGCCGAAGTCACTGAATTAT
Source organism: Meconema thalassinum (assembly GCA_946902985.2). Taxonomy (NCBI): domain Eukaryota; kingdom Metazoa; phylum Arthropoda; class Insecta; order Orthoptera; family Tettigoniidae; genus Meconema; species Meconema thalassinum. The sequence goes on along the minus strand of OX336388.2, from coordinate 1,714,626,745 downwards.
CGTGATCGTCCACTAACTCAACTGAGACAGGATTTAAAAGGCGTGAAATAGTCTTGGGAGTTGACCAACGTAAGCACAGCTTACTGGAAATTTGTTTGGTAGCGTCACTCAAAGGATGTAAACGACACAAAACTTTGTCCCCAATTTGGAATTTAACATCATGACGGCCTAAGTTGTAGCGCTTCGCTACTCTGGCTTTTGCTTTCTTGAGGTGACCGGTAGCGATGGCCCATTTTTGAGCAACAGAGGTAGTGCGAGAGGGTTCGGAAAGATATTCAATATTCCATTTGAGCAGCAAGGGGTCGACAAGCGATCGGCCTAGGAATAATTCCGCTGGAGTAGTTTGAACGGACGAATGGAAAGAGGTATTGAACCCGAGACTGAAATACTGTAGGTTCGTATCCCAGGAGGTTTGATCGGCATTGTGAAAAGCGGACATACAAGCCTTCAAGTTTTTGTGAAAACGCTCTACGTGATTTCCCTGCGGTCGATACGGTGACAAGAAAATATGTTGGATGCCCCAGTTAAATACCATAGTTTCAAAGGCTTTGGAACGGAATACAGAGGCGTTATCTGACACAAGGTACTTGGGAGGACCAAAAACTCCAAATATATATCTAGACAAGAAATGGATAGTAGTCTGAGAAGTGATATTCTTTACTGGGAATAACCAAACAAACTTCGAAAAACCATCAATGACAGTTAAAATGGCTTGATTGCCAGATTTTGATCTCACGACTGGACCAAAGTAATCAATAAAAAGGCGTTCGCCGGGACGAGTGACGATACCAGCTTGGTGGAAGCCTACACGAGTGTTCTGGGCAGGTTTAGAACGCTGGCAGGTTAAACATCTTCTGACATGAGCAAAAGCATCTACTTTAATTGAGGGCCAATAAAATTCACCGGATATCTTACGGAAAGTGCGCTGCATCCCTGCATGAGTTCCCAGTGCAGAATCATGATAATATGTCAAAAGCATATTACGTACTGCTAATGGAGCAAAAATTCTAAATTTACAAGAGTTAGGAAGAACATAGCCAATAACATCATTTCGAACACAAAAGTTGCTTACTGCCGGATCTTTGTTTGCAATTTTTGCACGGAGGTCAGTGCAAAATGGATCCTCAGACTGGAATTTCCGGATATCCACAAAAGACCAAGGACAATGTTGCAATAGGAAAAGATTTTCTTGAAGTGGTGTACTGGTAGAAACGCTCTCGATTGGAGTCCTAGGGGTCTCTTCAAACATGCGTGACAGGCAGTCAGCCACCGGGTTCTCGCTCCCTTTTACGTGGATGATATCAAACTTAAAAGATGACAACCTCAAAATCCACCTGTTGATGCGTCCAAGCTTTTTTACGTGAGAAAGGCTCCATTTCAAAGCCTCATTGTCGGTAAAAACAGTAAAGTGACGGTGTTCCAAAAAGGTCCTGAATTTTTCACATCCAAATACCACAGCAAGACTTTCCTTCTCGAAAATTGAGTAACGTCGTTCATGTTGATTTAACATACGACTCGCGAAGGCCACTGGTGCAAATTTTCCATCCACACGCTGGCTCAAAACACTAGAAATGGCCAAATCACTGGCGTCACAATGTAAAAAGAAAGCTGATTCGAAATCAGGCGTGTGCAGTACTGGTGCTGACATAAGGGCTTCTTTCAAAACATTGAAAGCTTTGTCCTGTTCTGGCCCCCACACAAATTTCACATTCTTCTTTTTGAGAGCATTTAGAGGTGCCGAAATGTCAGAGAAGTTTTTGATAAAACGAGAATAGAACGTGAACATACCCATTACTCTTCTCAAGGCCCTAACTGTGGTGGGTACAGGTAACTGCTGAATGCAATCTGCGCGCTCGGGTATGACACGGATACCATCGGCTGACAGAATGTGACCCAGAAATTTAATTTGAGTACAGCCCAAAGAGGTCTTTTTTGGATTGATAGTGAGGCCGGCCTTCCTGAGGCGGGAGAAAACTTCCCTAAGATGAACGACATGCTCCTCAAAAGATCTGCTGTATACGACTAAATCGTCAAGATAATTAAATACAAAATTGAACTTCAGGTCTCCCAAGATGTCGTCTAGCACGCGACTGAGGACTTGTGCACCAACAGCTACACCCATCGGAAGACGTTTGAAATTATATAACCCGAAAGGGGTGTTAAAAGCAGTGAAGTCGCGACTCTCAGCATCCAAAGGAATCTGATAATAGGCACTATTTAGATCAATCATCGAATACACATTGGCCCCGTGGAAATGTTGAAAAGCACTCTCAATAGTAGGCAGTGGGAAATTATCAAAGACTACCTTCTTGTTCAATTTTCGGTAGTCTACGACTAGCCGGTACTCGCCCTCTTCTTTCTTGGGAATTAAGAAAGCAGGAGACCCATAAGCTGATTTGGAAGGAACCACTACTCCCCGATCTTGCAAATCATTGATATACTTTTTCATGGCCAAGAGCTTGGGTGGATTACAAGGAAACGGAGGACTTCGAACAGGTACATTGTCGCTCAAGTCAATGTGGCATTCGTGATTTACAGCAGAACCTAAATCTTCTGTGAGGACATCAGAAAATTCCTCAACTAAACCGTTCAGAGTATCACGTTGCTCGGACATCAAAGTTAATGGAAGATGTACGGAAAATACAGGAGACACATCAACGTAGTTAGAAGTACATTCTTCAAAGGGGAACATTTTATCTGAGCGAAATTTGAAACAAAATGAATCGTTAATAAAATCCAACTGCATGCCAGTTTTATGCATAAAGTCAATTCCTAAAATACATTGAGTGGAGAGATTGTTAACCACATGAAAAACATGTTTCCAAGAAAATCCGTGAATTTTAATGCGACATAGAATAGTTTCGGCAACGTCGATAACTGACGATCCCGCAGAGAGGAACTGACATTTATTCTGTACGGGGTGTTTTTGCGAAGATCGAATGCTATCTGCCACTGAACGGTGGATGAAACTTCTGGTGGCGCCTGTATCCAAAATAGCAGGTGCCGAGACATTATCGAAATTTACTGAGACTCCTGGTTGTAACACAACATCGAAATTAGATGCATTGTCAAGTTTGGATGGAGGACTGCTCCGGGAGTCGAACTCAGAACACCTCCCTATGAGTTTTCCTGGTTGGAATTACAATTTGGACAGGAACGAGTCGTGACCTCATTCATCCCACAGCCAAAACAGAATTTTCGGCGTTTTAAAGAACACATTTTAAAATGATGTCCAAGTTCATTACAGTTCCAACAAGTTATGCGACCAGAAGAAACATTGCGTGTGATTGTTGTTGGGGTGTTTGTAGTCCTTTCACGGGAAACAGCAGAAGAATTACGAGCCACAGAAGGGCTTGGGTTAGAATTCCTAGAAAGGGACTCAGCACGGCGAGCAGACGGCTTAAACCGTAAGGTGTCGTCTTTTGTTCGGTCGACAGCTGGGCTAGACAGTGTTGTCTGGGGGGAGTAGGCTAACTCGGGGAAAATCGTATTATCGGCTCTTGGAGGTGGAGTATAGTTCGAACAGGCTCGTGCATTTAATTCATACTCACGGCCTTGCGATATGATGTCCTCGATGGAAAAAATGGATGTACGCCGAATGAAGTATTTATAAGTGGGATTTAAATTCCTGTATATAATTTCCAACAGATCCCTGGGATGAAAGGGTTGGGGGAGGTTCGCTGCTAACAGCCGAACTGAGGTTACATAATCGTCGATCATCTCCCCAGGAGCCTGAGTACGGGAGTATATTTCTTGTTTGAGAGCGAAATCGAAATCTTGTGGCGTGAAACGGTCCTTAATGCACCCAACAAATTCGTCCCATGACTTATAAAAATTCGGAGTAGTGCGATGCCACATCAGCGCTTTTCCAGACAAAAGAATAGGTAAGCAACGTACAATATTGTCGGGATTAATATCGTGACAATAACACAATTCCTCCACACGTTGGATAAAACAAAAAACTGATGAGGTATTGTTTTCTCCGGAAAAAGTCAAACCCCACCTACTCACTACTGATGCAACATTTTCGTTGTGGCGAGCACTATTAACAGTGCCTACAGGGGCGATGGAGCAATCTAAAAGGGGGGGGGGGGGTCTATCATTAGCAGGTCCTGTGTCGTATCTTGCAATAGTGGCGTGGGCATTGTTAAAGATTCAAAGCCCATAAAATTTAACTCCTTTTTGACGGGTGGGAATTCTGACTTAGACATGACAATAGACAAGGAGAAAAGTAAAACACTTTAACTTAGTAAAATAAAGGTCACAATACCGTAATGCGTCCTATTCCAGCGTTGCGAAGTACTCACTAACTTGTTGCACTCTTCACCTCGGAACTAGATTCTTTGGATGTCTTGTTCACTCGAGAAATGCTTTCACACTCCGCACTTTCTTCGGGGATGGGGGAACAATTCAGTACAGGTATCTTAAACTCAGAAAGACAACATTGTAATAATTGCAAAAATAATATAAGTTTGGTAATTTAAAGGGAACGATTTCACGAAAAACTACGCTCTGATATACCATTTGCACCGCGTTGTGCTCTTACGTTAAACAAAATAGCAGAGGCGTGAGGAAATACAGTAGAAGAGAAAACAACACCTTAAACAGGATCGCTAAGGAGCGGGGAAAGGATGTCTCTTTCGATGCGTGCTGGGCCCAAGATTCCGGATCGAAAGAAAGATACTTTCCAAAAAAGGAATCGAATGAATTGTTTAAAACAAATCAAAAGCGGAATTGAAATTATCTAATTGATCGAGGAACCCAGAAGCGTGAAGGTCGTGACTGCGTTACAGTACGAAGCCAAGACCGACGAAATCGGACGAGAGATGAGGGAACTTAAAATTACAAATGAAAGAGGACGAAACCAAGTGAACTATTTACTATTGTATTTAAAGTAAACTAAAACAGGTGCGCATAAGAGTAAGGATATATCTAAACACAAAATGAAAGGTAAACGTGAAGAGGTATAAAATCGCTTAATAACAAATAAAATAAAATTAATGATTAAAGATGGTACCTAAGAAAGGGGGACACAAAAACAATCTCAAGAGAAAAGTGTATAAATGAACTTAAGCACTAACAAAGATGAAACAAGATTAATTAAAATGTACTTACAATCAATGTGCAACTAAACCGTGAGCGCGACTCGATAACCAAAATTTAAAATACAAAAACAAAACAAAAACGAAAAAGATAGAGAGTATGGATGAGTCGAATAAGAGAACACCTCTACTTACGAGGATGACCTGGACTAGAATGCCCCTCGCCAAGAACAGACTTCCAAAAAGCTTATGATGTTGTGAAATCATGGGGTAAAGGGGGGGGGGGGGAGTGGTGGGAATGAGAAGGGTGCGTATGTAGGAAACGGGGGTGGGGGGGGGGGGAGAGGGGGGATGACACGGAGTTACGTAATATAACGAAGCCAGAGGAAACAACACAAAATTAACACATAAAAATAAAGGAAAATGAGTATTACATTAAATTAATTGACATTACCGGGACAGGAAATGAAAGGAAAAATCGATCAGCTAAGAAATATGCTTTGTAGGAAAATATAGGCTTACGTAGAGGTAGTTATGTCTAAATATAACGACATACGAAGAAACAAAGGAATTAAGGCATGACGAATGGACAGTGACTAACACAAAGACCATCGCTCACACACTTTTCCTAAAACAGAAGGAAGGATCAAATAGGAGGCGAAATGAGACATGGCTCCGTTACTCCAATGATACCTTGACCCAAAAAACAAACTCTGATACGACAATCAAATGAAAGATACCTCGAAAGAGTGCACATCAATTTGTGACGTAATACAGAGCGTTGGTAAGCCTCGCAGAAAAGTAGCATATATTTCAGACCTGAGAGATTTGAGTAAAAATAAAACCGATTACATGAAAGGTAGGGATGACAAATAAACACAGAGGCTTCGCTAAACTAACGTAAACAAAGGCGAAGGGACTTGGGTTCATGGATCGAATTCACATCATCATAAGAAAGGGAAATTGATAAACTGAAATTCAAAAATGATAGCATGCCAGATAAAACCAAGTGATCGAATCGTACTTACGTTTAGTTGCGTTGGGCACGGGCGAAAAGCCCGACACACCTAGGCTGTGACCGTTTCACATGATGGTCAGAAATGGAAGGCAGCCACCTTCTCTAAAAGGAACGCAGTAACGCCGCTCGGGAAAAATAAGTCGTAGAACTCCCCCTCTCCAGAACATAAAGGGGGCCAATGGGAGAAGCAAAGCTTAGTAACAAGTTATGCTTCAACCAATGGTAACACAGTGTCAGTAGGGGTGAAAAGTTTCACCATCTGACGAAACATTTACGCAGAATTACAAAGTTTGAACGCAGTAGGTGAGACAGAGAAACGTATGTCACAATAATGCGACATGAAGGAAATGATGATAATAATAATATGACAAAAAATAATGAACCTGATAAAAACGGTTCAACTCCTCCCATAAGTTGGTTGTTACCCCTAATGTCCCTAAGTGTTCTGTCTAATGCCTCGACTCCTCTTTAGTGCGCCATCATGCATTCATCCCAAACAATGAGTTTTGTCTCTCTCAGCACGCGAGCTGTGCCACTTTGCTTAGATGTTACAAAGGGCAGATGCAGTGTGACTGAGGTTGAGAGGAAGCTTGAAAGCAGAATGAGCTGTTCTTCCACCATCCAGTGGGGTTGCTGCAATACCAGAGGAGGCGACTGCGATGGCGATGTTCTGTCGACTTCTAAATGTACTGAGCAGGAGATTAATCAGGAAGGTTTTGCCAGTTCCGCCTGGTGCATCTAGAAAAAAGAGCTGACCACAGTCTGAAACAACACTTCGAACTATTTCGTCATAGGCCAATCTCTGCTCGTTGTTCAAGTTTGGAACATTATCAGCAACCACTTTGGGCAACTTAATTGTGTCGTAAGATAGTTCACCGACATATTCTCGGTGAACAACTTCAATGTTCCGAAAATCACAATCTTCCCAATTCTTATAGCACGTTTTTAGGTGTGGAGATAATAATATGATCTAAGAGAAATAAATCACCAATAACAGAAAAATTAATAAAAAATATACCAGAGTGGGAAATTGTGAATTATGAATTCCAGAACTTTAAAATGAACAATCACAGCATTTAGGACATAACCTCACCAATAATATACATGTTTAAATTTATTTCAGTTGTAATTGGAGCATATTGCATTGGTGACAAGAATTAGGCTACTACAAGGCCAGCAGCATGTTATTACTCAGCTTAAAAGTGGTCCTTTCCAATAAACCACAGTAGGCCCAATTAGGCCTATAACCAATTAGTTACGGTATTAGAATAAACTACAAAGGAAAAGTACTGGGAAGGGAGAATATTCATATCTTAAAATGCTTGATGCTGTTAGCAATAACAGTAAAATGTTAAGGAAGAATGCCAAGGAAACAGGTGGTGTAACCAGATCACCACACTAAAATTGTTAGTGTAATTAGTGCCAAATTCATAAGGAGACTGAAATTTCAGAAAAATAATTGGATATTACAAAATTTCTATACAGTAGTTCATTTCATATTCCCTTTAAAATATATCCAGTTCACCAATTTTGCAGGGTGAAATACATTAAGTACATCAAAAAAATCATCGCACACTAATACAGTAAATTCTATGACATGCTGTGAGAGGGAAAGGAGAAATTGGACTTTCAATGAAAAACAAGAAAAACACTCAATACTGCTAGAAATCATCATGTTTTATTTAAAAAGTTGTCAACGAAGAAAAAATTACAGCGAGCCAAGATCACACTTAGCAAAAAATACAGTAATCAAATCTGGTCCTCCTAAAAGTACGTGTAGAGGCATGTTCCTTTCTTCTTTCTTGCCAAGGCAAAACAGTAGGCTATATCACATGATAATGAACCTCTTCCCTCCTTGATGCCATGGCTAACACTGATGAACAGCAAATTCCTACAACACATGCAAGTTTGTATATTGAAACAGTTAACTTAATAAAATGTGTAATGATTCAAATGGAGAACTTGAATTTGCTGATATGTGTATGGTTGTGTGCTACTATAACTACATTTTAAAAGAATCTCTTATTGTAGAATCATTGTTGTTGATATTAATTCATTTAGGGCTTTTTATAACATTCATTTAGCCCCGTGTATTTGGAATTGTGTAGGATTTGTATGATAATCTGTGTTATTGTAGTATCTGTAGTAGTGTGTACTGCTCGGGTCTAAGCTGCGTGAATCTGAGAGGATTGTGCATCACAGACTATGCGAAGTGGTATTGACGAGTGATGAGGTTCCTCGGTCCGTGCATAGTACATAACCAAGTACATTGGTCGGTGACTCACTCACTCATTCGTAACACCACAGTGGTTTGAGCAACGGCCCTATGTTAGCAGTATTGGAATAGAAAGGAATGCCAGATATCACGGCGGGCTGTTTACAGACCCTTCTCTTCTTGCCTGACCCTTACCTGCTCTTTCCCCTCACCCCGCAAGTTCACAGAGCTTGGATCCGAGCAGTATAGGCTACTTTTTGTAATTCAGGTGACGACTGGAAAGGAGGCAGCCAGAGCCTTAAGTTAGAATCAATCCCAGCATTATCCTGGAGTGAAGTGGGGAAACCACGGAAAACCACTTCATTGATGGCCGAGGTGAGAATCAAACCTACCACCTCTTCTCAGTTCTGGCTCACGAAGCTGATTGTGAGTCGTTCCAACCCTCAGACCAGAATTAAATTACTTGGAAACTAGCCCAGGACCTCAGGAGTGGCAGCTACCACACCACAGGGTGTTATTATGGTAGCACTGAATGAAAGTAGAACGAGTGATAACATTCTCTATAAGGGGCAGATGACCTCGTAGTTCTGCCCCTTGAAACAACAATAACTCACTACCTATATCTGTATTTTCCAGAGTTGGAATCTGACAGTTCAGCACCACTGGGCAAAAACAGATCGCACGCATGGCTTGTTACCATGGAAACTATACAGCGCTGCCAATTTGAATGATGCTATTTGACCACGTGCTTGTCGTCGATCAGTCGCTTATTTGGTTGCCTCCAGTGCACACTCACCTTGCTGCGTTTCATAATCTGTTGTTTTTATGAGTTATAATTGTTTGATTTAATTCGTTAATTACTTTTTCGTGTAGGATTTATACTTATTTATACTTTATTCTTATATTTATACCTATAATTCACTAGAGACCGTTATTTATGTATGTAGCAGTGTTAGTGTTAGTTTAAGCTTAGGTTCGTGTTCATAGGCTAGATTGAATTAGCTTAAGGTTAGCTTCCTTTTTGCTTGCGAATGGTGACGTTTTTAAGGATGACTTCTCGTAGAGGTAGGCTGAGGATACATCCAGCTCGGGAATTGTCAAGACCTGGTCGAGGTGTACCTATTCGAAGCCATTGAAGGAAAATGATTATCGCCGCGCGGGATTTTTTGAAAGGGAGGTTGAAAATATCTGAGCATCAGGCAAACCATTAATTCCATTCAGTCGCGCGCAGGAGCCTCTGCTTTTGTAATTAGTAAGACTACTGTGACTAGCTTCTGTCTTCTAAAGGGTGAGTTAATAGTCTACACAATGAGCCTATATTTTGTAATACATTTGTGTGTTTCTTGTGACTTGAAACTTATTCTACAGGAAATATAAATAACTAAATATCACGGAAAAATCACGTGTTGTCGTTTCGCTTTGAGCTTTTTTGCTTTATGATAGTATTCGTAATATTGTTATTGCTATTCATTACAATAATTTAGGCCTCTCATCAATTTGACCGGCTAATATTTTATTTTACAGTGTGCACCGAACAGATTTAAGCATTGGTTTGTATAAGATTTTTGGAAACCATCTGAGTAAAAATGTAATAAATGTAATAACAGTGCTAATGATATTATGAGCATGAGGTAAAGAGCGAGAGGGTGGAAGTACGCACGTGCTAGCCAGCAGCATTAGTGGCAACGCTGCCTTTAGTTCAACAGTTCTCTGCCGAACTGTCAGATTCCAACTCTGGATAATACACCTATATTATTCTCTATAGTGCACGAAATAGCCAAAATACCTTATGAAGCGACGAGAAATAAATCACGGAATGAAGTTCAAATAGATGTTTCCTCCTCCGCTCTCTGTGGCCCACCCAGCCATCCCAAATAGAATCACGACTTATATAGGCAAAATTCTTGCTGTGGCCGCCATTGTTCACATCAACTATCATCAAAACAGTACTACCAACCTCGCCAACACCTGACCATTCAAACCTTCGTTTCGTCCAATCCAATGGGTTTTGACAATGGTTACAGCCTAACACGTCCAGATCAATGGTTTTGTGTCAACCGTGCTCTGCTCGCTGCACGCGGCCATGGCCGCACCTACACCCGACCATTCTAACCTTCGCCTTGTCCAATCCTATGGTATTTGACAATGGTTACAGCCTAAAGCCTGTATCACACGACACTCGCTAGCATGGAAGCTTCTACCAGTACAGGTATACACGCTGGTATACACGCGTCTATTACCGTGTGATTTGTACCTTCCATACTAGGTTCTGCCTTCCATGGTAGCTTCCATACAACTCACGAAATTGAACCGATGCTATTTTTCCTGGCAGTTTCCATGGAAGGTTGAGTACAACAACCAATCGGATTGCTTTTCTCGTTCTAGTAGAAATCTTAGCGACAACGTAAACAAATACATTTGTTATGTAGGTAGGCCCTCGGATAAATACATCTGAACGAAACTATATTTTCTCTAAACAGCGTTTGTGTGATAAGCAATTGCTATTCGCGAACTCAAGAGACGGTGCTCCGTTATCTGGAACTAGCGGAAGGGTGATGGAATCATAGCAAACAAACAGATGCAATAACATGTGATTTGAGTTGATGGGTTTGCTCTTCTCTCGTTTTTCCAGTTATTTTCATAAAAATTGAGGCTAAAAGATGAGTAATATAATTGCTCAGTTCCGCTGTGCTCCTCGAATACAATAATTGCCATATCAATGCATTACTTCCACAAAAAGAAAGCTTTTCAGACGGAATGTGGTCGATTGCTTCGCGTCGCAAAGCCGATTTCGAAGTATATGATCGCATGCGGCTGGTATTTTACAAAGGAGAATTATATATTAATAAATACTAATGGATTTCTTACAGTAACCAGTACCCTACATTCTTCCCTGCACTACAAACTAGGCGACTTAGCAAGGTCGATTTGACAGCTGTTCTTCCCATGAGGCAAAAATTACTTTTAGGGTTCGCTTTATCGTCTTTCTTTAACTTGCCCCATTGCTGCTTCAAATCTGTGAAGCTCTGGTCTTTTAGGTTTATAATCAGGCGCCAATTAAAAATTAAAAAATCTTTATACGGTAGTGAACTTGTAGGCTAAGCTACAGTCGTTGATGTATTGACTTCGACAGTATTAGGCTACCGGTTTATCTTCCAGATTTAAATGTATCTACTTACTGAAGTATGTAAAGCAATGTACCGACTACACGCTTATTAGGCCTACATATTCCTGAACAAATTATTTTTTTCTTGGCAAATGGTAACCGAATTTCATTTTGAATCGGATAAGGTACTCCTTTCTAATTACTAGTTTGTAAGCATAAAGCTTCAAGTCTCATAAAACCTTCTGTTTCTAGGACTTTCCCGCACATAATTATGTGCTTGGCATCTAAAAATGCCTGCCCTTCAACAAGAGCCCGCCTAGAATTGCCAACAACATTCAACACAATCATAGGCTAGCCTATATGAAGTCTATCACCCTTGTCGCGACCGACCTGCATTCGATTCAGTTCGCGAATATCCAGTAAATACAGAACGTGTCATATTATTCTTCTGGAATAAATTCTGAACTGTTTAAATTCTAATAGCTATCACGAATAGTATCCGTCCATGGTTTTAAACAGTAATTAGGGAAAATAGAATTTTATGAGAGGAAACATGTTTACTATCGTCCTCGTAGATCACGTAGACAAAACTAAGTTGCAATATTGTTGTACGACGTGAGGAGGATATAATAAAAAATAAAAAATTATTTAGCCAATTTACCCTCTAGGTTGGTGGTTCCCACGGACGCAGCGAGGGAACTCACCACTACCGCCTCTAAGGGCAGTGTCCTGGAGCAGGGAACATCTGGTCAGGATGAATACAACTGGGGAGGTGTGATCAGCACTTCGCCCAGGCGGCCTCACCTGCAAAGCGAACAGGGGCCTCATGAGGGAGGGGAGAGGATGGAAGATTGGGATGGATAGGCTAGGAAGAGGGAAGGAGGCGGCCGTGGCCTTACAGTAGGTACCATCCCGGCATTTGCCCGAAGACGAAGTGGGAAACCACGGAAAACCACTTCGAGGATGGCTGAGGTGGGAATCGAACCCCCCTCTACTCATTTGGAACACCCGAGGCTGAGTAGACCCCGTTCCAGTCCTCATACCACTTTTCAAATTTCGTGGCAGAGCCGGGAATCGAACCCAGGACCTCCGGGGCGGCAGCTAACCATGCTGACCGCTACGCTACGGAGGCGACATAAAATAATTAAAAATAAGTAAAAATTTTCGCCGTTGGATAGACTTGAACCCGGGATCTTCAAAACGTCAAACAGACGCAATACCACTTGCACACTTTTCCAATAAACATCACCGCATTTTGTTACTCGTCTTATTAGCGCGTATGGTTATATACCAATTAGTACAGTTAGATCTTAAATTTTGATTGGAATGCATTCATTCAGTATCAGACATGTTTTCAAATGTACTAAAGCAAGTTTCTCGACCGCTTTGCGTTAATATTGCGAAACGACTGTAAATTTTACCCCCAAACGACAACTGTCCTCCATGTTTTATTTCTTACAACTTGGCGCACGAAATGCTAGCGTGTGATACACTTCAGCCATAAAAGTAGGTGTACGGACGAGGATGGCAGAATCATACAGGATTTTATAGCAGCGATCACAACAGCTTCCATGCTAGCGAGTGTCGTGTGATACAGGCTTAACGCGTCCCGATTAATGATTATTTTATCAACAGTGATTTTGTTTGCCACTTTTTTTATTACAGTGATTTTGTATCCCACATGTTGGAAACAATTTAAGCGCCTCAGTGTGTGCCGCTCGAGTGCACCTTGTTGACAGTTGAATGAGATGCAAGCGCTGTCGGAACATGGCAGCCGTTTTGAAAAGAGCAAAATATAGAAACACATATTTACATTCAGGGCGCCAGGGAATGTTGTCCGCAGTGCCTACAAGCAGCTGCGAGAGATTACGTCACCAGTTACGTTGGCAGCTCGGCTGTCGCTTGTATCATAACAAACAAACAGTAAACTTTATACTCACCCAGCCATTCATAACATACTGTTGCTCTCTTCCAATAATCTAACTATACGCACTGACGATTTCGACAGCCCATAGCCCACACATGTGGCCTTCACCCTATCAAGGACACCGTGCTGCCAACTATAAACTGATGACGCAACCTCTCGCATCTGCACGTAGCCACTGCTGAGAACATTTCCTGGCGCCCTGTACTTTAGCACATATATGATGTGCAGTAGTGACCAGGGTTCCTAATTTCAATAGGCCTACGTAATATCGCCCAGAAGATGAAACAAGGAGACAAGGTTATGTAAAAGTCACATTCATGTCTGATGCAAGTGTATAAGCAGCGTTCTACTTTCATTCAGAATTAATACCTAAGTAAAGTAACATGTGGGAATAAATATACTAGATATATCAACCATTACATTGGCATACAATAAATCAATTATTTTTGTCTTGTATCTATCTCGCTGTTACAGAAAATCATCGACACTTATTACCAAGAATATAATCAGCCCCTTATAGAGAATGTTATCGCTCGTTCTACTTTCATTCAGTGCTACCTTAATTCTGAATGTAAGTGGAACGTGGCTTATACACTTGCAGCAGACATGAATGTAACTTTTACATACCTTGTGTCATTGTTTCACCTTCTGGGTGATATTACGTATTGAAATCAGGAACTCTGGTCACTACTGAACCTTATTACGTGCTAAAGTACGTAAATATGTGTTTCTATTTATTGCTATTTTAAAAACGGCTGCCGTGTTTCGACAGCGCTTGCATCTCGTTCAAGTGTCATCAAGGCTCACTCTAGTGGCACGCACCGAGACGCACACATTGTTGCCAATATGTGAGATACAAAATCACAGTTGATAAAAAGAACTGGGATACAAAATCACTGTTGATCCAAAATCGAAATTCATCGGGATGCGTTAGGCTGTAACCATTGCCAAAACTCATTGATCTGGGTGCGTTAGGCTGTAAGCGTGGTCAAAAACCATTGGATTGGACAAAACGAAGGTTAGAATGTTTGGGTGTAGGTGCGGCCATGGCCGCGCGCAGCTAGCAGGGCACGGTTGCCATGTCATAGATTTATGGCATGTTACAGAACCTTCCACTAATTACACCTGTGTGAAGCTAAATTGTATAGGTTAAGAAAGTAAACAGCGCTCTTAGGTTCCTACGTTCGTTGCCAATAGCCGACTGCGGTGACGTCTGGTAGCTAAGTTCTAATTTCTACTGGGTTGGCGGCATTGACCAACATGGCCGCTCTGTTTATGTGTTGCATGGTGTAAACAATATTGGCCGTATATTAATAAGCTAATGTTGTGTGTGTGAACTAGTAGTCGTTGACGGTGGCGTTTGGCGGCAAAAGTAGGAACTTCTTGAAAATTGATCGTCTGCAGTCCTTACTTGAATTAGAACAGATACACACACTAATACAGTCATCCAGGCTTCGGATAATTATGCACTTAAAAATGCCAAACTATGCATTAAAAAGTGTCTAAATAAGCACTAAAATATGCATTAAAAATAAACATATAACTGATATCAATTAGTGGTTTATATTACATGAAATTATGTTACATATTAAATATCGCCAAAATAAAGAAAATTACTCACAGTACTACAATAGATTGCTCCAGTTTGTCAATATAATTTACAAGTCTTGATTACACGTAATCACTGCATGATGTAATAGGTTTTCAAACACAAACTTGCGCCTATTTTCACTTAAAATGACTTTGTATTCAGAAAACACTCTCTCCACATCACATGCCACAATTGGAGCATACTCCAACTTGGCGAAATCAGAGACCTCTAATATCGATGCACTGTCAATTTTGTCTTTGCCTTGGATAACATCACAAATGCTTTTAAGTTTGAGGAGACCGGAATTTTTCAGCACTACATTCTGCAATTTTTTCGAGAAAACTTGATTAGTTAGGTTCTTTAGGGATCGATCGACTTCTTCAACCATTCCAATGCTAACGTGAAGAGGCAGTCCTTTTTCTTGCAATTTCTTGATGGCTGAAGGTATGCAACGCAAATTAGAACGAATGAATATAAGTTGTTCACGAACACCATCTTTGCTCAAGACTTCTTGAGCTTCCTTAATAGAAGCAGATTCTTCAGAATCGAGGTCTTCAACTACCTTTTTACTACCTCGAAATAATTGGCATAATAAACAGCAGCTTCGAACCACGTTCCCCATCTTGTATGAACTGGTGAAGGCGGGAGCGGTACATCATGAACAGCATGAACAAATTTTTCTTTGCGACTTGGAGCTTTCAGGAACACTCTTTTCACTGTGGAGATCAACGTGTTTACTTCAGGAAAGGAAGCCCGGACTGCTTCAGCGACTCGATGAAGTCCATGTGCTACACATGTGACATGTATCATCTTGGGATATTATATCCCAAGACCTCCCATGGCTTTTCACATGTAAGGTGCGGCATCCATGCAGGCCACGATAACATGATCGTAAAGAATGCCCGATGGCCACAAACAAGAAAGTGCATCATTGAAAAAATGCAGCAACTGTTGAGTGATTCACCTTAGGCAACACAGCCATAGTTAGTAGATATGATTTGTCTCTCTCTTCTTCTTCTCCTAAAATTCCAAACACGAAGTTAGCTACATATCTTTGATCTACGTCCGTTGTTTCGTCTAGTGAGACCCAAATATATTTTCTATGAGCTTTTTCCCTTAGTTTAGCTAACGTTACATTGTATAGCTCAGGAACGTAATTCTTCCTAATTGTTGATTCATCTGGGACTGGTTGTTTCGTATACTCCTGCAGAAACTGAACTAAGTTCTTATTGTTTAGTTTAGCCAACGGTATATTTGCCGAGAGAAATGCTTTACACAGATCTTCATTGAATTTACTACGTGTTGGTCCAGATTTAACTAAAGCAGTGGTTACAAGAACCTGGTGTTTTTGTTTCAGGTTAACGTCTTTCAATTTATTGTGTTTCGTTGTTTGAAGATGTTGTTGAATTTGATACTTTTTAGATGCGTTTACGACTGTGCTACAGTATTTGCAAAACAATACACTTCTGTCCGTTGAAAAGTCTTGAAACTCTCGTACATACCCTTTCATTACCTCATTAACAGTTCTCTTCTCCTTAGGCATCTTAAATACAGTAGCTATTTAACGTGCACCGTGTTCGAATTAATAGGGGAAATCGATTTTCACACAAAGATGGCCGCCATCCGCAAACTATTAGGCTAATGACCTATTCATTTGGTCAAAGGATGCCTCCTCTACAAAGGTATGTTGTTGCAAAATTTGGTAGAGATCGGATGATTAGGTTAATCGTAATTTGATTTAAGCTTTGAACATTTGTGTGGCCGCCATTACGTTTCAGTCAGGATGGCGGCGATATAAAACATGACACTGAGGTGCCCTTTGCTAGTGCTACCTCTGTACCAAATTTCGTTCCATTCGGTTCCACCGTGTTCGAATTAATAGGGGGAATCAATTTTGACATAAACATGGCCGCCATCCGCAAACTATTAGGCTAATAACCTATTAGATTGGTCAAAGGATGCTCCCTCCATAAAGATATGTTGTTGCAAAGTTTGGTAGAGATCAGATGGTTATGTTAGTCGTAATTTAACTTAAGCTTTGAACATTTGTGTGGCCGCCATTACGTTTCTGTCAATATGGCGGCGATATAAAACATGACACTGAGATGCCCTTTGCTAGTGCTACCTCTGTACCAAATTTCGTTCCATTCGGTTTCACCGTGTTCGAATTAATAGGGGGAATTGATTTTCACACAAAGATGGCCTCCATCCGCAAACTATTAGGCTAATGACCTATTCATTTGGTCAAAGGATGCCTCCTCTACAAAGGTATGTTGTTGCAAAATTTGGTAGAGATCGGATGATTAGGTTAATCGTAATTTGATTTAAGCTTTGAACATTTGTGTGGCCGCCATTACGTTTCCGTCAAGATGGCGGCGATATAAAACATGACACCGAGGTGCCTTTTGTTAGTACTACCTCTGTACCAAATTTCGTTCCATTCGGTTGCACCGTGTTCAAATTAATAGGGGGAATCGATTTTCACACAAAGATGGCCGCCATCCGCAAACTATTACGCTGATGACCTATTAGTTTGGTCAAAGGATGCTCCCCCCATAAAGGTATGTTGTTGCAAAATTTGGTAGAGATCGGATGATTAGGTTAGTCGTAATTTGATTTAAGCTTTGAACATTTGTGTGGCCGCCATTACGTTTCCGTCAAGATGGCGGCGATATAAAACATGACACTGAGGTGTCCTTTGCTAGTGCTACCTTTGTACCAAATTTCGTTCAATTCGCATTCACCGTGTTCGAATTGATAGGGGGGACAGACATTCAGAGTACACACACTCCCACACACACACACACACACACACACACAGACTCACACACACACATACACACACACAGACAGACACACTTTTTTCGCCCTGTGTTGATCTCATAAGTCTACTTTCATTTTTTGCAAAAATCGAAAGTAGGCTAAAAATGAGGAAAAAGTAGACGTATGAGATCGATCCGGGAAAATGTGTCTGTCTCTCTGTCTGTCTGTCCTTCTGTCTGGCTGGCTGTGTGTGTGTGTGTGTGTGTGTGTGTCCCTTATCAACTCCTAAACGGCTACAGCAATCGAAACCAAATTTAGTATGAGTAAAGATGAATACCGGAATATCTCAAGCCCATATTTGAAAAAGATGTCAGTGCTACCAACTGCTAAAAAAACGCATTAGAAATTTGAGCTCCATGTTGGATATCATGGAAGGCATACATGGGAGCAATTCCAAAATTGGCACACATGTAGATAATACTATTTCAGTTTAATTTCCAGGAGGCCATACATGACAGTGTTGGCAAAATAATTTTAAGCCTTCTGATAGGTCCAATTTTTAAATGCACATAACTTCTACACTATCAATTGGATTTCAACCAAATTATGTATATAATATAAGCACATAAGCAGGTATGACTGAGCGTATTATTAAGAACCACCAGGGCTGCCAACTGTTAACAATTGTTCTCTCTACTTTTTATCCAAATACCAATATATCAGAAAGTATGCAAGCCGACAGCTTTAAACTATGCACGCGTATAGTACCTGACATTTTACATTAATTTGGAGTATCTTATATACGTCAGTTCTACCAACATGATTCTAAGCCTGCTGATAGGACCAATTTTTAAATACATGTAACTTCTATACTGTCAGTTGGATTTCAACCAAATTTCGTATGTGCTATGTGTAATATAACAGATATGACTATAAGTATTCTTATGAGCAATTAGGGCTGCCAACTGTTAATAAATGGTGTCTATATTTTTTACCCTAATATCAATATATCAGAAAGTATGCAAGCCAACAGGTCTATACTTTGCATACGTATAGCACCTGACATTCTAGATTAATTTGGAGTAATTAATATAAGTCAGTGATGCCAACATGATTCTATGCCTGATGATAGCTCCAATTTTAAAATACATATAACTTCTATACTAAAAAATGGATTTCATCCAAAATTGGCACAAAAATATATCATATTTCCGATTATTTCTGACCAGCATACGCATGACATTGTTGCCAACGTGCTTTTACGTGTGCTGATAGATCCAATGTATAACTCCATGTAACATCCTTTGGACTTCAACCACATTTGGTATTCTGTACCTTAAGAGATGGAATTAAAAATATATTCTGTCACCAGGGCTGCCAACTGTATTGCTGTATTAGGCTACATTATGCCTAGTATACAGTATTTCGAACTAATTAAGACATTCCGATATTACCAACTTAATTTCGTCATTATTCTAGATAGGTTCATATACTGTAGATTAATCATTGGCATGAATCTTAATTTTAAGAAAAGTAGGCTCTTTAGTTCCGCACGGAACTTCTTGTTCCATCTGACTATGTGGGAAGCGGCTAACTGGTAGCATGCTGAACTTCTATGCCCAAGGTCGCTGGTTCAAAACCGGCCAAAGTCGTCGGATTTTCTAAGAGCGCTAAAAATCCCTCAGCATGCTTTCCTTCGGAGGGGAAGTTCCAACGTTCATTGCAAGTTGCTGGTTGCGGTGGAATCTAGCAGCCAAGTTCACAGTAGGTGTCGTTGACGGTAGTATTTGGTACAAAATTAGGTACTACTACTTAAAATTGACCTTCTGCAGACCTTAACTGAATTAGAGACTAATACAGTCATCACAATTAACACCGTTTATCAGACAGACTCTACACACACCCAATGTACACGGGGTTACGTGACCACGTTGTCGCAGCCCCTAAACTGAGGAACCAACAAACGCCTCTGCGGGAGATAAAATTTTGCGCGAAGAAGTAACAGACTGTTAGATAGTTACACATCAGTTCCAAACCTTGCATAAGGACATTGTGATCAAAAGTATTAAAATGAACCCCAAATAAGACAAGAAAGTTACCATCCCCATAAGACAATAAAATTTTAAAAATATGCATAGAAAGACGAAAAAAAGGTTAATTAACCTCCAATTGTAAAATACATTCTCGCAATAAATGAGGTCTGATCCACCTACGAAAACCTGCATATTTCGCCTATTTTAGCCTATCCTCTAGTCTGTCCGGTGAAATCTACCTCCGCCTTCCGGCGTGCCGAGAGGAATTTTTTTTTTCAGCCCGAGCCTAGCCACAGTATGTAATTCTGAGCCTCTTATTGGCTGTTATGTCATGCCATTCTCCTGGTTCCGAATCGAGACGGTAGATAGTAGCAGGGGTCACATCCGATCAAACATGGAGGAAGGTTATCGAGTGAGATGTGGATAATATTCGATGTTGAATTGCATTATTAGCGTGAAACAGGCATGAAACTTGCTTTAGATCAAGTTTAAAACAACCCACGCAGCAAATGAATGCGTTCCAATCAACATTTAAGGTCTAAGTGAAATCATTCGACATTTAACCACATGTATTGTACCCAATCGTCATCATATGGAACATGTGTTCGTATCCCAGCTAACTCACGGTCTTGCGAGGCATGGGGCGTTCAACCCACCATACGATCACATGCTCAGGATTTGAGTCTGTTAGGTGACTACTCTTCTTGAAAGAAACAACATATTTCTAAGTATAACATTTAATGATAGAAAATCATGGCAATACAACATAAAAACACAAAAAGGATACCTTACATTTACTTCCCACAACAAAATCAAAGTTATCTGTGAGTCTCTTCTCCTCAAAATTAGTGCTTCACCGCACTCAAGTCTATTCAAAATATCCTATTATTGATACTCTTCGACATTTGCGAGTGTCCATAGTGTTCTTCACGTGGCACAATTTAACACAAATTGGAATATCACAACACAATAAACACAAATTATATTTAAATGACATTAAATCTGCAATTATTAAACATTTATCCGTTTTACACGGGGCATTTACTTTCAGTAACATTAATTCATTATCTTATGCCTTGATTAATAAGTGATGTGTCGTGCGAATCGTATTCATTTTCCCATCAATGTGAAACGCTGAAGTGGTACACTTTCCCTTCCAAAATACACATGGATAGAGATGTTTTATAGCTTCACCACACAACGATTTTCTGGGTCTGGTCAAAACATTATCGTTACAAACGTGTCATTTCATTCAAATTACGCTACCCGTATGAATAAATTAGTGTGAACTGGGCAAATACACTTTACAAAGATGCCTTTATTTATTTGGTGCAGTATTCCTCCTCAGAGAATAACTGGGCCAAATGTTATGCGATTATTACATTCCAACATTGCATGTGTGTGGAAATAATACATTTAATTCAATTGACATCATCACATCAAACATATCTTAATTACTTTTCGAAATATCGAGATTCTTCAGTGTCCCACTACACTTTTAAAATAAAAGGATCAGGTCTTTAGACTTCCTTTCCATGCGGACAAAGAATTAGTCACGGCTGCCTCAGCAAAATGGCCGCCGGTTTAGTGGCCTCCCTGCCACCCCATCTGGCTTCCCGCAAGGTCAAGTTCATTTACTGGTGCAGTTATGCAGGAGGTACCCTGAGTGGATCGTGTCCTTAGTAATTGAGTCAATCTAATTATATAATACCTACATTTAGAGTATAATGGGCTCATCTCGGCTCCTAATTAATATTCATGGCGACGGATGGATCACGAAATAGCTTTGCCGTTCTGTGGCCGACATTAGTGGCTTTTGCGCGCATCTCAAGTGAATATCAAAGTTCTCTCACTGGTGCAGCAGCATATAACAAGAGGAAATCGACGTTTCCTATACGAAGAACCATTAGTCTTACCTCTAAGGGCAGATCAAATAATATATGGGCTCACACAGGGTCTTTAACAGTTATCCCTCGTGGCAAAATTCTGCGAACAGTGGATACAGACAGACTCTGTCCCAGCTCTGTCGCGAATAACACAAGTATGCTCTAAGGCGATACTATCTCGTAGAAGATTAGCCGACTATATTCGCCTAACGCGCAAGCTATTTTCGGATGATCCCCGCACTTATTGACGTAAATCTCTTGATTCTACGTTACATGCTCGCTGAACGCGGCTCAAACAATATCTCTTACATATGACTCAATTCTTAAAGCACTCACGTCCTCTCTGCAATTACTCATAAGCCAAAGTTTTACGTAGCTCTAAACAAGTATACATTTACTGGCTTACATTTAACTATCTTAGTGGCTCTCAAATACGACACTGTAGAATATACCATAATAAACATTCATTCAACAAATCAATGACACTGAAACGCTCTCTTTTATCTCGATATTTTACGTTTCTTTCTTACTGTTTACAATAACACAGTATTCTTACGCTAGACATTACACACTTTGCACGTACCATAGGCCTGACATGCCCATTTATTCATTATCGTTACCGACCCCAGATTATTATAATTATTATTATTTAACGTTACCGTTACTTTTATCAATGTCTTACGCCTGAATGGCCTTAAACAATTCACCCTCCAAGCCATATTTTACCAAAATACGAGGGGTGTGAACTCTTACATAAATGACTGTTAATTCTTAATCTTAGAGTGATGCTTCGTTGTATGGTGAGCTATTTAATCATATCAACATATTAAATTTGTACTGACTTTCATTTTTGCTGGGTTGGTCCAGCACGCCAGCAACGCACCTGCCATGATGCTTGACTTAAGCCATCATGATATTATTCACACGACACATTGTATCAACTTTACACGTGGTGATTATATTTTTCATCACTGGCTTTTTCACTTTGACACAATACATATTATTTTACCATATACACATAAACACTTTTAAAAATCACTGTAATATAACTTTATACACAATTCTCGCACTATATTCTTACACATGGGTCCTTGATTGGACTCCCACTATCGCCTGACCTCAGAGATGCGATGCAGCTAACTCCTGACAACCGCTGGTCTCCATGAAAGTCTATCTTGCGGGTGTGTGTTCGACTCCTGTCACCTACAGTTTATATCTCCTCTACTGCAAATCTGTTCAATCCTATGTCACGACTACTTGTGACGCCTTCCAGGCTCCCGTAACTGTAGTGATCATTACAATAATATGTCATTTTACTTATGACAACACCTCCTAGTTATGTTCATTGTCTATAAACATCCTAAATTATCTCTACGCTGTACTGAATCTATACTCGCGTATGCTATTGCTTAAACGTCTGCTGTAGACTAAATCTTATACGATGCATAATTACTGTTATGAAGCTGCATGATGCGCTTTCCATTGTTCACCGCTAATACATTTGAGCGTTAATACTTTATAAATTTGCGCACTTTCTTGCGTGATCCGGTAGCGTGCCAGTTCACGGGTTGAGTCAAGACGAACTGAACTTCCAGCGAAGCTTCCCCTATATAAAGCTCCCTTGTGAAACATAGCCCACTGGATGACCAGGACCGACTCCCTTCTTGATATAATACATTTCCAGACAAAGTGAAGTATGATCCTCGTTTGTCTAAGTGTGGAGGTCCCAAAATCACTCGCGTGCAAGCGATCGCTTCGGCCAATTAATTATAATTAATTGCCTTCTTCCATGGCGTCATGACGCTACTCTGGTAATTCCCCTCGGCTCCTACACAAATCCTTCCTCCGAAGCGGATGATCTCTGTGCAGATGCAGGCTTTAATTTAGGCGTGAGGACACTCCTAAATTATCTCTCCTAGAATACATGCATCTGGGTGTAAGTTTCATTTCAATTCATTGCTCCAATTGGCTGTAATCAATTAATTTCTGTGGGCGACTGCCCCCACTCCACTTCTATGCCTTGTGAGACTGTGGATCCCAGAGCCATTAATCTTTGGCTGCTCCTCCAGTGCAGACGAAAATTAGTCCCTTGGCGTCACCTAGGAACGCCCCTTCGCTAACTAAGATTTGTCAACTGTCAAGCTGGTTCGCTTTCTTGCATTCTGGCTTCTAAAACGTACATAGGCTGGTATATTTCCACAATAATCCACCTTAAAAGCTATGATATTCCCGTTCTAGCCGTGAAATCCTGCTATTACACTTATATGCAGATATAACTCATTGTTCCTCGGGCTCATTGTGGCCGTTCCCCCTCAGAGATCAATGATTCGATTCTGGGCAGAATCATGGGCCTGGTCTTCTTTGATAAGACCCGAGTTCGATGCCAGTCAGCCGTGTCTCATTGGGCACAGTATTAAGACCTATGATCATATACGTCTTTTACGAGCGCACATGTTCACAAGTGGTACCGTGCGAGCTTCGTAACTTTGAGTCCCGGGTTCAAGACTGCCCGAGGGCTGAAAATTTTACTTCTTTTGAATTATGTTATTATATCCTCCCTCATTTTTACAGCATGTTTTATGCCTTGCTTTATTGCAATTATCTGTATGGGTGGTTGAAATAATAAACATTGTTAGGCGGAATTCTTTCCTGTTCTCACTTGAATTTATATTCCTCTGCTTACTGTTCAACGCGGCTAGCGTTCTTGGTTGTCTCCCCAGAGGTCCTGGTTCGATTCCCAGCTCTGCCGATGTATTTATTTATTTATTTATTTACAAGTAGGTGGGCTCAATGACCACCATGTCCAATTTGCTCAAATCAACAGGAGCAACATCAGCGTCAACTTCTGCAGTGGTCAAGTTGCTTGCCTCACCAAGGTGGACCGGGTTCGATTCCCAGCTATGCCGATAAATTTCAATTCTGGTGTGAGGACTGCAACGAGGTACATTCAGCCTCGTGAGCCAAAACTGAGTAGAGGTTGGTTCGATTCCCACCTCAGCGATCTTGGAAGTGATTTTCCATAGATTTCCACGTCTACTCCAGACAAATGCCGAAATTGTTCATAACAATGCCACGACCGCCTCCTTGCGAATCCTCACCAGAATATCAAATACTTATACTACAGACACCACAATAACAGAGGTTATCGGAGAAATGTATTTATTTATGTATTTATTTATTTATTTACAAGTAGGAGGGCTCAATGACCACCATGTCCAATTTGATCAAATTAACAAGAGCAACATCAGCGTCAACTTCTGCTTGCCTCTCCCCAAGGTGGACAGGGTTCGATTCCCGGTCAATTCACGTGAGATTTACGAAGGGAATAATCACGTTCTGAGTTTTGGTTTCTAACTAAATTGGAGGTTCCGTGTCTAATGATCGCGAGATTGTGTGTTTTGAGTCTTCAGTCTTTTGACAGGTTTGATGCAGCTGTCCATGTCTCCCTGTCCTGAGTTAATCTTTTCATCTCTACATAGCTACCACACCCTACATCCGAGGCAATCTGTTTAACATATTCTAACCTTGGTCTACCCGTACAGTTCTCGACCCTTCCGTCTAACAATGTTTATTATTTCAATCACCCATACAGATAATTTCAATAAAGCAAGGCATAAAACATGCTGTAAAAAGGAGGGGGGATATAATAAAATAATTCAAAAGAAGTAAAAATTTCTGCCCTCGAGTAGTCTTGAACCCGAGACTCATATATACCAACCTCGCACGATACCACTTGTTCACATGTGCACTCGCAAAGTAAGTATATTATCATAGGTCTTAATACATGTGATTAAATGTCGAATGGTTTCACTTGGACCTTAAATGTTGATTGGAACGCATTCATTTGCTGCGTGGGTTGTTTAAAACTTGATCTAAAGCACGTTTCATGCCTGTTTCACGCTAATAATGCAATTCAACATCGAATATTATCCACATCTCACTCGATAACCTTCCTCCATGTTTGATCGGATGTGACCCCTGCTACTACCTACCGTCTCGATTCGGAACCAGGAGAATGGCATGGCATAACAGCCAACAGTAATCTGTGACAGCCAATAAGAGGCTCGGAATTACATACTGTGGCTAGGCTCGGGCTAAAAAAAAAAATATGCTGGCCGGCCACGCCGATGCTGTAACTTCCAGCGCTCACCAAGCGGTCATCCCATACCACGGCTATCACGCTCAGTCCACTTTTTTTTTCTCGCTAAGATGTGTTCACGCAGAATGTATTCTTCAGTGTCCTGGTCAATTACCTCCAACCAGTAATACATTTAACGACGTGAAAAAAATTCGAAACCACTGGTTCTATGGTAAACAAAATACTCGCGGAAACGAAATAGGCGAAAATCTTGAGCCTCTGCCAGAACTGTGTCGGGTCGAGCCCACATAACAATAGATCTGGATGGGTGGTATATACAGTACATATGGGGCGCTAACAAGTAACCGACCGTAACAAAAGAGCACTCAAAAGAAAAGAAATTACCCGCTCCAATTACGAATTGCACTCTGATTTCATAAATATCTACAATAATTTGTTCACAAAGTGTCCCTGCCAGAACTGTGTCCCGTCGAGCCCGCATACCAATAAAACCAGGCTGGTGATGTATACACACGGCGGACCGGGTTCGATTCCCGGTCAATGCATGTGAGATTTTCAAAGTGAAGAGCCATGTCCTGTGGTTCAGATTCCACGTAAAAAGGAGGTCCGTGGCTTAAGATCTCGAGATTAACGGTCACGTAAAACTAAAATCTTCTTCGATTTATACACATGCGAGAGTTCTCTCAAATGTCCTCTAGTTATTATTATTTCCTTCACTCTCAGAACATATCTGGCAAATACAACTATGGCAACATATATTGCAACCATACATTACAAGGTGTCAAAGAATGATAGTGAAATGAATGAAAATCCACAGCCTGCTTCCAGTCTCCCACCGGGTCAGGAATGGAATGAATGAAGCCCCCCATCTAGCGGCGAGGATATGAACTGTGCCGACTGCCGAAGCCTGACGCACTCCTCTGGGGCAATGATTAAATGAATGACAGATGAAATGAAATGATAGTGGAGAGTGTTGCTGGAATGAAATTTTGACAGGGAAAACCGGAGTACCCGGAGAAAAACCTGTCTGCCTCCGTTTTGTCCAGCACAGATCTCACATGGAGTGACCGGGATTTGAACCACGGACCCAGCGGTGAGAGGCCGGCGTGCTGCCACCTAAGCCACGGAGGCTTATCATCAAAGAATGATAGTCACCTTTAAAAATATTTGTTCACTAGTACACGAATTTCCTAACTATTTTGGTTGTCACAATGATGACTGATAATGCCATTGACTTGTATAAATGTACGTCTACAAGTTCCAACTTCTGCAGTAGACTCATTGGTACGTCAGCACCGTTCTTGAGTTGGCATTGGTATGACCTTCACTTTTTCAATCAGCCATAGCTTCCAGATAGGTTCCACAAGGTCTTTATACTTGGTGGTAATTTCGTCGTTCTTTGCTTTTAAGTTATTGCTATTGGGAACTGCTACATAAACCAAGATGACTTCTTTAACCTTCTTATTGATGACGACAATATCAGGCGTGTTACGGCAGACTGTCCGCTCGATCAATATAGCACGATAGGTTTCATTTTCCGTGATGCACTCTGGGAGTATGGAACTTCATGTTGTCCCAGAAGCTGTTGTTAATTCAGAAACCTTCGCGGGAGTGTGCACAACAACTCACCAAACTTTCATCGCAATTGGATGAATGGCATATGAACGCGTATGGGACTTTGTTGAAACGATTCGCGCGTCAACACTCATTTGTTGAAACAACTCGTGCACCACCGCTCTGAATTTTCTAATTTACTAATTTACTAATTCAGAAACCTGCAGCCTCCGTGGCTTAGGCGGCAGCACGCCAGCCTCTCACCGCTGGGTCCGTGGTTCAAATCCCGGTCACTCCATGTGAGATCTGTGGTGGACAAAACGGAGGCAGACAGGTTTTTCTCCGGGTACTCCGGTTTTCCCTGTCACAAATTTCATTCCAGCAACACTCTCCTCTATCATTTCATTTCATCTGTCATTCATTTAATCATTGCCCCAGAGGAGTGCGTCAGGCCTCGGCAGCCGGCACAGTTCATATCCTCGCCGCTAGATGGGGGCTTCATTCATTCCATTCCTGACCCGGTCAGAGACTGGAAGCAGTCTGTGGATATTCACTAATTCAGAAACCTACGTGGGAGTGCGCGTAAGGAGGATGAAATCTAGACTCTGCGCTATGTACAACACGTATACAAATCAACCAGCATGGGGTGATCTTAGCAAACGATTGGGAAAGCCCACTTACATGGGTAGGAGCGATCATCCTTTCAAAGTTAAGGGCCGACCACAGCGAACAAATTATGGTAAATATTCTTTTGTAAACCGTGCCATTGATAACTGGAACTCTCTACCTGCCGCAGTCTTAGAGCCTTTTCCCAAACATATAGGTGTGTTTAAGAAAAGACTGACTATTTGTGTAAATACTCCAGTTTAATTGTTGTATAATTTTTATTGAATTGTTATGTATAATTATTTATTTGTTATGTATATCCAATTTGCCACCGGGGGACACACCCTGTGCCCGTTTGGACCGGAGTCCGCACGACCACATATGCATTTTACCAATAATCAGTCAGCACGAGAGTTAAAATATCCCGGAGCTTCAGATGGGTTAAAGCTAATCGCAAAAACGACATCAAATGAAAAAAAAAACTTTACTGATTTTTGGCTCAATGCAACAATAAGGATAGAAGGAGATTCAACTGGGCATAACACATCATGTAAAATTATCTCATTTTATTTTGAATTTAAAATTGACTGCAAAAATGCTCAAAGTAGCATCACTCACGTGTGGCGACCCACACTCCTATTTACATAATGTACAGACTTTTTCCAAACACATTTAACAATTATCTTTGGAAACACAAGTCTGATTATTAGTCCTGTAGACTGTGTTCCAAAATTATATTCATTTATTTGTGATTAAATCCAGTTCAAATTTAATTGTCTCTACTGGAAATATCGTAGTTCACTGTTTGAAATTTTTACATAATATTAACACTCGTAGAATAAATGTTCATAGAATTTTTTACTTTCACTTATTTTTCCAGTTTCAAAAAATATTGTCAAAAAATATTATTATTTCTGAATCAACACAAATTATTTACACATATTAATAACATCTGAAAAGTATTTGACCTTGAGCATAGCATCGAAGAACTGTGCGAAGCACAACAAAAATTAATTGTTCTTCCGACATTAAACATTTCGAGAAGTGACTCGATTATGAACTTCAAGTTCCTAACAAAATATATGATTTCTGAATCATCAACTTGATCACTAAATTGTTGAACCATTCAACTATTCGATTCTCCACTTAGAATCATCATTAAGAAAAATATTTATATTTGTGGCCCTTTTAGTAACTTTCACAACTTGCAATTCTTCGACAGAATGCGGAAATAAGAATTGTAGCTTCATAATAAATTCATTTAGTTCATGGCACTAGGATTGAAAACATCCTTCAAATTATTCGTGGTTATAGAATTATTTTTAATTGGCAGTGGCCCATTCTATTATTTTTATAAGAACACAATATTACAACAACAACGGCAAAGGTCTTCCTCAGAAGAAGAATAAACTACTATCATGACAAATCCGGGTTCTAGCAAAATCAAAGTCTAAATGGAATCCGTAAACAAGGTTGAAATAAGAACTGATGGTTTTTAAGAAATAACCTTCGGGTCATTCATACGACGAAATGTGTAGTTCCAATACTCCTATAAACCTGAGCCATCGAACCTGCTATTTGATTGATGCTCGAAAAAAACTCCTCATTCCTGCGACTTAAACATGCGCACCTGGGAATGGCATTTCAACTACTCCACACACATAAATTTTATTCCCAAAATTTATACAATAAATCAAGCCTCTGCTTGTTATCAACACTGGAAGATTTATAAACTGACAAGTTTATTTTATTTTACCATTCAGTTCAACCCGTGAATTTACCATACTTATGAAAATCTTTATTTCACTTTCGAATGTGTATTTACGTCATGATTTTATATAAATACAAAAATATCCTACTTGATACAAATATCATTTGCTTCCCGTTTCATGTCTCTCCGTGTTATCTGAAAAATATACTTTGCTCATTGCAAATATTAACTGTTCAACCAGAACTGAAATGTTGGTTGAATGCGGGCTTGCGCTAACCACTCTCCTTCGGAAAATCTCCTGTTCCAAACTAGAAATGATTAAACTACTTCATAGGCTCTCTCTCAATACATATGATTATTAGAAAATATAATATCCAAGAATTATTTAGAAAAGTTATAAAAATTATTATTATTATTATTATTATCAGTGGATTATTATTATTATTATTATTAGTTATATTATTTTAAATATATTTAATTATTATTTCATTATGTGAGAATCCACATGTTCAAACCTTCGAATATGGAAAAAATATCCATTCCTCAACAAAAAATCATTTAACTTTTACAGTTACATCGGCTGATTACCGTGATTTCCCAAAAATATGAAATATTCAAATAAATGCTCGATATGCTCGGTCATCGATCCTAAACTGTTCTGAGTGCTGAAAATACTCAGAATAACTCTAATATGTCTTGCGTAAATCGTTGCAAGATTTAAATACGAAGAAAAATAAATGTGTTGTTCATCTGCCGAAAAATAGTTTGTTCCAATTAGCTAGGCATAATATAATTCAAATGTGGCTTACATTTCTTGATGGTCTTGAAGCGTAGTGAACCTGGTCTGTACCAGATTTATCCATAGACATGTCCTAACGGACAAGCACGTATAATCCTTGTATCGGCCGCCATTATATACCCACAATCCGTCTAACAAGACATAGTGGTAATATCTCTTGACGTTTGAAGTAACTGTTGATCCATTTTAATATTGGCTTCTGTTAAAGCCATAACAGTTTGCTTAAATGGGGTCAGATCTAAATGATCTATTCTCAGATATGTCAGTTGTAACATAACTCACGGTAATCTTTTCAGTACAAGAAAACACTGACAGTCTAACCAATCAACGGCTGTTCTGAAGATCGTTCCCTGGACATGGCTTCACACCATCAACCATGCGCGAAGCAACATGTAGTTTCCCTGCGTTGGCTAATGAACACCATCGTGATAGACTGGTCTTCAATGTACTGATAGATCGGAGTGGTTATCAAGTTACAAATATGAAACTGACTGAAATTGGACTAAAATATCCAAGTATTTGATTATTACTGGACTGTGACAAAGTACTAATTCTAGACAAAGTCTAGCATATGTCCATGTGAAAATAAAAATATTTCACCAGTGTCCGTCGAAAAATAACTACCACCTTAGTGATTCTCCCTGCCGGAAACATACTAAGTTCCACTCGTAGCGCAGCACTTTTGTGACTATCACAACTTTGAAAATAACTTCTGCGTAGATCCGGCAACCATGTGCCTTGGCTCAGCGTAGTAGCACCTTGCTAGGCAAGTGCTTGTGTCGAAGTGAGCTATTGATGCCTGAGCCGGCCGGCTTTTATTCAAAACGGTCAGGGTCACGCCGCATCAGCTGAAATCTAGAAATCCTCATATCTCTGGTATCCCTGGTCCGATTTACTTAATACTAAGTGCATTCTCTTTCATTTGGCCGTGCCAGTAATCTGATCCAAGTCTCAAGTCTCTACTCCATGGTTAACTATTTAATCAATAAATAGCCTCGACCTCTGCTATTACTCGCTACGTCACTTGACATGCTCTTAGCGGTATATTCTTTCCAATTGCTTCTAGAAGCAATGTAGCGCGATATTCAAATATTTCAACTTTCAAAAGCGGCTGTAGCCTTTCCCTTGATATCTAGGTGTCTGAATCTTGGAATACCCATTCCTAGAGTTGGGCACATCCACCCCACACCTAGCAAAAAATAAAAATTGATTTTTTTTTATTTTTCCTATCTACACATTAAATCATCTGGTTCTTGAATAATAAATCTTCAAATTCGATGCATTATAAGTTCCCACGATGTTACCAGTTCGTGTATTGGCGATTTCGTAGCTTCCATTGTTGTTTACTTCAACAATGTTCAAAATCTTTAATTTCACCAGGTTTAATATCAAAAATATCGTGATACTCTTCCAAAATTTTCCCTAGCTCTGGGGACTCCTTCTCAGTGTATACTTCTCTTCCTTCAGCTTCATGAAAAATCAGAGACCATTGAGCATCTCCCTCGATGTCTTCCTCTTCTTTTCCCTCGAAGTTAATCTCTTCGGTATTCTTGAATCTGATCGTCTCTGTCTTCATGTCTATCACTGCTTGATATTTCTGAATGAAATCCGCTCCCAATATCATGTCAAAAGCCATGTCCTTCATTACTACAAACACATGTCGGAAATCATGTCCTCCAATAGTAATACATAAGTATAATTGGGTTTTACACAGAGATATTTTATTGGGTATTATTCCTTGGATCTTAATTCCTGATACTGGAATCTCCTCTAAATTCTCTTTGAGCTTCCACAGAATATAAAGCTTCTCACTCACAAGACAAAGCATAGCCCCAGTATCAATCAAAGTATCGACAGGCATACCGAATACTTCGCATGATATGATTGGCATTCTAATTCTTGTACCCATTTATTTCCGTTCATCATTCTGTTGGATTAAGTCATCATCCTCTGCTTGCCATTTAATAATTCTGGAAGTGAAAGTGTTTAAAATTCTATCTTCTACTGTGAATTCGAAGTTGTTGTTTTTTTCGTTTCCATTCTCCCGGGATTGTTGTGTTCCCGATGGGCCTGGTTCATTGGGCCTCTGTTCCAAGAACTGTAAGTTTTCTTGGTGTCTTGCTTCTAAGTTCTTCCTCGTCTCCTTGTTGAACTCTTCATTGGACTGACGAGTATTCAAATTCCCTCTGTTATTGTAGTTGTTTCTACCGTAGTACCTTCTTTCCTGGTATCTTCCTTGATTATCCCTTGGCCTTCTCCATCGAGTATTATATCGATTTCCACCATCCGGTCTCGCATAAGGCTTGTAACTGTATCTGTTATTGTACTGATTCCATCCTCTTTTATCGGGCTCTTCCCTCGGCGTTTTCTCTTCTCGCCCCTCTCGAATCTCTCGAGGTGTTTGGGAATAACTGTCGGCCATAACAG
Organism: Meconema thalassinum; assembly: GCA_946902985.2. Classification (NCBI taxonomy): domain Eukaryota; kingdom Metazoa; phylum Arthropoda; class Insecta; order Orthoptera; family Tettigoniidae; genus Meconema; species Meconema thalassinum. The sequence goes on along the minus strand of OX336388.2, from coordinate 1,714,593,968 downwards.
CATACACAGCGTTGTTATTCTTTCCTCCCTTCTGATGGAAGAATTGAGCGTTCGTATGATCCAGCTTCTGTAATACCTCGTCAAATTGCTCCATGTTATAAATGTCAGCAGCGATCAAAGTCCTTTGGACGTCTGCTGGAAACTGACGTATTACTGCAGTAATTAATTCGTTATCTGGCATCGGCGGATCTAGATGTTGCAGTTTAGAAAGCTGTCCAGAAAAGTACGTAGAGTACCGAGTAGGCTGTGACGTCGAGAATCTCTTCGAATATAATTCTGCTCTGACTTGCTGTTGGGTTTCCGGGGACCAAAACTTTTTAATAACCCACGGGAAAACTCCTCAAACGTGGTTAGAGTGGATCTAAAAGCTCTAAACCAAAGAAGTGCAGGACCTTCCAAAAATTTCCCTATCACTCGGATCTGTCTTTCTTTAGGGATCTTGGAATCTTTCAGGTAATCCCCTGCTTCTCTCAAAAATTCCACGGGTGTCACAGAATCTCGCCCTGAAAATTTAGAAGGCGTATCCTCTACATTCTTAAATACAGTTATGGGGTTGGATTGAAATACTGTCCTGACCTCATCCTGTCTTTGACTATCAGTTTCTCTAGCTGCTCCTAGATTTATCTGTATCTGTTCTTTTCCCCTTACACTTGGCATTTTCAACAGGTGGTCAGACTGCTTCTCGTCCTTGATTTGGGTTTTCATAGCCTCAAGTTCCTTATGGTTTTCTTCTGCCATTTTTTTAATTGCTTCGGTTTCCCTACAATTCTCCTTGACATCAGTGGATATCTGGTTCATAACAGCCTCGTGACTTTTCAATGACCCTGTCATATCTGATATGTCCTTCTGAGTTGCTTGGATATCTTTGGAAATTACTTGAATATGGGATGACAAAGATTCCCTAATTTCCTTGATTCCCTCTTGGTTCTCCAGCTTGAGTGTGTCTTTAATTTCATTGACAACTGTGGTTTTAATTTCAGTTTGTAATTCATTAATCACACCTTCTCTTATTTCTCCCATTACAAGTTCTTTGAATTGTTCTGTCAACCGTTGAACAACTAGAATTCCCATCTCATTACTCTCTTTCTTCACTCTGACTTCTAGGTTGATCATGTCTTCACCAACTTTCCTAAGACCATGTTCTATCCTATCAGCTAAGCTTTGAGATCTTAGATCGGCATCGCGAAATTTATCGTCCATTAAACTTGCGTTAGTGGCTAATGAAGTTTCGAGCTCATGTGTTTTTTCGCATAATTTATTCATTTTACTCTCAAGTGACATTTTCAAAATTTCGGAATTCTCTTTAAATTTACTTTCCATAGAATTAAATTTACTATTTAAATTTTCTTTCAAGTTACCTTTTAACCTGCTTTCTAAAGAATCAGAATTTTCTTTAAGTTTATTTTCTAAAGAATCAGAATTTTCTTTAAGTTTGTTTTCTAAAGAATCAGAATTTTCTTTAAGTTTATCATTCAAATTTTCTTTGTTTATTTTCTAAAGATTCAGAATTTTCTTTAGGTTTATCGTTTAAACTTTCTTTAAGTTTATCAGAATTTTCTTTAAGTTTCCTTTCCAAAGCCTCAGTATTTTCTTTCATAATGGCTGCTACACGCAGTCCAGCTTCTTTTGAACTCTCCTCCAAACTCCTCATCATCCTCATCATCTCTTCCATAATTTTCAATTATTATTCAAAACTTAGGGGTATACAATATTGGCAGACACAAGCTTATAACTAGAACAAGAAATATGAATAGCTAATTGGAACACTCTAATAAAAAGAGATTTGTCCTAATGTCGACGTGATGGAAAAACAAAATTCTCTACTTTAACGAATTACATTTACCACAATATCACAAGAAAAATATGCAAGTTCTCAAATATCCTCCACCTGGATTCTAATAATGCGTATGTCCAGTCATCGAACGTTTACTACTGAATTTACTTGACGCCCTAATGGTTAAGCCATTATCAAAAATAATCAAACCCATTCTAATTATTAACCAAGTTAAATTTTTAATTTTCCCCACTAATTGGGTTTCCTACTAATTTATTCATCCAAACCAGACATCTCTCAACTCCCAAAATATTTATAAAAATTATCACAATTTAAATTGGCATGCGATTGACCATGTCTAACTCGAGCCCCTCGTTCGAAGCCATTTCTCTCTCTATCTTATTTTATGTGCCCGTTTAGACCGGAGTCCGCACGACCACATATGCATTTTACCAATAATCAGTCAGCACGAGAGTTAAAATATCCCGGAGCGCCAGATGGGTTAAAGCTAATCGCAAAAACGACATCAAATGAAAAAAAAACTTTACTGATTTTTGGCTCAATGCAACAATAAGGATAGAAGGAGATTCAACTGGGCATAACACATCATGTAAAATTATCTCATTTTATTTTGAATTTAAAATTGACTGCAAAAATGCTCAAAGTAGCATCACTCACGTGTGGCGACCCACACTCCTATTTACATAATGTACAGACTTTTTCCAAACACATTTAACAATTATCTTTGGAAACACAAGTCTGATTATTAGTCCTGTAGACTGTGTTCCAAAATTATATTCATTTATTTGTGATTAAATCCAGTTCAAATTTAATTGTCTCTACTGGAAATATCGTAGTTCACTGTTTGAAATTTTTACATAATATTAACACTCGTAGAATAAATGTTCATAGAATTTTTTACTTTCACTTATTTTTCCAGTTTCAAAAAATATTGTTAAAAAAATATTATTATTTCTGAATCAACTCAAATTATTTACACATATTAATAACATCTGAAAAGTATTTGACCTTGAGCATAGCATCGAAGAACTGTGCGAAGCACAACAAAAATTAATTGTTCTTCCGACATTAAACATTTCGAGAAGTGACTCGATTATGAACTTCAAGTTCCTAACAAAATATATGATTTCTGAATCATCAACTTGATCACTAAATTGTTGAACCATTCAACTATTCGATTCTCCACTTAGAATCATCATTAAGAAAAATATTTATATTTGTGGCCCTTTTAGTAACTTTCACAACTTGCAATTCTTCGACAGAATGCGGAAATAAGAATTGTAGCTTCATAATAAATTCATTTAGTTCATGGCACTAGGATTGAAAACATCCTTCAAATTATTCGTGGTTATAGAATTATTTTTAATTGGCAGTGGCCCATTCTATTATTTTTATAAGAACACAATATTACAACAACAACGGCAAAGGTCTTCCTCAGAAGAAGAATAAACTACTATCATGATAAATCCGGGTTCTAGCAAAATCAAAGTCTAAATGGAATCCGTAAACAAGGTTGAAATAAGAACTGATGGTTTTTAAGAAATAACCTTCGGGTCATTCATACGACGAAATGTGTAGTTCCAATACTCCTATAAACCTGAGCCATCGAACCTGCTATTTGATTGATGCTCGAAAAAAACTCCTCATTCCTGCGACTTAAACATGCGCACCTGGGAATGGCATTTCAACTACTCCACACACATAAATTTTATTCCCAAAATTTATACAATAAATCAAGCCTCTGCTTGTTATCAACACTGAAAGATTTATAAACTGACAAGTTTATTTTATTTTACCATTCAGTTCAACCCGTGAATTTACCATACTTATGAAAATCTTTATTTCACTTTCGAATGTGTATTTACGTCATGATTTTATATAAATACAAAAATATCCTACTTGATACAAATATCATTTGCTTCCCGTTTCATGCCTCTCCGTGTTATCTGAAAAATATACTTTGCTCATTGCAAATATTAACTGTTCAACCAGAACTGAAATGTTGGTTGAATGCGGGCTTGCGCTAACCACTCTCCTTCGGAAAATCTCCTGTTCCAAACTAGAAATGATTAAACTACTTCATAGGCTCTCTCTCAATACATATGATTATTAGAAAATATAATATCCAAGAATTATTTAGAAAAGTTATAAAAATTATTATTATTATTATTATCAGTGGATTATTATTATTATTATTATTAGTTATATTATTTTAAATATATTTAATTATTATTTCATTATGTGAGAATCCACATGTTCAAACCTTCGAATATGGAAAAAATATCCATTCCTCAACAAAAAAATCATTTAACTTTTACAGTTACATCGGCTGATTACCGTGATTTCCCAAAAATATGAAATATTCAAATAAATGCTCGATATGCTCGGTCATCGATCCTAAACTGTTCTGAGTGCTGAAAATACTCAGAATAACTCTAATATGTCTTGCGTAAATCATTGCAAGATTTAAATACGAAGAAAAATAAATGTGTTGGTCATCTGCCGAAAAATAGTTTGTTCCAATTAGCTAGGCATAATATAATTCAAATGTGGCTTACATTTCTTGATGGTCTTGAAGCGTAGTGAACCTGGTCTGTACCAGATTTATCCATAGACATGCCCTATCGGACAAGCACGTATAATCCTTGTATCGGCCGCCATTATATACCCACAATCCGTCTAACAAGACATAGTGGTAATATCTCTTGACGTTTGAAGTAACTGTTGATCCATTTTAATATTGGCTTCTGTTAAAGCCATAACAGTTTGCTTAAATGGGGTCAGATCTAAGTGATCTATTCTCAGATATGTCAGTTGTAACATAACTCACGGTAATCTTTTCAGTACAAGAAAACACTGACAGTCTAACCAATCAACGGCTGTTCTGAAGATCGTTCCCTGGGCATGGCTTCACACCATCTACCATGCGCGAAGCAACATGTAGTTTCCCTGCGTTGGCTAATGAACACCACCGTGATAGACTGGTCTTCAATGTACTGATAGATCGGAGTGGTTATCAAGTTACAAATATGAAACTGACTGAAATTGGACTAAAATATCCAAGTATTTGATTATTACTGAACTGTGACAAAGTACTAATTCTAGACAAAGTCTAGCATATGTCCATGTGAAAATAAAAATATTTCACCAGTGTCCGTCGAAAAATAACTATCACCTCAGTGATTCTCCCTGCCGGAAACTTACTAAGTTCCACTCGTAGCGCAGCACTTTTGTGACTATCACAACTTTGAAAATAACTTCTGCGTAGATCCGGCAACCACGTGCCTTGGCTCAGCGTAGTAGCACCTTGCTAGGCAAGTGCTTGTGTCGAAGTGAGCTATTGATGCTTGAGCCGGCCGGCTTTTATTCAAAACGGTCAGGGTCACGCCGCATCAGCTGAAATCTAGAAATCCTCATATCTCTGGTATCCCTGGTCCGATTTACTTGATACTAAGTGCATTCTCTTTCATTTGGCCGTGCCAGTAATCTGATCCAAGTCTCAAGTCTCTACTCCATGGTTAACTATTTAATCAATAAATAGCCTCGACCTCTGCTATTACTCGCTACGTCACTTGACATGCTCTTAGCGGTATATTCTTTCCAATTGCTTCTAGAAGCAATGTAGCGCGATATTCAAATATCTCAACTTTCAAAAGCGGCTGTAGCCTTTCCCTTGATATCTAGGTGTCTGAATCTTGGAATACCCATTCCTAGAGTTGGGCACAACCCCCCATTGCAAATAAATGAATGAATGAATGAATGAACTCACCAAAGTTTCATCGCAATCGGATGAATGGTATTTATGAACGCATACGGGACAAACAGACAAACAAACTATCGAGATAGAGTAAGAAATGTCGAAATTAGAAAAGAACTAAAACAGGAAAGTTTGAGCGAGGGTGTCGAGGAAAAGAGATTACGATGGTATGGACATGTTAAGAGGATGAGTGGGGAAAGGTTGCCAAAAATTTGGAAGAACTAAACGTGAGGGTAAAAGTCCTCGAGGGCGACCAAGAATGCGGTGGAGTATAGGAGTGAGAGTCTGTATAGAGAGAAGAGCAGCTAACTGGTATCAAGTGGAGAAAGAAAAGTGCTGAGAAGACAGAATTAGATGGAGAGGACTTTTAAGCACCCAGACCCGGCAATAGCTGGAACGGGATTTGTGTATGAAATGAGAAAATGTTGCTGTTGTTGTTGTTGTTGTTGTTGGTCCAATTAGGACCTTTGCGACATCGAAGTCATGTGGCGCTGTGTATTTGGTCAGTGTGTGGAATATAAAAGTAGTAGTGGTAGTTGTTTGTAATTTTACGTGACCGTCAATCTCGCAATCATGAGCCACGGGACCTCCATTTTACGTTGAATCCAAACCACAGGACATGGCATTTCACTTTGACAATCTCACACGCATTGACCGAGAATTGAACTCGGTCCGCCGTGGTGAAAGGACTGCTGCGCCAGTGTGGAATCTGTCTGATAATATAACTTTATATTCATTGCAGCATATCAACAGCAATTGTGATGTCACCGAAGCGACAATTTTGTTTGAGAACAAGTCTCATACAGACCCCATGGCGCAAGACATCCCGAGGGAAGTCGAAGTTGCACTTTCGTGGTGTGTTTTCAACTTTTCCACCTTAATAGACAGCATTGATGCGCTGGTTATCTACTCCAAGCAAATGCCGGGATGGCTCCAACTTCAGGCCATGGCCGCCTCCCTCCCAATTCTCACCTGAATTACAAACACACGCACACTACTACAGATATCACACTAACATAGGCTATCAGACAAATTTTACACACTTCAAGTGCTCGGAGCTTAATGACCACGATGTCTAAGCCCTTTCAATGAAACAACAATAAGAAAATATGAAGTAAAATGGTGTCCATTTTCGTAGGACACGTCTTAGTCACATTCAGTGCGGATGCAGCAGTTTATGAGCACCAGTGGAAATGAAGGTTCTGAATCATGACCGTTATGTTACGAAGTTATTTTCCTTTCTGTCAATTCCCTCAGTATACCATCACTAATAATATCTCAGTTTAATACATATTATTGTCATGATGAGTGGCAAGAACGGGAAGAACTCACAGTTATTGTCAATTACACTATGGCCATTCGGCTGCAATAAATTTAAAAAAGTAATAATAATAATAATGCAGTCAATGGCCAGTTAGATACATAAGAAATCAAGTTGATTCACAACAGAATTGAGTCAATGATATACGTCTATCTTTAGAACCCATCACGTGATATCTTTCACAGCTTCTCACACATAGGCTACGACAAAATACAGTCCGCGCATGGCATGAAAAAGTACGGTTTGTGTTATGGAAATCATGCACTGCATATCTGGTAACAAGGTGTCTGAGCTAACTGCCAACTGCTGTCAAGTGGAGGAAGAAAAGTGGTGGGAAGACAGAATAGGGATGTATCATGGAGGAAAGAATAAGAGGAGATGCCCTGAGCTCGTATGAGTGAAGCCAAGCGCTGCAACCAAAGTGGGCGTAACCTTAACTCGTATTCGGTGTTCTGCGACTTGCATGAGGCATTGTGCAGGACTAAACCGTATTTTGGCCTTGGTTTTTATCGCGCTCCGGTTATGCAACTTTGGAAACGTAATAACAGTAGTGATAAGTTATTAAAAAAAACAAAGCTCTTCAATTCTTATCTCAGCATGTGTAGGCCTACCCTATATACCAAAAAAATAAAAATCATTCCTCTGGAAATCCCAAATTATCAAACGGCTGTCGGTCAATAATTACGGTAGGCCTACGTAATTAATCAATTCGAGGCTAATCGTCAAGTTTCTACCGACAAAGAAAATACCGTACGGTACCGAAACGTATAGGCTATACCGTATTTTTGTGCAAATATGCGTCCTTTTTTAATTGTTCTGTTTATTAATTTTGGTTCGTATTCTTGAATATCAAAATGTGTACGACCAATGAGTGAAAGTGGCTGTGCTCGAAATTAGGCCTAAAAACTGATGAATGCTCTACACCAATAAGAACATAAAACTCAATTTGGTGTAAATACCGTAATTAGTTCGGCATCATTAATTCCCTAGATGTTCCTTCTTTGGTATAACTCGCATCTTCAGACACCTGTATTCAATTTAATCAGTATTTCAGCGTATTATTACGTTTTGCCGCATCTTCCTTACAAAACTAGCCTCGCAAAGGTGCTCTCATATTTCTATTTAAATTGGCTTTTAAAACAATAACGCAGCTTGTTTGTGCCAAGTACCGTGATGCACAGAGTGTATTCTGCCTATCCAAGAAAAAATCTTGACTTGTCATTGCAGTTTTATATCACTAAAATCCATTACTAGTTGGAGGGGTTTACGGCTTTAAGCATAGGAACAGCCATTTTCTTGCAACCAAAGTGGGCGAACCGTTTGGCTTCAGCAGCTTGCGCTAGGCAGCGCAGCGAAGGCATCTCCTTCCTTTCTTTCCTCCATGGGATGTATAGAACTAGCACCAATAGAGCGCACTGCTGTTGTACTGGGTAAGCGCAAGGCGCTCTTCATTTGTCTCCTGTGTTCTCATGCCGCTAATATCCACGAATTTAAATTGTTTAAATTGTTATTTTCGTGACTACGCCGAGGTATTGCAGTGTTCCTCTTTGCAAAAATCAGGGAAGCCGTTTTCGTTTCACCAATTTCCACAAAATAAAGAAATGAGGAAGAAATGGTTACATGCTATTAGAAGGAAAAAGTTCGGTGAGAAAAATCTGACCAAAAATATTAAAGTGTGTTCTCCTCGTTTTCAACCCGATGACTTCACGAAAACTGTGTGGTATAAGTGTGATTTACAAAAGGAAATAATTCCTATTTTGTACCTATAAACTGATAAGACATTTCGATAACAACTACTGAAATTAAGCGTTTGTATTTGAAGGTGAGAGCACGATTATAACCGGGCGCTGTTCCATCGCTTTTTCCGTGGACCACGAGCACAACCAAAATAAGGAAGAGGCCATACACAAGAAAATTGCCGGATTGCCATGATAAGCCTACAATATCGGAATCTGCAGAAAGTATCTCCATTGAAGTACCGGTACGGGAAGAAATCGTCAACATACACGAAGAAGTGAATGTAACATTTATGACTCCCATTTTCAAAGACATCAATACTCGGACAATTACTTCAAGAATAAATGTCGCAACATAACAGTCACACACTTCTTACGGTTGGTTTCTTGAAATCAGAATTGATCGTCAACTTCCATCTGCCCGACGGAGAATGTGGTAGCGACTGACTTCTACATTCTTGAGACATAGTCAGATGAATGGAAACCGTTCGTGGCCCTAATGCAGGGATTCTCAAACTGTTAACAAATTGTACCCATAAGTCGTTTCCAAGGGGTACGGGTACGATTCTTATTGAGAAATTGACAAAATGACATAAGAGCCAAACGTTGCAATGAATTTTCAAGGTATACAATACTGGTATCAATTTTCTTTGATTATGTTTACCTTAAAACATGACAGTTTCATGTAAGCTATCAACCTAATAAAACATGAATCGAAGTCTATAAGCAAGGGGAGCAAGTGAATATTTAAATCTCTATTTATGATTTAAGTCTTATGGAGATATATTTATCAATATAGGCCTACAATACTCAAGTAATTGTAATCTTTAGGAGAAAGCATGCTGACTCCTATTCATTATTTGAATAATAAATCGTGTTAGAATTTGTTATTACCGCTGTATTAATTATTCCTTCCTCCCGCTAGTTTTAGCGCCTCTGGTCCGTAGCTCATTTTGTGTATGTTTAACGCTTAAAACAGCTGATTGGGAGAAACTTAAGACGATCGCCTTGCACTTATCCGGTACTACACGAGTGCTATCTGGTGCGAACTTTCTACGGCTACATCCTTAATAGGGATGGAGAGGACTCGTAAGAACTCAGACCCGGCAATAGCTTTATTACCTGACGTTACAGACAGAGAACATCATGGCTACGAGTCAGCGAACAAAAGCGGAGAGAGTCGATTGATTTTCGTGATCTAACATGTAATTCATGCATCATGCACTGATTTTGGTTGGTTGGTTCCTTAGTTTAGGGGCTGATTTTAAATGTTCATACGCACAATTTTCTGAGATTTCTCGATGTTTACACAACTGCACTCCCATGTTTTAATAATAAGAACTTTATTGCAGCCAATGGCCAAATTAATAAATTAACATTAAAAGACAAAAACAAAACAAAGATTGACTTAGTCTTCACTACAAAATATTGTAAGTGTGACCCATCTTTGTTTGCACAACATCACGTGATACCTATCATACTGCTCTCCACATAGCAAACAGATGCACTGCTGGTTCGGCTGATGACATTATTTCTTCTTGGTGCATACTTTATAGTGAAAACCATGCACCGAAAATCTCGTGACTATATGACGCAAATCGCACAATGCATTTGTCCATTCAGTTGAAAGCATCGCGTCAGTGCCGTATTCTGTCAGTAGAGTCTCCTATCCAGGTGTAACGGGCAGCAGTAGGTTCAGTCTCAGGTCTTCAACAAAATATGGCTCTCTAGCTAGCAGGTAAACCAAACGGGATGGCGTTTACTTTGAAAGGCACAAAGCTCTCTTGAGATAGATGGAATTTACTCTTTCCAGATCTGCCAGGTGTTTTCTCTTCAGGTGTATCCATATATTTTCCAATCCATAAGATGCAATTGGTGCTATTTTTACATGAAACAGTTGGATTGCAGTCTTTAGGGACAATTTATGAATCTGTTTTATGTCACTCATCGCTTTCACTGCAGCGGTCAGCTTGTCTCTCATATGGATTGTAAAAACGTTTCCCAGTGTCTGCAAAGTTATCCCGAGATACTTAAAATGAGTCACCGATGGAAGAAGTCTGTCTTTATAGTTTATCTTTCCCCGCTTCCCTCCTTTCCTGAATGTCATCATAACTGTCTTGTCCTCGTTTAAGCGTAATTCATTGACTTCAGCCCAATCCACCAACTTGTTGAAAGCTCTTTGGAGATATTCCGTACTTGATGATGATAGAACCATGTCGTCTGCATATAGGCTATATAACCTAACTTTGTCCGTCAATGTTGCTTCTACTATGTCCGCAGTGGCGATGTTGAACAACAGGGGACTTAGAGGGTCCCCCTGTAGTACACCATTAGTTTGTTGTATCGGCTTAGACTTGGAGATGTTGTCATTAATCTCCACACAATTCCAGCTAAGAATATTCCGTATTATAGTGGTCAGGTAGTGCTCCTCGCCTATGAATTTCACCAATTTTTTCATTAGTATAGTTATGTTTAATGTGTCAAAAGCCTTGCTGTAATCAATGAACACTGCGTAAAGTTTTCCACGGTGGTGCTAATGCCTCCTCTATTTCCATCTGAAGACACTGGATCTACCTCTCCGGAAACCGAATTGCATATCTGGCATTTTTATAACCACATGCTCTGTCAGACGTTCACATATCAGTTTCGTCAAAGTTTTGAAGAGTGTACACTCTGTATGCATTCGGGTCACTGGTATCTCCTTTTCCCTTATAAAGCATCTTAATTGTAGATCTCCTCCAGCTGTCCGGTATATTCCCACGGCGGATGCATTCATTTAAAATAGTGTACAGCATCCCAGGGGTATGCACCCCTTGGAGACCATCCCCCCAACATCTGGCTAAATCCCCTAAAATGGCAACCCTTGGAAAGCCGGGGCAACATCCATTAATACTGTAAGGACAGCTTGCTACTCCATAAAGCAGCTCAAGCCTTACGCAATCATTACACTCAGCGACATAGTACTAACTGGGCCAATACATTGCTGACAGGAGGGCGTCAGAAGGTATAAGAAGACGTCCTAATGAGGTCAAACTCTCTCTCCATTGTCAGTGCTCCATCAAGACGGCCGAAGCTACGCTGGTGTCAACCGAGGTGAGTCAGTCAATCGTGTTCAGAGTTCCTATTTATGTAACCTGCAACCCACAACTTGTATCACATTATAAACATAATTTCATTCCCTACAAGGGACTCACACAAAGAATATCACAGACCAATAAAACACTTGGTCCACACTCTACACTAGCATTACTGTTATACGCCTCTTTACATCCCAACGCCCTTCCTTATTCCCGTCACGTAAAGACGTGACAGACGGTAAGCCATTAGCGCTAACTCAGGTATCTTTGTGTTTCTCGAGCCGGCTGCCAGCAAGCAGCGCGTGCCACCCGGCTGATACGAGCAGAGTCGATTACATAACAAGCAGTCAGCTGAGCGACTAGTACAGCGACCCTTTGCAGTGGGTCCCATCCCCTCAAACACTACCACATTATTTATAGGAACGCCCCCTAGTTCCTAGCACACCACAACACACTACACAGGTCAGCTTGCCCTGTCAAGGGAAGCTACCCTCCTTTAGGCACAACCTCATAAATTAGTACAGCAACTCTTCCTTTTAGATCCACCCCCAAATAAGGGATCTAAAACACTGGTGGAGGCGGGGTACTACGCATAGAGAAAAGGGACTCAATCAACGAGCCCTCGTAGTTAAAACGACCCCTTCCGTACCGCAAAAAAAGCCAAGCAAATAGTGAGAAAATTTTTCCCCCAGACAAAAAGCACCATTTTTTTTTGTGTGCTCCAAATTAGCTACACAGGGGAACTTCTTAATAAACCAACCCCCTAACCCCATACAGAATCAAAGAAATATAAGAATACACTGTCAAACACGTACAGACTTTTTTTTATTCTTATTGTAGGCCCATACACTGCAGTCAGAATGGCACCTCATGCAGAGATTGCAAGCCATAGAGGCAATAGGGATACGCCAATATTATTAACATTATTGTTCAGATGCCAAGGGCACATACAAGGCCGGCAAACACAAATACGGGCACTCCAAACAAAAATCGGGGCAATACAGGGCAAACAGCCATACACCCCGTCAGAGGGTAGGACAGCGCGATTAAGATGCGCACATACACTCTTGAATCACATACATGAACACCTCAATAGGTTCCATATACAAAGAAACAGAATATACCGACAATTAATCACCACACATGGTCCCGTAATAGATAATGCAACCCTCGAGAGAATGAGGGTGCACTACACAAGTTTACACGCCCAATACAGGGAGCTAATTCGCGTCCAAGCGCTTCTCCAACTAGCGGCCACAAAACAATACAGAGCACAGAAACATTAATACATTAATACAGTAATTTGCAAGCAGGCCATGAGCCTCAATAAGGCAGTACACCCAAATTTGGGACAAATACCGTGAGCTACAAGCCAATAAGGCCATTTTTGAGTTCACGGTAGGGCCATCAGCCCACCCGAGAGAGGACATAAGCGTAGATACGTTGACTCGACAATTTGCGAGGATGTCCCTCTCGCCACGTACTGCCACAGAATGGAAGGAGTTCACCGTGGCCACAGTCAAGAAGACGGCCAGGTTAGGCTCCAACTTACTACAAAATAAACCTAACACAAACACACGTCCTTCAGCTCCGGATCGGAAGGCAATTTTGCCAAACCGAGGGGCCGAGCCTAGAACAATCCCCTCGGAACAGAGGGATGAGAGGGAGTTGAAGCCAGGGCCACTAAACACACATGATATGACAGGGAAACAAAGGGACATAACCACGTCATGGGCTGACGACATAGAGCCCGCCCTACAGTACATAAAGCCTCCGTACACATACACAGATAGGCTAACACACTGGCAGGAGTCGGCCGTGGCCACAGGCCGAAAAGCGGTCGGGCTACAAGCCGCCACATTGCTAGGCCGGACACAAGCCATTAAGCGACCTTTACCGCCAGTTCAAAGGGCAAATTTGCCAGAACAAAGGCGAACACCGGTATTAGGCCCTCAGGATGCACGATATACGCACGAACATTTTGACCGGGCATTACTGCACACTACACGGGAATTAGGAAAAATGTTATTAACTATCCCACAAAACCACGCAGTTAAATATATACACACTCCCGTAAAATCTACTAGGGCAGCGCCAAGCGCAATTAGGCCCTCGAATACAGGTACATTTAAACCTATAGACACGCGCCACGGTGGCAGTAGGCCAAAGCTTACTTTGCTAGAAATTCCGCCGGAAGGTAGCAAAGGAACACCCCAGTGGATTCCAGAGGCCTATCATCTAATAACAGGGCAAAACCCTTCACCTTTCTGAGCACTGAAGCTCGAAAGAGGATAACGACTTCCACCAGGGCCACAGAAATAAACTAACATCGCTAACACCAACATTATAGGCCACATAAATTCTTTCACACGGGGGCGATAAGAGAATGGTCCAAAAAGTAGATAATAAACATAAAATCACATATTTTTCTTTCTTATTTTATGTATATACAGTGCAATATAGCCAAAGTAGAAGGAACAATTCTAGATCCTTCTTGTTTTTTTTTCGGAACCATGGCATTTTTCTCTCAGGCCATCAATGGTTATTGGGCGAAGTGATTAACGCCATAACGTAAAGTCTCTAATATGCTAAGCCAAGTGGAAGCCAAGCAGGCTTCAGGCCGAAAAAGAGATATTTTGAACACAACTTAAGCATAAAATCACAGCATAAAGCTTAAGTGAGTCTTTCTAAGTAGAAATGACTAAACGTTCTATGTTAGGGTTCCACAGTTTGATAGATTCTCCTGTTGCGGGCGAAAGCCGTAAGTGTGGCAGGAATTAAGAATCTCAAACTAACTTCAAAAATTTGGTGAGGTGTGCTTTAGCCAACTGAAAAGCCCAATTGCACATCGGGACGAGACACTGTCATTTTGGTGAGTTACAATTACTTTGAAGGGCAGGTTTGACTCCCATAGTGCACTGGCTTTGCTCGTGACGTGGATACAGGTATATCAATTACGTCTTGCAATGGCCTTCCTAATGTGTACTAGACAGTGTCGGTAGATTCCCCTGAGACGTAACCAGATTACGGTAGTACTCACGTTACCAACATGGTAAATATTACACTCAGGTCCCAAGCACCATTTTTTTTTATTTTTTAACATTTTTTATGGTGTTCACGACATAATTTTTAGACATAGGTACACGTAAAGGCGGAAATACTGCCAAAAGGAAAGGAAGTAATCCCACGGGCAGGCGTGAAAAGAGGGCCAAGAAATAGCCCACTGACCGCGCCGGGATACGATCCTAACACTCACCAGAACTGTCCCGGAGACACAACCTTCATGGTGCCGGAAACAATTACTCTGGGTAAAAGGCGGTCTCCAAACCCGCAACCTTCTGAATACCAGGAATATAAGGTTGAGTAGATATCCAGTCCTAGAATAAGGATAATGGGAAAGCTAAGACTAATTGGGACAGTCCCACTAACAGCGGGTCATAAACGAAAAACAATACAATCGCCTCTGGCATCTGGTCACCAAATACGCGACTAGCGGACCAGACACACTCGCGTACAACGCATATGGGATTTCCGAAGTGAAATGCCATGGCCTGTGGTTTGGATTCCAAGTAAAACGGAAATCCCCTGGCGCTTGAGCTACAAATCAACGGTCATATTAAACCACAAAGTTTTTTTTTCTACAGCGAGAGAGGCACTGCTAGCAATCATTATAGGCAGCAATCAGGTTCACACACACACACGTGCAGAAAACTAGGACGTGGGCAGAGCATGAAACAAATGAAAGCACACAACATCGTAATTCAACACCGTCGTATCAGCTGTAACATACTCCTCAATGAGCAAGACTGCTCGACGCAGACAAGCGAGCCAAAGCCTACTGGACAGAAATCAACACATCATTCACGCCCGATTTAGAGACCCTATATCTTCCAAAATTACACTACGAGGGGAATTCAAAAACGTACAAACTCTACACAAGTATGCATGCTTTCATATGCGCATTGCACAGCCACGGAAACGTGCCATATTATAAGCGGCACGGAAATGATTACACCAAGTCTTTACAGACAACCGGATTCGAACCCATGACCACACACCACACGCGTACCAAAAACTAACTATCCAATGGTATTTTTGGTACACGGAACACAAGCAACGACCACACTGGGAAAGCCCCAAGCCCTGTCACACAACGCAAACATAAAACACAGAGAATGACATAAGGTCACGGGTCTGAGTTCCAGAGAAAATTTAGACGCAAAGGAGAACAGATATTCAGGCGTCCAATGATACTGAAATTGGCCCATACAAGTGCATGAACAGGGAATACTACATTTCCTCCCACCAAAAGCCAGACATAAAATTTCGAATTACACCAGGCATAGAGGAATACATTTCACGAACACAGGTAGGAAAATTTCGCAAGACACAGGTCTTAGAGAACAATGGCCACACGACGTCATTACCTAACTAGGGCGAATTGCTACATTAGGCTAGGAATCCAAAACAATGACCACACTTGCATACTTGCAGAATTGCACATACCAATTGCTGACTGCAGACTATTCACACTGCAATACTGCGGTGACGAGACACTATTGCGTATAGCCCGTGACCATGAAATTACACACACATAACAATTATAACGCCATACATTTTTTTTCTCCACACTGCAAAATCATTTGGCAATGGACAAGACGTGACACAGCGAAACTTATCTTGGGCCTATAGGGCACGGTCGCAAGGGCACGTTGGCAAGCCACGGGCGCCTTCTGCCCACAAAGGCGATACATATTAGGACTTAGCCTCATAACAGACCAACCGTCCGCGTGGTGTAGCGGAACGTAGTCACACACACACACACACACGCACTCACCAATTAGGAGCGAACATAGGAACTTTGAGGAAACAGGACCTCCCCTTAATAACTTCTTTTCGCGATTCTACTCCCCAAATGAATCATTACAGATGACTAGCACATGACCAGTCGCGTTACGACCACTGGCCACATCTACACTGCAAATGGCCGACCAGATTAGGTCATGCAGCCCTACTATCCCAAGGCGCGGATAGAAAGCCAACATGGACCAAGGGAGGACGACAGGAGAACAGGCTACCAGCGTACCACCTTACTCCCCTCCCATAACCTTCTCACGCCCAACATAAACAACGCAACCACATCTACACGACCAAAAACAGATATACTACATTACAAAATACATACAGGGGTTGATGGACTTCATGCGTCTAAAGAGCAGGCAAGCTACGCCTTGAGCCCCGTTGCACCGCCTGAGTATTAGGGGTGGCTCAGCAAACATTAAAGAAGCATAATGCGCCTCTCCAAATGAGAGAGGAGGCCATAGATATATACTAACCATTCTTTAATACTTAAACACTCCCGCATGAAAGGAACATATGGTATTATGCCCCATCCTACACCTATCCGTACATGAAGGCAGAAACTTCATATCCAGACACATGCATGAGTATCCCATCCAATTACCAGGGATTTTAATATCAAACCTGCATGAATTTTCGTATTTTTGCAATCCCGGGAATTACCTCCCCACTCCACTCACTATAGAAGCATCCCAGTGCCACCACCGGTTCTAGGCCACCACTAACGTGGAACCCAAAAGGTGCGCAAAACCCTTCCTACCATGCTTTAAGCCCACTCAACAAATAACTACCCCCAAATCCTAATAACAGGGTACCTGACATTACAGACCCTACTAACACCTCCATTAAGGTAAAGAAAGCATTATTGCTGGAAAGCTGACATAGCGATGGTAGGCCAGAAGTAGCCTATGTACTTAGAAGATCTACAACCCCGCTACACTGGAAATATTTCACATTTTACACAGAGGTTGAACCATTTACACGGGTTACGACACATTTTCTCTCTTACAAAGGAATCTGATACGAACTGATGGTTGACAACGGTGTAAGCCGAAGGTCAGGAGGGACCACACTGGAGCAGAGCTGGGGAAGGCGATGTGGACCCTTACCCCAGTTGGCTCATCAAATTACTGACGACTAGACCAAACAGACGAACTACGTAAGGTCAAAGCATTCGGGACCTGACACGGGCAAACATCGAGATCTAGGGGTGCATATTAGCCCATCCCCCTTGTCGGAGAACGTTACACCCACTATGTGTCACGGTCATCGAAGCCGAGATCTGCAGGGTGACTTTCTGAGGATGGCGGGAGAAATAGCTCACTCTGCGCCGGCCTCGGGAACTATCCCTAGAGACGACCCCATTATGACTAGACTTCTAGTTAAGTTTAAATTTAAGTAGGCACGGCTTCCATAGCGGGAAGCAAAACTCCTGTGCGTTGGAGCATACTACGGCGGCCCATAGAGGCAAATTTATATATCAATGCGAAAATGCATACTACGGCGGCCCATAGAGGCAACTTTATATATCAATGCGAAAATGCATACTACGGCGGCCCATAGAGGCAACTTTATATATCAATGCGAAAATGCATACTACGGCGGCCCATAGAGGCAAATATCACTGCGAAAGCAGATTGCGACGGCCGATTAAGGCGGAGACAAGATTATGCCATTGGACCACACTGTCCAATGCCCACATAAATGGCGACGCAACGGGCAACCAGAGGGCATTAAGAGAGGGGCATTGCGCGCCCCTCACAGGAGCCAAGTGGGCGGCTCACCTACGTCAAATAGGAACAGCACACGGTTATGAACACGAAAGTTACAGCGGGCGAAACGGTTAGCTTAGTGGCACCGTAAGGCGCCTGCGAATAGGTTAGTACTAGTATTAAGACCTAGAATAGATGTCGACAATAGTATTAAAACAGAGGGGACTACGAGGCATTGTTGGGTTCCGGTCCCGACAATGTACTACAAGGGCGCCCCCGCGAGAGAAATCAAGCGGCCAGCCTCCATCTAAATTTTAGTACTTAAGTCATAGTGCCATGTTAAGGTCACTTAGATGTAAGCAAATTTACTGACAGCTGTTGCTAATAATAGCACAGCACATTTCGGCTTTAGAATAAGGTCCACTCGGCATGTAAATACAGAATAGTTTTACAGTTAAGTAATTTTATCAATAAGTTAAATAAGTAAGGTAAGACATAAGGTAACATAAACCTACATTTAAGGCATTTTTTTTTAATATATATAGATCACCGTGGAATATATCGGCACTCGGTGACTATAAATCCGTTACCGAGGTAAGCCCGACAATACTTAGGATAAACTAGATTAAGATAGGAATAATCAAAGTGGAATATATCGGCACCCGGTAACCACAATTCCGCTACCGGGGTAAGACCAACTACATATTATTTACGGCATTACGGCACCGTATAGGGTAAGCCCGGCCTTGCAGCTAAGTAACATTAATCATGGTTTTTTTTTCAGTAAAAGACCAGCTTCAACCAGTACTAATATGTTTTTTTTCTAAACCTCGCCATTTTTTTTTTCACAGGCATCGTCACCAGATACAGAAAACTGGTGACAGGAATTTCACTGCCATATAGCAGTGGCATATTATTTACAGCATGCCATGATGTGTACTATTTTTTTTATTTTTTTCAACTTGCACTAATCCCGACACACTCGCAAACACTCACCACATTTTTCTTTTTCAGCTACACACTCTAAAATGAATCTGCACAGCAGGACTGGTGCCTGTGGGGTACCAGGCTTACTGGCAGATCAACTCAATTAAAACACATAAAGCGTCAAAATGTGACGCAGATTACGACAATGAGGGCGCAACCGGTTTGTGGCAGTGACTCTCATTGTCAAGTGTGAAAGCATTCACCCACAGAGGATGCTTCACAGGTTAGGTATTAAGCACACATACAAGCGGTACGACCACTATACCGTACCAAGAAGTGGCCGTACAGAATCAGCCGTGAGACGGCAAGAGTACGTACAGACGGGTAGCGTGCACGCGAGGTACCTCATGAAAACTATAATTATAAGGGATTAGCGCGATTAAGTAGACATAAGGTCATTGTAATTTATAAGTTTTTCAGGATAAGCTTTATACAACTATACACTATATATTTTTGTTTGTTCACCAAAATGCCAATGTCCATCATGTGTATGATTTGTTTTCTTTCATTTTTCCTTCTTCTAACTTCCCCATTTGTCAGGGTGTTCCGTTTTTCCCACACAAATAAATACTTTTGAATATTTCCCTTAAAATTATACCCTGGAACACCCATTTTTCTATTTTCTTCTACCTTTCTTATTGCAGGGAGCATTTTTTCCCTAAGATGGGGCGGACGACGCAATCATCCGTTCGGCCCTGGGTTTTTCCTCCCTGCACAAATATGTAACACATCACCATCAGAAACCATGTTTTTTTTTTAAACTAGCAATATGCCAGCACATGCAAGGGCAATTTTTTTTACATATCGAATTTATTTTAATGTTCAATTTTTCTCAAAATGTCAATTTTTTCCCAATGTTAATCAAATCTTTCGCAAATGTCATTTTTTTTTGTTTGTTTTTTTCACAATGTCAATGTATACATATATATGTAAATCCCATAACCCTCCCCTCTGAACACGGGCTCACCTCACACCCACACTTCGATACGACGCCACCAGGAGATACGAGAGGGTTTTCCAGGACCACTACGTCAACATCCCAACTTCCAGTTCCGTTCCCGTTCGCGAGGACGCGACCAAATGAAGGAAGACTCTTGTACAGCATCCCAGGGGTATGCACCCCTTGGAGACCATCCCCCCAACATCTGGCTAAATCCCCTAAAATGGCAACCCTTGGAAAGCCGGGGCAACATCCATTAATACTGTAAGGACAGCTTGCTACTCCATAAAGCAGCTCAAGCCTTACGCAATCATTACACTCAGCGACATAGTACTAACTGGGCCAATACATTGCTGACAGGAGGGCGTCAGAAGGTATAAGAAGACGTCCTAATGAGGTCAAACTCTCTCTCCATTGTCAGTGCTCCATCAAGACGGCCGAAGCTACGCTGGTGTCAACCGAGGTGAGTCAGTCAATCGTGTTCAGAGTTCCTATTTATGTAACCTGCAACCCACAACTTGTATCACATTATAAACATAATTTCATTCCCTACAAGGGACTCACACAAAGAATATCACAGACCAATAAAACACTTGGTCCACACTCTACACTAGCATTACTGTTATACGCCTCTTTACATCCCAACGCCCTTCCTTATTCCCGTCACGTAAAGACGTGACAGACGGTAAGCCATTAGCGCTAACTCAGGTATCTTTGTGTTTCTCGAGCCGGCTGCCAGCAAGCAGCGCGTGCCACCCGGCTGATACGAGCAGAGTCGATTACATAACAAGCAGTCAGCTGAGCGACTAGTACAGCGACCCTTTGCAGTGGGTCCCATCCCCTCAAACACTACCACATTATTTATAGGAACGCCCCCTAGTTCCTAGCACACCACAACACACTACACAGGTCAGCTTGCCCTGTCAAGGGAAGCTACCCTCCTTTAGGCACAACCTCATAAATTAGTACAGCAACTCTTCCTTTTAGATCCACCCCCAAATAAGGGATCTAAAACAATAGACACTATTCCCTCTTTAAGGGCTGGTGCTACGCTTTTAAGGTGTTCATTATAGATAAAATCTGGACCACATGCCTTGTTATTCTTCGTACTGTTTATCACTCTCAACACCTCTTCTTCTGTAAACAATTGTAAATGATCTGTTACATGGGAGTTTCCTGATGGGCGTGTTTCCCTGTCTTGGAGAATAAGCGACAAATGCTCTTCCCAGATCTCCATTGGGATACTCCTTGGGAATCAGGGCTGTCTTGGGTTTAAAGCCCTGTAGGGGTTCTGTTCTGCTTCTTCAACAAGTTTTCTTGCTTCATTCTCTTGGTACGAAATCCGTGTTGCTTTTAAGATGACCTTATATTGTCTCCTTTTTTCGCTGTAAGCTTGAAGATTCTCTGGTGAGGAATATTGTAAGGCCTGATGCAAGGCTGATAAAGCCACCTTACGGGCAATATAACATTCTTCATTAAACCACAATTTAGTTTTCTTCGCCACAACATGCACAGGATATGCTGCATGCAGAATAAGCTGTTCAATTTCATTCGTTGCTGCGTCAAGATCACCCATTGATATTAATTTCAAAATGGCCTGGTTGTCCGTGAGATTTATCAGTTTCGTATCTAGTTTTCTCGAGATCTTCACAGGCACATTTTCATTTTGGAAATTCTCTGGTTTCAAACTGAAAACCGTTACAACAGGAAGGTGTTTCCTCGTTGAATCCCTTATTATTCTTTGGCTTACAGGAAAGATATGTCTCCTGTTTGTAAGGACTAAATCAATAGCACAAGATCCATTGT
The DNA here is from genome assembly GCA_946902985.2 of Meconema thalassinum. NCBI lineage: Eukaryota > Metazoa > Arthropoda > Insecta > Orthoptera > Tettigoniidae > Meconema > Meconema thalassinum. The sequence goes on along the minus strand of OX336388.2, from coordinate 1,714,571,977 downwards.
AGCATATATACAGTAGGTCATCTGCTGCGCGTCATTCACAAGAGTCAATCCTTCCTCTTCCAAGTAGTCTAGCACCGAAGACGTCTTGTGACATGTCTTATCGATGCGACAGTTAAGGTCTCCGGCCAATATTAAAGCATCATTTGCTGTTGCCTTGTTCATTGCATAGGCTATCTCTTCAATTATATCAGCAGCTGACTTGTCAGGTTGAAAATAAACTCCCATGATTACACATAGTCTTGATTTTATCATTAGTACATTGTCTGTTTTATGTAAAATTCTGAATGGTGCTAGTTTGGCTTTAAGCAGACATGTAATTCCCCCTTTTGGTCTACCCAGAGGTCCGTGATTCGCTAGTATATTAAACGTATACGCATAGTTTGCCGTCCATTCTACTGTCAACATTGTTTCTGTAAGTATCACAACATCATGCTCCGCAAAAACGTAGTCCGGTACAATCTTTGTGACGCTCCTTAGTCCTTCCAAATTCCATAGAAATGTTCGTAAAATCTCTGATCTACTTTTCGTGTATGGAAAATGCTCTATTTCTTTCCAAATCGGCTCCTCTGTTGTACAGTCCCTGTCTTCGAATACGAAAGGGCCTTACGAGTACATCCTTTGGCCAAAACTCTGGTTTCTCTGTTTCTTGAAGATACTGATATGGTACTCCTAACTTGAACGCCTTATTCGTTCCCATTGTTTTCAGTTCCTCACAAGTGGTGTTACCACGTATTGTAACCGTGTGAAAGAGCGTCAGTTGCTGGTTATGGAGATGTTGTTTTTTGTCGCGGCTATATTTTGAATTTGAAGCGAGCGCCTGACTGAGTTGAGTTTCACTGCCGTTGGTTGCAGGCTGGATGAGATGCGCGGACGGCGATGCGCGTATGTATGTTAACACCTGACAGTCTGCAGGGTCGAGCAGGCAGCTGTTATGACAGAGACAGTCACGTTTGTGCAGTTAATCCGTGCATAAGCGGGCGGCTTAATCAATCTCAAGTTACTAGTACCTGACCTGGAAGCCAAAATTAGCCTACAAACGAGGCATTGTTCAAATGTGCTCAGGATAGTTTTACTAGATGGGACTAGCTTTTGTAAATGCAAGGTTGTGTGGGGTATGGCCAGAGCTCACAGCATATTAAGGCATATGGGCTGGAAATAACTCCTCACTTGAGTTATGTGAATATAATACCTCATACCAGGGTAGATTTCTGGCTAGCAATTGACTTGGAATTAAGGCTAAACAGGTGTGTAAGCGTACTGCGATAACTACAGAAGGATTACAATCAAGTAACCGGGAACATTACTGTGACTATTCGGAGTATTTCGGGACGTTAAAACACCGGGTGATTGTCATAAAATCAGTGACAGTATTAGACACGTGCTTTTTCATAGCAGAAGTTATGGTGTTAAGACAATCCGATCAGGACGTCATGGTAGCAATACGCCGGTATGAACTTTTGAAATCTACCATGAATCGAGCCAGTATTAAGGTGCGTTAAATATGAATGGGGCGTACGATGGTTGCTGACGTTTGGATACTTGGGACTTGAACCAGTGGAGCCATGAAGTCGAGCCGTACACATTTCCGTGTGCGGAGGATCGCGTGGAATTTTATGCTCAGACTAAGGGCATTCCGCAGGAACTTGGACCTCCTTCAAGAACATCTGAAATGGACGTGAGCCCCTTATTTTATTCTTAATATTGTTTTAGATCCCTTAGTTAGGGGTAGTTGGATCTAGAACGGATGTGTTAGTGTAGCAATTTATAAGGTGATGCCTAGGAGGGGGTAGCTTCCCGTGGCTGGGTAAGCTGACCAGTGTAGAGTGTTGTTTAGTGTTAGGATGCTAGGGGATGCTCTTATAAAGACGTAGGTGTATTTCAGGGGATGAAACTTTGTGTACAGGTTAACGTACTAACCTCTCAGCTGATTGGAGAGTTATATAACCGACGTGCGTGCGTCAGCGAAGTTGCGGCTCGATGCTCTAGGCAGTCGGGCCGCTGCAGGAAGTATAATGAAGCTTGCGCTGGCAACTATTTGGCTACTGTATGTCACGGCTAATCGTGACGGGAATCAGGAAGGGCGTGTAAATAGTAAGACAAGTGTAGTGTACTGACCAAGTATTTATTGGTCAGTGATGTATGAAATAGTACGTCCCTTTTAGGGAAATGTAATAAGTGTTACAAGTTTGAGTGTACAATTTGTGGGTAAAGGTTACAAAATATAGGATCTCTGAACACTGCTGACTCACCTGATGATAACAGCTAGGGCCTCCGGCGGACACACTGTATGACTGGTAATCGAGAGAGGACCCTGTTCTCCTTAAGGTCCTTCTTATATGCTTTGGTGCTGCTTCGTCGGCATTCCAATGGCATAGCTGCCCCAGTTAGTTATAGTATAGGTGTTATGTGTGTGATGCAAGTATTTGGCAAGCTTTCAAGGCTGGTTAGCTGCCCTTGCTGTATAAAAGATACTGTTCTGGACTTACGAGATTTGCCAGTTAGGGGTGGTTTAAATAGATGATGGAGGATGGCTTCCAGGGGGTGCAGACCCCTGGGGGACTGTACAATATCTAGTACCGGTGAATATCAGACCTTAGACTATACCATTCAACCATGTAGGAATCGTTTTACACGCCATAGATCTTTATTTTCTGCATTATATTGGGACATAAGCATGGATCTTTTTGATGTTGTCCACTCTTCGAATTTTATTTTATTTCTTTTGAGATAGCATATCCACGGTGGGCATATCGTAGAATGAGTATATTTTCGGAAGGCATCCGGCTGTTCTAATCAGACAGGAGTTTCATCCTGATTTTTGTTGTACAGTTCCATGCATATTTTTATGGCACATTGTTATTTTAGCGATCGTTTTGAGATAGTTTTTTGGTAATTTGTTTATTTAAATGTAGTTCTTGATCATTTTGATGCAATTCGTCTTGGATGAGTTCTGATTGTCATTTATCGTAAAATGATTCGATATTTCTGGTGGTTAAGGATTTTCTTTAAAATGATAATGCGGAATGATCATGTATGAGAATTTACATGGGGAATTAAGGAGGCATATTCATAACAATTTAATAGATCTTATGAAAAATAGAACATGGTAATTATCCCTGAGAATTTCATATTAATAATAATAATAATAAATGAATGAGTTTGGATTGTTTAGGTGATGTTTCTTTAAAACAAATATGAGAAATTAACATGAATTAATGCACATTGGATTGATAAAGCAATCGTAACGTAGTTTTGTTATTAGAGCAAGGTGTATCAATTAGGAGGATTTTTGTTATGGTGACAAGCGGATAATTGAACAGGTTAATTAGAGACAGTTACTTATAACATTCATATGATAAATCTGATAGGGTGATGAGTTGAATTGGGAATGCGCGTAGGCATTTGTCCCATTAATAATTATGATAATCCATTAAATACAGTAAATATGACTGGATGGAAATTAATATGTGAAAATAATATGTAAAAGAATTATAGTTGTTGAATATAATGAAATGTTGGAATTTGGAGGATGTTGCCTCATATTACTCAAAAGAAGGGAGGTGCCGCTGTTGCAGCCCCACGCCACTATCTAGATATTGTCACCAATGGAATTCTAGATTCTACTTTAATTTGCTCTAACCATAATTACATATTTTCTGGTTGAATGATATAAACCTGCAGATATATTAAAATGCCTAATAATTTTGCCATATTGTGATATCAAGGAATAAACAAAATTGATAAAGTCCATAAAGAAATGGGGCATTTAAAATGCGGCCTCATGTTCCGATGAAAATCTTGAAATAGCTACGAATCATCCATAAGTGTTCGAAATTGGTTGGAATAATAAGGATGAGTTGCAATTTATATCACTGAATAATTAATCCCATAATTTATTTTATTATCGAGGATAAATCACAGATCCATAATTTGTAATTTATAATATGAATATTCCTTGTGTGGGAATAATGAAATATAAATGGTATTACGTTTCTAATGGGTCCATCTTTGTTCGACTTGGTCTGACTTGCATCAAGTGGTATAATTAACAATTCTAGTATGTTTTGGAATTTCTTCTCGTTTCATGGAAGAGAATATACCATAGGATTATCCATGATTTTGGAAATATGGAAATGTGTAGAACTTCAGAAATAAAATTTTAGTCAAGTGTGATAGGACGATCAGTGATCTACACAACTTGAATACTGTAGATATCGTTTATAATATAATAGAATACCATGATGGACTATTAATTTCATGGGTATTCTAACACAATGAAATGTTTAAAAAATGACGTTTTCGTGCATTTTTTGGAACGTTATTCTACACCTGCGATTGAATAGTATAGGATCCCAGGGGGAGCGCAGGATGTTATTTTTTCCAGGTGGTGTTTTAGTTTTCTCCCTGAGGATGCCCTTGTAAAGATTAGGATGGTTGAATGGATCAATTAAATTGATGCAAATTTTATCTTAACTGATACTGTGGTCATTCATGATTCTTGAAATATGCCTTCTATCCTTGCTGTAGTGTGCATCTGGGGAACAGCAGAGCTTTTCTTTTTCTTTATTCTACATCTTTGTAGAATGCTCACTGTTAACCCCGAGATGTTTTTGAGTCTATGTGCTCGACTGTTGTTCGGATGCGCACTTGTGTGGTCGTAGGACGTTCGTCAAACGGTCACAGTATACCCTTTTCCGAAAGGAAGCCTTTCAATTTCTCTGTCGTCGCTTGTTGAGAACATCGTCCTACATAGAGCCAGGGGAATCTTTCTCCTGCTTGTAGTGCTAAAACTGAAGATGTGTATGTTCCAATTATGATCTGCTGACTTCTTCTTTTCCTCCTATTGCTCTCTACCAAAATAAAACCATCCTCTTTCTCAAATCTCCTCTACTCTGTGTACTGAAATTCATTGCTTTTATGAACGCCCTGTGGCTTGCTTATTGAACCCACCTGGTTGATCAATTGTTCGACTGGAGACCGAGGAATTTCCAAGCTTCCATCATTGACCTCATTTGGTTTCTGCTTAACTTCTCCATGGGATATGGTGCTGCAAACAGCTGGTGCTTTCGGGAATTATATCACCGTATTGTTTCCTTGATTGGTATGATCCGATATGGTTCTGCATACAGCTGGTGCTTTCGGGGATGATATTACCGTATTGTTTCCTTGATTGGTATGATCTATAGCTGGCAGAGACCCAGGCTTACTGTTTCACTTCACACGATGATATTCGTTTCCTAAGATAGATGAGATGGAAGGTCGACGTTCGTTGTGCAATTTACTAAAAAAAAAGCGCTTGTCATTTGATCTATTTTTATGTTGATTTCTGCTCTCATATCTTCAAGTTCTTTCTTCATAGTTTTCCCTGCTTTGTACAATATGAAATCCTCTTGACATCCAGATCAAAGCCATAAAAGCTTAGATTATCTTTTATTGGATGGTTTAAGGGCATTAAAGGGCATTAAATTGTCCCTGTTGCAATCAGTGGCAATCAGGGTTAGAACCGCCTCCCCCCCCCCCCCCCCCCCCCCCCCATTGGAAAATCGGCAGGTTGTGAGTTGTGTCTGTGGTGATGTACTCTTGTCGCCTTTCGGCCCGGGTCCCCATTTGTGGCTACACACGTCTTCATGACTACGTACAACCACAGTCTTCCTACAGATCGCAAAGCTTGGCTCATATTTTTCTACCGCCAGACAATAATGCTCTCATGCAGCCAGCAAGAATGTGCCGACTGCGCTATGTTGGTGTATGTTATTGTTGCTGGATTTACTGTATGTGAGCATTGTGAAAAGGTTATATCTTTAATTCAACATGTGCTTTACAAGAGGAGATGTGCAGTTCAATAAACAGATCTAATATTAGAAGAAATATTTCAGTGTTGATAAATAACCTATATGAGCGCTTTTCAGTCGGTCAATACGAGTGTACAGTACCCAATTAGATTAGGTGGGCAGTGACAATTTATCTCCTAATGCCTGAAATAAAAAATACATGAATCGTTTATACACTTAATAAAAAACTTCTCACATAAAGGGGGGAGGAGGGTGGGTGGTTGTACGAGAAGCGTTTTATTAAATGTATAAATAATTATTGTATTATGAATTACACAGGGAAATTAATTGTTACTCCTCACCCAATCTAATTGGGTGTATTCGTGTTGACCGACTGGGAAGTCAGACTGTTCAAATAGCAAGACAACAGCAAGGTGAACAGCAAAACTCCAAACACTTATAGTCTACTCCTCTCTGAAGTCTTAACTCGACACGACTCGACAGTTAATGCTGGCCGAAGCTGGGGTGATGGGCTCGCTCGCTAGCTCGTAAACTCGCTCCGAAGCTAGTAATTTAAATTGCCACTGAATGGAGATTGTTGGAAGAAATTGAAACGTAAATCACTTGGCGATGTATTAAAGATAAAGATATGCTGTCGCGGACTTCCTTGTAGAACTTTTCATGCTGACCAATTCTTACACTCATAGTATATGGATATTATTAATGGTTTACCCAGCGTAAGCTTAAAGGGCGCACGGACGGCAGGTTTTCCTTCGACACGATTCACTGAAATCGTTACTGCTCGGCTTCCTTTGGTCATAAATGAATGTTTTCCTACAAAAACGTTCCTCGAGAAATTCTTTACCGAATGGTGAAAACCGCATCAAAATCCATTCAGTGGATTTAGAGGTTACCCGTTACATCCAAGAATTGTGGACTTGGTTTTATGTAGAGATGCCAGCGACTATCATTAAAACAAATACATGAATTTATAATGGACTATGAATTCTACGTAAGACTCATTAAATACGTCATACAACTGTACCTAGGGATACTTATGAGGACTGAACTATAAAAAACAAAGCATTCTTTTATGTTTCTATGAATTAAAAGTGTACAGAATATCAACATTGTGGCATTTTTCTGTAGTAGTTGGTGATTTAACGTGACTTATGTTTACAATGGAAATAATCACTCAGGTGAGTTAAAATTCAAAAAGCCCTTGCAAAAGTGAAATCATCTGTTCCGCGAATAACGTGCTCAAGGCAGTTGCCAGCTTGCTGGCCGCTGCGAGCGCTAGTTTCTAATCGCCTACAAAGAGGAGGCAATTTCGTAGCGCAGCGAGCTTCGTGACTGTGTATTTTAGACTGTGGAAATACAACTCCGTCCTCCCAGGGTTGCCAATCTAACTTTTCCCTCGCGAAATTACTTATAGCTTATTTAAAACTGAGGCTAGCGCCAAATAATTTTGAATCCCACACAGCGGGAAAATATTAGTTTTTTTTCTTTTCTTGGCGGGAGAGAAGTTATATGTAAATTAATCTAGTTTTTACTAAAAATAACGCGATTTAATTAAGACTTAGAACATTCTATGGGTACATTAACACTAATTTTGGGATCATTATTAACATCTTGAGCATGAGATAAGCGTCAACCGAGTTGATTCATATTACGTAAATATATGTCCAGCAATTCCCCGAATTACGGTTATCTCCCAGTTACGAATGAGTGAAATTTGTCGCCTGAGTAGTGTAAGCAATTAAACCTTTTTCTGGCTGCATGTAGCATTTGTAAGGTAAGAAGGACCTTAATAGGTGACAAAAATCTTCGAAAATGATAGTTAAGGCATTCAGGGTTGATTGAAATATAAATCACAGGATCTTGTTGGAAAATCTGAATAAACATGAAAATCAGTACCGGTATTGAATTACTCATAAATCAACATGATACATCGTGAGAGGACATGGCCACTTTTGCTGAGACCTCTGTAATTAATTTCTCTTGTTGAGAGACACGCAGTCTTCAAGTTGGTAGCACAGATATATCTGAGTTTAATTTGTTCCTGTCAGGGGAACAGGAATGTTCTTGATTTATCATTGAGGTGAGACAATTTAGTCAAAAATTAACTTAATTTTGTAAAGAACTGATTTGTCTTTGTCTTTTGAGCATATTGTATTACTCGAAAAATTCGGGATCAAAATACTTGAAACTTTTCTTGTGTAATAATATCTCATAGAGAATTGGAAATACTTGTAGAGTTGCTGTTAATTCATTTGGGGGGCTTGAGACACCTTGGTCATCAGACCCGTGTAGTTGGCAGTGGGTTGAAGCTGTCTGGCAACCTATATTGCTGTGATGATTGTAGTTGTGTGTGTAAATGTATCTGGGACAGGGATGGAGTAGACGCTCCGGGACTTGAACGATATCCATACTTACCACAGCTGCCCTCGCGGCCATGGTGCACGTTTGACGAGCGCGGCTAAGCCGTGGGACGAAATGCTTGTAGAATTTGGCTTGAATACCTATAACCCCTCCCATTGGCCGATCCTGGCTACGCTACTGGTTGCAATTCAGCACAGTGAAGATGATGCCATTTCTGGCATATACCATCACACGCAACAGCAGTCTCATTTTCTTCCACCCTCCGTTCACATATTGGGCACATATCCTTATTCCCTTTAGCATATGACTCTTGGGAAATACCACAAGGGTCTGCGGATGTAACTCGTTTCCTACAGGCATTATCCTTGCCATCTCTATTTTCCATCCTGAGATCACTCAATGACACCGAGAGCTGTGCATCCATCTCTCCGTAGGTACTCGCAGTTTTCCAGCAGCCTAAAACACTCCTTGCAAACTCACTCGTTCCGCAATGTACCGGTACTGGTGATCTGACCTTACGATCTACGTGGCTGTGATGTTTCACCAGATTCCAAAATGGCGCTCAGTATGTGTCTATCTCTCGGTAAAGACAATAAGACAATTATATTCTTATTATCAAAGTACCGGGACGTCACTTTGCTACACACGTGATGAATGCTTTTCACTTAGCTACTCAATTTTTAACAGTTATATTCATTGAACTTACGAATTTCCTGAGTTCTTGGTCATATTAACACGGAACACGATCCAACTGGACTTCGCCTTTCTTTTATTTTTATTCCCATGTTTTCTTCCCAGCTGATCCCTCTCCATGATCATCTAGTTGGTGGCGTTTCAGGTTATGTTATAAGCTTATAACCCAATACGTACCGACAGTAGTGGCTCAGCTGGCTAAAGCGCAGCGTTAGGTCATGGGACCAAGCTCTCTGCTGACTCGGTAGACGCGTGGGTTCGAGCCCCACCGTCGGCTGTCCTTGAAATGGTTTTCCGTGGTTTCCCATTTTCAACACCAGGCAAGTGCTGGGACGGTACCTTCTGATAGGCCACGGCCGATTCCTTCCACATCCTTGCCCAGTTTCATTCATCTTCATCCATTCCATCTCTCATACCGACGCGCAGGTCGCCCACGGGCGTCGAATAGAAAGACCTGCACTCGGCCTCTCATGAGGCCACACGACCAAAAAAAAAAAAACAATATGTGTTGCAGATTTCACATTGATAGGACAGTTTTAGACTTATTAGCATAAGTACGATAACATCCAACTTTTCGACATGATTGTGCTTTAGCAACGTTTTGCCTTAGATTTTTATTATAGGCATATTCCTTCCCACACTCTGAACACACAAACTGTCTTGAGTCTCTTTTATATCGAGAAAAAGAAATGTCCACTTCTCTACTTAGAAGCGCGCTACTCACTTCGTAACCGATCGTAACGCTTCGGCTTTCTCCGCTACCATGCGGTGACTCGAAATTAATTAGCCTCCAATAATAAAAAAAAAGCCTGTCCAATTTTAGCCTCTGGGACCTGTCCGTCCTACAGATGCTCCGTTTGCCGTTAGAGGCGCTGCATTCCCCCCTACATGATCAGTTTAGTTTATACACAATGTGTACGCACGAATCAAGTTATGTTACTGAAATAAGGGCATTGTCCCGGGCGCCAGGAAATTTTCTCCGCAGTGCCTACAAGTGTCTGCGAGAGCTAGCATCAGTAATTGAGGCAGGGAAATCAAAAACCCACTAACTCCAGTAAACCAAATTTTACAGGAGAGAGAAAAATCTGATTATCTTCCTCACTGATCTTAAATGTAATGGGTCTATGTGCTCATGTTAAGTAAAAGTATATTCTTTATCAATTAAATACTTCATAACCTGTGTTTATATTTGTAATGCTCTAATTTGAATTAAATAGTGGTGGAGTTAGTTTTTTTTTGACTTCCAGAGTGTATGAAATATGAAATAGACAATAAATATGACAGAAATGGTACTATTGTATCATAACTACCGTATGAAACCATAAAATATGAAATTTTATTATGAAAATTAGCATTGTAAAATATTAAATTTAAATTTCAAAGGTACAACGAGAGTCTAAAATCCACTCCAATCTAAATCATTCCAAAATGCAGAAATAAAACCACAAATGAACTTAATACGTTCATCACTCTGATTCGTGGCACAGGTATTCTGTTTCACTTTCACTCTCTTGTTCAGTCTGTGAATCAGGGTTGTTACTGACAGCAAATAGAGTTTTGTAATACATCCTAATTTCCTCAGAAATGAACTTCATCAAATTTTGCAAGTCCTTTTGCTTTTCAATTTTCAGTGGCAAGTATGAGTTGTACTTTTGTTGAGTGGCAAAGATGCAGTTGTCCCTGGATGTTAAATAGACTCCATATTTTACCTTTCATAGTTTTACTCACATGGATTTTATTTTTGTGGGATGTCGAATATCGTATCACTTTACTTTCTGATATGAGGAATTCCTCGGTTGGACTATGCTTAGTTTCTTTAGTACTTGGGTTTCTCATGAATATTTTTGAGAAATGTTGAGGTTGGTCATATATCATACTTTGTTTGACCTGTACAACATATCCAACTGAACTTCTTTCAATGTCAAACCACTGGCTTGGTGTTTCCTCAGTTTCTTGTTTCATTTTGTGACTCAATATGACCAAAATCACGGTCATTTGGTAAGAAACTGTGTCCTCTCGTGGGATAATGTTGCGCTATAAAATGAGAGCGCCCCTCCTGTATCAAGGTGTAAAAGAACTGGACCATCAATCTCTGCTCAGCTGGTTAAGCGATGGTGTTGCCATCTACCGGTAAATAAAGCATGGAAAGCAAGAACACAATTATTCCATGGAATAATAGGTGTTTTGATTTCCATGGATTATAAAACAACTTCCTGAAGCCTCCGTGGCTTAGGCGGCAGCACGCCGGCCTCTCACCGCTGGGTCCGTGGTTCAAATCCCGGTCACTCCATGTGAGATCTGTGCTGGACAAAACGGAGGCAGACAGGGTTTCCTCCGGGTACTCCGGTTTTCCCTGTCACAATTTCATTCCAGCAACACTCTCCACTATCATTTCATTTCATCTGTCATTCATTTAATCATTGCCCCAGAGGAGTGCGTCAGGCCTCGGCAGCCGGCACAGTCCATATCCTCGCCGCTAGATGGGGGCTTCATTCATTCCATTCCTGACCCGGTCGGAGACTGGAAGCAGGCTGTGGATTTTTTTATAAAACAACTTCCTGTATGCAGACGAATGATAAAATTGGGGTATTCTTGCCTTCCATCCAAGCGGAACAACCTAAGAATCCCCATTCAGCCCATAACTCAATTTCGCCAAAAATTGGAGTTAGAGGGTTTTTGATCTCCCTGTCTCAATTACGTTGGCAGTACGTCTATCGCTTGTATTAAAACAAACAAACAGTAAACTTTGTACTCACCACAGCCATTCATAACAGATGTTGGAAGTGCTGATGACACACACGCTCGCTTATTGCTATACACACTGACGATTTCGACAGCTCACAGCCCACACGTGTGGGATTCACCCTGTCAAGGACACCGTGCTGCCAACTAAACTGCTGATGCTAGCTCTGGCAGAAGCCGGCAGTCACTGCGGAGAACATTTCCTGGCGCCCTGTATTACGATAGTATACTGTTGCGTGCTGTTTTGTAAACAAGGCTCTAGAAATAATGTTCCTGGAACTAGTTTTCATGAATTTCCTAGTCGAGAGTCAACTGGGAAATTATGGATTAAAGCAATACGCAGACAAGGTATGTACCCTGACCATGCGACTGAAAATTAGGTGATATTGTATTAATGCTCCAGTTCTGACGATGATGATCATGATGATGATGATAATAATCTCTTGACCACCTCGTCGTGTAGTGGCTAGCATTCTTGGCTGTAGCCCCCAGAGATCCATGTTAGAAACCAGTCCCTGCCAAGAAATTTAATTCTGGTCTGAGGGCTGGAACGGGGTACACTCAGCTTCATGAGGTAAAACTGAGAAGAGGTGGGTTAGATTCCCATTTCATCCTTCCTGAAAATGGTTTTCCGTGGTTTCCCACTTCTACTCCAGGCAAATTCTGGTATGGTTCCTAACTTAAGGTCATCTTCCAAATCATCACCGGAATTACAAATGCACACGCAGCAATGACACAAGGTAGCAGACACGGCACTAAATGACCAAATTTATATGGCGAGAGCTGCAATGGCCTATGTTGGAGGGTATTCGGTACGAGCTGTCCATTCCTCCTCGTTGCGTAATGGCTAGCGTACTTGGCTGTCACTGGGGAGGCCCGTGTTCGATTCCTGTTTCTGAGGGCTGGAACGGGGTACAGTCAGCCTCATGAGGCATATCTAAGAAGAAGCGGATTCGATTCCTGCCTCAGCTATTCTGAAAGTGGTTTTACTTGCTTTCGCACTTCTACTCCAGGCAAATGCCGGGATGGTACCTAATTTAAGGCCACGGCCGCTCCCTACCCAAATTTTACCTCAATTACAAATACACACACTATTTCAGACATTATACTGACACAGATTATCAGACAAATTCTACACAAACCCAAGAACACGGGGCTACATGACCAAGATTTTGCAACGCCCCTAAAGAAACAACAATAACTACGAGCTGAAGACCATAGCCTGCCTATATCATGCCAAGAGTGCTTGATAAAATTAGTAGTATCCAGAGTTCGTTAGTTATTGTTGATTTAAGGGACGGAACAGCGAGGTCAACTGCCCCTTGGTATCCAGAGTCCATCTCCAGTAATGTCAATAATAAAATTCAAAGACAGAAGGAGTGGTGGTCTCCTGTATCGTAAGCCAGGTTTTGTCTCGCTGGAAGAAGTAACGGAAGAAAAGATATCGGTTACGCTGAGTAGTGGAATAGCACAAACATCAACTAGAATACTGTTGCCACATGTTGCTAAAAATCATATTGTACAGTGTGGAGTAAGTGATCATCCTGGGGAACTGAGCAGCATACAAGTGCAAAAGTTTCTGCGCCCATCTGCCACTAACCACACCAATCGCACGAGATTACGTCTTGAGAAGAAAAACAATTATGAGTAGAAAAAATCACAAAAATTAAGAAAAAACTTACCTTTTCACTGAAATTCTATGATACGCTGGTAAAAATATTCAGTGCAACCATCTACAGTACCGTACCATACTCGTGTACATACCAGGCAGTTGTGCGTACTATCTAATAAGGGAAATCCGCAGTTGAAACGAACTCTAACTACTAAAAGACGAACATCTCTTATATTTTACTTAATTCTACTCAACAATGTGTATTCATGTATTGAAAATATAGTGTGTAGGTACATTTTTGCTGGTTTTAACCTTAGCTTGCGATAGTAATGCTATTACACGTTAATGTTAGGTGGTAACTCAGGGCTGCAGTGGTCAATACACGCACTGCTAGGAAGACAGTGTTGATGCAGAGAACGGGAGGAAGGAAGGAAGCTTGTAGTTTAACGTGCCCGTTAATCTGTAGATCATGAGCCACGGGAATGCAGAGAACACCACGATTGAGTAGGCTTTATATTATTGGAGACTAGGCTCGGAACCATGATGTTCTGTCTGTAACTTCAAGTGCTTTAGAGTTTAGTCTACAGTTGTATTGGAGAACCAAGTGCTAAATCTCAAATGCTTCACGTCGTTGCTGCCGTTAACTGTTAGGAACCGCAAAGTTGGTACTGTATCCGATAATCCGGAAAGGATCCTGTTGGAATATCCATTGCCCCCGTTGGATTGCCTATTTCTAACAGCACCGGCAAATACTACATTAGAAATCGCTTCCAACATGGCCTTTAGGGATTTACATACATCAGTTACAAGAATATTGTGGATCAACAACCAACTACACGGGGCACTCACCTTTACATACCTCTCTCGGGGACTGGGAATTCAGCTTCGCCTACAATACATCCACAATACTCTTCTCCTTATATTTAAAATGAATCACACTCCAACAACAATGGAAAACATACTGAATAACATTTATTAACAATAGTGTAAACTAATCTAGTATAAACAAAATAACAATAAACGAATTTAACAATAGAAATTAAATAAAACACGCAATCATTCACACTTCCTTTCAACTCTACATCTTACTACAATGCTGTGTATAAAAATTATGAGCATAAATCTTGGCTTGTTCTAGGCCTACACTGCGTAAAAATAAAACCGTTTAATGAAGGCTCTTACCTTCGTGGCATTCCAGACACCTGATTTCATTCACTAGCCTGCGTTTGTAAAACGCACGTGCAGTAACTTTGTTTCATCAATGAAATACCAGCACCACGCCGTACACGGAACTGTTTTATAATTTATATACAAGGCGGTGAGTGTACACCTGTTCATATTATGTCATTGCTCTCCAACATAACGGTGAATCATTCTCGCTAGCCCACATAGAGACTCTTTGTGTGTGCGTTTATGAAAACATGTAAAAATTAACATTTAGATCATACAAAAGTTCACATAACTACTCTGTTTCTTAAACAATCATTCTAAAAAATTGTATACACTCTTTCATTCGCACCCCGTAATTGTTCATGACCAATTCGGTTCCACATTTACTCTTAACAGTGAACAATCATTCATACCAAAAACATCCGCTCATAAAACACACGCTATTTCAAAACAATTGATTAATAAATCCTACTAAAATATTTAACAAATTAAATCATTTCCACAAAAATTATTTACGTGTAATATGTTCATAATAATATCCATAATTTAGTGCTGCTAACGCGACACTTTCGAGATTCTGGCTTCTCGGTTACTGTACAATTCTTAACTAAATATATACACTGGTTTTTCACATAACCCTTCTCTAACGTTTCGTAGTTTTGATATATTGCTTACACATCGTCTTATATACGTTTCATTACATTGTCTGTATAATACAGTCGACTAATTAAAGTTAACTGTACTCAATTACATAACTTCGGGTTTAATAAAATATAATAATTGTATTATAGACATGAGTAGACAATCTTTCTCAAGTTGTATTTCCGCTGAAACCCTCCTGCTAACACAGCTAAATCGTTAATTCACAAGAACTGGACTACTTGTATACAACGGCTCTTATCATGATCCATGCCTTCTTATCAAAGAACAACAATACTTTGACTTCCTTTAAAATGCGGAACTCCCTCGCATGAGCACTCTTCATAGCTCTACAAATCCTCACATAACAGTATATATATGGCATAAACAATTATCATCTACTATGTTAAACAATAACCAAAAGGATTAATTGTTATTAACATATCTTATGTAGGAACTTCTCTCAAATAATGGCATGACCCTCAGTATCATTACACATGATTACTGGACTGTAATTATACATGCTTAAGATCTTCAAACGAAACTTCCAATTGTAATGAACGATAAGTTATTAGACAGTCGTGATTAACCTCCTAAAGTTTAATCCACAACAAGATAATTAACTGTTAACTCGTCTGTCGCAAATACATGTAATAAAATAATACTCCTGTTTCACTCACTTGTCAAGCTTTAAATTGTTTATCGTTGTAATATCAGGTCCACAAAATGACGTGATATTACTCAAATAGTGTAAAATAACACACATGTTATTTATAGTGTCAGATAGAATTCAATCTTGACCGGGATAAACTAGCTTTGAATTCCTAGCCAAAGATTTGAATAATCTTCTATCGAAAAGGTATTTCCTCTAACATATTAAATGAACAAAGCTCTTAGCTTTACAAATAATAAAAAGGTATGTCAATGTCGTAATGTTTTTCCACACTACACATGGTCCCAAAATCTCCTCTCTCCCATTACCATTATTTCCTTATCCTCTATATATTTTTCCACATCTTCTAGGAATTCTTCTAGGTTCTCTTCTTTATTCCCCGTTTGTGGAGCATAAACTTGGAACAGATCTTTTGTCCATGTCTGGAACTGTATCCTTATCCCTTATCTTCTTCACCTCCTCCACATACTTGAGGCCATCTTTTCTCATAATCATTCATACTCCCGTTTCTTGCCTCCTGTCCTCCAGTGTAAAACAGCCTGTATCCTTCCTTTAGTTTTCTTTCCCCTTTTCCTTTCCAGTTTGTTTCACTGAGACCGAGGATGGCTATATCCTTCCATCATGAAGTCCTCTAGCTCCTCAGTCTTGTCTGTCAGAGTTAAGATGTTGACTGTCCCTATTCAGATATATTGTCATGCTGGTCGCCCATTTCTCACAACTCCCCCAGCATCTGAAGAACTGCGCGTTGCCTGCAGGGGACGCCCTAGCATTTTCCGAGGATGAACCATATTTGCTATCATTTTAGGCTATTAGTAAGATGGGGTCGCCACACCCAAATGCATTCGTGTTTGAACTAGGCCGCTCCTAACAGGGAGAACAGACGCTGTTGTAGCCGCTCCTCTGGAGTACAGAAACTACTTGTGTCCGTAATATGGATAAATATCTTTTACTCTATTAACCCCGAGCACTGGGTTGCCTCTTCCATCAACTTCACTGTACTGAAGGATTCCTTCTCCACCGCAGGTGCCGTTGAGGTCTTCACTCATACCCTGAGCTGGGCCCTCCATATTTATAACCCGGTCCGAGGGTTTTATTGGCGTGTATTAAATCCCTCGCTAACAATACAGATAGGGCTCCCCTATCCACCACCTAGAGGTTACACGTTCCCCCAAGGGGAAGTGAAAGTTGGACTCTGGGTAAATTGGAAAAGAATAGACATGAATCTGCTGAAATGTGGATATGGCGGAAAATGACGAGAACGAGCTGGATGGAAAGATAAACCAACCTGGAAGTCTTAACGGAAGTCAAAGAAGAGAGAAGATTAATGAAGGAAATGGGAGAGAGAAAAATAAAATTTCTTCGACATGTCATCAGACACAACACTTTCATTGTTAACATTCTTGAAGGGAAAATGCTGGGAAAGAAGGGAAGAGGGCGGCCTAGGACGAAGTATTTGAGAGACATCAAGAATAGAGTGGGATGTTTCAATTCCATGGAACTGAAACGTACCACCAACTACAGAAGAGTGTGGTTGCATCGACCTTTTGAATATGAATGAATAGCTATCCATGTCTTTCAGTCAAAAATATTCCTAAATCTATACTTCCCAGATGTCAACATAGCAGAATAAGGTGTTTTACATCTAGCCTCTGTTGCCCCGCCCCCAAATTAAAGAGTCTCATTTTAATAATAAGTATAAATATGTCTCACAACTGTCAGTTGGAGATTGGCGCCCTATTACCCGAGCTAATTACTCTTTGACAATCACTCTGGAGTGGAACCATTACATCATAGCACCCAACAGTGGAATGAGATTGTTAACCACCCCCGCACTTTACAACATTGGAAATGGCTAATTCCCTTCAGACGTTTTGACAAGCTGCATTACATTTCCTGACAATTTTTGTCAGTTTACTGATTCAAAAAACGAACTCATTCAAAAGGTGTTCCCAAACATTGCTCAAAATTACAAGGATCATATTTGGTTGAACAAACGAGCTATTTTGGCTGCCAAAACCCTGGGTGTAAATGAATTAAATTTCAAAATTCAATATAAAATTGCCAGTGATTTGAGGATGTACAAACCAGTTGATTCCACTGCCAACCAAGATGTCGTCAACAATCCACCTGAATTTTTTAACTCGCTGGATTTGACAGGATTGCCGCCTCACAGTCTTCAATTAAAGGTCGGATCGGTGGTCATAATGTTGCGAAATATCCACCAACCGCATCTTTGTAAGGACACATGGCTTGCAGTAAAACAGTTAATGAACAACGTGATCGAAGCAACCATTCTAAAGGGAAAGTACAAAGGAGAAAACGTTTTGATAACACGCATACCAATGATTCTCACTGACATACCATTTGAATTTAAACGACTGCAGTTTCCAGGCCGACTTGCTTTCACTATGACCCTAAACAAATCACAGGGGCAGGCATTGAGTGTTTGCAGCATTAATCTTGAAACCCCATGTTTCTCGCATGGCCAATGGAAATGTTGCCTGTTTCCGTGTTGGAAAACCAACAACTTTGTTTGTTTACGTGCCAGGTAATCAAACAAAAATATTGTTTGTCATAATGCATTACAATGAATATATCATTTAACAGATGAATTTTCTTTGGTCTGTATCATTACATGTGCAAGTAGTTTTTCATTGAGTGTCAGTAAATTATTAGCCACAACCAAGAATTGTGATCATGTAAGGAACACTCTTACGGCAGTGAAAACAGCAGTTCTTTTGACAGAATGTTATCTTCATAGTGTTGATTGGAATCAGTGTTTTCTATGATAAATACTTGCCCCGTAGAAAGAAGATTATGTTTTGCCACATTATCTTCACGGCATCAACTTATCAAATTACTCAATATGCAACAGGGGATAATTATGGCTCGGTGAGGATTTGAAGACCTTCCAAACAGTTTGCATGTATGCAACAGTCAGTCAGAGTTATTTCTAGGTAGTGATATACAAATATCTTTTCGAGCATTTTCTTAATCAGTATGAATATATTAATATTGCAGCTACTGAAAGCACATAGTTTCTTAGTAACTTATGGTAGCAGTAGAACATTAACTCATTTCATGTTATTGATGTAGCGATTTGCATTATTCTGATTTTTGCATGCAGTGTAGACTAAATTGGTGCTCAATACATTGTCATTTATTTTGACAGAACGACGTCTGTCGGGTCATCTAGTTATATATTAAGTTGAAAGTGTTTGGTGCAAAATTGTGGTAGTTATCGTGCCCACAAGAAAGTGACATACTGTATATAGATAGATATATCGCTGGGTTAGAATGTAAGTGTTCCATATCCACCTCATCTGGTTCTGAGATAAATGAGTTTAAAAGTTTGAATTGCTGGTAAATGACCAACAATGTTATTTTCTCTCTACGGATTTCTCATAGGTGGCAGCAGCTATCAAGAAAATGAAAGTAACATAGAACACATGCATTCTCACCAAACATAAGCACAAAAAACTCATATTTGGAATTAAAACACTTGCATTCCAACCTAGCGATGAATACTAGTGGACCCAGCAGATGTTGTCCTGCCTGAATACAGTATATAGAGCGGGTTCAACAAACCTAATTGAATTTTAATGAACTACAGTACTGTTTGTAGAAAGTGAAACACCCAGAACAGGGGTTGTGTAGACCTGCAGTACCATATTAAGGGATTGAAATCGCAGAGAGATGGCGTGCACATTGGCCCACCAGTGCCCTCTGTCGTGGGACCGGACAGGTCAGTGTTCCGCACAGCTCTGTCGGCATGGGGCGTCACATCAAGTGGAAACGTGTAAGCAAGTGCAACGATGCCTCACCGACATCCCAGGGTGGACTATCAGCATGTGAGTGCGGTTGAACGGGGCAGAATGCTTGGGTTCCGGGACTGCGGCTCGTACAGGGCACGCTGCATCAACAGTAAGGCGTATGTGGATCCAGTGGAGAGAGGAGGGCCATACACAGCGATGACAGGGTACAGGACGACGCAATGTGACCACAGTGCGAGACGACCATCTTCTCCTCATGGCCGTAACGGACAGAACAGCGTCGTCCTCAGTGTTGTTTCAACGTTGGAGCACTGCTACGGGGGTGGACATGTCTACGTTTACGGTGCGGCGCCGTCTTTTGAGGGCTGGACTGGTAGCACGCATGCCACTGCGTCGGCTTCCATTGACTGGGAACCACCGACACCTCCGACTACAATGGACACGTGTACGCCGACACTGGCAGGCTGAGTGGCGAAATGTAGTGATTTCGGACGAGTCCCGCTTCGACCTGTCCTACAGTCATGGCCGCACACGTGTTCGACGCGGCCGTGGTGAACGTAATCAGGCAGACAGTATTGTTGAGCGGCATAGCGGACAAACACCAGGTGTAATGTACGTCTTGCGGGCAATCTGAACAGTGACCGCTACATCACGGAAGTTTTTACAGCCCGTGGTACTGCCCCTCTTGCAGGCCGTTCCACAGACTATATTTCAGCAGGACAATGCCCGCCCGTATGTGGCGAGGAATGTGCAAGCCTTCTTCGCAGAACGACGGATACCTCTGCTTCCCTGGCCTGCCCATTCGCCTGACATGTCGTCCATCGAACATGTCTGGGATATGGTCGTTCGGCAACTTGTTCATTCAGGTGCCGCCACTGTTGATGCTTTGTGGACGCGCCTACAAACCACCTGGGATGGCATTCCCAAGCAGCGTATTCAAGCACTGTATGATTCCATGCCACAACGTCTAGCGGCTCTGGGTTCAGCACGTGGTGGCGCGACGCCGTACTGAAGACCGACCATCAACGTGCATGTACCGGACTGTCCTTCTAATCAGTAATGTATTGTCATGTCCCTAATCTGTGGTATAAAGAGCAATGTGGTCACATCTCTAGTTCTTGGTGTTTCATTTTCTACAAACAGTAGTGTATATACTAAGTGACATTTGACATTGATTTTTAAAGAAAAAACTCAAATAATTTCCATGACAGTCATATACTGGTCGGTCGGTTTAGGGGCTGCGACAAGCGACAACGCGGTCATGTAGCCCTGTGTACTTTGTGTGTGTATCGAATCTGTCTGATAACCGGTGTTAATTGTGATGGCTGTATTAGTGTGTGTTATCTGTAATTCAGATAAGGACTATAGGGGATCAATTTCAAGTAGTTCCTACTTTTGCTACCAAATGCTACTGTCAACGACATCTAGCCGTGAACTTGGCTACTAGATGCAACCGGCACCTGGTGGCGAACATTGGAACTTATAGAGCATTAATCAAATCGAACCTGCAAATTTAACTTCACACAATTGCAGTTAGCCGGCCCCGTGGTGTTGGGGTAGCGCGCATGCCTCTCACCCAGAGGCTCCGGGTTCGATTCCCGGCTCCGTCAGGGATTTTAGAAACTGACGTGAGGGCTGGAATGGGGTGCACTCAGCCTCGTGAGGACAATTGAGTAGCTGTCTGACAGTGAGGCAGCGCCCCGATCACGAAAACCAAGATTAACGGCCGAGGGGACTCGATGCGCTGATCAAGCGTCATCCCAATATCTGGAGGCCAAATGGCTGGGCAGCGGTCGCTAGGTAGGCCTAGGCCCTTCACGGGCTGTAGTGCCAGGGGTTTTTTAAAAAATGCAGTTAGCGGAAGGTTCTTTTACATGCCATAAATCTATGAAATGGGCCCGCTGGCTTTACTTCCCCTCCGAAGGAAGGCATACTGAGGGATTTTTAAAGCTCTTAAAAAATCAGAAAACTTGGCCGGGTTTGAACCCGTGATCTTGGGCATAGAAGCTCAGCATGATACCAACTACGCTACCGAAGCCCCCTATATACTTGTCAGGGTGTCTACTACTCTGGAAAACAGGGAATACTCAGGGAAATTTTAAATCCTGGAATTATCGGGGTATTTTAATGACACTCAGGGAATTTTAGTTTTAGAGAAGGTCCAACCTTGAATAATTGGAAATTAAGCATATAAGTTTTGATGGGGGAAAAGTATATTCTGATGATGATTGTTGTAGATGTATGTTCGTACTGACGTTAAGTCAGTAAGCTTTCATTTCTTGCAAGATAGAGCACACAAATTACATGTGTAGACTGTGTATTTGTATATAAATGTGTAACTGTGTGATTTCTGAGAGCATTACTATTGACAAGCTAATTCCAACACACCCAAGCACAATAGTTTTTCTGGATGAAAATTTTAGAAATTGGCAAAATATAGAATTATGTTTTCTTTTCCAACTTTGTCATGCTACACTTTATTTTATTTTTTTATGGCCGCTACTGTTGCTCAGGGAATTGTCAGGGAAATCTGTTTGTTGGTTTTTGTAGACACCCTGCTTGTTATTGTAAAGCAAGCAAAGTATTGAAATAAGTGTTGAATTTGAAAACTAAAAGAAATAAGGTTTGTTTTGTTTTTGTCTTAATGCGAGTTGATGAACAATATTTTTCGTCAATCCCTGAGGCGTATAAATGATCAAACATGGTTTGCCAACGCAGGAAAACTCAACTATAATTGGCCATGTGAGAAAATGGACATTGTTTGGCCTTGTAACGTATTAATAGTCATTGTGAATGCCAAGTGAATTGGAAATTGCTGGAATATTTAAATTCATGGAAGGTTATGTAAGGCATTTACTTCAACACTGCACCTATCAAATTTGCATTCTGTAATGAAGTAAGTGACTTACATTTGAATTGCATGGATGTTATAAATTGTTGAAAAAATACATGTTGATTATTTTCGATGAGCCATTAATGAAATGTCAAAACAACGCCAAGCTACGATGCAAATGATTAGTGCATGTTTTGAAGCCTACGTCAAATACCAAGAATTCGACATCGCCACTTATGGTACTAAAACATAACTATGAATTATTCTCAGAAAGTCGATTATTCATGAACTTCTCAGAAGAAACCACTGCCTTGGGAACGGGCTTGGGTGAATTAGTGGGGAAAGAAGGCCCTGAAAAAAGTAATCAAAATTTCTAGAACCTGATTGCAACACCACATACCGGGTCCAATTGGGAATCTAAACCCTACACGGACCCAATCAAACAAACTTACATGTTGTTTATTTTTGATGATCCGTTATTGAATATGTCAAAACAAAGCCAAGCTACGATGCAAGTGATTTGTGCATGTTTTGAAGCCTACGTCAAATATCAAGAATTCGACATCCCCACCACCCATGGTACAAAAACTTAACTATGAATTACTCATGATATTTTCAGAAGAAACCACTGCCAAGGGAACGGGCTTGGGAGAATTAGTGGGGAAAGTAGACGCTGTTGAGCTGAGACTTTGGTTTTCAATAAGGCTAGGGGTTTCCATGACGACAGTTTTTGTTTTGTTGACTGTATCTTGTGGTTCTAAATGTGTGTTCATCCTACATGTTGGTCACTACGCCACCTACCGGGTCCTATTGTGTATCTAAACCATACAAGCAGGACCTTCTATAATACCGGACCTGACACTGGCGGCGGGACACAGCAAAGATGGCTGTTGCTGTTGGTGGTTACATGCTTTGTTTACAAGTTGAGTCGGTTTGTTTACGATGTGATGGTGGTGTGAATTTCAGTTAACAATCGTCTCCCTTGATTATCTGTGCTTATTGATTATTGCTTAATGATATTACTCGTTCGTGTAAGTAAATGTCTGCATTAGTGCTTCATAAATACGAGATACCGGTTACTTCTGTTACGCTTGTATTACCATCAATACTATTGCCAATCAGTGGGTAAGTTTGGTCAATTTATTATTCTGTTTAGGGTTTATAAATTATTAGTAATGGTAATTCATTATGAGCAAGCATAGTAATAATTAACGTATTCCAATTTAAGGTCTAAGAAGATCTGAAAATTGATTACCGTACGTAGGAACATAACCTACTTTTTAAATTGTCTGCAGTGTTCTCTCATCCAATTATACGCCTGCTAGTTCAAGGATATCAATCTTATCACGTACTTGGTGTGGATCCCGTTTTAATAAATTACCAGTAGGCTTACTCATGCATAGGTTATGCTAAAATTGTGGTGATATGCCTTGAAACTTTTGTGGACTGGATGTTAATCCAATTATTATAAAGATAAGCCATTGGTGCCTATTTTCTAATTTTCCATCAGGAGAATATAACCCACACCCAACTTCACGGGGCTGATGACCAAGAAGTCCCAAGCCCATAAATGAATTAACAACAGACAAAATCACGTCATGATGTTATTTTGTGTTGGGTTGGATTCTGACACACGTCATGCGTTTGACAGAGTGCCATTTAATCTCATGAATAGGAATGAATGAATACGACTAGCCTACTTGTTGACGGATTTACAGGAGGCAGTCGTGCCCTTATGATAGGAATTACCTAGGCATTTATCTTCAGTATGTGTGGGAACCGATGGTAAACCATTTGCTGGGTGGCTAAGCGGAGAATCGAACCCAACATTTCCCGGTTTACCTCACTAGGCTGTGTGTACCCCGTTCTTACCCTCAGACTAGAATTAAGATTTCTTGACAGTCAGGAATTAGACTTGGACCCCAGAAGTGACAACCAAGAACTACACCACCTGTTTGGTCACATTTATTTTTAAGAATAATGTGTATGTCTGTTAGGTAGTCAGCCCGAAGGCTGGTTGGATCCTCAAAAGGCACTGCCGTTAGGTTATGTGGGTAGATACCCACAAAAACCTATGGCAGCGCTATATTGAGGCGTACTAGGCAAGAAGAGGAGTGAGGTAGTTTGTCATTGCTTTCCTCACTGAGTCAGTACAGCAGTACTACCCCTATGAGTAGAACCTTTCACAGCATCCGCAGGCACTGACTGTGCCCTGAATGTCACCACCCATACCTCAGTAGCTTCCATATAATCACAGCCATGAGTGAGACTGAGACACCGGTGATACTCTAGCCTGTGCCAACAGGCACTGACTGTACCCTGAATGTCATTACTAAGCACCACCCATACCTCAGTAGCTTCCATATAAACACAGCCATGAGTAGGACTGAGACATCGGTGATACTGTAGCCTGTGCCAACAGACACTGACTGTGTCCTGAATGGCATCACTCAACACCACCCATACCTCAGGAGCTACCATATAATCACAGACATGAGTGAGACTGAGACACCTGTGATACTTTAGCCTGTGCCAAAAGAGCTGGGTTATGCCCTAATACTGAAATAAATTACATGAGATTAATAAATACACTAGGATGACCGGTTTCGATCGTCAAGCGATCATCAGATCCATTACACTTAGGTTATAAAATCTATGCAGTATATATGATGTTAGGTGAAATGATAAATGGTGACAGATATCCGGCTTCAAAACCCACAATGATCACGGCCAGTCAGGCAAGTCGTACCGACAGCACTGGCTACGCGGGCTAAAGTGCAGCGCTAGGTCATGGGGCCAAGCTCTCTGCTGACTCGGTAGACGCGTGGGTTCGAGCCCCACCGTCGGCTGTCCTTGAAATGGTTTTCCGTGGTTTCCCATTTTCAACACCAGGCAAATGCTGGGACGGTACCTTCTGATAGGCCACGGCCGCTTCCTTCCACATCCTTGTCCTGTTTCATTCATCTTCCTCAATTCCATCTCTCATCCCGACGCGCAGGTCGCCCACGGGCGTCGAATAGAAAGACCTGCACTCGGCCTCTGAGGAGGCCACACGACAAAAAAAAAGTCCTCTCGGCACGCCGGAAGGCGGAGGTAGATTTCATCGGGCAAACTTGGGGATAGGCGAAAATAGGCAGAATATGCACGTTTTCGTAGAAGGATCAGACCTCATTTATTGCGAGAAAGTATTTTATAATTGGAGCTTAATTAACTTTGTTTTTCGTCATTTTATGCTTATTTTAAACATTGTATTGTCTTATGGGGACGGTAACCTTCTTGTCATTTGGGGTACATTTTTATACTTGTGGTCACACTGTCCTTATGCAAGGTTTCGACACTGATGTGTAACTATGTAACGGTCTGTTACTTCTTCACGCAAAATTATATCTCCCGCAGAGATTTTGGTTGGTTCCTCAGTTTAGGGTCTGCGACAACGCCGTCATGTAACCCCGTGTACTTTGGGTGAGTGTAGAATCTGTCTGATAAACAGTGTGAATTGTGATGGCTGTATTAGTCTGTAATTCAGGTAAGGACTACAGACGGTCAATTTCAAGCAGTAGTTCCTAATGTTGCTACCATATACTACCGTCAACGACACCTAGCTCTGAACTTGGCTACAAGATGCCACCGCAACCAGCAACTCGCAACGAACGCTGGATCTTCCCCTCCAAAGGAAAGCATACTGAGGGATTTTTAGCGCTCTTAGAAAATCCGACGACTTCGGCCGGCTTTGAACCCGTGAACTCGGGCATAGAAGTTCAGCATACTACCAGTTACGTCACCGAGGCCGCTTCTCACTTACTGTTAGTCAGATGGAATGCTGAGTGTGATCGCGTGCAAGTGCGTTGTCATGGCAACGTCTGATGGCTCATCCCTCATCAATTTAGTAGTGTTGTCATGGCAACCTCGGATAGCTCTTGGCATTTTCTTATAATTCCGAAATCATTTTTCTCATCCCTTGGCGTAATGGTGGGTCATATCAAAAATTCTTTCAGACAAAAGTTTTAGGTAATTATTAAGGGAATATTGTCCATTTTGTACGGTTTTGAAATTGTGCCTATTAAGAGAGATATGATTAATGTTTCCCGAAAAAAAACCTTTTTCCCACCCCTTTGGTCAATGGTTGGTGCTATCAAAAAACCCTTCAAACATAAATTTTTGAGCCTTATTCAACACTTTGAATGGATTCGATATTTCAAATATTAAGAGAGTTATAGCGATATTTCACTTTTTCGAAAAAAGACCCCCATTTTCACCCCACTTCGACCGATTGTGCCCATTAACGAACTAGACCGAGATTTTATAGGGATACATATTATGAAAAAAATTCAAATTGATTGGTGCAAAATTGCAGTAGTTATCGTGTCCACAAGAAAGTGATATATATATATATATATATATATATATATATATATACATAAATTATATATAAACTTTTTAACTGACGGTGGTTTTGGGGTCTAGGGGATGTGAAACGTGAAGATATGTCGAAATTTTCCGGAAGTCGAAACATGGTACCCATTGCAATAGTTAGCTTTCTAATGAAATCTACCTAAAAAAGGCAAATCGTGAAGCCAAGAGATTCAAATCACTCAGGCTTAAACTCATGAACTTAGACAAGTCAATTTGGTTCAACAAAAAGTGTACAAACTCCGGATATCTATCACCATTTAGCATTTCACCTAACATCATATAGGCTATACTGCATTTAGCATACGCCGACAGTTGCACCAATACTGCAACTAAATAATTTTACATATTGTAAATATTTTCTCCTGTATTTTCAAACATAGATTTTATAGCCTAAGTGTAATGGATCTGATTATAATCGCTTGACATCGAAACTGGTCATCCTACTGTATTTATTAATCTCATGTAATTTAGTTCAGGATTAGGGCATAACCCAGCTCTTTTGGTACATTCGTGTTGGTCGATTGAAAAGCACTAAACTCTTGTTTACTAAGGCAACACTGAAAAAATGGCTTCAAACCCCACAATCATTGCTAAGCACCACCCATACTTCAGTAGCTTCCATATAATCACAGCCATGAGTGAGACTGAGACATCGGTGAAAAGACTCATTTTACTCTAGCCTGTGCCAACAGAAAAATGCGAATGTACTGCAGTCATCAAGAGATGGCAAAC
Source organism: Meconema thalassinum (assembly GCA_946902985.2). Taxonomy (NCBI): domain Eukaryota; kingdom Metazoa; phylum Arthropoda; class Insecta; order Orthoptera; family Tettigoniidae; genus Meconema; species Meconema thalassinum. Next base: position 1,714,544,544 of record OX336388.2, on the reverse strand, counting down.
ATGCCGCGAATAATATGTAACTTACTAAAAGAGATTGAAATTCCTACAGGAACATTTACAACTTTCCCTGCTCACTCAACCAAGATATTCTGCAGATCTCTCCTGTGGGCCTCAACATTATTTGTATTTTATTCCTTTTCTGATGGAACTCCGGTAGTACCTTATTTTAACTCCCGGGGCACCTCCCCATGCCTGTACCTTACACAGCTACACACACTACTACAGTCATCACGTAATCGGAGGAATTCAACCCACACCCAACTGCACGGGGCTGATGACCAAGATGTCCCAAGCCCATAAAATGAATTAACATTACATACAGAAGAATTATGTATAATTTATTTATATATTTATAGATACATACATAAATTATTTATAAACTTTTGAACTGACAGTTGTTTTGGGGTCTGGGGGATGTGAAACTGCAAAGGTATTGTACCCGTTCGTCCTGGGGATGCGATGACCCATCTGCTATTACATCGCATTCCTGGAGTTCCAGGACAGAGCGGAGTTAAATGAACCTCTAGTCAAATAAGGAATGTGTCGCAAATTCAGCTGAGTTATCGAAAAAGCAGTGGGTAACACGAGACAAAGTATCTCTAGGGTCGTTACGGGCTTAAGTTTAATAAAAAAAAATGCAAATATAAATGGGCGCCATCAACTGAATTCCTAGCAAACCACATCCTTTCCGGTTAAGCCTTACTCAAGACAAGGAAAGAAAAAGGAAAATCACACCATCATCAGATCACAACTAAGATAAAAACAAATTTATTTCACTTTGATAGTCAGACAGACATTTTAAATATTCCTCCTACCTGAGAGTATGGTCGAATGCCAACGTTAAATTGTCATTGTCCAAAAATCGAACCATCTCTTTTCTAATCAAAAATATTTCATCCACATAGAACAAGAAAAATCTCTAAAGTTCTCTTGGGTTCTCAGGATCACTGTAGCACTATGTCTTTCGTCACTGACATTTGTGATACCTGAGACCTAATTTCTCTTTAATTTAACATCATGAATGTGGATTTGAAAAAGTTATTAATCTGTCTAAACATACACATATTATAATCACATATTTTAAATATCACGCAATTTATGGCTTGCATGGCATAATTTAAACGTTGAACATGTTAGTAAAATGCTCCTAAACATCGAATAATTAATTTACACTATTTACATTGTCATTAATACTTTCTTGTTCGTGAATTACAGAAAATTCACGGAGCATTGGTCATCATTATCATCATCATCAAAATTAAATGTTTCTCACATTAATTCTTATTTCAAAATTCAACATATTCCTGTCAGAATCATCAACTCATGACCATTAAATCATTTAAATGAAAATTATTATCATCACTTCATTATGCTTTCTAATTATTCACACACTCTTATTTTATCATCTACTTCAGATTAAATCATCTTAAATCATCAATACAAATTGTTTAATTCCTCAACTCAAGTTGCAATTCCTCAAATTATATCTCAATTAAATTTATTTTAATTCCATATAAATTCATTAATCATCAGCTTCTTTAATTAATTATCACCTTCTAATTCAGTTATTCATCATCTATCCAATCATCTATTAATTTATTTAAATCAGTTTATTCATCCAATCTTTAATTCATCCATTTATTTAATTCATTGATTTATTCCAAAATTTAATTTATCAACTTATTTAAATTTTACTCTTCTGGTTATTTAGATTTTCATTATTTCTTCTAGTCATTCTGATTTTTATTTCTTTAGGTCAGATCATTAATATGCTTAATTTTCAGATTATTATTTCATTAATTATTATTCTCAGAAAATCTTGTATTATCAACTTTATTTATTTGTTTAATTTCTTAACAAATTGTTTAATATGGGTTATAGAACGTTGTCTTACAGTTTTATCACTTCCAAGTTATATCTCGTATTAAATTATCATGCCAAAAAATATTATTGCCTTCACGACATCACGTTGGATCTGACTATCCACAACGACATTATATATCCTCAATTCTTCAAATATCACATTTGAATACAACAATTATTCCACAAAACTCCATACATATTCAGCACATACAGCATGAATCTCAACAATTACGCTAGACTGGGTTCGACAACCTCATGTCTGCTTCAAAATACATTAGCAACATTGCAACTATCACTTGGCAACTTCCACAAAATGCCTATCACAAACTTCACTTAACCATGTTGCATGATCTACAAAAATATATAACTGGCTTCAAATTATCAACGCGCACAATCTCCAATAACTGTAATTAATCTGATCACATCTAGACAACTTCTTAAACAATTGGAAAAAATATTACCTTAGTAATTCAAGATCTGCTTTCAAATAGCATAAATTCTCTTACAATTCTCATAATTCACTTCACAGAAAAAACACCAATGTGCTATAATCTCTCATATCAAAATCTGCAATACTGATCTGCCTTAAAATAAATCTGACCATTAATGATTCATCTTACAAGATTCAATTACTTTAAATCCTTCTCAAAGGTATCCAACACAATTATAAAAATCATCAAAAGCCTCAGCTGTACCAGCTGTTAAACTGAAATTACTCTCAAAAGAGTATAGCAACAAAATATTGGATTGGCAAACAAGAATTACAAATGTAACCCTCCTGACATTTATCGTTACTTTATTTAACAAAATTTCGACTGATATGTGACTAGTAGTTCCTTGTTTGATTCACTTACAATCTCATGTACACTCGGATGATAAAAAATGAGTCCCTCAATGGCAAGTAAGATGAGTAACCACCGTACAATCGTATAAATACGAAAGACCTCGCCCCGTCGACTAATATGATAGTGCCCTAAACGATGGGTAAGATGAGTAACCACCATACAATCGTATAAATACGAAAGACCCCATCTCGACGACTATATGAGTGAATGTACCAGATAGGAATCAACAAGTCTCTAGTTGTCATATAAAAGCGATATTCATTCACTAAAGTGAATAACATCTTAATATCTCCAAACAATCCAATGGAAAAAATCCCTACTGATGAATAATACACACTCGCTAGTATGCAATGAACTGACGAAGTAATATTTTAGATAATCAATTGCAGATCACGAGTTCGAAATACTCGTTACACAAAAAAACAATTCATGAAAAAATATCCTTGCTGTAAAAATGTCTAAAAGACCAAACATCTGCTTAATAAAGCCAACCAATGGTGAGAATTTCGTATAATGATTCCTGCCATATCATATGGTCACGCCATATTCTAGCAAAATTTCGTAGCATATAAAGTCAAAGCCATGTCTTAAAAATCGTATCACTTCTATTAGAAAAATATACATGTGTGCCCAGTATTCATGAAAATAATCGTATCAGAAAGTTATAACTCTTACAGTACCTTCTCATAATCAGCTGTTATTAAATTTCAAAGATCGTCGATTTTCCCTATGTAATGAATTCTCGAAAGATCGGCGTGAATATCATTCCATCCATGCAATGACGATTGCCTTCGAATCCCAAGTGAATCAGCTGGTGAACCTCCTTCTCGTCAGGAATCGAATCCATCGCTCTGTGGTGCCATCGCGTCTCTGTCTGCGTTTACTCCGACATGATGAACTTCTGGTTATCCATAGCGGATATTGTCCAAATCCTCACGAAAAAGTTCATAGAAACAGCGGACCCCCTATTCCTCTTCTACGTTACGCCACTGTTCTATACAATGTTCAGTTTGAATGTTGAAAGTTCAATTTCCACAGCGGTTTAGTTTTACTTGTAGAAAATAAAATTGTTTTATCAGAGTGTCTAAGTTTATGAAACACCCTGTATCTGTGTTCGTACTCGGTAATTCATAACACTTCATAAGAAATAATTGCATTAATGCACGTGCTAATGTTCCTAAGTGCATATGCTTACAACATTCCGTTTGCTTAAAATTGTTAATGTTACTTGGAATGCGTTATGAAATGCATAGTCGTAATGTCATTAAGAAAAACTATGTTCATTCGAAGTTGCAGTATCTCGTAACTATCTGCTTTTATAATTCAAATGCTGAATAAACGTTCTAACTCAATGTAGTAATGAAGTTCAGCTTCTGTTATAATGCTTGCGTATAATGTTGGAATTAACCCGCTCGGTTTTACTGCAATGCTATAATCATCTCCGCCTAAAGCTGGCCTCGCCATGTCGCTCTACTATGTCGTTCTGCGTTGAAATGCAGCTTGTAATAAAGTTCTCCAACTACTCGCAATGCTGTTTTAAAGACCCCGGCCTCCTATGCTTGTTTGAGGCGGATGTCCGCCCGGCCCACTGACCTACTTGTCGTTCGCTGCTCGGAGAAGTTGAAACTGTCGCTTTCACTTTCCGTGACAGTTTCTGTTCGCTGCGCGACCTTGTACCATGCGCTAGGCGTGCGCTACTCAGCTCGACTCTCTTGCTTGGCTCACAGAGTTCCACTGACAGTGTCTGCACTGCCTCGACCCTTACCTGCCTGGTGCGGTCACGTGACGTCCTCCCCACCACCGTGGTCTTGCGTCACAAATATAATCTCGAACCCCCATCATCTCGGTTATTAAGTTATAAAATAACTTAAGGGTTATCTGACTTCCTTCAAATAATTACCATATATATTGCATGTTATATCTCCTCTTCTAAGATGTTTAAATACCATGTTCCATATAGATCTTAATAAAGCTTCATAATTCCATCCATAAATCCATCTGCTTGACTGCGGTCAGCGCCTTCTAAATCCTAGACCTACTACGTCATCTTGACATTCCTCTTGACTCGATCTGAGCGCTATCTTTTCTTAACTCTTCCCAAAACCTCAACTACGGCTTAATGTCTGCTGGCGTAGCCGATAGCCTCAACTAGGTATCGGGTACATCTCTCCCGTACATCTCCTTTTTTATCAGGATTGAGAAAAAAAATACACTCTCAGGCATTCTATATATAACACATGTACACGATAGCTCTACAATTCTCTTAATCAGCATGATGGTACTTTCTGACTCTCAACAATGATGATTGACTTCCAATGATTAGCATCTTGATTCTGTATTACTTTGATGTCTGTATCTTCCTTCATTACTCGAGCTTGCTCGATTGACATCTCTGACTGTCTCCTCGAGTGGTGCACTAGGCTGTCTATTTTTTGCCTCGACCTCTGGTATTCACGATTATCTCGCCTTTCATCTGGCTCATTTCTTCGACTCTCCTGCCTGTCGTTCCGATTATACTGTTGACCTTGGCTCCAGTTATTTCTACCACGATATCTATTGTTGTATCGATTCCTATCTTGATATCTGGAATTCTGGTTATAATTTCTGTATCGGCTGTCTCTTGCTTCCTGATCGTATGGCCTCTCATATGGTCCTCTATACCGATCATTTCCACGAACGTTACGGATGTTTCCTCGATTTCCTTCGTTCCTTCTGTTTTCCCAGGAATCTCTTCTGTCCGTTTGAGCTGCGTTATCAACGACTACCGCATTCACCTCTTGCGTGTTTCTATTGTCGTTTCTTGCATTTCTAGGCGTAACTTGAGCGCTTGTATAGTCCAATCGCCGTAAAATGTCGTCATAGTGCTCAAGTGTGTTTGCTCCCGACGCTATGAGTGATCGCTGTACCTCAATCGGTAACTGTCTCGCTATAGCTTGCAAAAGCTCTTCTTCAGGCAATGGAGGAATCAGAAACTGCAATTTAGCCAACTGTGACGTAAAATAATTGGCATAATGCGTCGGATGTGACGTAGAATAACGCTTCGAGTACATTTCTGCTCTTATGTTCAGTTGATCCTCTGCTCTCCAAAATCTCCTTAAGAATGCTATTGCAAATTGCTCCATATTCGCAAAATTGCTTCTGAATGCTCTAAACCAAGTAAGCGCAGACCCGTCTAAGGCGCGTTCGACTATCCTTAGCTCTCTTTCTTTGGCTACTCTATGTTCCGCCATGTAGTCTCGAATATCTCGCAGAAATTCGACTGGTGTGACCCCTGTATTTCCAGAAAACTTCCTCGGCTTGTCATCCAGATTTCTGATAATGGTAACTGGACCTGAGTATCGTTCACTTGTACCCAACGTACTCCTATTTGAACTCGGATTATCCTGAGGGGTTGAACTTGCCCTTTCGAATGTCACATTCGGTTGCGTTTCACGGTCTTCTCCCATGCTAACTTCTTGATTACTCATACTGCGGTCTATCGCTGTCTGATTCATCGATATTTCCCCTGATGTAGTATTTTGACTGGTGAAACTATTAATCATAGATTCTAGTTTAGTTATCCTATCTTCTGCCAATTTCTCTACGGTCTTGACCTGAGTCTTCAACTCATCTAACGACGTAACATTCTGCGTTTTGTTACTCTCGTCTAAATCGTTTTTCAACTTGTCAATCTTGTCTTCGCATGTATTCTTAACTGACGCGACTTGTTCCTTTAACAGATCAACATCTGTCCTAAATAGAGTTGAATCTATCTTCATCGCTTCCTTGTTCTCCGTAAACCTCGCTTCTAAGTTCGCCATACCTGCGATTAATTTCTCATCTAATCCTGCACGTTTTTCTTTTGCTTCGGCATCGACCTCACTATACCGTTCTTCCACGATTGCACCGACTCTATTTTTGAATAAAGATAAGTTTTCATTAACCTTTTGCTCTATATCATCATCCATCTTCCTAATATCTTTCTGCAATTGATTCTCTAATGATTTTAAATTAGAATTAACCTCTCCTAAGACTTCCTCTTTAATGGTCCCAATTACTGACTTTAAATCCTTAATCTCATTACCTAGATTCATTTCTAGACCTTTGATTTTAGTCTCGAAAGATACTTCGGTAGACCACTCTTGAATTTTGCCTACATCTGCCACTAAACCATCGATGTCGAATCTCAACTTCGATACATCCGATTTAATGTCTTTCTGTATAGACATAACGTCTGTTCTTAAAGTAAGAATATTTTCTTCTCCTCTACTTTCTAATTCAATAATATTCTTTCTTAATATTTGAACATTTTCCTCTCCTTTCATATTTACTGCAATTATATCTAATTGTAAAGTCTTAAGCATTTCATTATTCTTTAAAGTTAATCTATTCTCTAACCTAGTTAACTTGTTTTCTAACTCCGTGTTAGTTTCTTCACTACGAGCTTGTAATTTCTCTTCCAATATTTTAAAATTATCCTCACTATTTGACTGTAATCTTTCTTCTAATGACTTTAAATTATCTTCACTAGTTGACTGTAATAATTTTACATTAGCTTCGTTACTAATCTGTAATGATTTTAAATTTTCTTCAGTACTAGTCTGTAATGCTTGCACATTTTCTTTACATCTAGCTTCTAACCTAGCTTCTGAACTATTTATCTGTTCTTTAACTTCCGTTTCCATTTTAGAAATAGTTTCTGCAATACCAGACATACCACTCTGCAACTCTCCTAACACCTTAGCTAAATCTTCCGGCAACATAATTATATTTTCAATAGACGTTTTAGTCAGAGACGTTAGACAACAACACATCACAATGTCTCAATTCCTGCATTCACTTGGGTATAGGAAAAATGACTTATAACTAACATGATATAATACTAATACGATTAACATGAACACTGGAATGGGCACACAAGTATATTGTCTGACTAAGTTTAATAAATTTTATAACACAATTAAATGAACTTGAGATCAATCTCTCAGTAATCTAAATCTGATGTGATTCCGTAGAATAAACAAAATCGAAGCCCCACAGGTGGGTAAAGCCAATTCTCCCTCTCTCTCTCTCTGTACCCGTTCGTCCTGGGGATGTGATGACCCATCTACTATTACATCGCATTCCTGGAGTTCCAGGACAGAGCGGAGTTAAATGAACCTCTAGTCAAATAAGGAATGTGTCGGAAATTCAGCTGAGTTATCGAAAAAGCAATGGGTAACACGAGACAAAGTATCTCTAGGGTCGTTACGGGCTTAAGTTTAATAAAAAAAATGCAAATATAAATGGGCGCCATCAACTGAATTCCTAGCAAACCACATCCTTTCCGGTTATGCCTTACTCAAGACAAGGAAAGAAAAAGGAAAATCACACCATCATCAGATCACAACTAAGATAAAAACAAATTTATTTCACTTTGATAGTCAGACAGACATTTTAAATATTCCTCCTACCTGAGAGTATGGTCGAATGCCAACGTTAAATTGTCATTGTCCAAAAATCGAACCATCTCTTTTCTAATCAAAAATATTTCATCCACATAGAACAAGAAAAATCTCTAAAGTTCTCTTGGGTTCTCAGGATCACTGTAGCACTATGTCTTTCGTCACTGACATTTGTGATACCTGAGACCTAATTTCTCTTTAATTTAACATCATGAATGTGGATTTGAAAAAGTTATTAATCTGTCTAAACATACACATATTATAATCACATATTTTAAATATCACGCAATTTATGGCTTGCATGGCATAATTTAAACGTTGAACATGTTAGTAAAATGCTCCTAAACATCGAATAATTAATTTACACTATTTACATTGTCATTAATACTTTCTTGTTCGTGAATTACAGAAAATTCACGGATCATTGGTCATCATTATCATCATCATCAAAATTAAATGTTTCTCACATTAATTCTTATTTCAAAATTCAACATATTCCTGTCAGAATCATCAACTCATGACCATTAAATCATTTAAATGAAAATTATTATCATCACTTCATTATGCTTTCTAATTATTCACACACTCTTATTTTATCATCTACTTAAGATTAAATCATCTTAAATCATCAATACAAATTGTTTAATTCCTCAACTCAAGTTGCAATTCCTCAAATTATATCTCAATTAAATTTATTTTAATTCCATATAAATTCATTAATCATCAGCTTCTTTAATTAATTATCACCTTCTAATTCAGTTATTCATCATCTATCCAATCATCTATTAATTTATTTAAATCAGTTTATTCATCCAATCTTTAATTCATCCATTTATTTAATTCATTGATTTATTCCAAAAATTAATTTATCAACTTATTTAAATTTTACTCTTCTGGTTATTTAGATTTTCATTATTTCTTCTAGTCATTCTGATTTTTATTTCTTTAGGTCAGATCATTAATATGCTTAATTTTCAGATTATTATTTCATTAATTATTATTCTCAGAAAATCTTGTATTATCAACTTTATTTATTTGTTTAATTTCCTAACAAATTGTTTAATATGGGTTATAGGACGTTGTCTTACAGTTTTATCACTTCCAAGTTATATCTCGTATTAAATTATCATGCCAAAAATATTATTGCCTTCACGACATCACGTTGGATCTGACTATCCACAACGACATTATATATCCTCAATTCTTCAAATATCACATTTGAATACAACAATTATTCCACAAAACTCCATAAATATTCAGCACATACAGCATGAATCTCAACAATTACGCTTAGACTGGGTTCGACAACCTCATGTCTGCTTCAAAATACATTAGCAACATTGCAACTATCACTTGGCAACTTCCACAAAATGCCTATCACAAACTTCACTTAACCATGTTGCTTGATCTACAAAAATATATAACTGGCTTCAAATTATCAACGCGCACAATCTCCAATAACTGTAATTAATCTGATCACATCCAGACAACTTCTTAAACAATTGGAAAAAATATTACCTTAGTAATTCAAGATCTGCTTTCAAATAGCATAAATTCTCTTACAATTCTCATAATTCACTTCACAGAAAAAACACCAATGTGCTATAATCTCTCATATCAAAATCTGCAATACTGATCTGCCTTAAAATAAATCTGACCATTAATGATTCATCTTACAAGATTCAATTACTTTAAATCCTTCTCAAAGGTATCCAACACAATTATAAAAATCATCAAAAGCCTCAGCTGTACCAGCTGTTAAACTGAAATTACTCTCAAAAGAGTATAGCAACAAAATATTGGATTGGCAAACAAGAATTACAAATGTAACCCTGCTGACATTTATCGTTACTTTATTTAACAAAATTTCGACTGATATGTGACTAGTAGTTCCTTGTTTGATTCACTTACAATCTCATGTACACTCGGATGATAAAAATGAGTCCCTCAATGGCAAGTAAGATGAGTAACCACCGTACAATCGTATAAATACGAAAGACCTCGCCCCGTCGACTAATATGATAGTGCCCTAAACGATGGGTAAGATGAGTATCCACCATACAATCGTATAAATACGAAAGACCCCATCTCGACGACTATATGAGTGAATGTACCAGATAGGAATCAACAAGTCTCTAGTTGTCATATAAAAGCGATATTCATTCACTAAAGTGAATAACATCTTAATATCTCCAAACAATCCAATGGAAAAAATCCCTACTGATGAATAATACACTCGCTAGTATGCAATGAACTGACGAAGTAATATTTTAGATAATCAATTGCAGATCACGAGTTCGAAATACTCGTTACACAAAAAAAATATTCATGAAAAAATATCCTTGCTGGAAAAATGTCTAAAAGACCAAACATCTGCTTAATAAAGCCAACCAATGGTGAGAATTTCGTATAATGATGCCTGCCATATCATATGGTCACGCCATATTCTAGCAAAATTTCGAAGCATATAAAGTCAAAGCCATGTCTTAAAAATCGTATCACTTCTATTAGAAAAATATACATGTGTGCCCAGTATTCATGAAAATAATCGTATCAGAAAGTTATAACTCTTACAGTACCTTCTCATAATCAGCTGTTATTAAATTTCAAAGATCGTCGATTTTCCCTATGTAATGAATTCTCGAAAGATCGGCGTGAATATCATTCCATCCATGCAATGACGATTGCCTTCGAATCCCAAGTGAATCAGCTGGTGAACCTCCTTCTCGTCAGGAATCGAATCCATCGCTCTGTGGTGCCATCGCGTCTCTGTCTGCGTTTACTCCGACATGATGAACTTCTGGTTATCCATAGCGGATATTGTCCAAATCCTCACGAAAAAGTTCATAGAAACAGCGGACCCCCTATTCCTCTTCTACGTTACGCCACTGTTCTATACAATGTTCAGTTTGAGTGTTGAAAGTTCAATTTCCACAGCGGTTTAGTTTTACTTGTAGAAAATAAAATTGTTTTATCAGAGTGTCTAAGTTTATGAAACACCCTGTATCTGTGTTCGTACTCGGTAATTCATAACACTTCATAAGAAATAATTGCATTAATGCACGTGCTAATGTTCCTAAGTGCATATGCTTACAACATTCCGTTTGCTTAAAATTGTCAATGTTACTTGGAATGCGTTATGAAATGCATAGTCGTAATGTCATTAAGAAAAAACTATGTTCATTCGAAGTTGCAGTATCTCGTAACTATCTGCTTTTATAATTCAAATGCTGAATAAACGTTCTAACTCAATGTAGTAATGAAGTTCAGCTTCTGTTATAATGCTTGCGTATAATGTTGGAATTAACCCGCTCGGTTTTACTGCAATGCTATAATCATCTCCGCCTAAAGCTGGCCTCGCCATGTCGCTCTACTATGTCGTTCTGCGTTGAAATGCAGCTTGTAATAAAGTTCTCCAACTACTCGCAATGCTGTTTTAAAGACCCCGGCCTCCTATGCTTGTTTGCGGTGGATGTCCGCCCGGCCCACTGACCTACTTGTCGTTCGCTGCTCGGAGAAGTTGAAACTGTCGCTTTCACTTTCCGTGACAGTTTCTGTTCGCTGCGCGACCTTGTACCATGCGCTAGGCGTGCGCTACTCAGCTCGACTCTCTTGCTTGGCTCACAGAGCTCCACTGACAGTGTCTGCACTGCCTCGACCCTTACCTGCCTGGTGCGGTCACGTGACGTCCTCCCCACCACCGTGGTCTTGCGTCACAAATATAATATCTAACCCCCATCATCTCGGCTATTAAGTTATAAAATAACTTAAGGGTTATCTGACTTCCTTCAAATAATTACCATATATAATGCATGTTATATCTCCTCTTCTAAGATGTTTAAATACCATGTTCCATATAGATCTTAATAAAGCTTCATAATTCCATCCATAAATCCATCTGCCTGACTGCGGTCAGCGCCTTCTAAATCCTAGACCTACTACGTCATCTTGACATTCCTCTTGACTCGATCTGAGCGCTATCTTTTCTTAACTCTTCCCAAAACCTCAACTACGGCTTAATGTCTGCTGGCGTAGCCGATAGCCTCAACTAGGTATCGGGTACAGTATGTTGAAATTTTCCAGGAGTCGCAACTTGGTACTGCGCCCGAATTTATTTATGGCTAAGACCCTGACTTAGACGAGATGAGAACTAAGACCCGCAAATTTGAGAAATGACGGAATAAAATTATTTAGAATAAATAAAATCGAAGATCTGAAGATTTTATACTCAGAATGAGTATTTTATTACGTCAAGCAAGTGCTAGTAACATTTATGTAAGGCCGGAAGAAAGGATGGAAATTTAGAAATTATTTAAACAATAAATAGGTGAATTATTGGAATGGACAGGCCGATATCGCTAGAAGCGCGGTTCGCACATCCGGAGACAGTAGTGTGTCGTCACAAGAGAGGAGAGGTAACAGCACGTGACAACAGCCTGTGGAGGTTAGCAGTCGCGTCACAGAAGGAGAAAGAGTGGGGGAGACTTGAAGAGAGATCCTGAGGCTAGCAGGAAATCGCTCGTATTCATTCTCTACATTGACCAGGTCTGAGTAGGGCCTAGTCTAGAAGCAGATTTATTATAACAGTGCAATGCATAGTAAGCGAAGCGCAAGGCTTCAGAGGGCGGTGTATTTGCGTGAGGAGAGCTCTCACCGTGCAAGCCAGCATTGCTAGGCGAACTTGCAGCTTTCCAATACACACAGCGTACGAGCAGAGCCAGTTCATTCATACGGCAAACTTCACTGCAGGCAGAAGGAAATATATCACGCAACCTGTAGTACAAAACTGCTATTCCACACGACGGTATTATAGCAAATATTACTGCAGCAAATACTTAATACTTCAGAGCAGTATTCTACGGAGGTATTACCATACTTATACCCGTGTCAAAAAATGCAAGTAATAGTCAGGCAAAGGGGAGGTCATATCGGTTTACACTTTAATCAGATAATGACTTGCTCCTAATTGCATTTGTGTAGGGTAGCTGAAACTGTCAGATTATACAATCCATGTTTGTAGTAGTAGTTTCTTTTCTGTGTTTCATTCTGTGATTGACCAACATTTTTATTATTATTATTATTATCAATTTTTGTAGATTCTTCAAATCCGCTAAATTCATCTTTATTGCCACTTTTTTATTCAGATTTAATTCACGTTGACGTCTAATGAGTGAATAACTATTTTTCACATTTCAGATAGTAGATTGTAAATTCATTAAATAAGCTTTGCCAGTTTAGATTTCTCCAAATTCTCTGATTACTTTATCTAGAGATTCCCTGTCGACCACTTCAGTGGGTATAAATCAACATATGGTCGGCTTATTTGCAATACGGCATGGTAACTTCTCTTCCTGTAAGTATTTTCTATCTAAATTGCATTTTGTAAATATTGTCAATTCAAATAACAGTACAGTAAGTATGTAGTTAGTTGTAAGTAGGTAGTTAGTTTGTCTATTAGATATATGTCATTGTTCTATTAGACTGTGGTGTGTGAGTGTGTCTGGTAACAGTTGCATTGTTTATTAGTTATAGTTCATTGTTTCAGTAGACTGTGATGTGTGATTGCATGTGAGTGTGTCTGGTGACAGACTGTTTTAGTGGTAGTATTTGTTGTTGGTGGAACTTCAGTATTTTTTCGCAAGAAGAATTTTGGTATTTAATTGTTAGTACAGTAGAAGGTTAGTATTTTTGTTAGTAGAATTGCTCTCTACTTATTCTGAAAGGGAGTAGCAGCCTTTCAGAATAAATCAATTCTTGACTAGTCTTATAGACGGTTAAGATATTGATAATATAAGCCAAATAATGGCTACACTGCGTCCTGCTGCAAGGCTGAAAGCAAGGGGAAACTACAGCCGTTTGCTATTCCCGAGGATATGCACCTCTCTATGCATAAATACATGTGATGATGGCCTCCTCCCTTGTAAAATTTCAATCCGGAGGTAAACTAGTCCCCCGTTCGGATCTCCGGGTGGGGACTACTCGAGAGGGGGTTAACATCACAGAAGTGACAAAGAGGAACTCTGACATTCTACGGATCGGAGCGTGGAATGTTAGAGGTCTGCTAGGAAATAAAAGGTTAGAAAACTTAGAAAGGGAAATGGATAGGTTGAGGTTGGATTTGGTTGGGATTAGTGAAATGCGCTGGCAGGAAGAACAGGACTTTTGGTCAGGAGACTATAGGGTCATTAGCACTAAATCAAACAATGGCCAAGCAGGGGTTGGCCTCATATTGAGTAGGAAACTTGGACAGCGGGTGGAATATTATGAGCAATATAGTGAACGGATTATTGTAGCAAAAATAAATACTAAACCTACCTGCACCACAGTGGTACAAGTCTATATGCCTACCAGTCAAGCTGATGATGAGGATGTTGAAAAGGTCTACGATGAAATAGACGAAATTCTGAGGTATATCAAGGGTGATGAAAATGTTATAGTAATGGGAGATTGGAATGCTGTGGTAGGAAAAGGGAGAGAAGGGAAGATAGTAGGAGATTTCGGATTAGGTGAAAGGAATGATCGAGGAAGCAGGCTGGTAGAATTCTGCACTGAGCATGAGTTGGTCATAGCTAACACCTTATTCAATAACCACAATAGAAGAATATACACATGAATGAGACCAGGAGATACAGGGCGTTACCAAATCGACTTCATTATGGTCAAGCAGAGGTTTCGAAACCAGATTTTGGATTGTAAAACATATCCTGGTGCTGACATAAACTCTGACCACAATCTGGTTGTAATGAAATGCAGATTAAAGTTGAAGAAACTGAAGAAAAGTCAAAAGCCAAAAAGGTGGGCAATAGACAGACTGAAATAGAAGGATGTAAACGAAAGATTCAAGAAGAGTATAAAGGAAGGACTAATGAAAAACCCTAAACAAACTTCAATTGGAGACGAATGGGCACTTTTGAGGAATGAAATAACAAAATCCGCAGAAGAAAACATTGGTAGGAAAGAGAGAATAGGTAGAAAACCGTGGATCACTCAGGATATACTCGAATTGATGGATGAAAGGCGGAAGCACAAGAATGTAAGAGATGAAAAGGGGAAAGCAGAATACAGACGTCTGAGAAATGAGGTTAACAAGAAGTGCAAGGAAGCGAAAGAAGAATGGTTGAAAGAGAAATGTGCTGGTATAGAAAATTGTCTGAAATTAGGAAAAGTAGACACAGCTTATCGAAGGATTAAGAATACTTTTGGGGAAAAGAAGACTAAGTGCTGTAATATTAAGGACACAAATGGAAAGCCTCTAACAGATAGGGAAGAAAAGGTTGAGAGATGGAAAGCTTACATAGAGAGTTTGTATAAGGGAAAGGAGATTGAGAATCATGTAATGGAAAGGGAGGAGGAAATTGATGAGGATGCGAAAGGAGATTTAATATTGAGATCAGAATTTGATAGAGCTTTGGAAGACTTAAGCAGGAACAAAGCACCAGGCATACAGTAGATGATATACCGATTGAGTTGCTACGCTGCATAAGAGGGAAGGTCTGATCAGGTTATTTCACTTGGTGTGTAGGATTTATGAGACAGGTGAGGTACCCCCTGATTTCAAGGAGAATGTAATCATCCCTATACCAAATAAAGTGGGAGCTGACAGATGTGAAGATTACCGTACAATCAGCTTGATTACTCATGCTTCAAAGATCCTGTCTAGAATAATTTACAAGAGGATTGAGAGCCAGATAGAAACGGAGTTGGGTGAAGACCAGTTTGGTTTCAGGAGAAATGTAGGAACAAGGGAAGCTGTACTAAGTCTTAGGCTGATTTTGGAAGGTAGAATAAGGAAAGATAAGAGAACGTTCATGGCTTTTGTAGACTTAGAAAAGGCTTTTGATAACGTTGATTGGACTAAATTGTTTGACATTTTGAAATCGATTGGAATAAAGTACAGGGATAGGAGGGTGATATACAATCTATACAGAAACCAGACAGCAGTCATTCGAGTTGAAGGACATGAGAGAGAAGCTGGTATTCAGAAAAGTGTAAGGCAAGGCTGCAACTTATCACCCATACTTTTCAATCTTTACATTGAACAAGCAATGAAGGAAATTAGAGAAAAATTTAAAGTGGGAGTGAAGATTCAAGGAGAAATAATCTCAACTCTGAGATTTGCTGATGACATCGTCATCTTGGCCAACAAGCCTGAGGATTTGAATGAGTTTTTGAATGGTATGGACTCCGTCTTACGGAAAGAATTCATGATGAAAATTAATAAATGTAAAACAAAAATACTGGAATGCAGCCGAAATAAATCAGAAACCTCTATGGAGATCAAATTGGCAGGTGAAAAGCTGAAGGAAGTAGGAGATTTCTGTTACTTAGGAAGCATAATAACCAGTGATGGACGAAGCAAAGAGGATATAAAAAGTAGGTTGGCTCAGGCAAGAAAAGCATTTCTACAAAAAAGGAATCTGCTGACATCGAATATAGATTTAGGTATTAGGAAGTCATTTTTGAAAGCCTTTGTCTGGAGCGTGGCGCTCTATGGAAGTAAAACTTGGACTATTGGTGCAGCAGAAAAGAGGAGAATTGAAGCATTTGAAATGTGGTGTTACAGGAGAATGATGAAGATCAGATGGGTAGATAGGGTTACAAACAAAGAGGTATTAAGACGAGTGGGAGAGGAGAGATGTTTCTGGCGACTGCTAATGAAGAGAAGAGATAGGTTGGTAGGACACATACTAAGACACCCAGGAATAGCAAGCTTAGTTATGGAAGGAAGGGTCGAGGACAAGAACTGTAGGGGTAGACCAAGGTTAGAATATGTTAAACAGATTGCCTCGGATGTAGGGTGTGGTAGCTATGTAGAGATGAAACGATTAGCTCAGGACAGGGAGGCATGGAGAGCTGCATCAAACCAGTCAAAAGACTGAAGACTCAAACAACAAAGAATGTTTATAAGGATTAAGACTTCGGTCTTATGAAACGACTAGTATTTCTTAGATCGACGATAGTATATATACAATAATGATATAACAATATCATTCGATGTTTCTTCTGTTCTTGAAGTTATATGTTGTTACATTAACGTGCTCAAATTAAATTTAATAAGAATTTAATTTGAAGCTATGACACAATGTCAGAATACTTGGTTTAAATCAAATTATTAAAATTCGAGGGTCGAAACGACTAATCTTCTATGAGGCAATATGATTCCTCAAACAAAATTTTTAATGTCAGTTCCACAACTGATCCGTAGAATAAAATTGAAAAATAGATGAAAGGCAATCATCTCCTAAATATCTTGAAGCATAAAAATCTCAACACACATCTGAAGTGTAAAATACATGAAAATACTGAAATACATGAAATGTGAAAATATAGAAATATGGAATAAGATCGCTGGGTCAGAATGTTACTAATCAAGCTCTATATTACAATTGAGATACACTAATACATTATTTGGACGAAAACTTGAAGATCTATGTAAGTATTCTCACAATACTTTAGATGTTTCCTCAGTACAAGACACTGAGATGGATCTGCATTCGAACCTCGGATCTGCGACCTCGGAGATAGGAAACGTCCCTCTCTGGAATTCACCAACATTCGCCTGGGCTCGAACGACATCCTTCAGGCAAATTCTTCTGTGTTGCTGGGCTACCCTTCCCTAGCATCTTGACAAATCTCTTCTGTAAAGTCTTCATTCTCCGTCGTAAATATGTATCAGCTTCATCATTGGAATATAATTAACAGAAATATTCATATAATTGGTGAATGAAATATTTCCATTGCTAATTGATGTTATATTAGTGTTCGCAGACTGACGAAAATGCACAAGATGGACCATGCACTACGTCTGTATTCAAAAATACGTTGTCTAACGAAGCTCCATCGTTGTATCTTAACTCCTGTTATCGAATATGTCTCTGGCGCATGACTATTTAGTTCATCAT
Organism: Meconema thalassinum; assembly: GCA_946902985.2. Lineage (NCBI taxonomy): Eukaryota > Metazoa > Arthropoda > Insecta > Orthoptera > Tettigoniidae > Meconema > Meconema thalassinum. The sequence goes on along the minus strand of OX336388.2, from coordinate 1,714,526,511 downwards.
ATCAACAATGTTACTAATGTTGTATGAAACTACTTGAAGAATAATAATAGTCATTGTGTTAATGTTTATGTGTTGCGCCAATATTAAAAGCTCTCTACTACTGTTCACTTGAACTGCGTTCGCCAACTTCACGTTGCAATTTAAAATGATATTTAGCTTTATTTCCAACACATTTGAAAATCTGACTTGACAGGCTTATATTGTCGAAACGGTGAAATGTAAAACGCTCGACTTTTCACAATATATAGTATGCGACCTGTTCTTTATATATATTCGCTTATTTAACTTCAAATCTCAATGATATGAGAGATATAATCAATTCAATGTTCCTCACAACTTCACGTAAAATGGAAGTGCGGTGATCTCCTACGTTCCACCTAGCTATCCTCGCGTCTCCACAAGTGTCGACAGTCGTCGCACTCGGACTAAGCCTTGGGATCTCCGTTAACCCAGTAAAAACACTTCCTCACTCTTCAAAGACTGCTGGAATAAGAACATCGATCCTTGGATCTCCCCCTCCAAGTCGAATTTTTGGCGGCCATATCAAACTCCCACCATAATTTTAGCGCGTAGATTACTAATGCTTATTACTGCGTAGATTAACCGATCTGCGGTAAGTATCAGACATAATTTCTTTTAATATTCTCTTCATTACCAAATAAGAAAATCTTCTAAGGGCCTAAATGCATAATTTCATCATATTGTGTAGTTAAAGTTGATCCCGTCTTCTCATTGGCTCTGGGCTGGGATCCAATAGCATAATTTATAACAATATTTATAATATTAATTTCCAAACACGCTGTTGCTATGCCAATTATAGCCTTCTAGAAGCGTCACTTGTGCAATATATCACGTGATCGGGCTCTCCCACAGCCTCGAGCTTGTAACACCACCCTCCTGTGTCACACTTCCAGACATTATATTTGCTGGTTAAATTTTATCATGGGGACGGAAAATACTCTCATTTTGTCCCTAAATAATTCAATTTACGGGGGCAGTACCAAAGTTGCCGTACGATTGTAAGGATTTCCACGGTAAAAAAAATCAACAAGAACATTCGAAACTTCATAGGTAGCTTCAATCGAATCAATCCTGCAACAAGCCTCTAGTTTCTAGGAGAAAAACGTTCGCTAATGGATAGACCACGATTAGGTTCTCATATTTACAGTGGTGATGGTGATTGTACTGTAGTTTTAAGGGACAGGAGAACATGCTAGATTTCTTCTAGGTAATGGTAAGCTAGTAGGATCTAACAATTAATTAATTATGTACTTGATGGCACGTTGAGGTATAAATCAAAGCGCAATGATTACCAAATATGAATGATGAACTAAATATATACTTTTACATAAAATTCTTGTAGTTTTACATGACTGTTATCTCGCGATTATGAGCCACGGACCTCCATTTTTACGTATAATCGGAACCACATGGCGTGATATTGCACATCGAAAATCTCACATGCATTGACCAGGAATCAAACCCGGTCCACCTTGGTGAGTAGCAAGCAACTTGACCACTGCACCATCACACCACCAACTGTTAGATGGACCAGTCTCACTTTGAGTACAGGCCAGGCTTTAACATTAAATCAATAAACATATCCATATATAGGCTACGCGTAGAAGATGATCGTCACTAAACATAATGAGAATTTTAGGTTAGCAAAAAGAAATTATTTATACACATTATTCGAAGAATGTATTTAAAATAGAAAATACAGTACTTTGTAGCCTGTACAGTAACAGCCAGATATAAGACACGTGTCCCCTCTCTCTCTCCAGATGTTAACACCATTCACAACAATTATATTGAAGCATGAAACATTCCAATAAACACGTACAAATACCGTTGTCTGCCCAACTCTGTAGACTTAGATATTCACTCGTTGTAATCTCTGTGGTAAAACTAGGTTACCAGATTTATCAAATTTTACTCGTAAAACCTGGAACACACATGCCAACAAAAGACATATGCATCCTACCACAATGTAGGCTATGCCAAGGTATGAGTTTTTCCCACCAAACACTGATGTTGTCGATAAAATCATGCTCTTTCTGCCTTTGAATGAGACCACTGGAAAGTTATAGTCGACTTTCAAAATGTAGGTGCCGGCAGGTAGACCTCTTGAATAGGTCTCATTAGAATAATCTACGATTCGGTACAACTTGCGGAAGGTAGGAAGAGGGGTCGATCCCATCCACACTATAAACTCTTCATTCTCGAATCCATTGTTGGAAGGGTTATCAATGTCAAGCTCATACAGTGGACGTCTCCATCTTGCTGGTGATACATAACCTTCAAATGCTCTGGTTAAGTTTCCATCAGGGTCTTTGGGATTGCTGAATCGTTTGTTCTTTTCGAATGGCCATGCAATTCCCGTACTCAACAATGGTACGTATTCATGTAAACCAATATAATGAAGAGACAATACGTCGTTGAATAAAGCATTAGCCACTGCTCCACATGGGACTATTTTAACCTTCTTTGTCTTGTCATAATCATAAGGTTCGCAGTCATGATTCGGTTCTTGACTGAGCTTCCCCAATATCTGATAGTCATCTCGAGAAGTCCTAAATTGACGATAGTTATGGTAAAAGTTTTCGAGACCATAATACATAAACACTACACCTTCGAAATCATTATCCAAAGTGAAATGAACATTACATACACATTCTGCGGATGGGTTATTTTCCAAAACATCAGAACACTTCTCTGTCTTTATCGTGGCCATTCCATCACGAAAGTTACCGGCTCGCGTGCAATCTGTGTAATCTACCATCTTTTCATTGACCGTGTTGGAATAGACAAGTAACACTATACCGATGGGAATGAAGAACAAACCAATTACTAAAAAAGCCAGCGAAACAATATTCGCTGATAGGACCGGCTGCCACATAGGAAGACGCTGTTGGTTGAATGCACTCTCACGAGGTCTTCTAGAAGGTCTTTTCGACTTTGATTCCATAATAATAGAACGTGGAATACTTCTTAAGTGTTGATTCTCTTGGACCTAGCTGCTGATACTGCATCGATTAACGAACAAATCTCAATACGGTAGTGTACTTTGGCAGCGGAACACTTCAGAACGCACATTCGTATTCAATGTATCACTGCAAATTTCAAAAACGTGATCAGAGGTTATCGAATGCCTATCAATAGTGGCTTCTCGATATAAGATACTATGCACCAAGACCAACTACAATACTCAGACCTTAATGCAGGTATCAAAAGGGTGAAAATGGCGTTTGCTGAAGCCCGACATATTGTTTCTTTACATTCGTTGCTGGGATACAATATTAGCTTTGATTAGCTTCGTTTGATGAAGGTCGGGATCACAGTATAGATATCAATACAGTAAGGACACATCAGGCCTTATCATGTAATTTTTTCGTCATGGTTTTGAATCGGCCGGTTCCGGAAGCACCGCACGCACTCACGCATGGCGGCGACGGTTCACCATGTATCCGCGAGAGAGCAGTCTACCCGTATTCATTGAGTGCGGCCTGTCGATTTTGTCTGAAGAAAACATTGTTTGTAATTATTAAAATCAACTAAGAACTATAATTTTGCATTTTAACCAATGGCAGAAATGTGGGAAACCAACCTCTGTGCGGTAATTTTTTGCGCAGTTCTTGTCACACTGGACATAACAGCATTCCAGTTTCCTCGTGCATTGGAGCGGTAAATACAAATATCACACGTTTCATCGAATAATTCTGGTTTTAATACCCATGAAATGTCAGTCCCTCAAACACCTATCCATTAATTCACAAATTCCTCATTCCTAATCCAGATATAATGACTGGATAAAGGCCTGTAATCAGGAGGATTTACTGGCATACGTGGCAAATCTACACGTCAATATATAGGGTATGTAGCCTTTATTTCTCAAAGGAAGTGTTTTAAACCACAGGGAGGGCAGTGCTAGGCTGAGATTAGGTAATAATGCCCAACAAACATTAAATCTCCACCTAGAGAAGCTATTGTCTCCTTTAAAGTGTCCGTTTTCTAATCCTACTTAGCCTAGGAGGCAAATGGTTTCCTGACTGAAGTTAGTTGATGTGTTTTATTAAATGTAATTTGTTAAGCTGCAGCCCTTTACAGTGAATTAAGTGCTTTAATTACAGTACAAGCTACAATGCCAATCAGATTTAACATTTGCTTCCTCACCTATGGGACTTTGTGCTATTCCTGAAGAGTTCTGGAGAAGTTTGGATTGTCGTGTACCCAAAGCTACAATCCCATGATTGTTGAAAATGACTGAAGGTACTCCAGTCCCTCAGAATTGTAAATAGTGTTGCTTTCAGAGACAAACTATTGAGGTTAGCAACCCCCTCACTACGCTCGGCATGGCATTAAGGCTGTGTGACTTAAAAACCAGGGCTGTTAACCTTGATGTTCCTACCTCATAGACATATCACAATGCCCTTAATTTTATTTAATTCTGTGAGACCACTAAAAGTTTGCCCACCCATGTAAATGACAAGCCCACCCAATTTCTTCTCAAGTGATACCTCCCTCTCATTCTACACACGCCCAAATACACGGGGATGTATGACCACGATGTCTCAGCCCTTAAAATAAGCAACAACAACTGTATCTTCGATACACACTAATCAAATTCCTGGATACTTCTATACTTTCAGCAACGATCCTAGGGTTGATTTTTCTTCACTATATCACATGCAGAACATGGTGCCACTAAAGCAATACCGTATAGGTCCATGTTATTGCAAATGAATACATAATAATAATAATACAAGAGTGGAGCCTTGCATAAGTGAGGAGATGTAACACCAAACCCTGGGTGTCAACAAGCCGTCCACTATCACTCGGGAATTGAGAAATTGGGTGGGCATATTGTGTGATAACCTGTGTTACTGTGGTGGCTGTGTGTGTATTTGTAAATTGGGGATAGGATTGGGAAGGAGTTGGCTGTGTCCTTAAGTTAACAACCATCCCAGCATTTGCCTTGAGTAGGGAAACCACTTCCAGGATGGCCGAGGTGGGAATCGAACCCTCCTCTTCTCAGTTTTGCCTCACGAGGCTGACTGTACCCCATTCCAGCAATAAGGCCAGAATCAAAATTTCTTGGCAAAGCCGGAAGTCAAACCCAGACCTACGGGGGTGACAGCCAAGAAAGCTATCTGCTGCACCACGAGGTGGTCTCGCGAAAATGTAATGCATTGGTCATAAATATAGGCTATATAAATCTACATGAAAATAGCCTACTGCCTATCCAAACATTTTCATAAATTTGAGTTTCATATACCATTTTAAACCTCAATGGTTTTAAAATTTACAGTTATCTAGAGTCATAGCAACAGATTTCAATGTTTACATTAGGCCACATTGTTCAAACCTGTTCAGGGATGTCGGAAATTCCTGAGATAATGTCAAGCTGCACCTCACATCCTATTCTATTGTTGGGCAAGGACTTGATTCTCATAATTGCAGAAATAATCTGTTTAATACTAGCTGTAAACATGGCCAAGGTTTCATGTGATACAAGCTAAAGGTGTAGAATTTGGTATAAATGTTTATCACAAGTATCCAGTGCCAGTACCTCTATGTCAATGTTACATAGGCATTGGGCTTGCTACACTTGTCATAGTATGTGGTACGGTATAAATTTCAGAATGTGCATGAATTTTAATTTCTACCCTTGATTATTCATATTTATGTGGGGGTCAGGAATCGTATGGATTGTGAAGTGATGCTAGGAAAAGTTGTCTCCTTTTTTTTAAGGATGTGTGAAGGACTGAGTGGTGTGTCTTTATAATGACATACTAAAATTGTAATGGCTGATGAAGGATGTAATTAATATCCAGAACATGTCCTACTATTTGCACATTATTTATTCATTTAAGGGTTGATTAGGCAGAAAGATTTACAGAAGATTACAATTCAAGAAATATTATACTCATCAGAGTTAATTAGAGATGAATGAAACTGGGCAAGGTACTGGAAAAGCCTGTGACCTATTAAAAAGAAAGGTCCCAGCAGATTTCCCCTATATTGTTCAACCAGCCACATCTGGTTACGACCACTATATTTTTCCTGAAGTAACTCCACGGAGAGAATGAAAAGTGTCAAGAACAAACTTCTGCTTGCAATCGCACATTTTTTCTGCATTACAGTATTACTTACTTGTTTACATGGTTTATGTAGAAACAACTCGTATTTTCTGGCCATGAAAGCCTCAACATTCCAACTCAAACAGGCATATTATTCTGCAAATGTTTGGGTATTCTGATATATTTTCATGGAAACATTTGACTTTTTTTTTAAGAAACATTATTTTTTCCCGTTTTCAATTTTCAGAGGTGAAGCTCACCAATTTTGTGACTATATCCTGAAGTGGCTTGGCCTAGAAGCCTACAGTATATAAAATATGGTAGCGAGTGTTTAATCATAGAGAGGTTTTGTCAATAGTGATTTTTAATGCTCTGGCATTGTCATTGAGGAGCAAATATAACTTCCTAAATACTGTAACATTTAAGTTGGTCTAACACGAAAGAAATGTAATAATACTATACCTGCAAGGTTTTAGCTACCTACTAAGAAAAGTAATGTGTAATTTTTGAGTGGAGCTACCTAGGCAAATCTTTACACCAAAAACCAACATATTGTTTATCGCTACCTTTTAGTAGAGAAACTAGAATTCATGTCAGATAACCTGCAGCTTCTGTGACTGATAACTATATTTTTGTCTTGTTGTCAACAAATGTGATAGACAGGTCTGAAGCAGTTCATTATTTCAGTATTTCAAAAACTGACTCTCTCTATCAGAAATCAAATCAGTGATCTGAGATCATGGCGATATCAGGAATGTTTCTTTATTGCATTACAACAAGGGATTTGGAAGTAATCTCATAAAGCAATAACTTCTAAATCAAAATAACTTACAATTTTATTGTTGGACAGCCAAAGGACTTAACATAATCCTCCATGGTTTTAGACAGGTGCAACGATCCATTAGTTCTGGGTTATCCCATCCCGTTAGAAAATGGAAGGATTGGGGTTTGAGACCTAAGGATGTTGTACAACATTAACTGCAAATCACATCACCACACTGAAGACCTGGTTTGTGAAATAAGTTGGTTCATGTCCATTCACCTGTCATTTCAAGTTCGCTTCCTTGTTTCTCATCTCAAAATGCTGAGATGGTGGCTTTCCCATAGACCACAGTCACTTCCCCATTCCTTTCTTAGCCTCTTCTACTTTCCATCTACGTTGAGGCTGCATGGATGATCCTTTTCTCTAGAATGAAAGGGCTCCATGACACTGTCAATTAGGATGAAAAAGACTTTGGGAGTGAAGTAAGGGGATAAAAGAAATATTCATATCCAAGAAATAAAAATAGCCAAACATATAATCCCATTGTTTCCACAGCTACTGCCATGGTCTAGAAGTAAGCATAGCTGCCTTCTAACTGGTTGGCCCAGTTTTGAATCCTGGTTTTGCCACGGAGAATTTAAATTTTGGCCTGTAGTCATGTGTACTTGGATGTGTGTATCATTTGTCTCATAAACTGCCTTATTGTGATGGCTGTATTAGTGTGTGCATTTATAATTTTAGGTGAGGATAGGGAAGGAGACGACTATGGCCTTACGTTAGGGGTAGCCTACCGTCTCGGCATTTACCTGCAGTAGAAGTGGGAAACCAAGGAAAACCACTTACAAGATGGCCGAGATGGGAATCAAAATCACCTCTTCTCAGTTTTGCCTCACAAAGCTGAGTGTACCCCGTTCCAGCCCTCAGACCAGAATGCTAGTTGCTACACCACGAGGTGATCTAAGTGAAAAGGGATGGATTCTAATCCACCTCTTGGTCCTAATAGAAGTGCATTTCTATGGTTTCTAATTCCCCTTCCCCCCTCCCAGAATGCTCCATGCACCAAACATTCCATCTTCAAATTATTTTGCATGCCCAATTAAATGGAGTAATATAGCTCGGGTGGTGTTGGGGTAGCGCGCCTGCCTCGCACCAGGAGACCTCGGGTTCGATTCCAGGCTCCGTCAGGGATTTCAGAAACCGGTGTGAGGGCTGGAACTGGGTGTACACAGCCTCGCAAGGACAATTGAATAGCTGTCTGACAATGAGGCAGCGCCACGCTCATGGAGACCGAGATTAACGGCCGAGGGGACCCGAGGCGCTCACCACGCGTCACCACATAATCTGCAGGCCAAATGGCTGGGTGGCGATCGCTTGGTAGGCCTAGGCCCTTCATGGACTGTAGTGCCACGGAGTTTGTTTGTTTCGTTTTAATGGTAGTTCGGAGACTACGGTTTCAATAGTCTTCTTAGAATGTACAGTATATGGGTGTTAACTTTAAAAATACCCGCACGAGTCTCTCTGGAGGACTCACATTATTACTATTACGTAAACATATATTGCATAAGAATCATGGCCCTACTAATAATATAGTTCATCGTATCTTGGTGAGAAAAATACTGTACCTGTATGTGCATTTGCTCAAAGAACTTTTTCTTTTCTGAAATTTTATTCCATACATATCATTTTTGTTTGTTTTATTAATATTAGGCATCCACCTATAAATTTTAACTCAACTAAAATTTGTATTATTTTGTGTTAAGAGGGACAGATGACCTTGCTGTTCCGCCCCTTAAACAACAATAACTATCCATACTATGTGTGATGTTAATGAGCAATTCTGAGAATATTTACAGCGGATCTAGATTGCAGTCATGGACCACCTTGTGGCGTAGTGACTACCATTCTTGGCTGTTGCCCCAGAGGTCTGGGTTTGATTCCCGGCTCTGCCAAGAAATGTAATTCTGGTCTGAGGGCTGCAACAGGGCACACTCAGTCTCGTGAGGCACAACTGAGAAGAGGAGGGCTTGATTCCCACCTCAGCCATCTTGGAAGTGGTCTTCCGAGATTTCCCGCTTCTACTGCAGGCAAATGCTGTGATGGTTCCTAAGTTAAAGCCAATGCCGCCTCCTTACCAATCCTCACCGGAATTGCAAATACACATACTAAGACAGGCATCACAATAACACAGGTTATCAGTCAAAATTCCACACTGTAGAAAACTTGAATTGCATTATCTCAGACTACAAAAGTTTAAGAAACAAAATCCACACTTCCCCCACATTTTCAATATATTGTGTGTTAATTTAATGATTAAAAACATATCATAACCTTTCATCGTTACGAGGGGCGTGGTGGCTCAGCGGTCTAGCTGAATGCCTCTCACCAAGGCGGTCCGGGTTCGATTCCCGGTCAATGCATGTGAGATTTTCGAAGTGAAATGCCATGTCCAGTGGTTCGGATTCCACGTAAAAAGTAGGTCCCGTGGCTCATGATCTCAAGATTAACGGTCACGTTAAACTACAAGCTTGCTTCCTTCCTTCCTTTCATCGTTACGATGCAATCACAATGCGACACCACACTTCTTAGAATTAAAACACAGTAGTATTAACACTTTCTATTTTCTTGTTATTTATTTTCTTAAAATATCTGATTATAAAGAGAGCTAGTGTGTTGAAATAGAGTTAAATAAATTACATAAAATATACATTCATCAATCAGCTGTTTATCATGTGTTTGTCCATAAGTGTTGCTACCTAGCGGCATACAGGTGTATTGGTGCTCCCCCTTATCAATTGTTTTTTTGAAAATCCGTTCTTCCGGTTTTGCCGAAATGTCCATGTCGGGATAAACTATCGCTTATCTGTAATTTTTAGTGTCTTCAGCATGTCTGTAAAGTCCAGTTCACGTTAATGTACTGCAATCGGGTGTAAATACGCTTATTATGGACTAGTTCGTTTGTGTGATGATTGTTCAGTCGACCGATGGCATTGTGTCACTTACTGCAGATGTTGAGGTACCTAAGAATAAATCATTAATAGAAGTGTCTCAAGAATATACACCATGGGCGCCCGCAGGGAGGGTCAAGGTGGGGCCGTGGCCCCCCTCTGGAATTCCGAGAATGTTTATATTCGATTGGCTTATTTCATAAATGGAAGTTTCTGATAATCAAATGTTACAATAGAAAACTTATTTAATGTTGCTGACGTGATATGTACTTATATTCAAAAATATATGGTTCTAATGATGTCATCCACTAGACCGTCAATGAAAACATAGCTCCATTTGTCAATATGGCTATGCCTAGTGTAAGTACCGTATGTTTACGCAACACTATCAAAAGTGGTTAGGCTGGCTACTACTTCCGCCACCTCAATTTGGCAGTGACGATATGAAAGCACGTTCTGGAGATATGTTTATACATTGCAACACCGATAGCGGATTTCAGCCCATAAAACGAGGTTTCCTTTGCTGACTAGTAAAACACTGGTCCCATAAGGTCGTGCTTACAATATTGGGTCATTTACTGTATTCAGGCCCGTAATTCCGGGGGAACAAACGGGGCAGCTGCCCAGGGCGGGAGGTCTTAGGGGCGGAATAAATTCTGGAAAACTGTACAATACCGCTTGGGCATTAAACGTCAAGTTATTTAAGTTTAACTCCCCTCCACACACACACACAAGATAATTATTCATTGTCGCACATTTGCATTTGCAAGGACACACAAAACGGGATAGTGTTAGTCATCTTGCTGTTCTTGCTGTTGAATCTGACTTGAAAGTGAAATTGGACTAATGAAATCCTAATCGTGTTTGCCATTCATTGTGTATGATATCTTTTAAAATTTAAAAGTAAATTCTTTGTATTAAGTTTTTTAAGTTTTGTAATTTTAGTAAACACATACTGTATTTATAATGTTTGCCACTCATAGTTAAAGACACGCTCAGTGAAGAAACAGGCCCATCTGTTAAGGAAACGTTTTAAAGTCAGGTGTAGCAAAGATTGTTTTATTGCCCAGGGGCTTCAGGAGCCCTAAATACGGGCCTGACTGTGTTGTACACTCGTCCAAATTTGTGCCGTTCTCACATCGTTATTCGTGCAGTGAAATGCCGTTTATTTTTATTCAAGGTGTGCCATAGTACTATGGTCCATTTCTTTAGAACAGAGCAATTATTGCAACAAATGAACAGCAATCTACCATTGTTGTAGATTCTTAACCTGTAGTGTTAAATCTTCTGCGATCGAAGAAATGTATAGCCTAATACAATAGAGCGTCGTTTATCCGGACTAATTGCGACCGAAAGTGCTCCGGGTAACGATTTTTCCGTATAATCAAACATGCATTTATTTCATAGGAAAAAACATGCACAGTACATTATGGTAATAAAAAACCAAGCTTCTAATTTACCTGTAACGCTTTCTCACATAACAAAGGTCCAGAAAAGGGATCTCCCTTACTTCTTGTCTGAATAAACCATAAGTACACCGCTTCTTCCGATGTTTATCCCTAGTTGATCTCATGGTTCTATTCTTTTTAGACCCTTCTTCCCTATCTAACTTCGATGCATAATTCAGAATTTCAACTTTCCTTTCTTCAAACCACAAATTGTCGATTTTCCAACACTAAGTTTTCATTAGAAACTGCACACTATCACCTTTATCCAGTTTACTAGTGATCTCCACCTTCTTCTCAATGGATAGAACATTGCGATTTAATTTTTGTTTTTTGTCAGTCGTAGAAGCCATTTTCACAACGTAATACAGTACAGTACGCACACTCACATACTGTAACACATTGAAACATTATAGAGTAAACAAACGGTAAGAGACAACAGACGAACAGAGACAACAATTGAAAATGAGAATCGACTCACTACTGTAGGCATCGCGCGCTGTTCCGTGTTTTTTTGTTGTTGTTTTTTTCGCTCGTCCGGATAATTGACGTTCTGGTTGTTTGACGTTCTACTTGTTAAATTGGTCTGCGGTGTTTTTGTGCCGTTGTCAAAGTGACTGAGATTCGCACTCTCAATCAAAAGTAGACGGTAGATCAGTCGAGACAAAATGGTGAATTCGTTACTGATAGACTTCGTAATGTTGTAGGCTATATGATTCCAGTGGAATCTTCTTGCAAGGCAATATTCAATATGCAACATGTAGCCTACCTATATGAGCGGAGAAGCTAATTTAATCCTAATTTAATTGGCCTTATAGATCAAAGACGAAAATTACATTGGCAGGCTCTTAACTCAAGGTTTATGCGACATTCTTATGTACGAATGTATAAAAGTTAAATGATACTGCGATGATTGTCGCTATCCAAGCGACTAAGTAAGAAGTACATGATTTAGTCATATATTTTACTTAACGGTCAGCAATAATCGAATTAAATATTTTCATTCAAAAACGAAAATTTGCTAAACCTATGGGCGTCAAAAGTACGAGTAACGTGCTTTCGAATGCTATCGGAGGCAAAACACTATGGCCAACCTTATCACCTTTAGAAGGATGCGTGCCAGAGCCCGATATCTGATTCGGGAGAGTAAGAAAACGACGTGGGAAAAGTATGTGTCGTCTATGACGGCACATACTCCTTCAACTCAAGTGTGGACTAAGCTTCGCCGGATCTCCGGACTCCCGACATCACTGTCGATATCCGGAGTGTCCATCAATGGAGACATCATCACGGACCATCTCGCCATTGCCAACAGCATTGGCTCGCACTTCTCCGATGTATCCTGCTCCGGGAGTTACGATCCTACATTTCTGACTCTGAAGCGCGAGGCAGAGACTCACCCCTTGTCCTTTGCCACTGCTGCTTGGGAGTCCTATAATGTACCATTCTCTGAATGGGAACTGCGCAGTGCGCTTGCACTGTGCAGGGATACGGCTCCTGGACCGGATAACATACAAAATCAAATGTTAAAACATCTGTGCGAAACCAGTATAAAACAACTGTTGATCCTCTTCAATCGTATATGGATTGAAGGGGAGTTTCCATCTCAATGGCGAGAGGGGATCGTGATACCGATTCCTAAGGCTGGAAAGGATCCCAAGTTTGTAAGCAGCTATAGGCCCATTTGTTTGACAAATGGCCTATGTAAGCTGCTCGAAAAGATGGTGAACCGTCGACTGGTGTGGTTCTTGGAGGATAAAGGTCTCCTGTCTGAGTACCAATGTGGATTTCGCTCTCATAGGTCCACCACTGACCATCTGGTGCGACTTGAGAGCGCCATACAGGAGGCTTTTTTTTCCCGAAAGCAGCACCTAGTCACGGTTTTCTTTGGCCTCGAGAAAGCCTACGACACCACATGGCGCTACGGGATCCTTTCCACCCTTCACAAGTGGGGACTCCGTGGTAACTTACCGACTTTCATTGCGAATTTCATGTCCGTCCGACTCTTCCGTGTAAGGGTCGGTAGGACATTATCGCAATACTATACCCAAGAAAATGGAGTTCCTCAAGGTTCAGTGCTGAGTGTCACCTTGTTCGCGATTGCCATTAATGGCATTGTTGCCGCCGCCGGGTCCGCGGTAGTTCCATCGCTGTATGTAGACGATTTAGCTCTGCATTACAGCTCTGGAAGTATGGCAGTCGTGGAACGGCAATTGCAGCTAGCCATCAACGGGGTCGACAGGTGGGCTCACGACCGGGGTTTTCGTTTTTCAGCAGCGAAAACCTCCGTCGTCCATTTTTTTCGGCTACGGAGGCTACATTTACACCCTGAACTACATCTCAGGGATGCTGCGTTGCCGTTGGTTGACACTTATCGCTTCCTGGGGCTCCATTTTGACAGCAAGTTAACGTGGCAGCACCATATACGGCAATTGAAAATGACATGTCTCAGGAAACTGAACATGCTCAAGTTTCTTAGTGGCACTACGTGGGGGGCTGACCGTGCGGTGCTGCTACGGTTCTACCAAGCCCTCGTCCTGTCCCGGCTAGACTATGGTTCGGCGGCATACGGTTCAGCAAGGCCGGCAACCTTGAAAATGCTGGACAGTATCCACCATAGTGGCGTTAGGCTGGCTACCGGTGCCTTCCGGACCAGCCCGATACCCAGCCTACTCGCCGAATCGGGTGTTCCACCTTTAAATTATAGACGCCAACATATGCTTTTAGCATATGCTGCCAATGTGCGTCAAATGCCGCAACACCCGACCTATCAAGCTCTCTTCGGTACCCAAAACCACCAGGGGTACGCCAACTGGCCTCGTGCCACTCGGCCGGTTGGTATTAGACTCGATAGCTCGTGTACTGAAATAGGAGTGGCTGTAGGTCCCTGTATGATCCGGACATCTAGCGAGGTGCCTCCGTGGCAAGCCCCGCGTCCGGAAATTCGGTTAGACCTTCACCAAGGTCCTAAAGTGGACACGGATGCGACGTTTACCGGAGGCAGTTCCACAGCATAGTTCACCAATTTCCGGACGCTGGCATTCTATACACGGATGGTTCGAAGGTGGACGAGAAAGTGGGTTGTGCTTACGTTATTGATGGTGCAAGTACCAAGATCTCTTTGCCTGAGGCCTGTAGTGTGTTTACTGCGGAGCTCGTTGCCATCTATGAAGCTCTGCAGTTTGCACTACAGGATGCACGAATCCACTTTCTCGTGTGTACCGACTCTTTGAGTTCGTTGCAGTCAATTGCTACATGTTTCCCGCAACACCCCCTAGTGCAGCGAATCCGCGACCTACTAGCCGGGCTGTGCCACGCTGACACTCGAATCACTTTTCTGTGGCTTCCAAGCCACATGGGAATTGCGGGAAATGAGTTAGCAGATCAAGCTGCAAAAGAGGCGGTATCACTACCACCTCGACTAATGGAGGTACCCGCTAGAGATATTCGCTCTCAGTTACGCCTACAAGTTCTGGCTTTTTGGGAGAGTCTGTGGCTAGCTGACCCACTGCCCAGTAAACTGAGAGCGATCAAGGGAACTACTCGCGTGTGGCGGAGCTCCTTCCGGGCCCGGAGAGAGTCCGTCATTTTGTGTAGGCTAAGGATAGGTCATACAAGATCCACCCACTCGTACCTAATGAGAAGGGAAGACCCCCCACTTTGTACCTGTGGAGCCGTATTCACCGTGGCCCACATTTTCACCCAGTGTGTGGATCTTGCTGACTTACGAAGAAACCTTGGTTTGCAGACGACACTCAAACTTATATTAGCCGATGACGCGGTGGCTGCTGATCGCGTTATCCGCTTTATAAGTGAGAGTGGGTTAGGGCCAGCAATCTAAATTTTCCAGTGAACATTGACTCAACGACTTGTTCGTTTTTGAATGATAATGTTTTGTTTTTTCCGTAATTTTTGTTTATTTTTATAATTTTTATTTTTATTGAATTGTTTGTTTTTGTTTTATTAATTTTTGGTCTTTTTAAATTTAGATGTCACCTCAAAATTTTAAATTCAACTCAAAATTTGTATTCTTTAATCTGTGTTAAGAGGGGCAGATGACCTCGTAGTTTCGCCCCTTAAAACAACAATAACTAACTAACTAACGTACTGCCCCCGTAAATTGAATTATCCAGAGACCACGATGGTAGTATTTGGGAGAGCATGAGTCAAGTTGCAGCCGTCATTGCTATTACGTGTTGTTAATGACGTAGGCACGGCTGGCTCATAGCTCAGGCAAGCAGGGAGGCTTCGCTGAGATCCATGATGACGTATAAGAATTTTCGAGAAGGCTCTGGAAGCATGACGCATATAGAAGCTAAGAAGGGATGGAGGATACGCCCCTTCTTAAGGTATTTAAACGACGGGAACGGAGAGCCGAGGCTCTTTCTTATAAATCAGTTGACGAGTGAAGTGTGTTGTTGGGTTAACGTAGTCCCAAAAGTTTCGTCGAGTCCGAGCGTGGAGGTTGTCCGCTCGTGAAACAGCACAGTTTGGGTAAGCTGCAGTGTATTATACAACTCAAATCTAGGCGAAGTTAAAACACAAGTATGAGTGACATTATTTCATGCACATTCACAATTAGGCTTCAGCATTTATTATAATCAAGCAGTGTAAGACTATATAGAGCCTATGTTAAAAGCAGAACATTCCAGCTTTTATAATTTGGGAAATGTAAGCGATAGAAGACGAAATACAAAAGTGTTTTTCACAGATCCCAGAATCACTTTTCATGCTACACACTTTGAACATTCAGAGGGCAGGCGTACTGCAAGTGTGAAACAGAACATTATTCAGTTGGTGCTACAGACAATTGATATTACAATGGCAGTTAATACTCGGTTATTATATTGTATAGACATTAATATGAAAGGAGTGATGGAGTATTAAACTAACTATGCACCTGGGACATATATCGATAGCGTGAAGATCCAACATGGAATTACGATAGTCAGTATTCTGGGAATACTAGCATGGAGTGGGTAACCTGCATTTACACTCATACCTATCTATCAAACGCTGATATAACATCCATACGGCAGTGGAAATTTATTCATTATCCATTAACATGAATATTTCTGCCTCGCATATACAATGGATTTCATGGTTAATTTCGACGTAGAACTTTGGGGATTTTCAAGAGTGGCTAGGGTATCCCAGCAAAAACAGAAGAAGTTGCCAGAAGGAAGTTCCTTGTTAACACGGATGGATGTATTCCGGAGATAGAATCTTTCTATTATCCGAGGTCGCTGTTCCGCTCTTCGAGGACTGTCCAGATATGTACTCTGATTGTATAGGAACATCTATAGTATTCTGTGAATGCTCTTCAAGAACGTCTGAACATCATATAAGGTAGCCGTGTTATTTATTTGTTATAATGTTAGCTGTATAGTGAAATTTGAGCAATGATCTTTCCCCATATTTTATATTGTAATATGTTATTGTATTCTGTACACGTTTCAGGTGTATTATATTTTCTTTAGTGTCTAGAGACCTTAGTCTTTCATATTTATATTTAAATTCTTGTAAGAATCAGTTTTACTGACAATTAAACATTCTTTTGAGAGTGTTGCTCACGTCCGTAGGATTAACCCTAAGATACCCTACACGTGTCCCCTGGGTGGTGCTAAGCGAGCAACAGACTTCTGGAGGCCAAACAATCTTAGTGATCTCCTGGCCAATTTGCATATCAATATCAATACCATGACGAAATCTAACTCAAATAGTCCTTATAAGGACTCGCACTTCAGAAGAATAGGACCTGCTATCCGCATGTTACAGATCAACGTAGAAGGCATAAGCAGAGCAAAGGGAGAGTACTTGTCCAAAATCGCTCTAGAAAACAACATTGACGTTATTGCTATTCAAGAAACACATACAGAAGATATAGGCCAACTAAACTCTCGCGGCAAAGTTCCAGGATATGATCTCATAGGGGCAACATATCATAAGGTGTATGGTATAGCTACATATGTTCACAATACTATAGAAAATGCCTCTCTGATTTCTACTAACACCAGCAATGACATCCACACCGTTGTCATAGAAGTAAGTGGGACAAAAGTCATAAACGTCTACAAGCCACCTGCCGCTCAGTGGCCTCCTTCTGTGGTTCCAAATTACCGACATCCATCTGTCTATCTTGGTGATTTCAACAGTCATCATACTGAATGGAAATATAGTGTTAATGACGACAATGGTGAGGGTCTGGCCACCTGGGCCGACGCACATCACATGCACCTTATTTTTGACGCGAAAGATTTGGCTACTTTCAGATCAGCTTCTTGGAAACGTGACTACAACCCTGATTTATGCTTTGTATCTACGGATGATAATTGTCTGCCTCTACCAACATCACGCAAAGTCCTACGTGCCTTCCCTCGCAGTCAACACAGACCAGTCATCATTGAAACAAGTTTTAAAGTGCCTATCATCACTTCTACTCCACGACCACGATGGAATTTCCAAAAGGCAAACTGGCCTGCATTTTCTGAGAACCTTGACAAATGTCTGGGTTGGATTCCACCTGTAAGTGAAAGTTACGAGAGATTTGCGGGCGCAGTGATCAGTATAGCAAAGAAGTTTATTCCTAGAGGGTGCAGGAAGGAGTATATTCCTGGATGGAATGAAGTTAGCGAAAAGTTGTATGAAGAGTTCCTCACAACTGGTGACCATGAAATATCAAATGAACTACTGCACAGCCTTGATGCCTCAAGAAGACAGAAATGGACTGAAACCGTCGAGAACATCGACTTCAAACACTCAAGCAGGGAAGCTTGGTCCCTTCTTCGAAAACTGGCAGGAGGAAACAAAATAGTACGTGATAACAGCACCATCAGTCCAGATACTATAGCCTCACACATGGTGTCAACATCAAAAGCACCCAAGCAAAGAGATCACACCAACAAGATTAAACGAGAGCTTAAAGTCTTAAAAGCAAAGGGTTTAGAAGATAATGAATTATCTTGTCCATTCACATCAGAGGACATTTCAAAGGCACTAAAAGATGTCAAACCAGGTAAAGCTCCAGGCTTTGATGGTATCCACCCAGAATTCCTGCTCCATTGTGGAAAATATGCAAAAGTATGGCTTGCACGCTTCTTCTCTGATATCCTGCAAACTGGGAACATACCTCCTGCACTTAAAAGAACAAAGGTTATCGCCATATTGAAACCAGGCAAACCAAATGATTTACCTCAAAGCTACAGGCCAATTGCACTACTCAGCGCAGTGTACAAGCTACTAGAAAGACTTCTTTACAACAGGATAAGCTCTTTAATCCTTGAACAAGTGCCTATGGAACAAGCTGGATTTCGACCAAATCGCAGTTGTGTCGATCAAGTACTATCACTGACCACCCACATAGAAGCCGGATTCCAGAAAGGGCTTAAGACATCAGTTGCATTCATTGATCTGACATCTGCTTATGACACTGTGTGGAGACATGGCATGATCTACAAACTCCTACGCACAATACCTTGCGGAAGAATAGCCAGACTTGTGGATAACATGTTAATGAATCGCAGATTTCAAGTAATTTTGGGAAACACCATCAGTAAGGAGAAGAAACTTGACAATGGATTGCCTCAAGGCTCCGTCTTGGCCCCACTTCTCTTCAGCCTCTACATCTCCGATATGCCTGCAACCAGTTCAAGAAAGTTTGGATACGCCGATGATTGTGCAATTGCTACCCAGGAGAGACAAATCGAAAATACAGAACATACCCTATCTATTGATCTACGCATTCTTGATGAATACTTCCGAAAATGGAGACTGAAGCCGAACCCAAGCAAAACTACAGTGACATGTTTCCACTTATGCAATAAGCTAGCTAATCGTGAACTAGAAGTATACCTAGGTAAAAATCGCTTGCCCCACACCAATGAATCCAATTACCTGGGGGTCATCTTAGACAGAACTCTCTCCTTCAAGAAACACCTGAAGAAAACGGCATAAAAACTGAAGTCTAGAAACAACATACTTCAAAAACTATGTGGCACTACATGGGGTTCGTCAGCCGACACTTTACGCACCACTGCCCTCAGTCTGGTCTTCTCAACAGCTGAGTATTGTTCTCCAGTGTGGCTAAATAGCAGTTATACCAAACTTGTCGATGCCCAATTGAATTAGGCAATGAGAATGATATCTGGCACAGTAAAATCAACACCAACATTTTGGTTACCAGCACTGAGTCATATTCCACCAGCGGAACTCAGACGCAAACATGCCTTACTCCGGGAGTATAAGAAGATAAATGCCAACGACCAGCTACCAATACACCAGGACATCACTGCTGCTGAAGTGAGACGTCTACGCTCGCGAACCCCCCATCCGGACAGCGGGACACCTGGTGAATCAAAACTTCAACCTGCTGCAAAACTGGAAAGAAGAATTGGTGGAAAACATTCCAAGTCAGCTGCAAGATATCACAAACTCCACAACACCACCAAGTGGCATCCATCTACCCCGGAAAACATGGTCAACGCTAAACAGGATAAGAACAAACCATGGTAGGTGTGCAGATCTTCTCTACAAATGGGGATATATATCTTCACCAGACTGCAGTTGTGGTGATCCCAGGCAGACCATACGGCATATAGTGAATGACTGCCCGACGCATTCCTACAGTGGCAACTTCAGTGACTTTGTGGAAGCAGGCCCAGCTGTGATAGACTTTATTAACAATTTGAAAGTGAAACTGTAAATAATGTAAATATACATCTATTTTGACTAATGTTGATATGTACAGCCAAACGCTAAATAAATAAAATTTTGCTGTCACGGTTTGACTTTAAAAATAAATAGTTTCCATTTCAAGTCAGAATTCGGACACCGTGTCATCATTTCAAAGTAATGTCTCGGTTAACTTACTTTGAACATTTTTCTGTCCAACTTCAAGAGAGAAGAAACCATCGAACGTTAATTAGAGCGTTAAAATATATGTAACTTTACGACGATCTTTTGAATAACTAGTCGTTCTTCAGAATGTGTTGTTGAAACAAAGACAATATAATTTGATAATGAAAAACATTTCAGCAAAGACAACTTTATGTAACTTGAGTATTGAATGAGCTTTATTCAGTTAACAGTTGAAAAGAACTCTTTTGGTAGAAGATTTTCATATCTTAGGCTAGGATATCGATGCTTGCATATTCCAGTCTAGATTGATTTCTATCCGACTTGATTTAAATAACCTGCAATTATTTAAATTCTCTTGGATGTAATATTTTATTGTACTGCGATAATATTATAATGATATATATATATATTTTTTTTGATAGACAAGTGAGGAGAGTCAGTTTGTATTAGCCTACTTTCGATTTTTGCAAAAAATGAAAGTAGACTTATGAGATCAACACAGGGCGAAAAATTGTGTGTCTGTCTGTGTGTGTGTGTGAGGCTGTGTGTCTGTGAGTGTGTGTACTCTGAATGTCTGTCCCCCCTATCAATTCGAACACGGTGAAACTGAATTGAACGAGATTTGGTACAGAGGTAGCACGAGCAAAGGGCACCTCAGTGTCATGTTTTATATCGACGCCATCTTGACGGAAACGTAATGGCGGCCACCCAAATGTTCAAAGCTTAAATCAAATTACGACTAACCTATTCATCCGATCTCTACCAAATTTTGCAACAACATACCTTTATGTGAGAAGCGTTCTTTGACCAAGCTACAAGGTCGTCAGCCCGATACTTTGCGGATGGCGGTCATGTTTGTGTGCAAATCGATTACCCCTATCAATTCAAACACCGTGAAACCGAATTGAACAATATTTGGTACAGAGGTAGCACTAGCAAAGGGCACCTCAGTGTAGTGTTTTATATCGCCGCCATCTTGACGAAAACGTAATGGCAGCCACCCAAATGTTAAAAGTTTAATTCAAATTACGACCAGCCTAATCATCTGATCTCAACTAAGTTTTGCAACGTTATACCATTATGTATGAAGAATCATTTGACCATACTACAAGGTCATCAGACCAATAATTTACGGATAGCGGCCATGTATGTGTGCAAATAGATTCCCCCTAACTATTCAAACACGGTAAAACCGAATTGAACGAAATTTGGTGCTGAGGTAGCACTTGCAAAGGTCACCTCAGTGTCATGTTTTATATCGCCGCCATATTGACAAAAACGTAATGGCGGCCACCCAAATGTTAAAAGATTAAATCAAATTACGACCAACTTATAATAATCTGATCTCTACCAAATTTTGCAACAACATACCTTGTGTGAGAAGCATATTTTTACCAAACTACAAGATCATCAGCCTACTTGTTTGCAGATGGCGGCCATGTATGTGTGAAAATCGATTCCCCTATCTATTCAAACACGGTGAAACCGAATTTAACGAAATTTGGTACAGAGGTAGCACTAGCAAAGGGCTCCTCAGTGTCAAGTTTTATATCACCGCCATCTTGACGGAAACGTAATGGCGGCCACCCAAATGTTAAAAGCTTAAATCAAATTACGACCAACCTAATCATCTGATCTCTACTACTTTTTGCAAAAACATTTCTTTATGTGGTAGGCATTATTTGACCAAACTACAAGATCAGCAGCTCAATAGTTTGCACATAGTGGCCATGTATGTGTGCAAATTGATTCCCCCTATCAATTCAAACACGGTGAAACCGAATTGAACGAAATTTGGTACAGAGATAGCACTCGCAAAAGGCAACTCAGTATCATGTTTTATACCGTCGCCAACTTGACGGAAACGTAATGGCGGCCACCCAAATGTTAAAAGTTTAAATCAAATTACGACCAACCGAATCATCTGATCACTACCATGTTTTGCAACAACCTTTTTGTGGGAAGCATCGTTTGACAGAACTACAAGGTCATCAACCTAATAGTTTGCAGATAGCGGCCATGTATGTGTGCAAATCGATTCACCGTATCAATTCAAACACGGTGAAATCGAATTGAATGAAATATTGTACAGAGGTAGCACTATCAAAGGACACCTAATATTCATGTTTAATATCCGTATAACACGTTGTATTTCAACAAGCTACTACAAGCAACATTCAATTGTCTACTCCTTGAAAAGGACGAAGAGTTATGACAATACCCATGCATTTAGGAGAAAGTAGGCTATATGTTCTTTACTGAACATCTTGTTTTTATTAATCATGTTTGTGACTGGCCGATTTTTATTTCATATCGTTTTGTTAAAGATACTCATGGTGGTTAAATTTATGCAACAGTTTGAATACGTTTTGATAATGTAGAGTTTTCGAGAGGAACGATGGGATGTATAAATTATAGCTCAATGGACGTGTGAAAGTCACTGATTGATAGTGCCCTTGTTGAAGGATGTTTTCCCACGAGATTGTCTATAACAAATTAATCATTGGTGATTTTGTTTAAACAACGGAAGTTTTTCCATATATGATGTAATACATATGAGGTTGTGTGCTTGGAGCGAGGTTTTTCCCGCAAGTTTAGTGATGTTATTCCCCATCTAGAGTGTATCCATGTAAATTTACTGTTTTATTTAACAGAGGGTGTGAGTTGAATAATTTTTCGACTACAGATCAACATTAGTGTCACAGATATTCCCTATTAAAATTTGTTTAACACGATTGTGTAACTACATGCAAATAACCTTAATTGGTCGGTTGTAGTTGAACTAATTTTGTAACTATAACCCGACTTACCGTGTGTGTAATGTATAAAAATTATTATAAAAGAAATAGAATTTCTACATTCTAATGTAAATTCGATTGTCGATTGACGACATTCTCAAAGACTCTAAATATATTTAGGGATCACATAAATAAACACTTCAGTGTAGTGTTTAGCGTTTTGTCCATATTAGGCAACGCTGTATATAATCATATAACTATGTAAAATAAATCTGTATTTAATATAATAATATAATAATGTTCATTAGGGTCATATAATAATTTGTTAAAATTAAAATTTTGTGAATGAATGACGAGTAAATGATGAAATTTTTTGTAAGAGTGAATCAGGAACTGCATTGGTTCGAAACAATGTAGGGTGTGTCTGGAAGAGTGTATAAAATATTTCATGATATTCTGTAGATTAGGTTCAGAGTTACCAGCATTTGTTTAGTGGCAAAGATCTAGAGTATTCGAGACTGCTTCTCGCATGTCGCTAGTGACCGGCCGCATTTAACAGTGGGGGAGGCAAGGTGTGTGTGTCTCATTCATAGTCCAGATGTTCTGATAAGGACTTGTGTATTGAGATCAACGACTCTGTGGCCTTGCGTATATGTGTCATTGGAATGAGGAAGTTACCTCAAGATGCACAGCGATACAGCTGAGTGCTACTATACGCTTCCAGGTTTTTGTTAATTTAAAATGATGTTTTGACTAGCTTACAGTAGTCCGATTAAGCTCATAATTTTGAGTAATTGTCTTACAGTCCAGTGGTGGCTGAGGAGAATTTGTGATGGGTTCACAAGATTCTAATTTGTTTTAGTGGATAATTTCATTTATATTTATGTGAAATAAAATTTTACCGTTCAGTTTTCATAGTCTTTGACGTGTGGGTTCATTTTAAATATCATGTATACGAGATATTGTGCGGACACACTTATTTTAGAGATAGGGTGCTACCCATAAACCCCGAGAACGGTAAACAAGGTTAGTGTTATTCCCCGTGTAGTTTGGTGTGTTCCACAATTTTTTTGTAAACTGCTGTGCTATGATCCCGATTGTGTTTGTCAGAGCCATTTCAAATGATGTAGTAGAGCCGGAGCATATTGAGGTTGGCAATCCGATTAAGGGGACGGATTTCTGACAAACGGCTTTCCGAATTATCGGGTACAGTACAATACGAATTTATCAACAAAGGTTTGGTGATTTTTAGTCGGTCAACACAAATGTATCCAAAAGAGTTGTGTATCCAAAAGAGTTGGATTATATCCTAATCCTGAAAGAAATTACATGAGATTAATACATACACTAGGATGACCAGTTTCGATCGTCAAGCGACCATCATCAGATCCATTACACTTAGGCTATAAAATCTATGTTTGACAATACGGGTGTAAATATTTACAATATGTACACTTTAAAAGTTGCAGTAGATATATGATGTTTCATTGGTGAAATGCTACAATGGTGATAGAGCTCCGGAATTTGTCTGTTTGTAGTGAATGGTCAATTTTGATAATACTGTATAGTATAGGCTACTTATCTGATTGGATGTTTTCCGCACTAACAACAGCAAGCAGTTTCTACTTCACTCGTGCAGTAGTAACAGGTCACTCAGGATTAGGGTATAACACAACTCTTTTGGGTACATTCGTGTTGACCGACTGAAAAGCACCAAACCTTTGTTTATTAAGGCAACACTGCAAAATGGCTTCAAATCCCATAATAAATTTATCACTTCGCACAAAATTCATTATGCTAAGAAGAGCAATCCGAGGTATTCCTGATAGCTTGTGAAGAAGAGGAAAAACGTGATGGATCCGCTGTAACGGCCAGTACAAACGAGATATTTGGAAACAGTGCTATTTGAATTATTAGGCAAATTCATATGTAGGGATAATTCCACAGTTTAATTTAACTCAGTAATTCGGAAATATCTGAAATTATGTCCTCCAGTTACCGTAATTAGAAAATAGGCGAACTGGAGTTTTATAGTACAGTCGATACATGGTGATGCCACTATTTTTACCTGTTTTTAAGAACTGAACATTATGACAATGAATCACAAAAGAAGAAACGCGAACTTCCTTGGACAAAAACGTTGAACTAAAAACAAAACATTCCTCCCAATCTTGCCCTAAAGTAGCCAACGGTTTCAGAGCAGTCGACTAATGAATTTCACGAAGCAGGTAAGAAATGAAACGAAAATGGCGGGGGGTTAATGAAATGAAAATTTTAACATGGCCTCACCTCTGGAATAATTCCTGCGGGTGCCCATGATATACACCGCAATGATTTTCTAGTTAGTGACAATATAAAAATAGCTTAGTACAGTTCAGTAGTGTCGAACTTAAGTACGTAAAGGGAAAACGCAATGAGCATCTACGGCTAGACCAAACTGTTGACGTTGAACGTTGAACGCTTAGCAACATGTGTCTCCGCAAATCCTTACCAGTCTGGCAGATGATCTACACTGCCTTGTATACACGCTAAATAATACAGTGAACTTTGGATGTTTCCCCTGTGCCAAACAGTGAACTCATTGTGTTCCGTCATTATTCATACTTTTGTGATTCTTACTGCTTGCAAGTTATTTTTAATTATGATGTGTATAATAAAGTGTTGTGAGTAACTTGCCAATTATGTACTTATATTGCGAGATGGTGTGCCGCGATAATTCCGTAAGAGGGAGATGGTGCTTTCCTACCAACGTTACTTTACTAAATCAACTATTTCCAGCGTACAACTATTCCAAACGGTAACTGCGAATGTTTAATAGGTTAGATGGTAGCATATTATCGTGTCCTTTGTGTGTGGTAATCTCCATAATTATGTTCAGATATTCACACGCCGACTTCTTTGCATATTTCAATCAACTAATTCGGTGTGATGTTTTACCCGAGATTTTAGACAATTCCACGAGAGGTCTTAATTGAATTGTATCTCTATGGCGTTGGTTCTATTATTTCAGGCAACTATTCTCATTCCGATTGTGTACACAAATACTCTGCATGTGCTGGGACAGCACTTCAGTAACCGGGTACTTTCTTCTCTCCTACGTCAGAATCTGTTTGTTTTTATGCTAATAATATTAATCTATAATTACTGAACTTAAATACAAATCGTGATAAATCGCCAAAAGTTTCTTATTCAAGCACAGAAACCGTGAGACTATTTGTAGCTGCTCCTTGGGTGAAGACGAAGAAACCAAGAATTCGAGGCCAGCCCTATATAGATAAATTAGTTCAGGTAAGTCTAAATTATCGATGCATATTTCTAGCTGCTCCTTGGGTGAAGACGAAGAAACCAAGAATTCGAGGCCAGCCCTATATAGATAAATTAGTTCAGGTAAGTCTAAATTATCGATGCATATTTCTTCGGAACTTAGTCTCGTCTTGTGATATTTTTTATGCTCTTAGGCGAGTAAAAGTAATACTTTACACGAACTGTGACAAGCCCGATGACATTATCTTAGCTATTGGTAGGGCAACCATTGCCGCCATGTTTTTTCTACATTAAGGTCTGAGGATTGTAGTTGGTCTTGTATGTACCAAGACCGACTACAGGAATATCTCAGACCGTAACATCAAAACAAAGATGGTGGCAATCGTAGGGGAACAGATGTTGAGACTGGCGGGCATGGCGCCATCGAAATAGCGGCAAATTCGAAGACAAGCATTCGCATAATTGATTAAATTCCACCAGAAATTACAGGATTCTATGTAATAAGGCACAAACTCAATATGAAACCCTGACGTACTTCCTTACAAGCAACGCAAACCGACAGTAGCTAAAAATACAGACACAAATGAAGCAAAGATAAGACAAATACAGTATTTAAAAAATGCAAATACTGGTAAATGGAGCTACAAGAATGCAAATAGAAATTGCTGTTGTTGTTGTTGCTTATATTAGGGGCTAAGACTTCGTGGTCTAAATAACTTATCCCCATGTATTTGTGTGTGGAATGTGTGTGATAACCTGTGTTATTGTAATGGCTGAACTAGTGTGCTTGAACAGTGGGGATTGTTTGGGAAGGAGAAGGCCATGGCCTTAAGTTAGGAACCATTCTGGCATTTGCCTGGAGTAGGAGTGGGAAAACCACGGAAAAAAACTTACAGGATTTGAATTGGAAGCAGCCGTATTCTCACATTTGGTACTGTACCAGTATTTTCTGTATCAATAGATTACATGTATTTATAAGAAGCGATTATTTCACTTTAATGGGGAGATTTCAACTTCCAGTTGTGAATTATAGCAAGCAAGACGCGAGCTTAGGGGAATCGCTTAGGCAATCCTGGTTTGCAGAAGCAGTGACGTTCTAGTCCGTCCACGGTGACTCAGCTCACATATGTTTTCGAAGGACGAACTTGTACACAAGATGGCTGCGGTACAACCGCGACATGAAATCAACAGATATTGATATTTACAGATATCACAGAGAGGATCTACAACATGGGATCATAATGAATTAAAATAAGGAGTATTCTGAAGACATTTACGGAGATATATATGCATTTATTTTTATTTATTTTATTTAGTCAATTTACCCTCTAGGTTGGTGTTCCCTCAGCGAGGGAACTCACCACTACCGCCTCTATGGGCAGTGTCCTGGAGCTTGGAACATCTGGTCGGGATGGATACAACTGGGGAGGTGTGATCAGCACTGCGCCCAGGCGGCCTCACCTGCAAAGCGAACAGGGGCCTCATGAGGGAGGGGAAGGAATGGAAGATAGGGATGGATAGGCTAGGAAGAGGGAAGGAGGCGGCCGTGGCCTTACAGTAGGTACCATCCCGGCATTTGCCCAAAGACGAAGTGGGAAACCACGGAAAACCACTTCGAGGATGGCTGAGGTGGGAATCGAACCCCCTCTACTCATTTGGGCCACCCGAGACTGAGTAGACCCCGTTCCAGTCCTCATACCACTTTTCAAATTTCGTGGCAGAGCCGGGAATTGAACCCAGGACCTCCGGGACGGCAGCTAACCATGCTGACCGCTACGCTACGGAGGCGACATTATATGCATTTATAACAGTTAATATTTGTTTAACGCATCAACGGCATGCAGCTTCGATTTTTATCTATCGGAAAGCGGTGCATCATGGGAAGAATCCAGCACAGCTGTCCTGAGCACTGCATTAGGACACTCACTCACGTCTTGAAACTGTTCGCATAACAAGTCTCAAATATATATATATTGAAATAGTGCTCTTTATAAGTACGACACGGGAGCGGTGTTTTCACTGCATACAAGCAGACACAACCGCGAGAACACGGGTCGGTCGCGTAACCCGGTGTTGGCGTGTTATGGAATATAACAGAGTCGCGAAAGAACTTTGTGCTGTTGATAAACTTTTAGTAAGCTGGTTACTATAACAAGTGGACTCACATTATCAACGAGTTCTCTACAAAGTATACTACCATATCATACGTTACTGAGTTGAGAGGAATTTCCAACCAGTCATATTTACGTGTAGTAATGAGTTGCTAAACATTCAGAAGGAATGCAACACATTAGTAGAATTGAGAACCTAAGTGTAACCGATGCTTGAACATGGAATACATAAGCAGACGTCTATATAAATAGAGACTGAAGGATTCTCTAGAAATGATACTGAGATTACTTCTACTACATAATGAATCTACAAAGAAGAGTGGAGGTGTCTACAATCTCTTCGCTTCAGGCCCATCCAGGCATGTACGTGAGATAGGACTTGCATCGCGAACAGGTGTTCGGACAGGAGAGGAGCCGGGTTCGATCGCCAAGCTCCAGACCAGGCTTCAACCTCTCGACACCCAGGATGATGGTTCGATCCCAGGAAAAATGTGTGTTCTTACACGCATTTATCTGCTTCAAGACATCATAAGGTAGCTGCGCGATTTCTTTATTATTGTACCCATCTCATATGGAAATGCTCAATCACGTGCTGGCTAGCTGTGCGGTTCGGGGCATGATACGTCCACCCACAACGTGATTTCACATTGGATATGATAGCACTTATTTTAGAATCTGCAAGACTACATTGAAAACAAACATGTTATAAAAGACATGAGTTTATTTTATAAAAACTCCCAGGAATATTACAAGTACTTTACAAACATTTACATTTTTGTAAAATTCCAATTATCAAATACAGAATAAATTCATAAAAATGTATATTATCGCGTTACCTTGCTCAGGTATCTCTTTATCATTGAGTATTCATTTACATTTCTCTCCGCAACATTTTATTTATTGAGACATAGAGCATGCCTCTCACTTTATATCATTTTTATCTAAGGCTTTGCAGACAATTAACTGTATTATTAATATCCCTTCTGGGCTTTATTCATACTTTATTTACTTCAAATCTCTTTATAATCATTCATTTAAGTTCTGTTACTTTATTCAGTAAGCCTTATTTTTCACAACAATTTAACACTTTGAAAATAAATACATGCCCATCCTTGAATTCACGTCCCGTCACAAATCATTTCCATGCAGTAGGGTGGTTTATTAGTGATGTATCATATTCTATTACTTTACCATTTCAGTTACTTTTACAAATTCAAATTTGAGTTAACCCGTTTATATTTCACTCATATCTTTAAGATAGGAATCGAATATTTAATGATCACTTATCTTTGACTACTATGGTCAAATATTGTCCGATTTTTACAAATTTAACGTGGGGATGATTTTCAAAAACCCACTAATTCAATTATTTCATTCACAATTACATAGCACCTCATATTTAAAAATTTGCATGTTCCGCGATAACGCCTAGTATCCATTCAGCACCCTAATCTTTTGTATACAAAGCTCTATTGTATTCTCCCCTCTTGTTTAGGAGCGGTCGGCCAGTGGCTCGAACCCCTCGTTTAACGTTATTTATTAACGTCTTCGCGATTCATTCACAGACTTTAATTTTCAACGGTTTCGTTTCCCTTTAAAACAAAAGCTTATGAGGATCCAAGCTACCACATTACTTCATTAACTATCCCTTATTTATTCATATTCATTTCACTTTCATTGTGACACGTGCCATAGTTTGAGAACATAACTCATTACCTTTCATTCCACATTATTTATTTGGTCGGTTTATCATAGCATCGTTGGCATAGTACAGGCCATGTAATCTGGGCTCAGGTACACCTCTGTGGACCTCCGGTTGAATCACATATCGTAGGAGCTCTAGTATTTTCCATATACATATTTAGCAATTTCCCGGCGGGACTTAGATTGCAACAACAATACCCTTAACTCGAATCCTTGTTCGATTAAGTGTGTCGAACCCTCGCACAACAAAATCGACGACTTTCCGTCAATTATACCTTTTATCTCCAAACCTACGCACGTCACAGGATATATTCATTTCACTTGCTAGCACTTAACTCATTTATTCTTTATAGGCCTTTTTCGGCAACACAACTTCTAAATACCTTGGATCGTCATAGCGTCTTTCACAACTTTGCTCGCATTAGCATTTTACTTTATCGTAGCTCCATAGCTCATAACTTCACAATTCATTTTTCTGGTGTTCGATAACACCGATTATTTTAGCGCATTATTCGTATTACTTGTTGGATAGCGTTATTTTATCATCATATTAAGGTATCCCAATGATCCTTCAATTTTTTCAATTATTTCAATTATTTTATTTACTTACTTCGTTCAACTCGAGTTTATTATTATTATTATTTTTGATCTACATTCATTAATTCATTATTACTTTGCGGAATGCAATTATTTATTTGAACATTAACATTTCGGAGTTTAAAACTCAACATTTCTTATTTTGGAGTGTAAAAACACAATATTTATTATTATTATTATTATTATTATTATTATTATTATTATTATTATTATTATTATTATTATTATTATTACTTTAACGGTGCTTGTTTTATTTACATCACTTTCATTTATTTGGCATATATTTTATTTGCCATTTGCGTTATTGCATTCGATTCCTCCTTTTAGACCATTAATTCATTGTTATTTAACCAGGTTTACGGGCTTTCAACATTATTATTATTATTATCATTTTTGCACATTTATCATTATATTTTAACATTTCTGCAAACCGTCTTGGCGGTTGCCTTCTGACACCTTATTATTATTTGATTACCCATCGTGCATACATTTCATACATAAATTCACTGAAGTAGCATATGATACAATCACTTTGATATTATAAACATTTTGACTCACCCATATTTCAGCTCATGACGTGATTTCTGGATGATTTCACCCATATAATTCCTTCAGCACTTCATTTTTCTATTATAATAGACCCTTTTAAACACTTGGTCATTATATTTACACACGGCAATATCTCGATACATTTTCTCAATTTCACTCTTTAACACTTATAAAAAATAAAAAATAAACACTTAATTACTACAGACCAATTCTCAGCGTACAATCTGGTGGAAAACAGCATGGATGGTTTCTCCCTGTACCGCTTTGAACGTGTGATCCTATCTTCCTCCCCTTCGGTAAGTCTCTTCCTAGTACTCCCGATCTCGTAATTGTCTCCTTTCGGACCTCCTTCTATGATAGCTTTCTCTCTACTTCTTAAAGCTCTATCCGTCCTTCTGCTATCGCTCTTTACGTTTGCGTCACAATTACCTATCGCAATTTTATAGTTCCTCTTCCTTCTACCGTGATCTTACCTGAAGATCGTATTAAATGTTCTGACTGTTGAACCTACGTCCTCCGACGTTTTACTTGGATAATTGTTCTTTACTTTAACTGTCTTTTTCTGCGCGCTATAGTTTCTCTTTCTACTGTCAATGTTCGGAGTTCCTAACCCCTATATTGTCCTTACTTTTTCGCACTTCGTCCGTAAATGTTCTTAAGACACTTTCGCATCTTCTGCCTTTCTTACGTTAGTGCGTGGTTTGGTTTCGAACCAATACTATTTCGCTGTCTATCGCACTTTATACTGGTCTTGTCTCTTGCGAGACTCGAACTATAGTGTTTCTGATTACAGTGCTTATGATTTTCTTGCGGACTTGCGCGCTTCGTTCCCGAGGCTAGACCTAACTTGTTCGTACTGATTAATATTTAAATAACATGCCTATACAGAGGCTGTTAAAACTGGCTAACTTGCGTAGCGCACTCGAACTCTGGTCTCTGACAATTTTCGTAGAACCTGCCTCTAGCAAAGTTTCTCTCTCGACTGATGATTACGACATGCCCTCCGGCATGGCTTCTCGTTCGACTGCCTGATAACTGAACGATGACTGAACTTTAACTGAACGATGACTGCCTGTAACTGAACCTTCTTCGCTCGACTGCTCCCTATTTATTCGTTTCTGTCTAGAAATTAGTTCTCTACAAATTTGGGAGATGAATTTCTGATTCCCTGGTCTAATCTTCTTCATAATTTAATCTAAAGTGTGTTTTATAAATATATTTTGATTGCCGGCTCGCGGAATGAAAATCCTTCGCTAGTTTATTTTTAATTAATTTAATTAGTTATTATCCCCCCTGCAGGGCCAGCCTAAACACCCTTTTCGTCCTCAGATAGCCTTCCGCTTGACTTATTATGGCATTTTCTCTTAGCTTGCAGTCTTTCAAGTGCCTTCTTCAGGCCTGCCAACTTACTGATTTTTCTCGTTCCCATTCCTTGTCTCACTTTAGATTTAACAATTCTGGTGGGTTTATTTTGTTAAGTTGAATGTGGTAAAGCCCCTCTCTCTTTGCGTGTGAAAACTGATGACTTACAAATTCCTGGATTAAGTCTTTTAAGAGCCTCTCGAGAAATAGTTCCCTTTCAGCTGTCCACCTGAAAAGTCATAATTTTGGTGAAGTCGCTGGCACATCGGAATTTCGAGTGGTATTTATGGCCTCCCGACTTTGGCTCTCGCTAAAGTTTTAATAGTTTCCTTAATGGTTCTTTGCTTTTAAACTGTCACATTTAATGGTGTTTATGTGCCTGACCTGACCAGCTGCCTCCACTTGAGCTGCCCCTACGATCGCTCTACAGTGGGCTTACTCTTATATTCTCTGTAATCTTTATAAAGTCTTATAATATTTCTCTATAAAGGATCAGGGGTTCGATCTTGTGCCAATCCCACATGGGCACAGTATGAATCATGATATATCTGTAGATTCCCCTTTTCACCATATTTCTTTAGTATGTTGAAAGTGGACTTGAAGATTAAACTTGACGCTTCTGTCATTTTTGTCTGATAGTCTATTTTAGGTTTTGATTCGACTACGAATGAACCTACGGAGTCAATTTTTGTGTAGTCACTTTAGTTATTTTAGTTTTGCAGCATTGATATTAATTTTTTGAAATTAAAATACGAGCATTATAATTAGTTGAGAAGAAATATTAATCTAGAAGAAGCATTTTAGGAAGAAGACTACGATATCTTTGTATAAGAATATGTATTAGGAAGAAGAAGATTTACTACGATATTATGAACATTTTACAACATTTATTCTGTTACTTCGTGGATTACAGAACAGAATTATTTCGTCATTTTATACAGTACTAGCAGTACTGCTCGGCTTCCTCCGGTGGATTTATTTGTTTTATGAATGATAATTAATACTACTACAGAACTGGCACATGATACTTAAACTAACAGAAAAGAAATATTTTTAAATATAACTTTTTGTGGTGGCGGTGGTGGTTGTAGTGGGGGTGATAAGTAGTACAGTATAATGGACATAACATTCAGGTCATTTTCCCGTTATGATAATAATGAATAGGGGAATGGCTGTTTACTAACTACAGCACTGACACATGTAAATTACAAACAAATTTTAAAATATGTTTAGAAAGAGGAGTAAGTGAAAAAAGACACTGCCTAGGGCCTATATCTCATTGGCTGTTGGAAATGTAGAGACCAATAGTGTCGTCTTTTGTCGCATAGCGCCGTAGGAAAATAATCAGAACACTTTGGAAAACTTCGGCTGACCCGAGCTCCTGAGGTAGAATAGTATCATCATAGCACTCAACGATAAAGTTCGGAATAAATGAAGATAAATTTGCAGCTGATAACCTCAATGTACTGCACCAACACCATTGCACTTATACAGAGGCATAATACAGTATGTTCATGATGATAACTGTTTTAAGGGGCCTAAGAAATCTTTTTGCACTAATCCACGTGACTGCAATTTATAAGCAACACAAGATTTAACTATTCTCGCAATTCTGCTCCAGAACACTGGTAGGGGCAATGTGATGCAGCCCGAATTGCCAGTCAGCAATGGACTTATTAAAATACTCTTATAGTTTCACTACTACGGACATGAATGGTTCAAGGGCCTTAATACGCGGTTTTCAAGTTCAGTTTGTTTGTTATTCTAAATATAGGGAATGGAGAGCGTTGTCCAAAATATCAAGTGGACAGTGTTACCAGCAGGGTTTCAAAGTGTAAGTAAAATTTGGCGCAATTAGGAGGAACGGTGTGGATTTGTGATAAAGGGCCTAAATGCAGGGAATTGAGTGGTCTGTCCGAAATTTATAGTGGACAGTGTCACCCGCAGGGTTCCAAAGTGTAAGTATACAAAATGTCGCCTCCGTAGCGTAGCGGTCAGCATGGTTAGCTGCCGCCCCGGAGGTCCTGGGTTCGATTCCCGGCTCTGCCACGAAATTTGAAAAGTGGTATGAGGACTGGAATGGGGTCTACTCAGCCTCACGTGGCCCAAATGAGTAGAGCGGGTTCGATTCCCACCTCAGCCATCCTCGAAGTGGTTTTCCGTGGTTTCCCACTTCGTCTTCGGGCAAATACCGAGATGGTTCCTACTGTCAGGTCACAGCCACCTCCTTCCCTCTTCCTTGCCTATCCCTCCCTTCCCTCATGAGGCCCCTGTTCGCTTTGCAGGTGAGGAGCCTGGGCGTGGTCTGGTAACACCTCCCTAGTTGTATCCACTCCGATCAGATGTTCCCAGCTCTAGGACACTGCCCGTAGAGGCGGTAGAGGTGAGTTCCCCCGCTGAGTCCGCGGAAGCCACCAACCTGGAGGGTAAATTCGATTATTTTTTTAAAGTATACAAAATGTGGTTCAGATCGATGAAACGGTGTAGAATTATGCCAAAGGACCCAAATGCAGGGAATGGAGTGGTCTGTCCGAAATTTCATGCAGACAGTGTTACTCGCAGGGTTTCAAAGGGAAAGTATACAAATTTTGGTTCAGATTAGTGAAATGGTGTAGATTTGTGCCAAGGACCTAAATGCAGGGAATGGAGTGGTCTGTCATAAATTTCATGTAAACAGTGTTACTCGCAGGGTTCCAAAGTGTTAGTATACAAATTTTGGTTCAGATCGGTGAAACGGTGTAGATTTGTGCCAAAGGGCATTAATGCAGGGAATGGAGTGGTCTGTCCGAAATTGTATGTAAACAGTGTTACTCGCAGGGTTTCAAAGGGTAAGTATACAAATTTTGGTTCAGATTAGTGAAATGGTGTGGATTTGTGCCAAAGGGCCTAAATGCAGGGAATGGACTGGTCTGTCATAAATGTCATGTAGACAGTGTTACTCGCAGGGTTCCAAAGGGTAAGTATACAAATGTTGGTTCAGATTTGTGAAACGGTATAGATTTGTGCCAAAGGGCCTAAATGCAGAAAATGGACTGGTCTGTCATAAATTTCATGTAGACAGTGTTACTCGCAGGGTTCCAAAGGGTAAGTGTATAAATTTTGGTTCAGATCGGTTGAACGGTGTGGATTTGTGACAGAGGGCCTAAATGCAGGGAATGGAGTGGTCTGTCCGAAATTTAACATAGCCTAAACTATTCCTCTTGAATCTGGCTATCATATACAAAAATAATTTTTCGAATCCGACTGGCAGTTCCAGAGATTTGCGCGTTTAAAGACACAAACACACAAACTCTTCAGCTTTATTATATTACTATAGATTGCATTTCGAATGGCTTTATTAATCTACGTGAAGCTAGATACTTGCATTGAAATCTAGTAACATTTTTAAAGTGGATCTTTGCAACATTTTTGGATTAGGAAATTATAGCCATTTTTCGAGTAAAGTTAATTGAGTAGAGATTTTTTGTTGTTTCGTATTGAATGAACCAATACAGGTATTAATGAAGTTGAAGTAGCCTACATTTCGATATCGGTGGATATCCGGAAATAGTATAAAGTTTGTAGAAGGAATCTCGAGTTTGGAGAGATTGCCATTTACTGTATGTAATGAAATTTTGTGGATTACGCGAGCTGATAAGCAGTCGCTGAATTATGTAATAATGAGTATTATTCGTGAATAGAGCACGATCATTGAAGTCACAATGCTGGAATTTAAATATTACCCAGCATTTAAATGTTTATTAAAGGGAAATTTATTTATCTTGAATTAGATTGTGTGAAACAATGATTGGAAATAGTATAATAATGTAATTAAATGAAGCTACGACTGAAATTTACTTGAGAGACACTACGTTTGATGAACTTTGTTGATTGCCAAATAAGACAGATTATGATTTGAGAAAATGTTAAAAGGATAATGTCAATGGATAATGAGAATCATAGCGAGATTCGATGAGAAGATACTACTGTGAAAAAATCCACAGCCTGCTTCCAGTCTCCGACCGGGTCAGGAATGGAGTGAATGAAGCCCCCATCTAGCGGCGAGGATATGGACTGTGCCGGCTGCCGAGGCCTGACGCACTCCTCTGGGGCAATGATTAAATGAATGACAGATGAAATGAAATGATAGTGGAGAGTGTTGCTGGAATGAAATTTTGACAGGGAAAACCGGAGTACCCGGAGAAAAACCTGTCTGCCTCCGTTTTGTCCAGCAGAGATCGCACATGGAGTGACCGGGATTTGAACCACGGACCCAGCGGTGAGAGGCCGGCGTGCTGCCGCCTAAGCCACGGAGGCTTCGAGAAGATACTACTGTAAATTATTGTATATAGTTCGTGTTTATTTTTTTAGGGTATTTGTGTATATTTATTATGCGATATTCTAAAATCGTATATCGGTATTTCTATGAATAGGAACATTGCATATGGATTCAATAACATGATAATATATATTCGTCAGAGATAAGACGAAACATTTATATTTTGTCATGCAGATTGTAGACTTTGATCTACAACATACTTCGTTTTCAGTCAATATACCGAGTCATACATTTTAAATATTCAGTGATTTAGTGATTTATATTAGGAACAGCATGTTTTAGGAGAACCAGTGGGGCAATATTTCCAACGTCAGCCAGATGCCAGAGATTATTTTTAGAGTTTTTCGAGTTCACTTTGAGCTAGTTTTTCATTTGTTCTTTTACCACTGGTGCTTTCCTAACGCATTCTATTTTCTTGATGTGTCCTTATCCCAGGTTGATCCATGTTGGTAGAATTTTTGGGGGTTTATTTCAGCCGGATACTTTCAGATTCTACGAGCCAGCTGTTCCATCGGATTTCAACAGGTATACGGGTACAGTACCATCCCAGCATTTGCCTGCAGTAGAGGTGGGAAACCACAGAAATCCACTTCCAGGATGGCTGAGGTGGGCATCGAACCCTCCTCTACTCAGTTGCCTCATGAGACTGACTGCACCCCGTCCCAGCCCTCACCCTAGAATTAAATTTCTTCGCAATGTGTATGTCAGTCCAATCTACGGCTCAAATGACACAAATCTTCCATTTCTGGAGATCATAACGAGTTTCATTGGTAACTGTCGTACGTCATAGATTGTTGCATGGATGTTGATTCATTTAAGGCCTTTGCCACATCGTGGTCATGTTGTCTCCTTGTGCATAGGTGTGTGTGGACTCTGTCTGATAACCTGTGTCATTGTAATGGCTGTAGCAGTGCGTATATTTGTAATTGAAGCTAGGATTT
Source organism: Meconema thalassinum (assembly GCA_946902985.2). Lineage (NCBI taxonomy): Eukaryota > Metazoa > Arthropoda > Insecta > Orthoptera > Tettigoniidae > Meconema > Meconema thalassinum. The sequence continues at coordinate 1,714,488,838 of OX336388.2, read as the reverse complement.
TGAAGAAAGTGACCGTAGTTTTAAGCTACGAACCATCTCGACATTTGTTAGTTAGTTATTGTTTTAAGGGGCTCTGTCTGCCACAAGTCAGGACAAAGGGTGAGTGATACAGGAGTAGCACCTCTCAAAAAAACCTTGGGCCAGCTGAGCCGGCTGGTAGTACCTTGTAAGGGTCCCTTGCCAGGGTTACGGTGAAGACCTCAACGGCAGCTACACTGGAGAAGGTATTCTTCGCTACAGTGTAGATGGCGGAAGAGGCATCCTAGTGCTCGGGATAATTGAGTAAAAGGTATATGCACAAATTGGGGCATATATCAGATGCAGCGTCTGTTCTCCATGTTAGGAGCGGCTGAAAAGGGCGTCTGTTCTCCATGTTAGGGGCGGCCTTGAAGACAGGCGTAGCGACACGTCGGTTGAGGTATTTTTGTCGTATCCAACATGCAGTTGACTCCTCTTCATTCAGATATAAATGCTAGGGCGTCCTCTCTAAGCGACGCGCACCGTTTTCGCCCGAACGATGTGGAAAATGGACGAGGGCTACCGACGCATCGTCGACGTCGGCTAATGAATCTAGACCAACATAAATCAAATCGTATCAGGCTAGCCACTGTCAACATTGGGACAATGACAGGCCGAAGCCGAGAACTGGCCGCCTCTTTGAAGCACCGGAATGTGGTCATAGCTTGCGTTCAAGAAAGCCAATGGGCAGGTGCAAAATCAAGAGATATCGGAGAAGGCTACAAGCTAATCTATAATGGTAAGAAAAGTGCAAATGGGGTAGGTGTCATTGTAAACCAGTGGATTCGTGACACCGTCTCTGAAGTAGCACGTATCAGCGACCGCCTGATGTCAATACAGATAACCTTGGGGACCAGTTTAATCCGAGTTGTGTCATGCTATGCTCCACAGACTGGTTGCCTTGAAGAAGAGAAAGACAAGTTTTGGAACGATCTAGAGGGACACATTCAAGCTGTTGATGATAGCGAAATTCTTTTCATTGGTGAAGACTTAAATGGACATGTTGGTCATGAAAGAGACTGATTTGAACGAAATCATGGAGGCCATGGTTATGGTTGCCGTAACAATGATGGTATTCGAATCCTAGAATTTGCGGAAGCGTGGGATTTGTCTGTAACTAACACCGTTTTTTTTATAAAGCGGGATTCACACCTTATCACCTACTATAGTGGAAGTCATACATCCCAAATTGACTACTGGATGACACGACGAAGAGACCTCGCAATGATCAAGGATACAAAAGTGATCCCATATGACAGCGTTGCTCCTCAACACCGAATACTTGTACTAGATGCCGCAGTCCATATAGATTATGTATCTGTGAGGCCAAGCACGAATATTGAACGTATTAAATGCTGGAGACTATTAGAACATCAAGCTACCATCAAAGAAGCATTGATACCATCGATTTCAAATTCTACAACGTCATCAGTAGAAGATGGCTGGAACACACTGTCCGAATCCATCAAGATATATGCCACATCCACTCTAGGTGTCACCAAACCACATCGACGCCTTATTGACAAGCAGACCTGGTGGTGGAATGATGATGCGGAGCAGGTAACCAGGGAGAAGAAAGCTGCTTACAAGACGTGGCGCCAGACACGCAGCTTGGAGGAATTAGATAGGTACCGGGCTCTCGAGTCCAGTGCAAAACGAGCTGTAGCAACTGCAAAAGCAGCACATTACAAAACCATCTACGATGAGCTGGATAAGCCTGGTAGCACAAATAAAATCTACAAACTTGCCCGTGCTCGCGAGCGTGCCTCACACGATCTCGGTCATGTTATCAACATCAAAGACAGGAATGGGCTCCTCCTACAAAAGAGACATGACATACTACGTCGCTGGAAGGAGTATTTTGAGGATATATGCAATTCGGAGTTCCCTCATCCGCCTCTACCGACAGCTGACCCTATCCACGGCCCTGTGCCCATTATCACTAATGAAGAAGTGTCCACTGCCATCAACAAAATGAAGTCGGGGAAAGCGCCAGGTGCAGATGATATACCAGCCGAAGTATGGAATCTCCTGGAGGAACAAGGTGTAGTATAGCTTACTGACTTCTTCAACAAAATTATTATGGAAGACACAGTACCAGAGGCCTGGATAACCAGTATCACAATTCCTATTTGGAAAGGAAAAGTACCGAAAGACAACAAGCTCAGTGCGGTGCGCAGCAGGAATGTCCGATGCCTTCCAAATCACTGTTGGTGTCCATCAAGGATCAGCCTTGTCCCCCTTGCTCTTCATACTCTGCATGAACGCCATCACAAATGACATCCAAACCAGGCATCCATGGACAGTATTATATGCGGATGATGTCATGTTGGCTAACGAGACCCGTGTGCGCCTCGAACAGCAAGTACAAGAGTGGAAGATGCGTCTCGAAGAATTTGGGATGAAATTGAATCTGAAGAAGACGGAATACCTGGAATGCGGTGACCAAACTGATGGCACGATCACTGTTGGTGAGGTACAACTTAATAAAGTGACCCAATTCAAATACGTAGGGTCATGCATCACCTCAGACTGCAGCACGATTCCTTATGTCAAAACAAGAGTCACTGCCGCATGGATGAAATGGCGCCAATTTACTGGAGTCCTATTCGATAAGAAAATTCCATTGCATTTATATCTAAAGTATATCGCACAGTGATTCGACCGGTGGCACTTTATGGATCTGAATGCTGGCCTACAACATCGAAGCACGAACAGGCGCTTCATGTAATGGAAATGAAGATGTTGCAATGGTCCAATGGTTTGACTCGACTGGACCATATTAGGAATGATGCCGTGCGGAAGGATTTCAAGGTTGCCCCAATCACAGAGAAAATGCGTGAATCACGTCTACGGTGGTATGGACATATGCTTCGTAGTAGTGAAACCTCAGTTGCTAAGACTGCCCTTCAACTAAATGTGGAGGGTCGTCGACCTCGAGGGCGACCTCAAACACGCTGGTTGGATAGGGTGAGAGATGACATGCGGCTCTCTAAACTCCGCCCCCGGGACGCTATGGATCGATTGAAGTGGAGGAAACATTGCAGGAAGGCAGACCCCACATAAGTGGGAGAATGCAAAGAAGATGATGAGAAGTGGGAAAACACGGAAAACCACTTCAATGACAGCTGTGGTGGGACTCGAACCGTCTCTTGTCAGTTTAGCTTCACGAGACTGGGCATACCCCGTTCCAATCTTCAGACCAGAATTAAATTTCTTGGCAGAGCCAGAAATCGAACCCAGGACCTTTGGATCCACAGTCTCAATGCTATCCCCGAGACTACATAATGAGGAGGTTGTTACAATATAATAACCCCTGGCACTACAGCCCATTAAGGGCCTAGGCTTATCAAGCGACCGCTGCCCAGCCAATTGTCTTGCAAATATTGGGGTGATACGTGATCAGCGCAGCGGGTCCCCTCGGCCGTTAATCTTGGTTTTAGTGATCGGGGGCTGCCTCACTGTCTGACAGCTACTCATATTGTCCTCACGAGGCTGAGTGCACCCCGTTCCAGCCCTCACGTCAGTTTCTAAAATCCCTGACGTAGCAGGGAATCGAACCTGGGCCCCCCTACACCACGGGGCCGGCTAGGAGGCTGTTACAACCTTATCATAATGGCAGAGTTTGCATTTTGCCATTAAGAATGATATTTGAGAGAACCCTATACCATCCTGTTAGAAACACATGGGTAATCTGTTCATCACATTTCTTTGCTTTGACTGATAGGCTCTTGAGAATAGCCAATATTAAAAGTTCTAGCGAAGACTGGATTTGATTTACATGGAAACTTATTTTTCATTATAGCATTGTCACAATAAAAACACAACACTTTCCTTAAAATATCTACCAACATTTGCATGATCTCAAAAGTACCGGTAGGTATAGGTTATTTTTGTTTGAAATATGACTCACCAAATCGTTTTGCTTGGTCCATGTCACTGCAGTATCCATTTAAACTTCTCCACATGCACATAGAGATTCTTATAGAATGCACTTATGTCGAAAGAAATAGACACTTGGAGAAAGATCTTCCCTAACTATATATGTATGTTCAAACTATCAAAAACACACCGACTTTGGCGCCTAATCTTCAAATGGTACCTTTACCGGTATTTAATACTTATTCGCAATGTACTACACTATCTAAGGTACACTATTAACATTATAAACAGTACGAGATCACTTGAGTCATAATATTTATCCGAATTTCAGCTAGGAGACGCACTCGCAACGAACGTCAACAAACAGCCGTTAATTCAAAACCTTCCCCTATGATGACCACCATCTTTCTTGAATCGATTGTCGTATTACGGTCTGATATATTGTAGTCGGTCTTGTATCAAGACCAACTACAATACTCAGACCTTAATGCAGGTATCGAAAGTGTGAAAATGGCATATGCGGAAGCCCGAGATATTGTTTGTTTACATTCGTTGCTGGGATACAATATTAGCTTTGATTAGCTTCGTTTGGTGAAAGTTGGGATAAACTATTGCTCATCTGTAATTTTTAGTGTCTTCAGTATGTCTGTTAAATCCAGTTCGCGTTAATGTACTGCAATCGTGTGTAAATATGTGATAATACGCTTATTATGGACTGGTTCGATTGTGTGATGATTGTTCAGTCGACCGATGGCATTGTGTCATTTACTGCAGATGTTGAAGTACGGTACCTAAGACTAAAGCATTAATAGAAGTGTCTCATGAATATACACCGCAATGATTTGCTAGTTAGTGACAATATAATAATAGCTTAGTACACTTCAGTACCGGTAGTGTCGAACTTAAGTACGTAAAGGGAAAACGCAATGAGCATCTACGGCAAGATCAAACCGTTGACGTTATATTGAACGTTAAACTTCATGTGCCTCCGTAAATCCTTACCGGTCTAGCAGATGTTCTACACTGCCTTATATAAACGCCAAATATTATGCCTTGTATACACGCCAAAATATATTACAGTGAACTTCTGTTTTATAGGTTAAGGAAGATGTTCCCCTGTGCCAAACAGTGAACTCATTGTGTTCCATCATTATTCATACTTTTGTGATTCTTACAGCTTGCAAGTTATTTTTATTATGATGTGTGTAATAAAGTGTTGTGAGTAACTTGCCAATTATATACTTATATTGCGAGATGGTGCGCCGCGATAATCCCGTAAGAGGGAGATGGTGCTTTCCTACCTACATTACTTTACTAAATCTACTATTTCCAGCGTACAACTATTCCAAACGGTAACAGCGAATGTTTAATAGGTTAGATGGTAACATATTATCGTGTCCTTTGTGTGTGGTAATCTCCATAATTATGTTCAGATATCCACACAACGACTTCTTTGCATATTTCAATCAACTAATTCCGTGTGATGTTTTAGCCGAGATTTTAGGCAATTCTACTAGAGGTCTTAATTGAATTGTATTTCTATAGCGTTGGTTCGATTATTTCAGGCAACTATTCTCATTCCGATTGTGTACACAAATACTCTGCATGTGCTGGGACAGCACTTCAGTAACCGGGTACTTTGTTCTCTCCTACTTCAGAATCTGTTTGATTTTATGCTAATAATATTAATCTATAATTACTGAACTTAAATGCAAATCGTGATAACTCGCCAAGAAGCTTCTTATTCAACCACAGAAACAGTGAGACGATTGTAGCTGCCCCTTGGGTGAAGACGAAGAAACCTATAATTCGAGGCCAGCACTATATAGATAAATTAATTCAGGTAAGTCTGAATTATTGATGCATATTTCTTCGGAACCTAGTCTCGTTTTGTGATATCTTTTATGCTCTTAGGTGAGTAAAAATAATAATTTACACGAACTGTGACAACCCCGATGACATGATCTTAGCTCTTGGTAGGGCAACTATCGCCGCCATGTTTTTTCTACATTAAGGTCTGAGTATTGTAGTTGGTCTTGCTTGTATGTACCAAGACCAACTACAATACTCAGACCTTAATGCAGGTTCGAAAGTGTGAAAATGGCGTATGCGGAAGCCCGAGATATTGTTTGTTTACATTCGTTGCTGGGATACAATATTAGCTTTGATTAGCTTCGTTTGATGAAAGTTGGGATAAACTATTGCTCATCTGTAATGTGTAGTGTCTTCAGTATGTCTGTTAAGTCCAGTTCGCGTTAATGTACTGCAATCGTGTGTAAATATGTGATAATACGCTTATTGTGGACTGGTTCGATTGTGTGATGATTGTCCAGTCAACCGATGGCATTGTGTCATTTACTGCAGATGTTGAAGTACCTAAGACTAAAGCATTAATAGAAGTGTCTCAAGAATATACACCGCAATGTTTGCTAGTTAGTGACAATATAATAATAGCTTAGTACATTTCAGTAGTGTAAAGGGAAAACGCAATGAGCATCTACGGCAATACCAAACCATTGACGTTATCTTGAACGCTCAGCTTCATGTGCCTCCGTAAATCCTTACCAGGCTAGCAGATGTTCTACACTGCCTTGTATACACGCCAAATATTACCGTGAACTTCTGTTTTATTGGTTAAGGGAGGTGTTTCCCCTGTGCCAAACAGTGAACTCATTGTGTTCCGTCATTATTCATACTTTTGTGATTCTTACAGCTTGCAAGTTATTTTTTATTATGATGTGTGTAATAAAGTGTTGTGAGTAACTTGCCAATTATGTACTTATATTGCGAGATGGTGTGCCGCGATAATTCCGTAAGAGGGAGATGGTGCTTTCCCACCTACATTACTTTACTAAATCTACTATTTCCAGCGTACAACTATTCCAAACGGTAACTGCGAATGTTTAATAGGTTAGATGGTAACATATTATCGTGTCCTTTGTGTGTGGTAATCTCCATAATTATGTTCAGATATCCACACGACGACTTCTTTGCATATTTCAATCAACTAATTCGGTGTGATGTTTTACCCGAGATTTTAGACAATTCCACGAGAGGTCTTAATTGAATTGTATCTCTATAGGTTGGTTCGATTATTTCAGGCAACTATTCTCATTCCGATTGTGTACACAAATACTCTGCATGTGCTGGGACAGCACTTCAGTAACCGGGTATTTTCTTCTACCCTACTTCAGAATCTGTTTGATTTTATGCTAATAATATTAATCTATAACTACTGAACTTAAATACAAATCGTGATAACTCGCCAAAAAGCTTCTATTCAACCACAGAAACAGTTGAGACTATTGTAGCTGCCCCTTGGGTGAAGACAAAGAAACCTATAATTAGAGGCCAGCATTATATAGATAAATTAATTCAGGTAATTGCACTCATTCCAGGTTCCGTATTGACCATGTTAACATGAAGTATAACATAAATTTCTCGCCAAATCAATACTTTTTACTTACATAAAAATTCTACAGGTACATGTTTCGAAAACACATAATGTTTCCTTCCTCAGCCCACTAATTGGTGTAAAACATCAAATTACATCAATAACCTCACTAAATAACAAAAACACAGTTCACATTTATTCTCTTGTTCTTCCTAAAAAAGGAACAAGAAATTTATGTTATACTTCATGTTAATTCAGGTAAGTCTAAATTATTGATGCATATTTCTTAGGAACCTAGTCTCGTCTTGTGATATCTTTTATGCTCTTTGGTGAGTAAAAATAATAATTTACACGAACTGTGACAACCCCGATGACATGATCTTAGCTAATTGGTAGGGCATTCATCACCGCCATGTTTTTTCTACATTAAGGTCTGAGGATTGTAGTTGGTCTTGTATGTACCAAGACCAACTACAATATCTCAGATCGTAACATCAAAACAAAGATGGTGGCAATCGTAGGGGAACAGTTGTTGAGACTGGCGGGCATGGCGCCATCGAAATAGCGGCAAATTCGAAGACAAACATTCGCATAATTTATTAAATTCCACCAGAAATTGCAGGATTTCATGTAATAAGGCGCAAATTCAATATGAAACCCTGACGCCTGACGTACTTTGCTACAAGCAACGCGAACAGACAGTAGCTGGAAAATACAGACATAAATAAAGCAGAGATAAGACAAAATCTTTAAAAAATGCAAATACTTCTAAATGGAGCTAAAAGAATGCAAATAGAAATTATTATTGCTTATATTAGGGGCTACGACATCGTGGTCTTGTAGCCCCATGTATTTGTGTGTGGAATTTGTGTGATAACCTGTGTTATTGTTATGGCTGAACTAGTCATCATCATCATCATCCTTTCGTGTGTTAGTCCTAGAAGAACTGTTACAGTCTACACAAAAGATTTGAATTTTCACGCCATCTTTTCCTGGGGCGACCTAGAGATCTCTTCTCACCGGGGCAGTAGTTGACGGCTGCTTTAGGGATCCTGCTGTTGAGGTGTCTTAGCCAATTTCTTTGGAATTCATGTATGTATTCCAATATAGGTCTGCTGTTAAGACCATTCAGCACTTCTGTGTTTCGTTTGTGATCCCACTTAGTAACTCCTGCTGTTCGTCGCATATATTTCATTTCGGCGGTAGTTATTCGTCTCTCATCGCATTTCCTCAGGGTCCACGCTTCTCTACCATAACAAAGTACTGGTCTTGCTAAGGTTTTGTAAATTCTTGTTCGGGTGTGTTTTTGAACTAATAATGGTCTAAAATCTTTATTGATGATTCCTAAACATCTGTTGAATTAAAAGATTTTCTCAGGTATGTCCATTTCTTCAAGGAAAGACAGTTTGTAACCAAGGTATTTCATATCGTTTACTCTTTCCAAAATGTTATTATCCAAGTTACTTCTTACTGGTTCCGTGCCACAGAATGGCATTATCTTAGTTTTCTCTAGAGATAATTCCATTGAGTAGTTTTCTGAGACTAGTTTCAGGTTATATATTGAACTCTGTAAATCATCTTCTGAGGTGGCAACCAGCACTAAGTCGTCCGCAAATAATATGGCGTCCAGCTGTAGATTTCTGTTAATTCGGATGGAGCCATGTCTTGTTTCTCTAAATTCTCGTATAACAGCATTCATATATATTATGAACAGGAGAGGGGAAAGACCGCAACCTTGTCTCACTCCTGTGTTTATCGATTTCCACTCGGATAATTTATTATTAACCTTTACAGAAATCAAGTTATGTTTGTAAAGGTTACTTATGTTTTGCACCATCTGTTGTGGGGTGTGTTTGTAAATTGGCGATTGTAGTGGGAAGGAGGCGACCATGGCCTTAAGTTAGGAACCATCCTGGCATTTGCCTGGAGTAGAAGTGGGGAAACCAAGGAAAACCATTTCCAGGATGGCTGAGGTGGGAATCGAACCCTCCTCGACTCAGTTGCCTCATGAGGCTGAGTGCACCCCATTCCAGCCCTCACATGAGAAATAAATTTCTTTGAGGTGGTCTAAAATAGAATGGTAGCACTGAATGACAGCAGAACGAGCGATATCAATCTCTATACTGTAGTACATGAATTAGCCAAAACACCTTATCAAACGACGACAAATAAATCAGGGAATGATGTTTTAATAGATTCTTCCTCCTCCGCTGTCTGTGACCCACCCAGCCATCCCAAATACCATTACGACTCACAATTTGGCTCTCGGAGAGGAAGATGCACAATCCAGTCAATTCAAGGTCTTCAAACTGAGATTGCGTCTACCCTGTCAGTACCGAAGGGAAAGTTACATGCCATATTCATTGACTTCTCCAAAGCTTTTGACTCGTTTAGCAGGAAGAAAATATTGGAAAAACTAGACAGACTATTGAGAGGTAACAGCTACACGAAACGTCTTGTCAGTTATCAGTTGGCAGTCAAAGTGAAAGGTCGTGTTTTTTTCGAGCTCTCATGTGTGCTGAAATGGGTTGTTCTCTGGAGTGTTATCGGGCGAGAGTCGGACTGTGGTATGCGAGGGGTAGTCGGGATTTCCGGTGTTTGTGTGTGCGTTCGGGACCTAGCAACTTGTGGTTCATAGCCCTAGTGATAGCTGCATTGCTAGTTATTGGTGGAGTGGAAGTGAATCCAGGGCCTGTTACTCCAAATGTGAATCAGGCAAATGATCCAGTGGCAGCTTTAAAGTGTTCGACGTGCAGTAATATATTGAAGAATGGTGTTGAGTGTGGACTATGTGAGAAATGGTTTCACTTCGGTTGTATTAAGGTCAAGAAGGAGGATTGTGATGTCGGAAATTGGTTTTGTAAAGTATGTGATACGCCGTACTGTTTGAGGGTGCAAATCAAAGCAAGGGATCAAATAATACAGGAACTTATAGCAAAGCTTCGTGAATCAGAAGAAACGGTGAAGGATGTGACTGAACGGCTTTCTACTGGGATCAGTGTGGAAGAGGGCGTGCAGGAGCAAACTGAGGATGACGTTATCATAATGGGTGATTCTATGATACGATGGAGTGCGAATATCTCGAGGAAATCAGGTGCGAAAGTGCGGTGTTATCCGGGGATTAAAATTGACCAGCTTGCCCAAAAAGTGGAAGAAGCTAATGTAGAGGACTGTGACAAAGTTAAAGTGTTGTTGCTCCATGTTGGGACGAACGATTTGAAGAAGAGGGCTACAGCTGATTACATCATGGGGGAGCTCTACGAACTAGGCAGAAAAGCTAAAAGCAAGTTTAGAAATGCAAAAATTATAATGAGTGGCATTGTTCGGCGGGGAGATGTTCCGTTAAGGCGAGTTAAGACTGTAAATGACCGCATGGAATGGGTATGTGCACAACTGGGATTAGTGTACGTACAAGCTGACTGCTGGATTGGTGGCCGTGACTTCGCCCGAGACGGGCTGCATCTAAATCGACGGGGAGCCTACATGACAGGGTCATCGGTTCGTGCCGGCTTTTGTGAGGAGGAGCAGGTCCAGAGGTTGCCAGCCGAAGGGAACAGAAGGAGCTATTTCGAGATATTTGCTGCGGAGGTAAGACTCTAAGATTACTGCAGGTTAATTGTCAGAGTTTAGGAAATAAATTAATTGAATTTTGGAATCTTGTAGAGACGTATTTTCCGGACATTGTCATTGCAACTGAATCTTGGTTATATGAGGACATAAATAGTAGCGAAATAATTCAAGGGAACTACGAAATGTACAGAAGGGATCGGGGGAAGCGAGGTGGTGGGCTATTTATTTGTGTGCGCAAAAATATAGCTAGTTTCTTAAAGTGGGCTGATATGGATCATGAAATGTTATGTGTACAAATTTCGGATAAAGGAAATAAATTCCCTCTTCAGGTGATAGGGGCGTATAGAGCACCGAAAGATAACTTTTCTCTCCTCGAAACACTGTATGATAAAACTTGTACGGGTAATGCTATGAAAAAGAGCATAATAATTGCTGGAGATTTAAACCTCCCCAAAGTAGACTGGTCTGGTGAGTCAGCTAGCTGTGGTCAAGCTCAGAGCACTGCAAATAAATTCTTAAGGGAGGGGGGATTTTCCCAAGTAGTTGACTTCCCAACTAGAGACAATTAATACCTTAGATGTTTATCTCGTAAGGCCTGTAGAGCTGTATATTAACTGTCTGAAAGTACCAGGAATTAGTGATCATTCTGGGGTTGAATTAAATATCAGATATGGTGACATTACAAAATTAGACTCTGATGTAGCAAAAAAGATCATATTCCAGTATCGCAGGGCGGATCAGGGCAAGTTTCAGGGGTATTTGAATGAGCTATTTGTAGGATGGGCATCGGAAGGAAATCACATTAATATCCTGTGGACTAACTTTTTGAAAATTTTAAATAGCGCTGTTGATAAATTTGTCCCATTTAAATTGCTGAAACAAAACCCAGATCCTGAGTATTACACACGAGAAATTAGGAGTCTAAAACGGAAAATTACGAAATTATACAATAAAAGACATGATAGTGACAAGTATATGTTGAAATTTAAGTCCTTATCAAGAGAGCTCGTCTTAAAAAAGAGGGCTGCTCATGACAGTATAAGCAAGGTTTACTTGGTTCGGGAGGTGATGGGTGGAAAAATTTTTACAGTTATGTTAGGAGAAGAAAGGGAAATTCAAATAATTTGTCGATGATAATGTCCGGTGACGGTAAATTAATTACTGAGAAACAGGCCATTGCTAATGAATTAAATGTCTTTTACGGCAGTGTGTTCAATAAATCCAATAGCTGTGTGTTGGACCTTAACGACGAATCAGGGGCTCCCCTGTTCCAAATAAACCAGTCAGCAATTGTAAAACTAATACAAAAACTACGTTTCAATGTATCAAAGGGTCCTGATAATATTGTTAGTGAAGTACTTAAACTAGGAGGTAGGGCCGTGGCACGATACTTGGAGGTGATGTTTAATGTGTCCATAAACAATGCGCAAATCCCAGATGACTGGAAAAGAGCTACGGTAGTGCCAATATTTAAGGGAGGGAGCAGACTTGAATTGGGCAACTACAGGCCGGTTAGCCTTACGTCCATCGTTTGTAAACAGATGGGGCATCTCATTTGCGGCTACTTGAGGGAACAGTGGGAAACATTATCATGGTTTAATGATTGGCAACATGGATTTCGGAAAGGTTACTCATGCGAGAGTCAGATGCTATCACTTTTTCAAGACATTAGCGAATCGTTAGACCATGGAGTTTCAGTCGACGCCGTGGTTATAGATTTTGCGAAGGCATTTGATGTCGTGCCGCATGACATGCTACTCCATAAATTAGCTTCGACGAAGATTGATAGAAGAGTAATTTTATGGATCCAGGAATTTTTGACGGGTCGTTCTCAGAAAGTGAAAGTCGAAGGCATATTCTCGGAAGAAATTACCGTAACGTCGGGTATCCCTCAGGGCAGCGAAATCGGAACTTTGTTATTTTTGGCGTTTATAAATGACTTACCAAATGGGATTCGTAGTGACTGTCGATTGTTTGCGGATGATTGTGTAATATATCGAAAGATACATGACTCACAAGACAATGCAGTGCTTCAAGAGGACCTGAACCTGGTCTATAAGTGGGCGATTGTAAATAAAATGAAAATAAACACAAGAAAATGTAGTCTCTTAAAAATAGGGAAAGGGCGAAGGCAGGATTTTCAATATAACATTGGCTCGGAAATACTTGTAGAAGAAGATTCTTGCAAATATTTGGGCGTTCACGTAAGGAATGATATGAAATGGAGTAGTCATGTAGGAAGTGTAGTTTCAAAAGCTTACAAATCCCTGCACTTTGTAATGAGGGTTTTAAAAGGAAGTAGTACCTCTGCTAAAGAATTAGGCTATTTGTCACTTGTAAGACCTATTCTGGAATATGCCTCGGCGGTTTGGGATCCATATCAAGTAGGGCTCATCAATGAGTTGGAAATGGTACAAAGAAAGGCCGCTAGATTTGTGCTCAGTGACTTTAATCCCAGGAGCAGTGTGAGCCGTATGTTAAAGAAACTTGGGTGGGAATCACTGGAGGCTAGGAGGATGAAATCTAGACTCTGCGCTATGTACAACACGTATACAAATCAACCAGCATGGGGTGAGCTTAGCAAACGATTGGGAAAGCCCACTTACATGGGTAGGTGCGATCATCCTTTCAAAGTTAAGGGCCGACCACAGCGAACAAATTATGGTAAATATTCTTTTGTAAACCGTGCCATTGATAACTGGAACTCTCTACCTGCCTCAGTCTTAGAGCCTTTTCCCAAACATATCGGTGTGTTTAAGAAAAGACTGACTATTTGTGTAAATACTCCAGTTTAATTGTTGTATAATTGTTATTGAATTGTTATGTATAATTATTTATTTGTTATGTATATCCAATTTGCCACCGGGGGACACACCCCCCATTGCAAAAAATGAATGAATGAATGAATGAATGAATGAATGAAAAAAACGTATTTTTGGTTCTAACTATATAGTCATTAACGATGGCATTACAACATCGAGCCCAATAGCTCAGACTACAGGCGTGCTGCAAGGAGACCCATTAAGCCCTCTGTTATTTATCACTGTTACGTACTGCGCAGACGTACCTTACATACATGTGTTCAAACAACACCAATTTAAATATTTGCTCAAATACTTTATGATGATTACCGCAGAAGCTTACGGCTTCCTGCTAGGAAATGTGCAATATCGCATAATTTACAGCCTGTGTAATCCGAAACTCTCAAAACAAATTCCACACTTTCCCTCCAACAATTCAGTTACGTTATCTATAAAATGCTTCATTTATCATCAACTATCCAGTTCATTTCTGTGCTGTATTTGTCAAAATACACACTTTGTACACGCGAGTACAAATTTAATCTACTGACCCGCACAAATCTTACACAAAATACAAAAAGAATAACCACGACGAGTTTCACATATTAAATAGTAGTCGGTTAGAACAATGACAACACTACAGACAACAAGAAAATACTACAAATACAAAATATATACAAGGATTCTTGATAACCAAAGCTAGGCTACATAATGATTAATTCATTGGGTACTCATCCTATCTGCTCCCTCCGTAACTGTCAGGTCACGACCCCTCCATATGCGTTTAGCACGCGGCCATCATCTCAGTAGTCGTTTCCAGTCTTGACCTCCTTCCATCATCAGCGGGTACCACGTTCTCCATCGCTGACGTGCTGCTTCAATGAAATGTCTGTTAGCTTCAAATTAATTCCTCACATTGTTATCCCTTCCTAGATTGCTCGAGTAGATTGCTACATCCATCTACAGTCCTAAGAGCAATACTGAACGTCGACTGGACCTAAATTATAGCAGTGCTCTATCTCACATAAATTCACACGCACACTTACTTAAAATACACACGAGATGAAATAAAATACATCTCCTAACGGCAATGTTTTACTTTCAAAGTCTAAGTCTTTTACTCTCAATGCCTCGAAATTTACTAAGTCCACAGACTTGTCTAAGAACAGACATGGTAACTTCTTCAAAATAATAACGTAGAATAAGCAGAACGAACATGCGTAGAATGAACGATAATGAGCCTCGAGTGAACCCCTCACTCCGTATTTATACATTTTTAGCCAAAACGTAGGGGTGGGACTTGATCAAATATTTATTTTATCAAGCAGTGGTCGTACAGACAAACAACTTATGTCGGCGAACTCGCCTTGATGCGAATCGGACGTCTCTTGCGTGCGGGAATCATTTTGATCGTGGGATAATCAGAATCGAGTTCCCTCCTTAATTTCAGCTGATAGCGTGCCTTCAGAAGAGCACGAAATCTTCAGCGTCAACTTATCTCATTCGTTGGTGCAATTCTCAAACTCGCGCCATTTTTGCAGACTCCTCCCATGTAGGCGTTGACGAAAGTAGTTTCATCTCAAATTTCACTTGCGCTCTCCGTCTTCCGTCTCGCTTACAAAGAACATGCTCTCATGATGACTCACATTGCCTTCGCGCCAAACTGGGTTCTTGAACTCTGAGTAACGGTGTCCAGGCTATTTCTTCCCTTCTTGTTGCATTCCAACTCAACCCTGTCCTATTGTTCTCACAGGATGTCAGGCACCCCTTTCTTGCTACAGGTAGCCTCTTATTTCAACATATTTGCAGAAGTGCCTTCAAATACTCATCTTTCTTCTCCACCACGAACAGAAGATATGACCATTAATATAGTGACTATTATAGTAAGGGTTCAATATGTATGGCCATTGGCTGGAATAAATCTTTATTATATAGGCGAATTTCCAGCTGTGGACGCCATTATTCACATCAACCATCATCAGAACAGTACTGCCACCCCCACCATTACGGTACTATGCCGCACCAACAACCGACCATTCTAACCTTCGTTTTGTTCAATTCAATGGTTACAGCCTAACGCGTCCAGATCAATGGTTTTGTGTCAGCCGTGTCCCGCTAGCTGCGCACGGCCAAAGCCTCAACTACACCCGAACATTCTAACCTTTGATTTGTCCAATCCAATGGATTTGACAATGGTTACAGCCTAACGCATCCAGAACAATGTGTTTTAATAATGGTTACAGCCTTACGCGTCCCGACGACTGTCTTTTTTAACAACAGTGATTTTGTATCCCACTATTCTTATCAACAGTGATTTTGTATCCCACATGTTGGCAACAATGTGTGCGCCTCAGTGTGTGCCTTGTTGACAGTTGATGTAAGCGCTGTCGGATCATGGCAGTCGTTTTTAAAAGAGCAATAAATTAAAAAAACATATTTACGCACAGTACTTTACACTCAGTACACTTTACTTTCTTCCCTAACTTTTCCAGGACGGTCTTGTTGTTATAACTAGCAATACATGCCAGGACCCTTTGCGTCTCGATTGGAACGGCTACACAGTGATACTCATCTACAGCGGACTCCAATATATCTAAATTTTCCTAGCTTTCTTCGTGGCTTAATGTTACCGCCAGGTCACTCAATGCAAATTATCCTACCTTGGCAGACTTAAATTTCAACAAATCAAGAACTTTGAGCTTTCGGTCCAATTCAAGAATTTGCTCCACAGAAATAGTGTACGAGCATCCACTGAGTCTTCTATATGCTACAAATGTTCCCTCTAAGCTATCAGTTTGCAACTTACTTGTTAGTATATAAGACCACCCATATTTACTGAAAATAAATTTGCATAGCCCTACAATTGCAAGAATCGTGTGGTTCAAGGCCGTGTAGGTATCATTTGTTAGCTTTCCTTCAGTCAGTAATGTGTGCCAGATATCGATATAACTCTTCATGGTCTCAAGAAAAATAAGTTTGGTGTCATTTGGGCCTGGATGGACATCCTCATTTCGAATGTATGTTCCATTCATTGGAAATTAATTTCAGAAATTGTATGGAACCCTCAGGTATAGCCACACCCTCTTTCGACAACATTTATAATGCCACTATGTTCTTATCATCAAAAACACTCATAGCTAGAGCAACATTCTGTCTTTCAATGTTTGAAGGATACATGGATTTCCTAGACAGATTTATAGCTAGTTTTAATAACATTCTTTTTTAAGAATGAAATAAATCTCGCAAGTCTGAAAATTTAGCCTCAACGGTAGTGTAGTGGCCCTCCCCCGCCCTCCAAATAGGAGCACGACGTATATAGTTGAAATTGCAGCTCTGACGGCCATCTTTCTCACTGAGTCAATAATTTAGTACTATTTGGTACTATTTTGCCCAAACCAATGGTTTTGACGATGGTTACAACCTAACACGCTCAGACCAATGGTTTTAACAATGGTTACAACCTAACCCGCCCAAACCAATCGTTTTGACAATGGTTACAACCTAACCCGCCCAGACCAATGGTAGAGCGTGCCCCACTAGCTGCCCGTGGCCAAAGGCCACACCTACCCCCGACCTTCTAACCTTCGTTTTGTCCAATCCAATGGTTCTTTACAATGATTACAACCTAACCCGCCCAGACCAATGGTTTTGTGTGAACCGAGCCCCGCTAGCTGCCCGAAATTTAGGTAGATTTCATTAGAAAGCTAACTATTGCAATATGACCCATGTTTCGACTTCCGGAAAATTTCGACATATCTTCGCGTTTCACATCCCCCAGACCCCAAAACCACCGTCAGTTCAAAAGTTTATATATAATTTATGTATATATATATATATATATGTATATCAGTTTCTTGTGGACACGATAACTGCCGTAATTTTGCACCAATCACTTTGAATGTTTTACCGAATATGTATACCTATAAAATTTCGGTCGAGTTCGTTAATGGACAAAATCGGTCAAAGGGGGTGAAAATGGGAGGCTTTTTTCGAAAAAGTTAAGTATCGCTATAACTCTCTTAATATCTGAAATATTGAATCCATTCAAAGTTCATACTATGTGTCGGATAAGACCCTATAATTTATGTTTGGAAAGTTTTTTGATAGCACCAACCATTGACCAAAGGGGTGGGAAAAAGTGGGTTTTTCGGGAAACATTAATCATATCTCTGTTAATAGGCACAATATCAAAACCGTACAAAATGGACAATATTCCTCCAATAATTACCTAAAACTTTTGTCTGAAAGAATTTTTGATATGAACCACCATTACGCCACGGGGGGAGCAAAATGATTTAAATTATAAGAAAATGCCAAGTGCCAAGAGAGGTTGCCATGACAACTTTACTTTTAATTGATAAGGGATGAGCCATCAGCAGTTGCTATGACAACGCCACTGCACGAGATCACATTCAGTTTTCATATGTCTGTGGGAAGCGACTTCGGTATCGGAACTGGTAGCATGCTGAACTTCTATGCCCAAGGTCGCGGGTTCAAACCCGGCTGAAGTCGTCGGATTTACTAAGAGCGCTAAAAACCTGAGTTTGCTTTCCTTCGGAGGGGAAGTTCCAACGTTCGTTGCAAGTTGCTGATTGAGGTGGCATCTAGTAGCCAAGTTCACAGCTAGGTGTCGTTGACGGTAGTATTTTAGGTAGATTTCATTAGAAAGCTAACTATTGCAATGGGTACCATGTTTCGATTTCCGGAAAATTTCGACATATCTTCGCGTTTCACATCCCCCAGACCCCAAAACCACCGTCAGTTCAAAAGTTTATATATCATTTATGTAATATATGTATATATGTATATCAGTTTCTTGTGGACACGATAACTGCCGTAATGTTGCACCAATCACTTTGAATTTTTTACCGAATATGTATACCCATAAAATCTCGGTCGAGTTCGTTACTGGGCTAAATCGGTCGAAGGGGATGAAAATGGGGGACTCTTTTCGAAAAAACTAAATATTGCTAAAACTCTCTTAATATGTGAAATATCGAATCCGTTCAAAGTTCATACTATGTGTCGGATAAAGCTCAAAAATTTATGTTTGAAACGTTTTTTGATAGCACCAACCATTGACCAAAGGGGTGGGAAAAAGTGGGTTTTTCGGGAAACATTAATCATATCTCTCTTAATAGGCACAATATCAAAACCGTACAAAATGGACAATATTCCCCTAATAATTACCTAAAACTTTTGTCTGAAAGAATTTTTGATATGAGCCACCATTACGCCAAGGGATGAGAAAAATGATTTCGGAATTGTAAGAAAATGCCAAGAGCTATCAGTGGTTGCCATGGCAACACTACTAAATTGATGAGGGATGAGCCATCAGACGTTGCCATGACAACGCACTTGCGCCAGATCAGATTCAGATTTCCATCTGACTAAGTGTGATGCGGCTTCGGTGACGTAACTGGTAGCATGCTGAACTTCTATGCCCAAGGTCTTGAGTTCAAAGCCGGCCAAAGTCGTCGGATTTTCTAAGAGCGCTAAAAATCCCTCAGTATGCTTTCCTTTGGAGGGGAAGTTCCAACGTTCGTTGCGAGTTGCTGATTGCGGTGGCATCTAGTAGCCAAGTTCACAGCTAGGTGTCGTTGACGGTAGTATCTGGTAGCAACATTAGGAACTACTGCTTGAAATTGAGCGTCTGCATTCCTTACCTGAATTACAGACTAATACAGCTATCACAATTCACACCGTTTATCAGACAGATTCTAAACTCACCCAAAGTACACGGGGTTACATGACCACGTTGTCGCAGCCCCTAAACTGAGGAACTAACCAACATCTCTGCGGGAGATATAAATTTGCGTGAAGAAGTAACAGACCGTTACATAGTTACACATCAGTGTCGAAACCTTGCATAAGGACAGTGTGACCACAAGTATAACAAGAAGTTCCGTGAAGAACTATACAGCCTACTTTTCATGCCAATGATTATTCTACAGAATATGAACCTATCTAGAATAATGACGAAATTAAGTTGCTAATATCGAAATTTCCAATTAGTTCGAAATACTGTATACCTGGCATAATGTATCCTAATAGAGCACTACAGTTGGCAGCCCTGATGACTGAATATAT
The DNA here is from genome assembly GCA_946902985.2 of Meconema thalassinum. Taxonomy (NCBI): domain Eukaryota; kingdom Metazoa; phylum Arthropoda; class Insecta; order Orthoptera; family Tettigoniidae; genus Meconema; species Meconema thalassinum. The sequence goes on along the minus strand of OX336388.2, from coordinate 1,714,469,083 downwards.
TCTTAGTTCCGTCTCTTACGGTACTAAATACAAAATTTGGTTGAAGTCCACTGGATAGGATGGACGTTACATGCAGTTAAACATTGGATCTAACAGCGCGCGTAAAATCATGTTGGCAACAATGTCATGCATGTATTGGTCAGAAATAATCTGAAATAATATGATCTATTGTTGTGCTAATTTTGAATGAAATCCATTAGTTAGTATAGAAGTTACATGCATTTTAAAATTGGACCTATCAGCAGGCTTAGAATCATGTTGGCAGCACTGAAGTATATTAGTTACTCCAAATTCGTCTAGAATGCCAGGTACTATACGTGTGCAAAGTTTAGAGCTATTGGCTTGCATACTTTCTGATATATTGATATTAGGGTAACAAAAATAGGGACAGCACATGTTAACAGTTGGCAGCCCTGGTTGCTCCTTAGAATACGCATAGTCATATCTGTTATGGTACACATAGTACATACGAAATTTGGTTGAAATCCAAATGAAAGTATGGAAGTTACATGTATTTAAAGTTGGACCTGTCAGCTGGCTTAGAATCATGTTGGTAGCACTGACGTATATAAGTTACTCCAAATTAATATAGAATGTCATGTACTATACGTCTGCACAGTTTAAAGCTGTCGGCTTGCATACTTTCTGATATATTGGTATTTGGATAAAATAAATTAGGAGCATTTATTAACAGTTGGCAGCCCTGGTAGGACTTAAGAATACGCTCAGTCATATCTGGTTATGTACACATACAACATACGAAATTTGGTTGAATTCCACTTGATAGTGTAGAAGTTATATGCATTTAAAAATTGGACCTATCAGGAGGCTTATAATCATTTTGGCAACACTGCCATGTTTGGCCTCCTGGAAATTAAACTGAAATATTATGATCTGTACGTGTGCCAATTTTGAAATAGCTCCCATTCATACTTTCCAAGATATCCAACATGGAGCTCAAATTTCAATTGCGATTTTTTAGCAGTTGGTAGCACTGACATCATTTTCAAATATGGCCGTGAGATATTCAGGTATAGATCTTTACTCCTACCAAATTTTGTTTCGATTGCTGCAGCCGTTTAGGAGTTGATGGGGGGGACACACACACAGCCAGACAGACAGACAGACAGAAGGACAGACAGACAGACGACACACATTTGCCCGATCTCATAAGTCTACTTTTTCCTCATTTTTGAAAAATGTGAAAAGTAGGCTAAAAATGGACTCCAAATGACAAGAAGGTTACCGTCATCATAAGACAATAGAATGTTTAAAATATGCATAAAATGACGAAAAAACAAATTAATTAATCTCCGATTATAAAATACTTTCACGCAATAAATGTGGTCTGATCCTTCTACGAAAACCTGCATATTCTGCCTATTTTCGCCTATCCCCAAGTTTGTCCAGTGAAATCTACCTCCGCCTTCCGGCGTGCCGAGAGGACTTTTTGTATACGACATGGTGGCAATGTGTCACATGGTGTATGACGTACTGTCCGACGTCAATGTAAAATGGCGGGCCTAGTGAAATGAACACGATCAAAAATGCTTTATTTACGTTAAAGAAAACAATTATTTCCGGTGCAGTCGGGGCAATTGAAATTAAAATCAACTTGTAATGACTCCCAGAAAGGTATGTAAATCATAAATGATATATTTTCAATAATCTACCTTGTGAAAAGTTACGAACAGGGAGGATCCACTACTTGCAAGTTTTAATGGATCAGCTGGGTTAGGGACAGAAGTTTTTAAGACACCATCACTCAACATCTCAAACATTTTCTTGTTTGTTCGATAGTTATCTGACCCCAACCAAACTATGTCATTGTGGAAGTTCATTCAAGAGTTTGGGGATGTTTACTGTTAACTTCAGCAGTGTTGCAGCACTCATATTTTTCACTGGAAAGACCTATAACATCCTTATGTTGTGAGTGTAAAGATGAAAACATAAACACCTGTATAGTAGTTGCCGCCTCTGATTCTGATCCACTTTCAGCCATTCCTATGATTTTTCCAGCTTTGTACGATAGCTTGGCATTAACATGTATTTCATCCATTACAAATGTTACAACCTTATCATCATCGTTGAGGAGTTTAGATTTTTCCAATAAGAATGATGTTTGAGAAGGCCCTATACCACATCCTTTTTGGACCTATTCTACAAAGAAACTGTCGAAGATATGCATGATGAGCTAGTGTGATCATGTTGGTTTTCTCATTGACTGATAGGCCCCTGGATAAGAATAGGAAATTGTGGCAGCCCATATCAATAGCTCGGGCGAATACTGAATCTGAGTTGCAATGGACAATTCCAATTGCTCTAAAGTAAATTTAATTTTCCTAGCTCTTATTATATCAATGTCACAATCAAGAGACATGTCTTCCCTTAAAAAATCCACGAGCATATGACTTCCGTCAGAAGTAGAAACATGTTCGTCATTATAATTGGAAAGATGACTCGCCAGTTTGGACCACCCGTCGCATTTTAAATCACTGCTTCCATCAAACTGCAGTATCCATTTAAATTTCTCCACAGGCACACAGAGATTCTTATAGAATACATTTACACTTCAAGAACTTGACACTTTAAAACTAAAATTAAAACTGCCATCATCTACTTTAACAAACAGGACACAATCATTTTGCAAACGCTCTTCCTGATTTTTCCTGTCTTTGGGAAATGCAGTTGTGTGGTAGAACGGTTGATTTGGGAAAATTGTCGGAATGGCATCAGTGGTTAGTTTGGGAATTTTCCTGGGGACACGAATGGGTTCACCATTTTACTGGAAATAGATCTTCCCTAACCACAAATTTAGGTTCGAAATGTTAACACATACAACTGTTTGCGCTTTAACTTCGAAATTATCCCGGTGAATATTTCTTATCCACTACTCCTTCAAAGATTTGTCTTTAGGAAATTTAAAATTTGAAGTATCTGCAGCAGTATAATTAGATTCACAGCCGGTTACACAACAAGAGCGACTCATGTTTTGAAATATCACAATACTTCTCACATTACGTATTGCCGGATTTTATAATTATTCAGAGTGTACTACACTACGTAATGTAACGTGTTTTTCGAGGGGTTTTATGCAACTGGCATAAGTCAGTAGGAAGCCATTCTATATTTATTTACGCGGCAAATTGTTCAGCCAAGAGAATTTTTCATGTTAATTTATTATTATTATTATTATTAATTTATTATAATTATTATTTAGGTATTTTCGGAGCATTTTATAAAAATTATTAGCATTCAGATAGGTTTTCTATGTCTTAGAAAACGCTATCCAGCAAATTATTACGAACGACGATATCATAGAAAATTATCTGATTACGGAATTTTACGGAGTTTTCGTCAGTTAGGGTATATCGAGAGACGTGACTCACTGGGATTTCAAGTACACGCTTAATCTTGTCGAGAAGCATGACGCAATCTTGGGTCGTAAGGTCTAGAAAAGACGAATTGTTGGAACGGAACCCTCCCGCCGAGTGTAATGACCCGGAGGAGGAGAAGATCGCGTGGTGGGTCAGCCAATCAGGGGAGACGACGTAAGCTAGTTGGGACTGAAGAGTGGGGAGCCGGCGTGTGGTTATATCGTTCGACGCGCCGTGAAACAAGGACTATCTGTGAAATACTTGACGAGTATGGATGCGAGTTCGTGTCGCTCCGATGTTCAGTGGAGTTAGCGACGAACTTTTGTAAAACTTGGTTGTACGAGTGTTTGGGTCCGAGGTACGGACCATAGAATTATCTAAGTTACCAGAATATCATCAAATTCCGACGGAGATGACGACGTCCAGGAGACTGTGGGAAGCTCACAGCATCAGCAAGTACGAGGGAAATGCCTTGGCAATTTCCAATGGTAAGCGCAAATGACGCAGAAATACGCAATCTCTCATTTTTCTTTGTTTTACATTTCATATTTCAGTAACTTCATAGCTTGGAAATAAGAGTAAAATCAATTTATCAGACTCCGTTTTCACGTAATTTTCTATCGGTAATATTCAAATCACAACGCTCCAATTTAAATTTTGTACTTATTATTATTATTAATTTTGCTATACTTGTTTTATATAATAAATTCATTTCTTTTACAATGCAATCTTTGCTTTCAGTAGGTAGCATTAGATATAGACCAATTCCTTCTCCTGATACAATTGTTTGTTGGGTTAATGATCAAATCATACCACGATCTGAGTGAATAGAGTCTTGAATGTGTTCTGCCAGAGCTAGACGTTGTTTAATACAAATTTAGATTTCAACATTGCATTGAGGTCTTGGCGCCCATTAAAACGACATAGCTTAGGCAAAGGTAAACAGTTACATTTCTCACCCAACAGTTAGGAGCTAGCAAAACGTTTCATTTGTCGCCGACAACTTGGGGCTGAAAACCTAATAACATTTGTGGAAGGAGAAGGGTATATATTTCTGTGCCTGTATTTTGGGGGTTATTTGTCTGTATCAGTGTATATCATTATGGGGGATGAGAAAGAAAGACAGATGAGGTTACGTAGTGGTCATCAACGGGAGAGTGATGATACGAGCAGTATGTCGAGTGATGGTAGTACCGGGGTAGCGGAGGTAAATCCCGATACTGAAACAGGGAGTGTAGGCGGCCAACCAGAATTAAAAACTTTACTTCTCGAGTTTATGTATCAGAACAAAGTTAGTAGTGATGCCTTAAATGCAAAGTTAGAACAGAATAACGCTAAACTAGAACAAAACAGTAGGGAAAATAAAGAGAGTAATAGGAAATTGAGCGATAGTTTAAACGCCAGATTAGAACAAAACAGTAAGGAAAATAGAGAGAGTACTGAAACTTTAAACGCTAAATTAGAACAAAACAGTAGGGAAAATAAAGAAAGTACAGAAGCTTTAAATGCAAAATTAGAACAGAATAATGCAAAATTAGATAAGAACAACAAGGAAATTAGTGTGAAAATGGAGCAGATTAGAGGAGAAATCAGAGGAGTAATGGAAGAGAAGGTTAAAGAGATCATTGCAGATGTAGACAAGAAATTAGGAAAAGTACAGGAGGAGTTAGAAATTAGAATCAGTACACAGGCTGAAAATTTAAAAGAACTAGTGCAACTGGAAACACAGCAGGTCAAAAAGCAATTGGGGGGAGAAATTGACAAAATTCAGGTAGCAACTAAAGAGGTTAAGGAACAGCTGGGGGGTAGAATTGAGAAAGTCCACTCGCAAATAGTTGCAGAAGTAAATGATTTAAGAGAGAGTAATAGAGAGAGCATTAGCAAGATTGAGGAGAAACAAGCAAAGCTATATGATAAAGTAGAAGAATCAGAAGGAAACATTAAATTAACAGTAAACAGTATTGAGAGGAAGGCTGAGGAGAAAATCGCAGAATTAGAATTAAAATTAAAAGCTAGGATCAGGCAAGAAAATAGTCAGAATAGGCCAGTTTTTGTGAATAGCACACACAGGGAGGTAGAACTGGGTAAGTTCAGCAATCGACAGGGGTGCCCAATGGAGTTCATGAACACTATAGAAAATAAATTCGGGGAGAGGTTGGAAAATGGTAGCATTGAGTGGTGCCAGGTAGTTGAAATTTTAGAACAAGTATTTGTGGGGGAAACGAGGAATTGGTTTGCTGTCTACAGAGACAAGTTTACTGATATTAATGATTTTAAAATGAAATCCTGTGAAAAGTTCTGGAATGAGGTTATTCAGTCGCAGCATCGTGAGGGAGTAGTGTGTGGTAAATATAACCCTAAAGGAAGCTCCACCATGACCGAATACTTTTTAGGGCAGGTATTAGTGTGTAAATATCTGGATGGCTTGAAGGAGGAAAGTGATGTGGTAAGGTTGCTACTTAGGCACTTTCCCTATAGGATCAAGGAGGCTGCTTGTATCCAGAATGTAAAGACAATATCACAAGTAGAAAATTTGTTAAGCACATTTGATGCACTAGGGAGAGGGGGTTATGAGGACAATTTCAATCGGAACCAGGGTAATAATAATAATAGACCTAATGAAGCCAGGCATCAAGAAGTTCAAGGGAACGGTGGCGAAGGGGCCAACGCTCAAAATAGAAATAATAATAATCAGCTATATCAGAACAGAGGAAATGGCTATGGTAATCAGTATCAAGGGAGGAACAATGATTTCAGGGGAAATCAAGGGAGGAACAATGATTACAGGGGAAATCAAGGGAGAAATTATAATGACAATAATTACAACCAGAATAGGGGTCAAGGAAGAGGACAGCCTAGTGGTAGTAATATACAGCCAAACAATGACAACACAGCCCAGAACAACCAGACCAGTTTAGTAGTTAGTAGTACTACGGCCAGCTGTAGCGGTTCTTTAAACGCGAACCAGGCTGCGAAGTAAGGTCAGAATCTCAGTCTGTAGCATGCCCTGTCCATACAATTATACAGGAACCCTATGACCTAAATGTAAGAAATGAATTATTACATGAACTAAATGATGAAGGTATTATTCAGGAAGTGGTTAGTAAGAGCCCCATAGTTAAATTTAACGTGTCCGAGGCGTACACAGATGTTTTAATTGATAGTGGTTGTATGAAGAGTTGCATAAGTAGTGCATTTTATGATAAAATGAAAGGAACTGGAGTAAATTTTGAGGAGATGCCAATTAAAAGCACTTTTGTTATCACAGCTGTTGGGAAGAGGTCTAAAGTAATTTCTAAGCAAGTTTTAGTAGACATTAAAATTAATAATCATGTAGAGAAGCAGATTTGCCTTGTAATTCCAAATTTAGTATTCAGTGTTATCTTGGGTTCAGAGTGGCTAAGTAGAGTGTCTGGTAACTTATGTTATGATGTAGGGAGTTTGAAATTTAAATGGGGAGATTCTGAAGTAGAAGTAGCGTTCAATGACCATATTCAGAGTAGTAGTATTGTAGGTGTGATTTGTACTTTAAATGAGATATCGCCAGCCGTAGAGCGGGGTTCTCCATGTTTTGTGGGCAGTGTGATTACGAACGGAAGTCTAGAGGACTCGTTACGTGAAGCTGCATTTCAGGGAAATATAGAGGATGAACAGTGTGTTCGGCTCTATGATGTGTTATGGTGTAATAGGAGAGTTTTTGAGGATCGCATTGGTATGGCCAATTGCTATACACATTCATTGAACGTTATTGATAGGTCAGTATTCACAGGACATAGATATCCTGTACCTTTCGCTTATCAAAGTGCAGTTGAGGCACAAATTAACCAGATGCTTGAAGATGGGATTATTGAGCACTCGAACAGTCCATATGTTAATTCTTTGATCACGGTACCCAAGACCGACGGCACTGTTCGTATTTGTTTAGACGCTCGTTTGGTTAACAGTAGAATTAGTTCAGATCAGCTGAAATCTATGTCAATAGAGGAATTAATGCAAACATTTGAGGGGAAGAAGTATTTCACTTGTGTAGATTTGAGTTCCAGTTTTTGGCAAGTGCCACTTATGTACGAAGATAGACCATTTACAGCTTTTAGTCATAAATATAACCTTTATCAATTTTGTAGAACACCTTATGGGTTAAAGAGTAGTTCAGCAGCTTTAATTAGGGCTTTAAACATCGCATTAGGGGATGACACAGGAGAGTTTGTAACCATTTACATAGATGATATGGTAATTAGTTCACGCAGTTTTGAGGAGCATCTACGTCATTTAAATATAGTTTTTCAGAAGTTAGATCAGGCAGGGTTCACTTTGAAGCTGTCTAAGTCGTCATTCTGTCAGTCAGAAGTGACATTTTTAGGTCATAGAGTGTCGAGTAGAGGTTTAACACCAGAAGAAAGTAGGGTTAATAAGATACTTAACGCAGAGGTGCCACAGAATGTTAAACAGTTAAAAACTTACCTGGGAATTTGCAACTTTTTCAGGAGGTTCGTTCTTAAATACTCAGGGTTGGTAGAACCATTCAGGGAATTGCTTAAAAGTGGGACTCGGTGGAGATGGGAGTCTAAGCATGATCAGGCTTTTAGAGCGCTGAAGGAAGGTTTTGGGAAAGCTGTAGTGCTGAAATATCCGTTAAAAGATAAGGAATATGTGGTTATGACAGATGCTTCACATATAGGCATTGCTGGAGTATTATGTCAGAAAGATGATGAGGGTAATCTGTGCATTGTATCTTTAGCCTCGCGAGGACTGACAGCAGCGGAGAAAAGATACACGATTACTGAGTTAGAGCTTTTAGGTATTGTTTTCAGTTTAGGGAAATTTAGAATGTATTTAGTAGGGGGGAAATTTGAGATCCACACAGATCACCATGCATTACTGTATATGAGGACTTGTAAACTCAGTTCTAACAGAGTTAGTAGGTGGATTCTTGCTCTGCAGGAATACGAATTCACAGTAAAATATATTAAAGGTAAAGATAACATTCTTGCAGACATGCTATCGAGGGACACTAATTTATGTAGGGATTATCCTGTGGTTAAAGCAGAGGATGGTATTTTAATATGTGCATGTGTGGACAGTAGCAACAGGGCATCGTTACAGACACTGAGAAATATGCTAGTGGAGCAACGTGATGACGTTAAGTTAAAGGAGCCACTGGCTAGGTTGGAAATAGGTGAAGAAGAGTATGTGAAAGTAGGACGGTTCACGTACAAGATGCAGGATGGGCTTCTTGCAAGGAAATGTAGGAATAATCGGTGGGCAATATGTGTTCCTGCCACTTTGCGGGAGGAGCTAATTTGGTTCATTCATAGGGAATTAGGACACTTTGGTGCTGCCAAGGTCTTCTATGAAATTGGTCGTGACTTTATTTGGAGTAAAATGGGAAGGGACGTTAGGAGGATTTTAGCTAAGTGTGACACCTGTCAAAGGAGTAAATATCCAGTTAAATATTTAGTGGGGGAGAGATCTGCAGTTCTCACCAGTAGTCCCGGTGAACTACTGTGTGTGGATTTATTTGGCCCGATCGTTAAAGGACAGTACGGCTACGAGTACATTTTTATAGTTATTGACGCTTTTAGTAAGTATGTCAAGCTATATCCGCTAAGGAAAGCCACGGGACTAGCGTGTAGCCGTCTGATCATTAATAAGTATGTACCTGAGTTTGGCATTCCTCTCAGGATACTATCTGACAGTGGACCACAGTTTACTGCAAAGAAATGGAGAACCAGTATGCAGGAAGCTGGTATAACACACGTTCATTCCTCTGTAAGGTACCCTCAGGGTAATTCTGCAGAGCGTCCATTAAGGGAAGTGGCTCGTCTTTTTCGGACTCTAGTGCATGACAAGCATGCGGCCTGGGTTGGACATCTTCCCAAGGTCGAGACTTGGCTGAATTCTGTCCAGCATGAGAGCACGAAATTGACGCCATACGAAGTTCACTTCGGAAAAAGACCACAAAATGAACTAGCGAGGGTGTTGGGATTAAATGAGGGTAAGCAACCGGGGATGGATTACATTGTCCAGTTGGCGAAACAGAATTTATCTAAGTCAGCACAAAAGAGAATTCGCCAACAAAAAGAAACTAAATTTGACCTATTCGAGCCGGGAGACAGAGTCTTACTTAGAGTGCCGAAACAGTCAAATAAGCTAGAGAAAGTCATGTCCAAGTTCTTTTATCTCTACGAGGGCCCATTTATAGTTTCCAAACGTATTGGCAAAACAGCATATGTGCTGGAGAATAGTGAGGGAAACAGATTATACGGGACGTATAATATACATAGTCTACGAAAATATGTGTCATAAAGTGAGTGTGTTTAGCTGGCGAGCCAGCCTATCAAATGAGTAAGTGTGATATTTGGTGCGTGGAAGGATCTGGTCTTAAGGCAGGCGTATCAGAAGTCACACAGGGGGGTAGTATGTAAGTAAATGAGAGTTTTTAAGGTACAGGGAAATATGACGGGATTGTCGGATGCTGTTGAGCACTAAATTGTCTCGATGCACCAAGGCCATTTTGGCAGCGCTGATGGGTTCCCATTTATCTCCAAGAGATGGGGGAGCGCTTGAATAGGGCTTGTTAGCTTAAGGCGTCCACGAGATAAAAGATGGGCCATCAGAATGCGAGACAGTCCTTCATGAAACTCATACATATCAGCACACGTGATTTCTGTTTACGGCCTCGCCATGTAAGATTTGTAAGTGTGTAATTTAAGATAATTTGTACAATGGTATTATTTGTGTGAGGAGAAATGGTCTGTGTTGAGAACTAGTAGTAAGTAGAATATGGTTAACGGGAACTTAACAAGACAGGGCGATTACGGCACAGAAATATTTGGTGTTATATGTAATGCGCATTTACTGTTTTTTTTTCAGAAGTCAATATTAATTTAATCTACTTTAAAGAGAGATTAAGTATTATGGTCACGAGGCGCTGCCACAATAGTGTGATCGTGTGGTCAGTGATAAGTGGAATTAAATGTCACCATAAGGAGGGGACCTCCAGTGAAATTAGGAAGTTCTATGGTGATATAAATATATCAGAACACCTTCAATGCGTGTGATATGACATCATAAATACATAGTGCTCACACATTAATTATGTCTATTTCTCCAACATAGAGAAATTTGAGAGGCGGAAATATCCGTGGGACACTATTCCATATGTAAAACATTGGACTGGTTGCAAAGTGCAATCCATAGTGACAACAAACTTTGACGCAAAGTGCGTGAAGAAAAATTATGAGTGTATATATCTGTAATTTAGGGTGATTTCATTTATGTAATATGTATTTTGGATGGGGTTTATTAACGTGTCTGGGATAATCGGATAATGGACCGTCGTCACGGTAAATCATCCGATGATCCGAGGCGAATATGTAACGTGTTTTTCGAGGGGTTTTATGCAACTGGCATAAGTCAGTAGGAAGCCATTCTATATTTATTTACGCGGCAAATTGTTCAGCCAAGAGAATTTTTCATGTTAATTTATTATTATTATTATTATTAATTTATTATAATTATTATTTAGGTATTTTCGGAGCATTTTATAAAAATTATTAGCATTCAGATAGGTTTTCTATGTCTTAGAAAACGCTATCCAGCAAATTATTACGAACGACGATATCATAGAAAATTATCTGATTACGGAATTTTACGGAGTTTTCGTCAGTTAGGGTATATCGAGAGACGTGACTCACTGGGATTTCAAGTACACGCTTAATCTTGTCGAGAAGCATGACGCAATCTTGGGTCGTAAGGTCTAGAAAAGACGAATTGTTGGAACGGAACCCTCCCGCCGAGTGTAATGACCCGGAGGAGGAGAAGATCGCGTGGTGGGTCAGCCAATCAGGGGAGACGACGTAAGCTAGTTGGGACTGAAGAGTGGGGAGCCGGCGTGTGGTTATATCGTTCGACGCGCCGTGAAACAAGGACTATCTGTGAAATACTTGACGAGTATGGATGCGAGTTCGTGTCGCTCCGAAGTTCAGTGGAGTTAGCGACGAACTTTTGTAAAACTTGGTTGTACGAGTGTTTGGGTCCGAGGTACGGACCATAGAATTATCTAAGCTACCAGAATATCATCAAATTCCGACGGAGATGACGACGTCCAGGAGACTGTGGGAAGCTCACAGCATCAGCAAGTACGAGGGAAATGCCTTGGCAATTTCCAATGGTAAGCGCAAATGACGCAGAAATACGCAATCTCTCATTTTTCTTTGTTTTACATTTCATATTTCAGTAACTTCATAGCTTGGAAATAAGAGTAAAATCAATTTATCAGACTCCGTTTTCACGTAATTTTCTATCGGTAATATTCAAATCACAACGCTCCAATTTAAATTTTGTACTTATTATTATTATTAATTTTGCTATACTTGTTTTATATAATAAATTCATTTCTTTTACAATGCAATCTTTGCTTTCAGTAGGTAGCATTAGATATAGACCAATTCCTTCTCCTGATACAATTGTTTGTTGGGTTAATGATCAAATCATACCACGATCTGAGTGAATAGAGTCTTGAATGTGTTCTGCCAGAGCTAGACGTTGTTTAATACAAATTTAGATTTCAACATTGCATTGAGGTCTTGGCGCCCATTAAAACGACATAGCTTAGGCAAAGGTAAACAGTTACATTTCTCACCCAACAGTTAGGAGCTAGCAAAACGTTTCAGTAAGGTACACTATTACAATAAATAACAGCACGAAAGCACTTGAGATATGCGATATTTGAACGAAATCTCGGCAGCAGACACACGTAAACGTTGAATCACCAAATGTAAACAAACCATATCCCCTCTCCCATTCCCCTACGGAACCCGCCATTTTCTACTCTATCGATAGTGGCATTACGGTCTGATTGTAGTCGGTCTAGTATGTACCTTTGATCGCGATAAATCGAGTCTGGCCGGAATAACAACGTACCGGTTGTATCATGGGCGCCCGCAGGGAGGGGCAAGGTGGGGCCGTGCCCCCCCCCCCCTGGAATTCCGAGAATGTTGATATTCGATTGGTTACTGTCACCCGTTTATTTCATAAATTGAACTATCTGATAATCAATTGACAAATGTTACAATAGAAAAATTCTTTAATGTTGCTGTCATAATATGTATATACATTCAAAAATATATGGTTCTAATGATGTCATGCACTAGACCACCAACGGAAACATAGCTCCATTTTCAATATTGTTATGCCTAGTGTTATGTACCGTATGTTTACCCAACACTATCAAAAGTGATTAGGCTGGCTACTACTTTCGCCACCTCACTTTGGCAGTGACGATATAAAAGTACGTTCTGGAGATATTTTTATACATTGCAACACCGATAGCGGATTTCTGCCCCTAAAACGAGGTTTTCTTTGCTGACTAGAAAAACACTGGTCCCTTAAGGTCGCGCTTACAATATAGGGTCATTTACTGTATTCAGGCCTGTAATTACGGGGAAACAAACAGGGCAGCTGTCCAGGGCGGCAGGTTTCAAGGGCGGCAGGTTTCAAGGGCGGAAAAACATCTGGAAAACTGTACAAAACCGCTTGTGCATTAAACGCCAAGTTGTTAAAGTTTGACCCCTTCCACGCACACACACACACAAGAGAAAGTATTCATTGTCGCACATTTACAATGTTGTTTATTTAAGGACACTCAAAAAGGGATTGTGTTAGTCATCTTGGCGTTCTTGCTTTTGAATCTGACTTGAAAGTGAGTTTGGACTAATGAAATCCTAATCTTGTTTGTAAATGGGAAGGCAGAAAGAAATCCCCTTGATATTTAAATAATTGGTGGGTGATTTATTTACTTTTTCCTTCTTTACGCATGGATTTTAGTGCCGGGAGTGTCCGAGGACATGTTTGGCTCGCCAGAGTTTGTAGCTGCTTCTATGCGGACACCCATGGGGTGAGCTACAAGTACCGTCACGTGTGGAGTGTTGTTTGGGGAGGAAAGTGTGAATGTAAGGACGAGGAATTGGAAGGTAGTGGCTGTGCCTATAGTTGGGGACCAATCCCGGTATTTGCCTGGAAGGAAGATGGTAAACCACAGAAAACCATCTTCAAGGTTGCCGGCGGGGTGATTCGAACCTCCTCGCCTCCCGGATGTGAGCGACTGCCTGCAGCCACGCCGTAAAGACGACGGCTAACTCACCAGGTTTTTTGCAATTGGCTGGTGTATGGTATCTTTAAAAATTTAAATGTAAATTCTTGGTACTAGACTAAATGATCTTCCCATTTATAATTTTAGTTAACACATATTTATAGTGTTTGCCACTCGAAGTTAAATACACGCTCAGTGAAGAAACATACCCATGTGTTAAGGAAACGTAATAAATCTAAATATTTTAAGTCTAATTATGCGTCGTTCTGCCTTACTGCGATCGTTATTCGTGCTGCGAAATGGCGTATTTTTTATTCAAGGTGTGCCATAGTACTGTGGTCCATTTCTTGAGAACAGAGCAATTATTGCTAAAAAATGAACAGCAATCTACCATTATTGTAGATTCTTAACCTGCAGTGTTAAATCTTCTATGATCGAAGCAATTTACAGGCTAATATAGTTAAATAGTTCTGCGGTGGTTTTGTGCCGTTATCAAAGCGACTGAGATTCGCACTCTCAATCTAATGTAGACGGTGGATCAGTTGAGACAAAATGGTGAATTCAATACTGATAGACTTCGTAATGTTGTAGGCTATATGATTCAAATGAAATCTTCTTTCAAGGCAATTTCCGAAGCGCAACATGTAGCCTACTTACATGAGCGGAGAAGGTAATTTAATCTTAATCTAATTGGGCTCAAAGTCGTATTGACCGACTGAAAGTTACAATTCAATATACTGCAGATCAATTAGGTGATAAAGCCAAAGTTCAAAGGGGGATTGATAATGATGTGCTTCTGAAAGAAGAAAATTACAGAACAGACATTGGCAGGCTCTTAACTCAGGGAACATTTAAGTGGCATTCTTAAGTAAGAATTTATAATAGTTAAATAATCCTGCGATGTTTGTGTCGTTTTCAAAGCGACTCAGTAAGAAGTACATGATTTTGTGAGTTTTATATATTTTACTTAACGGTCAGCAATAATCGAAGGAAATATTTTCTTTCTAAAACGAAAATTTGCTAAAACCACGGGCGTCACAAGTACGAGTAACGTACAATACGAATTTATCACTTCGCACAAAATTCATTATGCTAAGAAGAGCAATGCGAAGTATTCCTGATAGCTTGTTAAGAGGAAAAACGTGATGGATCCGCTATAACGGCCAGTACAAACTAGATATTTGGAAACAGTGCTATTTGAATTATTAGGCAGATTCATATGTAGGGATATTTCTACAGTATAATTTAACTCAGTAATTTGGAAATATCTGAAAATATGTCCTCCAGTAAGCGTATTTACAAAATAGGCGAATTGGATTTACATTAGCATTTTAATGAACTGCTTGATTTTTATATTATTGTCGATACATGGTGATACCACTATTTTTAACCTGTTTTTAAGAACTGAACGTTACAACAATGAATCACAAAAGAAGAAGCGCAAACTTCCTTGGACAAAAATTGTGAACTAAAAACAAATCATTCCTCCCAATCTTGCCATAAAGCAGCCAACGGTTTCAGACCAGTCAAATAATGAATTTCACGAAGCAAGTAAGAAATGAAACGAAAATTGGGGGGGGGGGAGGGGGGGTAATGAAATAGAAAATTATAACTTGGCCCCACTCTGGAAAAATCCTGTGGGCGCCCATGGGTTGTATACTAGAAGATTTAATTGATGTAAAATATAGATCTTCACTAAGTGGCGAATTAGTCTAATGTGGCTAGTGCTGCCCGAATAGGGCATTTCTCGATATTTGGTATAGCATAAGAAACCTCGGACAAGTGAATAAATAATAATGCTTATAATATTGCAACAGCTTTTATAAGTGATGTTAGTTGCGAGAGAAGCTTTTCGAAAACAATGTATGTGTATTAGACTATGAACGTGTACGCAGTTAAAACAACAAAATATAATATTTTATAATAATAATAATGTTATTGGTTTTACGTCCCTTTTAACTACTGTGGCTTTTAGAGACGCCGGGGTACAGGAATTTTGCTCCGAAGAGGATCTTAAACGTGCCAGGAAATCCACTGACACGGCTCCCTCGCATTTGCGCGCTCTCAAATGCCAAGTGACTGCGTCATGAATCAAGCCTACAACCTTGAGCACAGCAGGCGAAAACGTTACCGCTGAGCCACGCAGGCAGGCATAATATATAAAATTAGAACATGCAGGAGAATGTATATGATTACTTATCCCAGCACCACCGTTAATTGTATGCTATAAGCGTGATTAATCACGTTGGTCACAAACCTTAAAAACAAACTAACTTTATATAACGAGATTCAAACTGCAAATCGGAATACAAAAAAAAAAAAAGTCAACCCCTGGCACTATCCAGCCCATGACGGGCTAAGGCCGACCAAGCGACCGCTGCCCAGCCATTTGGCCTGCAGATATTGGGGTGACGCGTGATCAGCGCGTCGGGTCCCCTCGGCCGTTAATCTTGGTATTCGTGATCGGGGCGCTGTCTCACTGTCAGACAGCTACTCAATTGTCCTCACGAGGCAGAGTGCACCCCGTTCCAACCCTCACGTCAGTTTTAAAATCCCTGACGGAGCCGGGGATCGAACCCGGGGCCTCCGGGTGAGAGGCAGGCACGCTACCCCAACACTACGGGGCCGGCATCGTAATACAAACATCAACTTAACACATTATAGGCCCACTGAGTATATTGAGACCACAAACATACTATTTCTATAAATCTAAACCTCAACCCCAGTGATCAGGTTCTGATGATGACGGTCGAAACGTATAATCCCAAATTATCCCATTATTAATAGTAATCATATTTAATACATGTATATTTTTTCAGGAGTGTTAATTTACTTATTAAGTTATATTACATTCATTGCCATGTCCAAGGTCGCGGGTTCAAACTCGGCCAAAGTCGTCGGATATTTTAAGAGCGTTAAAAGTCCCTCAGTATACCAGCCTTCGGAGTGGAAGTAAAGCCGGTGGTCCTATGTCATAGATTTATGGGATGAAAAATAACCTTCCACTAACTACACTTGTGTGAAGCAAAATTTCTATGTTAGATTATTATTTGATAACGCTATATTAGTTCCAAGGCCGGCCCCGTGGTGTTGGGGAAGTGCACCTGCCTCTCACATGGAGGCCCAGGGTTCGATTCCCGGCTCCGTCAGGGATTTTAAAACTGACGTGAGGGTTGGAACGGGGTGCACTTAGCCTCGTGGGGACAATTGAGTAGCTGTCTGACAGTGAGGCAGCGCCCCAATCACGTAAACCAAGATTAACGGCCGAGGGTACCCGATGCGCTGATCACGCGTCACCCCAATATCTGCAGGCCAAATGGCTGGGCAGCGCTCGCTTGGTCGGCCTAGGCCTTTCATGGGCTGTATAGTGCCAGGGGTTGACTTCTTTTTTTTTTTTTACTTTTTATATTAGTTCCAACGTTCGCTGCCGGGTGCTGGCTGCGATGGCATCTAGTAGCCAAGTACGCAGCTAGGTGTCGTGGGCGGCAGCATTTGGTAGCAAAAGTAGGAACTACTTGAAAAATTGATCGTCTGCAGTTCTTACCTGAATCACAGATAACACACACTAGCCTAATACAGCCAACACAATTAACACCGGTTATCAGACAAATTCTATACACACCCAAAGTACACAGGGCTACATGACCGCGTTGTCGCAGCCCCTAAACTAAAGAACCAACCAACTATATTCATTGTACGATTGTACCCCGCCCAGTCATTGGGCAGATTTCTGTTGACCGACTGATGATTTAGGCCCACAACTAACAGCACCATGAATGACTTATAGTCTACTCTATGGCGGGGGTGTTCTTTTCCCTTTGATATACAAAGCCCATTAGGCCTATACGGTTCTAGATTAATGCTAATTTGAGATATTGTATCTCAAAAAAGGCGGCTTCCGTAGCGTAGTTGGTAGTATGCTGAGCTTCTATGCCAAAGGTCGTAGGTTCAAAGCCGGCCGAAGTCGTTATATTTTTAAGAGCGTTAAAATTCCTCAGTATGCCTTCCTCGGAGGGGAAGTAAAGCTGGCGATCCATGGCATGGAAAATAATCTTTCACTAACTACACTTGTGTGAGACCAAAATTTGTAGGTTAGAATTGATAACGCTCTATTGGTTCCAGCGTTTGCCGCCAGGTGCTGACTACGATGCCATCTAGTAGACAAGTCCACAAGCTAGGTGTCGTGGACGGCAGCATTTGGTAGCAAGAGTAGGAACTACCTGAAATTATTGTGTGCGGTCTTTACTTGAATTAAAACAGATAACACACACTAATACAGCCATCAAATTTAACACCGGTTATCAGACAGATTATACACACACCCAAAGTACACGGGGCTACATGACCACGTTGTCACAACCCCTAAGCAAGGGAACCAACCAACCAACCAACCTGTACCTCAAAAAAATATTGAGTTATTTGTTTTATAATTTCAAGATAGTTATTGTAGTTTAAGCGGCGAAACAACAAGGTCATCAGCCCTTCTTAACACACACAAGCGAATAAAAATTGAGAGGTGGATGCATAAATATGAAAAAGGACTAAAAATAATAAAACAAAAAAATAAATAAAACTAATTATAATCATAAACAAAAATATACGGAAAACAAAAATTTAGAATTAAGAAAAAACAAGTTCTTTGAGTAAATACTGTGACCGTTTGACGAACGTCCTACGACCACACAAGTGCGCATCCGAACAACAGTCGAGCACAAAGACTCAAAAACATCTCGGGGTTAACAGTGAGCATTCTACAAAGATGTAGAATAAAGAAAAAGAAAAGCTCTGCTGTTCCCCAGATGCACACTACAGCAAGGATAGAAGGCATATTTCAAGAATCATGAATGACCACAGTATCAGTTAAGATAAAATTTGCATCAATTTAATTGATCCATTCAACCATCCTAATCTTTACAAGGGCATCCTCAGGGAGATAACTAAAACACCACCTGGAAAAAATAACATCCTGCGGTCCCCCTGGGATCCTATACTATTTAATCGCAGGTGTAGAATAACGTTCAAAAAATGCAACGAAAACGTCATTTTTTAAACATTTCATTTTGTTAGAATACCCATGAAATTAATAGTCCATCATGGTATTCTATTATATTATAAACGATATCTACAGTATTCAAGTTGTGTAGATCACTGATCGTCCTATCACACTTGACTAAAATTTTATTTCTGAAGTTCTACACATTTCCATATTTCCAAAATCATGGATAATCCTATGGGATATTCTCTTCCATGAAACGAGAAGAAATTCCAAAATATACTAGAATTGTTAATTATACCACTTGATGCAAGTCAGACCAAGTCGAACAAAGATGGACCCATTAGAAACGTAATACCATTTATATTTCATTATTCCCACACAAGGAATATTCATATTAGAAATTATAAATTATGGATCTGTGATTTATCCTCGATAATAAAATAAATTATGGGATTAATTATTCAGTGATATAAATTGCAACTCATCCTTATTATTCCAACCAATTTCGAACACTTATGGATGATTCGTAGCTATTTCAAGATTTTCATCGGAACATGAGGCCGCATTTTAAATGCCCCATTTCTTTATGCACTTTATCAATTTAGTTTATTCCTTGATATCACAATATGGCAAAATTATTAGGCATTTTAATCTATCTGCAGGTTTATATAATTCAACCAGAAAATATGTAATTATGGTTAGAGCAAATTAAAGTAGAATCTAGAATTCCACTGGTGACAATATCTAGATAGCGGCGTGGGGCTGCAACAGCGGCACCGCCCTTCTTTTGAGTAATATGAGGCAACATCCTCCAAATTCCAACATTTCATTATATTCAACAACTATAATTATTTTACATATTATTTTCACATATTAACTTCCATCCAGTCATATTTACTGTATTTAATGGATTATCATAATTATTAATGGGACAAATGCCTACGTGCATTCCCAATTCAACTCATCACCCAATCAGATTTATCATATGAATGTTATAAATAACTGTCTCTAATTAACCTGTTCAATTATCCGCTTGTCACCATAACAAAAATCCTCCTAATTGATACACCTTGCTCTAATAACAAAACTACGTTACGATTGCTTCATCAATCCAATGTGCATTAATTCATGTTAATTTCTCATATTTGTTTTAAGGAAACATCACCTAAATAATCCAAACTCATTCATTTATTATTATTATTAATATGAAATTCTCATGGATAATTACCATGTTCTATTTTTCATAAGATCCATTAAATTGTTATGAATATGCCTCCTTAATTCCCCTTGTAAATTCTCACACATGATCATTCCGCATTATCATTTTAAAGAAAATCCTTAACCACCAGAAAAATCGAATCATTTTACGATAAATGACAATCAGAACTCATCCAAGACGAATTGCATCAAAATGATCAAGAACTACATTTAAATAAACAAATTACCAAAAAACTATCTCAAAACGATCGCTAAAATAACAATGTGCCATAAAAATATGCACGGAACTGTACAACAAAAATCAGGATGAAACTCCTGTCTAATTAGAACAGCCGGATGCCTTCCGAAAATATACTCATTCTACGATATGCCCACCGTGGATATGCTATCTCAAAAGAAATAAAATAAAATTCGAAGAGTGGACAACATCAAAAAGATCCATGCTTATGTCCCAATATAATGCAGAAAATAAAGATCTATGGCGTGTAAAACGATTCCTACATGGTTGAATGGTATAGTCTAAGGTCTGATATTCACCGGTACTAGATATTAAAAATAGAATAAGGGGCTCACGTCCATTTCAGATGTTCTTGAAGGAGGTCCAAGTTCCTGCGGAGTGCCCTTAGTCTGAGCATAAAATTCCACGCGATCCTCCGCACACGGAAATGTGTACGGCTCGACTTCATGGCTCCACTGGTTCAAGTCCCAAGTATCCAGACGTCAGCATCCATCGTACTCCCCAATTCATATTTAACGCACCATAATACTGGCTCGACTCATGGTAGATTTCAAAAGTTCATACCGGCGTATTGCTACCATGACGTCCTGATCGGATTGTCTTAACACCATAGCTTCTGCTATGAAAAAGCACGTGTCTAATACTGTCACTGATTTTACGACAATCACCCGGTGTTTTAACGTCCCGAAATACTCCGAATAGTCACAGTAATGTTCCCGATTACTTGATTGTAATCCTTCTGTAGTTATCGCAGTACGCTTACACACCAGTTTAGCCTTAATTCCAAGTCAATTGCTAGCCAGAAATCTACCCTGGTATGAGGTATTATATTGACATAACTCAAGTAAGGAGTTATTTCCAGCCCATATGCCTTAATATGCTGTGAGCTCTGGCCATACCCAACACACCTTGCATTTACAAAAGCTAGTCCCATGTAGTAAAACTATCCTGAGCACATTTGAACAATGCCTCGTTTGTAGGCTAATTTTGGCTTCCAGGTCAGGTACTAGTAACTTGAGATTGATTAAGCCGCCCGCTTATGCACCGATTAACTGCACAAACGCGACTGTCCCAGTCCTAACAGCTGCCTGCTCGACGCTGCAGACTGTCAGGTGTTAACATACATACGCGCATCTTCGTCCGCGCATCTCATCCAGCCTGCAACCAACGGCAGTGAAACTCAACTCAGTCAGGCGCTCGCTTCAAATTCAAAATATAGCCGCGACAAAAAACAACATCTCCATAACCAGCAACTGACGCTCTTTCACACGGTTACAATACACACTTCAGAATTCAGATTGTTGGCACCTAACTCACTTTCACTTATAAAGCGGTTGACGAGATCATGAGCCACCACGTTATCGGCTAATATAAGATCGAGTGTCATCTGAAAACCAAGGTTTCTCCGTAGATCAGCATGATCAACACACTCGATTAAAATGTAGGCCAATGTGAATACAGATCCACAGGTACAAAGTGGGGAGTCTTTCCTTCGCATCAAGTACGAGTGGGTGGATCTTGCATGACCTATCCTTAGCCTACACAAAATGAAAGACTCTCTCCTTGACCGGAAAGAACTCCGCCACATGCGAGTAGTCCTCTTGATCGCTCTCAGTGTGCTGGGCATTGGGTTACCTAGCCACTGACTCTCCCAGAATGCCAGTACTTGTCGGCGTAGCTGAGAGCGAATATCTCTAGCTGGTACCGCAATTGGCCGAGGTGGTAGTGATACCGCCTCTTTTGCAGCTTGATGCGCTAACTCATATCCTGCAATTCCCATGTGGCTTCACAGAGAGGTGATTCGAGTGTCAGCGCTACACAACCTGGCTAGAAGGTCATGGATTCGCTGCTCTAAGGGTTGGTACAGGAATCAAGAAGAGTTTGACTGCAACGAACTGTGAGAGTCAGTACACACAGGAGAGTAGATTCATGCATCTTGTACCGAAAACTGCAGAGTTTCATAGATGGCATCGAGCTCCGCAGCAAAGACACTAAAAGTCTGCGGCGAAGAGATTTGGTATTTGCACCATCGATGACGTAAGCACAACCCACCTTCGAACCATATGTGCCCAGGGGCGGTTCGAGTGGGGGGGGGGGTTGGGGGGCTGTCTAACCCCCCCCCCCCCCTCAGGTATTTTCTAAGACGGCAAATACGACATCAGTCGGCAGTCGGCAAATCCTGAAGAAGTCGTAACATTTCCCAAAACAGCATTTAAAAAAGCAAAACGGGGCAGGCCATATACGATTTGGTCCGATTTAAAAAAAAAACATTATACTGACAGTCGGCACAAACGACGCTGCAATAATTTCGTTCAGCCAGGCAATAGCCCAGTGCGGCAAGAGGAAGAGTCGGCAAAATAATCATTTCAAAAGTTTCACTTCCAGTCCTCGGTGCACCGGCTGCCACTTGCCATTTCGTTTATTTGTATAGAAACTGAAGAAAGAATGACAGATGAGCAATATGGGACCAAGGACAAGGGATGAACTCATGGACACGTTCCTGGGTGGATGTAACATCCCACGTTCATCATGCAGAGCGACTGAGCTTCACAGCGAAGCGAGCCCAACAACTTTGCCATGTGCTTAGACAAACGGTGTTGGTGAGCGCATTGATAACTTCAAGTCAAGCCAACTCATTGAGATGTTGCTACCGCTTGTTTCAGCGCGTTCTCAGATATCCGCGCTATTGTAACAAAATTGACAGGTGTATGGTTCTAAGGTTTCTCAAGGGGTGGGGTGCTCACTATGGTCAGTGCAGTGGTCACCGAGAATGAGCGAAAGCAGTCATTTCTGAACCAGCAACTTTTACAGTGATAACTAGGTGCAAATACAGTGGCAGTGGGACGTGAGTTTTCGACGGCACAGAACATTTCCATGGAGCATTGCGTACCCATCAAACGTAAGTAATAATAACACACACATCAAAAAAAGTTTTGCATCACCTCGGTTCCAAGAGTTCCGGAACCGTTAAATACAAAGGGAATAGAGATCAACACAAACAACATTTCAGCTCGTTTTATTGCTCATGAGACCCACACATTGCATGTTGTACCATCATACAGCTAGACTTTCAGCATTTGTGGTCCAGATTGCAGTACACACCACTACCTCTAATACCCAGTAGCACGTCCTCTTGCATTGATGCATGCCTGTATTCGCCGTGGCATACTATCCACAAGTTCATCAAGACACTGTTGGTCCAAATTGTCCCACTCCTCAACGACAATTCGGCGTAAATCTCTCAGAGTGGTTGGTGGGTCAAGACGTCCATAAACAGCCCTTTTCAACATATCCCAGGCATGTTCGATAGGGTTCATGTCTGGCGAACATGCTGGCCACTGTAGTCGAGCGATGTCGTTATCTTGAAGGAACGCATTCACAAGATGTGCACGATGAGGTCGAGAATTGTCGTCCATGAAGACAAATGCCTCTCCAATATTCTGCCGATATGGTTGCACTATGGGTCGGAGGATGTCATTCAGGTATCGTAAAGCCGTTTCGGAGCCTTCCATGACCACCAGTGGCGTACGTCGGCCCCACATAATGCCACCCCAAAACATCAGGGAACCACCACCTTGCTGCACTCGCTGGACAGTGTGTCTAAGACGTTCAGCCTGACCAGGGTGCCTCCAAACACGTCTCCGACGATTGTCTGGTTGAAGGCATATGCGACACTCATCGGTGAAGAGAACGTGATGCCAATTCCGTGGGGTCCATTCAGCATGTTGTTGGGCCCATCTGTACCGCGCTGCATGGTGTCGGGGTTGCAAAGCTGGACCTCGCCATGGACGTCGGGAGTGAAGTTGCGCATCATGCAGCCTATTGCGCACAGTTTGAGTTGAAACACGACGTCCTGTGGCTGAACGAAACGCATTATTCAACATGGTGGCATTGCTGTCAGGGTTCCTCCGAGCGGCAATCCGTAAGTAGCGGTCATCCACTACAGTAGTAGCCCTTGGGCGGCCTGAGCGAGGCCTGTCATCGACAGTTCCTGTATCTCTGTACCTCCTCCATGTCCGAACAACATCGCTTTGGTTCACTCTGAGACGCCTGGAAACTTCCCTTGTTGAGAGCCCTTCTTGACACAAAGTAACAATGCGGACGCGATCGAACTGCGGTATTGACCTTCTAGGCATGGTAGAACTACAGACAACATGAGCAGCGTACCTTCGTCCTGGTGGAATGACTGGAACTGATCGGCTGTCGTACCCCCTCCGTCTAATAGGCCCTGCTCATGTATGGTTGTTTACATCTTTGAGCAGTTTTAGTGACATCTATGAACAGTCAAAGGGACTGTATCTTGGATACAATATACACAGTCAACGTCTATATGCCGGAGATCTGGGAACCGAGGTGATGCAAAACTTTTTTTGATGTGTGTACAATAAATACATGCGTATTTCCAGACATGTTTATGTTTAATGGTGTTAGCAAGAAAAAATGCCCGATAAATCCATAAAAGTCGACATTTTTGGGGGGGAATTGTTCTCTCTTAAACCATCATTTTGTATTTAAATAAAACTTACAGAGTGCTTTAGAACTCAGTGACAAGAGGACCGGGGCGGAGTGGAGGAGACAACTCTAAGTAACTTTGTCGAAGGAACGAATATCCGGAGAAGCATCCCTGCGACGCTCGACGTCTTCAAAGGGTTGAACTTAATGCCCATCGGGTAGCTAAGGCACAAATAAAATCAAATTAAACCTTAGCGGAATGGATAGAGTATCATGGGTAAATTTCGTTATGGCGACTTTTCCTGTAACTCGTTAGATTTAGGTGCTTAATATCTCTAAAGAAAATGCCTTTACTCTGTATAGTAGGCAATAATTCACACACATCATTTTTGGTGACTAGCGCATAAACCTTACACGTTACCAGCAAATCTCTCCGTATGAAGTTTACACATATTTATGCACTCTATCCCTTCCGCTAAGATTTAATATGATCTGATGAGTAATTGAGCTATCTGACAGATACCAAATTAAGCCATCTGCCCACTTTGACAAAGTCCAGCGTCGTAGGGGAGCATTTCTGGACCGTCGTTTTTAGACTAAGTGGCTTAGAATTTTCTCCTCCACCCCGACCCGGTTTTCTTGTCACTGAGTTTTGAAACGCCCTTTATACGGTACGCTCCAAAACGATTCGGCCAAACTCGGGCCTGCTCTTTACTGATGTTGTTGATGAATTGTAGATTAGACATCTGTAAACACCCTACATAAAGTTTGCATACTTCAACGCAATGTGTAAAATGAACAGTTTTCAAACCAGACTGTACCAATCGGACTACCTTAATATGAGAGCTATTTTGCCTTGTATCCTCGTATAATGTGCATTTATTTTTCGATCTGTTATGTATCGTTATTTTAGTGTGTTTCACGTGTTATATATTGTCATGTCTTACCTCCTCCTTTCTTTAAAAGGCGTTATTGAGCGCGTATACCTTAAAAACTATCAAATCTAAGTCAGCACCCTTATACCGGTCCGGTCGATTCTTTCCTTTTTCCATTCATTTATCGCGCTTTATTGCGGTGAAAGCTCGGTTATACGACGTCCAATGGAGGGTAATGGCCAAAACCGTCGTTGAGAGCGTCGCATAAGTTAATGTGCACTTACTTCGACCTGTCTTTATCATATAAGGCATTCATTCTCACTCGTAATGCGGTTTGGATCTGGGAAACAGCTTGCAAAAGCAGCACTTCTCTGATAGGCGTCGTATAAGTGAGCTTTTCTTGCTGAAGGGACTGGCTAAAAAACGTCGTATAAACGGGATCGTCGTACACTAAGCGGCGTATAACTAAGCTTTCTCTGTAGTAAACTTTTTCCCTGTCAAAATGTTTAGTTATTGTTATATATTTTGCCCCCTTTACATACAGCTCTAAACCTACTTTCACTTTCCGCGGTTATGGAGTATGTGTCTTAGAAATAATAACAAATAGTCAATTCAACGAACGAAATCGCTCAACTCGCATTGCTTATTTCTACGCATCCCACTTGGATTATAGGCAGCTCTTGCACGATACTTTTAAAAATATCGTACGATATTACTGCACTGTCTACTGTTGGAGTACAGCATTGAAAAAGACGCGGTGTTTTCTTTTGCCTGTGGCTTATTCCCAAACGGACGAGGAAGGGCGTCCGCAAGTGAAGAATGGTCGCACGCTGGAGTACGTAAGTGGCACAAATTGAAAATTCGCGAAAAGAAGAAAAAGGGCAAATTGCAAGAACACTTCACTTCAGAAGCTCATCAAGCAGCGATGGCAGATATGTGCCACTTTGTCAATGGAAAAGGCCACGTACACATTCTCCTTGATAGACATTTACGGACGATCAGAATTGAGGAAAAACAAGAAAAGGAGTTCCACAAAAAAGTTTTCCAGATACTTACTGACACAGCAAGAACCCTTTGTAGCCAAGGTTTGACTTTCCGGGGTCACGAGGATGGAATCACTCAAGATAAATGGAAACTTCTCGAAAATTGTGAAGTTACTTTCACGGCATAGTCCGGTCATGAATAGGTGGTTGGAAGAAGTGAATACGCGGAAGCAGAACGTTACGTATATGAGCAAGTACTTTCAAAATGAATTCAACTATCTACTTTGAGAGAAAACTCGTGAAATAATTGCAGAAGAGATCAAGAACGCCGGTATGTTCTCCGTTATAGCAGATACTACTCCCGATATGTCACATAAAGACCGCCTCGCGTTGAATATCCGATGCGTCGTCGAAAAAGATGAAGAGCTCGTTCCTGTGGACCGTTTTTTTTAATAGACGCTGTTTTAACAAAAAAGACTAGATAGAAGTTGCCTGAAAAAATATTTTTAATTTTAAATTCAGAATAACTTTTACTTCCACTCGATAAACTAGCGTTTCAATCGCACGAATTTGCTAGAAACATGTCTGGCATATACAACGGCATTCAGAAAAGGCTATCAGATAAGTGAAAAATAGATATTCCGTACGTTCCATGACAAGCTCACAGGTTAAACATTTTCGTAGAGACAGCTTGTAATGCTAGAGCGCTTATCCGAGAGATTTTTGACCCTCTTGAAGCATTGTACGTTTTTTTTTCGGGTAGCACGAAACGACATTTACCGTAAACTTGCAGAAAGAGCTGGATACAATTGAAAATTCACTTCAACTTAAGAATTTATCAAAAACAAGGTGGACTGCGCGCGCCGAATCAGTGAGGGCTGTTTCTACGTCTTATGAAAAGATAGTCACAGCATTGGGAACAGTGAAAACCTCATTGGATTCTGAATTTGACAGTAAAACCCGAACTTTTGCGTCCGGCTTGCACAAAAAGCTTCTAGACTTTGATTTTATCTGCGGCATGTACTTTAACAAAAACATCATGTTTAAAATTAAGAACGTAACCGAGCTTTTAGAAGCGGAGGAGCTGAATGCAGTAGACGCGATGCAGCGGATTCAGAGCGCTTTGAAATCTTTTGAAGATTTCAACGACGACTGCAAGATGAACGCTTTAATAAAGAGTGCATCGGCATTTGCGAAAAGTATGCAAGTAAATGCGGAGGAAGACTTCTTTCACCACAGGACCCGGCGACTTGCAAAGAAGTATGACGCGCACGCTGAAACGACAGCAGAAATTTCTTTCCTTACATTCTACAGAAAGGAGTTCCGAATACTTGTGGATGTATTTACTACAAGCGTGCAAGACAATCTCGCAAAACTAATTTCTTTGCTAGAGCCATTCCACATAATTTTCAAGATACCCGCTGACAGAAAAAAAACTGCATCATCGAGCGCGTCCGATCTATAAAGCAATTACACCCGAAAATCATCCTTCAAGATGAAGAGCTTGTGCTGGCTGAGCTTGAAATCCTGCTTGATGCCAGTAAACAGTGCTCATCTTTTAATTAAATCGCAAAAGTTGCTGTAAAATTAAAGCGGATTATCCCGTGTGGTTATCAAGTAGTTCGACTGATTTTAACATCCCCAGTGTCTTCAGCTTCTTCCGAACGGTCCTTCAGCAAGTTGAAGCTATTTTTCAATCATTTGCGGACATCGATGGGTGACGACCGCTTAGACTCCCTCATGATGTTGTTTTCAACGAAAGATAAGGTCGACGACATTGAAATTACGGAGATAGTGGAAAAGTGGTCCTTGTTAAAACATCGTAGAGTAGGGATTTAGAAAGAATAACTAGATTTCTTTTTATTCTTGTAATATTTAAGCACTTATTTTGTTCATTTATTAAATTTTCCTGCGATTCAAAATTCTGGAACTAATCAAATACATTTTAAATGAAAGCCGTTAATTAAGTAGGTCTATATTTGACCTGTGTACCGTTTGCCACCGCCGCCCTCCCCCCCCCCTCTCCCCCCCCCCCTCCCCCCCTCTCCCCCTCCCCCTCCTCTTCCCCACACGTTGCTCAGTTTTTAAGCGTATAGTCGGCAATGTTAAACATGTTAAACAGCCAGTCGGCATTTTTTAAATCTCACCCCCCCCCCCCTCCTAGATGTACAAGGTCGAACCGCCCCTATGTGTGCCACGTGAATTTTTGATGTGTAACATCTTTCCGCTCGGTTGCTGGATAGTTTTGTGGGAGTGATTTTGAAAATTGGGGACGGAAGTGAATCGGGCGGAAGTGGATTCAACGGAAGTGGATCGGACGGAAGTGAAGACGCACTGCCAGAAAAACAGGACGGAAGTGAATCGGGCGGAAGTGGATCGGACGGAAGTGAAGACGCACTGCCAGATGGATGTACAATTGAAAATGTGTGTATTGGAAACAAGGCAGTGTGTGCTCTGTAGCGCGAGAATGTTATGGCAATACAGTAGGCAGTGCATTTAGCAGGCACTGGTTTGACGAGCACAGTGGCAAATGTTTCACCGACTTTCATTTGTCATTGAGCAGTTTATTAAGCTTCACGTTCAAGGTTGAATATCACATGGGGTAGGACAAAGACGACAAATGACATTTAAGTAAGCGGCATTATTGTCAAGCTGTGGGTGAGTAGTCAAATATTAAATGCATAACAGAATGTTGTTATATGAGTGGAATAAAAGCTGTATTTTCATCATATGTGAGACTAGGTCATTTCATGATTGTAGGAAGCCATGTTTTGATTGTTTTCGACGAACTGTATGAGGGCCTTGAGAATAATGAATTTTATAGTTACTGAGGAATGTGCTCACAGTATTTGAGAGTACTGTCGACGTTGTGTGTCACTTTGTTATTATGAATTATTAATGTAAAAGGAAGGAAGGAAGCTTGTAGTTTTGCGTGTCCGTTAATCTCACGATCATGATCCACGGTACCTCCCTTTTACGTGGAATGCGAACCACATGACATGCCATTTCAATACGAAAATCTCACCCGGTCTACCTTGGTGAGAGACTAACAGCTTGACCGCTGTGCCACAAATGTGACAGTAGCATATCTCCAATTCAATATATACATTCATCATAGTACCAGTATGAAAATGGAGTGTAAATTAACATTTTAAGAATGTCCAAACTGTGTAGTATACGAGTAGAATAACATGTCAGATGTTACACATCATATGCGACTACTGTAAGGCTCGTATCCTTTTTATTTTATTTAGGCCGTTATACGACCCATTGTATAAAAATATTATTTAGAATGCCAGCTTCCGGAAATTGGTGAACTATGCTATGGAACTGCCTCCGATAAACGCAGGCATCCGTGTTCAACTTAGGACCTCGGTGTAGATCTAACCAAATTTCCCGACGCGGGACTTATCACGGAGGCACCTCGCTAGGTGTCTAGATCATACAGGGATCTACAGCCGCTCCTATTTCATTAATACGAGCTATCAAGTCTACTGTAATACCAACCGGCCGGGTTGGCGTACTTCTGATGGAAGAGAGCTTGATAGCTCGGATGATGCGACATTTGACGACAATTGGCAGCATGCATATGCTTCCGTCTATAAATAAGATGTGGTCGAATAACCGTTTCGGGGGGTAGGCTGGAAATCGGGCTGGTTGGAAGGCACCGGTAGCCAGCCTAACGTAACTATAGCAAAAGCCCTGCGCGGATGTTTCATCATGCGGATATAGCCTAGTTTGCATGGCTGTGCGGATAGCATACAAGTTGTGGATAATGTTCGGAGTAAATTTGCGGATAGTTTTTAGAATACAATCTGAACTTGTTGAATATCATTAGACTACTGGGGCCCGGATGTTTATGACATATCATATTTTTTCGTTATGTTTTTTTTTATGACAAATGTAAGATAATGATTTAAGCTAATCTCATTCAAATTATGTCATTAAGCATAATTAACACTCTGAACTGTAAAGGGTTGCAATTCTGGCTGTATAACATTCATTGTAAACATAGCACAGGACATACATGGCCCAGGGGAACGACTTTCTCCTCAAATGTCTAAATGTGTTGCTTTAATACTTTATGCTCTATCTAATAAATTAAAAATACTAATGTCAGTAGATTCGGATAAAAGACGCATTATATTGATTTCATTAAGTGGTGTATGTGTTTTAAGTGAATGTGCTGTGAGATGCAATATTTATTTAGTTTTTGTATATTGAAGTGCAGGAATAATAATATGCAGCTAGCCTCTCTCCGACATGAGCTGGTGAGTACCCTCAAAGTTCATTTAGGCTGTTTGCCAAATGATGAACACTCTGCACTCGTACTCCACACTCTCATGTACACTTACACTCGATCACTCTATCCACAAACACTCGATAATTTGGAACGTATCTGCACTCGCTCTCCCTGGGCGTGGCGCGCGAAGTATGATAGCTGGCGGCGCGAATAGCTGACTGTCTCATGTTTACATTCGTTGCGATCTGATTGTCGCGAATGAGAAGAGGTACAACGTGAATTTGGCTCTGGCAACTTAAGTATGTGAGAAAGGTAAGCTAATGTGTAGCCGTGAGATGTAAAGGTTGGTTGGTTCCTTAGTTTAGGGGCTGCGACAACGCGGTCATGTAGCCCCGTGCACTTTGGGTGTGTGTAGAATCTGACTGATAACCGGTGTTATATGTGATGGCTGTATTAGTGTGTGTAGGGTAAAGTCAAGTTACTCCGTGATATCAAGTAACACCGTGATAAAGCGTATTTCCTCTTTCACTACTTAGGTTCAATCACGGCCATGGTTCAATTTAGAAAGTTCTGAGTTTTTACCAACAGATGGCAGTAGAAACCAGGAATCCAGGAAGCCCTTGCGTTCTATCTTTGACCAACTCAATGCGGTTTAAAAAATATAATAACAGAGAGTTGACATTTCAACAAGTGATCCACATCCAGTGAAATCTGTGGTGAAGATTTTAATTGCTTATAAACAGCTCTTTAATTGCATAAGTTTCATTTTAACACCAGTCAGAGATAAGATGCAGACCATTAGCATACAAAACTTACATGCATGTAGTGTTACGCATACAAGGTGTGAGAGCTTAGCAATAAGTACGTTTTTCTTAGGTTGGACGCTGAAATGGCGCCAAAACGGAATAAAGAGGCTCGCTCCTACACAGCTGAAACACTTAGAGAAGCATTGAGGTCAATGAAGGAAGAAGGATGGTCGGTATACAAGGCTAGTAGACGTTTTAATAACCCGTGGAGTACACTAAAGGATCATTGCACAAAATATTCAGCCGATCCGGGAAGTGCAACCCTTAAAAAATTGGAAAGCCACTCGTTGTGTCACCTGAATTTGAAGTGAAGATAGTGTGTCAAGATAGACGCAATAGATCGGTCTTGGCCTAATTCCATACCCCGGAACAATGACGATGATGGTTGTAGTGCGTGAGGTGGCTCCCCTGGCAGATGACACCAAGAGGAAGAATGGATTGATTATCAGTTTTGTAATGTCTGGTACCTATGATGTCTATTTTATGTGTGATAGGTGTGATGAATTTGATAGTGACTAAGAAGACTTAAAATATGTTTAATGGAATATTTTTAATAGATTTTTCTATAAACAAAAACTGTGAAGTGAAATGTTTCAATATGGGCAATATGGGGCAATAGAAACTCATAGTCTACATATGATTTGAACACTTTTATTACATGAAACATTAAAAAGTACACTGAATGGTGAACACCATGCTATCACGGAGTAACTTGAACACTATCACGGAGTAACTTGAATATCACGGCGTTACCTACTTCTACTACCGGATTTTGTTAGTTAATACCGTGAAATAACTTATGAATATTTGTAAGATATATGCCAGAAATGTTCCGTAGGGTATTCCTCTTTAACTTGAAATGAATCGAAATAACTGAAATCTAACATTTCAGAAATAGTAACCAAAAAAAAGCTTAGTATCACGGAGTTACTTAACTTTACCCTATCTGTTTTTTAATTCAAGTAAGGACTGCAACTTTGAATTTTTCAAATAGTTCCTACTTTTGCCGCCAAACGCCACCCTTAACGACTACTAGGCCTAGTTCAGAACTAGACTACTAGACGTCACCGCAGACGGCTCTTGGCAACGAACGTAGAAACCTAAGAGCGTTGTTTACATTCCTAACCTATACAATTTTGCTTCACACAGGTGTAATTAGTGGAAGGTACATTAACATGCCATAAATCTATGACATGGGACCGACGGCTTTACTTCCCCTCCGAAGGAAGGTATACTGAGATGTAAAGGCTTCCATGTCTGATGAAAGATAATATAATTTGTAGCATTTCTACCCTCATACCTACTACTGCAGTGTATTCTAATAAATCCTACATTTATTTATTTAGCATTTTACTGCCATTTGGCGAAAAATTTAATATTAGATTAAGACCGTTTTATTTTTTCTGTCTCGGAGAATGGTCTGAATGCAAATAGCTTCCTTAAGGCTTCCTCAAGCCCAAGGTCTCCTCAAGAAATGTCTCTGAATTCCACCCTTAAAGTTCACTATCACCTAGACTTCCTAAACCAAAAATAGGGTATACAAAGTAATACTGGGGTGTATTCCTGTAATTCAACCAAGGACTTGCGCACAAAATGAATGGAGCTCGTATTTTCCACGCATCTCAATTTATTTTAGCTCTCGCTGCTCAATAGCTTGTTAGTTTGAAACATACTGTACTTCCCGTTTGAGGTAAGGCATCTTGTAATAGCTTACGCCTGTACAATAGATGGTCTAGTGTAAACTTCCCTGTAACTGGGTGTGATCAATAATATTTAAAATAACCCCCAAGAAATACTGAGGCTTCTCATTAAGCTAGCGGTGCTTCATCCTAGTGCCCCATTGGACACATCAATTGCTATGGCACACCTCACCACGACACTGACCAGTGCATAAATAACTAGTCATAGATCCTCTTGATTTTAATATCAACATTCTGCAACATGACCTCCGTTGCTCTTTATAATAAAATGATGAACCTAAGCATTCGAGAGAATTCCAGCTTTTACTTTTGAAAAAAAAAAAAAAAAGGAAGGATACTGGAAATTTTAAATCTTCTGAAACGACACCAAAAAAGAAACTAGAGTAATGAAATTACCTCTGGTTTTAAAAAACAAATCCCTTAATGCACAATAATGCTCACTGAAAATTACCTGTCGTTAAATCTTTTAGCCACCTGCTTAGAATCTGTTACATAATTTAGTATAATTGATAAGATATCTTATTTTAGTGGGAGGAGAGTTGTATGATTGCTTAGTGTTCTAGCCGCTTGTTCCTCACCAAGGCAAACCCGGTTCAATTCCTGATTAATGCATGGTCGACATTAAAAGGAGATCCTGTGGCTGAAAAATGTAAAATTTGATGGCATTGGTTTAAAGTTTTCTATAATTGCAAAGGTTTGAGATCCCAGGATGCCAGATTATCCCCTAGGTGGGTTCTGCAAAATGTCGGTAAATATACAGACACGGGCCTCCGGCATGCCAGGATCCAATCTCGCAACTTGCATCTAGTAGACATGGGGCCTTATAGGCTGCACCACATACGTGACCAATCATAACATTTAAGGCCATGTTAAAACTACTAGCTTGAGAATAATTACTTAGCGCCATGTTCTGGAGCAGCTTCCAAAACCAAAAGCATATCGTATGTGTTCCTCTTAGTTTAATAATCAATTGAAGAAACCTGCAATAACAACTTGTGGTCAATTCCACACACTTCATAGTTGTAGGAGAGTGTATTCTAACCTGCGATAAAAGTTGTTTTCCAGCTCGTCGAAATAAGGTAACTAGGACATGTGGTATAACGCCTGCATCGTATTGACTGCGTGAAGTGTGGTACTATACGACAGAAGCCATGAATTCCGTTGTGCACACAAGCAATGGCATGAAATAAAAGGACTAGCTCGTCATAAATAAAAATTGAAAATTAGTACTTTTATTGTATTTTTTCTTTTGCCTTCTTACTGTTAATTTTCAAAGAGTTTCACTGGACCAGTGAACACTGTGCCCCGCGTTAAGCCTGCTTCATACAGAGAGTACTTTCATATCTAGTGAATAACTTAATTATTAGACATGACAAACATACACTCACAAAGGCAGCTAAGTCACAACTGTGGTGGGTTGACCAAGTGCCATGCTAGAAACAGCAGGTTTTAGAGTCAATTTCAAATCGAGCAGCATGCATTCACATTCTAGCATGGTATGTTGTTTCTTTTTCCTAATTTCAGATTAACTGCATTCTGACTAGTTCCTAGCACCAAGGTTGACAAATCAGTGCATATGAAATGCAGCACTTAGGATGAGAGATGCACTGGGACACTGACTCGTATACACACAGGAGTGCTTTTCTGTTATCGCCGTTGCCCTAGAAGAACAATGTAATCCAAACAGGTTTAGAAAAAGTATTGTTTTAAGGCATAAAGTAACTTACATCCATCATTAGGTAGCTTCTAACAATAAATACTTCCACTCTCAGCACTGAAAACTATTCTAGTGTTTTGTTTACAAAACGATGAGCTCTACAGTAGTATATCGGGACAGTCATGCTTCATTCTTGGAACATCCTAAATCAAATAATAATAATAATAATGTTATTGGTTTTACGTCCCTTTTTACTGCAGTTTTTATAGACGCCAGGGTGCCTAAATTTCCACCCAAAAGTGTATCTTTAACATGTCAGTAAATCTGTGATACGACTCCCTCTCATTTATGCACCCTCAAATACCAACTGACTGAGACAGGATTCAATCCTGCAACATTGGTAACAGCAGGCGGAAACGTTACGGCTGCGCCATACGCATAAATCAGGCAGCAGCACTGGAACGATATCTTGCACATCCTGTTGTATAAAAACAGGCAGGCCTATTATGCAAAATTGTGATGTACCACATGCAGTTAAGTCTATAATAATGCAAGTTTTACAGTTTATGCATACTTTCAGGAATAAAAGGTAGAAACACATTAAATTAATGTAAAATGTGCAGATATGATTTGAAATTAAATTTTATTTCTCTAAGGTACACCCTTTGACTCTTCATATCACACAATTTTTGTTTTCTTTTTATATAATTGCTGTAATTCTACCAGGGAGATCTCCCATTTCTTTAATCTAGGTGTAGATCCTGTCCTGGAGGCAGATGACATCGACAGGGTTGCTGGATGGTGGGGAGAGAATGTAAATGTAGTCAAGAAGTTGAGAATATAATGGGACTTATTATAACTTCCTTGACAAATTCTATATTGCACTCCTCACCTGCCAATGTAAAGACAGAGATTAGCCAAATTAGGTGCTTAAGAACATTTCAAGTTTATGCAGTCATAACAAAGGGAAAAATTAGTATATATATGCACCTCAAGAAAAGATTGGAACACTGTCATAGAGAGTAGTCATACCATATTGTTGTTTTTGGAGGAGCTTGGACATTGCATTCATTTAGCCCCATGTACTTTTGTGTGTAGGACTATGAATAAAAATAAAAAAAGATACGAGCCTTACAGTAGTCGCATATGATGTGTAACATCTGACAAGTTATCCTACTCGTATACTACACAGCTTGGACATTCTTAAAATGTTAATTTACACTCCATTTTCATACTGGTACTATGATGAATGTATAGATTGAATTGGAGATATGCTACTGTCACATTTGTGGCGCAGCGGTTAAGCTGTTAGTCTCTCACCAAGGTAGACCTGGTTTAATTCCCGGTCAATACAGGTGAGATTTTCGAATTGAAATGCCATGTCCTGTGGTTCGCATTCCACGTAAAAGGGAGGTACCGTGGATCATGATCGTGAGATTAACGGACACGCAAAACTACAAGCTTCCTTCCTTCCTTTTACATTAATAATTCATAATAACAAATTGACACACAACGTCGACAGTACTCTCAAATACTGTGAGCACATTCCTCAGTAACTATAACATTCATTATTCTCAAGGCCCTCATACAGTTCGTCGAACACAATCAAAACATGGCTTCCTACAATCATGAAATGACCTAGTCTCACATATGATGAAAATACAGCTTTTATTCCACTCATATAACAACATTCTGTTATGCATTTAATATTTGACTACTCACCCACAGCTTGACAATAATGCCGCTTACTTAAATGTCATTTGTCGTCTTTGTCCTACCCCATGTGATATTCAACCTTGAACGTGAAGGTTAATAAACTGCTCAATGACAAATGAAAGTCGGTGAAACATTTGCCACTGTGCTCGTCAAACCAGTGCCTGCTAAATGCACTGCCTACTGTATTGCCATAACATTCTCGCGCTACAGAGCACACACTGCTTGTTTCCAATACACACATTTTCAATTGTACATCCAGCTGGCAGTGCGTCTTCACTTCCGTCCGATCCACTTCCGTTCGATCCACTTCCGCCCGATTCACTTCCGTCCCCAATTTTCAAAATCACTCTCACAAAACTATCCAGCAACCGAGCGGAAAGATGTTACACATCAAAAAGTCTAACAGCTGTATTAGTGTGTGTATTTGTAATTCAGGTGAGGATTGGGAAGGAGGCGGCGGTGGCCTTAAGTTAGTAACCATCCCAGCATTTGCATGGAGTTGAATTGGGAAACCACTGAAAAACACGTCCATCTCTTCTCAGTTTTGCTTCATGAGGCCGAGTGTACCCTGTTCAAGCCTTAGGCCAGAATTAAATTTCTTGGCACAGCAGGGAATCGAATCCACACTTCTGGGGTGACAGCATGGGCGCCCGCATGGGAGTGGCAAGGTGGGGCCGTGCCCCCCCCCCCCCCCCTGGAATTCCGAGAATGTTGATATTTGATTGGTCATTGTCAACAGTTTATTTCATAAATTGAAGTGTCTGATAATCAACTGACAATGTTACAATAGAAAACTTCTTTAATGTTGCTGACGTAATATGTAGACTATTTATATTCAAAAATATGTGGTTCTAATGATGTCATGCACTAGACCACCAATGGAAACATAGCTCCATTTTTCAATATGGTTATGCCTAGTTTTAATAGCGTATGTTTACCCAACACTATCAATTGTGGGTAGGCTGAGTACTACTTTCGCCACTTTTCTTTGCTGACTAGTAAAACACTGGTCCCTTAAGATCGTGCTTACACTATTGGGTCATTTACTGTATTCAGGCCCGTAATTTCGGGGGAACAAATAGGGCAGCTACCCAGGGCGGCAAGTTTTAGGGACGGAAAACATTCTGGAAAACTGTACAAAACTGCTTGGACATTAAACGCCAAGTTATTAAAGTTAAACCCCCTCCTCCACACACACACACACACACACACACACACACACAAGAGAATTATTCATTCTCGCACATTTGCAATGTTGATTATTTAAGGACACACAAAACGGGATTGTGTTAGTCATCTTGGTGTTCTTGCTTTTGAATCTGACTTGAAAGTGAAATTGGGCTAATGAAATCCTAATCCTGTTTGCAAATGACAAGACAAGAAGGAATACCCTTGTTATTTAAATAATTGGTGTTTTTGACATTGGTTGTGTTTATCTTTTAAAATTTAAATGTAAATTATTTGCATTCAGTTTTTCTTCTATTTGTAATTTTAGTAAACATAATATTTATAGTATTTGCCACTCATAGTTAAATACACGCTCAGTGAAGAAACAGCCCCATATGTCAAGGAAACTTTAATAAATCTACATATCTTAAGTCGGGGGGTAGCAAAGATTGTGTTGTACACTCGTCAAATTTTGCGCCGTTCTGCCTTACTGTGATCGTTATTCGTACCGCGAAATGCCGTATATTTGTATTCAAGGTGTGCCATAGTACTGTGGTCTTTTTCTTGAGAAGAGAGCAATTATTGCTACTAATTACCATTGTTGTAGATTCTTACCCTGTAGTGTTAAATCTTCTATGATCGAAGCAATTTATAGGCTAATAGTTAAATTGTTCTGCGGTGTTTTATGCCGTTATCAAAGCGACTGAGATTCGCACTCATAATCGAATGTACACTGTAGATCAGTTGAGACAAAAGGGTGAATTCAATAGTCTAGTGATAGGCTTCGTAATGTTGTAGGCTATATGATTCCAATGGAATCTTCTTGCAAGGCAATTTTCGATGCGTAACATGTAGCCTACTTATATGAGCGGAGAAGTTAATTTCATCCTAATTTAATTGGGCGTATATAATCGTATTGACCGACTGAAAGTTACAATTCAATATAGATCAATTACAGTAGGTGATAAAGCCAATGGTAGAGGGAGGATTGATAATGATGTGCTTCTGAAAAAAGAAAATAACAGAACAGTCATTGGCAGGCTCTTAACTCAAGGAACATTTATGCGACATTCTTAAGTAAGAATGTATAATAGTTAAATGATCCTGCGATATTTGTCGTTTTCAAAGCGACTAAGGAGTAGGCCTACACGATTTAGTGAGTTTTATATACAGTATTTTACTTAACGGCCAGCAATAATCAAATGAAATATTTTATTTCTAAAACGAAAATTTGCGTCACAAGTACGAGTAACGTACAATACGAATTTATCACTTCGCACAAAATTCATTATGCTAAGAAGAGCAATGCGAAGTATTCCTGATAGCTTGTAAAGAAGAGGAAAAACGTGATGGATCCACTGTAACGGCCAATACAGTATTTGGAAACAGTGCTATTTGAATTATTAGGCAGATTCATATTTCCACAGTTTAATTTAACTGTGTATTTTGGAAATACAGTATCTGAAATTATGTCCTCCAGTTACCGTAATTAGAAAATAGGCGAACATGATTTACATTGAACTGCTTGGTTTTTATATTATTGTCGATACATGATGATACCACTATTCTTTATCTGTTTTTAAGAACTGAACTTTATGGCAATGATTCACAAAAGAAGAAATGCGAACTTTCATGGACAAAAACTGTGAACTAAAAACAAAACTTTCCTCCCAATCTTGCCACTAAAGTAGCCAACGGTTTCAGAGCAGTCAAATAATGAATTTCACGAAGCAAGTAAGAAATGAAACGAAAATGGGGGGGGGATGATGAATTATAACTTGGCCCCCCTCTAGAAAAAATGCTGCGGGCGCCCATGGGTGACAGCCAAGAATGCTAACCACTACACCACGAGGTATACCATACTGTTGGAGTCTAGGACAATAGGTTACCGGTACGGAATATCTCCAAACTATGCTCTATAACAGCATGTACAGCACTGAGTTGTTATATGCAGTCAATATAGTCAAGTCTATGCAATTGAAAACCTTTGTTGCGGTGTGAAGTTGGATAACAAACAGGATTACCAATTTACGTACTCTATTGTAACATGTTAAATTATGCATCCACAAGGTAAAAAGCCTGTGCAGATTCCAAATGATTATATGTGCTCCAGTGTGGTAGTGGTTCTACCGAGAGCATGATACAGGGGAAGATTTTCGTTAATGTATCCCCTGGTCTCTCCCTTCTATAAACTAATATTGTATGCACCAAGATGGAGAGAATGGAGAACGCACAAGCCAAGCATAAAGCAGTTACACCATAGTGCAAGCACTTCCAATGATAACCATGGGATCAACGGGTGTACCAGCCTTGGGATGAGATTACTGTAGTTATACCTAGGCACAGGGCGATTCAATCGAGAATAAAATCAATGGTCAGAATACATTTTCACAAAAATATATTTCCCTAATATTGAATAACAGTCACCTAATCTTTGTCCATTAGGGGCACATCACAAGGTGTCGGAAGTAAACATCAGGCCCACGATGCCAAAGGATATAATTCCCAGCAATTTTCAAAATATTAATTT
The DNA here is from genome assembly GCA_946902985.2 of Meconema thalassinum. NCBI lineage: Eukaryota > Metazoa > Arthropoda > Insecta > Orthoptera > Tettigoniidae > Meconema > Meconema thalassinum. The sequence goes on along the minus strand of OX336388.2, from coordinate 1,714,429,032 downwards.
TCTTTAAATTTGATGCACTCTCAGCAATTTGTTGCAACATGAGTGGGATGGATGTACTGTAAGTTTCCATACTTCAGCTAATTGGCAGTGCTAGCATTCACGATAAACACAATGCCCACAATGGGACAGCATGCACAATGTGTTGTTTGTGTCGCTGGAGTTTGTACTTCCATAATTACAAGCTGGACTACTGAACACAGTACAATGGTGCTCCACCACTCTGGTCTGTTATACGGTAGTGTGAAGTGTTTAGAAGAGGCATTCAACAATTGCTAGTGCAGCCGTGGTGGACCTATCGCATGACTTGCAAATATCTTCGACTTAACATCTCTACTTATTTGTTTAAGGATACAAATCACTGGTGTACAGACATAGATCACAGAATGAAACAAGATCGACAGATCACTCCCGAGTTGCCATATGACACAATCTGTCCGCTTGGTATGATCCATGCCAGTCATGGACGAAGTACGACCCGCGGGCCAAGTGTGGCCCTTGAGCTAGTCTAAACCGGCCCGCGACTTGGTTTCGAATTATACTACCTACAATTACACGTAGTGTAATAGCCTGGATTCAAGCATTATTTAGTTAAATTGCCAACTTCATCATCAATGTAAAATATTTCATAACATATAATTTTAGAAGGGTAATCAAAGTTGTATCTACTTGTATGTATGTACATTTTCATCATTCATTTTATATCAGCCTTAATTTAAATTAATTTGTACATTAAGACTGATATGTTATCATAAGATGGCAGTTACGGCCATAACTAGATTGACAGACCACCATTTAGCTGCGATTCTAAGAATCATCTCATCCCAGTTTCAACCAGATTATGAAACACCTATAGAAGCACAGTCACAGTTTCACTTGTCACATACTCCTTCCTCTTGTAACAAATAATGAAGGTGTGTTCTTTTTTCCTAAGTTTTCTACCATTGTAACCTATAAGTTTTGTTTGATTTAAAATTATAAAATAAAAAGTTTATAAACTATAGTAAGGCCATCATTACTTCCGACTTGACGTTTCAGTGCTAGGCTAGAGTTTCGTTCGCTAAATCGCGACATCGCGAACGAAAGTCAATTTGTCGTGATATATCGATTTGAATGGCTGCCTGTGATTGTCTAGTTAAAGTGATTTTCCTTCTGACCACTAGATAACTCTAGGGTAACACTGAAACGTCAAGTCGGAGGTAATGATGGTTTTACTATAGTCAATCTACAGTGCGCACGTGAATGTTCTCCGCAGTGCCTACAAGCTGCTGTGAGAGATTACGTCACCAGTTTCGTTGGCAGCACGGCTGTCGCTTGTGTCATAACAAACAGTAAACTTTATACTCACCACAGCCATTCATAACTGATGCTAGAAGTACTGATGACACACATGCTGGCTTATTGCAATACACACTGACGAATTCGACAGCTCACAGCCCACACATTTGGCCTTCACCCTATCAAGGACACTGTGCTGCCAACTAAACTGATGACGCAACCTCTCGCAGATGTGCGTAGCCAATGCGGAGAACATTCCCGGGCGCCCTGTATAAACAGGTGTTGGGTTTTTTTTTCGGCCCACCTAGATTATTTTGTATTGCATCTGGCCCTGCCCCTAAAAGGTTTGCCCATGTCTGTTCTATGTCATGTGCGCAATGACTCTCATATTGAATTCTGGTAGCCAGAAAGTAGAGAGTATCATGAGCAACAAATTCATGAAACGATGTTCTGTTAATAATAATTATCACGAATAGTAAACGCTTGCCAATTGGGCCTACAACATTTTACCTCCAAGAACAATGGTGTCTGATAACGTTAATATGAATTGTCACCATATTTGTTACTTAAAATACTCCGGCTTTCTAGGGATGATATACACTGGGTAGATTTTACTTCAAGAGTATGCTGTTCATAAACCAGATAAAGTGTCACGGTTGGGGGCTGTAGGCATCCATGATTTAGAGAAACATAAATGTAAGCTGACACTCAATTTTTAAAACAGTAGCATTAATACATGTTGCATAGGCTACTTTGGGCTGTAAGAATATAAGTAGTAAAATTAAGCTACTGAAATGATCTTACAATAAGGAAAACAGATGGAGGTGACAAAAATGCGTTTCTCCATCACAAGTAGAATGTGGAGCTAGTTTGTAGAGATTGCAGTAGGCCTACATGGAATTCCTCACTCATCGAACACTTATACAAGACTCACTCACTCGCAGGAGTAATCCACTGTTATTTTATGGGGAGAATATCGAAGTTATCTGCAGGAGTGGCAAGCTGGGTAAACATACTTCGCACAATGATGACCACAACATATTGCATCCAATCGTCCGACGTTAAATGCAGCTAGCATAAATACAGTAATTAATTGGTCCTTGCTATAAAAACCAACCTAACTGCCTAACCCAGTTTATTTATTATTATTATTATTATTATTATTATTAATATTATTCAGAAATCAGATATTCTTACCTATCTTGCAATTTTATATGGGTGCTGATGGTACAAATTTGCCAAATCACATCATACCCATGAGAAACAAAATCCGTTTTGAAAAAGAAGTTTCAGTTTTTCGTTTCACGTAATACTCCGTCATCGACCCTAGAAGAGAAAAAAAGGAAAACATTATGAGTAAATGTTTGAAAGGCCATGGGAAGTTTGGTTAACCTCGCAGGTTATGGAACACTACTAACACACAAATTTCATTCAACATTGCAAGTATGTTAAAAAACAATCACCGCTATTGTAAAAGAGAAATACTTACAATTAAACGTAAGTATCCCTCCTTATATCGTCTGAAATACACAATTATTCATGTCAAGTGAGAATATCGAAGTTCTGTTAAAATGGCGACATCACAGAGCCTACACCGAGTAAACGAACCGAGTCTGTACCTTCGAAAATGTCGCTATGTACACTCGCACTCTGCTTGTACACTTGCACTCGATCGTATTTGGAACATCACTCGCTGACGTCACTTCCGAGTGAGAGATTGCAAGAGTGTACACTTTGGCTATTTGGCAAACAGCCTTAGCAACGCTGCAGTACGTTTGTTATTAGAAAAGTAGGACATATTACAGTTTTACTACCGTGGGTTTCAATAATGATGATGGTATTTGTTTTACGACCCTTTTAACTACTGCGGCTTTTAGAGACGCTGGGATGCCGGAATTTTGCCCCGAAGGGGATCTTTAACGTGCCAGTAAATTTACTGACATGGCTCCCTCGCATTTGTGCACCCTCCATTGCCAGCTAACTGCGCCAAGATTCGACCCTGCAACCTTGGGTTCAGCAAGCGAGAACGTTACAGCTGAGCCATGCAGCCAGCTGTGGGTTTTAAGGTAGTTAATATGCCTATTTACTTTGTTTCTAGATCTGGTATTACACGAAATTCCCCATCGCTGTAGTGAATTCGGGTGCCGATCAAATTACGATATGGAAACCTTAAAGAAATAAACATCAACTTTTTCGTTACCATCTTACGAAATTCACCGCAAGCTTTGGCTTCGTCAGATTCCAACCGATTTTTCCAAACTAAACAAGTAGTTCCGTGAATAACTATACAGCCTATTTTCATATATCCTACTTATGTTAATTGCCTCTATCTACATACAAAATTTCAGTTTGATTGCTGTAATAGATTCGTAGATGTTGAGAACCGACTAAATATTTCGGATAATCGCCATGTTGGATTTTATATATGTAGGTCCTAGAGTTATGTACTGTTACATGAAGATTATTGTGTACGTGTAGCATTCAAATTTCAATCGCATGATTAGGACACAAGAAGTAACAAGGAGATTTTAAAATTTCGCGCAGCTACCATCTTGTGGTTATGGAAACAATTGAAATAAATTAGATGCCAGTGGATTAACATTCGTATAAGGATTTACTGTACCAAGTTTCACTGCACTCGGATGGTTAAATTGCGAGAAACGTCCATGTGAATATTTATACTTCGCATCGCCGCCATGTTGGATTTGTGATCACCAGGTTATTTAAAGTCCTATAGGTGAACGCAAGTTCATAGCTCCTATGAACATTAAAAAATTCCGTTTGATTGCTATAATAGATTCGTAGATATTCAGAGCCGTCTAAATATTTCGGATGGTCACCTTGTTGGAATGTTAAATGTATAGGCCTTCGAGTCATGTACCATTAAAGGAAAATAATTGCGTAGGTTCATTATTCAAACTTCCACATCGATCGCATGATTACTACACAAAAAATAAAAACTTAATTTTAAAATTCGCAAATCCGCCATCTTGAGGTTATGTAAACAATTGAACTAAATTAGATACCAGTGTATTACAATGTGTATAAAAGGTTCCTGTACCAGATTTCATTGCGGTTGGAACATTAAATCGCGAGAAAGGTCTATTTAAAATTTTCAAATTCGCTTGGCCGCCATGTTCGTTTTGTAGTTAACCGGTTTTTGAAAGTCTTATAGATGAACTTTCAGTAGTGCCCTTTATCTCCGTACAGAATTTCAGGGTGATACCGCTAATAGTTTCAGAGATATAGAATGCCGGTGAAATATTTCGCACAACCGCCATCATGTGGTTATGTAAACAATTGAACCAAGTTAGATGTCGGTACATTACAATGTGTATAAACATATACTGTACCAAGTTTTATTGCGTTTGGTTGGTTAAATCGCGAGAAACGTCTATTTAAAAGTCGCGAATTTGCGTGGCCGGCATGTTGGTTTTGTAGTTACCAGTTTTTCAAAAGTCACATAGGTGAACTTCTAGTAGTTCCCTTTATCTCCGTAAAAAATTCCAGGGTGATATCGGGAATAGTTTCGGAGATATTGAATGCTGGTGAATTATTTCGCACAGCCGCCATGTGGATTGGTGAGACGTAACAAAATTTGAAGGACACGGTCGGGGTCGTCCGGAATAGTGCTATGAACTTACCGAGTTTCATTGAAATCTCCCCAGCTGTTTAGAAGTTATTAGGGACACACACACACACACACTCCTCACACACACACACACACACACGGACAAAAGGTGATCTCATAAGCCTATTTTTTCAAAATTGAAAATAGGCTAAAAATCCGATAATTTGCACAAAAAAAAAATACTAAAACAAGGATGCACTTTAAAGTGGATAGGATTATGGTTAGGGGTGAGCTGAAAGAATTTGATAGGATAATCTCTAAACTCACTGATAATGCCGTGGCGATTATAATATTTCAATCACACCTTTGTGTGTTCAAAGTTAACTCCGAAAATAAGACGTCTCGCTGAAGTCAAAGAAGTTCATCTAGAAGCAGCTATTCGAGGTAGTATAGGATTCATTCAACTTCCTAAATAACATTTCGTTATTTCTACAAACCCGACAAATTTATTGCAGTAACTGGACTGTAATTAAAGATGAGAAAAAAACACATTTGTCTTCTAGGAGTTGCAAATAGAATACCTTGTATTACTTCCTTCGTCAGTGTTCATGCGTATCTGACTTTCATTGTGAACACAAGGTTTAGTAAAAATTATGTTGTAAATGCTTTCTTCCATAACATAAAGTATATATTACATCGGTTTAGTTGGTAGCACGGTGTCTTTGACAGGGTGAATCCCACACGTGAGGGCTGTAGCCTGTCGAAATCGTCAGTGTGAATTGCAATTAGCGAGCGTATGTGTCATCAGCACTTCCAGCATCTGTTATGAATGGATGTGGTGAGTACAAAGTATACTGTTTGCTTGTTATTAGGGAACACAGCGATGACAGAATGTATTCTGCACATAAGTCAAGCAGCATTGCGCGTCATAGGAGCTCATGTCACCACGGACAGTTAAACGATGACAGAGGCTACTTGAGCTGAGTCATATCCTACTCGCGCAACTGTACCCGTCAACGAAGCAGGCTTACGTGTGGCACAAGTACACAAAGAATAGTTCCCATCTCGATCGCCGGCAATCATTTCGTGATAGGCTAATATGATGCAAGCGGCAGCCGTGCTGCCAACGTAACTACTGTAGCTAGCTCTCGCAGACGCACATAGGCGCTGCGGAGAACATTCCCGGACTCACTGTATTAATATATTATTGAGCCACTTCAACTCTCTCAGACGTCAAATATAATATACTGTACAGAACACTATGGAATGATTGGTTGGTTGATTCCTCAGTTTAGGGGCTGCGACAACGCGGTCATGTAACCCCGTGTATTTTGGATGTGTGTAGAATCAGTCTGATAATCGGTGTAAATTGTGATGGCTGTATTAGTGTGTGTTATTTGTAATTCAGGTAAGGACTGCAGACGATCAATTTCAAGTACAGTAGTTCCTACTTTTGCTACCAAATGCTACCGTCAACGACACCTAGCTGTGAACTTGACTACTAGATGACACCGCAACTGGCACCTGGCGAAGAACGTTGGAACTTATAGAGCGTTAATCAAAATCTAATCTACAAATTCAAGCTTCACACAAGTAGTTAGTGAAAGGTTATTTTACATGCCATAAATCTACGACATGGGCCCGTCGGCTTTACTTCCCATCCGAAGGAAGGCATACTGAGGGATTTTTAACGATCTTAACAAATCCGACGGCTTTGGCCGGGTTTGAACTCGCGATCTTGTGCATAGAAGCTCCCATGCTACCAACTACGCCACCGAAGCCGCCTTATGTATTGATAGTAGCATCTTGTTTGTATGATCATTCAGTCTTATTTCAGAGTGACAGTTTAGAGGGCCGACATGGATCCTCATTAGATAGTTATTGAGGTTTTAAGGGACGGAACAGAGAGGTTATCTGCCCCTCGATTGGGATCCTACCGACAGTTGAGTGGTGCCAACTATTACATTAGTTACATTTAGGTTTTAGAAAATGAAAGAAAAATAAGATTTTACAAGTATTTCCGTGAAGAGCTACTGTAAATAGCCTATTTCCATATATTCTACTGGTATTTTCCATTAAAAACTATCCCTCCTATTAGAAAGCATTTTCCATGTACATGTATGTTTTCGTTTACGGTTTACCCTCCAGGGTTGGCTTTTCCCACGTACTAAGCGAGGGAACCCACTCCTACCGCCACTGAAGGCAGTGTCCTGGAGCTTGAGACTCTGAGTCGGGGATACAACTGGGGTGTGTGACCAGCACTACGCCCAGGTGGCCTCACCTACAAAGTGAACAGGGGGCCAGATGAGGGGATGGGAAGAGTGGGAGGAGTGGCGGCCGTGGCCTTACGTTAGGCACCATCCCGGCTTTCGTCCAAAGATGAAGTGGGAAACCACGGAAAACCACTTCGAGGATGGCTGAGGTGGGAATCGAACCCCCTCTACTTAATTGGACCACCGGGGGCGGAGTAGACCCCGTTCCAGTCCTCATACCACTTTTCAAATTTCGTGGCAGAGCCGGTAATCGAACCTCGGACCTCCGGGGTGGCAGCTAAGCATGCTGACCACTACACCACACAAGCGACTTCCATGTATGTGTGTATGTATTTTAAATAATTGAAAATGTTGTTTTTGTGCTTCTCAGGATTTGGAAAGTTATATATATTTCCTTACATAACAGTCCACTAACACAATACAAAATGTCAGTTCGATTGCTTAAATAGTTTCAGAGATATTGAGAACTGATGATATATATGGCATGGGCACCATATTAGTTAGTTATTTTTATTTTAAGGGGCTGAACTACGAGGTCATCTGCCCCTGGATTGTTTTATATATGAATATTATAATCGTGTTTTTTATATCAACCTACATTTCTATCGATTATTTAGGACTTGAGAAATAAAAACGTAATGTTATAAGTTTTGCGCAGCCGCCATTTTAAGGTTCTCATAAAAATGAATTTAATTAGACGCCAGTATATTAAACCTTGTATGAAGATTTACTGTGCCAAGTATCTTTGCGCCGCCGGGGCAATTATGTTGCGAGAAAAATCCATATAAATATTTAAATTTCGCGTCGCCACCATGTTGGATTTGTGTTCAGCATGTTATTGAAAGGCGCATAGGTGAACGTATGTTAATAGCCTCTATCAACATAGAAAATGTTAATTTGCTTGCTGCTATAGATTCGTAGATTTTGAGAACCATCTACATATTTCGGATGGTCGCCATGTTGGATTGTTCTATAGGTAGGCCATAGAGGTATGTAGGCTACCAACTGTAGATACATATTATTGAGTGGATTCACTATAAAAACGTTCACTCCGATCGCATGATTAGGACACTAAAAATAAAAACTTAATTTTAAAATTTCGCACAGCCCCCATCTTAAGAATATGAAAACAATTTAATGAAATTAGATGCCAGTAGATTAAATCTTGTTTAAGCAGTTAAAGTACCATGTTTCACTGTATTCGAAAGATTAAGCCGCGAGAAAATGCAATTTAAATATTTTAATTTCGCTCGTCCGCCATGTTGGTTTAGTACTTAACAGGTTTGAAAGTGTCACACAATGAACTTATCTTAGTATTCTCTATCACCATACAAACTTTCAGGGTGATATCAGTAATAGTTTCGAAGATATAGAAAATGCCAGTGGAATATATCGCGCGGCCGCCGTGTTGAAATGGTGAATCATACTTAAGTTTGAAGGGCACGGTCGAGGCCAGACAAAATACTGTAGTACTATGTCCTTATCGAGTTTCATTGAAATCACTCACACACACGGACAAAATCCGATCTCATAAACCTTTGTCATATGATGAAAACAGGCTAAAAATGATGTACTCTTTGCAGCACAGAATGGCAACATTAGTTTAAAAACGTTGATTCCTGCTAAAGAGAAACAAGACTGTAACATTAATGTGGTCCTTATTTCTAAAATTCTGGAAGTTCCCTTTGAAAAGCAAGTTATTCCTAAAAACATTTTGCCCATACTGGTCTGTTGTTGTTGTTGATTCAGTTAGTGGCTTTGTGACGTCGTGGTCATGTAGCCCCGTGTACTTGGGTGTGTATGTGTGTGGAATTCGTCTGATAGCGTGTGTTATTGTGATGGCTGTATTAGTGTGCGTAGTAATTCAGATGAAGATTGGGAAGGCGGTGGTTGTGGCCTTAATTAAGGAATCTTCCCGGCATTCGCCTGGAGTAGAAGTGGGAAACCACTTCCAGGATGGCTGAGGTAGGAAGCGAACCCACCTCTTCTCAGTTTTGCCTCACGAGGCTGAGTGTGCCCTGTTCCAGCCCTCACACCAGAATTAAATTTCTTGGTGGAGCCGGGAATCGAACCCGCCCCTCCGCTGTGACAGCCAAGAGTGTTAGCCACTACATACTGGTCTACATAGGAGGTTATGCAGTTAGAAATATTTTACACAAGGCTAAATATTAAACATGCGTTACATGGCTACAGTTAGCAAGAAAGAACTATTTATTTTAATGACGAACAAATCAAGAAACAGGCTTCCTACACCAACTAATCTATGAAGGTGTAGCTACTATTTCTGTGATACCCTTAAGCAATAAGCCCTGGTTGGTTGGTGGTTGGTTCCTCAGTTTAGGGGCTGCGACAACGCGGTCATGTAGCCCCGTGTACTTTGGGTGTGTGTAGAATCTGTCTGATGACCGGTGTTAATTGTGATGGCTTTATTAGTGTGCGTTATCTGTTTTCAATTCAAGTAAGGACTGCAGACATTTTTTTCAAATAGTTCCTACTTTTGCCGCCAAACGCAACCGTCAACGACTACTAGTTCAGAACTTGGTTACCATATGCCACCGCAGTCGGCTCCTGGAGACGAACGTTGGGACCTAAGAGCGTTTGTCAAATGTTTAACGTATAATTTAGCTTCACACAGGTGCAATTAGTGAAAGGTTCTTTTACATGCCATAAATCTATGACATGGGACTGCCGGCTTTACTTCCCCTCCGAAGGAAGGCATACTGAGGGATTTTAACGCTCTTAAAAAATCCGACGACTTCGGCCGGGTTTGAACCCGCGATCTTGGTCATAGAAGCTCAGCATGCTACCAACTACGCCACCGAAGCCGCAGCAATAAGCCCTAAACTACTGTAAAATTTTAAACTAGTAACTTATCATTTTTATTATAATTTGAATTGCAGCCCATGGCCAAAGCGAGGTATTTTAATTGAACGCTCCAAGTCGTCCAGCAAGGTCAATTTTAAGTAAATTCAACTTTGGCTACCAGAGATGCCACTGTCAAAGACACCTAGCGGCGAGTGGGAACTTGATAGAGCGTTTCTAACCAAATAACCTACAAATTTAGCTACACACTACCAATTATTGTAGTCGTAGGTTCTTTTATATGCCATAAATCTTTGACATTGATCAGTCGGCTTTACATCCCCTCCGAAGGAAGGCATACTGAAGGATTTTAACGCTTTTAAAAATTTCTTCATTCTTACATAACCTGAAAACTTTTCAGTGCTCAACTGCTTTTATAAAGGCTCACAAAATTCAAATAATTTATCTTCAGACTAATAATGTAATTGTTTCTTACATCAGAAAAGGGGTTGTCTAAACAGCCTGTGTACATTCCACGATTTCAGATGTCTCCACATCGTATTTTTCAACACTTTAATAGCTAGTAGACAAACACTATTGGTATAATGTAGTTCTACCCTTTTACCATCATCGCAACAGCGTACTGTAGGTCATTTCAGCATATTAGTTTACAATTCTACAGTAGTTTAGGCCTTTAGGGTTTACTGCTTAAGCGTACCGCAGCAAAGCCTCGCTTTTGGGGATAATGGTGAATTTAAATGATTGCAATAGTAGCTACGCCTTCATAGATTAGTTGGTGGAGGGATCGTCATTTCTCAGTCTTGCAACATTAAAATAAACACAGTAGTTATCTTTTCGGGTGCTTAATGATTTAATATATTTCAGTAATAGTTACCATTCTTTCTTAGTTTTATAACGGTTCTTTCTTTTTATTATTATTATTAGTTCTTGGGCGCAGATACTGCCTGTGGATGATAATGTAGGCCTACTGCAAGTTTAATAGTGTTTCGTAGAGCTATTTTGTCTTGTTCATGAAGATTTCAAGATGCTCGCTTGACGATCAAAATATTTCATCCCTTAGTTTTCCCTCTAGTCCATACCCGGCATGCGTTGCTATGCCAATCAAAGAAAGTGTTGGTTGGCGTTGTAACTTTGTTTGTTGAAGTGCTTTTGGATGCACATTATGTTTTTCTTTTTCCGCTAACTGCCTCTAAACTATTGTAAAATGGATTTTTTTAAAATCTCAGAAACATTTGTGGGAGCGTGCTCAACAACTCACCAAAGTTTCATCGCAATCGGATGAATGGTATATGAACGCATACGTAACTTCGTTTAAATGATTCGCGCACCGTCACCCATTTGTTGAATCTACTCGTGCGCTACCTATTGGAACACGGAGTTACTAAGTCAGAAATCTTTGCAAGAGTATAAACAATAACTCACCAAACTTCAATCGCAATCGTATGAATGGTTCATGAACACATATGGGACTTCGTTGGAAAAAAATCGCGCGCTGTCACTCATTTGTTGAATCTACTCGTGCGCTACCTGTTGTAATAATGATTTACTAAGTCAGAAACCTTCGCAGGAGTGTACACAACAACTCACCAAAGATCCATTGCGATCGGATGAATTGTAGGCTATATGAAAGCATACGGGAGCTTTTGAAACTATTTGCACGCTGTCACTCATTTGTTGAATCAACTCGTAGGCTAACAACTGTGAAATGGATTTACTAAGTCAGAAACCTTAACGGCAGTGTACACAATAACTCATTAAAGTTTCTTCGCAATCGGATGAATGGTAGGCTATATGAAAGCATACGGGATTTTGTTGAAACGATTCGCGTGCCGTCGCTCATTTGTTGAAACTGCTTGTGCGCTACCTGTTGCCAAATGGAATTCTCAAGTCAGAAATATTCCCAGGAGTGTACACAACAACCCACCCAAGTTTCATCGCAATCGGATCAATGGTATATGAAAGCATACGGGATTTTGTTGAAACGATTCGCGTGCCGTCACTCATTTGTTGAAATTGCTTGTGCGCTACCTGTTGCAAAATGGAAATAATCGCAGGAGTGTACACAACAACTCACCAAAGTTTCATCGCAATCGGATCAATGGTATATGAACGATAGGACTTTGTTGAAACGATTCACGCACCGTAATTCATTTGTTGAATCTACTCGTGCGCCACCTATTGCAATATGAATTTACTAATTCATAAACCTTTGCAGGAGTGTACACAACTACTAAGCCAAGTTCCATCTCAATCGGATCAGTGGTATATGAACGCATACGGAACTTCGTTGATTCACGCGCCGTCGCCCGTTTATTGAATCTGCTCGTGCGGTACCTATTGTAATATGGATTTACTAAGTCAGAAATCTTTGCAGGAGTGTTAAACAATTACTCACCAAAGTTCAATCGCAATCGTATGAATGGTTCATGATCACATACGGGACTTTGTTGAAACTACTCGCGTGCTACCTATTGTAATATGGATTTACTAAGTCAGAAATCTTTGCAGGAGTGTAAACAATAACTCACCAAAGTTCAATCGCAATCGTATGAATGGTTCATGAACACACATGGAACTTTGTTGAAACTACTCGCGCGCTATCTATTGTAAATTGGATTTACTATGCCTATAACCATCCCGGGAGTGTGCACAACAACTCACCAAAATTTGATCGCAATCGGATGAATGGTTTGTGTCATAAGGGACGAACAAACAAACTTTCATAATCACATGTAATATTTTTCAGGTATCTTTTCGCATATTCCAGTAATCGGAATTATATTGTGTTGACCGACTGAAAGTTACAATATTAGTCTAATTGTCATTAAGGCAACATTGAAAATTGGCTTCAAAGCTCTCTGTCCTTAATTTTATGTAATTCAAATTTAACTGTTAATCAAAATACAATTTATTAAGGAATACCGTACAGAAACAGAACATTTGACAGTGATTTCACAGTGAGTTAATATTTGACCAAGGTGGATGGCTGAGTATTGGACCTGTAGATATATACGTTGGGGCCAGGCCTGTTACTACGAAAACTGTGCAAATCGTCCAGAATAATCCAGCGCCAGCCTTTCTGCTCACATCGGCTGATAGCCTCGGCTGCACTGCGGTACTTGCGATTGAACTCCGACCTGAAATATATAAATGACCCAGTTCATATGCAAGTTTGCGCTTTTTGATTAGTATCCAGTATTTGGAAATCAACTTTTTAACAGTTCCCTATGATAAAAAATAAGTATTTTTATAATTTAACTTGAGGGGGCGTGGTGGCGCAGCGGTCAAGCTGGTGGCCTTTCACCACGGCGTACCGGGTTCGATTCTCGGCCAATGCATGTGAGGTTTTCAAAGTGAAATGCCATGTTCTGTAGTTCAGATTCCACGTTGAAAGGAGGTCCCGTGGCTCAAGATCGCGAGATAAACGGTAACGTAAAACTACAAACTTCCTTCTTTTTCCTTCAGTTAACTTGAGGTGAAAAAAATAAAAGCAGTTCCTAAACTCGTTACACAGTAAGATTGTTGACTGTTGTTGATTCTGTAGGGACTTAGCGACATCGTGGGTATGTAGCCCTGTGTACTTGGGTGTGTGTAGAATTTGTCTGATAACCTGTGTTACTGTGAAGTCTGTTCTAGTGTATGTAAATTGAGGTAGAATTTGGCATAGCAGGAGAAACCACGAAAAACCCTTCTGGGTTGGCTGAGGTAGGAATCGAATCCGTCTCTTCTCAGTTTTACCTCATGAGTCTGAGTGTTTGCTATTCCAGCTCTCGGACCAGAATTAAATTTCTTGGCAGAGCCGGGAATTGAATCCAGGCCTCCACGGTGACTATACAGTGTGATTGGGGGTAGTTATGGGAAGTGTGATCAGGGTCAGACTATCGAAGTCATCTACTCCCCTAGGGACTTGGTAAGAGTGTAAAGGTGAAGGTGGCTATTGTTTTAAGGAGTGAAAAATAGAAGAGTTCCAACCCCTCAGAAATGAGGTAACCTTTCGGGAAAGGAAAATGGAAATGGCCTTGAGAGTTGACAAAATGGAAGACACCCTAGGTCTTGGATACCCCAACACCGTTGGGGTCGGAAGAGAACAATATATTATGATGATAATTGTTGTTTTAATGGGCATAACATCTGGGTTATTGGCCCCTAATGGTGGTTGTGAAAATGAAAGGGAAAATACTATTACTAAAACTAACTACTGGCTTGCTTGCTACAAGAGAAAGTGGAAAACAAAAAGAAGAATAAGGTAAATAAAAGACAGGAGGAAAGGAAATGTCTTCAACCCTAGAAGAATGAGAATTAAGGCACTTGGAAGAAATGAGAGCCATGAAAGCCAGATAGGGAAGGGAAAGAGAGAGGGTCCGACCCAAAGGCAATGGAAAAGGGGGGAAAACCCGTACCCAGCTCGGGAATCTCTCAGGGTCGCCAATTCACCAGCCGAGAGCTCTTGAGGGTGAAGAGAACAACAGTTGACTGGAAATATGAAAGAGAGGAGTCTGGCTCCAGTAAGTGGTAGTCATCGGGGGCCCTATGGTTGAAAAACCAAGTCCCATGAGTTGTGAGCCTCGTGGGAGAAAGAAAGAAAGAAAGAAAGAAAGAAAGAAAGAAAGAAAGAAAGAGAATAATAATGTAATAATGTTATTGGTTTACGTCCCTTTTAACTATTGTGGCTTTTTGAGACGCCAAGAAAGGAAGAAAGAAAGAAAGAAAGAAAGAAAGAAGTTTTAGTGATCACCGGACGTGATATTTCAGTTTGAAATCGCCTATGCATTAAGGGACTCCGGGATGCCCATTTGAATTTCCAACTTTGTATTTACCTTTATCTCAGAAATTATTTACAGGAACTAGTCGACTTTTTCAGGGATATTCTCCAAGACCCTTTCTTAACTTTGACACTGGCTTTTTGAAAATAAATGTAATTTTGCATTTTCATGAATCTTTTTAAAATTGCATAATTTTAAAGGCACTTTCATGAAAATTTCCATCTGGCGAAATAACTAAATTAACTTTTGAAAAAACGGTCGTTATGAAATGTAGCACATTAAGAGGAATTACGTCTAAAAGTTTCAGCTTTGTATGTTGCAAACGTCCATTAAAAATATATTTACGAGCCTTACAGCAGTCGCATTATGACGTGTAAAATCTGACATAGAAGAAACCTCACATGAAATTGTTGATACACTGGTATTGTATGTCTACCCCTTATTATTCCCGTTTTCCTACGGGGTTGGGGATGAGATGCGATGGAAGTCTTTGTGGCGGATGGTTTTTACGGCCGGATGCCCTTCCTGACGCCAACCTCACGAGAGGAGTTAATGAGAGATGAAATGAATGATGGTGAATGAAACTGGGTAAGGATATGGAAGGAAGAGGCCGTGGCCTGTCAGAAGGTACCGTCCCAGCATTTGCCTGGATTTGAAAATGGAAAACCATTTCAAGAAATGCAAATTGTTGATACACCGGTATTTTATAATATTATTGTAAAAGGGAGTGTTTTACAGATATTATAGTTTATAATACGGAACTCATTTTATTAGAGGTTTTGTAGCTTTCTCCAGTAGGCTACTAGCCTAAATAAAGAATACGACATGGATCAACTAGATTAATAGACGCGACACCGCTCATAACCTTAAATTCCCTATAAATAGGCCAACTTGCGAGTAAATGCAGTGTGCACAACAGTAGATCATTAAAGGCTTGCCCAGTTCCCGGACCTCTTGATTCACAGACCTACACGTAATTGCATATGGATTCTGTTAAAAATGAGTCATATTGATATGATACATATCGTTTAAAACGATAATCTGGTAGCGAAAATACTCAACCCGTCCGGGATTCGAACCCGAGATCTCTAGATTCACAGTCAAAGACGCTAAGATCACGGCTATTTCGACCACGCGAATATCAAGCACAATATGGTGACTTATTTTCACGTACCAATAATACTGTATCACGGAATTAAGTTTCGTTTATATTTTGCTTGTTTCGATAGTGTTCCTGCGTGACATTGAGTTTAAAATGCCTTATGAATAGGTCCTCTTGTGAGTAAAGAGAATATTCAGTTCATGAAGGCTTTCTCAGTTCTCGTATAAACACAACGATAATATATTATATTGATGACTGCATTACCGTTATGTGGGTTAATATTTGAATAGACATTGTGCAGAAACATAATACCGGCAATGCCGACTACTTACAATGTTGCATATTAAAGCATTTTATCATTTAAATACTGATACGAAGAATTCGAACATGTACCATGTGCTTTGTTTCAATCAGTTGGCACCAGAGTTCACATGAGCGTTTACCGCCAGAATGAAAGTGTTGAGCAATGCGATCCAGCTGGCAGTGCGTCTTACACACTTCCGTCCGTTCCACTTCCGTCCCATTTTTCAAAATATCCAGCAACCGAGTGGAAAGATGTTACACATCAAAAGGGAAATGTTAGCCTACAGTATATCTAAAAAAAAAAGTTGTTAGAGAGATATAGGAATTAAAGATATTTTCCGGTTTCTAGAGTATGCCATTATCATAGGATTTCTTTTCTTCAATTTTGAAGCACTAGCAGTGGTGGCGCTAGCCATTGCGGGGCCCTGTGCGGTACGAGATTTGCGAGGCCCTTACTTTCTGGTGGGTGGACTGCATGAGAGGGGCCTGGCTCACTGACAGCTGTCAAAGATAGTATTTGATGTTATCACCATCAAACACGACCATCTTCTCACCAATCTGATAATCCTTGTTCCAAAGTTGGCTCATTGATTTTCCTTCAAATGTAGCGATTGCTGTTGATAAAAAGCTGAACTAGTGATTTCAACAAACATTTTGTTGAGAGGTACATTTTTATAAGTTTGATTTCTAACTTCAATACCAACTTTTTTTATCCTAAATATTAACCAATCTCAGTGAAATATTTTCATGACGTAGTCATGAGGTATTTGCATACTTCTGTGCATTAATTTTAAATGATATGCAATTTCAATGAATTTTATGACGTTTATGTACAAATTATTTGAAAAAAATCAAATTTGAAAAATGAACTAAGGGTAAACAAAAATCATTCTCATGAAATAAATGCACAGGACTCTTAAACTATGTCCTGTTACTATGTCTGAAGAAATTGAATTGTAAAAATTGATATCTGAGCACCAAAAGTTGGTTTTCAAAAATGCCATCAAACCTTAGACATTGCTACATCTTTGCGTGATATATATGATCACAAAATTAATTTGAAATCGATGCAATAGGAGAGAAGTTAAATTTTTCAGTGGAGTCTCCCCTTAATGTGGCCCAAAAACAAAAGTTTGAAAATGTTGAAGATTTTGGGCATTCCCTTAACTGGGAATAGAAACTGGTTCACCTTGTTGAGAGGCAAGCAGCTTGACCGCTGCGCCATAGCGCGTCTATTTCATGATATGTGCAGACTGGGGCAGTTTGATAAATAAAATGTTCTCCAGTTAGCGATATAAACATGCATAGACAATATTACAGTGGTGATGGTTTGTTGTTTTAAATCAGGCATGTAGAACTTGGAACACAAGGTGGGCCAACCACAGAGGACTTACAGGTGCCACGGGCCCTACTTAACAATACATAATATTTTCACACATCACAAATTAACATCACAAAAACAAACACAAACCAGAATATTATAATGGTAACCAAAATTTTATTTACTGAAGAAAATAAGAACATACATATGTATTTACTTCCCATGTTAATGAGAGACTTAGCGACACGCTTACCAATTTTCTGGCTCGATTTACAGCACAAGATCGAGTAGGAGATGTGGTGGGTAACTAAAGTTGGTGCCGGGGATTGTCTTAACAGAATTGCCAAGCGCAGAGAGAAAATCTTCCCACTGCACTGTCGAGAATTGGAAAAATGTTTACTTCAGTTTGACAGATTATGTAAGAAATACATTTTCAATAACTGATCAGGTGGAGCGGATGAGAGGGTTCAGTGCGTCGGGTACTGCCCGAGGGCCGGCTGTTGCACATGGTTGTTTTAAAGGGTACCGAACATTGAAGTTTTCTGTCCTTTGAAACATACGGAAGGAAGAGTATCGACCCCTAAAATGAAATGTGAGTTACGAAAATGAATGTCCATAAAATGCTGAAAAATGAAATATAACCGCATTTCAAATGAGAGAAATGTCCACAAGAACTTGCCGAATAGCTTGAAATTCAAACAGCAAAGGGAAACATTCATGCCACTCTTTAGATAAAAGTGAAGAAAACAAAGAGTTAGCTCAATAGCAAATACAGTTGTAGCAAAGTGTGCAAAACCTCGTAAGTAACAATGTTGTATCCTTCCATTACTTCCCTTAACACCTAGTGATTTGCAGATATAGGCCTAATAATCCGAGTTCAGATTAATTTCCGTTCAATCAATCTTAACGACGCGACGGCCCGTTTCTTTCCAAACCAACTTAAGTCACTGCGCACAATACAGGGTGCTTGTGATTCAACACACATAGGTAAACAACAACATGTGAAAGCATTTATTGATATGAACTGATCAAATATATCATCCTACTCGTGAATTAAAGTGGTTTGATTAATAAAAGATCAATATTTTCCAGTTAGCAATATAAACATGGCAATATAAGGCCACAGCCGTCTCCTTCCCTACCCTTGCCTCAATTACAATGAGTGCATTCATACTGCTCCGTTTATCCGATAACGGTTTCCCCCGTTTCCCGAGAAGTTAAGTAGTGCCTTAGTGTAGTTTGGAATCAACCTCTCAATTGTTTTACAACGACCATATCTTGGTATAGTGGCTAGTGTTCTTGCCTGTCATCCCAGAGGTTCAGGTACAATTCCCGGGACTGGCAAGAAATTTAATTCTGCCCTGAGGACTGGAACGGGCTATACTCAGCCTCGTGAGGCACTGAGAAGAAGTGGGTTCGATTCCCACCTCATCTATCTTGGAAGTGAATTTTCGTGGTTTCCCACTTCTTTTCCAGGCAAATGCCAAACTTAAGGCCACAGCCGTCTCCTTCCCTACCCTTGCCTCAATTACAAATACAAACACTTTTACAGACACTACAATATCACAGGGTATCAAACAAATGCTACACACTACCAAATACACGGAGCTGAATGACCACAATGTTCATGCCCCTAATTAAATTAACAATAGTCCTTTGGCGTAGTCGTGCTCGTTAAGTCATGCACCACGACCGCGCGGGCAGCTGCAGCAAATCCGGAGATCGTAGGTTCGATTCCCGGCGCTGCCAGTGGTTATCCTGAGTGTGGTTTTCCCACACTCCCTCCAGTCAAATGCCGAGATAGTACCTTAGTTCAAGTACCAGGGCACCTACCCTATCCCTGACTCTAATACAGTTACACACACTACTACAATCACCACACAAATACAGGTTATCAGACACATTCAACTCACGCCCAACTACATGGGGCTGATGAACACGATGTCCCAAGCTCCTAAATTGAATTAACAACAAAACAACGCATTAACATTAACAAACAACAACAACAACAATGTTTAACTCTGGGACGATTCTTTACCTCGTAGAGTCTTCCGTGGTAGCATCCTTGGACTTGATGACCCAGCAGTGCAAGGCCGATAATGTATCGGTTTCGGGCTCGGGTTCGGGCTCAGGTTCGGGCTCGGATTTAGTCTGTTCACTCTTTTCCTCGGCTTTTTTCGGCATCGTTGGCTGGAAACAAAACAAGATTTGTTTAGCCATGCATAGGTCAGTAGATTTATTGACAGGTTAAAGACCCCTTCAGGCCAATACTCCAGTTCTCTTTAATAGGAGTAATTAAAAAGGGTGTTGGGTAGCGCTCCTGTATCTCACCAGGAGACCCCGAGTTTGAATCCTGACTCCATCAGGGATTTTAGAAACTGATGAGAGGGTTGGAATTGGGTGCACTAGCTTCGTGACGACAATTCAGTAGCTGCCTAACAGTGAGGCAGTGCCCTGGTCACGGAAGCCAAGATTAACAGCCGAGGGAATCCGACGCGCTCGGTCTGACCGACGACAGTGAGACGCAATGCATTTAAGTGCTTTGTTGTTTTTGTTGTTGTTGTTGTTGTTGATGATGATTCATTAAGGGGCTTTGCGACATCATGATCATGTAGCCCCGTGTACTTGGTTGTGAGTAGAATTTGTCTGATAACCTGTGTTTTGTGGTGGCTGTATTAGTGTGCCTCGTAAGAATTGGGAAGGAGGCGGCCGTGGCCCCAAATTAGAAACCATCCCGGCATTCACCTGGAGTAGAGGTGGGAAACCACGGAAAACCACTTCCAGGATGGCTGAGGTGGGAATCGAACCACCCTCTTCTCAGGTTTGCCTCACAAGGCTGAGTGTACACCGTTCCAGCCCTCGGACCAGAATTACATTTTTGACAGAGCCGGGAATCAAACCCGGGTCACCGCGGTATCAGTCGAGAGTGCTAGCCACTACACAACGAGGCGGAGTGCACTTGTGGTAGAATTTCTATCGCGTTTTAAATGTGTTCTATGGTGATTTGAGCATGTATTAATGTGTTAAACGACTTGGAAAACATTGTTTTATGTTTCGCATTTAATGTTATTGGTATTAGGTCCCTTTTAATAACTGTGGCTTTCAGAGACGCCGGTGTGCCGGAATTTTTCCCGAAGGGGATCTTTAACGTGCCAGTGAATCTACTGACAAGGCTCCCTCGCATTTGCTCACCCTCAAACTGACTGCGCCGGGATTCGATGCTGCAACCTTTGGACATAGCAGGCGAGAACGTTATGCTGCAACACGCATCCAGTCTAATATCGTAGTGTTTGTACGGCTGTGTTATTATTAGACTATTACTTCAGTTGTAATGTTTGGTGTTTCGAGAACAAGCACTGTTAGGTGTTCTGAGTGACTGTGTATTTTATAAACGGCATTCAGTATTTGTACCGTAGCGAGTTTTATCCATTAAAATATCATTATTTTCTTTCTGCATAAGAGTATTAATAGCACTAGTTAGTTAGTTATTGAGGTTTTAAGGGGCGGAACTACGAGGTCATCTGCCCCTATTAATAGCACTGTAGTATCAATTGAGGAATATTGGATTACCCTAATATTTTGACTTCAAGAATTAGAAAAAATTGTCTAAACCATATGATCCTTCACGCGATTGTGCCTTGTATTTCAGTATATTTGTCTTCCTATTTGTTGATCTTAAAACCATTGTGGACAGGATTTCTTTTACTTTATTTATTTTGTCAGTGTAGCGGAGGTTATTTCCTATAAATTGAGACGAATGTGTCCGTTGCCGGGATGTAGCCTACATCTAATTTACCACTCCAATTAAGAAGGAACCATCTCAATATTTTTTTTATTATTTTTTTTTAGAAAATATGTTCTTTTGGTTGCTTATTTTTTATTTTTTAGGGGGCCTGGTTTGACTTGAAGTGTGCACGAGGCGCCTCAGGTGACAGCCAACACCTTCTAATACTAGTATTAGAATACAAGGTCTTCTGCCTAATCAAGTGACGTCATGTTCCCGTACTGACGCTTGTTGTGTGGCCTGTAGTAATTAGAAGGTGGTGTGACCGCCTGCTTAGTGTGACGTCACAAAGTGTAGTGTATGGCCTCCACTTCGGTGGAGTAGTGCACTAAAGAGAGCTTGGTAGCTCGGATATAGCTGCATTTGACGTACATTGGCAGCCATGTACTGGCATGTACTGTAATACAGTAGATAGAGATGGAACATCCGAGTCGACGAGTAAACTGGAAATCGGAAATCGGGCTGGTCCGGAAAGGACAGGTTGCCAGCCTAACGAATACATCACTAATATTTCACAGAATTTCCATCAATATTAAAATTACACATCTGTTTTTTTTTTTTTTTTTTTTTTTTTTTTTCATCTACAGCAGGCGTTTTCAACCTAGTGCTCGCGACCACCACGGTGCCCTTTAAATTAAATTTGCTGCTCTCGTCATACGAGCCAAATATTGTTCGCCAGCATAAGCTCCACTGAGATCTATTCTTCAATTCTAATTATGTTGCCTTAATTTGGCATTTAAAAATAATTTAGAAAGAAAGTAAGAACTTTAGGCAACAGTCAAGTTAACATTTTGTCATTCAGCAGGCCTATACGAAGCAAAATAATAAAGCATACAAAGCTGAATTCGCAATATTAATTCAGACTTGTTTCATTTGAGGGGCTTGGATATCATGGTCATTCAGCCCCATGTACTTGGGTATATGCAGTGGAACCCGCGTTCAATAGACACGATTATGATGGATTATTTTTTCGGTCCTTAGAATTTTCCTATGCTACACTGTATAAATTTACCCGCTTACCTTCCTACACATATTCTCCGGACCACCTCTTGGTGTAGCGGCTAGCATTCTCGGCTGTTGCATGAACCGGAATAATCGATTTTTCATTACAAGGTTTTATGGTCAGAAATGGTATCATTTTGTGAAATAGTATTTTTAATCTACAGTAAAAATAATTGGATATCCCTGTTCTATGAGTAACACGAAAGATGCTGATTCGAATCGGCTGTCCATATGTAAACTTGGCTTCCGTGGCCATGGCGCTGCCTCACTGTTGGTAGCTACTGAATTGTCGTTACGAAGCTGAGTGTACCCCGTTACAGCCCTCACATCAGTTTCTAAAATCCCTGACGAGGTCTCCGGGTGAGATGCAGGTGACTTGATGCCTGAAGGCTGCATTCTAAAATTCTACTCATATTTGGGAAGCGGATTAAACAATGAATGTAGGATTCTACATGTGAACAATATACACGTTAATGTGACGAAGCAATGGATGTGAAGAAATTAAGTGTATGTATTTGTGCTTACCATAGTCATTAATTCTCCAAAGTTCATATCATGAAGGCGTCTGTAGCGAGCGAATTCTTTAGCCTTCGTCTGAAACAGCCTGGGCTTCGTGGATTTCCCTTCTTCCTTCACGGCATTGTCTGTCTGGGTTCGGGTCTGGACGGCCAAACTGTACATAGATAAAACTCGATACAGCTTAGTTTATGGGGTTGGGGCCAGATGACCTTGCTGCTCTGCTCCTAAAAAGAACACAATCATCATCATCATCATCATCATCATCATCATCATAAGCGTATGGCGTTTCCCTCAATTTAGTGAGCTTGGGGCAGTATGCTTTATCATATATGTAAACTAGCAGAAGTACCCATTCTTCGAACGGTCTTCGGTATTAATAACCAGATGTTATCAATTGAGCTACTGTTGCAATGCTTAGGGGCTTGGAACCTGTTTGTTGGCAAAGAAGAATGATTAGCTAAAATGTGCTCTCAAACTAAATTTACCTAACGTGTTCTTCCTGGCGTGAAAATAAAATTGAAAACCTCGTAGACCAATCGCAATACACGTCACATACGAACTGACCCTAACCGTTCTGTCAAGTGCCCAACTACAGGAAGACCTCTTTTATAAATTATAAAGGCTTGTGGTGCATGGAAATTCAGTTTTTTTAGCCTCCAATGGCCCAAATTCCTAAAAACAGAAAAAAACAGTCTACTATTTCTAATCAGGAATTTTTGAAAATAATGTTGCTGTTTGTAGATATAATAGACCTTCTGTACGACATAACGCACGTATAAGTCGTGTGAAAAAATCTAGGGTACTCCTTGAACCCCTTAAGCGCATTGATGAATTTTACAGTTTTAGTTGGTTCCGTGATAACCTTATAGCCATTTGCAACCTTTCACAGAAATGTAATAAATGGAGTGTCATTACTTATTCCAGAAATAGATGGAAAGTTGGATGCCATTTTTTGAGATACTGGGTTTATGGTTAGTTGCTTGCATTCCTTCTTTAGTTTATAAAATGAAATTAGTTTTCTGGGAATATCTAAGAAACTCTTGGGTTTAGAGCCTTAAAATATAGTTTTCGGGAACCCTTTACGGCTCTTGAGGGGCCCCGAGTTTTGTTTCTGTCACCAAGGGTTTGAAAATGAGCTTTGTGTCGTCGTTGTACGCCATAATAATGATAATAATTAAAAGAATAGTAATAATAATAGTCAACAAACAACCCCTGGCACTATACAGCCCATGACGGGCTAAGGCCGACCAAGCGACTGCTGCCCAGCCATTTGGCCTGCAGATATTGGGGTGACGCGTGATCATCGCGTCGGGTCCCCTCGGCCGTTAATCTTGGTATTCGTTATCGGGGCGCTGTCTCACTGTCAGACAGCTACTCAATTGTCCTCATGAGGCTGAGTGCACCCCGTTCCAACCCTCACGTCAGTTTTAAAATCCCTGACGGAGCCGGGGATCGAACCGGGGGCCTCCGAGTGAGAGGCAGGCGCGCTACCCCAACACCACGGGGCCGGCAGTAATAATAATATAACAATATAGGGATAGGGATATAATAGACCTTCCGTACCATACCCGCACGTGTAAATCGCGTTAAAAAATTCTAGAGTACCCCTTGACCGCTTAAGCGCATTATATGTATTGATGAATATTTCAGCTTAATTTGGATCCGTTATAACCTTATTGAAAAATGAAAATCCACAGCCTGCTTCCAGTCTCCAACCGGGTCAGGAATGGAATGAATGAAGCTCTCATCTAGCGGCGAGGACAGGAACTGTGCCGGCTGCCGAGGCCTGACGCACTCCTCTGGGGCAATGATTAAATGAATGACAGATGAAATGAAATGATATTGGAGAGTGTTGCTGGAATGAAATGTTGACAGGGAAAACCGGAGTACCCGGAGAAAAATCTGTCTGCCTCCGTTTTGTCCAGCACAGATCTCACATGGAGTGACCGGGATTTGAACCACGGACCCAGCGGTGAGAGGCCGGCATGCTGCCGCCTAAGCCACGGAGGCTTCTCGATATAACCTTATTGCCGTTTGCAAACCTTCACAGTAATGTAAAAAATGGAATTGCATTGCGTCTTACAGAAATAGATGGACCTCTGAGATTCTGTTGCCATTGTTACCGGCATGCATTCCTTCATTAATTTATTAAGTGAATTTAGTTTTTTGGGGAATATCTCAAAAACTGTTGGTTTTAGGGCCTTAAAATGTAGTTTTCGGGGTCCTTTTGGGGCCCCCGAGTTTCGTTTCTCACATTGAGGGGCTGAAAATGAGCTTTGTCCCACCCTTCTACGCTTATTTCAGCATGTATTTTAAGGGGGTAGGCCCCCTGTTATGAGAGGTACGGAGAAGAGTTACATCAATGATTAGTGTCGTGCCTCTGATGGATATCTGTATCAAATTTTACGTTAATCCACCCAGCCGTTCTCGAGTTATAAGGACACAAAATATTGTCCACAGACAAACAGACAGGCAGACAAAAAAAAATGCGTGCATCCGTCACAAAACAGTCTGAAACGGGCAAATATGTCAAATTTCCGTGGAAATTCAGAAAAAACAGACAAACATTCATTTTTATATAATAGAGAAGGGATATAATAGACCTTCCGTACCACACCCGCACGTGTAAATCGCGTGAAAAGAATCTAGAGTACCCCTTGACCCCGTAAGCGCATTGTATGTATTGATGAATATTTCAGCTTAATCTGGATCCGTTATAACCTTATAGCCGTTTGCAAACCTTCACAGTAATGTAATAAATGGAATTGCATTGCGTCTTACAGAAATAGATGGACCTCTGAGATTCAGTTGCCATGGTTACCGGCATGCATTCTTTCATTAATTTATTAAGTGAAATTAGTTTTCTGGGAATATCTCAAAAACTGTTGGTTTTAGGGCCTTAAAATGTGGTTTTCAAAGGGCCCCCG
This sequence comes from Meconema thalassinum, assembly GCA_946902985.2. NCBI lineage: Eukaryota > Metazoa > Arthropoda > Insecta > Orthoptera > Tettigoniidae > Meconema > Meconema thalassinum. Next base: position 1,714,403,369 of record OX336388.2, on the reverse strand, counting down.
AGTTTCGTTTCTCACATTGAGGGCCTCAAAATGAGCTTTGTTTCACCCTTCTAAGCCTATTTCAGCATGTATTTTAAGGGGGTATGGCCCCTTTTATGAGAGGTACGGAGAAGAGTTACATCAATGATTGGTGTCGTGCCTCTGAAGGATATCTGTATCAAATTTTACGTTGATCCACTCAGCCGTTCTCGAGTTATAAGGACACAAAAAATTGTCCACAGACAAACAAACAGACAGACAAAAAAATTATTTTTGCTCGCATCCATCATAAAACAGTATGAAACGCGCAAATATCGCAAATTTCCGTGGAAATTCAGAAAAAACAGACAAACTTTCATTTTTATATATAGAGAGATATTGCCTGTTGTCCTGTGTTATCAGGATACCTGTTCTTGTCTGTGAAACTGCCAATACCTATTGAGAGATATCATTATCATCATCATCATCATTTTTCACCTCCATTTTCCTGAATGTGGTAAAAAAAAAGCGATCTCCATTTGTTTCGATCTTGGTACACCATCTGCTCTTGGACATCGCGTCCATTAAAACCGTTCTTCACCACCTTTGATCGCACTGTCTCTATCCACCGTCTCCTAGGCCTTCCTCTTGGTCTTTCTTCTCTTACGTCCAATTTGAAGTATTTCTTAGCTGTTCTTGAGTTATCCATTCTCATTATATGGCCATACCACTGAAGTCTGCGTTTCCCTAGGAGTTTTGCAATAGGAACTCGGAAGCCAGATGTTTCACTGTGGACCTCATTTCTGATCTTATCTCCTGGTACTTTGATTCATAGTCCTGATAAATCTCATTTCTGTTGCTTGAATTCTGCTATAGTTCTTATTTAACAATGCACATGTCTCCATACCATAATATGTAAGAATTGATACAAAGTAGGTGAAATACAAAGTTGACTTTACTGCCTGGGGCATTGTTTTGTCCCAGACTAAGTTACGAACTTGATTGTTAAAATTGTATTGTGTTTGTGTCCTATTTAGGATTTCTTGTTTGACAGTGTTACGGTGTCCTTGGAGACCATACTTCCGAGGTACCGGTACCGTACTGAATGTCAGAAACTGATTCTAGTTTTATTCCCTCCAAATGGATGTATGAACATTTTCTCTCCCTGTGTATTGTTATTTCAACGGTATTGGCCTTGCTGATCTTCAGGTTAAATTCTTTAAATGTTTTGATCCAAGGATCCAGTCTCTCCTATAAGGCTATAAATCTACGTATGTCTCCTCCTATAGTACCGTACAACATCATCTGCAAATACCGAAACTCCTGATTCATTTGCAGGTTCCTTAATAAATTTTAAAATTATGCCCATTACAACGACAAACAAGAGTGGTGACAAGGCACTTCCCTGCTAGACTTTTGTCTCAAATAATTCAGTTTGAACATTTCCTATTTGGACACAACTAACAAATCCGACATAACGCCTTTATTCTGTCAATCAAGTAGTTGGGTCCTTCTAAATCTTCCAGGCATTTCCAGATCATGTTACGATATATAATAGGGATTTTTTCCCTGGGTCTTGAAACTGAACCACCATTTGCAAGGGCGTGATGTGAGGAACTGGGGGTAGGAACACAACATCCAAGATGGATTCCATCAATTCACCTTTCGATTTTGAGTCGTACGATTCGTATGGCTATAGAGACGAAGTCCTCAATGTGAGGGACTCACCCCCAAGGGGGGGGGGGGGGAGGGGCGCAGAGAGTGATAAAGAGGGGCGCCGGCTCTGATTGAAATATTTATATTTCATATTCTGTAACAAATATTGCTATCCTCATATTCATGAACCTAACATAGGCAGGAAGCTCCCACGACTTTTCAAGACTGATAAACTCGTACTTTTGTTCACAAGAACTGACAGTAGATCCTGCCAGCAGGAATTCTGAGAAGCTTAAGTCACGAACTTTCAAATATGAAAAGCATTATTGAACTAAAAGCAACACAGATGCCACAGCTAAAGAGCTAATTAGTGATTTATTTTCCTTTCAATTCCAATAACTTCACATGCAGCAGTTGTTTGCTTTATAAGCAAGGTGAAATAGTTAACTTTCAACACCTTGCAGTAATATAAAGCATGGATTTCTTTTACAAAAAGCTATTGAACTTTGATGTGCTCTAGGAATAGCAAATTGTGTGTTGTTATTATTATTAATAATACTGTACCAGTACATCTTGTGATCCGATTTTTGTTTGTGCGAAGTAGCCTATGAGAAGTGCTAACAAAGGAAAGAAAAATAAGAGGGGGCCATATATTTCATGTTTCAGAAGGGGGGCGCGATAGAAAAAATATGCGAACCCTTGCTATAGAGGACGGTCAACAGAAAATGATAAAACACATTTGCGAACGTCCTTTCTGCTTAATGCTTGCCCCCACAGCCACCCATATGCCCACAATGAGTGAGTAAGTTCTATATTTTTAAGGGGGAAAGGGTTTCTTTTGAATAACAATAATAATAACAATGTTATTGGTTTTACGTCCCTTTTAACTAATGTGGCTTTTAGAGACGCCGGGGCACCGGAATTTCACCTCGAAGGGGATCTTTAACGTTCCAGTAAGTCTACTGACATGGCTCCCTCGTATATGCGCACCCTCAAATGGCAACTGACTGCACCAGGATTCGATCCTACAATCTTGGGCACAACAGGTGAGAACATTACCGCTGCACCACTAAGCCAGTCAGGTGTATTTTGAATCTTGGGGAGGGGAGAAAATGAAAAATAATATTTTGTAGCATTATAACATTAGGCTAAGCCTCCGTGGCTTAGGCGGCAGCACGCCGGCCTCTCACCGCTGGATCCGTGGTTCAAATCCCGGTCACTCCATGTGAGATCTGTGCTGGACAAAACGGAGGCCGACAGGTTTTTCTCCGGGTACTCCGGTTTTCCCTGTCAACATTTCATTCCAGCAGCACTCTCCACTATCATTTCATTTCATCTGTCATTCATTTAATCATTGCCCCAGAGGAGTGCGTCAGGCCTCGGCAGCCGGCACAGTTCATATCCTCGCCGCTAGATGGGGGCTTCATTCATTCCATTCCTGACCCGGTCAGAGACTGGAAGCAGGCTGTGGATTTTCATTTTCATAACATTAGGCTATATGACATAAACAGTGAGTGCAGAAAGGTAGTTAGTTAGTTAGTTATTGTTGTTTTAAGGGACGGAACTACGAGGTCATCTGCCCCTCTTATCACAGATTAAAGAATACAAATTTTGAATTGAATTTAAAATTTTGAGGTGGACATCTAAATTTAAAAAGACCAAAAATTAATAAAACAAAAACAAACAATTAAATTTAAAAAAAAATTATAAACATAAACAAAAATTACGGAAAAAACAAAACATTATCATTCAAAAACGAACAAGTCGTTGAGTCAAAGTTCACTGGAAAATTTAGATTGCTGGCCCTAACCCACTCTCACTTATAAAGCGGATAACGCGATCAGCAGCCACCGCGTCATCGGCTAATATAAGTTTGAGTGTCGTCTGCAAACCAAGGTTTCTTCGTAAGTCAGCAAGATCCACACACTCGGTGAAAATATGGGCCACGGTGAAAACGGCTCCACAGGTACAAAGTGGGGGGTCTTCCCTTCTCATTAGGTACGAGTGGGTGGATCTTGTATGACCTATCCTTAGCCTACACAAAATGACGGACTCTCTCCGGGCCCGGAAGGAGCTCCGCCAAACGCGAGTAGTTCCCTTGATCGTTCTCAGTTTACTGGGCAGTGGGTCAGCTAGCCACTGACTCTCCCAAAAAGCCAGAACTTGTAGGCGTAACTGAGAGCGAATATCTCTAGCGGGTACCTCCATTGGTCGAGGTGGTAGTGATACCGCCTCTTTTGCAGCTTGATCTGCTAACTCATTTCCCGCAATTCCCATGTGGCTTGGAAGCCACAGAAAGGTGATTCGAGTGTCAGCGTGGCACAGCCCGGCTAGTAGGTCGTGGATTCGCTGCACTAGGGGGTGTTGCGGGAAACATGTAGCAATTGACTGCAACGAACTCAAAGAGTCGGTACACACGAGAAAGTGGATTCGAGCATCCTGTAGTGCAAACTGCAGAGCTTCATAGATGGCAACGAGCTCCGCAGTAAACACACTACAGGCCTCAGGCAAAGAGATCTTGGTATTTGCACCATCAATAACGTAAGCACAACCCACCTTCTCGTCCACCTTCGAACCATCCGTGTATAGAATGCCAGCGTCCGGAAATTGGTGAACTATGCTGTGGAACTGCCTCCGGTAAACGGAGGCATCCGTGTTCACCTTAGGACCTCGGTGCAGATCTAACCGAATTTCCGGACGCGGGACTTGCCACGGAGGCACCTCGCTAGATGTCCGGATCATACAGGGACCTACAGCCACTCCTATTTCGGTACACGAGCTATCAAGTCTAATACCAACCGGCCGAGTGGCACGAGGCCGGTTGGCGTACCCCTGGTGGTTTTGGGTACCGAAGAGAGCTTGATAGGTCGGGTGTTGCGGCATTTGACGCACATTGGCAGCATATGCTAACAGCATATGTTGGGCGTCTATAATTTAAAGGTGGAACACCCGATTCGGCGAGTAGGCTGGGTATCGGGCTGGTCCGGAAGGCACCGGTAGCCAGCCTAACGCCACTATGGTGGATACTGTCCAGCATTTTCAAGGTTGCCGGCCTTGCTGAACCGTATGCCGCAGAACCATAGTCTAGCCGGGACAGGACGAGGGCTTGGTAGAACCGTAGCAGCACCGCACGGTCAGCCCCCCACGCAGTGCCACTAAGAAATCTGAGCATGTTCAGTTTCCTGAGACATGTCATTTTCAATTGCCGTATATGGTGCTGCCACGTTAACTTGCTGTCAAAATGGAGCCCCAGGAAGCGATAAGTGTCAACCAACGGCAACGCAGCATCCCTGAGATGTAGTTCAGGGTGTAAATGTAGCCTCCGTAGCCGACAAAAATGGACGACGGAGGTTTTCGCTGCTGAAAAACGAAAACCCCGGTCGTGAGCCCACGTGTCGACCCGGTTGATAGCTAGCTGCAATTGCCGTTCCACGACTGCTATACTTCCAGAGCTGTAATGCAGAGCTAAATCGTCTACATACAGCGATGGAACTACCGCGGACCCGGCTGCGGCAACAATGCCATTAATGGCATTCGCGAACAAGGTGACACTCAGCACTGAACCCTGAGGAACTCCATTTTCTTGGGTATAGTATTGCGATAATGTCCTACCGACCCTTACACGGAAGAGTCGGACGGACATAAAATTCGCAATGAAAGTCGGTAAGTTACCACGGAGTCCCCACTTGTGAAGGGTGGAAAGGATCCCGTAGTGCCATGTGGTGTCGTAGGCTTTCTCGAGGTCAAAGAAAACCGTGACTAGGTGCTGCTTTCGGAAAAAAAAAGCCTCCTGTATGGCGCTCTCAAGTCGCACCAGATGGTCAGTGGTGGACCTATGAGAGCGAAATCCACATTGGTACTCAGACAGGAGACCTTTATCCTCCAAGAACCACACCAGTCGACGGTTCACCATCTTTTCGAGCAGCTTACATAGGCCATTTGTCAAACAAATGGGCCTATAGCTGCTTAAAAACTTGGGATCCTTTCCAGCCTTAGGAATCGGTATCACGATCCCCTCTCGCCATTGAGATGGAAACTCCCCTTCAATCCATATACGATTAAAGAGGATCAACAGTTGTTTTAAACTGGATTCGCACAGATGCTTTAACATTTGATTATGTATGTTATCCGGTCCAGGAGCCGTATCCCTGCACAGTGTAAGCGCACTGCGCAGTTCCCATTCAGAGAATGGTACATTATAGGACTCCGAAGCAGCAGTGGCAAAGGACAAGGGGTGAGTCTCTGCCCCCCGCCTCAGAGTCAGAAATGTAGGATCGTAACTCCCGGAGCAGGATACATCGGAGAAGTGCGAGCCAATGCTGTTGGCAATGGCGAGATGGTCCGTGATGATGTCTCCATTGATGGACACTCCGGGTATCGACAGTGATGTCGGGAGTCCGGAGATCCTGCGAAGCTTAGTCCACACTTGAGATGATGGAGTATGCGCCGTCATGGACGACACATACTTTTCCCACGTCGTTTTCTTACTCTCCCGAATCAGATATCGGGCTCTGGCACGCATCCTTCTGAAGGTGATAAGGTTGGCCATGGTGTTTTGCCTCCGATAGCATTTGAAAGCACGTCAACGATCTTTAATGGCTGCTGCAATCTCGGCTGTCCACCAAGGGACAAGCTTCCGGCGTGAGTTTCCGGATGAGGAAGGTATTGTTTCCTCAGCTGCAGCCAAAATACCATTCGTTATGTGAATGGTATGATCGTCGACACTCTCAAAGGTATCTTCGGCAAACACCGCACGTGCCGTGAAAGTTGGCCAATCAGCCCGACGGAGAAGCCATCGACTTGGTAACTCGATGGCTCTCTGGTTCGGAAGAGTAACGATAATTGGAAAATGGTCACTATTACAAAGGTCGTCGTGTACACCCCACTGTAGCAGGGGAACCAGCGCACGACTGCACAAGGTAATATCGACACTTGAATAAGTGCCGTGTGCAATAGAGAAGTGCGTAGGTTCCCCTGTGTTCAACAAACACAGGTCCAGCCGCCTGATCAGCCTCTCAAAATCTCTCCCTTTACCGCTAGTGGTAGCGGAGCCCCAGATGGCGTTGTGGGCATTAACATCTCCCAGAAGGAGAAAAGGAGGGGGGAGCTGAGAGACTAGATCCTCCAGCTGTCCGTAATCCGGTTGAGAATCAGGCGGGATGTACACGTTACATACTGTTGCCATTACTGGCAACGAAGTACGAACTGCAACTGCTTCTAGCTGAGTACGCAACGGCACCTCTTCACTAAAGAGACTATAGTGGACGAGAGTGCAGACGCCACCGGCGGCCACAGCTCCGTCCACCCGGTCTTTAGAGAAGAGTTTGAAGTGTCGCATTGTTGTCTCATGTCCAGGACGAACCTGGATTCCTGAAGACAGACAATGTTTGCCATAAACTGAGAAATCAATTGGCGTACTTCAGCGAGATGTCGAAAATAGCTATTACAGTTCCATTGTAATAGTGCCATAGTGTGGACTTAAGTAGAAGATAGTCGTCTACTTATGCTTAACCGTTTGCCAACCATCCCTATCCTTAGGAGTGGGTGATAGGGTAGGAGAGCATTCCTCAATCTCCACATCTCCTTCGGAGGACGAAGAAAACGGAGCGAATGCTCTCTTGGTTGGCGAACGGTTATCGCCGGACTTTCCGGGTCTCGTCCTTGGTGAAGAGCGAGAGCGGTGACGAGGGACCTTCTCCCGGTCCGATGACTGGGAGTCCGTCCCCGGCACGTCCCGACTATTTTTCTTCTTGAACCGGCGTTGACGTCTATTTGGGGAAGTAGTTGGTCCCTTCCCCCCTGACGTCTCCGTCCTGCCAAACAATGCAGCACTTGCTAGGACTGCTCCTCCAGTGATCGTGGAAGCAGAATTGCCAGCAGGTATTGGAGCTGCCTTTTCAGCAGGAGGGCAAGAGAGACGGCGATGAACAGTCTCTTTCTTACCCGCCGTTCCTGTTCCCTGTTATGTTTGGCTGGATGTGGGTCCAGCCGTGGCCGGCGAAGACTTCCTCCTCGAACGAGTCGGAGATTGCTTCTTCACTGGCCTTATCGGAGGAGTTGCCTTCTCCGATGGCGCCGGTTTAGTTGGAGGCACCTGCGCCTTTTGTTGGATGCCAGAAGAAGATTCCGTAACCTTCTTCTGGCTAACAGGGGTGATAATAGGGCTATTTGTAGTCCCTTTAACAGTGGTAACTCTTTTAGAACTTGTTTCCGTTGTCAAATTTGCCGCTTGATTACTAGATTCTTTTGATACCTTTTGAGCATATGATACTGAGAAAATAGGAGAGGCCATGGAGCGATATTTTCTGCGTGCTTCAGTGTAGGAGAGCTCGTCTAAGGTCTTTATTTCTTGAATTTTCTTCTCCTCTAGGAAGGCAGGACATTCCTTCCAGCGAGGAGAGTGCTCTCCCTTGCAATTTGGACATGCGGGAGGTGGTGTACATTCCGCTCCCTCATGAGTGGCCTTGCCACAGGAAAGACAGATAGGCTTTCCCGAGCAACGAGATGAGGTATGTCCAAATCGCTGACACTGAAAACACCGCAGTGGAGATGGAATATACGGTCGCACATCGAGAGTGTACATTGACACTTTGATCCTCTTGAGCAGGCTATCCGACTCAAACGATAAGATGAACGCCCCGGTGTCAACTAGTACACCATTCATCTTACGTTTGATTCGTCTCACCTCGACAACGCCATGCTTTCCAGTTCTTTCCAGGATACGCTCGTCGGTAGTGTTCACCAGGTCCCTATGAAATACTAAACCTTTCTTCAGGTTTAGGGACTGGTGCTTCACTACCTCGACTGGAATACCACCGAAACTTGTCGTCCCAAGAAGACCATCTGTCTGTCTCCTTGAGTTTTTATCAAGAGTGCGCCGTTTCGCAGCTTTTTTACTGTGTCTACATCGCCCCATTTCCCCTCAATTGCATCATGTAAATCAAAAGGATCAACGTTTGTAAAATTTTGCCCATCGGTCCTTGTTACCATAAGGTACCGAGGGAAAAACGTTGAATCCTTTTCATCAAGCGGCGAAACTAGAGGCATAAACTTCCTCTTCTTAAATTTTAAAGACGGCTTTGTAAGGGAGCCACCCTGTGAAATAATGGACGCTATGTTTGGTCTCACGAGTAGCTAGGGAACTAAAAGTCAACCCCCGGCAGAGCCCCGCTTGCCCAGGGTAAGGCTAAGGTTCTCCAGAGGTCGCCAGGTGGGTCGCTTGTGACTACTCACCCAGTAGCCATTCATCACCTCGCCACGACCACTCAGCTTGTGATTAGGGGAGGATTCCACCTCCTGTCACGCACACACACATTTACACCAAAGAAAGAAAAGATGAGACAAGGGCCAACTAAGGCGGGAAAGTGAAAGACTCCCTAGGCCTAGGATACCCTAATACCGTCGGGGTCAGAAGAGAACAAGAGTTGACCAAGTGAGGTCGACAGGAAAGAAGACAGAGAGGAGCCCGGCACAAGTAAGTGGAAGCAATGCCGGACTCAGCTGGGGCCCCGTGGTCGCCAACCCACTTCCCACCAGATGTGAGCCCCTGGGGGTAGTTGAAAAAAAGTTGAAATTCTATTTAGAAACTTTCCTCCCTATAAACAGTGGAAACCTTACTATTTCTCTGGCCGTCACAAAGATATGAAGATAATGGTTATTTGCATGTTCTCATTATAGTATTTTCTAGCATATTCAATTTATTCAGATACATTGAATATAATAAAATGTCAAATTTGTTGGCAAATACGTAAAGTTGGGTAAATTTTTTTCTCTGGGGTTTTCCACTTTCGCGGGCCCCAGGGCTGCAGCCCCATTTTCCCCTCCCTCTCGTCGGGCCTGGCTGCATGGTTAACACACTCGGTTAAAATATGGCCTATCATGAATACGACTCCATCGCGGTCTTCTCTTTTTATGAGGTCGAATGAGTAGATCTCACTGGGTTCGATTCCCGGTCAATGCATGTAAGATTTTTGAAGTGAAATGTCACGCCCTATGGCTCGGATTCCACGTAAAAAGGGAGGTCCCGTAGCTCATGATTGCGAGATTAACGGTCACGTAAAACTACAAGCTTCCTTCCTTTTCCTTCCACCAACTTGTAGGCTACATACCGTATAGAATATTAAAAACAATAACTCATTATTCAGGAATGGTTAGGTAGTCAGCCCGGAGGCTGGTTGAATCATCAAAAAGTGCCACCATAGGTTATGTGGTAGAAACCCACTACACCCAAGGTAGCACTATGAAGAGTACTAGGAAAGCTGAGGTAGTTTGCGAATACTTTCCTCACTGAGCCAGTACAGCAGTACTAACCCTACGAGTAGAACCTTTCACAACATCCACAGCCACTGGTTGTGCCCCAAATGTCTTACTCAGCACCATCCCCATACCTTAGTAGCTTCTATATAATCACAGCCATGAATGAGACTGAGACATCGGTGGAAAACCACATTTTGCTCTAGCCTGTGCCAGCAGACAAATTCAAAGAAGTCCTATTAGACATTCACTAATATCTAGGGAACAAATTCGTTGACTTGTATAGATTGAAGATGCCTGTGAAACACACTGTTTTAAAAAAAGAAAACATCGGCAACTCATAAACTGAGACATTTTCATGAAACTTAGTGAGTGAGAAGTCACAAATAATGGATTATCACATTAAGCCGCAAAGCTGTTATGTTGAACATTACGCATAGCTGCATAACGTCTTTCGACTGCCAGAAGATACGATTTTACAACTAGTGACGAGAAATCTAGGAAAGAAGACAGGAGGAAAATGGATCCAAGAAATCCAACAGGACCTCAAAACCGTCGGTCTCGACGTAGCAGATACAAACAACAAATTGAAGTCAGACCCGTGCTCTCTTATGGCGTTATATACAGTGTGCAGTTGCAGTCAGGAGTTGGCAATCGCCAAATTTATCTTTATTTTAATAAAGAGAATGGCGTACAATGTAAATGCTGTAGTTGGGATGAAATGTAGGTCGTCAGTACGTCTCTTATCATTCACTACAGATTTCTGTAAGAGATACTGTTCTCTTCGAGCAGATGAGTGTGTGATATTTATCACAATGCGACTGGCACAATTCACAGACGCACTTAACTTAACTGCCAACTACCCAACTGCTAGTTAGTTAGTCAGTTATTGTTGTTTTAAGAGGCGGAACTACGAGGTCATCTGCCCCTTAGCCAACTACTAGCGGCATTGGATTTTTGGGGTTCTTACCCATACAACCTTCGGCGGTGTTAACTAAGGATCCGACTAGACATACAATGGATACATTTTTTGGACAAATTGATACTCACATTCTCGGGGTTAACTGCTTAGTCGCTAATGAAGTGAAAATTGTTCGCAAATGATGCATGGTTGAAGGATTTGCTGTATGATGACGTTTGACAGCCAATATTGGCCCCAAAATTTAGAGTGAAATTTGCCGAAATAGGCCTAATTTCCAGTTTACACAGTCTTGCATCAACAGGGTTGTTCTTCCATGCTTGCATTTCATATGTTTACTGTTGAATTGTCTCAATTATTTAAGGTGACCATGGATGTATTTTAGGCAGTGTTGGTGGGCAACCACTGCCAGCTGGATCGCATCCCTCCTGGCTGCTTTAAAGTGGTTCAGGCGTAGCCTTCTGGATTACACCAACAACACTAGGATACTATAAAAAATATAATATATTTTATTTACAGTATTTGCAAATGAGGATATAGTCCCTGAGGACAAAAATACAATAAAACAACAAATTAAAATATGTACAGTACCAGTAACCTAAAGATAATGAGAAACATGAATTTTCTGCAGAAAGAAACACATACTGTAGGCTTATTTGATTATACAGTATTATAATGGTCTGAACCTGAACACGGATCCATCATTTTACCGATTTTTCTGGACTGTTTTTGGTTTTTGGCCGTACGATAGATGCGCAATTTGCCACTTGATGTACCTTTATGTTTTACCACCTCCACAGGCAGATATTAACGGTTTTGAATTCGTAATAAATTGCAAAATTATTAGTTTTCTGCTAAAATAAATTGAATATTTTGGTTTCTTGTAGAACTGAAAAGATATTTCTTGTAAATAGCTTATGTTAAAAATATTTATGCTAAAGAACCTCTATTTGGGTTGACTGTGCTTGGAATTTTTTAACGTGAAGCATCTCTTTTCCAGCCATAGACCAAAATACTTAATATTTGATATATTACTTACCGTAACTTACTTAACATTACTTAATGTTTTCTTGCTTTGTACGTGTTCCTTAAGTTGTAGTTATAGGGTGAATTTTAAGTACACCGACAAACTGCATGGAGGGCTTCCTGACTGGATTCGGAGCAAAACAGTTCTTATTACATACAGTATGTCCGTAAATTGACGGCGAGTATGCAACGACAGCAAGTAGTCCCGGCACACTGCACACGGTCTGAAGCTCATTCATGTCATAATAGGTATTCAAAATGGCCTCCATTGAATTTGATTGAATACAATGCAAGAGTTCACACGTCGCATCATAGATTGCGGCACTCTTTCGAATGTACCGGCCTGTACCCTGAGCGGGCCTGTTCCACTAATTAACTTTGCAACTTTTCACTTTTCACTTTGCACTTTTCAGTTCAGATTTTGTTCCACCATCACTTGTCAGATTTGTCTTGCAAAGTGAAAAGTGAAAAGTGAAAAGTTAGGAATCTTTTCACTTTTGAAACCTGTTATGTTCCTCCATTGGTGCAGAAATGCGAAGTGCAAAGGAATGAAGTGAAAAGTTTTCAGAGATCTTGCAAAGAGACGATTCCCTTTTCAGCTCTTAATGAACAAGTCTCTACACTACTGTCGACCAAAGTATTATGTGTACTCGAGTTTGAAGGTTGTTTGTGAAGTAACCAATAGACATACATAAAATCCAATAACATCACCATTTTCGTCGTTCTATTTTACGTGAGTTCATGTAGGTTTGGAATTTTTAGTTTATATTTTAATATTTTTTAGCGCAGTTGGAACACAAAAAGTGCCCGTTTTTAAGCGTGTTTCAACCATGCGTCACATTTAGGAATTATTATCTCAAAAACCCGTCATCAGATCGAATCCAAATTTGAACACAATATACATTGGAATGTTGTATAACTGGTATATTAATTTCAAAATTTTGCGTGTCCAAGAAAAAATGTTGTTACCATTTGTGTAAGGTAACGTTTTCTCGGCTTGGGGTGGTTGGAATATGTAGTTCTTGGTCGCGTTGTAATCCTTATACATCAAAACGTTATGCTGTATGACTTAAAAATACGTAAATTAATTCACTTATTTTATATCGGTTTATATTTGAACGGGGAAATACGACCTCGCCTCGCTCGGCAGTGATGGGCTCCATCTCAGCAACGCTGTACAGCTTACCCCGGAGCGGCCGGCTGGTGTATCATGCCTTATTTCCACGAACAAATACAAACCGATATGAAATAAGTGAATTAATTTACGTATTTCACAGTCATACAGCATAACTTCTTGATGTATAAGGATTACAACGCGACCAAGAGCTATATTTTCCAACCACCCCGAGCCGAGAAAAAGTTACCTTACAAATATGATAACAACTTTGTTTCTTGGACACACAAAATTTTGAAATTAATAAACCAGTTATACAATATTCCAATGTATATTGTGTTAAAATTTGCATTCTATCTGATGACGGGGTTTTGAGATAATAATTCTTAAAAGTGACGCATGGTTGAAACACGCTTAAAAACGGGCACATTTTGTGTTCCAACTGCGATAAAAAATATTAAAATATAAATTAAAAATTCCAAACCTACATGAACTAACGTAGAATAGAACGACGAAAATGATGATGTTATTGGATTTTATGTAGGTCTATTGGTTAATTCACAAACAACCTTCAAACTCGAGTGCACATAATACTTTGGTCGACAGTAGTTTCTCAGCGCAGAATTTGGTTTAGTGTTATAAATATGTTACGACGAGAGCTTTTGTTATCATCAAGTGAGGATAGTGATGAAGAATCCAACATGAGGACGTACAAAGACTGGATGAATTTTCATAACCTCACTTCGACGGAATTTCGTGAGTGTTTTCATATTACCCCCAATACAAGCTGACTATATTCTTGAAATAATTGGCCATTTATTGAAACCTGCAACAAAAAGAAGTCGATCTCTTTCCGAAAAAGAACAAATTCTTAAATGCTTAATTGGTTAGGAAATGGTGCCCAACACGGTATAGCAGCAATGCATGGGACATCAAAATCAACTATTTGCAGAACTGTTACTAAATTCCTCAAGTTCACCACGAAAAATAAAGCATTAAATCATGGAGTATTATACAGTTTGTTCAAGGAATAAACATGATCGGATCATTCCAAAGAGCGGTTTTTTGTGCGACTAGTTACGCCTGGTAGTGCACGTCAAGGAGGCGAGCGTGACGTATGCGTACGGCGAGATACAAGTAAAAGAGGTACTTCGTCAACTCCATGGCCGTGCATGGCTATCATCATAGAGTTTGCAAGCTCAACTCCTTTCATGAGAATCACGACATATCACCTGACCTGCAAACTAGAGTTCAATGGTATGACGGTTTTTGATGCGACTAGTTACGCCTGGTGGTGCACGTCAAGGAGGCAGTTTTCAGCGAGGGTTACCATGGGAGGAGTTATTCCAGTAGTATCTATAGTTCAATGGATCATTCATCATGCCTATGCAAAGACTTTTCACTTTGCAAAGAAATTGAAAAGTAATACATAGATCATGGTGGAACAGAAAGACTTTGCACTTTGCAAGAATTGAAAAGTGCAAAGTGAAAAGTTGCAAAGTTCATTCGTGGAACAGGCCCGCTGAACAGCATCACAGACTTTGCGGACACGTTGTTGAAGGTTCTGCACATCGGGAACGAGCGGTTTGTCGGTGTCTTAAAATTACCCTGTATATTTGTGAGTTTATACAGTAGACAGAGTGGACTGAACTAGGTTATAGGGAAAAACTTCAATTGGTAATTCCTGATAGGTAAAAGGAGCAGATAGATACGTGGTAGATGGATAAATAGTTAATATTGATTAACTGAGGTCTTTGTGACATCGTGGTCATGTAGCCCCATGTACTTGTGTGTGTGTGGAATTTGTCTGATACGGTAATCTATGTTATTGTGAAGGCTGTATTCGTTTGGTTGATTCCTCAGTTTAGGAGCTGCTCAATGCGGTCATGTAGCGCCGTGTACTTTGGGTGTGTGTAGAATCTGTCTGATAACCGGTGTTAATTGTGATGACTGTATTAGTGTCTGTCTGTTAGGTAGTCAGCCCGAAGGCTGGTTGGATCCTCAAAAAGTACCGCCGTTACGTTATGTGAGTAGATACCCACAAAAACCCAAGGCAGCGCTATTTTGAGGCGTTCTAGGCAAGAAGAGGAGTGAGGTAGTGTATGTTATCCATAATTCAGGTAAGGACTGCAGACGATCAATTTCAAGTAGTTCCTACTTTTGCTACCAATTGCTATCGTCAACGATACCTAGCTGCAAACTTGGCAACTAGATGCCGCCGCAACCAGCACCTGGCGACGAACATTGGAACTAACCTAGAAATTTAGCTTCACACAAATGTACATAGTGGAAGGTTCTTTTACATGCCATAAATCTATGACATTGGGCCCGCAGGCTTTACTTCACCTCCGAAGGAAGGCATACTGTATTAGTTTGTGTAGTTGAAATTCAGATGAGCATTGAGAAGGAGGCGGCAGTAGCCTTAATTTAGGAACCATCTCGGCATTGGCCTGGAAAACCACTTCCACGCCCGCCTCTTCTCATTTTGCCTCACGAGGCTGAGTGTAGCCCATCCCAGACTCGGACCAGAATTGAATGTCTTGGCAGCCAGGCCTCCGAGGTGACAGACAAGAGCAGAGTTCGCAACATTAATGTGCATGGCCCCTAAATGAGCATTAATATGAAGAACATAGTCCTTATCCATACTCAACGCATGCATACAAAATTTTGTCCGGCATGTTTAGATCTTGCCTGTCCTTCCGATCGGTTATGATAATTACAGACTAACATTGAATAAGTTCTCCTGCGCGGAGTATTCAAGTTCCTTGCCTCATGCTGTCAATTGGCGTCAACAGTTAAATTACTTCCAAATTGTTATGTATTTTGGGACTTGTGTTTCTAAGTACCATATTAATACAATATTATTTGTGTTCTGTGTGTTTTGAACAGGATTGACTCACAGTCTGCATTATAAGAATGATTGGGTTTGTAACCCTATGTAGTTACATAGTTTTTGGTTAGGATGATGGCTACTCTTTGCTGGTAACTATTGTAAGGCCTTAGCGCTGAGCTCAGAGATTCCTTGCAATAGTTCACTAGTAAAGGAGTAGGAGGCCATGCAAAATTTGAGTTCCTTATCTGAAAAGATATTTCCTTTTTCAATTGTCTATTGTTTTTTGGGAGAATAGTATGAGAATTTCTTTGAGACTGAGGAAGTCTGATTATCTGTTTAGATCATCTATGGTGATTGTAGAAAGGTATGAGGGAAGAAGTGATATGACTTGGTTTTGTGTGGAAGGATTGTAAGTGATTCTTAGCAAAGATATTGTTTTGTGCTATGAAAAGTTATGAGGAAAGAGAAGTAAAAGAATATTTTTTAAAAAAGTATCCCTCATGGTAAATCAATTACCACCACCCCCAAAGAATAGAAGACGTACGGTTCCATTATGACGCCACAACGTGAGGCTCGAAAGAGGGATATGAGCAAGATGAGGAACCAGGAAATTTGAAGAAAAGTAAACTTTAATAAAGTGAGTACAGTGCAAGTAGAAAAATTACAAAATGACACACCAACGAGGGGAACGAATGGGGGTTATGAATGATAGTTTGATACAAATGCTACTGAGTGAAATAAAAGGAGAGATTAAGAAGCAAGGAGAGTCTATGAGTAAGGAGATTAAGAAGCAGGTAGGCTCTGTAAATGAGAATGTAGTGTCAGTGACCAAACATATAGTAGAAGTGAAGGAATTTGTAAGTAAGTTAATTCAGGAGAGCAACAGGGCCACGAACACAAGGATAGAGAGTCTCGGGAAAGAAATTCAGGACCATAAGTCTGTACTTAATAGTAGTTTGGAGTTGGAATCCTGGAAAGTGACTGTAGAGGAGGAAGAAGTGAAGGATAAGATAAAAGAGGAGGAAGTGAATGAGATAAGTGATTCACTTGATGGAAAGCAAGAAAATTATCATCGATGTGGGGGGCGTGAGAAAGCAGGTGATATGGAAGAAACTGAAGGAGAGGAGGCAGGTGAAAGAAAGGAAAAGGCAGAAGAGAAAGGAGAAACGGATAAGGAAGAAGGTGAAACAGAAGGGCGTGAGAAAGCAGGTGATATGGCAGAAACTGAAGAAGGGAAAGAAGAATCAGATAAGGTTGGTTATGAGGAGGACAGTAGCAGTCAAGAAAAAGAGGCTAAAGATGAGGGTGAAAGTGCAGGAGTGAATCATGAAGAAGACAACATTCTAGAAGAAGATAAGGTGAAGAAGAAACGGTGGAAGAAGAGAAAGAAACTGTTGAGCAAGATGAGACAGACGAAAAAGAAGAGGGGGAAAATGTGGAAAGGAAGAAGAGAGAAGTGGTTGAGAATGAAGACAAAGAGGAGCAGGAGGATAGACAAAAGGATGAGTTGGCAAGCAAAGAGAAGGAGTAGGAAGAAGATGAGATGTCAGGTAAAGGAAGATAAGAGATTGACGGATCAGAAGAAGAAGAAGGAAATGAGGAAGGAAAGGAGACAGGAATGGTGGAGATGACGTGTTTCAACATATTGAGAGATTTGAGAACAGTGGGTTATGGAATTTGTACTCGATAATGTTAAAAGAGTGGATATCTGAAACTAAGCACAATTCAGAAGCAAGTGATTGGTATCATAGTCCAGAGAAAAGATATTATGGCATGTACTTAAACAGGCTCAGAGAAAACAGTGACATTCCATCTTTGCAATATCAATGTTTTGTTGAATGATCTAAGAGACTTCATAGTAACATCCAAATAATGTGAACATAATTTAGGGATAATTTTAGTTAGTGTGTTTGTTAATTTTGTGTATGTTTGATATGTATCATTTTCATTTGTATAGTTTTTTTTAATATATATGTGATTCTCACATGCTTCTCATGCGAGAATAACATATATATGGGGGGCGAATTGTAACCCTATGTAGTTACATAGTTTTTGGTTAGGATGATGGCTACTCTTTGCTGGTAACTATTGTAAGGCCTTAGCGCTGAGCTCAGAGATTCCTTGCAATAGTTCACTAGTAAAGGAGTAGGAGGCCATGCAAAATTTGAGTTCCTTATCTGAAAAGATATTTCCTTTTTCAATTGTCTATTGTTTTTTGGGAGAATAGTATGAGAATTTCTTTGAGACTGAGGAAGTCTGATTATCTGTTTAGATCATCTATGGTGATTGTAGAAAGGTATGAGGGAAGAAGTGATATGACTTGGTTTTGTGTGGAAGGATTGTAAGTGATTCTTAGCAAAGATATTGTTTTGTGCTATGAAAAGTTATGAGGAAAGAGAAGTAAAAGAATATTTTTTAAAAAAGTATCCCTCATGGTAAATCAATTACCACCACCCCCAAAGAATAGAAGACGTACGGTTCCAGGTTGTACGGAATAACATAATAATCCTACCTTAAGAATTTAAGCACGAGCCGCTACTGCTATGCACATTTGATATCACAACTTATTAGTCGGTCAACACAATGTAATCCCAATTACTGGGACGTGCGAAAAAATATCTGAAATAAATTACATGTGATTAAAATAAAGTATATATATATTTATTTTGAACTACAGAAAATGGAGAAAACTAAGGGAAGACATGTTTCGCTCGACAAGCGAGCATCATCAGATCCAAACCTGTACAAGATAAGATAGCTCTACAGAACACTACCAAACCTACAATGACACCCACTTACAGTCTCTGCCCTCCAAAAACAAAAATCCCATCAAACACTTAGAAAGTGTGGCAACTATTTTAATCGCATGTAATTTATTGTTTTTCAGGTTGTTTTTAGCATTTCCCAGTAATCGGGATTATATTGTGTTGACCGACTGAAAAGTTGCAATAGCCAAAGGCAACACTGAATAATGGCTTCAAAGCTCTCTATACATTCAAAATTAAGCAAAAATGTTCTTTACTATTATCGAAATAAAGCAATCCATTTCCTCTTTTCCCATTACAATTGTGATTTTTGAAATTTTCATTTAATAGTCAAAATACCATTTATTTTCTCACATCGCCGTGTTGTGTTTATAAACAATTGCCAATATTTTTCCAATAAATTAACATTCCATCCTTGATAGCTCCTACAATACACTACAGCATATAAATCAGTGCAGCATTTTTACTTGATAGGTAAAGTGATTCCAGAGCTATGTTAGTCAAATAGACACACTGTTAGACACCTTAGTGACATTAAAAGAGTCCTCGTAAGAGATCGTGGGCTCTAAAGAGCATTCCTAGAGATCAGAACGGAACACCACATCGACAAATTGTAACTAATCGGAAACATTTCGATTGTACCGTAAGTTGTCACAACTCCTACCGCAAGGCCAATCTCCGAAAATGAAGAAGGAATTTGAATGAGTACTCTTAACATTACTTGGTCTAGCTGGAAACGATATTGTCAACTGATATTTTGACAGAAATCATGTATGGCGTTACATTCCAAATTACCCTGCAAAATTTCCTGCTGTCTGTTTGTTAGGAAGTCAGCCCACAGGCTGGTTGGATTGCATCACTTAGAAGATAGTAAATGCACTAAACCTTTAATCTACTGTAATTGACCATATTCTTTGAATCAACTCGTTACTAAATGATGACTTTGTATGTTAGAGGTAGATCCTCATATATTTACCTTGTTTCACTCTCATCAGGGAAAACACAAGATTTAGGTATGAATCTTTACTTTATTTTGTTAGTTACTAGGGTTTATAAGTTTACATTTGCATTTTTAGGGCTGAAAATAATTTTTTATGTCATTGTCACAATTTTATCCAAAACATACTTTTGCCGAGACCTAAATATTGATGAAGTTAATCAAGTTTTTAGATATGTGTGACTTTAATTTTACCATTCTACGTATCATTTAGGTGTTGAAACATTTGCATAGCTTTAAAGTGAGTTGAATGGTTTATGTATAAAATATTCACATCGTATTTTAGGTGATAAACAGAGAAGCACTATAGAGATAGATGAAAAGTTTAAATGGGCTCCCTTGAGCTGGTGTTACCATGGTTACAATCAGCTATTACCCGGACAGGTAACGTACAAATAATTTGGAAACGGATGATTCTAGGGCTTTAGATGATTTTTAGGTCCACTTGAGACCATCCTTGTTTTGTTTCTCACATCGAGTGGCTCAATATGAGCGTTGCCTCATCCTTTATTGACAACTTAGTTATCTCACCTATTTTAGCACATATTTTTAGCCTATTTTCATTTATGAAAAAATAGGCTTATGAGATCATCTTTTGTCCGTGTGTCTGTGTGTGTGTGCGTGTGTGATTCGTGTGTGGGTCCGCCCCCCCACCCCTAATAAAATCTAAACGGCTGGAGGGATTTCAATGAAACTCGGTAAGTTCATAGCACTATTCCGGACGACCCCAACCGTGCCCTTCAAATTTTGTTACGTCTCACCAATCCAACATGGTGGCTGTGCGAAATATTTCACCAGCATTCAATACCTCGAAACTATTACCTATATCACCTTGGAATTTTGTACGCTGATAAAGGGAACTACAAGAAGTTTACCTATATGACTTTGGAAAACCAGGTAACTACAAAACCAACAAGGCGGCCAAGCGAAGTTGCGACTTCTAATTAGACGTTTCTCGCGATTTAACCATCCAAACGCAATGAAACTTGTACAGTATATGTTTATAAACATTGTAATGCACCGACATCTAACTTCGTTCAGTTGTTTACATAATCTCAAGATGGCGGCTGTGCGAAATATTTCACCGGCATTCTATGTCTCTGAAACTATTACCGGTATCACCCTGAAATTTTGTACGGAGGTAAAGGGCACGACTGGAAGTAGAGACTTTCAAAAACCAGTTAACTACAAAACGAACATGGCGGCCAAGCGAAGTTGAAAGTTTTAAATAGACTTTTCTCGCGATTTAATGATCCAAACGCAATGAAACTTGGTAGAGCAAATGTTCATACACATTGTAATGCACTGGTATCTAATTTAGTTCAAATGTTTACATAACCTCAAGATGGCGGCTGTGCGAATTTTAAAATTAAGTTTTTATTTCTTGTGTCGTAATCATGTGATCGAAGTGAAAGTTTGAATAATGTACCTACGCAATAATTTTCCTTTAATGGTACATGACTCTATGGCCTATACATACAACAATCCAACATGGCGACCATCCAAAATATTTAGACGGTTCTCAATATCTAAGAATCTATTACAGCAATCAAACTGTTTTTTTTTAATGTTCATAGGGGCTATGAACATAAGTTCACCTATAGGACTTTCAATAACCTGGTGATCACATGTCCAACATGGTGGCGACGCGAAGTATAAATATTCACATGGACGTTTCTCGCAATTTAACCATCCGAGTGCAGTGAAACTTGGTACAGTAAATCCTTATACAAATGTTAATCCACTGGCATCTAATTTATTTCAATTGTTTCCATAACCACAAGATGGCAGCTGTGCGAAATTTGAAAATCTCTTTTTTACTTCTTGTGTACTAATCATGCGGATCTCGTTTTTACTTCTTGTGTACTAATCATGCGATTGAAGTTTGACTACTACACGTACCTACACAATAATCTTCATGTAACAGACCTGCATATATAAAAATCCAACATGGCGACTATCCGCAATATTTAGTCGGTTCTCAATATCTACGAATCTATTACAGCAATCAAACTGAAATTTTGTATGTTGATAGTGACAATTAACATAAGTAGGATATATGAAAATAGGCTTTAGTTCTTCACGGAACTACTTGTTAGTTATATAAATGATTGATGCCTTGCCTGTGATGGATACCCATATCAAACTTTTCGTAGATGCACAGAGCCGTTTTCGAGTTATAAGCGTACAAACAGACAGACAAACAAACATTTTACTTTTGCACGCATTAGGATACCCATATCAAACTTTTCGTAGATGCACAGAGCCGTTTTCGAGTTATAAGCGTACAAACAGACAGACAAATAAACATTTTACTTTTGCGCGCATTAGTTGCAGAATGCAACATGTAAATTCAGAAAAAAATACAAATTTTCTTTTTTATTAGGTAATATTGAAAGAAGAGATCTCTTGTTACCCATTGGCAGCAATATTGCTTATCATTGCCCTACTGTATATTTGCAAAGTTGGGGCATTACAGTACTATACCATGTTTCTGTCTATGTTACAGGATACTGAGTGAAGAAGAAAAGCAACCATTTATCGAAGAAGCCGAGAGACTTCGCACTGCACATAAGAAAGATCATCCGGATTATAAGGTGAGGATCTAACATGAAATAATGTTCTTAATCACTACCACTAGTCAAAGGGGACTTTTGCTTGGAAAAAGTCTGATTGTAGAATAATCATTAAGTAGGGGCAAAACATTACGATTATCAGCTTCTCGTAATATACAATAAATTATACTAGCCTGCCAGGTCTCAGGGAATTCCTTAACTTAGAGAAGTATCAGAATTCGGATGCACGGCGAGGTCTAGAAGAACTTACAGGACAGAGTCCGGAGGCCTCCACTTGGAAATTTAGAAAATATATATGCCTCTTTTATAATTTAAACAACTCTAAACAAAAAGAAAAAAATACAACACACAGTAGTTTCCTTTCCTAACAATCATGTAATTTGAACTGTAGACCTCTCCTATGGGGCCTATCAGATTAACGGAAACATGTCCTGCCACTGAATTAAAAAAAATGCATTGTGAAAGTGGAACAGATTTCTTAACATTAATAAAACAATACGATTCATATATTACTTATGTCATAGAATTCAGTCCAAACACAAATCTGTGACGATCATAAAATGATTTACGGTTAAAATCTACTGCGGTACCGTACTTCATTTATTCATTTTACTTTATTTTCTATAAATTACCGTACTTATATTTAATCATAAAATACACTAATCTCCCAAACTATTCAATAGTAAACAGTGTTATAACTTGTGTATTATAATCATTGGTAAGAATTTTCACCTTTTACTAAAACTGCTGCCTTGCAGTTTAGATAGGGGACTATCAAAGGCTAAGGGAGTTAACCCCAACAGAGAATCTTCCTCGTGCGTTAGTCCCAGGAAGCCAGCTTGAGGAGTAAAATTGTCAAATTGCTTTCTACAATAAACGAGCCTCGGGTGTAAGAAACGAAAACCAAGATATGGAAAACCTTCTACGTGTAGTTCTTGTAAGGATAACGGTGGTAAGCCCGAAGTTAAACAAAACTATTCAATGAAGAAAATTACTGCACGGAGGAACAATAAATTCAAAATAGCAACATTAAATACGGTTGGTTCTTATTTTAGGGGCTGCGACAACGCGGTCATGTAGCCCCGTGTACTTTAGGTGTGTGTAGAATCTGCCTGATAACCGGTGTTAATTGTGATGACTGTATTAGTGTGTGTATCTGTTTTAATTCAAGTAAGGACTGCAGACGATCAATTTTCAAGTAGTTCCTACTTTTGCCGCCAAACGCCACCGTCAACGACTACTAGTTCAGAACTTAGCTACCAGACGTCACCGCAGTCGGCTCTTGGCAACGAACGTAGGAACCTAAGAGCGTTGTTTACATTCTTAACCTATACAATTTAGCTTTACACAGGTGTAATTAGTGGAAGGTTCTTTAACATGCCATAAATCTGTGACATGGGACCGCCGGCTTTACTTCCCCTCCGAAGGAAGGCATACTGAGGGAATTTTAACGCTCTTAAAAAATCCGACGACTTCGGCCGGATTTGAACCCGCGATCTTGGGCATAGAAGCTCAGCATGCTACCAACTACGCCACCGAAGCCGCCAACATTAAATACCATTACCCCGATCGCCAAATGTGAGGAGCTCGCAGATCTCAAGGAAAGAAGGAAGATTGAGGTCCTTGGACTGAGCGAAACAAAGTGGAAAGGGAAAGGAACTAAATTGCTGAGGAAAGTTTATAAACTCAACTGGCATGGAAATAAGATGGAAGCAAAGAATGGTGTGGCATTTGTTATCAGCAAGAGCATCGAAGCTGTATCTGATGTAGAATATGAAAATGAACGAATTATCAAGCTACATCAGAAAATCAACAAGAACACACTGACCATTGTTCAGGTTTATGCTCCACAGGTTGGGTGTAGTCAGAAGAGATAGATGACTTCCTTCAAGAATTAGAAGACCACGTAGAACAAGATAACATTCTTGTTATGGGTGATTTAAATGCTCATGTGGGAAATGATAGGACAGGATATGAGACAGAGAAAGTTTGGATAGTGAACACAGGTTACTAGTAGCCATCCTAGGAAACATCCCGATAAGAAAGGTGAATACCAAACGTAAACCCAGGATAAAAGTTTGGGATTTTGATAAACAAGATAGGTGGTCTGAATACCAGATGAAGATTAGAGACCAACTGCTTAAATATGAGACTGGATCAGCTGAAGAAGAATGGCTTGGATTTAAGAAAATCCTGGTAGATACTGCAGTAAATATTGTTGGCAAAACAAGCAGCAGAGTAAGAGAGAGAGAAACCCCATGGTGGAATGAAACTGTCCGAAGAGCAATAAAAGAGAGAAATGAAGTGAGGAAACTGAGGGACAGAGAAACTCAGAAAGATGAGAAATTACAAGAACTCAGTCAGCTGTACAGGAACCTCATACTTAAGGTGAAAAGAACCGTTTCCGCAGAGAAAGAGAAATACTGGACAGAATTCACACAGAAACTAGAAAAAGACTGCAGGAACAACAGGAAGCTATCATATCAAGTGGTGAGGAATAAGAAAAACAGCTATGAACCAATAAAGGCTGTGGAGAAGGAAGATGGAAACATCACATGGAATGAGAAGGAGATTCGAGATGAGATGGGACAGTATTTTGAAAAATTATATAATGATCAAAATTCAAATGCCAAACAAGAGAAGACTAAAAGAGAATAAAATATCCCAGATATGGAGTACCCTCTAACATGGATGGAAGTGGAAAATACCCAAAAGAACATGAAAAAAGCTAGGGCAACAAGCATTGATGATATTAGTGCCGACATGATCAAGACAGCTGGAGTACAAGGATTGCAGTGGTTGTTTAAAGTCCTAAACACTATTTGGAAAGAAGAAAAAATACCAACAGACTGGACTAAAGGTGTTATCGTCCTATTTAAGCAAGGAGACAGAAGGAAACCTAGCAACTACAGGGGAATTACTCTTCTATCTCATGGACTGAAGATAATGGAACAAATCATAGAACACAGATTAAGAATTATCATTGAACCACAGCTTGAAGAAGAGCAGTACGGTTTCAGACGGAACAGGGCAACAACAGATCTGATATTTTCTGTCAGGATGATTATGGAGAAGCACTGGGAAAAAGAAAAAGACATAATCTTCATTTTTCTAGATATTGAGAAGGCTTATGACAGTGTACAGAGATATACAATCAGGGAATGCCTTCAAAATAGATCAATACCATGCGCTTTAATAAATAAAGTCAAGATGCTATATGAACACTGCCAGAGTTGTGTCGAAATAGGTGATGGCTATTCAGAGTGGTTCGACACTAAGCAGGGTGTACAGCAAGGCAGCGCTCTATCACCACTTTTATTCATTACTGTAATGGATGAAATAATGAAGCGAGATAAGAGACTCAATAAGACCTCTGAGTTTAAAGCTTTAGCGTTTGCAGATGATGTTATAATATGGGGTGAAGATGAGGCTGAAATACAACAGAAGCTGAATGATTGGAATGCTATATTCAAGCAATTTGGTCTGAATATAAGCAAGTCCAAAACGGTAGTGATGCCCGTTAGTCGACAAAACATCTGTACTAACATCACTCTGAATGGTACAAAGTTAGAACAAGTACATCAGTTCTGTTACCTTGGCAGTGTAGTGTCCACAGATAACTAACCATCTGCAGAAATCACTAGTAGAGTTCAACATGGAGCACAATTTTACCATCTTGTGAGAGGGCTTCTTTGGAAAAAACAAGTTCCTTTAAGATCAAAACTAATACTCTACAAGAGCTTCTTTGTGCCTGTTACTACATATAGCTTAGAAACCTGTACCCAATCCAAGAGAAATACCGGTACCAGCAAACTACAGGCAGTGGAGATGAAGTTTTTAAGAACTATGATTCAGAAGACATGGAGGGACAAAATAAAAAAATTATAAGATACGCCATCTTGTTCAAGTAGAACGATCTCTTAATGAGATCTGTGTTGAAGCCAGGCTGAAATGGTTCGGTCAACTTAAAAGAATGGACACACAGAGAACAGCTAGAGTGTGGTTTGAGAAAGAACTGAAAGGCAAGAGACCAAGAGGTCGACCGAGGAAGAGATGGATTGACCAGGTTAGAAATGATCTTGCAGGGAGAGATTTAGATGTGCAGCGGATCATGGAGGAGGAAACATTCTTGGAAAGAACTAAATGGAGAGCGCTCATTCACCGCACCCAGGAAACTGGAGCCGGTTCATGATGATGATGATGACTAAAACTGAAATATACTGACAAGTAAGTGTCCTACAACAACGTTTGTTTGCTTGAGACAAAATGCATGTTAAGCATTACGGTATTCATTGAGCTCAAACTTACCGTACTTGATTCTGTCATCTGTGAATAATAAATAATAGGCCTCTTGGTCCGTGGCTTTTTTTTTGAAATGCACGGGCTACAAATCCTGTAAGAAATTGTACAGTTATTTCATACAGAAAGCGATCGTGATCAAATAAAAAGGAAATTAGCTAGAAAATTGTTTTGAAGAACCTCCTGCTATTTTCATAAGGAGGCAAGCAACTCCCATTTCAGCTCAGAATATTGATTCTTGCATCAATAATTTAGGATACGGTACCATTATTGCCTAATATAACATAATTATTATCAAAGATATTTAACAAAAGCAGAATAAATAATTACTAATCATAAAAATATTTTTGTATCCAGTATCAGCCACGTCGCCGCAAGCCACCCAAGACAGCAGGATCAGTGTTACCAACATCAGACACAGACCTTCCCAGCACATCAGGCATCAGTTCCTCCTCTTCTTCTCCTGGAGCTCACAGGTACAGTTGGTGAAATATATATTTATTTTGTTATATCATCATCATGGATATGATTAAGAAAACTGCAGTTCATATATCCGAGGATGATTATACTTAACTATGCCTAATCTCTGTTCTTCACTGAGATGAGTACTCTACCTCTATCTCACCCTAGGAGAAATAAGGACAACAAACTAGGAACATTTTGCAAATACCTCTGATCATGCTTACAAATCTTGTTGCATTAAGACCTGTTTGAGAAAAATTTCATAATGTTGCAGGATGAAAGTAGGCCTGACGGAGTCTCCTCCTGGTCCTGACTGCAGTTTTGCCAAACTGTATGACAGAGAACCGGACACTTCCAGAAGTATGGACGATATGCCCCATAAGTCATACTCTTGGTATGTTCCCGAGAGAACAGAAAGGTACAGTTAACATGAGGTATATTCTAGTATGTGTATCAATGGCTTAGTTCTAATACCATACGTGTTTCAGCCAGTGGCGGTTTTAGAACACGGGCACACAGTCACGTACCCCACCATTAAACATTCTCCTTGGGTCGTAGCCGTCTTGATAGTCCTTCCGTGGTAATGGCACTTATATCGCGACCAAGCAGTCCACTTTGGTTCTATCGCCTTGCTGTTCACTTTCCCAACAGTTGGAGCCTGTCACAACGAGGTGCTGGGCACATGTCTTATGTGACCAACACAGTGTTGCCACATGCTTCCTCTTCCTGGATCTGTAACCTCATCCCATGCTATTCAGCGGGGCGAGGTGACAGAGGGGCTATGGGAATTTCCTCAACTTGGGGCACAAGAATGCTGTGACGAGATGGTCAAATGGCCGTAAAAGTAGCAAGTGGGGGAGGGGTGTTAAAGTGTACCGGTAGAGGGCAGACAAGTTCATAGAGTTCAGCGATTTTCGACCAAAATAATGTACGGTACATCCCTCTGAACATTGCGCTCTTTATTAATATGTAAGAAGAAAAATCAACATACTGTATATAATATGCATTGAGACAGAAACGTAACATTTTGAATGTAGGCTATGTTCCGTAAGTGAATTAGTATTATGTTACGTCAAGTTTGAGAATTGTCTTAATCTAGGGGAAAACCCAACTGCCTGATGACAGTCCTGCCTTAACACTCAGCTTCGAAAGTTTTGGCGCCTGCAATATTGAGTTATAATATTGTGTACGAATGCGGTGGTCTTTTGCAGTGTTCAGTAATATTAATCTTACATAATATTTGTTATTGGAAGCGTGATTTGTGAAGTGCGAATAACGTGTACCAGTGTTCAACATACTAAAAATATACACTGAGCGCGTATTTCGTCGTACAAGATAAGCGCTTAATTCCTACTTGTCGTTTATCTATTACTAGCAACCTGACCTGGCTTCGCCCGGGAACAGTTATGAATGCATTACGTGATAAGCGCTTTTTTTTTCCCAATGCCAATGAACAACGACTGATACCCGTTTTACGTCTCGGCATGATGGGTTAAAATCACTGACTGGACCATTAATTATATTATCATGGAGATGCATGTGCAACAAATTCTTGTCAGACGTAATTTAAGAATGGCGAGGTGCATGAAACACAAATCCCCCTTCCGTCCAATCTTAACTTGAGTATGAATTTTGCGGAACGAAAAGTTCACAGGCGAAATGAAGAAAAGCCGAGTTGCACTTCCAGGTAAACTCCAAACACAACCACTCTTCTCTAAAGTTTTTAACTCAACACGACTCGACAGTTTGCTGCTGGCTGTATCTGGGGCAATATGCTCGTCTGCTAGCTAAGCT
Source organism: Meconema thalassinum (assembly GCA_946902985.2). NCBI lineage: Eukaryota > Metazoa > Arthropoda > Insecta > Orthoptera > Tettigoniidae > Meconema > Meconema thalassinum. The sequence continues at coordinate 1,714,374,717 of OX336388.2, read as the reverse complement.
GTAACTGGGGTGATAGACTCGCCCCTAGCTAGCTCGTAAACCGTCGCCTCAGTAACTGAATGTATATTGTTGGAAGAAATGAAAACTTAAAAACACTTATAGTAGTTTTTAACAACAATTATACATCCGCCTTAGTCAATATTTATAGTAGGCGATGTATTGAAGATAGAGATATGCTCTCTCGGGCTTTTTAGTAGAACTTTTCATGCTGAACAATTCTTACACTCATAGTATATACGGTAGATATTTTTAACGGTTTGCCCAGTGTAAGCTTAAAAAGCGTATGGACGCCAGTTCTTTTTTTCGACCTTTTCACCGAAATCGTTAGTGCTTGACTTCCTTTGGTCATAAATAAATTATTTTCTACAGAAACCTTCCTCGAGATATCCTTTACATAATGGTGAAAACCGCATCAAAATCCATCCAGTAGTTCTCGAGATTGCCCGTGACACCCAAGAATCGGGGACTTTGTTTTATACTAAGTAGAGAATATACGCCAATCAGTATAATTTAATATAATATAATCCCCCTTCCGTCCCATTTTAAATTGACTGTGAATTTTGCGGAACGAAAAGTTCACAGGCGAAATGAGAGTTGCACTTCCAGGGAATGGCGAGGTGAATGAAACTCAAATCCCCCTTCCATCCAATCTTAACATGACTGTGTTTCACAGGCGAAATGAAGAAAACCCGAGTTGTACTTCCAGGGAAACTCCAAACACAACCACCCTTCTCAGAAGTCTTAACGCAACACGACGCAACGGTTTGCTGCTGGCTGTATCAGGGGCAATAGGTTCGCCCGCTAGCTAGGCTGTAACAGGGATGATAGACTCGCGCTTAGCTAGCTCGTAAACTGTCGCCTCAGTAGTTGAACGGACATGGTTGGAAGAAATTAAAACGTAAAAACACTAATAGTGGGCGATGTATTGAAGATAGAGATATGCTCTCATGGACATTTCTGTAGAACTTTTCATGCTGAACAATTCTTACACTCATAGTATTTAGATATTTTTAATGGTTTGCCCGGCGTAAGCTTACAAAGCGCTCGGAAGTCAAGTATTTTTTCGACTTTTCCACTGAAATCGTTACTGCTCGGCTTCCTTTGATCATAAATAAATAATTTTCTACAGAAATCATCCTCGAGATATCCTTTACAGAATGGTGAAAAACGCATCAAAATCCATCCAGTGGTTCTCGAGTTTACCAGTAACATCCAAGAACCAGGGACTTTGTTTTATACTAAGTAGAGATGTGTCATTGTGTTTTTAGACTGTAACTGAATGCTGCGACAAATTACTTAATCATTTTAACTGCATTTTCACGCATTGGAGGTGTTCATGTTGTTAACGAAACCATGAAATAAACGAGGTAAAAAACGTACAAAATAATAACTTAACTTATGATGACAGACAATTAACAAATTAATTAGATCCTCCAAAACCAGATCTGTGCATTAATCAAATCTCTAAAGATAAAAACAGAACATATAACAGGACTTTTAATAAATCTGTGAATGAAAAATAGGATTGGATATGTGGGTGTCGGGTAGTTAATTCATTTTTTGTTGTTTTCCGTGCCTGTTATTTGGTGGCGATGGCACATGGACCATGACTGGCATTAATGATTTAAAATATTTGCCTGAAAAAGGTAAGAAACATCGTTTGTCAAAATGTCATACGAACAATGAAATGAGCTTAGCAGTGTTGGTGAATATAGTATAGGGCAGCAACTGGATGATGGCAGTTCGTAAAAACAACTAACTTGTGGACAAGTCACGCATTCGATTAAGGAAGTTGCAAGTTTAGCCAAGAAGCATTGCAAGTGGTTGTCATCCCAGAAGGGGTCCAGACATGGTGTGCTAATAGTCTGCTGATGAGCCCAATCAGTACATCAGCATACCTGCCAACTTTCCAAATGACCTATCAGTGAAAGTCCCAGTAAAAGTGCCAGAAATCGAATGGACCAAAAAGTAATAGAACATGACCAAAGTGTTAGTTGTTTTCTTTGCTTTGGCAAAAACAAAAATTCTGATTTTTAGCCAGATGGTATTTGCCGTCAAGAACTGTTAACATCACATGCCCGCATGGTACAAAATGTAGAGTAGTCGATTCATTTAGTGGCTTTGGGACATGTATATGGTCATGCATCTGGAATTTGTCTGATAGCCTGTGTTATTGTGAAGACTATATTAGTAGGGGCAGATGAACTCGCTGTTCTTCTCCTAAAACCAACAACTAACTGTATTAATACGTGAATTTGTAATTTAGGCTAGGATTGGGAAGGAAGCAGCCATGGCCTTAAGTTAGGAACCATCCCGAGATTTGCCTGGAGTAGAAGTGTTAAGTTTTGAAGCAATTCTTTTAGTGTTGCCTGTGCAAATGATCAATTTATACTTTTCAGTCGGTCAACACACTTTTGCCCAATTAGATTAGGTAGGGTTATTATTATATAACACACTTTCCTGATAAAACATAATTTGTATTAATATTATTCCCCTTTTATCAGTGAATAATATCTCTACATAGTATAAACAAAGTCTCCGATTCTTGGATATAACGGGTAATTTCAAGTACCACTGGATGGATTTTGATGCGATTTTCACCATTCTGTAAAGGATTGTTCGAGGGAGGTTTATGTAGAAAAAACATTCATTAATGACCAAAGAAAGGAGAGCAGTAACAATGTCAGTGAATCGAGTCGAAGAAAAACCTGCCGTCCGTGCGCCTTTTAAGCCTATGCTGAGTAAACGGTTAAAAATATCTATATACTATGAGTGTAAGAATTATTCAGCATGAAAAGTTCTACAAAAAAAGTCCGGGACAGCATATCTCTATCTCCCAACAATCTCCATTCAGTGGAGATTTAAATTACTAGCTTCGGAGCGAGCCTATCGCTCCAGCTTCGGTCATCATCAAACAGTTGAGTTGTGTCGAGTTAGGACTTCAGATAAGAGTACAGTATATGTGTTGGGAGTTTCGCTGCTCACCTCGGCTTTTCTGAATTGCGTCTGGGACCTGCTGTCTGTGCGCCTTTTGAGCTTACGCTGGGTAAACCGTTAAAGATACCGGGCAAAGCCGGGACGGGTTGCTAGTTAATACAGTACATATAATAATTACCTCACCTAATCTAATTTTCGTGCAACAGCGTGTTAACTGACTGAAAAGTATAAACTGATAATGGGGTAGAAGTGACGAACAGCAGGAAACCACTTCTAAGATAGGTGGGATGGGAATTGAATCCATCTCTTCTCCGTTTTGCGTCAATGAGGCCGAGTTGCCGAAGCTTGTCCTGGCTCGAATTTGAAAAAGAAGATCTTGGTCCATAAAATAGTTCATTCATAAAACACACTAAAATTCCATAAATTTTATGTAAAACCTGTAAAAGTTGGCATATATGCATCAATGTGAAACCCGTGCAGACATGGTAAATTACCTTTGTAATTTTTATTTCTTAAACTTAAAGGAGATTGTGCATGTAAAATTAGTAGTTATGAATGGAGTTTTCAAAATAATAGGACTTATTACTAAAGAACTCTTCTGATGTATCTAAGAAAGAGGATATCATCCAAAGCCCTGAATAGCAGGAAAATTAAGGGCATCTTAGTTCTCAAAATCTAACAGTGTATGGGTTAGAAGAGAGCAAGAGCTGACTGAAGGCTTTTCATAGATAGAAAAGGAGGAGATAGTACAAGTAACTGGAAGAATGTCACTAACTGAAGGCTCCTGTGGTTACCAACCATATCACACAAATGAGTTATCTTCTGGGTTGATAGTGTAGTAACGGTCACTCTCTCTCTCACTCTGAAGGCTTCTATGGGACACAAAAATCCCGTGCCGATCTCACAAAATGCTTCCACTGAACTCTGTTTTGGGCGAGTTATTGCCAGTTGTCCACATTCAGATGTTTACAAAGTTTGGATATTTCATTTTTCCAGTAACTCTGTGGTCTTCCTACTGGCCTTTTTCCTTTTGGTTCTTTGTAAGATTTGTAAGACCATCCTATCATCTCCCAGTAATAATAATAATAAAAATATTGTATGGCCTCAGGTGCAAGGTTTGTTATTTGACACCCAGAGGGTAGCTTGCATGTCAAATTTCGTCCTTGAAGCACTATGAATGTCATGGAGGTTAGATATCTAAGCTCCTTGAACACTATAGCGCTATCTAGTAGAGAAATGACGAACTTTGTGTTGGTGGAAACTCCCGAGATTAATTTTGCCATTATGAACACGGCCTACTGAATTCAAATGGGTTATTTGACATGCCAACATCGTATGACAGGAGAGTCGTAATTTTTGCTGCCTTTCAAAAATCACATACCATGGCCAGGAGCGAACCTGCAAGCTAGGGGTTAGTAGAGAGACACGATAACCACTCACCCACCGTGGCAAGCAATCTCCCAGTAAATGATCAGCCATAGAAGTCTTCTGGAGTTAATGATGTTGAATATTGGTGCTTGCTGTGATAGCGAGTGTATGTCTTTGTTTGATCTTCTTTTCCTGTATTGAGATGTGGAGACAAAAATTGGTCCAAAAATTTTTCTCTACACTTTGGTTGGTCGGTTCCTTAGTTTAGGGGCTGGGACAACACGGTCATGTAGCCCCGTGTACTTTGGGTGTGTGTAGAATCTGTCTGATAACCGGTATTAATTGTGATGGCTGTATTAGTGTATGTTATCTGTTTCAATCCAAGTAAGGACTGCAGACGATCAATTTCAAGTAGTTCCTACTTTTGCTGCCAAACGCTACCATCAACGACACTAGCTGCATGCTTGGCTACTAGATGCCACCGCAAACAGCACCTGGCAATGAACGTTGGAACTTAATAGGGCGCTAATCAAATCTCACCTAGAAATTTAGCTTCACACAAATGTAGTTAGTGGAAGGTTGTTTTACATGCCATAAATATAGACATGGGCCTGCCGGCTATCTTTCCCCTCCGAATCCTATACACTTTACACAAATAATATCAGTAACAGTGCAGCTATTATTATGCTAACAATTTTCTTCTCAATTTTATGCATCACACTATCTTTTTAAACATTACGGCACAGTTCCCTGAGTGCCCAGAAACAGACCTGTCAGAGATATAATTTTTTAATATCATATGAGTTGATGAAGTGAGGTATTGTTGGTTCATAATGGGTCTTCTTTTCACTGTCCACTTCCTTGGACTGAGCTGTTGAATTGTTAAAGAGAATGGTAGGTTCAATTATTTCTGCACAATTATAAGTTATATTTATGGTGATGTCAATATGCTCATTGCCACCATTGTCACTAAACAGTGGAGGATTTCAAACCCTCTTTTACATGGGGAGGTGACAATATAGAGCAGACAAATTTTGCAGCTCTTGCTAGTTTTAAAAGCCCACAAACTCTAATTATGGTATATTGGTTCCATATTTTGCCAAAACATTCTTCATATAAATCTGCTCTTTGGTTTATTAGTGTCATAAAAAATGAATTGCTGAAATATTTCCTTTCAGTGCTCACCCACAATATCAACTCGTCTCAGCAAGTGGTGCCGACACTTCAGTCGAGAGTGTTCCTCGTCACCACCAGACTTTCCGTGCTGCATCCAATTCGAGTTTTATGTATGGTCCATCTGGTTCAGCTTTGTGCATGAGGGGTGAAGACATCGCGTCCAGTAGCAACAGTGCTGCAGCTGGGTTTGGAGGTTCTCCGAGTCTGCTACGAACTCCATCGGGGAACTACGTCTCTGGTTCTGGAGGAGAGTTCTTACACCATCATCACCTGCACCCATCCCCAGCACCTTCAAATACTTCACCAACCTCCCACCACCAGCCAGGACCTTCCTCTGCTGCTGCTTTCTCCACTACCAATTTTCCAACTTCACATCACCAAGCCTTCTACCCATATGGGCCCCCTCAAGGGCCTTATTATATGTCTCCAAGATAATAAAGATGAAATCTCTAACTAGTGAAATATCATCAAAGACACTCATGTGACACCGCAGTTCAGGACATGTTGCTCCATTCGCACCTTGGAATGTCAGCTGAGTCAGCCAAGAGAACAATGGAGATCACCAAGAACTGTTTTATTTCTACCTTATTTATTTTTTAAGTCACTGTATATTTATTATCTTCTATCCAGTTGTTCTGTTAATGAAATGAAAATAAAGGTAAATGGTCAAGATGCTGCAGTAGTTGGGAGTTTAATTCTACAGCTTGTTGTTTGTGGTTTGTGCACTTATTGAGTGCATGTGAAACCTGCCTAATAACTGTGCAAACACAGAAGGAACACGTTCCTTGAAGCACATTCTTTAGAACTTGTACCTCTTTCAGGAGAATGAACCCAGAAACTATCTTTTTAAACTTGAATACAACTGGAACTTTGCTGTTACTTCTCATTCATTCTTAAACCTGCTTTCATCACATTGAAAACTTGGGAAAGTAGTTTTGTAAGATCAATCAGGATGAGATGTATGTTCATTCAACTGTTCTCGATACACCCAACGGCTGCACCAGGCCCACGACACTTAATAGGAAGTGCATGGAGCACTGTAATGCTGCATTCTGGCAGTTCTGCCAACAAATCAAGAGTCAACTCTAGCAATTAATTTTTGTAGTTGGCACTCGCCAATACTCGCACTGAGCAGACTGTCGGAAGTTGTTTGCATTCTTTGAATTGTGTTTCAAAGTAGTGTTTGCATTCTTGTGTTGTTTGTGGTTCAGTTTTCTGATTTTCTTTCACTCAAAACACATTTCATACGTTGCAAGAACTGACTGTGTTTAAGTGACCTATTGTTACTTGTGAATAATATGTGTTCTGGTATGTTTGCAACTGTTAGCGAGATGTGACGAATCAGCATCATCACTACATCCCTAAATTGATGTTTGAATAAAAATAAAGTTTGAAATTCAATGTTTGGTTCCCCTTTGTCCATTCGAGTCTATTTCAATGAAGTTGTTGCTTAGCCATGAGTAGCAGTGAGAGGGAGGGGTGGGGGTCGGCAATTGTGGTGCACGCGAGGTTATGGAAGTCTCATGAAAGAAATTTCATGATATCATATGAAGTTTGCAGCATTTGAACACAATAATAGATCAATATTTAATTGATAAATCGCCTAAATTAAAATGCTCTCCAAACTTCTTCTCATGGGGACACCCTATTAGCACACACAATCTACACGACACCCATTTAATTATTGTAATTATAAACGTAGACTATTTTAACAAAGGTTCATATTAAAGAAATTTTATTTTTTCATAGTATATGATTTATATGATTCTCCAAGTATAATAGACTGTATTAACCCCTATCCTGCCGAATTAAATTTTGAACTTTACTCTCAAAAGTTTGAATTAAGCAGTGAGAAATTAATTTTTATCCTTACCTCAAATAACTTTATTTTCGGGTTACATATATACTCACGACCATTGAAAAGTACTATTATGACATAAATATTTATAGTGGGTACACATACACTGCAAAAAAAAAGGCAAAACAAAAATGAAAAAGTGGAAGAACTTTTTTATGTATGCATACCTGCCAACCTCTCAAAATGAAAAATCGGGAGATCGACGAAGCGGCGATGGGGGGGGGGGTGCAACGCAACATAAGACATTACAGCAAATATATAAGTTACACTATTAACCTGTACATGACTAATTTGATATGACATCCCAGTTTACAAATGTACTTAAGTAATTTTAAATTGTAAGTAGTCTATCAAACAAGCATACCTTTCTTTCGACCACACTCAGGCATACAAAAGTAGTGACGAATCGAAGATCATATAATTGGTCGTAGTTGCAGGTGATTGTGGCTGATTTTGCCCTCTTCAAAAAGGTCTTGCTATATTCTTGCTCGAAACACTTCCCTTTCTGAATCGACTTCAGAGTTATAAGTTTGTCCAAAGTCTTGTCGGAGAGAGACGACCTGAACGGAGTTCTTGTTTTTCTGACAAGACTGAACATTCTCTCACACTCTGCATATCTATGCGGAATGGTCAGAATAGAAAGCATAACTTTAGACAATTTGTCATACTTGAGTACCCCACCACTACATTTCATTTGGCCTACCAGTGCCCACTTCACTTCAATTCTCTCTTCTTCCTCAAGAGATGTCACATCTTTAAGTTGGAAGTTACAGAATTGGGAATGCACATTTCTGCAAGGATGGCCGACGTTTTAGTTCTGGCTGAGCCATATCTCCCGGCAATTTTTGAGTCTGGGAACATCTTCCTAAATAAAGGACCAGCGTGATCGGAACAATTGACAGGGAGGTTATGTTCAAAAATAAACGATGTGAACAATACTTCTGCACGTGTTATACTGTCAGTGTCTTCCTCCTTACACTTGAAATAATCAAGTTTCTGGTTTTTCCCAACACACTGTACATTGTCTTTATGTTTCTTTGAGAGCACATGTTTTGAAAAGTCCCCCTTTCCACCATGCGAGATGCTGAAATCACACATACAGACACTACAAAATGCAAATGTTGCGCCTCTTCTTGACTCAGTTATATGCGGAAAGTCATCTTTATATAAACTTTTAAATGTCACATCATATTTCTTCGCCATATTACCGAGGAACCGATGCAATCACTCAGATCGAAAAACCACAATAGCCTACAGGCATATTAACGCCAACAACATCTAACAAAGTTATACGCAAATCATATAATTTCACGTGTGAAACAGATACAATATTCCGTAGCGTACAATAACTCTCACCCACATGTGATTATGCCAAACATCTAGGACCAAGCCCTGAATTAACCATCGACGATTTCAAACAAGGACGTATTCGAAGCCAACTTCAGAGAACTTTTTATAACAGCACGACGCAACGCGGGACGCGGGAGTTTGTACGCAGTTGTCGATTACCGGTATCGATACAGAGCGATACTGCGGTATCGAGATATAACTTCAAAACACGTAAAGTCTATCCGTTCGATAGACGACTGGAGTGTCATCTCGCACATTCAATCCGAAATTATGCGTGGGATTTTTGAAAAATCGGGAGATTTAATACGTTAAGCGGGAGGGCGGGAGAAATGGTCTGAAATCGGGAGTCTCCCGCCTAAATCGGGAGAGTTGGCAGGTATGTGTATGTATATGACTTTATTTCATTTTCTTTCCTTCCAATTGATGACTTGAGTCATAATCGCCTTTTTTTCCCCTTCTAATTGATCGCAATTTTTAGCCTATTTTCATTTATGAAAAAAATAGGCTTATGAGATCACCTTTTGTTCATGTGTGTGAGTCCGTGCTTCACCCCCTCCCCCAATAAAATCTTAACAGCTGGAACGTTTTCAATGAAACTTGGTAAGGTCATAGTACTATTTTGTCCGACCTCAAGCGTGCCCTTGAAATTTTATTATGTCGCATCAATCCAACATGGCATCTGTGCGAAATATTTCACTGGCATTCTATATCTCCGAAACTATTACCGATATCACCCAGAAATTTTGCACGGTGATAAAGGGCACCTATGTGACTTTCAAAAACCTGTTAAGTACAAAACGAACATGGCGGCCAACCGAAGTTGAAACATTTAAATAGACTTTTCTCGCGATTTAATCATCCAAGCGCAGTGAAACTTGGTACAGCAAATGTTTATACACAATGTAATGCACTGATATCTAATTTAGTTCAATTGTTTACACAACCTCAAGATGGCAGTAGTGCAAAATTTTAAAATTAAGTTTTTATTTCTTGTGTCCTAATCATGCAATCGAAGTCAACGTTTGAATAATGAACCTACACAATATTCATCATCTAATAGTACACAACTCTAAGGCCTACACATATAAAAATCCAAAAAGGCGACCATCCAAAATATTTAGACGGTTCTCAATATCTATGAAACTATTACAGTAATCAAACTGAAATTTCTTATGTTGATAAAGTCAATTAACTTAAGTAGGATATATGAAAATAGGCTGTTTAGTTCTTCACGGAACTACTTGTTATTTATTAGTATAGGCTTACTCTAGAATGCTGTAAGGGAATATTTTCACAATTATTTGTAACATGTTTACATTATGTTGAACACTGTAAAAATAGAAAAACAGCACTACCCTGACAGTCCATGGCACAGGCAAGTACCGTACTCTTTGTAACACTTGAAGTGTGATAGTTTTCAAAACATGGTGCAATACACAGTTGTGGATTTTCTATGCAATTGCCACCAAAGTAAGATGTTTGCTTATGCCGGCACGCCCCATTCCCTTTCTTTGTGCACTGTTGGAACACACTGTACAATTGGGTTTGTGTTTCTTGTCCTCGAATTGTTTTTGAAAGTGCCTCTCTGTTAGTCTGGCCACCTGTTTAGGAGATGAGTGTTTTCTTCCCCTTTTGTGAGGTACCTGACGTGCATAATTTTCTAGGAGTCTTTGAATAATATTCTTCCGAAATATTCTGTGAGATACGGTATGTAGGCCTATATTACTAGGTGATAATTAATATTCAAAGCACCCCTAGCAGTATAAATCACGAGTTTAACTGAAATGTCACATAAAATAACATTCAAGTACAATAATGGTTTATATACAACACAACCTAACTGCGAGCTGGCTGCTTGACTCACTGCATTAAAATCTGAAGTTTCTGATATTACCACTAGACAGCAACACATCGCAGAGCAATACAAAGACAGTCCTTCACCTATTTGACGTCAGAAGAACGTTGTATCAAGCAATGACAAAATTCTGAGGCCGTGGACTAAAGTCGAATACGGTAGCGGACGAAGTGTGATTGCCATTCGACTACAGTCGAACATGGCAGCATAGGGGTTAAACACCTTTCTCATAGATACAAAACTCTTAGATATATATTCTGCCATGTTCGACTGTAGTCGAATGGCAATCACACTCCGTCCACTGCCGTAACCAACTTTAGTGCACGGCCTAAAAATTAATAACTGCTTGATACAACGTTCTACTGACGTCATAGGTGAACTTCAAGTAGTTCCCTTTATCACCGTGCAAAATTTCAGGGTGATATCGGTAATAGTTTCGGAGATATAGAATGCCGGTGAAATATTTCGCACAGACGCCATGTTGGATTGGTGCGACAAACAAAATTTCAAGGGCACGGTCGGGGTTGGAGAAAATAGCACTATGATCTTACCGAGTTTCATTGAAATCACTCCAGCCGTTTAGATTTTATTAGGGGTGAGAGGCGACACACACACGGACAAAATGTGATCTCACAAGCCTATTTTTTTTTTCATAAATGAAAATAGGCTAAAATTGTGATCAATTAGAAGGAAAAAAGGTGATTATGACCAAAGTCATCAATTAGAAGAAAAAAAATGAAATAAAGTCATATACGTACCGTACATAAAAACAATCTTCCACTTTTTCTTTTTTGTTTTGCCCTTTTTTTTTTTGCAGTGTATGTGCATCCACTAGAAACATTTATGTCATAATAGTACTTTATGTTCGACGATGTTGAAATGTAAATATTATATGTCAGAAAAGTGTATTATATAATGTAGTAGTTTAACAAAATAGACACAATGTAGTAGAATGGATTGAAACTTGTAAATAATTAATATGATAGCATTAAACCCTAGCTGGTAGGCCCATAGGAGAAGTTCTAGTAACAATAATATTAGAAGTAGCAACAGGTGTCTATTCATATGTTTGTAATACTGTAATGGTATCCCTCCCTCTTTTTTTCTTTCTTTTTGAAAAAATTCGATCTCTCGAAGTAATTTTTATCTCCGAAGTCATTTCGACTGTATTTCAGTTTGTCTTGAGTATGTTATTTATTTACACTGTTTATGCCCACATTGGAGCACCAAAAATCAAACCTTATATACAAAATCTTCAAATACTACAGTAAGTTCAGTTCTTAATTCTTGATAATTTTTTCCTTTCCCAATACTTCTTCATTCTGGAAGATCTTGCAGCCCGTTCTTCGGCAGGTATAACATATTGCTTACGCTGTGAAATTTTGAATGTTAGTCGAGTATATTTGTTATTCAGAAGCCGTTTCTCCTCTCTATGTTCAATTTGATGCTTAGTAATTTTCAATTCGTCTAAATCCATTTGTATTTCTTTAAACCATGTGATTTTTGTTTTACTATTCCAAAAGAAGTCAAAAAGTTGTTTCAAGATGGCAAGCGGGATATGTGTCCAAAAAACGCAATCCTTAGTTTTCGCATCGTGTCAATGATAGATTCATTTTCCTTGTAAAGTATTGAATTGGGCAAAAGTCTCCACTGGCCCTCAACCTGGTGTTTTTTATTGAGTATTGTCCGAAGAATCAGTCTATCAACCTTCTGTAGTGTGTCGTTGTTGATCGGGTGTTTAGTTTAAATAAAGTCTCACTTGCATATGTTGCTTCTGGCTTAACGACGGAGAATGAAATAATGTCGAAGTTTAGCATTAATCGAAAGAGACTGTTTCTTATATGTTGGCCAGGTAATCTGTTGTGCTCGTCGCAATTTTAGTGTCCTACTATCTATTGACGCTCTCTCATTGGCATTCCAAGTGATTATCTCACCAAGATATTTAAATTTTTTCACAATCCTTATTTTCTGGGCATTATGCAGTACAATATGTGGTGTGTCAACTTGAAAAGATGGCATAATTTCTGTTTTCTCAAAGGAAATTTTCAATCCAACCTTTGCTGCTAATCGTTCCAATTCCTCTACCTGAAATTTAGCTTCTTCGATACTAGTTGCTAATAATGCTGGATCATCTTGAGTATGTATGTAATCTAAAAATAAAGTTATTTGAGGTAAGAATAAAAATTAATTTTTCACGACTTAATTCAATTATTTGAGAGCAAAGTTCAAAATTTAATTCGGCAGCATAGGGGTTAAACACCTTTCTCATAGATACAAAACTTGCACCTTGATGTTCCAATTCAATGACTGCTATTGGCTTGGCGATCATTACAAATCTGCTTTATATCAGGTCAGATGCAGGACAAATACACATCTAACATTCTCAAACTTCCAACCATGTTTAACTGTTTTTGTATTAGACATAACAGACAACGCACTTTCACACGAATATGTCGTAGAAAACTGCAATAAAACGATGAAGGCTCTTTTACTCAGGTGAGGAAAATCTTGTTGAATAGAAATTAGTTAGTTATTGTTGTTTTAACGGGCGGAACAACGAGGTCATCTGCCCCTCTTAACACAGATTACCCAGAAGCTGTCTGATTCTGACTCTTGGTACTTAAGTTTTGAAGTCTGGTTATTTTTAAGTTCCGCCAGTTCCTCCTATTCGATAAGTTGAAGTTCACAAGAGCTGGAGGATGCAAGAGGATTTCTTATCCAGTCTTGCCGTTATTGGTTTACATTTAGTGTTGCAAAATATCCATTCAGGCTAATACGCCGAACGAGGGAAGCAAGTTTACTACTTTCTCACAGGTTCTTTATTCCTTTTCTATCCTGAATTTATAAGTACGCCGAATCTCACGACACCCCTGATGGTAGCACGCAACAGCCTGTGATGTCGCGACACCCTCTTTGGAAAGCATTGCACAGTGGGTCAAAATCAAAATCTAGGGGGACAAAATTATTTTTACGTTTTAATCATGAATTTAGATTAAAAGCAACGTATATAATTTGTTTACTTCATAATAAACATCAGTTAAGACCTTTTTTAAGCTACGTCTACACATGCAAGAAATTGTCTATGACTAGGAGTTGGATAGAGCATTCAGTTGTCTCTTCAGAACAATTTTCTACCCCTAATTTACTTTTAACAAAGTCATAAAGTTCCACTTTTGACATAATCGTCGAATCCAGTGCTTCAAACAGTTGTAAACATTTGAGAACCGGTTGCGCGGCATCTTCTTAAACGTAAAATAACTTAGTAAGTTGCAAAAAGTTGCAAACAATCTTATGACAGGCGTAAACCACAAGACTTTATCTACATTTTAACATTAAGTAGAAAGTGACGCAGTGACGCGACATACTAAATATCTAAATGAAAATATAATTTTAAAAATAATAGTTAAATATTATATAATGCAAATATAGCTAAAATTACGCAACCTTTACGCCCATTAATAACTGAAACACGTTACAAAGATCATACTTTCAGCTCCATGTTCCATCTTAAAGCATCACACTAAACACAAAGACAACCAAACCACAGCCACTTACATTCACCCTCCAATTCAGACTGCTCGAACAGTGGTGACAGATTTACACTAAGATGCGTTTATATCCCAGAATAGTGAGCAGCAATTATATGAGAATGCTGTAGAAGTAATAAATTTTGATTTTTTAATTATGAAAATAAATCATTTTGTCCTCCTAGATTTCAATTTTGACCCACTGTGCATTGTGCTAGAGCCAAGAGAGAACTTATTTTAACAAATATGTTATCAACACTCAAGTAATTGGTTGTCATGTTTCTTATTAAAACCACCAAGTATGTGCAAAGTATTTCATTGTAGATGCATACATATTACAAATATTTCCATTTTCGCAAGTACTGTAATATGGTTGGTTTGCATGTGATATAGCAAACATTCATATGGTATTTATCTCTTTGTGTTGGCAGAATTGCCAGAACACACACAACATAGCATGAGGCGGCCTTATCTTGAGGCACATTTATAACCAAGAGTGATGAATCTATTTTATTCCATGATCCTTGGGCTGCACCAATCTTCTTTTCTTCTTCTTTCTTCTAGTTCATTAATGGGTGCAGCCAATACCCAATATCACACACTGGAGTCATCTTGTGTTGGAAGTATTAATATTTATCAACAAAAAACTACTAGTTTCCCTCTTGTTAGTATCTGTGTGCCATGTTAGGAGACGATGCTATTAATTTTATGGAATCAAGGAAATATAACAGGGATACTAAGGTAGACACCTTCACGCCTTAGTGATCCATCTTAGAGAATTTTTACACACACAATCACACTGGACCGGATCACACATACGGGAAGAAACAAAAACCAATATACATAATAGGGATAATTTACAATGATCAAGATATTTCATATTTAATAATGATGTTAACCAGTCGAACTAATAATAATGTTATTGGCTTTACGTCGCTTTTAACAACTTCGGCTTTTTAGAGAAGCTGCGATTATTGGTTTAGAGGTCAGGGATCTCCTTCATTTTTCTGCCATAGAACTTTTACTTTTACTTCTGGATATGGCCTACAGGTTATCCTCATAAACAGAGTTCCTTTACTCTATGAACCCCTTTAATCGTTATTTACTCTTTTCTTCAAAGCCATTAGTTTAATTTAGAAACTGTACAGATATTGCAATGTGTGGAAGACAGTTGCCATCAAATATATGCAATGACTGTAATGTTTGAATGTGTTTGGACCAGGGCTGGCATGCGAAACTAAATGCATTATCAATTTAATTTAGCGTCGCGAAATGAAATTGTTCAATGGAATAACATTTTGCTCCTGGCGCGAAATTATATTTGTTACAGACTTTTAATTTCGCTCCTGGCGTGAAATTATATTCATTACGGACTTCTAATTTAGCTGCCGGTGCGAAATGAAATTCGTTACAGACTTTTAATTTCGCTCCTGGCACGGAATTAAATTCATTACGGACTTTTAATTTAGCTCCCGGCACTAAATGAAATTTGTTACAGACTTTTAATTTCGCTCCTGGCGCGGAATTAAATTCATTACGGACTTTTAATTTAGCTCCCGGCGCTAAATGAAATTCGTTACAGACTTTTAATTTCGCCCCTGGCGCGAAATTAAATTCATTACAGACTTTTAATTTCGCTCCTGGCGCGAAATAAAATTTGTTAACGACCATCAATTTCGTTCCCGGCATTTAGTCCCCCCCCCCCCCTCCGGCCTGAAATTAAAATGCATGGAACATTTCATTCTGTTTCCGAAATGAAATCTGTTTTTTTCTTCCCCGAAAGCCTTATTTGTTCCCGCGTCCTACACCTAGCCACCATCTACATTCGTCCCTACCACCCCATCCCCAAAGACTGCATTACCCACGTGTCTGAAGTCTTCCCCCATTTAATTCTAATGGCCGACCTCAACCTTCATTCCCGTTCGGCCCTAGAACTTCATAGCCTAGACAACTACCTACGTCACATCGACGCCACCCTCGTCCCTCTCCCAGAATCTACCCGTCCTTCCTCCAATACCACCCCAACGCAGTCATTGCTCATAACTCCCTCCTCCATCTGTTTGACGTGTCTGTTCTGCCACTCAAAGGAGGTGATCATGCCCCCGTTTTACTCAACTTCCCTCTTCCCCCACTACCACCTCCCAGGATGGTCCAGAATTTCTGCATAGCAAACTGGCAGGAATACCGCGCCTACGTCAACAATCACCTCCGTGCGGACCATCTCCCACTGGATAACCAGATGACGGTCGACGTATATACTGCACACATAGATACTATACTACGACAAGCCTCCCAGGTAGCCATCTCCCTCATCCCAACGACCCCGTAGGTACATTTGAGTCGTCCAGTTGCAAAAATCGTTTAATCCACTTGTGAATAAGGATCATGTCGTAAAATTATTTATTTAATTATTTTATTTATTTTACCTCATTGTATTTTGTTTTATTTTTTTGCTTTATTTTGTTTAATTTTTTTGTTTTACTTTATTTTGTTTTAAATTGTCTTGTTTTATTTATTTTATTTTGTTTTTGTTTATATTTTGTTTTGTTTATTTTGTTTTATTTTGATTTCCCAGAAAACAAATACAAAACCAAAAACACAAAACACGAAGTAAAATGCAAAATTCAAACACAAAAGCAAAAGCAGAATAAAAAAGAAACACAAAGCAAAAAGCAAAATTCAAAAACAGCAGAAGCAGAAAACAAACACAAAACCAAAACAAATAAAGACGACGCAGAAAGCAAAAGCAGAACACAAAAAACCAAAAGCAAAATCAGAAAACAAGAAACATAAAGCAAAAAGCAAAATTTATAAAAGCAAAAGCAGAAAACAAACACAAAACAAAAACAAAAAAGACGAAGCAAAAAGCAAAATTCAAAAGCAAAAGCAGAAAACAAAAAACAAATAACATAAAGCAAAATTCAAAAAGCAAAAGCAGAACACAAACACAAAACCAAGAAAGAAAAGCTATAAGTCAAATTCAAAAGCAAAAGCACAAAGCAAACAAAAACACCAACCAAAAGTAGAAAACAACAAACACAAAAGATACGTGAGGCAAAGTCCAGAGAAACGTTTCTCATGAAAATGATCCTTATTCACAAGTTGATTAAACGAGGTTTGTAACTTGAGGACTCATTTGCATTTGACTGTTGGCACAGGCTATAGTAAAATGTGGCTTTTCACCGCTGTCTCAGTCTTACATGTGGCTGTGATTATAT
Source organism: Meconema thalassinum (assembly GCA_946902985.2). Classification (NCBI taxonomy): domain Eukaryota; kingdom Metazoa; phylum Arthropoda; class Insecta; order Orthoptera; family Tettigoniidae; genus Meconema; species Meconema thalassinum. The sequence continues at coordinate 1,714,357,428 of OX336388.2, read as the reverse complement.
GGAAGCTACTGAGGTATGGGTGGTGCTTAGTAATGAAATTCGGGGCAGTCAGTGCCTGTGGATGCTGTGAAGGGTTCTACTCATAGGGTTAGTACTGCTGTTCTAACTCAGTGAGGAAAGCAAAGGCAAACTACCTCACCCTCATCTTGTCTAGTACGCCTCACTATAGCGCTGCCTTGAGTTTTTGTGGGTATCTACCCACATAACCTACCGGCGGTACTTTTTCAGGATCCAACCAGTCTTCGGGCTGACTACCTAACAGACAGACGTCAGGACTTTTAACATCGTACAGACCATTATTTAACTCTCGAAACGAATATACTGTATTTTAATTTCAACAACGAAATTAAATGTTTCATGCATTTTAAATACACGTCGGAGAGCGAAACTCAATGCCGTTTAAGAATTTTATTTCGCCTCGGGAGCGAAATTAAAAGTCTGTAACGAATTTTATTTCGCGCCGGGAGCGAAATTATAAGCCTGGAACTAAATGAATTTCGTGCCGGGAGCGAAATTATAAGTCTGGAACGAAATTAATATCGCGCCTGGAGCGAAATTAAAAGTGTGGAACGAAATTAATTTCGTGCCGGGAGCGAAATTAATTTCGTGCCGAGAGCGAAATTATAAGTCTGGAACTAAATTAATTTCGCACCGGGAGCGAAATTTAAAGTCTGGAACGAAATTAATTTTCCTTCGAATTAAGTTTCGCTTTGATTTAATTACGCGCTGACAATCATTATCATTTCGCTCCCGAATATCGCGCTCACGGCGAAATTAAATTATTTTCGCCCCCACAGCCATGAATTTAATTTCGCATGCCAGCCCTGGTTTGGACAGTCAATGATGCAAGGTATTTAGGTAGGCAATGTTAGGCGATTTAATGGACCTGCACAGCGAAGTCAGAGAAGTTGATTATAGCCTATCAGCCTGAAGGCTTTAAGAGCTATTACTAATGCGATTGACCAGGCAGAATTTGATTTGGGGTGTTGGGCGATTACCATTTGGCCAGGATACGACCTAATGCTCTTGGCGCATGAATTACAGGAGGTGAAAAGAAGTACTGTAGTTACCGTAGTTGCTACAGTAGCATTGGCGTTACAGATATGAAAGAATTAGAATCTGGGGCCACTTATGGCGATAACCAGTGGCCTGGTAATCACCCAACCTGTTTATGAATGGGTTAGTAGATCTGGGTGTTTCGTGGTACTATTTGGTTGCCCGACTTTTGAGTTGTGTGGTAATCAAAGGGAGCTGGTAATCAGCGTATGATTGAGTGTTACATACGTACCACTCAGATCCTGATATTGTATGTAGCGCTTTATTTTGAATGACCTGCAATTTGTTTATTGTGGAGCAAGCTGCATCAGACAGAACCGACATATTCCATGACTGGACGCACAATGGTGCTGTATACAAGGAAGGTAGGCAATGGATACTTCGAGTTCTTCTTAGTGTGACTTACTACTTCTGAACATAAATTTGTCTGCAGCTATTCGACATGAAAAGTGCCAGGTAGGGCTATTTATCACCGATAATTCCAGAACAGCTTTGGAAAGTTTGTAACTCTTAACCTTTCAACGCTGACCACTGTGCAGTGTATGGACCTTAGAGTTGTCATATGCCACTGGCCTCTATGCAGGGTATGGACCTGCACGACCTGTCGTTCAAATCACTCTCCTGGTCAAAGTTTCAAAGACATACTATTTCTGTTGATACAGCTTTTCAGAATTAAATCCTAGCTACCATAGTATGTATAAATGAACAGACACTTCTCAATCACTTTGCTCATGAACCCTCCTTGAATATAAACGTATTTTTTTCAAAAGTCGAATTCCATGCATTCTACAACCGAAAATGTTGCACTCACAATCTAAATAAGAAACATTGTCTAAAGCTGGTTCCTCCCTCCGGTACCATCACCTAGACGGCAATCAGGTATTGCCGGGTGTTTGGAGGCTTGCGAGCTCAAATGATCATTGGGGTTATGCCAGCGGGAGCTTCGGTTCATGGTAGGGGCACCCAAGCTGGATAGGCCTAAGTTGATGAGACAGACTAAGAGCTGTCCTCCAGGATGGGGCTTGGGCGTGGGGGCTAACAACCCCACACCATAAAAAGATTCCCGTTATGAAACCTTCAAGATTTATTGTTGATGAACCTGGCAAATATATGAAGATTATGCGGGTTGGAAGATGGTGGAAAATGACACAGGATCAAGTAGAGTGGACGAGAATCGTGAGGGAGGCCAAAGCTCATCCTGGGCTGTGGCGCCTGGAAGTAAGTCTAAAGCTAATTATAGGATGGAGGAGACTTCACCATTCGTAGGAATATGAGAGTGCTTAAATACAAGAAACCCATTTCAGTAACTTTACTGGCAAATTAAATTCTCTAGGGTAAAATTCTCATACCCCAACATACCTATAGGGATTTTTGAAGAGTGACAAAAACCATGGCAGATGGCATTGCATGATGTCGGCTTTTAAAGTATCTCTCGTATCACATTTGGTGATTACAAGACTAAATTAATTACGTCTCAGTCACAGGGCACTCAATAGAGTTCTGGTTTTCACTATAAAATGACAGTGTTAAAGAGAATGTCAAAAATGGACAGTAGATCGCCTAAATGGTTCCAATTCAAAAGATCTATACCATGGTAGCTGAGGCCATACGATTATTATCATCATTACAACACTATCATTAAAAATTTATAAAGGAAAGGAAAACACAACAAGATTGACATACAATGAATCAATGGACTGGAAAAGGAGCGTAGAAGCACAGGTAAAGAACAAACACAATGACAGGCAGGTGCAGACAAAGAGAGAGAGAGATAAAAGGAAAGAAACACATAAATGGACATGGGCAGGGGGGAAAATTCTGCAAATTCAAGTATAACATCTGGGACATGGAAGTAACAGAAAGACCAGGAAACCCCAGATTAGTCATATTAGTACTGTAAGCCACTCTTTAGTAATAATAAAGAACATACACAGTATTTATTCAATGACTCATATTCTGTACAAACATTCTGGACACTTAAATATAGAGAAGTACCACACTGCCTCAACTCATTTAGAATATTCTGTCCTCTAAACCTTCAACTTCCTTCCTCTCATTTACTCGTCCAGTGAATGAAATGTTAGTGATTCTCAGCATCGTCTGTTGAATTCGATAAACTGCAATACAAAGAAGTCATGTTAAAAATTGATTGAGGCAAGGTTACATATGAAGCAGAAAAACTAAAAATCCAACTAGCTCAACTTTTGACAAATTTGAGTTGTGGGCAGCATTTTAGTTTGTCCTGTTCTTAAGGTAAGATACCCCTAATTTATCACTTTTTGGCATCCAGTTGTTGTTTTATAAATAGGGCTCGGATTTTTAGGTAAATAAATATTTTTTTATGAAAATACATATTTTAAGCATTTTTTCTATAAGTACATAAATTCCTGCTTTTCACTTATTAGCACATAAAAATAGGCTACATAATATTTACATTTTTAAAAGCAGTTGCTAAATCCTTCAGTTTATTGCATTTTTGTTCTGTGTTACTTCAACGAGGAAGAACCTGTGAGCTATCTAATCTTCATGCAGAGCGTATGTCAGCTTGCAACTGTATTATTCTTAACTTGTCGCCCCATGCCACTCACTGTGGAAACCGGGGATTTCCTTGTCCATAGCCATATTGCACCACGTGCTAGAGCTACCTGAAACCAGTGTCACTCACATGCAGATCATTTCTGGCACTGTGAAGTGTAAGGCAGTTCTATGATGCCTAAAGTAAAAACAACTACAAGCTATCGTCTGTTCCAGAATTTAAAGATAAATTTACTTCTGATGGGAGCGTTCTGTTCTGCCAACCATGTGGGAAAGCAATCATGGCTGAACAGCGATCTCACGTTACACAACACCTCAAGGGCAAGAAACATACTGCCACAGTTTTCCGCCTTCAGAATAATTGTTTCGCGATAATCGTCGGTCATTAGTGATGGACAACCTGAAGATGTATCTCGTTGTGTATGGTAATGATTCAGCAGTCAGTGAGACATAGCTTAAATTCATTTGTGAGTACTGCATATTGTTTATACTCACATTAATAAACTAAATTATAATTAAATATGTTTACTTTTTTGTCACATAATTCAGGTATTTTTAATACATAAAAAATAAATATTTCCCCGATTTTTAGCACCTAAAAATCCGAGCCCTATTCATAAATCATACAGTACCGTTACCCCCATTGAAGAAGGGGTTTTCTGTACATCTTGCTAAATCATGAACTGCCGAGTTCTTTGTTTTGGAGCCCAATATGGAAGCACACATTATTTTGCAAGTAAAAAACATTTTCTAGGTAATTATGGTGTTGGAAGCCATTCTTCAGTGTTGCCTTAATATTCAAAATGAATGCTTTTCAGTCGGTCAACACGATTGTACCCAATTGTAATGGATGTTTCTCTAAACCAGAATTATTTTTTATAAGACATCAATAAATAAATTCACTTGGATGATCAGTTTTAATCGTCAAGCGATTATCACCATCATCAAGTATATAGGATCTGATGATGATCACTTGATGATCAAAACTGGTCATCCAATTGAATTTACTTAGTGATCTCATGTACTTTTTTTGTAGATTTAGTGAAACACCCATTACAATTGGGTACAATCATGTTGACCGACTGAAAAGCATTGATTTTGTTTTGAATGTAAATTGGCTTTGGTGAGCTATTTAACAAAGAATTACAATATAGAAAGCTTTGAAGCCGTATTTTCGGTTTGCCTTATTAACAATTGATATTGTAACTTTTCAGTTACAAATGAAGAGGTATTAAGACGAGTAGGAGAGGAGAGATGTTTCTGGCAACTGCTAATGAAGAGAAAAGAAGATGTAGGTTGGTAGGACACATACTAAGACACCCAGGAATAGCAAACTTAGTTATGGAAGGAAGGGTCAAGGACAAGAACTGTAGGGGTAGACCAAGGTTATAACATGTTAAACAGATTGCTTCGAATGTATGGTATGGTAGATAAAATGTAGAGATGAAACGATTAGCTCAGGACAGGGAGCCATGGAGAGCAGCATCAAACCCAGTCAAAAGACTGAAGATTCAAACAACAACAACAGTCAGCCAACACAAATACAATCCAATTTGTTGGGAAATTTGAAAATCCTCAATAAAAAATGACATGTGATTAAAAGTTATTTGCAATGGATTACAAGTAGAGGGAGAAGATACAGGACGACATGTTTTGCTCATCAAGTGAGCATCATCAAATCCTAAAACCCAAATCTACAAGACAAAATAGCTCTACAAAAACACTACAAAATCCCACAAAGGTTAACCATTAACTGTTACAGTCCTCAAACAATAACCCTCCTAGGAGAGACAGAATCTTACAAAGTATGGCTAATACAAGCAAGCTTGTAGTTTAACGTGACCGTTAATCTCGAGATCATGAGCCACACGGGACCTCCTTTTTACGTGGAATCCGAACCACAGGACATGGCATTTCACTTTGAAAATCTCACATGCAATGACCGGGAATCGAACCCGGACCGCCTTGGTGAGAGGCATACAGCTAGACCGCTGAGCCACCACGCCCCCAAAGTATGGCTAATACTGGAGGGTTATTGTTTGAGAACCGTATCAGTTTAATAATTGACATTAACTTTCATAGTGCTATTGACGAAACAATTCGTCGCTATGCATGCGCCTTCATAGTTTTACGTTCTAGCTGTTTAAGGCGATGTTGTTTGAAAGTAGACTTGCCTGCTCTTCTGTGATAGTTCATAGAACCATTTACTTTGCTTTTTTAATCTCTATGGTGATGTGAATTATGCTATTCATTTGTTCAAAGAGATGGCCAAGTTTGACTTTTATTTGACTTCTGTGCACTGTAATGGCTGACAACAGACCAAGCAGTACTTGTAGTGGGGCTTCTAAAAGTCAACCATACCCAGGAGGGGGGGATAAGGGATATCCCCTCTAAAAGTCAGATTTGTAATCCCTAGTGAAAGGCCTTTTAGCCAGTCACTACATAAAGCAGTCTATAACTACATCTAGATCCATTATCTTCCCAGAAATTATTTTTCGAGTGCGCCTTTGAAGAAAAATTATTTGAGTACATGTGTGTAAAATGTAATCCAATGTAATATATAATATATGGATCCAAAAAGAGAAAAATGATAAATTGATTAAGGGCCTTGATGTAGAATAGGGCTAAGATGTGTGAAAATCAGTATACGGGTGTTTATTCATCTGGAAATAAACAGCAGTTAAAAGGTTAAGGGATTCGGAGGTGTTTTTGTTGAGCTATTTTGATGGGAGCTGATGATGCTCACTTGACGAGCGAAACATGTCATCCTGTATTTTCTCCCTCTTCTTGTAATCTCTAAAGATAACTTTTAAACACATGACTTTTTTGGGGGTTGCTTCAAATTTCCCAATAATTGGGATTTTATCAGGTTGACCAACTGAAAAGTCACAATATCAAACAACAATATAATAAAGCTCATTCTGATAGCCTGTTATTCCCAATAAAATTGATGAGCATGATGGCACAGTGGTCAAACTGCTTGCCTCCCACCAAGGCTGACCAAGTTCGATTCCTGGTTAATGCACATTGTGTTTTCAAGGTGAAATGCCATGTCCAGCGGTTTGGATTCCAGGTTAAGAAGAGGTATCAAGGCTTATGATAGCAATATCAAGAGCCACGCAAAACTACAAACTTTCTTCAAACAGAACACAGGAGAAAATGTTTGACAACACCAAGATTCGAACACAGTGTACATGTTCCCACAACTTGTGGTGTAACTGTGTAAGCTGAGTATGCCCGACATGGGTCTTACACATTTTTCGTGTTCCAACCAAACCAAACCAAACCCCGTGGTGCTACAGCACATGAAGGGCCTAGGCCTACCAAGCGGCCACTGCCCAGCCATTTGGCCTGCAGATTATGGGGTGACGCGTGGTCAGCGTGTCGGATCCCCTCGGCCGTTAATCTTGGTCTGCATGACCGGGGCGCTGCCTAACTGTCAGACAGTTACTCATATTGTCATCACAAGACTGAGTGCACCCCGTTCCAGCCCTCACATCAGTTTCTAAAATCCCCGACGGGAATCATACCTCCAAGTACAAGGCAGGCGCGCTACCCAAACACCACGGGGCCGGCTCTTTGACAGTACATGAAACAAAAAAGACTCCATAGATGTACAGAACGATGTTTCAATGCTCTGTTATTTTCAAGCTCATCTATACAGTAATGTGCCTTATCTGGCATGCCATAAATTGATTTACAACACAATTGATTAAAATCCGATAAAATACAAAATACACATTGTTTCTTACCATGTTGATTTATTTTTATTTATAAGAAGTTGTTGTTAATTTATTTTAGAGACATGGAACCTCTAGGTCATCAGGCTTGTGTACTTGAGTGTGTATTTCAATTTGCTTGAAAAGCTGAGTTTTTGTGGTGGCTAGAGTATATTATTAGGGTTTAGGATTAGAGTAGGTCCCCCAGGACTTGAAATACGAAACTATCCCATCATTGCCTGAAGGGAGAATAAAGAAACACACTCAGGGAAGGGCGACCGTTGCTAGTACCCGAATTCGAATCTCTGATCTACAGACTACCACCTCCACCACCCCAGCAGTCATACCTGGCTATGATGCAGGGTTACGTAAGAAGTGTGACATATATGTCAGTATATATGAAACCAGAGTAAAAGCATCCTTACAATTAATTCTCATGTATTGTTTCCTCCTCTTCTTCCTAAAATGGGTCTTCGTATGCGAAAGTGACTTTTCTATTACAGTGGCATCCACAGTTACAAGACCTCGAGGCAGAATGGGTCTTCCAAATAATGTGAAGTCGGTGCTGCCAACAACTAGTACCTGCACAAGTGAAACAAAACAAGAACTGAGACTTGAACATGATGAAAACAGTTTTGTATAACATACAAAAAAAAAAAAGATAATCATTTAAATACTCTTAAAGAAAAGGGAAAGATAAGGAACAGACCTGATGGTAGCATAAGTATAATGACCATGAAATGACAAGAATATAATGGAACAAGATGTTCAGTAAAGAACATTTACCTACTTTCTCCTAAATGCATGGGTATAGTTATAATTCTTTGTCCTTTTCAAGGAGTATAATTGAATGCTGGTTGTAGTAGCTTGTTGAAATACAACGTGCTATACGGATATTAAACGTTGATTGACTCCTCACCTGAATTATATACAGAGTCCGCCAGAAAAATGTATACACTCTTTGTCAGACGATATCGGGATATGGACATTGTCAACTGTTATCATTGTTCTTAAATGGTGTAGTATGGTGTTTCGCTCAACAGATGTCGGTACTTGCATCACGATAGTGGGAAAACTAAATGGCTAGAACACGCTTGACGTTCGAGCAGCAAAAGTACATTCTGAAGTGGTTTATCAAGTTTGATAATGCCGTTGAAGTGCAACGTCAGTGGAGGAGGGAGTTTGAAACAGAACACCCAACACGCCTAACAATTGAACGCATTACTGGGAAGTTTGAGACACATGGAACGATTTGTGATATTCACAAAGGAAGAACGCGTAATGCTACTAGTCCAGCTTCGTCGGCTCACGTGTTGGAAAGGTTTGCTAATTCTCCACAGAAGTCTGCTAAGCAATGTGCGCGGTAAGTGGGGATTAGCAGTACAAGTGTACGACGAATTTTGAAAACAGGTAAGTGGAAAGTTTACATCCCACCATTACTGCATGCGCTTAACAAGGACGATCTCGATCGTCGAGTGCAATTTTGCGAATGGTATCAGCAAATGGAAACCCAAGATAAACAATTACTGACAAAGTTAGTGTGGTCTGATGAAGCCCAGTTTAAACTTAATGGAACAGTGAATCGTCATAACTGTGTCTACTGGGCTCCGGAAAATCCGCATGTTCATGTGGACAAGGCGGTCAATCTACCAGGGGTTGTCTGGTGTGGACTGTCGTCGAGGGGCTTACTAGGACCCTTTTTCTTTGATGGTACCGACACTGGAGCAGTGTACTTGGGAATGTTACGCACATTAATTTTACCAGCTGTACGTGCGCTTTATGGAGCCGATGATGAAGTCTTCTACCAACAGGATGGGGCGCCACCACATTACCATGTAGCAGTACGAGCCTTCCTGAATGACAATCTGCCGGGACATTGGATTGGACGAAGAGGGCCCATTGAGTTCCCCCACGGTCGCTAGATCTTACCCCTATGGACTTTCACTTGTGTGCACTGTGAAAAATCAAGGTCTATCGATGTAAACCGCGCACGCTGGAGGCCCTTCGCCAGGAGATTACAACGGCATGAGCAGCGGTCCCCGTTCAAACATTGACAGACGAAGTTACAGCGACCGCTTGTCGTTCTGCTATGTGTCTGGCAGCCAACGGTGAAAATTTTGAACATCTCATGTAACCATATGTTTAACTGAAGACAGTACTACATGTGTAATCAAAATTTAAATGTAAAAGAAACACACAATAAATAGTTTTTGTTCAGTAAAGAGTGTATACATTTTTCTGGCAGACTCTGTATACACACACTAATACAGCCATCACAATAACACAGATTATCAGACAAAATTCTACACTCACCCACGTACATGGGGCTAAATGACCATGATGTCCATGCATCTCAAATGAAGACATCACAGTGACACAGGTTATCAGACACGTTCTACACACACCCAAGTAAACGGGGCTACAAGACAATAATGCCACAAAACCCCTAAAGAATCAACATCAAAAACAACAACAACAACAATAGACTCTACCGTGGATCAAGGTCAACGAATATTAATCGCTGTATTTGTGTGTTGAAATATGTGCTGTTATAAGTAGAGCCCTGTGCGGATAAACAAAACGTTATCCGCATCCGCCCCGCATGACTTTTATCCGCATCCACATGACTGTTATCCGCATCCGCCCCGCATGACTTTTATCCAAATCCACTGACATTTCAATATTATGTTTAATTCATTCGATAAAGCATAAAGTGTTAAACCAACACATTTAAACATTTGAGGAGAAAGTCGTTCCTGACAATTTGCTTCATTGCAAGGGTCTTCAAGTTGGATGACACTTCTGGTTCCTTGACCTCCGCTTTAGACAAAAAACTGGCTATACTTTTTTTTTTTTGGCTACTTTCGCACTTGTGCCTCAGTAAGTTTGATGTGCCTGATTTGTGTACTGAGTATGAATACACTTCTTTACAGGTAAAACATCCTACTATAACGTTCACCTATTCGTTTCCATTGAAAACGTAACCATATGTCAGCCGTACTGTTGACTTGAGCTTTGTTCCACGCGCTATTGAATATTCACCTTGTTTTATTTTAATAGATAGTTTTTCCATGTTGGTGAAATGATGTTCATACTCGCATTCGCGGTAACATTCACTAAGTTAACTTCTCTTTACGCTTGGAGAAAGGGATTGACATTTGGCCGGAAATTCCAAGTCAGTCATCATCCTTCTGCTTCTTGACCCATCTATGTTCGCGTAGTTGATGTCATAATGCTCTCCATTGCAATATCACAGCCAACGTGCTTCAGTGCCAAGTTGGAAATAAATCTACAGATAAACCTGGAACCAGATCTTCCAGGATAGCTTAGACAGCGAAGTAGCTGATTTGAGGAATGTTAATGATGTCACCACGGTGAACTAACAAGCTTATTGACAGCATTATATCTTGTATGTATAGTAATAATGGCAGTGAGAATGATGATGATGATATGTCAAGACCATCTACTACAAACATACGGTACTTAATAAAATGTAGTTGAAAGCATATGAGTAAAATAATCTTCTCGTGTATAAGTGCAATACGTGCCTGAATATTTCGTACGCAATAGGCTATAGGAGTATTCCTCTTTTAAGCAAGAAGCTGTAGATTGGCATATCAAATATGTAATATTATCGTAAGTTTGTATTCTAAAAACTATCCGCAAATTTACTTGACACATTATCCGCTATCCACGCAGCCATGCAAACTATATCCGCGTGATGAAAATATTTGCGGACATCCGCATCCGCCCAGGGCTTTAGTTATAAGTACCGTACTCTATATAAATAATATTTTCGATTGCAAATACACACTATATATGCTTAACATTATAATATGTGAGTAGTTATAAGTCAATAAATACCAAAAAAAAGAAGTAAAAAATTGAACCTACAGGGATTTGAACCACGAACCCCGAGACTATGAGCCCAGGTCGGTACCATTACGCGACGGATACGGTACGATAATACTTGGTAAACAACTGGTTTAGTGTTGAAATCAACGATTTCATTAGAGTTTTCTGCCGTTTCTATAAACCATTTGATACTAAATATGTATTATTATGTTCAGTACATTCCTAAAAGGATATAAACATACGAAGTTACGGAAATATATGGATTTACCAGCAAATATAGCGGCCATTTTGACATCGGGACGGCATGGTCCCACAACGATATGGCACGGTAAGCCTGACCTGTTAGTCACTTCTACGGTTACATATTTTATTATAATAAGCTAATATCCTACCGGGTCACCTCCTTGAAGACAGTTTAAACCTCCCAATATACGATAAGCTGAATTGTTGAGGCCAGGCCATGTTGAATCGTAAGTTACAGTTACTTGCATGATTCATACATCCGCCATCTTGAAACTATTTGGCCGATGACCTTGTAGTTTGGGAAAAAGACGCTTCCCACATTTAAGGTATATTGTTGCAAACTTTGGTAGAGATCGGATGATTAGGTTAGTCTTAATTTGATTTAAGCTCAGAACATTTGGGTGGGCACCATTTGTTTTTAGTTATAATGGTGGCGATATGCAACATGACACTGAGTTTTCCCTTGCTAGTGCTACCTCTGTACCAAAGGTGGTTCGATTTGGTTTCGTTGTGTTTGAATTGATAGGGGGGATCGATTTGCACACATGAACGGCCACCATCTTCAAACTATTGAGCTGATGACCTTGTAGTTTGGTCAAAAGGCGCTTCCCACATGAAGGTATGATGTTGCAAATTTGGTAGAGATCAGATGGTTAGGTTAGTCATAATTTGATTTAAGCTTTGAACATTTGGGTGGCCACCATTACGTTTCTGTCAAGATGGCGGCGATATAAAACATGACACTGAGGTGCCCTTTGCTAGTGCTACCTAAGTACCAAATTTAGTTCAATTCGGTTTCACCGTGTTTGAATTGATAGGGAGGGGGGTGGGGGGGACAGACATGCAGAGTACACACACATACACACACACTCACAGACACACAATTTTTAGCCCTGTGTTGATCTCACAAGTCTACTTTCATTTTTTGCAAGAATCGAAAGTAGGCTAAAAAATGGAGGAGGCATGTTGATCTTAAGAGCTTGGGCAGTGATATTCGTTGTTTTAATAGCATTTGCCATATTTGATCTGATTAATACAAAATTAGAAAACTCAAAGAAAATGCTACTAGGGTTCTATATAACATTAGCTTTCTTCTAATATAAATGTACAGTACCAGAAATAAGTAATAGTATACCAGACACAAGATACTGCACATGCATGTACAAGGACACAGAGAACTATTTATATGTTAGTGCAGACCACTGGTAATCACTGTGCCGTATGTTGACAGTCATGCCAGTAATACTGAAATTGAATGATTGTAGGTGAAAAGTAAGGTGTGGAAAAATAAAGTATGTATGAAAATATATCTACAATTTTATGAAGACACATACAGAATACAATAACAGGCTCACAAGGAGGATTTTGATTACATCTCTAAATTACGAGGGCTGCTTTTTAAGTAAGGGCCGTTTTTTATTTAAAAATTAACCGTACATTTTATTTTGAAACCAAATTTATTTTTAGGTTTTACATACCTTCCTCTATTTTTCTACATAGTTGCCTTGTTTATTTAGGCACTTGTCATACCTTAAAACTAAGATCTGAAATCCCTCAGCATAAAAGTTTGCCACCTGCTCTGACAACCAAGAATTCACGGCTGTTTTCACTTCATCATCGTCGGCGAAGCACTTCCCACCAAGATGACGTTTCAGCTGGGAAAAGAGATGGAAATCTGTGATCACAGATGGTCGACCTAAGCGTTCATCGTCATGAACATTTCCACGGCCACTTTTGAACTCGCGTATCCATTTTCGCACTTTACATTTCGTCAATCAGGGCTTCCAGCGAGGTACGGCAGCAAAAAAAGTACAAAAAGTAAATATTCCGTTTTTTAAAGTGAATAAAAGTGAATATTTTTTCAAAGAAAAAGTAAAGAAAAGTAAACAAGCAAAACTTTAAATACGAGCTTCCCTTCAGGTAACGACGCAGTGCAAAGACCTTTAGTAGAGAAACGCATGTTCCTGTTACCCCCGTCAGAATGCCATAAGTACTGTCGCGATCATAAGTAATGGGATACCCTTGCTACTTCAAACGCTTGTATATGTTAAGAGGCATAAAAAAGTTCTCTGAATCCAAGTAACACATCTTAGCAAGATCTCCAACTTTAGTTCTTAACATTATTTTGTACGTCTTACTGTTTGAGAGTTACACCCGTTTGAAGTACTTACGATCCCATACTGGACAAATTATAAATTACAAAATTGACCCATTACAGCTTACCGCAGTCATATTAATAGTTGTTTCAAATATTTAAAATACCGGTAGCTGCATATTTTTTTCCGTAGCTAGTTGAAACATTTCTTAATTACTGTATGTACAGTGTACACTGTACATACATAAACAAATATTTGAACGGCGTGGTATGCAAAATACACTCTTTCTATGTAAAACAAAAAATATATGCCTATGTTTATGCACTATTCTTGGATAAACAATAAGGCGCCTAGTTAAAAGGTATGGAAAAATGGAGGGGAAAAAACACACAAACATTATACATATTTTACTATATAAAATAAAATGGAATTAAATAAAATAACTCAAACTACAATCTTACACCATGAGACAGAATTAAAGTAAAAAGTAACATTGGTTTTGGACTAGAATTAGTAATCAGTTAGACATTAGTCTGTCTTCGGTTTCTTCGGAAAAAAAAAAAAAAATGATGATATGAGTGACGCCTTTCTCTTGTCCAATTTTTTCTGAAGAGCTTCTGTCTTCGTCTCCTTGTCTTTCCCTTCCTTCTTCAGAGCTTGTGCTCCTTCCAAAAGCCCTTGTGCAACTCTCGCTCCTTCCAAGTCATTCTTCTTGATAGCTTCTTTTAATCTGTTCGTCGCTTCATCAAGAAGAGTGTTGGCCGCTTTTACCTGTTTTGCGTCCTCAGTCTTCGCTTGTTTCACCTTTTCTTCCTGCCATTTTATTTCCAATCTTCCTTCCTCCATCTTTTTGTTTGCTTCGATTACAAGTCTCTTTTCTTTTAAGTTTCTTCTGATTCTCTGATTCCTCTTTAGCTTTCCTCTCTTTCTCAAGTTTTTCCTGGTACTTCCAATGAGCAAATTTGGCTGCGGTGATCAAATCGGGAGTTATGGGAACTTTCTGTGGCTTGTTCTCAAACTGTTTCAACCCGTGGCAAATGTTAAGTTTGGCGTTGAGTGTTGCGCACAACATTGCTGAACGGTCAGGAGACAAAACTCTGCTGGACACAGAAAAACCTCTTTCTACTTCACTACTGCCATGAGCTTAAGACAGTGAGGCTTTGACAAGGCGCTGAATCGTTGGATACTTCGCTTCGTTCGATGCGTTTTTAAGGGAAAATACCTTTTTCAAATATTCCTCCACAGGTAATTGTTCATCGGAATTATCAATTTGCTGTTCTACCTGCAGCAACGTCCATTCATCGTCAAGGCGACTTTCGGCCACCTCAAATGGCATGCAGCGGGCAACTTTAGCCACGCTACGAGAAGTGGATTTGGTTCTCTCGGAAGGTTTCAGAAATGAGAAATGTTTCGCGGCATCGTAAGCTAGTAAAGATTTCTGTCATAAATATTCACCGGCAGCGATGAAGTGCTCCTGAACATCCTTCTTGAATTGCAGGACATCGAAGCCTTTGACGTTTTTCAGAGTTTCTTGTGTTTCCTTGTCCAACACAATGTCTCCTAATGAAAGGAGATTTTCTGAAGAAATGGTCAGGCTTTTGAGGTCTTTTAAGACATCTCCCTTCACTACTTTTCCAAACAGAACAGTGTTAAGAGACAGCATCTCTTCGTGCAGAACGTGGATTAACGGTTCTTCTCTCTGGAAAAGTAATGAATATCTTTCGAAGATTTCTGCACTTTCAATAATAAAGCAGACGTCTGCCTTTGTAATAGGTATTTTCAAGACATTTAAAATACTTCTATAGCGGGGGCTCATTAGAAGCTGCTTGCTGCCGTTTTTGGGCAAACACTCGATGAAATAAACCTTGAGGGCAGCCCACTGTTCTATCAA
Source organism: Meconema thalassinum (assembly GCA_946902985.2). Lineage (NCBI taxonomy): Eukaryota > Metazoa > Arthropoda > Insecta > Orthoptera > Tettigoniidae > Meconema > Meconema thalassinum. Next base: position 1,714,342,033 of record OX336388.2, on the reverse strand, counting down.
CCTTTTTGCTGCCGGTGCCAAAGTGAGCCATCGTGATCCCACGTGCTTGATGAATCTGTGATTTGGCAACTGAAGCTTGGTTTGGATCAACACAAAGTCTTCCCAGCGACTAGGAAAGTCATTAAAAAACAAATACACTTTCACTGCATAATCAGATTGCAAGTTCCAATATCGACAAGTTTTTTTTCCCCCATTTTTTTTTACAAGTTCGTTCATCAGTCTTATAACAGCCTTATTAACAAAAGGTCCATCACAGCTCAACATTAACAGTCTAGAAATGGCTAGATCTGCATTTTCTAAAGCCTTTACCAAGAGTTCAACAATAATTTCTGCAGTTGCATGGCCAATAAAAAAAAGTCTCTAAATGACGTCCTACGATCCTATCTTCCATTTTCGACCAGAAACGAATCAGTCTGCAGTTCTTTCAGTCCTTCATTATTCGTTGTTTCGTCAAAACACAGGGAGTAGTCAGATTGCATGGATCCTCTAACATCATTTTTCTAAAGTGTGGACCCAGTGCTACTGTCATCAAATACCCTACTTTAGTTCGACCTAAACTGAAATCCTCGCCTACTCCCGAACCAAATATATGTTTAAATGTTTAAATAAGTCCGAAATATGATCACAAGAAGATGCGGAATAATTGGACACCACACATTTCATAACCCACTGGAGCTCTTGCCTGTACGTCTTGTCCTTAAGGGAAACCACACCCACTTGATAATATTTTTCAGTCGAGATACCCGTTGAAGCCCGAATTCCAGAGCTTGAAGATGTGGCTGAGCGCTTCATAAATCGTTGCTGGGTTGTATTCCATCTTGCCTCTGCATTTTTTTTGTGTTTTCCGGTCAGCACATGTTGGTTGACAAGAGTTTACTCCTTTCTTGGCACAGTCAATTGAGCACTCGCAAATTTCGCAAAAAGCCGTAGTTTTCCCTTTGATCGATAACCACAGACACATTTTGTATCCCAGCGAATCAACCAACTCCAACCAGGAGCTCTTTGTGTGGCACGCCATGACCCTAAAAATAACAAGAAAAAGCTATGAGAATACCAAAGCTCATAAAGGGGTCAAACAAAAATAACAATGGCTCTGGAGAACCACATTCAAATTTGTAACATGTCATTCGCAACGCTAGAAAAATCAGTTTAAAAAGTCGCAGTTCGACCCCCTTTTTTATTTCGTAATGTATGCCTACAATGTCACTTTTTGACTCCCCATCCCTTTCCATCCTGGACAACTAGTAAATAAATCGGTAGCCATTGAAGCAAGTAGCCTATTGTGGGATTAGCTGACAATGATTACCGCCCCCCTTGGACGAACAATTTAACATAAGCAAGTTTTTCAAGGCAGAAGTTCTTAAACAAATTTAGATTTCCCTAATACGAAAAAGCTTTGACGAAACATAATGAGACTATGCTACACTATCAAGTTTATCTTTAAACCATATCAATTCCTCCCCTCCCCCCTCCCACTCACCTACACCACAAGTCCAGCATGGTTGGGGAAATAAAGTTAAAGCACGACGAAGGGAAGTGATCGTTACTATAATATAATTTAGGATAAAAGCGTACTTACCTCGTAATAAAATTAAAGTACACAAATCATCGCTAGGTATGCCACACCATAATTTCTCTCACCGGAAACGAACCAACGACCCCACCTTTTCCCCCACCTCCAACGTTACAATGCTTAAAAGACAACATGTAAAATTCGACCTAATGTTCTTAACGAGAATATAATAAAATTTAAATAGTACTACCCTAGACATATTCAAACTACACAAGGCAACCGCATCAAAACAAACCAACGATCCGTCCCCTCCCCCACCTCCAAAGCTACAATGCTCAGAAAACAGGTTAAAATCCGGCCTGATGTTCCTTACCAGAATACTAACATTTTAGGGAACACTTTCTTTAAGAAATTACTCAAAGCATGGATAGTTTGTACCGCATTATTGTCACACTATTTTTTCTCTCACAGATAGCGAAACAATGACCCCTCCCCTCCCCACCTCCAACAATACTTAGAAAACGGGTAAGAATTCAATCTTTAGTGTTCGTTAAGAGAATGGAATATACTGTAACTTTAGATAGTATAATACTTCTCCTAAGAAATTTCAACTCCACAAAGCATCACTAGTACGTATTGCCACACCATTATTTTTCCAACAGAAAACGAACCAATGAACCCTCCTCTCCTAAACGTGACAACGCTAAGAAAACAGGTTAAAACCCGACCAAGTGTCCCTTACAAGAATAGAATATAATTTTAGATAGAATTTCCCCACATTAATTTAATCAAACCATACTTAGTACATATTACACCGACAGGATTTCTCTCTCAGAAAACGAACCGGTGTCTCTTCCCGCCCCCGCCCCCTTCCCAACTCCAACGCTACAATGCTTAGAAAATAGGATAAAACCGGACCAAGTGTCCCTTCGAGAATACTGTCATTTCAGTTACCGAGTAGTGTTGTAAGAAGTTCGAAGTGCACAAAGCATCACTACGTATTGCCTCAACAATGTTGCTCTTACAGAAAGCGAAATAATGACCCCTCTTCTCCCCCACCTCTACAGCTGCAATACTTAGAATACAGAACAAACATATACTCGAAGAGCCCTTTGAATCACTGTAAACCACAAAGATGTGTTATAAAATAAATGGTATCTAATGCCACATTTAAACAACTAACGCGAATTCTCATGCAATGTAGGCCTAATCTTGACCCAGGCTTAGATTGTTCACCGACAGGAAGCATATCTTCCTAAACATTAGTCTTTGGTCCTAAACATCAGTCACTAATAGGTATCACAAATTACACTTAAGTACTTACCGCGTTGATAATGCACTTGCCGCCCACACTTTCCACCTCACAAAACCACGCTTTTCCGTGTGCAACAACAAACACAGCGCTCGGTGTAAACACAACACGACTCGTCACGGCACGGTAAATGCAACGCCGTCTGAATGAGGATCGCGAGCTCTATTCTACAGCCGGCCGGTAGATGGCGCGGCATGGTCCGAAGAGGTTCGAAAACCTTAGTCCGGCTGGAGAATCTCTTTCTTGATTTATAACTAGAGCGCGCTGCACACGCGGCAGAGAAGACGCTATGGCTAGCGCGGCACAAGGTATAAATAATAATTGCACAGCAGCGATAGGAAAAAAAGTAAATGAATTCCGACAAATGTAAATGAATTTAAAAGAAAGAAAATAAAAGTAAGTCTTTAAAACAAAAGTAAATAAAGTAAATAAAAGTAAATCGCTGGAAGCCCTGCGTCATTGCATTATCACCACACACCTCACAAAGCTGACGAATGTCTGCAGCCGACATGTTTCTTGCACTCAAAAAACGTATCACGGATCGTACCTCACACGGGGCGGGCGAATCAATAATCTTGAACATTGTAAAGATGCACAGTTCAGCGTACAGGTTAGCTACGCAGCTGAAACTGACGCCTGCTTGTTCGCAAAGGACGCCGGGAGGTAGCGCGCACGCATGTTGCGGCGTGCGCACTAACAACGGGCTTTTAAAAAAATGGCCCTTACTTAAAAAACAGCCCTCGTAAAAAACACCACAGAGTGGCTGGAAGAGATAAGATTGGAACTACAAAGACTGCAGATCAGATGACAGACAGTCAACCAACGTATGAAGAAGTTTTGGGAAGAAACGAAAAAGAAAATCATTGTACCATAGTCTTAGATTATAAGCACACTATAATTGGCCAAATTCTTTAAAAAAAAAAAAAAAATCTACACATACCATCGCAGCAATGTTCAAACCTTTTAATCTCAGTATCCATGAGCAAACACACCACCGATAAGTTGACTAAGCACTTGGGATAAAGAGATATAAATATGTACTACTGAACTTTTACTGTCTCTTTAATGGGCCAGCCCAGTCTAATATTAATCCTGAGACATGGCATAGCATGTATCACACATTCCTTTTACAGTGTGCATAGCAAAATTGCCCACGGTATGTGTGGTTTGACACAACAACCTTTCACATGACAGCCATAACAACATGGGACTAAACTTTAGTGACAACAAGAAATGGGCCATTACTTTTGTTAAAGACTCTGCATCTATTTAAGGCGGACATAAACAATCAGCCTTGGAGGCTGGATTTAGACAGCTCCTTAACCCGGTCCATGAGGCAATTATAATTGGCTACATGGATAATTCTTGCCAGGCGCGTCCACGTCGCGGGGGTGGGCAGCGGTACTGTAATATACTATGGAACTACAGTACCGGCTAAGTTCTGGTGAGGACCCAGTCCTATGGGGTATAACATAGGCCCCATGCACAGGGTTACGTGCGAAGACCTCAACGGAATCTGCAGCGGAGAAGATGGACTTCGGAACGGTGGAGATTGCGGAAGAGGCAACCCAGTACTCAGGGAATAGTATGAGTACATCATCAATCGGCAGCGTCTGTTTCCCATGTTAGGGGCGGCCTGTATAATAGCTGGCAGTAGCTTCATAAAATGCCTTTGGGAGTGGCGACCCCATCGTAATAATAGCCTAAAATGGAAATGGCACTTCAAATGATTCGGAGAAGGTTAGGGCGTACCCTGCAGGCGACGCGCAGTTCTTTTGGTACTGGGGGAACTGTGAGAAATGGGCGACCAGTAACAGAAATGAAAGTGGGAATCATGAATGTCATGACCCTGACAGGCAAGGTGGAGGAGGTGGTAGACTTCATGGAGAGGGAGAATGTTGGATTGATGGGGCTGAGTGAAGTGAAATGGAAAGGTAAAGGAAGGAAGAAATTGAGGAAAGGATATACATTATACTGGAGTGGTGGCCAAGAGGCAAAAAATGGCGTGGGACTGATAACCTCGAAACAACTGGAGGAGTATGTTGAAGTGGTCGAGTGTGTGAGTGACAGAATAATGAAAATTAGAATGAAGATGAAAAATGACGTGATGGACTTCATACAAGTGTATGCACCACAGACTGGAAACAGAGAAGAAGATATTGAAGTATTCCTGGAGGATGTAGAAAGAGTAATTTCAGATGTAGAAGTGGTGATCATGGGAGATATGAATGCACAAGTCGGAAACGAGAGACAAGGAAAGGAAGAAGTCATTGGACCATATGGATATGGGAAAAAGAACCGGGAAGGAGAGGAACTTGTAAACTTTTGTGAAAGGAATGGACTGATAGTGGGTAATTCATGGTTTCGGAAGAAAAACAGCAGGAAAATTACGAGATATGGTTGGGGCGATAGAAGAACAAAATCAGTAATTGACTACTTTCTGGTGGAAAGGACTAATCGCAGAAAGCTGATAGATGTGACAGCTTTACCAGGAGAAGCATTTGATGGGGACCATAGAGCTGTGGTGGCAAAATTTAGATGGGGAAAATTGGAAAACCTAAAGGAGATCAGAGAAAGTAAAATAAAAGTATGGAAATTGAAAGACAAAACTGTACAGGAAGATTTTCAGAAGAGATTGAAGCAACAAATCCCAGTTACTGAAGTGGAAAACATAGAAGAGGAATGGTCCCACTTTAAAAAGGCATTTGTTGGTGCAGCAGAGAGTGCTTGTGGTAGGACGTCAACAAGAGTGAAAGAGAAGGAGACACCGTGGTGGAATGAGGAAGTGAGGGAAGCAGTGAAAGAAAAGAAGTCTGTATGGAAAGAATGGAACCGAGATCAAACGGAACAAAGCAAAAGGAAGTATCACGATAGCAAACGGAGGTGTAAGAAAGTGGTAGGAGAAGAAAAGAAGAAAAGTTGGGAAGAATTTACACGAAGAATGGAAACAGATGTAAGTGGCAGTAAAAGGATGCTGTATGGGCTTCTAAGAAGTAAGAGGAAAGAAAGAGTTACTACAAAGCTAGTGAAAAAGGAAGATGGAGAGTTGCTAACACACCCAGAAGAGATAAAGGGACGATGGAAGGAGTATTTCGATAAGCTATTGAATGTGAGCAATTGTACTGGTGAGATGGAAGTGACACAACCTGACGACTCTATAACAGAAGATGATATAACAATGCTGGAGGTGGAATTAGCAGTACAGAAAATGAAGATGGGAAAAGCAACAGGGGTGGATGAAATCAGTGTAGAAATGATAAAGGCTGCTGGACCTGTTGGTATGCAATGGTTGTATCAACTGCTAAAGTGTGTGTGTGGAAACTGAAATGTGTACCAGAAGACTGGGAGAAAGGGCTAATAATACCAGTGTTTAAGAAGGGGGACAAGAAGGTGTGTGATAAGTGATAACTATAGAGGGATCACCCTCTTATCACAGACAGTAAAAATACTGGAAAGGATATTAGAAAGAAGAATGAGAAGAAAGGTGGAAGGAGAGTTGCGAGAGGAACAGTATGGCTTCAGGAGTGGAAGATCCACAGTGGACCCAATCTTTAGCTTGAGGCAGGTGATGGAAAAGAACTGGGAATATGGAGAGAATTTGATCATGACTTTCATAGATCTAGAAAAGGCATATGATAGTGTCCCCAGAGAGAAGGTATGGGAAACCATGGTTAAGAAGAGACTGGGAAGAGAAATGTTGGAAACGGTGCAAGCAATGTACAACAACTGTGTTAGCAAGGTACTGACCCCAGTTGGAAAGACAGATTGGTTTAGGAACAAGACTGGACTAAGACAGGGGAGTGTGCTGTCACCTCTCTTGTTCATAATGGTGATGGATGAAATTGTAAAGAAAACAAAGGAAACATATGGACATAAAGAAATGAAGTTACTGTTATTTGCAGATGATATTGTGGTCTGGGGAAGGAACACCGAAGAAGTGCAAAAACAACTAGATGCACTGAACGAAAATATTCAGAAGTACGGCCTGAAAATCAGTATAGAGAAAAGCAAGACCATGGTGATGACAAGAGGGGAAAGACAAGGAAAGGGCACTGTGAAAATTGGAAGTCAGAGTTTGGAAATTGTGGACACGTTCAAATACCTAGGAAGTGAATTGATGCAAACTGGTAGGTTGGACATGGAGATTGGCAGAAGGGTACAGGAAAGTGGAGAAGTGCCATAAATACCCCGACCCGGCAGGAGCTGGATAAGGGGAAATGATGATGATGATGATAAACAATCAGGGCAGATTTAATATACTTAAGTGAATTAATGTTTGATACTAATGCCCTCATATATTATCAAGAATATGTTTGAGAGCCACTAGGAATACAAGATCTGAACACTGATCTACTGTGACAACACATGGGATATGTACTGTACAGTAGCTGAAACAAAGAATGAGAACCCTCTTGGGAACTGTTTTAGCCAAGTCTCAACAGTGGGTCAACACAAGAATCTTAATTTATGTTTAAGGGGCCTAATATCTAGGTTATAAGCCAAAAATGTTAACAGGGGGTATGTATATATTATGATTTATTCAACTCATTACATATGAGTAGAGCCCAGATTTGTAGGCACAATCAAATGGTGAAATAAGCAACCACGAAAATTTAAGCAAATAAGCAAATAAAAAATTAAAATTAAATCATAAATATATTGTTTCATAGAATTCTTACCTTACGTAAGCTTGTTACAGTACACGAGGGAGGTCATCTTTAGATTTTCTTGTGTGAAGCTCCTGAGTTTGTCAGAAGGTTTTATACAGTGAAAATGATCTCTCAACGTCGCATGACGTTACAAGAACATGTGAATATCACCACAGTTCTTCTTGAGTAAATTCCTCATTGATATACTGTACCCGATACCTAGTTGAGGCTATCGGCTACGCCAGCTGACATTGAGCCGTAGTTGAGATTTATGGGAAGAGCTGTAAAGGTAGCGCTCAGATCGAGTCGAGAGGAATGTTAGGAAATGACGTAGAAGGCCAAGGATCAAGAAGGCACTGCCAGTCAAGCAGATGGAATTATGGGAAGAATATTAAAGTTTTATTAAGATCTTTATGGAACATAGTGTTTAATCATCTCAGAAGAGAAGAAATGTCAAGCAATATATATGGTAATAACTTGAAGAAAGACAGATAATCCCTTAAGTTATTGTATACCGGTAACTTAATAGCCGAGATGATGGTAGTCGAGATTATATTTGTGACGCACGACCGCAGAAAGTGGGGGAGCATCACGTGACTGCGCCAGGTACGAGCTCCTTAACGCAGTCCAGACACATCAGTCGAGTTCGGCCAGCGAGCTGAGTAGTACACATGCGCAGAGCGTACGGTAAAGTTGAGCGGTGCACAGCACTTGTTGCGTGGCGTGAAAACGAACAGTATTACTTAACCAAGCAGGGAGCGGAAGTAGGTCAGTGAGACAAGGCGAGCAACGCACGGTAGACGGCGAGAGGACCGGTTACGAGGCAGGTTGTACGGGCCGTGTAGGCAGGAGAAAAGCCGGGGTCAGAACAGCATTGTAATACGAGATTGAGAACTGTATTTCGAGCTGCATTTTGTAACGCAGAACAGCACAGCGAAGCGGCATGGCAAGGCCGGCTTTAAGCGTAGATCATTCTGGAACAGTGCAGTAGATCCGAGCGGGCTGTTTCCGACTTTTATACGCAGGCAACATTAAAGAAGCTGAACTTCATTTCAACATTCAGTTACAACATTGAGTTGGGACTTGTATTCAGTAATAGAATTGTGCAGGCGGATGGTGGTAATATACTGCAATTATGAACTTAGATATTCAAACGACATTACGACTTATGCATTTCATAACGGAACATGTAGAGCGACCATGGGGTCAAGCTAACATTAATGCTCTTAAGGCAAACTAAATGTTACAATTATATGCACTTATGAACATTGGCATGTGCATTAATACAATTCTTTTTCTTGAATGATTATGAAATATCGAGTACGAACACAACTACAGGGTGTTTCAAAAACTTATACACTCTTATAAATAAAATTTATTTTCTGCAAGTGAGACTTAACCGCTGTGGAGATTGAACTTTTAACAAGCGAACCGAACATTGTATGGGACAGTGGCTTAACATAGAAGAGGAATATGGGGTACGCTGCTTTTATGAACATTTACGTAAGAATTTGGACAGTATCCGCTATGGATAACATGCAGTTCATCATGTCGGAGTAAACGAAGACAGAGACGCGATGGCACCACGGAGCGATGGATTTGATTCCTGAGGAAGAGGAGGTCTAACAGCTGATTCACTTGGGATATGAAGGCGATCGTTTTCGCGTGGGTGATACGATATTCACGTCGATCTTTCGAGAAATTTATTACACACGAGGATAATCGACGATCTTTGAAATATATTAACAGCTGATATGAGAAGGTACTGTAAGAGTTATGACTTTCTGATATGATTTTTCCATGAACACTGGGCATACTTGTATATATTTTTCTAGTAGGAGTTCTACGATTATTTAGACATGGCTTAGACATTATTTGCTCCAATTTGCTAGAATATGGCGTTACCATATGATATGGCAGGCACCATTATACGAAATTCTCACCATTGGTTGGCTTTATTAAGCAGATGTTTGGTCTTTTAGACATTTTCCAGTAAGGATAGTTTTCTTGGATAGTTTTTTTTTTGAGACGAGTATTTCGAACTCGTGATCTGCAATTGGATTATTTAAATTACTTCGTCAGTTCATTGCATACTAGCGAGTGTGTATTATTCATCAGTAGGGATTTTTTCCATTGGATTGTTTGGAGATATTAAGATGTTATTCACTCAAGTGAATGAATATCGCTTTTATGTGACAACTGGAGACTTGTTGATTCCAATCTGGTACATTCACTCATGAGACAACGAGATGGGGCCTTTCGTATTTATACGATTGCGTGGTGGTACACATCTTTACCCATCGTTCAGGGCATTATTATGTTAGCCATCGGGGCGAGGCCTTTCGTATTTATACGATTGTGTGGTGGATACTCATCTTACTCGCCATTGAGGAACTCATTTTTACATCCGAGTGTACTTGAGATTGTAAGAGGATCAAACAAGAAACTACCAGTCACATATCAGTCGAATTTTGTTAAATAAAGTAACGATAAATGTCAGCAGGGTTACATTTGTAATTCTTGTTTGCCAATCGAATATTTTGTTGCTATACTCTTTTGAGAGTACTTTCAGTTAACAGCTGATGCTTTTAATAATTTTTATGATTGAATTTAATACCTTTGAGAAGGACTTAAAGTAATTGAATCTCGTAAGATGAATCATTAATGGTCAGATTTATTTTAAGGCAGATCAGTATTGCATATTTCGATGTGAGAGATTATAGCACATTGGTGTTTTTCTGTGAAGTGAATTATGAGAATTTTAAGAGAATCTATGCTATTTGGAAGCAGATTTTGAATTTGATTACGATTACTAAGGTAATATTTTTCCTAATTGTTTAAGAAGTTGTCTAGATGTGATCAGATTAATTACAGTTATTGGAGATTGTGTGCGTTGATAATTTGAAGCCAGTTATATAATTTGTAGATCATGCAACGTGATTAAGTGAAGTTTGTGATAGGCATTTTGTGGAAGTTGCCAAGTGGAAGTTGCAATATTGCTAATGTATTTTGAAGCAGACATGAGGTTGTCGAACCCAGTCTAGCATAATTTTGAGATTCATGCTGTGCGCTGAATATTTATGGAGTTTTGTGGAATAATTGTGGTATTCAAATGTGATATTTGATAAAGTGAGAATATATAATGTAGTTGTGGATAGTGAGATCCAACGTGATTTGTGAAGGCAATAATATTTTTTGGCATGATAATTAAATACGAGATATAACTTGGAAGTGATAAAACTGTAAGACAACGTTCTATAAACCCATATTAAACAATTTGTTAGGAAATTAAACAAATAAATAAAGTTGATAATACAAGATTTTCTGATAATAATAATTAATGAAATAATAATCTGAAATTTAAGCATATTAATGATCTGACCTAATGAAATAAAAATCAGAATGACTCGATGAAATAATAAAAATCTAAATAACCAGAAGAATACAATTTAAATAAATTGATAAATTAAATTTTGGAATAGATCGATGAATTAAATAAATGGATGAATTAAAGATTGAATAAATAAGCTGATTTAGAAATTAATAGATGATTAAATAGATGATGAATAACTGAATTAGAAGGTGATAATTAATTAAAGAAGCTGATGATTAATAAATTTAAATGATTTGATGATAATGAATTAATTATTCTGACTTGAATATATTGAATTTTGAGATGAGAACTAAAGTGAGAAATATTTAATTTTGATGATGATGATGATTATAACCAATGAATAGTGGATTTTCTGTGATTCACGAACAAGCAATTATTAATGACAGTGTAAATAGTGTAAATTAATTATTCGATGTTTAGGAGCATTTTACTAACATATTCTACATTTGAATAATGCCATGCAAGCCATAAATTATGTGATATTTAAATATGTGATTAGAATATATGAGTTTAGACAGATTAATTAATATTTTTACATCCACATTCATGATGTTAATTTAAAGAGAAGTTAGGTCTCAGTTATCACGAATGTCAGTGACGCAAAGACATAGTGCTACAGTGATCCTGAGAACCCAAGAGAACTTTAGAAATTTTTCCTATTTTATGTGGATTAAATACACTTTGAGTAGAATAGAGATGGTTCGATTTTCTGGACAATGACAATTTAACGTTGGCATTCGACCATGCTCTCAGGTAGGATGAGTGTTTAATATGTCTGTCTGACTATCAAAGTTGAATAAATTTGTTTTTATCTTAGTTGTGATCTGATGATGATGTGATTTTCCTTTTTCTTTCCTTGTCTTAATTAAGGCTTAACTAGGAAGGATGTGGTTTGCTAGGGATTCAGTTGATGGCGCCCATTTATGTTTGTATTTTTTTTATTAAATTTAAACCCGTAACGACCCTGGAGATACTTTATCTCGTGTTACCCTCTGCTTTTGTGATATTTCAACTGAATCTGACACATTCCTTATTTGACTTCATGTTCATTTAACTCCGCTCTGTCCTGGAAATCCAGGAATGCGATGTAATAGCAGATGGGTCATCGCATCCCCAGGACGAACGGGCACAATACGTTTCTGTACCAGAAAGCTTTTTAGAAATTTTACACAGTGTTTCATAACCAGGGTTTTTCGTTAGTACCTTACTGAGTTTCTCAAAGGCAGTTTTAACAACACCGTGAGTCTCTGAAGACAACCTTACTGAAATATCATCTATCAAAGAAAGTAAATGTTCCAAGGTATTTCGAGCTTGCTTTCAACTGTGTTAAAATAGAGGTATTTTGGAGAAACGGTTATGGATGTACCCTATCTTATCTTGGATGCCAATATTAGCAAAACATTCCTGTGCTGCGGCAATGCTGACTGCATCTTCTACATTTAAGAATGATCTGCGTAGTATGACACAGACTTTAACCACAAACCCCATCGAGTTACAACTGGCTGAGGAGGTAAAAACACATTTGAAAGGACTAAATGAAATTTTTGAACTCTAATCGGTGACTTTACTAACACTTTCTTCACGCTATATTGGCTCCTGTTTCAGTGACACGATGTAAACCATGAGCAAGACTCATCAGGTGAACTTACTTAGGATAAAGGACTTTTAATCCAGTTCCTGCTTTAACAATATATGAAGCAGCATCACTGAGAAATAACAATACATTGTCATACCGTGGCCCTTCTTGCCACAAGATAGTTAACGAGACATTGAAAAATTAAGAAGATATTATGACTTACTGCCTGCAAGCTGTGCCCTAACAGCTTGAGAAGCGGGGGAATCAGCAACCAAGTGTCAACATGCCGATACCGGATTGGACGGCTTAATCGCAGTAGAAGATATTCGGCAGGGCATCCTAAGTTTCTTTCCTAATTTCAACTATGCAGTTTTATTTCACAACATTTTGGGGCTTCTCCCTTTTACACTTATACCATATTGGTTATTGGTCAATATAAAATTGGAGACTAATTGCTTGAATGATAAAATGATGACTAGGAGTGAAAAATTACTTTTAAATTTACATGTTTTGGGTAAAATAAGCTATTTTAATTAAGAATCATAAAATAAGTAAGGAAAACCGTACATCAGCAAATAAAAAAGCATTTATAAGCATTTCGCTCCGGGCTCTACTTATGAGTCTTGAGACTGGAAGAAAGAAAGAAAGTAAAACTGTGGAATCACCAAGAGTGAACTTTATTTTTTGTCTGAGTGACTATACATGTTTATAGCAATGGTAATGAGAATAATTAGGTAACAACTCATTTGAAGCACTAAGTCCAGGTTGTTAACTTCACATTTACATCACTCTATTATCCTTGACTGCATGAAAATTTTCCAATTAACTGTCCAATGGGTAAGAGTTGATTCATTTTAGGGGCTTGGGACATCTTGGTCATCAGCCTCGTGCAGTTGGGTGTGTTGAACTCGTTTGATAACCTGTATTTATTTGATGACTGTAGTAGTATGTAACTGTATTAGGGACAGGGATGGGGGTAGTTGTCCCAAGACTTGAAATAAGGTACTATCCTGGCATTTGCCTGAAAGAAGTGTGGAAGAAAATGGGCGAAAGCACACTCAGGATAGCACCGGGATTCAAACCTCTGATCTTCAGACTTGCTGCAGCTTTCCTCATGGCCGTGGTGCACGACTTAACAAGCACAGCTATGCCGTGAGACTATAGGTAAAAGAACACACATCGTGTGATCCTAATCATGTTCATTGATTGTTGTCTAACTATTATTATCGAGCTCTGTATTATGTATTGTGAGAGTGCCACTGTTGGAAGTATAAATATTTGTGTGTGGACTATCAAAACTTCATGCTGCCAAATTAGAGCTATCTACTGGTGCAATTAATGACTATATCAAGTTAATTGCAGACAAGGAGTGTACTCTCACCATTGCTATTTATACTGGTAATGGATGATACACTAAAGGCAGCAAAGGAAGTATACACAGGAACAAGAATGAACATATTCCTAAGATGATGATCTGATTTGGGGAAAGAATGAGAATGTGGCCCAAGAACAGTTGGATGTACTGAAGGAAAATATTGAGAAATGGGAAATGAAAATCACTGTAAAGAGGAAAGAAAGACGGGAAAGGGATTGTTAAGTTCGAGATTTAGATCTGGAAGTAGGAGAGCACTTCACATATTTAGGAAGTGAATTGATGGAAAATGCAAGATTGGATATGGAGATCAACAAGAGAATACAATGTGGGAATGTGCTCTCTCATCAGGTTCGGCATTTAATTTGGGATCAAGACATACCTCTGAATGCTAAAGAAGTGATGTACAAGACCTATTATTTACCAATAATGACGTATGGAGCAGAAACTTGGCCAATGACGAGAAGAGATGGAAGTAGAATACAGGCAGCCGAAATGAAATTCCTGGGGGAGTATGGTACAGAAGACTAGGAGAGATAGGGTGAGAAATGAAGACATTTGAAAGGAAGTGAATGTACAGAAGCTGTACGATAAGCTCGAGCAGAACAGATTGAGATTGCGAAAAGGATGGATGAAAGAATGCCGAAACAAGTGACGGAGAGACGGATGACTGGAGAGAGAGAGTACGAGGAAGACTTAGGGTACGGTGGATGGATATGGTGAAGGACAGTGTGAGGGAACGAAACCTGAAGTGGAGTTCAGTGGTTGAGGAGGAATGGTGGATAGACAGAGTAAAGTGGAGGGGTGTTATATTTGCTCCGACCCAGCTTAGGCTGGAAAACGGAAATTTTGATGATCAAGTTAATTGCAGAATCATCTACTGGCCCTATAATTACAATGCAAAAAAATCTTCATCCTTCCAGTAGTAAAAGTATGCATATTTTAAATGAATAACTTTATAAAATAAATTAATAATAATGTTAATGGTTTTACGCCCCTTTTAACTACTGCAGCTTTTAGAGATGCCAGGGTGCCGGAATTTGGTCTGGAGGGGATCTTTAACGAGCCAGTAAATTTATTGGCATGGCTCCCTTATAATTGCACAATCCTCAAATGGCAGCTGACTGTGACAGGATTCGATCCTGCAACCTTGGGAACGGCAGGCGAGAATGATACCGCTGAACCACGCAGCCAGTCTAAAATAAGTTAAATGTTGGCCAAAGCACTTGTATGTCGATTTGATAAGCAGTTGAATGTTTCCTGCAATATACTGTGTATCATTTCTTAGGTATGCCCTGAAGAAACACGGCAAGATCATGTAAGAAATGAGGATGTCAGATCATATTTAAGAGTCTGCATGATTGAAATGGTTTAGGCCTGTAAAGAGAATGTCACTTGAACCCCACATGTATACATGGAACAGACAATCAGTAGGAGACCTATTGGACGACCAAGGAAACGATGGCAGAGCCAACCGAAGATAGACATAGGGAGTACAGAAGGGGACTGGAGAGTTATCATGGAGAGAGAGACATACATGGATAGACAACGCTGATGAGAGTTCGTTCAACACCAACCTACCTGGCACGCTGGAAGGGTTACATGATGATGATGATACTGTGTATCACAAAAAGTTCTTATTTTATATGAAACACATTATAGCCATGAAAAATACATCTAGGCTTGCTCAGTTTTCTACGGCTTGTGTGTCCTCAGCCAATTGATGGCTGGAACTTGGTGAATCACTGCACCGAGCTTGGATTTAAGTTTGAGCCAAGAATTAGGCTCGATCTCTTACCATGGGTCTCATAGTCACAGGGCAGACAAACAGTACAGAACACACATTTTTATGGGGTATAAATCATACTCCTGCAGACTAAATTCCTTTTACTTTTTCTTCTTCTCCTTTGAAGAAAGTATTGCTGTAAGAGAGGAAAACTCAAACAACTAATTTGGGTTTCAAAACTTATGTCAAGTTGAAGCAATTAATGGTGTGATCCTATGGCTGTAGCAGCAAAGCCTAGTTTTGATGGTGAATAATTTATAAAATAATATCTTAAATACTTTCATCGCATTACAGTTCATGAACACAAATACTTTCATTACACCACATCATAAGTTTCACTTACTGAAGTTTCCACTACTAGTTCCGCTACCACGTGGCAGCTTCTTCAGGCAGACGGCAACAGCTGAACTCCGCAGTAGACCTGTTTGCATTCGATGCATGGAACACTGCACACTCCAGGTTGCTCGATAACTGGGACCTGATATTTCATACTGTGCACCCATCAACTGTCCCATTTTCTTTGGCAGTCAGAACCAGGAGTGTACAGTGTTCCGTAAATCGAATGTGATCAGGACTACATGGATAGACTGTAAGGATGGTAAAACAAAGGCTGAGAGAGCATGTTGGGTGTAAAACCATGTCAGGATTAGCAGAGCATACCACCCTGCCGAAAAAAATCAACATGTAGGTGAGGATTTTGTATCATTTAAAAGCAAGCGGCATTCTCTGTTATGAGTGCTATGCACATGCATCCAGTAAGGTGCATACCTTGTCTCGAAGCTGTATTTATTTATTGAACTAGTAGGTAATTCTGCAATCGTAGTGCAGAGCTTCAACTAGCTGCTAGTCACATAGTAAATGATAATAATAACATAACTGGTTTTGTTCGATTTAGCCGGCCCCGTGGTATTAGAGTAGCACAGCTGCCTCTCACCCAGGTTCGATTCCCGACTCCGTCAGGGATTTTAGAGTCTGACATGAGAGCTGGAATGGGGTGCACTCAGCCTCGTGAGGACGATTGAGTAGCTGTCTGACAGTGAGACTGCACCCCGGTCACAAAACCCAAGATTAACGGCTGAGGGAACCCGATGTGCAGACCACGCATCACCCCACAATCTGCAGGCCAAATAGCTGGGTAGGCCTAAGCCATTTATGGACTGTGGTGCTACTGGTTTTCTTTTACATTCCTTTTAACTACTGTGGCTTTTAGACATGCCAAGGTGCTGGAATTTTGCACCAAAGGGAATCTTTAACATGTCAGTAAATCTAATGGCATGGTCCCCTTGCCAACTGCCTGTGCCAGGATTTTATCCTGCCATCTTGGAAACAGCAGGCAAGAATGTTACCACTGTGCCACACAGCCAACCACATATGTTAGAAAAGTAAGGAAAATTACATTGCAGTATATACTTAGTAATCATCAAATGGCTGCATTTAACCTGGAGCGATTTCAAACATGACTATATACCAATTAACAATAATTAATCATACCTTATCAAGTTTGACCCTATCACCAATTGTAGGAGCCCAATAGCCTTCCAACACAATGAGGTCTTCATTTGTGATCTTGAACTGTTTTCCACATGCATGAACAACAGCAAATAATCGACCATGTTGTTTCTGCTCAATTTGTAGATTAACTTTAGATATTACATCTGGAAAGAAATTTACACAGTTTTTCATATCAAAAGCTAACAAAGTTAATAGTTAAAATCATCATAATATAAATGAGAATGTTCGTTAATAAGAACAATGGCATTACAGAATGAGCAAACAATATTAAAGATACGGTATGCAATTAAAAAGTAGGCTACTGGGAACATCTGCAATATAAAGGAGACTTAACTGGCTTGAAGAAGGTGGAAATGCAGATTGGGACAGAACTGACTAATCTTGTTAACACAGTCAAAATAATGACTAATGTTAAGCTTAACCAGTGCATATTTCATGGTAATAATTATATTATACACAAAATACTGCAAGATAGGTACACAAAACACCACTGGGCAGTGAATAATATATACACTGACCGGCACGAAAAACGCAACACCCAATAAATGATGTGAAATTATTGTGTAATTTATCTATTTAATCAAAGTGAAGCACTTTAACCTGTTTTTTTGGCCGGGGTATGTTATTGGTGTTGCTTTGCAAGCAAACAATGAAGTGTTGATTGTTGATTGCACTAGCCTCAATTGATTTTTCCTGCGCGACCTGGAAAATACATCACTGGGTGTAACCCAATAATGTGTTCCCGCTCTTATAGCGCTTAGTGTTGTACTTTCAATTATTCCCTTTTCAATCACATGTGTTTGTGGGACCTTTCTGTGATTGTCGTAATTAGCTTTCTGGAGCAAACATGCCCTTAAGCCCTGAACAAGCTGCAAAAGTTGTTGCTTTGGTGGAAGGTGGTCGCAGCATGCATTACATTGCAGAAGTGTTGAGGATTACAGATTCCACGATTTCCAGAACTGTACGAAGGTACAGGGAAACTGGAGGCTTTGCAAGGAGACCAGGATCAGGCCCGAGAAGAACAAAATCGAAGAGAGATGTCCGCTTCTTACAACTTCAAGTTCTTCACGACCGTCACTCCACTGCCATTGAAGCACGAAATCGACTCCACCAAGTTCGAGGGGTCGATGCTAGTGAGAGAACCGTCCGAAGAAGATTGGAAGAAGCCAATCTTTAATCCAGAAGACCAGTTACAGATCCAGAACCTACCAGAGAACATCGCACAGCTCGACTACGTTTTGCAAGGGAACATCATGGCTGGACAGTACAACAATGGGAACAAGTGTTGTTCGCCGATGAGTCGCGGTTTGGCCTCCGATCACCTGACGGAAGAGAGAGGGTCTGTAGAAGGCCAGAGGAAAGGTATTCCCCTTGCACATTCTCATCCAGGACGCCATTTCAGGGTGGTTGTGTGATGGTGTGAGCAGGAATCAGTATGGCTGCAAGGACGGATTTGGTCTTCGTGGAGAATGGGAGCCTCACTGCACATCGGTATGTGGAGGAAATCCTTCTGGAGTATGTTGTGCCTTTTGATCCATTTATTGGTGATGATTTCACACTAATGCAAGACAATGCATGTCCACATGTTAAGAAAGTTCTTGGGTGAAGCAGGGATTCATGCTATGGCTTGGTCTGCTCGAAGCCCTGATTTTAATCCTCTTGAGCACGTTTGGAACCGGCTGGGGAGAAGAGCCCGTCAGTGCTATCCAGAGACCCTACAGGACCTACGGAATGTCCTCCTGGAAGAATGGGAGATGATTCCTCAACAGGACATTACAGCATTAATCAGGAGCATCCCTGAAAGGTTGAATGCCGTCATTGGTACAAGAGGTGGCAAAACTCGCTTTTAAAGATGCGAACAGAGGTCTCCGAGATCATCTCCGAGGTCTGTGAAGTAATGTGTGAAGTGTATAAAATCAAAACAGAAGTGAGGACCTTTAGGACCTTACTCAAAATGTCCCGCTCTTTTAGCGCTCTATCCTTGAAGTGTGCATCACTGGCTTAATTTTTAAATTTGTGTATAATCATCTTTTATTTTCCATTGTTAGACACCTACATGGGACTGTACTACAATATTTCATCATCATATAGTAGATTAGTGTTATAAAAGTGTCATAAATTTGAAATAAATTTCAGTTTTTGTAAGAAATTGAAGTGTTGCGTTTTTCGTGCCGGTCAGTGTATTAATACATGTAATTTTTTTCAGGTATAGTGTATTATATATATATATATATATAATTACCCCCCTCCAAATATAATTGGGCAAAAAGCATATTGATCGACTGAAAAGTATAAATTGATGAGGGAAAAAAAACGGCTAGAAACACAGCAAGGGTTATTCAACATTCAGATAGGGGCAGAAGAAGGAGAAACAAGCAGACAAAAACAACACACAAGAAGGTCACGGCAAATCTCCACATTCAAACCAACTTCAAAGGTGGGTATTCATGCCATCATACTATCACTCCTGAAGTCCAGGTTTGATTCCCAGCTTTGCTAAGAAATGTGATTCTGGTCTGAGGGCTGGAACAGGGTACACTCCACCTCGTGAGGAAAAAGTGAGAAGAGGTGGGTTCGATTCCCACCTCAGTCATCCTAGAAGTTGCTTTCGATGGTTTCCTATTTCTACTCCCGGCAAATGCCAGGATAGTGCCTACCTTAAGGCCATGGCCACCTCATTCCCTGATACTCGTCTCAATTATACTGTAGATACAAAATCTAATACAGTCATTATAACAACAAAGGTAATCAGATGATTTGAGGCAGATAATTGAAAATTTTCATATATAAATCTACCAAGATTTTAAACAAAATATTGCACTCAATTGCCTAATTTCGGTCTTACTTGAACCAGTGATTGATGGAAAAAGTCAAGAATTAACTTTTTCACTGTCATTGTATAGCACAAATTCATTATTACATAGAAGGTAACACTGAACAAGACATCCCTTGTAGGATAACATTTTCTTAAGTACTGAAATTAGCCAAACTACCTTTTCTAATGATGAAAAATAAATCAGGAAATGATGTAGACTCCGCTGTCTATAACCCACCTACCATCCCTTATTTAGATCACGACTTATATAGTAAAATTCCAGCTGTGCCCGCCATTATGCACGTGAATTATCGTCAAATACAGGATTGCCAACACCTTGCATATGGTACTACTATATAATGCTGAATCCAGACCAATGGCTTTTGTCTAGACCAATAATTGTTAGGTAGCGCAGCCCAGCCATATATGCGCCCCTGATTTTTGTCACGCACCAATAATCTTTAATTAGTGTGGTGTGTTTTGTAACCCACATGTTGGCGACGATGTGTGCACCACGGTGTGTGCGCTTTGGTGACTGTTGAGAATACCTCATACACTGTCGAACAAGATGAAACGAGGGAGTTGATCAACACACTAGAAGAGAGGAAAACAAAATTCCTTGGCAACACACTATTCCATAATAATTTTCTAATGATCGTGTTGGAAGGAAAGGTTTTGGAGTAGAATGAAAGAGGAAGGCCAAGGAAGAAGTATCTGGATTCTGTAATGAACAGACTAAATTTCCAGAAATATGCTGATTTGAAACGTTCAGCAGAGGAAAAACAAATGTGGTTGCAGCAACAAGGCCTTGCCTTTAGGATATGAAGATGATGCTGTCGAACATGGCTGCCGTTGTTAAATGAGCAACAAATAAAAACACATATTTATGTAATTTAGCACATACTGTATATCCGGTGCAGTGGTGACCAGGGTTAGTAATTTCAATTGTTAATGTGCCCTAAAGATGAAAATCACATATTATCAAAATGAAAGTGAAAAGGAAATGAGTGATGTTTCATTCAGAATTAATAAAAATATTCCATACTGACTTACAATATATTATAAAACGATTAATATAATATAAAGAGGAATACAGGAATGCTCAATTCTCTGGCTGCAAAGCAAGATTTTTTTTGTCTGCACGTACAGGCTATACATACTGTGTGTAACTGAAAAGTGATCCTACCAACTCTATAGTCATATTAACATTAGGGTACTGAATTTACTGTAATACATTTCTTTTTCTATAAAACGTCAAAGCCACGCTAAGTTCTTGGAATGAAATTACAATGTGCAACATTCGAAAGTATAATTGCTCACAATGTGTAAAGAGTAGTTACATTCAAGCTTATACCACTAATTTTTGAAATGAATCCATCATAATGATAAATTTTGTTCTGGCATGAACTCATAGAAATGCAAAGCAAGGAGCTTGTAAAAAAACAATCTTTATATGTGAGGGCTTTCAACATGAAATCCAAACCACTGCGTGTGACTTTTCAGTTAGAAAATATCACGTACATTAACCAGTATATTTCATAAAAGGGAACATACCTGAAGAGATATGTTTATCGTTCTCTCCATCTTCCTTCACAACTTCTTGGCCTTCAAAATTTTGCTCTTCTACATGTTTAAGAGGAGTGTGCAGAAATTCAGCTCGAAGATGAGATGAACTAGATAGACTTTGCACTGAAATCAGGTTTCTTCCTAGAGAAATATACAAATAGCTGATACAGTATAATTAACACTGCAAACATATCCTCATCAATTTCACTCAGTAGGCTACTCTGTCTATGCAGGCAAGATACCTCACCGGGGACAACTTCATTAAATTCCAGTTCTAAAGCTGAACATCAGTATGTGAATCAATGGTCTAAAAATAAATAGAATTTAAAATAATTTGGGGAAAGAATCACAACATTTAAAAGAGTTCACACAAAGTTTTCTAGACAATTTTCTGGACAGCAAGGTATCATATAGGCCTACACTGTTGGTCTCCAAATTGCTATTGAAAGCACTGACCCTTACACCGCCAAAATCCAATAGATCGGACGTGCGGAGTTCAGAAGAAAAACGCCAACGCCCGATTGCTCGGATGTGCCGAAAATACAGATATTCCTGGTTATTTAATTGTATTTTAGCTCATAAAACATGTTTTGGCCTTGCTTTGGATTAAATAAGACTATATACAACAAGGTTTAAAGTTGGTGCAACTGATGACATTGTAGCAGCTGATTTAATTGTAGTAGTTGGCAGGATATATTGCCAGATGCCAGCTGATGACATAATGTAATAGACTAAATAAATTATTGTAACTCTAATTTTTTGTATGTGGTGTTAGAAACAATGCTTCTATAAAATAATGCAGTTTCGGACTTAAAAAATATTCTTCCTTAATGAATTTGTTTTTCAAAGTAAATACTGGTACTTATTTAAAACTCCATTAAAATACAATTTTTAAATAAAGCTACATTAACTTATATTAATACAATGCCTCAAACAATACCTTCAAAACAAAAAAGCCCTCTAATTAACATAAATAATATGGAATTTATTGTGCGTGTTTTCCGCAAGGAAAAAAGTAGATTACACCTTGGTGGTATAGGTCATGTCAGCAGCAAATTACGTTGGCGTTAAGGATTAAGCAGAATGCACCAGAAGTTGTTGGTGAACAGGAAAGGTTTAACTCTCTCTAAGCCAAGAATGCTACAACAGAAACGATTTGAAGTATTCATTGCAGCCAATGGCCATAGCATAAAACAAGATAGCCTACATAACAGAAATGAAAAAAATTGCATAATCGCTCGGTGTCATTGTGTTTATAAAATATTAGTCACTGCAGAGCTGCGTCAAGGACCTTGGTCTTCGCTCGCACCGAAGGTCGTGATATTCGTTGCACATTTTGTCACACATGATACACTTGCACTGATCTCCAGGCTGATGGTAATTTTTATTCTTACTTATTTTATGGTGGAAACCATGTATTGACAGCCTCGTCACCTGGTGTCGAAGCTCATAGGATCCTTGCAACCAGTCCTGTGAGGTCATAGCATCCATCGTGTAAAACTTACCCCAAATGTTGTTTTTCTTTGCAGTCATGATACGTAAGAATTACCCATATCGCAGTGTGTTGGGCAGGAGCATCTGCAAACTGAGCTCTTCCATAAACGGTAGTTGTCCGATCATAACATACACAAGTTGCAATTGCATAAACTTTGATAGACATAAGGCTCTTTTTAAATACTTTCCAGGCCATACAATGCTACTGGTGCTCGGTAGACGCGTGGGTTCGAGCCCCACCGTCGGCCGTCCTTGAAATGGTTTTCCGTGGTTTCCCATTTTCAACACCAGACAAATGTTGGGACGGTACCTTCTGATAGGCCACGGCCGCTTCTTTCCACATCGTTGCCCAGTTTCATTCATCTTCATCCATTCCATCTCTCAAACCGACGCGCAGGTCGCCCACGGGCGTCGATTAGAAAGACCTGCACTCGGCCTATCAGAAGGCCACACGAAAAAAAAAAAGAACAGGTTTTGAAAGGGTGGATCTGCCACACAAACCATCCAGTGTTTACAGTTATTGATATCCCGCCAGGAGATGGCAGTTCAACACGCTGCAACGGGGAGCGGGGGGGGTCTTGCAGTACGCACGCGCGGCCCACTTATTCCAAACCTAAATATATCGGCTTCCCGCAGACGACACGCAGCCAGTGAAAGAAGGATTGTGCTGAGTGAGTGAAGCAGGTAGTAACCAACTTAATGTTTTTGGAATGCACGATACGCAGTGAGCGGGAAGACCTCTGCAGTTCAAACCCAACTGCCATCTCCTGGCGGGATATCAATAGATATTGAGGTAGCTTTAACAACAGAAACTATGTAAAGTGAGGTACGAACTTCAACCAGATTCACTATACTCTCTGGGTAGTAGTATAGATAGCAATGCATTACACTACAAAATTTCCCTAGACACACAATGGTGGCATCCAACATTCATCAACTACACTAAAACTTTTCCCTAGACATGTACCGGTACTTATCGTGCTATATACCTGAGCCACTCTCTTAACTTCCCCCTACTAATGATCACCTTATCCGAGGATCTGCCAGAAGAATACGTACATTAAAAAAAGATTGATCTGACACTTAATTCTGAGAATTCTTTACTTCCAGGGTGCCAGGATTCTTCCGGAGTGGCATGGAATTACTTGTCAATTGTTAGCACAGGTGTGCAACTGATATTTGAGGCTAATCTTAATTCAACAAAGTTAGGAAAAGGAAGGAAGGAAGATTTTAGTTTTACGTGACCGTGAATCTTGTGATTATGAGCCACGGGACCTCCTTTTTTATGTGGAATCCGAACCACAGGACATGGCATTTCACTTCGAAAATCTCACATGCATTGACCGGGAATCGAACCCTGGCCGCCTTGGTGAGAGGCATACAGCTAGACCGCTGAGCCACCATGCCCCTAACAAAGTTAGGTGCTGAGCATTATTGTAGTCTATTTCGTGTTTACCCAACAGATCAGGCATTTTCCAAATGAACTGGGAATAATTTCTAATTTGGTCTGGACACTGTAGCCTACTATTAGCTCAAAATCTAACTAGGCCTAATAAATTTATTGTTGCCTAAGGCCATTATAATGAAAATACATTATCAGGTAATATAAATAAAGTGAGGCCCTTTCCTACAAAACGGAGGTTTGCTTGCCCGCAGGGCGGGCGGAGAGTGATTAGTTACTGCCACTTGACTAGCATTTAGCGATAACACAAGAGCTCGATGGGAAGTCCCCAATGCTGGCATTGCATTTATTAGATACGGAGCTGGCAAGTTACCTTAGTTGAGATAATTAAGACTTGTGGTGAAGTACAATAGGCTGTCTCGTATCCCGTGATATTTAATATGTTAAATATGTTAAAAAGTGTAAATGTGTAAAACTAGTTGGGCACTACGCTGCTGCTAGCGCCAGTGCCTTGCTCGATACGCGGCCAACGCGACTCTCCGTTCGATAGGGAAGAGTCTCACAGTGTTTCATGTTACAATCATTATTATATACAGTGAGGGCCTTCTCTATAGAACTGAACCTCACAGGGGCCATGTAAATGGCGGACAGCTATGAGTCAGCGCCAGACGACTGCATTTCACAAGAGTGGGTCGGGAAGCACCGGATGCTGTCTTGTCATTTATAGTAACAGTTGAGGAGACAAGAACATATGGAAAAATTACTTAACTACTGATATTGGCCAAAAATACCTTGTGTTATGATTCAAAAATACATGTGGAAAGGATCTAGTTCACTCCTCCACTGTCTATAACCCACCTGCCTTCCCAAATTACATCACGACTTATATAGTAAAATTCCAGCTGTCTCAGCCATTATGCGGCCATTATCTGCGTGAATTATGCACAAGCACTGTATTGCCAACCCCAAGCAAACCCCACCAAATCCCTTGACTAGGCAGTTTTGTAAAACAAAGGAACGCCAATTTCAATTCCTAGTGCGCCACATCATGTTAAAAGTAACATTTGACTAAACCTATAATGTGACAATGGTTACAACCTAATGTGTCGTCAAAAGTGCCCCGCTGGCTTCCTGCCACCAAGGCCGCATTTTAACCTGACCATTCTAACCAATGGGTTTTGACAATGGTTTTAGACTGGCTGCAGGTCGCGTTAGCCAAGTGTGGTGTATTTTATATCTTACATATTGGCAACCGTACAGTGACGTGAATGTGTCATGTCTCCGCCCATCTAACAGTTGACGAAAGCTCAGCGCTTGAGGAACATATCTGACGTCATTTAATGAGCATAAGTTTATTTATGGAATTTAGGACATATTTCCAGCATACTAGTGATAATAAACGGCAATTTCAATTAGTATTGTCCCCTAGAAAGGTATGAAAATCATGTATTATCCGTATTAACGTAGTTGTGAGTGTCAAAGGCATGTTCTCATCTTCTCAACTAGTAATTGAATCGGTCGGAGCTGAAAAGCATTAAGTCAAAAATTGTCATTTTTTAAAGAATTAGTATTCTGAAGTGTTGACACACGGGCCTTGGAATGGCATAGAAAAGAATTAAGTCAGCCTTCTGTTTAAGGTACACACAAAACATTTTCATCAGGAAAAAAAGCACAGAAGTTCACTGGCCGGGCAAAATCCATCACAAGCAATTTGTTTTGTGGGTTTAAGCCAAAAACCACTGTCACATGTAGTGCAATCAGAGGAGAAAAGCATTAAGACAACTACTTGCTGCCTTTCAGCGCTGTATTCCATACTTAATGTTGGACGCACTGCATGATTCCCGTGTGTTACAGTGCTATCTATATATTTAAAACAGTAAGGTGATTTTTGTTACCACGAGATAGAGAGAACGACAGAACCAATTTACTTCGTAGAGCACTCTAACGAAAGCTCTTGGCCTGTAGATTTGCAGAGTGTCTCTAAAATAAACAAATATATTACGGTATATTTTTAAATAAATATAGAAAATAGCAGAATTCAGCCCCTCGCGCATGCGCACAATCCGCCTGGGCTCATGACAAAATGGCGGTGAGAAGTCCATTAAAATGTAAGTTATTTAATAAGCTTCCATGTAATTGAAAACATACATTAACCAAGTTCTGACAATACAATATAATAACAGTATGAACATATACGAATGTATATTGATTTTATTGATAATGAATTGGATTATTTTCTTCAGATAGCGGCTTTTGAAGATAGTGAATGGTTGCGTCTGCATCTAAGTCTGAGTGCGCGAGTAGCTATTTGGTTAAGGCGATTGACTGTGGATCCAAGGATCGCAGGTTCGATCCCAACTCTCGCCAGTATTTTTTATTTTTTTGCCACTGAAATATTGTTTTATCAAGGAGTATTAGTAAGGTTTTATGTCGGTTAAAGATACATATTTCTACACATTTTCTCAACACGTTTTATTTCCGTTTTACCATTGCATTACAGCATGTCCTCAATACGTCGTTTGAATATCTGCAATCAGTTCCAGTAACTGACAACAGATGGCAGTACCTCGCCAATATAGTTCCAGTAACTGAGAGCAGATTGCGTCGATATATTTAAAACACAAGGCATGGCCTTGATGGCGAGTCTTCGCGTGATAGTTAAATATTGTTTTATCAAGGATTATTAGTAACGTTTTATGTCAGTTAAAGATTCCTACATTCCCTCTCAATAAGTTTTATTTCCGTTTTACCATTGCATTACAGCATGTGGTCAAAAGAGCTAATATCTGCCATCAATTGCAGTAACTGACAACAGATGGCAGTACCTCGCCCATATAGTTTCAGTAACTAACAACAGATGGCAGCACCATTGCATCGATATATTTAAAACACAAAACATGGCGCGTTTTCAAGTGATGGAGAGTTATAGGCTAGAGGGGAATTTTTAAGAAGGGAAACGTTGAAGAACATTAACTGACAGTTGAGTGTGTAGGCTATGTTGTTTATGTACTTTAATATTGCAATTTCTTCCCAATGCTTCGGTGGTCAAGTTGGTAGCATCCTAGACTAAAAGTTATAAATTATGCATCGTCGATATACTCTTAAATTATTAGTGAAAAGGTAGTTTTCCAGGCCCTGGCGCGTGTCCACAATTGCTTTCGCCATGAGAGACACTTGGCAAACATAATTCGTTTGAAGGGCTCCGACATCGTTGTCACTCAGCCCCATGTACTTTGGTGTGTAAGTGTAAAATTTTCTCTGATAACCCGTATTATTGTGATAGCTGCATTACTTTGTGTATTTGTAATTAAGGTGGGAAATGGCAAGGTGACGGCCGAGGCCTTAAGTTAGGAACCATCCCGGTATTTGCCTTGAGTGGAAGTGGGAAACCACGGAAAACCACATCTAAGATTGTCGAGGTGGGAATCAAATCTTCCTCTTCTTAAATTTCTTGGCAGAGCAGGAAATGTAACCCGGGTCTCCGAGGCGATAGCCAAGAATGGGTGGGCTTCCATGTGTTAATACGATTTTTGACATGCACGGGACATAGAATTCTAAAACAGCCTCCATTAGGGTGACTGCCGAAGTGAGTATTGAGTATATGCCTAAGCTCATTCCAGTAGTTGGCGAAGTTATTCTATGTTCCCCTGCAAAATGTACTGCCATAAACTATAACAGGTGATGGAAATAGCTTATTTAGAGCAGTTTTGTACTGTTTATATCAAAATGAAGAACGTCATTCTGCGCTGCGTTTTCAAGCTATTGCCAAACATTTCGCTGGCAGGAACAATTATAAGGAATTTATTGTAAGCGATCAGTCTCATCGCATTCTCCTCACCAACCAACTTGAGTATGAGAGTCTCTGGACGGTCATGTTGAACTTCATTGTATAAGACAGTTGTTTAATGATTATTTGTTTAGAGTACTGAATCTAACTACGCAGTTGATTTCGGCAATGGAAGTATTTTTTGCCATTTAATATTTAGCGGCTCCGATATTGCAGGTCACTATAGTGTTATCGAATAATACGAAGCCACATTTAAATTCCAATATAAATAGGCCATTTCAGAAACAATTCCAGATGTTATGCAGTACAGTGAAAGGTCTTTGACGATCAAATGTAAACATTGTTCTACATTGTATTCCTCTTGCGTAAAATCTACGCGCGGTTACTTTGGCCTTTACTGTTGTGATGGTAAAATTGATCTGCTGAAATATAAAATATTTGCCAAGCTGCAACAATGCAATGATATTAATTTTAAAGTCATTGAACTTATATCCAGTAGTTCAAACACATACATCAGCGTTAACATATTGGCGAACATAATTCATTTGATGGACTCAGACATCGTCGTCACTCAGCCCCGTCTATTTTGGTGTGCGAGTGTAAACTTTTCTCTGATAACCTGTGTTAATGTGATGGCTGTGTTGATGTGTGCATTTGTAATTAATGCGGGGAATGGGGAGTTAACGACCGAGGCTTTAAGTTAGGAACTATCCCGGTATTTGCCTGGAGTGGAAGTGGGAAACCACGGAAAACCAAATCCAAGATTGTTGAGATGGGAATCAAACTTTGCTCTTCTTAGTTTTGCCTCACGAGTGCGGCCCGTTCCAGTCCTCAGACCAGAATTAAATTTCTTGGCAGAGCGGGGATCGAACCTGGAATCCGGGGCAATAGCTCAGAATGTAGCCTTAAGAATGGGCTTACCTGTGTTAATACGATCTTTGACAAGCACTGAACATATAATTCTAAAACTCCCTCCATTACTGTGGCTGGCGAAGTGAGTCTATGCTCATTCCAGTAGTGGCGAAGTGATTCTATGCTCCCTTGCATAATTTACTGTCATGGAAATACAAAGTATTGTACCTTGAACAGGTGATGGAAATTCATTATTTACAGCAATTTCATTCTGTTTATTTCAAAATGAAAATCGTCATCCTGAGTTGCGTTTGCAAGCAAATTGCAAAAATTGCAAGGATTTTATTATTGGCGATCAATCTCATCGCATTCTCATCAGCAACCAACTTGAGAATGGAAGTATTCATTGTATATGTGAATATTATTGTTTATTGATTATTTGTTTAGAGTGCATAACAATGGGTCTAACCACGCAGTTGATTTTGGCAATGGAAGTAAGTTATTATTTGCCATTTAATATTTGGCGGCTACGTTGATGCAGGCCACTATAGTGTTATATAAAATGACGTTAATTTGGGCAGAAATGCTGCTATAAATAAACCCATTTGACGAAATAGAACATTAGCCGCAAAAAAGTGGGAAATCGGAGAAAAATACGAAGCCACTTTTAAAATCCAATATAAATATGGCATTTCAGAAACAATTCCAGATACTATGCCGTTACAGTTTAGGGTCCTTGACGAACAAATGTAAACATTGTTCTGCACTGTATTTCTCTTGCGAGAAATCTACACTTGGTTACTTTGACCTTTGCTGTTGTAATGGTAAAATTAATCTGAATAAATATAAAATATTTGACAGGCTTTAACAATTATTTTTCACTGGAGATGATATCTCAAGGAATTCCAGAGGGACTAATCGGCAGTACAATGCTATGTCCTTCGTTTCATGGCGCAGCGGTCAAGCTGTATGCCTCTCACCAAGGCGGATCGGGTTCGATTCCCGGTCAATGCATGTGAGATTTTTGATGTGAAATGCCATGTCCTGTGGTTCGGATTCCACGTTAAACGGAGGTCCCGTGGCTTATGATCGCGAGATTAACGGTCACGTTAAACTGCAAGCTTCCTTCCTTCGTTTCATTTGGTGCCAATGTTACTGTGCCACACGCACACGGTCCACATTGTTTTAAAATGTATGGAATTGCACATCATCGCATTTCTTCGTTATATTCCAAAAATATAAGCGATGGTTTGCGGCCAGTTGTATTAGACTCATCAGAGTTCTTGAATTCCTTGGAACTAAACGACTGGCCGCCACATACTCCAAACGCTTGGCCCGTTATGCTGCTTAGAAATCTGAACGGTTCCCAAGGACTCCTAAATGCAACCATATTGCTTGGATTTGGAAATAATAGGTGCAGTTAAAATTAGGCAGAGATGTCTAATCCTTCGACTTGATTTAACACCATCCGATAAAAAGCTATCATTTTCTTTTAAGAGGCAATATTTTCCAATTCATTTGGCATACTTTATCACAATCAATAAAGCTCAAGGGGAAACTCTGGAACGTATAGGCCTCAATTTGCCCCAACAATTTTTCAGTCATGGCCAGCAGTATTTTGCAATGTTGAGAGTGCAATCTTTTGACGCCCTCATAGTTTCAATAGAGTCAAAAAATAATCGTACAAAGAATGTACAGTAGGCGTATATAAGAAAATTCTTCAGTAAATATTTTTCTATTGACCGTCATGTTTTGACGGGTTTCAACTAGTTGTAAATTAAATTTGTACAGGATTTAGGTGGTTTTTGTGTTACAAATCTATTTCAAGATAAAATTTCATGTGAAATATACATTCTGGATGGCTTTATGCCGCACTAAACTGACCACGGAGCTGAAAAGCATTAACTCAAGTCTCGTTTGCAAAATTGATTAGGAAAATATGTTTATTAAATTAAAATTGATATTCCACTAGTACTAGTCCACTAGTCTCAAGTACTTGGGAAGTCTAGTGGAGGAAAATGGGAGAAATGACAAAGAGATTACGGAACGTGGCAGACAGGCAGAAGCATTTCTGAGAAGCATTAGGAGCTTAGTGTGGAATAAAGATGTCCCACAAAAAAGCAAGGAAGTGTTATACAGAAGCTACTATATCCCGATACTGACCTATGCTTCAGAAACGTGGACAATGAAGAAAAGAGACATAAGCAGAATACAGGCAGGTGAAATGAAGTTCCTGCGAAGTAGGATCGGAGTAACAAGAAGAGACAGAGTGAGGAATGAAAAGGTCAGGGAAATGGTGAAAGAGGAGCCTTTGCAAGGTAGGATTGAGACGTCAAGACTGAGGTGGTATGGACACTTGAAGAGAATGGATGAGAAGAGGATTCCCAAGAGGATACATGAGATGCAGATGTAGAAGAAACGACCAAGGGGAAGACCAAGAGATAGATGGCTGAAAGGAGTGGAGGAATGTGTCAAGAAGAGAGGCGAGGACTGGACCAGAGTGACAGCGGAGAGGTGGTGGGAAGAAAGGACTAAGTGGCGAGGCTTATGTTCCACACAGACCCAGCCTGGGGCTGGAAACTGTACAAGATGATGATGATGATTCCACTAACACAAATATAATCTGAATAGCTGCTTCACAACATAGATGACTAGCCTATATAGTGTGTTCATTAAGTTCTGTCCTATTAATGAAGTTTTATCCGTCTCCTGAAAAGTAGTGAAAACTAAGTTAATGCTTTTCAGCTCCGACCAATTCAATTCATTATTACATACAGAGCTGGCAAGATACCTTAGTTGGGATAATTAAGACTTGTGGTGAAGTACTGTAGCCTATCTCATATCCTGTGAACATGGTTAGGTATAGAACATCATCATCATCTTGCACAGTTTCCAGCCACTGGCCGGGTCTGTTTGGAACACAAGCCTCTCCAACGTCTTCCGTCTTCCCACCATCTCTCAGCCACCACCTTTGTCCAGTCTTCTCCTCTCTTCTTCACGCTTTCTTCCATCCCCTTCAGTCACCTGTCTCTTGGTCTCCCTCTCGGTCTCTTTCCTTCCCACTTCGTCTCGTGAATCTCGTGTAACCAAATGCTTTCAAGAATGGTTAGGTATAGAACAAAACATCGAATTTTCCTAGTGGAAACTTATTTTCTCAAGAAGAAGTTTTCCATTAAATGAATTTGTACGTTTCAGCGCCGTACGACTTTTACTTGAGAAACCTAAACACAAGGTATACTGTACAGAAAAAATCTGCGTGCTCTGGAGGCTCTCGAGAACGAAATAGCCTAACTGTACAGATATGAAATATACGTGAGGATGATTTACATCGAGTGTACCTTGTACCTACGTTGGTGCAATATGTGTTTAGAAAATAAAGGATCGCATTTTCAGCAACTACTCTGAATATCATGTAAGTAACTTAATGATGATTATTAAATATGTTAAAAAGTGTAAATACGTTGAACTATATAAATAATTCATGTTGTATGGGCTAATGCCGTGTGAAATTATGAATTATTTATATAGTAATCCGGGCCGTGAAAGCCTTGTTGAACTAGTTAGGCGCTATACTGCTGCTAGCACCAGTGCCTTGCTCAACAGGTGGGTAGCCACAGTGGACCAGACATTACACGGCGCCTGCGAGGTTCCATTCTATAGAGAAGACCCTCACAGTATAATTGGTATTATTCACTGCAATGTTGCATTATCAAGATAGTTTTCTTTGCACACGCTGACACATGTTTACCGTACCTGCACCATTCACATTATTTTGCAATCTGAGGTCAGTTTGTGAAATTTCTTGCTTGTGAATACTTTATAATAAAAGCCATGTACAGTAGCCTATTGCAAAATGTTACCGTAATTGTGTGTCCATTTAACAGACTAGTGGTCACTTGAGGAGCTTATTATGGAAAACACCAGGGAGCAAGAAAGTCATTACAGGTAGTTGAGCAGAGCACCTGCACTTGTGATAACGGGCTAGTTTAGCTAGAATGAAGAAGGTTCACATTGGAAGTGTGAACCCAAGATTAGAATTATATATAAAAGTGTGTTAACCTTTATGGCACATTTACCACTTGGAAATCCAAGTGTTAAGGCGTTGGGTGCATGATATAGCCTACGGTACTGTATCAGTAGATCTCCTGCACCAGAACATAAAGACACCGCTAAGGTAACTTAAAGTAAGCCTACTGTTTATAAATATACCCAGTCTAGCCATAAATACTGTTACAAACTTTTGACACTAACTGTACAACCGGTTTGGCAGGTAAAGAACTACCAATGTGTACACGTTAACCTTGAACCATTGTTAACTTGTCTGTAAAAGAAGAAGCATCTAGCTCCAGGTTTCAACATGGAATG
The DNA here is from genome assembly GCA_946902985.2 of Meconema thalassinum. Lineage (NCBI taxonomy): Eukaryota > Metazoa > Arthropoda > Insecta > Orthoptera > Tettigoniidae > Meconema > Meconema thalassinum. The sequence goes on along the minus strand of OX336388.2, from coordinate 1,714,308,638 downwards.
GGGTGATTATGAAAATCGTGTTGCAGTGATAGCATTACATAAAGTTGAAAAATCTCCAAGTGACATTTTCAAGACCCTGCAAAAGCTGAAAATCAGTCGTATGTTTGTGTACCGGACCATTGAGCGATTCACTGCAACCGGGACTGTGGATCGTCTGAGGGAGGGTCGCCCATGCAGTGTCAGGACTCTAGCAGCAAAAATAGACAGTGGCGGCTCGTATTCGGAGAAATGCGGTGCGGAAGCAGGTTATCATGGCCCGTGAAATTAACATTTCAAAAAGGTCATTATCAAGACTTCTGTCAGAGTGTGGTGTTTGTACACCACACCCAAAACAATTGAACTAAGAGTACTATATTGATGTGCAATTGCAATGATAGTGCATGTATATATTTATTGTGTTTAAGGGTAATATAAAATCATATGTTCATTCTCATCCATTCTTGTAATTAGACGTCGACCCGAGATTTCAAACCGTAAATTTACAACCCCTTCCCCAATAAATATATTTCTTGAGCTCACTTGCGGAACTAACAACTGACAATAGATACTGCCCGAACCGTCATAAACCACTTATGAAGAGGCAGGAAGAGTGGAAAGGGAGTCCCAACCAAGACCCTCGGTAGCCAGCAGGCTAATTCTAAAAGATGTCAGAACAATGTACCCTACAGCTTTTTAGAATAAATTGTTTTACAACGAGAAAACTGCAGCCTTGTGATTTTTAAGGAAGATACCGCTACATGACACCAATATAGAAGTGTGTGGGGGAGAGACCTTCATCCCAATATAGCCACTTGGTGCGTGATAAAGAACTTACTTCAACCAATAAGGAAGGAGCGTCACTTTCTGTAGACAATACTTTGATATTGCAATTGGCAGATCCCCTACTGCTGGTGGGAGATATAATTGCCATATATAAGCCGGGACAGTGCTGTATGGAGAGGAAGAATATTATTATGTTTTCAATTGAAAGCACTTCAAATTCTAAACTTGGACCTCGTTTGTTGAGATTCAACTACTAAATTTCATAAAGTTCAACTAGTAAACTCAGTGGAGATCTAGCTAGGATATTTCCAGCATTGCGCTGAATATCAAAGACGAGTGAAACTATTCCATTCACTCAGCTAGGCGACAGCATCTGTGCAATTAGTGAGCAGATAGCTTTATCAGGGAGGATTGGTACTTCGAACCATGGAAGACCACGCGAGATGTCTACTTCAGGAACGAGATACCTCCGCCAACATCGCCCATGAAGATCTACAACCCGGTGAGCTCATACATATTTGTCAATTGCAAGTCGGACGTAAATACTATTAACTTCAATAATTTAAAGAAATAACTTCCCCTTTTTATTTTATCTGTTTGGAAGGTCGCAAGACGTCATTCATCTCATCCTGTTTTGTTAATAAATTATTTTTTCAATCTATGACTTTCTGTCAAGATTTACCCCATGCTAGACTTCCCAGTGGTCAAGATAATAGAATAAGGTGTTTTTCAGCTAGCCTCTGTTGCCCCTCCCCCGAAAGTAAAGAATCTCAATTTAATAAATATAAATTTATCTCACAACTGTCTGTTGGAGATTGGCGCCCTATTAACCGAGCTATTTACTGCACTCATTTTCTATCACGAGCTATGAAACGTTACAACATGTCACCCAAGCATGGGGCAAGCTGTGCACTAGCTACGAAACGTTACAAGAGGACCTTGGACTACGGGCTTATCGCCGACGAACAGGACATTACCTTGACGCGCGTCTAAAGAAGCTGAGAGTGCTTAAATGTCGAAGTCTCCTGCATCGTTACGCGCAAAATGGTCATCGACACATTTTCTTCACCGATGAAAAGGTATTCACTATTGAAGAATCTCTCAATGTACAAAACGACAGGGTTTATGCATCATCATCTCGGGAAGCCAGTAAAAAGGTTCCAAATGTTCAGAGGGCCCATCATCCCTCCTCTGTGATGGTATGGTGGGGGGTGAGTTATTCTGGCACCACCCAGCTGCATTTCTGTGAAAAGGGTGTTAAAACCAGTGCCAGAGTATACGAAAGCATAGTTTTGGAGCCTATTGTGAAGAACTTAAGTGGCACATTGTTTCAAAACCAACCCTGGACTTTCCAGCAGGATTCTGCTCCAGCCCACAAGACTAGGTCAATTCAAGGGTGGCTTTAGCATCATGTCCCTGACTTTATTTCAACTGAAGATTGGCCCAGTAGCATTCCGGACCTGAACCCTTTGGACTACCGACAGTGGCCAGTGCTTGAGGGCATTGTCTGCAAGAAGAGACACCCCACCATTGGAAGTTTAAAGCGTTCCTTATTGTCAGCAGTGGCGGATTTCCCCCTGGATGTCCTCCGTTCCGCCATAGACGAGTGGCAACAAAGACTCAGAGCCTGTATCAGTGCCAAAAGTGACCATTTCGAAAAGTGATTGGTGATTTGTGTAAAGAATGCCTGTAAGAACAACATACTAACAGCAAATTAAAATGCTTCTCATAATATTTGCGTTTTTCACTTTTTAAGTTGTAACAGTATTTATGGCTAGACTTGGTAATTATCCAATGCTTATGTCTTGCTGACTTATAGTTGGAACAAGCCCACAACTTAAGAATTTTCATTGAATCATACTGCAAAGACCAGCTCAATATCAGTATAGCAGTATCAATACATAACCTCAAAATATAAACAGTCGTTAGCCACAGCTTTCTATAAAATTAACTTAAATAACTTAACGCACCTAACAATGTTGATGTTCGACATTTTATGTGACTGAAACAATGATGACACACAGAAGCTGTTGAGACTTGAAACACTTTTCTGAACACCAAGGAGAGCGCCATATTTTCCAGAATATAAAAAGCTCGCTCGACTGTTTTTTTTGTTTGTTTTATATCACCAACCCTCACTGTATGATGATCTATAATTCCTTAAATTCGTCACTGAAAAATGCGACTACTTTGCAATAGATATAATATAAGGCTGTTCTATAGGAGAAAAGATTCGCATCAAACTTTTTATACAATATTATTATTAATAATCCAGCATCTCTCAATTATTGTGCAAAAATCGGACAGTATATTAGTGGTCTCACAATATTTGTCAAGTTGGTGACTCTTTAACAGATTGCGTTTAGGAAATTTTACCAAAACATACACACTACTATCTGTATTTTGATTACAACAGATGTAGTATAATTCTGAAATAGAATGACTCTTAGTGAACAATAAGTGATATACTGTAATTTTACTATTAAAAAATGTCGGGAGACGAAGTTGAAAAGTTCGAAATAACAGATTACGATCTTGATAATGAATTCAATATCAACAGGCCTGGTCGACGTATATCAAAGAATCAGCAGATATATGGTTTGTGTTGCAATAAATAATATATCCTTATTATATCTTTCTCACATTTAAGTAAATACGGTTAGAAAATTACGGAATTTTCTTTGTTTAGATTATCGATCAGTAAAACGGTATAAGATCTCATAACCTAAAAAGACGTGAGTTTGCGCCTAGTTTATTAAGCCTAATTACATTTTTAATATGGCATCTTCCATGTTGAGAACAGAACATATTAATAATTCAATGGATGTTGACCGCGTGTGAGTGAACATTGCTGCACTCGGGCGGCAAGCCGCTCAAATATTCTGTAGGACTAGTGTGTGAGTGGAGCAACCTGATTAGATCATGTTGCGGAAAGATTTCAAGTTCAAGATGGTAAAATTTCGGTTCATTTCTACAGAGAGTAGAGCAAACCGTTCTGTTGTTGAATGTAACTATACATACAGAAATATCCACCTGGAACGTAATTCTTCGTATTCAGAAACAAAAAACAGTACATTCGTAGAATGGTATTTGTGGTCAGCATTTTTTATAAATAGAACACCGACAAGAGGTCCTGACACACCCAGGCACTGCCTTATATGAAGTCAAAACTAATCAGATCATCGTGAATGAGAGTAGGGTAGCAGATTAACTGTGGGAAGAGAGGTTGAAATGAAAGATAACAGAGAGTAGCCCAACACAAGTGGAAGTAATGCCATGCTCAGCTGGAGTCTCGTGGTCACCAACCCACGTCCTACTATTTGTGAGCCGCTGGGAAAGATTCACTGTTTCGTGAAAATGAGGGATGTGAAGGAAGTGTGTTTAAATATAGATTATTATGTAACGCGAGTATATCGACAGATATCATCATCATCTTGCACAGTTTCCAGCCACTGACCGGGTCTGTTTGGAACACAAGCCTCCAACGTCTTCTGTCTTCCCACCATCTCTCAGCCTCCACCCTTGTCCAGTCTTCTCCTCTCTTCTTCACGCTTTCTTCCACCCCGTTCAGCCACCTGTCTCTCGGTCTCCTTCCTTCCCACTTCGTCTCGGGTATCCTCTTCTCCATTCGTTTTACATGTCCATACCATCTAAGTCTAGATTTCTCTATACCTGTAATGGTTCCTCCTTTATTATTTCTCTGGTTCTCTCATTTCTTATTCTGTCCATCTTTGTAGCTCAAATACTGCTTCTCAAGAACCTCATCTCACTGGCCTGTATTTTGCTCTTCTCCCTTCCTTTCATAACTCAGGTCTCCGAGGCATACGTCAGGATAGGGACATAGTACGTCCGATATATGATCTTTTTGCTGTTCTGAGGGACATCTTTGCTCCATAACATGCTTCTACCTGTCTCCCCCGCTCATTTATTTCTCTATCGTTTCTTCCATTATCTTGTATCAGGCTTCCCAGATACTTGAAACTCTCCACTTTCTTCAGCTGTTCCCCACCAATTGTTATTCCCGTTGTGGTTCTTTCCTTCTTCCTTGTTGTGATCACCATCTCACTCTTATTTAAATGCTAAATTTCATCCCATATCCTTGTGTTATTCCTTCCTAAACATCCAACTGTTCCTGTACCTCCTCCTCCTTGTTTCCCCAAATCATCTGCAAACACCATTGCTTTCATCTTTCCTTCCCCAATTACTTGTGCCACTCGGGTCATTATGTCATCCATCACCACAATGAAAAGTAACGGTGACAGTGCACTTCCTTGTTTCAGGCCGTTTCTCTGTTCCAACCAGTCCGATCTCTCTCCTCCCACTTTCACACAGCTCACGCTTCCCTTGTACATCTTCTTTATCCTCCTTATAGTCCATTTTTCTACTCCTCTATCCTCCAGGGACTTCCATACTTTGTTTCTGCATTCACCGTCATATGCTTTCTCAATGTCCAAGAAGGCCATCAGTAGATCTGTTCCATACTCATAGTGCTTTTCTTGTAACTGCCTTACAGCAAAAATCAAATCCACTGTGGACCTTCCTGCTCTGAAGCCATGTTGTTCTTCCCTCATCCCTCCTTCTATCCTTGTCCTAATTCTCCTTTCCAAAACTTTCTCAAACATCTTTGCACAATGACTCATCAGTGTTATTCCCCGATAGTTTCTGCATTCTGGTTTATACTACCTTTCTTGAATATCGGGACAATTATTCCCTTTTTCCAGTCCTCTGGGGTCTTCCTTTCCTTTCATGCTGCCTTCATCACTCGGTACAACCATTGTATCCCCACCTCTCCTGTTGCTCTCACCATCTCCACACTCAACTCCTCCACACCCGGTGGCTTCCCTCCTTTCATCTTCCTCACTGCATCTTCCACTTCTTTCCATGTTAAGTCCTTTTCTGTTTGCAGTCCATCTTGCTCTTCCCCGATTTCTTCCTCCTCGCCGTGATTTCCATTTGGGTTCAGAAGTTCTTCAAAATATTATTTCCACATTTTCTTCAGCTCTTCCCTATTTTCTATCTCTTGTCCCCTTTTGTTCACCATTCTAACATAATCCATAGGATCCTTCCACCTCTTATTTTTTACCATCCCATACAGGATCTTTTTCGTACCTTCATTATCCTCCTTCATCATCTTTGTCCACTCTTCCATCCACTTTCTTCTCTCCTCAGCCACTACTCTCTTTGCCTCCTTCTGTCTTTCCTGGTACTCTTCCCTTGTCTCTACCGACCTATTTTTGATACCACCTCCTAAAGGCTCTATTCTTTTCCCTTACTATATCTTTTGTCTTCTCATTCCACTATGGTGATTCCTTCCACCTCTTCTTACTACTTGTCCTCCCACATACTGCTTCTGCTGCACCTACTAGTGTCTTCTTAAATCTAGCCCATTCCTCTTCCACCCCTCTATCTTCATCTGTTGGAATTCCTTTTCCATTTTGAGGTATTCGACCCTTCTATCTCCTTTCAGTTTCAATATCCTTATACGTCTTTTCTGGTTCTCAGTTCCTCTCAGGTTCATTACCAGCAATCGATGGTCGCTATCCAAGTTCTCCGATGGTATAACCTTGATGTCCGTGATGTTCTTATGTAATTCTCTCTCATACAGTATATAGTCGACCACCAACTTCCTGGTCAAGTCATCACTGTACCATGTGACTGTGTGGCTCTCTCTTTTCTTGAACCAGGAGTTCCCAGCTAGCAGGCTGTTCCTTTGACAGAAGTCCAACAGCCTCTTTCCTTCCTCATTCCTTCTGCCCCAACCCTCTGGTCCAAGCACACTCTCATACCCTTGTCTTTCTCTTCCTACATGGACATTCAGATCCCCCATACCTGTAACACATACTCTTGCACTATTTGTATGGTCTCTCCCCTCAGTGCTACTTTCACTTTCATCATCCTATCACTTATTCTCTTCACTTCTTCTTTTAAACCTTCTCGTACTACTACTTCTACTCCATTCCTCTTTCCCTCTTCATTCCCAGTCCAGTACAGTCTATAGCCTTTTCTCAGTTCTCTCCTTCCTTCCCCTTTCCACTTTGTTTCTGCCAATCCCAATAAATACAACTTCCTTCTTTCCATCATATCCACTATCTCCTCCACCTTCCCCGTCAGTGTTCTTATGTTTAAAGTTCCAAATCTTAGTCCATGAACACAGCTATTGTATCCGTCCTGTCCGAGTCCTGTTCCCTTCTTGAAAGCAGAAGTTTTATCCACTACTGGCTTGCTGGGCCTATCGTAGCTTCACCAGAGCCCCGTTAGCCGTCACTTTTCAGGGTTCCTGTAGGACCTTCACAGCTACCGTAACAGTCCCGGGGCACACAAAAGTCCCCACTGTACTTTGCCCCTACAGGCAATCCCCTACTTTGGCTATCCCCTACAGATATCATGACCATAAATAGTGATAACTGATAAGACGAATAAGGGCACCCAATCTCCATAAGAGTGAGACAGTCCTGACCTATAGCAATATTCTGTCTGGGTTGCAGTAGCATCAAGGTTGTTCTTTTAGAAATCCAGCTCCTCTACGCAGTATTCGTGCAGTAAACAACTCCTGAAGTGCCCTGCTTATTATTTGTGTCCATTTACTTGCGTGTGAGTAGAAATTGTTTAAAAGCCTATGTTGGAAACATCCTGGCATTTTTCTGAGGAAACGAAGAAAAACAACTTGTCTTATAGGATACCTGAGGTGGGAATTGAACCATCCTCCTCTCAGCTTTATTTTTTTTATTGCAATCAAACTGCCATACATGTGGCTTCACAAGTCTGAGTGTACCGTGTTCTAATCCTCAGACCCTCTCGTTTAAAAATTTCCACGGAAACGTTCTTAGGTTTTTCCCATTGTTGTAGGAAGGAAGACTTCAAATAATCTCTCTCGTTATGTGTTTAAAACATTTTGAAATCTACAAAGGATTAAATTTTGAAAGTCATGGTTTACATCCACTCTCAGGGAATTGAGATTTCTTATTGCAATTAATCTGTTAACTTAAATAAATATTTCAAAAAATGGGAAAGCGAAAAGTAAAGTTGTATATTGATAATACTATTCTAAATTAATGTATATATGATTCACAGTGCAAAACATAAGGCACTGCAACTCAAATTTAACAGCATGAGATGGTTGGTTAATGCTAGTTTTTCGCAAACATAAACTGTATAATTATGTCTTCTCCCAACTTTTATTTAACAATGAGCTTTTCGCCTTTCTTAAACTGAGAGGCTGTGAAATACGACGTATCGCTCCGAATATTCCCTAAACCCTGATAAATTTCCTTGGATGCTGACATTTCACCATTACAGTAAATAACTTATTTTACTGTCCTACTCAGTTCTCCGGCACTAGCTATCATACACACTACTCCTATGGACTCAGTGAGCGAGTTGCCGCTAGGGGTGCCAGCAGCTAAAATATCACCATTCGCATGAGGTTTATTGTATAATGTCATTCTAACATCATCTACGCCAATACTGCCAAAGAATATGAATAACTTCCTCCTCCTATGGCGCAACGACCCGTTTTCGGGTCATGGCCTCCCCAGTTGCCCTCCTCCAAACTTGTCGATCTCGCGCTGCAACTCTCCAATTCCGGATCTTGAGGATATGTGTTGAGTCCTGATGTACATCATCTTCCCATCTGTTACGCGGCCTTCCCACTGGCCTTCCTCCTCCAAAGTCTCCTAGGAATACCTTCTTTGGGATTCGATGTTCTTCCATCCTAATTAGATGACCTGCCCATTTAAGTCTCGTAATTCGAATAGCATGCAACAGTGGTGCCTCCCCATACAGGGAATATAGTTATGAATAACTTACTGCCCACAAATGCCGTATCGGCCTCGAGGCTATGGTGAGTGTATGTTAAAGATAGTAGGGTTCTAACAATGGAAGCGATTTGTGAGAAGGCGCCAGTGTCGCTAAACAGTCAATTTATTCCCCTATCAGGAATTCTACATCACAGATTCAATGAGCAGCAGAGTGTAGAATAAAATCAGTTACGAATTAAGACATATCATGATGCGCTTGACAGTCCATGGTTTTCACCACCGGATTTGCATGAGTGGTGCAGTTAAGGTCGATCCACAATGCACAGCAAGTAATTGGTAGTTTGGGTAGTCCACAGTTTGTAGTCTAGTGCCAGTAGTTGACATTGAGTTACATACAATGTGCAGTCACTTATCTAAAATCATTGATCATACCCACTCAGTATTGCAGTGTGAGGTTTTAAACAAATCCTATGGAATGTTGTTATTGCTGTTGTTTTCTAAGTACTTGTGTCTTGTTGATCAGAAATAATGGAGGATTTGAATCCTAACAGTTTCATCCTATAACTTAGTTGATGTGTCTCATGGTGTATTGGTGATATTAATACGACCCAGAATTCGTTGCAGAAAAGAGGGAGTAACTTAAGCTAATAGTATCCATATCTGTTACTAGCAGTAGTGCCTGGCTTCGCCCGAGGGGTTTGTTTGTTTTATGGATGATAATGAATACTACTACAGAACTGGCACATAACCTAATACCAATACTGCCAAAGAAAATGAATAATAATATTTTAAAAATATAACTTTTTGTGGTGGTGGTGGGGGTGATAAGTAGTACAGTATAATGGACGTAACATTCAGGTCATTTTCCCGTAATGATAATGACAATAATGAATAGGGAAACGGCTATTTATTAACTATAGTACTGACACATGTAATTTACAAACAAATTGAAAAATATTATTAGAAAGAGGAGTATGTGAAATAAAAGACACTGCCTATGGCCTATATCTCATTGGCTGTTAGAAAAGTAGAGATCAATAGTGTCATCTTTTCTCACATAGTGCCCAAGGAAAATAATCAGAGCACTTTGGAAAACTTCGGCTGTCCGGAGCTCCTGAAGTAGCAATAGTGTTATTTATCGCCACAGAGTGCTCAATGATAAGGATCTGAATAAATGAAAGTAAATTTGAAAGCACCAACGCTTATTGCAGCTGATTACCTCTATGTACTGCACCAGCACCATCGCACTTATACAAAGGCATAATATTTTCATGATAATTGTTTTAAGGGGCCTAAGAAATCTTGCAATAATTACTCCCAGTGACTCCAATTTATAAGCAGCGCAAGTTGTAACTATTTTCGATATTCTGGTAGGGGTGACGTGATGCAGCTCGCATTGCCAGCCAACAATAGACTTATTAAAATATTGTTACATTTGCACTATACGGACATGAATGATTCTAGGACCTTAAAACATAGTTTTCAAGTTCATTTTGTCTGTTGTTCTAAATGTAGGGAATAGAGAGAGTTGTCCAAAATATCAAGTGGACAGTGTTACCTGCAGGGTTCCAAAGGGTAAGTACATTAAGTTTGGTTAAGATCGGTGAAATGTTGTAGACTTGTGCCAAAGGGCCTAAATGCAGGGAATGGAGTGGTCTGTCCAAAATTTCATGTAGACAGTGTTACTCGTCGGGTTCCAAAGGGTATGTAAAATTTGGTTCAGATCGGTGAAACGGTGTAGATTTGTGCCAAAGGGCCTAAATGTAGGGAATGGAGTGGTCGGTCCAAAATGTCATGTAGACAGTGTTACTCGCAGGTTTCCAAAGGGTAAGAATACACATTTTGGTTCAGATCGGTGAAACGGTGTGGATTTGTGCCAAAGGGCCTAAATACAGGGAATGGAGTGGTCTGTCCGAAATTTCATGTAGTGTTACTTGCAGGGTTCCAAAGGGTAAGTATACAAATTTTGGTTCAGATCGGTGAAACGGTGTAGATTTGTATAAATAACAGACAGACAAACCAACATTGAGCTTTATACCATATTTACACATGCTAGTGCAACAATCACAATAATGCAGGTTATCACACAAATTCTACACACACACCCATGTACACGAGGCAACATGACCACGATGTCTAAGCCCCGCAAATTAAATATTAACTGTGGATACGATAGCATAAAGAATACTACAGTCCAATAAATCCTTGAGCAACACTGAAATATGGCTTCAAATACCATATCCTATCTCCAATTTACACATGCTAGTGCAACAATCACAATAACGCAGGTTATCACAAACATTCTACACACACCCCCATGTACACGGGACAACATGACCACGATGTCTAAGCCCCGCAAATGAAATAACAACTGTCTACACATGAAAACTGCAAAATGGTGATATGAGAATGTAGGAATGTTTGCCACTTTGTTTTTCTGACAGGATAGCATTACATTACATTTTGCTAATATGCTGATTAACTGTGCATACGATAGCATAGAGAATACTACAGTCCAATACAATCCTTGATTGTCAATCGGTCTTCTTTGATCTTGATGTTTCTTATAAACCTACAAAAGTGTTTGGTTAATGCTGATATTTTTTTTTTTTTCTTGTAGGTATCTGGGCTGATGACAGTGGTGATGAAGGTGATGCAGGAGGAAAGGCACGGCCCACTTTTAAAGGGACTGCTGGCAGTGGGAAACACAACTACTCTGCTCCAGTTAGTTTCGTTTCTGGAGGAGTGCATCAAGCAGGCAAGAAAAAGAAACATGAGAAAAAGAAGGAAGGAGAAAAGGAGGAAGAGCAGGAAGGCAATGAACCTCAATATGCTGGATTTGGGAGTCGAAGAGGAAAAGTTGATGCTGATATAGCCCACACATCCAGGTAGGCTTGTAGATATAGTACATCCGTTTCATGTGTCTTGTGTTGATATTGGATTGTTTGCAGTAGGATTTCAGGTTTTTATTAAATACGGTATACTTCTTGCACAGAAACAGTGTTACAATGGAAATTCTAATACTAAGCTAAGAATCAAATTTTCCACGGCATTTCTGTAGCCTGTGTGTACTAATATACTACATTCATAATGTTTCATAAATACATTTTTGTGTATACTGTGGGATACTTTAGTTAGTTATTGAGGTTTTAAGGGGCAGAACTACGAGGTCATCTGCCCCTGTGGGCTACTTTACCAAGTGAGTACCAGTAGTTGAAAAACTGGTGATTGTTTGGAATGGACGTGTTACTCCACTTCACCTCATCTATACTACTCAGATTTGCCAATGTGTTGCTGGCAATGACAGTGTCCACATCTTGTACTGTTTCATTCGCTTAGGTTGTTTCATACAGTAGCCTGGTGATCCAAACCCTGCAAATCTAAAATTTTGGACAATCCAAAACAGAATCCCATGATAGAAGAAATAATGAAAATCTCACTTGCAATGTTATGTTATGATTTGATCATAGAACTAAACTTAAAACTTAAAAATTATTATTTAAGCTAACATTTAACAGAATGTAACATTCAAAATTGTTAATTAAATTGTAGTTACTAAGAGAAAAGCTATAAAATAGAAATGTATTGTATTTTGTATGTTACACTTACACTTGTTCCCTAAACATGCCATTGCTACTTTTGTTTTGCACTGTGTTACAATATTTTTCTCTTAATTTAGTATGTTTACACAATTGTATGTAAACACAATAACTTTCACTTAACTACAAATATCTGTGTTTTGTTTTTGTTTTTTTACACCAGGAAGCAAACGTGCTTATAATGCTGTATTGGTGTGTTGCCTTGTGGGTGTGAATACTGTAACTGTGTACAGTACAGCATGATATTTAGAATAATCTGAAATTTTCGTATCCTGAAAACCCTCGTCTCCAATTGGTTCAAATTCATAAATTTCTGTAGTTGTTATTACTGTCTTTGTTGTCTTGTCGAGTACCTGCAGGAAGAGCTTGCCGAAACTCAACAATGTGCAGAGGCCAATATCAATCGGCGTAGTTTAATGCTCCTTGCGGGGCTCCTGTGTGTCCCCCGAATGCTCACTGCATTCTTCAACCCTGCGGGCTCGCTGCGAGACAGCTGTAATTCAAGCGTAGAGTGCAAGGAAGCAGCAAACAATATAGACTAATTAGGGAATAGGTTACTGTGTCCTGGCTTGGGTAATAACTACTGTGTAAGGCATTACGTACACGTGCTGAAACACAGTTTAGCATGCCAAGCCTCCGGCTGGGTAGACGGTCCGTTCAGAACTGCTGCCAGCGAGCTACTGAAGCAAAGTGGGAGGGGCGTGCTCTGCCACTACCGAGCCCACCCGATCATTGCCGAAGATCTGCTCAGGATTCTTTGGCAAGTTCTCCTTGCACGTATTCTATCTGCAATTTGGTTCCTCATATTTTAATAGAATGAGAATGAGAAGACCTTGGAGGCTGGATTTAGACAGCTCCTTAACCCGGTCCATGAGGCAATTATAATTGGCTACATGGATAATTCTTGCCAGGCGCATCCACGTCGCGGGGGTGGGCAACGGTACTGTAATATACCATGGAACTACAGTACCAGCTAAGTTCTGGTGAGGACCCAGTCCTATGGGGTATAACATAGACCCCGTGCACAGGGTTACGTGTGAAGACCTCAACGGAATCTGCAGCGGAGAAGATGGACTTCGGAACGGTGGAGATTGCGGAAGAGGCAACCCAGTACTCAGGGAATAGTATGAGTACAGCATCAATCGGCAGCGTCTGTTTCCCAGGTTAGGGGCGGCTGCAAGGGCGTCTGTTTCCCATGTTAGGGGCGGCCGTATAATAGCTGGCAGTAGCTTCATAAAATGCCTTTGGGAGTGGCGACCCCATCGTAATAATAGCCTAAAATGGAAATGGCACTTCAAATGATTCGGAGAAGGTTAGGGCGTACTCTGCAGACGACGCGCAGTTCTTTTGGTACTGGGGGAACTGTGAGAAATGGGCGACCAGTAACCGAAATGAAAGTGGGAATCATGAATGTCATAACCCTGACAGGCAAGGTGGAGGAGGTGGTAGACTTCATGGAGAGGGAGAATGTTGGATTGATGGGGCTGAGTGAAGTGAAATGGAAAGGTAAAGGAAGGAAGAAATTGAGGAAAGGATTTACATTATACTGGAGTGGTGGCCAAGAGGCAAAAAATGGCATGGGACTGATAACCTCGAAACAACTGGAGGAGTATGTTGAAGTGGTCGAGTGTGTGAGTGACAGAATAATGAAAATTAGAATGAAGATGAAAAATGACGTGATGGACTTCATACAAGTGTATGCACCACAGACTGGAAACAGAGAAGAAGATATTGAAGTATTCCTGGAGGATGTAGAAAGAGTAATTTCAGATGTAGAAGTGGTGATCATGGGAGATATGAATGCACAAGTCGGAAACGAGAGACAAGGAAAGGAAGAAGTCATTGGACCATATGGATATGGGAAAAAGAACCGGGAAGGAGAGGAACTTGTAAACTTTTGTGAAAGGAATGGGCTGATAGTGGGTAATTCATGGTTTCGGAAGAAAAACAGCAGGAAAATTACGAGATATGGTTGGGGCGATAGAAGAACAAAATCAGTAATTGACTACTTTCTGGTGGAAAGGACTAATCGCGGAAAGCTGATAGATGTGACAGCTTTACCAGGAGAAGCATTTGATGGGGACCATAGAGCTGTGGTGGCAAAATTTAGATGGGAAAAATTGGAAAACCTAAAGGAGATCAGAGAAAGTAAAATAAAAGTATGGAAATTGAAAGACAAAACTGTACAGGAAGATTTTCAGGAGAGATTGAAGCAACAAATCCCAGTTACTGAAGTGGAAAACATAGAAGAGGAATGGTCCCACTTTAAAAAGGCATTTGTTGGTGCAGCAGAGAGTGCTTGTGGTAGGTCGTCAATTAGAGTGAAAGAGAAGGAGACACCGTGGTGGAATGAGGAAGTGAGGAAAGCAGTGAAAGAAAAGAAGTCTGCATGGAAAGAATGGAACCGAGATCAAACAGAAGAAAGCAAAAGGAAGTATCACGACAGCAAACGGAGGTGTAAGAAAGTGGTAGGAGAAGAAAAGAAGAAAAGTTGGGAAGAATTTACACGAAGAATGGAAACAGATGTAAGTGGCAGTAAAAGGATGCTGTATGGGCTTCTAAGAAGTAAGAAGAAAGAAAAAGTTACTACAAAGCTAGTGAAAAAGGAAGATGGAGAGTTGTTAACACACCCAGAAGAGATAAAGGGACGATGGAAGGAGTATTTCGATAAGCTATTGAATGTGAGCAATTGTACTGGTGAGATGGAAGTGACACAACCTGACGACTCTATAACAGAAGTTGATATAACAATGCTGGAGGTGGAATTAGCAGTACAGAAAATGAAGATGGGAAAAGCAACAGGGGTGGATGAAATCAGTGTAGAAATGATAAAGGCTGCTGGACCTGTTGGTGTGCAATGGTTGTATCGACTGCTAAAGTGTGTGTGGAAACGGAAATGTGTACCAGAAGACTGGGAGAAAGGGCTAATAATACCAGTGTTTAAGAAGGGGGACAAGATGGTGTGTGATAACTATAGAGGGATCACCCTCATATCACAGATAGTAAAAATACTGGAAAGGATATTAGAAAGAAGAATGAGAAGAAAGGTGGAAGGAGTGTGGCGAGAGGAACAGTATGGCTTCAGGAGTGGAAGATCCACAGTGGACCCAATCTTTAGCTTGAGGCAGGTGATGGAAAAGAACTGGGAATATGGAGAGGATTTGATCATGACTTTCATAGATCTAGAAAAGGCATATGATAGTGTCCCCAGA
This sequence comes from Meconema thalassinum, assembly GCA_946902985.2. NCBI lineage: Eukaryota > Metazoa > Arthropoda > Insecta > Orthoptera > Tettigoniidae > Meconema > Meconema thalassinum. The sequence continues at coordinate 1,714,293,308 of OX336388.2, read as the reverse complement.
GAGAAGGTATGGGAAACCATGGTTAAGAAGAGACTGGGAAGAGAAATGTTGGAAATGATGCAAGCAATGTACAACAACTGTGTTAGCAGGGTACTGACCCCAGTTGGAAAGACAGATTGGTTTAGGAACAAGACTGGACTAAGACAGGGGAGTGTGCTGTCACCTCTCTTGTTCATAATGGTGATGGATGAAATTGTAAAGGAAACAAAGGAAGCATATGGACATAAAGAAATGAAGTTACTGTTATTTGCAGATGATATTGTGGTCTGGGGAAGGAACACCGAAGAAGTGCAAAAACAACTAGATGCACTGAACGAAAATATTCAGAAGTACGGCCTGAAAATCAGTATAGAGAAAAGCAAGACCTTGGTGATGACAAGAGGGGAAAGACAAGGAAAGGGCACTGTGAAAATTGGAAGTCAGAGTTTGGAAATTGTGGACACGTTCAAATACCTAGGAAGTGAATTGATGCAAACTGGTAGGTTGGACATGGAGATTGGCAGGAGGGTATAGCAGAGCAATGCATTCTATCAAAGTGTATGAAAACTTGTTTGGGATAAGGAAGTACCAAGGAAAAGCAAGGAGGTAATGTATAAAGTGTACTATGTTCCCATATTAACTTATGCAGCTGAGACTTGGACCCTGACAAGCAGGCAAGAGAGTTGAATCTAAGCCAGTGAAATGAAATTCCTAAGAAGTATGATAGGAAAGACAAGGAAAGACAGAGTGAGGAATGAAGATGTTAGGAAGGAAGTTGGGATGGAAAAACTAAATGAGAGAATTGAGAAGAATAAACTAAGGTGGTTTGGACATGTAAAGAGGATGGAGGAAAATAGAATACCAAGACAGATGCTGGAGGCGAAGTGCAAGGGTAAGAGAGCAAGAGGAAGACCTAGAACAAGGTGGATTGATTCAGCGTAAGAAAAAGAAATCTGGACTGGGACAAGATCGTGGAAGAAGAATGGTGGAAGGAAAGAGGAAAGTGGAGAAGTGCCATAAATACCCCGGCCCGGCAGGAGCTGGATAAGGGGAAATGATGATGATGATGATGATGATGATCATGATGATGATGATGATGAGAAGAAAGGGGAAACTATGTCATGTAGACCAATACTTAAAACATTTGTAGGTCTTCATAAATAATAATGCAATCAGTGTTTTTCCCTAGCACACATACGCAGGGCTTCCAACGACTCACTTTTCTCACTATTATTCACTATTTTCAAAGCAGCCTCACTTTTCTCACTATTTGATAAAATTACTCACTATTCTCACTTTTTTTTTTACAAAACTGGTCATATTCTGCGCTAAAAATGGTCTCTTGCACAATCAGATTGCTAGAAACGACCCAAAATATACCCATGAATGGGTAGTTAATTTTTCTTCCATCGGTACCTGAGCGCGCTCCTGGCAGTGAGCCAGGCGGCCAGAAAGCCTGAAAAGCTTCCATAGTGCAACACCACAGCCCAAGCCGTGCAGGGATCACCGAAAATTTTAACAAAGTGTTTTTCAACAAAAGTTCACATTTATATTTTAGTTTTACGATTTAAATTTCTTGAGTGTTGCAATGATTTTCCTATCCATTATTTCCGAGTGTCCTCTCTGACTAGGCCTACATGAAAAATCACAAACAGTAGACTACTCAGAGATATTAACATAGGCACAATTTGGTTGACATTTTGGGGGGGCTAATTTGTTTTTCAGATACACATTCTAAAAATGTTTGTCTATTTCAATACAGTTTTGTCACATTTCTGGGGGGCTAAGGTTGGTTTTGGGGAGCTTAGCCACCCAAGGGCCCCCCTCCCCCCTAATTGCGCCTACAGATATCAACAAAAGTTAAAAATATGAACCAGATATACGGCCATAAATGCGAATAATGCTATGAATTTACTCACTTTTTCATACAAAAACTCACTTTTTTTTTCACTTTTTTGAAGAAAAAACACTCACTATTTCACTATTTTTGGACGAGTTAGTGGATGGAAGCCCTGCACATACGAGTAAATCTTGGCTCATAATGCCTGTTTGGTGATCCATTTAGTCTAATTGATATTACAAGACTTAAGTTGGTCAAAACAATGTTATCCGAATTAGTAGGACTACACAAGAGGGAGAAAACATGCCATCCCTTAGTTTTCTTCTGTAGTCTAAAACAAATATAATTATATCTATATATATATTTTAATCACGAGTAATTTTTTTCAGAAAATTCTTCGCATGTCCTAGTAAAATTGGGAATACATTGTGTTGACCTACTGAAAAGTTGTAATATTAAATATCAGTAAGCCAACACTGAAAAATGGCTTCAAAGCTTTCTAATCAAGCTGTCAACGTCCCTTGTGGATCTTAACTTCGCTGCCTATAAAATATTGCTTGTCAACTACCGTATGCTTTAAAATTTATGCTGTTGTTCCTAACGCTTAACTTGGGTGTTCTCCCAGTTTCGTTTTAGCATCCCTGTAAACTTTAAGTAAAGCAATGGCAAATTGCATCCTGAAGAGTTGGATTCATGCTTTTTATTGGTGCTGTCTGCCATTGAATTACAACATTTTGAGAACCGGATTGATACTTTTTACTGTATTTAACAAAAGAAAAAAGGAAGCTTGTAGTTTAACGTGACCGTTAATCTCGCGATCATAAGCCACGGGACCTCCGTTTAACGTGGAATCCGAACCACAGGACATGGCATTTCACATCGAAAATCTCACATGCATTGACCGGGAATCGAACCCGATCCATTTAACAAAAGACTTTGGTTGGTTGGTTCCTTAGTTTAGGGGCTGCGACAACGCGGTCATGTAGCCCCGTGTACTTTGGGTGTGTGTAGAATCTGTCTGATAACCGGTGTTAATTGTGATGACTGTATTAGTGTGTGTATCTGTTTTTTAATTCAAGTAGGGACTGCAACTTTGAATTTTCAAATAGTTCCTACTTTTGCCGCCAAACGCCACCGTCAACGACTACTAGGCCTAGTTCAGAACTAGCTACTAGACGCCACCGCAGTCGGCTCTTGGCAACGAACGTAGCAACCTAAGAGCGTTGTTTACATTCTTAACCTATCCAATTTAGTTTCACACAGGTGTAATTAGTGGAAAGATCTTTAACATGCCATAAATCTATGACATGGGACCGCCGGCTTTACTTCCCCTCCGAAGGAAGGCATACTGAGGGATTTTTAACGCTCTTAAAAAATCCGACGGCTTCGGCCGGATTTGAACCCGCTATCTTGGGCATAGAAGCTCAGCATGCTACCAACTACGCCACCGAAGCCGCCACAAAAGACTTTCACAGCCTAGAATTGGGTTGGATTGAATTTTCTCTGTTTCCATGACCTTTCCCTCTCCCTCTTATTTACCCCAAACCTGTCACTCACATTCTTCAAGGGGTCTAATTCCTTCTCTAATTGATTATGGGGCTCATGACATTATAAAGTCACCAAACTACTTTTGTAGCGGTGTTATTATATTCCACTTGAAGATTATTGTGTTCAAACCACCTTCACAGCTCCCTTCTGCTTTGATTGCACGTTCTATGTAACCACTTGAGGTACTGTCAATGGCAGACTGATTTTTTTTTTTTTTTTTGTCGTGTGGCCTCCTGAGAGGCCGAGTGCAGGTCTTTCTATTCGACGCCCGTGGGCGACCTGCGCGTCGGGATGAGAGATGGAAGGGATGAAGATGAATGAAACTGGGCAAGGATGTGGAAGGAAGCGGCCGTGGCCTGGACAGACTGATGAGGGACAAGAACAAAATCCATAGTCAGATATATTTCTGTCTTCAAATATATCCAGTTGTGGAGATTGCATTACCCTTGTCCATTCTTTTTGTGTTCTTTCCTGTTTTTTCCTCTTTTATCTTCCTCCACCTGACATTGTGTTTGCCTTTTTTTTTTTTTCTGTCCATTCATTGTCTTCTCCTAATATATAAACTTTGATCAGTAGTGAGGAAGATGATGACGATGACGATGTGCAACCTCAGAGCTCCAAATTTCGGCAGCAGTTTGAAAGGAGTATGGAAATCGATGGTGATATAGCTGGTCTCCGGAAGAAGAAGATTCCTCTCAATCCTGCTCTCATACAGAAAGGTGTCGGAGAATGGGAAAGACATACTAAGGGCATCGGAGCAAAACTTCTGTTACAGGTGTGTATTTGCTTGACTTCTTTCGTCTAGAGGTGAGGTATGTATTGAGTATTGTTCCAAAGGTCCTGGGTCCCATTACCGACTCCACTAGAAATTTGATTGTGCCTGAGAAGAGGAGGGTTTGATTTTCACCTCAGCCATCATAGAATTGGTTTTCTGTGATTTCCCACTTTTACTCCAGGCAGATGCCCAATCCTTGCTCCAATATTAGTTCACACACTACTATAGGTGCCATAATAACACTGGTTTCTCACACACCCAAATATGCAGGGCTGTAACCACGATGCCCAAGTCACAAAATGACCTTTTGTCTCCTCCCAAGTTGAGATGATGAATCAAATAGTCTTATTTCCACTCACACTATGTACAGGTAAAAATGACTAACTTTATTCCTTAACTTCAAAATACGACTTGGAAGTCGAGGTATTACTATTCAATGTAACAGATTAGTTATACATAAAGATTCGAGAAAATAGCATTTTGTAGAATTTTGAATTTTAAAAATTTGTATTTTGTAGCATTTTAAAGTTAGTCTCCAGGTAAGATAAGAATTCAAAATTAATAAGCATGGAAACAAATTTAAACATGCGCAGGTTTGGATATATGGGTGTTTCTTATCAACGGCATTAGCATTTAAAATATTAATGTGAATTGTACATATACTTAGCTTCAGGTAAATACCCCCTCATTATTTTTGTTTTGATTGGGGCCAGGGATTTGAATTTCTATTTTCTGGGTGGTTTAATGGTCAAATGGTACTTCTTGATTCCAACCTCATAAGATGAGTTATAAAAAGAGTTAGAAGGAAGCAGAAGTGACCTTGGAAATGGGAAATCAGAATTAATGTTTGTAAATTAATATTGATGTTGGGATTTTTGTACTTCCAACACTCCCTTAGTAAAAGAAAAACAACAGGAGACTTAACACTGCTGCCAATGCAACTTTTATAAATGAGTGTTCATAATCCTCTGAATTTTGTTATAGGCTACATCTTTCATGTCTACTCCCAATATTTAAATGATCACATTTTATCAGTCTCAAAGGTTTTCTTTAGTTAAGTTAAACTGAATATTTTTACTAAACCTATAAGTTCTGCTTAAGAAAGGCATCCAGTATACCTTTTTCGGTATCCGAATTCAAGGAGAAATCCCTGGACGGCATGAAACATAACCTATTGACGTCAGAAAAGTTGGATGGCGCACCCACGCAGTAGAATGTTGAAGCTGTAACATTGTGACTGGTGAGGTTTATTTAGATGGTGAAGCATTGACGTCGTGATGGAAACAAAGAAATTTGTCAAATTCGAGGAGGTACTGCTCTGTATACGGTTGCAAATCGTATAAAACGGGTACGAAATATCTTCACTACTTTCCTGTACAGAAAGTTCAGAGAGAAAGATGGGCTTCGGTGCTGTCAATTGGAAAACATGTTACATGACAGTGTGCAGAGTGCATATTTGTGAAGACGACTTCTTTCCACCGGTACTGTTGATTATTGATAGTTATTGTCTCTAATTTGTATTCACATGGATTTAGCTACATCAAAAATACTGATAAACTTGTAGCCTATTACTTCTGTGCCATACATAGAATGTAATCCGCTCTTCGTAAACTTATTTTAGGGGTTCTTCCGATTGACAATAGCCGAATGGTTAGAAAACTTAAGAAAAATGCTGTTCCTAGCCTTAATTTGCCAGAGAATTTATATTCTTGCCTTTGAACAGCAAGTATGTAGGTCATTGAAGTATGATTTGGCTTAAATGTGTTTTTGGCTATGATCTCCCTACTGTTGAATTTAGTTAATTAAAATGTAAAATCTTAGTTTTAAGTACCGGTTTGGTGACCCATCATCCCAGGCAGGCCGGTAATACCTATACTACTCAGGCAGATAGGTCACTTAGCCGTAATTTTGAAGTTATAGTGATGTTAAGTATACATATGCGGGTAATGTAGCAGGAGACCGGATCGGCCTAGGCTATTCTAAGTTTAATTAGTTCCCATTTCAGGGTTTTTCCGTTTTGAGTGCGAATAGTTGGTTTGAAAGTTGTACAACAGTAAGGAGAATATGTTTTGTATAGGTTTTAATTGGTATTATGGTTTATGTCCAGCTGAGGAGTGAATTTGGTTTGGCTTAAAGTGTAGTTTTTGATCTGTTCCATTTGCTTATGAAAATGAAAATCCACAGCCTGCTTCCAGTCTCCAACCGGGTCAGGAATGGAATGAATGAAGCCCCCAACTAGCGGCGAGGATATGAACTGTGCCGGCTGCCGAGGCCTGACGCGCTCCTCTGGGGCAATGATTAAATGAATGACAGATGAAATGAAATGATAGTGGAGAGTGTTGCTGGAATGAAATTTTGACAGGGAAAACCGGAGTACCCGGAGAAAAACCTGTCTGCCTCCGTTTTGTCCAGCACAGATCTCACATGGAGTGACCGGGATTTGAACCACGGACCCAGCGGTGAGAGGCCGGCGTGCTGCCGCCTAAGCCACGGAGGCTTAGTCCATTTGCTTATGACAAGTTCAAATGGAGACTCCAGCTTTGTTAAATATCTGTATTTTAAACATTTAATTAAATATATTGATAAGGAGGATGCCTCCATTTTAACTTGCCTGTGGCAAGAGATTAATAAATTAATATTCTTGCCTTTGAACAGCAAGTATGTAGGTCAATATTTGCAATATTGAAGTATGATTTGAGCATCCCAAGTAACGCTTCTTTGAACCCAAAACATTCATGCAAATTCCGGGTTGCTTGATTCAATTTATTATCAGGGAGTCGTCCTTTGTGTTATGTGAGATATATATAATGTGAAATTAATAAAAACATAGATACCGCTAGGCTCCCAAGTACAGGCTTCATATAGGCCTATGTAACAGCAGACAGTAAATTAACTATCTACATGTGGGTTATATTTTTAACTGGTAGTAATTAGGCACTGCATTTAAATTGATTATAAAAATATTTATATCAATGAAAGAAAATATGTAGTATTTTGCCATCATAAATTAGAAGCCATAACAAACGCACACCCAATTACTTCACGTCACTATCTCGCCGCCATATTGCCAACAGCTGACCGTAAGCTCCTCCCCCGTTTCGGACGTCAATAACTCTCACATTGGAGAGAATACTTTTATCATATTAAACAACATTCCCAAAAACTAGGAGAATGCAAAATAAACATTGTCTATTGATATCACAAAACATATTTTTCAATTTTACTTATCATGCTCAAATAGGGTAGCCTATTAGAAATGAGTGGCCAACGCGATATAAACCAATATAAACAGAACCTTATTATTATAATTGTAAAAAAGAAATGATACAAACGACTAGAACATTCCTTTAATTAGCACAACCAAATGAAACTACAAAATAATTTCTCCAAAAGAACATCATTTTATCGGCTGAAAGCAGGAGATACCATGCGGCAAGAACAACAGCCAGTTTCAAATAGATTTCAACTACCGTAATCGATTGTTTTCCGACAATCGATCTTCGTAAATATCGATTAGTTCTCTATCGATTAAGTCGATTTTTCTTCGCTAGGAACTTGTAAATTGCAAAGTGTGTCGCGAAAATTTCGTAATAAGAGAACAAATTCAATATTTTTCGGTAAATTGGGCACTTTTCGCATTTATGGGGTAAATTTGCAATAATCTATAGTTATCGCACGTTGTCGAAAATTCTGGGTATACATAGTCATAATAGTTAACAAATACAGGGTGGCGCAGAGAAACGGGAAATTTTGAAATAATCATAATTAACCAATTAATTGAAAACAAAATTTTTTAATGCTGAAAATGTGTAAGGCAAGAGTGGAAATTACAATACTCGTTAAGTTAAAAATCACTTTTTAAAAATCACATCATTTAAGTGCTGTCCATTATTTCTAACACATTCATTCAATCGGTTTTGAAGACTTATCATTGTGCGACGCAATGTGTCCACTGGGATGTTGGCGACGTGTTCTTCAATCTGAGTCTTGAGTTCAATAAGATTTCTTGGCCTAGTCTGGTACACAACGCTCTTTAGATGTCCCCATAGAAAGAAGTCGCATACTGAAAGGTCTGGAGACCGTGGAGGCCAAGCGATGTTAGCGTTCCTTGCAATTATGCGCTCTCCAAACAAACGTCTCAATGCAACCATTGACAGCCTGGCAGTGTGTGGGGTGGCTCCATCTTGTTGAAACCAGGTTTGCTGAATGTCAATATCTGGAAAAGCATGAAGCCGTGGAGCAAAAAATGTCTCCAGCATTTGAATGTAACGTTGAGATGTGACAGTTACAGTGGAACCATTTTCATCTTCAAAAAAGTAAGGTCCAATCACCCCACGACAAGACACTGCACACCATACAGTAACTTTGGGGCTGTGTAACGGACGTTGATGAAGTTCAGCGGGATTTCTGTGAGCCCAGTAACGCATGTTCTGCTTATTGACATGTCCATTTAAATGAAAGTGGGCCTCATCAGACATCCAAACATTTTCAATGAAGTTTGCGTCTTCATTGATTTTAGTCAGTAGCTGTTCACAAAACTGCAAGCGTAACTCACCGTCATTTGGTTTTAGAGCTTGAACAATCTGAAGCTTGTAAGGATGAAAGTGGAGGCCGTGCAATATTCTTTGCACGCTCCGACGGCCAAGTTGCAATGATGAGGCAATTTTTCGTACAGAACGACGCGGACTCCTTTCCACTGCGACTCGCACTGCTTCAACGTTTTCTGGGGTTTGAACAGTCACTACACGCCCACGAGGTTTCTTCTTTAAGGCCGAACCAGTCTCTTCAAAATTCCGAACCCATGTTGATATGGCATGTGAAGAAGGAACTCGACCGCGGGGAGGAATATCATAATGGCGTCGGAACACTCGTTGTGCAGCTGTTGCACTGTCGCCATTTTTGTAGTACGCTCTCACAGCGACTGCGCGCTCCGCACCACTCCACTGCTCCATCTCAACTAAATGTCCGTTACTACTTGGCGTCATGACTTCTGTCCCCCACTCCTACGAGACGCACAGGTATACCAACAACAACTTCAAAATTTCCCGTTTCTCTGCGCCACCCTGTAGTTGAAAGAATGTGAAGGAAGTAAAATTTGCATTTTTCGTAGTTGCGATTTTCCCGTATCTCTAGTTATACAGTATTCATGTTATACATGAGAATAAATCAAAGACTTCATTAGATTCAAACTTGAAGGTGAAAAGCAAGCCACTTAGCCAATGCACAACCATGACTCTGCCAGATCTTAAAGCACAAAGTATATGGGTCCCTTGCCAGATATGGTGAAGACCGTGACAGCTAACTCGGCAAAGAAGATGAACTTCAGTACGATTAGTGGGGCAGAAGAATGTCCAACATCAGAAAAGACGGAGGAGGGTCTACTGTTACAGTATTTTTTTGGCTCCCACCGACTGTGCAGATGTAATAGGCTGTACCAGACTGGCTTTATAGGTGAAACTCAAATGTTCTCGAGTCTACATCATTCTGCTTGATTTTGCCTGTCTCATGCCACAAGTGTTGCGGTGTATAGCTTCGAAATCATAATGTGTGGGTCAATTCATGGCAAGTTCCAATTCACCATAAGCTTATGCCATTCAATCAGTCCATAGAATATGAAAAGATGAAAGGAAAAACAGGCATGAAACAGAAACGTGGATACAGCCCAAAAATGGTACAATACCAGACATCTGGGCCCTTTTCATGCAGGCTACAAGCACACATGTAATGATTTTTCTTCTTCTTTTAGATGGGTTTTCAACCTGGAAAAGGTCTTGGAAAGGACCTACAGGGTATTTCTGCACCTGTTCAAGCTCACCTTCGTAAAGGAAGAGGAGCTATTGGTAAGCTTACATAATTTTTCTGTGTCGTTATTCATTTATTTTCTGTCCCTTAGAACAACAATATTGCCACCACAATCAGCACTATTTTCAGTTGACCAATTCAACTCTTATTATAAATTTACAATATTTACCGGTAATATCATAATTTTCCCAAAAGGATTCACATCTTGTTGAATATGGGCGGTGGCCATGATACTCCAGCTGAGTTGAACATTGCTTCCACTTACCTGTGCCAGGCTCCTGTCTTTTAGTGAAAAATCTATGTTTCCTGAGGAAACCACGATTTTTGCATGCTGATTGAGAAAATATTAATTCATAAGAATTAATATTTTTCAGACTTCTCAATCTAGATGCCAACATTTCACCCCAGTGTGCCTTTGGTCTTGTCAGTTGGTATGGCTTACCTTCCAAGATGTTGGCAACTACATATGAAAAGAAAGTGGCGATTCTATCTTCCTCAGGACATTGGCTCTGCTTGTGGTTTTTATGCCTTGCAATGGCCTGTTTTGTATGTATCTCGGTAAGGTATGCATACCAAATGACAAGCCCAGTGGTACATTGGGGTAATACACTGCAACTAGAGTGAGAGGTCTGAAAAGTATTAATTCCTCTGAATTAATATCCTGTCCTTCATCTTTCCTCTTTACCATTATTGGTCAACTCCTGTTCTCTTCTGACTCAGATGGTATTGTGCATGAAATGGATGAGGGGATTATTACCTATAAGGCTAAAGAACTCCACTGTAGTCAGTTCATGAAGTTGGGATAGACCTAGAAGGCAATTATTAGGGTCAGCTCTTAGCAATTTTGGAGGAGTAGATACAAAGGTAAGCCTCCGTGGCTTAGGCGGCAGCACGTCGGCCTCACACCGCTGGGTCCGTGGTTCAAATCCCGGTCATTCCATGTGAGATCTGTGCTGGACAAAACGGAGGCAGACAGGTTTTTCTCCGGGTACTCCGGTTTTACCTGTCAAAATTTCATTCCAGCAACACTCTCCACTATCATTTCATATCATCTGTCATTCATTTAATCATTGCCCCAGAGGAGTGCGTCAGGCCTCGGCAGCCGGCACAGTTCATATCCTCGCCGCTAGATGGGGGCTTCATTCATTCCATTCCTGACCCGGTCGGAGACTGGAAGCAGGCTGTGGATTTTCATTTTCAGATACAAAGGTGCTGAAATTGTGAATTGGGGATTGGGGAGGCACATTGTACATTCTCAAGGACTTACAAACTGGGTGCTGAAAGGCACATCAGTCAATAATAATAGTAATAAATCAATGAATGGGGGTGGCTAAGAACTTTTAATCTACTTCTTAATGTTTTAACAGGGGCTTATGGTCCAGAAAAAATTGCAAAGATAGCTGATGCTAAGCCAGATTCAGAAGAAGAGGAGGATCGAGAGTATGCAGAGAAATTGTCGCAATGGAGACGAGGTGAACCAGGTACTAGGAAAAAGAAAGTTCGCTATGTATACAAGAGTGTTGATGAGGTCTTGGAGCAAGGGAAGTCGAAGCCTGTCAGAAAGGATTACAGGTGAGCCAGTGACAGTATTAAATTTGTCTTTTCATGATTTTTTTTTTTTTAAGGGGAGCCAAAATGACCTATGCTATCCATGTTAATTTTCAACTTTTAATTAATCATTTTCTCAGAAACTAATTGCATTTTTTCAGGGATGTTCCTTGATGCTGTCGTCTTACTTTGACACAGGCATTTTGAAAATAAGAACATTTTTAATTTTTCGTGGATTTTTTTTAACATGGCATAATTTTAATAGCATTCTCATGAGCATTTCCATCAGACAAAGCTAAAGTTAATTTTGACAAATAACTGTGTTAAAATATAACACATACATAGACGAATTACATCTAAAACTTTCAGATTTGATTGTTGAAAAGTTGCGGAAGACAGGGAATTTTTATATTAAGAAATCTATTTCAACAAGAAACTGAAAACAAAAGATTTTTCCGCTAGCTGAGGAAAGGCGACTGTTTTGGTTTAAGAATGACGTATGCTACGATACCGCAACACTCGTTTTGCTTTCTTAAAAATGTTTTCTGTAAAGTCTATTTTCTAATAGAGAGAAAACTAAGAATCTAGAGAGAAATCTATTGAAAAATAGAGAGAAAATTAAAAATTGTGGGTTTATTAATATGATGCATGGTTGTGGGAAGGTATATGTAAAGTATCCTTAAAAATGAGCCATGAAGAAAATGAATTAACCTACCATTAGAAAGCTAAGGGTTCGTAGCTTAATATGATGTATAAAATGCAATTTTGAAAATGTTGAAGATTTTCAGTATTCCAGAGCCCCTTAAAAGTGTGTTGAAGGGAGTACTTCAAATTCCCATGGATGTTCCTGATCACTGCCAATTTATACTTTTCAGTCTGTCAACAAGTTGTATAGGCAATACTGAAAAAATGGCTTCAAAACTTTACATATCTAATGCCAGTCAGACAAATCGCAAAGCTAAAAGATTGAAATCACTAAAATTGAAAATCATGGATCTAAGACATAGCAATTTGGTTCAACAAATGCTTGGATCTAAAATTAACACCCTATTACGTACCTACTAGGAACAACCTGAAAACCCCAGCGGCAATCAGATCTAACAAACAAGCGAGGCTAATATGGATAAAAAAAACTATATAAACTTCATGTATGTCGAGAAACAGGAAAAACATTGCCAAATATACAACATTCAGTAATGTTGTGCACCTATTCAATGGGGACTTTTTCAAATTACACACATGACACAGTTAAACGTCAAGTAATCAAAAGGCATAACATATTAAGAGGCAAATATTGGGAACTTAATGAAAGAAAGTGAGCAAAACGTAACCAAAAAGCAAGCACCACAAGCATTAAATTTCTCAATAGTTACCACTTTTTTTTTTTTTAAGCATGTTGACCGTCTGAAAAGTATAGATTGAAAATTTGAACAGTTAACACTGAAATAATGACTTCAAAACTGCACATATTAAACCTTCTGGTCAGCAGACATCTTATAAATGAACACTGCCATCAGGAAAGCTCTTTGCACTACCTACAACAATGTTTATGGTATTTACTAATTACAGCCAACTTAGCAAGGTGAAAGTCATTGATATGACTGGTCCCCAGCAGAGAGTCCTTAGTGGCTATCATGCAATCGCTGGTCAGCAGAGGCCATCAGAAGAGTGGGAAGTTCGTAAAGACAAGAAATTTGCCAATTTTGCTCTACCAGAATTGCAACACAACCTTAATTTGTTAATGGATATGTGTGAGCAGGTTAGTCTTATATTTTTTAGAGTTTAAAATAAGTACCAGTAATAGTTTTACTGAGCTTGATCAAGTGAGTAGATTGAGGTGAGAGTCAAAAACTCTATTTACAGGCCGGACGTTTGTTTTAGACGAGTGAAAAATCTTAATGGAAGCCTGGAGGCGAGTTACTGCAGTACCTGTGTTGTTATCAGCTGCCCCAAGCGATCCGATGATTGACAAATCTGTTTCACACTTCTGCTAGGAGTACAGTCATTGGCAAATATAATGACATTCTGTTCGTAACTATGTAACGTGTACTTCCGCGACACACAATACTTCGATGTGGACTGTACTGTCTGCTCAAGTCTGGAATTCCATCACATCAGATCGATGCTGACAAGTGTGAAGCGATAGGGTGAGAGAGTGAGTGTGTGTAGGCTAACCCGCTGGCTTCAAGGTCAAGGGCAATCATCTAAAACAAACGTCCGGCCTGTAATGCAGACCTACCTCAGTTGAAAGTTACCCTGCATTGAGCACATTTTTCTCAGGGTCTCATCTTCACTAGCAGACTAAGGCTTATGTTTCAGAAAATGGGTGCCCAAGTGCTCTTTAAAACATTTCACAAAAATATGTTCTTCTTTCTACAAACATTTTTAAATTAAGACAAAAACAGAACTATAATAGATATTCTTTTTCACCAAGATAGGCTCATCAGCGGGCTCTTGGTGTCCGTGCCCGGACCCCCACAGGAGTAGCGAACCTAGAAAAATTGCTGAGTTTAATTCCTTGGCTCTGAAAGCCAATATACCATCTTAACAATACTTAGTTTGTAGAATAACTACAACACTTTTTTTTATCATGTTAAGTATTTTCAACAGTTTGTTTGTATTTACACGTTTTCTATGTACAGATTATGTATTTGCAGAAATACAATTTGATTTTTAGAATGAAACAATGAAACCACATATGCTATGTTTCAAAAAAGTTTACGATACTTATGTTCCCAGCCCTCAAATATATAATACTGTATCAGTTGTGAGGTGTGGTGTAATACTGCCTCTAGCTTATCATTAAGCCTAGCACACAATGTTTAGGACACTTCATTTAGTCTTTTGTTATTACTTAGCTCTCAGTTTGGATGGCATATGATTTCTCTGTCTTCCTAAATATTTCAGAAACATCAGTTTAAGTTTTTTTCCAACAAGCAGATAAGTATTGCCTTTTATGTACGTGGAGATCAGATCTTTGTAGTGTGCATACTTCTATATACAGTGGAATCTCGTTAGTACGTCAAGGGACTGAAAAATTTGGACGTCATATGCGGGAAAACGTACTACCGAAAAACGCCATACTGCATTTACAACGTATAAGAAAGAACGCGGCGTATATATGGACGTTCAATCGCCGACCTTAGTAAGTGATTGTATGCACTACTACAGTCACGACATAAACATAGGTTATCAGTAACTTACACGCAATAAATAACATAAAAATGAATCGCTGTACCTCTACACTACAGTATAATACAGGGTCTTTATTTTTGCTTAGCAAGGACATTTTCGCTCTCGCTCTCGCTCTCGCTCTCGCGCTCCGCCAGTGACGGCTCAGTTGCCGGCGACCGCGCACGCATATGTAGGCCTACGGCAGAATACGGTGCTTAAAATCAGTAGCCTACCATGCAGTTTTACTGGCCATGATTTACAGTAGATGCTGAAAATGTTCCCCATCCGCTTCCAAACACATATAATACAGGGTCTTTCTTTATATTTGATCAGCAAGGACATTCTCGCTCTCGCGCTCCGCCAGTGACGGCTCTGTTGGCGGCGACCGCGCACGCATATGTAGGCCTACGGCTGAATACGGTGCTTAAAATCAGTAGCCTAACATGCAGTTTTACAGGCCATGATTTACAGTAGATGCTGAAAATGTTCCCCATCCGCTTCCAAACACATATAATACAGGGTCTTTCTTTATATTTGATCAGTAAGGACATTCTCGCACTCGCTCTCCGCCAGTGACGGCTCTATCGCCGGCGACCGCGCACGCATATGTTTGAAGCACGGGCTTGCTTGAACCACTTCAATAAAGCGCTTTCTAGTTCAGGAAACTGTCCCTCTCGCACACGTTTCCTTTTGCCACTCACTCCTTCTTCAAATGCACGTTCAATTTCCTTCCTTTTGCCGAGAATCGTGTTCAGTGTAGACGGAGGAATGTTCCACTTTCGCGCTATCCACACGCTTCATGTGAGGATTGCAGTCCACGTCTCGAATGTATTTAATCTTCTCGTCATTAGTTATCTGCCGTACTTTCTTCTTATCCGTTATGAAACACGCAATAAAATAGGTCATAACTGGACGTGGACACTAAGAACTAGAAGACAATATTGCGGAACACGAAGACATTAATGTGCCTACGTGAGAAATAAACAAAGGGAAGGGGGTGAAGGACAGCTGGAGAGAGACACGTCACCTGTGTTGCGTCATAGCTATAGCCACTTCTACGCCGTCAAACACAATAAAATCATCTACACTGTCAATAACTATCAGAGAATATGAGGCAATATCGTGTCGTGTTTTCCAGAAGCCGAATTTTATAATGAAATAAGGATAAAATCCGGTTCACTAACAAATAGTTCAACGGAAATGTGATCGTTGTAAGCTGGAATAGAGAACGTATAAGGGGATATATCAACATGAATTTAGTAGGATTGGGTCTGGGACTTGAGAAAGGAGAGAAAGGGCAGCGGGAGAGAGAGACGTCACCTGTGTTGCGTCATAGCTATAGCCACTTCTGCGCCGTCAAACACAATGAAATCATCTACACTGTCAATAACTATCAGAGATCATCATCATCATCATCATCATTTCCCCTTATCCAGCTCCTGCCGGGTCGGGGTATTTATGGCACTTCTCCACTTTCCTCTTTCCTTCCACCATTCTTCTTCCACGATCTTGTCCCAGTCCAGATTTCTTTTTCTTACGCCGTTCTTCACTGAATCCATCCACCTTGTTCTAGGTCTTCCTCTTGGTCTCTTACCCTTGCACTTCGCCTCCAGCATCTGTCTTGGTATTCTATTTTCCTCCATCCTCTTTACATGTCCAAACCACCTTAGTTTATTCTTCTCAATTCTCTCATTTAGTTTTCCCATCCCAACTTCCTTCCTAACATCTTCATTCCTCACTCTGTCTTTCCTTGTCTTTCCTATCATACTTCTTAGGAATTTCATTTCGCTGGCTTGGATTCTACTCTCTTGCCTGCTTGTCAGGGTCCAAGTCTCAGCTGCATAAGTTAATATGGGTACATAATACACTTTATACATTACCTCCTTGCTTTTCCTTGGTACTTCCTTATCCCAAACAAGTTTTCTTACACTTTGATAGAATGCATTGCTCTGCTGTACCCTCCTGCCAATCTCCATGTCCAACCTACCAGTTTGCATCAATTCACTTCCTAGGTATTTGAACGTGTCCACAATTTCCAAACTCTGACTTCCAATTTTCACAGTGCCCTTTCCTTGTCTTTCCCCTCTTGTCATCACCATGGTCTTGCTTTTCTCTATACTGATTTTCAGGCCATACTTCTGAATATTTTCGTTCAGTGCATCTAGTTGTTTTTGCACTTCTTCGGTGTTCCTTCCCCAGACCACAATATCATCTGCAAATAACAGTAACTTCATTTCTTTATGTTCATATGCTTCCTTTGTTTCCTTTACTATTTCATCCATCACCATTATGAACAAGAGAGGTGACAGCACACTCCCCTGTCTTAGTCCAGTCTTGTTCGTAAACCAATCTGTCTTTCCAACTGGGGTCAGTACCCTGCTAACACAGTTGTTGTACATTGCTTGCACCATTTCCAACATTTCTCTTCCCAGTCTCTTCTTAACCATGGTTTCCCATACCTTCTCTCTGGGGACACTATCATATGCCTTTTCTAGATCTATGAAAGTCATGATCAAATCCTCTCCATATTCCCAGTTCTTTTCCATCACCTGCCTCAAGCTAAAGATTGGGTCCACTGTGGATCTTCCACTCCTGAAGCCATACTGTTCCTCTTGCAACTCTCCTTCCACCTTTCTTCTCATTCTTCTTTCTAATATCCTTTCCAGTATTTTTACTATCTGTGATATGAGGGTGATCCCTCTATAGTTATCACACACCTTCTTGTCCCCCTTCTTAAACACTGGTATTATTAGCCCTTTCTTCCAGTCTTCTGGTACACATTTCCATTTCCACACACACTTTAGCAGTCGATACAGCCATTGCATACCAACAGGTCCAGCAGCCTTTATCATTTCTACACTGACTTCATCCACCCCTGTTGCTTTTCCCATCTTCATTTTCTGTACTGCTAATTCCACCTCCAGCATTGTTATATCATCTTCTGTTATAGAGTCGTCAGGTTGTGTCACTTCCATCTCACCAGTACCATTGCTCACATTCAAAAGCTTATCGAAATACTCCTTCCATCGTCCCTTTATCTCTTCTGGGTGTGTTAACAACTCTCCATCTTCCTTTTTCACTAGCTTTGTAGTAACTCTTTCTTTCCTCTTACTTCTTAGAAGCCCATACAGCATCCTTTTACTGCCACTTACATCTGTTTCCATTCTTCGTGTAAATTCTTCCCAACTTTTCTTCTTTTCTTCTCCTACCACTTTCTTACACCTCCGTTTGCTGTCGTGATACTTCCTTTTGCTTTCTTCTGTTTGATCTCGGTTCCATTCTTTCCATGCAGACTTCTTTTCTTTCACTGCTTTCCTCACTTCCTCATTCCACCATGGTGTCTCCTTCTCTTTCACTCTTGTTGACGTCCTACCACAAGCACTCTCTGCTGCACCAACAAATGCCTTTTTAAAGTGAGACCATTCCTCTTCTATGTTTTCCACTTCAGTAACTGGGATTTGTTGCTTCAATCTCTCCTGAAAATTTTCCTGTACGGTTTTGTCTTTCAATTTCCATACTTTTATTTTACTTTCTCTGATCTCCTTTAGGTTTTCCAATTTTTCCCATCTAAATTTTGCCACCACAACTCTATGGTCCCCATCAAATGCTTCTCCTGGTAAAGCTGTCACATCTATCAGCTTTCTGCGATTAGTCCTTTCCACCAGAAAGTAGTCAATTACTGATTTTGTTCTTCTATCGCCCCAACCATATCTCGTAATTTTCCTGCTGTTTTTCTTCCGAAACCATGAATTACCCACTATCAGTCCATTCCTTTCACAAAAGTTTACAAGTTCCTCTCCTTCCCGGTTCTTTTTCCCATATCCATATGGTCCAATGACTTCTTCCTTTCCTTGTCTCTCGTTTCCGACTTGTGCATTCATATCTCCCATGATCACCACTTCTACATCTGAAATTACTCTTTCTACATCCTCCAGGAATACTTCAAAATCTTCTTCTCTGTTTCCAGTCTGTGGTGCATACACTTGTATGAAGTCCATCACGTCATTCTTCATCTTCATTCTAATTTTCATTATTCTGTCACTCACACACTCTACCACTTCAACATACTCCTCCAGTTGTTTCGAGGTTATCAGTCCCACGCCATTTTTTGCCTCTTGGCCACCACTCCAGTATAAAGTATATCCTTTCCTCAATTTCTTCCTTCCTTTACCTTTCCATTTCACTTCACTCAGCCCCATCATTCCAACCTTCTCCCTCTCCATGAAGTCTACCACCTCCTCCACCTTGCCTGTCAGGGTCATGACATTCATGATTCCCACTTTCATTTCGGTTACTGGTCGCCCATTTCTCACAGTTCCCCCAGTACCAAAAGAACTGCGCGTCGCCTGCAGGGTACGCCCTAACCTTTTCCGATTCATTCGAAGTGCCATTTCCATTTTAGGCTATTATTACGATGGGGTCGCCACTCCCAAAGGCATTTTATGAAGCTACTGCCAGCTATTATACAGGCCGCCCCTAACATGGGAAACAGACGCCCTTGCAGCCGCCCCTAACCTGGGAAACAGACGCTGCCGATTGATGCTGTACTCTTACTATTCCCTGAGTACTGGGTTGCCTCTTCCGCAATCTCCACCGTTCCGAAGTCCATCTTCTCCGCTGCAGATTCCGTTGAGGTCTTCGCACGTAACCCTGTGCACGGGGCCTATGTTATACCCCATAGGACTGGGTCCTCACCAGAACTTAGCCGGTACTGTAGTTCCATGGTATATTACAGTACCGTTGCCCACCCCCGCGACGTGGACGCGCCTGGCAAGAGTTATCCATGTAGCCAATTAAAATTGCCTCATGGACCGAGTTAAGGAGCTGTCTAAATCCAGCCTCCAAGGCTGGATTTATCAGAGAATATGAGGCAATATCGCGTCGTGTTTTCCAGAAGCCGAATTTTATAATGAAATAAGAATAAAATCCGGTTCGCGTACAAATAGTACAACGGAAATTTGATCGTCGTAAGCGGGAATAGAGAACGTATTAAGGGGATATATCAACATGTATTTTGTAGAATTGGGACTGGGACTTGAGAAAATCATCGCGCTAAGCGGGAAAACGTCGTAACCGAGAACGTGCTAACGAGATTCCACTGTATACCAGATATAAATTTTCAGTGAAATTTCATTTTAAAAGTTGCTGGTACAAGGTTGTCAATCACTTCAAATACCTAGGATCCATCATTGCCACCACTGGCAACTGCAAGACTGAAATCTGTGGGCACATCGCAATGGCAAGGAGCTCAACAGCAAAGGTCACTTGCTTCTAGAGTCACTGCCAAGACAAAACTCAGATTGGTCAGATCTCTCATTTTCCTCATCATGACATATTTTGCAGAGACTTGGACCATAAAAATGGCAAACTACTATAGGGTTGAGGTTTTGGAATGTGGTGCTAAAGAAGGCTGCTCCAAATACTGCGGTGCCGCACCAGTGTGTCGATCCAAAGACAATCGTGGGTTCAAACTTTGAGTCACATATTGGATGATTACTTGATGCTATTGTGATAGTTCCTTTAATTGGTTCCAAATAAAACATTTATTATGTTCCTGAGGAACCAAAATCTCTAAAATATATTCACAGAAGGTGGACGTAGGTTGAAACTTAAAGTGAAGGGTGTGATGTTGCAGTGGTCAAGCTGCTTGTCGCTCACCAAGGTTTGATTCCCAGTTAATGCATTGAGATTTTCAAAGAAAACTGTCACGTCTATTTTAAAAAGGAGGTTCCATGGCTTATGATGCGAGTTGAATGGTCACGTAAAACTACTAGCTTCTTTTCTAAGAGTTGAAAATTGAGACAGCCGTCAGGACTCAAACCTGAATCCATTGCTGTGTGAGCCAATACTCCCCAAGTAGTTCATTTGTCAACTCTTGATGTAATGGCTGAATCTATGGAACACCATACGGCCAGCAATCAAAGCTTCTGTGACTTTTTGTGGATATGATCATGCTATTGTTTTAACCTGACATACCATATTTGTTAATTTAATTACATCTTATCTAAGTTTCATAGTTACCATATTTCCTTGCATAATCGTCGCTACCGCGTAATCGTCGCACCCCACTTTTCAAACACTAAAATAGGTTTATAAAATTTCATCGCATAATTGTCGCATAGCATGTTCGTATTTGTGCGCCAGTCAGTTGCACATGCTGCCGCGACTTTATAACCTGGCGCGACTTTGTCAGACGAAAAATATCTCGTCTTTATGCTTGCGGGCAATGAACTGTGACGCGAGCGACAAGCTTCGTCACTTAACACATTCCTCGAGCGTATAATCTGGAGTGATCTTCTCAGGAGAAAGTAATCTTGTCTTTATGCCTGCCGGCTATGAACCGCGACGCGAACGGCCAGCGCACATTCCGCGAGCTTATAGGCCTAATCTGGCGAGATCTTGTCGGCTGAAAGTAATTTCGTCTTCATGCCTGCGGGCTATGAACTATGACGTGAACGGCCAGCGCACATTCCGCGAACTTATAGTCCTAATCTGGCGTGACCTTGTCAGCAAAAAGTAATCTTGGCTTTGTGCCTGCCGGCTATGAACTGTGACGCGAGCGGCCAGCCCACATTACGCTAGCGTATAGGCCTAATCAGGCGTGGTCTTGTCAGGAGAAAGTAACCTCATCTTTATGCCAGCCAGCTATGAACCGCGACGCGAACGGCCAACGCACATTCCACGAGCTTATAGGCCTAATCTGGCGTGATCATGTCAGGAAAACGTAATCTCATCTTTGAACTGTGACGCGAGCGGCCAGCGCACATTCCGCGAGCGTATAGGCCTAATCTGGCGTGATCTTGTGAGGAGAAAGTAATATCGTATTTATGCCTACGGGCTATGAAGCACGACGCGAATGGTCAGCGCACATCCGCGATCTTATAGGCCTAATCTGGCATGATCCTGTCAGGAGAGAGTAATACCATATCGTCTTTATGCCTGCCGGCTATAAACCGCGACACGAACGGCCAGCGCACATTCCGCGAGCTTATAGGCCTAATCTGGCGTGATCTTGGCAGCAGAAAGTAATTTGTCTTTATGCCTGCGGGCTATAAACTGTGACGCGAACGGCCAGCGCACATTCCGCGAGTTTATAGGCCTAATCTGGCGTGTTCTTGTCAGGAGAAAGTAATACCGTATCGTCATTATGCCTGCCGGCTATGAACCGCGACGCGAACGGCCAGCGCACATTCCGCGAGCTTATAAGCCTAATCTGGCATGATCTTGACAGCAGAAAGTAATTCGTCTTTATGCCTGCGGGCTATAAACTGTGACGCGAACGGCCAGCGCACATTCCGCGAGTTTATAGGCCTAATCTGGCATGATCTTGTCAGGAGAAAGTAATCTCGTCTTTATGCCTGCGGGCTATGAACCACGACGCGAATTGCCAGCTTCGTCAGCACATTCCGCGAGCGTTAACCTGTCGTGACCTTGTTAGAAGAAAAAAGCCTGTCTCTGACTGCAGGCTATGACACACGCCAGACTCACGCTAAGCGAATGACTGGCCCGTGCAGCAACTAATGATACAGTAGCCTATATTCTTTGAACTTAAATATTCTTCGCATAATCGTCGCACCCTGCTTTTTTCCACGAATTTTTGGCAAAAAAAGTGCGACGATTATGCGAGGAAATACGGTAGCTCGATTAAGTAGGTATGTAAAACTAACTGAGAAAATGAATGCTTTGTTACTTTCTATTACAAAAATAAAATAATGGACCTACATATATTTTTAATGTCATTTAATGTTTGTGACAGGATATTATCGAGAATGATCGAAAACTACGATATGCAAATGATCGGATGGTATCGCTGGAGCAGGAAGAAGAAAGCCTCAGTAAAATTGTGGGTCAAGAAGAAGACCAGATCAAAACATTGGAGTCAGTTCTCGATATCATTCAAGAGATGGTAGAGGGAAGCAACAATAAAACAGAGCCTCTTTCTCTTGAGAAAGCAGCTCAACATTTCAAAGAAATCCAGGTAACTGTTTCCATTGAAGTTGCTTTGGGAAAAATGTCCATAATTGTATTTACTCATGCAACCCCCCCCCCCCCCCCCATATATCATCATCATCATCTTGTACAGTTTCCAGCCCCAGGCTGGGTCTGTTTGGAACATAAGCCTCGCCACTTAGTCCTTTCTTCCCACCACCTCTCCGCTGTCACTCTGGTCCAGTCCTCGCCTCTCTTCTTGACACATTCCTCCACTCCTTTCAGCCATCTATCTCTTGGTCTTCCCCTTGGTCGTTTCTTCTGCATCTGCATCTCATGTATGCTCTTGGGAATCTTCTTCTCTTCCATTCTCTTTACGTGTCCATACCACCTCAGTCTTGATGTCTCAATCCTACCTTGCAAAGGCTCCTCTTTCACTATTTCCCTGACCTTTTCATTCCTCACCCTGTCTCTTCTTGTTACTCCGATCCTACTTCGCAGGAACTTCATTTCACTTGCCTGTATTCTGCTTATGTCTCTTTTCCTCATTATGCCAAACAAATATGGAAAATTACTCAGGTAAGTTAACTGATTAAAGATACAGTTAATGGCTAAAATATTAACTAATTTAAATTTAAAATATTAAATAGTTAAGTTTAGTTAAGCCAAATTTGGCCAATAAAAGTAAAGATTTTTAAAACAGCAAAAGTTTGTTTTTGTAAAAACAATACTGTATGTGAAAAAATATTTTAGTTACTAGTCTATTTAATACTACGGGGTATGGACATGTTAAGAGGATGAGCGGGTAAAGGTTACCGAAAATAATGGAAGAACTTAAGATCGATGGAAGAAGACCTCGAGGGTGTCCAAGAATGCGCTGGAGTATAGGAGTAAGAGTCTGTATAGAGAGAAGAGGAGTTAACTGGCATCAAGTGGAGGAAGAAAAGTGGGGGGAAGATAGAATAAGATGAGAGGCCTCGTAAACACCCAGACCTGGCAATAGCTGGAACGGGATTTGGATATGTATGTAGCCTATGTACAGTATTGTATTTAATATAATGAAAAGTTACATAAAGATAACATTTAAAAATCAGTTTTAATAATGAATAATGACCATACCTAAATTCATGGATACATCTAGTTAAAATGTTATTAATTGGCTCATAAATATTATGATCATAAATGAATAAGAATGTCAAAAGAAAGAGCAATGTTCTGACTTTAAAACTAAAAATATGACTATAATATGAAAGGAGATATTTTCGGATTCATAACATGCTACTTTTTAACTGGAGCAGGAATACATTCATCTCTCTTCTCACTCTACTTCCCAGTAGGCCAAAACAAAACAAACTTTGATGCTGAGATAAGAGCAATTTCACATGCACTCCATCAGTTATTAGGCAGAAACATTGATTATCAAAAATGCGTTATCATTACAGATTTAAAAGCAGCCATCCAAGCCATCTCGTCAAATTATAAGCCCCAAAATAAAGAACTGAAAGAAATTTTTTGTATGATAAAAACCCTTCAAAGACTCCACAAACAGATCTCATTTCAGTGGATCCCTTCTCATGTTGGAATAGCAGGAAATGAAGAGGCAGACAGATTAGCAAAAAAAGGTACCACACTACAACAACCTGTCAGTCAGACTGATTTTATGTCAGCAAAAAGGATCTTGAAAAATACTATCAAAAACAGGTATGAAAAAATGGCAAAGAAAACAACAGAAACCAAATTATGGAAATGGGATCAATATAAATTAACACCAAGAAGAGAAGCTGTAGCCTTCTTCAGACTTAACACTGGCCATGACTGCCTTGCAGCTCATCTGAAACTAATCAACATCCTGAGATCTGAAGAATGCACACTTTGTCACGAACCTGGAAGTAAAATGGATTAGGGGCACCTGCTACATTGCAACAAACTTGATGTGACTGCTAGAACTTCTGGAAACCTCACACAACTCTATTGGAACGCAAGAAAGCTGATGGATTGGAATCCAGGCTAGCCATAGGAAACAACAACAACAACATGCTACTTTTTATTTTTATTTTGAATTGCCTAAGGATACACACCAATTGGGGTTGCTTGATCAAGGTGGCATAGTGGTGCAGGCAGTATAAACCGTATGCCTATAATTTAAAAATTAAAGGGACACTGCTCCTTAACACGTAGAGTAGAACAATTTTATGTACATATTTGACCCAAGATACGTAGTATATGTGTTTGCCGATTGACACTGAATAGCACTCAGTAATTGTTTTGTAAAAGTTTCTATGCTTTGTGATTGGATTTGGCATACCTGAAAGTTTATCAGTGCCAATGTGTAAATGCTTAAAAGTTATTTTTAAATAACTCATATTTTGAAAGTTATTGTATTTTAAAATTATATTAATTTTTTCCCCTTTGTAAGACCTGCACCTTCCTTTTTTTAGTTGGTTAAAAAATACAGAATTTAAATATTGATAGTGTAATATTTCTCCATATGGCTGTATCATTGTGTGAAATTGAGTTGGATTCAGCAAATCAGAATAATATTCACTTTATTTTTTAGGAGAAGTATTATGAGGAGTATCGTATGTACGAACTTGGTGACTTAGCAGCTGTACTTGTAGCTCCAATACTTAAAGAGAAACTTCAGTCGTGGACACCACTTGAGAAACCCCTCGAGCCAGTGCCTATATTCAAGCAGTGGAAGGACATTCTGGAAATGGGGCACACTCAAACATTAACAACAATGTCTACTCAAGACCCTTACCATAAACTGTTGTGGGAAGCTTGGATGCCCAATGTTAGGATAGCAATAAAGTAAGTATCATAAATTGAAGCCATTTCTCTAGTTGGAGGCTGCCCTTACATTGATCAACATTTTATCTTTTGAAACTAGAGATGGCAGCAGTTATTCAATACGTGTGCCACTTCAAAATTTGCTTATTGCTTTCAGTGGTTTATTGTGCCCAAGGTTGTAGGATCGAATCCTGGCGCAGCCAGTTGGCATGTGAGGGAGCCATGTCAGTAGATTTACTGGCATGTTAAAGATCCCCTTCGGGGCAACATTCTGGCAACCCGGCGTCTCTAAAAGCTGCAGTAGTTAAAAGAGTCATAAAACTAATAATAATATTATTATTAGAAAAAATAATTTTGTAAATGTTGTAAAGAGCAGGTAGGCAGGTAGGTTTAAAGACTAAAGTAATTCAATGTGAATTGGAAGTACGTGTAATTAAATGACATACTAGATCTAACCATTTTATTTTCCTATCATGCTACCATCTGTTTTAATTAGCAGAATTTATTGAATATAAAATAGCAATTTGCATATCATTAGTGGGAAGTCAAAATCTCATTAGTTACTAGGCTGTATCTTTCTATGTGGCTGACTGCAAATCCTTGTCCATATGTGGATGTATGGTACTGCCGAACATAGTATTAAAAGTCAAGTTTGCTGTGGCAACATGTTGAGAGAACTCTCAATTATCCAATGTGTGATTATGCCCAACAAAAATAATTATATATATATCCTGTTCTGTGCAAATTTAACTAATATGTGGGTGTAGATATTTACAATATATACAATAATCATTACAGAAGTTCATTGTAAACTTGTCAGGTTTGTTCTATCTGATTTTTGTTATGATATTGTTTGTGGCTATTGACCTTCAAGTTTACTTGTTTGGTGTGATAATCTGTAATGGTCAGTAAATGGTCAGGTTAGTGTTTGTAACTAGGAAATGGATTTAAGAACTTAGCTGGTTATTTGAGCAATGTGGTATCCGTTCCCGTGCAGCTTCTATCACTCACATAGATCCTATCTGAGATAGTGATACTAGTGGCAAGATATGGCAGAAACACGTGAATGTCTTGTTCTGTCTATAGCGAAGAAATTAGAATTAGAAAACAGTGAATCGGTGTCAAAAGTTAAAAACACTTGTGTGTGGCTGGACAGTGATGCATGTGAGCTAGGATTCAAACACCTGAGCGATGCACACCTGGACATTGTAAACGGAGTGAGTGCAAGCACATCCAAGGAAGAGTGACCGAGCAAAGGCGAGACAATCGAAGAATTGGCCATTACTCACACCGAGGCATCGAAATGTATCGATTTATAGTACACAGTAAAACTCATTTGACTACACTGACCTTTTGACTCTCCGGTAATGAGAACTGTTATAAGAAAGAAAGAAAGAAAGAAAGAAAGAAAGAAAGTAAATGATATGTAGAGATACGAAAAAGGGATGATTATTTCCCAAAAGCTAACAGAAATTTGTATTGAAATGGGTTTTGTACTTTAGTAGCTGGATAAGGGGAAATGATGATGATGATGATGATGATGATGAAGTGTCATTTCCAGGTAAGGTTAGTTTGTCTCCATTATTCGTGTTTTTCAGCTGTCCATGCAATCTCAAGTCTCAATTAACATGGATATCCCCCAGGGGTTCACTACTAGTGGGACATGGGTTGGCGACCACGGGACCACAGATGAGTCAGGCATTACAGTACTTACACTTTTGCCAGGCTCCTCTCCATCATCTTTCCTGTCGACCTGCCCTGGTCAACTCTTGTTCTCTTCCAACCCTAACGGTGTTGGGGTATCCCAGATCTAGGGATCTTTACTTTTCCATCCTTAATTGGCCCTTGTCTCATCTTTTCTGATCCCCTCATTTGTCCCTCTTTTCATGGTATCTCATGTCTTCCGCCCAAGTTCCTAAAGGAGGCAGGATGTGTGTAGCCCCACCAGTTATGGTGCACCCTCAATAGTGCTACACGCACGAGGGCTCACGGTTGGTGAGCTCAGTAGTAGGGGATCCTGAGGGAATCCTGAGCTGGGTTCGTTTTTCTATTCTTCTCTTCCAACCCTAACTGTGTTGGGGTATCCCAGATCTAGGGATCTTTACTTTTCCATCCTTAATTGGCCCTTGTCTCATCTTTTCTGATCCCCTCATTTGTCCCTCTTTTCATGGTATCTCATGTCTTCCGCCCAAGTTCCTAAAGGAGGCAGTATGTGTGTCCCCACCAGTTATGGTGCACCCTCAATAGTGCTACACCCACGAGGGCTCACGGTTGGTGAGCTCAGTAGTTGGGGACCCTGAGGGAATCCTGAGCTGGGTTCGTTTTTCTATTCTTCTCTTCCAACCCTAACGGTGTTGGGGTATCCCAGATCTAGGGATCTTTACTTTTCCATCCTTAATTGGCCCTTGTCTCATCTTTTCTGATCCCCTCATTTGTCCCTCTTTTCATGGTATCTCATGTCTTCCGCCCAAGTTCCTAAAGGAGGCAGGATGTGTTTAGCCCCACCTGTTATGGTGCACCCTCAATAGTGCTACACCCACGAGGGCTCACTGTTGGTGAGCTCAGTAGTTGGGGACCCTGAGGGAATCCTGAACTGGGTTCGTTTTTCTATTCTTCCATTGATAATGTTAATTGTCATTTTAAGTCGCCTAACATCTGGGTTTTAGGCACTATTCTTCCATTGTCGTTGGGACGAACCCTCTCCTCTTTTCCTATCTGCCTTTCATGGCTTTACTTCATTCTTCGAGGATTGAGGGCATTTCCATTCCCTGTCTTTTATTTCTGTTATTCCTTTATTTTTTCCCCATTCTCTTATTTTAGTACATAAGTTAGTTCTAAGTTTGTAGTTGGTTTTAGTTCTAGATTTTAGTATTATGTTTAATTTTCATCCATTAGGGGCATATAACCTAGATGTTAGGAGCCTTTAAAGAACAAATATCATTAAAAGAAACAATACCATGGATAGTATATTGGCTTTCACGGCCGGTGAATTAAAACTCAGCATTCTTCTAGGTTTGTGCCGTGTCTTGTGTAGGGTTTCGCTTAGGACACCAAGCTAGGCTCATCGGCGGGCTCTTGGTGTCCCCGCCCGTACCCCCACAGGAGTGACGAACTGCGCGTCACCTCCCTTTATATAAGGTGCAACTGCACCACTTGACTACGAGAACTAAAAGCTCAAGCAGCCTTAACCTCCCTATGAAGGCTTCCAAAAAGATGGTATATTGGCTTTCACGGCCGGTGAATTAAAACTCAGCAATTCTTCTAGGTTTTTGCCGTGTCTTGTGTGGGGTTTCGCTTAGGACACCAAGCTAGGCTCATCGGCGGGCTCTTGGTGTCCCCGCCCGGACCCCCACAGGAGTGACGAACTGCGCGTCACCTCCCTTTATATAAGGTGCAACTGCACCACTTGACTACGAGAACTAAAAGCTCAAGCAGCCTTAACCTCCCTATGAAGGCTTCCAAAAAGATGGTATATTGGCTTTCACGGCCGGTGAATTAAAACTCAGCAATTCTTCTAGGTTTGTGCCGTGTCTTGTGTGGGGTTTCGCTTAGGACACCAAGCTAGGCTCATCGGCGGGCTCTTGGTGTCCCCGCCCGGACCCCCACAGGAGTGACGAACTGCGCGTCACCTCCCTTTATATAAGGTGCAACTGCACCACTTGACTACGAGAACTAAAAGCTCAAGCAGCCTTAACCTTCCTATGAAGGCTTCCAAAAAGATGGTATATTGGCTTTCACGGCCGGTGAATTAAAACTCAGCAATTCTTCTAGGTTTGTGCCGTGTCTTGTGTGGGGTTTCGCTTAGGACACCAAGCTAGGCTCATCGGCGGGCTCTTGGTGTCCCCGCCCGGACCCCCACAGGAGTGACGAACTGCGCGTCACCTCCCTTTATATAAGGTGCAACTGCACCACTTGACTACGAGAACTAAAAGCTCAAGCAGCCTTAACCTCCCTATGAAGGCTTCCAAAAAGATGGTATATTGGCTTTCACGGCCGGTGAATTAAAACTCAGCAATTCTTCTAGGTTTGTGCCGTGTCTTGTGTGGGGTTTCGCTTAGGACACCAAGCTAGGCTCATCGGCGGGCTCTTGGTGTCCCCGCCCGGACCCCCACAGGAGTGACGAACTGCGCGTCACCTCCCTTTATATAAGGTGCAACTGCACTACTTGACTACGAGAACTAAAAGCTCAAGCAGCCTTAACCTCCCTATGAAGGCTTCCAAAAAGATGGTATATTGGCTTTCACGGCCGGTGAATTAAAACTCAGCAATTCTTCTAGGTTTGTGCCGTGTCTTGTGTGGGGTTTCGCTTAGGACACCAAGCTAGGCTCATCGGCGGGCTCTTGGTGTCCCCGCCCGGACCCCCACAGGAGTGACGAACTGTGCGTCACCTCCCTTTATATAAGGTGCAACTGCACCACTTGACTACGAGAACTAAAAGCTCAAGCAGCCTTAACCTCCCTATGAAGGTTTTAATACCATGGATAATTAATCAAGAGTTTACTGTACTTTAATTATTTTTGTTGACTTATTTTTTACATTGATCAGTAAAGGATCTTAAAATGTTGGAAGTTTATTTGTAATGGAAACGTTTCAGCAATTGGAATTGCCGTGTTTGTGAACCTCTCATTGAGTTCATCGAGCACTGGATACCTCTTCTTCCAGCATGGATTCTGGAGAACATCAGAGAGCAGTTTGTGCTGCCACGAATGCAGCATGAGGTAGAAGAGTGGAATCCTCTTACCGACACTGTTCCAATACATTCGTGGATTCATCCATGGTTACCTTTACTTGGTAAGAGCTTTTATACAGTTGTGAACTATCTTATGATGTTATTAACAGCCCAATTGTGGTTGGCCAGTGTGGCACAGGTGGTTGAAGTACAGGTATAAGTACAAGACTCGCAGATTTGGTTCCCATTCATGTTTTAGGTATATGAGAGTATTTAAAAGTGATAGAATCATGTTGCTTGAATTGCTGGCATGTCAAAGAACTCCTGAAGGTCAAAATTTATTGCTAATTCGTTCTGTTGAAGTATCAGAAACCATTTGTTAGTGTTGCCTAAGTAATCTAGTAGTAGAAGCTTTTCAGTTGGTCAACATGAGTGTGTTCAGTTAGATTGGGTGGGGAGTTAAAATAATTCATGTATGCTTCTACTAATAGAATCTGTTCTGTGTTTTTGTTTTGGTAATATTGTTTGCATCTTGATCAATATTATGTAAATTGAATACTATAAATTTATTTTTAATTTTAGTTTCATCCTTTAAACTACTATATATAATATTGAAGTTTTAGAAGCCATTTTTTAGTGTTGCCTAGTTCCATTATAGAAAGCTTTTCATTCGGTCAACACAAATTGTGCCCAATTTCATTAGGCGGGAAAACAAGTATTTAAACACCCTAACCTGAAAGAAATATTACATGGGACATTTATCACAAAATTACATGCTTTTATGTATAAATATCTCTCATCATAAACTGCTCTCAAGAGGTTGGCTCAGAAAGGGCAGCCAGCCTTATAAACACCCTCACATAGACTTTCATCACATCGTATTCCCGACCTTGTTAATAGCAGGAATAATAAGGGGTAGACATACATATCATCTTGTGCAGTTAGTGGGGATGGTAATGGTGATTGTTGTTTTTAAGGACATAACTTCTTGGTCATCTCTCCTTTAATGCAATTAATTTCTTTACTCCTCTTTAACAAACTTGAAGGAGCTGCCATTTGCAGCCTCCTACTGACACGTGCTGCAGATCCTTCATTTGAAGCATATCCCTTTTATTTTCTCTCGGTCGAAATGTGTAAAATATCGTAAAAGACAATTTGATTTCTCTCTGTTTCAGGTAACCGATTAGACAGCACTGTTTATCCAGTGATACGGCATAAGTTGAGTAAAGCCCTTGTAAATTGGCACCCATCAGATCGCTCAGCTCGCCTCATGTTACTACCGTGGCACAAGGTGTTCTCCAAGGGAGATATGGATGCATTCGTAGTCAAGAATATTCTCCCGAAACTACAGCTTGCCATGCAGGAACTTGTCATCAATCCTCATCAGCAGCATTTAGGTAAATACTGTGTTTCTGGGATGGTGCATAGAAATGTACTGAAATAGGAGAGAAAACACTGCATTTATAATATTTTGCCTTTTCCACAGGGTTGCATTGATTTTATTGGAAAAATAGCATTACATGATTACAATATTTAGAAGTTAAACAATCATAAAACAGGGATAAGAAGTAATATACCAAACACAATGATAGGCAGGTAGAGGTATAGGCAAGAACAAAGATAAAAACTATGATGTTAAAGCCTGGCTTAGAACAAAATGGGTACCCATCCCTTCTCAAAGTGACATGATAAGGTCACTTCGAGGAACAATAGTCGTCATGTTCTGAGCTCCAGTATATGTGAGTCTATTGCTGTTGCTTTAGACAAGACTAAATTGTGGAATTTCAACCTGGAAAGAATCTTTAATGTGCCAGTAAATCTACAGACACAAGATTGTTGAATCTATTCCCTAAATGCCATCAGATTGAGCTCAGATTAAATCCACAATCTTGAGATTTAAAGGCCAAGGCTTTACCACTGAGGGGCTACAACCAGACGGACTCAGTTGTGGCCTATACACCCGTATTTCAAGGACAAGCACATTCTTCTGATGTAAACAATAGCATATTGCCAAAGCTGACAGAAGATCTCACAGCTTTCTTCTTGCTCTCCTGAACTTCTCTGACTCCTTGCTCACCCACCAGCACATTTCCTCAGCACGTTCTTCTTTGGTGTTCCAAGATATGGATTTATGACAAAATGGTCCAGGTGCCATTGTTTAGATACACTTTGCCTATCGTGCACCGGTGTGCCTCATGGTTCTTATTTGATTCCCAGCTCTGTCAAGAAAACTCTGGTTTGAGGTACTGGAATGATATTGTTGACATGCAACTCTGTTTATTTTGAAGACTTGCACCAGGCCAGTGGGCTACTTGAATTAACTTTACAGTCATGCACCTAATGCAGTAAATCATTGCAACTTGCGACAGACACTATTTTTCATTATGGACAGGTTCTCTGTAAATGTTGCTTTGTCTTCGTACTGCAGTCTACCTATATGGAGCCATCAGAAACAAGTTATTAACTTCTGAACTACGATTGAAGTGTTAAATTATAATAAAATTAACTGCTGTTCAGAGCTCACGTTATTTAATACCTGGTGTACTAAACATTCAGTGACGTATCTATGTTATAATCTTTTATATGCAAGCAAATTATTACACTATCGTAGATTCTTGAATAAATGGGCTTAGTCCTACTGTCTTGGTCTGGTATTCTGGTCCTTCACCCCGGTGTGGCATGGGGCTCATCAGTTGATGTGGTTTAGATTAACCTTTATTAATGTCCAAGTGTAATTTAAATAAGTTCAGAGATACTTTTCCTATTCTCCTAACACAATTAGTTCACTGTTGAGCTGCTTTTCCACCCCTCACCGGGTTACGGCAAAGGTGGTGGCTTGCTCTTCGCATGCAACTACAGTCCCAAAGACTAAGTACGGTTGATGGGGGCAGGGGGTTCATCAGTTGATGTGGTTCAGATTAACCTTTATTCATGTCCAAGTGTAATTTAAATA
This sequence comes from Meconema thalassinum, assembly GCA_946902985.2. Lineage (NCBI taxonomy): Eukaryota > Metazoa > Arthropoda > Insecta > Orthoptera > Tettigoniidae > Meconema > Meconema thalassinum. Next base: position 1,714,260,301 of record OX336388.2, on the reverse strand, counting down.
AGTTCACAGATACTTTTCGTATTCTCTTAACACATGCAACGACAGTCCCAAAGACTAAGGGCGGTTGATATTTCTTTCTCTTTGCATTTATATGTATATAGAAGAACTTGCTAGTCCGTAGTCACTTGTTTTTTTTATTATTGTCCCATATGAGCCTATATCTGAATTATCCATTCATCATGTTTTAAATCCTTCTTCAATCAATAAAGTTAATATAGTTGTGAGTTAATAGTTTGAATCAGATAAGTTAGCAACAAAATAACTCAAGAAAGAGAAATAAAACTTTCTCAGCATGCACTAGACATAATAATAATATCGTATGGCCTCGGTGCCGGGTGCAAGCTTTGTAATTTGACACCCAGAGGGTAGCTTGCATGTCGAATTTCGTTGTCCCTTGAATCACTATGAAAGTCAAGGAGGTTAGATATCTAAACTCCTTGAACACTCTAGCGGTTTCTAGTAGAGAAATGAGGAACTTTTTGTTGGCGGAAACTCCCGAGATTAATTTTGCCATTATGAACACGTCCTACTGAATTCAAATGGGTTCTTTGACATGCCAACATCGTATGACATGCATGTCGTATTTTTGCCGCCTTTCAAAAATCACTTACCACGGCCAGGAGCGAACCTGCAATCTTGGGGTTAGTAGACCGACACGCTATCCACTCACCCACCGTGGCAAGCTACTAGCCATCATCTTGGTGGAATGTACCATATCAACTGATGAGCTCAATAGTGCACTGGGGTAAAACGCTAACAAATGGATTGAGAAGTCTGGACATTTGCAGTTCCTTGGAAATTTGTATTGACATACCGTATTTTCTATACCGATTGCTGATGGTGCAGCTGGATGTTTTTACATATATATGAACTCTGTAGATAACAGTATCTTAACTAATCTTGCATTGGATATTGTTCACTCCTATTACGAAAAAAATGTGACATAAACTCAAAATGTGCTGTTTGTGATAATATGGATCAGTTTATGGTGGCACAAGTAAATTTGCTTGGAATGGGTAGAGATATAATTCTGCAATTACGATTAAGGTTGTTAAGTAGATGTTCGGCACGTTGTATCAATATAACAGGATAATTTTGTTGCATGTCACCAAGACTGAACTCAAAAACTTCCTGTAATTTCCTGTTTTATGCAAACAGTGTTCCACTTATATTTCTGTGTACCTATGCTATCACACATAAATTGGGATTCAGCATGTTCTTTATTCCAACTCTCAGCGGAAGAGTCATGAGTATCAGTCACAAATACTATGCCAGTGTCTATGGGGTTTATTGTCAGACCTTAACAAGCAGACTATCCAATGTAAAAATGTTGATCAAACCAATATTTAATTGTAAGTACTAGGTGCTATGAACTTATGACTACTGTCCGATGTAAAAATGCCTAACTCACGGATGACAGTTTTCTGAATATAAGACATCCCTCATCTTCTAAATTTCAAAAGTTGGGATGAAACCTCATCTTATATTTGGGTTTATTTATCAACATACTGTATAGAAAAATTGCTGAGTTTTAATACTGTATAGTGCTTGGATTTCACTCGCACAGTCAAACATGTCAATTACGGTACGGTATCTCATGAATACGTGATACCATTATTCATAATGGGGATTTGGGAGGCTTGATTCAGTAATACTTGAAAAGAATTGTTCCTCAATTGTTTTTTTGAAATCGGGGGTTTGCTTTGGTTATTTTTCATTTTTGAATACAAGTTGATATGTTTGACATGTTAAACTGAATAATTCACCATTCAAACTCATCATCATCATCATCATCTTGTGGAGTTTCCAGCCCCAGGCTGGGTCTGTATGGACATATCTGAAAATATGTACCCGAATACCACCCGCAAATTTTCATGAAAAATTGGGGTGCGGGTATTAAAGATTTAAATTGCCCGCCACACGCGAATATTTGCTACAGTAGAGTCTCGCAAACTCGGCACTCGGTAACCCGGCACTCAGGATTTCTCGGCCACCCTGACAGGAGAAAAAAAATCATGATTTTTGTTGTTTTTGTGTTTCCGCACAGAGCGTTATTAAGTTTTCTTTCGTCTTCTCCGTCAATGGAATTATCGACAGTTAAATACGACGCGAAACAAGTTGACCTACAGTACATAGTAGGAAGAGTAACGACGACCTGATAAATACAGGTAGTTGTACAGTACAGTACTGTAAATGCACAAACTGTTGGCATTAAGAAGTAAACAAACGGTTCTCACGTAAAGCATTGTATTTATTTGATTGCGCATTCTCCGTGACATGCAGCAAGACATTCTGTTGGATGCAGATATTGTAGCGGCTGTCACAAGAAATTATGAAAGCAACGATCATGATGAAGTTGAAGATTGCGGAGTAGTGGAACCAAAAATCACTCATACCGAGGGACTTAATGCCACTGAAACTACTCTTTGGTACTTTGAACAACAAGATGCATCCGCTATGGACATTCTGTTTCTTCGCCATCTTCGTGACGAGGCTTCAAGGAACAGGGTTCAAAGCGAAAAGCAAAAGAACATTACTTATTTTTTTTGCAAAAAAGTGGGCTAAATGGTAATTTTCATTAAGTGAAAAAACTATTTGCCTACAGGAATTGTTTTGTACATATACTGTACAGTGTACATATTATAAAAATAATTTGTTCGCCTAGTTTTTCTAAGTTTTCTTCTATAATTTACAGTAATTGTTTTCCTTGATTCTTATGTAGTACAGTAGTACAGTACTGAACTATATATTCAAGTACTGTAATTGTAGTGGCTTAATCGTTTTAAAACTTGTGTTTCTGTTAAAAACACACATACTGCATTGCATTACTTTTAAACCAAAACAAACAGCTTATTTCTTCTTTTTAACACATTTTCGCAAACTCAGCCACCCTTCGGTTCACATTAGGCCGAGTTTGCGAGACTCTACTGTAAATGGTGCTAGAGTTTGTTTGGGTGTACTTGTTTATTTCTGTCTAGTAGCTTGACCGGTTGTGCAAGCCTAGCACAAGCGTGAGTTTTGTGAGTTGCGTGATAGCATGGCATCAGTAAACGTAATACAAATAGCTAACATGAAATCTCGTCATAGGTCGTACACTGCAAAGTACTTGATAAAAGTTGGTCGGTATTAGAATCAAATCTTTCGTATTTCAGGCAGTTGCCGCATAACATTGCAACACTGCGTAACCGTGAACTCGGCGCACGCACTGCTGTGCAGCTGCAGCGCTGCCTTAGTCCTGTGACCGGTCAGCTGTGATTATGGAAGAGAGTGGCTTTTTTTTTTTTTTTTTGTAAATGAAGTATAGGTTAAAATTACTATTTTGTGTGTTAAGGACGCTAGGTGCTCTTTGGGTGCCTTTGTGAGTTCTTTTCAAGACTTCGCTTTTCAGGCCGCGACCCGCAGGAACCCCCATTTATGGTCCGCAGTATTCCCCATATGAAACCATATGTCGTGTGTCGATAGCAGGCCGCTGACAGGTGACAGCAGCAGACGGAAGCAGTTGCTTAATAACATCTGCTCACCTTAACTGGCCCTTGCTGCCACTGTGCTCACTGTCTCCGCTTGCATGTGCTCCTAAACCTCGGTACTCCCATCACGAAGATTCAAGGAAAATATTCACCTATTATACCCTCCCCTATTCTTGAAGCTGAAAATTCGGGGGGGGGAAAAGGTGGTGTTATAGGCGGACCTTATTAAGTAATGATGTTTTATTTTATGATATGTCGTTGTCGGCTGTAACTCGATTCCGAGTGCACATACTTCTTCCTTCTTTTCAAACCAGCTTGTGGATGTGTTTCTGATGACTAAACAAGCCAATCCTGGCATAAAACATGCGCCCACATAAATTGCACTGAATGGTCGGTGGAAGGCGGGGTTGTAATTGACGAAGCTTTCTTGCTTGTCGCTTGGCCTCTACATGTCTGTGACGTTCTACTTAAAAAAAGTTGACAGCGGTCGATGTAGTGTTCCGCTACAGTAAACGGTCCGCAGCAGATGTTTCCCATGAGTGGATATGTATACCAGTCGTCGTCATGATATGCAAGTCGTTTTACTCATTGCTGAGCATCGTGGCCTCATTTCTTCACTTCATTAGTAACTACACCCTTGACGAGGCGTTTCCATCCTAAGCGATCTTCAGCCCTTCGTAAGATATCTTGGTCTGGTACCTTTAATTTTGCATTGTAGAATGGTCTTTTCTAAATTGTCTCCTTCTCTCCTCAAAGTGTGTCCCAGGAATTGGAGGTAACTTTCACTAACACGGGAAGATAAACGTATTGTGATGCTCAGTTTTTGTATAATGGAGGCATTAGTTCTTCTTTCTGTCCATGGTATACGTAGCATCCTCCGCCAACACCACATCTCAAAGGCATCTATTCGGCTCTTGTCATTAGCCTTCACAGTCCAGGTCTCACAACCGTATAAGAAAACAGATAACACCAGTGATTTCACCAATCGCATTTTCACTGTTTTGGATAATGCCCGGTTCTGCCAGATCTTTGTAAGTTTAACCATTGCAGCACGACCTAGGACAATACGTCGTTTTATTTCTTTATCACAATTTCCCGTGTTACTGATTATGGAGCCCAGGTATACACAATCGTGCACCAACTCCAGATCTTGTAGGCATCCTGTCATTGAATTGGGACTTGATTTTGTCAGTTGATAACAATTAGTTTGGTCTTTTTATGTTGATTTCTAGACCTAAATCCAAACAGATGGTTTTCACTCTGGAAAGCAATTCATCAATTTCTTGCCCACTTCCTGCAATGAACTCAAAAGTCTGTACTAAGTCTTATTTTGGAAGGTAGAATAAGGAAAGATAAGAGAACGTTCATGGCTTTTGTAGACTTAGAAAAGGCTTTTGATAACGTTGATTGGACTAAATTGTTTGCCATTTTGAAATCGATTGGAATAAAGTACAGGGATAGGAGGGTGATATACAATCTATACAGAAACCAGACAGCAGTCATTCGAGTTGAAGGACATGAGAGAGAAGCTGGTATTCAGAAAGGTGTAAGGCAAGGCTGCAACTTATCACCCATATTTTTCAATCTTTACATTGAACAAGCAATGAAGGAAATTAGAGAAAAATTTAAAGTGGGAGTGAAGATTCAAGGAGAAATAATTTCAACTCTGAGATTTGCTAATGACATCGTCATCTTGGCCGACAAGCCTGAGGATTTGAATGAGTTTTTGAATGGTATGGACTCCGTCTTACGGAAAGAATTCATGATGAAAATTAATAAATGTAAAACAAAAATACTGGAATGCAGCCGAAATAAATCAGAAACCTCTACGGAGATCAAATTGGCAGGTGAAAAGCTGAAGGAAGTAGGAGACTTCTGTTACTTAGGAAGCAGAATAACCAGTGATGGACGAAGCAAAGAGGATATAAAAAGTAGGTTGGCTCAGGCAAAGAAAGCATTTCTACAAAAAAGGAATCTGCTGACATCGAATATAGATTTAGGTATTAGGAAGTCATTTTTGAAAGCCTTTGTCTGGAGCGTGGCGCTCTATGGAAGTGAAACTTGGACTATTGGTGCAGCAGAAAAGAGGAGAATTGAAGCATTTGAAATGTGGTGTTACAGGAGAATGATGAAGATCAGATGGGTAGATAGGGTTACAAACAAAGAGGTATTAAGACGAGTGGGAGAGGAGAGATGTTTCTGGCGACTGCTAATGAAGAGAAAAGATAGGTTGGTAGAACACATACTAAGACACCCAGGAATAGCAAGCTTAGTTATGGAAGGAAGGGTCGAGGACAAGAACTGTAGGGGTAGACCAAGGTTAGAATATGTTAAACAGATTGCCTCGGATGTAGGGTGTCGGAGCTATGTAGAGATGAAACGATTAGCTCAGGACTGGGAGGCATGGAGAGCTGCATCAAACCAGTCAAAAGACTGAAGACTCAAACTACTAACTCCTGCAATGAGTGTAGTATCATCAACAAAGCATAGATTGTTAATTTTCCTACCACCGATTGAAATTCCATTATCCCAGCCATCCAATGCTCTTTTTATTATGTACTCTGCATAGATGTTGTGGAGTTGGGGTGATAATATACAACCTTGCCTGAGCATTCACCATCCACCCTTACGATTGCATTATGACTGTTATAAAGACGTTTCAATAATAACATTAAGTGTTTTGGGACTCCATATTCGTTGAGTACTTTCCACAGCTTGTCCCACTTGACACAATCAGAGGCCTTTTTATAATCAAGGGAACAAAATAGGCAGGGGCACAGAACTCGCGGCATTTAAAATAGTGACAAAATTAAAGTGTTTTTCATTTTTTTTTTCATACAAAAATGAGGGTGCGGGGATTATTCGGGGGTGGGCAATATTCGGGTATATGCAGTATGTTATATACTAAGGTGTTCTTCAAATATCTATAGTTTTAATATGTCTGCTTTTAACAACTGCCCTAATACTTTATTGTTCTTGTGTGACTCTCATAAATCAAGGAAAACATTTCTGTTTCAACACCACATTTTTACTGTTATCTCTGTTTTGTTTGTAGAACAATGGCACTGGGTCATGGACTGGGAAGATCTTATTCCTGTGTACTCAATGGCTACCCTGTTAGAAAGATTCTTTTTCCCCAAGTGGCTGCAGATCTTGACTATGTGGCTCAACCATACTCCAAATTATGATGAGATCACTAACTGGTACATGGGCTGGAAAGGGATGGTGTCTGAAACTCTGCTGGCTCAGCCTACTGTTAAAGGTAAGACTCTCGTACATTTATATTAGCAGTGTTCTGGTCACCTAAAATGGTGAGGTCAGGATACATTTTGTGCTTGCAGCTGTACAGGGTGTAACTATCAAAAGATTGAATAACGGCTGTTTAGTTTTATATTAAGCATGTATAGACAAAATATTTTATCCCCTTATTAATGTACTGTATCGGTATGCATGTTTTATGACTACAGATTAAATAAGAAAGCTGGCAACGTGCAAACCTCATTCCACTGGTTTAGCGGAAAGTTATGAAAACTTTAACCCGGTATATATCCTCGTTCGACAAAATTTATAGAGTTTAGTATATAAGGGCCGTATTCACCAACGCCAGTAATGATTATCTTGGTTTATAGCTGCAAGAATCTCAGATAATAGCTATGTCGTTATTCACCAACACAATTATCTCGGTTAATAGGGATTATCCTGGTTAATCACTTTACTGGAGGAAGGTTGACCGGTAAAATGCCAAAAACTAAGATAATCAACAGAACAAGATGGCGCGCAGATGAATGTCCTACTTAATAAATGCTAGAGAAAACAATAGTGACGAAGAATATCAGCAATAATATGTAGGGGAACGACATAAGTGGATAAAAGACTGTGCCTCATATTTTGAGGATTAGCCTACGATGATGTTGATTTTCTCACACTTTTTAGGTTATCTAAATCTTCTACTTTGTCAGTATTGTCCATCATAGAACCTAACCTTGAATTTGCAATGGACAGGTAAGATGATTACTATAACTACAATAGGGAGTGTATAGAAAGCATTCACTGTAAATTTAACAACTGAATAGTTATATTTGTGGTCTTTCAAGAACCATTCTCTGTCGCCAATAAATCAATTGCTACTTGAATTAAGGTTTTATGCTACTGGTAGTAATCAGCTGTGTGTAGCGGATTATGCAGGGGTGAGTCAACCAACAGTTTGCCGAATCCTACATCGTGTGAGCGCTGCCATAGCCTCTTTATGACCTCGCTACATCAGTCTTCCGCAAACAAAGGAGGCTATAATGCAAACACAGATGGATTTTTATAACATTGCCAGATGTCCAAAAGCAGTACGGGCAATGGACTGTACCCATATTAGAATACGGTCTCCTGGAGGTAATCTTGCCGAACTATACCGAAACAGAAACGGTTAATTTTCGCTGTGTGTGCAAGCAATATGTAATTATAATATGGAATTTACTAACCTTGTGGCTAGATGGCCAGGAAGTAGTCATGATAGTACGATTTTCAACAACTGTGTACAACGAGCCAGGTTCGAACAAGGTGTCTACGGGGATTCAGTATTATTAGTAGATGCTGTCTACCCTTGTAGATCGAACCTAATGCCGCTTCTGGATGTGGTTCGCACACCTGAAGAGAATCTTTATAACGAGTCACAAATAAGAACAAGAAATGTGATAGAGCGAATGTTTGGCATATGGAAGCGAAGATTACCGGTTCTTGCTTTAAGTATGAACTTTTAAGGGACGGTCAAATTGATGGACAAGCTGATCAATATAATGTGGGTCGTCGGGACAATTTTTTGACAAGAACACTAATTGATACGTAGCGTACTACAGAAGTATTTTATTGGGAATGTAACACTTGTATAATGGGAATGAAAATATTGAATTACATTGATTGTAATTGCTTTTCCATTATTTGAGTTTTTAACCCTCTTAGTGCCGGCCTCCTTATCTTCATGTGTGCTAAGATTGCCAGAGAGAAAATGCGTATTATGCAGCACTGAAGAAAATAACATATACTACCCTCACTTTTCAAGATATTTCACTGTAGTTTACACCTCCTTGTAGCTAAGTGATGCCTTTCTTTACTCATTGTAATAATATCATAAAAGTAATTCACAGTGCCAAGTAAAAAAATTATTTTTTTCATGCAATTTTGAAAAAGAAAAAAAAATTGGATCTCTATACTACCTAGTATTTTGATTGTACTCGCCAAAATTTTTATATTTCTGTGCACATTGACTTATTGTTTACCACTTTACAAAATATCACTATCTTGAGATAGATAGTTCTTCCAAAAAACAACTTTTCCTGATAACCACTCACACCTGTTATATGTACGTTTAGGGCCAGGCGTCTCGAAAAATATAAGAGAGGGTTGAAATTGGTCGTCGTGATCAGATTTAATTTCACGGAAATCGGGAACCTGGTCATCATCGTTATTATCTCCGTCAACTCTGGCATTATTCCCGTCACTATCATTACTGTCTGAATCAGAAATTTCATGAACCACTGTCGCACGAGTAGGTTTGTTTACATCATCACTGTCATCATTATTTGAATTATTACCAGCATCATTATCACTCTCAGCATAATCTGAATCATCGCCTGATTCGACATAATCAGAATCATCACTCAGTGAATTAACATACTCTACCAAATCATCATCATTTTCAAACACAACACGAGAACTAGTCGCCATTATCACAAACACAGGTAGGCGCCAAACAACTGAAATTGAAAAATTCGTAACATAAACACAACACGCCACACAGAGATTCTAGTGGTAGATTTAGAAACTACGTAGTTTCTTCCACAGTACGGCACTGACTGGAGCTGCCATCTGTCATATTATTTGCTAACTATTACAACTTATTTGGACAGTTGCAACACGGGGCGCGATCGCGCTCCTGGCACTTTTAGCTAGCTTATAGAGGAGCGCTATCGCGCTCCCCGGCACTCTAAGAGTTAATTGGCCTCTTCTTACGTTTCAATTCAACTCTTGACATTATTTACGAATATTTACTGTACTATATCTCACACCTAACCTATAACGCTACAGAACAGAACTTTGTTTTGACAATAAACATATGATTTGCGCGGCGCTAGTCAACTGTTTCCAGTGTATCTATATGAAAATTTCAGCGATGCAGTAAACATTGAAACGAAAACCGAGATTTGGAAAACCAGGATAATAAAGGCAATGGTGAATACCGATGTTTATGTTATCTGAGATAATAGTATTAACCGAGTTTTCAGAATCTTAGATAATGGAAGAGTTTACCGGCAATGGTGAATTCGGCCCTTAGTGTTTTTTTGTGGTTTCCCACTTCTATCCAGGCAAATGCCATGATGGTTCCTAGGGGTCTTCGGTACTGAAAATTTGGGTTCGGTAAAAAAAATTGTACTTCGGTTCTTGGTACAAAATCGGTTCGGTACAGCTCGGCTGATTTTAACATGCTAAATTAGAGTAAACCATTAAGAAAAAAGTAACACACGAGTTCTAATGATTATACAGTAAACCAAATACTTGCCAAATAGCACAATTTTTATTTAAAATACAGAAAAAATGTACAGCTAATAATCTCATACAATGTTCCATTAACTTTCAAACTTGCCCTTTTAGAGTGGAGTAAGCGAATTGATGCATACATTAAATAGACATTAGGCTCACACTGGAACACTTAAGTCCATAATTTAATTTTTATTAATCAGAAGAGATATTGTGCTCTAGTAGTAAAACTTCACTTATACGATATCCAGGGGACCAAAGGAAAAAAAAAAAAACGCTAAAATGTGAAAAACGCGTAAATGAAAGTCGGTAAATAAAAACTGCAAAATGTATGTGACAATATGGGTTTTGTTTTAAAAGCGACGGGGACCCTCGCTCGCGCCGCGAGCCGGTTCTCGCCAAGCACTTTGCCGTAGTGTGCCGTAATGCGCTTCTTGACGCCACGGCTTTAACAGTCCATATTCTTTGGACTAAGGTATATTACAGCTGAAATAGAGTCAATCGGTGCTGAGGAACTTCATGAAGAGGTGCCAGCGATGTGTAGCAATGAATGGCGAACATTTTCAGCACCAGCTGTGAACTATAGGCTATAGTCTACTCAATGACTGTGCCGCGCGAGCTACGCATTACGGCAAAGTGCCTGGCGGGAGACAGGCTAGCAACGCGGGCGGCGAGCGAGGGTTCCCGTTAAGAAGTGAAAAACAAGAAATAATAATATGATTGTTTAACTATAATCGGCAATATGTAACAAAACAACTACAAGAGAAATGCACCCAGATATAACAAAACAAAGAAAATTGAGTCACTTTACGAAGTAGTCTGTTATCTTGACTTGTTTTTTGTGGGCCGCGGCCACGGCGTGAACAGTATTTTCAAACCGATATAATTCGGCCATTATTTCCTCAGAAACATTATGGTGCGTCACAAAATGTTTGATAGTCCATAGAGCATTGACAGCATCATTAAAATCCACTGTATTATTCTGCGGCTCTTCATCGTCAATAATAAAATACCGTAGTGTAGGCCTAAATTAATGGATTTTCATTTGTCTGAAGACGCAAGATTATTATAACACAGAATCAATCGCGTATTTTTAATGGTTTGACGAGAAGTCCTAAAAAAAACACGAATGAAAATTATAAAAGCGGAAATAATATTTTTTATGTTCGACCCTCACTATTATGTGTCAGAAAACTGTATCATAATGATGGTCATTATAACACTGATTTTCATTATGATACAGTTTCTCCAGCCAATCAGAGCTCGTTCATTGACCAATTAGGTAACGATACCTTCGCGCATGCGCTCAAAATCCAACATGTCGGACATAAACACAACATCGAACTAGGCTATAATAAATTACCGACATGGAATACGCACCGTCCATATGTTCGCGTAAATAAACTGGCGAATATGGAACAAGAAATAGCACTGTACCTTAAAATCACCAACACTAATTTCTACACAGCGCATTGCCTTCAAACGACTCCGGTGACAATATTACTGAGGGACGGCAGATGTAAACATATGGCCTGCATATGGCATTGCAAGCACACTGAGCGCATGCGTCGGTCGTTCAAAGATCTTGAAAGACAGAGATATAATACCCAACGCTCGCTCTGCGATCACAAAATTCAAGTATCTGACTCTCAACAGATATTTATGAATATTTATGTTAAAACATATAATAAAGTTATAATTATCGTTGAACATAAACAGTCGTATGCAACTCGCCTATAATGGTAATTAAGATACTCGTATGGAAATTATAAAACTCGCATACGCTCGTTTTATAAAAATGCTCGTGTCTTAATTATAGACATTATAGGCTCGTTGCAAAATGTACTATTAATATATCGGCGATCGTAAAACACTTCCGCTCATCTTAACATAAGCTTCAGATGCTGTCTAACTGTGTTTTATGGCTGCTTCCTGTTATTTTGAAAGGCTAACACAATAATAGCGCTTGCTTATTACGCAAGCTGTTCTTCCTTGTTACGACACTCTGGCAAGCGAGTGTCGCCGTGACCACCGGTGTCGCTCAAGGCCATCGTAACATAATATAGCACGCGGTGCATCCTTCCGAACAGAAGTACAGGCGGTAACAAAAGTTTGCATTCAAACATACGAACTTTCTCAGAACACGCAACGTATAAATGACGCTTTATATTGCAAGGGACTTAAAATATGATCGTATAAGCGTGAAAAACGAATAAATGTAAAACTTATATCGGAGATAAATTAACATGGAAAGTATAGGCATTTTGCCGGGACCAGGAAAAAATCGTATAGAAAACTTATAAATATGAACCGTATACAAGAAGTTTTACTGTATTTAACCAACTATTGAAGTAAAACATTGATGATAAAGGACAATACTTTGGATGTCTAAAAAAAAGGTTTCCTTAAATTACAGTATTTATGTCTCTTGTACCGAACCAAACTTTTTACCGAGTTTTTTATCGTCTCGAACCGAGGACGGTAATTTCCTTTGTACCGTACCGAAACCGAAAAATCGGTGCACCGTCGACCCCTAATGGTTCCTAACTCAAAGCCATGGCTGCCTCCTCAATCCTCATCTGAATTACAAATACACACACTAATACAGCCATCACAATAACACAGGTTATCAGACCAATTTTGCATGCATCCAAGTACACGGGGATACATGGCCACAATGTTGCAAAGCACCTAAATCATTGGACAACAACAACGTAATTGTTTCAAATAGAAGAGCACCATTATTTATCAAGTTTCCAGTACTGTAGACATATTTATAAGTGTGAATTTTGTGTTATTGTGGTGTGCGAGGTGGAAACATATGAAGACATCAAGTACCGTATAATTATTCCTAAGTAAGATTAACATGGGCCTATGCCGATTTGGTGTTAAATATTACTGGTATAATATAGCTTCATTTGAAAAGTCTGTGGTGTTGTATCAGAGAGTAGGTGTAATTTTTGACCACATTAATGTTTTGCCAATGCTCAAAGGCTGCTGACATTTGCATTATCAGCTCTTCTACCCTGCTTAGATCGTGATATTAAATTGACATCTTAATTTGGTTAATGAGGCACAGTCCAGTTAGTGCTGATGAACAGGGAGTTTCCTCTCCGTGGTTTGCTCAACGTGGCACGTAGAACTTTTATTGACAGCCATAATCCAGACCAAATACATGATATTTGTTTATTCTACATTTAGTATTTACACAGAGTACCTGTCATAAGTCCAACCCCTCGTCCACGTCGTGGGAGACGGGCAACAGCACAAAGTAGGGGATCGCCTGTAGGGGCGAAGTACAGTGGGGACTTCGTGTGCCCCGGGACCGTTACGGTAGCTGTGAAGGTCCTACAGGAACCCTGAAAAGTGACGGCTAACGGGGCTCTGGTGAAGCTACGATAGGCCCAGCAAGCCAGTAGTGGATGAAACCAAATGCTTTCAAAAATGGAACGAGCCTCGGACATGATGGATTTAATAGACGACGACACGGCTGTACACACGGACTAAGATTTGGAACTTTAAACCTAAGAACGCTGACGGGGAAGGTGGAGGAGATAGTGGATATGATGGAAAGAAGGAAGTTGGATTTATTGGGATTGGCAGAAACAAAGTGCAAAGGGGAAGGCAGGAGAGAACTGAGAAAAGGCTATAGACTGTACTGGAGTGGGAACGAAGAGGGAAAGAGGAATGGAGTGGGAGTAGTAGTACGAGATGGTTTAAAAGAAGAAGTGAGGAGAATAAGTGATAGGATGATGAAAGTGAAAGTTGCACTGAGGGGAGAGACCGTAGAAATAGTGCATGCTCCACAAGTAGGCTGCACCTCTGAAGAGAAGGAGGAGTTTGAAGAGGAATTGCAGAAGCAGCTGGTAGGAAGAAATATGATTGTTATGGGGGATCTCAATGCCCATGTAGGAAGAGAAAGACAAGGTTATGAGAGTGTTCTAGGACCAGAGGGTTGGGGCGGAAGAAATGAGGAAGGAAAGAGACTGTTGGACTTCTGCCAGAGGAACAGCCTGCTAGTCGGGAACGCCTGGTTTAAGAAAAGAGAGAGCCACACAATCATATGGTACAGTGATAACTTGACCAGGAAGTCGGTGGTCGACTATATACGTATGAGAAAGAACTAAATAAGAACATCACGGACATCAAGGTTATACCATCGGAGAACCTGGATAGCGACCATCAATTGCTTGTAATGAACCTGAGAGGGAGTAAGGAGAAGAAAGGGACTGAGAACCAGGAAAGATGTATAAGGATATGGAAACTGAAAGAAGGGGATAGAAGGGTCGAGTACCTCAAAATGGTAAAGGAAGGAATTCCAACAGATGAAGAAAGAGGGGTGGAAGAGGAATGGGCTAGATTTAAGAAGACACTAGTAGGTGCAGCAGAAGCAGTATGTGGGAGGACAAGTAGTAAGAAGAGGTGGAAGGAAACACCATGGTGGAATGAGAAGACAAAAGATATAGTAAGGGAAAAGAATAGAGCCTTTAGGAGATGGTATCAAAATAGGATGGTAGAGACAAGGGAAGAGTACCAGGAAAGAAAGAAGGAGGCGAAGAGAGTAGTGGCTGAGGAGAGAAGAAAGTGGATGGAAGAGTGGAGAAAGATGATGAAGGAGGATAGTGAAGGTACAAAAAAGGTCCTGTATGGGATGGTAAAAAATAAGAGGCGGAAGGATCCTACGGATTATGTTAGAATGGTGAACAAAAGGGGACAAGAGATAGAAAATAGGGAAGAACTGAAGAAAATGTGGAAAGAATATTTTGAAGAACTTCTGAACCCAAATGGAAAAGATGGTGAGGAGGAAGAAATCGGGGAAGAGGAAGATGAACTGCAAACAGAAAAGGACTTAACATGGAAAGAAGTGGAAGATGCAGTGAGGAAGATGAAAGGAGGGAAGGCACCGGGTGTGGATGAGTTGAGTGTGGAGATGGTGAGAGCAGCAGGAGAGGTGGGGATACAGTGGTTGTACCGAGTGATGAGGACAGCATGGAAGGAAAGGAAGACCCCAGAGGACTGGAAAAAAGGAATAATTGTCCCGATCTTCAAGAAATGTAGTAGAACAGATTGCAGAAACTATCGGGGAATAACACTGATGAGTCATTGTGCAAAGATCTTCGAGAAAGTTTTGGAAAAGAGAATTAGGACAAGGATAGAAGGGGGATGAGGGAAGAACAACATGGCTTCAGAGCAGGAAGGTCCACAGTGGATTTGATTTTTGCTGTAAGGCAGTTACAAGAACAGCACTATGAATATGGAACAGATCTACTGATGGCCTTCCTGGACATTGAGAAAGCATATGACAGTGTATTCAGAAACAAAGTATGGAAGTCCCTGGAGGATAGAGGAGTAGAGAAATGGACTATAAAAAGGATAGAGGAGATGTACAAGGGAAGCGTGAGCTGTGTGAAAGTGGGAGGAGAGAGATCAGACTGGTTGGAACAGAGAAACGGCCTGAAACAAGAAAGCGCACTGTCACCGTTACTTTTCATTGTGGTGATGGATGACATAATGACCCGAGTGGCACAAGTAATTGGGGAAGGAAAGATGAAAGCAATGGTAATTGCAGATGATTTGATGATTTGGGGAAACAAGGAGGAGGGGGTACAGGAACAGTTGGACGTGTGGGAAGGAATAATACAAGGATATGGGATGAAATTTAGCATAAATAAGAGTGAGATGATGATCACAACAAGGAAGAAGGAAAGAACCACAACAGGAATAACAATTGGTGGGGAACAGCTGAAGAAAGTGGAGAGTTTCAAGTATCTGGGAAGCCTAATACAAGATAATGGAAGAAACAATAGAGAAATAAATGAGCGGGGGAGGCAGGCAGAAGCATTTCGGAGGAGTGTGAAAAGCATGTTATGGAGCAAGGATGTCCCTCAGAACAGCAAAAAGATCATATATCGGGCGTACTATGTCCCTATCCTGACGTATGCCTCGGAGAGCTGGGTTATGAAAGGAAGGGAGAAGAGCAAAATACAGGCCAGTGAGATGAGGTTCTTGAGAAGCAGTATTGGAGCTACAAAGATGGACAGAATAAGAAATGAGAGAACCAGAGAATTAATGAAGGAGGAACCATTACAGGATGGTATAGAGAAATCTAGACTTAGATGGTATGGACATGTAAAACGAATGGAGGAGAAGAGGATACCCAGGAGAGTACACGAGACGAAGTGGGAAGGAAAGAGACCGAGAGACAGGTCGCTGAAGGGGGTGGAAGAAAGCGTGAAGAAGAGAGGAGAAGACTGGACAAGGGTGGAGGCTGAGAGATGGTGGGAAGACAGAAGACGTAGGAGAGGCTTGTGTTCCAAACAGACCCGGCCAGTGGCTGGAAACTGTGCAAGATGATGATGATGATGATGATGACCTGTCAATCGCATAACATTTCATTAATAATGTTTCATTTCAACGCACCCTTTTACCTACACACAAAGTGTTGATGGCTGGTTCTCAATTATGCCACTAGATATCATATCATATCTGACAGCTGGAGTTGCCAATACCATGTCTGAAATACTGTGATTTTGAAATGCCAATAGTGGTTCATAATCATTGGAGATAGGAAATATTGGGAAGAGTTGAGAGAATATCCTGATATAGTGTTACTTGGCAATTTTGAATCATGAAATAATGCAAAATTATAGTTTTACAAGAAATATCTTTTATTGAATAATTTTGTAATATAAAGGGGGGGATTTTAAATTATTAATCAGTTGCCAACAGCTTTGTCGAGGCACAGTAATATTCAACAGTGTCTTGTTTGATCAGTTTGTGGTTTTAAGAAATCCTTATTTTAATGGTTCATGTAACATTACTCCATTCAAATTGGGTGTACTTGATGATATTTTCAGAACAATTCCGTAAGGCTCTCGAGGTGATGAACAGAGCAGTCAGCACTCCTGGCCAATCTATGTCCCAGCAGCCCGGAGCTGTCGAGTCAGTCTCGTACTTAACAAACATCGAACAGACACACGCTCAGAGAAATAAGGAACGCGAATCACGTTTTGAGGTGAGTATGTGTAAGAACAGAGGTTTCTTATCATTTCAAATGATCTTGTCGACTTCGTCGTTATGGTTGGGGTTCATCGTTATGCATTACGGACACGGACGTGACGTCATGCAGCTGCGCGGGAACATGACGTCATGCTCACGCGGGGAGCGAGAACCAGACGCTAATGATTATTGGAGTCTGTTGAAAGAGGCCTGGCGTCGAGCGACCTTTTAAAAATCAGAAACTCACTCCACAAATCTGTAAATCAGTATTCTTCCCTTATTTCAGATACACTATTCATTAAACAAACATATATGGCATAGTCATGACCCCTTCATGGAGTAGGCTATTGTCTAAATCTGGACACTCATACTACATCCTTAAACTAATTCAAATTTACGGCCAAATGATCCTTCTGACAGGGAGGCAAAGGTTTCCGCCGGCTTGCCTGGGATGATGGGCCACAAAACCGCTATCAAAAAGTACACAATTTACGCTTTATTCAACCAAACACATCTCTAATACAAGTACAAGAAACACATTTCTTCCCGTGACCCTTAAAGAGGTGCCCGCGCGGGAAGCCTAAGTTAATGGGTAATGCAGTCTGTTGAAAGAGTCCTGGGGTTTTGAGCAAAGCGAGAAGCCCTCCTGAGCCTTTCTAACATGTGTAGCATTTGTAGCATGCGTCATTTGAAATGATACAACGTCTAGTCTTTCAGACTGACTGTGATTTTTTTTCTACTTTTCCACTTTGCAATACAATATTTCAATTCTACTACTAAACTAAAGTCATTGATATACAAAACAGAGGATGATGCCTGTGTTTTTTATTTGTTAACATTTTTTATTTAATTTATTTTTGGTATAATGTTTATTCCAACCTTATGTTTACTCCAACTCATATTCAAGGAATATAGGCAAAAGAAGCTTTTTTGTTCCAACTCCAAATTTTTACTGTTATCTCTGTTTTTTGTACATCAGTTGCACTGGGTTATGGACTGGGAAGATCTTATCCCTATATACTCAATGGCTTTCAATATTAAGAGCAAAGTTCGTAGATAAGGGATATATAAATAGGTTAAAAGTTAAATTAATATCACACTTTAATAGAATTAGTAAATTGGGAATGAAGGAAGCCAAGTAAATTAGCAGAACTGTTTAATGTTGTCAGGGGAATATAGGATAGGAAAGCGACAGATGAGAAACTCAACAAAGATACATGTGGGACAAATATAAGGGTGCAGGAGACAGTATCCTATACTATAAAACTTAGTTTAAGTCTAGGATAGCCTCTCTGTATCAATTAAGGATAAGATAGATTAATTAATAATTAATTCATAGATAATTATCAGTCATTATTAGTGTTTTTGTTAATTGTTATAACATTTAATACCTTTGAATTATTTGTAGATTCTGTGTGATTTATTCATCTTACTGAGCAGGAGTTTTGTATAAGGCTATTAGGGAATCGCTGTAACTAATAATCACCTGACGCTAGCATCAAACAATACTCTTGCCCCAATCTCTAGCTATCCGAGATTCAGAACAGAGGGCATTCTAAATACTCAAAGTTAGAAAGATTCTATAACCTTGCACCAACTATTTAAGTTAAGTAACAACAAAAGATAATTATAACAATATGGGTTTTACATCCCTTTTTAACTACTAAGGCTTTTAGAGACGCTGGGGTGCCGGAATTTTGACCCGAAGAGGATCTTTAATATGCCAGTATATCTACTGACACGGCTCCCTCACATGTGCGCATCCTCAAATGCCAACTGACTGCTCCGGGTTTGATCCCGCTATCTTGAGCTCAGCAGGTGAGAACGTTACTGCTGAGCCACGTAGTCAGTCAACAACAAAAGAACACAGTTATCGAAGTTGATATAAGGTGAATAATTATTTGCAATTTAAGGCAGAAATCTGTTTCACAGCCACTGTAGGACCAAACTCTGCTGATTTCGGAGTATTACTGGATGTTAAGCTGTCAATGTGGTGAATTCCATTGCCTGTAAAGTCAGTTTTTATGACCATGGTTGCCATCTTTCTAATGAGTTGTCTTCACGATACTGACTAAGCCCGATTCCGGACTTCGTATGAAGGAATAATAATATGAACCAAGAGTTAAATCCAGGATTATGTGGATAACAATCAACATAATTAACGAATAGACTTGAAGGGGTTGAAATTAAACAGGAGTGTTACCGTATTTACTCGAATACGACCCGCCCTCGAATAAGACCCGCACCCTGATTTTGAAGAACAAAATTAAAATAAAAATAAAAATACTCAAAATTATGTACAATCTTAACTAAATAAACCGAATAGCATTTATCCAAAATAGTTTCCAACAGTTTTGAAGTCGTCCTAAAATAACACACATCAAACGATTAAAAATACAAATAAAAGTACACAAACACTTCATTCATCGTCATCAGAAGTACCAACTTCGGAACTTTTATCACCATCCCACTAAATGTCGTCATCACTGACATCCATAGCATTCGAAATACTACATTTCTTGAAGCTCTTCCGTATGAGATCTCCCGAGATACGATTCCATGCCGTCAAAATGCACGAACATAGCAGCTGAACTTCCGGGCGCTGAATACGACCAGTTGGAGTCAGTGTGTGCTTATCGGCCGCCATCTGCTCCGTATACAGCTGTTTCAAGGCTGCTTTGAACGGGCGGTTCACGCAGACATCCAGTGGTTGTAGCATAGACGTCATCCCGCTCAATCACGAATACATGACTCGTCAATATCATACAGTGCACTCTCGTTAATTCGCGGTAATTAATGCACGAACTTCCGCGAATTATCCGCAGTTATTTTTGTTAAGCCTAGGAAAAACAAAACTATTGGTTAAAATATTGAAATAGGCTTGAACACGCGAAATAATAATTTTAACTCCTGATTGTAGTGTCTTATACGACATGCTAGGCTACTGGTAGGCCTATGTGGATTATGCCTACATTAATATATTTAAAAAAATCCGTCATTACTTTTTGTTTCTTAGATCGTTTATTCTATTTTTCGATTGCACATTTCCAAAGAAAATATTATATGAAAACGAAAATTCATCTCGTTTTTCTATATAAAAGATAAGTGTGACTAGAGACACTAGCTTGACTGTGGGAAAATTTCGGGATTTCCGTTGCATCACTCCCGCACTCGAAATATACTGGATATCCGTTTTCCTCACCAACAGTCAAATGCCATGCTATTTCTTCTTTGCTTTTCTGTAGTAAATCACAATCGTCTTTATCGACGTCTAACTTGCCCATTCGAAATATCGTCGTTACAAAAGTCGGCAAGCGCTTGCTTTTGTACGAGCGGAGTAGCGGTACTTTCCTCCCGACTAGTTGACTGCATGAAGAGCATCGAACAAACACGCTCTCGATGTCGTGCGCGTTTGCGCCATTACGCAATAATCGCTGTTTACAATACGCTGTCCACCCTTCACAACTCACAGATCAGCGACCTTGGAGCGTGGCTGTTGGGAAAGGGAGGGTAGGTTCCGAGTGAAAGTGCATTCCTCGTGTATTGTTTGGGCTTCAAAGACAAAGGAAATCTGTGCTATACCACTCGCGGCAACATGCGCGTAAGTTTCGAAGATTGCGCAATTAGGCCTACTGTTGCATCGCAGAGAAATGCAGTTCAGTCTTCCCTAGTCTCAATGATTTCGTCTTTACGCATTGCGTCGCATCAAAATTCTTTTAAACAACAGAGATTGCTTAACTTAGCGTGATGATTAGTTGCTGTGAGAATTCCCAATTTAAAAAATACTCATGGAGACCCGCGAATTAACCGCAAAACGAATTATCCACACGCGAATTATCGGGAGTGCACTATATTTCCTGCCGGGCACGATTTCCAATAACTTCAGCTTCCCTCACAACTTTCAGCTTCTCACTCACATTAAACGACCGCAAACTCTTCGTACAACTCATGTTTACAATCGGAAAACGTGCGCGACACGTGCGCGAGGAAGTATGACGCCGCCTGCTTATGGTAAAACAAAGTGATAGCCGGAAGAAGGCTAGCACCATCTAGCGGATACTCGCAACACCCGATATCGCGCGTGGCGGGCAATTTAAATCTTTAAAATCAGGATGACTCAAATAAGACCCGCACCCCAAATTTTCACGTCCGATTTTGTTTAAAAATGTGCGGGTGGTATTCGAGTATATACGGTATTTAAATAGACAACAGAACTTTAGGTCATAAGTAGGGCCCGGATTTTTAGGTGGCATAAACCTTCACTTTAGGTTTTTTGTATTCTTAAAATATGTTATTTTAAGTTTTTCTTCCAGGATCAATACAGGCAGCAATAATTTTCTGTTTTTCTTAGTTCTGTGAAATTTATTTATGAACTTATTTCACAAAACTTTACATTCTCATTATTTTTTGGCATTGCAGTAGATAACAACGTACGTACTCAAATTGTCAGCCGGAAACGATTTCCTGTTGTCACGTAACACATTCTTATATGAAGAAAAACTTCTTTCAACGGAACTTGACGTCATTGGAGCGTAGTACATAGAAGCTAATGCAACAGGTTGTAGGGGTAATTTTCCTGAATACTTTTCTCCGTGTAATACTGAATTGATGACTTTCATGTCTTCAAAACCAGGATTTCGTTGGAGAATCTTCCACAGTTTCGATGAACATGCCACTCCCAATGGTCCAGGAATGTCTCTTCTGAAAACATTGCCAATGCTGTCTAGAAAATCTTTGAGTGGCAAGATTGCACTTTCCAACCGGAGAATAGCTTCTGATATAAAACAAAAATGTGTCTTAATATTTGCTAGGGAAGCGACGAGAGTCGGGCACTCGAGCGATTTCTTGGCCTTGGCGATGCAGGAATCTTCTGTTTCAAGCAATTCATTGACTACATTTTTAATGCCTTCTAGGTGCTCAGCATAGTAAATAGCAGCAGACAGCCAAGTTCCCCAGCGGGTAAGTATCGGCTCAGGTGGAAGAGGTGTTGCCGGTTGTTTCTCTTTAAACAACTGTATACGTGTTGGGGCTTTTAAGAAAACTTTCTTGACTGAAGAAACCACACTGTTTACGTCACTGAATGTGTTTCTAATCTCCTCCGCAAGGCAGTGACCCGTGGGCCAAGCACGTAACGTGTAGCATGCTCGGGTAGAAAGACTGTAGAACCTCCCCTGCCTTCAACATGTAGGCAGCGCTGTCCGTCACTAACAAAAGAAACTTACTATCTTGATTCTGTGCTAGCCACAATATGCGTAAAGCATCCCTCACTGCGCAGGCTATCGTCCTGTTGTTTGTTCTATTTCTTTACAAACAATTAGATGAGGGTTACTTGGTTCATTTTTATCCAGCTTACCTACTACCACATTCACAATGAAGCTACCGCAAATGTCAGATGTTTCATCGACAGAACACCAAATATAGTGATCCCCTATATCTTCTCTTATTTCATCTAATGTCTTCTGGTGAACAGGAGCCAAACTATTCTTCCTTAAAGTGGATTCATTAGGTATAATACGGCCACTGATGTCTCCCAAAAATGTTTTCAAGGTCGGGTTAGTTAGCACATTCCATGGGATGTTTGCAGACACCAACGCCTGACATAGGCGAAAGTTAAAGTTATCTTTAGGCCTGTCAACTGTGGAAGAAATAAAGGTGTGCCTACTTATTTCTCCTCGCTACGCTAGCAATGTGAGCAGCTGAAGCTTTATGCTGCTCAAGATGGGATTTCTACTCACATTAAACTGAAATGAAGAATTCAAATTCTAAGTACACCTCAGTAAGCAAGCTAGGGTATTACAATAAAGGTTTTAGGTCAGTTACGGGAAACTTACTTCTTTGGAGCATGCCTGACAGAAGACTACTTGACCATCCATAGTGAAGTTTTCATCTGTAGCAATCCATTTCTTCAATAACTGCGATTTAGGCATTGTTTCGCTATACAACAATTACGGTTAGAAAATACTGCAGGAACCATTCACCACACAGTGTGCCGGTTGTACACTCTGTGGACGACTGGAGGCGAAGGTCGAAACCGTTTAAGTTCCTCCTGGCCTTCTATGAGGTGCATCAAGGAGCCACCAGATGTCACATGTGTAGTGAGAAGCATGGGGTGTACTGCATTTAACGGTAGTAACCTGAACTATCTCCGTCCTACTGCTTGTAATCGTGGTGGAAATCATTTTACGATGCATTTCAATGGGGGAAATAACATTCTTTATTTGAAGAAGGCAAAACAGCTATTTAGGTTATTTAGGTGTCGACCCCACATGTAGTTTTTTTTTAGGTGAAATTAAATTTACATATTCTGCTCCAGGAAGTGTGAAACAAACGTATATGTTGAAATTTGTAAATTACATAGCCAGGAAAAAAATAGGTAAAAACCTAAGAATCCGGGCCCTAGTCATAAGAAATGCAGTTTAGGTGTCTGTAACTATGTTCTCTTAGTTCCTTTATTGGGCTTCATGAAGCATAAAATAGGCTCTAAAATATTTAGTTTGTCCTGCGTATACAAAGAAACCTCGATTCATTGTTTTGCGCGAGTTCCCAAGAATGAAACAATGGACACAGGAAAACAATAGATGAGGGATTGTGTTTGAATTGCTTAATAATCCCGTTTCTAATGAATTGTCACTTTTAGGGGGAAAACATATTAGGCCTCAACCAATATATGCGAGATTTTCTACCACTTTCTAACATTTGACTTTTACAAAATGAATATTCAATCATTTTTCCTAATTTAATCTCAAATGGCATATTTTTGATGCAAGTATTGAAATCCATTAATTGTCCAATATCAACATAGTATTCGATAGATCGCAAGAGCACATCTGAGTCTCAACCTTAATGTCGGAGGGAAATGAGCCATACATAATTCTTCCTTTATGTATTCAGAGCATTTAAAACAATACCTTTTAACCTAAGTTTGCAGCTTAAAATATTCTTCCTTTTAGCAGTCCTTCTATACCTATTTCAGCATGTATTTTAAGGGGTATGCCCCCTTTTATGAAAGATACAGAGAAGAGTTACATCAATGATTGGTGCCCTACCTCTGATGGATATCTGTACCAAATTTTACAAGGATTTGGTATTGATTGACGGAAATATATTGTACTATATTGGTTTATAAGGATCTACCCAGCCGTTCTTGAGTTAAAAGCGTACAATGTTGCACACAGACAGACAAAAATTTTGTTTTTGCACACAACCGTTATAAAACAGTCTGAAACGTGTTAATAACTCAAATTTCTGTGGAAATTCAGAAAAAACAGATAAACTTTCATCTTTATGGAGAGATAAATTTGCTTAATTTTGGTCCAACTTGTCATCAATATTAAATCATATTTACTTAGTACATGTTTCGAGCCTAAAACATGGCTCTTCATCAGCTAATGTTTGGAATATAAAATTAAAAATAACAAGACTCTGTACAGTATAAACACAACCTTCAACAATTCTATGTGATCTGTGTGGGCACTTGTTCTACATTAGGAATGGACTGTTTTGTCACCGCAAGCATATACGGTATATTCACAGACTTGAGTAAGGAGTGAACTGATCTGGAAGGAGATTTATACTTGGAAACGAGTTAAGCCACCGCTGCTGATGACGACTCGGAGAAAATAATTAGTTATCTGGGTTAGAACCCATGTTCAAACTCTTTTTCATTTCATACATGTGACGCTTCAGAATACGGTATTTACCTTTACAGGTGTAGGGCATCACTAAGGTCCTTATTTTTTGGTGAAATAAATTCGTTGATTTCGGTGTTAAAACTGACGCTATTTCGGTGGGTATTTCGCGAAATAAATTGTCATAATGATCGATGTTTCTTCTGATCTCTTCCTTATATAGAATGGGGTAAATCTAACAAATTATGTAATAAGAGGGTTTTTCAACTTCTTTGCAATGTGTAGAGTATCGCCTAATGTTATTTGCTGCTTAGAATTATGTTAATTTCCTTCTTTCTTCCTCTTTTTATGCGTTGCTGAATCCCTGCTGTGTTTATCGCACGTGTCTTTTCGCTTCAACTGAATACAAACATTGGAGTATTTACACATTATAATCTTTCTTGCAGCGTCAAATACATAGAACCCCTCACTGTTGTAATCCTCGGCCCTCGAGAAAACTGTTGTGACTTTAATATTCGGCATTTTTATACATAAATGCTGGATGTTTGCCGATAGTTTTATCAGTCGCGTACTCGCACTGCTGTGTCTACGACCACAACGCCATTTGATGTAATCGATAGCAGATATCGATTTTCATCGATAGCCTTAGAGATCGCGGAACTGAATACACATACTTCCGACTTTGTAGGCAGTTGTGTAGAGGCACTATCAATCAAATGAGAAGGAAACCACGATGGTCAATTCCTCAGACACATTTAAACGTGTATTGGAGAGCTTTTTCGATAATATTTAGCATTTTCGTACCAAGTGGAGTATATTTCGTGATTATTTGTGCAATTCGTGCAATAAATCAGATTTTGTGAGTTCATTTTGCTAAAATATGCTAATTTAAGTACCTACAAGGTCATATATAGGCAAGAAAGCAGATATGAAAAAATTTCGCACGTATCGCTATTACCAAAAAATACGGCCCCTAGGCATCACACTCTATGGCAGATAAATAAATAATTAAGAATTGAAACCCCTCCCAAAACAGAAACTCTTACTGAACATTTCCTGAATGTCACTTAGAGTTTATAATTATAATCTATTTGTTTTGTCTGTGATTTTCTTTCATTACACACTGTCTTTACTAATGTTCTTTCTTTATAACACAATTGTGACATTCTGTGTATATTTCTATCATCTGTTTGTTTCTGATTGTAGCTGCTGGCTGAAGCTGTACGGACTGCCAGCCAAATCCCCCAGGGCTTTAAGGAGTTGATTCAGAAGCGTTGTGAGGAGCGTGGGATTGTATTTGTGCCTCTTCCTAATCGATATCGTGAAGGGAAGCAGATATATCGGTGTGGAAAGATACAGATTTATATTGATAGAAGTGTAATCTTTGTGACTGAAAATGGCACGCTATGGAATCCCCTGTCTTTGAATGCTGTGCTGGACATGGCAGTTTAAGATCCAGCTATGGTACAGGGAGTGCATCCAAGTTACTTGTACCAGCTCTTGTAAATAGACAAACAAAAAGCCTTTGGATAATATTAAAGAACTTGTGTGGGAAGGTTGTACAGGCTGTCCAGGGCCAGAGCATTGCCACATTTGACCAGGAGATTAGATTTGAATGTTTGCCCATTGAACAAGATAACTTGTGATCCTACTATAGGAATTACCCTTGTTCTTGTGTTTCCTCTTCATTTCTCCCTCTGCCTATTGTTGTGTTTCTCCTTTTTTTTTAAGTGCTTTCGTCTTTCTTTTTTTGTCTAACGATGGTTAATGTGTTTACTTCTTTATATGTTTGCCTACCCCTTATTATTTCTGTTTTCAATGAGGTCGAGGATGAGATGCGATGAAAGTCTTTGTGTCATTTATAGCTCTTCAGTCGGTCAACGCGAATATCCGCAATGAATGGGCAGGATACAAAGTATAAGTATGTAAATAAACTCCTGGAAAAAATTACATCTGTTAGTTAATTATCCCTATTAATGGGGGGAGCGAGTGTTTTTACGGTCAGATGCCCTTCCTTATGCCAACCTCCGACCACTGATGGTGGGGTTCGAAGCTACATCTACCGTGTTCACAGATAGCTCGGCCTCATGGACTAGTGCTGCGCATTAGCTCGCATAGCTACTGCTGTCTGTCTATTTTCCTATATACCGGTACATATCTACCGTATATATTTAAAACACTAAGGCGATTTTTGTTACATCGAGAATGAGATAACGTCTTAACCGATTGACTTCGTAATGCATTCTAACGAGAGCTCTTGGCATGTAGATTTGCAGAGTGTCTTTAAAATAAACAAATATGTTACTGAATATTTTTAAATTAATAAACAAGAATTCAGAAATCTGGCCAATCGCGCATGCGCACAATCGCCTTGCCTCATGACAGTCATGGCGGTTACAAGTCCACCGCGTTTTAATTTCATAGTTATGTATAAGAATTATAATGGAAGGGAACATTGTTTATGACGTTTCCATGATATACACTGGAATATAATTATACCAGAAAGAAAATGTTGAAAAACGTAAACTGACATCAAATGTTGAGTGTTCATGATGTTTAACTACCTTAATATTGCGCGCTATTACCAGTGGTTTGGTAGCTCAGATGGCTCAGCCGTAGTCGGATAATTTAAGCATCGCCCAATGTAAGGGGTTCAAATCCCCCCTCCGGCATGTGTTTTTATTTCCGTATTTTTCTTTCTTGCAATTGCTATTATATTGTCAAAACATATTTAAATTTTGGCATTCCCGTAAACTAAGGAATTCTGCGTTCCCATCTCAATTTAAAACGCTATGGTAATTTCATTGAAACGCTTTATAAGTTCCAACATTTGACAGATTACATTTGCAATAATGGTAGGCTATTTATCTTTATTGCTACAGAAGTTTTGGCATATTGTTGCACATGGGATAACTGTTAAGCCGACTGTGAATCAAGGATTGTACGAATTCCAACACATTACGAAGTCGCCTGGGCGACTTACTTCCGAGTGTCTTCAAATTGCGCCATGTGCTACGGCACTCATTTGTTTTCTTCAGTTCTTTCTTTGCCTTATAAACATACAAGGCATGTCCAAAATGTTGTTACATGAAATTCCACTAATGAACTGTCAGGGTGTCTACCGGTAACGAATGTAACGAAAGTAACGAAAAAGTAACGAATTTTACAAATGGGTAACGAAAGTAACGAAAAAGTAACGAATTTTACAAACGGGTAACGAAAATTTTCTGAAGGCGGGTTGAATCATTTAAACTCGCGCCGCTAGGCTCAGAGATAGCGAGTTTCACGCAAGCGGTGCCGTGCCTATTGCATAGTACTAAGCTATATGTCTCCGTGCCCGACCTCAAGGAAATACATACCGAGGATACCTTGAGCGGTATACATCGGTTCAACGTATATTTTCGGCATCAAGAAGTTTTAAGTTTCGTGTGAAATATTTTTCTGTGTTACTGTATTAGGAAACCTGACTTTTCGCGAGACGTTTATTCGCGAATACTTCCGAAACTAAAAAGAAATCTCTCATTTCTGTTATTTGGAAACTATGTCAAATTGAAGTCCAGAAATAACGCGAAAAAACAATTTTATGTCGCAATCTTGCGAAATGTTACGGTTTCGAAAAAAATGTGAAAAATCTTCGAAATACATATAACTTATTTAAAAAATAAATCAAGTAAATTTGCGACATTCAGTATGGTTAAATCGAAATTCCGTTATAAGTCGATTTTTCCTTCGAACTTTCGTTCCATCGGATATATATATATAGCCTATATATATATATATATATCTAACCGATTATTTCGATAACTTGTTGATAATTCGTGGTTCTCAATCGAAATAAAACTTGCCCTCTTGTCGTATTATTCGTGCAATCCTCTTAGAACAATTCGTAATATTCGATACCGTACCTACTTCGTACGTTCATCCTCCAAAATCGCATCCTCAAGACGGCCGACTGACCGCACGACTTGCCTGCGGGAATCTCGTCAAACGGACCGAGATCGACGTCAGTTGCGTAAAATCATAGAACCCGTCCCCTATCGTGAACTTGTGACCACGAGGACTGCGGGAATTCTGTCAAAGGTGATTGGGCACCCATCACGGGGCACCCATCACGAAACCTACTTGCCACATTTCCCATGACCGTATACTTAAAAGCGTGCAGGGAGCGAGAAGTGCATCAACCCACTTAAAAATGTCAGCCTACGTAGCATCGAAATACTAAATCCTCCTCGTGATCCACCCTGAACTCATGAACTCCCAACTACAGCATAGGGACAAAGGGAATCACGGCGCCGACTGAACAACATGTTCATAACTACGCGTGAATTTTAACCATGCCCAACCTTGAGCTTGCCTCCGCCATTCTATCAGGACAGATAGACAGGCAGACAATCGTTGAACGGCCGGGTGCGGCGACGATTGCATAATATCTCGAGGACAACGTAAAACGGCCGAGAGCGGCAGCGATTACGATACATCGTGATATTTCTCCGCATTCAATGACGAGGACAACTGTATTCTTGTCAAACGGACAGCAAGTGGCACCGATTGCGTAATAATGCTATATTTTCTTGTGCCCGAACTCAAGGACAATGAAAAATCTCGTCGAATGACTAAAAGTGACGCTGATTATCTAAATCGCGATTTTTCTCCGTGTACTATCGTGAAAACTACGGGAAGCTCACCAAACTACTGAGACCAGCGCCGATCGTGTAACATCTCGATATTTCTCCGCATTTGACTGCGCAGACAGAATTCGGTGACGATCGCGTAACATCGCATACATTTCTTCGCGACCTACCGCGGGGACGAAGGAAATCTCGCCAAATGGTCAAGAGCTGAGCAACCTCTTGGTACCGTAATAATAACATATTGTGGACAAGACGACATATTAGCTGAAACAACTCATTGGATATTAAATATCTAGTATATATTTATTATTTTTTAAATTTTATAACATCATGTGAATTTCATTTAAAGCGGCTTCGGTGGTGTAGTTGGTAGCATGCTGAACTGCTGTGCCCAATATAGCGGGTTCAAATCCGGCCAAGTCGTCGGATTTTTTAAAAGCGTTAAAAATCCTTCAGTATGACTTCCTTCGGAGGGGAAGTAAATCCGGCGGTCCCATGTCATGGATTTATGGCATGTAAAGTATTCTTCCACAGACAAAAATAGTGTGAAGCTAAATTGTTAGGTTATATTTCGTCGGAACGCTCTATCAAAGTTCCAACGTTCACCACTAGGTATCATTGATATCTGGTAGCAACTTGAAATTGAACGGAACTTGTAGCTCACCCTAAGGGTGTCCGTTGTAAGCAGCTACAGACTCAGGCGAGCTGAACATGTCCTCGGACACTCCCGGCCTAAACGCCATACGATAAATAAAAAACCTCTTTAAAAACAGTTCATTGTTGTTTTTCTTCACCGCGTGATGAGCGCCTATGCTTGTAGACCGCAGACGTAACTTGAATTCAAAGGTAACTAAAATTAACTAAAAGGTAACTAAAAGGTACCTAAAAAGTAACTAATTTTTACTTCATCCTTACAGTAGACACCCTGACTGTACCTTTACCAGTTATACGGCAATAATATACAGTAGGCCTATGTTGAAATTCTGATATTACAAATGTAGGCCTATTTTTGATTCCATTGTTTTCCAAATTAACTTCTATATTTCAGTAGCAGATGCCGCTGCAGTCGAATGTTGGAACCGCCATTTGTATTGTGTTTCCGATCCTTCTGTTATATAGTCTTTGGTGGTCTGTTACAGTCTTTGGTGGTCAGTCCAGGTCAGTCGTCTGTCGAGAATACATATCGCAACTTCTACGAATTGTTAAACCTTTCATTTTATATACCATAACTATGGCATACTAGCAAGTGACTGCGCAGAATTACTGGGCCGGTTTGTCTCGATAATTCATTGCCAGCTTAAAGAGCGGGCTTCCCTGTGTAAAAACGACTTTTGACATGCACAGGAAATATAATTATAAAACTGACTCCATTATTAAGATGACAGGCGAAGTGGTTCTATGCTCCTCTTCATAATTTACTGCCATGGATATCCGAAGAATTGTACCAATAACAGGTGACGGAAATTGCTTATTTAGAGCAGTTTCTTATTGTTTATATCGAAACGAAGAACGCCATAGTGAGTTGCGTTTGCAAACTGTTACAAAAATTGTTGCTGACTGCAATATTTATAAGGATTTTATTATAGGCGATGAGTCTTATTGCCTTCCCCTCAACAACCAACTTTAGTATGAAAATCTTATGTCTCTGAACGGTGAATATGCTGGTCATGTTGAACTCCAATGTATAAGCCAATTGTTTAATGATTATTTGTTTAGAGTGCATAACAATTATGGCAATGGAAGTGTTATTTGTCATTTATTGTTTAGCGGCTCCGTTGATGCAGGACACTATAGTGTGATCGAATACGACATTAATTTGGGGATAAATCCTACTGTAAATATACGCATTCGACGAAAAAGAACATTAACCGGTCGTGTGGAAACTACAAATACTGTAGACGCAAAACAATGAGAAATCGGAGAAAAGGCGAAACCACTTTTAATATACAATATAAACCTGCCATTTCAGAAACAATGCCAGATGGCATGCCGTACAGCGTTGGGTCCTTGACGAACGAATGTAAACATTGTTCTGCATTGTTCTTCTCTTGCGAAAAATCCACGCTTGGTTACTTTGGCCTTTGCTGTTGCAATGGTAAAATTGATCTGCCGGAATATAAAATACTTGACAGGCTTAAACCATTTTTCACTGGAAATTATGATACCTCAAGGAACTTCAGAGAGAATATTCGGCAGTACAACAATTCTATGTCCTTCGTTTCCTTTGGTTCCAATGTTACCGTACCACCTGAACACGGTGCATATTGTTTTAAAATTTCAGGAATTGTACATCATCGCATTTCTTCCATATATTCCAAAAATATAAGCGACAGTTGTTACGGCCAGTTGTATATATTAGACTGCTCAGAAGCTAATCAAATCAGACTAGCAAATCGAGCGAATTCTTGCATCAGGGAGGGTACACTTCATATTCTAAATAATATTTTGAAAGAGCATAACCCTTACATTCAACTGTATAAGACAATACATTCAAAAATATGCGAAGAAAATGAACTGGCTTTAAGAGAAAAACGTCAACCGTTAGATTTGGTCATGCGATTTTACCATGAACCTCAAGAAGATCCTAGACGTTACAATAACCCAGTCTCCTCAGAGATTGCAGCTATTTTTGAAATAACAGACGGTGCTCCGGCTTCACACCGCCACATGGCCGTATTTTCCAATCAGGGAGTTTTAAAGGAAATTAATGTTGACAGTATGCATTGTGATCCATTAACTTACGTTTCAATCTGGCCTTGCGGAGAAACAGGGTGGCATATTTCACTGCCAACAGGAGGGAATCGTAAGACGAACGTTAGGCAAAATAGGACAATGCGTGAATATATTTTGTATAGGCTGTCGATTCGAGGTTGTCCTCCCGCAGGAGGTTTCAACCCTTTACTTAATGCAGGTAAACTTACCCAACAATTAATAGTTGACTATTATTGTCGAATAGAAGGAGATAGACTAAAATATATTCGCAAACAACAAACAAAATTGCGTGTCGATACCTACGTTGGTCTTGCTGATGCTTTACACTTTAGAACTGAAAATGAAAGTTTAAGAGCTGGTCGCATAGTTATTTTGCCTTCTACTTTTATTGGTAGTCCCCGAAATATGTTGCAAAATTATCAGGCTGCAATGGCAATTGTGAGAAAATTTGGCAAGCCAGACCTCTTCATAACTTTCACTTGCAACCCATCATGGCCTGAAATTACTACTAGCTTCCAACCTTATGAAAATGCAAACAATAGACCTGATGTCGTTGTTCGCGTCTTTCATGCGAAAGTGATGGAACTCTTGCGTTTAATAAATCAAAAGCAAATTTTTGGCGAGGTACAAACTTTCTTATACACGGTTGAGTTCCAGAAGCGAGGTTTACCTCATATACACTTCCTGGTTTGTCTTTGAGACAGTTGTAAATTACGAGAAATCTATGATATTGATATGACAGTTTCTGCAGAAATACCAGATCCTTCCAATACTACATTGTACAACTTAGTAAAGACACACATGGTACATGGACCTTGCGGCCTTCTGAATCCCAATTCAATTTGCATGAAGGATGGAAGATGTGAGAAGGGTTTTCCAAAAGACTTTGTGTCAGAAACTAAAGAGAATGTGAATGGCTATCCACTTTACCGTAGGCGACAGAATGGAAGATCATATACTAAACGAGTACAAGGCACCAATGTTGAAATCGACAATCGCTTCATTGTTCCATACAATCGATATCTATTGATGTACTTTCAGGCCTATATTAACGTCGAAATCTGTGCAAGTGTCCACAGCATCATATACATACATAAATATATTCATAAGGGGCATGATTGCGCTAACTTGAAAATCACGGCAAACGATGGAATGCTACATCATGACGAAGTTTCTACGTATTTGAATGCTAGATATGTTGGGTCAAGTGAGGCTGCATACAGGATTTTTGGTTACAACATGCACGAACAGTCCCACATTGTTGCCCGGCTACCTGTCCATTTACCAGACCAACAAGATGTATTTTTTCATGCCGATGATGCTCCCAAAGCATTAATACGGGCTCAGTTAAAATGTACACAACTCACTGCATGGTTTCAGCTGAACCAAAATCCAACAACTAGGAGTGCATATATTTATCCTGAAACACCCGTTCATTATGTATGGGATAAATGCAAATTCATTTGGAAAAAACGACTTAGATTCGAAAAGGTAATACTGTAGGTCGGATGTACAATGTTTCTCCATCTGAATCAGAAAGATACCATCTGCGCTTACTTTTACTTCATATAGTAGGTGCCACAAGCTTTGAGGATCTCCGAACATACCAAGGTGTTACCTGCCCAACATATAAGGATATGGCAATTAAGCTTGGTTTGCTTATCGATGATTTAGAATGGCAACGCTGTTTGATGGAAGCATCGGTTTTCCAAATGCCCTTTCAACTGAGACAGTTATTCGCCTACGTATGCATATTTCATCAACCTTGCAATGCCAGTCACTTATGGGACATGCACAAATACTCTCTGTGAAGATTATTTAAAGTCTGAAGCTGAAAATACAGCTTATCAACTATCTCTCAGAGATATTAATAAAACTCTACAATTGCATGGTTTCTCTCTCCCAACATTTAACTTGCCTGTTGGTACTGACACACACATACTAATGAGCCAATGTTCCCTTTGGATTTGACTGACCTGATGTCCTTAGCAAACCAGGAACAACTTTCAATTATTAATTAAATCACTAGCGTTCTTCAAAATAGCAACACAACTGTCACGAATGCATTCTTTATTGACGGTGCTGGGGGCACTGGAAAAACCTTTATTTACCGATGCTTAATACAAAAGTTCTGCAGTTTAGGGCTTTATGTCATATCAGTAGCATGGACCGGAATAGCCGCTGTTTTGCTACCCAACGGTCGAACAGTACACAGTACATTCAAAATTCCTCTAAATTTAAATGAGAGTTCAGTGTCTGGATTAAAATTAAATTCCAAAGCAGCTGACGATATCGATTAGCATGGCTCATAATATGGGATGAAGCCCCAATGGCAAATATTAATTCATTAATGTGTGTGAATCGTCTTCTAAAAGATATTATGGGCAATGACATTCCATTTGGTGGGAAAATTACTGTTTTTGGAGGAGACTTAGGCAGATTTTGCCTGTTGTGCCGCCAAACAATTATTCAAAACTGTATTAAATTCTCTCCTCTCTGGCCCTTCTTCAAAATACGCTGCTTACATAAAAACATGCGGTTGAAACCAGAAGAAATTGAATTTTCTGATTTTTTGTTACAAATTGGTAACGGTGACTCTGTAAATGGTGAGGAATCAATTGTTATTGAACTACCACCCAGAATTTTAGCGCACGATGACAGTGTGACTGAGATTTATGGTGAAACATTCATTTCTACGAAAGATATAATCAATTTCTCAAAAGTATGCATTCTAACACCAAAAAAATGAACACTGTAATGAAATTAATTTGAAAGTCATCGAACTTATACCCGGTAGTTCAAAAACATACACCAGCGTTAACAGATTAATTACCGAAGATGAAAGCCAGCTACTTCAATTTCCTACAGAATTCTTGAATTCCTTGGAAATAAGTGGTTTGCCTCCACATATTCTTACTCTAAAAGTTGGAGCCATAGTTATGCTCCTCAGAAATCTGAACGTTTCCCAAGGGCTCCTGACCGGAACCAGATTATTTGTAAAGAATATGTATGCAAATTGCTTGGATTTGGAAATAATCAGTGGAGATAAAATTGGGCAGAGAGCTCTAATCACTCGAATTGATTTAACTCCATCCGACAAAACCCTTCCATTTTCTTTTAAGAGACGTAAATTTCCAATTCGCTTGGCATTCTGTATCACAATCAATAAAGCTCAAGGAGAAACTCTCGAACATGTAGGTCTCTATTGAACCCTTTACCCTCTGATGGATAAATGATTCGATGTTTTATTTCTTCAATTAATAAATATTTCTACAAGCATCATGAAAATAGCCAGACGGAGATGAGGAAATTTCAAGCATTTGCTGGAGACAATGAGGAAATACATGCAGCAGTTTGACAAAAGGCTAAATACTTAGGATTGTGGAAAGAAAGACCTAGCAATGATTCAGAAGGACAGGTGGTGGCCACCTCAAAATAGAAGCGACGCGCAGTGAGACACGCTTCTGGTATGTTCATTGTAATATTCGCGCCTAGAAAAAATATGATGCAGTAACGTGAGTGGCTGATGAAAATACTAGACACTCCTACTAGGCCAAGGTCTGATAAAAACCGCCAAGTTACAGAAAATGTGGAACCAATGAGAGAAGAATGCTTACCAGCACGGCAAGTCTAGCTTGGGTACGCGATGACTAGCAATAACGCGGAAGATCGCCTAGACAAAATCTCTACGATCGATTCTAGGATTAATGGGCATATTCTTGACCTGCGCTATTTTTCGAGTTCAGTGATATTTATTTCATTCCTGTACCACTATTATTTTGAGAAATTTTTATATAATTTCCCCCACTATCAATACCTAGGGCCAATTCATTTATAAGTGGCGTGAAGAGCCAAGACATGGATTATTACTTTGTACGTCTGAGGACGTAGATTATTACTCTTGTACGTTTGAGGACGTAGGGCTTATTATATTTGTGTGTCGAAGACACAAGCACTTATACTTTTGCGTGTCGTGAAGGACACAGAAATTATTAATAAATGTGTTAAATTCAGTGTTAGATAGTCATAGTACTATATTTTGTAGGGGCAGTATCATCGATAATTCGTCAACGAGCAGTTCCGGGGAAAGTAGTACCTGAAACGGCGAATTTAGTAGTCAGATATCAAGTGAATAATAATCTAACTTTTTGAATCAGCACGAGAGATGACATCGCTTATCCTGAAGGAAGTCTGGAACTATCAACACTCCGTCCAGATGGCTGAGATGAGCTAAGAAGCATTCAGTTGGGAGATGGCAGCGGATGTCTTTTGACGGGTGACTTGCCAAGGATGAGTACAGAATAATATTATTATTATCTGATAGATTAACTTATGGTATATGGGACATAATTTGTTTTGTAAATAATTTGCTTGTGTGATTAACGTAGTATATTTAGTTTTGGTCTGACACACCTTTTGCATGGAAGCAGCTCGCATATATGTTATTAGTGGAAGGTTCTTGTTTTTGTTTGTTGTTTTAACTAACGTAGCTATGTGGACGACCGTGTTTGCATATGTTACGCAATGCGGTTAAAAAAGTCTCTCGGAGATATGTTGTGTTTCAGAAGTAGGACTGAAGTAATATAATTATACAGTAGATTGGAGGGTAATTAATCCTTTTTTTTGTTTATTATTGATCAGATTCAGTGAAATTATTGCCTTTGGAGCAATGTGATTTGTGACGAAGAGCAGTCAGCTCTATCGTAGGTTTTAATAGTTTTTTTTTAATAGTTTGCGAGCATCTATTCAGCCGATCTGTGTGAAAAACGTAATGTCATTCCCAGATGTGTGTGTGTGTGTATTTTTGTGGTTATTACAAGCGGGAATTTCAGCTTAGACTGATTTCTGTCAGCTTGGTGCCAGGTCCATATTGTAACCTTGCGAGGGCAATTGTCGATATTTTGATTAATGTCTGACCATTTGTTGAGGTGGTTGAGATTTGCTGCTGTTGATTCTTTGAGATAACGGCACAGCTGGTCAGTTATTTTTACACACTGGAGTTGGGACGATGACAGGTATTGAGGAAAGGGGGAGATGTTTCACAAGACGGACTGAAGGTTGCTAGCGAGGTCATTAGGAGAGTGCTTGTGGCACCGTAATTACTTGAAATACAGAATTAAGAACTGATCAATGATAAAAATTGTTTAAATAAATGGGAGTTGCCTACGAATCACGATAATCTCCGAAGCGTTAGCTTAACATGCAGTTTTGTTCATATAAAGTAATATCAGCTGGTCAGGCTTTTGTTGTTGTTGGTTTAGTCCATGTTTATATTCCATTCAGTGACCCGTGAAGTCACGTGCAATGCTGTATTTCCTTGCTTGTGTATTGAGCAATTGGCCGGTGTTGGCAGCTCATTGTCAAGTGCGTCATCGCGCTAAATGAGGGTCTCGAGAGAGATTCCTGTAAATAGTAGATTTAGTGTGTGTGTCAGCATTACATTTTAAGGGTTTTTATTAGTGTCATGTTCCATATCCGTAAACGTTGATTTACGAGATGATTGTTCGTAAGCATCGTGGCTGTTAACCCGTTGCAAACGAACAGTCATCCAAAGTACTCATTCCTCGTAGTTAGTCATTACGCGTACATAAAATCCAAAATGCAAGTTAGTGGAACTAGGATCCACATTTTTATAAAGGGGGAGATCCGTCTGACTCCTCAACTTTGATAGATATTCCTGTCATGGGAAAATTCAGGGAGGATTTTATTTTATTATTGTTGTTTATATTATTTTTATGCACTATTAGTCATTAAATCATGTTATTATTTTACATCTTGTCACCTTTCTTTCTTAATTATAGTTTTAATCCTATGACCCTTACCTCAGTAGAGCATGTTGTTTGGCGAACGTAAACATCACATAGGAACTGAGCGCGACCCCTTGATTAAGAATTCTTGCATATAAACACTGCTATTCTGAAGGGTTCACTATTTACCTCAGCAAGTTTTCAGTCATGGCCAGCTATATGTTGCAATGTCAAGAGTGCGATCTTTCGACCCCCTTAAAGTTTCAATAGTGCCAAAAAGTAGTCGTACAAAGAATGTCGTATATAAGGAAATCCTTCGGTAATTATTTTACCATTGACCATCATGTTTCGACTTCGTAAAGCTCTTGGCCTGTAGATTTGCAGAGTGTCTTTAAGAGAAAAAAATATGTTACCGACCTGTGTTATTGTGATGGTTGTATTAATGTGTGTATCTGTAACTAAAGTGAGGATTGGGAAGGAGAACGCCGAGGCCTTAAGTAAGGAACCATCCCGGTATTTGCCTGGAGTGGAAGTGGGAAACCAAAGAGAAACACAACCAAGATAGTTAAGGTTGGAATCGATCCTACCTCTCCTCAGTTTTACCTCACGATGCTGAGTGCTTCCCTTTCCAGCCCTCAGGCCAGAATTAAATTTCTTGGCAGAGCAGGGAAATGAATGCGGATCTCTGGGGCGATGGCCAAGAATATAGTCTTAATAGTGGGCTTCCCTATGTTAATGCGTTTTTTGACATGCTCGGGACATATAATTGTAAAACTGCCTCCATTACGGTGGCTGGCAAAGTGAGTCTGTGCTCATCCTGTAATTGGTGAAGTGATTCTATGCTCCGCTGCATAGTTTGCTGTCAAAGAAGACCAAAGGATTGTACCTATAACAGGCGATAGATATTGCTTATTTCGAGAAGTTTCGTGCTGTTTATATCAAAATGAAGAACATCGCCCTGAGCTGCATTTGCAAACTATCGCAAACATTGTTGCTGGTAAGGATAATTATAAGGATTTTATTATTGGCGATCAGCCTCATCGCATTCTCCTCAGCAACCAACTTAGTATGAAAGTCTCTGGACGGTGAATACACTGGTCATGTAGAACTTCATTGTATAAGCCAATTGTTTATTGATTTTATTTGTTTAGAGTACATAACAATGAGTCTAACCACACTGTTGTTTTTGCAATGGGAGTATTATTTGCCATTTAATATTTAGTGGCTGCATTGGTGCAAGGCACTATAGTGTTATCGAATCAGACGTTAATTTTGGGAGAAATACTACTATAAAACCCCGTTCGACAAAAAGGAACATTGTCCGGTCGTATGTAAACTACAAATTGACGCAATAAAGTGAGAAATCGGAGAAAATACGAAGCCACTTTAAAAATCCAATATAAATATGCCATAAAAATACTCCCATTTTCTTTTAAGAGCCACCAATTTCCAATCGCTTGGCATAATTTATCACAATCAATAAAGCTCAAGGGGAAACTATTGAACGTGTAGGTCACTATTTGCCTCATCAAGTTTTCAGTCATGGGCAGTTATATGTTGTAAAGTCGATCTTTCTCTGTAATCATACAAAGAATGCATATAAGAAAATCCATCCGTAAATATTTTCCCAATGACCGTCATGTTTTGACGGGTTTCAACTAGTTTCTTCTTCTTCTTTTTGTTTGGGCCTACTGAGGACCACGGGGCTCGTTTTGACTTCTTGTAAGGAATTTATGTTTCTTCTTAGCCCAGGCAGCTTTCATCTTCTGGCTGTGTGTCTGCTTTCTTTCCTGTGTCTACTTCGGTCTGGTAGTCCCTGTACTCTTCCTGCTGGTGAGAGACACTTGAAAGACACCATGTTGAATCATCTGTCGGAATTGTGATCGATGCTGTATGTTTTTTGATGAAATTCTAAGTTGCTGTAGGTCTGACTTCACTGTGGTGATCCATTTGTTTTTGGACGCTTTCCCTCTCCCTGTCGTGGTGAAGATCTGGCTGGTAAGTCTATCTGGACCCATGCGTGTCAGATGTCCGTAGAAAGCTTCAACTAGTTTATAATTTAAATTAGTAAAGTAACAGCGATGAAAATCTGATAATTGTGAACTATAATTGGTAACTTCTCAGTTCCCCCCTATAATCTGTACCTAACAATCACATGTAAATGTCTTTCAGGTACTTATATTTCCTGCCTAATAAATAAATAGACTGAAAAGTTATCAATGAATTGCTAATTAGGGCAACTCTGAAAAAGACTTAAAAGCATTCTATGCTATGAACTGGAACTAGCAATGTTATTAATTGGCACCAAACCCCAAAACCCCGTGACACTACAGCCCATGAAGGACCTAGACCTACCAAGCGACTGCTGCCCAGCCATTTGACCTAAGCGTGGTCAGCACTTCGGGTCTCCTCAACCATTAATCTTGGTCTCACTGTCAGACAGCTACTAAATTGCCCTCACTAGGCTAAGTGCACCCCGTTCCAGCCCCCACATTAGTTTCTAAAATTCCTGACGGAGCCGGGAATCAAACCCGGGGCCTCCGGGTGTGAGACAGGCACGCTATCCCAACGCCACGGAGCCGGCTACTGATTGATACCAGTTTTAACTTATTTATTGATAGGTAAACTTCATTGAGTGTTAAATAAAGTCCTGAGCTGATGTCTGGTGAAGGTTCCAAAGGCAGTGCCCCTTAGAACTTTGATTATATCTTCGAACTTTTCATGTGAATTTCAGATAATGTGACAGATCAAATTGTCTCTTGAGCTTCAGCAGAATCTTTCACTGATCCTTAAGCTTCTGCAACTCATGTCAGCATCAAAGCCAGCACAGACTAGGGAGGAGTTATGTGTTTGGAGCATGCGATGATGGAAGAGTGTACTGGAGAGAAGCTAGACATTTGTGCCTGGACCGAACTGAATTAGCTAGCAATACTACACTCCAGCAGGGGTGGGGATAATCTGTGACTGTAATTACAAGGACTTTCTAATAGTGTACATTAGCTTCTCCAACTGTATGCCTACACCTTATTTTTCCTGTTTCAATGGAGTCAGCGATGAGCAGTACTGAGCACATCTTGTCACATTGATGGTTGCAATGGGGTGCTGCAAGTTTGGATATTCGAGGTTCAAATCTCAGTATTGATAGAGGCTATCCTGAATACATTTTTTTTCTCCAGTTTTTACCACACACACACACACCCCAGGATAATGCTGGGATGGTACCTTGTTTTCAAGTCCCAGAGGAGTTTCCCAAATCCTAGACTCACATTTTTCTGCTCTTTAGGCCTACGCACACTACTACAATAACCCGGTTATCAGAACATACAAATAAATGGAGCTTAATATGAGAATAAAGTAATATGAACAAAACTAACATTTTAGTATG
Source organism: Meconema thalassinum (assembly GCA_946902985.2). Lineage (NCBI taxonomy): Eukaryota > Metazoa > Arthropoda > Insecta > Orthoptera > Tettigoniidae > Meconema > Meconema thalassinum. Next base: position 1,714,219,207 of record OX336388.2, on the reverse strand, counting down.
CAGTAGACAAAATATTCAACATACTAAATTAAAATTTAGGGTTGAAACATTACAGGAAGGGTCTGAATTTACCTACTTGGGAAGTAAAATTACAAATGATGGTAGAAGTTCTCGAGAGATAATCAGGATTGCTCAAGCGAAGAATGCTTTTCACAAGAAGAACAATCTGTTTACATAAAAAAACATCAATCTTAACGTGAGGAAACAACTGTTGAAGACTTATGTATGGAGTATTGGGTTATATGGAAGTGAGCAAAAGGGATTGGAAGTGACTGCTTGCATTTGAAGTTTGGTGCTATATAAGGTTACTGAAGATAAGTTGGTGAGAAATGGTTACCTATGATGAGGTATTTTGCAGAGCATGAGAAGGGAGATGTTTCATGACCCGAATAACAAGGAATCAAGACCATCTCATTGGACATATTCTGCGGTATGATGGGTTATAAAAGACGATTATGGAGGGTTCCATAGAGGGGAGAAATTACAGAGGAAGACCACGACAAGAATACATGACGCAGATAATAGAAGACATGAGGTGTACTTCCTACTACCAACTGAAAAGGAAAGCAGAGAAGCGAGAAGAATGGAGAGCTGCTGATAACTAGAGAGAATGTCCAACATGCCCAGGACCCTAAATCAGAATTGGCCAAATTAATACACCATCAGGAGCCAGACCCTGTGTTCCATTTAGAAGAGTGATCAGGAAGTATATTCCACCCCCAAATTGAGTCGATAATAAGCCTTAAACCTATGTACTGTATTAATATGAAGTAAATCTTGAAACATGTTGTTTCCTATGGTTAGCCCAAACATTCTCCCATCTATTTTTTTTTATCCTATCACTCCCAGCCCTAGACAGTCATTTCTTCTGAAAGAAACACCAACCTTATCATGCCTTATGTTCCGTTTACAAGCGAATCTGTTGCGCGCTTGACTGCACTTCTGGTGGCCTGGCCGGGAACGTCCATTTAATCTTTGGTTTCAGAGAGTTCCTTGGAGAGAAGAAACACTGCCATCGTGATGGCAGTGAAAAAAATAACAATGTACTGTATGTAAAGTTTTGCAATAACTGTCTTGTGTCACAAATTTAGCAGAGCTAAACCGAATAGAGTTCAGATCAAATAAACCATTATCAAAATATTTCACTGCTGTCTACAAAATAAAACATTGGTCCTCCGCACGAGTATATTGACCGCGACGTGGATACTACAGTATCATAGTGCATTAAGCAGTGAAATAAAGTCAAGTCAAGGTATGTGTTAAGTCTAGCAATCCTTTCTATTCTTTTACCCATATACAGTCCAATTATGGAAACTGCCGATATAAACGTATTAATAAAGAAGCGAGGCATTTTGAAGGGCAGGCTGACGCGCATTCAGTCATATGTCGAGCAGTTTGATAGCTCTCCGAGTATAGAGCTAATAAAAGGCGGGTTAAAAACCATGGAGGAAATTTTCGACGACTTCAAATCATTCAGACAGACTTGGAAGTGTACGATGACAAAACTGAGGAGCACATAGACTACAGAGATAGTTTCGAATCCACGTACTGGGATATTGTTGCCAGAATTAAAGCATGGGTAGAGCCATTTGATGATGGTATATCATTGCATTCTGCAGGTTCACAAGCAGGTAAATTAAAATCATGTATGAAATTACCTCCAATAAACATCCCTAATTTTGACGGTGAGTACACAGCGTGGGTACAATATCACGATACATTTGTGGCTATGATCCACAACAATGAAGATCTAACCAACATTCAAAAATTTTACTATCTAAATTCATCACTTAAGGGAGAGACACTCCAAATTGTACAAAAATTTCCAACATCTTCTGAAAATTATCAAGCAGCACGGGCAGCATTAATTGCACGATACTATAATAAGAGGCTAATAGTAAGCAAACACATCAAGGGTTTACTAGAAGCTGATGCAATTCACGAAGAATCAGATTGAAATGCCTGAACAATGTTATTCCAATCAGTGGAATTAACAATTCAATCTCCAAAGCTTCCCACAGCATGTCAGTTCATATACAATCCAGAGTCAGTAATTTCACTTCACAATTCACATGTTTCATTCTACCAAGGATCACAGGGGTTCTGCCTACGAGACATCTTAACACTGAGAAATGGGATATTCCAGGCCATTTGGAACTAGCAGATCCTACTTTCAATGTGCCAGGCTCCATAGATATATTGATTGGAGCAGGGTTATTCTTCGATATTTTGCTAGAAAGAAGAATCAAAGTATCAGGCCTACCAGTGATCCAAGAAACCTCGCTGGGCTGGATATTATCTGGAAACATTAACGAGATCAGCAATGGACCATCAAGCGTGACTATGTTCGTGTCCAGCCAGGACAATCTAGAACTTCAATTACAGAAAATCTGGCAATTGGAAGAACTGAACTGTGAGTCATTCTCTCTTGAAGAAAAGGAGTGTGAAGCACATTTTCAACAGTGCACAAGACGGGATGATACCGGCCGTTTCACTGTGCGACTTCCATTCCGCAGTTCAACAATGAAGCTAGGTGACTCCTACCAAGGTGCCAAACGTAGGTTTGAGCAAATTGAAAGAAAACTAGCAGTGAATCCCACGCTTCGAGAAGACTACAAGAAATTCATGAAGGAATATGAAGAGCTTGGACACATGGAAGTAGTACCTCACCCATCAATTATCCAGTATGACGAACATTTATACTACATGCCACATCAAGCAGTGGTAAAGGAATCAAGTTCAACAATTAAAACGCGTATTCTTCGATGCTTCAGCTAAGTCCAGCACTAACATATCACTGAATGACATGTTAATGGTGGGACCAACCATACAACCAGATCTATATTCAATTATCACAAGGTTCCACACACATCCAATTGCTTTCACTGCAGATATTGCAAAGATGTACCGCCAGATACAAGTGGATTCAAGGTACACTGATTTTCAGAGACTGTGGCGACAGTCACCTCAAGATGTACTTCAATCGTATCCACTGAGTACCGTGACTTATGGTACAGCTTCAGCACCCTTCTTGGCAACTAGGTGTATCAAGCAATTAGCGGTGGAAGAAGAAGCTCAGCTGCCAAGAGCCTCTAAGGTTGTTCAACAAGACATCTGATGAGTGGAGGGCAGACAATACAAGAAGCACTAGAATTACAATCAGAATTACTTCTTTTGATGAAGAGAGGTGGATTCCATTTGTGGAAATGGGCCTCTAACTGTCGTGAGGTGGTATTAGCAGTCCCTGAAGACATGCGAGAAACCATTTCATCTATTCCCATGGACAATGATCATGTAATTAGAGCATTAGGGCTTCTGTGGCAACCATCTACAGACCAATTCATGTTTTCATTCAACATCGATAAGCAGCCGCCAGTGACAAAACGGAAAATACTATCAGTGACAGCCTCCATTTTTGATCCATTGTGTTTGGTAGGTCCAGTCGTGGTGTCCTGCAAGATCTTCCTTCAGAGGTTGTGGCAAGTTAAAATTGGTTGGGATGAAATTCTACCTTCTGGTCTCCAAGATGAATGGCGTCAAACGTATGATTATTTGTCAGATTTAAGTAACATTTCAGTACCTCGTCCACTAATAGGAACAGGTACACTAGTGAACATACAATTGCATGGATTTTCGGATGCTTCACGATCAGCATATGGTGCTTGTGTATATCTACGATGTGTAAACATGGCGGATGATGTTTCGGTGAAATTAATCTCCTCCAGATCGAAGGTAGCACCATTGAAGCAAGTGTCTATTCCTCGCCTAGAGTTATGTACAGCAATGCTCCTGGCACATCTAATGAAGAAAATCAAGTCTATCATTCAACTTAGCATACACAGCACACATCTGTGGACAGATTCCACGGTCGTATTGGCTTGGATTAACTTGCCTTCGAACCGTTGGAAGACATTTGTGGCCAATCGCGTTGCAGAAATACATGATGCATCGAGTATTCTAGAGTGGGGACATGTTTCAGGAAAGGATAATCCAGCAGATATCCTGTCAAGGGGAACAAATACTCAAACAATTAACTTCTTGGTGGAAAGGTCCAGCGTGGATATCAGAGCCCACAGAAGCATGGCCTCCGCAACAGTCATTCCAGGATACAGACACTGCATTGTCAGAACAGCGTCAAATTGCAGTCAGCTTGCTGGTGACCACACCAACTACAATTGACACTATTTTGGAAATTTTTTCTTCACTTCAGAAGATTCAACGCGTAATCGCCTTCTGTTTTCGATTTGCAGTTAACCTCAAACGTTCCAAGCACTGCAGAGAAACTGGCATCTTCTCTCACAAAGAATTGCGACACTCATTACGTGTTTGCATTAGACTTGTTCAGCAACAAGAATTTACTCAAGAATTGCATGACTTGCAAGTCCACCACTCTGTACAACGTAAGAGCAAAATCAAGGATCTTCATCCGTTTGTGGATGAATCACAATACCTCAGGGTGGGCGGTCGATTGCAGGCTTCTTCATTACCTTTTGATCAAAGACACCCACTGATTCTGCCGGTTAAACATAAATTGACTCAACTCATCATTGAGAATGAACACATACGACTGCATCATGCAGGTGTTCAATTAACATTGTCGTCACTCAGATTGCAGTTTTGGATTCCTAAGGGAAGAAGTACTGTCTGGCAAGTCATTCACAAGTGTGTCAGATGCTTCAAGTTAAGGACACAAACATCACAGCAATTGATGGGACAATTACCTGCACCACGTGTGGAACCATCTCGTCCATTTTTTAATTCGGGAGTGGATTATGGTGGTCCGTTTCTCATTCGGCTAGGATCAGCAAGATCCAAGGTCAGAACTAAGTGCTACGTGGCTTTGTTTATATGTTCAGCCACCAAGGCTATTCATTTAGAGTTGGTCAGCAGTCTTTCGACAGACGCCTTCATCGCTGCTCTACGCAGATTCATCGCGAGAAGAGGAATTTGCGCAAATTTGTACTCTGACAATGGTACGAATTTGGAGGGTGCAAGGAACGAGCTGAAAGAGTTACATAAACTATTTCAATCACAGCAACACAATGACACTGTTCAGCAGTGTGCCAGCACAACTAGTTTCACATGGCATCTTATACCACCCAGTGCTCGTCACTTTGGTGGTTTGTGGGAGGCTGGAATCAAAGCAATGAAAGATCATTTGAAGCGTGCAGTAGGAACAGCCTGTGTGAACTTCGAAGAATTCAGTACACTCCTTACTCAAGTTGAAGCATGTCTAAACTCCAGACCTATCCAAGCTATCTCCAATGACTCCAACGATCCTCCTGTTTTGACTCCAGCACATGTTCTTGTTGGGGAAAGCCTTACTGCTATTCCGGAGCCAGATCTAACTAATCTCAAGATTACCCGGTTGTCCAGATGGCAAATGGTTCAACGATTCCAGCAGCAGCTATGGAGGCGGTGGTCTGCAGAATACCTGGGACAATTGCAGCAAAGACCAAAGTGGGTTTCAGTTCAGTTCAACATTCAGCCTGGTGCTGTGGTGTTAATAAAGGACGACAACCTCCCTCCACTTGTATGGGAGACAGCAGTCGTTGACAAGGTTCATCCCGGTGCCGATGGATTGGTTTGGGTCGTTAGTTTGCGAACTAGCAAGGGAACAATACAGAGGCCAGTGAGGAAGCTCTGTCTCCTTCCATTTTCAAATGAAGAGAAAACTATTGATATTTGAACTCTTGTTTGCACAAATTGATTCAATGTACTGATCATTTAATTTCTTTTATAATTGTACCAATTAGGTGGGCGGTATGTTCCGTTCCGTTTATGAGCGAATCTGTTGCGCGCTTGACTGCGCCTCTGGTGGCCTGGTCGGGAACGTCCATTTAATCTTTGGATCCTTGGAGAGAAGAAACACTGCCATCGTAATGGCAGTGAAAAAAATACAATGTACTGTATGTAAAGTTTTGCAATAACTGTCTTGTGTCACTAATTTAGCAGAGCTAAACCAAATAGAGTTCAGATCAAATAAACCATTATCAAAATATTTCACTGCTGTCTACAAAATAAAGCACCTTATGTATGGTTTATAATACAATCAGGGAAAAGTACAATTATAATTTAAGAAACAAAAATCAAATACCTTGATCTGTGTAATTACTAGGGCCCGGATTTATATGCACTAAAAAACCTAAAAATATGCATGCAAATATGCACTAAAAAGTTAGAATATATGCACGGAAAATAATGAAATACGCACTTAAAACATGCAATTTTATTCACTTACCTATTTACAGGTATCATTTGTTGCAAAAAGAAGCATCACAATAGGTAACTAGTAGTCTTTCAATGTTTTCTGGAGACAAACTATGTCTATTGTCCGTCAAAATGAGTTTATAGGCTGAGAATGATCATTCTGCATCAACTGACGTGATTGGACAGTACTTATACACGGGCACCAAAGTTTCGGAGCATACATCTGGCAAGGATACCCTAGTTCCACTCAAGTATTGACTAATTAACTTAATCTTCTTCAGTCCTGGGTCCGAATTCAACACCTTTTCTAACTTGCATTTAATCTTCTCTCCAATTTCACCTGGAGCGGAATTCAATGAAGATGCAGCTTTCTCAACGAGATCAAGTGATTCATGGAGGGGAGTACCAGAAGATTCTAAGCTCTCAATGGCTTTTGAAAGTTCAGAAAAATGTGCATGAATGAAATTCACATCTTGATAAACAGTAGCGGTTTCAAACACAACTTTTGCATCACGGACACACGCAATATGCTCATCTTCAAGTTTTGTAACCACTTCTTTCACTTCATTAAAATTCTCCTGATAAAATGATACTGCAGATAACCATGTCCCCCACCTAGTCAGGACAGGTTCAGGTGGCAAAAGAACTTCAGGTAGACAATCTTTGTAGAACTGGACACGAGCTGGTGCTTTCAGAAACACCTTCTTCCCACATCCAATTAAATTGTTAACAGCTGGAAACCGTGTGCGTATTTCTTCTGCAATGCGGTGTAATCCGTGCGCTAAACAGGTTACGTGTATGAGTTTCGGATAAAATACTTGGAGGGCCTTTGCTGCTTTCAACATATACAAAGCTGCAGCTGTGAGCAGTACAAGCACTTTACAACAATTATCCTCAATTTGAGATGGCCACAATAGTCGCAGAGAATCATTTACAAATCTTGCTATTGTGCTATGGTTGGTTTTCTCTAGTACTTTACAAGCAAGAAGATGCGGCTTACCGGGTTCGTCTGGATGTAATTTACCAACCACGAAATTTGCTATGTAACGGCCACATGAATCCGTTGTCTCATCCACCGATATCCAGACATAGTTTCTTCCGATATCAGAACGGATCAATTCCAGGGTAGATTCATATAGCTGAGGTAGGTAATTTTTCCTAAGAGTTGATTCATCTGGTATTTTTTGATTTACACAATATTTCTCAAGAAATGATCGCAGAACTGGATTGTTTAATTTATTCCATGGAATGTTGCTGCATACGAAAGCCCTTTAAAGATCATTTGAAAATGTATTAAGAATACCGGACTTAGGCTTTACCTGCGTAAGAAGTAGTTGTTATGGTGTGCTGTTCTTCTCCTCCTTTGCTTTAATATGTGCAGTTGTTTTTGAATGCTGTTCAAGCTGAAATTTCTTTTCACATTTTACTTCCTTTGAGCAAACTTGACAGTACACGATGACACCATCTGTAGAATAGTCCCTATTACCCGACACCCACTGATTTAGTAAATCTCTTCTCCTGCTCTTTTCCTTATACATTTTTGAAACTAACACTTGAGATGCAGGGCATTAAACTGGAACATAACTAGTGAACTGAAGATACTTCTGTCCTGACCAATTGCCCAACCCCCTGAGATTATTATCTACTGTGGTAGAGAAAGGAATTCCGGGAAGTCCAGCCAGCCTGCCTACCCATACCTAAGCTATCTGTTGCCATTGTCAGTTGTGAAAGTAAAGTGCCCTTACACAGAGAGTCGAAAACACCAATTAGTGAGGGATGCACATAATATAGGCAACTAGCTAGGGATGCACAAAACAGATTTATTTTAGTAGTTCTTGTAATTGTCCTTAAATTCAGACATATATGCTGTTACGTCTAGAATATGCACTAAACCTCAAAATATGCATATGCATATGCGCATATGCATTTTGTAAAAATCCGGGCCCTAGTAATTACTCACCATAAAACAATACAAACTCCTCTTTCAGCAGGGATGAGCTCAAAAGATTTTTAATGATAGACCACATTGTGGTGTAGTGGCTAGCTTTCTTAGGTGTCATCCCTGAGGTCCGGGTTTGATTCCCGACTACTAAGAAATGTAATTCTTGCTTGAGGGTTGGAGCAGGTTACACTCAGAGCTCTAAGGAACTGGGTTCGATTCCCACCTCAGCCACCATAGGAATAGTTTTCCATGGTTTACCCACTTCTATTCCAGGAAAAAAGCTGGGATGGTTCCTAACTTAACGCCTTGGTGGCTGCCTGTACCGTTCTAGTCATAATTACACCACAATAATGCAGGTTACCAGACAAATTCCCCCATACACACACTAAATGGCACTAGGGCTAAATGACCACAACGTCGTAAGCGAGTGAATGAATGGCCCAGTCAACACCTAAATTCTTAATGAGACTACTGTGGTTTCTTCAAATTGGAAAACAATGATGCAAAATCCACTTTTACCATAACTGTGAGTTTGCTACTCATAGGTTGGTTCCTCAGCTTAGGGGCTGCGACAACGTGGTCATGTAGCCCCAAGTACTTTGGGTGTGTGTAGAATCTGTCTGATAACCGGTGTTAATTGTGATGGCTGTATTAATGTGTGTTATCTGTAATTCAGGTAAGGACTGCATACAATCAATTTCATGTAATTTCTACTTTTGCTAACAACGACACCTAGCTATGAACTTGGCTACTAGATGCAACCGGCACCTGATAACGAACGTTGGAACTTAATAGTCAAATCTAACCTAGAAAGTTAGCTTCACACAATTGTAGTTAGTGGAATGTTCTTTTACATGCCATAAATTTATATGGCATGGGCCCACTGGCTTTACTTCCCCTCTGAGGGATTTTAACGCTCTTAAAAAATCCGACGACTTCGGCCGGGTTTGTACCCGCGATATTGGGCATAGAAGCTCAGCATGCTACAAACTATGCAACCGAAGTCGCCATTGCTACTCGTAGAGAGAAAGGTACTCTAAAAGCCTGTTTCCTTTCTTGTGCTTTACTTTCTTTCTGGTGTAGTGGCTAGCATTCTTGGCTGTCACCTCGGAGGTCCTGGTCTGAGGGCTGGAACAGGGCACACTCGGCCTCGTGAGGTACGATTTCCACTTCAGCCATCTTGGAAGTGGTTTTCTGTGGTTTCCGCACTTCTACTTTCTTTCATTTATTATTATTATTTTATAATGGTGCGATACAATAGGCCTACATCCCAAATGTTAATAATACACACAAAGATTTTTTTAAAATAGATCCATGAACAGTATGTTAAAGGTCCATATAATAATTTTTGACATTTTTACTGATCCTCTGTTTGAGGAACACTGCATTACTGTCGACCAAAATATTATGTGCAATTGACTTTGAAGGTTGTTTGTGGAGTAACCAATAGACCTACATAAAATCCAATAACATCATCATTTTTGTCGTTCTATTCTACGTTAGTTCATGTAGGTTTGGAATTTTTAATTTATATTTTAATATTTTTTATCGCAGTTGGAACACAAAAGTGCACGTTTTTAAGCGTGTTTCAACAATGCGTCACATTTAAGAATTATTATCTCACAAACCCGTCATCAGATCGAATCCAAATGTTAACACCCAAAGTACACCGCGTTGTCGCAGCCCCTAAACTAAGGAACCAACCAACCAAAATATACGTACATGGCCTTAACATAGAGAGCAATTCTCTTGAGGGAAATTATTTCCACCGCCCTTATAACACTCGGTACATCTGGAGGAGAAGACCTCCTAACCTGGCGAATTAACAAGTAGATAGGCCTAGTGTTGAAGAAAATCCTAGGTGGGAAATACCGTCTCCCCTCGGTGCCCAGAAACCAAGCCCCAATCTCAGATGTCCTTTTCGTGTCAGAATAACGTCCAGTTCCGTGACACTAGGCTTTGGTTCGAAGGGTCCAGGAAGATTTTAATCTCCCCTAATTCCTCTGGCTCATGGATTGGGTGTTTGTTGACGTATTATTTCTAGCAGAAACTGCTGATTGCTAGCTAGCAGTGTGCCCGCAGAACGCACCCCTCATCACAACGCATAGGTTGCCCACAGACTTCGACTTGAAAAATATGTACGAGGCCTACCCGGAAACCACACAGAATGTTTTATTCCAGGGTATAAGAGTACATCAAGATCAGTTGTTTTCTATTAGTAATCGCTATCATTTAAATTTGTGGTAACATTTCAGTACCGGTACTTTTGACTTACCGGTAGGCTATCTCTCCATACATACACTTCCATTTTGTCTTATGCTCAAGTGCTACATACTGTATATTACGGTACAGTGCTATTCGTAGCTCTAGAGATGTTAGTTACAGCTAAGAGATGTACCGGTATACCTAGCCTCGTCTATAGTTAATTGAGATATAAAGAAGATTTCCTAAGTTCACAATGAATCGGACAGTGGAGAATTGGTTTTAGTTCTGGGTAAGAACATGGATATGGAAGAGTGCCAATTCCAAAGACAACTGGAATATATATCCAGGTAAATAACTTATTACTCCTCTGTCAGAACATAGTTCTATTTCTATGTCCACCCCTTATTAGTCCCGTTTCCAACGGGGTCGGGGATGAGATGCGATGAACCACGTGCCTTATAGTTTCTACGGTCAGATGCCCTTCCTGAAGGAAGACATACTGAACGATTTTAATAACGCTCTTAAAAATCCAATGACTTCGGCCGGGTTTTAACCCGCGACCTTGGGCACAGCAGTTCAGCATGCTACCCACTACGACACCGAAGCCGCTTCAGAACATAGTTGTTGTTGATTAATTTTAGGGTTGGGACATGATCATGTAGCCCTATTGACTAAGGTGTATGTGTGGATTGGCTGTAGTACCGTAGTGTATTTGTGATTGGAGCTAGGTTCTGGATAAGAGGCGGCCGTGGCCTTAATTTAGGTACCACCCCGACATTTGCTTGGGAAACTGCTTCTAGGATGGTTGAGGTGGAAATCGAACCTTCCCTCAGTTCTGTCGCGAGAGGATGAGTGTACCCTGCGTTCTCAGACTAGAATTAAATTTTTCAACAGAGCCAGGAATCGAACCCGGACCACCGTGGTGACAAAGAACACAAAGTAATGGTCTTTAGGACAGATGAACATTTATTTTTTTTGTCTTCTGGAGGTATTATTATTAGCGGTATAGCTAAGGCGATGGGGCCAAGCTACCTTCGCAGTGGATTTGAACCCCACCATAAGACGTCCTTGAAATGTGTTTCCATGTCTGTGAGGTAGTCAGCCCAGAGGCTGGTTGGATCCTCAAAAAGTGCTGCTATAGGCAGCACTATAATAAGGTATACTAGGCAAGATGAGTAGTGAGGTAGTTTGCCATTGCTTTCCTCACTGAGTCAGAACAATAGCACTGACCCTATGAGTAGAACCTTTCACAATACACACAGGCACTAGTTGCGCCTTGAGGCCATTACTCAGCACCATCCACACCTCAGTAGCTTCCATATAATCACAGCCATAAATGAGAATGAGACATCAGTGGAAAGCAACATTTTTCCATGGATTCCCATTTTCTTTCTAGAGAGGATGGAATTATACATGAAACCGACAACTGTAGCTACGCTCGCTAAGACGCAGTGCAAGGCGATGGGGCCAAGCTACCTCCGCAGTGGATTTGAACCCCATCAGTCGTCTTGGAAATGATTTTCTGTGGTTTCCCATTTTCGTCTTTTAACAGGCTACAGCCGCGTCCTTCAAACCCCTGGCCAAGTTTCGTCTTCATCTATTCCACCTCTCATTAACTCATCTCGTGAGGTTGTCATCAGGAAGGTCATCAGGCCTTAAAAACCATTTGCCACATAGATATTTATGGCATCTCATCACTATCCTCGTTGAAACGAAATCAATAAGGGATAGACATGCAGTATTTGATCTTAATCTGGTCTAGTGTAAGAAAAGATGTTACCGTATCATATGATTTGCCTGGTGACCCAGCTCATGCCTTGTAGGATTATAAGTGGACTAGCAAAAGTACCCATTCTTCGAACGGTCATCGGTATTAATAACCAGACGTAATCAATTGAGCTACTGTTGCAATGGTTAGAGACTTGGAACCTGTTTCTCGACAAAGAAAAATGATTAGTTAAAATATGCTCTGAAACTAAATTTACCTAACGTGTACTTCCCGACGTGAAAAAAAAATAAAACCTCGTAGACGAAACGCAATACACGTCAAATAAAACTGACCTTCACTGTTGTGTCAAGTCCCCATCCAGAGGAAGACCCCTTTAATAAATTATAAAGGCTTGTGGTGCATGAAAATTCAGGTTTTTTAGACTCCAATGACCCAAATTCCTAAAAGAAGAAAAGAAAAAAACTACCGTATTTCAATTCAGGAATTTTTGAAAATAATGTTTCTGTTCGGAGATATAATAGACCTTCTGTACGACATAACGCACATTTAAGTCGTGTGAAAAAATCTATAATAATAATAATGTTATTGGTTTTACGTCCCTTTTAACTACACTGGCTTTTAGAGACGCCGGGGTGCCAGAATTTTGCCCCGAAGGGGATCTTTAACGTGCCAGTAAATCTACGGACACGGCTCCCTCACATTTGCGCACCCTCAAATGCCAGCTGACTGCGCCAGGATACGAACCTGCAACCTTGGGCCCAGCAAGCGAGAACGTTACCCCTGAGCCACGCAGCCAGCCGAAAAAAAATCTAGGTTACCCCTTGACCCCCTTAAGCGCATTGATGAATTTTACAGTTTTAGTTGATTCCGTAATAACCTTATAGCCATTTGCAAACATTCACAGACATTTCATAAATGGAGTGGCTTTACTTCTTGCAGAAATAGATAGAAAGTTGTATGTCACCTTTTCAGATATTGTTGTCATGGTTACTGGCTTGCATTCCTTCATTAGCTTATTAAATGAAATTAGTTTTCTGGGAATATCTCAGAAACTGATGGTTTTAGAGCATTAAAATGTACTCTTCGGGGACCCTTTACTGCTATTTAGGGACACCGAGTTTTGTTTCTGACACCAAGGGGCCGAAAATAAGCTTTGTCTCGTCGTTGTAGGCCGTAGTATAATAATAATAATTATAGCCTAATAATAATATGACAATATAGGGATAGGGATATAATAGACCTTCCGTATCACACCCGAACGTGTAAATCGCGTGAAAAAAAAATCTAGAGTACCCCTTGACCCCCTTAAGCGCATTATATGACATTGATGAATTTCACAGCTTAATTTGGTTCCGTTATAACCTTATAGCCGTTTGCAAACTATCTGAGTAATGTAATAAATGGAATTGTATTGCGTCTTTCAGCAATAGATGGACCTGTGAGATTCCGTTGCCATGGTAACCGGCTTGCATTCTTTCGTTATTGTATTAAATGAAATTAGTTTTCTGGAAATATCTCAAAAACTGTTGGTTTTAGGGCCTTAAAATGTTGGGGCCCCCCGAGTTTCGTTTCTCACATTGAGGGCTGAAAATGAGCTTTGTCTCGCCCGTCTATGCCTATTTCAGCAAGTATTTTAAGGGGGTAGGCCCCCTTTTATGAGAGGTACAGAGAAGAGTTACATCAATGATTAGTGTCGTGCCTCTGAAGGATATCCGTACCAAATTTTACGTTGATCCACCCAGCCGTTCTCGAGGTATAAGGGAACAACAACTTTGTCCACAGATAGACAAAAATTTTATTTTCGCGCGTATCCGTCATAAAACAGTCTGAAACGCGTAAATAACGCAAATTTCCGTAGAAATTCAGAAAAAACAGACAAACTTTCATTCTTATATATAGAGAGATTAAGCGCAACGTCACCATTTGGTTTAAGGTCATTATGTACTACGTCTCATATCAAGCAGCTACTGAATAAATTGTCCTCAAGAGACCGAAACGTAAAAAGCGTAGGGTAAAGTTAAGTAACTCCGTGATACTAAGATTTTTTTGTTACTATTTCTGAAATTTTAGATTTCAGTTATTTCGATTCATTTCATGTTGAAGAGGAATACCCTACGGAACATTTCTGGCATATATCTTACAAATATTCATGAATTATTTCAAGATATTAACTAACAAAATCCGGTAGTAGAAGTAGGTAACGCCGTGATATTCAAGTTACTCCGTGATAGTGTTCAAGTTACTCCGTGATAGCATGGTGTTAACCATTCAGTGTACTTCTTAATCGTGAAAACTAATGTTTTATGTAATAAAAGTGTTCAAATCGTATCTAGACTATACATTTCTATTACCCCATTGAAACATTTCACTACACAGTGTTTTTATAGAAAAAAAAAATTGTTAAACATATTCCCTTAACTTAAACATATTTTAAGTCTTATTAGCCACTATCAGATTCCTCACACCTATCACACATAAAATACACATTATAGGTACCAGACAATACAAAACTGTCAATCAATCAATCCATTCGGCTCCATTCTTCCTCTTGGTGTCATCCGCCAGGGGAGCAACTTCACGCCCCACAACCATCATCGACATTGTTCTGGGGTCTGGAATTAGGGCAAGACCGATCTATTGTGTCTATCTTGACACACTATCTTCACTTCAAATTCAGGTGACACAACGAATGGATTTTCCAATTTTTGCAAGGATTGCACTTCCTGGATCGGTTGAATATTTTGTGCAATAATCATTTAGTGTACTCCACGGGTTATTAAAACGTCTACTGGCCTTGTATACTGACCATCCTTCTTCCTTCATCGAATTCAATGCTTCTTTAAGTGTTTCAACTGTGTAGGAGCGAGCCTCTTTATTCCGTTTTGGCGCCATTTCAGCGTCACACACCTTGCATGCGTAACACTACATGCATGTAAGTTTTGTATGCGAATGGTCTGCATCTTACCTCTGACTCGTGTTAAAATGAAACTTATATAATGAAACAGCTGTTTATAAGAAATTAAAATCTTCACCACAGATTTCATTGGATGTGAATCACTTGTTGAAATGTCAACTCTCTGTTAATATATGTTTTAAATCTCATTGAGTTGGTCAAAGATAGAACGAAAGGGCTTCCTGGATTCCTGGTCTACTGCCATCTGTTGGTAAAAACTTAGAACTTTCGGAATTGAACCTACGTAGTGATAGAGGAAATACAGTGTTACTTGATATCACGGAGTAACTTGACTTTACCCTACACAGGCACCGGCATACAGGTGGTTAGTGATTTCAGAGGTCCGGGTTCGATTCCTACCTCAGACTTTCTAGTGGTGGGTTTCTGTGATTTCCCATTTCTACTCCAGGCAAATGCTAGGATGGTTTCTAAGTTAAGGCCATAGTCGCCTCCTTCCCAGTCCTCGCCTCAATTACACACATTGATACAGACTCTACAATTTATCAGACAAATTCTACACCCACCCAAGTACTGCTTGGGTCTAAACTCTGTGAACTTGTGGGGTGAAGGGCAGAGGCAGGGAAGGGTCAGGCGAGAATTGAAAAGTCTGTCAACAGCCTGCCGTGTTACATGATATTCCCGTCTATTCCAATACTGCAAACATAGGGTCTTTGCTGAAACCAGTGTGGCGCTGCGAATGAGTGAATGAGTCACCGATCAATGTATTTGGTTCTGTCACTAAGCACGGACCGGGAAACCTAGCCACTCGTTACCATCACTCCTCATAGTCCGCGATTCATATTCCTCTAAGGTTCACGCAGCTTGGACCCGAGCAGTACACGGGGTTGAAATGAAGGAAGGAAGGAAGATTGTAGTTTTACGTGACCGTGAATCTTGTGATTATGAGCCACGGGACCTCCTTTTTACGTGGAATCCGAACCACAGGACATGGCATTTCACATCGAAAATCTCACATGCATTGACCGGGAATCGAACCCGGACCGCCTTGGTGAGAGGCATACAGCTAGACCGCTGAGCCACCACGCCCCCAAGGGGTTGAAATGACCAGGTTGTCTAAACTCCTAAACGAAGCAACAATAACAACGTGCTGGGGTGACTGCTAGCCGCTACACCACGATGTGATCAGGAATAAATGGCACTCCAGGCACGTTTGAAGTAAGTTATGCTCTAACAAGTTTCATCTCATTGTTGTTGATTCATTTAGGGACTTGAGACGTCGTTTTCATTTAGTCCCTTGTGCTTGAGTGTGTATGTGGAATCTGTCTGATAGCCTGTGTGGCTGTACTACCGTAGTGAATATAAGTTTAATATATATTTGTTTTGGGTAGGAGGCGACCGTGGCCTTAAGTTAGGTACCACCCCGGTATTTGCCTGGAGTAGAAAAGGGGAAACTACGGAAAACCACTTCTAAGATGTCTAGGATGGAATCGAAACCATATATTATCAGCTCTGCTTCACGAGGCTGAGTGTACCCCTTTCCAGCCCACAGACCAGAATTAAATTCCTTTGTTGAGTTGATAATCGAACCCGGGTCTCAGGGGTTACAGCCAATAATGCTAGCTACTGCACCATGAGATAGTATGTTTAATCTGGTCTATGACGTTTAAGTAATAATAACAATCGTCTCGTTCAATTATGAGAGAATTATTACCCCTAGGTGATGTCCACTCACTTTCATCACCTGCACAGAAAAGAAACTACATGGCTATTCCCAAACACAGGAATGGGAAAGTTCCAATTAGCCATGTAATATCTCGAAGGTACAGTCCCGAAATAATGAACATCTTAGTCAGAAAAGGGATGAACAAAGGTTCAGACCATTATGCTTCATTAGTTCAGTACAGGCCAGCCCCTTTAAAATGGATAAAGAACCAAACTGTCATAATCCGCTTTGACACAAAGAAACTCGGAGGGAAAGAGAATGAATCAAGAAATTCGCCCGGACAGTGAATATGGAATTTAACAGTGCAAAAAGGCAGATGGATCAAGCTGCAAATGAGTATCTGAGGTGGAGAAGAGGAAGAAACGCGCTTGGTGGAACGATAGCTGCGAAAAAAAAAGCCTTGATGAATCGTGTACATACCTGTAAAATGTATTACACGTCCAATAGAGAGGAAGATTGAAACGTCTACAAGACCCAGCGAGTGCATACGGCGAAGATATACGGAGTGAGAAACGCAAGTACGAAAAGGAAAGAATGAACAAATTCTACAAGACTTTCAAAAAAGAGAGTCCTGAGAAATTGCATGGGTTTAAAAAATAGGATGCAAGGGTACAACCTCTCTCCCTCTGTTTCGAAAGGAAAGACAGAACTTGAGCTACATCGAACGAAGAAAACGATGAGATCCTTGTCAAATACTTCGGCAACCTTCTGAATTATGAAAAACCAGTTAACTCCATCAGAACCAACAAATCAACATCTGCCGTGTACTTCCCCGCACAGCGATTAGATCAAATACCACATAGGGAGATTGATTTGGTTTTTATACTTCACGGGATAGTCTTCTCGCTTGGAAATATTTGTTGTTTTTCTATTTGTTACGCACGTGTAATTCCGCTGAAGAGGGAGTAACAACTCTCCGAAACATGTGCGGGTTGTAATAATACCATCTTCAATCCTAGATTATACGGTATGTATTGGAAGGTGGAAAAACATAAGTACCGGTGTTTATTATTAGTGTTGTAGTCAAAATGGATCCAATTCAAGTAGAATTAATTCCATTTCTATGATAGTTTTTTATTAGAAGACTTGTTGAAGTGTTCCTTAAATACGGTACTTCAACATCACACACGTCCAAAGGGTTTGGTTTATAGTCCCACATAGGCTACATGTCTTCCGACCTTCCTTCTTTGATTGTACGAGTAATACAAGTATTGAGTCCTCTGATGATGTATCTCTCGTTTTTCTTACTTTTCCCGATCTCGCTTCGTTGCCCTCTGGGGGTTGGATAGCTCTTTTGTTAAATTTCCTCTTGTCTGCCATCAAGCTCATAGGCCTACTTGATAGATGTTTTGGTCCAGGAATGTCACTAATTGCATGCGCTAGAAATTCCTTTAGCCGTTCTACTTCTTGCTGGAATTCATTTAATGCACTTATACAGTTTACGTTGTCTACAGACTCCAGATTTATTACTTGCAAGTGTCACTTAAATACTCTGAAACAACTGTAAAATACTTTTATTTTTATTGTTTAATGAAGCATGGTGATATCTTGCTGAGAAGAGAGCCACGTAACCATGCGGTCTCAGGTACGTGACCATTCAGCCAATGAATGAGAGGAAACGGATCAGACTGACTTAAACTCACTCATATAGACTAATTATGAAGTTTCAAATTCGTTTCAATAATGATAATAATGGACGACCGACAGTGGTGGCTACGTTCGCTAAAGCGCAGCGTTAGGTCATGGAGTCAATGAATGAGAGGAAACGGATGAGACTGACTTAAACTCACTCATATAGACTAATAATGAAGTTTCTCTGCTCTGCTCTCTGCTGACTCGGTAGACGCGTGGGTTCGAGCCCCACCGACGGCCACTCTTGAAATGGTTTTCCGTGGTTTCCCCATTTTCAACTCAAGGCAAATGCTGGGACGGTACCTTCTGATAGGCCACGGCCGCTTCCTTCCACATCCTTGCCCAGTTTCATTCACCATCATTCATTTCATATCTCATTAACTCCTCTCATGAGGTTGGCGTCAGAAAGGGCATCCGGCCGTAAAAACCATCCGCCACAAAGACTTTCATCGCATCTCATCCGCGACCCCGTTGGAAGACGGGAATAATAAGGGGTAGACATACAATAATAATAATAATGGACGGGTCAAGAAATTTATGTATCTCGGTGAGGCAATCCAACAAAATGGACTGGATCTGGAAAAAGGACTGGGCGTTCCATCTGACTCAAAACATATATACCAGGAAGGCGTTGAGTATATGTGCCGAGCTTAGGCACTATAGCACGGTTCTTAAACCGGAAGGGTTGTTTGCCTCGGAGACTTTGGGTAGACAAGGACAAGTCGATAAATTATCAAAACGAGAACGAAGGATATTATGGATGATTTTAGGGAACAGATGGGTTGGTGGCCAGGTACGATTGAGATCTAATGAATAATTACCGGTACACACTAAGATAGGACCAATAGTGTCGTCCATCAAAAGAAACGATTGCTGTTCTACGGGCACATCTTCTGTATGACTAATGATTAGGGCTAGGATTCTTATGTAAATACATATTCTTTCCCTTTGCTTATAATGATAAATGTCCATGAATTAGAACCTTAGCTATCATATAATTACATTTAATTGTTACATATTTCATCTTAATTACATATTTTTAAACATATTTTTACCTTTTTAAATGTAACAAGAAATTCCGTGACGAACTAATGAGCCTACTTTACTTAAAATTACGATTCATGCCAATGATTAATCTACAGTATATGAACCTATCTAGAAGAATGACGAAATTAAGTTGGTAATATCGAAATGTCTAATTAGTTCGAAATATACCTGGTATAATGTAGCCTAATAGAGCACTACAGTTGACAGCCCTGGCGACTGAATATATACTTAGTTCCATCTCTTAAGGTACAGAATACAAAATTTGGTTGAAGTCCAATGGACGTTACATGCTGTTAGACATTGGCAACAATGTGTGTGCTGGTCAGAAATAATCTGAAATATTATGATATCTTGTTGTGCCAATTTTGGATGAAATCCATTTGTTCGTATAGAAGTTACGTGTATTTTAAAATTGGACCTATCTGCAGGCATAAAATCATGTTGGCAGCACTGACTTATATTGATTACTCCAAATTAATCTAGAATGCCAGGTGCTATACGTGAGCAAAGTATAGAGCTGTTGGCTTGCATATTTTCTGATATATTGATATTGGGGTAAAAAAATATAGACATCATTTATTAACAGTTGGCAGCCCTGTTTGCTCTTAAGAATACTTATAATCATATCTGTTATGTTACACATAGCACATACGAAATTTGGTTGAAATCCAACTGATAGTACAGGAGTTACATGTATTTAAAAAGTGGTCCTATCAGCAGGCTTAGAATCATGTTGGTAGAACTGACTATATAAGTTAATCCAAATTAATCTTAAATGTCAGGTACTATACGTGTGCATAGTTTAAAGCTGTCGGCTTGCATACTTTCTGATATATCGGTATTTGGATAAAAAAAAATAGAGAGAGCAATTATTAACAGTTGGCAGCCCTGCTGCCTCTTAAGAATACGCTCAATCATATCTGTTTATGTCCACATATTACATACAAAATTTGGTTGAAATCCAATTGATAGTGCAGAAGTTATATGCATTTAAAAATTGGACCTATCAGAAAGCTTAAAATTAATTTGGCAACACTGTCATGTATGGCCTCCTGGAAATTAAACTGAAACAGTAGCCTATTATCTACATGTGTGCCAATTTTGGAATAGCTCCCATGCATACCTTCCAAGATATCCAACATGGAGCTCAAATTTCTAGTGCGTTTTCTCAGCAGTTGGTAGCAGTGACATTATTTTCAAATATGGGTTTGAGATATTCCGGTATACATCTTTTCTCATACCAAATTTGGTTTCGATTGCTGCAGCCGTTTAGGAGTTGATGGAAGGGGGGGGGGACACACACACACAGCCAGACAGACAGAAGGACAGACAGACACACATTTTCCCGGATGGATCTCATAAGTCTACTTTTTCCTCATTTTTGCTAAATGTGAAAAGTAGGCTAAAAATACACAATTTGTCTCTTTATTTTACATATTTGTTCATAATAACATTTGTTTTACATACTTTTACTTTGTTTTTGTAAAATTACATACCGTATTCTGTGTCTTACTGTAATAAAATAAAGTGTTTTCGCAAGTGAAATACACGGCAATTCAAAGCCGTCTGTATGACAATATTTGTTCACTAGAAACTCAGGTACTTGAAACGGATTTTCTAAGCAATTCAAAAGTTGCTGAGGGTCAGGGAAGAATTCCAAGAAATATATTATTATAAGGGGATGTGAATATTCACGTCACACCCCGCCGGAGTCTAAGCGGCTGGACTTTAGTTTATTTCAGTTGTCCAGTGAGTGTGTGCCTGACACTCGACTTTTCAACCTGTTCAGAAAGGCTGCTATAATTATTTCCTCCCACCGTGTAAACAAAAAGTGCCCCTCACGTACGCATTTTCTCAGACATAATAATGGAATTTATTTAATTTTGCTATAATATGGACATGCTTAATTAATTAATTAATTAATTTGCAAACATATAATGAATAAAATGAGGAATTTTCTAGTAATATCATGTATAATATAGACTATAATTTGCTGGTATATAAAAATTAAATTAATATTACATATTTTATTTTTTTCAAATGTAATATTACATATTTCACCTAATATTACTACATAAATATGCACATATTTTGCATGTTGATATTGCATAAAAATCCTAGACCTAGAGCGACTGACTAAGAAATCTGGAATTCCACAATGCCAGAGTCAACCAATTGGAGATGGTTCCAAGAATGTGAGAAAGACCTGATGCAAATTGGTATTCTAGAAAAGAAAATCCACGACAGATTTGAATTTCGACAAATGGTTAAAAACTATCAAAATTTTAAGTGGAATCTGAGCCCAGTAGACGGAGAGCGCCTCTACCAGAAGCATGAAAGAAGGCACTGATGGATGGACTCAAGAAATACTGGGAGGCTGTCAGGACTGGTAGAAGAACAAGATCTAGACACAAATGAAATTGATTGTTAATATGCAGTCAATCAAGGCTTAATTCAATTGTAAAATTGTAAAATAATAATAATAATATTGCTGAGAAGGGGCCATGCAACGATGCGATCTCAGGAACGTGGTCATATTATTATCATTATCGTTTATATTTAGAGGTGGCGCAATATAGGCAATCCTTTTCCTGACTTCAACGTTCCGTAAGTGGTTAGTGATTTTTGAAAGGCGGCAAAAATTACGACACCATGTCATACGATGTTGGCATGTCAAAGAACCCATTTGAATTCAGTAGGCCATGTTCATAATGGCAAAATTAATCTCGGGATTTCCCGCCAACACAAAGTTTCTCATTTCTCTACTAGAAAGCGCTATAGTGTTCAAGGGGCTTAGATATCTAACCTCCTTCACTTTCATAGTGCATCAAGGAACAACGAATTTCGACATGCAAGCTACCCTTTGGGTGTCAAATAACAAAGCTTGCACCCGGCACCGAGGCCATACGATATTATTATTATTATTATTATTATTATTATTAACGTTCCGTTTTACTGTCATCAAGCACCGAAAACGGTTTTACTTGCGCGTCTTTGACTTGTAGTTGTAATCACCAAATATGTCACGAGATTCTATACCGAACCAACATAGAACGATCCGTATGACCATGGATTTCGTTCGCAATTCAAAAAAGAATCCAGCTTCCACAGCTAGGGATCAAACTCGCGATCTTGGGTCCAAGAGTCGGACATTCTTCCATTTCCACCAAGGAAGCTTAAGTATATTGCCCTACTATTCAAATCCACTTCAACAATCCTTTAAGTGGCACAATTATTACACAACCTGAAAGGATTTCTCAAGACTATGTTACATTGATTATAATGACTTGTCAACTTGTTTCAATATGACTGGCTGGTAAATTGATTGATTTTATTTTGGAGCAGGATACTTGTTTCTACCAGTGTGTGGGATTTACCTGTGAGCTGTAAGTTAACAGACTTGCCCATTTACAGTTTATCTTGTCCGGCCGACAGTTTAGGTAGGTAGTGAACTGACTGAGTGCTCCTTACAACTTTCCTTATGAAGCTGTTAAAGTGACTCCACCTTAATCTCAAAACCATTATGGGATGCTCTGCTTTTTACATCCACGCCCTAAAAACTCCTACCTTCGCACAGAGACACTGCACGCACTCGGAGAGGCAGTTAATCATTTTCGAAGAACTATATTACATGGATAAAGTACTAGTAAAACTAGAACTAGTTGCTATAAACATGTGCAGCATCTCCGATACATCATCAAAGAAACAGCCAGGAAATGATTCCACTCCAGGTGCGTAAGCGAATTAAACTTTGTGGTGAGAAAGGGATAGAACTGTACGGATACACTATCAGAATTGTAGGGGCATATGACCTTGATGTTTTACCCTTAAAGCAACAGTCACTACCTCTGCCACAATATCAAAATTAAGCATTTGTTGTTATTATTAGCCTACTATTCTTCTTTAATCGTATCGGCCAACTAAGGACCACGTTATTTCAACTGGCTTCTCTGGGCTTTGATCTTTGCCCAGTGTTCCTTCATACGTTGCCGGTGTTGCTCTTTTCTTTCTTCCGTCCACATCTTTCCCGTCTTCAACTTCGGTTTTTCCTGAAAACCCTGGTGGTCGTGTAGTTTCTTCCTGAGGGAATTGCGTTCTTGAATATCCCCACAGGTAATTTCCATCTCTTGCAGGTCACTTTCTACCTCTTCGAACCAGGCTGGCTTGGTCTTCTTATTTTTAAAATAGTTAAAGATCCGGTTCGTCAATCGTGTGGGTTTCATTCTAAGCAAGTGGCCATAAAATGCAATCCTCCTTTTCCTCATTACAGCAGAGATCTTCTGGGCATGAATAAGCAGCTCATAGTTATGCCGCCGTCTATATTCACCGTTGTCTTTAATCGGGCCAAGAATTTTCCTCAAGATCTTTCTTTCCTTGATCTCCAATTTTTCTACCAGGCCTTTCTTGTTCATGGTGAGGCATTCCGCTGCGTACAGAGCCTCTGGTCGTATGACAGTGCAATAATGCCTAAGTTTTGCGTTCAGGGATATTGGCTTTTTGTTGTAAACGTCCTTGGTGAGTTGGTACGCCATTTCCATTTTGTTCATGCGCGAAGTGAATGTTTCTTTCTCACATACGTTGGGTTCTACCCACTCGCCAAGATATTTAAACTTATCTGTCCGTTTGATTTTCCCCTGGTTTACTTTTAGTTCCCTTGGTGCTGGCTTGATGTTAGTTATGAAGTGTATTTTCTCCAAAGAGATCTGAAGACCAACTTTTGTTGCCTGTACCTGCAGCTATAAGAGCTATTCTATCAATCGAATCATAGGCCTTCTTGAAGTCGACGAAGGTTACCACAAATTTCTTGTTCCTTTGCTTCAGATAGAAAAGGATGGATTTCAGATTCATAATTTGTTCAGCACATGAGCGCTCTTTCCTGAACCCTCCTTGGTACTCTCCTAATTGTGGATCAAGTTGTTGTTCTGCCCTAATCTGCAGAGCTTTTGAAATAATTTTGTAAGTTATCAGTAGGAGGGAAATGCCGCGGTAGTTGTTAACGTCCGTTTTGTCACCTTTCTTATGCAGGGGATGAATCAAGGCAGAAGTCCAGTCACGTGGAAGTTTCTCAGTTTCCCAAATCTCCTTGATAATGTCAGTCAATTTATCAATCATCTTTTCACCAGCATACTTCCACAATTCGGCGATTATCGAGTCCTCACCTGGTGCCTTGTTGTTC
This sequence comes from Meconema thalassinum, assembly GCA_946902985.2. Taxonomy (NCBI): domain Eukaryota; kingdom Metazoa; phylum Arthropoda; class Insecta; order Orthoptera; family Tettigoniidae; genus Meconema; species Meconema thalassinum. The sequence continues at coordinate 1,714,194,629 of OX336388.2, read as the reverse complement.
TTAAGTGACTGGATAATCTGTTTGATTTCTTCTTTCGTTGGAGGGGATGAATCTGGGTGGACTTGCATGTTGTCTTCAAATGAGAAAGTGGAGTTTGGAGTCTCACAATTAAGGAGTGATTCAAAGTATTTCGCTAGAATCTGGCAATTTTCTCTCTCACTGTAAGCTAGTCTCCCATTTGAGTCTTTGAACGGTAGACTGGGAGGATTGTATTTGCTTAGATTGCGTTTGAAGGTTCAGTAGAAGTCCCTTGTGTTGTTCCTCTGAAAGTCTAGCTCAATTTGAGTTAGTTGGCTCTTGTTGTAGGCACGTTTTACATTGCGGATGAGTTTGCAGCGCGTTGTCTCTCGTTCACGAAGTTTTCCCAATTATCTTGGTTCTTTCCCGAGTTCCATTTCTGCCAGGCAAGTTGTCTTTGCTTTACCACTGAATCACATGCATTATTCCACCACGCATGTTTCTACTAGTCTACTATTATTATTATTATTATTATTATTATTATTATTATTATTATTATTATTATTATTATTATTATTAGGCTACCGACTGTGGTAGTTATGCGCAATTAGGTGCAAGGCGATAGGGTCGAGCTTCTCCGGACTCGATACACGAGTGAATTTGAACCCCACCATCCGCCCTACTTGAAATAATGTATCGTGGTTTTCCCATTTTCAAATCCAGACAAATGCAGGGATGGTACTTTTAAATAGGTCGCGACCGTTTCTTTCCAACTCATTCATTCATTCATTCAATCAATCATTCATTCAATTCATCTCTCATTAATGCATTTTTTTAATTATTATTCATTTCGTAACGGCCATCTATGGACCGCGTCATTCCAACTATCTTATTCTTCGGGCTTTGATGTTCGCACAGTACGTCCGCATTCGTTCTCGGTGGCTTTCCTTCCTTTCCTGTGTTAAAAACTTTCTCTTTTCAGCTTCGGTTTTTCTTGGAAATATTGAAGTTTTCTCTTGAGCGAGATGCGATTCTGAATGTCAGTTGATATAATAATAATAATAATAATAATAATAATAATAACTCCGGAAGATTGTCCAATCGAATCTGTGCCTACTTTGTGGGAAAGAAAACCAAAGGGATCTGGTTTACAGAGGTGGAAAAAGACCTACAAGAACTGGGGATATCACATGAGGACATCTTGGAACGTGACTCTTTGAAGAAGAAACTTGGGGAGATACGGAGTTTTCAGCCAAAACCTATATTGAAAACTGGCAAGAAGTGGACCGAAGAACGAAGGGAAGCTCACCGAAGAAGAATGCGCGAATACTGGGCCAATGTGAAAGAACGAGGGAAAAGGCAGTTGAAATAACGTGGTCCATAGACGACCGAAACGATTAAAAAAAAAAAATAATAATAATAATAATAACGTCATGGTGTTTGAAGCCATTTTTCAGTGTTGCCTTAGTAAACAAAAGTTTGGTGCTTTTCAGTTGGTCAACACGATTGTACCCAAATGAGATGGGTTATTCCCTAATCCCTGAAAAAAATTACATGAGATTAATAAATACACTTGAATGACCAGTTTCAATCGTCAAGCGATCATCATCAGATCCATTACACTTAGGCTATAAAATCTATGTCTGAAAGTATCGGTGAAAATATTTACAATATGTACACTTATTTAGTTGCAGTAGGCTATTAGTTGGGATAATGCAACTCGTCAATAATTGTTAGATGTAGTCTATGTGATGTTTTGTTGAGATACTGGAAGTGGTGATTGACCTCCGGGATTTGCCTGTTTGGAGTGAATATGTGGTTGTTGTAAATGGTCAATTCAGATTGTATTGTACTGGCTACTTATCTGGTTGAGTCTTGCGCGGTCCTGTTGAGAGCAGTTCACTAAGTCACTTGTTGACCGACTGAAAAGCACCAAACTTTTGTTCTTATAATAATACTAATAATAATAATAATATGAAAAACACGTTTACAAGAACTTTTCTGTAAGGAATAAGAAACCTGTGTGTTTTGCTGGCTGATGCTTTGGAACTTAAGACCTAATGAAGAAGGTGTTCCGATTTCTCGGAGATAGAGGGAATAAGGAAAAAGGAGAAGGGATATGAAAGGTAGGAAAATAGAGGATTTGGTGACCCTCAAAACCCCAATAACGTTGGGTGTAGGAAAGTAGGATATTAGGGAGTGTGGTCTGTACAAGGAAGTGGCAGCAATGGTGACCTGTTCCATAAGTTGTATGCCCCTGTGAGTGGGTGGGCTGTTTAGAGAGGTATTATTTTCCTGTTTATACGCATACGCGCTTTGTGTACCGCTACATAAGATGCTTTGCTATTGATGCTGTTTACCTACAGATCACTACAGTAGACCTATTAGTGGTAAATTTTAATATAAGTGGCTCAAATCCAGACCAAAACTACTTTTGGCGAGTATCTCCCACTGTTATTTCCTCCTAAGCTCGTGGTTAATGTCGGAATCGCGCGTAGTAAGAAGCCATGGATTTTTTTTTCAGTCCTAATAACACAAAGTTTCTTCCAGGATTTATGGTGGGAATCAAACCCACCTCTTGTCAGTTCTTCCTCACGAGGCTGAGTGTACCCCGTTCCAGCCCTCAGATCAGAATTAAATTTCATCTCCGTCGCCAAGCGTGCTAGGGATATGGGACTTGGGGACAACTCAATCGCAAATCCGAGATGAATTCCGGCGCCGATAGTGGTTACTGGTTATCTTGAGTGTGTTTATTCCCCGTGATGTTTTCACGCTCACACTGCAGGAAAATGTTGAGAGGCTACCTCACTGGATTCCTCCCCCCTCCCCTTGACACCTATTCTTATTTCTGACCTAAAATTATTTAGTTGACTCAGTTGTTGCTGTCGTTTCATTTGAGGGACTTGTACATCGTGGTCATTTAGCCTCGTGTATTTGGGTTTGGTTCCAATTCGTCACCCTCCCTAAACCTTTTAAACAGGTCGGAAGTAAGTAATAAAATGTTGCTTTGTGTTCTCAGGCTGTCTGTTAGAAAATGTGTTTCTCAGAATTGACTGCAGTAACATGTCCGAAAAATATAGCTGATAGAGGAGTTATTTACCACGTTTTATACCTAGAATGGTTCATAAACCCTGATTGAGAGTCGAGCCTCTTTACTCGTACATAGAACTGATGTGCATCACATAAGATTGTGGGAAGTTTTCTATTCCAGGCTTCCAAGTAAATGGTCTTCACATAGACATGCCTGAATTATTGCGACTCAAAGCGCATTTGGAAAGTTTATGGCACCAATAGGGGGGGGGGGGGGGGGGGTACTTGAACCTTTCAAATCCATCATAAATTCACGGTTCGTTTATGGTTAGTTTGTGTTGAAGATAGAGATGGGCTGGTTCAAAATGGGAAGTTATTGGTTCCATTCCCACGTGCTGTTGACAACTGATTACCCCATCGTGAAAAAAGTAACGATCATTTTCGATACTTCGTTACTCTGAAAAGTAACGATGTTACAATTTGTTATTGTATAAAGTAACGTCGTTATCCTCTCGTTACAGTAAAAGTAACTGTTACTGGTAACGGTGTTCACCATCCTCAACAGAGGAGTTACTGAAAAATGAAAATCCACAGCCTGCTTCCAGTCTCCGACCGGGTCAGGAATGGAATGAATGAAGCCCCCATCTAGCGGCGAGGATATGAACTGTGCCGGCTGCCGAGGCCTGACGCACTCCTCTGGGGCAATGATTAAATGAATGACAGATGAAATGAAATGATAGTGGAGAGTGTTGCTGGAATGAAATTTTGACAGGGAAAACCGGAGTACCCGGAGAAAAACCTGTCTGCCTCCGTTTTGTCCAGCACAGATCTCACATGGAGTGACCGGGATTTGAACCATGGACCCAGCGGTGAGAGGCCAGCGTGCTGCCGCCTAAGCCACGGAGGAGTTACTAAGAGATGAAATTGATGAAGATGAATGAAATTGGAAAAGGAGTTAGAAAGAAGAAGCTGAGTGCGGCTATAGCCTGTGGGCACCATGGCCTTGCGCGTTAGAGCTACATCGCTAGTTTTGCTGAATTCTATCAATTGTAGCTGCATATTCTATTACAATAGGACAGATAATAATAATAATAATAATATCGTATGGCCTCGGGTGTCGAGTGCAAGATTTGTTATTTGACACCCAGAGGGCAGCTTGCATGTCGAATTTTGTTGTTCCTTGAAGCACTATGAAAGTCAAGGAGGTTAGATATCTTGACACTATAGCGCTTTCTAGTAGAGAAAGGAGGAACCTTTGTATTGGCGGAAAATCCCGAGATTAATTTTGCCATTATGAACACGGCCTACTGAATTCAAATGGGTTCTTTAACATGCCAACATCGTATGACATTCGTGTCATGTTTTTTGCCGCCTTTCAAAAATCAATTACCATGGCCAGGAGCGAAACTGCAAGCTTGGGGTTAGTAATCCGACACGATAACTACTCACCAACCGTGGCAAGCTATTAGGGCAGATGATCTCGCTGCTTTACTCTTTAAAACAACGATCATCATCATCATCATAATAATGACAAAATTTGAAAACAGTCGACACTTCGTGCTCACAGTTGGCGAAGACCTTTAATGGTAGCAATTTCCTTCGGTTTAATTTTACGTATTTCCTTCATGCATCACCAATCATTGTATTAGGAGTTAATTTCTAAATTTTGATGAACGAGGGGTCTTGCCATTATACGGGTGGAATTTCAGATTCGTGGCTTAGGCCTAATAGGCGAGGAGATGATTAACGTAAAAATAAAAATAAATCCGTAAAAAAGTACGTCCTTCTACCGATAGAAGAGGTTGATTTTCCGCCCCACAAAACAACAGTCACTGCCAAACTCATCATAGGATTGTTGGCCAGAGTGAGATTCGAACCCTTGTTCATCTCGTCCACGTGAAACTGAACTCACTCGCCCACGATAGCGAATGACAATTTCATTCGAGATGGGAGTGTGGAGTGTACCTCGGAAAATGGTGTAAATTTAGATCCCACATATTTCTGTTTATATTCAACGTATATCCCAGAATAACAGCGATGGTGTGCCAACGTCTACTTTTGTTACCAACGTTAAAAATGAACATCTCCATGTTATGGATATAAAGTTGAATGTTCTCGGATCGAATCTTAAATAACATGGGTATGCGCCTATTGCCTGGAGGAACTGTGAGACACAAGTTTATAAAGACTTGCGAATTTCAATATATTCAAATCAGTGGTTTACAGTCCTATCGACATTCTTTGGTTCTCTTAACTATCGGGTTCAAACTGAGCAGATGTGTATCGGCCTTTCTTGAGATATGTTCCTCAGAACGGGTCAACCATAGGTAAGAGGATTACAGACTCTACTTCAAATGGGTCGCACGGCACTATTTAAAAAATATATATCTTCAGGGAGGATAAGACCACGGTAGCTACGCGTGTCACAGCGTAGGACCACGGAGCGAGGCTGCTCCGGATTCGGTAGACGAATGATTCGAACCCAATCATCGGTCGTCCTTGAAATGGTTTTCCGTGGTTTCCCATTTTCAACTCCAGGCAAATACCTCCCAATAGGCCACGGCCGCTTCTTTCCAACCCGCTGCCCAGTTTCACTCATCTTCATCTCTCATTAACTCCTCTCGTGAGATTGGAGTCAGGAAGGGCAGCCGGTCATTAACAAAATATGACACGAATAAATTCATCATATCTCATTCTCAATCCCGTAGAAAGAATAATAATAAGGGGTAGAAATATGCCCATCTATCGAGCGCGATAGAACTTATTTAATTAAAGATGTATTTTTCTCCTCCCAAAATCTCTTCAACTAGGCTCTGAAAATCTTCCTCCGTTATTCAGTCCATGATTTCTGGGTCCTATTAGCCATTTTACCAAGGAAATGATGGTTGAAGAAATATATTATTAATATTATTATTATTATTATTATTATTATAATATCGTATGGCCTTGGGTGCCGGGTGCAAGCTTTGTTATTTGACACCCAGAGGGTAGCTTGCATGTCGAATTTCGTTGTTTCTTGAAGCACTATGAGAGTCAAGTAGGTTAGATATCTAAGCTCCTTGAACACTATAGCGCTTTCTAGTAGAGAAATGAGGAACTTTGTGTTGGCGGAAACTCCCGAGATTAATTTTGCCATTATGAACACGGCCTACTGAATTCAAATGGGTTCTTTAATATGCCAACATCGTGTAACCTGCGCGTCGTAATTTTTGCCGTCTTTCAAAAAAAAATCTCTTAACACGGCCAGGAGCAAACCTGCAAGCTTGGGGTTAGTAGACTGACACGTTAACCACTCACTCACCGTGGCAAGCATTATTATTATTATTATTATTACGTCATCTGCCCCAAAACCAAATGATCAAAGAACATCTAAGCGAATCGATGGTTTGATAAAGAATAGGCTACTATCTTGCAAGGCAAAATACGCTGTATTACCTCCCCGTAGCTAAGTCTAGAAACGACCAACAAAATGTATGTGGAGACGAGAAGAATATTAAGAACGTGCCGTAGGGCTGATAGTATCGTTCTATTCCCCCTCTGCCAAGATTGATTTTGGAACGGGGTACACTCAGCCTTGTGAGGCGAAAGTGAAAACAAGTAGGTTTGATTACCTTGTTGTTGTTTTGTTTGAGGGGTTGAACATCGTGGTCATTTAGCCCCATGTACTTGGGTGTGTGTATATAAATTAATAATTTAATAATTTGTCTGATAACCTGTGTCAAAATGTCTTTAGTAGTGTGTGTATTTGTAAGGCGGCTGTGGCCTCAAGTTATGAAGCATCTCGGCATTTTCCTGGAGTACAAGTGGGAAACCACGGAAAACCACTTCCAGGATGGCTGAGATGGGTATCGAATCCACTTCTTCTTAGTTTTGCCTCACGAGGCTGAGTGTACTCCTTTTTAGCCCTCAGAACAGAATTATGTTTTTTGACAGAGACGGGGATCGAACCCTGATCTCCGGGGCGACAGCCAAGAACGCTAGCCTCTGCACCAGGAGGTGGTCGGTTTGATTCCTACCTCAGCCATGGTTTGTGGTTTGCCACTTCTACTCCTGGCGAATACCAGAATTGCACCTAAATTAAGGGCAGGGACTTCTCCTACCAAATCCTGGTTCCAGTTACAAAATATGCACACACGAATACAGTAATCACAATGACATAGGTAGCCAGATAGAACCCACGAACCCAAGTACATGGGGATACATCACTGCGATTTCACAAAGCCCCTACATGAAACAACAGCAATAATAATAATCTCAAGGAACTGTTTGGAAAGGTCTTTCAAACTGGTTTGAAATAAGGGAAACAGCATCTCAAACAGATCAACTCCTCACAACAAGATGTTTAAAACAAGCCAAGAACAACAAGGCTGCAGGTCCAGACAGAATGTTTAATGAGCACTTAAAAGTGATCGTAATTTTAGAACTGACAATGTTATTCAACACATGACCGAAGAGCAAACTAATTGCAAACCTATGAAGACAGTCTACAAGGAAGCAAGGAAGACCCCAGTTCACATCGAGAAATAGCACTTGAATGCAACATCTTCAAACTATTCTCAAAACTGTTACACCATAACAGACCACGGATAGTGACGGGGATACCACCAGCCCAGTTCGGAGTCTTGGAAATAAATAATCCACATTACAGGCTATATGGGGAAATCCTAGACAAAATAGACAGTACGCTATTAAACCACGCTACTCCCCTCTATCTTCATTGACTACGACAAAGTTTTCGATATCGACGGGAAACGTCTTATTGAGAAATTCGAGAAAACACCTGAACAACTTGGAACATGAGTTAGTTAGTTAGTTATTTTTGCTTTAAGGGGTGGAACTGCGACGTCATCTGCCGCAGTGGAGATAAAGTCCTAATATAAAACCTATGTGAAAATTTAATATGGAATCACTGCTACACCACTGTCAAGTCCAGACAAGGGGAGTTATGCAGGGGTATCTAATGAGCTCTCTTCTATTCGACCTGATGACAGCAGATATTATATTCCGGAGATAGAGCTTATATATAGCCTACGCAGATGACGTACATATAAGCTTTAGGACAAAGCCCCTGAAACCATCTCTGGTTACCATCAGTCATCTGTGGAAGATGTTGAGTGTTAACTGAGCGTTGGTGTGATTTCCAGATAGCAAAGCTCAGTTAGCACTCAACATCCTCCAGAGATGGCTGATGGTAACCAGAGATGGTTTCAGGGGGACAGGTAGGGAAGGCAAGGCATCCTCCCTAAATGTTGCTGTGACCTACACTGCTGGACGAGATAGATGAAGCCTCATAACATATCAACTCCTTACCAATCTTGTGGCCAGCATGGGAACACGTTACAGAGCAAGCACAGAGATCACGCACCCTTTTAAAAACCATGTCCCTTCTTTTATGATGTCCAGAGGACCATCATGGCTCGCAGGACGTGTAATGTATTGTTCTGTATAAACGTGGCATTTCTGTTCGTCACATCGAATATTCCTTTCAGTTGCCTTCCATACTGTTCAGCTCTCATCGGACATTTATTTTAGTTCCCTGTTTGACCACTAGATGTATGTATTCTCTTGGTGAACTAGTCTTGTTTCTTGACTTGTTTTTGTATTCTATGGAGTCGACAATGTGCATCCATCAGGCAGTGTAGTGTTGTGTTATTTTTTCTTTTTGCTGTTATCTAATAAGAATGAATATATTAAGTGAAAAAGCTGCCTTCCGTATCCTTTTTTAACGCCTATACAGTCCACTGAAGGTACACCTTCATACCACAACATTTTTTGGTCCTCCGGGCCGGATGGCAGTGATTTCAACAAGCAAGAAGCAACTATAATAACAGGTCAGATCAACTCCTTACTTTGTGTACTTAGACTAAACAGCATTATAATGGATCAAAATCAAATAAGCAAATATATTAGAGAACGAGGAAGCTTAAAGAGTAGAATCACAAGAATTAAACATTACGTTGAACAACTCAATCAAGATACCAACGTTAATTTGCATGAATTGAGGGTTAGGTACGATGCAATTCTTGGACTGGAATCAAAGTACGACACAGTTCAAACACAACTTGAAATAGAAGATATTATTTCAGATCATTCTGCAGATAGGGCAGAAGTGGAAACAACCTTGTATTCACTAAAGGCAAAAATCCAAGGCTTTCTATTTCCCGATCAAGGCAGTGCCAGTAGTTCATTGACTACAAAGTCCAGTTGTGTAAATGAAGTCACGAATATAAAACTACCAACAATTAAACTTCCTACATTCAGTGGGAATTATGAACATTGGATCCCATTTGCTGATAATTACAAATTGCTTGTACACAACAATGACAGTTTGGGAACAATACAAAAGTTTCACTATCTCCTTAGTTCAGTTCAAGGCAGTGCCAAATTATTAATACAACATCTCCCAACTACTGAAGGCAATTACAATGTAGCCTGGGAATTGCTTTGCAGTAGATTTGAAGATAAGAAAGCTATAACTTCAAAGTACATCAGGGAAATCTTGAATATTAGGCCTGTGCAAAATGAATCGGTCAGTGATCTTAGGGAATTCATCAATACATTCAATAGCAACCTACAAGCTCTCAAGGCACTATCATTAGACCATCCCTTAGAGGAAATAATTTTAACACAGCATGTACTTGATCGTATTGATGTAAATACCAGGAAAAGTTGGGAATTAGCCACAAGTCCAACAGAAATTCCTTCTCTTCAACAGTTATTTAACTTTCTAGAACAACAATGCTTGTCACTTGAAAACATTCAAAACAGCATTAACGTTCCAACCAAATCACAAGCTAGTAAACCCAGTACAGTCAGGAATAAAGCACCAGCCTATTCTCATGTAACATGTGTTGAAAACCAGTGTTTATTCTGCCATCAAGAGCATAAGGCAGGACTGTTTGCATGCCCTAAATTTTTAGAATTAAGCCCTCGACAGAGATCTCAGTGTGTACGTGAAAAGGGTCTTTGTTTCAATTGTCTGAAACAAGGACACTCAACAAAGCAATGCACTTCAAGTAATTGTCGAAAATGTGATAGAAAAAACAATTCATTATTGCATGAGGACACTAGCAGTGATAGACATGTCAATCAACCTACTTCAGATAGAGTAACCATTGCGAGTGTACATACAGACAGAAGTCCATACAATCACACCGTCAATAAGCCTTATATCCTACTCACAACCGCTGTTGTGAAGGTACGAGATAATAATGGCACATTACACAAGGTTAGAGCTCTTCTTGATTGTGGCAGTCAAGCACACTTAATCACAGAAGATGTGGCTAAAAAACTCAAGTTAAAATGCAATGAGGAAACCACAACAATTTTAGGAATTAACAATGCTTCATCCACCATGAAACAAAGTGTAGAGATTGAAATTCATTCAATGGCAACTCCATTCAAGGCCAAATTGAAATGTTTCACTGTTCCTAAAATAACGGGTCAAATGCCTTCAATCCAACTAGATTATAAATTGTGGGATATTCCAAGCAACATTACATTGGCAGATCCACATTTCTACCAGCCAGGAAATGTTGATTTAATAATTGGTGCAGAATTGTTCTTCTACATCCTGAAGGCAGATCGTAAACAACGCGAAGGTGATTATCCAGTACTACAAAACACTCAATTGGGATGGGTAGTCTCTGTAAAATGTTGTCAGGAGAAGTATGTCACTAACAACACAGTAAATTCATTCTTTATCGAAACAGAAGAAACACTCGATCATCAATTACGCAAATTTTGGGAAATTGAGGAATTAGACACTAAACCAAGAACAGCAGAGGAACAAAAGTGCATGCAACATTTCAAAAACACTACCACAAGGGACAGTGATGGCAGATTCAGAGTAAGACTTCCATTCAAGGAAAACCATCAACAATTGGGAAATTCATATGAACAAGCTAGGCAAAGGTTTCAACTATTAGAGCAGAAATTTCAGAAACAGCCTGAATTATATAGAGAATATACACAATTTATGACAGAATACAAAGATTTAGGTCATATGACGGAAGTAACTACAACAGACACCAACAACACAGGGTGTTATTATCTTCCACATCATGCAGTATTCAAACCAGATAGCACTACGACCGCCACAAGAGTTGTTTTTGATGGTTCAGCAAAATCTTCCACCGGGGTCTCATTGAATAGCATACTCATGGTAGGACCAACTGTGCAACAAGATCTATACTCGATCACACTTCGCTTCAGAACCCATCAAATTGCATTTACAGCTGACATCACAAAGATGTATAGACAGATCAGAATTCACAAGGATGACACAAAATTGCAACGAATATTATGGAGAAATTCTCATGAGGAATCATTGAAATCCTACGAATTACAGACAGTAACTTATGGTACAGCATCAGCTCCATTTTCAGCAACCCAATGTTTGAATCAGCTGGCAGAAGAAGACGGTATTTGCTACCCAGCAGCAGCCCAAGTTCTTCAGAGAGATTTTTATGTAGACGATGTCCTTAGTGGTTCTTCAAGTGTCACCGAAGCGTTACAAATTCAGAAGGAATTAATCGCACTACTCAAGAAAGGGGGATTCCCACTCAAGAAATGGTGCTCCAATCATCCAGATCTTCTTGAAGCACTTCCAGATTCAGATAGACACATGGCATTACCTTTCCAATTTGATGGCAAGAGCACTGTAAAAACGTTAGGATTATCATGGCACCCCACCGCTGATAAACTGATCATAGCAACAAAAATCAGACATATTAAGACCAACCAAATTACAAAGCGTACTACAACATCAGTTGTAGCATCCATATTCGACCCCTTAGGCCTCATCAGTCCTTTGGTAATTCAATACAAGATGTTTCTTCAGAAATTGTGGTTAAAACACATAGATTGGGATTCGTTATTGACAGATAATTTAAGATTGTAGTGGATCAAGTTAGAAAATCAGCTGACATATATCAATAGCATTCAAGTTGATCGTTTAGTAACAATTAAGGGTAAACTCACAAACATTCAAATTCACGGAAAAGATGGTATATTGGCTTTCACGGCCGGTGAATTAAAACTCAGCAATTCTTCTAGGTTTGTGCCGTGTCTTGTGTGGGGTTTCGCCTAGGACACCAAGCTAGGCTCATCGGCGGGCTCTTGGTGTCCCCGCCCGGACCCCCACAGGAGTGATGCGTCAGAACGGGCCTATGGTGCATGCATTTACATTCGCTCGGTAAATCAACATGGTGAAACTCAGATTCGATTGCTTTGCTCTAAATCCAGAGTCGCCCCAGTAAAGAAGCTAACACTCCCTCGATTAGAACTTCTTGGCGCAACCTTACTGGCCCAGTTATTGAAGAAAACTATGACAGCGCTAAACTTAGACATTAATGAAACTTACCTCTGGACAGACTCAAACATAGTACTCTCATGGTTAGCGGCAACAGTGTCTCAATGGAAAACGTTTGTAGCCAACAGAGTAGCTCAGATTCAAAAACTAACAGAGATTGAAAATTGGCACCACGTTCAGTCACAACACAACCCAGTTGACTTAATAACCCGAGGTGTTAGTGCACATAATTTAAAAACATCGACACTTTGGTGGGAAGGACCACTGTGGTTATCAGCACCGTCATCTGAGTGGCCTCAATCAAGGCATGTTAAAGAGACTTCACCATCAGTATTAGAGCAGCGACAAGTAAAAACAGTTCTTGTAATCAATCACTCTGATAGCATTATTCTCAAATTCTCATCATTAATAAGGCTTCAAAGAGTTATTTCATACTGTTACAGATTCTTTCACAATGCCAAAAACCCTAAAGACAAAATTATAGGAACACTTACAGTTCAAGAACTACAAAGATCACTAGAAACTTGCATTCGATTGTCGCAGAATGAAGCCTTCAGTGAGGACATTGCCAAACTGAGATCTACTGGAGTTGTCTCAAAGAAAAGTCAGATGAGAACTCTGTGTCCGTTTTTACACAATGACATAATTAGAGTTGGAGGTAGATTAGCGAATGCATCACTTCCATTCTCCACCAAACATCAGATCATCCTACCACCCAAGCATCATATTACAAAACTCATCATTCGACATGCACATCTACAGAATGCTCACGCAGGACCTGAATTGTTACTTTCCACGCTTCGTGAGAATTACTGGATTCCTAATGGCAGAAACGTGATTAAACAGCTGATACATAAGTGTGTGAGGTGTTACAGATTAAAAGGAATTACAATGAGGCAAATCATGGCCGATTATCCTAAACCTAGAGTTCAACCAGCACCACCTTTCAACATTTGTGGCATTGATTACGGAGGACCAATTCTTTTGCGTCCTATCAACAAAAGAAGTAACGTGAGAATTAAGGCATATATAGCACTTTTTGTTTGCTTCACTACAAAGGCAATCCACATTGAATTGGTTAGTGACCTCACAACTGAATCATTCTTAGCTTCATTACGTCGTTTTATTGCAAGAAGAGGAAAGCCAGCAGACATCTACAGTGACAATGCAACTACCTTTGTAGGAGCTGATAAGGAACTTCAAAAGTTTCAGAATTTCATGACAACCAACAAGGTTCAAGAAGATATCACCAATGATATGGCCAACAAAGGAATCAAGTGGCACTTCATACCACCACAATCTCCTCACTTTGGTGGCATATGGGAGGCTGGAATTAAGTCAGTCAAGTATCATCTTCGGCGAGTTATTGGTAATTGCGCGCTGACATATGAAGAATTGTATACCGTACTAACTCAAATTGAAGCCTGCTTAAATTCCAGACCAATTACAACTCTTTCGTCAGATCCGTCTGATCCTACAGCATTAACTCCAAGTCATTTTCTGGTCGGCAAGAGTTTAACTGCAATCCCGGATCCCGACCTGACCACAATGCCTTCTAATAGGTTGAACCTGTGGAAAAGAACTCAACAACTAGTTCAGCATTTCTGGAATAGATGGCATAAGGATTATCTCACTCAACTTCAACACAGGCCCAAATGGAGAGACAACCTGATCAATCTTAAAGTTGGAATTGTAGTCGCCATCAAGGACGACAATTTACCACCGTTAAAATGGAGGTTAGCAGTCGTGTCAGAACTTCATCCAGGAGCAGACGGAATGGTTCGTGTGGCAACTGTAAGGACTATCAATGGAGAACTCAAGAGATCCATAGTAAAACTTTGCCCACTTCCAGTGGAGTAATATTCGTGAACTGTAACTCCATTATATTGTTCTTTGCTTTATGCTTTATTTCAGCTCCAATTATTTTGATTGATATTCAATCAACAGGTGGGAGAATGTTCAGCTCTCATCGGACATTTATTTTAGTTCCCTGTTTGACCACTAGATGTATGTATTCTCTTGGTGAACTAGTCTTGTTTCTTGACTTGTTTTTGTATTCTATGGAGTCGACAATGTGCATCCATCAGGCAGTGTACTGTTGTGTTATTTTTTCTTTTTGCTGTTATCTAATAAGAATGAATATATTAAGTAAAAAAGCTGCCTTCCGTATCCTTTTTTAACGCCTATACAGTCCACTGAAGGTACACCTTCATACCACAACACATACCATACTGTAGCAGGTATTGTTTGAGGTTCAACGAGCTTTGTTACTGCAGTGAGACAACATGCGACAGTTCGTCCATAAGTTTTGCACAGCAGTGTAAATGAACTGTTCACCACCGCAGCAGAACACTTCGGTGACGCAAGAACTGATAGGGGGCAGGGGGCACCAAGGTTCTTAACATGTTAATTTGTATTAATATACCGTAGGGCATAATTTTGGAAAATACTTTCTGAGCAGAGTTCCGAAAAATCAGATCTATTTATTTGGTAAATTCATAGCTTTTTTTAATGATTGACTTGATTTACTATTCTGTGCTCCTTTGTCTCTAATTGACACGGTACCTTTAAGTTATCCTTGATAATATTTATATATTTTTTATTTTGTGCATCGTGTTATAATAAGAAACCTCTATCACCAGTAGCGCTTGGCCGGTTAATACAGAAGGCCATGATATGTCAGGAACTGTGCTCACGTGAGTAGCCCTTGCTCGCTTGCAAAGGTCTGCCAGCCAGCTGCACACTTTCCTCCTTACATTCGTAATAGCAATTTCCATATGAACAACAGAAGAATAAGTAATCAAAGCCTTTAATTAGAGACCATCGCTATTCACTGAACCAGTCAGAAGCGAGCTGCTCAACTGGGTTCACATGACAAGCCGTGGAGAGTTCGATAGGACATGCCTAACAGGTTACTACTATCCCGCACGCGAGCAACATATTCCGTCCATGTGAAATTTAGCACAGCGTAGCATATGTGTGTAGTAGACTGTTCAAAGAACGGGAATATCTGCTAATAAATAAGTAAATAAATAAGTAAATAAATAAGTAAATTAATAAATAAGTACATAAAGAAGTAAATCAATAAATAAATAAATAATAAATAAGTAAATAAATAAGTAAATCAATCAATAAATAAGTATATAAATAATTTAATTAACTCAATAGATAACTAAATAAATAAGTAAATAAGTATATACATAAATAAACAAAGAAGTAAATAAGTGAAATGAAAATCCACAGCCTGCTTCCAGTCTCCGACCGGGTCAGGAATGGAATGAATGAAGCCCCCATCTAGCGGTGAGGATATGCACTGTGCCGGCTGCCGAGGCCTGACGCACTCCTCTGGGGCAATGATTAAATGAATTACAAATGAAATGAAATGATAGTGGAGAGTGTTGCTGGAATGAAATTTTGACAGGGAAAACCGGAGTACCCGGAGAAAAACCTGTCTGCCTCCGTTTTGTCCAGCACAGATCTCACATGGAATGACCGGGATTTGAACCACGGACCCAGTGGTGAGAGGCCGGCGTGCTGCCGCCTGAGCCACGGAGGCTTCAAGTAAATAAGTACAAAAATAAATACAAAAATAAATAGTAAATAAATAAAATATATTTGAACCAGTCATCTTAAAATGGCCCAAAAACAACGTAGTAAACTTCATTACTCCTCAAAATAACCAATAGGCAGAAATGGTAGTACTCTTATGATATATTCTAGATAGCTCGGCCACGTGCGCTGGTCGCCGCGGGTCACTGGTGAAGCTCATTGGTTCAGACAGTGCGTGTGCGGTCCATAGCTTCACTGAAATAATTATTCAGGACTACCGATCGCACCTGGTCCGCCTGTCAAGTTACAACTGTATGGACATAACTCTTTACTAGTTTCTCTTCGTGTGCTCTTGGCGACGGACCACGAGGCTCGCAAACTACGGTATGTAGGCTAACTCAAAATCTGAGGTACCGTACTTCGTACCATGCTGAGATGGGCCTTATTCCGATACATTTACAGCGGGTGTTATGAGCATACACGAACATCAATTTTCGATCTCATGGATTCACGGACAGTCCAGCTTCCACAGTAAATAGATAATATGACAATTATGTAGTTTTACTGGAGGGAAAAAACAGGATACATTTCTCCCCTTATCATTCCTGTTTTTACGGGATCTGGGATGAGAGAAGGTGACTCTTGACACGAAGAATGATTTTAATGCCGGATGTCCTTCATGACGACAACACCTTCAGAGGAATTAAAGAGAGGCGAAATGAATGAACAAATTTAGGCTGCAGGAAGCAGCTGTTGCCTATCATGAGTTTCCTTCCCGATATTTTACTGGATTTAAAAAGGGGAAACTAAGAAAACTCATTTTACTGAGGGGTGACGTTGGGGTCCGAACTCGCTCGTCTTCCGAACCCGAAGATATCCTGGGTTAATGGCCTTGCCAAATTGAATGACGTGGAATTTAAGTTCATTACACTACTAAAATACACTAACAGCAACATCCAGGCAACACATCATGAAAGCCAACGAAGAACTTACAAACACAGGAAAAGGTTACCAATCACTAACCCAATGAAACAAAACATTAAATACACAATTATATAATCACATCCTTCAACGTGGCGTAAAAATAATCTAAATGCCCTTTACAACTTTTACATACTTTATCACACTAGTTCTTTTTGTTCATAATTGAATTTGATTGATATTCTTAATTCTTTGGTTTGTTTCAGGCAGAACTGAGAAGAGGTGGTTGGTTGGTTCCTTAGTTAGGGACTTCGACAACGCTGTCATGTAGCCCCGTGTACTTTGGGTGTGTGTAGAATTTGTCTGATAACCGGTGTTAAGTGTGATGGCTGTATTAGTGTGTGTTATCTGTGATTCAGGTAGAAGGACTGCAGACGATTCAGTTTTTCAAGTAGTTCTTACTACTTAATTTTGCTACCAAATGCTACCGTCCACGACACCTAGCTGCGGACGTGGCTACTAAATGCTATCGCAGTCAGCACCTGGTGGCAAACGTTGGAACTAATATAGCGTAATCAAACTAACCTACAAATTTGAACTTCCACAAGTGTAGTTAGTGGAAGGTTCTTTTTCATGCCATAAATCTATGACATGGGACCGCCAGCTTTACTTCCCCTCCGAAGGAAGGCATACTGAGGGAATTTTAACGCTCTTAAATAATCTGACGACTTTAACCGGGTTTTAACCCACGATCTTGGGCATAGAAGCTCAGCATGCTACCAACTACGCCACCGAAGACGTCGAGAAGAGGTGGGTTTGATTCTCACCTCAGCCATCCTGGAAGTGGCTTTCCAAGGTTTCCTACTTCATACTCCAGGCAAATGACTGGATGGATCCTAATTTGAGGCCGCGATCGCCTTCTTCCATTCCTCACCTGTATTTCTAATACGCACACTACTACAGACACCACAATAACACAGGCTATCATATAAGTGAGATTGTGTGTGTGTGTGAGAGAGAGTAGTATATACATACACCTAAGTACACAGGGCTAAATTACCACGATGTACAAGCCCCTCAAAGGAAACAACAGCAACAAATATGTCCCATGAAGAACAAGTTGCCTTTGTTCTTTAAACTTCATGGGTTCAGTTTAGGGTAACCAACCATCCGGCTTTTTCCGGACATGCCAGGATGTTCAATCATTTTTGAAATAAAGCAAAATACCAGTGTTGATGTAGTGTTGTCTTTTTATCTGAAGACTGTTAACGTCATTAAATGAATCGTTCAAGAGTAACTTTAAAGTTACTACCACCTTATGTTTGTAGCAACCATTTCGATAAAAAGAATCAAAATACAAAAGCCCGGAAACAATATCACCAAAACATAAAATCTTGTTGTAATTGGAACACAAGTTAATGGGAGGACATACCTTACATGCAAACATACAAGACATGCCGACACACGTAGGCTACATCGTCCCTACTTTTTATGCATTTTTGTGAATAAATTAGACTAAAACGTGACAAAGTGTTTCATGTAAGGAGGCCTGGAATTTTAAAGGGGCGGCCCCTCCTCCACGCTCAGACCTCAATCGGAACGATTGTAACGAACTACGGATACGACATCCACTCTGTGACTGGTTACTTGGCAATTTGCTAGGCTCTTCGTATTTGGCTGATACAGATTAAGTACAGCTAATGATTGAACGTGCCCCACCTGGTCCGCCATGGTAATTTGAACCACGGCGCGGCACAGCGCAGTGAAGAAAGTCGCGGGCTCTGCCAGTGTGTGGGCTCTTCGGTCAAGGACATAAGCGTACTCAGCTTCTTTCTTCTCCGACTGGCCACTTTTGCCCATAGCAAGAACGTTGCGAAACCAACATGTTAAATGAATAAGTGGTAATAAATTTATTTATTTTTTAAAATCGGATCTCCCACTCGCAGCTTGTCACAGACGTGTAGGTGTTTAATGAAGGAAAATGAGTCTTGGCTAACACGAATAAGCGTCAACTTGCAGTAACTGGAGCAAGTTTTAATTACCGTATTGTGGTTTGTGTTTCTATGTCTGACGACTTGCCCCATAGTCAACTTGCTCCCATATTCAAACAAGTATCCGAAATTCAAGCGCGAACTCTGTTCATATCACC
Source organism: Meconema thalassinum (assembly GCA_946902985.2). Lineage (NCBI taxonomy): Eukaryota > Metazoa > Arthropoda > Insecta > Orthoptera > Tettigoniidae > Meconema > Meconema thalassinum. The sequence goes on along the minus strand of OX336388.2, from coordinate 1,714,175,709 downwards.
GACTTCTCAATAGTTATTTATTTATTTACCATAAAATATTAACCCCTGACACTACAGTCCGGTTGGGTGGTTGGTTCTTAAGTTTAGGGTCTGCGACAACGCGGTCATGTAGCCCCGTGTACTTTGGGTGTGTATAGAATCTGTCTTTTAACCGGTGTTATTGTGATGACTGTTTTAGTGTGTGGTATCTGTTTTTTAATTCAAGTAAGGACTGCAGACTTTTGAATTTTTCAAATAGTTCCTACTTTTGCCACCAAACGCCACCGTCAACGACTACTAGTGCAGAATTAAGCTACCAGACGCCACCGCAGTCGGCTCTTGGCCACGAACGTAGGAACCTAAGAGCGTTGTTTACATTCTTAACCTATACAATTTAGCTTCACACAGGTGTAATTAGTGGAAGGTTCTTTAACATGCACTACAGTCCATGAAGAGCCTAGGCTTACCAAGCGACCGCTGCCCAGCCATTTGGCCTGCGGATATTGGGGTGACGCGTAATCAGCGCATCGGGTCCCCTCGGCCATTAATCTTGGTTTTCGTGATCGGGGCTCTGCCTCACTGTCAGACAGCTACGGTACTCAGTTGTCCTCACGAGGCTAAGTGCACCCCGTCCCAGCCCTCACGCCAGTTTCTAAAATCCCTGACGGAGCCGGGAATCGAACCCGGGGCCTCCTGTCGAGTGGCAGGCGTGCTACCTCAACATCACGGGGCCGGCTATTTACCATAAAACTTGAAGGCTTCATAATTTATGGAAGGAAAAGGCAAGTCCCATACACATAATGTTCCCTCACCATAATAAAAACAAACAAATACACTATTTGTTGTTGTTGTTGGTTCATGTAGGGGCTTTGCTACATTCGGTCATCTAGCCCCGTGTACTTGGTGTCTGATATCCTGTGTTATTGAGATAGCTGTAGTGTGTATAGATTTGAAGCCATTCTTTTTCAGTTTTGCTATACAAAATTATCATCTGTAGCTCTTCAGTCGGTCATCACGATTGTGCTCAATGAATGGGCGGGGTACAATACAGTAGTAGCAACTTAAATTAAATTAATTATGGAGTGTCAACTTATACCGCTACACAGTGATCAGGATCTGATGATGGCCACTTGAGGGTCGAAACGCGTAATCCTAAATTGCCCCATTATTTGTGATAATACATGTATTTTTTCCCAGGAGTGTGGTTACATTGTTATATCTTGTACCCCGCCCATTTATTGGGCACAATCATGTTGACCGAATGATGAATGAATGATCGTGTGGCCTCCGGAGAGGTCGAGTGCAGGTCTTTCTAGTTGACGCCCGTGGGCGACCTGCGCGTCGTAATGAGGATGAAGTGATGATGAAGACGGCACATACACCCAGTCCCCGAGCCAAGGGAATTAATCCTGGAAGATTAAAATCCCTGATGGCTCGGCCGGGAATAGAACCCGAGGCATTTCGGGCCAAAGCCTAGTGCGCTAACCATTTAGCCACGGAGCCGAACGACCGAATGAAGAGCTACAAATGACAATGTACTAGTGTGTGTAATTGCAACTGGGGATAGGATTTGGATAGGAGTTGGTTTGTGGCCTAATATGGGGGGGGGGGGCATTCTGGTATTTGCCGGGAGTAGAAGTGGGAAAGTACGGAAAACTATTTCTAAGGTGGCTGAGTGGGAGTCGAACCCAAAATTGAACAAATTACAGGAACATTAATTTTGTAGTAGAACATGTGTTAGAATATTGTTCACCACATACAGATGTCGAAGGCTTATTATCTGTCTGCTCTGAACATCACAACTACTTTGAAATCCACCAAATGTACTGTAGTTCCTTGAGATGCGGCAAAGTTTCTCACTTTCCTAGCTAACAAGCGGTGACAATAACCATTGTCAGGTCAGCTTTTTTATTTTTCTTTAATGTATTACCACATGCTTTATTTAAGGCATTATTGTTTATTTGTGCAGGGTCTATAATTCATAAAATGAAAAATTCTCAAGATATTCCAAGAACGCTAGCCACTATACCACAAAATGTCTAGGAACGCACCGCTACTGGTATATGTTTAATGCTGAACTTTCCGGTTCTTTATCCAGACGTATAGGTTAGGTTTACACATGTATAGTTGTATAGTTGCTAAACGTGGCGAAATAAACATTGTTTAATGCTGTACTTTCCGTCTTCTTCAATATATCTGTCCGACACTTCGCAAGTGTTCCTTGTTAGAATACTCTGCACCATCTATCAGTCCGCATGGTTCATCTTCGCGCATTTTGATAGACCACCATAGCTATGACTTAGCCGCACTCCATGTGTCGAAAGTTGAGGGCGTATTGTTAGCATGGCACAAATTGGCACAAACGGAGAAATATACAAAGTTGTGCTAGATTGACATCCTATCATCAAGACGGAACAGTTCAGCGTGTAAACAGCTAGTCTGTCAGCACGTCAGCCCACCTTAGAGGAGAGGCCATGCTGTGGAGAAATTACTGTACTTCTTCCGAATGAAATAAGGTCAGGTTTAAAGGCTCATTTTTATCTGCTGTGTATTTAGAGACGCTGGAGTGTCAACATTTTGCTCTTGAGGTGTTTATTGTTAGCACGCCAGGAGAAGTCAGTTCGACACGTTGCGACGGGGAGCAGGGGTTAGACTGTACGCATGCGCGGTCTGTATATTCCTGACCTAAACAGTCAGTTACTGCTTCCTCCCGCATAGTGCTTGTTGTTCATCCAGCTTTAAGTATGCAGTCTGTTAATGAAAGCCTCATTCCACTTTTCCCTGCAGAGTACAGAATACAAAGAAAGAAAGAAAGAAAGAAAGAAAGAAAGAAAGAAAGAAAGAAAGAAAGAAAGAAGAGGAGGCGTAATTGAATGAGGCTGGCAGTGTTTGACTTGATGTTTTCTGAATGCATAGTATGCAGTACGTGGTAAGACATCTGCAGTTAAAATCCAGCTGACTTTTTATGGCGCGCAGACAATACAAGCCATTCTTCTTCTCGTTTATTACTCTCTCTCATTAATATTTCTAATACCAGATATAACAATTGGCATTTTAAATAAAAACATTGATCTTGCAAAGCAATATTAAGTAAATACTACTGAACTTCTAAAACTCGAAGGAAAGAACATTTCTACAAGCAAGTAATACTTGCACTATCATAGTGCTGTATTAGCCTTTCAAAATTCGAGTGCCGCTGAACTTGGCTGTGCCAGCGTTTGTTGATCATAGCAATTGTAGTCTTGCGGGACGAGCAGAGGGACACAGCGATGACGGAGTACAGGCTGCACATAAGTCAAGCAGCATTGCGCGAGCTACTTGTGTTAGACAGAAGTTAAATTGTGAATTTTGAACGGAAAAGATATTAACAATGGCAACTTTCAGAATGGTGCGTTTCAAATTGTTTCGCAGCAGCACAGCTAAGTGTAACAGAGCTCATGTCACCACAGAGAGGAGAACGATGACTGAGGCTGCTGGAGCTGATTCATATCCTACCCGCGTGACTGTACCTGTTAATCAAGCAGGCTGACAGCGTGACACAAGTAAACAAAGAATAGTTCCCATCTCTACCGCCAGCACTCACATCTTAAAAGGCTAATAGGTCTCTTACTCTTTATCACCATTAGATGGCAACTGCCAATCACTAGGTTTGATCCTGTAACCTGAGCATATGAGGCGAGTGCAATATAAACATAAAGGAGTAGCCTAATAGATGTAAAAGCGACTGTAAAATAGAGAAAATCTTGGTTTGTAATAATTTTTACTGTAATATTTTATTCAAAATATATTTTCGAAATAGATGTGAATACAATTAGTTGTTGTTGCTTATTTTAGGAGTTCCGACATAACTGCCATATAACCCCGTGTACTTGGGTGGAATTTGTGTGAAAACCTGTGTAATTGTGAAGACTGTACTAGTGTATTCGTAATTCAGGTGAAGAAGAAGTGGCCTTAAGTTAGGAACTATCACAGCATTTGCCTGGGGTAGAAGTGGGGAAACCACGGAAAACCACTTCCAGGATAGCTAAGGTGGGAATCGAACCTTTCCCACTCAGTTTTGCCTCACGAGGCTGATTGTACCCCATTCCAGCACTCACACCAAAATTACAATTTCTTGGCAGAGCCGAGAATCAACCCCGGACCTCCGGGTGAGAGCCAAGAACGACAGCCGCTACAACACGAGATGGTTTAGTGAGACCATCATCCCCCAATCAATATGACTGCATGTCTACTCATTATTGCCGAGTGCCGACTCTACGGGATCAGTCATGAACTGAAACGAGTCTCTACAGTGAGATGAACTGTTTTCACGGCCGGATGCCCAATCTTGACGTTAACTTCGTCACAAGAGCTAAGGAGTGATGAAATGAAAGAAGATGAATTAAACTGGGCAAGAAGAGGCATACTAGAAGGTACCGTCCCCGCATTTGCCAGAAATTGAAAATGTAAAACTACGGAGAACTATTACAAGGATGCCGACCCATGGGATTCAAAACCACTGGTCTTCTGAGTCCAGATATAGCCTTGTCCCATGACCTTGCGCCTTGGCGAGCAAAGCTACCGCGCTCAGTCCCAATCAATATGTTTGTAACAAATTGAATACATACTCACGTCCTATTCATTTGTGAATAACAAGTGGAAAAGTGTTGAAATAAACTACTCGAGTCCTTAATGGCCTCCTATTCAGCCTACGCAATGGACCAATGGTGAGTATAAAACAGGTAATGTCATCAGTGTATCACTTGGTTGGTTCCTCCGATAAGGGGCTGCGACAACGCGGCCATGTAGCCCCGTGTCCTTTGGGTGTGTGTAGAATCTGTCTGATAACCGGTGTTAATTGTGATAACTGTATTAGTGTGTGTTATCTGTGATTCAGGTAAGTACTGCAGACGATCAATTTCAAGTAGTTCCTGTTTTTGCTACCAAATGCTACCGTCAACGACACATAGCTGTGAACTTGGCTACTAGATGCCACTGCAACCAGCACCTTGTGGCAAACGTTGGAACTTAGTAGTCAAATCTAACCTAGAAATTTAGCTTCACACCATTGTAGTTAGTGGAAGGTTCTTTTACGTGCCATACATCTATGACATGGGCCCGCCGGCTTTACTTCCCCTCCGAAGGAAGGCATACTGAGGGATTTTGAAAGCTCTTAAAAAAATCCGACGACTTCGGCCGGGTTTCAACCAGCAATCTTGGGCATAGAAGCTCAGCAATAGTATCACTTGTATTGGACCTAAAACAAATCGCTGGCTCAATATTACAAGGTTGTATGTGTGAGTTAGAGCCTCCGTGGCTTAGGCGGCAGCACGCCGGCCTCTCACCGCTGGGTCCGTGGTTCCATTCCCGGTCACTCCATGTGAGATCTGTGCTGGACAAAACGGAGGCAGACAGGTTTTCTCCGGGTACTCCGGTTTTTCCTGTCAAAATGTCATTCCAGCAACACTCTCCACTATCATTTCATTTCATCTGTCATTCATTTAATCATTGCCCCAGAGGAGTGCGTCAGGCCTCGGCAGCCGGCACAGTTCATATCCTCGCCGCTAGATGGGGGCTTCATTCATTCCATTCCTGACCCGGTCGGAGACTGGAAGCAGGCTGTGGATTTTTTCATGTGTGAGTTACTGCATTAGTATAGCAGGGCTCGATGTCTTCTTCTTATCATCATCGCATGGGCGAAGCACTCACTGGTATGCCTTTGTCCTTCTCTTAGAGTTACAATTTACTTTCGCAATTGGTGCAAGAGTTCTTGAACAGACAATTGTTGTTTTTGTTTCATGTATGGGCTTGATTTCACGTTCATTTCAGCTCCGTGTACTTGGGTGTGTATATCGCTCATTAAATACAACCACGTCATATCCCATATCACCATTGCGCAGAAAATGAACTTAAAGATTTGATAGTTGATATGCAGTTAGATTTGGCCGAAGAAATGAATAGATATTGTGTCGCTCTTACAGTTAAAAGTAGCCTATATACGAAAACACATTAAACCGTATAAGTTATAAACGTAATATTTTTTTTGAAACATGACTTTTTTTGATAACTTGTGTTATTGTGGTGTCTGTATTAGTGTGTGAATTTGTAATTCAGGTGAGAACTGGGATGGAGGTGGCCATGGCTCTAAGTTAGGAACCATCCCCGCATTTCGCTGGAGGAGAAATGGGGGACACCTGAAGACCTCTTCTAGGATGGCTGAGTTGGGAATCGAGCCCGCCTCTTCTCATGTTTGCCTCACGAGGCTGAGTGTATTCCGTTCCAGCCCTCAGACCGGAATTGCATTATCTGGTAGAGCTGGGAATCGAACCCGGACCTATGGGCCGACAGACAAGAATGCAAGCCGCTACACCACGAGGTGCTTCTTACGAACACTTTGAAGCAATACGGTACGATGGAACTTTTTTTTCCTTCAAAATTCTGGATGAAATGTTTACTAATTTAGCTTATCTACATCAAAAGTAAGCCTCCGTGGCTTAGGCAGCAGCACGCCAGCCTCTCACCGCTGGGTTCGTGGTTCAAATCCCGGTCACTCCATGGGAAATTTGTGCTGGCTGAGCCGATTGGTTTCGACTCACAAAACTTCGCCCCCCCCCCATGTCACACCACCCCCCCACCCCCTCTTCTGTCGGCGCCCCTGGTCACTAATAGTGACTCATTTCAAAAATCGAGAAGAAGACATGAACATTTAAATACAAATTATCTTATAATGGAAAATATGTTAACAAAATTATTTCGGTCTAAATTGAATGAATGTAGCCATTGTTGACTGTCTGGTAAATTATTGATGTGTTGGACTGTACTGAAATTTGGCGCTTTTAGTTCAAACAATCTTAAGACTGGATAGCCAATCATTGGTGGACACATCAATGCAAATTGTATTTCCAATTTAATTTTGGTTCAAAGGATGTTTCGGCCATTTAAAAAGTGAAGAAAATTAATTCACAAGGTTGGCAATGAAACTAGTGCCAGCCGTTCTTCAGTTTTTATCTGTTTAAAATGAAATAACTGCACATGCGCAAAATGGCGGCCTAGCGTCGTTAGAAAAACGAAAACGACGCCAAAAAGACTTTATCATGTGAACTGGTAGGAGACAGACGTGATAGGGGCTGGCCTCGGGCCCCATTACTAATTCAGGCCGGATAACCAAGGTAAAACTGTTACACATCAAATGTAGAACTCGCAGACCGTCGGGGAGAAACATTTTGGAGAAGCTATGAAAAAATGACTTTTAAATTCTGAATTTTAAGAGGTCAAGTGTCGATTGACCGTAGGCATGGAGATAGCTTCTCTTCTGAGAAGGGACGCTGTTCTTGTTTGAGCCAAGGCGTTTCTCTGATTGTTAATTTGATCAATTCCTTTTTAATGAGCATATCTTATACTTCAGCCTAACATTATTTTATTTCTTTGCACGCCTTCTATTATTTGGAAAGAAGCGAAAATGAACATGCTTATTTCTCATCCTTGGCGATGTGTTTCTTATTTTTAATCTTCTCATGCTGCTACGTAGCTTTAATAATTATCAAGAATGTAACTGGCAGGATTTTGGTTGGGTAAACTTTTATTGTTTAGATATGGAAAACGGTCCCTTGCTTTTCGTTTGTCAGAGGTGGCAATTTTAATGGTCTAGCATGGCCACATAAGTACAGCATCAATGCTATTGTAAAACACATTTTGGAAATCCATTAGGAAGAATGTAAGGATTAATTGATAGAAATGAATTTAAAGATGCTGTTTTTGGTCTCGGATATTTTTATTTGGAAAAAGCTTAAAAGAATTTAAATATGATGTGATTTGTAAATCACGTAAATGTGACCAGTTTAAAAATGCAGCGTTGCCATTTAATTTGGGGATATTGTTGGCCTCCATTTTAATAAATAGTGGGAGTGCATATTTGGTGTTCCCTCCCTCAGCCATCAGGCGTTGTATTTCAAATCCATTAATATATTTTTTATCTTGCCTTTCTGAACCCATGTTTTATTTGTGTTGTGCTTCTAGAATGATACTTAGGTTAGCTGGTAAAGACCACATCGGACTCGGGTTTCCAAACCCACCCTCCACTCTTCTAATAATTTAATGCCCGGTTACACTGGACAAAGCGGAGGCAGCAGACAGGTTTTTCTCCGGGTACTCCGGTTTTCCCTGTCACAACTTCATTCCAGCAACACTCTCCATTATAATTCCATTTCATCTGTCATTCATTTAATCATTGCCCCAGGGGATTGCGACAGGCTTCGGCAGCCGGCACAGTTCATAACATCGCCGCTAGATTGGGGCTTCATTCATTCCATACCCTGACCCGGTCGGTCGACTGGAAGCAGGCTGTGAATTTTCACATCAAAAGTATTGTATAATGGCATGTGTATTCTTGCTAACCCCCAAGAAAGGCACACTTTAAAATTTAAATTGCACATTAGCCATGGATGTATTTCTAGCCCGTTTAAAGCAAAATATCTTAACCTCACTCGGATATATTAGGTGGTAGTGTGGCGCAGGTGGTAAGGCCCTTCATTCTACAAGAACGTGGGATTGAATCCCGGCAAAGGAGGGTGATGAAATACAAAGAGAGTGCGTGAGTTGTTGTTGTCTTAAGGGCCGGAACATCGAGGTCTTCTGCTCCAATAAAATTCGAGAGATACGTATCAGTAAATTTGCTGGCACGATATAGAAACCTCTTAGGCAAAATTTTTGTACCCCATCTCTTCTTCCTATCAAGTGTTCGGTCAGGTGGCCTGTTACGGTCTCGTTCCATCTCTTCGTAGGGCGACCTATGTCTCTTCCGCCTCTAGGTTGGTATTTGAGGATTCATCTGGTGGTCCGGCCGGTCTTCATACGTAGTACATGGTCCTTCCAAGCTGATCTGTAGTTCTGCCCTGTGTTGATAATTGATTTTACATTTAGTTCCTTAAGGATAACCTCAGATCTTTTCCTATCTCATAGTGTGTATCCAGCTGTTCTCATGAACCGCATCTCGGCACTCATTAGTCTCCGTTCGTTCCCTATGCGAAGGGTCCAAGCTTCGCTGCCATATAGAAGGGTAGGTTTGGCTAGGATGTTATATAGTTAAAGTCGCGTGTGCCACTGGACTAAAGATGGCCTGAAGATGTTATTTATTAAACCTGTGACTTCAGTGAAGTTGATGATATTGTGCTGCATACCGGTTTTTTTTTTGGATGCAACTGAGGTTATAGCCGAGATATTTGAATGTTAATACCTGCTCAAGGGTATTTTCTATTGCGAATTTTGTTCTCTCATGGTTTTTCCCGATGAAGGCCATAACTTTAGTTTTGGTAAGGGAAATCTCCATGTTGTCATTTCTTGCTGTTGTGTGAAGATTTATATACTGATCTCTGTAAATCATCTTCAGATTCTGAAAAAAGTACCAAGTCGTCTGCAAACAGTAGAAAGTCTATATCAGGTTATCTATCTTAATATGGCCATGGAATCGTGAGAGAGGCCAAAGCCTACCCCAGGCTGTAGCGCCGAGGAAGTAAGTATTATATGTGATGGGGTATTACTTTCTGATAAAATGTTCCAACTTTTTCTTCTGTCTATTTTATCGAAAGCCTTCACAAAATCGATAAAGGCTAAATGTGTTTCTAGATTAAATTCTTCCCTTTCCTCATTGAGTATCTTCAGTGTGAAATAGCCTATCCATCGGTGCATGATCTGCCTTTCCGGAATCCATTCTGTGCTTCTCCCAGGAGTAGTTCATAGAAGGTTTGTAGCCTTAGTCTTATAATGCTGGAATAGATTTTATAACTAGTGTTGAGTAAACTGATTCCTCTGTAATTATTGTAGTCTTTGACATCACCTTTTTTATGGATGGGTATGACAATTGCTCTCTGCCATCTATGGTTTTTCCCTTCCAAATTCTGTTCAAAAAGTTAAGTCGTTCCTTGATTTTTTTTGTCACTAAATTTGAACAGTTCCATTCTCTAAATTACGTCAGTTATAGGATATGGTATCTTATATCCTCATAATAATAATAATAATAGACCAATAGGCCTAATAATAATCAATAATCACACTCACTGGTATGAATACAGTACAAGAGTTGAAGAATTATTTCGTTCTCTTGCATTTACAATTTACTTTTGCACATGCGATATTATTATTATTATTATTATTAGCCTACATTATCGTTAGAGCCTCTCGAGGCCACAAAATCTCAACTGTTTGTCTTGTTGCGGGCCTACCTCACTTTCATCCTTTCGGGGTGAGCTCTCATCGGAGTGAACAAGCTTTGGTTGATTTACGGCTTTTTCATGACGAATCTTTTTGAGTTTTTATTCAGTGGGGTTCGGAGTCAACTATCTGATTATAAAATTCCGTACTTTCAAAGTCTTAAGCAACTCCACCAGTCAAGGGGGATCATCTTTTCACTTCTAAAGTAGGATATCAACAAGAAATTATTTCAGCTGGCGTTTTGAAGAGGTGAGCATAGAAGGTCATCCTTTGTTTTCGAGATCGTTTTGATGTGGGTATAGATTTCTGAGTTGCTCCGGAGTTTGTGTTTACCATATTAAAGTTGGGGGCAAGAAATTTCGGCTGCTTCTTATTTCTCTTATTGGGTATTATCCCCCAATTTACAAATACACACACTCACTACTGCAGGCACTACTAATAACACAGGTTATCAGATTGTACACACACCCAAGTACTGGAGCTGAAATGACCAATCACAACGCCCGAACTTCTAGTTGAAACAACAATTGTATCATCTTCATAATACATCACCAAGGATAGCAATGCCATTTTCTAACCAGGTCGTTCATTCATCCGAGAAATTGACGCTGTCTAAAATGAAAACCTACCAATTCGAGTATATCCTTCGATTTATCTGCTGTGTTTCTGTGTTTGTTCATATTTACCAGTAAAATGAAACCTATAACGTTACAGTACAACCATGGGCTGTCCCACTGAATAAGTGGGACACGAAAACGTCACCCAACTGTGACTGTGTGATGCGCCGAGACAGACCATCCGTCATATTGTTACCGGGTGTCGTAACAGGGCGTACTTGGGATCGCCGGAAGACTTTGCGCAAGCCTCTACAATGGCTGGACAATTTAGATTTAAAATTTCTCATGTTCCCAGTTGATTGCTTTTTAGATTTCAATTGTTTAGAATTATGATATATATTATACTTTGCCATAATATTAATTGAAAAACTGTACGTAGCTATAGCGCCATGATTTTACGACTTTCAAACCGGCAAAAGACAGTTCAATTGTAAACATGTGCCATTCTCGAAGGTGACAGCCTTCAATCACTCAAATGCTTGTAATGGAAGCTTAGCCATTGCCGAGGAAGAATGTAGCCATGTTCATTTACTTCGCTTCACACACCGTAAGCGGCTAGTACGATTCATGATGGTGGCCTTTACCTGTTGACTGCATTATGCAAACATCACCATACAACTACGTTCCTCTCTTCATTGCGTGTGCCCAGGGGCAATTGCTTGCATCCGTGTGGGTTGCTTTCAACTGGAGTACCTGTTGCTTCATCAGTCATCAAGACATCCAGATACGGACGAAAAGATGCCGAGGTCAAATCCTCACCTCACCGCATTTACTCTGTTCCACGTCAGCTCTATATCTAGAATCCAATGTTATGTTCGTTTTTATAAGTTAGCTAATACGTAATTTTCCATTTTGAAGAGCCAATGATCTTCCAGTTGAACTTTTCTTCATCATCATCATCATCATCATCATCATCATCATATATATTATTTCAGTAGTATAGATCCCTCCTGCGGCGATCACAAGTGACCGATCGTGACAATGAGCATTCAAATGAAAGAGAATAGACATTACCAGTGACGAATTGCACTATAATTTCATAAATATCTATAATTTCTTTAAAAAATTACTTTTAAAAACTGTACGAAGTGTGGGATTTGCAGTTACTCCTGCTGTAGGAAAATACGCTCCATAATTGCTGTGCACGGGCCGCTGTGACGCCTGATTCATGTCATTTTAACAGTCTGAGGTCTTTCCTTTATCCTGAAATGTAAATAGTGTTCTATAATCATTTGGATGAAATAAATACATAACAACCTTTCTCCTTAAGTCTCTCATTATAAACCTATTGGGGAAAGTGTGGTTTATGAACATGCGAGAATTCTCGCACGGGTCCTCTAGTCATATATTATTTCAGTGTATAGATCCCTCCTGCGGCGCACACAAGCGACCGATCGTGACAATGAGCATTCAAATGAAAGAGAATAGACATTAGCAGTGACGAATTGCACTCTAATTTCATATCTATAATTTATTTTTTTAAATGACTTAAAGTGTGCGATTTGTAGATACTGTTGCTGTAGGAAGAACGCTCCATAATAGCTGTCCACTTCACATTTTGGCAGCTGTGACGCCTGTTTCATGTCATTTTAACAGTCTGAGGTCTTTCCTTTATCATTTTGCATGGATTTCAGAAACAGTAAATCAAAGGAATGAGTACTCAAATCGTATCTCTACTTGGTATAAAACAAAGTCCCCGATTCTTGGATGTTACAGGTAAACTCGAGAACCACTGGATGGATTTTGATGCGGTTTTCACCATTCTGTAAAGGATATCTCGAGGATGATTTCTGTAGAAAATAATTTATTTATGATCAAAGGAAGCCGAGCAGTAACGATTTCAGTGGAAAAGTAAAAAAAAAAAAACTGGCGTCCGAGCGCTTTGTAAGCTTACGCTGGGCAAACCGTTAAAAATATCTAAATACTATGAGTGTAAGAATTGTTCAGCATGAAAAGTTCTTCAAAAACGTCCGCGAGAGCATATGTCTATCTCAATACATCGCCCACTATAAGTGGTTTTACGTTTGTATTTCTTCCAACCATGTCCATTCAACTACTGAGGCGACAGTTTACGAGCTAGCTAAGGGCGAGTGTATCATCCCTGTTACAGCCTAGCTAGCGGGAAAACCTATTGCCCCAGATATAGCCAGCAGCAAACCGTTGAGAAGGGTGGTTGTGTTTGGAGTTTCCCTGGAAGTGCAACTCGGATTTTCTTCATTTCGCCTGTGAAACACAGTCAAGTTAAGATTGGACAGAAGGGGGATTTGAGTCATTCACCTCGCCATTCCCTGGAAGTACAACTCTCATTTAGCCTGTGAACTTTCCGTTCCGCAAAATTCACAGCCAATTTAAGATTGGACGGAAGGTGGATTATATTATATTAAATTATACTGATTGGCGTATAATCTCTACTTTGTATAAAACAAAGTCCCCGATTCTTGGATGTCACGGGGAATCTCGAGAACCACTGAATGGATTTTGATGCGGTTTTCACCATTCTGTAAAGGATATCTCGAGGAAGGTTTCTGTAGAAAATAATTTATTTATGACCAAAGGAAGTCAAGCACTAACGATTTCAGTGAAAAGCTCGAAAAAATAACTGGCGTCCGTGCGCTTTTTAAGCTTACGCTGGGCAAACCGTTAAAAATATCTATATACTATGAGTGAAAGAATTGTTCAGCATGAATAGTTCTACAAAAAAAGCTCGGGAGAGCATATCTCTATCTTCAATACATCGCCTACTAAGTGTTTTTACGTTTTCATTTCCTTCAACAATCTCCATTCAGTTACTGAGGCGACAGTTTACGAGCTAGCTAGGGGCGAGTCTATCACCCCAGTTACGGCTTAGCTAGCGGACGAGCTTATTGCCCCAGATACAGCCAGCAGCAAACTGTCGAGTCGTGTTGACTTAAAAACTTTAGAGAAGAGTGGTTGTGTTTGGAGTTTCCCTGGAAGTGTAACTCGGCTTTTCTTCATTTCACCTGTGAACTTTTCGTTCCGCAAGTTAAGATTGGACGGAAGGGGGATTTGTGTTTCATGCACCTCGCCATTCTTAAATTACGTCTGACAAGAATTTGTTGCACATGCATCTCCATGTTAATATAATTAATAGTCCAGTCAGTGATTTTGACACGTCATGCCGAGACGTAAAACGGATATTGGTCGTTATTCATTGACATTGAAAAAAAAAGCGCTTATCACGCACATAATGCATTCATAACTGTTCCCGAGCGAAGCTGGGTCGGGTTGCTAGTAATTTCATAAATATCAAATAACCGGTAGGTGTTATGATGAACCAATTTTCAGTGATTGCCTTCTTAAGTTAGGGTACGTAGAACTTGGACTTCTAACTGAAATGTAAATTAGTGTTCTATAATCATTTGTTTGAAATAAAAACATAGCAACCTTTCTCCTTAAGTCTCTCATTATAAACCTATTGGGGAAAGTGTGGTTTATGAACATGCGAGATTTCTCGCACGGGTCCCCTAGTTTTTTACTGTATATTCCCGGATATGTTCTCAAATAGGAATTTCCGTACATAGCAGCACTGGCTGCTGACCATGCAGTTTGTTACTGAAAATAACAAACACAATAGAATTCTATCTGTCTTGGAAATGTAACCACAGTCGAAATTCGATCCCGTAGCTCCTGCTGTCCGGACTGCAATGCGGCCACACTCCGACTGCTGCACAGTTTCCCGACAGAATAAGTATAAAAATTGACAGTTTCAAGTCTTAGATAGGGAGGCCCTGCTGCGGTGGCTTCTGGAGTGACGTGGAAATATCCTTGATCACCTAGACGACTTACAGAGCCATCTGTGTAACAAAGCCTGAAGCCGACTTGGGATATTTGAAGTGTAGAAATGACTTCAGGGCATAGCATTGGTATAAGTGGCTAGACGTACCTGCCCGGACAGCAGGAGATTCGGTTCGAATCCCGACTACGGTCACCTTTTGAAGTGTTACTCAACAGATATGACTGCTCCAAGCGGATCGATTCCGTAAAGCAATTTCTATACGTTAGGATTTTATTTGAAAAATGTATTAAAAAGCAAAATCAAAAATAAAAGTGATGCATTGACTCTGAAATTATCAATTTCTAATTGAAATTATCCACGTTCCATCGTCGCCGCACCTCTCCCAATTGTGCTATATACGAGGCACGTCAAGAAAGTAAGTTCCTTAAATTGTGTACAGATACAGAAAAATTATTTATTGCACAACATCCTACACCTCTTAAACTACTTTTCCACATAACTGCCGAACCTTTGCAGGCATTTGTCATAGCGTGGCACAAGTTTTTGGATACCTTCTTCATAGAAGTTTGCCGCCTGTGTCTTCAACCAGTTGGAAACATCTTCTTTCAGCTCGTCGTCATTGTTGAAGTGTTGACCGCCAAGGAAAGACTTGAGATGTGTGAACAGATGAAAGTCGCTAAGAGCGAGGTCAGGGCTGTACGGAGGGTGGTCAAACACGTCCCAGCCAAATCCCTGTAGGAGGTTTTACGTCACATTTGCAGTGTGTGGTCGTGCGTTGTCATGAAGAAAAACAACACCTTTTGACAGCAACCCTCGGCGCTTATTCTGTATTGCGCGGCGCAATTTCCTAAGTGTCTCGCAGTAAGCATCTGCGTTGATTGTTTGACCACGCGGTAAGAAATCAATGAGTAAGATGCCTTTCCAGTCCCAGAACACTGTGCACATCATTTTCCGAGGTGTCAAGATTTGTTTCGGCTTAACCTTTGCTGGGGATGAAGTGTGCCTCCATTCCATTGATTGCCGCTTACTTTCAGGGGTGTCGTAAGAAACCCAAGTTTCATCTCCTGTGTCAGAAATTCTTCGCCGCCTTCATTGTAACGGGTCAAAAACTGAAGTGCACTACCCATCCGTTTTGTTTTGTGTTGCTCCGTAAGAATCTTTGGTACCCAACGTCGGCAAAGTTTACGAAAGTTCAGTTTTTCGGTAACAATTTCATGAATTAGTGATCGTCAGATTCGGGGAAATTCCATAGCGAGAGCACTAATTGTAAACCTGCGGTTTTCCCGGATCTTGTCATCAATCGCGTGAACCAGTTCTTCTGTAACCAAAGATGGACGCCCACTTCGTTCTTCATCGTGCACTTCACTACGTCCTTCATTGAACTGTCGGACCCATCTTCTCACCATTGAATCACTCATCGCATTTTGTCCATACACTTCGCAAATTTGCCGATAAATTTCAATTGGTTTCACTTTCCTAGCATTCAGAAAACGAATCACAGATCTGATTTCACAAGCGGCGGGATTTTCAATCAACACCGACATTGTACGAGTAAACATGCACATCAACGCGTTCGTGGCTGACAGCGCTCTCCAAATGGCGCACGTTTCTTCTCCTTGATACAGAGCGTCTATCGCGCATATGCGGAACTGCGCTGCAGCGGAACGTACAACTAGTTGAAGACACAGGCTGCACACGTCTATGAAGAAGGTATACAAAAACTCGTGCCACGCTACGACAAATGCCTGCAACATTTCGGCAGTTATGTGGAAAAGTAGTTTAAGGGTTGTAGAATGTTGTGCAATAAATAATTTTTCAGTATCTGTACACAATTTAATGTTATTACCAAACGGAACTTACTTTCTGGACGTACTTCGTAATTTCTTAACTCAGGTTACGGATCAACTTCCAGCGTTGAATCTGATATCAGTAAGCTCCAAGACGACCTTAGTGCCAGTACCACCAGATTTTATTGGCGAATTGGCCGACTGTAGGATCAGTAAATTGTTAAGGGTATTCACCTCTTTTAGCTAAACGTAATCAAAATTATACAGTATAACATTCTCCCAATTAAATTAAAATGATTTAATGGAAATCATGCAAACTTGAATATTTGCGTAAATTTGTAACGATATTTGGTAATAATAATAATAATAATAATAATAATAATAATAATAATAATAATAATAATAATAATCATAATAATGTAGCGTGATCGAATCCCATCACGGTCCGTCGGATTTTGGAGGTACTTAAAAGTGAAATAACCGTGTCAGTAGATTTGCAGGCAAGCTACAAGATCTACTTCTGCACAAAATTGAAGCACCCCTATGTTTCCTAAAACCGCTGCAGTTAAACGTGATGTTGAACTCGTAGATTTGTTGAAGTAATGATTTATTCGCGAAACTGAGGATGAGTGATTATCAACCGTACAGTAGATTCTAAGTAATGTTTAGGAGGTGGATCTTGTTGAAATGTAACATTTTTAGCCTATTTTCATTTTTAATAGGCTTAGGAGATCACCTTTTGTCCGTGGGAATGTGTGTGCGTGCGTGTGTGATTCGTGTGTATGTTCCCTCCCCCCTAATAACTTCTAAACGGCTGGGGTGAATTCAATGAAACTCGGTAAGATCATAGCACCATTCTGGCCGACCCCGACCATGCCCTTCAAAAGTTATTGTGTATCACCAATATAGCATGGCGGCAGTGTGAAATATTTCACCAGCATTTAGTATCTCTGAAACTATTACAGATATCACCCTGAAATTTTGTACGGTGATAAAGGGCACTACTAGAAGTTCATTTATGAGACTTTCAAAAATCTGGTAACTACAGAACCAACATGGCTGCTAAGCGAAGTTGAGACTTTTAAATACACTTTTCTCGCGATTTAACCATCCAAACGTAATGAAACTTGGTACAGCAAATGTTTATACACATTGTAATGCACTGGCGTCTGATTCAGTTCAATTCTTTACATAACCTCATAATGGCGACTATGTGAAATATTTCACTGGCATTATATATCTCCGAAACTATTACAGATATCACCGTGACATTTTGTACGGTGATAAAGGGCACTGCTACAAATTTATCTATGTAACTTTCAAAAACCTGTAAAGTACAAAACGAGCATGGCGGCCAAGCGAAGTTGAAACATTTTAATAGACTTTTCTTGTGATTTAACCATCTGAGCTCAGTGAAATGTGGTACAGTAAATGATTATACATATTGTAATGCACTGGCATCTAATTTAGTTCAATTGTTTGCATATCCTCAAGATGGAGGCTGTGCGAATTTTTTTTTTCTTGTGTCGTAATCATGCGATCGAAGTGAAAGTTTGAATAATGAACCTACGCAATAATTTTCCTTTAATGGTATATAACTCTATGGCGTATACATATAACAATCCAAAATGGCGAGCATCCGAAATATTTTGACGGTTCTCAATATCTACGTATCTTTTACAGCAATCAAACTGATATTTTTTATGTTCATAGAGGCTATGAACATAAGTTCACCTATAGGACTTTCAGTAACCTGGTGAGCAGTCTACATATCCAACATGGCAGCGACGCGAAGTATAAATATTTAAATGGACGTTTCTCGCGATTTAACCATCCGAGTGCAGTGAAACTTTGCACGTTAAATGCTTATACAAATGTTCATCCACTGGCATCTAATTTATTTCAATTGTTTTCATAACCACAAGATAGCAGCTGTTCGAAATTTTAAAATCTCGTTTTTACTTCTTGTGTCCTAATCATGCGATTGAAGTTTGAATACCACACGTACACAATAATCTTCATGTAATAGTACATAAATAAAAATCCAACCTGGCGACCATCTGAAATATTTAGATGGTTCTCAATATCTACGAATCTATCACAACATTCAAACTGAAATTTTGTATGTTGATAGAGGCAATTAACATGAGTAGGATATATGAAAATAGGCTGTATAGTTATTCACAGAACTACTTGTTATATTTGAAGCGATCCCCAATAATGTAGAAATCAGTCTACGTTTTGACGAAGGGAATACCGGTATACAATTTTATTTTGATTTTCCTTGTCTGTCAATTCAGGCCAATATAAGTCTTTATTTCACCTTTTCCGACAATTTTAGTACACTGTGAACCAAACTGATGCATGTCTATAAATAACTTTAATGCGTTAGACTAGGCTGTTCCAAATCTACGAGTTTGAGTATGCGTACACGCGAGTACTCAGCAGTGATGCTCGGAGCACGGTTGGAGAGGAACGGGGGGGGGGGGGTAATAGCCAATACGTCACTGGTCGAAGGTCATAACACAAGTCCCTGCACTCACTGCCAGTCTTGATGTATCCACCGCGCAGCGACGGCAGCCCCATCAGAAGAGCTGTATTGCATGTTGCAGGTTAACTCACGCAAGGCAGCGAGTACTCCACTGTTCACTCGCGAGCTGCTCGGCTAGAACAACCTGCATATTATACATAGAGTGGCCGCAGCGTATCGTTGATCACACAACTAATACAAGAAAAAGGTAATCTCAATGCAAGCTAAACTCAATCATTACAATACGGTGATTAAACCTGAGTGTCTCTATGGAAGTGAATGCCTCCGAATTATTGGGAAGGCTGGTCTGAGTGAGGGAAGTAGAGAATTTTGAGTGAAAGTTCCTTAGGAAAATAATGGACCTGAAGACCGTGGCTGGACAAAACATGTTCCGAGAAAACACACAATTGTATCAAAGTAACGAACGATAGTTGGAATCCATAGAGAAGACTCAAATTCTATGGTCACCTGTTTAGAATGGACGAAAGGCAGTTGACTAACAGAATTTTCAAAATATTTGATGGCAGACATAAAACCTCTGATAAGTGGTTCAAAGAGGTCAGGGAGAATCTAGAAAAAGGTATGAAGCGTGAAGACATCGCTAATAGAATCAAGTACCGGCAGGAGATCTATAACTGTAAAGGCTTTCATGAAGAAGCAACGGATGGACGGTGCAAAGGAGACAGGCTGCCAGGGAAATAATTCAACGATACTGGGCTGCAAAGAAGGCTTCTATGAACGTGTAACAGTTGTTGACCAAGTCTCTCATTGCTGTAAACGAAATAAAAGCAAGTAGTTCCGTGAAGAACTAAGTAGCCTATTTTCATATAGCCTAACCTACTTATGTTAATTGCCTCTATCAACATACAAAATTTGAGTTTGATTACTGTAATAGATTCGTGGATATTGAGAACCATAAAAATATTTTGGATGGACGCCATGTTGGATTTTTATATATGTAGCCATAGAGTTATGTACTATTAGATGAAGATTATTGAAAATGAAAATCCACAGCCTGCTTCCAGTCTCCGACCGGGTCAGGAATGGAATGAATGAAGCCCCCATCTAGCGGCGAGGATATGAACTGTGCCAGCTGCCGAGGCCTGACGCACTCCTCTGGGGCAATGATTAAATGAATGGCAGATGAAATGATAGTGGAGAGTGTTGCTGGAATGAAATTGTGACAGGCAAAACCGGAGTACCCGGAGAAAAACCTGTCTGCCTCCGTTTTGTCCAGCACAGATCTCACATGGAGTGACCGGGATTTGAACCACGGACCCAGCGGTGAGAGCCGGCGTGCTGCCGCCTAAGCCACGGAGGCTCAGTAGATGAAGATTATTGCGTAGGTTTATTCATAATAATGTTATTGGTTTTACGTCCCTTTTAACTACACTGGCTTTTAGAGACGCCAGAAGTAGGTTTATTCAATCGCATGATTAGGGCACAAGGGAAAAAAACGAGATTTAAAAATTTCGCACTGCCACCATCTTGAGGTTATGAAAACAATTGAAATAAATTAGATGTCAGTGGATTAAAATTTGTAATAAGCATTTACCGTACCAAGTTTCACTGCGCTCGGATGGTTAAATCGCGAGAAACGTCCATTTCAATATTTACGCGTCGCTGCCATGTTGGATTTTAGCTCACCAGGTTATTGAAAGTTCCATTGGTGAACTTATGTTTATAGCCTTTATCAACACACAGAATTTCAGTTTGATTGCTGTCATAGATTAGTAGATATTGTGAACCGTCTAAACATTTCGAATGGATGCCAAGTTGGACTTTAATTATATAATAGGCCACAGAGTTATGTACTTTTAGATGTCGATTATTGCTTAGGTTTATTATTCAAACGTTGGCTTCGATCGCATGATTGGGACATTAGATATAAAAACTTAATTTTAAAATTTCGCACAGTTGCCATCTTGAGGTTATGTAAACAATTGAACAAAATTAGATGTCAGTGCATTACAATGTGTATAAACATTTGCTGCACCATGTTTCACTGCGCTCGGATAGTTAAATCGCGAGAAAAGTCTATTTAAATGTTTCAAGTTCGCTTGGCCGCCATGTTCGTTTTGTACTTAAGAGGGTTTTGAAAGTTACATAGGTAACCTTCTAGTAGTGCCCTTTATCACCGTACAAAATCTCAGGGTGATATCAGTAATAGTTTCGGAGATATAAAATGGCGGTGAAATATTTCACACAGCCGCCATGTTGGATTGGTGCGACGTAATAAAATTTGATGGGCACGGTCGGGGTCGTACAAAATAGTACTATGACCTCACCGAGTTTCATTGTAATCGCTCCAGCCGTTTAGATTTTATTAGGGGGAGACACACACAAGGACAAAAGGTGATCTCAATATTTAAGCCTATTTTTTCATAAATGTGAATAGGCTAAAAATCACAAATTACTAACAAATATCGACAAGTTACGCAAGTTTATAATAACTGCAATTATACAGTTATATAATTATA
This sequence comes from Meconema thalassinum, assembly GCA_946902985.2. Taxonomy (NCBI): domain Eukaryota; kingdom Metazoa; phylum Arthropoda; class Insecta; order Orthoptera; family Tettigoniidae; genus Meconema; species Meconema thalassinum. The sequence continues at coordinate 1,714,154,374 of OX336388.2, read as the reverse complement.
GCCTACATTATTTCAAAAATTACAATTACAGTTTATTACTTAGATGAGTGTAACAGAAACCAACACAATTTGGAAGTAATTGCAATATTTTCGCTAACTAGCGCAGCGAATTATGCCATCGCACGTTACCAAGGAAAACGATAGAGCAGTATCGATTTAAGTAATCGTTAATGAACTAGCCAGCGGACCCGTGCGAGAACTCTCGCATAATGGGTTGTGTGCGCCCCATATGTACAGCCCTAGTGCTATGCGGGCTGTACGCGTCACAGTTTTGCCAGGGGATATCGTCTTGTTTATTTGTTTAAAAGCACTTTATAAACAAATAAATGAATTTCCGTTGACTTCTCAAGAAATGCAAGATTTTTCCTGTACTATTGAGACGATTTGGAAGATTTTGGTACAAACCACATCTTCTAACTCCCTCTGGTTTAGGAGCTTGAGTTTTGTGAAACATACACCTTAGGGTATTATTTAATACGATATTGTCGAGCACTACTGTGAACTGAAGTAAAAAATGAGAAAGTAGGCTACATATGTCTAGTTATGCCACTGCTACAGCAAATAAGCAATATATTTCCTGACAAAAATATACGTATTTAATTACCTTACCGACACATAATCAACATTCACGCATATCTTCTAGCGTACAATTAATAGACTCGCTTTTCAGTCGGTCAACAGGAGTGTACCCAATTAGTTTGGGCAGAGAGTAACAATTAATTTCCTAGTGCCTGAGGGTGTGTTTGAGTGGTGTTTTATTAATTGTGTAAATAATTATTTTACTTATTTCAGCAACTAGGAACAATTAATTGTTATTCTCCGCCCAATCTAAAAGGGTACACTCGTGTGGACCGACTAAAAAGCTTCTACTAATAGATTATTAGGCAAAACTGAAAAATGGCTTCTAATATTTCAATTCGTACAATTATAGCAAGCTGTGAAATACAGTATATCGATCGATACATTCTTATTGCTGTATTAAGGATTGGGACACGAATTTGCTCATAACTTAGGTAAATATTTTATGAAATAAGGTTAACAACGTTTCGCAAGAGGATAGAATACTGTGCTGCAATCGTCCTCTGCCACAAATCATGGCTTAGAATTTAGCCGATAAGTAAATAACTCAGCGAGGATACCAAGCCCAATTTAATTATGATGCGCATGCGCTTCATTACCAGCCTATAGTAGTTAAAATTAAAGCTCGGCTTTGCTAAGTGGAACTCCATCGTGCAACTGTCAAACGCACGGAGTTTAAATCAAAGATTGAAACTAAATAAAAGCCTAGTAAAGCTTCGGCTACTCTGATGGTTTAACTGGGCCTGAGTATGAAAGAAAGAATTAACTTCGTCTCCATAAAAGGGCTAAATATGTGTACCGGTATGACTTTTCTTGTACTCTAGTCTGATGTCACTTCGTCGGTCAAGGTGTTTAAGATGTTGTTGGTGTTGTTTCATTTGAGGGTCTTGTAAATCGTGATCATTTAGTCCCGTGTACTTGGTGTAGAATTTTTATTATAGGCCTATCCTGTGTTATTGGGGTGACTGTAGAAGCGTTTAAGGTGAGGATTGTGAAGGAGGTGGCCTTATGTTATTTTCCTGGAGTAGAAGTGGAAAACAACTGAAAACCTCTTCCAGGATGCTCAAGATAGAATTGGAACCCGCCTCTTCTCAGATTTGCCACATGAGGCTGAGTGTACCCGTTCCAGCTCTCAGACCAGAAATACATTTCTTGGCAGAGCCGGAAATCGACGCGGACTTTCGAGGCGACAGCCAAGTATGCTAGGCGCTACGCCGGGAAGTGGACATGGTGTTTTAGAGACTGATGCTGAGAGATGCTGGTTTACTCGTATGCAATTAGGAAAATGTTAAGCGTATTAAGTGGCTAATTACCGAGTGAGTTAGCCGTGGTCGTTAAGGCGTGGCTGCAGGCAGTCGCTCACATCTGGGAGGCGAGGAGGTTTGAATCCCCCCGCCGGCAACTTCAAGATGGTCTTCTGAAGTTTCCCATCTTCCTTCCAGGCAAATGCCGTGGTTGGTCCCTAACTATAGGCCACAGCCGTTACCTTCCGATTCCTCCGCAGTGAATTATCTAAATGGCCACGCGTGAATCATTCTTAGTGCGGTGTGCGACAGGCTCAAAGATCCATGGATTCCGTGTCGACGTATGTCAAATGCACGCTAAACTAATGTATTATTCCAGGAATTGGCTGTTGATAATTCATTTTAGGAGCTAGGAAAATATAGCTCATCAAGCACGTGTTCTTGGGTGTGTATCGAATCTATGTGGTAACCTGTGCTCCTGTTGTAACTTTACTTATGAGGGTAAGGGACTTGAAATAAGGTAACATTCCGAAAATCTCCTAGAGGAGATGTAGAAAAATCCAGGGAAAAACACAAACAGAATGGCCTCTATAACGCCGGTATTGGAACCAACGATCTCCGATTTTGCTGTAGCTCCCCATCACGGTCGTGGTGCACGTATAAAGGGTTTCAAGAATTTAAATTTCACGATTAAGGAGGCTTTCAACTATTCTGTCGTATAGTGTACATTAATATTATTATTACGGAATTATTATTATTTATTTATTTAATCGATTGTTCCCCTTTAGGAGAGCGATTGAACTTGATTACATGATTTCATCTTCTGGCGTTTTCCCGCTTCAGTTCCCAAAACTTAACATTTTTGATTTTATTCCTTCACTCAGTGCTGTCCTCAAAATTTTCAATGTTGACCTGTTGTAGGTCCCTCTGAACCTCTGTCCGCCACTCCGTGCCACACTTACTCCGTGTTATAACGTTGAGCAATTTCTTCGGCGTTCTGAAATTTTCCATCCTGTAAATGTGTGTATAAAACTGTACTCGGCGTTTTCTGATTACTTCCGTTATCGTGTGGATCTTTTGGTAGAGTTCACTTTGAGGTCTCTTCATCTAAATAACGTTATTATTAACTGCCCCGTAAATCATTCTGAGAATTTTCCTTTCCTGTTTTTCTCTGTCCTTAATTTTGGAATGACCGTCGATCACCATTGTTTCGGCTGCGTAAGTTGCTTTCGGAAGAATCTCCGTTGTATAGTGCCTTAATTTTGCGTCCAGCGAGATGCACTTCTTGTTGTAGTGAGCCCACGTTAGCTTGTAGGCCTTCTGTAGTTTGGTGATTCTTTGTTCATTGGCGATTCGGTTTAGTCCCGAGGACTGTATGATTTCACCAAGGTATTTAAAATGGGGGATTTGTGTTATTTTACCGTATTGTGATATTAAAGAAGAGTTATTTTCTGGCCGTCTTTCCATAAAGTGGGGTTTTTCATAAGAAATTTGTAGTCCGGTTCTTTGAGCAATTTCATGTAATTTTTCCACTGCGTGTATTACGGAATTATTATTATTATTATTATTATTATTATTATTATTAATAATATCCAATACTTTTACCAAACTGATAGAATATTTAGCAAAGATGCTATTGCGCCCGTTGACGCATGTTTGCTCAGACAACAGAGACGAAAACTTATACTGAAATGTAACTGAACATACCCTGCGAGCGGCGGGAAGAAGCTGAAGCAATATCGCTTATGATTATATTTTTACTTATTTTTCATATTCCAAAAATCAACAATAATTATAACTAAGTAATTCTGCATATTTGAAGTACAGCATACTTCGAAAATTGAAGAAACTATCAATTTACGCGGCCAGCTCATGTACTGAGAGCACGCCATATTTGGTAACACCAGTTTCCTATTCGTCTGTGGAAGAGACAACATGTGCATGATGGAGCACAAGTGAAAGGAAACCATGTGGCAGGAAAAATCTACGAATAACTTTCTTATGGATAGCCATCATGGCATTGTGTTATAATTGAACGATTGAAGACATACCATTACGAAAACTGTAAAATATTTTTATCATTATCCGAGGTGAAATGAAGGACTTGTGTGAACGAAACTTTGCGACCACATGGTCTCGTTCTCTCTCTCTCACACACACACACACACACACACACACATACACACACACACATGTTTCAGTGTTCTATAAATGTGTCTTTAATTAACTTTATAACTGTACAAAATCTACAAGCACAACCTTTATTTGCCGGATGGGCAGTGATTTTGATTTAATTTTGTTAATATTTTCTTGTGCAAATATCAGTGCAAGTCACGAGTGAGTGTCGCACAAGCGACAGAGGCTAGAGCCAGTGGCGGAGTGAAATTGGGCAATTTTTTTACTGCATATTAGCTGCAGTGCGCGACAGTTTTATTTAATTATGTGCTACATTTTACCAACGCTAACATCGCAATAATGATAAACCAGCAGATCTTCAGATACAACTCCAACCGCGCGATGGCATGTGATTGCTAAATCATGCGTGGGGAATTGGCGACGGAGGATGTCCAGACACAATGAAATGGTAACCTAAAGCCATACACGAGACCGCACACATCTCATGGCGGGACTCGAACCAAGTGACGCTGAATCTGTAAGTCAGATCAAATATTTATAGCGTATTGTAAGATTGAAAAACAGTAGACTTAGTTTATTTTGGTTTCATTTATTTAGTGCACAATGCAGGTAGCTAATTATAAGACGCGTGTGGAAATTAATAGTTTATTAAACATTTATAGAAGCCAGGAAGGCTGGATTTTCAATGCTCATTCGTATCATTTAAAAACAGGTATTATCAACTTTTATTTTTGTCAGGCTGATGACAAATAAACTAGTTTGACAATGTTAAATCAAGGCCAAGGTTACGAGCCAAGTTCACTACACAGCACACTCGATTCTAGGCAGTGGATTAATATTTTGTTTTAGAAGGCTGTGAGATTCTTGACATTATTACAAGTGGAATGCAGAGTTCCGTTATTCACATTTATTGGCCAGAACAATACTTGAAAACAGGTTTATTTCTTTAAAAGAAGCCACACAGGCAATGAATGCAATTGTATTTTGTAACCAAATGAACGCAGGTTCGATTTTATTCAGGGAAGAGGCAATTTTATAAACGCACACACATGTTTATGTTTATTTAAAGCAATGTCAGGATGTGTTTTGTACACATAATCTTTATTACCAGCAATTCAAACGTGTATCAATTAGGATTCCACACTTTTGTAAATTAAGAGTATTATATGAGTCGTGACGGTGGATGAATACCTCCGACATTGTTATTGTGATTATATCGGTGGTAATGAACTAACTAAAGTCGTACCAAAAACCGAAGGCGCCTGGATCAAAGGATCCGAAATAAGAGTAAAGTGCTTGGTGAAGACATAGGATGTCTAATATGTGTGATGAAATATTGGTGAAGACACAGGGTGTCTCGTAAACTATTGAACTATTGAGTTATTTGCTTAAGTTGGATACAAACGTTACCTAAATACACTGAACGCTTTTAAAGGTCCATAAACTGAACAACAATACTGGCAGGAATAAATAATAGTGTGAAACTTTAATAATCAAAAATAGGGTTTTGAAAACTAACAAATCTTAAAAATTCCCCCTGAACTTAAATAAAATTTATAAACATTAAAAATAAACTATTTTTCTGGACCAAACGTTAACATTTAGATATTGTTAAGCTATTGTAGATACATTTTGATACATTTTCACATGATTAGTCGACCACTAATTGGTGATGTGATAACTGAAGCACACACATCAGATTAGTAGCAATATGAGTCGATGTTATTGTTTAATTACTATCGCATTTGCAGGCTTTCCTATATTTTCTATTTTCTTAACACTTTGACACTATGACCGTTTGTTACAAACAGTAACAAATCGAGTACGTAGGCAGTGCCAATTGCACAACCATAGGAATGCTGAATTATTGTATGCATTTGTGTTGTATTAGCATAGTTTTTTTATTCAGCAACATTGAGCACATAGCTTGATTTTCTTAGTAATAAACGCATCTCGTTTATTAATTAATGATATTTAGGACTAGCTAAACACTTAACTCTAAAGATAAATGTTAGAGATGGCACCATCATAGCATAGGACAAATTTTCCCCTTGCTACTAAATGTAAATGTTCTAGTATTTGTAAACAAGTAAATGTCTTGCTTTGCTGTAAATTCTTTTGATGTTTGATCCACCCGTAAGTTATTTCGATGTAATTGCTTAGGGCCGATCTTACGTGCCATTCTCTTAGCTTGTTCATTTGGTCGAATTTTGTATTAGGACCATGAGAGCAATTTAGATCTTGTTTAGGACTTTTATATATATATTTCTTTCAGGCCAATAGTATTGGACTAGCCGTTTGCAACTCTCATGCTATGCTAGGGATCTGTTCTGAATAAAATTTATTTGTGATTTTAACCTAAGACTGACTTCTCTTTCTTGTTTAGTTTTGTTACCGATGCATTCCTCTGAGCTGGTTAAAGATCGAACCTCACTTAATCCCGACACCCCCGAGTGCAGACTTTTGTGCTACACCAGCCTATGAATGTATCGTCCCCCATACTTGTGTGTTAACTGGAAGAGGGTCTCGGAAGGGTCATTTGAAACCAGTGGCTCCCCGAAATCTTCGGCCAGCAGACACATATAGTACGTTGGCGCCGAACGTGGTTTGCATCGAAACTTGTGTTCGATCTCCATGATTCGTTTGTTTGTGAGGATTTTATTTTCTTAGCAAATCCAACAGATTAGTAACGAATCGATATTTCGTACTAGTGTTTTGGAAGGCTACATGGCATTCTTATTTCAGAATTAAGACCATGAGGCTAGGTAACATTTATTAATGATAATAAGTTGAGGATTTGATTTGCAGTTATCCTAGTCTTGAGTAAATGTAAGTTTGTTGTTGTCTTGCTGTCATTTAAATTTTTACCAGAGGTTCAGCTGTTATCATCGAATGGATTTATGAAGGAATGGATTTTCTACTGTTTTACAACTCAAATCATTGTTAAGGCATATGAAGTAGTTAGTTCCCCGTATTTCTCCGATTGAAGATATTATGTCTGCGCAAGAGACAGCCAAGTTGTTGGCACACTTGCCTGCCCTACTGCACAATCTGCAGGTGTCGATGGACAATTTGACACATAACAATAATGATCTCAGAGCTGAGATGGCTCAGAACAATGAAAACTTGAGGGCAGATATGACTCAAAATAATGAAAATTTAAGGGCAGATATTAATAATGTTACTGAAAACATAAACACTGTCAGGGAAGATGTAAACAATGTCAGAGCCGATGTGACACAAAACAGTGACAATTTGAGGGCTGAGATCACACAAAATAACGAAACTTTGAGGGCAGACATGAATGAGAACAGTAACAATGCTACAGCTACTCTGTTACAAACTAGTAACAACATTACTACCAACATTAGAGCTGATATGGCACTGTAAAACTATAACATTAGGGCAGATATGGCACAGAATGTAGTTGAAGTGCGAGAGGACATCGACAATGTTAAAGCCGAAATTAATGTCACAATTAATAAGGTTAGTGATTATTTGCGTGCAGAAATGGAAACCCATCGCACGGAATATTACGCACACTTAGAGGGAATAAAACAGGAGATACGCACAAATAGATCTGAGATAAACCAAAAACTCAAAGACGTTCAGACGGAGATGAACGATAATATTGAATCAGTCAGGAGTGAAGTCGCTAATGCAAAATAAATCGTTAGTACTAGGATTAACTCCGTGGAACAGCGTATGGAAGAAGTTAACACGTACGTTGGTGTGTTAAAAGCTGATGTGGCTATAGTTAACTCTGGATTAAAATTAACTAGAGGCATAGCATTTGCCGTACACATGAATACCAAACGTGTAGCAAACAAAGTAGAGAAGGTGGAGGCTGAAGTCAGCAAAATAAAACAGGACTTAGCTACAGACATTGAAGCGATTCGAGAGGAAACTCGTGAGAACAATCACAGATCCAACCAATACGTAGCAAAAACATTAGACGCTTACCTTGAGGAACAGGATGGGAAACAGAAAGAATTCGATAATCGTATTGAAGGAAGATTTTAGCAGATAGAATCACAGGTGAATGCTATAATTAATAAGCAACCTGAGAAAGTATTAGAATACGCCGAAATGGATGAACGCATCAATCGTCTATTAAAACCTAATAGAGAGGGTGTACCATCTACAAACACTGCGACTAACATACCGAAACCGAATGTTCCGATGGTAAACCAAGGTTATAATCCATTTAGGATAACAATTTGTGACACCGAATGCTAACATAACGCCGAATTATGGGCTGACACCTAACTTTAATGTCACGCCGAACTATGGTCAAACTCAGTACTCGAATATTGTGTATTTGAGAAGCCATGAAGATCGACCGGCAAAATTCAATAATTCCAATTCCGTTACACCGGTAGATTTTCTGAGAAACGTGGAGTCATACATGAGAGAAACTATGGTAACACCAGACAGGGAGTTACGGACTGTCGAAAAATACCTCGAGAACAGCCCGTTAACCTGGTTCAAGGCATTCAGATACTCATTCCACAATTATCAGGAATTTAAAGGAGCATTCCTTAAGACTTATTGGTCTTTGGAACGTCAGCAAAATATAAGGGCGGAAATGTACAATAAGAGGTACGCTAGTACTCAAACAACTAAGTACGCTACCTACTTCGCAAGTCAGCTTTCGAAATTGCAATGTTTGGAACCCCCTTTATCCGAATTAGAACTTGTCCAAACCATCAGAAGACAATACCCTATGGAAGTACAAAGGTTACTCATAGCGTCAGATGCAAATACATTTATGAAATGTGACGAAGTTCTTAGAAAACTGGATAGCAGTCACGAACAATTTTCATCTACACCTAAACACAGGAGCATACATGAGGTAAATGTAACTTCAGTGGACAGAACCAGTCAGACTGTACAAACTACAGAAAATCGTCGAACAAATAATCGTCAAAATCACCAGGGACCAGATAGAAGGAGAGATTTCCGTGATTATCGTAAAGAAAATACACCTTATGCAAGGAATCGTCGATTTGACACAACTAACAAGAATTACCAGAACAGATATCAAAACAGAGCCAACAATTACAACAGCAATCGTCGTAATAACAACAATAACAATAACAACGCTAATTTCAACCGTGGTTATAGAGGACAGCCACGTGATCGTGAGGATCGAAATAACCGATACACTGATAATCCCAGAAGAGATTACAGACACAGTGGCGGTTACCGAAGAGAAAATGATTCTCGTTTCCAATACGATAATGATTGGCGAGGTAAGGCTAATGAAAGTCGCCAGTACATTCGAGACAGAAGAAATAGAGGAGAGAGGGATTCAGGCAGAAAGTCTGAAGAGGAAAGAGTACCTGATGTAAGTGAAGATGAGCATGATGAACGCCCGTCTTCAGGGGCTCCAAAAGGAAAAAAAAACTCCGATTTCAGGACAGGAGTGCTAAGCACGGAAGACCACCCTGTAGTAGCGGATGTGCTACAGTGGGAACCCGTAGCAGAAGACCTCCTAGATGAAAGAAAGACTACAGATGGTTCGCGACTGACGGAGTTGCCTGTCATCGCGGCCCGCATTAATGACTTGCCTGTAAATATGCTTGTTGACACCGGACCTATGGTTAGTGTAGTTTCTGGAGAACTTTATTGTGAATTAAAGAATGCAGGAGACTTATGTGAATTGCCAGTCTCGAACATAAAAGTACGTGGTATAATACCAGACCGCACGGTGAAATGCCGAGTACAATTGTCTTGCTTATTGAACATAGGAGGCCATGAATATAGGCATGAATTCCTGGTCATGAATAATGTTTGTCACATGGCTATTTTAGGAGCGGATTTTATACGCCGATACGAAGGTATTATAGACTTGAAATCCAACACAGTACAATTTTGTGGTTCAAGTGCTATTCCATTGGGAGCAGCTGGTCAAGGGAATAATATGCTCATGTATACAATGACCGAGGTTCTGGAAGATATGTCACTCATTACTAACTGCTCGATTGAGAAGGCGGTGCATGCAGACGTACCATCACATTTAAAGCCACAGCTAGACCAATCTTAACCGAATACCAAGATATTTTCGATACTACACCAGGGGAAATTGCTAATTTTGAATACGACCTGTTGGTGCAGGATGATTCACCGTATCAACACAAGATTTACCCTATTGCCGAGAAACATTTAGAGGAAGCCACGAGGAAGATTCTAGAGATGGAAAAGGCTGGAATTATAAAGAAGATGCCTACTTCTTATCTTAACCCACTAGTAACTGTTGTAAAGACTGACGGAAACCTACGGCTGTGTTTAGACGCACGTTCCTTAAATGATAGTCTCGCTCCAGAACACGACCGACCTCCAAGGATTCAGGACATCCTGAGGAGATTTAAGCGAAAGTAACTGTTCACTTCTATTGATTTAGTTTCATCTTATCACCATATAAAAATCTCTGAAGCTACCCGGAAATATACTGGATTTCTTTTCGGACAGACGACTTACGTATTCTGCAAATTACCATTTGGAATCAAGACTGCAGGCGCAGCTTTGATAAGGGCATTGGATGCTAACTTGACTCCTGAGGTAAAGGAAAAGATAATATTTTATGTGGATGATATTATCATAGCGTCCGAGACAGAAGTTGAGCACTTTAACACCTTACGTCTTGTCTTTGACAATCTTCGCGCTGCAAACTTCAAAGTTAACTTAGCTAAATGCAATTTTTTTCGACTTGAAATTACATTTGTTGGGCACATCATTGATGGTGAAGGATACCGTCCTAACCCCGCTAAAATCCAGGCGATTTCGCATTTTCCTAAACCAACGAAAATAAAGCACGTGAGGCAGTTCCTTGGTATATTGCAATTTTTTAGCTCACATTGTCCCGCATACTCCGAGACGGTCGCTCCACTTCAAAATTTACTCCGAAATAATACTAAATGGGCCTGGAATGAAGAATGTGATGCCGCTTTTGAAAAGGCCAAGAACATGATGAGCAATAGTATCACACTGGAATATCCAGACTACTCCCGTAACTTTATTCTTGAAACAGACGCATCCATTATTGGTATTGGAGCTATTCTGCTGCAGGAAAACACAGATCACAATCGTCATTACATAGCTTTTCTCAGCAGGAGGTTACGTCCACCTGAAAAAAAATATTTCACCACTGAACTGGAGGCTTTGTCTGTGGTATATGCCCTTGAATATTGGAGGAAGATGTTGTGGGGTCAAAGAATTATCGTGAGGACTGACCACCACGCACTTACCTTTCTTCTGAGGACAAGACAAGCGAATGATCGTATTACGCGCTGGACATTGTTTATTCGACAATTTGACCTTACAATTGTTCATCGTCCTGGTAAGGAGAATATTTTAGCCGATGTTCTCAGCCGTAATCCGGAACCACATGTTAACGCCATAGACATCGTGGGAGGATGTGCAGAACACCTGAGAAGATTGGGGCACCTTGCTGAAGGACAGAAACGTGATCGTGAACTAAGGAATATTATCCGATTCCTACAGAGGAGGATGGATGCTCAAGATCCTGATTATGTGAGAACTTCCAGGATTGCTGATGATTACCTAATTCATCAAGGGTTATTGTACAAATTCGTTGATGAAGATCATACTCAACTACGAGTAATTGTACCACCGAGATACCAGAGGCTAATCGTGGAGTTAGCTCACTTAACTACAGGACATTCTGGTACTGATAAAACTCTAGCAGCCATCAGGGAAACATTTGTATGGAACGACATGGGAAGTTCTGTCAGAGATGGTCTAAGAGTCTGTGATCTATGCCAGAGGAACAAATATAATACCCAATTGCTTAAGGAGATGCCAAGACCTATACTCCCGACCGAACCAAGAGAACTTTACGCTCTAGATATATTTGGCCCAATTCCGAAGTCTAGGCGAGGAAATCCATACGTGGTAGTGACACTGGATGTGTTCACTAAATATTTAATGCTACATCCTAACCAGAAAGCGACAGCTAAACAGATCATTAGCAGAATTGAGAGACAGGTCATACCGGAGGCTGGAAGACCTCAATTTTTGCTCACAGATCATGGCTCACAATTCACTTCTTTGGAATTTTTGGAAGCCATGCAACGATTAGGCATAGGGCATGTCTTATCTTCTATCAGACACCCTGAAAGCAACCCGGCGGAAAGATATATGGCTGAACTGTCAAAATTTTGTCGCCTATATTGTTCTAACCAACATTGGAGATGGGCAGAGGTCCTAATTGTCGCTGCTCAATGTATCAACAACACTCAGCACGAGAGCACTGGATACACTCCAGCTGAGCTACACTTTAACAGAAGACCTCAAAAAGCATGGAATAACATTGTTGCATTGCCACCCAACATCCAACCTGCGCATGCCACTAAGATAACAGAAGCCCGTGAACGTATGATGAGACAAGCATAGAAGCGCTTACGAAGAGTCCAGAGGCAACGTTTTCATGGACCACTCCATGTGAATGATATGGTACTTATCAGGAGACCCAGAATTTCTAATCCCCTCGAACGGGTGTACCACAAGTTCATTTCTCTATTTTACGGTCCACACCGGATAACAACAGTATACAACAATGGCAGTTATGCTGTAAGTGATCTTCAGACTGGGGTGAGGATCGGTATTTTCAATGCTGCAAATTTAAAATTGTATTTTCAAGATTGAATTGGGTGAAATAAAAATTGACTTCCACAATTTTTATTTACTTGACGTGGAGATGTATGCGCCCGTTGACGCATGTTTGCTCAGACAACAGAGACGAAAACTTATGCTGAAATGTAACTGAACATACCCTGCGAGCGGCGGGAAGAAGCTGAAGCAATATCGCTTATGATTATATTTTTACTTATTTTTCATATTCCAAAAATCAACAATAATTATAACTAAGTAATTCTGCATATTTGGAAGTACAGCATACTTCGTAAATCGAAGAAACTATCAATTTACGCGGCCAGCTCATGTACTGAGAGCACGCCATATTTGGTAACACCAGTTTCCTATTCGTCTGTGGAAGAGACAACATGTGCATGATGGAGCACAAGTGAAAGGAAACCATGTGGCAGGAAAAATCTACGAATAACTTTCTTATGGATAGCCATCATGGCATTGTGTTATAATTGAACGATTGAGGACATGCACCACTACGAAAACTGTAAAATATTTTTATCGTTATCCGAGGTGAAATGAAGGACTTGTGTGAACGAAACTTTGCGACCGCATGGTCTCGTTCTCACACACACACACTCACATGTTTCAGTGTTCTATAAATGTGTCTTTAATTAACTTTATAACTGTACAAAATCTACAAGTACAACCTTTATTTGCCGGATGGGCAGTGATTTTGATTTAATTTTGTTAATATTTTCTTGTGCAAATATCAGTGCAAGTCACGAGTGAGTGTCGCACAAGCGACAGAGGCTAGAACCAGTGGCGGAGTGAAAATGGGCAATTTTTTTTACCGCGTATTAGCTGCAGTGCGCGACAGTTTTATTTAATTATGTGCTACATTTTACCAACGCTAACATCGCAATAATGATAAACCAGCAGATCTTCAGATACAACTCCAACTGCGCGATGGCATGTGATTGCTAAATCATGCGTGGGGAATTGGCGACGGAGGATGTCCAGACACAATGAAATGGTAACCTAAAGCCGTACACGAGACCGCACACATCTCATGGCGGGACTCGAACCAAGTGACGCTGAATCTGTAAGTCAGATCAAATATTTATAGCGTATTGTAAGAGTGGAAAACAGTAGACTTAGTTTATTTTGGTTTCATTTATTTAGTGCACAATGCAGGTAGCTAATTATAAGACGCGTGTGGAAATTAATAGTTTATTAAACATTTATAGAAGCCAGGAAGGCTGGATTTTCAATGCTCATTCGTATCATTTAAAAACAGGTATTATCAACTTTTATTTTTGTCAGGCTGATGACAAATAAACTAGTTTGACAATGTTAAATCAAGGCCAAGGTTACGAGCCAAGTTCACTACACAGCACACTCGATTCTAGGCAGTGGATTAATATTTTGTTTTAGAAGGCTGTGAGATTCTTGACATTATTACAAGTGGAATGCAGAGTTCCGTTATTCACATTTATTGGCCAGAACAATACTTGAAAACAGGTTTATTTCTTTAAAAGAAGCCACACAGGCAATGAATGCAATTGTATTTTGTAACCAAATGAACGCAGGTTCGATTTTATTCAGGGAAGAGGCAATTTTATAAACGCACACACACAGTTAGCTTGTATCAGAAACGTTTATGTTTATTTAATGCATTGTCAGGATGTGTTTTGTACACATAATCTTTATTAACAGAAATTCAAACGTGTATCAATTAGGATTCCACACTTTTGTAAATTAAGAGTATTATATGAGTCGTGACCAAGCCTCCGTGGCTCAGGCGGCAGCACGCCGGCCTCTCACCGCTGGATCCGTGGTTCAAACCCCGGTCACTCCATGTGAGATCTGTGCTGGACAAAACGGAGGCAGACAGGTTTTTCTCCGGGTACTCCGGTTTTCCCTGTCACAATTTCATTCCAGCAACACTCTCCACTATCATTTCATTTCATCTGTCATTCATTTAATCATTGCCCCAGAGGAGTGCGTCAGGCTTCGGCAGCCGGCACAGTTCATATCCTCGCCGCTAGATGGGGGCTTCATTCATTCCATTCCTGACCCGGTCGGAGACTGGAAGCAGGCTGTGGATTTTCATTATATGAGTCGTGACGGTGGATGAATACCTCCGACATTGTTATTGTGATTATATCGGTGGTAATGAACTAACTAAAGTCGTACCAAAAACCGAAGGCGTCTGGATCAAAGGATCCGAAATAAGAGTAAAGTAATTGGTGAAGACATAGGATGTCTAATAAGTGTGATGAAATATTGGTGAAGACACAGGGTGTCTCGTAAACTATTGAACTATTGAGTTATTTGCTTAAGTTGGTTACAAACGTTGCCTGAATACACTGAACGCTTTTAAAGGTCCATAAACTGAACAACAATACTGGCAGGAATAAATAATTGTGTGAAACTTTAATAATCAAAAATAGGGGTTTGAAAACTAACAAATCTTATAAATTCCCCCTGAACTTAAATAAAATTTATAAACATTAAAAATAAACTATTTTTCTGGACCAAACGTTAACACTTAGATACTGTTAAGCTATTGTAGATACATTTTGATCATTTTCACATGATTAGTCGACCACTAATTGGTGATGTGATAACTGAAGCACACACATCAGATTAGTAGCAATATGAGTCGATGTTATTGTTTAATTACTATCGCATTTGCAGGCTTTCCTATATTTTCTATTTTCTTAACACTTTGACACTATGACCGTTTGTTACAAACAGTAACAAATCGAGTACGTAGGCAGTGCCAATTGCACAACCATAGGAGTGCTGAATTATTGTATGCATTTGTGTTGTATTAGCATAGTTTTTTTATTCAGCAACATTGAGCACATAGCTTGATTTTCTTAGTAATAAACGCATCTCGTTTATTAATTAATGATATTTAGGACTAGCTAAACACTTAACTCTAAAGATAAATGTTAGAGATGGCACCATCATAGCTTAGGACAAATTTTCCCCTTGCTACTAAATGTAAATGTTCTAGTATTTGTAAACAAGTAAATGTCTTGCTTTGCTGTAAATTCTTTTGATGCTTGATCCACCCGCAAGTTATTTCGATGTAAATTGCTTAGGGCCGATCTTATGTGCCATTCTCTTAGCTTGTTCATTTTGTCGAATTTTGTATTCGGACCATGAGAGCAATTTAGATCTTGTTTAGGACTTTTTTTTATATATTTCTTTCAGGGCAGAATAGTATCGGACTAGCCATTTGCAACTCTCATGCTAGGCTAGGGATCTATTCTGAATAAAATTTATTTGTGATTTTAACCTAAGACTGACCTCTCTTTCTTGTTTAGTTTTGTTACCGATGCATTCTCTGAGCTGGTTTAAGATCGAACCTCACTAATTCCCGACACCCCCGAGTGCAGACTTTTGTGCTACACCAGCCTATGAATGTATCGTCCCCCATACTTGTGTGTTAACTGGAAGAGGGTCTCGGAAGGGTCATTTGAAACCGGTGGCTCCCCGAAACCTTCGGCCAGCGGGCACACTATATAGGCCTAATAGGTTTCGTTTTCTCTGGTGAATGTTGCTGTAAGTTAAACACTCAAAAATGCTTTCTGCAGCGTTATTTAGATTGACCATACGTCTTGGTAAAAATTGCTGACACCGGGCACGGTGGCGGAGAGCACTAACGCGCTAGCTCGTGCCTCGCTGGCATCGGGAGTATGTGGGCTCGAATCCCACCTCAGCTGACCTGAAAATGGGTTTTGTGGTTTCCCATTTTCATCACCAGGCAAATACCGCGACGGTTCCTTTCAGCAGTCCACAGCCGACAAACAAAATATAGCAACGGAGAGGAAACATTCTTCTCATCCTTCTCAAACGGAATCCCACGAGATGTGTCCTCGCTCTGCGTCGTCAAGGTGATGTCTGTCGCGAGATACTTCGTTAGAGGTTGGAACACCTCCACGCAACCATATGTGCTCATCAGGGGGCAGCTGCTGATGACCTTGGAAATAACTTATCGTGACCAGTGAAATGCGTGTAGATTCATAGAAGATGTCCTAAAACGAGAAGAAAAGTATTTTAAAAACATTTGAAACAACTGAACTCCAGTAAATGTATTTCAGCGGCTCCCGCAATATTGACGACGCAATTACTTTTAATTCCTAAATAACGTGACTGAACGCATAACATGGTTAATTCGCTATTGTTGTAAAAATAACAAAAAGCAGTGAAACCCTTCTTATTCATTTACCGGTACTGGTCGGTTTACTTGGTCAAAGAAGGATATTAAGCATATATAATCTACTAGCTATTGTACCCGGTGTTGCCCGGGAGGTGTCTATATGTTATAGAAAGATACATGCGAATATATTTCGCATAGTATATTCATTTTGCCCCTAAACGAGTTTAGAACATAGTTCTCCTCGACTCTGATGTTACTCAAGTGCAATATTAACTCACTGTAAAAATAATCGGTCGAAAAGTACAGTGGAATACAATAACGTAGCGGAGAATGCAACAATAGTAAAAAGGGATGCATATACACAATTCCTCGAAAACTCTCACAATTATTTTCCTGATAGTGTTTATTTTTGATTTAATGGAGAAATTAGGACGTCTTATAGCAGTGTTCACATTTCTCTGTTATATTTCAAATGTAGCAACTACAGTACCTTCTTGATAGGAAATAATATTTAAATTATTCAATGATTGGGAGATCAAGTCATTATTGTGAAGTCAAATATACCGGTACTTATGATTTTCAATCCCGCAAAAATTACGTGAATAATGAGAAATGACTTATTCCTGTACAGGACATGGAACAGTATTGCTGTAAGAATAATTTACATGCATATGATCTCATTCACATCAAGTTAAAGTAAATTAAGCAACGTATAATGTCAAATAATATGATGCTTAGATTCTGAACACATTGGACTTCCTTCGCCTCTAAAGTATTTCGTAAGATCTAAAGTTCAATGTTTGTCTGTCTGTCGGTTATTTATACAAATCTACACCGTTTCACCGATCTGAACCAAATTTCGCATACTTACCCTTTGAAACCCGACGAGTAACACTGATACTTGAACTTTCGGACAGCCCTCTCCATTCTCTGCATTTAGGCCCTTTGGCACAAATCCACACCGTTTCACCGATCTGAACCAAATTTTGCATACTTACCATTTCAAACCCGACGAGTAACACTGTCTACTTGAAATTTCGGACAAACCACTCCATTCCTGCATTTAGGCCCTTTGGCACAAATCTACACCGTTTCACCGATCTGAACGAAATTTTGCATATACACAATTCCTCGAGAACTCAGTCTCACAATTACTTTCCTGATAGTGTTTATTTTTGATTTAATGGAGAAATTAGGACGGCTTATTGCTTCTGCTATAATTTACTTTAACTTGATGTGAATGAGATCATATGCATGTAAATTATTCTTACAGCAATACTGTTCCATGTCCTGCTACGAGTAAAGTAAACACACAAGAATAAGTCATTTCTCATTATTCACGTAATTTGTGCGGGATTGAAAATCATAAGTATATTTGACTCCACAATGATGACTTTATCTTCCAATCATTGAATAATTTAAATATTATTTCCTATCAAGAAGGTAGCTGCTACATTTGAAAAATAATAGAGAAATGTGAACACTGCTATAAGACGTCCTAGTTTCTCCATTAAATAAAAATCAACACTATCAGGAAAGTAATTGTGAGACTGAGTTCTCGAGGAATTGTGTATATGCAAAATTTGGTTCAGATCGGTGAAACGTTGTAGATTTGTGCCAAAGGGCCTAAATGCAGGGAATGGAGTGGTTTGTCCGAAATTTCAAGTAGAGAGAGTTACTCGTCGGGTTTGAAATGATAAGTATGCAAAATTTGGTTCAGATCGGTGAAACGGTGCGGATTTGTGCCAAAGGACCTAAATGCAGAGAATGGAGAGGGCCGTCCGAAATTTCAAGTATCAGTGTTACTCGTCAGATTTCAAAGGGTAAGTATGCGAAAAATTGTTCAGATCGGTGAAAAGGTGTAGATTTGTATAAATAACAGACAGACAGATAGACAGACTGGCAGACAAACATTGAACTTTAGATCTTACCAAATACTTTAGAGGCTAAGGAAGTCCAATGTGTTCAGAATCTAAGCATCATATTATTTGACATTATACTTTGCTTAATGTACTTTAACTTGATGTGAATGAGATCATATGCATGTCCGAATAACACTGCCTACTTGAAATTTCGGACAGACCACTCCATTCCCTGCATTTAGGCCCTTTGGCACAAATCTACAACGTTTCACCGATCTGAACCAAATTTTGCATACTTACCCTTTGAATCCCGACGAGAAACACTGTCTACTTGAAATGTCGGCCCCTTGACACAAATCTACACCGATCTGAACCAAATTTTGCATACTTACCCCTTGAAACCCGACGAGTAACACTGTCTACTTGAAATTTTGACAGACCACCCCACTCCCTGCATTTATGCCCTTTGGCACAAATCTACACCGTTTCACCGATATGAACCAAATTGTATGTACTTACCCTTTGGAACCCGACAAGTAACACTGTCTACTTGAAATTTCGGACAGACCATATCCAATACTTGCATTGAGGCCCTTTGGCACAAATCCAAACACACTCAACTTCATGGGGATATATGACCATGATGTCGCAAAGCCTCTAAATTATCCAACCACAACAGAATCATTTAAGCTCATGTAATCTTAATACTAAGTTTCGTGATGGTTTCTCCAGCTGTTGTAACGTTGCGCTACATGCAGTGTTAGCCAATGCATTTCTTTTTTAATTCTCTAAAACTACCCCTCTTAATAACATTAAAAGAAAAAATACGTATTCAGATTTTTATGGCTTTCAGATTCCTAATGTTCGTATCGTGGTTTGGATAGAAAATGGAGTGCTATAGTCTCTAACAGAGATAGATGTAAACCTGGTGTAAACCTATACGACTTTCAGTAACCTGGCGAGCACAAGTTCAATGTGGCGGTGACGCGAAATTTAAATATTTAAATGGACGTTTCTCGCGATTTAATCATCCGAGCCCAATGAAACTTGGTACGCTAAATGCGTAAACAAACTATAATCCACTGGCATCCAATTTATTTCAATTGTTTTCATAACCACAAGATGGTAGCTGTGCGAAATTTTAAAATCTCGTTCTTATTTCTTGTGTCCTAATCATGCGATAGAAGTTTGAATACTACACCTACACAATAATCTTCATGTAATAGTACATAACTCTAAGACCTACATATAAGAATCCAACGTGGCGGCCATCCAAAATATTTAGACGGTTCTCAATATCTTCGAATCCATTAAAGCAATCACACTGAATTTTTTTATGTTGATAGAGGCAATTAACATAAGTAGGATATATGAAAATAGGCTGTTTAGTTCTTCACGGAACTACTTGTTATTTCTTGTGTCCTAATCATCCGATTAAAGTTTGAATAATACACATACGCAATAATCTTCATATGATAGTACATAACTCTATAGCTTACATATGTACAAAAATCCAACTAGGCGACTATCCAAATTATTTAGACAGTTCTCAATAACTACGAATCTATTAAAAAACAAACAACAACCCCTGGCACTATCCAGCCCATGACGGGCTAAGGCCAACCAAGCGACCGCTGCCCAGCCATTTGGCCTGCAGATATTGGGGTGACGCGTGATCAGCGCGTCGGGTCCCCTCGGCCGTTAATCTTGGTATTCGTGATCGGGGCGCTGTCTCACTGTCAGACAGCTACTCAATTGTCCTCACGAGGCTGAGTGCACCCCGTTCCAACCCTCACGTCAGTTTAAAAATCCCTGACGGAGCCGGGGATCGAACCCGGGGCCTCCGGGCGAGAGGCAGGCGCGCTACCCCTACACCACGGGGCCGGCACGAATCTATTACAGCAATCAAACTGAAATCCTGTATGTTGATAGAGGCAATTAACATAAGGAGGATATATGAAAATAGTCTATATAGTTCTTCACGGAACTACTTGTTTGTTAAGATACTGTTAGTGATTATTGACCATCAAGTTTGCATGCGTATTGTGATACCTGTGGTTGTTAGCAAACACTTCAGTGCAGACAGTGGCGGGTAGCAGTTGCTTGAGAACTGATATCACATTGCTCAAACACCCAGCTAAGTTTATAATCCATTCCAATCTGACCATATACTATTACTAACTATAACTAACAAATCTTGACAAGTTGCGCAAGTTAATAATAACTTTTGTAACTAAATACGTGTATATATTATAAATACAATACCATCACCCGCATACTTTTAGACATAGATTTAACTAGCTAAGTGTAAAATATCTGATGATGATCTCTTGACGATCGAAACTGGTCATCCAAGTGATTTTAATAACCTCATGTAATTTTTTTCAGGATCAGGGAAACATCCATTACAATTAGGTACAAACGTGTTGACCGACTGAAAAGAATTAAATTTCGATTAATCCAATGTTTGTTTATTATCCTATCTAGACAAATATTGTTATTTCGTTACGAGTATTATTTCCGAGTGTCTCACGACACTCTCGGCGCCCGATGTTTGACTCATGTTCCAGGTAGACCCTCCCGTATCTGAAGACTGGGAGTGTAAGTGAGGAAACCTCAAGACTTGGCGTGAGAGACCACCGAGGTTTGTCTTGAATGGAGAAGAACGTGAGGAAGAAACACAACTGGCAGCTTACGGTGCCATAAATATCAGGGCCCACGAACGTCTCGGTCAATCAATTGGTAAGGTAGGATAATGACAGGGAAGACCTCAAAAGAGCCTGAAAGTGTGTGTGTATATATTTGCTTAAATGGCTGATTGGTGAATGTTTCCGTTCAAAAATTGCAGGTGAGAACGCAAATTCGAGAAAAAATCCAAGTACTGTAGCGAAGAATCATTTTCAATGCACAAACTTTCCTACCACTGCAAGATTCATTTAAATATTGTTATGAGCCAGCATTTACTTGAAGTTTAAATAGGGATACAGTATTAGTAAAGCAGTGGATTTATGTAACAAACTGGTATTTTATTTGGGGGCCGAATAATATGTGTCTACTGCTGAAACTAACTGTCTGAAGAGTCATACTTAGTGTGTCTACCTAGTATGTAGAACATAGTAGGAAATGATTAATATGAAACTACAGATACCGCTTGATCAATGAAAATGTTGGTGATTTTTTTAAATACTGGAACATCTAGGTCATCTGCCCCTAACTAACCAAACATGTCCTCGTCATTTATTGTGTATATCTGAATGCACACTAATAATTTTCTTTTCTTCTGCGAGATTTCTTCTAGCTGAAATTGTATCCAGGAAGTAAATCTGTATTCTTGTAATGCATCAGATCAAGTAGAAAAGATTCATAATGCCATCATAAATTCATTTTGCGTTCATATGTGAGGTAGAAAAGCGAGAAAGGTGCCGTTCATATTAATTCGGACTTATGAGACTGACGTTTGGCTCTTAGCTTGTCGTCATTCTGATAGCGAAATTATATGAAATTTCCACGTTTCAAACTCTATCCATGGTAAAATTCTAAGATTGAGTCTGTGTAGTTTTATGGAAAGAGGCTGATCTGTTGTGGTGAACACTCAAATGAATGGTATTCCACTGGAGTCACCATACCGTTCATTTCCTGGCTGCCCAAGGATGTTTGAATATGATAGCATTAAGTACGAGATTTGAGAAGTGGAAATTGGTGTCGCCGGCCAGTCCCCAATCGCCCACGCTCGAAAGGCAGTGATGAGTTCACTGACCAAACAGGTGCGCTGGTCTACTTGCTGTGCTGATGGATGGCCTTCTGACTTAATGTGCCCCATAAAGAATGAATATGTAAAGTACTTTGCATGAAAACCATATAACTTGATTATGGATTGACCTAACTACTAATTAATCGATGTAACTTGAATGCGTTATGAGGCGAACGACGTATTATAATAATGTTAGGTTCCTTGAATTCCAAATACTCTCAGTCCTGGCTTTCGTTCTTAATGGAGAGCCTAAGGGCATAATGGGAAGGTTTCTTTCTCTATTTGCATTTAAATATGATGAGAAAGATTACAACTAATGCTACAAATACCTATGTATGGGATTTGTTGGAGAAAAGGAAAATATTATTCAGTAGCAGTAGTAGTAGTAGTGTGGATTCATTTAGAGCCTTTGCGATATCGTGGCAATTTAGTCTCGTGTACTCGGGTGGGTGTGTAAGATATTTCTAATAACCTGTATTATTGAGATGGCTGCACTAGTGTGTACATTTGTATTTGGGTGTTAATATGTGTACAGGAGTCAGCTGTGGCCTTAATTTAAAATCCATCCCGGCATTTGCCTGGAGTAGAAGTAGGAAACCATGGAAGACCACATCTAGGACGACTGAGATGGGAATCGAACCCACCTCTTCTCAGTTCTCCCTCACAAGGCTTAATGTAACTCTTTACAGCCTTCAGACCATAAATAATTTCTTGGCAGAGTCGGGAATCGAACCCTGGTCTCCGCGGTGACAGCCAAGTATAGTCAGTGCGCCACGAGGTGGACGAAAGTATTATTCAAGTATTCTTGCAAATAAGGTAGGTAGGTAAGTAAGTAAGTAAGTAAGTAAGTAAGTAAGTAAGTAAAGCACGTTTCGTCTGTTGACATCTCTTGATAGATGCATCATTATTATTACTGTTATTAATTATTAATATTATTATTAGACTATAATTATTATTATTGTTGCATTTGGTTGCTGGCACAGGTTAGAACAGAACGTAGCCTTGTACCGACGGACGTCTCATTCTCACCATAGAAGCTACTGGGATGAAAAATGGCATGCATGGCAGAGAGAGTGCTGGTGGGTTAAGGCGTCACTCATGTATAAGAACATACAAGAGGCGAAGTTATTTTTTAACCCTAAAGTATTCTCTTTTTCTAATTAAAATTACGTTATTTATTTAAAGTGAGCTACTTTTAAAAATAAGTTTACAGGTATCTATCTATCTTCTTCTATCATACAGATAACTCATGTTTAGATGGCGAGTGCCTAAATTAGGTCTATTGTGTTGTTGTTTGAGTCTTCAGTCTTTTGACTGGTTTGATGCAGCCCTCCATGCCTCCCTGTCCTGAGCTAATCGTTTCATCTCTACAAAGCTACCACGCCCTACATCCGAGGCAATCAGTTTAACATATTCTAACCTTGGTCTACCCCTACAG
Source organism: Meconema thalassinum (assembly GCA_946902985.2). Taxonomy (NCBI): domain Eukaryota; kingdom Metazoa; phylum Arthropoda; class Insecta; order Orthoptera; family Tettigoniidae; genus Meconema; species Meconema thalassinum. Next base: position 1,714,130,577 of record OX336388.2, on the reverse strand, counting down.
TTCTTGTCCTCAACCCTTCCCTCCATAACTAAGCTTGCTAATCCTGGGTGTCTTAGTATGTGTCCTACCAACCTATCTCTTCTCTTCATTAGCAGTCGCCAGAAACATCTCTCCTCTCCCACTCGTCTTAATACAGGGGGGGGGGGCGTGGTGGCGCAGCGGTCAAGCTGTATGCCTCTCACCAAGGCGGGCCGGGTTCGATTCCCGGTCACTGCATGTGAGATTTTCGATGTGAAATGCCATGTCCTGTGGTTCGGATTCCACGTAAAACGGAGGTCCCGTGGCTTATGATCGCGAGATTAACGGTCACGTTAAACTACAAGCTTCCTTTCCTTCGTCTTAAAACCTCTTTGTTTGTAACCCTATCTACCCATCTGATCTTCATCATTCTCCTGTAACACCACATTTCAAATGCTTCAATTCTCCTCTTTTCTGCTGCACCAATAGTCCAAGTTTCACTTCCATAGAGCGCCACGCTCCAGACAAAGGCTTTCAAAAATGACTTCCTAATACCTAAATCTATATTCGATGTCAGCAGATTCCTTCTTTGTAGAAATGCTTTCTTTGCCTGAGCCAACCTACTTTTTATATCCTCTTTGCTTCGTCCATCACTGGTTATTCTGCTTCCTAAATAACAGAAGTCTCCTACTTCCTTCAGCTTTTCACCTGCCAATTTGATCTCCATAGAGGTTTCTGATTTATTTTGGCTGCATTCCAGTATTTTTGTTTTACATTTATTAATTTTCATCATGAATTATTTCCGTAAGACGGAGTCCATACCATTCAAAAACTCATTCAAATCCTCAGGCTTGTCGGCCAAGATGACGATGTCACCAGGAAATCGCAAATATGAAATTATTTCTCCTCGAATCTTCACTCCCACTTTAAAATTTTCTCTAATTTCCTTCATTGCTTGCTCAATGTAAAGATTGAAAAGTATGTGTGATTAGTTGCAGCCTTGTCTTACACCTTTCTGAATACCAGCTTCTCTCTCATGTCCTTCAACTCGAATGACTGCAGTCTGGTTTCTGTATAGATTGTATATCACCCTCCTATCCCTGTACTTTATTCCAATCGATTTCAAAATGTCAAACAATTTAGTCCAATCAACGTTATCAAAAGCCTTTTCTAAGTCTACAAAAGCCATGAACGTTCTCTTATCTTTCCTTATTCTACCTTCCAAAATCAGCCTAAGACTTAGTACAGCTCCCCTTGTTCCTACATTTCTACTGAAACCAAACTGGTCTTCACCCAACTCCGTTTCTATCTGGCTTTCAATCCTCTTGTAAATTATTCTAGACAGGATCTTTGAAGCATGAGTAATCAAGCTGATTGTACGGTAATCTTCACATCTGTCAGCTCCCACTTTCTTTGGTATAGGGATGATTACATTCTTGAAATCAGGGGGTACATCACCTGTCTCATAAATCCTACACACCAAGTGAAATAACCTGATCAGACCTTCATCTCCTATGCAGCGTAGCAACTCAATCGGTATATCATCTATGTCTGGTACTTTGTTCCTGCTTAAGTCTTCCAAAGCTCTATCAAATTCTGATCTCAATATTAAATCTCCTTTCGCATCCACATCAATTTCCTCCTCCCTTTCCATTACATGATTCTCAATCTCCTTTCCCTTATACAAACTCTCTATGTAAGCTTTCCATCTCTCAACCTTTTCTTCCCTATCTGTTAGAGGCTATCCATTTGTGTCCTTAATATTACAGCACTTAGTCTTCTTTTCCCCAAAAGTATTCTTAATCGTTCGATAAGCTGTGTCTACTTTTCCTAATTTCAGACAATTTTCTATACCTGCACATTTTTCTTTCAACCATTCTTCTTTCGCTTCCTTGCACTTCTTGTTAACCTCATTTCTCAGACGTCTGTATTCTGCTTTCCCCTGTTCATCTCCTACATTCTTGTGTTTCCGCCTTTCATCCATCAATTCTAGTATATCCTGAGTGATCCACGGTTTTCAACCTATTCTTTCTTTCCTACCAATGTGTTCTTCTGCGGATTTTGTTATTTCATTCTTCAAAAGTGCCCAATCGTCTGCAATTGAAGTTTGTTTAGGGTATTTCATTAGTCCTTCCTTTATACTCTTCTGGAATCTTTTGTTTACATCCTTCTCTTTCAGTCTGTCTATTGCCCACCTTTTTGGCTTTTGACTTTTCTTCAGTTTCTTCAACTTTAATCTGCATTTCATTACAACCAGATTGTGGTCAGAGTTTATGTCAGCACCAGGATATGTTTTACAATCCAAAATCTGGTTTCGAAACCTCTGCTTGACCATAATGAAGTCGATTTGGTAACGCCCTGTATCTCCTGGTCTCATCCATGTGTATATTCTTCTCTTGTGGTTATTGAATAAGGTGTTAGCTATGACCAACTCATGCTCGGTGCAGAATTCTACCAGCCTGCTTCCTCGATCATTCCTTTGACCTAATCCGAAATCTCCTACTATCTTCCCTTCTCTCCCTTTTCCTACCATAGCATTCCAATCTCCCATTACTATAACATTTTCATCACCCTTGATATACCTCAGAATTTCGTCTATTTCTTCGTAGACCTTTTCAACATCCTCATCATCAGCTTGACTGGTAGGCATATAGACTTGTACCACTGTGATGCAGGTAAGTTTAGTATTGATTTTTGCTACAATAATCCGTTCACTATATTGCTCATAATATTCCACCCGCTGTCCAAGTTTCCTACTCAATATGAGACCAACCCCTGCTTGGCCATTGTTTGATTTAGTGCTAATGACCCTATAGTCTCCTGACCAAAAGTCCTGTTCTTCCTGCCAGCGCATTTCACTAATCCCAACCAAATCCAGCCTCAACCTATCCATTTGCCTTTCAAAGTTTTCTAACCTTCCACTTCCTAGCAGACTTCTAACATTCCACGCTCCGATCCGTAGAATGTCAGATTTCATCTTTGTCACTTCTGTGATGTTAACCCCCTCTCGAGTAGTCCCCACCCGAAGATCCGAACGGGGGACTAGTTTACCTCCGGATTTAAATTTTACAAGGGAGGAGGCCATCATCACATGTAATTATGCATAGAGAGGTGCATATCCTCGGGAATAGCATACGGCTGTATTTTCCCGTTGCTTTCAGCCGAGCAGCAGGACGCAGTGTAGTCATTATTTGGTTTATATTATCAATATATTAACCGTCTATAAGACTAGTAAAGAATTGATTTATTCTGAAAGGCTGCTACTCCCTTTCAGAATAAGTAAAGACCAATTCTACTAACAAAAATACTAACCTTCTACCGTACTAACAATTAAATACCAAAATTCTACTAACGAAAAAATACTAAAGTTCCACCAACAACAAATACTACCACTAAAACAGTCAGTCACCAGGCACACTCACATGCACCCTTACACATCACAGTCTACTGAAACAATGAACTATATCTAATAAACAATGCAACTGCTACCAGACACACTCACACACCACAGTCTAATAGAACATGACATATATCTAATAGACAAACTAACTACCTACTTACAACTAAAACTAACTACATACTTACTGTACTGTTATTTGAATTGACAATATTTACAAAATGAAATTTAGATAAAAAATACTTGCAAAATGTAATTTAGATTCAAAATAGTCACAAAATGCAATTGAGAATAAAAATAAGATGTGGTGGGGTTACATACACCCTGCCTCCTTAAGGGCCTTGAGCACAAGGCAGGAGGGAAAAGTAAAAGAACAAGAAGGCTGACCCCACGCAGAAAGAGGGTATCAGAAAAGATGAGACAAGGGCCAATGAAGGCGGGAAAGGAAGAGACTCCCTACAATTACAAATCTAGATATTTTTATCTTGTTACTGTACATATGTCAAAAATAATTTAAGTGAGTCTATCACCAGGGAAAACATACATCATCACAACACTGGGAATAAAGGAAAAATTGATATCCCAAGCCAAAGAATGGCAAAAACTGGTAGCTCACATATAGTAAATGGCATACCGGTACATTGTTTTAATAAATGACCACATTCTGCACAGTCTACGCCCTTCAATACATTCAAAAGAAAATCCATTTTATACCGTAAAAGAATTCTTGTATATAAAAATTTTTAATATTGAGTTTTACTCTAGTACCAAAAAGAATATTTATGGAGAAAATACCGGGAAGAATACCACGAGGAAGGCCCAGAAAGAGGTGGATAGATACGGTGAAGGAAAGCATAGAGAAGAGAGGAGTAAAAGAAAAAGAATGATTGAAAGAAAGAAATGAATGGTGGAGGGATAGACAACTGTGGAGTTCCTTGATTCACAACCGACCCAGGGAACTGGAAACAGGAAATGAAGAAGAAAAACAGTACTTGTGTATAGAGGATACTAATAATAATTCTGTACTATGACTGATGAAACCTATTTCATGTAAATGATCAATGGTGAATAAAATATTCTGAGAAGAAGAATGGAATTATGCAACCTTAGGTTTACTTTCCAAAGCAATGACAGTTTTTGTGGACTGAAATGTTTCTCTGTCCAAATTCACTTTTAACATAAAACCCTGACAAAGTATTGAAAATTTTTGCGATATAAAACAGGTAATGTCAAGGTGTAATGATATATACAGTAGTTTAATGGGAACTAATGAACTACTGTAACACTTTCTGGTATTCTAAGAGCTTAAAACTTGGTATCAGAGAAGCTGAAATTTCGAAGGTTTTGAGAGGAGGTTGAGCTGGAGAGCTTAGAAATTGTGGTTCAGAAGCAATTCGGCATCACTACACAAGCATATTTTCAACTCTAGGTTAACTTTTTTTTTCAAAGTGATGATCTATAGTTTTCATGAGCTTAAACATTCCCTGGAAGTCCAAATTAAAATTAAACATCAAACCATGAGAAATTAGGCTATATGGAGAAACAGAGTGAAAAAAAAAAGAATTTGGGATAATTTGTCCAGCTACCATCGCTGTTTGGAATTTGCTGACTGCAAAATATCATAGTATGAAAGTTGGAGCAAAGCTTTAATTCCTGATTTGATTTCATGGCACTTCTCCCTCTAGAAAAATTTGATTTCATGAATTCCACATAAATTTTTGAATACGCTACAATGAGGTCAATTATTCTGTTGTCTACGATCAATCCCCAACAGTCAATAGCAGTCTCTGTTAATTGAGCTTTTCCATTAGGACCTGACAATTGTTAAATTATATTTTGCACCCTAGCGTGACACCTATAAAGGTATGAAACTTTTGTACCGCACGGTACCACCCTTCCCCTTATATAATTCATATCTCACAGCAGATGGGATCACAGCTTCATCAGAATCACGTGGAGATCCATTGATCCTTCTTGGCATCACTCCTGTGATCACTCACATAATGATTATGGTAATTGTTGTTTTAAGGGGCCTAACATCTAGGTTATCGGCCCCTAATGATCTGGGTGATAGCGAAAATGATAATGAAATGGAAACTAGAACGAAAATTAAGTGAGACGGAAAATACGTAAAAAGAACTCAGATTGAAACAACTCACAAAATGTTCTGACAAAAGGGAATTTAGAACGAAAAAACAAAAAGATTGAAAAATACCCACAAAATGTAGGCTAGGTTCAAAATACGTACAAAATGCAATGTAGCGTCGAAATACTTACAAAATGCAACTGAAATTCAAAATACTTACATGATGCCAATGAGATCGAAAATACATATTGTATGGCACTAACAATTTCCTTAAGAATGATTTGTATAACAAGATACCACAGTAATTAATTAATTTTATTATTGCAGCCAATGGCCATTCATTTTCTTTTCAGGACGGATCAGGGAAGGGATTTTGGATGGGTATCGGCCGTGGGCCTATTGAAAGGAACCGTCCCGGCATATGCCTGGTGGTGAAAATGGGAAACTACGAAAACCATTTTCAGGACGGCCTAGGTGGGATTGAACACTTATACAACTACACGCTTTGAACTTTGAAAGCGTTCATACCCCTTATAATTCCCGTTTACACAGGGTCGGAGATGAGATGCGATAAAATTCTATGTGGTGGGTAGTTTTAACGGCTGGATGCCCTTCCTGACGCCAACCTCATGAGAGGAGTTAATGAGAGATGAAACGAATGAAGATGAATGAAACTGGATAAGGATGTGGAAGGAAGCGGCCATGGCCTTTTAGAAGGTACCATCCCGGGATTTGCATGGAGTTGAAAATGTGAGAAACTACTGAAAGCCATTTCAAGGAAGGAAATGGGGTTCGAGCCCACGACCAAGGAGTCCGCAGATATGTTGTCCAATTGCCTGGCCCTGCGCGTTAGCGAGCGTAGCTACTGGTGTAGGTGTGTTCGTACACGAACCTAATTTGTATTATACTTTTTGTATCCATAGTCACCCCTCTCTCAGTTCGCCTCACAATAGATTACCAGCATTTTTTCCTAGATGTTCTGCAGAGGAATTACAGCAATTATCACTCAGAATTAATTTACAAGCCGAAATCTGGTTAGGGCAGTACTTTATATTTGGAATCAAAAAACTGGCAATTGAATTCCAGCTTCGTTAATTTTTCCCATTAAAACAACAACAGCAACAATTAATGTTTAGAGTCCAGTGTTTTCCTTCAGCACTGCGTCTGACTTATTTTTCACTTTTTCTCCAGCAATTCAGGATGCCTCAGAACTCCTCTGTTTTGCTATGTTCAGAAGCTAAACTTGTTCATTGAGAGGTTTCCATCACTTTCAAAACCAGTTTACTTTCTTCCTTGTTGAAAACTTGACAAGAAAGTCGAATAACATGGAATTAATTCAGTTACTGACGAATTGGCGAAGTTTTTGACGATTTTGTTTTTGGCATCATGCAACTTAAATTATGCGCACTACTAAATGTAAGTGCACAGTACTTGGAGGTCGACTGACGAGCTGGTTCGTGTAGTACGGTTCCGTTACTCTTTTGGTGAAACCTGGAATATTAAGAGGGGATTGGCTTTAGGTACATAACTATTGTGTTGTTAATGGGTGGATTTACAGAAATGATTGTTATGCGGTACAAGATGTAAGAAAAATAGTCGACCAATGTGGAGATATGTTGTTGTTTGAGTCTTCAGTCTTTTGACTGGTTTCATGCAGCTCTCCGTGCCACCCTGTCCTGAGCTAATCGTTTCATCTCTACATAGCTACCACACCTTACATCCGAGGCAATCTGTTTAACATATTCTAACCTTGGTCTACAGTTCTTGTTCTCGATCCTTCCTTCCAGAACTAAGTTTGCTATTCCTGGGTGTCTTACTGTGTGCCCCACCAATCTCTTCTCTTCATTAGCATTCGCCAGAATCATCTCTCCTCCCCCATTCGTCTTAACACCTCTTCATTTGTTACCCTATCTACCCATCTGATCTTCATCATTCTCCTGTAACACCACATTTCAAACGCTTCAATTCTCCTCTTTACCGCTGCACCAATAGTCCAAGTTTCACCTCCATATAGAGCCACGATCAAGACAAAGGCTTTCAAAAATGACTTCCTAATACCTAAATCTATATTCAATATCAACAGATTTATTTACTGTATAAATGCTTTCCTTGCCTGAGCCAACCTATTTTTTATATCCTCTTTGCTTCGTTCATCACTGGTTATTTTGCTTCCTGTGGAGATGAATTTAAAAAATGTAGAAATACTCTCTATCCTGATAACGGCTACGCCCGTCTATAGACGGTATAGCCTACGGGAACACTTTTAATGTTATCATATTCCCCGTTCACTCTCGAGCACTGAGACGATCTCTCGCATGTTCTTCCTTTTGTTGGGCATAATGCAGCACTACTTGAGTTTGTACGTTTGCTTCCGGAAGTAACTAACAGAGCATTTTGTAGACATCTGTCCTCTACAGCTGACATTCATCTGTGATGCAAATAAACATGGTGAAAAAACAAGCAAGGTCTTCTTGCCGCGTGGGGATTTCAAATCTAACACGGGAAGTATCTGGTAAGACTGGTCGAAACCTATCTTGAAATTTTGTGGGCACAATCGTTGTACTAAAAGAGGACAACGTGTGTAAAATCAGCCTCCAGATTGAACTACAAGGCTCCGAAATCGTACCTGACATCCTGGTACGCAGGCTTGAGAGCTGGCGGATCTGGACATCCCTGTGGCACTCGATATTGCTGTTGCTTGTTATTGCTGGACGCAGTTCAACACGCCTCAGCTGACTGGAGCGTGCGGCTGCTTCCCACCGGCCTTGAGTGCCTGGGCCATCAGGGCTGTCTCTTCCAACATGTACGGTACTCGCTACTTCCCATTGATTTATATGAGAGATTCACCGTGGACATAAGTTAGGAATCATCCCACTTGCCGGGAGTAGAAGTGGGAAACCACGGAAAACCACTTCATGGATGGCTGTGATGGGAATCGAACCAGCCTCTTCTCAGTTTTTCCTCACGAGGCAGAGTGTACCCCGTTCCAGCTCTCAGACCAGAATTAATTATCTGAGCCGGGAATCAACCCCGGACCTCCGCCATCCAAGAAGTGGTAGACCACACAAGATAAATATACAGTAGGCCTATACGACAGGTACAATTTATGAAATTTTGCTACTATCAGGGAATGACCCGCGGTCCTTGTAGGTTAGGAACGAATGCCTTACCCGTTGATGGTTGGATGGTGTGTACTTTGGGTGTGTGTAGAAGCTGTCTGATAACCGGTGTTAATTGTGATGGCTGCTTTAGTGTGTGTTATCTGTGATTCAGGCAGAAGGACTGCAGACTATCAATTTTCAAGTAGTTCCTACGTTTGCTACCAAATGCTACCGTCCACCGACACCTAGCAGCGTACTTGACCACTAAATGCCATCGCAGCCAGCATCTGGCGGCAAACGTTGGAACTAATATTGCGTTAACAATTCTAACCTTCAAACTTTGGCTTTACACAAGTGTAGTTAGTGGAAGGTTCTTTTTAATGCTATACATCTATGACATGGGACCGCCGGCTTTACTTCCCCTCCGAAGGAAGGCATACTGAGGAATTTTAACGCTCTTAAAAAATCCGACGACCTGAACCAGGTTTGAACCCGCATAAAAGCTCAGCATGCTACCAACTACGTCACCGAAGCCGCCCTTACCCGTCGAGCCACTCCGGTTCACTTAGAAACGAAAGTTAACGAGTTGGTGAAGAGCCACTTCGCATGCTTCATTTGAAAGGCTACCGGGTGAGTTAGCCGTGGTCGTTACGGCATGACTAATGGCAGTCGCTCACATCCAGGAGGCGAGGAGGTTCGAATCCCCCCGCCGGCAACCTTGAAGATGGTCTTCTGTGGTTTCCCATCTTCCTTCCAGGCAAATGCCGGGGTTGGTCCCTAACTATAGGCCACAGCCGCTACCTTCCAACTCCTCGCCCTTCCCTTCCAACTTCCCTCCCCAACGGTACTTGAGTTAAGTTTGTCGCTTAACAGTCTTCTTTAGTGATGTACTAAGAAGTCGTTGCTACTGCTAAGTCAGTAGGTCTCGTGGTTCTTACTTCTGATGAGTATTATCTGCTTTCTATGAATGAGAACTCGTTGGTTAGTTTGTAGAAGTATTTATTAATCTTTGACGATCCAATATATACAAGTTAACACCAGTCAGACAACCTGTTTAGTTGCTGCTGTTGGAAGAGGACCTTTGCTTCTCAGCCCAGGTCTTTTATACAAAATCCCTTCATAACAAAGTGCGTCACAGTGGAGGGGCGTACTAGATAACATGTATGTGGAAATATATATCTTACAGGATATGGACTCATGTCTTTGATAACAGTTCCGTGAATTTGATCACTCATAGCTGTTGCTGTTAATACATCTGGAAATAACAGATTAAGTAATCATATGAGGAAATGTACAGGGCCATTTCCTTAGTCCTTCTAGGAAGTATTTGATAAATAATAATCTACAGATAGTAAACCACATGTGTTGAAGATAACATGTTTGTGAAGGAAGCATTTCCTTGTTTCCTAGAATGAGCATTGTTCCAGTTAACACGTTGATAATAGCATATTGAGAAATACATTGGGCAATGGTGTTCCTTCTATAGGAAGAATGACCATAACCTTTAGTTTAGAATGGAGTCTGGGGTTCGACCCTGGACGGGATACATAACTCCTCCACCCTTTGTTGCTCGTTATCGTCCTCGATAACAATTTTCTTAAATCTATTCTTTGCAGATTTAATACCTTGATATATTCTTGTTCTAAATATTAACATAATAACACAGAAAATAAGTATTATAATACTTGTGTTCACAGACACAAAAGTTTTCATTTTAGTATTGTATTCTGGAATGGGTTTTAAATCTAACTTCATTCCTTTCACATCGAGGTGGGATGAATGGAAATTTATTTCGGTTTCAACGTATGGATCATTTGGAGTTGACAGGAGTGGAAACAGGTGCACACAATTTGTAGGTTGCTGTTGCAAAGTTATGCCCATACTTGTAATAGGGCAAGACTCATTTGAGTAGATAACATATGATCCTGCTAATTTTATAGTTCTCTGAGATTCTGGGCAGGTTTGCAAGATTATTTGAGGATTTTTACTAGAGAAAAGGCTATGCTTCTTATTTAGTGGTTGAAATAGTTGTACCTCGTTTTTGGCAGTGGCAAATTGACATCTGGTAGTGTCCGTTAAATTACATGAAGTTATTCTAGTATTAAAGAGTATACATGCGTAATATTGAGTAATTTTTATACAAGGTGCGTTAGACCATCTTAAGGTAGGTCCTTGCAAGTAATATTTTTCCGGAGGGATTAATATTAGATTATTGCTAGGTACAGGAGAAATTTTATACAATGTATAAGTTTTAGCATCAGTGATTGGCATATATAATATTGCAACCATTTCTTCGTTCATCATGAGAACTTGCGTTTTTGACAGTTTAAGGTTCTCAAATTGATGATACTGGTCAGCATGAATTATAGTTTTTGTTGGGTAGATTAGTTGTAAATTTTTTACAACATTTGTTAAATCCTTTTGGGAGAACATCTTGATATTTGTCATTTCATTAAATGACAAGCTAATAGTATCTTGCAATACTTGTATGATTTTATCTAATTTGTTCGTACACAAGAGCACATATTGTTGATGTTCCAGAAGGTTAATCTTGAAGTCGTCTTCTTGTAAAATACCTTTAATTACCTTCATATTATAGTTTACATGGTTCATTTCATTATAGAACTTTTGAGCAATGGAGTTACTGAATGATATTAATTTATTAATATGTTTAATTTCTTTGGCGTTACTTTGTTTTAATGCTTCTAATTGTTCTTGTAGGTTGTCTAGGTCATCTTGGTCTAGATTACCTGATATGAATTTAATTATACTACCTAAACCATTTATAAGACCTCTCTTACTTCTAGGTGTAGCAGGTAGTAACTTATTTAATTCCTTTTTTGTTTCTTTAATTGATTCTCTTAATTCTGATATTAGGTAAGGAAATGTATTATTGCTTCGTGACATGAGACTTGAGATAGTGTCTTGAATATTATTATAAGATTCTTTTAAACTCGTTAAATTGAAATGAAACATGAACCGGTGATAATCGTTAATTATTAAGGCTGGTCCTAATGAGTCGGCATAGAATCCTTGTGTCTGGATGGGCTGTGTGATGATGGTGCCATGTCCAGGGAGGAATCTGGAATAAGAAATTTTCTTTTTGGTTTAATGTCCCGAAAATTCCTTACATGTGTTTTACCGTTTCTCATTTTACAGTATACCCTGTTTTCTTCAATTTTGGTAATGATACCTTCGTTGTACAGGTTTTTTGATTTCTTGTTTCTGGTGAGGGGATCTAATACGTAGACAGTTTCATTAATTTGGTAATTATGATTGAAAGTGTCGGTGTTTGGTTTAGTATGACTCTCTTTTACAATTTTCAACTGATTTCCTTGTCTTTCCATGTATTCATTGATTTTGGGACATGGCGAGAAGACGTGGTCTAAAGCCTTATAGTATGGTCCATATAGAACGTTGAAAGGAGGTTGTTTAGTAGTGGAATGGATTGAAGAATTGTAATTCGTGATTATGGTGGTCACGAGCTCTGAGAGCGGAGTGAACTTATCGTGATCTCTGGAGATACGAAGTTTTTCTAGAAGGGTCGAATTCAGTCTTTCTACTGGGGAATTAGATGAAGAATTCAAAGGGGTAGTAGCGTGATATTCGATGTTCGTGGCTTTACAATATTCTTTTATGACATTGTTTTCGAACTCTCCTCCTTGGTCATGTGTGATTTTCCTTGGGAATCCATGGTGGGAAAAGTAAACTTGTAATTGGCTTAGTGTGGCCAGACCTGTACCATTTGGTAAAATGTAGGCTTGTCCATACTTTGAGAAAATGTCAATTATAGTTAATATGCGACTTTGTTCGAAGTGAAACGTGTCGATGTGAATTTGAGAGAAAGGGTGATCGGCGGTGATGGGACCTTGGTTCGATACCTCGTTAGGGTGTCTCTCGTATTTGTTTCTTTGACAGAGGTTACATTGATTGATGATTGTCCTAATTTGTTCTCTTAAATGAGGCCAGTAGTATTTGGTCTTGAGATGTTCGTAAGTTTCTACTATACCATTGTGGTTTTCAGAATGATAGTGTGAAATCAGCTGTCTCTGAGTTTCGGGGCTTTCAATGTCTTCCAAGAATTTGGATGACCTGATAATGATTAGCTCAGAAGTAAATAGCTTCTGGCATGCCCTGATGAATGGGATCTCGAGAGTGATATCGTCAAAATAAGTAGCGTACTTGTTTGAGGTTACTATTATTTTGAGGAGGTGATTTGCTAAATCTTCCTGAAGGTTCTTCTTTGCGACAATCATTATGTGTCTGGTACATTTTTTAAACAGGTTTTGTTTAAGTACCTTGGGATAATTACCATATTTTACAATAATCTGATTGCGGTTTTGGTTTAAGTTCCGTTCAGATATTTTCAATGTGAATATGGGGTCTGCTTGGTTTGAATGGACAGTTTCATTATCCATATCATTTTGGTAGGTGTCATCTCCGGTGATGGCAACAATTGAAGCTGTTTCATCAGCCATGTTAATTTCTATTCTAGAGAGTGCGTCTGCGACATAGTTGGTTTTGCCTTTGACGTATTTGATGTCAAAGTCAAACTCTCCAAGCTTTATCTTCCAACGGTAAAGTCTCGAACTAGGATCCTTTAGCGTGAAGAGCCACTGTAACGGGCGGTGATCACATTCTACTTGAAAGTGTCGTCCCTATAAGTAAGGCTTGAAATGTTTGCAGCTTTCTACAATTCCTAATAACTCTCTCTCTATTGTGGAGTAGTTTTTCTCTGCTGGGCTTAGAGTCCTGGAGTAGTATGCGATGGGGTGTCCCTTCTGTGATAGGATGCTTCCCAGAGTAAAATCTGAACTGTCCGTGGTTAACGTGAATGCTTCTTCGAAGTTTGGATAAACTAGCACAGGAGCATTTATTAAAAGGGTCTTAAGGTTCGTAAAAGCGGATGGTTCGGCCACTGTCTTGGCAAACCAGTTTTTGTGTTTCCCCATTTGTTTCCACTCTGTGTGGTTGTACATATCTGTATTATTTGTCTTCATTGCATTTATTCATTGTCAGGTTGGTTTTGTTTATGTTGATTGGTTGTCGTGATTTATTTGTTTTGATTGCATGTAGTATTCCCACTGCCGTGTTTCCAGTAGGATATTTTGGCTTAGAAGGTAATTTTGTATTCTAAGTTGGCCACATTGATTCATCTTTAACTTGTTTTTGAACTTTACTGTGATTGGCTGCTTTCGGCCTATCAGAGGCCTCTTACTTGTTTTTAAACTCTCTACTGTGATTGGCTGCTTCCAGCCTATCAGAGGCCTCCTTGCTGCTTGTAGCGACCAATCACGTGTTTTCTTCTTCGTTGTTCTCTAAGTGTGTAGCCATGACAATGTTGTGCTTCAACGCTGGTTGTGATACATCAACAAGTATCCAGCTAATCATTTCTATAATTGGTGCTATCTTCATAGTAACCGTGCTTAGCAATCATGTCCTATGCATATGATTCATATTTTGTTTGGGCAGTGACATTACGGTGATTTTCGATCTCATCATCACCATGCTTGATGTTGCTACGCGTCTTGTCGACGAATTCTTCAATCCGCGGCGTCGGATAGTTTGTTGTAATGTGTTCACTTCTATCTTCATTTACTGCCTAACAATTTGTCTTCACGCGTATGAATAATGATGATGCTTCGTGTGATAAGTAATTCATCGTGTCTGGAAGCATGTTACAAGGCTAGGCATCATCACTAATGGAGGTTGACGCTAGGCTAAACTGCTTTACTATTGTGACAATACCGCGCGATTGGCATATCCCGGTATTTGTATGATAGCAACTACTTTGACTTCCTGCAACATCACTGGAATGGAAGTTGACGCTAGGCTAAACTGCTTTACTATTGTGACAATACCGCGCGATTGGCATATCCCGGTATTTGTATGATAGCAACTACTTTGACTTCCTGCAACATCACTGGAATGGAGGTTGACGCTGGGTTTAACTGCTTTACTATTGTGACAATACCGCGCGATTGGCAAATCCCGGTATTTGTATGATAGCAACTACTTTGACTTCCTGCAACATCACTGGAATGGAAGTTGACGCTGGGTTTAACTACTTTACTATTGTGACAATACCGTGCGATGGGCATATCCCGGTATTTGTATGACAGCAACTACTTTGACTTCCTGTGTTTCACACATAATTTGTTTTATTAACAATTCATTTTGGGCTTACGGTATCGGCACATCACTGTAAGTCAGTCCTGGTTCGACGACACATTCTCGTTCCATGCGACCTGTTTTTTCATTATTTGTTGCAACTCCACTTGTGTTGCATATTTAAATTATATCATTCTTTGGAACCGCCGTGTATTGCATGCCGTTCTATGATGTACTGATCTGCAGCTACGTTCAAGACAATATGTGTGTTTTAGGCTCAAGACGTAACGTGTGTTAATTCTTTGAGTGTTTCTTCAATTGTGTAAATTTGTGCTAGTGTTTCTCATATGTTTATGTGCCACCTTTGAATATTTGTTTATGTGTCACCTTTGGATATTTGTTTTATGTGCCACCTATTTGATAATATATCTTATCATTAGTTAGTGGTGGTGTCGTGTCCTTTATGCCTTCCTGGAATTCCTTATTTAGTGACAATAATATTGTCTGGTCCTCCACATGTTTGCTAAATTGTCAAGCGACCTTTGTAAAGTCAACTCTTTGTATTATCACATCATTATCTAATGCTTTGGCCAACAAATTTTTATACATTGTCCACTATTACCAGAATACTCTTGGTGGGTTGTTGACTTCCCGCGTTGGCCAATACATTATTTGGTCCTCTCCGGGCCGGATATTGAGCTGTTTACTACTTTGAATGAATTATTAAGCATTGTTTTGGCCACGTTGGGCCCTTGTTTCTTGCTATTTCACCAGGAAGGCCATAAATTTAAATTGTATACGTTCCCATTAACTTCCCAAGGACACAATACAGTATTCTATGTTCAGATGTTTGTTTACAACTTAATCGAGACCATTGTCTCAGTGTTTATTTTTTGTGTTAGTTAAGTTGGTTGTGTTAGTTAGGTGTGCAACTCTGGTAATTACATCTAGGCGGGCAATCCTAAGGTCATTATGGATGATGCCCAAAAACGACTTTTAGTTAGGAAGCGTGAAGTCGCTAAGGGCATGCTTACCTCACAAGAAAAGGTAATTAGCAACTTTCAGGACATTACAGAAGAGCAATATCAAATGTTAGTGTTACGCAAACACAAATGCGAGGAAATTTATGAACAATATAACGAAGCGCAAGTCGCTTTAGAGGATATTACAGACAATATCGACGAAGAAATAGCCGAACGTTGTGACTTCGAAGATAAATATTTTGAGTTGATGGTTAAAATTAAACTACATTGTGACAATTTCAAAAAATCCAACACTACAGACAGTGATAACCCTTTGAATAATTTGCAGAGTGCACAATTTCCTACTGCTAACGTAGCTGCAGCGCATATAAAGTTGCCTGAAATTCAAATTCCGCAGTTCAGTGGCGACTTCACAGACTGGTTGAATTTCAGAGATAGCTTCAAGGCTATAGTAATTGATAACCATGCTCTGTCTGATATTGTTAAGTTCTACTACCTTAATTCTAGTCTTAGTGGGGAGGCCAAACTCCTCTTAAAGAACATTACTGTGTCAGATGATAACTTTATGGTTGCATGGAACTTGCTGACAACTCGATACAATAACATTAGGCTCATAGCGCACAATCATGTTACCAAGCTTTTCAAGCCCCCCGCATACGGTAATGATTCAGTGTCCTTGCGTGCCATCATCGACCACTTTGTTTCTCATGTCAATGCGTTAGAAGCTTTGGACTTTAACGGGGTTCCCCTTCAAGACCTGTTATTGTCACATTTTATATTGGAGCTACTAGATAATGATAGCATCCGTGAATGGGAGAATCATGTTGATTCTGGGAGAATTCCCACTCTCCAGGACTTGGTTAGCTTCTTAGAGAAAAAATGCAAGGTACTGGAAATAACTGAAAAGAATGGGTCCAGGCCTGCATTACACACTGCTGTGACCAAATTTAAGCTGAAGGTCATTCGCCTCAGAAACCCATGTTAACTACTACCAAATCTCGTTGTACATATTGTAGGAGCATTGATCACCAATTGTCGAAATGTGGTACCTTTATCAAACTTTCGTCCACAGCCAAATGGGATTTTGTCAGGTCTCGTAAATTGTGTTATAATTGTTTGCGTAATTTCGAGCCTAATCATCAATGTTCGAAGTACTCTTGTAACACTTGTTCCCGAAAACACCACACTCTTCTTCACTATGAGCCCTCCAGTGGCACTAGTAATGATGCTTCTCAAGCTCATGCTAACGTGGTAAACACTAGTTGCAGTAACGTCGCTCGTGACAATCAATTTTCAAGGACGCTATTACCCACTGCCGAGTTGAATATATTAGCTTGCAATGGCTTACGTGTACCTGTCACTGCACTACTTGACTCTGCATCAGATTGTAACTTAATTTCGTCACACTTAATTAAGAAATTAAGACTCCACACCAAACCTATGAAGGTACACATTCACGGTGTTGGTCAAAATCAAAGCACTGCTACTGTTGTTGCTGATGTGAACGTTTTTGCCTGTGCTACTAATTGGTCTGCTAAGCTTGAATGTCTCGTGGTTCCCAATATTGCACTTGAACTACCCGCTGCTGGTTTCGATACCTCTGAATGGAACATTCCATCACATATTGATTTAGCTGATCCTGATTTCAATTGCACTAAATCTATTGATCTTGTTCTTGGTGCAGATTATTTCTTTGACCTGTTATGTCCTGGTAAAATCATACCAGTTGGTGATTTGCCCATCATTCAAAATACCTCTGTGGGTTGGGTGTTTTCTGGGAAGCTGCCCAGTGCAAGCACCTCGCAACCATCACACGTGGTATCAGCACTTACACTCTCACGCCCTCATGTAGAACAACAGCTGGAAGCGTTTTGGAACGTTGAAGAAGTTGAAACCCCAATGTTGTCTGTTGATGAATCCATATGTGAAGAACACTTCGTTGCTACTACCACTCGCAAAGACGATGGTAGATTTGTGGTTAGATTCCCTCGCAAGGTAGACTCGGAGCCTCTAGGTGCCTCTCGCTACGCTACACTAAATCGTTTTCACTCTCTCGAAAGACGTTTGGCTCGTAACCCTGAGTTAAGGTTAGAATACACTGAATTCATGCATGAATATCTAGCCTTAAACCATATGCAAGTCGCCCCCCACCCGACTGATGGTGAAGTTTACTACATTCCCCATCATCCTGTTTTCAAGCCGCATAGTACTTCTACAAAGCTCAGAGTGGTATTTGACGCTTCGATGGTTACTACGTCTGGGTGCTCCCTTAATGATACTTTGTTGGTGGGCCCTGTAATTCAGCAGGATTTGTTCTCTATTTTGCTTCGGTTCCGTACTCACTTGATAGCGTTTGCAGCTGATCTGAGTAAAATGTACAGACAGATTCTTGTAGATCACAAATATCGTGACTTACAGAGAATATTTTGGAGAGACTCTCCTTCAGACCCTATAGTAGAATATCAATTAAACACCGTTACATATGGTACTGCCCCAGCATCCTTCTTAGCCACTCGTGTGCTAAAAGAGCTCGCCCTCACTGATGGCACAGCTTTTCCAGCTGCCACTCAGATTGTTTTAAACGACTTCTATGTTGATGATTGTATCTCGGGATGTGATTCCGAGCATGACGCACTCATTCTGTATGATGAATTGACCCTTCTTTTGAGATTAGGTGGTTTTGAACTGTGTAAGTGGAGTTTAAACTCCATGACTCTATTAGATAACATTCCTCTTGATCATCAAGAGAAACAACAACTCCGTAGTTTCGGCGATGGTGAAGAAACAGTCGCCAGAACGCTAGGACTTTATTTGCAACCTATCGATGACTTGTTGCGGATTCAGTCACCTATCGTGAACTGTGACACTTCAATTACCTTTACTAAGCGTTCATTTTTGTCCATTGTTGCCTCTATCTTTGACCCCTTGGGTTTAGTGTCACCTATTGTGGTTGCTTGTAAGATTCTCTTCCAAGATTTGTGGATTCACAAACTCGGTTGGGATGACCCCCTTCCAATGGAAATCACGCAAGCTTGGCTGAACATTTATAGCAATTTACCTGCGATTTCTGAGATTTCTACTCCACGTTTCATTAAGCCTGCTTCAGAAATCAAATCTATGCAACTTCATGGCTTTTGCGACAGCAGTCAGCTGGCCTATGGAGCTTGTCTATATTTATTGTCAATTGATACCTACGGCGTCGTCACTTCCCTCTCCAGTCATGCTTTCGTTGTAGCCTTTACTCGCTTCTGCAGTAGAAGGGGCGTTCCCACTCAAGTGTATTCCGACAATGGTACCAACTTTCAAGGCGCACAGTCTGACCTTGCTGATCTTGGTTCGTTGCTCTCCTCTGCAGATTTTCATTCTGTTGTTCAAGATTCTACGTCATCGCTACTAATTCAGTGGCACTTCATTCCTCCTAGTTCTCCGCATTTTGGTGGACTATGGGAGGCAAACATCAAATCTTTGAAATCTCATTTAATAAGAATCATGAAGGCTCAAGTACTTACGTATGAAGAATTGACCACTCTCGTGGTGCAAATTGAAGCCATTCTAAATTCTAGACCCATTTCGCCTATGACTGAGGATCCTACTGACTTGTGCTATCTCTCGCCAGGTCACTTTCTTGTTGGACGACCTTTGAATGCCTTGCCCATTCCTGACGCTTCTGAAGTGCCCATCAATAGGTTGTCTAGATGGCAATTACTTCAACAGATTATGACTTCATTGTGGCGTAAATGGTCCACAGATCATTTACTCTCCCTTCAACAACGTCGCAAGTGGAACCGTATGTCTCCTAACCTCAAGGTTGGCACGCTTGTGCTTATTATGGACGACAATGTTTCTCCTACTTACTGGCGACTTGGACGTATTCTTGAGGTTCATTGTGGTAAGGACGGCCTAGCTCGTGTGGTCTCTCTACATACCACCTCTGGACTGTTGAAACGTCCCATCGTCAAGGTGTCTCCCTTGTTGCCGCAGAACTAAACACTCTTGTATTTTCATAAACAACCTGCCTGTTGTTTCTGTGCGGGCAATATGGTTCGGCCACTGTCTTGGCAAACCAGTTTTTGTGTTTCCCCATTTGTTTCCACTCTGTGTGGTTGTACATATCTGTATTATTTGTCTTCATTGCATTTATTCATTGTCAGGTTGGTTTTGTTTATGTTGATTGGTTGTCGTGATTTATTTGTTTTGATTGCATGTAGTATTCCCACTGCCGTGTTTCCAGTGGGATATTTTGGCTTAGAAGGTAATTTTGTATTCTAAGTTGGCCACATTGATTCATCTTTAACTTGTTTTTGAACTTTACTGTGATTGGCTGCTTTCGGCCTATCAGAGGCCTCTTACTTGTTTTTAAACTCTCTACTGTGATTGGCTGCTTCCAGCCTATCAGAGGCCTCCTTGCTGCTTGTAGCGACCAATCACGTGTTTTCTTCTTCGTTGTTCTCTAAGTGTGTAGCCATGACAATGTTGTGCTTCAACGCTGGTTGTGATACATCAACAAGTATCCAGCTAATCATTTCTATAATTGGTGCTATCTTCATAGTAACCGTGCTTAGCAATCATGTCCTATGCATATGATTCATATTTTGTTTGGGCAGTGACATTACGGTGATTTTCGATCTCATCATCACCATGCTTGATGTTGCTACGCGTCATGTCGACGAATTCTTCAATCCGCGGCGTCGGATAGTTTGTTGTAATGTGTTCACTTCTATCTTCATTTACTGCCTAACAATTTGTCTTCACGCGTATGAATAATGATGATGCTTCGTGTGATAAGTAATTCATCGTGTCTGGAAGCATGTTACAAGGCTAGGCATCATCACTAATGGAGGTTGACGCTAGGCTAAACTGCTTTACTATTGTGACAATACCGCGCGATTGGCATATCCCGGTATTTGTATGATAGCAACTACTTTGACTTCCTGCAACATCACTGGAATGGAAGTTGACGCTAGGCTAAACTGCTTTACTATTGTGACAATACCGCGCGATTGGCATATCCCGGTATTTGTATGATAGCAACTACTTTGACTTCCTGCAACATCACTGGAATGGAGGTTGACGCTGGGTTTAACTGCTTTACTATTGTGACAATACCGCGCGATTGGCATATCCCGGTATTTGTATGATAGCAACTACTTTGACTTCCTGCAACATCACTGGAATGGAAGTTGACGCTGGGTTTAACTACTTTACTATTGTGACAATACCGTGCGATGGGCATATCCCGGTATTTGTATGACAGCAACTACTTTGACTTCCTGTGTTTCACACATAATTTGTTTTATTAACAATTCATTTTGGGCTTACGGTATCGGCACATCACTGTAAGTCAGTCCTGGTTCGACGACACATTCTCGTTCCATGCGACCTGTTTTTTCATTATTTGTTGCAACTCCACTTGTGTTGCATATTTAAATTATATCATTCTTTGGAACCGCCGTGTATTGCATGCCGTTCTATGATGTACTGATCTGCAGCTACGTTCAAGACAATATGTGTGTTTTAGGCTCAAGACGTAACGTGTGTTAATTCTTTGAGTGTTTCTTCAATTGTGTAAATTTGTGCTAGTGTTTCTCATATGTTTATGTGCCACCTTTGAATATTTGTTTATGTGTCACCTTTGGATATTTGTTTTATGTGCCACCTATTTGATAATATATCTTATTATTAGTTAGTGGTGGTGTCGTGTCCTTTATGCCTTCCTGGAATTCCTTATTTAGTGACAATAATATTGTCTGGTCCTCCACATGTTTGCTAAATTGTCAAGCGACCTTTGTAAAGTCAACTCTTTGTATTATCACATCATTATCTAATGCTTTGGCCAACAAATTTTTATACATTGTCCACTATTACCAGAATACTCTTGGTGGGTTGTTGACTTCCCGCGTTGGCCAATACAGCGGACTTGTATTCGGTATTCTCTACTTCGTTGTTTAATATTTGCTTTAGAGGTGGTGGGTACCGATAATTTCTTTGGTGTACTGGGTCTTCATCTGTAGTGCGAATAAAATGATTTACTGCACTTGAAAATGTCAGATCACATCCTGGGTAATAGAAAACATCTGAGAATTCCGAGCATATGTCTTGAATAGCACTGTTTTCTAGATCGTTCAAATGTTGTGTTCGGAGGTGTTCATGAATGTTTCTTTCAGAACTGGAATTTATTTCCAGTGGTTGGATTGTTACATTCTCTAAAGTTTCAACTAGTATTGGCTCGGTGAATTCTTGTTTCAACTGAGTGTTTGTGGGATATAGAACCTGGTAGTTCTCTGCATGAAGAATAGCATCTGGAAAACATATTCCTTCGTATTCAAATTTGGAAATATACACGTCTCCGTGTTGTATGTTGACAGGTATAGCTAGATGATATGCATTTAATGCAGGTTGAAAGCTTTCTTGCTTATGTGGGGAATGAAAGTGAAACGGTATGTCCGTGTTGTTGAGAGTGACTAGGTTCGAGGCGTAGTTAATCTTTGTGCCTAATTGAGCGAAATCTGCGCTACCAATTAATGCGTCAAAGTAATTATGCCATTACATAACCCTGAAATTTATAGGAGAATTTATATTATATTCTGAAAGTAGGGAATTGAACATTATCTTCTTCTATTGTTTTTGAGTGGATTGATTGGATATTAAATGGTTCTTTAAACATATACTCTACGAATAATGAGGGTGCTAATGCAGGATTCATAATTGAATTGCAAGCACCGCTGTAAATTAAGGTTTTTAGTCCAAATAGTGTGATAGTTGATAATTGAGGAGCGTTACCTAAATTATTTAAATCTGGCTGGGCCAAGCGAAAATCTTGAATTTGTTCGTGATTGGTGGATACATTTTCTGACTGGTAATGTTGTTGGGAAGATATTTTGATATGTTTTAAAATATGAATAAATTGTTACGTTAATTTCTTATCCTCTTCTCCTATCTCTGAAATCTGCTTCTGCTTCATCGTCTGACATTTCTGAGACTATTATCATCCTCCACTTGAGTATCAATAATCTTGCTGCGGCTCCTACTTCTCCTTCATAGCGTCGGAAAGCACTTACCGTTCTGCCTACAAGAGTTTCTTGTAACTCTGATGTGTAGATTGGCAAGTTGTATAACTTTTTGATGCATCGGTACATTTCTCTTGGATTTCCTACGCTTTCTTCCAATCGGTTTTGATAGAACCTTATGGTCTCTATTAGATCCATATTTTATTTAGGGCCTATATGGAGTTTATGCTGAGTAGCTTAGTGGCCAAGCTGTTTGGAAACCTGTTATCTCAATTAAGAATGGTAGGGTTCCAAATCTTGTACAAAATGGTTTTAGGTTTAACTAATACCTTAATGATGAGTTTGTCTCAGCTAATATAGATTATTATAGTTTATGAAATTAAATAATTAAAAGTTAATGAAAATTAAATAAATTTAAATGGATTACTTTTAAAAGTTAATTACTTACTCATAAGTGTTAATATTAATCAAAATATATGTGAAAGAGCCCCGGTTAGGTTTTCACAATAAAGAAAATAACTTATTATTATTATTATTAATTTAAAATTAATGATATGTGGATATCCCGTTTAGATTCTCCACAATATAAACTAGTTAAATGATATTTCTTCTGAAATAAGGATGATGATTGATGATGATGTTTTGTTTATAATAAATATTTAAATTTTTAGATTAATTCCTCTAATAGTGATAAGCGAAAGACCGATATGGGCTGCACTAATTCACTTGTTGTTAGGAAATGATATTACTTTATTATTATTATTTTTGTTTTAATTGTTTAGTTACAATATTAATTCAAAATTAAATAAAGAGTGTAAGGTCTGCTAATTAGAACTAGAGCTGGTGATAATCGATTTTCAATTAATCGATTAATAATCGATTAATCGATTAATTTGAAATTAATCGGAAACGATTAATCGATTAATCGAAGCTCCTTAAAACCGATTAATCGATTAACCGAATAATCGATTAATCGAATAATCGATTAACCGAAAAATCGATTAACTGATAGTAGACACGAGATAAGAAAATACGTTTTGAAAATGGTTTAAATGAGAAGTCATCGCTTAAGTTGAGTTAGGCTTATTTTCGGAATGATGTATAGACTCTATAAAAGTTAAATTTTGCGTAAAGATACGTGTCCTTCCTTGTTTATGTTAACAATAACCAAATAACAGTCAGTGACCGTGGAAGGACAAACATCAATAAAATTGGGAAGGGTTTCAGGAAAAGAAAACGAGGAGTTTTCAGCAATGCTTTTGAATTTTGTTCAATATTTGTTGGAAAGGCTGTTTACAATTTAGGACAGGAACATTTTTGTTTTATTCTGGTTTAGCCTAATTTCCACAAAGACCTGTAGGTTGTAACTCTTCAGGCGGTCAACTTGAATTTGCCCAGAGACTGGGCGGAGTCCAATGTATAAACTATATGAATTATAAGTAAATAACACTCCTGGGAACATTGCACGTGTTAGTTATGATCGCTATTACAATCACTATCACTTTTACGTCGCCACACTGGAATGCTCCGAGTAGGTAAGAGATTTCACGAGCCCTTCATCCAGGAAAGACACCAACAGCAAGGAGGTTCAGTCATGTTTTGGGGTGGAATCATGTTCGGTCGACGTACGCCACTAATTCCTATCCACGGTAACATGACTGGTCTGGTGTATAGAGACAACATCCTTGAACCTGTCGTTACAGGATTTGCTGCCACAATGGGTGAGGGCTTTACACTAGAGGACCATAATGCTCGTGCCCACCGAGCTAGGGTGGTCAATCAGTTCCTTCAGATGCATGTCATACAGAGAATGGAGCGGCCTGCCTATTCTGCGGACATGAACTGTAATGAACATGCATGGAAAGAGCTCAAGAGGGCAATTTCGCACCGTCCCAATCCTCCAATAAACAAAGAGCAACTGATTGAAGCTGCTTTCCAAGAGTGGGGGAATCTGCCCCAAACCACGTTGTATCCGTTGGTGCTCAGTATGCCTCGTCATCTGCAAGCATGGATTAGAGCTCGTGGTGGCCATACATGGTATTGATATGCCCCAACATGAATAAGACGGTTGTGTGCTCTGTCCCACATTATCACTTTTGTTATTCGTCCTGTGTTTCTGTCTCTTTTGCAACGCAGATTGTGCGTGGTTTTTCTTAGTATGTACCCTATATTGTGTATAATATGATAACATACACATAGCAAAATAAACAAGTTACTGAATCACAATATGCGAGGCCTTTTTTGAGCATTGTATACGTTTAGTTTGTTTAATAAGGGTTTGTGAATTATTTATGAGTATTATGATCGTGTATACAAATAAGAATAACACAATATAATAAATAAAATAAACTTAGTGCATGCAATTGAATTCTATTATGCATAAGGTTACATATCTCAGCGGAGCCTTGGTCGTACAGTTGATACGATTTAGCCTGCCTACTCCTGCCGGGCTCATTGTGATCATAACTAGTACGTGTAATTTTACAAGTAGTTTATTTACTTATTACTCATATTATTTTTACATTGCACCCCGCACAGTCAATGGACAAACTCATGTTGACCGACTGAAGAGTTACAACTAACAGTTTTTGTATAGGCAACACTGAAACAATGGCTTCAACAGTTCACAAACAAGATGAATTACTTAAAAATAAATGTGACAATATATTTCAACAGACGGTCTGTTTTGGTGCAAAAATACAAGCAAGTACTCATTTTCTGGGACGAGGCAGCTCCGCTTTGCAGTCACAATGTTCCCAGCGGGGAATATCAAGTATTTTGTCGCTAGTTTAGCGGGCCTTTGATATATTGTTTATTCATTTTCAACCTGTGAAAAAGGGTGAGTATGCAAGTCAGGCGGTGAATTCCCAAGATAGACGTCCAGTTCGTATTTTGCAATGATTGCAATATTTACGCTACATCTACAAGATTTCCTATTTTTACCGCGCTTTTTATAACTGCCCTACCATGAGATCATTGAGTTTTTATCGAACTTGCTTAAGTGTTGACTTTAGACATACCTTCGTTCGTAAGACGACTTATTTGTATCTTTGGAGTCGAAATTTAATGTTTTTCGGACGGTCAAAGACTTTTTACATGAGATTAATAAATACAATTAGATGTCCAGTTTCGATCGTCAAGCGATCATCAGATCTTTACACTTCGGCTATTAATCTGTGTCGACAAGTTTGGGTTATGATATTTACAATACATACACTTTTTTAGTTGCAGTAGTAATTAATCTAGCACAAATAGTAAAGATATGTTATTTTTTGTTGAGATACTGATAGTTGTGATTGATCCTCAAGTTTGCTTGCTTAGTGCCATTCTGTGATTGTTATAAATGGTCAGGTTATTGTGTCAGCATAATCGTCCTCACGCTGTGCACCTAAACGGACCACACATCGCTCAAACTGCGAAGTGCACCATTTAATAACTATCAGTATCTCAACAAATAGCACATATCTTTAGTTTGGTAGTTTAATTGCTACTGCAAATAAATAAGTGTATATATTTTAATTATCATTCCATACTTCTCCATATACAGTAGATTTAATAGCCTACGTGTAAATGATCTGATGATGATCACTTGACGATTGAAACTAGTCATCCAAGAGTATTTATTAACATCATGTAGTATTTTTTCAGGATTAGCGAACAAATTTTGATTTCTAAGGCAAGCCTGAAAAAGGCCTTCCAACACGGTAATCCTTGGAGTGAAGTTAAATGAAACCTCAAAGCAGGCGTTGAGCAGTGGCTAGCATTCTTAGCTGTCATCACAGAGGTTTGGGTTCGATTCCCGGTTCTGCCAAGAAATTTAATTCTGGTGTGGGGGCTGGAACGTGTACACTCAGCCTCGTGAAGCAAAACTGATAGAGGAGGGTTTGATTCTTACCTCAGTCATCCTGGAAATGATTTTCAATGGTTTCTCATTACTACTCCAGGCAAATGCCGGGATGGTACCTAATTCAAGGCCACGGTCGGTTCCTACCCATATTCTACCTGAATTACAAATACACACACTGGTACAGACATCGCAGTGACACATGTTATCAGACATGTCTTAAACACACCCCAGTACGCGGGGATACGTGACCACGATGTTGCAAAGCCCCTAAAAGAATCAAAAACATCATCCAACTTGGGACTGCTCCGGCTAACCATGTCGAGTGATTGCATTAAGAAACCAAGTTGTGTCATAGTTGGTTGATTCTGTGAGAGCGTAGTTAAAAATGCGAAATACATTGATTAAACGGCAAAACAAATCAAAAACAGATTAATCGATTAATCGATTAATCGATTATTCGAATAACCGATTAATCGATTAATCGATAATCGATTAACCGAAATCTGAAATTAATCGATTAAAAGTAACAGCCCTAATTAGAACCCACTAAATTATTTCCTCTTGAAAGTACAAATATTTATTATTATGTATTTATTATTTGTTTTAAGTTTATTAATTTTAATTCAAATCGAAATGACAAGGCAAACTCTACTAGTTAAAGTTAACTGTAATTTGTTTTCGTTTGAAAGGGAAAGAATGTATTATTTAGGTTTTATTATTATTATTGTTGTTGCTCTCCCAATTTGTTACTTGAAATATTGAACCATGCTTTACTAACAATACTCTAGTTCACAAATAAGGTATTATTTGGAGTTTGACTTACAGACAAGAAAAGATGATCAGTGCTGGCTGCATCCTCTTGGAACTGCGGAGTCGGTTGGTTCTCTTGTGTCGTCGTGTGGTCGGAAAGCGCTTCTGGAGCGTTGTCGGCACGTACGGCGATGGCGGTCGGTTGTTGCGAAAGGCGTTGCTTGGAACTTCCTTCCTTCCGTTAAGTTAGCAAAGTTGGTTGTGGACGAAAGGTGTCTCCTGGTACGTTGTCAGTTCCACTTCTAACTTGCTTCCTTCAAGCTGGCGAAGTCGTTTGTGGACGAAAGGCCTCCCTGAGGTTGTCAGTACCACTCCTGGCTTGCTGGCTGATTCATAGAAACGATGACTGCATCTAGTACTGAAGATAGGTACCTTGGTGTCGCTAGTATAGTGACGAAAGGCCTCCTTGTGAGGTTAGTCAGAACACTGTACCAACTTACTCGTAGATTATCTGGCAAGGATAATCGTTACCTATCCCGGACTGGGCCCCCAGTTAAGTTTGTCGCTTAACAGTCTTCTTTAGTGATGTACTAAGAAGTCGTTGCTACTGCTAAGTCAGTAGGTCTCGTGGTTCTTACTTCTGATGAGTAGTATCTGCTTTCTATGAATGAGAACTCGTTGGTTAGTTTGTAGAAGTATTTATTAATCTTTGACGATCCAATATATACAAGTTAACACCAGTCAGACAACCTGTTTAGTTGCTGCTGTTGGAAGAGGACCTTTGCTTCTCAGCCCAGGTCTTTTATACAAAATCCCTTCATAACAAAGTGCATCACAGTGGAGGGGCGTACTAGATAACATGTATGTGGAAATATATATCTTACATGATATGGACTCATGTCTTTGATAACAGTTCCGTGAATTTGATCACTCATAGCTGTTGCTGTTAATACATCTGGAAATAACAGATTAAGTAATCATATGAGGAAATGTACAGGGCCATTTCCTTAGTCCTTCTAGGAAGTATTTGATAAATAATAATCTACAGATAGTAAACCACGTGTGTTGAAGATAACATGTTTGTGAAGGAAGCATTTCCTTGTTTCCTAGAATGAGCATTGTTCCAGTTAACACGTTGATAATAGCATATTGAGAAATACATTGGGCAATGGTGTTCCTTCTATAGGAAGAATGACCATAACCTTTAGTTTAGAATGGAGTCTGGGGTTCGACCCTGGACGGGATACATAACTCTTGTAGCTCACCCATTGGGTGTCCGTCTCGAAGCAGCTACAAAACTGGCGAGCCGAGCATGTCCTCGGACACTCCCGGCA
The DNA here is from genome assembly GCA_946902985.2 of Meconema thalassinum. Classification (NCBI taxonomy): domain Eukaryota; kingdom Metazoa; phylum Arthropoda; class Insecta; order Orthoptera; family Tettigoniidae; genus Meconema; species Meconema thalassinum. The sequence goes on along the minus strand of OX336388.2, from coordinate 1,714,102,003 downwards.
CTAAAAGCCATACGCTAAAAAAAACTGAAAGGCTGCTATGTAAATTCAACTAAATATACGAGTATAATTGCACCAACCGCCGGTAAGTACGCGCGCTAAGACCTTGGGGCCAGGCTGCTGCGGACTCGGTGAACGAGTGAGTTCGAACCCGTAGTTTTCCATTTTCAACTCCAGGAAAATGCTGGGACAGTAAGTTATCTTCTAATAGGCCACGGTTGCTTCCGTCCAACTCCTTGCCCAGGTTCATTCATCTGCATACATGTCATCTAGAATACCATTAATAACTCCCATGTGGTTGGCGTCGGAAAGGTTACCCGGTCGTAAAAGTCATGCACCACGAAGAAATTCATCGCATTCAATTCTCGACCCCGTAGAAAAGGCAATACGGAGTAAAATGCACACGAGTATCATTATGGTTCGATCCACTGACCTCTGATTAACACCAGTTATCAGACATATTCTACACACACTCAAAGTACACGGGGCTACATGGCCGCGTTGTCGCAGCCCCTCAACTAAGGAACCAACCAACCACGGACCTCTGGGTTATGAGCCCAGCACGCTTTCACTCCCCGGCATTTAGCCATATCCTTATGCTACCCGTCCAGTGTCCCAACTGGGTGGGAAACTTAGGGGATTATCCTGGTCGTCCAAAGCGGGTTTCGGTTCCTCGTGTTGTTGGAGTGGGGCAGTTGTGTGGTTTTTGTTTTTGTTTTTTTAAATCGATGTTACCCTCCAGGTTGGTGGCTCTCACGGACTCAGCGAGGGAATTCACCACTACCCTCTCTACGGGCAGTGTCCTAGAGCTGGAACATCCGATCGTAGTTGATACAACTGGGGAGGTGTGATCGGCACCTCACCCAGGCGGCCTCACCTGCAAAGCGAACAGGGGCCTCATGAGGGAAGGGAGGGGAAGATTAGGATGGATAGGCAAGGAAGAGGGAAGGAGGCGGCCGTGGCCTTACAGTAGGTACCATCCCGGCATTTGCCCGAAGACGAAGTGGGAAACCACGGAAAAAAACTTCGAGGATGGCTGAGGTCGGAGCTGAACCCCCTCTACTCATTTGGACCACCCGAGGCTGAGCAGACCCCGTTCCAGTCCTCATACCACTTTTCAAATTTCGTGGCAGAGCCGGGAATCGAACCCAGGACATCCAGGGTGGCAGCTAACTATGCTGACAGCTACGCTACGAAGGCAGTTGTGGTACCGGGTTTTATTTTAAAGCAGTCCTAACGTACAACTAACATAGGCTTGTACTGTTCACTGGTATACTTGGGGCATAATTAATTCTGATTGGACGTTTTAAGTGTTGCACTAGAGCTACCTAGGGGTCAGAATTGAAATCACTATAACCAGCCAATCACAGGCAACTTTTCGTGTCGATATAGTAATATCGCGAACGAAACTCGCTTAGTCGTCATTATATCGATATGAAAGGTTCCCTATGATTGGCTAGTTAGGGTGATTTCACTTCTGGCCGCTAGGTGGCACTAGCGTAGCACGTCAAGTCGAAAGTAATGATGCCCCAACTATAGGATAGGGAAAAACGGAGATGCATGCACTAGTGACCCCTCATTTGGCCGCACATAACCAAATGATATAATCTGAGAGTTATATCCACAAGGGACGATCAGAGGATGGCAAAGGATCACTGCATCATGAATCGGAGTTAACGAGAGGTAGAATATTCAGTTCTTTTCTTCCCCTCCTCCAATTTGGCATCACGAGGCTCACACCAAAACTTTTACATTCTTGACAGAGCCGAGAATTGAGCCCAGGACCTCATAGGTGGGAGCTAATAATGCTAACCACTACACCACGAGGCGGTCGGGTAGTTAATGGAGGTGTTAAATCATTGACTCCATAGTCACAATTTGCGTACTTTCTGATTTATAAAGGAGATTGATCTGATTAAAATGGGAATTTTATTTGTTAGAGTCAACAGTCAATAGAACAACACTGCCCGCAGTATTTGACGTCAATAGAAGCACTTACTGGCGATTAAGTACCAGATAAGAAGGTTCAATTCCTTGTGAATGCAGGGTGTCTGAACTTCTCTTAATAACTCTACCTTACATCCCACGAGCCTGGTCTGGTATTTTGGCAGGAAACGTTTGTGGAGTCTTCAATGCGACATTGTTTTCATTCATCGCGTATTTTGGCTGTATTCCACCTCAGTTGAGTGCACAGTTTCACGGTCATACATCATGGATGCAATTTACAGTCTAGCACGTTAATTCACACGAGATAAATAAATATTACAAGAAAAACATCCGGGCAATTTAGTTGAAGTCAAACGAGAACAAGCCCACTTTGTAGTGCTGCATTCGCCTCACAGTGGGGTTTCCAACGGGAGATATGGAAAATGAGACTTCCTACTGAGTTTCACTCACCTGGTCAGAGAACACCCGCCTTACTCTCTACTGTCTGGATAACTGGCTGCGTGGCGCATCGGTAACGTTCTCGCCTGCTGTTCCCAAGGTTGCCGGATAGAATCCTAGCGCAAATGCGAGGGAGCTGTATCAGTAGATTTACTGGCACGTTAATGATCTCCTTCGGGGCAAAATTCCGGCACCCCTGCGTCTCTAAAAGACTCCATAGTTAAAAGGGGCGTAAAACCGTAACATTAACATTACAGTCTGGTTGGTTTAGGGACAGATGACCTCGTTGTTCCGCCCCTTAAAACAACACTAATCAATCATCATCATCATCATTACTGTCTGGATACTAACCGGCCACTAATTATACTCTGCGGGATAGACAGAATATCAGGCCATGCTCATCATATGCAAACTCGAACATATACTCACAAAGGAGTGCAAAGAAATTGTGGTTCATGTAAATGGGTTTGCATAACTTGCTTGCCGTTGCCATTTACGCTGCACGGCTAGCAGGGCCGCCCCGGGCGCCGCGGCTAAGGTTTTTTTAATGAGAAAATATTGATTTAGGCTATTTGTTTTACCTCCCCAAAGAGAATAAATAAAATATTTGCCAATTATAACTCTTGTAAAACTTACGGATTTCCTTACGAATTCTAGTCGCAATTCCAGTTGATGTTTAATTTGGGGGCTGTGACATCGTGGTCATATAGCCCCGTGTATGTGTGTGTGCATGAGGAATTCGTGGGATAACCAGTGTTGTTGTGATGGCTGTACTAGTGTGTGCATTTGTAAGTTGGGGATAGGTTGGGAAGGAGGTGGCCGTGGCCTTAAGTTAGTAACCATCGCGGCATTTTACTGGAGTTGAAGTGGGAAACCACGGAAAACCACTTCCAGGTTGGTTGAGGTGGGAATCAAACCCTCCTATTCTCAGTTTTGCATCACGAGGCTCAGTGTACCCCGTTCCAAGACTGCTAGCCGCTACACCACGAGGTGGTCCACAATTCCAGTTACCGTAGCAAACTGAAGTTAATCAAGACGTATCTTAGATCTGCGATGCCACAGGATAGATTAATTGCATTAGCAATTTTATCAATTGAAAATGAAGAGGCAGCGAATTTGGACATCAAAGACACTATAAAAGTCGTATTATAACGCAAAGGCGAGAAAAAATCCCTTTGGGAATGTAAATCCACTAGTTAATTTTTTAAATTATTTAAACGAGTTCCAATGTGTTTGTCATAATTAGAATTAGGTTTTCTATTACAATTAACTTTTCGAATACTTCATCCACACAATCCACACAGACAATAATAGTTTAATAATGTTATTAATGATGCATTTTTTTCTGTTAAACAATACATTTACTTAGGGCTATGAGGTAATCGATTTAGTACCGGTAATTCATTAAAATTTGAATTATTCCTTTATATTATTCAACGTATTATTTTGCATCAACAACAATATCGTATAATGTATGTTATTTCTTAGGACACTATAAAGAATGTTTTTAAAATATAATAATATGTGTGTTGGTCCTTTTTATTTTCTTGCTCCTGGCCTCTCACAAAGGTGGACTGGGTTCGATTCCCGGTCAATGCATGTGAGATTTTCGAAGTGAAATGCCATGTCCTGTGGTTCGAATTCCACGTAAAAAGGAGGTCCCGTAGCTCATAATCACACGATTCACGGTCACGTAAAACTACAATCTTCCTTCTTCCATTTTTATTTTCTTACATATAAAGAATAGCCAAACGTGTGGGAGTTTTATGCAGGCGCGGATCTAGAGTTTGGTTTTTGGGGGGGTCAGAGAATCGATCTAGAGTTTGGCCTTGCGGGGGGGTTCGGGCGGGCGGGGCGGGGGGTCAGGGTCAGAGAATCGAAATTGTTAAGAAAATGGAATCACTAAAAACGCAATCACAAAATAACCAAACGTACAAAACCAGACCAATTTTTTTGCAAGCTACATGGATAGAAATTTGATGCGTTTAGCGCACCAAAAATATTCGTACAAATTGCAACGGCGTGTTTTGCAACTTTTACATCGAGCTTCGAGAAAAGGATCAAGGTACGTTACAGTTTCGGCAAGTCGAGTTGGTACCGACAAAGGGAGAAAATCACAGCTTATATTGCCAACCAAGCTTGCGGTTTGGAAGTCGGCAAAAATTTTTCGTGCGAAAAAAGCCCCAGTTTCCTATCCGTGCATTGCTGCACATTCATCGTGACATCACTATAAACATCGATTCGGTAATCACAAGGTTTGCTAAACAAAATAGACGAGTTGATTTTGTTGTATAAGTAATAGTTTTTATACAAGAGGTTTGAAGTTGTTAATATGTACAGTTGTAACAGAACATAATAATTCCAATAAAGATAATTCAGTATTGAATAAAATGAAAAAAAAACTGTTTTTCAGTTAAAATTCGTTAAGTTTTATTTGTCTGGTAATTGTATTTTCGTTTTTTGAGTTTGCAAAAAAATTTGGTCTCCGTTTGGGGGGGGGGGGGTCATGACCCCCGTGACCCCCCCCCCTTGAATCCGCGCCTGGTTTTATGAGGTTTAATGCTTTTATACCTACTGTATTTAAAACTCGTAGAAAAAGGATTAAACCCCCCAAAAACCGTATTCTGTAGGTGATTGTTTTTTTTTATGAACTCCAGTATCAGCAAATCAATGAGCAGACACTGTCGGAAAATTTTTCAGGAAAGATGTTGAATGCCTGAAATTAAAGGTACCATCTAGCATAAATCTTGACACAAAGTCGTTGTTGTATTATTGATGGATTGGTGTCGTGAGATCTCGCCCCGGGAGTTGCATCCCCAGGAACGGGCTTGACGACAAGTATTGTACATTACACTAGCCCAAGTACTGTGTAGACATTTTAAAAATGGTTAATTTATATTCCGTCCCATAACACACTAACTGACAACAATGTTCTTGAGTCGAAAGTACCTTTCGTTATTATTATTTATTTCTGGTCAGTGCAGTCGGGAGAGTTACCGAATTGACGGATACGGCTTCGTTTACATTTTGAGCACGTTTGGGAAAGAAAACTGGAAGTGCACACTTGGTCAAGATTTCCTGTAGAAATAAAATTCGTAGAAGAGCGTCTGGAACAAATGGCGGCGTGTCGGCGCTGTTCACATTGTTCACCGCACGCAAGGGCAAGATCCCCCCACCTGGAATAAATAGGCCTGCATTTGATTTCACTGGCAAGCGTGCTTATTTGGCTTGAGACTAGTGTGTTTCCATGGTGGAATTTGAAATGCCCTTCGCTACCGTTCTTAAGACATTATTGTACGAACACAACAGCAAAAAACATAAAACAATTGAACCTCGATATCTCGAACTACTGTTGCTCGAATTTTCAATAACCCTTGGTAATTACTGTTTCTCGAACAAACTTCCTATAATTTACATGTATTTTAGCCTACTTCATCAAATGAAATATTAGACTTATGAGATCACCTTTTGTCCGTGTGTGTGTGATCTATGTTTTTGTGTGTCCCTAATAAAATCGAAACGGCTGGAGCAATTTCATTGAAACTCGGTAAGGATATAGTACTATTTTGTAAAACCCCGACCGTGCCCTTTAAATTTAAATAAATTTCACCAATCAACATGGTGGCAGCGCGAAATATTTAACCGGCATTCTACTAGGTATATCTCCGAAACTATTACTAGCATCGTCTTGAAACTTTTTATGGTGATAGAGAATACTAAGGTACGTTCAGCTCTGGGACGCTTAAAAATATGTTAACTACAAAACCAACATGGCAGTGAAATGAAGTAAAAATAATTAAATGGCATTTTTCGAGATTTAATCAACCTAACACTCTACATATCTACACATGATTTAATCTACTGGCATCTAATTCAATTCAAATGTACTCTTAAAAGCAAGATGGCGGCTATACGACATTTCAAAATTAAGTTTTTACTTATTGTGTCCTAATCATGCGATCATAATGAACATTTGAATAATGAACCTACGCAATAATGTTCATCTAATGGTACATAACTGTATCCAACATGGCGACCATCTGATACAGTATATTTTGACGGTTCTCAATATCAACGGAGGGCGTGGTGGCGCGGCGGACAAGCTATTGGCCTCTCACCAAGGTGGACCGGGTTTGATTCCCGGCCAATGCATGTGAGATTCTCGAAGTGAAATACCATGTCCTGTGGTTCGGATTCCACGTAAAAATGAGTCCCCGTGGCTCATGATCGTATGATTAACGGTCACGTAAAACTAAAAGCTACCTATTTTTCATTATCAACGAATCTATTACACGTACAGCAATCAAACTGAAATTTTGTATGTTAATGGAAGCAATCAACATAAGTTCACCAACGGTACTTTCAATAACGTGATGAACATAAATCCAACATGGCGGCAACACGTAATTGAAATATTTATATGGATTTTTCTCGCGACTTAATTATCGGAATGCAGTAAAACTTAGCACGGTAAATCTTCATACAAGGTTTAATATATTGGCATCTAATTTAATTCAATTCTATGAGAACTTAAAAATTGTGGCTGTGCTAAATTTTTAAAATAACATTTATATTTACCGTGTCCTAAACAAGAAATGTCGGCGAAATGAATTTCGAATATTGCAAATAACTTCTCTGGCGATCTAATCACTCGAGGGCGATTACACTCAGCACAGTGGATCGTTATTCAGAGCTTAGTACAGAAACATCTAATGATGTTCAACTGTTTTCAAGAATTCAAAATACGAGTACATCAGTTCGAAATGTTAAAACCTTATTTATTAGCCTATTTTCAATTTTGAAAAAATAGGCTTATGAGATCACCTTTTGTCCGTGTGTGTGTGCGTGTGTGTGTGTGTGATTCGTGTGTGTGTGTCCCCCTAATAAAATCTAAACGGCTGGAGCGATTTCAATGAAACTCGGAAAATTCATAGCACTATTCCCGGCGACCTCGACCGTGCCCTTCAAATTTTGTTACGACTCACCAATCCAACATGGCGGCTGTGCGAAATATTTCACCAGCATTCAATACCTCCGAAACTATTACCGATATTACCCTGACATTTTCTATGGTGATAGAGGGAACTGCTATAAGTTCACTTATGTGACTTTTGAAAACCTGGTAACAACAAAACCATCATGGCGGCCAAGCGAATTTGCGACTTTTAAATAGACGTTTCTCGCGATTTGACCAACCAAACGCAATGAAACTTGGTACAGTATATGTTTATATACATTGTAATGCACCGACATCTAACTTCGTTCAATTGTTTACATAATCACAAGATGGCGGATGTGCGAAATATTTCACCGGCATTCTATATCTCTGAAACTATTAGCGGTAAACCCCTGAAATTTTGTACGGAGATAAAGGGCTCTACTGGAATTCCATCTATAAGACTTTCAAAAACCGGTTAACTACAAAACGAACATGGCGGCCAAGCGAATTTGAAAATTTTATATAGACCTTTCTCGCGATTTAATGTTCCAAGCGCACTGAAACCTGGCACAGGAAATATTTATATACATTGTAATCCACTGGTATCTAATTTAGTTCAATTGTTTACATAACCTCAAGATGGCGGCAGTGCGAATTTTAAAATTAAGATTTTATTTATTGTGATGTAGTCATGCGATCGAAGTGAAAGTTTGAATAATGAACCTACGCAATAATTTTCCTTTAATGGTACATGACTCTATGGCCTATACATTTAACAATCCAACATGGCGACCATCCGAAATATTTAGACGATACTGAATATCTACGAATCTATTTTAGCAATCAAACTGCATTTTTTAATGTTCATAGGGGCTATGAACTTAAGTTCACCTATAGGACTTTAAATAACCTGGTGATCACAAATCCAACATGGCGGTGACGCGAATTATAAATATTCACATGGACGTTTCTCGCAATTTAACCATCCGCGTGCAGTGAAACTTGGTACAGTAAATCCTTATACGAATGTTAATCCACTGGCATCTAATTTATTTCAATTGTTTCCATAACCTCAAGATGGCAGCTGTGAAATATTTTAAAATCTCCTTGTTTTTTATTGTGTCCTAACTATGCGATTGAAGTTTGAATACTACACGTTCACAATAATCTGCATGTAACAGTACATAAGTCTAAGACCTACATATATAAAATCCAACATGGCGACCATCCGAAATATTTAGTCGGTTCTCAATATCTACGAATCTATTACAGCAATCAAACTGAAATTGTGTATGGTGATAGTGGCAATTAACATAAGTAGGATATATGAAAATAGGCTGTATAGTTCTTCACGGAACTACTTGTTATTTCTAGTATCTTATTCAGGTGATTGTAAAGATGATTCATATGATGGGCTATGATGTTGTTTGAGTCTTCAGTCTTTTGACTGGTTTGATGCAGATCTCCATGCCTCCCTGTCCTGAGCTAATCGTTTCATCTCTACATAGCTACCACACCCTACATCCGAGGCAATCTGTTTAACTTATTCTAACCTTGGTCTACCCATACAGTTCTTGTCCTCGACCCTTCCATCCATAACTAAGCTTGCTATTCCTGGATGTCTTAGTATGTGTCCTACTAACCTATCTCTTCTCTTCATTAGCAGTCGCCAGAAACATCTCTCCTCTCCCACTCGCCTTAATACCTCTTTGTTTGTAACCCTATCTACCCATCTGATCTTCATCATTTTCCTGTAGCACCACATTTCAAATGCTTCAATTCTCCTCTTTTCTGCTGCACCAATTGTCCAAGTTTCACTTCCATAGAGCGCCACGCTCCAGACAAAGGCTTTCAAAAATGACTTCCTAATACCTAAATCTATATTCGATGTCAACAGATTCCTTTTTTGTAGAAATGCTTTATTTGCCTGAGCCAATCTACTTTTTATATCCTCTTTGCTTCGTCTATCACTGGTTATTCTGCTTCCTAAGTAACAGAAGTCTCCTACTTCCTTCAGCTTTTCACCTGCCAATTTGATCTCCATAGAGGTTTCTGATTTATTTCGGCTGCATTCCAGTATTTTTGTTTTACATTTATTAATTTTCATCATGAATTATTTCCGTAAGACGGAGTCCATACCATTCAAAAACTCATTCAAATCCTCAGGCTTGTCGGCCAAGATGACGATGTCATCTGCAAATCTCAGAGTTGAAATTATTTCTCCTTGAATCTTCACTCCCACTTTAAATTTTTCTCTAATTTCCTTCATTGCTTGTTCAATATAAAGATTGAAAAGTATGGGTGATAAGTTGCAGCCTTGCCGAACACCTTTCTGAATATCAGCTTCTCTCTCATGTCCTTCAGCTCGAATGACTGCTGCCTGGTTTCTGTATAGATTGTAGATTACCCTCCTATCCCTGTACTTTATTCCAATAGATTTCAAAATTTCAAACAATTTAGTCCAATCAACGTTATCCAAAGCCTTTTCTAAGTCTACAAATGCCATGAACGTTCTCTTATCTTTCCTTATTCTACATTCCAAATTCAGCCTAAGAATTAGTACAGTTTCCCTTGTTCCTACATTTCTCCTGAAACCAAACTCGTCTTCACCCAACTCCTTTTCTATCTGGCTTTCAATTCTCTTGTAAATTATTCTAGACAGGATCTTTGAAGCATGAGTAATCAAGCTGATTGTACGGTAATCTTCACATCTGTCAGCTCCCACTTTCTTTGGTATAGGGATGTTTACATTCTTCTTGAAATCAGGGGGTACCTCACCTGTCTCATAAATCCTTCACACCAAGTGAAATAACCTGATCAGACCTTCATCTCCTATGCAGCGTAGCAACTCAATCGGTATATCATCTATGCCTGGTGCTATGTTCCTGCTTAAGTCTTCCAAAGCTCTATCAAATTCTGATCTCAATATTAAATCTCCTTTCGCATCCTCATCAATTTCCTCCTCCCTTTCCATTACAAGATTCTCAATCTCCTTTCCCTTATACAAACTCCCTATGTAAGCTTTCCATCTTTCAACCTTTTCTTCCCTATCTGTTAGAGGCTTTCCATTTGTGTCCTTAATATTACAGCACTTAGTCTTCCTTTCCCCAAAAGTATTCTTAATCCTTCGATAAGCTGTGTCTACTTTTCCTAATTTCAGACAATTTTCTATACCTGCACATTTCTCTTTCAACCATTCTTCTTTCGCTTCCTTGCACTTCTTGTTAACCTCATTTCTCAGACGTCTGTATTCTGCTTTCCCCTGTTCATCACTTACATTCTTGTGTTTCCGCCTTTCATCCATCAATTCTAGTATATCCTGAGTGATCCACGGTTTTCTACCTATTCTTTCTTTCCTACCAATGTTTTCTTCTGCGGATTTTGTTATTTCATTCTTCAAAAGTGCCCATTCGTCTGCAAATGAAGTTTGTTTAGGGTTTTTCATTAGTCCTTCCTTTATACTCTTCTTGAATCTTTCGTTTACATCCTTTACTTTCAGTCTGTCTATTGCCCACCTTTTTGGCTTTTGACTTTTCTACAGTTTCTTCAACTTTAATCTGCATTTCAATACAACCAGATTGTGGTCAGAGTTTATGTCAGCACCAGGATATGTTTTACAATCCAAAATCTGGTTTCGAAACCTCTGCTTGACCATAATAAAGTCTATTTGGTAACGCCCTGTATCTCCTGGTCTCATCCATGTGTATATTCTTCTATTGTGGTTATTGAATAAGGTGTTAGCTATGACCAACTCATGCTCGGTGCAGAATTCCATCAGGCTTCTTCCTCGATCATTCCTTTGACCTAATCCGAAATCTCTTACTATCTTCCCTTCTCTCCCTTTTCCTACCACAGCATTCCAATCTCCCATTACTATAACATTTTCATCACCCTTGATGTACCTCAGAATTTCGTCTATTTCTTCGTAGACCTTTTCAACATCCTCATCATCAGCTTGACTGGTAGGCATATAGACTTGTATCACTGTCGTGAGGTAGGTTTAGTATTGATTTTTGCTACTATAATCCGTTCACTATATTGCTCATAATATTCCACCCGCTGTCCAAGTTTCCTACTCAATATGAGACCAACCCCTGCTTGGCCATTGTTTGATTTAGTGCTAATGACCCTATAGTCTCCTGACCAAAAGTCCTGTTCTTCCTGCCACCGCATTTCACTAATCCCAACCAAATCCAATCTCAACCTATCCATTTCCCTTTCTAAGTTTTCTAACCTTCCACTTCCTAGCAGACTTCTAACATTCCACGCTCCGATCCGTAGAATGTCAGATTTCCTCTTTGTCACTTCTGTAATGTTAACCCCCTCTCGAGTAGTCCCCACCCGGAGATCCGAACGGGGGACTAGTTTACCTCCGGATTTAAATTTTACAAGGGAGGAGGTCATCATCACATGTAATTATGCATAGAGAGGTGCATATCCTCGGGAATAGCATACGGCTGTAGTTTCCTGTAGCTTTCAGCCGTGCAGCAGGACGCAGTGTAGCCATTATTTGGCTTATATTATCAATATCTTAACCGTCTATAAGACTAGTAAGGATGTGATTTATTCTGAAAGATTGCTACTCCCTTTCAGAATAAGTAATGAGCAATTCTACTAACAAAAATACTAACCTTCTACCGTACTAACAATTAAATACCAAAATTCTACTAACGTAAAAAATACTTAAGTTCAAACAACAACAAATACTACCACTAATACAGTCTGTCACCAGGCACACTCACATGCACCCTCACACATCACAGTCTACTGAAACAATGAACTATAACTAATAAACAATGCAACTGCTACCAGACACACTCACACACCACAGTCTAATAGAACAATGATATATATCTAATAGACAAACTAACTACATACTTACAACTAAAACTAACTACAAACTTACTGTACTGTTATTTGAATTGACAATATTTACAAAATGCAATTTAGATTGAAAATACTTACAAAATGCAATTCAGATTCAGGTATACGCCCTAACGATTTTGAAATCTTCTCTCAAACTCATCCATAAGGTAGGTTAGTATTCTATTTATGTCGATAACAGTGTTAAGAGTACTATGCGCGAAACAAAGACGTAGTCAAGGGGGATCCCCACCCTCCCAAAATGTTTTGAATTAGTAAGAATTAGTAAGATGATGATGATGTTAATTGTTATTTTATGATAACAATCCTTATCTAATGACACTAAATTCTATAACTTACATTTCGAAAAGCATAGAAGCCGTGCAATTAGACTTTTCTAATAATGAAATCCCGTGGTTCGTTACGAAAGATGTCATCTCGCGGGAGCAGTCTTAATCACCAATATTGAAAGCTATATATTCGAGTACATAACTTATCATTACAATGGTGTTGGTGAAGACATACAGTAGGTTGTGAACCAAAAGCTATTTAGTATAGGCCTATCACATGGAAAATCCGTTTAATAGGCAAGATAATTTTACTGGAAATATGAATAGATGAAAATATATGAAAATAGGCTATTAAGTTATTCACGGAATTACTTGTTTTCGATACCTCGAAAATTAAATTATATTCCTGGTACATAAACCGAGTTCTTTATCTCGAACGTATTCTTACGGTGCAGCTTGTTTCATATATCACTGAATGTGGTTGAGAACTTTGTGGCGGAACCTCTTGCACAGAAAATGAAACTTACACTAACTTCTAATACATTCGAATATGCTTCAAAATAGTACAAGGGATAAGTGACATAAAAGTGGCCGTCACCGCGGAGGCCACGGTCCAATTCCCGACTCTATCAAAAAATAATATTCAGGTCTGCGAGTTGGAAATGGTTTTCTATGGTTTCCCACTTCTACTTCGGATAAAAGCCAGGATGGTTCCTAAATTAAGGCCACGGCCACCTCCTTCCCAATCCTCATTTAAATTACAAATACACACACTAATACAGCCATCACAATCGCACAGGTTATCAGACAGAACCCACACACAAGTATACAGGCCTACATGACCACGATGCTACAAAGACCCTAAATGAATCAACAACAACATTTTCATGTTTAATCTGAACTCTTGACGTGTTCGGTGGCGTATCCGTGCTCGTTAAATCGTGCATCACGGCCGCGATAGCAGCTGCAGCAAGTCCTGAGACCGGAGATTCGAATCCCGGCGCTTACAGTAGTTATCCTGAGTGTGAGTTTTCTCGGGTTTTTCCTCACTCCCTCCAGGAAAATGCCGGGACAGTGCCTTGCCTCAAGTCCCGGGGCACCTATCTCATCTCTGCCCCTAATAACCTACAGGTACACACACTACTACAGTCATCACATAAATTCAGATTATCAGACAAGTTCCACACACGCCCAACTACATGGGATGGATGACCAAAATGTCCTAAGCCTGTAAATCAATTAACAACAACCAACACTTACGAGTGAATGGTACCAAGTCGTACTTAGAAATTCGAAAACAATTACATAACTTAATCATGAAAGCATTTTCCAGTTGAAACAGGTCTGAAGGGGGTCTAATTTTTGGCTTGTTCTTTGTTAAGTGGAGGTGATATTCAAGATAGTGGTCCGTGTTCTGAAGAAAAGTCGCTAAATGCCAGCGACTGTGCTTCATAGCCTCCCTTTTGGGGAAGAGTCTTCTGGTTACGATATGCATACAGTGTGTTCGTAAAGTCATGGTGCACTTTGGACCAGGCACAGGAAAGCAACGACACAAGCTCCTTAGGTAGCTCTCCCGTATATCCGTTACAGACTTGTCACTTGCCGATGGCCTACCAGAACGGAGTTTGTCCAACAAACTGCCGGTATCGGTGAATTGCTTATCTCTCCGATTAATGTTACTCCTATGTGGTGGCTATTCACTGTACAGGCGACGATATTTACGTTGAACTTTGATCACGGATTCGAATTTAGCAAGCCACCGAACACACCGAACTTTCCTCTGTACCGTCCACATCTCAACTGACGTGGCCTGATCCGCTACTGCCACGCGGTTTGTGATGTTGCGATATCACATGCGCATGCGCCATTGCACTACAGAAACTCTTTGCGATACTGTCCATTGTAACGCAAGTTTCAACCCTTCGTTTCGTTTATATTAGTCACAGCAAGCGTTTATAGCTGCACCATGACTTTACGGACACACTATATTTTAACGATAGGTAAATGTGGCCATGATATCGGCAGACAGCGGATGGCACGTGACCTAACCAATTAGATGGGCAGACGGCACGTTGTGTTTAGACCAGCAAACCAGCCTTTTTAAAGTGATTACTAGCCGAAAGGAATCAGAAACCCCTATGGACGCCAAATTTTCAGGTGGAAATCTAAAGGAAGTAGGAGGCTTCTGCTACGCAGGAAGCAAAATAACCAATAATGGGCGAAGCAAAGCGGATATAAAAAGTAGATTGGCTCAGGCAAGGAAAGCATTTATACAGAAGATTAATCTGTTGGCATCGAATATAGATTTAGGTACTAGAAAGTCATTTTTGAAAGTCTTTGTCTGGAGCGTGGCACTCTAGGAAAGTGAAACTTGGACTATTGGTGCAGCAGAAAAGAGGAGATTTGAAGAGTTTGATATGTGGTGTTACACGAGAATGATGAAGATCAGATGGGTAGATAGGGTTACAAACGAAGAGGTATTAAGACGAGTGGGAGAGGAGAGATGTTTCTGGCGACTGCTAATGAAGAGAAGAGATAGGTTGGTTAGACACAGAGTAAGGCACCTAGGAATAGCAAACTCATTTATGGAAGGACGGGTCGAATGCAAGAACTGTAAGGGTAGACCAAGGTTAGAATATCTTAAACAGTTTGCCTCGGATGTAAGGTGTGATAGCTATGTAGTGCACCCTTCAATAAAATAAATATAACACTGAGCGGTAGGAACTCGCTCGTCACAACAAGACAATGTGAATGCAGCTTCACACAAATAATTAATCATAACATAAACGTTGAGCGGTAAGAACTCACTCGCCACATTATATGGATACAAGTTCATTTATCCTGGTCAAGAATTTTATATAACGTGTGGTGTACTGCTCGTTAATAAGAAACTGAGTACTGATGCGAGTCCGTTTACAACTGAAACAGTCATGTTACTCACGGAGTTGCATCTTTTAAATCACACTATGGCTATGGGACCCACCTTTAATTAATACACTATAATTACTACTGACACATGCAAGATCTAATAATGCAAAAATATGAAGAATCTCCCCGAGATTCTACTGGTGCCAGAGCACATAAATGAACAAAAAGAGCATGCCAGAAATAGGCCAAAACGCTCTCATCACTACTTGGGAACATAGCCTCGCGCACCCTAAGTTGACGCGGGTCAATGAACGCGTAAAATAAACACACAAAAATTGAACCAACAACAACAAAATACAAGCCTAACGGCTGAAAAACTATGTTTACATTTTTATAAAACGCCAGACAAACAGGAGTCTCGGAAGCTACCTTACAACTACGGACAGCACCCATTTAATCAATCAATACTCATTATAACCGATCAGGTTTTGTGAATTTAAACAACGTCTAAAATTGACGTACAGGATCCAAGCCTGTTACTAATGACAAGTCACGTTATCTGATTTGAGCGCGCCCCTCTTGTATGAGTCAACACTGCCTCAATTATCTCTCTCAGTCGCTCAAGCCAGGTGCAGTTTCCGTCTGGAAACGCTAACATATCTCACTCATCCCCCTGGAAGGCAAGAAAACACAAATATATACCACAAGTCCAGCCTCGCGAGGTCATGAACTGGGCTAATGTGGAGCAAGTCAGAATAATCACCATGATATATTCTCGCTAGCACATCATAAAAAATCACACAACGCACCAAAAGCTTGGACTGACTCTCATACACATATCACTGGGTCGGCTCAAAACAGATCAACAATATTGCGTCCATAGACACGTTAAAAAAATACACAACAAAAACTCGGGTGCAAAGTGCCATCCCGTTCAGCTCTGCTGGAAAGCAACTATCAAAAAAAATCCTGATCCGTCATAAAATTCTGCTCACAAATAATCTTTACCCTCCAAATTCTATTTTTAATCTCAAAATTAATTCAGTTCCATTTCTGTTATAAGGCATACCTCCGAATAATAATGCTTGACCGCGTTTTACGCAAGCGAACGCGAGCCCGAGCTGCGCGTCGCCCCTTAAAGTTGAACACACAAATCACAATATTTACAAATTACACAGCGCTCGGCTTGTCCCATATTTAATGTGTCAGTAAAACAAAAACTAATAATCTACATTACCAAACAGGCAAACAAATATCTACAAAATATGTCCCATAATACCATAGCTGATTTAATAAATAAATAAATAAATTCATTTGTACTCATGCTTTAAAACAGCGTCAAGGAAACGTCTGCAGCCATCTCCTTTAAGATGTTTATCTCGTCATCGACATCTTCTGGCAAATGTCCTGCTGGTTCCAAGATCCGGTCTCGTTCTTAGACGTCATCTCGTGCTGAATTAAATAAAGTTTTGTCAGATACATACACGATATATTTCCTACTACATTCACCTATCAAGTACTAAATTCCTTGACAGTCTATTTGGTGAATTATTTCGATGAACTAGTCCTACTGGTAGTGCTGGGACTACAAATAAATCACTGAAGTTATACTTATAACTTGACGAAACTGTTCCATGTTCAAATAAAAATCAACGTCACGTTTTCAGACGCACAAATTAAAGAGTGTGAACGTTACGTCCTCAGACGCACAAAAATAAGTGAGTGAACGTTACGTCCTCAGACGCACAAAAATAAGTGAGTGAACGTTACGTCCTCAGACGCACGAAAATAAGTGATTCTCTCGAAGCATCCTGGATCCTTATAAATTAAATTGACTAGGGTAGGTGTGGAAGGGGATTTATAAGAAAATATTCCATAATAATTATCAGACTAGCATGCGATCGGTATCATTGAGTTCGTGGTGATGTGGAGGTTACGATTATGCTGTAGCCGGCTCGAATCGATCGTGGAATTAATCTGTAGATAACTCCCGCGTTAATCTACCAGGGTGCGTTATCAAGCCGAGTTGCCGCTAAAACAAGGCGTCTTGATATTATTGGCCCAGACTCTTGTATGTCTTTGCGCGCCTTTACATGTATTTCTGCAGTAGGGAGTGGTTAACATGATGATTGACCAATTGCCTCGTAGCATTCGATTTTCTTCTTGGCGCCAACCTTCATAGCAACAGGCCATAATGTGCGTGCCCAAGCCGTCTTCCGCGCTAAAAGTTGCACCTGTCCTATGTCTCAAGAATATTTATGCTTCTTCCTAAAATACCACAGGAGCTTAAGCCATTGTGTCCTCTCGGCCACTGATTTCTCAATATTTCCCAACACCGTCTGGCTCTCATATCTGCTGTCTGTAGAAATGTATCAAAAGATGATGAATAAGTATTAGAATCCTTTATACAGCCTGTGGATAAAGGGTTCAGTAGAGACGAAACGATTAGCTCAGGACAGGATGGCATGGGGCGCTGCTTCAAACCAGGCAAGAGACTAAAGACTCAAACAACAACATCAACAACAACAACTAGGTTGAATTGAACAGACTAACTTCGTAACAAGAAGGAAGGCACTTAATCCTTTCAATTCACGACATAATTCTTTGCCAAAATTACCAAAATATCAATGTTGAACTGTCTCCTTAAAAAGTACTAACGATAAATTAAACTCTCTCCCCAATCTGTTTCAGATTCAAAAGACCTTCACCTCCTGGTGTAGCTGCTAGCATTCTTGGCTGTCACCCCAGAGGTCCGGGTTCGATGCCGAGCTGAGGCAAGAAATTTAATTCTGGTCCGAGAGCTAGAACGGGGTACATTCCGCCTCATGAGGCAAAACTGACAAGTGGAAGAAGTCATCCTGGAAGAGGTTATTCATGGTTTCCCACTTTTACTCGAGGCAAATACCACGATGATTTCTAACATAAGGCCAAGGCCACCTCCTTCCCAATTCCCTTACCACTTTATACCTGAATTACAAAAGCATACACAACTATAGACACTACAATAGCATAGGATATCAGACAAATTCAGACACACCTAAATACACGAGGCTAAATGACCACGATGCCCAAACCCCTCAAATGAAACACTATCACCAACAACAAATGACTTTCACAAATATGTGATTTGTTTTTCGAATTTGATATCCGACTTAGTTAGACATGAAGACAATCTATTGTCAGGAAACCAGATGAAGCCACGTTCATAAATTACTTATTAAATTGAAGCTGAAATTAAATAAACGCTCACACTGAGATGGTATGGTGATAATATTTGTCAACGGTCATGCCTGTATCTTATTACTGCTATTATTTATAGCGACCTAATTCTATCATTTACATGGAAATGTGCCACTACATCTAATCGTGACATGAAGTATCACAATTAATGTTCCTTATGACCCACACCCGCCTCCATTACTTTAAATTACATCGGCACGATTTACACGAGAATCATGTTGGCTCTTTCAGACCTATTGAAGTATTAGAAGCCATTTTTCAGTGTTGCCTAGCTCTATTATAGAATGCTTTTCAGTCGGTCAACACAAAATGTACCCAACTACATTACGCGGGGAAACAGCATTTAAACGCTATAACCTGAAATAAATATTACATGAGGTATTTTTCACAAAATAACACGCTGTTTTAAAGAAATGTTTTGGGATTGGCCTCAAAGAATAAGAGGTCAGTATACCAAGCCCTAATGTCACAGGATAAAAATCCGGAAAATCAAGTTCTCACCTCAGCGTAGCTGTCTCCTCACAAACGTGAAGCAAACAAATGCTTTAAGGCCCGCGTTCAACATCACATTACGTAACAGAGATTTCTACATCAGTCGCGGAGGTCACGAGGGAACTGTCGACTGTCATTTAAGCCTAAAATGGTCCGTTTTCTCCGTTGCGTAGTGGTCAGCGTGATTAGCTGCCACCCCGGAGGTCCGTGGTTCGATTCCCGGCTATGCCACGAAATTTGAAAAGAGGTATGAGGACTGGTACGGGGTCTACTCAGCCTCGGGTGGTCCAAATGAGTAGAGGGGATACGATTCCCACCTCAGCCATCCTCGAAGTGGTATTCCGTGGTTTCCCACTTCGTCTTCGGGCAAATGCCGGGATGATGCCTACCGTAAGGACACGACCGCCTCCGTCCCACTTCCTTGCCTAACCCTCCCACTCTTCCCATCCCTTCATCAGGCCCCTGTTCGCATTGCATGTGAGGCCACCTGGGCGTAGTGCTGGTCATACTCCCCAGTTGTATTCCCTACTCAGAGTCTCAAGCTCCAGGACACTGCCCTCAGTCGCGGTAGAGGTGGGATCCCTCGCTTCGTCCGTGGGAAAAGCCAACCCTGGAGGGTAAAACGATAACGGAATTATATTATATTATATTATATTATATTATATTATATTATATTATATTATATTATATTATATTATATTATATTATATTATATTATATTATATTATATTATATTATATTATATAATATAATATTATATTATATTATATTATATTATATTATATTATATTATATTATATTATATTATATTATATTATTACCATTACGGCTTTAGAGACGCCGCGCCAAGGTGCCAGAATTTTCCCCCGGAAGGGTACCGGTATCTTTCATATTGGTGAATCTACAGACACGGAACTCACGCATTTCAGCACCGTTGAAAGTCAAATGACTGTGCTGGAATTAGATTCCAAACTATGTGATGAGAACAGATAACTAGAAATCAATTGTTTCTAAATGGTTTGTAATGTCAAAACAAGTGCTTTTGAAAATGTTTGCAACGTGAGTGCGATTAACTTGGCGAGTTAACAAGAGCAGGGGAGGTAATGATGTTTGGTATTTAATATGCAATACATTGCAGTGATCAGTGAGAAAGAAAATTAATTGCTTAGATCATAATTAAAACGTGGAATGCGAATACATTTATGTATAAAGTCGCTTGTACTCAAATCACTGCATGTGACTAGCTGAAAGCGGAGCTCTAAACATAAGGCATAACACAAGAATGTAAGAAATGAAAAGGGGAAAGCAGAATACAAACGTCTGAAAAATGAGGTTAACAGGAAGTGCGAGGACGCGAAAGAAGGGAAGAATGGTTGAAAGAGAAATGTGCAGGTATAGAAAATTGTCTGAAATTAGGAAAAGTAGACACAGCTTATCGAAGGATTAAGAATACTTTTGGGGAAAAGAAGACTAAGTGCTGTAATATTAAGCACACAAATGGAAAAGGTTGAGAGATGGAAAGCTTACATAGAGAGTTTGTATAAGGGAAAGGAGATTGAGAATCATGTAATGGAAAGGGAGGAGGAAATTGATGTGGATGCGAAAGGAGATTTAATATTGAGATCAGAATTTGATAAAGCTTTGGAAGACTTAAGCAGGAACAAAGCACCAGGCATAGATGATATACCGATTGAGTTGCTACGCTGCATAGGAGATGAAGGTCTCATCAGGTTATTTCACTTGGTGTGTAGGATTTATGAGACAGGTAAGGTACCCCCTGATTTCAAGAAGATTGTAATCATCCCTATACCAAAGAAAGTGGGAGCTGACAGATGTGAAGATTACCGTACAATCAGCTTGATTACTCATGCTTCAAAGATCCTGTCTAGAATAATTTACAGGAGGATTGAAAGCCAGATAGAAACGGAGTTGGGTGAAGACCAGTTTGGTTTCAGGAGAAATGTAGGAACAAGGGAAGCTGTACTAAGTCTTAGGCTGATTTTGGAAGGTAGAATAAGGAAAGATAAGAGAACGTTCATGGCTTTTGTAGACTTAGAAAAGGCTTTTGATAACGTTGATTGGACTAAATTGTTTGAAATTTTGAAATCGATTGGAATAAAGTACAGGGATAGGAGGGTGATATACAATCTATACAGAAACCAGGCAGCAGTCATTCGAGTTGAAGGACATAAGAGTGAAGCTGGTATTCAGAAAGGTGTAAGGCAAGGCTGCAACTTATCACCCATACTTTTCAATCTTTACATTGAACAAGCAATGAAGGAAATTAGAGAAAAATTTAAAGTGGGAGTGAAGATCCGAGGAGAAATAATTTCAACTTTGCGATTTGCTGATGACATCGTCATCTTGGCCTACAAGCCTGAGGATTTGAATGAGTTTTTGAATGGTATGGACTCCGTCTTACGGAAGAATTCATGATGAAAATTAATAAATGTAAAACAAAAATACTGGAATGCAGCCGAAATAAATCAGAAACCTCTATGGAGATCAAATTGGCAGGTGAAAAGCTGAAGGAAGTAGGAGACTTCTGTTACTTAGGAAGCAAAATAACCAGTGATAGACGAAGCAAAGAGGATATAAAAAGTAGGTTGGCTCAGGCAAAGAAAGCATTTCTACAAAAAAGGAATCTGCTGACATCGAATATAGATTTAGGTGAACATTGTGGTGTTTGAAGCCATATTTTCAGTGTTGCCTTAGTAAACAAGAGTTTAGTGCTTTTCAGTCGGTCAACACGAATGTACCCAAAAGAGATGGGTTATGCCCTAATCCTGAAATAAATTACATGAGATTAATAAAACACTAGGATGACCAGTTTCGATCGTCAAGCGATCATCATCAGATCCATTACACTTAGGCTACAAAATCTATGTTTGAAATACAGGTGAAATATTTACAATATGTACAATTATTTAGTTGCAGTATTGGTACTGCAACTGTCAGTGTATGCTAAATGCAGTATATATGTCTGCTTCCAGTCTCCGACCGGGTCAGGAATGGAATGAATGATGCCCCCATCTAGCGGCGAGGATACGAAGTGTGCCGGCTGCCGAAGCCTGTCGCACTCCTCTGGGGCAATGATTAAATGCATGACAGATGTAATGAAATGATAGTGGAGAGTGTTGCTGGAATGAAATTGTGACAGGGAAAACCGGAGTACCCGGAGAAAAACCTGTCTGCCTCCGTTTTGTCCAGCACAGATCTCACATGGAGTGACCGGGATTTGAACCACGGACCCAGCGGTGAGAGGCCGGCGTGCTGCCGCCTAAGCCACGGAGGCTCTCAATCTTCATGTAATAGTACATAAATAAACAAGATGTTCAGCAAAGAACATATAGCCTACTTTCTACTAAATGTATGGGTATATTTATAACTCTTTGTCCTCATCCCTAAAACCACCTCTACCACCATGTAGTGTTTGTTTTCTTTTATATTGATAATTAGCCAGTAAGTGTCAAAATCAATATTATATACTTTATGATGATTGAATAACAAAACTACTAACTTATTGTAATGCATTCACGTCCGTTAATCTCTATATTAAGCCAGCCTGCAAACTTAAGGATCCATCGTTTTGGGTACCTTCCCCTTAAAAAATCCGCGCCAATCACAGTAGGTTGGTGCTGCGACCTAGCAGTGAATTCATATTTATCTAGTACGCCTCTGGGTGTTCAACGAGTAGGCAGTTTAAAGTAGCCAGGAGGGAGGCGATCCAACTGGCAGTGTTTAATGATAGAGCGTACAGTCACTCGTCCTGCTAGAAGGACCTTCCGGAAGTACTTTTGTACACAGCGGTGCGTCCTTCCAGCAGGACTTTGGACCCTTATGGCAAATGTTTGAACTGGCCTTCCAGCAGGACGCGTCCTTCCGGCAGTACTTTGGGTTATCAGAGCGTAATAATATTGCAGTTCTGGTACTGGGCAAACAATAAAAGTCTGTAAATATTCTAAAATATTCAATATGACTCATATTGACTAATACAATAACTGTCTCTTAACAACATATTGACTCTAAAATATATAAACGTATAAAGTATAAACGTGTTTTCTTATAGTACAGAGACTAAATAAATGTATGAGCGACGGCGCGTCCATCACTCGAGAATAAATAAATTTAAAAAAGCCTAGTTGTGTTTTTGTCAATATCCCACTGCACAGTTGCACAACTACACGTAATTTAAACTACAGTACCATGACATTTACTGATATCATAATTACTAGCAAATAACGAGCGACTCCATGCATCTCCGCTGTTTGGAGCATCGAAATAGGTAGCAAAAACATAAACACAGTCACCATTACGTATAATCGCCGCCATTACTGAACGGTCAGAGCTACCAACTTCAGACTTGCATGCGCTGATTCGTTACATTTCCCTCTATATAATGGAAAAAAGAACGGTCCTGCCAGCAGGACGCTTCGTCCTCATATAAGCAATTGAATTACGTACTCAAATGAGGACCTAACTTCCTGCCGGCAGTGCCTTGTACGTTCTATCATTAAAGGTAATCGGAGCGCGATCGTGGCTAATAGTCGAACTACCAGTATTACAAAATTGCCATACTTTAGGAGGCCAGGTATTGACACAGCGGTATATTTGGAACAATACTACCCACATAACCCACAAGAGGACAGCACCGTACAGAGACATTAAGAAGGCTGTGGTTGATAACAACGTGTATCTAATTCTTCTATTCTCCTTTTCGTAATGTCTTCTGTTTATGTGCAATGCTGGGACTGTGATTTTATTAATAAACGAGTGTATACATTAGCCTCCCCTTTGAGCTAAATGACATTTTATTCAGTATCTGTGAAAAGAGCTTGTGCACATCATTTGTAAAAGAATTCAAGAAAAAAAAAAGTGAACTGTAGCAGTATTCGATCACCATTCAACTGCGTGACAGGCTAACACGCTAGCCCAGAGCTAAACATATCCGTAACATCATGGCGATCTTAACTGATATATTAGATTCAACCTGTTGGCAAATAATGACTTGAAATAAACTATTTCTTCACTGCAGTACATCTTCATTATAGATCATTTCATACAAAGTTTATATTATTGTATCAGTAGGGTATATCGCATACAACATACTAAAACTACTGAAATATAAGACAGGCTCATGAGGACAGCTGCCATCTTGTCGTGTGGCAGATACAGCTCAGCTCTTTTAAGCCAGTCATACAGAATAATATTATAATATTAAATTATAATAAATAACGGATCACGACCTTCAGGATAGCTTAAACCACCCTAGGCTTGATAATCTGAATTGGTGGGTCTTAAGCTATTGATTATAATGGTTGCATAATTCACACGGCCACCATCCTGAAATGGCAAGGACGATGACCTTGAAGTTTGGGTGAAAGACGCGTCCTATATAAAGGTATGTTGTCACCAAATTTGGTAGAGATCGGATGATTAGTTTAGCCGTAATTTGAGTTTACGTTTTGAACGTTTGAGTGGCCGCCATTCAGTTTTGGTAAAGATGGCGGCGATATAAAGTATGGCACTGAGGTGCCCTATGCTAGAGCTACCTCTGTACCAAATTTCGTTCAATTCGGTTTCACCGTGTTCGAATTGATAGGGGGGACAGACATTCAGAGTACACTCACTCACTCACACACACACACACACACACACACAGACTCACACACAGACAGACACACAATTTTTCGCCCTGTGTTGATCTCATAAGTCTACTTTCATTTTTTGCAAAAATCGAAAGTAGGCTAAAAATCCAACATGGAAACCATCTAAAATATTTAGACGGTTCTCAATATCCACGAATCTATCACGACAATCAAACTGAAATTGTGTATGTTGATCGTGGCAATTAACATGAGTAGGATATATGAAAATAGGCTGTATAGTTCTTCACGGAGCTACTTGTTATTCACTGTATTATTATTTTTATTATTCATCATGAAGATATGCGCCCCCTTCACATACTGTAATATTGCACACTTAACCATCGACATTCCTAAAAGAAAGGTACCTACACATCTAGCTCATGGAGCTGTGTTTCCAGATTTCAATATTTGTTGTTGTCTGAGCTTTCAGTCTTTTGACTGGTTTGATGTAGCCCCCTATGACTCCTTGTCCTTAGCTAATCGTTTCATCTCTACATAGCTACCACACCCTACATCCGAGGCAATCTGTTTAACCTTGGTTTAACCCTACAGTTCTTATCTTCGACCCTTCCTTCCATAACTAACTTTGCTATTCCTGGGTGTCATAGTATGTGTCCAACCAACCTATTTCTTCTCTTCAGTAGCAGTATCCAGAAATATCTCCCCTCTCCCACTCGTCTTAATACCTCTTCATTTGTAACCCTATCTACCCATCTGATCATCATTCTCCTGTAACATCACATTTCAAACGCTTCAATTCTCCTCTTTTCTGCTGCTCCAACAGTCCAAGCTTCACTTCCATAGATTGCCACGCTTCAGACAAGGCTTTCTAAAATGATTTCTTAATATCTAAATTTATATTCGTTGTCAACAGATTCCTCTTCTGTAGAAATGCTTTCCTTGCCTGTGCTAACCTACTCTTTATATCGTCTTTGCTTCGTCTATCACTGGTTATTTTGCTTCCTAAGTAACAGAAGTCTCCTACTTTATTTAGCTTTTCATCTGCCAATTTTACATCATTAGAGGTTTCAGATTTCTTTCGGCTGTATTCCAATAATTTTGTTTTACATTTATTAATTTTCATCATGAATTCTTTCAAGACTGAATCCATACCTTTTGAAAACTCATTCAAATCCTCTAGTATGTCGGCTAAGATGATGATGCCATCAGTAAATCTCAGAGTTGAAATTATTTCACCTTGAATATTTGCTCCTACTTTGATTTTCTTACAATTCCCTTCATTGCTTGTTCAATGTACTCGTATAGATTGAAAGGTGTGGGTGATAAGTTGCAGCCTTGCCTTACACCTTTCTGAATACCAGCTTCTGTCTCATATCCTTCTGCTCGAATAACTGCCGTCTGGTTTATGAAAGATTGTAGAGCACCCTCCTATCCCTGTACTTTATTCCAATCGTTTTCAAAATGTCAAAGAACTTACGGTACTCTAATCAACGATATTAAAAGCCTTTCCTAAGTCTACAAATGCCATGAACGTTCTCTTATCCTTCCTTATTCTAGGTTCCAAAATCAGTCTAAGACTTAGTTCAGCTTCTCTTGTTCCTACGTTTCTCCTGAAGCCAAACTGGTCTTCACCCAACTCTATGTCTTTCCATCTTATTCTGTATATTCTGTATATTATTCTAGTCAGGATCTTTGAAGCATGAGTGATCAAGCTGATTGTACGATAATCTTCACATCTGTCAGCTCCTGTTTTCTTCGGTATGAGGATGATAACATTCTTCTTGAAATCAGAGGGTACCTCACGTGTCTCATAAATCCTACACGGGGGCGTGGTGTCACAGCGGTCAAGCTGTTGGCCTCTCACCACGGCGGATCGGTTTCGATTCTTGGTCAATGCATGTGCAATTTTCAAAGTGAAATGCCATATCCTGTGCTTCGGATTCCACGTAAAAAAAAAGGAGGTCCCGTGGCCCAGGAGTCATTATCGCGAGATTAACGGTCACATAAAACTACAAACCTCCTTCCTTAAACCCTACACACCAAGTGAAATATCTGATCAGATCTTCATCACCTATGCAGCGTAGCAACTCAATCGGTATTTCATATCTCCAATATGCTTTTAGAACCAGTAGGTCACCTCACCTACTTGTAGATGTGAAGCTATACAGTTGTTCTGTTTGCACCGCAGGTGGCGAAGGGATCGCTGGTTCCATCGCTTTTTAAGCTATGTGCTGTGTACCGTTATCAAGGTTTAGATTAGTAACTTATATTCAGTTACTAGTTTGTTTCCGGATTATCCGGATTGTCGATCATCCGGATAAACGAGGTTCTTGAGCACATTCCTTGTGGTCCTAGCCTATAGAGTAGGCTACGCATCGTGTATTTTCAAAGATCACGTACAAATGCCCAGTATTTCTTGTAAAATATTGCGTGTTTCCGTTTTATGTTTTAGAATCATAACTTGACAAACTGAGATGTTACGTTTTGCACAAGCTTCTTTTTGAGATAGTTCAGGTTCCTTCTCTCAAAAGTTTAAT
Organism: Meconema thalassinum; assembly: GCA_946902985.2. Classification (NCBI taxonomy): domain Eukaryota; kingdom Metazoa; phylum Arthropoda; class Insecta; order Orthoptera; family Tettigoniidae; genus Meconema; species Meconema thalassinum. The sequence goes on along the minus strand of OX336388.2, from coordinate 1,714,074,783 downwards.
GTCACAGAAGCATTATGCGAAAATGCCAGGTAGTCTTATGAACCCTTAGGTTGAAACTGTATAACAGCTATCGTCCTTGAGGTTCCTGTTCGATTCCCGGCTCTGCCAAGAAATTTAATTCTGGTCTGAGGGCTGTAACGGGGTACACTCAGTCTCGTGATGTAAATTTGACAAGAGCTGAGTTTGATTCCCATCTCAATCATCCTGAAAGTGGTTTTTCGTGGTTTCCCACTTCTACTCCAGGCAAATGCCATGATGGTTCCTAACTCAAGACCACAGCCGTCTCCTTCCCAATCCTCATCTTAATTACAAAATTGGATTAAAATGTAGCCTATAGTGCTTATGTGGGCCATCTAGTGTATGTCCTTCCTGCGTACTTGATAGCTTATGTTTGAGTGTCTGAAATGCATCATCCTACTATGTCTATCTACCCTCTTATCATTCCCGTTTTAATAAGATGCGATTAATTTGTCAAGAGGTTTTACGGCCTGATGCCCTTCCTGAAGCCAACCTCATGAAAGGTTTTAATGCGGAAGATGAATGAAACTGGGCAATGAATTGGAAGGAACAATCATGGGCTATTGAATGGCACTGTACCGGCTTTGCCTGGATTTGAAAATGGGGAAAACGCAGTAAACCATTTCAAGTGGTACGACCGACGGTGGGGCTCAACCACACATTTACTGAGATCGCAGATTACTTGGCCCAATGATCTAGCGCTTTGCCTTAGCGAGCATAACTTCCGCTGTCAGTGGTTCGTCTCTCCACTATTATCCATAAAAACCTTATCCACCCCTTTCAATTAATCACTTCCTGAAATCGCACAATAAGAGCACCCTCGGAAGAGAGAGGTAGGGAAGGGGAGGACATACTGTCTGGCTGGTATTCACCATGGAAATACATTATTAGCCTACTTTTCACATTTTGCAAAAATGAGGAAAAAGTAGACTTATGAGATCGATCCGGGAAAATGTGTGTCTGTCTGTCTGTCTGGCTGGCTGTGTGTGTGTGTGTGTGTCCCCCGCCCTATCAACTCCTAAACGGCTGCAGAAATCAAAACCAAATTTAGTATGAGTAAAGATGTGCACCGGAATATCTCACGTCCATATTGGAAAATGATGTCAGTGCTACCAACTGCTGAAAAAACGCACTAGAAATTTGAGCTCCATGTTGGATATCTTGCAAGATATGCATGGGAGCTATTCCAAAATTGGCACACATATAGATAAGACTATTTCAGTTTAATTTCCAGGAGGCCAACCATGACAGTGTTGCCAAAATAATTTTAAGCCTTCTGATAGGTCCAATGTTTAAATGCATATAACTTCTACACAATCAATTTGATTTCAACCAAATTTTGTATGTAATATCTGTACATAAACAGATATGACTGAGCGTATTCTTAAGAGCCACCAGGGCTGCCAACTGTTAATAATTGCTCTCTCTCTATTGTTTTTATCCTAATACCAATATATCAGAAAGTATGCAAGCCAACAGCTTTAAACTATGCACGCGTATATTCTGACATTTTAGATTAATTTGGAGTAACTTATATACGTCAGTTCTACCAACATGATTATAAGCCTGCTGATAGTACCAATTTTTAAATACATGTAACTTCTATACTATCAGTTGGATTTCAACCAAATTTCGTATGTGCTATGTATACCATAACAGATATGACTATAAGTATTCTTATGAGCAATCAGGGCTGCCAACTGTTAATAAATGCTGTCTATTTTTTTACCCTAATATCAATATATCAGAAAGTATGCAAGCCAACAACTCTATACTTTGCACACGTATAGCACCTGACATTCTAGATTAATTTGGAGTAATTAATACAAGGCAGTGCTGCCAACATGATTCTATGCCTGCTGATATGTCCAATTTTAAAATACATGTAACTTCTATACTAACAAATGGATTTCATCCAAAATTGGCACAACAAAATATCATAATATTTCAGATTATTTCTGACCAGCACACGCATGACATTGTTGGCAACATGCTTTTACGCGTGCTGATAGATCCAGTGTCTAACTGCATGTAACGTCCATTGGACTTCAACCAAATTTTGTATTCTGTACCTTAAGAGATGGAACTAAGAATATATTCAGTCACCAGGGCTGCCAACTGTAGTGCTCTATTAGGCTACATTATACCAGGTATATTTTGAACTAATTAGATATTTCAATATTACCAACTTAATTTCGTCATTATTCTAGATAGGTTCATATTCTGTAGAATATTCATTGGCATGAAATGTAGGCTGTATAGTTCTTCACGGAACTTCTTGTTTTCTATATCAGGTTGTTCAAAGTGTGCAGATTTTGTGTGTCTTTCTATTCCCGATACATTTATTCTTCGAGAGACGGAACGTTTCTGTTTGCTCTTTTCTAGCGTCATTATTGTGAGTTGATAGCGCTAATGTTCTCCATTTAAAACGAAAAACACACCACCAAACCAATGTCAAATTCGTTAAGTTTAGTTGGTTTAGTTTAGTTAATTTAGTTAGTTTAGTTAGTTTAGTTAGTTTACTTGTTTAGTTAATTTTGTTTTGTTGGTTTAGTTTTTGCTTTGTTTTGTTTTGCCTTGGTTAGCTTTGTTTTTTTTTCCTTTAAAATATGAAGAAAATGTGTTCCTTTGTATGTAGCTCAATGGATTTTGAATGAAAATACAAGTTGGCAACATATTATAGCAAAATATTATACCCCCAGTGGCTCACAATAAGTGCGGCGTTGGTTTCTTTCTGTAGATCAATGGATTTTGAATTTAATATAAGTATAGTTATTAACTAGAAATGAACATCTGCCTGAATCAATACTATACAGATAAAATTAATTATTGAACTTGTTTACAGTACATGTTTCGGGGATTAATTATATTTTATCCCCTTCATCAGCTGTTGAAAAAACAAAAAACTAAGCGTAGCACGGTAATAATATACGTGTTAGGTAGATTTAATTAGAAAGCTAACTATTGCAACGGGTCCCATGTTTCGACTTCCGGAAAATTTCGACCTATCTTCGCGTTTCACATCCACCAGATCCCAAAACCACCGTCAGTTCAAAAGTTTATATATGATGTATGTATGTATGCATGTATGTATATATATATATGTATATCAGTTTCTTGTGGACACGATAACTGCCGTAATTTTGCACCAATCACTTTGAATTTTTTACCGAATATGTATACCTATAAAATCTCGGTCGAGTTCGTTACTGGGCTAAATCGGTCGAAGGGGGTGAAAATGGGGGGCTTTTTTCGAAAACGTGAAATATTGCTATAACTCTCTTAATATGTGAAATATCGAATCTGTTCAACGTTCATACTATGTGTCGGATAAAGCCCAAAAATTGATGTTTGAAGAGTTTTTTTGTAGCACCAACCATTGACCAAAGGGGTGGGAAAAAGTGGGTTTTTCGGGAAACATTAATCATATCTCTCTTATTAGGCACAATATCAAAACCGTACAAAATGGACAATATTCCCCTAATAATTACCTAAAACTTTTGTCTGAAAGAATTTTTGATATGACCCACCATTACGCCAAGGGATGAGAAAAATGATTTCGGAATTATAAGAAAATGCCAAGATCTATCAGAGGTTGCCATGGCAACACTACTAAATTGATGAGGGATGAGCCATCAGACGTTGCCATGACAACGCACTTTCACGAGATCAGATTCAGTATTTCCATCTGACTAAGTGGGAAGCGGCTTCGGTGACGTAACTGGTAGCATGCTGAATGTCTATGTCCAAGGTCGCGGTTTCAAACCCGGCCGAAGTCGTCGGATTTTCTAAGAGCGCTAAAATCCCTCAGTATGCTTTCCTTTGGAGGGGAAGTTCCAACGTTCGTTGCGAGTTGCTGGTTGGGGTGGCATCTAGTAGCCAAGTTCACAGCTAGGTGTCGTTGACGGTAGTACCTGGTAGCAACATTAGGAACTACTGCTTGAAATTGACCGTCTGCAGTCCTTACCTGAATTAAGACTAATACAGCCATTACAATTCACACCGTTTATCAGACATATTCTACACTCACACAAAGTACACGGGGTTAGATGACCGCGTTGTCGCAGCCCCTAAACTGAGGAACCAACCAGAGGTAGATTTCATTAGAAAGCTAACTATTGCAATGGGTACCATGTTTCGACTTCCGGAAAATTTCGACATATCTTCGCGTTTCACATCTCCCAGACCCCAAAACCACCGTCAGTTCAAAAGTTTATATATAATTTATGTATGTATATGTATATATATGTATATCAGTTTCTTGTGGACACGATAACTGCCGTAATTTTGCACCAATCACTTTGAATTTTTTACCGAATATGTATACCTATAAAATCTCGGACGAGTTCGTTACTGGGCTAAATCGGTCGAAGGGGGTGAAAATTGGGGGGGGGGGCGTTTTTCGAAAAAGTGAAATATTGCTATAACTCTCTTAATATGTGAAATATCGAATCCGTTCAACGTTCATACTATGTGTCGGATAAAGCCCAAAAATTTATGTTTGAAGAGTTTTTTATAGCACCAACCATTGACCAAAGGGGTGGGAAAAAGTGGGTTTTTCGGGAAACATTAATCATATCTCTCTTAATAGGCACAATATCAAAACCGTACGAAATGGACAATATTCCCCTAATAATTACCTAAAACTTCTGTCTGAAAGAATTTTTGATATGACCCACCATTATGCCTAGGGATGAGAAAAATGATTTCGGAATTATAAGAAAATGCCAAGACCTATCAGTGGTTGCCATGGCAACACTACTAAATTGATGAGGGATGAGCCATCAGACGTTGCCAAGATAACGCACTTGCACGAGATCAGATTCAGATTTCCATCTGACTAAGTGTGAAGTGGCTTCGGTGACGTAACTGGTAGCATGCTGAATGTCTATGCCCAAGGTCGCGAGTTCAAAGCTGGCCGAAGTCGTCGGATTTTCTAAGAGCGCTAAAAATCCCTCAGTATGCTTTCCTTTGGAGGGGAAGTTCCAACGTTCGTTGCGAGTTGCTGGTTGCGGTGGCATCTAGTAGCCAAGTTCACAGCTAGGTGTCATTGACGGTAGTACCTGGTAGCAACATTAGGAACTACTGCTTGAAATTGACCGTCTGCAGTCCTTACCTGAATTACAGACTAATACAGCCATCCCTAAGTACACGGGGTTACATGACCGCGTTGTCGCAGCCCCTAAACTGAGGAACCAACCAAAATCTCTGCGGGAGATATAATTTTGCGTGAAGAAGTAACAGACCGTTGCATAGTTACACATCAGTGTCGAAACCTTGCATAAGGACAGTGTGACCACAAGTAGGCTATAAAAATGGACCCCAAATGACAAGAAGGTTACCGTTCCCATAAGACAATAAAATGTTTAAAATAAGCATTGTTTAGGATCTGTCAATGCGAGACCTCCTTTTTCGGGAAGGACTAGAAGTGAAGCTTCTAGTCTAATAAGAAAATGAACTTTACTAAGTAGGAACAGATTGAACATTGATGAGTAAATAGGAATGGAAACAGTTTGCCAATAACAGTGGTATTTTATCCAAAAGATTAACAATAAATAAATATATAAACATGTAATGGAAAGGTGACCTTTGACAGGCCAACAACAAGCGAACAAGATTTCATAAGTTTGAAAAGGATTAACAATAAATATATAAATATGTAAGGGAAATGTGACCTTTGACAGGCCAACAACAAGCGAACAAGATTTCATAAGTTTGAAAAGGATTAACAATAAATATATAAATATGTAAGGGAAATGTGACCTTTGACAGGCCAACAACAAGCGAACAAGATTTCATAAGTTTGAAATGCCAAGAACCCTGAGAATAAGTAACCACTTTGTGGCCAGTTAGTCAGAAGTAGAACTATGCAGGATAAAATAGTGAGTAACTATAGTGCTCAAATGAAGGCTTAAAATTTAGCCTAGGACTGCACACAGAGAGTAGGCTAGTTTATTTACAGAAAAATCAATATTTACATGCCAGTAGGGATAGCATCCCACTAGTTGCCTGATAGTTACAAGGCGAGGTTGTTTACAATTGAAATGGGAGCATTCCCAAGAACACGTTGATAGATTAAATGAAGAACAAGCCATTCACTTCGTCGGATAGGTGAACTGGTGTTAAGCCCAATAGTTTGTACAAAAATAGAGAAAAGAATGATTTGTTTTGAAGGAAAGTTAACATGCGAAAGAGAGAGAACAGCCGTTTTCTCATAGCCTACAACTTAAAGGCATAATACATGCTTAAACCACTTAATAGAAAGAAATAAGTTGAGTTTGGCATAGTGTGACAAGTTGTTTAAGTCGGGTAACATAACCCTAAAAAGAAAGATACATTTTTAAGATTTAGAAATTTTTGAGGTTATAATAAACACTTAGCTTGTTGGCGTTGGTGTAGAGGAATTTCCACATAATATAAATAGAGGAAGAGCGTGATGATCACTTTTTTCCGTCTTGGAAATGTTGAAGACTTCGTGCCCGGCACAAAACTGACGTAGGCCAATCATCGATGTAAACTTATATAGACTTTGTAGAACTCGGTTTTGATCACTTTTTTCCGTCTTGGAAATGTTGAAGACTTCGTGCCCAGCACAGAAGAAAATTTGTTTATCGTTTTTTGCTCACGACAAACTGACGTAGGCCAAGTATCGATGTTAACTTAAATGGATTTCGTAGATTTTAGAATGCACTGCTGGTTTGACTAGAAGCATTTTGCGATGTATTACCACACAGCGTTGAGACACATTCAAGCGTTGTGCAAACAGCGTGAAGACAGCTTACGACAAGTGACTGGCATTGTGACTTGCTGGAGACAGACGAGACAGACAGTTGATGTAGGCCAGGGCAGGCTATATACCGGAGATCACGCGGAATGCGTGACGCGGACAGGTGGCGTCGGCCAATCCGAGAGCATGGAAGATTCTCGAAAACTGCTGAGGCCAATCAGAGCAAGGGGCCAACTGAAAATGAACCTCGTGACCAACATTAGTTCCGGAAATCATTACAGTGCCATGGAACACGTGCTAACAAGAACAGATTGAAGAAAAATGGAATGACATGACAGGTGAGAGGTTATGTTATAATAAAAATAAGTGAACTTTGTAAATTTCACTGAAAAGTGAACAAGCATAAAATGACGAAAAACAAAGTTAATTAAGCTCCAATTATAAAATACCTTCTCGCAATAAATGAGGTCTGATCTTTCTACGAAAACCTGCATACTGTATTCTGCCTATTTTCGCCTATCCCCAAGTTTGTCCGGTGAAATCTACCTCCGCCTTCCGGCGTGTCGAGAGGACTTTTTTAAAACCTAATATGGTGCACCATAAAATTTAGGGTGTAAGAATAGAATAAAATGAAGAGAAACAGATGGTGACGGTGATCAGTTGCTCATGACAAATAGTAGTTCCTTGAAATGGTAGATATGTAACACCAATACTTCACCAATCCGTGTAGCTTTATAACCAATGAAGAGCCTGTATGCTTATATCCAAATATAGCCCTTCAAAACAAAGCGGCTTTAAGAAACCCGACGTGATGAAAGTGATCATAGGTTAGTTTAAAGCATATGGTGTATGTGGTTAGGACAACGTTACATTTATTAGAAAGTGATTAGCCCTTGTCTTTCTCGTCGGCCACGATATTACTCTACCGTATGAGATTTCAAACTGCGTTGTTACATGCGGATGCAGTCACATGTGTTCAAGTGCGGGGTTTGGTCGTGAGTTACGAATGTTTATAAATTAATTTTAATTTTTCAATTTAATTGAAAAGTTGCACTGCAATCTTCTGAATCCATGGTGAGACAAAGCCATTGGTCGCTACTTGGTTAGACCACTGTCTGGACGAGAATGACTGCCTGTATTACAATCGAGGGGTTTTGGGGCGTAAGCCTCAATTTAGGTTTGTATTTGTATGTAAAGCCTTATTAAAACATAGAATATCATATGTAGCCTATGCATCGTTTAAACCTTTAGTGTTGTGTATGTCGCCATGTTGTGTCAAGGGGGATTTTGTAGTGTAAGGTATCGTGATCTATACTACTCCCAAATTTCGTATGTATGACATATATGGAATAAACAATCAAAACTACTTTATCCTTGCGTGAAGATTTATAACCCAGCTAGACGAAAGGGTAGGCTACTGATGGTCAATGCTCTGCCATAATATGGTCTCGTCGACCGTGCATGAGTAATGCGGGGTTAAGAAACGTGAAGATACAGCATACCCTAGGTAAGATATTCATGTGAACTAACCAGTCGCAAGATGAGACGGATAATCGCTGTAAGCAGTATTGTACAAGTACCGTGCGTTCTCCAGACAGACTCATCCGTAAGTCATAACCACGTACAGTGACTAGGCAACTTACCGTAAATATTGTCAGTGGCATGTATCACATTTCATACTCAACATCTCCATTACTATCTACAAACTTTCGAGCTGTAGTTTCCTAACCGTTGGTTGTAAATCATGTATCTGCTTCCAGCACGTTGATTAAAAAAATAGGTAAAGTGGCCGGTTGTGATGAGCACCTTCAGTGGCTAATCCAGCGAAACCAGTTAACGTTATTTAAGGGTGTTAAAAAGTGAAGGACCCAGGTCGCCTTTTTATAAATATAGGCTATACCTAAGTTCTGCTTCGTTCATTTAGAGGGTGCCAGAAACAAAACTTATATTTAAAGTAGTTTACAACCACATAGACTGTAAATATATAGGCTATAGTCTATCTGCTGCTCACTATAAATCACATTAAATTTTACAACATACCCGAATTTCCTTATAAAACAAAACACAATGGGAAGAATCTATAAAGAAAGCAGATGGTATTTTACCATTTTTGCGGATCTTTATGGCCGCCAATCCAAAATGTTCAATAAATTTATCATCTAAATTAAATGTAGGCTATTTTACATTTCTTACTGACACTTTGAAATACCCCCTCGCCTTCAAAATAAATGAATAAATAAATAATAGTGAATTGTGATATCCACCAGCGTGGTTCAGTGGTCTAGTCCACGATTAAACTCGGTAGTTTGCGTTTGGAGAGAGGTGGTTCGATTCTTTGAGCGGCAGTGGCCATCCTGAGCGTGGGTCCACACGGGAATTTTCTTCACTCGCAAATACTGAGATGGTACCTTATTTGAATTCCCGGGACATCTTCCTTTTAATCCCAGACTCTGCTAGTTAAACTTACACATACCCCGCGTTATAGCCGTGCATCTTAAATCGCGCGCCAACATCGCAATGAGGGACATCCCCGGGGCATCTACCTCATTCCCGATCATAATTTAGTTATACACACTACTACAGTCACCACAGATACATAGTTTATCGGACAAATTGAACATACGCGGAGCTGATGACCAAAGATGTCCCAAGTCCCTAAAACGAATTAACCACTACAACAATCTGTTAATGTCACTATTTTATGTGAGGGGTCAAGCTGTTCACTTCTCACCAAGGCGTATCGGTTTCGATTCCCGGTCAGTGCATTTGAGATTTTCAAAGTGAAATGCCATGTCCTGTGGTTCGGATTCCACGTGAAAAAGAGGTCCCGTGGCTCATGATCATGAGATTAATCGTCATGTAAAACTATAAACTTCCTTCCTTACTTCACTGTTTTATGATAGTGTACCAGGTTCCTCAAACGCTGCACTTGAACACTTTCACCGTGGGGTATGTGTAAGTTTAACTAGCAGAGTCTGGGATTGAGATAGATGTCCTGGCAATTGCAATCCAATAAGATACTTCTCGTGGCGCAGTTGTTAGCGTTACTGACAGCCTTCGCTGAGGTCCCAGTGCCGAATCCTGGTTCAGCCAAGAAATCTTCAATTTTGGACTGATTGCCTCCTGAGGCAAAACTGAGAAGAATTGAGTTCGATTCCCACCTAGGAGTGTATTTTTGTGGTTTCCTAGTTTGACTCCTGGAAAATGCCGGCATGGTATTTAATTTAAGGCAACGACCAACTTCTTCCAAATCCCATCTCCAATTACAATACACACTCTTGTATCGTCACCACAATAACAGATTCTGTACAGACTCAAGTAGGCTATATGGAGCTGATGATCGGGATGTCGAAGCTCCTAAATTAAACAACGGGAATCAAGTCTCAAGATATGGTTACTGGAATAGAACATGTTCGTCTACGCAGGATGTCCAATCAGAGATTAATGCTGTTGTTGTTTATTTAGGGGCTTGGACATTGTGATCGTTGACCTCGTGTACTTGGGTGTGTGTATAGATAATTGATCTGATAGCCTGTGTTACTGCAGTGTTTTTAGTAGTGTATGTATTTGCAATTGATGCTAGGATTGGAAAAGAGACGGGCGTGGCTTTAAAATTAGGAACCATCCCAGCATTTTCATGGAATATAGCCTAAGTGATGGAAACCACGGAAAACCACTCATAGGATGGCTGAGGTAAGAATCGATGTCACACACCTCTTCTCAGTTTTGCCCAGAGGCGTAACTAGGATTTGCTTCTTGGGGGGTGTCTACCTCGTTACATAGTGGCTGGAACGGGGTACACTCGGCCTCGTGAGGCAAAACTGAGAAGAGGAAGGTTCAATTCCCATCTTAGCCATCTTGGAAGTGATTTTCCGTGGTTTCCCACTTCTACTCCAGGCTCATGCCTGGATGGTTCTTAACTTAAGGCCACGACCACCTTCCCAATCCTCACCTGAATTTCAAATACACACTAATACAGCCATACAACAACACAGGTTATTAGACAAATTTCACACACATGAACACACCCAAGTACACGGGTCTACATGATCAGGATATCGCAAAGCCCCTAAATCAATCAACAACAAAAAGCTTCTTGAGGGGGATGAAGGCAGTCAAAATTACATTGGGTGGGGTCGGGCAAAATGAGACATAAGGGGGCGTCCATTAATTGCGTCAGGCGTTTAGGGGGAGGGGGAGAGGGTCTAGCCGAACCTCACCCAATCTCAAGTGGGGGAGAGGGGGGTGTAACATTCACATACAGGTTTATAGGGTAATCAAATAATAACTAACAACATAATAGACTAGTGCCAACATTTATTATGTATGTTGAAGTATTAACAATTGACATAGTTGCGCAACGTATTCCAGAGATGTATGTTTCGATTATCGAATCTCGAATCCGAAGGTTATCGTTACATCTCTCTTCTCAAAATAAAATTAATATTTATCTACGCTGATTAGATTTACAGATTTAACCTAACTACTGGTTTTACAGTTCTGCCATGTCTTGTAGTATATTTGAATGATTCTAATGAGGGTGCTTTTGATGATTCTTCCCTCTCTACGTTCGGTTCAACTGGAGATGTTCCTTTGTTGGGATCATCTGGATGTATGGGTAGACGTGACCTTCCATGGATGTCTGTTAGTGGATCTTGAATTGACGATTGCATTCTCTCGTTTGTACTTTGATTTGATTCAACGTTTAACTCGGCCTGAATTGGTGTTTCTTTTGTTATTGTGCCTTCAATATTCGATGGTCTGATGAAACTGGTATTTCTTCGCAAAATTGTTCCATCATCTTTCTGAATCACATATGAGCGATTAGTTACTGGATGTACAATTCTCCCCGTGTACCACTTGTTGTTTAGATCTCTGATCAAGATTTTCTCGTCATTTTGATACTGTCGTGATTCCTTGGCTCCGCGATCAGCATATTTATTCTGTTTTGACCGCTTTTCCTTAAGTTTTATTGGTACATCGGTTTGTAGTTTGGGCTGAAGATTGTTATTAGAAAAGGAAATTGGAGTTCTTGTATTCCTTCCAAACAATCTCGAGGTTGGTGTGCCTAGTTCTGGGTCTCGTGGTGTATTTCTCGACATTAGCAGGGCCAGTTGTACATCTTCTCCGCTGATGTCGCATTTCTTCACCAGTCGCTTCGCAATGTCTACGTACTTCTCAGCTAATCCGTTCGACCTTGCAAAACAAGGACTCGATGTAACTAATTTGAAGTTCCATTCCTTTGAAAATTTTACAAATTCTCTGGACGAATATGTTGCGTTGTCGGCGTGAAATTCTTGTGGAACTCCATGTGTAGCAAACCAAATTTTAAGTTGATTAATTATTTCTGCTGCTGTTGTTTTGTTAATCTTTTGCACTTCGTAGTATCCACTGTAACTGTCTGCCAGAACAAGATAGCTGTTGCTTTTGTAGAAAAAGACATCTGAAGATACTATTTCAAATGGTAATTTAGGTATTTTCTTCATTATGATGGTTTCCTTGACAGGTTTACGCTGCGTATGTTGGCAGGTTTTGCAGGATTCTACCAATTTGGTTACGTCCTTTGTTAGAGTTTCCCAAAACACTAACTGTCTTGATCTTCTCAGTGTTGATTGTATACCCGGATGCCCTTTATGAATAACTTGTAGAACTCTAGGTCTTTCGCTTTTTGGGACAAAAACGCGATCTCCTTTGAAAATGAGTCCATCACAATGTGATAATTCATCACGAAAAGTGAAAAAACATCTCAATATCTGCGGCACTTGAAGGATATCGTTAGGCCAACCATTGTTCATCATCTTGATTAATGCCTGGCAAGTCGGGTCTTGGAGCGTTGATCTTTTGAAGTCTTCAGTGGCGCTTTCAGACATTGATAACACCATTAGAACTTCGAGTTCTTCTTCATCGTTTTCGTAAGAATCTTCACAATCTCTACTAAGTGTATCCGCAATCTTCAGTTCACTTCCTTTATGGTATACGATGATAGGGTTGTACTCCTTGAGATCTAATAATATTCTTCTTAATCTCGGTGGTGCATTCACAAGCGGCTTTTTCCAGATTGACTCTAAGGGTTTGTGATCCGACTCGACTGTTAATTTCTTACCCCAAATGTAGTCATGAAATTTCTTACAGCCGTAGCGAATCGCAAGTGCCTCTTTAACAATCTGCGGGTAATTTTGTTCGGTGCTGTTTAATGATTTTGTAGCATACGCTACTGGTTGTCCTCTTTGCATTAGAACAGCTCCTAATGCCCTTGATGATGCATCAACTGATAATGTTACGTCTTCATTTACGTCATAGTACCTCAAAACAGGGGTGCTGGACAGGGCTTTTTTTAGTTCTTTGAACGCCTGATCCTGTTCTGGACCCCAAATCCATGCAACATCATTCTTCAATAGTACACGCAATGGAGCTGTCAATTTTGACTGACAGGGAATAAATTTTCCCAAGTAATTTATCATACCCAACAATCTCTGTAGCTCTTCTTTGTTCTTTGGTACTTTGAGTTTCTTGATCGCATCGACTTTTGTCTCATCAATTTCAAGTCCCTTGTCTGACAAAACGTGTCCTAAAAAACGAACTCTTTGTACGTTAAATATGCACTTTTCTTTATTGAGTTTAAAGCCGTTTTCATGTTGTCTTTGAAGTACTATTTCAGTGGTATCCCGAAGTTTCTGGTCTGTACTGGCATGAATTAATATGTCGTCCATGGCGCATTCTACATTTGGAATGTCGTGAAGTATCTCTGTCATAATTTGCTGAAATACTTCCGGAGCTGAAGAGAGTCCGAACGGAAGACGTTTGCAGGAATAACGTCCCCAAGGTGTTGCAAATGTTAAATATTCTTGTGTTCTCTCAGAGACTTTTATTTGCCAAAAACCTCGAGTGCAATCTAGGCATGTGAAGTACTTACTACCATTCATTCTTGCGGCAATGGCTTCAATCGTGTTTAATGGGAAATGCCTTCTCTTGATATTTTTATTTACATCTGTAGGGTCGATACAGAAACGAAGTTTGCCCCCTTTTTTGACGATTACAAGAGGAGATACTGCTACAGTGGGTTTCGTGACTCGTTTGATGACGTCCATTTTAACCATTTTATCAAGTTCTTGCTTAACTGTTTCCTTTATGGCCAATGGAATCGTTCTAGCTGAGCTAATCTCGAACTTTGGATTTTCTACAAGGTCTATGTCGTATTCGTAACCCTTGAAACATCCCAATCCATTAAACATCTGTTCGTTATTTAACTTCGGGTTGCTAATCTTCACGCTGTGTACTCTAATAATCAGATTTTCTTCTTCGCAAGTCTTTTTGCCGATTATAGGTTGAACTTGTTCATTCACAGTCAAGAATGTTACTTCTGTTTGACGATTCTTGATCTTACATTTCAATTTCAGTTCTCCGACAACGTTGAGCCTGTGTTCACTAAATGTTACCAACTTCTTTACTTTGGATGGTGTTATCTCAGCAGTGACTCCCAGTTTCTCGATTATGTGAGTCGGAAGAACGTTACATTGAGCACCGCTGTCTAGTTTAGCATGAAACGCTTTGTTTCCCACTTTTATTAATTCTTTCCAATCTTCTTGTCTTGGTGGTACTGTAACACTGCCAATGTACATCATATCTCTATCACGTGACGATTGAGTGGTTGCATCGTCGTCTTTAGAGCCGTGTACTGCATGAATCTCCTTTTTGGACTTGCAGCAGACTTCAAAATGTCCTAACTTCCCACACAAATTACATCTTTGCTTATACGCCGGACAAGATCGCTTTCCATGTGTCATACCACATCTGTTGCAATTAAACTGATCAGTATTTTTTATGTTAACTCCTTGTCTTTTCATTTTCTTGAGTGCGGCGACTGACATCTGTGATTCTGATTCGCTATTCTTACTCATGTCAATGGCTTGTTTGTGTGCCAGCTCGCTTGCTTGACACATGTCTACCGCTTTGTCATAGGTTAGGTCTGTTGTACCCAACAATCTTTCACGTAACATATCATTATTGATGCCACTAACAATTTTGTCTTTTAGCATTCGTTTCTCTGATTGACCGAAACTACATTTTCTTGCTTGAGTTGTTACGCGAATCAAAAACTGTTCGAAATTTTCGTCTGATTCTTGTAACATTTTATGAAAAACGTATGCTTCATATGTTTCATTAGCTTTAGGCACAAAATAATTGTTAAATTTGTCCATGATTACCTGCATGTTTGTTTGTTCTGCCTCAGCGAGGTTAAATGACTGAAAAATCTCTTCGGCTTCATAACCTATTGTTGTCATAAACGTAGCGACTTGGACTTCGGGCGGTTCTTTATCCAGCTGAATTGCTTTTGAGTACCAGTTGTAAGACACTTTCCACGTTTTCCATTCCTGTGCCATATTTTTGCCAAACTCCAGGGGTTTAGGTTGTCGAATATGAATTCTATGAGTTAGCCTCTGATTTTGGGCGTTTTGTTCTACGTTGGCCATTTTTTTTTTTTTTGCTGCTTTATAATTCAGAAAAACCAATTACTTCTGACACCATGTAACATTCACATACAGGTTTATAGGGTAATCAAATAATAACTAACAACATAATAGACTAGTGCCAACATTTATTATGTATGTTGAAGTATTAACAATTGACATAGTTGCGCAACGTATTCGAGAGATGTATGTTTCGATTATCGAATCTCGAATCCGTAGGTTATCGTTACAGGGGGTCTCGGCAAATATCACGTAATTTTTTTCCGCAAGAAACAGTGTAAATTTGAGAGAAAAATTGATTAAATTAAGTATAAAAGTTTCTCCATTAAAATATGGCTTTTATAAAGTATTTTATTGTTCAATTTCTCACTGTAACTTAAGACTACGTTCTTAGAAGTCTCAAATAGCAGTCTCTAGTCTTAAATAAAAAGAATTAAGTAATTTTGTTTAATAAATCCAACGCAATCAAGCACAGATTAACTTATTTACATTGAAAATACGCATTTTAAAAATCTCACATCTCACCAAGGGGAGAGGGGGGGGGGGGGTCAAACAATCGACAAAATCGCCTCAGGTAATTAATGGATGCCCCCTAATCCATGAAAGCAAATTTTCGGTTTCGTGTTTGATTTCGATAGCATTTGATACTTTATATTTATGTGCAAAGGCTCCAAAAAGAACAGTTTTACTTCAGCACGAATGGTTTCTGGGACAGGAAACTATTCATAATGAAGAGATAAAGGCTAGACTGTTATTTTTGAAGCCATTCTTTCAGCGTTACCTATACAAACGGTGATTTGTAGCTCTTCAATCGGTAAACAAGAATTTGCCCAATAACTGGGCGGGGTACAATATATATAATAGGCTATATGTAAATAACACTCCTGGAAAAAATACATGTATTAGTTAATTATCACTATTACCCCATTATAATACATTGTACCTTGACCAGTCATCGTGTTGACCGACTGAAGAGCTACAAATCACAAAGGCTAATTTAGAAATGATCACGCTAGATGAAGCTGTTCGTATGAACCGACTCAGATGGTGGGGTCATGTGAAGAGAATGGGGAAGGAGAGATTACAGTATCTCGCCACAGGTTTTGGCCGGTCAGTCCCGGTTTCACAGTTGCTACAGAGGACAGTCGGTGAGCCTCAAGCATGTGCAATTGATACGTGAGTTTTCAGTTTCGCGGAAAGGAACTCACATATGAATTGCACATGCTTGAGGAACGCCACCTGTTGTCTGTATGACTGACCAATCGGGCCTCACCGGCCAAAAGCCGTGGCGTTAACTGTACCTCAGAGATTAATGAGTTTGGCTGTAGAGGGTAAGAAAAGCAGAGGTAGACCTATGAGACGATGGTTAGATTCAGTGTTGAACGATTCCAAGTAAGAAGTGTAGAAGCAGAGGAGGCTGCAGTGCTAACTGCTAATAGGGGATCATGGAGGCAACTTGTTCGCAAACAGAGGCTTGTAGAGTAGACTAGACGCTTCAGGCAAACCAGTCCCAAATGAAAATGTAAGGGAAACTTTGCTAACTCAGCAAGATGTTATTTTGAATATACCTTTTTCTGCACATGGGCCTACCCAGGTGCAAGAGACGAATTCATATCGCAAGTTGTGTTGAGTCAGCGATTGAGGCCTAATTTCTCTTTACCATGAATTTCGGAATGACATATTCTATCACTCGGTGGTAAAATCGTGAAAATCTGTGTTGATTTTGTTTGTTTGTGAAGTACGGTATTTATAAATAATTCTTCATGTATTTCAGTGATGCCGCAGTAGTAGTAGGTCTAACGTTACATATTATTAGACATCATTTTGCGGATTTGGACAAGTACCACGTTTTGTATTAGATGGTTGGTTGGTTGCTCAGTTTAGGGACTGCAACAACGCGGTCATGTAGCCCCGTGTACTTTGGGTGTGTGTAGAATCTCTCTGATAACCGGTGTTAATTGTTATGGCTGTATAGTTTGTGCTATCTGTAATTCAGGTAAGGACTAAAGACGATCAATTTCAAGTAGTTCCTACTTTTGCTACCAAATGCTACCGTCAACGACACCTAACTGTGAGCTTGGTTACTAGATGCCACCGCAACCGGCACCTGTCAACGAACTTTGGAACTTAATAGAGTGCTAATCAAATCTATCCCACAAATTTAGCTTCATAGTGGAAGTTTCTTTTACTTGCCATAAATCTATGACATGGGCCCGCCGGCTTTACTTCCCCTCCGAAGGAAGGCATACTGAGGGATTTTAACGCTCTTAAAAATCCGACGACTTCAGACGGGTTTAAACCTGCGGTCTTGGGCACAGAAGCTCAGCATGCTACCAACTACGCCACCGAAGCCGCTAATTTGTGTTAGGTGATTTAGATAACCCGTGCCAGAAGAAATATGTAGTAATTTAATTGCTATGTTAATTTTTTGAAATTATGTCCCATAATGAATCATGTTTCCCATCAACCTCTTAATGTTGCGGATATAGCCGAATGTCCCCTATGCACTGTATTTATGTGTTCTTATAATTCAGTCGTTTGTCATCAATCGGAAATTTGGTTTTATTCAAAATGTGAAATTCATCGAATTGCGTACATATTATTATTATTTGGCACTGAGGGGGATTGATCACCCTAATCAGCCACCGTAGTTACGCCACTGGACTTGCCTCACGAGGCTCACAGACGAATGGATTACAGTAGTAAGGGTCTACTTCCTGCTCTAATGGGAAGGCTAATGAGCGACGCTGGCGGATAAACTGTGACTTCACGCTGCTATTTATTGCAGAAAGGGGGCAGGTCCATACTGGGACAACCTTGGGGAACATCCAGGACGCGGCAGCAGAGTGGGGGTGCTTGCTTCTCTTTCAGGTACACTGTTTTCGCTCACTAAATTTAGCCATCGCGCGCATATCAACCGTGGACTAGAGCAGATATAGCGTGGCGATACGCTATTGTAACACATAGCACCATACGGTTTATTGCCCAACAAGACAGCTGTGGATTGGATTATGTCATGGATTCACACGCCAGGCTAAAATTAAAAGGTCGTCAAACAGAGCTAAATAAGGCAGAGATGTTATTACTTCAGTAAAAGAATTGTTTAGCCTAAAGGAACCGGGTAGTGTGGAACGACCACAATTATAAATATTCACTTTTAGGCTCAAACATTCTCCTCTCTTTCCCGATTACAGCTATACCCCATGTAATAGGAATTATTTTAAGGTCATTACTCGTATTTTAACCCGTTGGGTGCTTCGCCCGTCTACAAACGTTGCTCAAGAACTTTTCTTGTTTTCATATTCCCATTTCACTTTCCAGTACCAAGTCAATCTCTGGCATGTTCTGCCATCTACAGTATTATTAGGCATTATGTAGTAGCCTACTACTTGAGATTCGAATTTTGCTTCCCCAAGTAATTACTGAAACGTAAACAGGCAAATTATTCACGCCGCATTGTAATTTCGCATCAAAGAATATCATTTTTGTACTAGTGAGGAGTAACAAGTTTTACTTGCCTACTGATTTTAGGTAATCATTTTATTTCGGGCACATTACTTGTTGTTGGGATGATGCACGCACAAAATTTTAACTTTAATTCGTCTAAAATAAAAATTATATAGAAACGTAGGATTTTGAATGTATATTTAGACGAGCAGTAGTGCCCGGCTTCGCCCGGTGGATTTATTTGTTTTATGAATGATAAGTAATACTACTACAGAACTGGCACATGATACTTAAACTAACAGAAAAGAAATATTTTTAATATAACTTTTTGTGGTGGTGGTGGTTGTAGTGGGGGGGGGGGGATAAGTAGTACAGCATAATGGACGTAACATTCAGGTCATTTTCCCGTTATGATAATAATGAATAGGAAAATGACTGTTTACTAACTACAGCACTGACACATGTAAATTACAAACAAATTTTAAAATATGTTTAGAAAGAGGAGTAAGTGAAATAAGACACTGCCTAGGACCTATATCCATTGGCTGTTAGAAATGTAGAAACCAATAGTGTCGTCTATTGTCGCATAGCGCCGTAGGAAAATAATCAGAACACTTTGGAAAACTTCGGCTGTCCCGAGCTCCTGAGGTAGAATAGTATCATTTACCGCCACAGAGCACTCAACGATAAGTTTCGGAATAAATGAAGGTAAATTTGAAAGCACCAACGCTTATTGCAGATGATAACCTCAATGTACTGCACCAACACCATTGCACTTATACAGAGGCAAAATGTGTTCATGATGATAACTGTTTTAAGGGGCCTAAGAAATCTTTTGCACTAATCCCCGTGACTGCAATTTATAAGCAGCGCAAGATTTAACTATTTTCGCAATTCTGCACCAGAACACTGGTAGGAGCGATGTGATGCAGCCCGAATTGCCCATCAGCAATTGACTTATTAAAATACTCTTACAGATACACTACTACGGACATGAATGGTTCAAGGGCCTTAATACGTGGTTTTCAAGTTCAGTTTGTTTGTTACTCTAAATGTAGGGAATGGAGAGCTTTGTCCAAAATATCAACTGGACAGTGTTACCAGCAGGATTTCAAAGTGTAAGTAAAATTTGGCGCAATTAGGAGGAACGGTGTGGATTTGTGATAAAGGGCCTAAATGCAGGGAATGGAGTGGTCTGTCCGAAATTTATAGTGGACAGTGTCACCCGCAGGGTTCCAAAGGGTAAGTATACAAAATGTCACCTCCGTAGCGTAGCGGTCAGCATGGTTAACTGCCGCCCCGGAGGTACTGGGTTCGATTCACGTCTCTGCCACGAAATTTGAAAAGTGGTATGAGGACTGGAACGGGGTCTACTCAGCCTCAGGTGGCCCAAATAAGTAGAGGGGGTTCGATTCCCACCTCTACCACCCTCGAAGTGGTTTTCCGTGGTTTCTCACTTCGACTTCGGGCAAATACCGAGATGGTTTCTACTGTCAGGCCACGGCCGCCTCCTTCCCTCTTCCTTGCCGATCCCTCCCTTCCCTCATGAGGCCTCTGTTCGCTTTGCAGGTGAGGCACCTGGGCGCGGTGCTGGTAACACCTCCGTAGTTGTATCCACTCCGATCAGATGTTCCCAGCTCAGGACACTGCCCGTAGAGGCGGTAGAGGTGAGTTCCCCCGCTGAGTCCGTGGGAGCCACCAACCTGGAGGGTAAACTCGATAAAAAAAAAAGTATACAAAATGTGGTTCAGATAGGTGAAACGGTGTAGATTTATGCCAAAGGACCTAAATGCAGGGAATGGAGTGGTCTGTCCGAAATGTCATGCAGACAGTGTTTACTCGCAGGGTTCCAAAGGGTAAGTATACAAATTTTGGTTCAGATCGGTGAAATGGTGTAGATTTGTGCCAAAGGGCATAAATGCAGAGAATGGAGTGGTCTGTCCGAAATTGCATGTAAACAGTGTTACTCGCAGGGTTTCAAAGGGTAAGTATACAAATTTTGGTTCAGATTAGTGAAACGGTGTAATTTGCGCCAAAGGGCCTAATTGCAGGGAATGGACTGGTATGTCATAAATTTCATGTAGACAGTGTTACTCGCAGGGTTCCAAAGGGTTAGTATACAAATTTTGGTTCAGATCGGTGAAACGGTGTAGATTTGGTGCCAAAGGGCATAAATGCAGGGAATGGAGTGGTCTGTCCGAAAACAGTGTTACTCGCAGAGTTTCAAAGGGTAAGTATACACATTTTGGTTCAGATTAGTGAAACGGTGTAGATTTGTGCCAAGGGGCCTAAATGCAGGGAATGGAGTGGTCTGTCCGAAATTTAACATAGCCTAAACTATTCCTCTTGAATCTGGCTATCATATACAAAAATATTTTTTCGAATTCGACTGGTAGTTCCAGAGATTAGCGCGTTTAAAGACACAAACACACAGACAAACTCTTCAGCTTTATTATATTAGTATAGATTAATAGAGACAACGAACCTATAGACATTTTAAACCCATTACCCACCCCACCCCATAAGTTAAAAATTATGACTTCTACATTTTTTTAAAATTCGAATGAAGAAACTCAACACTGAGGAAGCTAATAGCTAACTGGGTGATTCAGCACTTAAAAGATTAAAGGGACGGGGGTGTCGAAAATATGTTTATGCCTGTAAAAAATAGTACATATTAGCACTATTTATTTTATTAACTTTTTTCAAAATTTCAAAATAAGGTAAAAATTTCATTATCTTAGAGCTATAACAACGAAAATTAGTAATACGGTAGAACCATAGGGTATTAGTCTCTTCGTATGCCCAAAGCAAAAGAACAGCGACTCCATACACTCAAGATGGTGGCTGGGCGTACTATTAAAGTATACAACTTGCTAAATCAGAATGTAATTGTACAGTTAAGACGAAACTTGGTAAAGGGGAGTATTATACAGGAGGCACAGTAGGTTTAGTGATACGTTTTTCACACTGAATATAGCGCGCAGCGGCTATTTTGAAAACTCATAAATTAAAAATAAATAACTATGTTTTAAGGCACAAACGAAAATTTATGATAAGGTAGAACCCTATATCAGGGGCGTATATACAAGGTTTTTCGAGGTGGGGGGGGGGCTGGCTATCCTGGAAAATTGTGAGTGTTCTCACTTCTCATGGGTTTGTCACCGCAAAATACCCAGAAATATCTACCAATATCTTAGAGCATATAATTTTGTGTAATTATTTTAGATAAGATTAAAAGTTTAAAATTATAGTCTACAATTACTGGCAATACAAAAATAGTTGTAAAATACAACACAACACATAAATAAAATTTTATACTTAATGAATATTCTATTATGATCTATGGAATATGAATGGCAAATATCTAAATATTTGGCAATTTACTAAGCAGAATTGACTCACAAGGTTGAGTGTACCCTGTTCCAGCCCTCAGACTAGAATTAAATTTTCTTGGCAGAACCGGGAATCGAAATCAGACCTCCGGACGGCAGCCAATAATGCCACTACACCACGAGTTAGTCTAATTTCAATCTTAATATTGTTTATAACTTAGCCAGTAAGTTAAGATTAGGTTACAACCAAATTTACAATTATTTTATGCTCTTACCAAAGCAACATTTTCTTAATTTCTATTGGCTTTTCTCTGGGGGAGGGGGGGGGGGGGCTGGTACCCCCCTCACCACCCCCTTATATACGCCCCTGCCTTATGTGTGGTTTCATGTTCCCAAATAAAAATAACAGCTACTCCAAACATTCAAGATGGTGGCTGGGCGCAGTATTAAAACGTAACAATGAATCATACAGATTGTAATTGCGCAATCAAAACGAAACTTAGTAAGAAAGAAGTATCATACAGTACATGAGACCTTGCTGAAATAAGCCGTAAATATACGAAGGGTGCAGGGAAAGAAAGGGCTAAGTCCATTTTTTTGATTTTTTATTTTTTAATGTGGATGAGATGTTTATTCCCGGTCCTAAACAATGCCTCAGGTGGTTTTGGAAAGAAGGAGCTAGGTCCAGAAATACAAGGAAAAGAAGAAACAGTGCACTGGGAAAGAAGGGGTCATGTCCAGTAAGTCAGGGAATAAACGGGCTCTCAAACAGTAGTTTTGTACTTTTAAGTTACCAGCCCTGTCACATTAATTACTATTCCCCTCCATTTTACCATTTGAGGTTAGTTGATGTGTAAGCGTTCTTTCTAGAAGTGCTCTCCGAATGATTCAGCAAGAAAGTGTTCATTAATGCTTCAGTATGTGTGACTTAAGTGAACTATCAGATTCTTCAATTAATAAGGATGATCACCACAAGGTAACTAAGAAATGGAGACGTGATGGAAGAATGTCAGAGGTCAGGACGAAACTTAACCTCAGTAGTCATGTTATGGGGCAGAACTGCAATTGTAAGATGAAATGTTTTGATGTTGCTGGTGAGGAAAACAGGAAAACCATTTTAAGGACTTTCAATCTCATGCTAAGCAGGGACATCCAAGATTCTTACCTATGCGGTCTCATTTATGTTGTACCAGTCGCTCGTCGACGGCCTAGAAAGTCGGAGGGTCAAGCAAATACTGACAGACAAGCCACGTACAAGTACAGAGTGAGAGGATGTGCCGGTGTAACGAATGATTACGATGTATGCCGTAAAGCTTTCCTTGCAATTCATGGCATCGGTAAAAAAGAGGGTCGAGCGACTGGTAAGAGGTCTTAAAACCGGCGTAAGTCCAAAGAACATGAGAGGAAAGCATTCCAATCGGCCGTGGAGGATTCCTGAAGAAAGTTTAGATGCTGTTCGTGAACATATAAAATCATTTCCCTCAAGAAACAGTCACTATGGTATACGAGACACCAAAAAAGCATATTTAGCTGAAGATCTCAATATCAAGAGAATGTATGGTATGTTTAAAGCTAAGTACCCTACGATCTAGCTTTCGTATGAAATTTACCGTTCAGTATTCAACAATGAATTCAATATCAGTTTTGGTTACCCACGAACGGACACTTGTTCTACCTGCGATGAATACAAAGCAAAGGTCACCGCTTTAGAGAAAGAAAAGGCAAACTGTGGGGACTTTGCTCGAGCTGCACACATTTCTGATGAAATAAGGAGACTTTCTGTTGGAAATAGGGTCCATCTTACTTTCTATGTCAGAAAACGGAAAGCGCGGTTAAATTCTAAACGTTCAGGAGTAAAAGAAGCAATTTGTATTGATTATGCTAGAAATCTGCCTATCCCTAACATACCAGCTAATGATGCTTATTATAAGAGACAGCTGTCTCTTTATGTATTCAATATTCATAGACTATCCTGTGGTGAATGTCAGTTTTATCTCTATACAGAAGTTGAAGGAAAGAAAGGCAGTGACGACGTTTGTTCGTTATTGCATGATTATTTTTATAATCATCTGCCCATGAAAATTAGAGACATTCAAATATTCT
Source organism: Meconema thalassinum (assembly GCA_946902985.2). Classification (NCBI taxonomy): domain Eukaryota; kingdom Metazoa; phylum Arthropoda; class Insecta; order Orthoptera; family Tettigoniidae; genus Meconema; species Meconema thalassinum. Next base: position 1,714,050,685 of record OX336388.2, on the reverse strand, counting down.
GTGACTCTTGCGCAGGCCAAAATAAGAATCACACTGTTTTTCGATTTCTTCACTATCTTGTTCATTTTGAGAAGAGATTTGATTCAATAAAAGTAACATTCCATATTCGAGGTCACAGTTACATGGAGTGTGACCGGAACATGGGCCTAATTAACCAAAAAGCACATATTGAAACCCCTGAAGACTGGGAATACGTCTTCAGCACAGCCAGAGAAAACCCCTCACCTTCTCAAGTTAGGCTCCTTCATTCATCGGAAGAATCGTTTGCCACGTCTTCTGGCATAAGTGATTTCATTTTTGCGAAGTGGACAGTGCACCTCTTTCAGTTCTACAAGAAGAAATTCCCCACTCGACCTGTTCGCGAGATTATTCTGGACAACAATGACAGTGGAATAAAGTTCCGCTGCACATACAATGGGGAATGGACTGATCAGGAAATGATGTCTAGGACCCACAAGCAGCTTCCCGAAGGACAATTCTTCTTGCCAGGATGTAGCTACTCTACTGGTAAGTTAAATTTGCCTTAACATAATTTACCCCTGTATCCACCAATGGAAAATAATGTTACACAGTGAGAAGCAAAGTGAGTTATGGTCGAATTACTTTTTGTTTCAGGTTCTCTCCCAATATCTAAGGCAAAGTACGACGACTTGCAACATCTGGCAAAATTCTGTGAACCAAAGGCTCAAGCATTCTTTCAAGCACTCTCAAGACAGTAGGAGAGGAGTGGATTGGAGTTAAACGAATCAATACTCTTAATTTTACTAATGTGCCTTTAGTCTATTGTACAAATGATGGTTAAAATAATAATGAAAATAATGTAAAATATTTGGGTTTATTTTCCGATGTGATGGTTCGCTCACAGTAATGATCATTTCCTTAATTATAATTATGATACAGTATATAAATTACTTCAAATAAAACTGAAAAATTGTCAAATAATGGATTGGACACCACCTTTACCACATACCCTCTGTATGAATAGGCCCGTTCTTTCCCCTTATGTAGTGTAGTTAGCAGAGCAAATTTTATTTTTCCGATAGTAGAATGTTGCTTTTACACCAAATGTAAGTTAAAATTATTTAAAAATTATACAGCTACTAGGAAATAAATGTAACTGATATTCACTTTAGAAAATAAAGTTGGTAAACAGAGTTGAACTGTTTAAATGCCATTTACTCAAAATTTTAAAAATATGACTTAGCCCTTTCTTTCCCTGCACCCTTTTAAAACACACTGAATACAACGCTCAGCAGCCATCTTGAAAATAAGAATATGATAATGAATAACTCCAAGTATTTTTGAGCTACAACAAAGAAAATTAATAGTAATGTAGAACCTTGTAACTTAGGTGGCTAACCATGACCAAATCAAAAGAACAGCGACTCCATACATGCACGATGGTGGCTGGGTGTATTTTCAAAACTTGAATGTCAATAACGTATGATATAATAGCACAATTGACGCGAAATGTGGTGAGATAGGAATACCATATGAAATACCTCGCTAGCATTATGCATAAGAATATCACACTGATTATAGCACGTAGTAGCCATCATGAACTTCCAGAGTAACTCTCTATTTTAGAGCTACAATACCTAGATTTAGTAGTAAGATGTTTTATATGTGTTTCGTATGCCGAAGACAAAATAACATTGACTCCATACATTCAAGATGGCGGCTCGGCGTACTGATAAAAATCAACAACTCGTGACATAATTGCTCTATCAACACGAAATTTGGTGAGTAAAGAGTGCCATAGGGGCAGATGACATCGCTGTACCGCCCCTTAAAGAACAATAACTAACTAACTAACGAGTACCATATATCACCTCAGCGTTACTCATAAGAATACCATGCTGGATACAGCGCGTAGTGGCCATCTTGAAATGATGTAATTTGGAAAAAATTAACGCTAAATATGTTAGAGTTACAAAAACTAAAAGTGGTATTAAAGTATAACCGTATATGTGGCTTTGAATACCCCAGGCAAAAGAACAGCCTCGCCAGGTATTCAGGATGGTGGCTGAGCGTACTCTTAAAACAGCATAATTAATAACTCAGAATCCAATTGCGCAATTAACACGAAACTTTGTAAGAGATGAGTTTCCTATAAGAGAGTTAATTAGTTAATTACTGTTGTTTCAAGGGGTGGAACAGCGAGGTCATCTGCCCCTTTCAATAAGAGAACTCGCTAGCAATAGCGAAAAGGCAGCGAGTTGATAGTCTCGCATAAAAGTCTTTCTCTGCAGAAGACACAAGAACAACGATTCCATACATTGAAGATGGTGGTTGGACGCAAGGTTACTTAAATACTAGTTGGACGTACATCTCTAATGTTAAAAACAATTCATTTGGATACAAGAGCGGAGTTATTACGAAACTTGGCAAAAGAAGATTTTATGTAGGGTACAACTCTTAACGATTAACCCAAAACATTCAATGATACTGCTTGATGAGGGCAAAGTGTTGTAACTATACCCATACATTTAAGAGAAAGTAGGCTATATGTTCTTTACTGAACATCTTGTTTATATTTTGTTTCCAATTTTAGGCAGTTTTTACGTGCTCCTGGGTGGTCCATCCCAAAGTGGAATACCTACTATGGGGTCCCATTTCTAGGCTGTATGAAAGTTCTAATGGGCCTGCAACTGCTTCTACAGTTCAAATACAGCTAGAGACTAGAGTACGAAAGTGTTTATCCCTGTCAGAAATTTCAAGAAAGCCTCCGTGCCTTAGGCGGCAGCACGCCGGCCCCTCACTGCTGGGTCCGTGGTTCAAATCCCTCACTCCATGTGAGATTTATGTTGGACAAAACGGAGGCAGACAGGTTTTTCTCCGGGTACTACGGTTTTCCCAGTCAACAATTTCAATCCCGCAACACTCTCCACTATCATTTCATTTCATCTGTCATTCATTTAATCATTGCCCCATGCAACAGGCTTCGGCAGCCGGCACAGTCCATATCCTCGTCGCTAGATGGGGGCTTCATTCATTCTATTCCCTGGCCCGGTCGGTCGACTGGAAGCAGGCTGTGGATTTTCACAAGATTCAAGGACCACTGATTTTATCTCCATTAATTTGTTTCTTGCAAGGTCTTAACCTGCATTAGCTTCAAGAAAGCTTTTACCGGTGCTCGAGTGCAGCACTACAGAGATGTATCGCTTCACTGACCACACTGGATTAATGTGTTGTTTAACTAGATGAGTCATTTTTCTGTTACCGAGGAGAGAAATTCCTTGGTCTTCATTGTCGGTGGCGCGCTTTGATGTGTTGGAAGGTGGAATGCAGGGAGGGGAGAGAAAGTGATGACTCTACAATACCCGCTATACAAAAAGACAAGTGGCAAGTGGTGTGGCTCAAAGGGGCGGACACTGTCTTACTGGTGAAGGTAATATCATGGAAGAATATCAATACATAGGCTGAATACCTCGAGATTTCTGTTGTTTCATTGGAGTCTCCGCACATCGTGTTAAGGTCCATCCACATTCACTTGTCTGGCTATCACGTTATCAGCCTGGTAGCTGGCTGGGTTCTCAAAAGACACTGGTGTAGGTTATATGAATCCAATGTGTGTTTTGAGTCTTCAATCTTTTGACTGGTTTGATGCAGCGCTCTATATCTCCCTGTCCTGAGCTAATTGTTTCATATCTACATAGCTACCACACCCTACATCCGAGGCAATCTGTTAAACATATTCTAAACTTGGTCTGCCCCAACAGTTCTTGTCTTCGACCCTTCCTTCCATAACTAAGCGTGCTATTCCTGGGTGTCTTAGTATGTGTCCTACCAACCTACCTCTTCTCTTCATTAGCAGTCGCCAGAAACATCTCTCTTCTCCCACTCGTCTTAATACCTCTTCATTTGTAACCCTATCTAACCATCTGATCTTCATCATTCTCCTGTAACACCACATTTCAAACGCTTCAATTCTCCCCTTTTATGCTGCACCAATAGACCAAGTTTCACTTCCATATAGTGCCACGCTCCAGACAAATGCTTTCAAAAATGACTTTCTAATACCTAAATCTATATTCGATGTCAACAGATTCCTTTTCTGTAAAAATGCTTTCCTTGCCTGAGCCTGCATACTTTTTATATCCTCTTTGCTTCGGCCATCACAGGCTATTTTGCTTCTTAACAGAAGTCTCCTACTTCCTTTAGCTTTTCACCTGCCAATTTGATGTCCAAAGGAGTTGGAATTTTACAAGAGAGGAGGCCATCATCACATGTATTTATGCATAGAGAGGTGCATATCCTCGGGATATGAATCCAATATGTCTCCTAAAAAGAAAGATCAAAGATTACATACGGTAACTCACCAGTGGAATAACTTTTGTATCGCAAACTCAAAAGGGTCTGTTACAAGGGAAATACGTTGGTTGAGATTCAGCATCGACTTCAAAGTAAAATAAATGTTTCCAACTTTCTGCTTACTCAATATTCTTATCTGGACGCGGATAATTAAAGCCATCCTTTGAGCGATTTCATATCACAATTCTAAATGATTATACAGGGCCTTTCATATAAAATAAGAACGGCGAGCGGCGGCTTTGTTATCCGCTGCTACAGTAACCTTGGCCGAGTTTGTGGCGTGCCACGGCCCCCTGCTGTAGTATTGAAAGCGCGAGCATAGGCGCATATACTGTACTTGACCTTGCAATAAGCGTGCAGGTGTTCAGTCGCCAATCTGAAACTCAGATGTTAACATGAGGCAGTTATCATTTCAACATCTTATTTTTGTATGTAAAACTTATTTTAAGTACGAGTCGGCTCGGTGGGTACGTGATGCATTTGCTCAGCAATTTCCTTCACTAGCAGATTCACGTAATGGTAAATAAGTTTGACACTACTGACTCAGTGCTCAATAAAAAGCATAAAATTTAAAATCAGAAACATTACAGTGGCAGAACTCACTCGCGTCAGCCAGAATGTGGTTACCAGATACAATGCCTGTATAACCCAGGAAGGACGACACTTCTAGCATATTTTATACGGTAATATTTCATACAGGATTGTACACACGCTTAAAGCATGGGGCCGTGGCGCGCCACAAGCTCGGCCAAGGCCACCGCAGCAGCGGATAACAAAACCGCCGCTTGCCATTCTTACTTTATATGAAAGACCCTGTACATGCTTTATTGGATCCTCTCAAACTGTGCATCACCTGCTTTTCGACTGCCCTGATTTTTGCTACTGCAACAATGAACTGACAAAACCTGTGTAGCCTATCCAATATTTAAAAATTCCTGTCGTTATCTTATCTTCTGGCATGGTAATGTATTATTATTATTATTATTATTATTATTATTATTATTATTATTATTATTAATATTATCGTATTTTAATTAGTGATTATGCTGTTTGTCAAACTATAATCCTAATATGCTAGGCAAAATAGGGTTCCTTCTATGTATTGGAAACTCAATAATAATAATTCCATGATGCTTGATTGTTTAGAATGGTGTGGGTCGGATCGCTCCTTCCCGGTAATAGAAGCGAGGTTGTAAGCCCCAGAGCTTGAAGACAGTTCCTATGCTCTATCTACCGTTGGGACATGGAGTCGCATCCGCTTTCAAAACCGTTGACCATCTCCACCTGTAACCCAGGCAAGGGACCCTTACAAGGTACTACCAGCCGGGCCAGCTGGAACATTTTTTTAAAGAGGTGTTACTCTTTATCACTCTACGATTGAGATCCAATGAACTACTGTACACACCAAGGTAGAACCAATAATGTTGTCCATCAAAAATAAAAGATTGCTGTTCGAAGGGCACATCTTCCGTATGACTGCTATACTGCGGAAAATACATCCGGGGATAGACTGCTTACCAGCGGAGCGCATAATGGTTTGCGATTTTGAACTTACTGGGAAACCAAAACAAAACGCTGTAGCCTGGTTTATAGCGGCAGCAGTGGATTGGAACATAACAGCGCACGAAAGAGGTGGGGGCACCTTAAGGGACTTAGTAAGTTCCATCAGAAGAATACGCTGGACAATGGTTCAAAGCAAAAGTGTACAGAAGTTTTCAACGCATCTGTTTCAGTTTTGATTGTCGGCTGTGTCGGCCAAATTTTGAAACAGTACTGATGGGAATTAAGGAGGTGATAGTAACGAACAATGAAAACTGCCTCTCAAAAACCAACACAACTCGAAAAGATTTGATCCAGTTCTATAAAGATGTTAGATGCAAATATATACAAAACAAGACCAAATGCTTTATTTCGTGCATGATGTAAGCTTTTAACATGATGGACGACGACGGAAATGTGAACATAGAACAGCTAAAGAAGAAAGCTCGTTCGATCTACAGTGATAATTATCATCATAAATGAGCTCAATGATATGGCTAAGAAGAGCAACGATCCTTGTGAGAGAGCATTTCTATTTATAACTTCAGGTTATAAGACACTACCAATACTTGTGCCTATAACATATAAAAATGTCAATACCCTCAGCCAAGTAGTTTTCCATGTAGGCCTATACAGTTTTAAGTGAATGGATCCTAGAAAAGACGTCAAAAACCCGGACCGGACAATGTTTCATACAACAACAAATAAAAAAGTAATAAATAAATAATTGACTTATATAGTCTAACACAGAATTAAACAATGCAAATATTGGTATAACTCATTGTTCATTAAGTCTATTGGTTTGTTGGTAATTAAGACCTAAACTCGATCCATAATTTTAAAAAAGGTGATGAGTGAGTTAGTTTGCCATTGGTTTCTTCATAGCCAGTGCAGCAGTACTGAGTACTGACATTAGGAATAACACCTTTCGCAGCATCCACAGGTGTTGGTGCCATTACACATTACCCATACCTCACTCGCCTATTTATAATCTCAGCCATAAAAGGGAACTAGATGTCAGTGAATGCTTTCGTTTTGCTCTAGCATGTGCCACAAACAACCTACTACATTTATTAAGGGGTGCCAACAGGCCATCACTTGTCTGAATGAACTTTACAATTTACAGCATTTAAAACAAGAAAATAACTTGTAGATTTACGTGGCTTTAGTTTAAATCTTGACGACCAGAATCCACAGGAACTTCCTTTTACGTTCGGTACGGGGCACGTTATGAGACTTTGATTCCGGAGGTCTTGAGTTCGATTCCTGGTACTGCCAATAAATTAATTTTGGTCTGAGAGTTGGAATGGGGTTCACTCAGTCTTGTGAGGCTAAAACTGAAAACAGATGAATTTGATTCCCACATCAGCTGTCCCAGAAGTGCTTTTCCGATGCTTCCCACTTCTACTCCAGGCAAATTCCTGATGGTTCTAAGACTAAAGCCCCCTTCTTCCAAATTCTAGCCATAATTACAAATACACACACTACTATAGCCATCGCAATGACACAGGTCATCAGACAGATTCCACACATACAAGTACACAGGGTTACATGACCACGATGTCACAAAGCCCCTAAATGAATCATCATCATCATCGTCGTCATCAACAACAACAAACACCTTTTTACGTTAAATCAGAACTCTGGACGCGTCTCGCGGCGTAGCCGTGCTCGTTAAATCCTGCACCACGGCCGGGAGGGCAGCTACAGCAAGTCCGGAGATTGTAGGTTCGAATCTCGGCGCTGACAGCGGCTATCGTGAGTGTGGATTTTCCCCGTTTTTTTCACACTCCTTCCAGGCAAATGCCGAGATAGTACCTTACTTCAAGTCCCGGGGTACCTACCTCTTCCTTGTCCCTAATACAGTTACACACACTACTGCAGTCATCACAGCAATTGAGGTTATAAAAAACGTTCAACATACACCCAACTACACGTAGCTGATGACCAAGATGTCCCAAGTCCCTCAAATGAAAAATGAATTAACAAAAACGAACTCTGGACGTGACTTCCCATTTCGAAAATCTCGCATACATTGCATTTAATGGGATTTGAACACGCCACCTTGTTGAGAAGTTGTTAATGTTCTTGTTTATTTCAGGGGCTGTGTGTGTGTGTGTGTGTGTGTGTGTGTGTGTGTAAATTGTGTGATAACCTGTGTTATTGTGATGGCTGAACTAGTGTGTGAATTTGTAAATTGGGGCTAGGATTGGGAAGGAGGCTGTCGTAGCCTTGAGTTAGGAACCATCCTAGCATTTTCCTGGAGTAGAAGAGGAGAAAACACAGAAAACCACTTGTAGGATCCCTGAGATGGGAATCGAACCCGCCTCTTCTCAGTTTTGCCTCACGAGACTGATTGTAGCCTACCCCGTTCCAGTTCACAGGCTAGAATTAAATTCATTGGCTGAACCAGGAATTGAACTTATAACCTCCGGATCCGAATCCTCACACGAGAATAAAAATGTATTGGTAGAGTCGGAAATCGAACCTAGACCTCCAAGGCGACAGCCAAAAAGCAAGCGGCCCTGATAGCCTGCCGACTTATTGAAGTACTTCTTCGAGTGTGTGAGGCTAGGTTTGAGACTCAAATCTCCTCCTCTATGGCAGAGTTGGGAGAACCGAAGAACCGAGACCAGCTAGCCCATAGTTACCCTGAACCATGTCAGCGACCCCCAAATGTAATGAGCTAAAGCTATTTTAGAGCTTAGTCTCCTCATTTGTTTAATCATTATTAACTGTTCGTTTTAAGGACTTGGGATATTTTACTTATCAGCCCCGTGTCCTTAGGTGTGTGTTGGATTTGTCTGATAACCTGAGGATTCTGTGTTGCCTGTAGCTTGCATTGTGGTCAGTGATAGAGTGTCCGCCTCTTGATTCCAAGATCGCAGGTTCGAATCCTCGTTCAAAAAATCAGATTTAGATGGGAAGCAAAAGCCCAGCCCTCAGAATAGAATTAATTTCATGTCAGAGCTGGTAATCGAACCCGGACCTCTGGGGTGACAGCCAAGATTACAAGCCACTGTGCCATGAGGCGAACTGAGTGGATGAAGTCACCACTTCTTAAATGTACCTATTGCGTATGAATGAGGATGTAGTACTTCCGTCAACACTCCGAGGTTTCGTTAGACATGAGCTTATGGTACAGGTGGCTTCCAAAAAGACTTGGCTGCAAATGTAATTAATTATTCAGATGTTCACATGACTAAACGAATTTCAGCCGTTTTATTATTTTGAACTCTGGTCCTTCCTTCAAACCTGAAGGCTGATTTCACTCCTGAGGAGGCAGGCTTCCTGGGCAAGAATTTACATGATGAAACTGAGTCGGAAGATGGGATCGAACCCCTGTCCTGTAGTGCCGGACAGCATACTGTGTCGGGAACAATGGGCAGGGTCGGAACGCAGCTGTATCTATTTAAGGCAACGAACAGATGTTACGAGCTAACCATAAAACGCGTTGTTTTACAGCAACTACCAGAAGGAACGTTCAACAAGCAGCGAGCGGGTAAAAATGGAACTAGCGTCACTTCAGCAGAGTTTTGGAAGTTAATTAGTTTATCAGCTCGGCTGCAGGAAGAAAGTAGGCAACATTAATAACGTTTTATGTTATGTTTTGTTTTTTAAATTTATAGACTCGATGCTTTGTGGCTAGTATTCTTGGCTGTCAACGCGGAGGCCTGGGTTCGATTCCCAGCTCTGACAAGAAATTTAATTCTGGTCTGAGGGCTGGAACGGGGTACACTCAGTCTCGTGATGCAAAACTGAGAACAGGTGGGTTCGATTCCTGTCTCAGCCATCCTGGAAGTGGTTTTCTGTGGTATCCCCACTTCTACTCCAGGCAAATGCCGGGGTGGTACGTAACTTAAGTTATTAAAGAAAGCTTTTCAGTCGGTCAATAGAATTAGGCACTACTGAAAAATGGCTTCTATCACTACAACCTAACTTAAGGCCACGACGCTTCCTACCCAAATTCTACCTCAATTACAAACACACATCACAGTGACACACACCCAACCCAAGTACACGAGGCTACATGACCACGACATCCAAGTCCCTAAATGAAAAGCGTTGTTATTGATTCTTTAGGGGTATTTGCCCTGTTTATTCGGGTATGTGTAGAATTTGTCTAGTAACCTCTGTTATTGTGGTGGCTGCGAACTTATGTTGCCTGCACTATTAGGTAAAACCACGGAAAATTACTTCTAGGACAACATCTTTTCAATTTAGCCTCACTAGTCTGAATCTTCAGACCATCATTCCATTTCTTGGCAGACTGGAAATAGAACCCAGCACCTTTGGAACTGGAGTCTCAATATGAACCCCAGAACCTACATAGCCCAGAAGTTAAAAAGGCGAGCGTTTTTAACTAAATTTCAGCTTGGAGCATTGTTGGGGCTAGGTGGCAGTGTAAGCGGAACTTTGAAATTGGAGAGAGTATCGCCTAAATGGCACCACTTCCAGAATTAGACCAGCTAGCGGAGGTAAAACGATTATTGACTGGCAGCGTGGCTCAAGGGTGCAGAATCGAATCCTGGTGTAGTCAGTTGGCATTTGAGGGTGCGTAAATGTGAGTAGATCTACTGGCACATTAAAGACCCCATTCGGAGCAAAAATACGGCACTCCGGCGTAAAAGCCACAGTAGTTAAAAGGGACGTAAAACCAATAGCATTATTATTACACACATCAAAATAAGTTTTGCATATTGCTGGCCTAGAGTCGTGGTGGTCTCAAACCCATTAGTCGTTCTTGCGAGCGTGTATGTCGGCTGTGTGCACTCGCCTGTGTCAATGAGGATAGATGTGTACGACCCGGAGAACGTATGCACGACCAATACATCTGACACCGGTACCAACAGGGAGGAGGTGGTGTAATGTTTATGGGTGGCATCATGTATGATCACCGAACCCCTCTTGTGTACATCCCAGGGTGTATGACAGGCATACGGTACAGGGATACTATCCTGGCATTCGTAGTGAAAGACTATGCTGACAATTTCGGCCCAAATTTCACTTTCGTGGACGATAACGCTCGTCCGCACAGGTGCATTGTCAATGCCTTTCTTCAGGAGAATGGTATTCACAGAATGGAATGGCCTGCCTATGCTCCCGATCTCAACTGTGTAGAGCAGGCATGGCCACTGCTCAATAAATAAGTCCGTCCTCACGTTCATCCCCACTGTGACCCATGGCAATAGGCCTATGCAAAACTCTTTTTGCTGTGTGTATTATTATTATTGATATTATTATTATAAGACGTTTTAGACAAAATCAAGTTCAGAATCCTACCTAATCCACGGCATAACCTTCATAACAGGCAAAACTTGTCCTCTAAAGTCATGTCTATGGTTCTAAAAAATCCAAATCATGTTCCGAGTATGGTGCATACCCACAAGTATTCTATGCAGTGTCCCTATCGTCTCAAAAGATTTGATATTGTGTTGTTATCTGAGGAGGCCGTGGTCTGGTAAGCGGCTAACGCTCCTGCTCAGAATGCACGAGATTTAGGTGCGAATCCCGACTGCCGCAGTGGTGTAACTAAAAACGAATGGGGGCAAAAGAAAAAAGAAGCATATCTCCCCCTCCTTCTTCAAATGCGGCATCATGCATAAATTCGCCTATATGTTTCCTATCACTATTTGCTTATTTGCTGTAATAGCCTACATAAATTCTTCTTTAACCTACATTGTTTCAGTGTTCAATTGGATTCTTCATTGCCGCATTCTCCCTCGGCCTCTTTGCGCATCGCTTAAATATTTGGATTTACTTCAACTCATTTAAATACCCAGGGAATGAAACATCGCAAAGAAGCAAGAACTAACAGCTACAATGCCGATAAATTTCAACCAATACATAAATCCTTGTTGTTGTTGATTGACTTTGGGGTATTGCGACGATAGAAGTTGTCCGATAACCTGTGTCATTGTGATGGTTGTATTAGTGTGTGTAGTTGTAATTCACATAAATCCTGTGGTGGCAGCTAACGACCAGATTATTTTATCAGCGATTAAAAAAAACTTAAGCTTTTTATATATTTTTTCTCACCTTATGTTAGTCCGCCTAGTTGCATAGTGGCTATCATTCTTGGCTGTAATCCACGGAGGCTCGGGTTTGATTCCCGACTCTGCCAAGAAATTTAATTCTGGTCTGAGGGCTGGAACGGGGTATACTCAGTCTTGTGAGGCAAAACTGAGATGACGTGGGTTTCGATCCTACTTCAGCCATCCTGGAAGTGGTTTTCCATGGTTCCTCACTTCTACTCCAGGCAAACGTGATGGATCCTGACGTAAGGTCACGTCCACCTCCTTCCCAATCCTACCCATAATTTACAAATACACACACTAATGCAGCGATCACAATAACACAGGCTATCAGACAAATTCCACCCACACACACCCAAGTACATGGGGCTACATGCCACGATGTTGCAAATTCTCTAAATTAATCAACAACAACAATCACCTTATGTGTATTAAAATTGATAGTTTTGTCCTCTAATAACTCGAGAAATCTATTTGTATGGTGTACTGCACTGAAAAAAGCGATGCGCACCAAGTGGTCGTTGCACTGCTCGACCACCGACCAAATTTCTCCTGTGACTGATATGGCACAGATGCCAGGCCCAGAAACTCCAACTCTATTGGTTCCTCAGTTTAGGCCGTTTAGGGGCTGTGACAACGCGGTCATGTAGACCCGTGTACTTTGGGTGTGTGTAGATTCTGTCTGATAACCGGTGTTAAATGTGATGGCTGTACTAGTGTTATCTGTAATTCAGGTAAGGACTGAAGACGATCAATTTCAAGTAGTTCATACTTTTGCTACCAAATGCTACCATCAACGATACCTAACCACTTGGCTACTAGATGCCACCGCAACCGGCACCTGGCGGCGAACTTAATACAGCGTTAATCAAATCTAACTTACAAATTTAGCTTCACACAATAATTGTAGTTAGTGGATGGTTCGTTAACATGCTATAAATCTATGGCATGGGCCAGCTACTTCCCCTCCGAAGGAAGGCATACTGAGGGATGTTTAACGCTCTTAAGAAAACCGACGACTTCGACCGGGTTTGAACCCGCTATCATGGGCATAGAAGCTCAGCATGCTACCAACTACGCCACAAAGCTCAAAATGCCGTGGGAGCGAGAATACCCGAACTGCTCCGGGTACGGACGAGTCGATCCTCCACTGCCGTGCTATGTAAATAGATTGTACGACACTTGTTCTTTCTCAGGTTGCTGTTGTTTCCTTTGATTGACTGTAACTTATTTATTTATTTATTTATTTATTTATTTTATATAGTCCATTGTTGTGCATTACAATAACACTACAGCTCAATTCAAAATAAATGCACTCGATAATGAACACAGTTTTACATTTAAGGGAAACATAATAATAATAATAATAATAATAATAATAATAATAATAATAATAATAATAATAATTTTCAACGGGGTCGGGGATGAGATGCTACGAAGGTCTATGTGATGGGTGTTTTTACGACCGGATGCCCTTCCTTATGCCTACCTCATGAGAGGAGTTAATGATCTATGAAATGAATGAAGATGAATATAATTGGGCAAGGAGATGGAAGGAAGCGTCCATGGCCTGTGACTAAAATTTAAAATGGGAAACCACGGAAAACTGTTTCAAAGACAGTCGACAGTAGAGCTCGAACCCACGTCTATCAAGTCCGCAGATACATTGACCGTAGGGCTGCACGTTAGCGATCGTAGTTACCGCTGTCGGTCAATAATAATAATAATAATAATAATAATAATAATAAAGTCACAAAAGATTTGTAAAGAAATAATATGAGAGAAGAAGAAACAATAGAGAGAATTACAGAATGAAAGTTATTTAAAAAACAAGATGTTCAGTAAAGAACATATAGCCTACTTTCTCCTAAATGCATGGGTATTGTTATAATCATTGTCCTTTTCAAGGAGTATAATATTGAATGTTGTTTGTAGTAGCTTGTAGAAATACAACGTGTTATACGGATATTAAACATGAATATGAGGTGCCCTTTGCTAGTGCAACCTCTGTACAAAATTTCATTCAATTCAGTTTCACCGTGTTTGAATTGATATGGTGAATCGATTTGCACACATACATGGCCGATATCTGCAAACTATTGGGCTGATGACCTTGTAATTCAGTCAAAAGATGCTTCCTACAAAGAGGTACGTTGTTGCAACATTTGGTAGGGATCCAATAATTAGGTTGGTCGTAATTTGATTTAAGCTTTTAACATTTGGGAGGCCGCCATTCCGTTTCCGTGAAGATGGCGGCGATATAATACACGACCCTGAGGTCCCCTTTGCTAGTGCTACCTCTGTACCAAATTTCGTTCAATTCGGGTTTACCGTGTTTGAATTGATAGGAGGAATCGATTTGCACACATACATGGCCACTATCTGCAAACTATTGGGCTGATGACCTTGTCGTTAGGTCAAAAGATGCTTCGCACATAAAGACATGTTGTTGCAAAATTTAGTACAGATCAGATGATTAGGTTGGTCGTAATTTGATTTAAGCTTTTAACATTTGGGTGGCCGCCATTACGTTTCCGTCAAGATGGTGGCGATATAAAAAATGACACTGAGGTGCCCTATGCTAGTGCTACATTTGTACCGAATTCCGTTCAATTCGGTTTCACCGTGTTTGAATAGATAGGGGGAATCGATTTGCACACGTACATGGCCGCCATCCGCAAATAATTGGGTCGATGACCTTGTAGTTTGGTCAAAAGATTCTTCATACATAAAGGTATAATGTTGCAAAAATTGGTAGAGATCAGATGATTAGGTTGGTTGTAAATTGATTTAAGGTTTTAACATTTGGGTGGCCGCCATTACGTTTACGTCAAGATCGCGGCGATATAAAACATGGCACTGAGGTGCCTTTTGCTAGTGCTACCTCTGTACCTAATTTCGTTCAATTTGGTTTCACCGTGTTGGAATTGATAGTGGGGGACATACATTCCGAGTACACACACTCACACACACAGAGACAGACACACAATTTTTCGCCCTGTGTTGATCTCATAAGTCTACTTTCATTTTTTTGCAAATATTGAAAGTAGGCTAAAAAAAAGAAGGATTCCAATGCAGTAAGGAAAATAAAACGGGTCAAAATAGGAGAGGAAAATTATACATAGTGAGAGGATGAAGGAGTATTGTAGGATGAAGCAGTAACAACAAAGGAGGGAGCATTGAAATTGGCACGTGGTCTTTAGAAGACCGTAACGGAGAAAAAGGAAAGAACAGAAAGAAAGAAAGAAAGAATAATAATAATAATAATAAAATAATGAACCGTTTAGTAATATTCAGCGCTATTTCTTTCAGATTACTTCCTCTCAAATAATAAATGTGCCTCTTAATCTATGGGCCCCACAACGAGCCCGATAGTTACGCCACTGGTTACGGTTTCATTTTCAAGTCTTATTTATCCAAGTATGCATCTTCTTCCCCAGACCGGGCCGATAACCTCGATGTTAGGCCCCTTAAAACAACAATTATCATCATCATCATCTTCCCCAGACCAGACCTATTCTTGCTTGTTGAATTGATCTGCTTCAATGGCTGCGTGGCTCAGCGGTAACGTTCTCGCCTGCTGTTTCCGAAGGTTGCAGGATGGAATCCTGGCGCAGTCAGTTGGCGATTGAGGGTGCTTAAATGCGAGGGATCCGTGTCAGTAGAATCACTGGTACGTTAAAGATCCCCTTCAGGACAATATCGGCACTCCGGCGTCCCTAAAAGCCGCAGCAGTAACAAGGGACGTAAAATCAATAACATTATTGTTATTATGATCTGCTCCAGAGACGATGAGTATGTGCGCTGCACTGAAGGCTGTGGCTGCTGCTATATGAATGAAGGGGGCGGGGCGGGCCGTAGTGGACCCAGTGGGTCGGTTCCGGTCCGAGTAGTCCCGAATACACTCGATCCTCCTAGCGAGCGCTCTTTTTCGAGCTGCCTGCGTCTACGGGACGTGACCATGAGGCTCGATACTAATTCGCAAAGTCTGATTATTATGTTATGGTGCAGGTTACGCCTATAAAAAGAATAGCGTGACAGTACTAGACTTAACGAGACCTAACTGAATTATCGCGAAGTTTAGAGGACCATTACATCAGACGCTCAAAATTAGACCACTAATGTATTCTAGTGGTGTCCACTGTCGTGTGTCATTCAAAAGATCTCTCTTTCTTCCTCCTTGGCCGATCTCCTTTATTACTCATGCTGCCTAGTGGTGTAGCAGCTAGCATTATTGGCTGTCATCCCGTCGTTACGGAGGTCCGGGTTCGATTCCCGGTTTTGCCAAGAAATTCAATTCTGGTCTGAGGGCTAGAACGGGGTACACTCAGCCTCGTGAGACAAAACTTGAAATGAGTTTCCGTGGTTTCCCACTTCTACTCCAGGAAAATGCCCCGGGATGGACATGGCCACCTCCTTCCCAATCCTCACCTGATTTACAAATACATTAATACAGCCATCATAATAACACAGGTTATCAGACAATATTCCACCCATTCACCCAAGTACATGGAGCTGAATGACCACGATGTCCAAACCCCTCATATAAGCAACAACTCCTTATTTCATTTTCCTTTCCTAATCCCTACGTCACTCGGTTCGGAAACTCAAGGGTGACTAGGTATTTATGGCATTTACACCCGAAGTAAAAACTGTCCTCGATTAGATTCTCAAATGTTTCTCTAGATATCCTTCAAGAGTCAATTAAACAATCTTTAAGTTTAAATCTTCCCTTCCTTTCTTCCTTCCTTCCTTCCATCCTTCCTTCCTTTCTTCCTTCCATCCTTCCTTCCTTTCCTTCCATCCTCCCTCCCTTCCTTCCATCCTTCCTTCCTTTCCTTTCTTTCTTTCTTTCTTTCTTTCTTTCTTTCTTCCTTCCATCCTTCCTTCCTTTCCTTCCTCCCTTCCTTCCTTCCTTCCATCCTTTCCTTTCTTTCTTCCTTCCTTCCATCCTCCCTTCCTTCCTTTCCTTCCTTCCTTCCATCCTTCCTTCCTTCCTTCCTTCCTTCCTTCCATCCTTCCTTCCTTTCTTTCTTTTTTCCTTCCATCCTTCCTTTCCTTCCATCCTTACTTCATTTCCTTCCTTCCTTCCTTCCATCCATCCTTCCTTCCTCCTTCCATCCTTCCTTTCCTTCCTTCCATCCTTTCTTCCTTCCATCCTTCCTTCCTTTCCTTCCTTCCTTTCTTCCATCCTTCCTTTCCTTCCTCCCTTTCTTCCATCCTTCCTTCCTTCCATCCATCCTTCCTTCCTTCATTTCTTCCTTCCATCCTTCCTTCCTTTCTTCCATCCTACCTTCCTTCCTTCCGCCCTTCCTTCCTTTCTTCCTTCCATCCTACCTTCCTTCCTTTCCTTCCTTCCTTCCTTCCTTCCTTCCTTTCTTCCTTCCATCCTTCCTTCCTTCCTTTCCTTCCTTCCGTCCTTCCTTCCTTCCTTCCTTACTTCCTCGATACGTGATATCCTAGGAACGAATAATCTTGTAAACCCTCCCTCTCGAAAATACGTGCTCATTCCCTACCGTATCCTCCAACCACGCGCGGTCTTCGCGGAGGAAGTAAATTAAGGTCCATCCCGTGTTCGTTAAATCGTTCGCCACGGCCACGAGGGCAGCTGCAGCAAGACTGGCTATCCTGAGTGTGGTTTCCTCCCCGCCATCAACTCCCTCCAGGCAATGGTACCTTACTTCTAGTCCCGGGGTATCTACCCCATCCCTGCCCCTGATACAGATACACACACTACTACAGTCAACACAGCAAAACGGATTATACGACAAGCTCAACACACACCCAACTACACGGGGATGATAACCATAATGTCCCAAGCCCCTCAAATGAATTAACAACAAATTAAGGTACCCTTAACCGTTTTGAATTACAGCCGTGAAACCATATTCACAGCGGTCAAATTTCAACTGAGCAGATAGGCTTACAGTGCAAAGAACCCTAATGTTGGAAATATTCCTATCTACTGATCTCGTCGTTCTACTTCATGAAAGAGAATGGGACATTCAATGTTTTTGTTAATGTATAAATGGTTCTTAGAAAGCTCACATTTTTAATTTAAACAGTACTTTGAGGAGCGTACTATATTGCTTTACACTTTATTTTTTTCTACCTAATTGAAATATATTACATATCAGTTGTTACGTCCACCTCCTCAACATAATCACCTTGTAACTTTAGGGCACTTTTGCCATCGATGTGTCAGTCTCTCCAGACCTTCCTGAAACCATTCTTTCGGAGTGCTGCGTACCCATGCCTTGACAGCTGTATCCAGAGGTTTCTTCATGTTCCCAAACAGCTGATAATTACTTGTTGCCAAGTCGAGAGAGTATGGTGGTCTGGCAGCACCGTGAATCCCATTTGATCAATGGCAGCGGTGGTCTCTCAGCTAGTGTGGGGGCGGGCATTGTCATGTTGCAGAAGCACACCTTTAGCCCATTTTCCTGGTCGCTTAGTTTGAATGGCACGACGTAAGCGCTTAAGGGTTGCCTCATATGCTGCACTGTTAATCGTGGTCCCCAATTCCAGCCAGTCAATGAGGATGATGCCCTTTGTGTCCCAGAACACTGTCACCATTCGCTTGCCAACTGATGGCACTGTTTGACATTTCTTTGGCGATGGACTGTCCCTATGCTTCCATTGCACGGTCGACGGCTCTGCCAAGAAATTCAATTCTAGGCTGGAAGGGGGTACACTCAGCTTCGTGAGGCAAAACTGAGAAGAGGCGGGTTCGATTCCTACCTCAGCGATCCTGGAAGTGGTTTTCCCACATAGGAACCTCGTGTGAGATTAACTAGAGACACTGCTGCTCACACTATTCAGGACATCTCACGATCACCAAACTCCTCATGTAGGTACTGGGTACTCTGTTAGGAACGGAATAAGCTTTGCCCTTTGAGGAAGTTGCCAGCCAACTCCAGTAAGACGAATTCCAGGTACAGTATTGTTAGCCCGTCTGGTGACGCAGCAGCAATACATACGCCGCTCGCCGAGTTTAGCCAGTTGGGGCCGGATACTGCACTCTCCCAATCATGGATTCTTTTAGGGACTTTGCTTTGCGACATCGTGGTCAGGCTTGGATTCAAGGTCATGACTCCCCCCCCCCCCCCCCCCCCCCCCTCTCCCCAAACGGAGAACATTTTTTTTTTGCAAACTCAAAAAACGAAAACACAATAACCAGACAAATAAAAATTAGAGAATTTTAACTGAAAAACTGTTTTTTTTTTAAATTTTATTCAATACTGAAAATATCTTTATTGCAATTATTATGTTCTGTTACAACTTTATATATTTACAACTTCATACCTGTTATATAAAAACGATTATTTATATAACAAAATCAACTCGTCTATTTTCTTTAGCAAATCTTGTGATTACCGAATCGATGTTTATAGTGATGTCACGATAAATGTGCAGCAATGCAAGTCCGGTGAGCCTGTCTCAGGCCATGGTTGTTCTTAGCCAAGTTTTGAGGCGACGGAGAGTTGAAAAACTTATTTCTGCAGTGGCTACACTCACAGGAAGTGTGATGAGGATACGTAACAGTTTATTGATGGATGGATAAATATCCTCGTCACACTCATCACAAATGACAACAATCGAACCGGGATCTTGCCGCCGTTTTCAACAATGCGCTCTCATTTTGCGACCCACAATTCGTACTCGGCAACAACTGTTGAAATGGGAGAATCCAAAAGCTTCTGGTAAGTTTTGGCTACTTGACGTACATCTTCAATGTCCTCCGCTGTATATGAAATACGAGGCAGAACTACTCTCAACCGGATGAGGTTCAAAACGACTGGAGAGAGCCTTTCATATTGAGGTCGGTAACAATGTTGTCCAATAAAGGAATAAAAATTCCTCTCCTGAAATATTCTTCTGTAGTTTGGTTTTGTTGATGATTATCACGATGTATTTGCCGAGAACAACGCGTGGTACTTTCAACTCCACATCCAATTGTTCAGCGAGGTCTTGAGCTTCAGAAAATATCCGCTGGAAAACAGCATCAGCCTCACGTCGTTTTTTCTCCAGAACGGCCAGGGTATTTCCGAGCATTCCGTGGCATTTTTCAAATATAATGAAGGCATTTGAAACTGCAAGCTTGGTTGGCAATTTAAGCTGTGACTTTCTCCCTTTGTCGGTACCAACTTGACTTGCCGAAACTGTAACGTACCTTGATACTTTTCTCGAAGCTCGATCTAAAACACGCCGTTGCAATTTGTACGAATATTTGTTGTGCGCTCAACGCATCAACTTTCTATCCATATAGCTTGCAAATAATTTGGTCTGGTTTTGTACGTTTGGTTATTTTGTGATTGCGTTTTTAGTGATACCATTTTTCTTTATATAACAATTTCGATTCGCTGATCCCCTCCAAAGCCAAACTCTAGATCCGCGCCTGATCGTGGTCATGTAGCCCCATGTATTTGGGAGGGGGGGGGGGGGGGGAGGGAGGGGTGTGTGTAGAATTTGTCTGTCAACCTGTATCTCTGCGATATCTGTACTAGTGTGTGTATATCTAATTGAGGTAGGATTTGGGTAGGAAGCGGCCGTGGCCTTATGTCAGGTACTATACGTCGAGTATTAACTCCTGGCTCGAGAATTAAGCAAGAAAGAAGCCCCACAAGCAAGAGTCACCGGTGGCCAGTTTTGACATTGATGTCCTAAGTCTTAAATTGTAGGGATGTAGTGAGATTATTGTTAGGGATAACATCTAAACTCAATAGGTGCAACCGTAGAAGTGGTGGCCGGCGGGTTTGGTAGGATGACAGGCAATAGATAATTTCCCTAACTTTAGTCGTAGTCTTATGAATAAGAGTCGTAGGCTAAAATTCATAAGTGGAAATAGAGTATGTCCGCCTCGCGAAGTGGCTGTCACCACAGAGGCCCGGGTTCGATTCCGGGCTCTGCAAGAAATGCAATTCTGGTCTGAGGGCTGGAACGGGGTACACTCGGCCTCGTGAGGCAAAACTGGGAAGAGGTGGGTTCCATTCCTACCTCAGCCATCCTGTGGAAGTAGTTTTCCCCACTTCTACTCCAGGCAAATGCTGGGATGGTTCCTAACCTAAGGCCACATCTGCCTCCTTCGGAATCCTATCCCCAGTGTATAGGCCTAAATACACACACTTGTACAGCCATCAAATTGGCACAGGTTATCACAGAAATTATACACACACATACAAATACACGGGCCTATATGACCGCAATGTCGCAGCCCTTAAAATAAGCAACAACAATCCTCACCCATCGTAATTCTCTTCTATGACTTTCATTTCCCTCATTTTTTTGACGTTCCATTTCTTCTTGTGGTATATAGTTGTTTGTTGATGGATTTAGGGGCTTTGCGACATCGTGGTCGTGTAGCTCCGTGTACTTGGGCAGGCTGTCGCTAAGTGCTCTTTCCCTCCCGAGCACTAATTTAGGTACTATGAAGGAGCGTAGTGCACTGGCGAACAAAGGTATGCGAGATGAAAATGACTTATGTACTTTCCCTCCAAAAGGGTGAGATTGTAGAAAGCATTCTGAAATGCTAGAAAGATTTAAATTAGCCAGGATATTTTTATTACCCGCCACTGTCGGATCCCCAACAGAAAGACCAGAGATAAAGCGCCTTCAGAGCTTTTAGTGAGATTTTTATTAGTAGTAGAAGAAATTATTAGAAAGAACTAATTGTTGCTTTTAAAGAAGGCTAAACTCTTATCCAGCAGGATGCCGACTAAAGGGTTTAGAAAGGGTAAAAAAACTAACTCAAACAAAACCAAAATTCTAAACAGTGAAACACAGGACAGAGCGAAAATCTCTTCAAGTAGGAAGCTGGCTGAGCGAGCTATACTTGCCTTAATAATTCACTAGAATTAGCTACAATAGCTAAAAGAAACTTCTTGAGTGATGTTAGCAGAAGTTTTGCTCTAAACGCAACAAATGATTGAGTTTGTAGTAAACTTATCATTCGGTGATTTTGTTTATTTCTTTGAATAAGAAGTAATTCGAAAGAAAATGTAGGGAAGGAAAGGTCGTACCTAACAGCTCTTCGAGCGAGATAATATAACTCAGAAAACTTGTGGCAATTTTAATTGCTTCAACAATAATAGATTTTGTGATAATTTTTACAATTTCGAAGTAATTTTGAACGAATTTGGAGGTCTCAGACCTGTGACATACAATTTAAAAAAAAACTTACAAGAGTTTTCGAACTATGCATATAATTAAAGGTCTAGGACCTGTAATAATAATACTAAAGGACTTACAATTTGGTTTAATATTTCTTTAGATTGGTTAAGTAGAATACCAATGCTTTAAGAATGCCTTTGTAGTGGGAAAAGGGCTATAAATAATCAATCTTAAATTCCCGGACACAGCAGGAGAAGAAAAAAGAGATTAAGAAGTGGATTTATAACCACTAGGGTATTTATACAGACTTTAAGAAATGCTAAATTCAAATGGGGCAGGTCGCATTAACGAAGCCTGGGTTACAAAAAATTAAATATAGAGGTTTAACAATTAGGAAATTATAACTTCCTGGACGCAGCACGAAAAAATGCGTACTAAAATGTGGGTTTATAACCACATAGATATTTAAACAGTAATTACTAAATGATATACCAGAAAAAATTGGGAGGGAGCCTATTTAGGCTAAGCCTCGTTGAGATACAAGAAATTAGTTTAAATGTACCCTAAATTGTTAGTAAAGGAAATTGGGAGTATAGGAAATGGGGAATCCGAGTCCTGGCTGATTTTACTAATTCGAACGAATCGCGACGCGACATTCACTTCTGAAGCACTGAAAGTTTGTAGAACATGAAAAAAATGTTACTATTGAGGTTTATGGAGATGCACTGAGCTGAACTTGAATTGGTTTCTGGCGTTATAGAGTTTTAGGTTGCAGTTAATAGTCCAATTTAACTTAAAATTGGCAGTAATTTTGACGTTGTTGAGGATAGTTCTTCACAGTTTAGAGTCTATTGCAAATGGAAAATTCCAGAACTGTAGTTACAGTTTAAAGGAGTAAGCAGAGATCCCTCGTAGGCAGACAAGTTATGTTTTTAGACAGCTATGAATTTGGCATAAATCCCTCGTTGCAGGGAAGGTATCCCCTTATTTAGTACAAGAAATGCTAGATTTCATGACTTTAGTAGCGAGCCTAGTTGGCTAAGCATGACAGTTCCCGCGTGGGGTAGTTATAGAAAGATTGCACAATATTGCGAAATTCAAATACTGCCTATAAAATTCATTAAAGCCTTCTTGATTTAGATTAAAAACCTTTAAAACATGGTTAAAATCACTTGAAGGTAATTACTTAGCTTTTCATGGCAGATATGATGTTTCCTGCAGCCGTTAGACACAACTTTCAGACATGGCGTCGATTTGAATCACCTCGTAGAAAAAGGAGTTGAGCCTCCTTCAGAGGACTGAACTTTTCACTTAAGCGTCCAGACGAGTAGTGAGCGAGGGTTACAAGCACTCCGATAGCCAGCGCGGGGAGGAGAAGGAAGGGGTAAACATAAGAAGCTACGTATGCACTGTAGGAAACATAGGAAAAACAAAAATTTTCGACACAGTACAAATTCTATACATAGGATGAGTCTTCGTGGGAATTGCAGATAAAGACAACGACGACATCTGCTTGCGTGGGTTGAAACCATTCTTGAATTTGCTGAATTCAAAAGCTTCGACAGGTTACCGCGTGGAGCTCCGTTCATAATTTGCAGTGAATACACAACTGAAACAGACTTAAATACAAAATCAACACATATTCAAAGAAACGGGAATACAGAAAGGTCGCTGTTGGTGTCTGCGAAAAGGGAAGTAAAAGAACTAATGAAAAAGCAAAGAGCAGCGATTGCTAACTCTAACTAAACGTGTATTCTAAGGAATACACTACGAGGCTGAGTATACCCCGTTCCAGTCCACAGACCAGAATTACATTTTTGGCAGAAGCGGGAATCGAATTCGGGCCTCCGCGGTGACAGCCAGTAATGCTAGCCACTACACAACGAGTAGACCAGTCATCTAAGACATTCTAGGTCGCAAAAAATTGCAAGGTTCTGATTTTTGGGATGTTGTTAGGATAGATACCAACAGTGTAAAACCAAGTTTGCAACCTCGAAAGACCTGTGCTAACTTCGTGGTGCTCGACAAACCTCGACATTTTCAGACGTTTTTCGGTTTTTGGCTTACAACTTCCAAAATATGCATTCTATGGCCAAGTCACCCCATTACACTTTTAAAGAAGACAAAATTACCGACAATTTGAGTGCAACTCCAGCTCTGTATGTCTTATAGATCATGAGATACAACACTTCGAAAATGGGCACTTTTTTCCAAACTGTTCGAAATTTGTAGTAAGCTAGTCTTTCGAACAAATTACCGTCTAAAATACTCATTCTACGAGGAGAGTCATCAAAAGTAAAGTTTTAGAGCAGTTATTTGGCTTTAATTTAAGCATTAGCAAACCGCTATAAGACCAATAGTTCTCTTGTTATGAGGTAAAACACAAAAATAGGTAATTGGATTTTTCAAAAAATGTAGCCTGACGAATTGTAGGACTTTTTTAAAGGATAAGAAAGACATCAATCAGTGGAAAATTGTTAATCATGCAAAATGAAATTGAATACAATTAATAATAATGTGTAATTTCTTATCAATATTGAAGTCATAGTGGCGAAGTGATGGAGGCACCTCAGCTAACACCTGCGACAGGAACCCGCAACACGTCAATTACCTACTATGTATTAATAAATTACAACAAAATGGTAGGTATGTGCTGTTAGGCTTATCTGCACTCAGTGAGACAGTAGTATTATTTTCGAAGGCCCAGGTTCTTCATACGGCTCTTCTTGGGGCTCCGGAGTCTTCTGTGTATTTGGATCTGGATGTAAAAGGGGGTCGTCGAAGTCGTCTTCTTCGTCTGACTCAGTCATTTCTGGGGTAAGAGAATTAAGGCAGGTCTTCCCCCGACACATTTTAAAGAGAGCAGAGCATTTCAGCCCTGCTCCGCACTCTTTCAGGCACCTGTATGACAAGGATTTCATCAGTTATAGTAACTCCAGGTTACAACAGATTCAAATGTTTTAATCCTAAACAAAAAATTACCTATATCCAGCATTGGACATTGATTAGAACCGACCTAATACGAATGGATTACCTTACCAGCATGACAGGAGTTTGAGCAGAGTTTGCAGCTCCTGCTGACTCCTTGTCCATCCCCACATGGTGGGCTCTTTCTTAAACCCCCAACCACTGCTGCACCTGGTGGTAGGTTCTGTAGGAATGTTGGGCAGCAGCCTCTTCGGTTGGGGGCAGACGAGCGAGGTTGACTTAATCGCTGGCAGCAGATCGGACAAATATCCCGTAACGCAAGGCGTGGAGAGCATCGTCTTTTCCACCGCCATACAACGCCACGAGGCATTTGTTGCCAGCAGAGGCTATCTCCTCATGGGTGGCGTTATTGTTCAGAAAAGTGGTAGCCGCGTCAAGAAGGTCTGGCTGTTTTGAAAGGACGCTCAACATCTTCGTTTTCCCTTGCCCGAACCACTGAAGGCGCGGAGGAACAACTCTATTCCAGGGGGGATTGAGAGACCTCCTCGAATGAATGATGTTGACAAGAACTCCTTGCAACCTGTTCCACCCCTGCCACTTTTCTGGAAGGAAACATTTTGATTGTTGGCGCCAAATCCATTTAGGAGCACCAAGAGGTCGATATCTTCTCCAGCGATTATGACGTGCTCGTACTCCTCGCTCTTTTCCAATGCTGTGCTCACAATGAGGCAGTCGGCGTCCTCTGGAGCTTGCTTTGTTTCGCTCCCTTGTATATCCAGTCCAGAACACATTAAGTTGATCAGGCGCTGCTTGTTTTTTGGCTTGGACAAAAACTTTTCTTGGGGCACTTCGATCAGTGTCGATTCTTCAAAAAAGATATCGCTGCACGCTGAGGCTGAATAACGTCGTAGCCGTTCTGCTGTTTTTGTGCTCTTAGCTTTCCCCTCTTCTTGGTAGCCATCGAATACTACTGAGACATTTTTTCCAAAATGGTTGGTCGTAAAGGTGATAACAGTAGCTACAATTTCCATCACTGAGCTGTTCCGTTGCCATATAACCTTATGGAGCAAGTATCCTCCATCCACTACAACAAACGTTCTTAGTCCAACAGGGGCGTTTTCTGGGAGGGGCGTAAAGGCAGTGTAGAACGATGATTTTGTTCCTTATCGCATTCCCTCTTCGGAGAATAGAGCCATGGGATATGGGGCCCACTCGTATTAATTATCACAAAAATTGATTAGATTAGAAACACTTTATTGCAATCAACATAAGTAAGAGTACAACGAGTTTTACTCAAAGAGCAGGTATAACATTGACTGCAATGGGTGGCCTTATCCCTAAGAGTGATTTCTTCCAGGCACCCAACCCACAGAAAAATATGGCATTAATAGATTAAAAACTTTCTTCGGGGTTTCCCTATTAATTGGGATCGCCGGAGCCAACCAGGTTCATTTTGGTTTTGGCCGGGGATTTAAGGCCTGATGCCCTTCCTGACACCACGTGATTTTTCAGTTGAAAATTCCACCCCGTTGTCATCGCGATTCGAACAACGGCCGTCCGGCCACTCCATCATCACTCTCTCCATGACATTAATAGATAACTGTGCAATATTGATAACAATGTACATTCGAAGCCCTATTTTAAGCCTATTTTCAATTTTTAAAAAATAGGCTTATGAGATCACCTTTTGTCCGTGTGTGTGTGCGTGTGTGTGTGAGTGTGTGTGTCTGTGTGTGTGTGTGTGTGAGTGGTGTGTGTTCCCCCTCCCCCCTAATAAAATTTTAACCGCATGGAGCGATTCAATGAAACTCGGTAAGTTCATAGCACTATTCTGGACGACCCTGACTGTGTCCTTCAAATTTTGTTACGTCTCACCAATCCAACATGGCAGCTGGGCGAAATATTTAAACAGTATTCAATATCTCCGAAACTATTCCCGATATCACCCTGGAATTTTTTACGGTGATAAAGGGAACCAGTAGAAGTTCACCTATGTGACTTTTGAAAAACTGGTAACTACAAAACCAACATGGCGGCCACGCGAATTTGCGACTTTTAAATAGACGTTTCTCGTGATTTAACCAACCAAACGCAATAAAACCTGGTGCAGTATATGTTTATACACATTGTAATGCACCGACATCTAACTTCGTTCAATTGTTTACATAACCACAAGATGGCGGATG
Source organism: Meconema thalassinum (assembly GCA_946902985.2). Taxonomy (NCBI): domain Eukaryota; kingdom Metazoa; phylum Arthropoda; class Insecta; order Orthoptera; family Tettigoniidae; genus Meconema; species Meconema thalassinum. Next base: position 1,714,023,573 of record OX336388.2, on the reverse strand, counting down.
TGCGAATTATTTCACCGGCATTCTATATCTCTGAAACTATTAGCGGTATCACCCTGAAATTTTGTACGGAGATAAAGGGCACTACTGGAAGTTCATCTATAAGACTTTCAAAAACCGGTTAACTACAAAACGAACATGGCGGCCAAGCGAATTTGAAAATTTTAAATAGACCTTTTTTCGCGATTTAATGTTCCAAACGCAATGAAATCTGGTACAGGAAATGTTTTTACACATTGTAATGCACCGGTATCTAATTTAGATCAATTGTTTACATAACCTCAAGATGGCGGCTATGCGAATATTAAAATTAAGTTTTTATTTCCTGTGTCGTAATCATGCGATCGAAGTGAAAGTTTGAGTAATGAACCTACGCAATAATGTTCCTTTAATGGTATATGACTCTATGGCCTATACATTTAACAATCGAACATGGCGACCATCCGAAATATTTAGACGGCTCTGAATATCTACGAATCTATAGCAATCAAACGTGTGTTTTTTTATGTTCATAGGGGCTATGATCTTAAGTTCACCTATAGGACTTTAAATAACCTGGTGATCACAAATCCAACATGGCGGCGACGCGAAATATACATATTCACAAGGACGTTTCTCGCAATTTAACCATCCGAGTGCAGTGAAACTTGGTACAGTAAATCCTTATACGAATGTAATCCACTGGCATCTAAGTTATTTCAATTGTTTCCATAACCACAAGATGGCAGCTGTGTGAAATTTTAAAATCTCCTTGTTACTTCTTGTGTCCTAATCATGCGATTGAAGTTTGAATGCTACACATACACAATAATCTTCATGTAACAGTACATAACTCTAGGACCTACATATATAAAATCCGACATGGCGACCATCCGAAATATTTAGTCGGTTCTCAATATCTACGAATCTATCACAGCAATCAAACTGAAATTTTGTATGTTGATAGAGGCAATTAACATAAGTAGGATATATGAAAATAGGCTGTATAGTTCTTAACGGAACTACTTGTTTGAAATATCCGATTTCCTTATTTTGTTTTTACCTGATAACAAGAGAACTGTTAGTCTTACAGATTTTTGCGTATGGTTAAAGTAAAGGTAAATAACTTATCTACAACTTTACTTCCCATGCCTTTCCTCGTGGAATGAGTATTTTAGACGGTATTTTGTTCGAAATCTAGCTTACTAAACATTTCGAACTTTTTGGAAACAATGGCCCTTGTTTGAAGTGTTGTATCTCGAGATCTATAAGATCTACAGAGCTGGAGTTGCACTCAAATTGTCGGTAATGTTGTCTTCTTTAAAAGTGTAATTGGTGACTTTGCCATAGAATGCATATTTTGGATGTTGTAAGCCAAAAACCGAAAAACGATTGAAAATTTCGAGGTTTTTCGAGCTCCACGAAGTTAGCACAGGTCTTTCGAGGTTGCAAACTTCATTTTACACTATTGGTATCTATCCTAATAACATACCAAAAAATCAGAACCTTGCAATTTTTTGCGACCTAAAGCGATTTTTGTGTCTGCGGTGACTGGCCTAGAGGTGGACTTCTAGTAGATAAGTTAGATGTAAGTTAGTTGCAGTAGCAGCGGCAGCTGTCATTTTCGTTATTAGCCTCTTCATTCGGAAGGAGCGTATGACGTAGGTGTTAAAATAATCACCACCATCGCCGTTGAAGATACAAATATACGGTAATGTAAATATTCTGATGCAGGGGCTCATAATACAACGTGCAGTATAATTATATTACTATTCTCTGAAATAACAAATAAAACTACACGATTTTTTGTTCTTAGCAACCCAGTTGTTGATAGTACAAATTAAGAGCTCTGAATACCTGTAGTTCAAAAAGTAGACAAGTTCTTTTTGGAGAAAATAAGGAAACAATGTTTCAATTTTAGGCGATACCTGAATCTATATTTATTCCCCGGTAACTCTCATGTCCTTCTAAAAGGTGCGTCGTTAACCATACGTACTCTTAACACGCATGTTCTCCAAAAGTACTTGTCTGGTTGGTTGGTTGGTTGGTTGGTTGGTTTAGGGGCTGTTCCTTTCAACAGGTCCTTGACCGACTTTCTTCCAAAATCTTTCCCTGACCTTTCATGTAGCCCCGTGTACTTTGGGTGAGTGTGGAATTTGTCTGATATCCGGTGTTAATTGTGATGGCGGTATTAGTGTGTGTTATCTGTGATTCAGGTAGAAGGACTACAGACGATTATTTTTTTCAAATAGTTCTTACTTTTGCTACCAAATGCTACCGTCCCCGACACCTAGCTGCGGACCGCCTAAGCCACGGAGGCTTGGACATAGAAAAGTACTTGTCTAATTTTTAAAGTATTTATTCCACTGAATTTATCTAATTAAGAACTTTGCTGACCGACCACGGTGGCTGAGAGTGCTAATGCGCTAGCTCATGCCTCGCTGGCATCGGGAGAGCGTGGGTTCGAATTCCATCACGGTCGTCATAAAAATGATTTCCGTGGTTTCCCATTTTCACCACCAGTCAAATGCCTGGATGGTTCCTTTCAACAGGTCCTTGACCGACTTTCTTCCAAAATCCTTCCCTGACCCTTCCTGAATTAGACCCAAGTTAGCGGTCACCAGGGTGATCGGCCTGTCACCATCCCCAGTTGTATCTGCTGACGAAGTGTGTTCAGCTCCCAGCTCTCGTCCTTGCGACGGTAGAAGAATGATCCCTCGCAGAGTCCATGGGTGAAGCCGAGCTGGGAGGATAAGCGATTACAAAAAGAAAATTTACTGATAAGAGCAGACAACCATTATCAAGTTATCTTTTGGGTTCACATCGTGTTTTGAATGATTTATTTCCGATGTGTGGATCTTGCTATGAAGATCCTCTTCAATGGAAACATTTAGATAAAGAAATAATATGCGTTATAAAGGGCATTGGTGTGTGACAGTCAGATGGGGAGTAGTCGACTGTCGAACTGTTCTAACCATTGGTAACCAAGATGGGCTCAGGTTGAGATCTTAAAGCATCGCTGCAAATTCAACAGAGATTGTGGTTTCACCTTTAGACCATCTTGGTTATTGGGGTTGGAGCAGCTCGATAGTTGCCTAATCCCCATCCGACTGGCACATAGCAACGATACTGTTGATGGCGTTCGTTATACCATTAATGAAATGTTTTCTTTGAAGATAATCTCCATTGCACGATCCTAACGTTGGAAATAAATCACACAAAACACGGTGTAAACCCAAAATTCATATACAGGATATAAAACGTGAAGGTGTTCGTTTCACAAAACTCAAGCTCTTAAAGCAGAGGGACTTAAAAGGTGCAGTTTGTACTAAAATCTCCCAAATCGTCTCAATAGTACAGGAAAAATCTTGGATTACTTGAAAATGTAACGGAAATATACTTGTTTATAAAGTGTGTTTAAACAAAAGGATAGCCCTTTCCAGAACTGTCTCGTGGCGAGTCCGCATACAATGAAACCGGGTTGATGATGGGGGCGCTCACAAGTAACCAATCGTATCAAATGAGCATTAAACAGAAAGAGAATTACTCGCAGCAGTGACTCTGATTTCATAAATATCGACAGTTTGCTTAAGAAGTGCGTTTAAACAAATCAACAAGACGATAGGCACTGGTAGAACCGTTTAGCGTTGAGCCCGCATACCAATCAAGTTGAGCGGAGTGTTTTCGCATGTGCCAGCTAGTTTAAATTAATGATGGTATAGCTTCATACTAACCCATAGCAGTAGCTACGCTCGTTGACGCGTAGCGCTTCATCTCCGCACCCAGTTCCATTCATCTTCGTTCATTTCATCTTTCATGAGGTTGGTGTCATGAAAGATACCTGGCCGTAAAAACCATCCACCACATAGAAATTCATCGCATCCCCGGAACCGTTGAAAACGGGAATATTACGGGGGGCACACACACAGTTGTACACTAATGCCTTGGGATAACACTACGCGTTGTTTTATGAGCCCTATATTGCCATTCATAGAAAGGAAGGAAGCTTGTAGTTTAACGTGACCGTTAATCTCGCGATCATAAGCCACGGGACCTCCTTTTTACGTGGAATCCGAACCACAGGACATGGCATTTCACTTCGAAAATCTCACATACATTGACCGGGAATAGAACCCGGTCCGCCTTGGTGAAAGGCATATTGCCATTCATTTGAGGTGAAACACAATATAGATATCTTCAAAGGTTCAAAAGATGTTTGAGAAGGTCGTTCTGCTTGACTCGCCCTGTATAATCGTTTGTGGACTTGTGACTTCTATCATTCTCCCAGCCACATTCCACCAGCGCTATTGGCGTAAATCCTTGTTAGAATAACAGGTTGACGGGCTCTTATTCTGACCCGAGGTGCAGTAGTCATTATGCATGTAAATTGAGAGAGCAGATTAGTGTCTGTCTTATTAGAATAAAGAATGCAAAGCATTAGTTCGCTCTTGGTGATCCCATCATATCATCGCTTTGTCCGTAAAGAGATATTTTGTGAACAGAAAATATTAAGAAAATAGTTCGTTCTATTTCAAAAATAGACGTAGAATCATTGGAAACTATCGTAAAATCATTAGGTGTTCATAAATCAACGTTTTATTCTTTAAAATTTAACGGAAGTTATATATAGGATGTATGTATGTCTACCCCTTTTTATTCCCGTTTTCCAACGGGGTCGGGGATGAGGTGCGATGGAAGTCTTTGTGGCGATAGTTTTTACGGCCGGATGCCCTTCCTGACGCCAACCTCATGAGAGGAATTAATGAGAGATGAAATGAATGATGGTGAATGAAACTGGGCAAGGATGTGGAAGGAAGCGGCCGTGGCCTGTCTGAAGGTACCGTTCCAGCATTTGCCTGGTGTTGAAAATGGGAAACCACGGAAAACCATTTCAAGGACGGCCGACGGTTGGGCTCGAACCCACGCGTCTACCGAGTCAGCAGAGAGCTTGGCCCCATGACCTAATGCTGCGCTTTAGCCAGCGTAGCCACTACTGTCGGTGAAGTTATATATAGGATATTATCCTCAAATAGCCTTCAATGGTCACAGTACTTTCATTCTTTGAGAGGCAAGAACTATTCATTTTCTCCTTCTTCCGTATTAATTAGAGCTGTGATTTGCCCCCCCACCCCGTTTCCTTATTTCATGTCTGTGCACAGAATTAAAGGCAGTTTAATTAAATGCCCGTTTTAAGGCTTTAGATACAAACCGTTTTATACTGCCTAAAATTGCCTATTATGGGGATAAGTGCCTGTTTTTGTAATTACATCCTGTAAATACCCTTTTTTTTCCGCATCTGGTCATATGAGGGTCGAAATTGTATTTCTTTTGCTGTTAATTATTAGCTCGTTGTCATGGCACCATGACTGAAATTTGTTAAATTCTCTCTGGAGATGTCTGCCTCTATTGAACTTCTAAGTACAGACACTAAACAGTTTTTCATCTGCATACATTTATGTTGAAGAACACCGATAAGATAATAGAGTGGACGTAATATATACCCTTGTGAAACTCCTGTATCAGATGATATTTGGTGAGTATACTGTATATGTTTCCTACCTTCACAGTGTAATTTATTTTATTGAAGCTACTACTTAGTAATTTAAAAGTTAGGCTACTCCTCTCATTCCAACATGCTCTAAAAATTTCAAGAGTTGAGCATGTGACATAGAATCAAAAACATTTAAAAAGACAATTGATGTTTTCTGTTTAGTAAGTTGACAATAATTTTTCGCCAGACTGCTGATATCCTAACTGATTTTAATCCTATATCTTTTGTAATTCCTCATTTGGTCTGATTAGCTACATCAATTTTTGTTTATTTTATCCAGGTTTTGAAACATTGATATGGGTTGATAATTTTCTTACCTACATTATAATGTGATCTACCTTTGAGAATAGGCCTTACTATTGAGATCTTGGGGTCATTTGGAATTTAACCTGTTTCGACAATCTTATTGAATAGTTTTTGTATGACTGGAATTATTTGTTTAGTTCTTTGACAGTGACGAAGTTAGGGCTCATGGCGCTCTGTTAATTATTATCATATTCATTCTGCCAAGTATGATATAAACTTTTACTCTTTGTATCATTACTCCATTAAGTACTTCAACAGTCTCCCTGATTACATACGAGAGGCTTCTTCTCCAGCACAAGTCAATACTAGGCTAGTTAAATAACTTAATTGAAATGATAATCGTCTATTAAGTTATGTTTTTAGCCTATTTTCATTTATGAAAAAATAGGCTTGTGAGATCACCTTTTGTCGTGTGTGTGTGTCCCCGTAATAACTTCTAAACGGCTGGACCGATTTCAATGAAACTCGGTAAGATCATAGCAGCATTTTGGGTGACCCCGACCGTGCCCTTCAAATGTTATTACTTCTCACCAATCCAACATGGCAGCTGTGCGAAATATTTCACCGGCAATATATATATCTCCGAAGCTATTACCGATACCACCCTGAACTTTTGTACGGTGATAAAGGACACTACTAGAAGTTCACCTATGAGACTTTCAAAAACCTGCTAACTATAAAACCAATATGGCGGCCAAGTGAGGTTGAGACTTTTAAATAGACTTTTCTCGTGATGTAACCATCCAAACGCAATGAAACTTGGTACGACAAATGTTCATACATATTGTAATGCACTGGCATCTAACTTAGTACAGTTGTTTACATAACCTCTAGACGGCGGCTGTGCGAAATATTTAACCGGAATTCTATATCTCTGAAACTATTACTGATATCACCCTGAAATTTTGTACGGTGATAAAGGGCACTGCTAGAAGTTCATCTATGTAACTTTCAAAAACCTGTTGTAACGTTTACTGAGACCACATAGGCCGTGATTCGTTTATATAAAAATGCTTAATGTTCTTTGGAGGTGGCGTTGGTGCGCTTGAGTGGAGGAAACTTGAACTAGTGAAACGGGAGTGTCAACTCTGACGATAGCAGAGATGAGTTTAGACAATGAGAGTTGAACTTTGATAAATAAAAAGTGATTGGAGGTTATTGCAGATTATAAAAGAAATGTGTTTGTATGAAATAAAACGCGAAGGAGAATATACTTGTTTCATCTGTCTTATTTAATACGTCGTATTAGTTATAGTATTACGGCTTCATCTATAGCTCTTCCACGGCAGTAAAAATTAATAAAGGATATTTATTTATTTATCGTATGATGTTAACACAACACAATCACCTACATAAATACAGATTCATATAACACAGCAATAATACTAACAAATTATATAAATTATAAAGCAGATAAAAAAAATATAAATCAACGTCCAACTCGTTGATCCATTTGACAGCCTCAGTTGTAGCAGAATGCAGGTCCTCCAGACTTCCTGGAAAAACTCGGAGAGGACATTCCAGTACTAAGTGCTCCATTGTCTGTGGAATGTCAGCGCAATCGCAATTCGGTGAGTCTTTCCAACCCCATTTGTGAAGAACAGAAGCACATCTTCCCAAGCCACATCTAATACGATTGAGTCTAGTCCGGGTATGTCTGGGCAGATTGAAGCCAGCAAGTTTTATGTGAGGATCCTCAACGTTCACGATGCCTGGTGGTGTAGATGTTGTCCACTCAACCCACCAATTTTCATTAGGTTTAACATTTCTGCTTGTTAAATCCAAGGCAGTTTTCCATGCAGGTTTACGGGATTTCAATCTAGATGGGCCAAGATGTTTCATGTCTTCAAGTATTGGGAGGGCCTTGTTATTTTGCACTCTCGACCAAAGATGAACCAGATTTTTCTGCCTTCTGATATGAGGAGGTGCGATATTACTCAGCACTGGTAACCACTGGACTGGAGTAGGAAGTAGTGTTCCAGATACAATACGCATGCTCTGTCGGAGCTGAACATCCACCCGTTGAGTGTGGCAGCTATTAAGCCATACCCCAGAGCAAAACTCGGCTGAAGAATAGATTAGCGCAAGAGCAGTTGTTCTCAGAGTGTTGGCATCCGCTCCCCATGATGTTCCAGCCAGGCGCTGAAGGAGGTTATTGCGGCTCTTCAATTTCGCAGCAGATTTACACAGATGGGTTTTGTAGGTCAGAGATCTATCCAAAGTCATTCCCAGATATTTAAGGGTGCTATTATACTGTAATTCTTTACCTCTAAAATTGACTCTAGGATGGTAATTTGCATGCCTGTTGTCCAGATGGAAAGCAGTTATCTCACTTTTCTGAGGATTTGGTTGTAAGCGCCATTTTGTGAAAAAGTCATCCAGGACTATGAGGTCTTGGGTGAGAACGGCCTCGGCTTCTGCGAAATTAGCATGCTGAACAGTGAGGTTGATATCGTCCGCATACATGAACTTGCGGGCTACTGTTTTCGGAAGATCATGGGTGTACAGATTAAAAAGAATGGGTGAGAGAACAGAACCTTGCGGCAGGCCATTATTCAGTTTACGGAATCGGCTTTTGTTCTGTTCAGAGTAGACTTGGAACAATCTGTTGCTTAGCATGTTGTCTAACAAGTTCATAATCTTTAAACAAGGAACAGCCTTGATCAATTTCAATAGCAATCCCTCCTTCCAAACAGTATCATATGCTGCTGTGAGATCCAGAAAGGCTGATACGCTCTTCAGTTTCTTCTCAAACCCAGCTTCCACAAAGGTGGTCAGGGAAAGAACTTGGTCACTGCAATCACGGCCAGGTCGGAATCCTGCTTGTTCAATTGGGATCAGTGCCTCAATCGCTGGCGCTATTCTATTCAGGATCAATCTTTCCAGGAGCTTGAATGTCACAGATAGCAATGCTATTGGACGGTAACTTTGAGGTAAGTTCGGGTCTTTCCCTGGTATTAAAAGGGCAATGATTTTGGTCTTCTTGAAGATTGCAGGTAACTTTCCTGATTCTAGTATACAGCTGAAAAACATAGCCAACCATCGTTTTGTAGCTGGACCACAGTTCTTTAATAATTCTGGATAAATCCCATCTAATCCTGCAGCTTTTCCATTTTGAAGAAAGATTAAACCTTCTTCCACTTCCTGTACAGAGAAGGGTCTCGAATATGTATCATGTGGCTGAGCTGAGCGTATGGCTTGCCTAAGCTTTGTTTTCACCAACCGGTTGAACTTCTTGTTCTTTGCTGTTCTAGAGGTTTGGACAATATGGTTAGCTATCGCATTTACATTAATAGATGTAGGTGTTTTCGATGGTATGGAAGCGGAATCTAGTTTCCGTATCAGAGACCACGCCTTCCTGCTGGAATGGGTGAAGTTTAAACCTTCAACAGTATTTATCCATCTCTCTCTTCTACCTCTGTCAAGTGATCGTAGAAGTTCAGTAGCTTTCTCCCTGCTGATATTTTCATTATACTCTTCTTTCAGTCTGTTGGACTCCTCATTCCATCCTGGTATATACTCCTTCCTGAAGCCTCTCGGAATAGATCGTTTGGCTGCTGCTTTTATTAGACCTATGAACCTTAAGTAGTTTTCAGGTACCGCTTGAATCCATCTAATGTTGGCATCTGATTATTTTGCATAGGTTTCCCAATCTGCCTTCAGAAAGTTCCAGCGAGGACGAGGTGTGGAATGAATAACAGGAATCTGTACTCCAATTTTGTATATTACTGGCCTATGCTGACTATGGGGAAAGTCTTGAAGCACTTGTCGCCGAATGCGAGGTACGGGAGTTGTAAGGCTATTGGAAACAAAGCATAAATCAGGTGAGTAATCTTGGTTCCATCGAGCTGAGTGAAATGTGCCTCTGTCTTTAGGGTCATACATCTGGGTAAGGATATGTACTTCAGCCCATTCCGTCAGTTTAGTCCCATTTTCGTCATTCTGACAGTAGCCCCAAGATGTATGATGACTGTTGAAATCCCCTATGATAATATTTTCGTTAGTAGGGACTATAGATATAGGGTCAGGCCAGGATGTGGATGGAGGTTTATATATATTTGTGACCACAGTATTCTCTATTTGTACTGATGTGGAGAAGAAAGTGTGACAATCACTGATTGGATGGACAGTGTACTGGTATATATCGCTCTTAATGTAAGTGGCGATACCATACTGAGCATGGTGTTGCATTGCTATCGGTTTGTATCCAGGTATTCTTCCTCGAGCTAACAACTGTTCGTCATTTTCCGTGTGCGTTTCCTGCAATACTGCAATGTCAACTGCGTTGTCCTCTAAGATCTTAGCAAGGTATTCACTCTTAGCTCTACTGATGCCTTCGATGTTTAATTGGCATATTGTTAGTTGTGAGCCAATTGTCTGTGTTTGAAACTGTACGTCCTTAAAAGGACTATTAGGTGTTACGGAGTTGTGGCCGTGAGGCCCTGAAGGGCAGTACGGCGGCATCTGAATCACTGTTGCTTTCTTAGCACCACCCAGGGGACACGTGTAGGGTACTTTAAGGTTAAACCTACGGACGTGAAGCAACGCTAATCCCCCAATAAATAAAGGATATAAAGACTAATGATATAACTTGGAAATTATATCATTGTGACTACATTACCGGAACCATTTAAATATACATCCCATAATACCACTAAATAGTAAGTAGCATTCCAATGATTTATTGTTATGTTGCAGTATAATATTAAGCTGCCTTGTTTACTGTAGTGTCCTGGTTGGTGTTATAAACACACCATTCCTGAGATGAATGAGTTCTCGTGTCTGTATTTAAAGGAATATTCATTCATAGTAGACTATTCTATCTATGAATTGGCACCCTCCCGGAAACTTATATTTATATCACATTAAAGAAACAATTACAAATGGCGCCCAACGTGGGACACGAGAACCAGGACACATCAGTGTAGGGGTAGGAATGCTTATATATTGTGCGAGTGATTTTGGGGCTTGTGTTTAGAAGTGTAATTCAGTATGTCGGAGAAAGATATGAAGCTAAGAAGTGGTCTTGATAGTGAAGAGAGCGTAGATGATAATACTATGATGTCAGAGAGTAAACCGAATACTAGTAAAGAGAAAGGAATTTCGGAAGATTCATTAGCTGCGATCATGAGAATGCTGAGTGAAAGATTTGATGAAAGTAAGAAAGATAATCAGGAGATGCGAGAGGAAATAAGTAGGCAAAATCAGGAAATAAGTAGGCAAAATCAGGAGATGCGAGAGGAAATAAGTAGGCAAAATCAGGAAATAAGTAGGCAAAATCAGGAGATGCGAGAGGAAATAAGTAGGCAAAATCAGGATATGAGAGAGGAAATAAGTAGGCAAAATCAGAAGATGAGTGAGACGATAGATAAAAATAATAAGGAAATTCATCAAAGGTTAGACAATGTGGTCAAGGAAAATGAGGAATTAAATAGGAAGTATGGGACTCTGCAGGAGAGTATTCAGGAGGTGAAACAGGAGATCAGATGTGAAATTAAGGATGTGTTAGAACGAAAGGCTGAAAATATTATAGAGAAAGTAGATCTGAAGTTTGTAGAAGTGGAAGGGAAAATTCAGGAAAAGTTACTCAATCAAGGAGAGAATCTTAAGAGTAAGAATAGAATTGGGAGAAGAGATAAAAAGAGTGCAGTCAGAATTTCATAAGAAAGTAGATGAAAGTCATTTGATAAATGCAGAAACTTATCAGGAGATTCAGGAAAAACAAAAGATATTAAGAAATGAATTAATAGAAAAAGAGAATAATTTGAAAGAAAGAGTGGAAATAGTAGAAAAAGTGGCGGATAAAAAGATGGCAGAAATTGAGACTAGGTTAAGAAAGCAGATAAGGCAGGAGGGAATACAGGGTAGCGTAATTGTATCAGGAGGTGGAATTAAGGAAAATGAACTAGTTAAGTTCTCTAACGAGCAGGGATGTCCTATGAAATTCATAGCTATAGTAGAAAATAAATTCAAGGAAAGGTTAATAGAAGGACAGATTGAGTGGAATATGGTAGTGGAGATATTAGATCAGGCATTTGTGGGGGAGACGAGAAGCTGGTTTGCGGTGTATAAAGGAACGTTAGTTGATTTTAATGATTTTAAGGCTAAATTTTGTGAGAAATATTGGAACAATGTAATACAATCTCAGAAACGTGAGGGGGTCATTTTTGGTATGTACCAGCCTGGAGGTAACATTAAAATGACGGAATATTTTCTGAATCAGGTAATAATTTGTAAATATCTAGATGGATTGACACAGGATGCGGATATAGTAAGATTACTATTGAAGCATTTTCCGTATCGGATAAGGGAGGCTGCATGCATGCAACGGATATCAACTATTCAGGAGTTAGAAAGATTATTAAGTATGTTTGATGATTTAGGAGATTCTCATGAGATACAATTAAGACAGACTGTGAATAATCGGAATGTAGATAATAGACCGCAGTTGTACCAGAATGGGAGACAACATGGTGCTCATGTACAGAACAATGTAGGTCAACATCAAGGAAGAAATAGACACCAGAATTATCAAAGGCAGTATCACGGAAATACAGGATACAATGATAATAACCAAGATAATAATACGGGTATAAGCAACAATGGGCACCATTCTTACAATCAGAGGAACAATTCAGGAAGTTCTGGTAGATCTAGAGAGGAAGATCAAGGTGGTCAGATTAACGAGTGACTAAATAGAGATGGGGTAAGGCCTAGTACTAGTAATTTAAACGAGAATCAGACTGTGATATAAGGTCAGGTTTACAGTCTGATAGTTTTCCTATCAGTACGCTGATATCTGATGCATATGACCTGGATATTAGAAGTGACTTACTACGAGAGTTTATTGAAGAGACAGTGGAGCCTAAGGTCGTAGATATGAGTCCTGTGGTAGAGTTATACGTGTCGGGGGTACAAGTGTTTGTCTTGTTGGACAGTGGATGTGTAAAGTCATGTATAAGCGCTAGATTTTATGGTAGAATGAAGGATGCTGGAGTAGAATTGGAAGAAATTCCTATTAAATCTACTTATGTTATAACAGCAGTAGGAAAAAAATCTCATATTATCTCTAAACAGATTTTGGTTAAAATTACAATTCACGATAAAGTCGAGAGTCAGATTTGTTTAGTCATTCCAAATTTAGTATATGAGGTGATCCTTGGCTCGGATTGGCTGACTAGGTTCTCAGTTAAATTGTGTTTTGAAATAGGGTGTGCCAGATTGTTATGGGATAGCAATGAAATAAGTGTTTCATTTATTGAAGCAGGTAAGAGAGGAAAGAGTTTTCAGGGAGTGTGTGTATTAAGTGAAGTTTTTTTGGAAGGAGATGTAGAGGTGAATGGGCAGATTACTTGTGATGTAGAATCTGTGCCGTTACTCTTTGTAGGGAGTCTGCACACAAATGATGATCTCTAGAATACGTTGCGTCAAGCTGTAAATGAGAGTAGTTTGGAGTTTGATCAGGTAGATAAGCTTTATGAGGTGTTATTAGAGAATAAGAGAATTTTTGAAGAAAGAATAGGAGAAGCCAACTGTTATATACATACTCTGAACGTGCATGATTATTCCATTTTTGTTGGTCATCGTTATCCGGTACCTTTTAAATATCAACAAGATGTTCAGTAAAGAACATATAGCCTACTTTCTCCTAATTGCATGGGTATTGTTATAACTCTTTGTCCTTTTCAAGGAGTATGATTGAATGTTGGTTGTAGTAGCTTGATGAAATACAACGTGCTATAGGGATATTAAACATGAATATGAGGTGCCCTTTGCTAGTGCTACCTCTGTACCAAATTTCGTTCAATTCGGTTTCACCGTGTTTGAATTGATAGGGGGAATCGATTTGCACACATACTTGGCCACCATCTGCAAACTATTGGGCTGATGTTCTTGCAGTTTGGTCTGAATATGTTTCCCACATAAAGATATGGTGTTGCAAAATATGGTAGAGACTAGATTATTAGGTTGGTCGTAATTACATTTTAGCTTTTAAAATTTGGGTTTCCGCGATTACGTTTCCGTCAAGATAGCGGGGATATAAAACATGACACTGAGGTGCCCTTTGCTAGTGCTACCTCTGTACCAAATTTCGTTCCATTCGGTTTCACCGTGTTCGAATTGATAAGGGGAATCGATTTTCACACAAAGATGGCCGCCATCCGCAAAATATTAGGCTGATGACCTATTAGTTTGGTCAAAGGATGCTCCCTCCATAAAGGTATGTTGTTGCTAAATTTGCTAGAGATCGGATCATTAGGTTAATCGTAATTTGATTTAAGCTTTGAACATTCGTGTGGCCGCCATTACGTTTCAGTCAAGATGGCGGCGATATAAAACAAGACACTGAGATACCCTTTGCTAGTGCTACCTCTGTACCAAATTTCGTTCCATTCGGTTCCACCGTGTTCGAATTAATAGGGGGAATCAATTTTGACATAAAGATGGCCGCCACCCGCAAACTATTAGGCTAATAACCTATTAGATTGGTCAAAGGATGCTCCCTCCATAAAGGAATGTTGTTGCAAAGTTTGGTAGAGATCGTATGGTTATGTTAGTCGTAATTTAACTTAAGCTTTGAACATATGTGTGGCCGCCATTACGTTTATGTCAATATGGCGGCGATATAAAACATGACACTGAGATGCCCTTTGCTAGTGCTACCTCTGTACTAAATTTCGTTCCATTCGGTTTCACCGTGTTTGAATTAATAGGGGGAATTGATTTTCACACAAAGATGGCCGCCATCCGCAAACTATAAGGGTAATGACCTATTCATTTGGTCAATGGATGCTTCCTCTATAGAGGTATGTTGTTGCAAAATTTGGTAGAGATCGGATGATTAGGTTAATCGTAATTTGATTTCAGCTTTGAACATTTGTGTGGCCGCCATTACGTTTCCGTCAAGATGGCGGCGATATAAAACATGACACTGAGGTGCCTTTTGTTAGTACTACCTCTGTACCAAACTTCGTACCATTCGGTTGCACCGTGTTCGAATTAATAGGGGGAATCGATTTTCACACAAAGATGGCCGCCATCCGCAAACTATTACGCTGATGACCTATTAGTTTGGTCAAAGGATGCTCCCCCCACAAAGGTATGTTGCTGCAAAATTTGGTAGAGATCGAATGATTAGGTTAGTCGCAATTTGATTTAAGCTTTGAACATTTGTGTGGCCGCCATTACGTTTCCGTCAAGATGGCGGCGATATAATGCATGACACTGAGGTGCCATTTGTTAGTACTACCTCTGTACCAAATTTCATTCCATTCGGTTGCACCGTGTTCGAATTAATAGGGGGAATCGATTTTCACACAAAGATGGCCGCCATCCGCAAACTATTACGCTGATGGCCTGTTGGTTTGGTCAAAGGATGCTTCCCCCATAAAAGTATGTTGTTGCAAAATTTGGTAGAGATCGGATGATTAGGTTAGTCGTAATTTGATTTAAGCTTTGAACATTTGTGTGGCCGCCATTACGTTTCCGTCAAGATGGCGGCGATATAAAACATGACACTGAGGTGTCCTTCGCTAGTGCTACCTTTGTACCAAATTTCGTTCAATTCGCATTCACCGTGTTCGAATTGATAGGGGGGGACAGACATTCAGAGTACACACACTCACACACACACAGACACACACACACACACACACAGACTCACACACACATACACACACACACAGACTCACACACACACATACACACACACAGACAGACACACTTTTTTCGCCCTGTGTTGATCTCATAAGTCTACTTTCATTTTTTGCAAAAATCGAAAGTAGGCTAAAAATCAGTTCAGGAACAGATCGATCAAATGTTATCTGACGGCATAATTGAGCATACAAATAGCTGTTATGTAAATTCTTTGATTACAGTCCCTAAAGCTGATGGTAGAGTTAGAATTTGTCTCGATGCTCGTATGCTTAATTCTCGTATTAGTGCTGACCAATTAAAATCATTGTCAATTGAAGAATTGATGGAGAGTTTTGAGGGAAAGCAATGGTTCACATGTGTTGACCTCAGCTCTAGTTTTTGGCAGGTTCCCTTAAGAAAGGAAGATAGGGTTTTTACGGCTTTTAGTCATCAGAATAACCTATACCAGTTTTGTGGTGTACCATTTGGTTTAAAGAGTAGTTCGGCAGCTCTTATTCGTGCTCTTAATATAGCACTAGGAAGTGATACAGGAGAGTTTGTTACGATATATATAGATGACTTAGTTATTAGTTCTAAGACTTTGGAAGAACATTTATTACATCTCAACGATGTTTTCAAGAGACTGGATAGAGCAGGTTTCACGCTTAAACTTTCCAAGTCATCGTTTTGTAGAGAGGAGGTGACATTTCTAGGTCATAATGTATCAAGGTGGGGTGTAAAACCTGAGGAAAGCAGGGTAAGAAAGATACTCAATGCTGGTGAACCCAAAAACGTGAAGGAACTAAAATCGTATTTGGGAGTTTGTAATTTCTTTAGAAGGTTTGTGATGAAGTATTCATGTTTAGTGGAGCCTTTTAGAGAGATACTGAAGTCAGGTAATAGATGGTATTGGAATCAACAACATGCCGAAGCATTTAAAGCTCTAAAATGTGGATTTGAGGAAGCAGTGGTGCTGCGTTACCCATTAAGGGACAGAGATTATGTTGTGATGACTGATGCATCGAGTATAGGTATTTCGGGTGTACTTTGTCAAAGAGATGAAGAAGGGAATTTAGGAATTGTATCATTAGCTTCACGTGGATTATCTGCCACGGAGAAAAGATATACTATTACGGAGTTGGAACTTCTTGGAATTATATACAGTCTTAGCAAATTTAGGATGTATATATTAGGAAGTAAGTTCGAAATACACATAGATCATCATGCATTGGTCTTCATTAGAACCTGTAAATTAAATTCCAACAGGGTTAGTCGATGGATCCTAGCACTTCAAGAGTATGATTTTGAAGTGAAACACATTAAGGGAAAAGATAATATTCTTGCTGACATGTTGTCACGTAATATAACGTTGAATAGAAATAATTCGGTGATAAAGGCTGAGGAAGGGGTGATGATTTGTGTATGTATGGATCCAAGTAACAAGCAGTCACTTGAGATACTTAAGAATATGTTAGTTGAACAACGTGAAGATAGTGTATTAGCTGAGCCGATGGCGAGACTTGAGACAGGTGATGAGGACACGGTGAAAGTAGGACGGTTTACATACAGGATGCGAGACGGGTTTCTTGCACGTAAGTGTAAGGAGGATAGTTGGGCTATATGTGTTCCTGTATCATTAAGGGAAGAACTTGTATGGTTTCTACACAAGGAACTAGGGCATTTTGGTGCTAACAAGGTGCTCTATGAAATTCGGCATGATTTTATTTGGGATAAGATGGGAAGGGATGTCAGGCATATCCTCGCTAGGTGTGACTTATGTCAAAGAAGTAAATTTCCAAATAGATATTTGGTTGGTGAAATGCAGACAATCCTTACAAATAGTCCTGGAGAATTACTATATGTGGATTTGTATGGTCCTATTGTAAGGGGTCAGTTCGGTTATGAATACATATTTGTTATTGTTGACGCATTTAGTAAATATGTCAAACTTTATGCACTTAGGAAAGCCACGGGACGTGCATGTAGCCGAGTGATGTTAGATAAGTATATACCTGAGTTTGGCATTCCATTTAGAATTCTTTCTGACAGCGGACCGCAGTTTACTTCTAGGTACTGGAAATCCAGCATGGAAAAAGTTGGCATTACACATGTTCACTCATCCATGAGATATCCACAAGGACATCCAAGTGAACGTTCGATGAGAGAATTATCTCGGTTATTCCGTGCTTTAGTGCATGATAGACATTCTGCTTGGGTAGGACAACTATCTAAAGTTGAAACCTGGTTGAATTCTGTTCAACATGAAAGTACACGGGTTACACCGTTTGAAATTCATTTTGGAAGGAGGCCCCAAAATGAACTAGCGAGATGTTTGGGGTTAACTAGGGGAAAACAATTTGGAAAGGAATTTTATGTCCAATTGGCGAAAAAGAATTTATCCAAGTCAGCTGAAAGTAGAATTCGCCAACAAAACAAGAATAAATTTGACTATTTCAATGTGGGAGATCGCGTCCTATTAAGGGTCCCGAAACAGTCATGTTCCATAGAGAAGGTCATAAAGAAGTTTTTTCTTTTGTACGAGGGACCTTATACTGTGTCGAAGCGTTTAGGTAAGACTGCTTATGTTTTGGAAAATTAAGGTATTCCAATGTATGGAACTTATAATATTCACTCTTTGCGTAAATATGTTACATGAGTAGAATTCGTTATTGTGAGATAAAGACATTATTATTATTAAAATATATAGTCGGTTATGTAACGTAAATTTAGTTATAGGAAGTTGTCAAGATCATTTTTTATCTGGACGTAAAATTAATGTGTTGGGGGCGCGTGCCGCTATTTGTTGTTCTAGTTATGAATTCAGTATTGGAGGCATATACAGTATATGTCTATTTTCTTAATTTTTGATACAGTTGCACAATGTATATGTATTCGTTTGTATGCTGTAATGTATATGTTTTTCATTGTGTGTGTTACCTAGTATCTTTCTTAATTTTGAGTTATGCTGTGGATATTTTTCGTTATCTTCTATTTAACCTTTTGTCCATTCATATTATTGCAGCTTTTGTTTTTTTACTTGGTTTTGTGTAGTAATTCTGAACAATTAAAATATAATTTCCAAGTTTTCTAAGTCATCGAATTAAAGTTGGAACTTTGTACAGAATACTTCAAGGAATGTCCTACACTGCATTCTAAAGTGGACAGATTTGACAAGCTTTTGATGGTGGAGCAATGTTCACATTCAGCTATAAGCAATTGGGAATTGTATCGTGTGATCTACTGCAAAGAACCATGGATCGCCTAAAAATGGATGCTGAACCAATATCAGAGGATATAGTACCAATATATATATATATATGTGTGGGAAACGGTTTCCAGATCATGACACTCACAAGCATCGAATATAGAACTGAATTATTTATTAAAAACAATGAAACTGATTAAAATACAGTAGAGAATTAAGGGAATGTGTTTCGCGGCTCATCGGAACTCGGAATACTGCTTCTCTTCTTTTTATTCTCAGACAATGGCGCTGAGCTTACTCCTGCGCCCGCTAGATCCCATACTCGGCCTTCTTGGTCCTCATCCGGTTCCCACACTCGGCCGTCCTGATCCTCATCCGACCCGGATGAAGAAAATCCGCCCGGCCAGGGCCTCATGAACTCCGCACAGGACGATGTGATTCTTGGTCCAGCATGGTCTCCTTCTCTGCTGACGTCATATGTGTCGTTGAGTTTTACTCGAGTCACTCGATAAGGTCCTAGACTTTTGGTTTTTAGTTTCAGATGTGGACCGATTGAGTGCGTTTGATGGCAACCAGGTCGTCGACCTGATACTTCTTAGGCTCCTTACGTCGTCGGTTGAATTCAGCACGATTTTCAGATTGTACTTTTTCTATCTGCTTTTTTGCATCTTCTCTCATCTGATCACGTTTTTCGTTGAACGAATCGATCAGCTCCTCTTCGATGAGTTGCACTATACGTAGATCATTTTGGTTGTGCATTCTGACTCCTGTCAGCAGCTCGAAAGGTGACATTCCGATGCTCCTCTGGAACGTAGAGTTGATAGCTCGTTGGACAGATGGTACAACCTTGTACCATTTTGTTGGATCGTCAATGCTAAGTTTAGCGATGATCTTGGTCACTGTTGAGTTGACTCTCTCGATTTGACCATTGGCTCTTGGCAGTCCAGCTGTGATCAAGACGTGCTTGATACTCTGCGATTTACAGTAGTCCTGGAACTCATGGGAGGTGTACGATGGCCCCCTGTCGGTGATCACTTGAACTGGGTTTCCAAAGTTCGTCCTCTGAAACTCCATCTTTTCAATCGTCTGGGCCGATTTGGTAGTTTTCACAGGATACAGCCAGGTGAACTTCGTGAAGGCGTCTATCACACAGAAGATGTGTTCATATCCCTTGTGTGTAGACTTAAGTGGACCAATATGATCCATGTGGTAGGTGTGCAATGGCACACTCTCCTTGAACATCGGATGTAACCAACCTTCTTTCTTGACTGCCTTCCTTATCCACCAGACACTTCACACAGTTGGCTATGACTCGTTTCACCTTGTTGGCCAAGTCTGGAATATAATATTCCTGCTTCATGTCTTCTTCCGTCCTTTTAACAGCGTAGTGTCCCTTCTCATGTGCATCTCTGATGATTTCATGGTGCATTGCTCGCGGGACCACCAACGTCTCTCGCCCGTCAACAAATTTAAATAGCAGTCCATCTCTGACGATGAAGTTTTCGTAAGGCCCTTTCTCCAGTGTCGCTTTTATCGCTGTCAATCCTTCGTCTTTTCTCTGGGCGATTTTGATCCTCGCTGCAAGGCCATCAGGGAATCCAAACATCACTGCTGGACATCGGCTCAGGGCATCGACATGTTTCGTCCTGGTTGCAGTTCGGTGTTCGATGGTATAGTCAAACTCCTCCAAGGACATAGCCCATGTAGCTACTCGTGGGACCAGGTCCCTTTTGTGCATTGTCTTTTGGAATGCCATACAGTCAGTCACAATCTTGAACGGAATTCCATTTTTCTTTTTGACTACCACCACTTGGCATGTATATTCTGATTGACTCGGTTCTATGATATCTTCCTCCAGCCACGCCTCGACTTGCTCATCGACAAATTCGTTCTCAAGCGGTGCCATTCGTCTGGGCCTGCTAAATATAGGTTTTTCTTCTTTCAATGTGATCTTCATCTTGACATCAGTAGATTTCGTCTTCTTTGGTACATATCTCGCTCCCAAATCCTGGATCTGTTCCCTTTTTTCCTCATCAACGCAGTTCTCGATATCCAATTCCTGTTCGTCGGCTACCCTGATCAACATCATTGGGACCTCTAGTTTCTTGATGGTAACTCCTTGCTTGCTCAGGATGACCTCACCCTGATCCAATAGATCGTTACCAATAACCATGTCCCACTCCATGGTATCATCAGAAACAACATAAACGTAGGTTTGGAACTCCAGCTCGTCTACCTCAACGACTGTTGTGAAGCAACCTTGAGGAGCAACAAAACCATTACCGAATCCTTTCAAAACAAGATCCGTGCTCTTCAATCCTGGGGAACCCATGGTCTTATGGATGTTTTGTCGCAGTAGGTTATAAGGACTGCCACAGTCGATAAGTGCCTGAAGTTTCTGCTGACCCAAACTAACCTCTTTGAACTTGAGGCAGCTTTTCTTTTCATCAATAAGATTGATACCTTGATTATTCCTCTTATCGTTCTTCCTCTCTTTTTTGCACTCGGATGAAATGTGGCCAAACTCATTGCAGTTGAAACATCTCTTGCCTTTATCCTTGTGCTCACATTCCTTTGAACTATGACCAGATCCACCGCAATTATAACATCTATCTACACTACTCGCCTCTTTCTTCTTTGTACTGCCCCAGCACTTTCCGTCCTTCTCGTTGGCACCCTTGGCACTTCCTTGAAAATTACTGTTATTATACTTTGTGCTTTTCTTTGGCAAAGACTTCACTGCCATCTCATAACTTTTCATTTTCTCCTTGAAATCTTTGGAATATTTTGCTCCATAGAGAAGAAGTTTTGATCCTGAATCGTCCTCGATCCCATCAATCACGTACTGACACAGAGAAACTTGCTCAACATCACCTCTACTGGCGATTTCCTTCATCACAAGAAAGTACTCCTGTAGAGATTCGTCGCGCTTTTTTCGTCGCTGGGTTAACAACTTGTGAATTTCTGCACTGCTTGCCGCCACGTCAAACTCCTCTTTCAAGGCCTTCTTCAGTGCAGTCCAGGACGTCAGTCCTTTCTCACCTTGAATAGAAAGCTTAGCTAAACCATCGAGTGATTTCTTAGCGAAAATAAACTTTTGCAGCTCACTCCATCCCATCAAGATTGACGTCTCCTCAAAACCTGCGATCCATTTCTTCACTGGGTAACCATCCTTACCGTTAAATGTTTTCATAGCGCCCTCTACGTCGCGGAACGACAATGAAAACTTATGTTGTTCTCTATACCTTATGTGCTGGTCTTCCTCTTCGCTCTCTTCGTCTTCTTCATTTTCGTCATCATCGTCTATATTAGTTGCGAGTTCATCCAATTTTCTCAAGTAATAACAAATGGTGTTAATCATTACCTCCTTTGTCCCGATCTCGGTATTAAGAATCTCAGAAACACGCAACAGATCAGCCTTAGAAAATGTTTCTTCGATAAATTTCTTCTTAGCTTCCTCTTCAATGGAATTTTCGTCAAAATCGAATCCAGGAAACTCTCGCAGTCGCTTTCGATTCTTCCTGTCGTCTGGTATATGCTCGAAAATAAGGTTATGTAAAACTTTGATTGCTTTGACCGAAGCATCACTTATGTTCTTATTTATTTTCTCTATTGCACCGAGTGTAGTCATCTTATTTGTTTACTCACGTCTATCAAGTAGATTTCCGTCAATATCGCTTCCTCAAAACCTCGCTATCAAACCTGTTTAACCTCATTCACCAAACCGGTGATATTTGTAGGTGATATCGTTGAATACCGCTTCCGGTCGTTTCTCTCTGACGAGTCGCTATCCTCTTACCACATCCACAATCCTCTGTCGTCGTTTAGATTCCGACCCTCGTCGTCGTCGTCGTCACGGCACCACTAATTGTCACTGAAACTGAAGAACAAATTTTGCTAGCCTATGAATCCTCGTCGTAGATTCGCACGTCGTGGGCTCACAAAACTGCACGTCGTCTCGTCGTCAGCGTCGTAGGCAACAGCAACAAATATGATTAGCCGTCCACTTCGTCAAAAATAGCGTTGTATTTTGCGTCGTACTTCGTGTCGTGGATTGCGTCGTAACTCGTTGTTTCAGTCCATCCCGGACGAGCCCCCATTTGTGGGAAACGGTTTCCAGATCATGACACTCACAAGCATCGAATATAGAACTGAATTATTTATTAAAAACAATGAAACTGATTAAAATACAGTAGAGAATTAAGGGAATGTGTTTCGCGGCTCATCGGAACTCGGAATACTGCTTCTCTTCTTTTTATTCTCAGACAATGGCACTGAGCTTACTCCTGCGCCCGCTAGATCCCATACTCGGCCTTCTTGATCCTCATCCGGTTCCCACATATATATATATATTCACTACAAAAATGAACAGCCGACCTATAACCAGTTTTGCAATAGCCTTCTCAGTGTGTACCATGCTTAGGAAAATGTGGTAGTTACGACTAAGCCACCTTGTGCTAGCGGCAGTGGAGGTGGAGATGGTGATTTGGTATCTTGATATCCAAATGTGGATGTTATTCTTCAAGAACATTTCAAGTTAATCAGGGTGAGCTTGAGGTATGGAGAGGAGACTACAGAATTGGTTGAAGAGGCGGATAACGGTTGGAAGATGGTGTGTTGTGCAGCTTGATTTGGACAAGATGATAGTATAATCACATGAAGAAGAGGGAAGTCCAGATCTCCGTGTATCACGCTCTTATGTGTTTTTTTTTGTGTTGTATGTGTATCAGAAAGCCCTTCAATATGACATAGTTGTCAGGCTTTCTGGGGGCGATTGTAACGTTTACTGAGACCACATAGGCCGTGATTCGTTTATATAAAAATGCTTAGTGTTCTTTGGAGGTGGCGTTGGTGCGCTTGAGTGGAGGAAACTTGAACTAGTGAAACGAGAGTGTCAACTCTGACGATAGCAGAGATGAGTTTAGACAATGAGAGTTGAACTTTGATAAATAAAAAGAGATTGGGGGTTATTGCAGATTATAAAAGAAATGTGTTTGTATGAAAAAAAACGCGAAGAAGAATATACTTGTTTCATCTGTCTTATTTAATACGTCGTATTAGTTATAGTATTACGGCTTCATCTATAGCTCTTCCACGGCAGTAAAAATTAATAAAGGATATAAAGACTAATGATATAACTTGGAAATTATATCATTGTGACTACATTACAGGAACCATTTAAATATACATCCCATAATACCACTAAATAGTAAGTAGCATTCCAATGATTTATTGTTATGTTGCAGTATAATATTAAGCTGCCTTGTTTACTGTAGTGTCCTGGTTGGTGTTATAAACACACCATTCCTGAGATGAATGAGTTCTCGTGTCTGTATTAAAAGAATATTCATTCATAGTAGACTATTCTAACTATGTATTGGCGCCCTCCCGGAAACTTATATTTATATCACATTAAAGAAACAATTACACTGTAAAGTACAAAATGAATATAGTGGCCAAGCGAAGTTAACTTTTCTCGCAATTTAACCATCTGAGCGCAGTGAAATATGGTACAGTAAATGTTTATACACATTTTAATGCACTGGCATCCAATATAGTTCAATTGTTTACACAACCTCAAGATGGCGGCTGTGCGAAATTTTAATATTAAGTTTTTTATTTCTTGTGTTCTAATCACGCGATTGAAGTCAACGTTTGAATAATGAACCTATGCAATAATCCTCATCTAATAGTACATAACTCTATGGCTTACATATATAAAATCCAACATGGCGACCATCCGAAATAAGTAGACGGTTCTCAATATCTAGTAATCTATGACGGCAATCAAACTGAAATGTTGTACGTTGATAGAGGCTAAATACATAAGTTGGAACATATGGAACTTTCAATAACCTGGTGAGCACAAAACCAACATAGCGGTGAGCAAAAATTAAATATTTAAATTGACGTTTCTCGCGTTTTTACCATCCAAGTGCGGTGAAACGTGGTACGGTATATACTTATACGAATTTTAATCCACTGGCATCTAATTTATTTCAATTGTTTTCGTAACCACAAGATGGCTGCTGTGCGAAATTTCAAAATCTTGTTTTTATTTTTTGTGTCCTAATCATGCGATTGAAGTTTGAATAGGCTACTACACCTACACAATAATTCTCATGGAATAGTGCATTACTCTAAGACCTACATTTATAAAAATTCAACATGGCGACTAGGCCTATTCAAAATGTTTAGACGGTTCTCAATATCTACGAATCTCTTACAGCAATCAAACTGAAATTTTGTATGTTGATAGAGGTAATTAGCATAAGTAAGATATATGAAAATATGCTTTTGTTCCTCATGGAACTACTTGTTTTAAATATGTTACTGCTGCTCAAATCAGCACTTCGGTGCATTGCAATAGATTAGAGACTGCCTGTGGATCCTCATATAACTTCTAAGAGCAGGTTATTCTTGTCTCTGTCAACAAATTGAATTTTATGTACAGCCCCATCACGAAATAAATGAATAAATAAATTAATAAATAAATAAATGTTCAACTGTTATTTTTATCTGTACCCGGTGCTTTATTGATATCCATGGATTCAGTTATACTTATTATATCCTTAAGATTAGCTGTGGAAGAAAGAAGCATGGAACATCTTTATTCGTTGGCACAGGAAACCTCCTTAGAGTCTCTCATGCTTTCCTATTATAATTCCTGTACATGTTGAATTGACTCATATGTAAAATATCCATTTCTCTCTACAAATTTCACCTACATTAATTTCTCTATCTCAACAACATTTTCATCCGGGCAACTATTCCATTTCTCAAACAATGTATCCCTCTCTATCATTTTCACTCATAGAAAGGCGTACATAAAGATACACAGAAAGACAGACAGACAATTCTATTGTCTACAACATATTACCCAGATATTCAAATATGGGTATATCTACACCACAGTATCAAATAAAATCATCCTTACGATGAACCCGTATGTCGACAACAACAAAAAGTTAAAATGTGCTCTCAAACTAAATTCACCTAACGTGTACTTCCTGACGTGAAATACAATTGAAAGCCTTGTAGACGAAACGCAATACACGTCACATAAAAACTGACCCTCTACGTTGTGCTAGGTGCCCATACACAGGAAGACCCCTTTCATAAATTATAAAGGCTTGTGGTGCATGAAAATTCAGGTTCTTTAGCCTCAAATTTCCCAAATTCCTAAAAGCCGCAAAAAATGCTGGTTCAATTCAGGAATTTTTGAAAAGAATGTTGCTGTTTGGAGATATAATAAACCTTCTGTACTATATGTCGAACGTGAAAATTGCATGAAAAAATTCTAGGTTACCCCTTCACCCCCTTAATTGCATTGATGAATTATACGGTCTACGTTAGTTCCGTGATAACCTTATAGCCATTTGCAAACTTTCACAGAAATTTAATAAATGGAGTGACATTGCTTCTTACAGAAATAGATGGAAAATTGTATGCCACCCCTTGAGATAATGTTCTCGTGGTTACCGATTTGCATTCCTTCATTAGTTTGTTAAATTAAATTAAATTAGTTTTCTGGGAATATTTCAGAAATTGTTGGATTTAGAGCCTTATAATGTAGTTTTGGAGGATCCTTTAGAGCCCCCGAGTTTTGTTGCTGGCACCGATGGGATTTGTCTCGTCGTTGTACGCCATAATATAATACTAATAATAATATAATATAGGGAGAAATTATAACACCTATTTTTATTTTATTTTTAATTCAGCCAATGGCCATGTACTTTTCTTTTCAGGACGGGTCAGGGAAGGGATATTATCAGAGAAAGAAGCATTCACATCACGCATGAGCAAAATGGAAATGGCCTACCATTTAACTACGGGCATCTATAAGAAAAGGTCAATATCCTTCAACGCAAAACTAAAACATTACTGCAGTGTCATCCGTCCGGAGGTCTTGCATGCTTTTGAATGCCTCACGATGAACAAAAAAGGCTTGGTCGAGAAACTGGAGTGCAAAGAAAGGAAAATTTTGAGAAAGATATTGGGTTCCATCAAAGACAATGGGGAATACAGAAGACGGCATAACCATGACCTATATACTCATGTGGAGAAGATAAGCAACGTCATCCGGAAGAGAAGGTTACCATTTTTTGAGCATGTGAAACGAATGAGCCCAGCGAGACTGACCAACCGCAACATAACTTACTTTCAGGAGAGGAAAACAAAATGGGCCTGGTGCATTGAACTGGATAAAGATCTGAAAGAAGTGGGGATTACACCAACAGACATTCAGGAGCGCGCCCCACTCAAAGGGAAACTTCAAGCTTGTAAAGGTTTCCAAGAAAAACCGAAGCTGAAAACGGGAAAGATTTGGACCCAGGAACGGAAGGAAGTCCACCGAGAACGAATGCGGGCGTACAGGGCAAACATCAAAGCCAGCAGGAGACAGTTGGAATGACGCGGTCCACAGATGGCCTATACGAAATGAATGAATGAATGAATAATATGGGTATAGGAATATAATAGACCTGCCGTACCACACCCGCAGGTGTAAATCGCGTGAAAATATTCTGGAGTACTCCTTGATCCCCTTAAGCGCATTATACGTATTGATGAATTTTACTGCTTAATTTGGTTCCGTGATAACCTTCTAGCCGTTTGCAAACTTTCACACTAATGTAATTAATGGAATTGCATTGCGTCCGTTGGCATGGTTACTGGCTTGCATTCGTTCATTAGTTTATTAAATTAAATTAGTTTTCTGGGAATATCTCAAAAACGGTTGGTCTTCGGTCCTTAAAATGTGGTTTTCGGGGACCCGAGTTTTGTCTCTCACATTGAGGGGCTGAAAATGAGTTTTGTCTCGTCCTTCTACGCCTATTTCAGCATGTATTTTAAGGGGGTAGCCCCCCTTTTATGAGAGGTACGGAGAAGAGTTACATCAATGATTAGTGTCGTGCCTCTGATGGATATCTGAACCAAATTTTACGTTGATACACCCAGCCGTTCTCGAGTTATAAGGGAACAAATTTGTCCACAGACAAACAAACAAACAAACAAACAAACAGACAGACAAAAAAAAATTCGCGCGCATCTATCATAAAACAGTCTGAAACGTGTAAACAACTCAAATTTCCGTAGAAATTCAGAGAAAAACACACACATTTTCATTTTTATATATAGTAATATATACTGCACCGCTCGGTGTTGACCGTGTTTTATTGCACAGATTCTGGTTTTATTCGCTAACCGTTGGAGATATACGAAAAGTGATAAGGACCTTTCGGATAGAAAATTAAATGTTAAAGCTCATATATACCATCAAAAGTTAGCTATTTCTTAGCGTTCTCTTTTTATTTGAAAAGGAAATATGAAATTTTGAAACCAAAGGGTGTAGTGACGTCACAAATGTCGGTTTTACTCGCTAACTGTTGGAGATACACGAAAAGTGATAAGGACCTTTCGGATAGGAAATTAAATTTCAAAGCTCACATGTCCCATCAAAAGTTTGCTATTTCCTACCGTTCTCTTTTTATTTGATATGGAAGTATGAAATTTTGAAACCAAAGGGTCAAATGACGTCACTAAAATGGTCGCTATTTTTAATAGTGCAAAATTTCGAAATCAAAAGTATCCTATATGTAAACCTGGTAAATCAGCTACATCCATGCAAAATTTCATTTAAATCAGACCAGTGGTTCTTGAGTTATTGAGTAACAGACAGACAGACAGACAGACAGACACATACCATCTCATTTTTAGCCTATTTTCAATTTTGAAAAAATAGGCTTATGAGATCACCTTTTGTCCGTGTGTGTGTGCGTGTGTGTGTGTGTGTGTGTGATTCGTGTGTGTGTCCCCCCTAATAAAATCTAAACGGCTGGAGCGATTTCAATGAAACTCGGTAAGTTCATAGCACTATTCCGGGCGACCTCGACCGTGCCCTTCAAATTTTGTTACGACTCACCAATCCAACATGGCGGCTGTGCGAAATATTTCACCAGCATTCAATATCTCCGAAACGATTATCGTTATTACCCTGACATCATGTATGGTGATAAAGGGAACTACTATAAGTTCACTTATGTGAT
Source organism: Meconema thalassinum (assembly GCA_946902985.2). Classification (NCBI taxonomy): domain Eukaryota; kingdom Metazoa; phylum Arthropoda; class Insecta; order Orthoptera; family Tettigoniidae; genus Meconema; species Meconema thalassinum. Next base: position 1,713,994,853 of record OX336388.2, on the reverse strand, counting down.
CTTTGAAAACCTGGTAACTACAAAACCAACATGGCGGCCAAGCGAAGTTGCGACTTTTAAATAGACGTTTCTCGCGATTTATCCAACCAAACGCAGTGAAACTTGGTACAGTATATGTTTATATACATTGTAATGCACCGACAACTAACTTCGTTCATTTGTTTACATAACCACAAGATGGCGGATGTGCGAAATATTTCACCGGAATTCTGTATCTCTGAAACTATTAGCGGTATCTCCCTGAAGTTTTGTACGGAGATAAAGGGCACTACTGGAAGTCCATTTATACGACTTTAAAAAACCGGTTATATACAAAACAAACATGGCGGCCAAGCGAATTAGAAAATTTGAAATAGACCTTTCTCGCGATTTAATGCTCCAAACGCACTGAAATCTGGTACAGGAAATATTTATACACATTGTAATGCACTGGTATCTAATTTAGTTCAATTGTTTACATAACCTCAAGATGGCGGCTGTGCGAATTTTATAATTAAGTTTTTATTTCTTGTGATGTAGTCATGCGATCGAAGTGAAAGTTTGAATAATGAACCTACCCAATAATTTTCCTATAATGGTACATGACTCTATGGCCTATACATTTAACAATCCAACATGGCGACCATCCGAAATATTTAGACGGCTCTCAATATCTACGAATCTATTGTAGCAATCAAACTGATTTTTTAATTGTTCATAGGGGCTATGAACTCAAGTTCACTTATAGGACTTTAAATAACCTGGTGATCACAAATCCAACATGGCGGCGACGCGAATTATAAATATTCACATGGACGTTTATCGCAATTTAACCATCCGAGAGCAGTGAAACTTGGTACAGTTAATCCTTATACGAATGGTAATCCACTAGCATCTAATTTATTTCAATTGTTTCCATAACCTAAAGATGGCAGCTGTGCGAAATTTTAAAATCTCCTTGTAACTTCTAGTGTCCTAATTATGCGATTGAAGTTTGAATACTACACGTACACCATAATCTGCATGTAACAGTACATAACTCTAGGACCTACATATATAAAATCCAACATGGCGACCATCCGAATTATTTAGTCGGTTCTCAATATCTACGAATCTATTACAGCAATCAAACTGAAATTGTGTATGTTGATAGTTGCAATAAGTAGGCTATATGAAAATAGGCTGTATAGTTCTTCACGGAACTACTTGTTATATATTAGTATGATTGAAGGAATGCAAGCCGGTTACCATGGCAACGCAATCTCAGAAGTCCATCTATTTCTGTAAGACGCAATGCCATTCCATATATTGCATTACTGTGAACGTTCGCAAATTGCTTTAAGGTTATCACGGAACCAACTTAAGCTGTAAAATTCATCAATACGCATAAAATGCGCTTAAGGGGGTCAAGGGGTACTCTTGAAATTTTTCACGTGATTTACGCGGACGGGTGTGGTACTAAAGGTCTATTATATCCCTATCCCTATATTATTAAATTATTATTATGATTACTGTATTATTATATTATGGCGTATAAGGACGAGCAAAACTCATTTTCAGCCCCTCAGTGGCTCGGAGCCTACTACGTTTTAAGGCTCTAAAACCACGTTTCTGAGATATTCCCAGAAAACTAATTTAATTTAATAAACTAATAAAGACCACCTCGTGGCGCAATGGCTAGCATTGTTGGCTGTCAACCCGAGGTGCCGGGTTCGATCCCCGGCTCTGCCAAGAATTTAAAAGTCTTGGTATGGTCTGGTACGGGGTCTCCCAGCCTCGTGATGCAAAATGGGAACCTGCCGGATGCTATGGTAGAAGGAGGAGTGGAAAGGAACTGGCCACCCTACCACACGGTAACTCCGGCTTGGGATGCCTGGTAAGCGATCCCTTGACTTATTCAAGGGCTCTTATTCAGGTCGCCTACGTCCCTGGAGGGGATATGGCACTCTCTTATTTTATACCCAAACTAATAAATAGATGACGAGTACAGAAGAAGACCAAATCAGGAGCTATGTACCTGGGTAGATATACTGAGAAAACCACAGATGAGGCCAGGAAGAGACGTCTGGCTTTCTATGGACATGTCTCATGGATGAACCCAACAAGACTAACCAACCGGCTTCTCAACTACTGGGGAAGAGAAAGAGCGTGACACCGTCGCTAACAGTATTTAACAAGGATATCCAAGAACTGAAGATAATGAAAGTGATATTAGAAGCCGATCACATCTCAGAAAAATACTTAAACAGAAGAGTTTTCAGGACAGACCACCCTGTAAGAAAACCAGCATCATCTGGACAAAAGAGAGGAAGGAGAAACATAGCCAGAAAATGCGCGAATATTGGGCAAACATCAAGTCCCTCGCCAAGCTGAAAAGTTGAACGTCGCGGTCCTTAGCTGGCCCATCTGAAAGAAGAAGAAGAACAAGAAGAAACTAATGAAGTAATGCAAGCCGGTAACCTTGACAACAGTGTCACAAGACGTGACATCCAACTTTCCATCTATTCCTGTAAGAAGCAATGCCACTCAATTTATTAAATTTCTGTTAAAGTTTGCAAATGGCTATAAAGTTATCGTGGAATCAAAAATAGACTGTAAAATTCAAAAATGCGATTAAGGGGGTCAAGGGGTACCCTAGAATTTGACACGTGACTTACACGTGCGATATGCGATATGTTGTTCAGATGGTCTATTATTTCTCCAAACAGCAACATTATTTTCAAAAAAAATCCTGAATTGGAATAGTGTTTTTTGCATTTTTTGGAATTTGGGCCATTGGAGACTAAAAATTCCTAATTTTCATGCACCACAAGCCTTTATAATTTATTAAAGGGGTCTTCCTGGGGATGAGGACTTTCCACAACGGTGAGAATCAGTTTTAAATTGACATATATTGCGTTTCGTCTACGAGGTTTTCAATATTATTTTCACGTCAGGAAGTACACGTTAGGTGAATTTAGTTTGAGAGCACATTTTAACTAATCATATTTTTGTCGACAAACGGGTTCATCGTAAAGATGATTTTGTTTGATACTGTGTGGTGGATATATCTTTATGTTTATGTACGCCTATAATTCATGTTCGGGTGCTTGGAGCATCGTAAAATTAGGTATTGTAACCATGAGTCAGTACACCTATCATTTAGAAAACGCTTTAACATACTTCTCATAGAAGGGTGGGTATAAGGAACAACGTTTCAAAATACATGCTAAAATAGGCGAAAATAACATTTATCCTAGAAGGACGACCAAAGCATAAGTTGCACATCTCAATGTGTGACACAACACTAGGAAGTCTATAAAGGGTCTCCGAAAACCACATTTTATGGCCCTTAAATTAACAGTGTCTGCGATATACCCAGAAAACTAACTTCGATCTGATAAACTTATGAAGGAATGACAAGCCCCTAACCATTCGAACAGTATCTCAATTGATAACGTCTGGTTATTAATACCGAAGACCGTTCGAAGAGCGGGTACTTCTGCTAGTCGGGTATATTGGTGTGTATTACTGATGATGTCATAATATTGGAAGCAGTCTTCACCATCAAGTGACTGTGTACTTCTCTTTGAGAATTTCCTCCTTGGTTATTTACACACTGAAGTATGCCTACCTCTTATTATTCCCGTTCCAATGAGGTCGGGGGTGAGATGTGGCGGATAGTATTTACTTCCGGATGCGCTTCCTGACGCCAACCTCATGAGAGGAGTTAATGAGAGATGAAATGAATAAGATGAATGTAACTGGGTAAGGATGTGGAAGGAAGCGGCCGTGGTCTGTCAGAAGGTACCGTCCCAGCATTTGCCTGGAGTTGACAATAGGAAACCATGGAAAAACATTTCAAGGACGGCCGATGGTGGGGTTCGAACCCACGTCTATTGAGTCCACACATAGCATGGCCCCATGGCCTAGCACTGTGAGTTAGCGAGCGTAGCTAACGCTGTTGGTATTATTAGTCTATTATTAATATTATTATTATTTAAGTTACCGTTTCGTACGATGCACTCTTCATTATCTGAAGAAACAAAAGAAGATAGATCTGCATGCATAGCATTCACGCTGCAAGACCTGTTCTTCATCGTCTGCGCTTGTTGAGATGAGTTTTGACATTTCCTCTTTCCATGGCTCGTGAAAGTCTATTTACAGATCTTCTACCCTGCTCCATTTCTCCTCTCAGCATACCATATGAAGGAGTGACTATCAGATCATACGTTACAAGGTACAAAATCAAGTACAGTGGCGATCCATAGTATTATTTCCGCACTCTAATATAAACTATGAATTTATCGATTAAACCCGACATGCAGAAATACGTTTCAGTCGGACTACGAGTAAAACTAATAACTCTCTCAATGGTTCACAGGCACAGCTTAGTACTATTTCCCGTTATTTCAACAGGATTCATCTCTTTTATGCTCATTGCCTGACCTTTATTCATCAGCTTTTTTTTTCAGGCCCTAACACTATTATAAATCGTTCGTTTGTCGCCATTCGTCTCTTTACTCCAACATCCTCGTTGTTCTCGGGGAAATTTAGTTTTCTTCTGCTTCAACTACTTATTTATTATGTGTGCGTGGGAGTAAGACTTCAAATGTAAGTCTTATCAATTCAATCTATGCACTAATTAGTTTTGGGACATATATCCTCAATGTTCCGTTTCTTAAAACAACCACCACCAATGAATCAAAATTAAAAGAAACCCCTGCTTATTTTATTCTTTCGTTTGACTTTTAATATTCTTCTGTTTTCCTTAACTTTATCTAGCACTTTCCTTCCATTACTCTTTTCTTCCAGCGTAACCTTGGCTGCTCCCCCATGTCCACATCCCAAATGCTTTTACCCTCGCTTCGCCTCTGCTGCACCTTGCACCATAGGCGACTGTTATTATTGGGATCATCCACGACTCGGTATTACTCTTCAAGCATTTGACTTGAGTGAGAGGAAAACCAAGCATCCAGTCAGCATCGCAATTTGACCCGGTGTGATTTGTTTTAGCACGCTCGGCTACGTATTTGGATGCACTTGCCAAGAGAAACAGGTATGAAAGAACAAAGAGGCAAGTATCTAGCCTAAAAGACATAACTGTCAGTTTTAACTCTTTGGTCGATCAACACGAATTTGCCCAAACACTGGGCGGGGTACATTGTACATAATATTAAGTAAATTATACTCCTGGAGAAAATTAAATGTATCACTATTATAATGGGGAAATTTTAGGATTACGCGTTTTAACCTTCAATCGGTCATCATCACATCCTGATCACTGTGTTGAGATTTAAATTTATATACAAATATTATTTAACAACTGTAAAAAGAAATTGTAGTGCATTTAATTGACAACTAAAACAATTTTTGTAGTTAGATATTATTTGTATATAAATTTAAACCTCAACACAGGGATCAGGATGTGATGATGATCGTTTGAAGGTTAAAACGCGTAATCCTAAAATTTCCCCATTATAATAGTGATCATAACTAATACATGTATTTTGTCCGGTAGTGTTATTTACTTAATATTTAGACCTATATACTGTATATTGCGCTCCGGTCAGCCATTGGGCAATTCGTGTTGACCGACTGAAGAGTTACAACTAACAGTTTGTACAGGCAACATTAAAAGAATGGCTTCAAAACTTGACATTTACTAAAATTTATTATTTATCGTATGGCTTTTAGTGCCGGGAGTGTCCGAGGACATGTTCGGCTCGCCAGGCTGTAGCTGCTTCTAGCGGACACCCACTGGATGTGCTACACGTTCCGTTCAATTTCAAGTAGTTCCAACTTTCGCTGCCAGATGTCAATGATACCTAGTGGTGACCGTTGGAACTTTGATAGAGCGTTCCAACGAAATCTAACCCAGAAATTTAGCTTCACACAAGCTTAGTCTGTGGAAGGATCTTTTACATGCCATAAATCTATGACATGGGACCGCCGGCTTTACTTCCCCTCCGAAGGAAGGCATACTGAAGGATTTTAACGCTCTTAAAAAATCCGACGACTTCAGCCGGGTTTGGACCCACTATCTTGGGCACAGCAGTTCATTTACTAAAAGGCATAATAAGATGAATAAAGGGATATCCAGGATTACCATTCACCTTACTCATTAGCTCTGATCCTCTAGGGGAGTAATCCAATAAGCGTTATCCTTGTTTACACAAGAGAGACAGACACTGATCCTCATGTATCGCCTATTATGGCCAGCACCGATTGTCTTGAAAGTATTCTTCTCTCATCCCACGGAATTGTTCGTCATGGTGTTGTATTGTAAGTATGTCATAAATTACGATTGGTATTTACTTGGGGTAATTCGTATCGCACTCATTGTAAGTGCACTAAGCCTGGTCACTCACGGCTGCTCATGATCAGTCCGCGGGTTAGATTCCTTGGTGAGACAGAGGAAAGAAGGAAGGAAGGAAGGAAGGAAGGAAGCTTGAAGTTTTACGTGACCTTTAATCTCACGATCATAAGCTACAAGACCTCCTTTTTAAGTGGAATCCGAATCATAGGGCGTGACATTTCACTTCGAAAATCTCATATGCATTGACGGGGAATCGAACTGCACCATAGACTCCGCCTTGAGGAAATAATTCATAATGACAAATTAATAAATTTCAGTATTTGAATGGTGAAGTATTGTGATCCATGACATTTATCACTGGTGAATTGTATTTGGAATATTAATTTAATCTGGAATGCTGCCACGGAGCAGATTATGTCTCGTTTAGCATCTACAGACCGCAGTAAGTTGGAACTGCCACAAAGCTGAGCCATTGTATTTTCGTTGACATCTGCAAGCCACAGTATAGCGTATGGTTTATTTCAAATGTGTTATTGTCGTCAACATACTGTATTTCAGAAGATTTGGGACTACTTGAAGAGTGCACATTTTCTGTGATCAACAAGAAAGGGTCAAATTTTAGAGTGTATTCACACTATATTTTTTGTTTTTTCCAAATTTCAACTATTTCTTTCTTCCTTTCTTTCCTTCTTTCTTTTATTATTTATTTATGTACTTTATTTACTTATGTTTCTTTGGATAAACATCTTTCCCCTTTCATTATGGTGCACCATAATAGGGTTTTTTGAAGGGAATGTTTTATGAGTGTTTAGTTATCCGACCACCTGTTTGCCTTGACTTTTTATCTATATAGGCTGATGAAGGGGCCAAAACAATTAGGCCCCGAAACATGTACCAATGACCACTAAGTGATCATTTATATTTAGTACAATAAAGGTATTGATTAGGCGGAACTTTTGCAAAATATTAATACTAAATTCTTCTTCTTTTGCTTTAGCGTTTGCCCCACCTCGTGGCAGGGTCCGCTATTTGAATCCGCTGACTCCACTTTACTCGGTCATGGGCCATGTCCGGATGAAGGTTGACGCATTTCAAATCCCTGTGCAGTGTATCGGCCCAACGTTGCCTCGGTCGCCCCTTTGGTCTTTTCCCGGCGACCTCCAGTGTGTAGCCCTGTTTTGCAAAGGTGTCCGCTCCTGACCGTAGCACATGCCCAAACCATCGCAGACGACCCTCACGCATTTTGTTATTGATTGCTGCGATACCAAATCGTTCCCTTATTCTTGGTCTCCATGGCACTTAGCCGACGTTCTGCTTCCTTCGTGGTCGGTCAACATTCGGTACTATAAAGCGCTACGGGACGAATGACAGTGCGGTAAATCTTCGATTTTAGGTGGTCTTTCATCTGGCGATCGCACATGACACCTGTCGTTGTTCGCCACTACATCCACGCAGCATTAATTCTTGTGTTGACCTCCTCGGTGAGACGACCTTCAACAGTTATCGTAGAGCCAAGATACTTAAATTTTGTCGTTCGAGGCAGATCATCGCCGTCGACTTTGATTGTTCCGATTTCTCCAGCATCCGTTGTCATATATTCTGTTTTAGCTTTGTTAAGCCGCAGGCCATATTGACTTAAACGATCACTCCATTCCTGGACTTGATGTTGGAGATCCAGCTTGTTTTGAGCGGCCAACATAACGTCATCAGCGTACAGAATGGTCCATGGTAACGGTTGTTGTAGATCTGCAGTAACCGTGTCCATGACCATAATGAACAGCAATGGTGACAGGGCCGAACCTTGATGAACACCAACTGTTACATGGAAGTTTTCCGACGCTCCTGCGGCGGCTTGGACGTAACTTCTTGGCTCCGCGTAGAGCAACTGTACCCAGTTGACAAGGTACTCTGGGATGCCATGTTGTCGGAGAGTCAACCAGATCAAGTCGTGCGGCACACGATCAAAAGCCTTTTCGAGATCTAAGAAAGCAAGGTGCAACGGCTTATTCTTTTCACGATGCTTTTCAACTAAAAGCCGTGTGGCGTGGATTGCATCTGTTTTGCTGCAATTTTTCACAAATCCAGCTTGGTTTTTGGTCAGCTGGGTGATTGCACGTATCCTCTTATCAAGAATGCGCTCGAAGACCTTCATGGTGTGACAGAGGAGTCGAATTGGTCTGTAATTAGCACACTCGGCTCGACTTCCCTTCTTTTTGAAGATAGGTATCGTGATGCTTTGTTGCCAATCAAGTGGCGTTCGTCCTTCTTTGACTATTTGGTTGAAGATTTTTGCCAACCAATCCGCTGGATCCCACTTCTGAGAGCACAATAGCTCCGCCGCGATGTCATCTGGACCAGTTACCTTCCCTGGTTTCATTTGTTTCAAGGCCCCTGCAACCTCTAAGACATCAATAGGTTTGATAGGACCTTCAACAGCAGTAGCAAGAAGAATCTGGTTGTGCTGGAATTCCTCTGTTGAGACCTTCTCAAAGTAATTTCGCCAACGTTCTCTCGCCTTCTTCCAGTCGACTAGCAAAACGCCCTTATCGTCATTGATGCCATAGAAGCGTTGGATATCTTGAGATTTATGGTGCCTGGATTTGACGAGGCGATAGATGTCCCACTCTCCCTTGCGTGTGTCCAGCTTCGCGTAGAGGTCTGCGTACCGAGCCGATTTTGTCGAAGCAACAGTCTTCTTCGCTTCCCTGCGTGCTATTTTGTAAGCATTCCAACGAGAAGTGTTTTGTCTTCCAGAAACTCGTGGTAAAGCTGCTTCTCCTTGCGTACCGCAGTTTTGACTGCGTCATTCCAAAGCCATGTGTCCTTATCAATCCGACGTCTTCCTGGCTTCGTAAGTCCAAGAATGGCATGCGTGGCTTCGTGAACAGCTTTCTTCATTTTTGTCCAGCTTTCTTCAACGGTTGTAATCGGCGGCAGCGTAAGACGTCTAATGACTTCTTCTTCATTCTCTTTAAATTGCCACCATCTGATTCTCGCCGGTCCTGTTCGTGCCTGTATGACCATTGGCGGCTTTACACGGAGCTTGCAGATAAGTGGTCGGTGTTGGGTCGCAACTGTTTCGTAAGGGATGACTAGTGTCCAACACGCCTTTATGGTCTTTGCGCCTTTGTGTTGTATTTGTGCCGCTGTAGTATGTGATTATATGTGAATCACGTTTATTAAACCATGTGTTCGTAATGACTAGGTCATGGGTTTCTGCATAATCTAGAATTCTCAGTCCGTCGTCATTCCTCTCACCATATCCGAATCCGCCATGGGCGGCATGGTCTTCTTTCAAGCGACCGACATGTCCATTTAGGTCGCCTGCAACTATGAGGTAGTCCTCTAAGGGCACTTCAGCGGTATTTTCGTCAAACAACGCCCAGAAGGCGTCTTTGATCGTTGCCGTTAGGCCTGTCTGAGGAGCATAGGCGCTGAAGAGGTGGACTTTTCTTCCATCGGCGATGTAGACGATTTTCATCAGACGATCATCATACCGCTGGACCTCGGAGACAGAACCATCACACTGTGCTGATACTGCAATTCCCACACCACTGGTAGTTACACGTGTACCGTTATAATACAACTTGTATCCACACCCAATGTTGTACGCCTTATCACCACTCCACCGTGTTTCCTGTACAGCACAGGCATCGATGCGCCTCATTTCTAGCGCTTTCGCTAGCTCATTGTAACGTCCAGACATAGTGCCGACATTAAGTGATGCAATTCGGGATGTAGGGGCTAGCTTGTTTAGCCGTCGCCGCCCGTGCGACGGTAACCCTTGCATACTTCTCGCGCCAACCGGGCCTCGTCGTCGCGCGTCGCTTCTGGGGGACGCCCTAGCCTTTAGTTCAGATACGAAATTAATAAATGTAAAAGGACGGTCCCAAGCCCCGCTGAAAAAGGAGGAGGGTTGGAGTGGATATCTCATCCCACTCTGGAAAACCAAACTAGAGAAGAGATGAACATCTAACTCCACATCTGTGAGCATGGACACAGTGAGGAGGCAGCCCCTCCACCATGATAGGGTGCTGTGGGCCAATCACTCACACATCTGAACTTATTCGATTACTGAAACTGCAACAGAAAATAACCGGACTGATAAACAGTTGACGATGTTTGTCATGAAAATGATTACGAGAATTGGATGCTGGAATATAAGAACTTTGCGCCAAACAGGCAGGCTAAAGCAGGTCTGTGCAGAAATGAAAACCACCAGTTGGACATTCTAGGATTGAGGAGGAGAGGAAGGCGACTGGCAAATGCTGGACAGACCTGCAGAGGCTGGCTGGGAGAAGAAATCAGTGGAGGAATTTTGTTGCAGCCCTTTGCACCGAGAGGGGACATAGGAATTAAGCCAAGTAAATGTAAAACAAAAATATTGGAATGCAGACGAAATAAATCATAAAACTCTATGGACATCAAATTGGCAGTTGAAAAGCTAACTGAAGTAGGAGTAGGGTTGCCAGACGTTCCGTATTACCCGGAACAATTCCATTTTTTCTTGTTTTGTTCCCGGTTCCGTTTCAATCTTTAACGGAACGCCAAATATTCCGTTCGCACCAATTTTCAAATGTCCCGCTTTAGAATTGATAGTTGTAGATCCACCTCATTCAATAACATACATCTTATCTAGGTTGGCAACACCTCACATAAACACATCGCGATCACTCCCCACAGCACGTAGGGACAGGGGGGGAAGGCAGGGAAAAACCAGTCGTTAAGATAACCACCGCAGTCGTCCGCACAGCGAGTTCAAGTGAGCACGGAAACTGCGAATAGCTGTAGTACGGAAGACAATCAGATAAGTAGTTAGCCTAAAATTTTTATAGTTTAACCATAGTTTACAACCATATAATCTCTCTAAAGTACAATCTCCGGATAGCCATCACCATTTAGCATTTCACCTAACATATATACTGCATTTAGCATACACTGACAGTTGCAGTACCAATACTGCAACTAAATAATTGTACATATTGTAAATATTTTCACCTGTATTTCAAACATAGATTTTATAGCCTAAGTGTATTGGATCTGATGATGATCGCTTGACGATCGAAACTGGTCATCCTAGTGTTTTATTAATCTCATGTAATTTATTTCAGGATTAGGGCATAACCCATCTCTTTTGGGTACATTCGTGTTGACCGACTGAAAAGCACTAAACTCTTGTTTACTAAGGCAACACTGAAAATATGGCTTCAAACACCACAATGTTGATTGTACTTATAATATCTAGCTTGTTTTCTGGTGATACAGGTGCAAGGATGAAAGCGAAAATTATTTCTATGTGTGTGTCAGATAGATGGGTACATGTTGTAATATACCCAGGGTGCCAGAAGACTTACTGTTTCCAATAAATATACAGAGCAACGAAATTTCTTCTTTCTCTCAGGGTCATGAGACAGTAATATGTGCTGATCATAACAACTAACTTTTGACTAAAACTATAAGAGGTAAAGGGTATGATTAACTTTTATTTTACAATGATATTCTCCTTTCTTATATCCATAAAATCCAAACATGGCCGACTATACAGATCAACAACTATCACTGTGGTTACCTATCTCAAAGACTTCCTAAGATAAAAGAAAACACTGACACATAATGCAAAAAATATGACACACTCCATACATTGGAATATATCTATATTACAATGTTATAGATTTAATTAAGAAATATCTTAGTCCTTGTGAAGTTAATACTCAGCATTTTCCCCTCCAATACTTTTACGGAGAGAGTTTTTTCTGTCATGAATATCAAATGGAGAGTTGATAGAAACAGAAGCTCCATTAGTTTGATAAAACAAGAATTGTTCACATATTACAATTATAATGAAAACTGTAGTGAATTTTATCAGAAGGTACTTACAAATAAAAAATCCTTGCAAAGAGTCGTTCAACTGAAAAGTATTTGTAAGTTGCTGGTGTCATAGGCCTATATGACATGTCAGCAATATCTAGTTTTAATTTTGTGTATTTGATTATGTAATGCTAATTTAATACATTTAACAACCTTGATTAAAAAAACACAATGTTTTGGGACGTGTGTTCCGTTTTTCCATTCTTGAAATCTGGTGACCCTAAGTAGGAGACTTCTGTTACTTAGGAAGCAAAATAACCAGTGATGGACGAAGCAAAGAGGATATAAAAAGTAAGTTGGCTCATGCAATGAAAGCATTTCTACAAAAAGGGAATCTGTTGACATCGAATATAGATAAGGAAGTCATTTTTGAAAGCCTTAGTCTGGAGCGTGGCACTCTATGAAAGTGAAACTTGGACTATTGGTGCAGCAGAAAAGAGGAGAATTGAAGCGTTTGAAATGTGCTGTTACAGGAGAATGATGAAGATCAGATGGGTAGATAGGGTTACAAACGTAGAGGTATTAAGACGAGTGGGAGAGGAGAGATGTTTCTGGTGACTGCTAATGAAGAGAAGGGATAGATTGGTAGGACACATACTAAGACCCCCAGGAATAGCTTAGTTATGGAAAGAAGGGTCGAGGACAAGAACTGTAGGGGTAGACCAGGGTTAGAATATGTTACACAGATTGCCTTGGATGTAGGGTGTGGTAGCTATGTAGAGATGAAACGACTAGCTCAGTACAGGGAGGCATGGAGGGCTGCATGAAACAAGTCAAAGGGCTGAAGACTCAAACAACAACAACCATCACACCCTCTCAGAGGTACAGTGTTCGCTTCAAGATCCCAAGATCGGGGGATCGTTTCCTGGCCGAGATGGCCAGTGGGTTATCACTGCTAAATAGCAGTGATAAACAGAACATCAAACTAGGAGAGTAGATCACCTCAATGGCTCCAACTCAGAAGGAAGGTAGGAAGGAAGGAAGCTTGTAGTTTTACGTGACCGTTAATCTTGTGATCATGAACCACGGGACCTCCATGTTACGTGGAATCCGAACAACAGGATATGTTATTTCACTTCGATAATCTCACATGTAATGACCGGGAATTGAACCCAGTCCACCTTGGTGAGAGGCAAACAGCTTACCACTGCATCACGCCACGGAAGCTAAGACCCTACGATTACGAGTTTTATTAATAGCATACGGTATATATAGGCCTATTTAAAACACTAAGGGGTATGTTTCACAGATCTCAATCTCTTAAACCAGAGGGGCTTACAAGTTGCGGTTTGTGCCAAAATCTTCCAAATCGTCTCAATAGTACAGGAAGAATCTTGCTTTTCGAAACAAATAAACAAGACGATAGCCCCTGTTATAACAGTGTCGCGTCCAGCCCACAAGGCAGTAAAGCCAGGCGGGTAGTATATACAGTACACATGCGGCACTCACAAGTAACCTATAATAATGTTATTGGTATAACGTCCCTTTTAACTACTGAGGCTTTGCGAGACGCCGGGGTTGCAAAATATTACCCCGAAGGGGATCATAAATGTGCCAGCAAATCTACTGATACGGCTCCCTCCAACTGACTGCGCCAGGATTCGATCCCGTAGCCCTGGGAACAGCAGGCGAGAACGTTACTGCTTCACTATTCTGTCAGCCCCACAAATAACGGATCGTGACCATTCAGTAGAAAGAGCGGCGGCTTCGGTGGCGTAGTTGGTAGCATGCTGAACTTCTATGCCCAAGATCGCGGGTTCAAACCCGGCCGAAGTCGTCGGATTTTCTAAGAGCGTTAAAAATCCCTCAGTATGCTTCCCTTTGGAGGGGAAGTCAAGTCGTCGGGCCCATGTCATAGATTTATGGCATGTAAAAGAACCTTCCACTAACTACAATTGTGTAAAGCTAAATTTGTTGGAAAGATTCGATTAACGCTCTATTGGTTCCAACGTTCGTCACCAGGTGCCAGTTGCGGTGGCATCTAGTAGCCAAGTTCACAGCTAGGTGTCATTAACGGTAGCATTTGGTAGCAAAAGTAGGAACTACTTGAAATTGATCGTCTGCAGTCCTTGCCTGAATTACAGATAACACACACTAATACTGTCATCACAATTAATACCGGTTATCAGACAGATTCTACAAACACCCAAAGTACACGGGGCTACATGCCCGCGTTGTCGCAGCCCCTAAATTGAGGAACCACCCAACCAAAAGAAAGAGAATTACCCGCAGCAGTGACGAATTGCACTCAGATTTCATAAATATCAACAATTTATTTAAAAAGTGCGTTTAAACAAATAAACAAGACGATAACCCCTGGTAGAACTGTGTCGCGGCGAGCCCGCATAACAGCAAAGTTTATACTCATCCCCGAGTTCTCGCATGGGTCCGTTTGTTATTATTATCATTTATTATTAGTCCCCGGGGAATTAGAACTGTTTATTTACGTAATGACAAACATGAGGCTCCCGTGCTAGTATGGCTTACCTCCATTGACTTGTGCAAGGTTCCCTGCTCATATCTTCCCCTTGAGACCGGCCGCATTGTGTAGGGGTACCACGCTTGCCTCTTACCTTATAGGTCACGGATTCGATTCCTGGCTCCGTCAGGGAATTTAGAACTGGGTGCATTCATCCTTGAAAGAGTAATTAAGTAGTTGTTTGATTTGAGACAGTGACCCTTGATAAGAAAGCTATGATTAATGGCCGAGGGGAATCATGTACTGTACCTCCTGAAGATCACATCTCCTATGCAATACTTGGCGCACTATTATACAGTGAAGTTCCTCCCTATAGAACGGAGCTTTGCATAGGCCGTGCCGCGGAGAGGTCACAATGCGTCACCGTGGGATTTATAGCACGCACCGATTACAAGCGGGACGGGAAGTCTGGATGCTGTCATAGCATTTATTACGTACGCAGCTGGCAAGATGCCTTAGTTGTGATAATTAAGACTTGCTGGGAAGTACTGTAGTCTACCTCGTATTCCGTGAACATGGTTAGGTATAGAACAAACCATCGAATTTTCCTAGTGGAAACTTAGCTTCTCAAGAAGAAGATTGCAGTAAATTTGTTCGTTAGCTTCAGCGCCGTCCGATTTTACTTGTGGAGGCACCTCAAGCAAAAGGTAAGCTATACAGAAACAATCCGTGTACTCTGGAGGCTCGCGAGAACGAAATAACTGCATTGATGCAAAATATCGGCGAGGATGAATTACAGTATCCTACGGCGGTGCAATGAATTGAACCCTTGCAAAGAAACTTATGAGACTCAGTTTCGGGGGGTGTAACAGTCCATTTCGTAAGTTGTTGTTAAAGCGCTTCATTGACATGCAGGGTAACATATAACAAAACAAGTAGTTCCGTGAAGAACTATACAGCCTATTTTCGTATATCCTACTTATGTTAATTGCTTCTATTTACATACAAAATGTCAGCTTGATTTCTGTAATAGATTCGTAGATATTGAGAACCGACTAAATACTTCGGATGGTCGCCATGTTGGATTTTATATATGTAGGTCCTAGAGTTATGTACTGTTACATGAAGATTATTGTGTACGTGTAGCATTCAAACTTCAATCGCATGATTAGGACACAAGAAGTAACAAGGAGATTTTAAAATTTCGCACAGCTGCCATCTTGAGGTTATGGAAACAATTGAAATAAATTAGATGCCAGTGGATTACCATTCGTATAAGGATTTACTGTACCAAGTTTCACTGCACTCGGATGGTTAAATTGCCAGAAACGTCCATGTGAATATTTATACTTCGCGTCGCCACCATGTTGGATTTGTGATCACCAGGTTATTTAAAGTTCTATAGGTGAACTTAAGTTCATAGCCCCTATGAACATCAAAAAATTCAGTTTAATTGCTATAATAGATTCGTAGATATTCAGAGCCGTCTACATATTTCGGATGGTCGCCATGTTGGATTTTTAAATGTATAGGCCATAGAGTCATGTACCATTAAAGGAAAATTATTGCGTAGGTTCATTATTCAAACTTTCACTTCGATCGCATGACTACATCACAAGAAATAAAAATTTAATTTTAAAATTCGCACAGCCGTCATCTTGAGGTTATGTAAGCAATTGAACTAAATTGGATACCAATGCATTACAATGTGTATAAACATTTCCTGTACCAGATTTCATTGCGTTTGGATCATTAAATCGCTAGAAAGGTCTATTTAAAATTTTCAACTTCGCTTGGCCGCCATGTTCGTTTTGTAGTTTACCGGTTTTTGAAAGTCTTATAGATGGACTTCCAGTAGTGCCCTTTATCTCCGTACAAAATTTCAGGGAGATACCGCTAATAGTTTCAGAGATATAGAATGCTGGTGAAATATTTCGCACATCCGCCATCTTGTGGTTATGTAAACAATTGAACGAAGTTAGATGTCGGTGCATTACAATGTATATAAACATATACTGTACGAAGTTTCATTGCGTTTGGTTGGTTAAATCGCGAGAAACGTCTATTTAAAAGTCGCAAATTCGCTTGGACGCCATGTTAGTTTTGTAGTTACCATGTTTTCAAAGGTCACATAAGTGAACTTATAGTAGCTTCCTTTATCACCATACAAAATGTCAGGGTAATATCGGTAATAGTTTCGGAGATATTGAATGCTGGTGAAATATTTCGCACAGCCGCCATGTTGGATTGGTGAGTCGTAACAAAATTTGAAGGGCACGGTCGGGGTCGCCCGAAATAGTGCTATGAACTTACTGAGTTTCATTGAAATCGCTCCAGCCGTTTAGATTTTATTAGGGGGGGGGGGGCACACACACGAATCACACACACACGCACACACACACGGACAAAAGGTAATCTCATAAGCCTATTTTTTCAAAATTGAAAATAGGCTAATAACATGCAGGAAAAAGTGAAGCCATGGTTAAAACAAATGAATTTAATGACAGATCAGCTATTTACAAAATGAAATAAACAAAACTCCCAAAATCACTCCCACTGAATACATTAATTTGCCAAAACTAGGCCTAATCTCAGGAGAGATTATTAATCGGACCAAATGTCCCAAAATCTGCAATGACAATGTATACGTGTGTGCTGTTCTACATGCTTAACGATGAGTACAATTGAATGCATGATTCGTCATCATCCGGATAAACTTTCAGAAGACGAATCTGCATTGCTTAGAGCTAGACAGACGCGGGGAACAACTATACACAACTTAAAACTAAACCGACACTTCCTACATTAAATAAACAACAAATAATTTCCGCTTGAAATTGGAATCAAGAACTGCCGTAGCAAAACATTACTGCCTAAAATTAGGACTTCTCAAAAATCAACACAAGTAAGTTAACACGTGACCAACAAAGAAACACACATATGACCGCCTGTCATTTTTACAAGTAAATACAACTACACCACACGGGTGTCACACACAAACAAACTAACATGAACTGAGTCATAGAAAAATCACTAGGCTCAAAGCCAACATTTACATCATTAACATAATATTCTATCCATACGACATGCAATAATTCGTAACAAACGTGGCGAACTCCCCAATTAATTATGGTCCAAATAACCATCACAAAAGAACAGGTTTGCTAATGATAGCTTAATAGGGGTCAGTCGGACAACAGGACTGCCTAACAAAATAAGTCACCAAGGCTAGACGGGCGCTAAGTGGAAATCTGCACATCTGTCAACCCACGTGTCAATAACCTCGACCTCCCAAGGCACGGGATCGAGTCTCGAAGAAGCGTGCCCCAAAGCACAATATATACGTGTGTGTGTGTCAGAACAAAATATATCTCAGCATTTCCCCTAGGAAATCCAAGAATCAGCATTGGACAAGGTACAGTAGCCTCCTCGGAGCGCCCTGCCTTTCCATCAAAAAATACAACAACAACAATATGAGGGCGGTAGCACCATCTACCCCTCTTCACGTAGAATCAAAACACACACTTGACACAAGAACACACACAGAATCACACGTATGGGTTTGACAGAAACCTGAAATAAATGACATAAATATTTTTCCACCAGCTCGCGCTTCCGTTCTAGTCTGTGACTAACGAACCTGAAAAGGACTCAAAAAAATCTAAAGAAAATTAGAACTAAGGTGTTCTACAATTACATCTTAATTTGTTGCGCTTGGCAACCCTAATATGAGTAATAACCTGTTCAGCAAACATCTTACAAAAGTTACCTCCCTTTCCTATCAAAAAATATGAACTTTAATAAAGCACCACTTATCGAATGTAACGAGTTTCGCATCCGCATGGATAAAACCAGGTACACGCGCCGTGTACATTAAATATGACTCCAAAGAAAAAATATACAACAAACAACTTTGGCCACGCACCAACGTACATTTAAAAACAATAGTGTCGGTGCACAAAAACAAACTAAACAAGAAAAAGAATAAATGAACTATTTACAACGTTCCCCGCCTTATCTAACTGCATATTAAGTAAATCAATTTTTGTACATCACCGTATCAGCTTGCAGAACATATAACCTCCGTCCCGGCTCATTTCCCTACGGGAAATTAGCCCTCCATCGTCGACGTCGTCGAAGAAGCGATGCACATCAATCCGTCTTCTGACCACACGTCGGACATCTTGGCGTAGTCTCTTGGACAGAAATGTTCAATGTTAATATAATTTGCCTGGCTATAATCGCTGTGAGTTACTACTTTCACTCACGTTATGTCCTATGCGATTAATGATCGAAGACTTTCCATATCTTAGCATTCGCTTTCACACGCACAATTATCACTTGAAAAAATACAGTACAAAATTTACATAAATTATACACTTTAAACACATCGTCACTGGCTTGAAAAAACAAGTCTTAAACATGACTGTCTCGCAGTCCTTATCTCGCTAGATATCTCCACTGCTCTACGTGAACCTTGCTCGCTTTGAGCACTAATTGGAATGTTAGTAAAGTCTTGCCCATTAAGAACTGAAAATCGTGACGCTGACTGGCGTGAACCTTGCTCACCAGAGCTCAAAACAGTTGTCCTCTAAACAGCTTCTCCTCGATCAATTTATTGGAAACTGACAGAATGAGGTGGAGTGGGGAGAATTAAGAAAAATATTCTAGAGTTTTCATCTCACAAACTTGGGACTAGTATCAATCTTCATCATTTTATTCAAACGTCTCAGCGCACTTAAGCGGAATTATTTCGGATCGGCGGTTCTTTAGATAAGCGTTTCCGCGCCTTTTTTTTTACAGGGTACGCCACCCATCGCGTGGCTTTGGCGTGGTCTCATCTGATTGGGTGATTCAATCCTAGGTCGGTTGAAACTCACTCGTGACCATCCCCTAATGACTCCAATTTTGGTGCTCGTTGTTACACAATTTGTCCTTGAACTCGGCTTACCCGGTCGTCTTCAAGAATAACTACCAAGCCTGCATCTGTGGTAATCATTGCAACACACTCACTTGGCTTCCCCTTTGTCAATTTCCACATGTACTGCCTGGGCATCAGTAATAATAATAATAAATCATGAATACTTATTCATCGCAGATTAATAAGGGTTCAGTATGTTTTGAACTACTTGGGCGCTACGCTGCTGCTAGCACCAATGCCTTGCTCGACACGCTGCAATACACAGTGCCCCGGCCGCCACACGGCACCTGCAAGTCTCCGTTCTATAGGGAGGGCCCTCACTGTAACATTAACTGACCAATCACTACGGAAATTGGTGAACGGGGAGTTTCGTGTAAGACACCACAGATGCACAATTCACAATACACTGAAAATTACACGAAATCGCAGTCTTGATACCAGGTGAATCAGCTGCCCCTAATAATATTGATTTATGTAATCAAACTAACGCATCTTGGCAGGAAGGTCGATATTATTTCTCTGCTTGCATCCCGTATGGTGCTAATGCGCTGCAAGCATATCCCGCAAACTATACTGAACACTATTAACTTTTCCTCGTAGCAGTCTGTGGTCACATCGTGGGAAAAACAATAGTTTTCAGTATCGTTTGCGGGATATGCTTGCAGTGCATTAGCACCATACGGGATGCAAGCAGAGAAATATCGACCTTCTTGATTACAACGCTGGTTGGGCTGCATAGTAATACACTACTGATTGTAGAAAGTGAAACACCAAGAATAAGAGATGTACCCACATTGCACTTTATACTACAGATTAGGGACATGACAATACATTACTGATTAGAAGGACAGTCCGTTGACGGTCGATCTTCAGTACGGCGTCGCGCCACCACGTGCTGCACTCAGAGTTGCTAGACGTCATGGCATGGAATCATACAGCGCTTGAATAAGCTGCTGTGGAATACCGTCCCACGCGGATTGTAGGCGCGTCCACAAAGCATAAACAGTGGTGGCAGGTGGACTTGAACGAACAAGTTGCCGACCGATCATATCCCAGACATGTTCGATGGGCGACATGTCAGGCGAACGGGCAGGCCAGGGAAGCAGAGGTATCCGTCGTTCTGCGATGAAGGCTTGCACATTCCTCACCACATGCGGGCGGGCATTGTTCTGCTGAAATATGGCCTGCGGAACGGCCTGCAAGAGGGGCCGCGGACTGTAAAACTTCCCTGATGTAGCGGTCACTGTTCAGCTTGCCCGTAAGACGTACGAGGCGCGATCGCCTGTTATATGTAATTGCGCCCCAAACTATTACACCTGGTGTTTTTCCGCTATGCCCCTCAACAATACAGTCTGCCTGATTGCGTTCTCCACAGCGGCGTCGAACGCGTATGCGGCCATCACTGTAGGACAGGTTAAAGCGGGACTCGTCCGAAAACACTACATTTCCCACTCAGCCGCCAGTGTCGGCGTGCACGTGTCCATTGTAGTCGGAGGCGTCGGTGGTTCCCAGTCAATGGAAGCCGACGCAGTGGCATGCGTGCTACCAGTTCAGCCCTCAAAAGACGGCACCGCACCGTCGACGCAGACATGTCCACCCCCGTTGCAGTGCTCCAACAGCGAGCCAACACCGAGGACGACGCTGTTCTGTCCAATACGGCCATGCGCAGAAGATGGCGGTCGTCTCGCGCTGTGATCACATTGCGTCATCCTGTACCCTGTCGTCGCTGTGTACGGCCCTCCTCTCTCCACTGGATCCACATACGCCTTACTGTTGACGCAGCGTGCCCTGTACGAGCCGCAATGTCCCGGAACGACAGACCCGCCTCCCGAAACCCAAGCATTCTGCCCCGTTCAACCGCACTCACATGCTGAGAGTCCACCCTGTGATGTCGCCGAGGCATCGTTGCACTTGCTTACACGTTTCCACTTGGTATGACGGCCCCACGCCGACAGAGCTGTGCGGAACACTGACCTGTCCAGTCCCACGACAGAGGGCACTGGTGGGCCAATGTGCACGCCATCTCTCTGCAATTTCAATCACTTAGTATGGTACCGCAGGCCTACACGACCCCTGTTCTGGGAGTGTCTCCGACCATTTCTTCTGGGTGTTTCACTTTCTACAAACAGTACTGTGTTATTAGGAGCAGCTGATTCACCTGGTATACACTTATTTAGTTGCAGTAGTAGTTAAACTAAACAACAAATAACTGGCAGTTAGTTAGTTAGTTAGTTTTGATATTTAGTTAAGATATTGAAAGTGGTGATTGACCTCCAAATTTGCTTGCTTAGTGAGAATATGTGATTGTTGTTAAATGGTCAGGTTGGAGTGGATTGTCTATTTAGCTGCTTGAGTAGTTTTGTGGTCCGGATGTGAACAGCTACTCTCGTGCACTGTCTGCTCTGAACCACCCATTACAATTAGGTATAATCGTGTTGACCGACTGAAAAACATTAAATTTCGATTACTAATGCAACACTGAAAAATGACTTAAAACACCATAATAAAACTTAAATTAACTGTGAAGGCAATCCTGGCAGGAGACAGTTTACGTAACGTGCGTATGGACTCACTCCACGGTCCGTGCTGCTTATTCATGATCAGAAATTCGTGCAAAAACCTCGAATTTTGTATTTCCAGGTCCACAAATATTTGAAATTTACAAATCATTACTTACGCGTGGATATGAAATTAATCATAATTAATATATTTGTTCCGTATTGGCTTAAAATTATGTTGTTGTTTCATTTGAGGAGCTGGACATCATCGTCATTTAGCCCCATGTACTTAGGTGTGTGTACAATTTATCTGATAACCTTTGTTATTGTGGTGTCTTTAGTAGCGTGTGTATTTGTAATTCAGGTGAGAATTGGGAAGGAGATAGCCGTGGCCTTAAGTTAGGAACCATCCTGGCATTTACCTAGATTAGAAGAGGGAAACCATGGTAAACCACTTCCAGGATGACTGAGGTGGTAACCGAACCCGTCTCTTCTCACTTTTGCCTCATGAGGCTGAGTGGACCCCGTTCTAACCCTCAGACTAGAATTTAATTTCTTAGCAGAGCCGGGAATCGAACCCAGACCTCCGGGACGACAGCCAAGAATACTAGCCGCTATACAACGTGGTCAAAAAATATTTCAGATATGCGCCGTTAGATTGAGGTCGATAGTAAAGGTTGATATCAAACTTATAATTTGGAGATACGGAAATTTCATAGCAAGAGGAAAACATTTTATGAACATTTCAATTTGTTGAATTAATAACGTTAAGGCAGGAAAGTATCGATACATATCCAGGTGCTGAAGTAGCCTTTAACCGGCCTAGTGTTCAGTCAGACGTGCCAGATGTCGCAATGACTGTCGAGACAGGCGTAGATCATCCACGAGGCTCTTAAAACTCCCTCTGCGTGAGTCTTGGCATCTGCTTTAGGCGATAAAAACTCGCGAGAAATAGGAGTCTGTAAGGGATTCTTCACTTGGCCGGTCGTCTGTCTATTTCGGGTATATTACGTTTGAGACTAGATTTTCTGACTAGTGGAGTATTCTGGTTTGACTGACACGCTGAAATGTTGGCTATGATTATATTATTGCTCAGTACATACAAATATGCATATAATTTCACTATAATTATGCCTTCCAGCGTTCAATATTCAAGTCCCGGTGATGAATTAGGCGCCTCCAAGATTTGTATTGCAGTTTCTTCTGATTTTATACTTGAGCCACTAAAATGATAAAAGTGATAAAAGGGGTGGAAAGTTAGTTGTACAACGAGGAAGGTTCAAATAAATTATGAGAGAAGATTTTTTTAACCATTTTTATTTCAAATTTGAATTTAAAATATTATTAAAAATACAAATGCACAAATACATTTCTAAGGCATACAGTATGTATAAGGACTAATTACTTATTTGATTATATTACAATCAAGAAGAAAGCATTGCACTAAAACATATTTAAGGCATGGATCTAATTACATCGGCGACTTTATATAGGGCCTAGCCCATATTGGCAATTCCAGCAAATTGGGTTATTGAAGATAATTCTCATCTATCTTTCAATTATATTTATGTACATACATTTTCATTTGAGAATATTTTGTTTTCAGCGTTCAGTCTACTCTACAAGCCTCTAATTGCGAACAAGTCGACTCCATAATGCCCTATTATCAGTTATCACTGCGGCCTCCTCTGCTTCTACACCTCTTACTATGAAATCGTTAAACACTGAATCTAACCATCGCCTCCTAGGTATACCTCTGCTTCTCTCACCATATGCAGCCGAACTCATTAACCTCTTAGGCCAGGGGCAAACAAACTTTTTATAAGTGGGGGCCAAGTTTATTTTTACATAATAAGTGGCGGGCCGCAAGTTACCTTTCCACATAGGCACTTACCAAACCCTACCGCTAAAGCTAATTTTACTATTATCTGAATAACCTATTTTAACATCAGACAAAAAATTGTCTTCTAAATGTTTAAATCGATTTTTGAAGTTTTTTGGCAAATTTCGGTATTAAGTTATCAAATTACTGCTTACTTACTCCTAATTAGAAAAGATTTAGGGGTATATAAAATAAAATAATACTATCACAAGGTTGTAAAAATTTTATTTTTACAAAACCAAAACTCTTAACACCAAAGTATATAAAAAATGAAAATCAATATATCGTCAAACTGACCATCAAATCAAGCAGTAGCCTAATGCTCCTAATGTGATGCTTGGCATTGTTTATTTTTCAACAGTCTGTCAATATCAGGTTCAATGTTAGAGATGGCAATGCGCAAGTTTCCCTCCAAATGGCCAATCACAATGAACGAGGCCATAAATAAGGTGACACGCATTGGAACAGAACTAACTGGATATAGGCAGAAATTATTCAAGAAATTCCATGAAGCATACCCCGACCTCCGTGTGACTGAACAGAGATGGCGGACCAATATAGGGCGATATTTCGTAATAATTTAGTGTCGGAAGCAAGATTGAATACAATCAAGCAGGAAGTCAGAAAAGTGTTTGATTATAATCATTGAACTAACCTGGAGAGTGAATTAGTACAAGAGCTCCATGAGCAGGAACAACATCAAGAAGAACACAATGAGCCAGTCAGGGGCATACAGCCGGATATACATCATGAAGATGAGTCATCTTAGCAGATGAAATGATGACGGCAATGGCTCAGTTCAATGTAACAGACCCAATGCTTAAACCTGCCTTGCCTCGAGTGAATTCCTCTAGGAAGGTATTAAAAATTTTAAATATCATGAATCAAGCTATCCTACCCAAACACTTGACAGATGTGAATGACTTAGAATCTCTTCACATTGTTCTGTACTGTGGAGCCGTCACAGTTATCAGAACTATGGGCATCCAATTGACAGAAAGGAATAATTCCTGCAGTAAGAAATGTGATCCTGTAACTCCTAAGTGAGAGAGACGTCTGATAGGCAATATCGACAAATTGCTGACAGATATTGGCCGTTTGACTCAGTTTATCAGAGGAACTCACACAAGAAGACTGGTGAGACTCTGTAAGGCAATAATGAGGCGGTCCAAAATCCACACCGACCGAGATGATCCAAACTCAAAAGCCGAACAGTGTTTAGATACACTCAAGGAGAAACTTACGTTGGTAGCGAATAGACTTTCCAGATACAGATCTAGTATAAAACGGAGACAGGACAACAACTTGTCAAAGGCGAGAAGGAATTCTACAGAGCACTGAGCGAGAACCATGTATACTCGAATTTTCATTATCCAACAAGAGAAGGAATTGAAGAGTTTTGGAGCAATCACACTATCCAAAGCCACCAATTTTAACTCAGATTCCCATTGGGTTAAGGAAGTAACAAACATCTCTAAAGAACTTAATCCGATGCAATATGATCCAATAACATCAACTGAAATTTCTTCCATCATTAATGGTCTTCCTAACTGGAAAGCACCCGGTTTATATCAGAAATATAAGAAATTCTGGTTCGTATACGATCTTCTGTCTACTCTGGTGAATGAAATTGTTGCTCATCCACAGAAGACGCCAAATTTCCTTTCACAAGGTGTAACACGTCTACTTCCAAAAGACCCACAAAATATGCAAGATCCTGGAAAATACCATCCAGTTACATGTCTTCCCACGATGTATAAGATCATCACGTCCTGTCTTAGTAGGAGCAAGACCAACTACAATCCTCAGACCTTAATGTTGAAAAAACATGGAAGCGATGGTTGCCCTACCAATAGCTAAGATCATGTCATCGGGGTTGTCACAGTTCGTGTAAATTATTATTTTTACTCACCTAAGAGCATAAAAGATATCATAAGACGAGACTAGGTTCCGAAGAAATATGCATCAATAATTTAGACTTACCTGAATTAATTTATCCATATAGTGCTGGCCTCGAATTATAGGTTTCTTCGTCTTCACCCAAGGGTCAGCTACAATAGTCTCACTGTTTCTGTGGTTGAATAAGAAGATATTTGGCGAGTTATCACGATTTGTATTTAAGTTCAGTAATTATAGATTAATATTATTAGCATAAAATCAAACAGATTCTGAAGTAGGAGAGAAGAAAGTACGCGGTTACTGAAGTGCTGTCCCAGCACATGCAGAGTATTTGTGTGCACAATCGGAGTGAGAGTAGTTGCCTGAATTAATCGAACCAACGCTATAGAGATACAATTCAATTAAGATCTCTCGTAGAATTGTCTAAAATCTCGGCTAAAACATCACACCGAATTAGTTGATTGAAATATGCAAAGAAGTCGTCGTGTTGATAACTGAACATAATTATGGAGATTACCACACACAAAGGACACGATAATATGTTACCATCTAACCTATTAAACATTCGCTGTTACCGTTTGGAATAGTTGTACGCTGGAAATAGTAGATTTAGTAATGTAGGTAGGAAAGCACCATCTCCCTCTTACGGAATTATCGCGGCACACCATCTCGCAATATAAGTACATAATTGGCAAGTTACTCACAACACTTTATTACACACATCATAATAAAAATAACTTGCAAGCTGTAAGAATCACAAAAGTATGAATAATGAAGGAACACAATGAGTTCACTGTTTGGCACAGGGGAAACATCTTCCTTAACCAATAAAACAGAAGTTCACTGTAATATTTGGCGTGTATACAAGGCAGTGTAGAAAATCTTCTGGACTGGTAAGGATTTACGGAGGCACATGAAGCTGAGCGTTCAAAATAACGTCAACGGTTTGGTCTTGCCGTAGATGCTCATTGCGTTTTCCCTTTTTGTACTTAAGTTCGACACTACCGGTACTGAAGTGTACTAAGCTATTATTATATTGTCACTAACTAGCAAATCGTTGCGGTGTATATTATTGAGTCACTTAATAATGTCTTAAGTACTTCAACATCTGCAGTAAATGCCACAATGCCATCGGCCGACTGAACAATCATCACACAATCGAACCAGTCCATAATAAGCGTATTATCACATATTTACACACGATTGCAGTACATTAACGCGAACTGACTTAACAGACATACTGAAGACACTAAAAAATTACAGATGAGCAATAGTTTATCCCAACTTTCATCAAACGAAGCTCATCAAAGCAAATATTGTATCCCAGCAACGAATGTAAACAAACAATATCTCGGGCTTCCGCATACGCCATTTTCACACTTTCGAGACCTGCATTAAGGTCTGAGTATTGTAGTTGGTCTTGGTAGGAGGATATATGCCCAATGTGAACAAAATAATATCCTAGCAACACAACAGAAAGGATGCACGAAAGGGTCCAAAGGATGTAAAGAAATAATTATCATTGACTCAGTGGTTTCTAATCAGGCATTTGCCAATAACAGAAATTTATTCACGGCATATATTGACTACAAGAAGGGCTATGATTCCGTGCCCCATGATTGGTTGATCCATATTTTGTCAATGTAGAAGATTGATCATCAGATAATATATTTCCTGGAACACGTCATGGCAACGTGGCGTACAGTAATGTGCCTTAGTACTATAAATGGTAGATTTACGACCGGTATGATCTCAATCCACAAGGGAATATTCCAAGGAGATTCCTCGAGCCCATTATGGTTCCGTCTTGCGATGAACCCACTATCAAACCAATTTAATTCATCAAAATATGGCTTTAGTATCAAAAATAACTCCAGGGAGCTTGCAAAGCTCAACCATTTCCTGTACATGGATGACCTAAAGCTATATGCTGCCACCACAGCATAGCTAGAGTTTCTGTTAAAGATACTGGAGACCTTCTAGCAGGATGTGAAAATGGAATGCGGGCTAGAGAAATGTAAAACACTGAACGATATGAAATGCAAGTTGCAGGAGGGTGTATATGAAATAGCTCAGGGCCAGCAGATTGCAACAATGCTCACTAATGAAACCTAAAAGTATTTGGGAATGAATCTAGCCAGGCACATAGAACACTCAGTAGTGAAACAAGATCTGACGAAGGAATTTGTCAGAAGAATTAAGCTTGTTTCTAACACCAGCCTCAACAGTATAAACTTGGTTCAGGTAATCAACGCTTATGTTGTCCCTATCCTTAGTTACTCGTTTGGGGTGATCAAGTGGAGTAAAACTGGCATTGCAAGTCTAGAACAAAAAATTAGAACAACACTGAACAAATCACGAAAACACCATCCCAGGACATATGTGGACCGAATTATGCTACCGAGACATATGGGTGGGATATAAACAACCAAGTAGCTCGACAGATCTATGAGCTAAGAAAATGCTTCTGTTCTGTATCGAACCATATTATACTGCACAAAGTTGTCATAGAAGCAGATGATTCAACTCCACTACTCTTAAGTCAGCAAGAGACTCAAAATCAGATGCGCAGTGATGATAGATTAAATGCTTGGTTGTCCAAGCCACTGCAAGGAAGACATCCCAATGAAGTCATCCAAACTCACGTCGACAAGCTAGTGTCAAACTTTTGGTTGATATCTAGGCAGATGTTTCCTGAAACAGAAGGCTATATGTTGGCTATTCAGGACCAGGATGCATCTGTGCAAGATGACCATTGCATATACGGTTGCCCAACATCGGAGACTGTTCAGCGTATTATTTCAGGTTTTCGCAATTTCGCAGGGACAGAATATAGGAAGAGACATGATTTTGTTGCCAAGATAGTACATCAAGAGCTGGCTATACACCTTCAACTGCTGAGCCAAGGGAAAGTGCCGTACTATGAATATGCCCCAGAAAGTGTACTGGAAAATGGCAACTTTACGTTATACTGGGATCGTACTGTATTGACAGACCAGTCAGCCGTTGCACAGCAGACCTGATCTCGTTCTTGTTGACAAATGCATGAGGCACACCACCTTCTTAGGCGTGGCAATCCCAAACAGTGGCAACATGCTAACAAAGCATATTAAAAATCTGTCAAAATACACAGAGCTTTCAGAACTGATCAAGAAGCAATGGCACTTGGCACACGTCAGGACAGTTCCTATTATCAACTCCTGCACTGGTGTGATTCCGAACAACTTAAAGGAGTCTCTCACAGATTTGTATTTAGACCTAGGCCTTTTTAAGTTGACGCAGAAGACAGTCAAACTTTTGACGTGTCGCATAGTAAGGCTGTTCTTGGGCAATCAGGCCTAAAGGAGTGAGGGAAAAGTATCAAGCTACTACTGAATGCAGTCACCGAGCATTTGCTCCTTATGATATATATCTGGGATTGTAAATATTTTCTTTCCAGCAAATATAACAAAGGAGGATCAGAGAGGTCAAGCCCCACCCCAGAGCCATATAACGAAAACATGAATTCTTTAATTTTGAATAAAACCATTTTTCGGATTGATGTCAAGTGATTGTATTGGGTTTGAGAGCATTTCTTTTCACTCGTGTTATATTTTTAGTGTTATCCTAACTTAACACTTACTGAATGAGCAAACTGGTCAGCTGTTCAGTTAGCCAGAGATGTGGCAGTGAGATGGGTGTGGCACTGTCTTTCCTTTTCAAAAATACACCACTTGGCAGTTGCCCTTCTGTTAGTATCCGAGTGTTAGTGCTATTTTGGAAAGTGAATAATACAGTAGTGTGGTTCTCTAGTAATGCTGTTTTAAGTTAAACTTTAGTTGGAAACTGTAGTTTATTAATATTTATACAATGTCTGGAAATAGAAAGGGACAGATGATTTCGCGAAGGAAACTGGACATTATTATTTAATATCAACTGAATTGCTCATTATCTAGCATTTGGACATTGATACGTGCAAATAGAACGTATCAAATGCTAATGAAACACGAAAAAATATATTGAAACTTTGGGATCGTATTTTTGCTTTCCTTTATTATGTCATATTATGTCCGAGCCCTCGCTTCCAATGTTATTTTGACTCAGCTCATCCCCCTCCAGAAGAAAACCCTAGTTATGCCACTGGCACCGATTATTATCACTGTCACCCTATATCATATACCACGCGTAGCTTCCCTCCCCTTCCCTGAAACACTCCAGGTGGGAATCGAACCCTCCTCTTCTCAGTTTTGCCTCACGAGGCTGAGTATACCCCACTCCAGCCCTCAGACCAGAATTACATTTCTTGTCAGAGCCGGGAATTGAACCCGGGCATCATCGGTGACAAACAAGAATGCTAACCACTACGCAAAGATGCTGACTTATCCTAATGAGAACCACTCAGAGGTTACCTGGGTCCTGGCACCTAGATATATCTCTGATTTAGATGCACTGTCAGTTGGATGAGTTATTCTTTCTACGTACGCCTCGTTTGGCTAGCATTCTTGGCTGTCACCGCGGAGGCCCGTGTTCGATTTCCGGCTCTGGCCCGAGGACTGGAACGGAGATCACTCAGCCCTCATTAGGCAAAAGCGTGAAGAAGCAGGTTCGATTCCTACCTCAGCCATCCTGGAAGTGGTTTTCCGTGGTTTCCCACCTCTACTCCAGGCAAATGCCGGGTTGGTTCCTAACTAAAAGCCACGGCCGCCTCCTTCCCAATCCCCATCTGAATTACAAATGCACACACTAATACATCCATTACAATAAAACAGGGTAACAGACAAATTACACACAGCCAAGTACACAGGGCTACATCACCACGCCGTCGCAGAGTCCCTCAATTAATCAGCAATTAGAAATCGTTTTTGGTAGTAATAACCCGCATTCCCTTCATTTCATCCTATGTATCACGAAGTTAAGAAGACTATATTTTCTGGACCTTCAAGAGATTCTAATGGATACGTAACGTGATGGTGTAGCATGACAATATAATTTATCCCTCCCTTGCCCTTGGTCTCCCCAGTTTTCTCGGATATAACCTAAAACAGCCTATATCGTGCGGTTTGAAGGTCATATATGTAATTCAACATGGATAATTTCAAGATACTGACGATTGTACAACCAGGCATCGTTTCGGACAGGTAGTGGTAGTGTACTGCTCGGGTCTAAGCTGCGTGAACCTGAGAGGAAAGTGGATCGCGGACTATGAGAAGTGGTGTTGACGATTGATGAGGTTTCTCGGTCCGTACTGTACCCGTTCGTCCTGGGGATGCGATGACCCATCTGCTATTACATCGCATTCCTGGAGTTCCAGGACAGAGCGGAGTTAAATGAACCTCTAGTCAAATAAGGAATGTGTCGGAAATTCAGCTGAGTTATCGAAAAAGCAGTGGGTAACACGAGACAAAGTATCTCTAGGGTCGTTACGGGCTTAAGTTTAATAAAAAAATGCAAATATAAATGGGCGCCATCAACTGAATTCCTAGCAAACCACTTCCTTTCCGGTTAAGCCTTACTCAAGACAAGGAAAGAAAAAGGAAAATCACACCATCATCAGATCACAACTAAGATAAAAACAAATTTATTTCACTTTGATAGTCAGACAGACATTTTAAATATTCCTCCTACCTGAGAGTATGGTCGAATGCCAACGTTAAATTGTCATTGTCCAAAAATCGAACCATCTCTTTTCTAATCAAAAATATTTCATCCACATAGAACAGAAAAATCTCTAAAGTTCTCTTGGGTTCTCAGGATCACTGTAGCACTATGTCTTTCGTCACTGACATTTGTGATACCTGAGACCTAATTTCTCTTTAATTTAACATCATGAATGTGGATTTGAAAAAGTTATTGATCTGTCTAAACATACACATATTATAATCACATATTTTAAACATCACGTAATTTATGGCTTGCATGGCATAATTTAAATGTTGAACACGTTAGTAAAATGCTCATAAACATCGAATAATTAATTTACACTATTTACATTGTCATTAATAATTACTTGTTTGTGAATTACAGAAAATTCACGGCTCATTGGTCATCATTATCATCATCATCAAAATTAAATATTTCTCACATTAATTCTCATTTCAAAATTCAACATATTCCTGTCAGAATCATTAACTCATCACCATTAAATCATTTAAATGAAAATTATTATCATCACTTCATTATGCTTTCTAATTATTCACACAATCTTATTTTATCATCTACTTCAGATTAAATCATCTTAAATCATCAATACAAATTGTTTAATTCCTCAACTCAAGTTGCAATTCCTCAAATTATATCTCAATTAAATTTATTTTAATTCCATATAAATTCATTAATCATCAGCTTCTTTAATTAATTATCACCTTCTAATTCAGTTATTCATCATCTATCCAATCATCTATTAATTTATTTAAATTAGTTTATTTATCCAATCTTTAATTCATCCATTTATTTAATTCATTGATTTATTCCAAAATTTAATTTATCAACTTATTTAAATTTTATTCTTCTGGTTATTTAGATTCTTATTATTTCATCTAGTCATTCTGATTTTTATTTCATTAGGTCAGATCATTAATATGCTTAATTTTCAGATTATTATTTCATTGATTATTATTCTCAGAAAATCTTGTATTATCAACTTTATTTATTTGTTTAATTTCCTAACAAATTGTTTAATATGGGTTATAGAACGTTGTCTTACAGTTTTAACACTTCCAAGTTATATCTCGTATTTAATTTTCATGCCAAAAATATTATTGCCTTCACGACATCACGTTGGATCTGACTATCCACAACGACATTATATATCCTCAATTCTTCAAATATCACATTTGAATACTACAATTATTCCACAAAACTCCATAAATATTCAGCACATACAGCATGAATCTCAACAATTACGCTAGACTGGGTTCGACAACCTCATGTCTGCTTCAAAATGCATTAGCAACATTGCAACTATCACTTGGCAACTTCCACAAAATGCCTATCACAAACTTCACTTAACCATGTTGCATGATCTACAAAAAATATATAACTGGCTTCAAATTATTAACGCACACAATCTCCAATAACTGTAATTAATCTGATCACATCTAGACAACTTCTTAAACAATTGGAAAAAATATTACCTTAGTAATTCAAGATCTGCTTTCAAATAGCATAAATTCTCTTACAATTCTCATAATTCACATCACAGAAAAACACCAATGTGCTATAATCTCTCATATCAAAATCTGCAATACTGATCTGCCTTAAAATAAATCTGACCATTAATGATTCATCTTACAAGATTCAATTACTTTAAATCCTTCTCAAAGGTATCAAACACAATTATAAAAATCATCAAAAGCATCAGCTGTACCAGCTGTTAAACTGAAAGTACTCTCAAAAGAGTAAAGCAACAAAATATTGGATTGGCAAACAAGAATTACAAATGTAACCCTGATGACATTTATCTTTACTTTATTTAACAAAATTTCGACTGATATGTGACTAGTAGTTCCTTGTTTGATTCACTTACAATCTCATGTACACTCGGATGATAAAAATGAGTCCCTCAATGGCAAGTAAGATGAGTAACCACCGTACAATCGTATAAATACGAAAGACCTCGCCCCGTCGACTAAAATGATAGTGCCCTAAACGATGGGTAAGATGAGTAACCACCATACAATCGTATAAATACGAAAGACCCCATCTCGAAGACTATGTGAGTGAATGTACCAGATAGGAATCAACAAGTCTCTAGTTGTCATATAAAAGCGATATTTATTCACTAAAGTGAATAACATCTTAATATCCCCAAACAATCCAATGGAAAAAATCCCTACTGATGAATAATACACACTCGCTAGTATACAATGAACTGACGAAGTAATATTTATAATCAATTGCAGATCACGAGTTCGAAATACTCGTTACACAAAAAAAACTATTCATGAAAAATATCCTTGCTGGAAAAATGTCTAAAATACCAAACATCTGCTTAATAAAGCCAACCAATGGTGAGAATTTCGTATAATGATGCCTGCCATATCATATGGTCACGCCATATTTTAGCAAAAATTCGAAGCATATAAAGTCAAACCATGTCTAAACAATCGTATCACTCCTATTAGAAAAATATACATGTGTGCCCAGTATTCATGAAAATAATCGTATCAGGTAGTTATAACTCTTACAGTACCTTTTCATAATCAGCTGTTATTAAATTTCAAAGATCGTCGATTTTCCCTATGTAATAAATTTCTCGAAAGATCGGCGTGAATATCATTCCATCCATGCAATGACGATTGCCTTCGAAATCCCAAGTGAATCAGCTGGTGGACTTCCTTCTCGTCAGGAATCGAATCCATCGCTCTGTGGTGCCATCGCGTCTCTGTCTGCGTTTACTCCGACATGATGAACTTCTGGTTATCCATAGCGGATATTGTCCAAATCCTCACGAAAAAGTTCATGGAAACAGCGGACCCCCTATTCCTCTTCTACGTTACGCCACTGTTCCATACAATGTTCAGTTTGAGTGTCGAAAGTTCAATCTCCAATAACTGCTAAGTCTCACTTTCGTAAAATAAACTTTTTTATATGAGTGTGTCTAAGTTTATGAAACACCCTGTAGTTGTGTTCATACTCGGTAATTTACAAAACTGCATAAGAAATACTTGCATTAATGCACGAGCTAATGTTCAGAAGTGCATATGCTTACAACATTCCGTTTGCTTAAAATTGTTAATGTTACTTGGAATGCGTTATGAAATGCATGGTCGTAATGTCATTAAGAAAAACTATGTTCATTCGAAGTTCAAAGTTGCAGTATCTCGTAACTATCTGCTTTTATAATTCAAATGCTGAATAAACGTTCCAACTCAATGTAGTAATGAAGTTCAGCTTCTGTCATAATGCTTGCGTATAAAATTGGAATTAACCCGCACGGTTTTACTGCAATGCTATAATCATCTCCGCCTAAAGCTGGCCTCGCCATGTCGCTCTACTATGCCGTTCTGCGTTTAAATGCAGCTTGGAATAAAGTTCTCCAACTACTCGCAATGCTGTTTTAAAAACCCCGGCCTCCTATGCTTGTTTGCTGCGGATGTCCGACCGGCTCACTGACCTACTTGTCGTTCGCTGCTCGGAGAAGCTGAAACTGTCGCTTTCACTTTCCGTGACAGTTTCTGTTCGCTGCGCGACCTTGTACCATGCGCTAGGCGTGTGCTACTCAGCTCGACTCTCTTGCTTGGCTCACAGAGCTCCACTGACAGTGTCTGCACTGCCTCGACCCTTACCTGCCTGGTGCGGTCACGTGACGTCCTCCCCACCACCGTGGTCTTGCGTCAGAAATATAATCTCGAACCCCCCATCATCTCGGCTATTAAGTTATAAAATAACTTAAGGGTTATCTGACTTCCTTCAAATTATTACCACATATAATGCATGTTATATCTCCTCTTCTAAGATGTTTAAATACCATGTTCCATATAGATCTTAATAAAGCTTCATATTTCCATCCATAATTCCATCTGCTTAACTGCGGTCAGCACCTTCTAAATCCTAGACCTACTACGTCATCCTGACATTCCTCTTGACTCGATCTGAGCGCTATCTTTTCTTAACTCTTCCCAAAATCTCAACTACGGCTTAATGTCTGCTGGCGTAGCCGATAGCCTCAACTAGGTATCGGGTACAGTACATAGCACAGAACCAAATACATTGGTCGGTGACTCACTAACTCATTCGTAACACCACAGTGGTTTCAGCAACAGCCCTATGTTAGCAGTATTGGAATAGAATGGAATACCAGATATCACGGCGGGCTGTTGACAGACCCTTCTCTTCTCGCCTGACCCTTCCCTGCTCTTTTCCCTCACTCCGCAAGTTCACAGAGCTTGGATCCGAGCAGTACAGTAGTGCGAATAGGATTGTCCGTCCCCGTGGTTAAATGGTTAGCATACTAGGCTTCAGCAAAAGAGTCCCAATTTCAATTTCCGTATGGATTTTTTATTTCCTTGGCCCGAGAATTGGGTGTTTGCGACATCTGCATACTGTACAAGAAATACCGAAAATTACGTTTAAAAACATCTCCTGTGTCATACTACCCGCCCTACAGAAAAGTTATAAGGGCTGCTTGTCAACGCTAATTTACGGCACGGCGTCAACTAACCATTGTTCAGGGGCTACTACTCGCCAGCGGGAAAGTTAAAACAGTGCCTTTGGTAAAGTTATCTCATGGCTAGAGTTACCAACCATCCGGCTTTTGCCGGACATGTCCTGTTTTTCATTCATTTTGGTTATGTACGGCCGGTATTTCTAATTTATCGAAAATGTCCCGTATTTTTCGTTACAAGATTGCTCATTTAGATTTTCCCCTTAAAGTCAGGCAGATATTAAATACATTTTCAGGAGATGGTTTGGATAAAGAATGCAAGATGTTTATGGGAAATGTACCTTGTCTGTGAAACCTGAGTACTTGGATAAATGGATGCATCCTATGGAGAAATTCCAGTGTTTCAAATGGATGAAATTTCAAAAAAATAAAAAAATAAATAAGGACCTCAGTTTTGAGGATATTGTACCAT
The DNA here is from genome assembly GCA_946902985.2 of Meconema thalassinum. Classification (NCBI taxonomy): domain Eukaryota; kingdom Metazoa; phylum Arthropoda; class Insecta; order Orthoptera; family Tettigoniidae; genus Meconema; species Meconema thalassinum. The sequence continues at coordinate 1,713,958,533 of OX336388.2, read as the reverse complement.
GTATTCAATATTTCCAGTCAATGGGTGTAGAAATAGATGATTCAAAATTATTCGACCAGTTCTGAAACGTAAGGGCTTATTCTAAAAGTTTAACTTTCATAAAGACACAACACCAGACCAACAATAGTCTGTTTTCTTTAATAAGTGCCAGAACATTGAGTTTTTTTTCTGACCTTTTGTACATTTGTCAGTTTGCCATACTAGGCAGCAATACCTCCACTGAACGTGTGTTTTCATTCATAAATGCTTAGTGGACAAAAGAAAGGAACCGTTTGTTGGTAGAATCAGTGAAAGGAATGTTACTTCTGAGGGTCAATTTCAAAGATATGTCGTGTGAAGAAGTTGATAAATATGTGCTCCAAGAAAATAATTCGCGTCTTCTTTCAAATTCTGATTCTGTTGATAGATATAGCTACAAGGAAAATATCTGCAGCAAGGACTGATCATTAAGTAAGGTATTTCCTTTTATAAAAGTTACGTGTAATATACTGTACCCTTGGATAATAGCATGTAGACAAGATTCGAAGTTTCGGGCTCGTAACGGATTCTTGTGAATGTGATTTAGAGATTTATGCCATCAAAATAACTTCCAGGGTTCATAAGGTTAACTAATTATTACAAAACCAAGAAAAACAACAGGATCTACAAACAAATAAAATTTAATAACTGAATCAAACATAAAAACACTTAACAATAAACCACCCTTAAAATTAGTTCACTCGCACGTGAACAGATCTGACACAGACCAGCCTGACGTACCATGATATCACGGCATGACAGCTGTCAAACAAGCGTTGTGACTGCAATGTCACTTAATTCAAAGTAACAAAAGAAAAACGGATCACCGGATCCAAAAATAACAAACAAATAATAGTACAAGAATTTAATATTTATGAGCGACACGCGTTTTAAGACTAGTTCAAGTAATGAGCACTTTGACGGGCGCACGTTTCCGACTAAAACAGTCGGTTTGGGAACGAACTCCGTACTGCGAAGACGAATTACGGAAATGTGGGAACAACAATTACATATTTAAATACACTACTGACATGCTCTAACCTTAGATTACCACAACCAAATACACGTGTGTATTATTTAAAATAAGGGCTGCGGAAATTATCGTCTTATACCTCAAACACTAGGAAAGCATAACGTGACATGAACAAGTTTGGCCGGTTGCCAAATTATATTTATAATGAATACAATGGCCTTGGAAATAAGAGCCAACGACAACAAATACAAATTTTAAATTTCACGCCGGAAAATTTGGCGTTTAAACAATGAACAAATAAGTCGTAGTCATGATAAAAACCCTCGGATCCACAACAATGGTAACTCCCCAAATTAAACCAAATAAAATAACCTTAACTCATCAGGCTTTAAAGCAAACATTTACGTGTCATAACAGAGCTGGAGACAGCCGGGTCTGTTATCGCATATCTGAGTAAGTGGCTGATTCCTTCCCCCATCGTAGAAATGTGTGCCACGCTAAATATAGATTCTGGCCCACAGCCAGCGTCCAGCGACCTTTGCCAATCGTCACCTGTTAAACGCGTAAATACAAAATATCACATTATCTCAAAACATCCTCTCAGGGATTTTCAAGAACACATCTCCAGGTCAAATTTAGCCCCTCGGGTAACTAATTTGCCGGAATGACTATTACAGTCAAGGACAGGCTTTACCTTTCCTCGCCATCACACTTACACCCAAGAATACGTGACACACTCTCGAAGATCTCGTCGCAGCATATGAACCAGCACACCCTTCAGATAAATGATACATAACTTGTCCAAATGACAATAAAGAATTAATTACTGGAATCAGAATTAGCCCGAGTTATAAAGGCAACTAAAACACTAATTTTCCCCCCACGTCTAGTTTTTGTTTTACATTTCATTAATCCAGTCCATTTATCGTTGTCGTTCCTAGGTTCTCATTCATGGCTACACTTTTTATTGATACGTTAATCATATGCGGCCATATCGCTATAAAATTTACGTATACATAAGGACAATATTTAAGTTACAAAATGTACTGTACAACATAATTGTCACGCAATGCCAAAATTACTACACGCATGTCAGTTAAGAATCAAACCCTAAATTTAAATTAAACCCCACAAATAAAATCTGTACAAAGTTCCACACATATCTCGCGATTCCCCTCGTCCAAAATCAATAAATCAATTTTTTAATACTCATCACTTAAACCGCTTTCCAGAGGCCTCCCGCCTCGTCATCTCCCACCATTAGGCCTTTAGCCCATAACACTCATGGTAATGGAGGATGAAACTTGTTGTCTTCTTTCCATGGTCGTCATCTTGCCGCTGTTAAAACACAATTAAATTAAAGTTTTAAAACTGTTCTATCTGCTTTATGAGTATTTTATTTCCTCATATAGTCCTATGCAGAATCGTAGACTTGTCCTATTTACTATGGCTATTTGCCACCTCACAATTTATGAAATTATAATTTAGTTGTCGACACACAACTAGAATCTTAACATAGACCGTCATAAGGACGTCTTAAATTGACTGTCGAAGAATAATTAGGAGTGCCCCGGTTCATCTCAGACATTTGTTTATATACAGAAAGCCTAAAAGTTCCCGTGGAGGGAGAAATAGCGCCTAATTTTTTTTAATATTGGGCCTATAATTATGTGTGACCTCTCAAAATTCTTGTAATTTCTCACAGGTCGCGAATCTGCCGCCGAACACGCAAACCGATCGCTAGATCTTTTTATAACCGATTGGCCCGCAAAACACACTGATGCTATGTTCTGGCGTCCTATTTTCTCATTTGTCAGTTAAGTTGGCGTCGGAGTTCTGACCTTACAAATCCCGCCCTTATTTTGACGTCACGACACTTCTCCTCTCTCTCTCACTCCTTGCCGTGGACCAAGCATCGTGGCCTGTCGAGAGTCACGTACGCCTCAGCATCATACCTGATTTTCTCAGAAGAATAAGAATAGCATTGGTTGTGAAACTGTCGGTAGCTTCCACCCAGCACGTAGCCCATCATGCCAAGTCCAGTTAGCTTGCTACATCAATTTTACTCAAATATCCAGCATATCATGTATTTAGTATTTCCAACGTTTTTAATAATATGAAACATTATTATTGGACACAATGATAAGGGTTCAATACATAGGCCTATTATGTAGGCTATAATTTTGTTATAGATAGAACTTGTCAGGCAATTTTCTTAAATGTCCTGCTTTTTTTCTTAGCAATGTCCTGCATTTGGAATTTTTCAGTTGGTAACCCTACCCATGGCACAAATCCACCCTTGTTCAGGGGATCCTATTTATCGAGCAGAGAAGTTATATTGTTGATAATAATTCATACTAGGGGCTTGGGACATCTTTGGTTATCAGTTCTATGTACTTAGATGTATGTTAAATTTGTTTGATAACCTATGTTTCGGTGGTGACTTTAAGGGAGTAGGTACAACGTTGAACTCTGGAAATTAGCGATACTCAGTAATTTCTTCATCAGTACATATAACTCTTAGAACATTCTAATTTATTTCATGGAATCACCGTCTCTCCTTAAATTTAGTAAGCCTATTTTAGTTTTCATTAAACATAGTTAAATGTACTAATTAATTATTAAGAATGGCGGATACGATCTGTGCTTGTGTGGAGAATATTCCTGATAACTAGTGTAATGTTGATCATGTTTGCATTATTCCTTTTTATATAGAGATGTGTGAATCCATTTTTCAGTGTTGCCTTATTGGCAATTGATATTGCAACTATTCAGTCGGTCGACATAATAAAAAATAAAAAACTTATAAAATATTGAACAGAGGAGTTTAGTTCTGGTCATTTCCATAGATTATATATCTGTTTACATGCACAAAAAGATTATTGAAATCTATTCAGTGTTATATGAATTATTAAGGAAAATCTTTCAAAAATATAGTTTACGGGAAATGAGCTTTAAAAATATGACATTAAATTATCTTACGTTTTCATCACTTGTGACAGCTTGCCATGGTGGGTGAGTGGATATCGTATCGGTCTACTAACCCCAAGATTGCAGGTTCGCTCTTGGCCGTGGTAAGTGATTTTTGAAAGGCTGCAAAAATACGATACGCATGTCATACGATGTTGGCATGTCGAAGAATCCATTTGAATTCAGTAGGCCGAGTTCATAATGGCAAAATTAATCTCGGGAGTTTCCGCCAACACAAAGTTCCTCATTTCTCTACTAGAAAGCGTTATAGTGTTCAAGGAGCTTAGATATCTAACATCTAACCTCCTTGACTTGCATTGTCAAGGAACAACGAAATTCGACATGCAAGCTACCCTCTGGGTGTCAAATAACAAAGCTTGCACCCGGCACCCGAGGCCATACGATATTATTATTATTATTATTATTATTATTATTATTATTATTATTATTATTATTATTATTATTATTATTATTATTATTATTATTATTATTATTATTATTATTATTATTATTATTATTATCACTTGTGACTGACTAAAACCCTCCATGGGCATGTGATGTTCCTTCCTGTGCTGATTTCTTGGCTGATGCATCCAGTTAAAAATGTAAAATATGTAGAAATATACTTCCCTAAATTCAGGAGTCAATTAAAAATGGAATTTATTCCAATATTATGCTGATGTTGGTAATATTCCTAGTTTAAGCTTGAAGGTGAAAATTTGTAATGCAAACATGATCAAAATTACTCTATCAGGAATATTCTCCACGCAAGCACAGCTCGTAGCTGCCATTTTGAATAACTAATTAATGCATTTAATTAGTGTTTAATGAAAACTAAAATAGGCTTACTAAATTCAAGAGAAGATGGTGTTTTCATGAAATAAATTAGAATGGTATATGTACTGAGGAAGAAAATACTGAATATTGCTCATTTCCAGTGCTCACGGCTGTACCTACCCCTTAATATTATGAGTAGCCATAACAAAGACGAGATGGTCGAACTGCGCTAATTGGATTAAACCCAGAGAGTCCAGTCAGCTTACGCCAATGCGTTTGAAAAGAGAGTGGGGTAGGCAACCTCTCCTGAAATATTGTTTTAGCCCTAGAGAGAAGGCCGTACAATATGATTTATGATGTCATGGCCTTCCGGCCATCAGCGAGCGCGCTACTCGGTGCTGCTGCTATGAACAAGCTGTGAGGAAACGAGACTGTTTATCAAATTATGTTCTACAGACGCGAATAAAATAACGAAACCATAAATGAAACATGGTCAGAAGTTGATGCGATCGATACATTACACTAATAAATCGAAGTTTTCGATCATACTCGATAATTAAGTATTTCGAACCTTGCGAGTGTGAACTTGACCGAAAACACTCTTGTCTCAGCAATAAATGCGATATATATAAGAATTCAATAGAAAACTTGAAAAATATTCACCCCATTTTAACGTGAAATGTCGACTACACAACGGAAAGAAAAGACACATACACAAATAACCAATTAATCTGTAACAGTTAAAACAGGAACTAATATCTATAGTCAATCATAACTGTCCAGGTTTGAGTCCCACCTCTGCTGAGAAATGTAATTCTGATTTGAGGTTTGAAACGAAATCCACTCAGCCTTACGAGTTAAAACTGAACTGACAAGAAGTGGGTTCGATTACTCCTTTCTCCTCCAAGTAAATGCTGGGAATTTTCCTAACAGAAGACCATGGTCACCTCCTTCCCAATTTTAGCAACACAATACACACACTACCACAGAAAATACACACATACAAATTCAACCCGTATCCAAATACACATGGCTGATGACAGTGATACCCTAACCCACTCACGAAAGAACAACAATTAGCCACAGAAAGTTTTCATCAGTGATAAGAAACCAGGCTAGTAATGCCTATGACAGAAAAGGTTACCTACTGAAATGTAACAGAGCTGCGGTCTTAAAGAGAGACCTGAGAACAGTTACCAAAGAGGAAACTTGTTGTTGATTCATACAGTATAGGGGCATGATGCTGTGGTAATAATTTAGAAACAAACACTTCATATAGAGTAACCCTACAGTAGTTTTCATATTTTAATATTTACAATATCATACATGGCATACCCAACAATACATAAAATATGCTTATTCACAGTGATCTTAGCACTTTGTTTAGAACAGATTACAGTGAGTCGTCTGCAAAAATATGTTGACCCCATATTTCTATGTCACATAAACTGGGCTGTTGTGTAAAAACAATAATAACTGAAAGATGACACGAATAGCTATGTGGTTAAAGTGACTGACTGTGGATCGAAGGAGCCCAGGTTCGATCCCACCTCGCGCCAGTTTTCCCAATTTGCCACCGGGGGACACACCCCCAATTGCAAATAAATGAATGAATGAATGAATATCTATCCTTCACTAGTTAGCCTACAACAAATCATTGACACATTGGCATAGTGTTATATAAAATAAATATTACAAGTCAGCAATTTTTCTAGGTTTGTGCCGTGTCTTGAGTGGGGTTTCGCCTGGGACACCAAGCTGGCTCATCAGCGGGCTCTTGGTGTCCCCGCCCGGACAAGGATAAAAAATAGTTGGATTGTATTGAAAATTTGCTTCCCCATAATAATGCAATAGGTCACAACTGGGTCATATGAAAGACTCATTAAATGCTAATAGCCCATAAATTAATGTGCTAGCAGAGTACCATTTATGGCCTAATTTTCATTAAAATTTCATTTTAAAAAGAGTTTGGAATAGCTTTCAGACTCTTACATGATGTGATCTCTCTTGGAAATATCATCTCTGGAATTTGTTAAAACCAACATTCACTAAAACACTCTGCTGGTTGCAGTGATACAAATACAAAGAAGAGCTATTTACCACTTCCTTGACTAGCTGTTTAATGCGACTGTACACAGCAGTTATTAGTTGCTTTCTAAACTGACATCTCCACTTTAGGACAACTTCTCGCAAATATTACTGACAGTATTCAGAACAGTCTTTTCAATTAATGCCCTGGCATGCTTGGAACAGCTGTACCTCATAAACAGTACAGTGGGCAGACATCTTCGTGTTACATTCGCCAAAACAATCTGCTGGTTGCAGTGATGTAAACATTCTATCTTGTAGTTGTCGAGTAGCATATTCATAACTATGAAAGTAAATGCAGCACAGTTGACTACATCTGCATGGGGATAGCAGGTGATAATTTTATCACCTTGTATTAAATTAGTTACTCTATTTATCCTACATTTATTCAATCTCAAACCTGATTCACACATCCCTCTTACCCCACCCCTAACAAGAAATATAATGAATAATATTAGTGGTATAGAAAAATAAAAGATTAATCAGGACCTGGTGCAGGTTACGGGCCTCTAACATAATACAGTTCTTGAAATTTAAATCCCAATAGAAATGCGAATACTACCCACTAGCCCACCTCCCACTTGAAATTGCATAGCCCTATAAAACAAATAAACATAACCTGCAGCACATAATTTAGGTACGGTAATAAAATTCTGAATTTTACATCTAAATGAATTTTTATGAACAGAGGGTCTAGCCTATTTTATAATTTAAGGGTAGGATTATCTGTTTACTAACCTTTAATCAATCCCGGTTTATACAACGGTGCAGTAACTAGTTTTCCATTCTTTTAATCATACTAGTGGTCCACTCCATCTCATGTTGTTTGAAATGGAGTCCGCACACAAGAGACTTGGTTACAAGGTTTCTTCCTACCATTACACTAAACTAGCGAGAACTGGAGATTAAGCATTGATGTAATACGTACCTTGGAATGTTTCGTAGGAATAAAATCCTCGTGGTGAATATCTCGTACGGTATTCATTCCCCTCCATCATTAGGAAAGAGAAAACATTTACTTTCAGCCCATTGGCATAATTGCCTTTAAAATTTGGCACACTGCACTTATTAGGCATAACTTTACACTGCACTGATAACCATGAAGTATAACCGGATAGGAATTCCGAGAAAATCAGTATAGGAACCATGAACACGATACACAACGCGTAAACCACACCATAATACACGAATGCTCGGTCGCCATAGCCACACGGCCGTTGGGCTGTGACGTCACTCGCATATGAAATAGGTATTACATGGCCTTCTCTCTAAGTGGTGTTGGTTTAGCCATGAATTGACTAACAGCAACGTACACCTGGTGGACTCCCTGGAGTTTCAGTAGATATAATCAGTGTAGCTAACATGTTATCCATGTGGAGAGAATTGCGAGTTATAGGAAACTATAAATTTTGTAAGTGTGAATCGTCAAACGAGGTCAAAAGTGGAGGAGTTCGAACTAGGAATGTTCTGCCCATGTATTTACGGATGCATTTTGGTTCCCACGATATCGTTTTAACGAAGATACAACATAAAAATTAAAATTTGCAGATGTGAATACTGGTAGTGATTGTGAAACACAAAGAAAATGACCGAACTTGAACTTCAAGACCAAGGCTAAAAAAATTCAGGAATCTGGAATAATGCCAAAACCTGCCAATGAATAGTATGGAATACGTCTTTGAGATAACAAGAGTAGATAGTGAAGATCAGCGCAGGTTGACACGTTTCGATAATATTTATCTTCACGTCCCGTTTGGAGTGAGGAGGGTCAGTGAAACACGCCTCAGACAACTTCCCCTGTTAGGATTTTCCTAATTGACCCCAATGAAGAGGATCCATTAGCGCAGCTCAGTATCACCCAAGAATTAAGTTAAAAGTTGCTTTTTAACGATGCATTGCACCCTCCCCCTTGTTCTGTAGTTACAACTATATTGCTTGGCTTCTTTTGTTTCGTTTCTTTTTGCTTCTTCTGTAATATTCGTTTTGATCTCCTTGTGATTTTCACTTGACACTTATAAATAAAAGAGGTGACAGGAAGAAACGTAAAGTTGTAAATTACAACAACTTCGAGGCTCAAACACAAATCCCTTACATTCCGGGCAGGTTTACTAGTTAAGTTTCTAGCTTAACGCCCTAAAATTGTTCTTCTTGGTCGTAGTTCAATTTCGAACGTCGTGACCCTTTACGCAATTCTGTTAACAATACCCACCATACACCGCGGTCTTCTGTTGTATGCATTAATTTATGTAGTGGCAGATTAGTCAGACTCTTTGTCTGGTCAAGGTACCGGTTTGGGGCACATCCCCTCAGCCGTTTACCGTCAACTTTACCCTGGATGATACACTTCTCAATGCCATCTCTCCGGATGACATGGCCGAAAAATTTCAACATTTGCCTTTGGCTGTTTAAGAGTAAGCGTGCTTTAGGAGTAAACATTAGCTCCTTCCGAATAGATTAATTTGTTCTTCTTCCTACCCGCGATATTCGTAGCGTTCTTCGATAACACGTCATATCGAAGGCTTCAATTCTTCTTCGGCATGCAGCATTTATGGTCCAGGACTCAGAGCCAAACGTGACGATAGGAAATACCAAAGCTTGAACTAGTCGCTTCTTTGTTTCCTTGGTACAAATTACATGACAAACAAGAAGTTCCGTGACGAACTAAAGAGCCTACTTTTCTTAAAATTTAAGATGCATGCCAATGATTAATCTATATGTATCTATCTAGAATAATGACGAAATTAAGGTGGTAATATCGAAATTTCTAATTAGTTCGAAATACTGTATTCCTGGCATAATGTAGCCTAATAGAGCACTACATTTGGCAGCCTTGGTGACTGAATATATTCTTAGTTCCATCTCTTAAGGTACAGAATACAAAATTTGGTTGGAAATCCAATGGATAGCATCGAAGTTGCATGCAGTATTGCAGTTAAACATTGGATCTAACAGCGCGTAACATCGTATTGGCAACAATGTCATGCATGTATTGGTCAGAAATAATCTGAAATAATATGATGTAATGTTTTGCCAATTTTTTATGAAATCCATTAGTTAGTATAGAAGTTACATGCATTTTAAATTTGAACCTATCAACAGGCTTAGAATCATGTTGGCAGCACTGACGTATATTAGTTAGTCCAAATTAATCTAGAATGCCAGGTACTATACGTGTGCAAAGTTTAGAGCTATTGGTGTGCATACTTTCTGATATATTGATATTAGAGTAACAAAATAGAGACAGCATTTATTAACAGTTGGCAGCCCTGGTTTCTCTTAAGAATACGCATAGTCATATCTGTTATGGTACACATATCACATACGAAATTTGGATAAAATAAATTGAGAGCATTTATTAACAGTTGGCAGCCTTGGTGGCTCCTAAGAATGCGCTCACTCATATCTGTTCATGTACACATATCACATACGAAATTTGGTTCAATTCCAATTGATAGTGTAGAAGTTATATGCATTTGAAAATTGGACCTATCAGCAGGCTTATAATCATTTTGGAAACACTGCCATGTATGGCCTCCTGGAAATTAAACTAAAATATTATTATCTATACGTGTGCCAATTTTGAAATAACTCCCATTCATACCTTCCAAGATATCCAACATGGAGTTCAAATTTCAATTGCGATTGTTCAGCAGTTGGTAGCACTGACATCATTTTCAAATACGACATTGAGATATTCAGGTATAGATCTTTACTCCTACCAAACTTTGTTTCGATTGTTGCAGCCGTTTAGGAGTTGATAGGGGGGGGGACACACACACACACAGACATACAGACATTTGCCCGGATCGATCTCATAAGTCTACTTTTTCCTCATTTTTGCAAAATGTGAAAAGTAGGCTAAAAATAAGGAGATGTTTTCCTACTCAGAATTATGAGTGTACCTTACTTCCAACTCTCTTAAGAATCGACAACATTCATGATTTCTAATGGAACAGTCATGTTACTGGTCAGAAAAGATACAGTTGTGTTACAAAGTCATATACAAGGTGTCCCATCTAACTCTGCGACCTCAAATATTATCGAAATGAAACAAGATGTGAAAAAGCTACTTGCGCAGGAATGCAGCCACGTCAGGGGGTCACACAATGGGACGATATGCACAATCCAGGAAATTATAACAATATCACTTTCAACCCAAAGTTACCTTTTTTAAATGGAACATACAGTACCGTACATGTTTTTTCTAACAAAATCAAAAGTAAACATTCAATTATTGATAACAGAATTGGTTTCACTTCTCTAAACCTCGTACCTTCTGAAATAACTATCGTTGTGGAGGATGGCAATGGATACACTGCTCGTGATGTTTAACACAAATGTAGAACTGTACACATAGTACCAATTACCGATTTCCTAAACAAACTTGTGGCCTTTAGCTTAAAGAAACGTCATGTTTTTAAATTACATCCAGCACGGTAAAGGCATTCACAAGTAAGCAGTAACATCTTAGCTGATGAAACTGTGCCATTTCAGCAGATGTCCAATGTGACCACCGTTTGCATCAATGCACTTCTGTAGAAGGTGAACAAGAGAGCGTCGTACCGATTCCAGTGTTTCCACAGATATTTCCGCACACGCCGCAGTAATACGCTGTTGCATATTCGCTATTGTAGTTGGGACTTCCTGATAGATTCTATCTTTCAATGCGCCCCAGAGAAAGTAATCTAATGGCGACAAGTCGGGGAACAGTGCTGGCCATCTCACAGGACCACCACGTCCTATCCACCGATTTGGAAACTTCTCATCCATTACATCTCTGGCAACACGTGCGAAATGTGCGGGGCACCCACCACATTGATACACGAGTTTCCAATCCTACGTCCTCCATGAGAAGGGGGTTAACGTGTCATGAAGAAATGATGCATATCGCTGTAAGTTTAGTGTTCCCTGATAAAAATAGAGATCTACAATACGGTTGCCAATGATACCGCATCAAACATTGATACTCCACTGTCGACGATTAGCAACCTCGCGAAGCCAGTGTGGGTATTCCACGGACCAGTAGTGCATGTTCCTCAAATTCACATTGCCATGATTTATGAAAGAAGCTTCATCCGTAAGCATAACATCCCTTATGAATGCGTTATTATCGTGCAACTGCTGCAATACAAAATGACAGAATGCAATGCGGGCTTCAAAGTCATTCCCGTACAGTTCCTTGTGCAGTGACATATGATACGGATGAAATGTATGCCTGTGCAAAATTCTGCTAACACTAGAGCGGTTTATTCCAGAACAGCGTGCAATTTGTCGTACACTCACATGCGGATTGTGAGCTACAGCAGTCAGAACAGCGATTTCGTTACCGTTGTTAGTTGCTCTGTTTGTACGTTGACGTTTTCTGGGAGCCCAACTTCCTGTTTCTGAGAGACTACTGCACATATTGGCAATGGTACGAGGTGACAGACACCGTCGATCTGGGTAGCGATCAGCATACGATGTCACAACTGTAGTTGCATTTCAGACTACTGCACATATTGGCAATGGTACGAGGTGACAGACACCGTCGATCCGGGTAGCGATCAGCATACAATGTCACAACTGTAGTTGCATTTCTGTGACATTCGCCGTAAATTACTGAAGCCGGCATACTGGTATGTACTAGACGAAACAAGAGAACAAAGAGGTAGAAACAAAATAGGGTTCTAAATATCAAAGTATCTGCGAACAGAAACATAAGATTCGTAGGTACAGAAAGATGGGTATTTACCTGTTTCACACTGACAGAAGTACAGACGACCAGACCAGCAGCCACGAGTTCACTGAGAAGTGCAGCTGTAATGTTACTGTCTTCTTTCCTGAATGCTTTTAGTACAAAAGCAAGGAAGGAAGCTTATAGTTTAACGTGACCGTTAATCTCGCGATCATAAGCCACGGGACCTCCGTTTTACGTGGAATCCGAACCACAGGACATGGCATTTCACACCGAAAATCTCACATGCAGTGACCGGGAATCGAACCCGGTCCGCCTTGGTGAGAGGCATACAGCTTGACCGCTTTTAGTACAGCGATGCAAACAATCCAGCTGTGTGCAGGCCAACGGCGTGCACTACACTGTTGTTAAACGTCACATACAGTGTCTCCTTTACCATCCTCTACAACTTTAGATATTTCAGAAGATACGAGGTTTAGAGAAGTGAAACCAATTCTGTTATCAATAACTGTATGTTTACTTTTGATTTTGCTAGAAAAAACATGTATGTTCCATTTAAAAAAGGTAACTTTGCGTTGAAAGTGATATTGTTATAATTTCCTGGATTGTGCATATCCTCACATTGTGTGACCCCCTGACGTGGCTACATTCCTGCGCAAGTAGAGTTTTCAAATGTTGTTTCATTTCGATAATATTTGAGGTCGCAGAGTTAGGTGGGACACCCTGTATTCACTTAAAGTCGATAGTGGCAAACAAATCTATTGGGAAGTGGAGCCTCGCCCTTAAGAAATCTAGAAACCTGTACAAGGCGGGCCCATACCAATATCTTATACTGTGATCCAATATCGTAATAGAATAATATACAGTACTTCAAAGCTAAATGTCTGTGGCAAGAGAGTCTCTGCTTTGATATCAAGCGGGGTACATCACTCATTAACCGTTTATACCACATCATCATTTCTGGTTCAGTGGCTAACAGGCTAGCCTTTTATATTATTTTGTCCAAAAAGCCAGACCGTGGCAATTTAACTCGTAGGCTTAATTTTCTAGGTTCGAGGGTTGAATATTTGTGACTCTTTATCACTTCATCCTTATTACGACGTGGAGATCTTCCACGGGCATCAACCCGAAGACTTACACCAGGCCTCCCCGGAGACCACACGTCATTATTATTATTATTATTATTATTATTATCATTATTACCGATGGGGTAGCTAAGTACACTAAGGCGCAAGACTGCCATCGGACTCGAAAGACGAGTTGGTTCGGATCCCACCTCAGCCGTCCTTGAAATGGTTTCCATTTCCAACTCTAGGCAAATGCTCGGATGGTACCTTTTAAAAGACAACGGCTGATTATCTCCAATTCCTTGCCCAGTTTCCTCTGATGTGGTTGGAGTCAGGAAGCCATCCGGCAGTAAAAGACATCCTCCACATAGAAAACCCATCTAAGCTCATCCCCGACCCCGTATAAACGGGATAGAAATCCATAAATACATTATTACTATTATTATTACTATCAATTTCGTATCGGCCATCTATGGACCGTGTCATTTCAACTGTCTCATTCTTCAGGCTTTGATGTTTGTCCAGTACGCCCGCGTTCGTTCTCAGTGATTTTACTTCCTTTCCTAGGTCCAAATGTTTCCCGTTTTCAGCTTCGGTTTTTCTTGGAAACCTTGGCATGCTAGAAGTTATCTCTTGAGTGGGATGCGCTCCTGAATGTCAGTTGATGTAATCCTCACTTCTTTGAAATCTCTATCTAGTATTATTATTGTTATTATTATGATTATTATTATTATTATTGCAGCGAACTTTTCCATTTCCAATTGATCGTAGCTTGTGATCTGATTCAGGTTCTGTGCTCTCGCTCGCTGTCGCTGGCTTGTAACTTGTAAGCGTCCAAGATAAACATGTTCCCGCCCCCATAATTCCAACTCGTAAAAGCACACACCCTTTTAGTAACCTGGAGGTATATACACGTGTGTTCTCATGCCATATATGGTTGAAAGACTCGGAACGTAGGGAAGGCCAAAGCTGAAACAGGTTTTCATAGGAGTTTGGGTGTTGAAGTGTTTTGATATGCAGATAGTAATAGCATACCAATTGTCAAGGTTGAAGTAAGAGAGACAGAGATTCATAAATATGAATGTATCTTGAACATTTTGCAATCTAATCTGAGTATATAAAATAAGTAAAATTGCAAGAATCATCACTTATTGATTATTTAGTATCCATTGCTTCATCTCGCTGTAGTTGTACCTGGAAGGTTTCCAACTTCGTGTATTGCTTCAGATGTAACATCCTTATCAAGTTAACATAACGTAGGTATTTCATGTACAATTGTATGAAGGAATATAATATTTCGGTAGATTACCACGCAAATTCTGATTAAAACACCCGCACTTCATCTTTTTTTTTTTTTTTTTACTAAGAGAAGAATTTTCTCCATTTAAAAATCGCTCTGTTGTAATGTAGAATATGCTGTTGTTTATTAATATCTAAGTAATGAAGATTTACTCATACAGCTCTAGACTTCATCGCACCTCTTTAAAGCTTTCAAGGAGTTTTCAGATTGTTTCCTTAAAACAAAAGAAATTGTATCGTTATTGCGGGACATAAATAATTAGTGTTGCTTTGGTGTCACTTTTGAAAACTACTTTCGAAGAAAATGACCTATGTATGGACAGATTCTATGTTTATTTGTTATTATTATTATCCACCCCGAATATCTCGTGAACGTTGAGAACACAAGTCGAACATAACACTAGAATGTCATGGTACAAATTTCAATCTTATTTCGGACCCCCCCCCCCCCCAATAAATTGCTTCACATTGACTACAGTAAATATGAGTTCAGTGATTTTGCTATGGGATGTTATGGACTTTCAGAACAGATAAACGTACTTTTCATTGTAAAATTTGCATCCCCCATAGGTTTGCACCTTGTGGGACGTAAGTTGGTGACCACGGTATCCCAGCTGAATCCGGAATTGCTTCCACTTGTGCCGGGATCCTCTCTTTCATCTATCATGTCAACCTTCCTTGGTCAACTCCCACTTTCTAACGACGGAATTAGGGTATCCAAGGCATAGGGTGTCTTTCATCTTCCTGCCTTAATTGGCCCTTGTCTCATCTCTCCTAATACCCTCATTCTTCAAGGAGTCAGGCTTCTTCCTTTCATGGTATCTCCTGCCTTCTGCATAAGACCCTAGCCTCACCATGCATGGTGCACCCTGAGTAGAACTACACCCTCAAGGGCTAACGGCTGGTGAGCTCAGGAAATGCCAACCCTGAGGGATCCATTTTCCCCTTTGTCCATTGACTGTGGGACGAACCCTCCTCTCTCCCTCCCCCCACCCCCCTCCTTTCTATCTGGCTTTCATGGCTCTACTTCTTTCCGAGTTCCTCAGTCCAAATTCTTCGGGGGTTGTGGGCATTTCTTTCCCACTCCTTGTTTGTATCCGTTCCTTCTACTAGTACGGAAGTTAGATATACTGTAGGTTAGTAGTTTTAGCTGCAGGTTTCATTTCATTATTTTCGCTCTCACCCAAACCATTAGAGGCCGATAACCTAGATGTTAGACCCCTTAAAACAACAATTTCATCATTATCAAACTTTAAAAATTCCTGAAAACGTCATTGGCAAGAATCCTAGACTCGGGAAACACGTAGTTTCTAATTCTACCGTCGACCATTCTAAAAATAGTTTCCGGTTGTTTCCCCATTTCATCTGTAATCAAACGCTGGGATGGTATATTTCTCAAAGCCACGGCCGCTCCCTTCCCATTCCCAGCCAAAATTACCATGATCCATGCGCCAGCTTAAATACGATAGAATGGTTTATTCAGGCAGGTTACTTAGGGGCCGATAACCTAGATGGTTGGTCTTTTAAAACAACAATTAGCATCATCATCAGGTTAATTTCACAAATGCAATACGGCCTAAGTGCTTGGGGCAATGACCACGATATCCCAAACCTATAAACGAAAAAGAGAAACAAAGCATCCAAGAGTAAATCCAGGCCCATGCAAATTTTTAAAGTTACCGTAGTTCCTTGTTAAGTACTATACACCGTAGTATCGAAGATTTTACTGATTTACCGGAAACAAACCTGTACCGTAGCCCATTAGGGGCTGAGCCTCAGTTCATCTTTTTTTGTGATTCAAAACGATAAACCTACAGGTCTCTTTTTAACAGAGCTGTTTCATGCTGAAGAACCACTCTACATCAACAGTGCCGAGTTTCGTTGCGCCTCCATAGTGTTGCTTTACAGGCCCAGAATACTACAGGTAGTCTTCGGTCATTTCACACTATACTACTTTATGACCTACGTCAATCACAACTAAAAAGTCATATTTGCTAAACTGAATTAATTGACGTTGTAGACTGGATTGCTAAAAAATATACTGAATATGCGGTCATTCCTTTCAAGCCCAGTTACATGTAGGATTCTAAGAAGGTTTGAGCTGAGCGTGTGACACTGCCTATTCAGAAGAAATTCATGATCATGACAATGACCTCCGGACGTGTTTTATTTAAAAGGATTAAGATTTTTCTGTCTTCTTTAGCCTTGTGCGTCTGTCCAGTTATGTCTTTCCCAAGAGCTGCTCCATCTAAGTTAGCCTGTTTCTCGACTCTCTTGGGGAATTTTTTCGCGCCTACACATGGTAAATGTTCAACCTACCAACCACACAATTTCTGCCCTTCCCCTCTCCGCGTTTCCTCTCTCCTTCCAAGATCTCAGCCCCCGCTTACATACAACACATCTGTCGACTCCACCCTTTTCTCTTATCCCTTCTCTTGCTTTCACACACAGCCACACGCCGTGTCTGCTGACTGTTTGTTACGGCCTTCACTTGTTTATGCCAGGACAAGAAAATGTTCCTAATGCGAAATCGGCGATCTAACGTTTAAGCTGGTTTAAATTAACAGTTATGAAATTAATTAACCTAACATAGCTTAATAAGTTCTGTGCACTGAATGACATCATATTCAGGAATATGGATATTGTTCAAAAGGTAAGTACATCTTTCCGTATTAAGAGATGCGCACACTAAAATAACAATGCTAAATTATTCATACTACCAAAATTAATTTTGTTTAATAGGAAGAAAATTACACACATTAAAAAATTGCTCAATGAAGAAGTGGAAAAGGTAGTACTGTGCGAATAACTGTGACGAACTCGGTACCGTACGTCACTGTACTAAACACAACAATGCGAAGGTGCCGTGCATCGCATTATTTTAACCAAGTATTATAAATAGATTGTGGAGTGCAGTAAATATAATACATGTCCATTATATTATCTGATGCCATTTAATACTGTATTTGATGTAAATACGTTCTTATTAAACAGCGTGTGTGTTTTCCTTACACAACAGTGGTTAAACAATGCATGTGATATCGATATCATTGCGTAGAGGTCGTTGAATGATGAGGTTCGCCCTTTACGAATGTGTATTTTCGTAGCGAACTCGAGAAACGAAACGTTCGTTTTATTGTGCCTGTATGTGTATGCGCATTGGGCCTTTTTTGACATGAGCCTGTTACGTTAACAGTTTAATTTTAGAAAAGTAGAACTGAGAAGTGTATAGCCCTTACTGCTATAGAATCGCGCTAGACTGGTTGCCAGTAGCAACCTATACCTAATATGGACCAATCTCGGATTTCGTAGGAGGGCGCCAAATTAAGAAATAAGGGGAGGTTTAAACTTACTACCAGGAAAAAGCTTAATTTTAGCACTGTCTGTGCCTTGTATGGGGGAAAGAGGACGAAACGTGCGCTGGTATACGTCCGAAGAAGATATCCGCTTAGGCGTGCGCAAAACTGCATTAGTCTCCTGGAATTTTAGGGAAGAGGAGTGTATTAGAAACGCCTGTCGTGTGTTTACGTGTTGTCGAACGTGAATAATTACACCAAGAATATTGTTTAGTTATGTAGTTAATTGCAAATTAATATGACAGTGAATAAAAGCAATTTTATATTCTTAATAAGTGTTAGAAAGTGCACAAATGTTGCCAGAAACTAATCTTCCAGTCGCAGGTATTAATTGTGTTTACCAACATTTTTTTACATAATTGTTGTGTGGTAGTAAGCTATAACATTACTGCATTATCTTACAAAAGATAATGAATGACATAACATCAATGTTTAGGTTTGTGTGACTAATAATTTTTGTTCCTGTAAATAAGTGTGTGACCAAAAAATCCATTTTTAACATTAATATATTCTGTATTAACACGTACCGTACCGTAAGTGATATTTCAATTGTATTGTCGAGTGTTAGTCTACTAATAAAGCAGATTGGACTTAATTGGCCTACATGTGTTTTTGCTGTTTTGTAACAGTATATTATAATTCAAGATGCCATCTCCATACCGGTAATGAACTAAAAACTCACAAATAACTTACTGTAATTATAATTTGGCATGATTTAAAAAAAAATCCTAGTTTTTACATGTAAGAATTTTGGGATGTGATAGGTGTCTTGGATTGTTTATACTGGGGCAAGAATATAAATACCGCACCATACCGTACCTTTTTCCTTCTAGTCCTGAAATTAATTCACTCAAATCAATAATTCCCTTTCAATACCGGTATTTCAATATTTTTGTAAGAAATAAGAATGGTTCAGTTACAAAAGGGATCTTAATATAATCTTATATTTATTTCACTACTTATTTTATTTTTTTATTTTATTTACTGATATAGCCTGTACAGTAATCTTGGTATAAAGCATAGCCCAAGTCATGTGCTTCAAAAGCAAGTAACCTTTGATTTCAATCATTTTCTATGTGGTGAAATAACATATTGTAAACTAGGTACTCTGCTTCCTGTACATATCATCTACTATTAAGCCACTATCTTCATTAATTCTTTACGAGAGGGTTTCCTTTCACCACACGTCATGAAATAAAAGGCAAAATTATTGGCCTGGATAAAGATTATTGATGCGTGACTTCCCCCACTGTGCGTGACAAAAACCAGGGGTGTTATCTATTAGCTAACGCGGCCCGCGCTATCAATCCACCATTGGTCTGGACGAAAATATTGGTCTAGGCAAAACCATTGTGAAACCCTCTTGTGAAGTTTTACCCTATCTTCAAGACTTTAAAAAATTGATTCAGCCTATCATATAAATTAATGTTCACTTCTAATTTGTGATTGAGTGTTTCATATGCAAGTATTTTAACATACCAGTATACATTTTGCCAAAATATATTGACTTAAGCTCATTCCTACATCATTTGTGCCAGTTTATCAAAACACTTTACAAGTAGGCTACCACTACCTGTAACACACCACTCTTCAATAAATTACCTTCAGACTTTGACAATAATAATGAGCTCATGCTGAAAATATAGAAATAAAATGTTTCATACAAGTAATATCCAATTGAGAGAAGCAAATTCTACACCTGTTTGCTTCTCTGTCAATGGTTTAAATGAAATAACTGTACTTTTATATTGTTCAGACTTTTGTAAGAGTACAACTGTCTCTCTATAGTTGAAATTACAGAAGTTTATCCTAAAACAATAGAATATAGCAAGCTTTAAAGCAATAATTTCAGTTTTGTCTTATTATTCTATGTAGAGGGTATGGTACTTTTCAGTCAGCCAGCATGCTAACAAGAGGTCAATTACAGTGAAATAAGCATTGTCAGTATGAGGATTATAAAAAAAAATATTTTGATCACAAGTGACTAAGGTTTTGATGTTTTTAAGAAGGAAAACTACTGATTTGTTAATATATTGTCTCTAGGTTTTTGGTGTATGTTCTGAAATATTGTCATGTTATGCCATGTAACTACAAGGGGTGATTAGGGGGATCAATCCATCCCCAGAACCAAATAATAAAAGCATGTAATTCGATGAAAATCTTATTTTGAATAAAACCAGTCTTCGGATTAATGACTGAATTATGTACGATATAATAATGTTATGGAATTTACGTCCCTTTTAACTACTGCAGCTTTTAGAGACGATGGGGTGCTTGAATTTTGCCCCAAAGGCGATCTATAATGTGCCAGTAAATCTACTGACATGGTGGCTCCCTCACATTTAAGCACCCTCAAATGCCAACTGACTGCACCGGGATTCGATCGCTATCTTGGACTCAGTAGGCGAGAACATTACCACTGATCCACACAGCCAATAGGGATTATGTACGTTTATACTCACTAATTCAAGAATATTTCTGTTTACTCGTGTAAAAGTTTTAGTGTTACATAAACTTAACACTAGCTTAAGAGAAACTGTTCATTTTCATTTTCAAGCTTTTGCACATTAATAGGTGCAAATAAAACTTATCAAATGTTATCAAGATCAATCATGAAAGCAAAAACGTCTCATTTTTACCCAAGTCTCCCCCTCCATTGCCAATGTCAATTTTATTCTGCTCATCCCCCTCCAGTGGCAAATCCTTATTATGCCACTGGTCATGTACTGTATTATTATTTTGGGCTATGAAAACGTCAATCAAAACATGTATGTTTTTAGACCTTGCAAGAGTCTTCACAGTCATATTATACAATATGAAAAAATAGGAAATATCAACTGAAGAAATAAATGTTATGCTCTTTTATCCGCATATGAGTGTTCTGAGACTGGGTGGGCAGTTTTCTTTTCTATACTTTAATATCAATTAACTAATTAATTAATTCAGGATAGGGCAGTATCTTTTCCAGTGTGCATTGCTCTGTATACAGTCAGAACACAGGGTATCTTTAAAGTAGTGATACTACAACACTGGTTTCAACCTGTCTTCAAAGTGTGCATGGGAGGAAGGAAATGCAATAGCTTTGAATTTAAGAGTTCATCATTGGCTATCACTCGCGAACGAGTATAAAATTGACTTCCAAATCATTCATTGGTGGTTTCTCAGGTGACTGTAGAGACCAATCCTCGAGCCACAAACTCTTCCACACTGGTGGACTAACTAGCGATAATAGCATTATCATCTGCATACTGGAGTTCCATTACACATGTTGTGAAGACCTTGGTCTTTGGTTGTAGTCGTCTGAGGTTGAATAAGCCTCATCACTTCAGTTCTGAATTCAATTACAATGCTTTGTGGGACTTCATCCCTAATAAGGTGAATTAGGGTTCCAACGAAAATTGAGAAGAGCGTTGGAGCAATAACACACCCCTGTTTAACCCCAGTAGTTATTTCAAATCGTTCACCACAGGTAGTATTAGTGATAACAGTACCATACATGTTATCGTGCAGAAGGCGCAAGAGTTTAATAAATTTTGGTGGGCAGCCAAGGAGCGCTAAGATTTTCCAGAAAGTCTCTCTGTTAACTGAATCAAAGGCTTTAACAACGTCAATGAATGCCATATACAAAGGGCGATTTTGTTCTCTTGCCTTCTCTTGCATTTGTCTGGCACAGAAAATCATGTCGGTAGTTCCGCGATTGGGTCTGAAACCACATTGTGATTCGAGTAAACACTCTTCAGCAAGTGACATTAGATGTGTGGCTAGAATTCTAGCAAGAACTTTCCCAGCAACGGAGAGTAGGGATATTCCGCGATAGTTACCACAATGGGTTTTGTCCCCTTTTTTAAGTATGGATACCAACAAAGCATCTCTGAGTTCAGCAGGAATGATTTCAAAGGTCCATATTTTGACAAAGAGTTGATGAAGATGCTCAGTGAGGATTTGTCCATCTTCCTTGAAGAATTCTGCCGTATACCATCTGATCCAGTGGCTTTGTTATTCCTCAGTTGACTGATGGCCCTATCAACTTCTTGCAGTGAAGGTTCATTATCAAGGTGATGCTGCAACAACTTTTGAGGAATCTTAATAAATATTTCCTCGTCAACATGTGTATCCCTGTTTAGTAGTTCATGGAAGTGTTCCCTCCAACGGATACTGATAGATTGGGTATCTTTGAGACGTGTGGAGTCATCTTTGGATCTTAATGGATGTACACCTCTAGTGGACGGTCCATAAATAGCCTTAATGGCAGTGAAGAAAGCATGGTGATTATTATTTTCTGCAAGTTGCTGCATTTCCTGGGCTTTTAAGGTCCACCATTGATTTTTGAGGGCACGTGTTTTTCTTTGAACTGCAGCTTAACTTCTTGATACTTTTCTCTTCTAGCAGAAGAGTTGCAGTTGTTTTGCCATTCAGTGTAAGCTTTTCTCTTAATGTCAATGAGACTCTGGATTTCAGTGTTGTTTTCATCCAACCAATCATGATGTTTGTGCATGGTGTAGCCTACAGATTCTATGCAAGATGTCAGCACAGCACCCTTGAATGTTGACTAGTGCTCTTCAATGTCATCAGGATAAAGACTGGGAAGATTTTTATCCAGAAGTTGTCGAAAATAAAGTTTTTCATCATCATCCATAAGACGATCAGTGTCTAGTTTACGTCTGATGAGTTTCCTCTGGTTACGTCTTTGTTTGTGAATACGTAGAGTCATCACAGATCGTATCAGTCGATGATCGGTCCAGCAGTCATCTGCACTTGTCAGAGCTCTTGTGAGTAAAACATCATGCTGGTCACGGGCACGTACAATTATATAGTCAATAAGGTGCCAATGTTTGGATCTCGGGTGTTGTCAAGATGTCTTAAACTTGTCTCCCTGCTGGAATAACGGATTTGCTGATGACCAGATTGTGTTCCGAGCACTTGGTGAGAACAAGAGTTCCATTGGCATTGCATTTTTCCACAGAATCCTTGCCAATCACGCCAGACCATAGTACATAGTCCGTACCAACTCTCACCCAGAAGAATAATTTTATCAGCTGTTGGAATGTCTGAGAGGAATGTGTCAAGTTGGGAGTAAAAGGCTTCTTTCTGTTCTTCCTCAGACAGGAGAGTTGGAGCGTAAGCACTGATTATGGAAGCACGCTGGTTATTTGCAAGCTTAATGCGTAGGGTCATAAGTCTTTCATTTATGTCACAAGGTAATTCGTCAAGGAGATGGACAAGTTGAGTTTTAACAGCAAAGCCAACACCATGAATTCGGGGCTCATTCAGATCCTTCTCTCGCCAAATGAAAGTGTAACCACCGCCATTCTCTATAATTTGTCCTTCTCCAGCACGTCTCATTTCACTGAGGGCTGCTATATCTATATTGAATCTTCTTAACTCGCGGGAAATAATTGCAGTTCGTCTTTCTGGGTGTTGATAGGAATCATCCATTAGGGTACGGATGTTCCATGTTCCAAAGTTAATCTTCAATTATATAACAGCTTAGGCTTTCACGGCCGGCGTTCATAATTAAGTACAAGTTTTTCGGGCTTGTAGGCCGTGGTCCAGACAGGATATCTCCTGACGTTTCACCGGAAACTGCACCCGAAAATCTTGTACTTAATTATAATCTTCAATTGTTTTCGACCGGATATGGTGTGCCTGGGTGCGGTTGCCCAGTCAGGTTATGTAATGGCTGACTATGTTTAGGGCACCTTTTCTAGCCCCCTCCCCCTGTGGGGTGAGCAGAGTGGGTCCTGAATAGGCCTGCTCAGTCACAAATGCAGCACACGAGTTGCTCTACAGCCATAATCCTCAAGCAAGACAGCGATCACACATTTGTCGCCTACGTGCCGGTTTGTCACTAGGAGGTCCCAGATTACACTATCCTGCTCCCGTCACAACTCCCCGATCGCCGCAGGACTTGATATGATTGACGTTACAGTTCTTTGGAAGACGCCTGTGCGTGATATCTTTTAATGTGGGAATATTGCTGCACGTCAACAATTACACGTTTCTTGACAGACTCGAAACAGATATCCAGTGCATAGAGAACCACGACGCCTGGAAGATTCAAGTCCGCTGCAGCCCTGCAGCCTTCTTACACCTTCCCGGCCATAGGAACTGTATATGATTGATGTACGCCCAGTCCGCCGTTGAGGACTTTCTATGCCGTTGACCACAAGTGGTTCATCCGCCTTTCGGGGAGGTTTTCCACCCCAAGGGCAAGAGAGTGCCCCATCCTCCATTAGTTCATCCACCTCCGTAGAGAGCCGTTGACTTTATAGAGGTGGACTCCTTATTCCGGGAGCCACTCAGTCATCAGAGCCTCGTCAGTCTAGAGCAGGGTGCACCACATGCAGGTGAGGTTGACATTTGGGTAAAAGTTCACCCCTAACACCCCATTTAAGGGTTAGAGTTGTATTGAAGGAGTTTTGTGTCTATTACGAAATCATGAAAACTATTAGTTTAATATTATTTACAGTGGCATGCTGTGTGGTTACTACAATTGCCCCAGCTGTAAGACAAACTTACAAACCCTCATAAAGGTAATTTGTCAATATACTGTTCAGGCCTAACTCTAGCATTCTATCCACACACTGGCAGATCATAACAAACTTGTCAGGCTACTCACAACACTGTCATTACTGAACATAATTAAAAATTGGATATGGTATGTGTATTAAGTTAAAAATGTTAATGTTTCATGAACAAAGAATATCTTTCACAAAAAAACTTACATACAGTCAGTAAGACCACCTCAAGATGTAGCGGCTAGCATTCTTGGCTGCTGCCTAAGAGGTCCGGGTTTGATTCTCAGCTCTGCCAAGAAATGTTATTTCTGGTGTGTAGGCTGGAACAGGGTGCACTCTGCCTCATATGAGGCAAAACTGAGAAGAGAAGAGTTTGATTCCCAACTCAGCCATCCAGGGGCTAGTTTTCTGTGGTTTCCCCCACTTCTACTCCAGGCAAATGCTTGGATGGTTCCTAAATTAAGGCCACGGTTACCTTCCTAATCCTATGCCCAATTTGCAAATACTTACACTAGTACAGCCATCACAACAACACAGTTTATCACAAATTACCCACACACACAAATACACAGGCTTATATGAACACAATGTTGCAGCTCCTAAAATAAGCAACAACACAGTCAGTAAAACTCGCAATTCGTGTGCTGCAGTGCCCTTTAAAATTATATCTTTTTAGAGTGCAAACAATATAAACTTATTTACTGGAAATTAAACTTAATTTCTATATAATGTGCATGTAGAAATTCTGTAGTATTGAAACAAATATTTATATATGGTACCACCGTATTGAATTAATTACAATGTGTACACTAGTTTAAATTCACTAACACATTACGATGCAAAAGCACATTAATGAGCAAGACTGTAGCATAATTACATACCCTGGCTAGATTCTTTACAGTAGAGTCAAGTGTTTGCAACATTAGCAGGTAGAACTTCAACATTTGTGTCGTCACCCATTCCCTGCTAGCTTATTCATACACATAAACCTGGGACATGCTGGCAGAAGACCGCTCAACTTGGCGCCGTACCATCTCGGATACTGTAAAAACGTTTGAAAGGGATCGACGCACACATGAAGAGGCCAAGCGTCAAGCTAGGAAACTTCGAGCAGCCCAACCACATACTCCTCCAGCAATACTATGTGACTTGTGTGGACGCTTGTTCTATGCCAGGATTGGACTCTTTAGTCACTGTAAACACATCCACAAACTGGACTGAAGGAAGAAGATTTATACTCGGATTCGAGTTAAAGCCGATGATGATGATTCATACACATTTAACTCACATTAATACCCCTGTCGTCCCACACCCCCATAACAGTGTAAAGGAATGCAATGCGCATGCGTCTATTCCACGGTTTGAAAGGCAGCATACTGGAAAAGTCACGTTACCCAGTCTTACGAGCTGGCTGTTAACAGTTTGCGGCAACAAATTAAAATCATCCATGTGGGTGATTTTTAGTGCATTTTAGGTAGTTACCACCATAAATAACTTGAAACATTTGATACAAAATACTTTCTCCTGCACTGCTGGGGTGGATAGGATTGAATGCACACCACTGTTTATTTACCTGCAAATAGGGCACAAATAACACGCCACTGTATATTGAAATTTATAAAACTTGTCAATTGTTATACACATTTTGATGCTGAGAGACCTGTGAATTAAGCTAACAACATCAAAATATACGAATTCCATTTTATATATGAGTCATTGAATCATTAAGGGAATCATTATTATTATTATAACCAGGAGACAATATTTGCAACTATTCATTCAATTAGTTTTTAAATTAGACCTACTACCAATCAACCACAGGCTCATTTCTGACCAAGTAAAACATCCAAATTACAGTATTCATAAGAGGCAATAATTGAATCGGTCTGAGTTGAAAAGCATTAAGTCAAAATTGGTCATTTTTTAAACAATTAGTATTCTGAAGTATTGACCCAAGGGCCTTGGAACGGCATAGAAAAGAATCAAGTCAAGCTTCTGTTTAAGTCAGAAACCACTGCTACATTCAGTGTGATCAGAGGAGAAGAGCATTAAGTCAATGACTTGCTGCCTTTCAGCGCCATTTTCCATACTTAATGTTGGCCGCACTGAAAGATTCCCGCGTGATACAGTTCTATTGTAAATTACATTTGTACAGGTTTTAGGTGGTTTTTATGTTACAAATCCATTTTAAATTAAAATACAATGTGAAATATTCATTCTGGATGGCTTTTTGCCACATTAAATTGACCACCAAGCTGAAAGGCATTAAGTCAAGTTTGCAAAATTGATTTGAAGAATATGATTATTTGATTAAAAATGATATTCCGCTAACACAAATATAACCTGAATAGTTGCTTCGTAACATACAGTAGATAGCTAATATAGTGTGTTTGTTAAGTTCTCTTCTGTCAATGACAATTTAACTGTCTCCTGAAAAGTAGTGAAAACTGACTTAATACTTTTCAGCTCCGGCCGATTCAATTGATTTTTTTTTTTCTAAATGATACTCCAAAACTTAATACTTACAATATGTGGACTGCCATTTGAAATATTGTTGCCAACGGCCAAGTCAGGAACTAAGATTTTTTTTTTTTTTTTTTTTTCTTTTTCCGTTACCAGTTTGCCCACTCCTTTCCCTGCAATCCACAATTTCAACAATAAACCAACACTAGTGCAGACACCCTGACCGGCATTCGTATTTTAGTTGAGTAATAAATCATTTCATATTTATGCTGTATGTAAGTAGCAGGCTGCCAAGTGTCTACAGAACCCATGGAATATCTGATACCTGCAGTGTTTACCCAAGTATAAAAGGAGATGCAATGTTTCTTTAGTCTTAAATGGGTTATTTACTTGCAGAAATGCAAACTACTATCTCTATTGCAGAGGGTGGTGGTAATTTAAAGTTGCAAGGAACAAAGCAGCGAAATAAATGCTCACAAATGTGTAACTAGGACTTTTTATTGAGGGAGGCTCCACCTGTATATAAAATTCAGCAGATTTACAGAATCATGAATCAGAATGAGCTTATAAATCTGACAATAAAATTCATACAGATAAACTTATGTTGAGATTCTTTTTAAACTGTCTACTACCATCAAAAAGAAAACAAATTAATGCTACATAATATGAAGCATTTTCCATGTGAAGGAATGATGCTGCACTGTTGCAACTGAACATTCAGGACGATTGTTTGGTTATGATATGATAATAAAACTTTCAGGTCCCTCTGATCTCAAATGTGGACAAAAATCATTACAGAATGTGCTGATCACAAGCTACAATATAAGCTGAATTCTTTGAGGCACGGAGTTAATAAGGCTCTGGATCATTTTCTGAGGAATTGTGGTCCATGCTTCCTGCACTGCACAGATCGATTGTTCCAGAATTGGGGAGGCTGAGGGAAGTTGACTGCTGTCGACCCATCATGTCCCACACATGCTCAATAGAGCTGAAGTACGGGGATCTGGCAGGCCATTGTAAGGTTGTGATGACATGGACAGCTACCCTGGAGATGCGCACAGTGCGAACACGGGCACTGTCCTGATGGAACATCCCATTTGCAATGTTCGCCACTGGATTGAGTACCCTGTCAACATGTCAATATATTGCCCCCAACAATCACTAATAGTGTTTTTACATTGAAGCTAAAAGCTCCCCAGACCATAGTGCCTGTTTGCCTCTAGACAATAAGGTCTGGGTGGCCCTTCTCCCCAATACATCATCACACACGATTGCAGCAATCAATGTAGGCAAGACAGAAGCATGATTCATCACTAAAGAAAATGCATGACATTCATCGACCCACACTGATCTTTCTCCACACCGTGCCAGCCTTCCTGGTTGATGTTGCAAAATCCTTCTGCAGGATCAAGTCACATGCACGCAGACAATTACCGACTGTTTGTTGTGTAACATGGGATGCCACTGTTGTTCGAATTTGCGTTGCTGTTGTGCAGGGGTCCATCCAGGCCATCTGAATGATACAGTGACCCTCCCTCACAGTTGTCCGTTGAGTTGGGCCTGTGTCAAGTCTACAAGTGTGCACACCTTCATTTGACCACTGCTATCATATCCGTTGTATCATAGGAGCAAGATGGCAGAGTGGTCAATCTGCTTGCCTCTCACCGTAGTGACTCCCAGTTAGTTAGCTATTGTTGTTTTAAAGAGCGGAACAGCAAGGTCATCTGCCCCTCGATTCCAGTTAATGCATGTGGTTTGGATTCCACATAAAAATAAGGTCCCTTGGCTCACAATCGTGAGATTAACGGTCATGCAAAACTATAAACTTCCTTCCTTTTCTGTTGTACCATAAATGCCTGTCAGCCAACACATGCAGCTACAGACTATAGAGATAACCCTCTCTCACATGAACCAATTACCTGAGCTCTCTCAATCTGTGACAATTGTTGATAGCATGCTCCTCTCTTTGAATAAAGGGAGCATGGCTCTCATAGTACATTGGTTGGTTCCTCAGTTTAGGGGCTGCGACAACGCAGTCATGTAGCCCCTCATAGTACATTGGCACTGCTCATGGCATCATAGATTCATAGTGGCCTTGCAGTGGCCAGTATGTTCTAGCCAAGCGTCTTGGTGAGGTGAACCATACCAACTGACAAGCTCAATGGTACACTGGGGTGAAACGCTGGGAATACTGATATTTCGAAATCTTTGAAAATTGATGATTTGTTATTATGCTCATTCAGAGAAAAAAAATATCCTGGATCCTTTGGGAAACATTTATTACAATTCCTCATCTCTGTTGTCGAGGTATGTTTGACAGAACAGTTCACTGCACAGACTGCAAGTAGCCTAAACTATGCTACACTTACACTGTGGTCTGTATATTGGAGGTGCAGGCGCGGATTCAAGGGGGGGGGTCACGGGGGTCATGACCCCCCCCAAACGGAGACCAAATTTTTTTGCAAACTTCAAAAACGAAAACACAATTACCAGACAAATAAATCTTAACGAATTTTAACTGAAAAACAGATTTTTTCATTTTATTCAATACTGAATTATCTTTATTGGAATTATTATGTTCTGTTACAACTGTACATATTTACAACTTCTAACCTCTTGTATAAAAACTATTAGTTATACAACAAAATCTACTCGTCTATTTTGTTTAGCAAACCTTGTGATTACCGAATCGATGTTTATAGTGATGTCACGATGAATGTGCAGCAATGCACGGATAGGAAACTGGGGCTTTTTTCGCACCAAAAATTTTTGCCGACGTCCAAACTGCAAGCTTGGTTGGCAATTTAAGCTGTGACTTTCTCCCTTTTTCGGTACCAACTCGACTTGCCGAAACTGTTACGTACCTTGATCCTTTTCTCGAAGCTCGATGTAAAAGTCGCAAAACACGCCGTTGCAATTTGTACGAATATTTTTGGTGCGCTAAACGCATCAAATTTCTATCCATGAAGCTTGCAAAAAAATTGGTCAGGTTTTGTACGTTTGGTTATTTTGTGATTGCGTTTTTAGTGATACCATTTTTCTTAACAATTTTGATTCTCTGACCCCCCCCCCCCCCCCCAAGCCAAACTCTAGATCGATTCGCTGACCCCCCCCCCAAAACCAAACTCTAGATCCGCGCCTGGGAGGTGGTTCCGCCATGGGAAGAGCTGAATAAACAATTCAATGAGTCTGAAGATGTTATCATTTATATATTTACATGACGTCGTACGAGAAATTGACCTCCGAAACATGTACCTGTAAATAAACTTTGTTGTAAAATTTGTATTGAAAGGGCGGACAATCAAACTCTTTTCTTTGATTAACTACATCAATACGGACCATTATGGAGAAGAATAACACTGCGTACCATATCTTGTAAATCAACACGACTAAAGCGACACCACTCTATTGTTTTCCTTTGCATTATGCTACATAATTCGGTGTACCAGTTTTCGAAAATATTGCAATTACATCACGAACACTGATACTTCCTAATTGTGTTGGTGTCTGTTACACTCATCTGAAGCAAAGTAATAAATCTTCAATTCAATATGGCATCAAAACCTTGACATAATTGAAATAATCCAGAGTTTAGTAAATGCCTTCAAATGCAGTTACCCACAAACATCATCTGTGACAGCTTTGGAATAGTGAATTCAGTATAGCAGTTCATAATTAGACAAATTTTGAAAATCAGATGAGCAGTTTTGAGAAAGAGCATCAAAGTTTGCAATTTTTCAGAAGTGAACATAACTGGTTGAATGAAACACCACCCAGAAGGTCATGCAAGTTGCAAGCTACAAACACATCTAAAAATTACAATCTTTTATGCTTTCTTTCTTCATACATACCGCACTTGTCTAATTTAATCACTCACAGCAATGAACTTGTCTAATAAAGTAGCCTACTTTTAAGTTGTCCATTCCAAATATCATTGGAAGATATGAAATTTTGTTTTATTGTTTTCACCCTGAAAAATGATAATAATGATCTCATAAAACAGCTAACAATGTTTTATTATGACATTATTAATCACTGAGATAGTGGTACCAACTTTGATTATTTAAATTAAACACTACAAACAGGGGCGGTTCGATCTTGTACATCTAGGGGGGTGAGAATTTAAAAAATGCCGACTGGCTGTTGAACATTGCCGACTATACGCTTAAAAACTGAGCAACGGGAGGGAAAGGGAGGGAGGGGGTGGGGAGGTGGGGGTGGGGGTGGGGAGGGACAGTGGCGGCAAACGATACACAAGACAAATGTACTTAATTAAAGGCTTTCATTTAAAATGTATTTTATTAGTTCCAGAATTTTGAATCGCAGGAAAATTTTATAAATGAACAAAATAAGTGTTTAAATATTACAAGAATTAAAGAAAATCTAGTTATTCTTTCTAAAACACTACTCTACGATGTTTTAACAAGGACTTCTTCTCCACTATATCCGTAATTTCAATGTCGTCGACCTTATCTTTCGTTGAAAACAACATCATGAGGGAGTCTAAGCGGTCGTCACCCATCGATGTCCGCAAATGATTGTAAATGAGCTTCAACTTGCTGAAGGACCGTTCGGAAGAAGCAGAAGACACTGGGGATGTTAAAATCAGTCGAACTACTTGTTAACCACACGGGATAATCCTCTTTAACTTAACAGCAACTTTTGCGATTTCTTTAAAAGATGAGCACTGTTTACTGGCATCGAGCAGGATTTCAAGCTCAGCCAGCACAAGCTCTTCATCTTGAAGGATGATTTTCGAGTGTGATTGCTTTATAGATCGGACGCGCTTGATGGTGCAGTTTTTTCTCTCAGCGGGTATCTTGAAAATTATGTGGAATGGCTCTAGCAAAGAAATTAGTTTTGCGAGATTGTCTTGCACGCTTGTAGTAAATACATCCACAAGTATTCGGAACTCCTTTCTGTAGAATGTAAGGAAAGAAATCTCTGCTGTCGTTTCAGCATGCGCGTCATTTTTCTTTGTAAATCGCCGGGTCCTGTGGTGCTTTAAGAAGTCTTCCTCCGCATTTACTTGCATACTTTTTCGCAAATAACGATGCGTTCATCTAGCCGTCGTCGTTGATATCTTCAAAATACTTAAAAGCGCTCTAAATCAGCTGCATCGCGTCTACTACATTCAGCTCCTCCACTTCTAAAAGCTTGGTTACGTTCTTAATTTTAAACATGATGTTTTTGGTAAAGTACATGCCTCAGATAAAATCAAAGTAGAAGCTTTTTGTGCATGCCTGACGCAAAATTTCGGGTTTTACTGTCAAATTCAGAATCGAGTTATGTTTCCCTTGTTTCCAATGCTGTGACTATCTCTTCATAAGACGTAGAAACAGCTCTCATAGATTCGGCGCGCGCAGTCCACCTTGTTTTTGATAAATTCTTTTGTTGAAGTGAATGTTCAATTTTTTCCAGCTCTTTCTGCAAGCTTAAATGTCGTTTCATGCTACCCGTAAAAAAACCTACAATGCTTCAAGAGTGTCAAAAATCTCTCTGATAAGTGCGCTAGCATTACAAGCTGGCTCTACGAAAATGTTTAACCTGTGAATTTGGCATGGAACGTACGGAATATATATTTTGCACTTCGCTGATAGCTTTTTCTGATTGCCATTGTATATGCCAGACATGTTACTAGCAAAGTCGTACGATTGAAACGCTAGTTTATCGAGTGGAAGTAAAAGTTCTTCTGAATTTAAAATTAATTTTTTTTTCAGCCAACTCCTCTCCAGTCATTTTTGTTAAAACAGCGTCTATTTTTAAAAGCTGCTCCACAGGAACGAGCTCATCTTTTTCGACGACGTATCGGATATTCAACGCGAAGAGGTCTTTATGTGACATATCGGGAGTAGTATCCGCTATAACGGAGAACATACCGGTGTTCTTGATCTCTTCTGCAATTATTTCACGAGTTTTCCCTCCAAGTAGACGGATGAATTCATTTTGAGAGTCCTTGCTCATATACGTAGGCTAACGTTGTGCTTTCGCGTATTCACTTCTTCCAACCACCTATTCATCACCAGACTATGCCGTGAAAGTAACTTCACAATTCGCGTGAAGTTTCCATTATCTTGAGTGATTCCATCCTCGTGACCTCGGAAAGCCAAACCTTGCCGACAAAGGGTTCTTGCTGTGTCAATAAGTATCTGGATAACTTTTTTGTGGAACTCCTTTACTTGTTCTTCCTCAATTCTGATCGTCCGTAAATGTTTATCAAGGAGAACGTCTACGTGGCCTTTTGCATTGACAAAGTGGCACAAATCTGTCATAGCTGCTTGATGAGCTTCTGAAGTGAAGTGTTCTTGTAATTTGCCCTTTATCATCTTTCCGCGACTTTTCAATTTGTGCCACTGACGTACTCCAGCGTACGACCATTCTTCACTTGCGGACGCCCTTCCTCGTCCGTTTGGAAATAAGCCACAGGCAAAACAAAACACCGCGTCTTTTTCAATGCTGTACTTCAACATGGGAAAGTCCGTATACCAGGCCGGATTAAATCGATGCTGCTTATTTTCTGGTATGTCTGGATTTGCTGGAAATACACTAAGTTTTGGCTCGAAGGCCCCGAGTGAAGTCAGGTACAGTCGTTCGTTTGCCGTGATAATTCTTCTCCGTTTTGCAGGATCGCGATTAACAGGTAAATCGCCCGCTTGAATGAGTACTGCGTCTGCACGCATGTTATTTTCCTACTCTCTTGCTCGTTGAAGCAACTGACCGCTTTCATCATGGATTCTGGATAAGCAGTCTTATCATTTCTACCATAAAAAGTTTTGTGTTCGGAATAGCGTCTTCTTTTATTGTTTTCAAAATACCTTCAACTCTTTTGAAATGCGTTATAAACTCACTAACTTGGCCAGAAAAATCAATCCACGAAAATTCGCTACTACGCGGTGTAGGATCGTCACCACTACAACCGATGAAGTTCCAGCTGCTCGTAACTTGCAAACGTCAGATGTGTTGGGAGATAGTGATGGTTCAACGGTTCGCGATGAGCAACGGTGGTCAATGGCTCAACGGTAGATGATGGCTAACAATGGGCGATGGCTCAACGGTGGTAAATGGCGGAACGGTGGACGATGGCTCAACGATGGACGATGGCTCAACGGTAGACGATGGCTCAACGGTAGATTTTGATTTTAATTGTACCTTAGCTACCCGATGGGCATTACGTTCAACCCTTTGAAGACGTCGCAGGGGAGCTTTTCCGGATATTCGTTCCATCGACAACGTTACTTAGACTTGTCTCCTCCACCCCGCCCCGGTTTTCTTGTCACTGGGTTTTAAAACACTCTGTAGGTTTTATTTAAATTAAAAAAATATGGTTTAAGAGAGAACAACCTCCCCCCCCCCCCACAAAGGTAGACTTTTATGGATTTATCGGGCATTTTTTATTGATAACACCATTAAACATAAACATGGCTGAAAATATGCATGTATTTATTGTATTATTACGTACGTTTCATGGGTACGCGATGCTCCGTGAAAATGTTCCGTGCCGGCGAAAACTCACGTCCCCACTGTCACTGCATTTGCACCTAGTTATCACTGTAAAAGTTGCTGGTTCAGGAACGACTGCTTTCTCTCATTCTCAGTGACCACTGCACTGATCATAGTGAGCACACCACCCCTTGAGGAACCTAGGAACCATAAACCTGTCAATTGTGTCACAATAGCGCGGATATGTGAGGACACGCAGAGACAAGCGGTAGCAGGTCATAACATTCCTCCGACAACATCACAATGAGTTGGCTTGACCTGAAGTTATCAATGCGCTCACCAACACCTTTTGTCTAGCCACGTGGCACAGATGCTGGGCTCACTTCGCTGTGAAGCTGAGTCACTCTGCATAATTAACGCGGGATATTACTCCCACCCAGGAACGTGCCGATGAGTCCATCCCTTGTCCTTAGTCCCATATTGCTCATCTGTCATCCTTTCTTCAGTTTCCATACACAGAAACGAAATGGCAAGTGGCAGCCGGTGCACAGAGGACTGGAAGTGAAACTTTTAAAATAGTTACTTTGCCGACTCTTCCTCCTGCCGCACTGGGCTATTGCCTGGCTGCACGAAATTATTGCTGCGTCCGATTGTGTTGACTCTCGGTAAAATTGCCGACTGTCAGTATAATAAATATTTTTTTTAAGAAATCGGACCAAATCGTATTTGGCCATGCCCCGTTTTGCTTTTTTAAATCCTGTTTTGGGAAATGTTACGACTTCTTCAGGATTTGCCGACTGCCGACTGATGTCGTATTTGCCGACTGAGGAAATACCTGAGGGGGGTGAGACACCCCCCCAACCCCCCCACTCGAACCGCCCCTGACTACAAATTTCAGCTACCATCTTGTGTTACATGGAGATAGCTGTGATAGGTTGGTGGAGATAAATACAGCTATGTTTAAGCAGACAAGATAAAAACCATACAATAGTTGCTTTTTTCTTTTGTGATCTGTATTGACTTAGAAATTAACTTGGCTTATTCACAAAGAATAACACTGATAGTTTGTCTGCCTTTGTCTATACAATGTTAAAATATTTTTCTTAAAGTGCTGGTACATGTTTCGATCCCTAATTGGGATCTTCTTCAGCTGCTTGCTGTCCTTATAAAGACAATCACATTTATAAAGCATTCTATTTCAAAACAGATTATGTTATATTTAAAAGAATATTACGGTACTTTTTTTTTCACTTAAGCACTTCAGGTACACAAGCTGTAAAAGTTTCATTTATACAGGATGAACACAAACTCTCAGAGACACCCTCTGAGTGTTTAGGTGAGGGGATCCATGATCTCAGGTGGCTCGTTACAAAGTAATAATGTAATTATGATTTATTTGGATTGTTGCCACAATAATCTTTGTTTGTGTGAAAATACCTTCACAGTAGTGAAAAGGCCTGTAACAATAACGAAAACGTACAACACAAAACACAGAGTAATGCAACAACCCTGTGACGAAATACAATTCTGCATTTGTTACGTACTGTATCATACAGTACATTGGCGGACCAGATTAAACACACTGCATATTGCAGGTTTACTCGCACTAGGCGGCTGCTCACGGGCGAGCTGCTCGGCTGGAACAGCCTGCAGTAATGCAACAACCCTCCGACAAAACATGTACGGTACACTTTTTATCACAGTGATCATTACGGGAAATGGCAAAAGGAATAAAAACTCTTAAAACTGCTGTTACCAGTCCATGGTATTTACTTCTTCTCAGCCCATTCCGACAAAATGTCCATAGCGCCTTGTAACTGTCCAATGTTCCCCGACGTTAGGGCCCTGTCATCCGCATATACAGGGGGAAGAAAAAAGGCCGCACTAGGAGGTCGGCATGCAGTTCCTCGTCGAAATTCACGTTGTAACTGAGCGCGTCATGGCCTAGAACAGGTTTCATGAACTAGACTCTCTGCCGGAACTGTCTCATTAGCTCAGTGGGAAAATGCCGGTTATGAGGTCGAGTCACGTTTTTCAGTTAAAGTATCAAATTTTATCCAATGTACACCTCCACAATGCAATACATTATGTTGTGTACTAGGTCGAACCGTTACTGTTTCTTACTTTTCTTTCCAATGAGGCCTGCTTTGGACCACGCCCCAATTTCAATTCGTCACTCTTTGTAGTTTCCTCTTCTGTTCTTCCCAATATTTCTTCATTCTTCCACTATGCTGCATCTTTCTGTCCTCAGACCACTTTGGCCCAGGTTTCCTTTCCACTCTTCCCTGAAATCCTTCCATACTTAACACCTTATTTCGAGAAATCTCTCTGTCCACAGTGTCTTCTTCTCTTACATTATTTCTTTCTGTTACCTTTATTTAAACATTCAAATATAACATGAACTTCTTACAGACGTAAACGACCATTTGTTTCGTCCATGGCACAAATAAAGCCAATAGAACATAATGAGGTACAATGAACACAATAGGAAGGCTACACTAGATTGCTCATTTTGCTACAAACAATAATTCCATTCTGTACGTTTGACGTCCAGTCCTATCTTCACAGAGCTGGGAACTGACGTCACAGAAAAAAAAGGAAAACGACCTGACGTAGATTCGAACCATAGTTCCATGGAAGTGGATTTGATAACCCAGCAGTCTACTCAGTGAGCTATAATGGCTGGTACGGTAGTGCGGGGTGATACACATTCCTGTGTACATTCTGAGAGAGTCACCTTGTAATACCCCATTTGTCTGCAATATCCACTGTGATGTACTGATGCTATCACTTACTTTGGCATAGTTTTCTGCTAACATATTTGTTACTTCAAGTGTCATCCAATTGCATCCGACAATTTCCACTAACTTGTCTAGGAGTTGTCCCCTATTGACAAAATCAAATGCCTTTGTATAATCCACGAATACTGCAAATACCTTTCCTCCCTCCTGATAAACATTCTGGTGTAGAACCTTCATTATGTTCAGCAGCCGTCTCCAGCATTGATTTTATAGGTGTAAAGCCATACTGTTCCTCAGGTAAATGAGGGTCGACTATGTAACTTATTCTTCCTGCTAGTATCTTGTGAACTCCTCTATACGAATCAGGATTGCTTACATCTCCCTTTCCTTTATATAGTAATTTGATTACTGATCTCCTCCATTCATGGGTACATGACCTGGCATTTATTCAATAACTCAGTCCAAACGGTAATCAAATATGGCGCTGACAATTTTATATGTTCATTGCACAGGCCATCTATACCTCTATGCATCTTTGTTGTCATAATCGCATGATAAACTTCTGTCTCTGTTAGCAACTCACACGGTTCCATTCTGTCTCTATTATTGCATCATCAACAATGGAGGTGCACGTGGCTCATACTGCTGCCAATATGGATTGGGGTAGGTGGGGTTGCTTCCTTAAATTTAAGAAAAAAGGGGTCTGTTGCATTAGAAAGGTTGAGAAACATGAGTTAAGGGATATGAAACTATAACATTAAGTTCCATAAGAAATATACATACGTATATTTTGTGTTTATGGAATCAATAGATAATGTGTATATGGTGTAGCAAATAGAAACAATGTTCACTGGCAACCACAGGAATTAACTTCTTTGAGATTCTGAGCTTAGACTCTTCTGGTTAAGACACCTGCCTAGCTTAGCCGCCACTAAACTTAAAAGTTAAGTGTTACTGGCTAGAGACGTGCATCCCCTACCTGTGGTCTAAAGGGGAACCTCAGCTGATAAAGCAAAAAGTATGTGACCTTACATTACAGTGTGAGACTATCTCCATGGAAGAATATGTGGGTTCATTGAAAGCTGATATCGCCATTGGAGATTTACTATCTTCTACTCAAGAATGAAGACAGTGATTTTCCAGAGTCCGAGGAGAGGGCACCTTCCCTGAAAGTCTGGGCACTACTGTCCCAACTGCTGCCAACCTCATATCCATCCTTTCATGCAAACACCAAGAGAATTGTATGGTCTGGGTATGTGAGTGAGCTATTCCAAACCCCAAGAACACTACTGGCATAGCAGATATTAATAATATTCTGCTAAAATTGTTCGAAGGCATGAAGATGGTGTGTACTTCTCTCAACTCGGTGACACACACAGTACCGAGTTACTAGTACTCTACTCCATAGCTTTCACTTATATGCTATGGACAAAATTTGAAATAAACCAACTATATGTGTTGAAATGCAAACAACACATAGGCCTATGTGAGTTACATCACCCAGAGCTCATCAAAGTAGTTCAGCACTCGAGATGATCAAAGAATTTTTTTTTTTCATTTATTTTGCACCCACATTGGAGCCCTATAATCTATTGAACCCTTAATAAGCTATGCATATTAATGATTCTAATTATTCATTCCATTATATTCTGATTTTACTGCCAGAATCATACAGGAAGGCCAGACTGGATTGCGAAATATCAAGCTTATGTGGAGACAGTACGTTTGAACGTGCCCAGTCCTGAAACAAAGGAGTGACGAGATCGGAATGTTTGACAGACACTTTATCAGACAAAGGTGTGTTGGGGTCCTGACTCATTTCAGACCGTAATTTCTTTGTCACCCTAGTGTTACGAGTAAGATAGTTGCTGGATGAGAGAGACGAGAGGAACTTTCAACCAATCATAGGACAGAGGCTTCTGTTCTAAACTGCGATATTGACGTCATGAACTACCAATCAGAGAGGGTCACCAATTTTAGCGCCAAGGGAGCGTCTGACGCCGGCTTGAAGTTGAAAGCGGGAAAGATTGGATTAACGAAATCTATGATCGATTCCAGAGCACGATAGCCCCATTGTGACCTGTATAATTTTTCAAACTGTTTGATACCTGTTGCATGCCAATAGTCGCATTATTATAGAAGTTAGTGATAGATTTCCCTCTCCCTCCGTCCTTTTGCTAAATTCACATAAATACTGTCGTCTGAGTGACGAGGTTGTTGATTCTTGGTGACACCGTGAGGTGATCACTTATTCTTTTCCATACCGTGAAGATATACTGTGTTAAATTTATCAGAGATAGGGTCATTATTGAAAACATTATAATAAAGTTGTGTGCGCACAGCTGAGTGTGAAATTTGTGTATCGGTAATATTTTAGTAGTCTCCCACGACTACAACTATTAGGGAAAGTCTACATTTAATTTTGCACTAGACAAATGGTGAATAAAGTAACTATTGGCAAAATTTAGATAGAAAATTACGTGTGACTATAAATAACATTTTATTTTTGTTATTTTTATTCAACGTCAAGATGGAACTCCAGACCCAGAGGAAGACATCGAACCAACGTTTCTACGGCTCCATGTGGTCTGAGATGAGCTAAACACTTTGGAGAGAGAATGTCAGGCGATGTTCGATGAGATGACGCAGAAAGAGGAATAAGTACTAAATAATTTAATTATTTGACAAACTGGTTATGGTTTTGTGGGAACATATTATTTTGTGTAAATATTTTATTTTATTTTTGTCTCCGTGTTTTATTGTAGTTGGTTTGTGGTACTGACACACTTTAGTTTAGTTCATGAGCAACGTGGCATGTATTCTATCTTTGTGAAGATTTTTTTTGTTGATGTCAAGTACACGGGGCAAGAGTACTCAAGTGCGCTTCGCTACCGTAAAATGCGCGGCTAAGCGACACAAATTGGGAACCGATATCATAACAGAAGCGAAACTGAATTAACTAGAGTAGATAATAGAATTGGTGGGAAATCTTTTTATTGTATAGATTTTTATTGTTACACAGGCTTGTGTGTTAATTGCCGTTTGTTGCATTTTTGTTAAGTGAGGGGTCATATGCCCAATGACTTTATCTGTTGATGAAGTTTCCCTTTTAGTGTCTTGGTACACAAAATCTATGATATTTGATTGGAGTGTCGGCCCGTGGTAGATTTGTGTTGTGTTCTGCCCTAAATGCTTTGTTGAGTCTGCAAATATGTGTTTTATGGGATAGGAGTTTTCGGGAACCTTGGTTCTGTCTGAAGCTATTGTCCAGGATAAGCATTTAATCCTTGCGAGGAAAATGTTGGAATCCCCTTCTACGATGTCTTGCAATTCTTTGGAATTGACAAGAAGTGTGTGAATTTATCTGTCGCGATTAACAGGTGGCGGAACGGGACTGTCTAGTCTCTTGTTATAAATAGCATGACTCAAAGCTTCGACAAGGAGGGCTGGTTTTGAACACTGACGCTAATGAGTGGTAAGTGAAGGTATTTCTACCCGGCGCACTCCATCAGATAAGGAGCAAGCTGTGCTCATTAGTATTCACGGACCAGGCCTCCGTTCTTCGTAAATGTTTATTATATATTAAAATAAAGCCTGTTTAATGATAAAAGAATTGTAATCGGTAAATGGGTGCTGTTCGCGTTTTTTGATTGATCGAGTCCCAGCGTGTTAGCTTATTCATGCTTTTATTTCATGTAAATATCATCGGATTTTAGGCATCTTATTTCTTGTTTAATTATTGTCATGTTCTTTGACCTCGGGTGGTCTCGATGTTCGGCCACGTTGTTGTCATGTTTATGTTGAGCAATTGAGCCATTGGGCAAGCTTCTGTTTTGCTGGGAGTTTCCTGACTCACTGCGATCTCGATGGAGATCAATTAGTTTATAAATTTTAAATGGTTGCGTGTGTCAGTAAAATTTTAATTGTTGGTAAGATATTCTTCGAGTGTGTCCCATAAAGCCATAATAATGGTTTGCAGTATGGGGGTTTGCAAGCATATTGGCTGTTCCATCTGTGAGCAAATCTCCATCAAAAGTACTTATTTCTTCTCTAGCGTAGTTATACGCGTGCATACATATTAATCAGACAAGTGGATTTTGATCCACAATTTTAATTCTTTGGAGTGGACCTTTCTAGGCCACTCAGATCTGTGTAAATTATTGTACTGTGGGAGTAAAGTTCAGGGTGGACTTTGTTTATATTATTTTTTTATGTTTTGTTGTTTTTATTCAGTTATTAAATGGTGGTAATATTATTTGTTTTTCACTCATTTCATAGTTTATAGTTTTGCATATGGTCCTTGTATTTGTAAGCAGCCGTCTGGTATTTGAGCTCTTGTGAAAGCATATCCGGACTGAACGCTCCCCGAAGTTTGATTCTCGTTTATACGACGCTGTTATATACAAGGGCACATAGGCAACGC
Organism: Meconema thalassinum; assembly: GCA_946902985.2. Classification (NCBI taxonomy): domain Eukaryota; kingdom Metazoa; phylum Arthropoda; class Insecta; order Orthoptera; family Tettigoniidae; genus Meconema; species Meconema thalassinum. The sequence goes on along the minus strand of OX336388.2, from coordinate 1,713,916,726 downwards.
TGGCATTACCCAACGTGGGGCATTTCACTGTTTTAGGCTTTTCTAGCGCATTTTTTTGATAAACTGACACGCCACAAGTGGAGGCAGAATGTGACAGTATTTGAATCACCGAATGTGATAATTTTAAGTAACATAGTTATGGCGAAGGTATTACCGCCAAGTGAGTGAATTATACTGTAAAATCAGGAGTTGCAATGTAAAATACAGTACACGTTTTTGTTTCTTGCATTAATTGTAAAGATAATATCGTGAAACTGGGCGCCCATATTAATGATAAAAATTAGCTTTGCTTAGAAAGACAACTCCATGTATGTAATAGGAAGGCGTGTAGCTTTTCCAAGGCAATTAATACTTGATTAATTAGTCTGTTCTTGTAGCGTTTGTAAGGCTAGCATTTAATAACTGAATGTGTGGGTTAAGTTTTAAATTATGTAAAATGAAGGATACTCAGGGATGCTATTGGATTAATGGGATTGTGTTTATAAATTTAAACGAACTGAGTATGTGTAAATTGATATAAATGTGTGTTAATATGTATGCACGTATCGGAGAACATCGCCGATTGGCATTTTCTCTATTTTCTCAAGTGTATTGTGGTGATGGCTTCTTTAGACGAAATAAGACAGGTTGTAGAGAGCGCTGCGGCACGCACTCAGCAGCAAATGGTGTTGTTACGGCAGGAGATGACAGCGGAATTAATAGCACAGAGTGAAACATTTAAGGCACAAATAGACAGTAGCAGGGCTGAACAATCAGCGGAATTAATAGCACAGAGTGAAACATTTAAGGCACAAATAGACAGTAGCAGGGCTGAACAATCAGCGGAATTAATAGCACAGAGTGAAACATTTAAGGCACAAATAGACAGTAGTAGGGTTGAACAGTCAGCGGTGATCAAAGCCCAAATTAATGAATCTATTGGCACACAATTAGCGCTTCAAAATGATAGTATTAATACACAATTAGCGCTTCAAAATGATAGTATTAATACACAATTAGCTCTACAGAATGATAATATTAGTTCTCAATTGACACAACAAAGTGAATCAATAAACTCTCAACTAGACGCGCAAAACAGTCGTAACACTGAGCAACTCGATAATGTAGTGGTTGAAATGAAAGAACATACAAGGAAACAGCTTATACTACTCGCCTTAGATGTAAGTAAGAACAATGAGAAGCAGGTTAAACAGATAAAACAACTTGAGGATCAGTTTAACGCTAAACTTAATAACTTAGACGATACAGTTCTGGCAAAATTGGCACAGATTGAATTGGCATGCACAACTAAAAATACCGAAATTATAACTGCACAGGACAGGTTACAAAACAGATTTAATAAAGTGGAGAAAATAACCGTAGTTATACAGGAACAGGTAAAGGCGGTAGATGAAAACGTGACCGGCCTTATAAAAGACATAGACCGTCTCGAAAACCAATCAACAGATCGCTGGAAAAATGCAGAAGTAGACCGGGAGGGATTAAAAGCCACTATTGAAGAAAACAATGTACGCATGGAGGATCGCTTGGAACGGATCGAAGTGAGCCAGGACACTAATAATCTGAAGATAGAAAACGTTAGAAAGGATTGGCAAAAATTATGTAAGGACTCCAAGGAAGAAAGGTTGGCGGTAATTAAGAAGCTGGGGGAGAACCACACACGGATACAGACGTTAGAAGATGAGATAAAAGCAAAATTTAATGAACAAGGTGACAGGCTGATAAAAGCAGAATTATTTTCTATGGAACATAATGCAGGGTCATTAGGCGGGAAGGCAAGAGATGGAGACAGAGATAGCCCGGGGGCGACTCATTCAACTGGTAGTCAGGTTGACACGGAAAGTCCACTTGCTCGGAACACGGAAGAATTTCGTAATCACATAGGGAGAAGTTCTACACCCCATGACGGTAATCAGCACCCTCAACTTGTACAAATCATCCGTTCTAATGAATTCAAACCGGCTAAGTTTATGGAAAATTCTGGAGTCACACCCAAGGCGTTCTTGCGGGAAGTCGAACACTATTATAATGATAATGATATAGCTCCCGCCCGGCAACTGCGCATGATGGAAAAATTTTTAACTGGAAATGTTTTAACGTGGTACTTGAGCTTCAAATACACGTTTGAAAGCGTAGATGCATTCAAGCATGCTTTCCTTCGAAAATATTGGTCGTCTTCATATCAACAGGGGTTAAGAATGGAATTGTACTCCAGAAAGTACCAATCTACTCAGCAAACTAAGTATTCAGATTTTTTTTCATCACAGCTCCTTAAGTTTAAAGATCTGGATAATCCTTTAAGTGAGGCCGAGCTAGTCATGACTATCGGACGCCAGCTTCCCGTTAACGTTCAGCAGGTATTGGTCGCAGCTAACGTTTCAGACGCGGTACACGCTGAACAGATCCAGCGCCAGATAGATGAAACCACGTCCCACTTACACAATAGAGTTGGAAGACAGGTCGAAATGGTAAATACAACCGAGGTGATTAAGCCGAGCCAGGTAAAAACAAGATCCCAGGCTACCAATACAAATACAAACATTTCAACACCGGTGAGAGGTCAGGATGATGTCGAGAAAAGACAGCGCCAACATTACGATAACAACCGTAATAACAACAGACAGTTCCAAGGACAGAATAGATTCCAACAACGAGGATTTCAACAATGGAGGGACAATCGGAGACAAGATGTACCATACAGGAGATGGGGAGATCGGAATGAAAATCACAGATGGCAAGACCGCAGATTTCAGAATCGTGAGGACTCTAGAAGCTACCGAGACGACTGGAACGATAGGCATGCTCAATCGCAGAAATACTTAGAGGAAGTTCATGTAAACGAGGGAAATGAACAAGGACGTTGGAAACAGGCAATTGACAAGCGGAAAAATCCCGACACCTACAATGAGGAAGGCAGAACAAATCAAGGGTTTGAAGCCATGCACATAGAGACGCAGAGATACTTGGATCAGCTGCATGAAGAACAAGCAAATAGCGAAGCCAGCAAGGAAGATGAACAAAGATTAGCGGCACGGGGCATTAGAGAACACAGCCCGGTGGGGAAGAGAAACACCGGTGCGATCCGAAAAACGGGTCACTACTAGAGGAAGAAGATGGCAACACGCGGGAGAGAGGAAAAAGATGGCAACACGCGGGAGAGACGAAGAGGATGGCAGCATGGAGGAGTGAAAACGTTCAGCATAGTGAGGAATCTTGGAAATAACGCAGCGAATTAAATACGTGATCGTCCAACATCATGCAAGTAAACGGGGGGCAAGCAGAAGCCAGCACGACATCGAGGAAGTGATTAGCGTCTGGCCTGTTTACATCTTGAAGCAAGCAGAGTTGACAGGTATGTCGACAGACGAGCAACAGAGAGGGGAATAGTCTTTAAGCAACAAATAGCCCCAGGCGAAGCGCTGGGCAAGTGAGCAGCAGACTGGTACTGTCCTAATGAATGGGCGAGAATGTAAACATTGGAACGAGGAAAACACTTGTCAACTAGCAGAGGCGGACTGACTGAGCACTTGGAAGGGAGGCTAACCCAGTATCTGCACCATGTGACTTAGGGAAGAAAAATCGACTTTATCTCTAAGTTCGATTTTTCCCAACTAAGGGAGTTGTGAACCCTTAATAAGCTACGCATATTAATGATTCTAATTATTCATTCCATTATATTCTGATTTTACTGCCAGAATCATACAGGAAGGCCAGACTGGATTGCGAAATATCAAGCTTATGTGGAGACAGTACGTTTGAACGTGCCCAGTCCTGAAACAAAGGAGTGACGAGATCGGAATGTTTGACAGACACTTTATCAGACAAAGGTGTGTTGGGGTCCTGACTCATTTCAGACCGTAATTTCTTTGTCACCCTAGTGTTACGAGTAAGATAGTTGCTGGATGAGAGAGACGAGAGGAACTTTCAACCAATCATAGGACAGAGGCTTCTGTTCTAAACTGCGATATTGACGTCATGAACTACCAATCAGAGAGGGTCACCAATTTTAGCGCCAAGGGAGCGTCTGACGCCGGCTTGAAGTTGAAAGCGGGAAAGATTGGATTAACGAAATCTATGATCGATTCCAGAGCACGATAGCCCCATTGTGACCTGTATAATTTTTCAAACTGTTTGATACCTGTTGCATGCCAATAGTCGCATTATTATAGAAGTTAGTGATAGATTTCCCTCTCCCTCCGTCCTTTTGCTAAATTCACATAAATACTGTCGTCTGAGTGACGAGGTTGTTGATTCTTGGTGACACCGTGAGGTGATCACTTATTCTTTTCCATACCGTGAAGATATACTGTGTTAAATTTATCAGAGATAGGGTCATTATTGAAAACATTATAATAAAGTTGTGTGCGCACAGCTGAGTGTGAAATTTGTGTATCGGTAATATTTTAGTAGTCTCCCACGACTACAACTATTAGGGAAAGTCTACATTTAATTTTGCACTAGACAAATGGTGAATAAAGTAACTATTGGCAAAATTTAGATAGAAAATTACGTGTGACTATAAATAACATTTTATTTTTGTTATTTTTATTCAACGTCAAGATGGAACTCCAGACCCAGAGGAAGACATCGAACCAACGTTTCTACGGCTCCATGTGGTCTGAGATGAGCTAAACACTTTGGAGAGAGAATGTCAGGCGATGTTCGATGAGATGACGCAGAAAGAGGAATAAGTACTAAATAATTTAATTATTTGACAAACTGGTTATGGTTTTGTGGGAACATATTATTTTGTGTAAATATTTTATTTTATTTTTGTCTCCGTGTTTTATTGTAGTTGGTTTGTGGTACTGACACACTTTAGTTTAGTTCATGAGCAACGTGGCATGTATTCTATCTTTGTGAAGATTTTTTTTGTTGATGTCAAGTACACGGGGCAAGAGTACTCAAGTGCGCTTCGCTACCGTAAAATGCGCGGCTAAGCGACACAAATTGGGAACCGATATCATAACAGAAGCGAAACTGAATTAACTAGAGTAGATAATAGAATTGGTGGGAAATCTTTTTATTGTATAGATTTTTATTGTTACACAGGCTTGTGTGTTAATTGCCGTTTGTTGCATTTTTGTTAAGTGAGGGGTCATATGCCCAATGACTTTATCTGTTGATGAAGTTTCCCTTTTAGTGTCTTGGTACACAAAATCTATGATATTTGATTGGAGTGTCGGCCCGTGGTAGATTTGTGTTGTGTTCTGCCCTAAATGCTTTGTTGAGTCTGCAAATATGTGTTTTATGGGATAGGAGTTTTCGGGAACCTTGGTTCTGTCTGAAGCTATTGTCCAGGATAAGCATTTAATCCTTGCGAGGAAAATGTTGGAATCCCCTTCTACGATGTCTTGCAATTCTTTGGAATTGACAAGAAGTGTGTGAATTTATCTGTCGCGATTAACAGGTGGCGGAACGGGACTGTCTAGTCTCTTGTTATAAATAGCATGACTCAAAGCTTCGACAAGGAGGGCTGGTTTTGAACACTGACGCTAATGAGTGGTAAGTGAAGGTATTTCTACCCGGCGCACTCCATCAGATAAGGAGCAAGCTGTGCTCATTAGTATTCACGGACCAGGCCTCCGTTCTTCGTAAATGTTTATTATATATTAAAATAAAGCCTGTTTAATGATAAAAGAATTGTAATCGGTAAATGGGTGCTGTTCGCGTTTTTTGATTGATCGAGTCCCAGCGTGTTAGCTTATTCATGCTTTTATTTCATGTAAATATCATCGGATTTTAGGCATCTTATTTCTTGTTTAATTATTGTCATGTTCTTTGACCTCGGGTGGTCTCGATGTTCGGCCACGTTGTTGTCATGTTTATGTTGAGCAATTGAGCCATTGGGCAAGCTTCTGTTTTGCTGGGAGTTTCCTGACTCACTGCGATCTCGATGGAGATCAATTAGTTTATAAATTTTAAATGGTTGCGTGTGTCAGTAAAATTTTAATTGTTGGTAAGATATTCTTCGAGTGTGTCCCATAAAGCCATAATAATGGTTTGCAGTATGGGGGTTTGCAAGCATATTGGCTGTTCCATCTGTGAGCAAATCTCCATCAAAAGTACTTATTTCTTCTCTAGCGTAGTTATACGCGTGCATACATATTAATCAGACAAGTGGATTTTGATCCACAATTTTAATTCTTTGGAGTGGACCTTTCTAGGCCACTCAGATCTGTGTAAATTATTGTACTGTGGGAGTAAAGTTCAGGGTGGACTTTGTTTATATTATTTTTTTATGTTTTGTTGTTTTTATTCAGTTATTAAATGGTGGTAATATTATTTGTTTTTCACTCATTTCATAGTTTATAGTTTTGCATATGGTCCTTGTATTTGTAAGCAGCCGTCTGGTATTTGAGCTCTTGTGAAAGCATATCCGGACTGAACGCTCCCCGAAGTTTGATTCTCGTGTATACGACGCTGTTATATACAAGGGCACACTATATACAGTCAAGTCTTAGGAATATTAGTTACAAATTTGGCTTATGTTTTTTTTTCTTCTTCTTCTCCCAGAACTGTTTCATTCTGTTTGACCTGGCGGCCCGTTCCTCGTCCGTTACGGTGTATTGTTTGTGTGTAGAAGTTTTTAGACTAAGTCTCACATCTTCCCGGTGTTCAATTTGTTGCATTGTCAAGCCTAATTCATCTAAGTAATTATTATTATTATTATCTTGATTGGTCACATTGGACCACTTGAGTCGTTCCACAATCACTTCTTCTTTGAAGGTCGTACTGCTTGGTTCTTGCGCTCTTTCCAGTACTTTTTCATTCTTTCAGATCGGGATTTTCTCAACTCATCTGAAATCTCCATAGGCTTTCTATGTGTCATTTCTGCAGAAAATTTGTGAGTTTTAAGAATGGTGTTAATTTTATTTTTCTCCTCGGCATCTGTTATCTGAAGTCCAACTGCTTTGAGATCTTGTTGGATTTCTTGGATCCATTTTCCTCCAGTTTTCTTTCCTAGATTTCTCATCACCAGTTGGCGTACAATTCTGTTTTCAGGAAGCCGTAAGATGTGAAAAAAATATGAAATTCTTTTCTTCTTCATTGTGCTGGTGATTGGATCAATCTCACGATAGACAGTTTCATTTGGGAGAATCCTCCAGACTCCCTCAACCTGATACTTTTTATTTATGCACGTTCTAATGATCCTTCTTTCCGTTTTGAGGAGCTGATCAGTTCTTTGTTCATTTTTAATTTGGAACAGTGTTTCACAAGCATAAGTGGCTTCTGGGAGAGTTACAGTTTTATAATGTTGGATCTTAGTAGCTATTGATAGGCATTTTTTATTATATGTTGACCAGGTTAGAGATTGTGCCTTTTTCATTTTATTTGTTCTATTTATCCAAGTTACTTTTTCGTTTAAGTTATGTGTTATAATTTCTCCTAGATACTTTAATTGAGGAACTAGGTTAATTTTATGATCATTTATATAGACTTCATTTATATCTAAGGGTTTCATAGGCATGATCTCAGTTTTTTCAAGGGATATCTGTAATCCTATCCCTTGAGCAATTTCTTGGAGACTAGTGATCTGATTACAAACCTCTTCCTTGTCTAGTGCTAAAAGAGCCAAGTCATCTGCAAATCCTAAGCAGTTTATTTTTATTGATGGTTTTGTTCCAATTTTGATCTTAGGAGGGTTTTCCTTTTGCCAAACCTTGATGATATAATCAAGAGCCACATTGAAAAGCAGAGGGGATAATCCATCACCTTGTCTGAGACCAGTTTTTACTGTGAAAGCTGTTGATATTTCTCCCCTAAATTTAACTTTCGAATTTGTGTTTGTTAATGTTAATTGAATGATTTTTATCAATTTAGGATGGAGACCATATGATCTGAGGATTTTTAGCAGTGTCAGTCTATGAATACTATCATAGGCTTTCTTGAAATCTATAAAAGAGATAAAGAGTTGCTTATTTCTGTTTTTGTAATATTCCATAATTAATTTCAGGCTAAGGATTTGGTCTGGACAACTTCTGTGAGGGCGAAATCCTCCTTGATATTCTCCAAGTTGTGGTTCCAGAATGTTTTTGATCCTGTTGTAAATTATGCGAGAGAAAATTTTATATGTGCAGTCCAGAAGGGTAATTCCTCTGTAGTTATCTGGGTTCGTTTTGTCTCCTTTCTTAAATAATGGATGGATTATTCCTATGGTCCAGTGTGCAGGAATTTCTTCAGTAATCCACATTTTAACTAGATGTTGATGAAGATTTATAATCGCAGGTTTACCAGCATTATATTACAATTATATTACAATAAATGCAAAACATTTTTCTCCCAGATGTCTTGAATTTCACAGCAACCTTAATAAGGAATGCAGTGTAAAAAGAAGCATTAGCACTGAGAATGATTAATAGTCATGCTATACTTACTTTATGAAATGGTGGCAGGACGCTTAAATTATCGGAAGTTGTGCTCACACAGTGGCTGGCACATCAGGCGGCAGATTTCTAAGATGATGAAATTCGGAAGCTGATTTCACATAAGTGCCTTAATATGAGTGGAAATTATTTTGAGAAGTATCTCAAGGTACGGGCTTCCATGTAAAAATAGAATTGAAAAATAAATTACATTCGTATTATCTAAACATTACTTACTTAAAAAACACACCTCGTATATCAATTAGGAAAATGATTATAGCTATTCTTATGATAGGCTTTTAATAATTTTATGAATTGCTTATTGAATGCATTTTATAAACATGGTTAGTTTTTATCAGTAAGTGAAGTAATAAGTTATTTCAATAAATAATGTCTGATACTCTAAAACCACACATATGAATGGATATATTCATAGACAAAACTATTTATTTAACCACCTAGTCAATACTTAATTGTACATTAAAAACTTAAAATTGTTTTGTGGACATGTTTGCAATTGAGTAGAGCCCTTCTTTAGCAAAAAAGAATAACTTTAACCAAATAATCTAACTCATTACATAACTACAAATATCTAGTAGTTTGAACAATTCATTATCATTATCGTTCATATTTGTCTTTATGTAATGATTTTTTTTTTTTTTTTATATTTATTCAATTCAATTAATTCCAAAGAGCCATAGGCTCGTACAGAGGAATTGTACAGTAATATGTGTGTTTACACACCAGGAAGAAAATTCTGAAGGTAACACAAATTTATGAATAAGGGCATAGGCCTATTAGTAAAGTTGATACTATATCTAAGATTGTTTAGACCAAGGTCTCTTAAAATGATAAGCACAGGATTTTTAAGCTTATTTGATGTATTACGATGCATCGAATTTTTCCCACAATACTTTCGTAGTTTTCCTCTTAAATACTGACAAAGTTGGTGCACTTTTTACTTCATCGGGAAGTTTATTATATGACTGTGATGCAGAGAACTTGAAACTATTTCTACCGTATTTAGAAGAGTGAATGATATATAAGGCTACGTCCTTCGCATGCCTAGTTCCATAAGAATGATTGTCCGAGTTCAAGATGTAGGGAGAGCTATAGAGTATTGTGTTGTGTTTAATTTTGTATATTAGCATAGCTGCTCGGAGATCTGCACTTATGCTGAGGGGTAGAATTTTACTTCTGATGTACAGATCTTTTACTGGAGTGCAGTAAGGAAGGTTAAATATGTTTCTAATAGCCCTATTCTGAATAGTCATTAAATCATTCAGTGTAGATTTCCTGCAGTGAGCCCAAATAACATTTAAATATTGGAGCTTGCTATGTACAAGTGAATAGTAGATTTGTTTTACAAGGTTTAGGGGAATAAGATACCGAAGTTTCCTTAGGATCCCTACTATAGGTGAGAGTTTCTTAGCAATTCGTTCAACGTGTTCAATCCAGGTCAGGTGTTTGTCGATGATTAGACCTAAATACTTTGCCTGATTAACCTCTTTTATTTCAATATTATTTATATATATTTTGTCATGTGTGATTTCTTTCATGCTTTGCTTTGAAATTACCATGTAATTGGTCTTCTGTAGGTTCATTGTTAATTTATTGGCCTGGAACCATTGTGAGAGAGTATTTATATCTTGTTGCACATTTTGTATGATTTCAATTATGTCTTTCCCAGTGTAGAAGATATTTGTATCATCTGCATACAATTTGATATGCCCTCTCAAATTACATTCCACAATATCATTTATATAAATTAAGAATAATGTAGGTCCAAGTATAGATCCTTGTGGAACTCCATGAGTTATATATTTTCCTGAACTTATGCATTTATTCAAAGCTACATGCTGCTTTCTTCCAATAAGGTAGCTTTGGAACCATTTTAGTGCTATACCTCGGACACCAGCATTTTCTAATTTTGATAACAGTATTTTATGATCTACTGTATCAAAGGCTTTTGTGAGATCAATAAATAACCCAACTGCCATATTATTTTTGTCAATAGTTTCTTGTAGCATTGTTATTAGGTCAATAGTTGCTGCCTCAGTACTAGAATTTTCCCTGAATCCATATTGCATATTATGAAAGAATGTATTCTTGTTCAGAAATGAAAGCAATCTTGTTTTTACCACTTCTTCCAGAATTTTTGAAACTACCAATAAAATAGAAACAGGTCTATATTTTAACAATGTAATCTTCTTTAAAGAATTCAAAGAAATATTGTATGGCTGCTGGACCTGTTGGTATGCAATGGTTGTATCGACTGCTAAAGTGTGTGTGGAAACGGAAATGTGTACCAGAAGACTGGGAGAAAGGGCTAATAATACCAGTGTTTAAGAAGGGGGACAAGAAGGTGTGTGATAACTATAGAGGGATCACCCTCATATCACAGATACTAAAAATACTGGAGAGGATATTAGAAAGAAGAATGAGAAGAAAGGTGGAAGGAGAGTTGCAAGAGGAACAGTATGGCTTCAGGAGTGGAAGATCCACAGTGGACCCAATCTTTAGCTTGAGGCAGGTGATGGAAAAGAACTGGGAATATGGAGAGAATTTGATCATGACTTTCATAGATCTAGAAAAGGCATATGATAGTGTCCCCAGAGAGAAGGTATGGGAAACCATGGTTAAGAAGAGACTGGGAAGAGAAATGTTGGAAATGGTGCAAGCAATGTACAACAACTGTGTTAGCAGGGTACTGACCCCAGTTGGAAAGACAGATTGGTTTAGGAACAAGACTGGACTAAGACAGGGGAGTGTGCTGTCACCTCTCTTGTTCATAATGGTGATGGATGAAATTGTAAAGGAAACAAAGGAAGCATATGGACATAAAGAAATGAAGTTACTGTTATTTGCAGATGATATTGTGGTCTGGGGAAGGAACTCCGAAGAAGTGCAAAAACAACTAGATGCACTGAACGAAAATATTCAGAAGTACGGCCTGAAAATCAGTATAGAGAAAAGCAAGACTATGGTGATGACAAGAGGGGAAAGACAAGGAAAGGGCACTGTGAAAATTGGAAGTCAGAGTTTGGAAATTGTGGACACGTTCAAATACCTAGGAAGTGAATTGATGCAAACTGGTAGGTTGGACATGGAGATTGGCAGGAGGGTACAGCAGAGCAATGCATTCTATCAAAGTGTAAGAAAACTTGTTTGGGATAAGGAAGTACCAAGGAAAAGCAAGGAGGTAATGTATAAAGTGTACTATGTTCCCATATTAACTTATGCAGCTGAGACTTGGACCCTGACAAGCAGGCAAGAGAGTAGAATCCAAACCAGTGAAATGAAATTCCTAAGAAGTATGATAGGAAAGACAAGGAAAGACAGAGTGAGGAATGAAGATGTTAGGAAGGAAGTTGGGATGGGAAAACTTAATGAGAGAATTGAGAAGAATAAACTAAGGTGGTTTGGACATGTAAAGAGGATGGAGGAAAATAGAATACCAAGACAGATGCTGGAGGCGAAGTGCAAGGGTAAGAGAGCAAGAGGAAGACCTAGAACAAGGTGGATTGATTCAGTGAAGAACAGCGTAAGAAAAAGAAATCTGGACTGGGACAAGATCGTGGAAGAAGAATGGTGGAAGGACAGAGGAAAGTGGAGAAGTGCCATAAATACCCCGACCCGGCAGGAGCTGGATAAGGGTAAATGATGATGACGATGATTGTATGGATAAATGATGAAGGTTTAAAACTTCATGAATAGGCTTTTGCAGCAGTTTGCATTTTCATTGCTGATTACTGAGATGCAATTATAATGTCCAAGTATCCAAAAATTTATGAAAAGACACAACATTGGAATGGCACTGCAACAAGAAGGGCCGGTTGGAAGGTAGATTGGTTGTTATTGGTCTATGGTCACCAACTGACTTTTGTGGAATGTAGATAGCTTTCTCCTCATTGTGAACGTTAGGGATAGCCATTCCCTGGTCAATGCTGCCATCCTCAATGAGAGTTCAGCAACTCCACAACCTCGATTCCTGTGTAGGAATTATTCTAGTGTACTATAGCTCTTTCTTTACCAACTGGGTTAGCTAGTTTAGATCCAGACTCGGGAGACGAATAACTTCAAACCTCACTATCGTTTTTCTCTTTTTCATTCATGGTTTCCTACTCCAAGGAAGATACCTTTTAACAGCTCATACCTACCTCCCTCTGACCATTCCTGCCATTACATTCTTCATTCATATAATTTCTCATAACTCCTCTGATGAAATTGGTGTCAGAAAGGGCATCTGATTGTAAAACCTATTTACCAAATAGGGACTCATCTCATCTCCAACTTTGTTGTTGATTCATTTAGGGGCTATGTGACATCATAGTCATTATCCCCATGAACTTGGGTATGCCTGATAACCTGTGTCATTGTGATGACTGTAGTAGAAGATATATTTGTAATTGGGATTAGGATGTGGGAAGGAAGTGATCATGGTCTTAATGTACCATCCCAGCATTTGCCTGAAGTAGAAGCAGGAAACCACAGAAAACCACTTCTAGGACAGCTGAGGTGGGAATTGAACCTATCCTTTCTCAGTTCCACCTCACAAGACTGGGTGAACCCCGTTCCAGCCCTCAGATCAGAATTACATTTCTTGGGTTCTCCGCAGTGATAGCAAAGTACCGTATGCCAGTCGCTACACCATGAGGTGGTCATTCCTGACTTCATATCAACAAAAGTCATAAAGGGTAGAAATGAATTTACACTGTAACTTTTCTTCACTTCAAATATTGATATTAGTATAATATGTTTATCCTTTTTAGATATATGGCAGTAACTTGTCTTTTTGCACACAAAAAAGGATAATATGTTTTCATAGAAATAATCTCAGTCTGCATTCTACACTAAATAAAATACATTTTATAATGATTTGAATACATATAGAGTTGAAGGGTGATTTCATTGTAGCCAATGTGATGAAAAACTTGTGAATATTTTTGTAATGAATATATAATTTATTCTGATTGGTTTTTTTTTCTTTTTCTTTATCCAAGCAGAAATTATGCAAACAGAAGACAGCAACTCCATAGCACTGGATGAAGATTCAACTTTAATTCATTCCTCCGACATTGAGATGACGGTTAAAGACGATCTAGAAGATCAACCTGTAGAAGCATGCGAGAAGCCACCAACTACCACACCTTTCCCACTGGATGTTGAATGCATAGTGACAGAACCATCAGACAAACTTCCAGTCAATGAGCATGAACAGGACAAGGCTGACAGCTTGGAGGCCCTAAGAACTACACATTTCAGGTAACTTTATACTTTTATAGTATTCATTAATATTACGTGTACAATGAATTTTGATTTTAAATTCTGAAGATTGATTCTTTAAAAAGGAGTACCATAACTGAAAGATCAAGTACATGATTAGTATGTAGGCAGTCAGATTAATAAACAACAAACAGGTGGATTGTCTTTGATTTTCTTAAAAAAAAAGAGTAACTGAAAGATCATGTACATGATTAGAATGTAGGCAGTCAGATTAATAAACAATAAACAGGTGGATTATCTTTGTTTTTCTTAAAAAAAAAGAGTAACTGAAAGATCAAGTACATGATTAGAATGCAGGCAGTCAGATTAATAAACAACAAACTGGTGGATTGTCTTTGATTTTCTTAAAAAAAAAGAGTAACTGAAAGATCATGTACATGATTAGTATGTAGGCAGTCAGATTAATAAACAATAAACAGGTGGATTGTCTTTTCTTTAAAAAGGTGAAACTGTATGATCAAGTACATGATTAGTATGTAGGCAGTCAGATTAATAAACAATAAACAGGTGGATTGTCTTTTCTTTAAAAAGGTGTAACTGTATGATCAAGTACATGATTAGTATGTAGGCAGTCAGATTAATAAACAATAAACAGGTGGATTGTCTTTTCTTTAAAAAGGTGTAACTGTAAGATCAAGTACATGATTAGTATGTAGGCAGTCAGATTAATAAACAATAAACAGGTGGATTGTCTTTTCTTTAAAATGGTGTAACTGAAAGATCAAGTACATGATTAGTATGTAGGCAGTCAGATTAATAAACAATAAACAGGTGGATTGTCTTTTCTTTAAAAAGGTGTAACTGTAAGATCAAGTACATGATTAGTATGTAGGCAGTCAGATTAATAAACAATAAACAGGTGGATTGTCTTTTCTTTAAAAAGGTGTAACTGTAAGATCAAGAACATGATTAGTATGTAGGCAGTCAGATTAATAAACAATAAACAGGTGGATTGTCTTTTCTTTAAAAAGGTGTAACTGTAAGATCAAGAACATGATTAGTATGTAGGCAGTCAGATTAATAAACAATAAACAGGTGGATTGTCTTTTCTTTAAAAAGGTGTAACTGTAAGATCAAGAACATGATTAGTATGTAGGCAGTCAGATTAATAAACAATAAACAGGTGGATTGTCTTTTCTTTAATAAGGTGTAACTATATGATCAAGTACATGATTAGTATGTAGGCAGTCAGATTAATAAACAATAAACAGGTGGATTGTCTTTTCTTTAAAAAGGTGTAACTGTAAGATCAAGTACATGATTAGTATGTAGGCAGTCAGATTAATAAACAATAAACAGGTGGATTGTCTTTTCTTTAAAAAGGTGTAACTGTAAGATCAAGTACATGATTAGTATGTAGACAGTCAGATTAATAAACAATAAACAGGTGGATTGTCTTTGTTTCTCTTTAAAATGGTGTAACTGTATGATCAAGTACATGATTAGTATGTAGGCAGTCAGATTAATAAACAATAAACAGGTGGATTGTCTTTTCTTTAAAAAGGTGTAACTGTAAGATCAAGTACATGATTAGTATGTAGGCAGTCAGATTAATAAACAATAAACAGGTGGATTGTCTTTTCTTTAAAAAGGTGTAACTGTATGATCAAGAACATGATTAGTATGTAGGCAGTCAGATTAATAAACAATAAACAGGTGGATTGTCTTTTCTTTAAAAAGGTGTAACTGTAAGATCAAGTACATGATTAGTATGTAGGCAGTCAGATTAATAAACAATAAACAGGTGGATTGTCTTTTCTTTAAAAAGGTGTAACTGTAAGATCAAGTACATGATTAGTATGTAGGCAGTCAGATTAATAAACAATAAACAGGTGGATTGTCTTTTCTTTAAAAAGGTGTAACTGTAAGATCAAGTACATGATTAGTATGTAGGCAGTCAGATTAATAAACAATAAACAGGTGGGTTGTCTTTTCTTTAAAAAGGTGTAACTGTAAGATCAAGAACATGATTAATATGTAGGCAGTCAGATTAATAAACAATAAACAGGTGGATTGTCTTTTCATTAAAAAGGTGTAACTGTATGATCAAGAACATGATTAGTATGTAGGCAGTCAGATTAATAAACAATAAACAGGTGGATTGTCTTTTCTTTAAAAAGGTGTAACTGTAAGATCAAGTACATGATTAGTATATAGGCAGTCAGATTAATAAACAATAAACAGGTGGATTGTCTTTTCTTTAAAAAGGTGTAACTGTAAGATCAAGAACATGATTAATATGTAGGCAGTCAGATTAATAAACAATAAACAGGTGGATTGTCTTTTCTTTAAAAAGGTGTAACTGTATGATCAAGAACATGATTAGTATGTAGGCAGTCAGATTAATAAACAATAAATAGGTGGATTGTCTTTTCTTTAAAAAGGTGTAACTGTAAGATCAAGTACATGATTAGTATGTAGGCAGTCAGATTAATAAACAATAAACAGCTGGATTGTCTTTGTTTCTCTATAAAAAGGTGTAACTGTAAGATCAAGTACATGATTAGTATGTAGGCAGTCAGATTAATAAACAATAAACAGGTGGATTGTCTTTTCTTTAAAAAGGTGTATGTGTAAGATCAAGAACATGATTAGTATGTAGGCAGTCAGATTAATAAACAATAAACAGGTGGATTGTATTTTCTTTAAAAAGGTGTAACTGTAAGATCAAGAACATGATTAGTATGTAGGCAGTCAGATTAATAAACAATAAACAGGTGGATTGTCTTTTCTTTAAAAAGGTGTAACTTTAAGATCAAGAACATGATTAGTATGTAGGCAGTCAGATTAATAAACAATAAACAGGTGGATTGTCTTTGTTTTTCTTAAAAATGGTGTAACTGTAAGATCAAGTACATGTTTAGTATGTAGGCAGTCAGATTAATAAACAATAAACAGGTGGATTGTCTTTTCTTTAAAAAGGTGTAACTGTAAGATCAAGTACATGATTAGTATGTAGGCAGTCAGATTAATAAACAATAAACAGGTGGATTGTCTTTTCCTTAAAATGGTGTAACTGTAAGATCAAGTACATGATTAGTATGTAGGCAGTCAGATTAATAAACAATAAACAGGTGGATTGTCTTTTCTTTAAAAAGGTGTAACTGTAAGATCAAGAACATGATTAGTATGTAGGCAGTCAGATTAATAAACAATAAACAGGTGGATTGTCTTTGTTTTCCTTAAAAATGGTGTAACTGTAAGATCAAGTACATGATTAGTATGTAGGCAGTCAGATTAATAAACAATAAACAGGTGGATTGTCTTTTCTTTAAAAAGGTGTAACTGTAAGATCAAGTACATGATTAGTATGTAGGCAGTCAGATTAATAAACAATAAACAGGTGGATTGTCTTTTCTTTAAAAAGGTGTAACTGTAAGATCAAGTACATGATTAGTATGTAGGCAGTCAGATTAATAAACAATAAACAGGTGGATTGTCTTTTCTTTAAAAAGGTGTAACTGTAAGATCAAGAACATGATTAGTATGTAGGCAGTCAGATTAATAAACAATAAACAGGTGGATTGTCTTTTCTTTAAAAAGGTGTAACTGTAAGATCAAGAACATGATTAGTATGTAGGCAGTCAGATTAATAAACAATAAACAGGTGGATTGTCTTTTCTTTAAAAAGGTGTAACTGTAAGATCAAGAACATGATTAGTATGTAGGCAGTCAGATTAATAAACAATAAACAGGTGGATTGTCTTTTCTTTAATAAGGTGTAACTATATGATCAAGTACATGATTAGTATGTAGGCAGTCAGATTAATAAACAATAAACAGGTGGATTGTCTTTTCTTTAAAAAGGTGTAACTGTAAGATCAAGTACATGATTAGTATGTAGGCAGTCAGATTAATAAACAATAAACAGGTGGATTGTCTTTTCTTTAAAAAGGTGTAACTGTAAGATCAAGTACATGATTAGTATGTAGACAGTCAGATTAATAAACAATAAACAGGTGGATTGTCTTTGTTTCTCTTTAAAATGGTGTAACTGTATGATCAAGTACATGATTAGTATGTAGGCAGTCAGATTAATAAACAATAAACAGGTGGATTGTCTTTTCTTTAAAAAGGTGTAACTGTAAGATCAAGTACATGATTAGTATGTAGGCAGTCAGATTAATAAACAATAAACAGGTGGATTGTCTTTTCTTTAAAAAGGTGTAACTGTATGATCAAGAACATGATTAGTATGTAGGCAGTCAGATTAATAAACAATAAACAGGTGGATTGTCTTTTCTTTAAAAAGGTGTAACTGTAAGATCAAGTACATGATTAGTATGTAGGCAGTCAGATTAATAAACAATAAACAGGTGGATTGTCTTTTCTTTAAAAAGGTGTAACTGTAAGATCAAGTACATGATTAGTATGTAGGCAGTCAGATTAATAAACAATAAACAGGTGGATTGTCTTTTCTTTAAAAAGGTGTAACTGTAAGATCAAGTACATGATTAGTATGTAGGCAGTCAGATTAATAAACAATAAACAGGTGGGTTGTCTTTTCTTTAAAAAGGTGTAACTGT
Source organism: Meconema thalassinum (assembly GCA_946902985.2). Classification (NCBI taxonomy): domain Eukaryota; kingdom Metazoa; phylum Arthropoda; class Insecta; order Orthoptera; family Tettigoniidae; genus Meconema; species Meconema thalassinum. The sequence continues at coordinate 1,713,898,548 of OX336388.2, read as the reverse complement.
AAGATCAAGAACATGATTAATATGTAGGCAGTCAGATTAATAAACAATAAACAGGTGGATTGTCTTTTCATTAAAAAGGTGTAACTGTATGATCAAGAACATGATTAGTATGTAGGCAGTCAGATTAATAAACAATAAACAGGTGGATTGTCTTTTCTTTAAAAAGGTGTAACTGTAAGATCAAGTACATGATTAGTATATAGGCAGTCAGATTAATAAACAATAAACAGGTGGATTGTCTTTTCTTTAAAAAGGTGTAACTGTAAGATCAAGAACATGATTAATATGTAGGCAGTCAGATTAATAAACAATAAACAGGTGGATTGTCTTTTCTTTAAAAAGGTGTAACTGTATGATCAAGAACATGATTAGTATGTAGGCAGTCAGATTAATAAACAATAAATAGGTGGATTGTCTTTTCTTTAAAAAGGTGTAACTGTAAGATCAAGTACATGATTAGTATGTAGGCAGTCAGATTAATAAACAATAAACAGCTGGATTGTCTTTGTTTCTCTATAAAAAGGTGTAACTGTAAGATCAAGTACATGATTAGTATGTAGGCAGTCAGATTAATAAACAATAAACAGGTGGATTGTCTTTTCTTTAAAAAGGTGTATGTGTAAGATCAAGAACATGATTAGTATGTAGGCAGTCAGATTAATAAACAATAAACAGGTGGATTGTATTTTCTTTAAAAAGGTGTAACTGTAAGATCAAGAACATGATTAGTATGTAGGCAGTCAGATTAATAAACAATAAACAGGTGGATTGTCTTTTCTTTAAAAAGGTGTAACTGTAAGATCAAGTACATGATTAGTATGTAGGCAGTCAGATTAATAAACAATAAACAGGTGGATTGTCTTTTCTTTAAAAAGGTGTAACTGTAAGATCAAGAACATGATTAGTATGTAGGCAGTCAGATTAATAAACAATAAACAGGTGGATTGTCTTTTCTTTAAAAAGGTGTAACTTTAAGATCAAGAACATGATTAGTATGTAGGCAGTCAGATTAATAAACAATAAACAGGTGGATTGTCTTTGTTTTTCTTAAAAATGGTGTAACTGTAAGATCAAGTACATGATTAGTATGTAGGCAGTCAGATTAATAAACAATAAACAGGTGGATTGTCTTTTCTTTAAAAAGGTGTAACTGTAAGATCAAGTACATGATTAGTATGTAGGCAGTCAGATTAATAAACAATAAACAGGTGGATTGTCTTTTCCTTAAAATGGTGTAACTGTAAGATCAAGTACATGATTAGTATGTAGGCAGTCAGATTAATAAACAATAAACAGGTGGATTGTCTTTTCTTTAAAAAGGTGTAACTGTAAGATCAAGAACATGATTAGTATGTAGGCAGTCAGATTAATAAACAATAAACAGGTGGATTGTCTTTGTTTTCCTTAAAAATGGTGTAACTGTAAGATCAAGTACATGATTAGTATGTAGGCAGTCAGATTAATAAACAATAAACAGGTGGATTGTCTTTTCTTTAAAAAGGTGTAACTGTAAGATCAAGTACATGATTAGTATGTAGGCAGTCAGATTAATAAACAATAAACAGGTGGATTGTCTTTTCTTTAAAATGGTGTAACTGTAAGATCAAGTACATGATTAGTATGTAGGCAGTCAGATTAATAAACAATAAACAGGTGGATTGTCTTTTCTTTAAAAAGGTGTAACTGTAAGATCAAGAACATGATTAGTATGTAGGCAGTCAGATTAATAAACAATAAACAGGTGGATTGTCTTTTCCTTAAAAAGGTGTAACTGTAAGATCAAGTACATGATTAGTATGTAGGCAGTCAGATTAATAAACAATAAACAGGCGGATTGTCTTTGTTTCTCTTTAAAAAGGTGTAACTGTAAGATCAAGTACGTGATTAGTATGTAGGCAGTCAGATTAATAAACAATAAACAGGTGGATTGTCTTTTCTTTAAAAATGTGTAACTGTAAGATCAAGTACATGATTAGTATGTAGGCAGTCAGATTAATAAACAATAAACAGGTGGATTGTCTTTTCTTTAAAAAGGTGTAACTGTAAGATCAAGTACATGATTAGTATGTAGGCAGTCAGATTAATAAACAATAAACAGGTGGATTGTCTTTTCTTTAAAATGGTGTAACTGTAAGATCAAGTACATGATTAGTATGTAGGCAGTCAGATTAATAAACAATAAACAGGTGGATTGTCTTTTCTTTAAAAAGGTGTAACTGTAAGATCAAGAACATGATTAGTATGTAGGCAGTCAGATTAATAAACAATAAACAGGTGGATTGTCTTTTCCTTAAAAAGGTGTAACTGTAAGATCAAGTACATGATTAGTATGTAGGCAGTCAGATTAATAAACAATAAACAGGCAGATTGTCTTTGTTTCTCTTTAAAAAGGTGTAACTGTAAGATCAAGTACGTGATTAGTATGTAGGCAGTCAGATTAATAAACAATAAACAGGTGGATTGTCTTTTCTTTAAAAATGTGTAACTGTAAGATCAAGTACATGATTAGTATGTAGGCAGTCAGATTAATAAACAATAAACAGGTGGATTGTCTTTTCTTTAAAAAGGTGTAACTGTAAGATCAAGTACATGATTAGTATGTAGGCAGTCAGATTAATAAACAATAAACAGGTGGATTGTCTTTTCTTTAAAAAGGTGTAACTGTAAGATCAAGAACATGATTAGTATGTAGGCAGTCAGATTAATAAACAATAAACAGGTGGATTGTCTTTTCTTTAAAATGGTGTAACTGTAAGATCAAGTACATGATTAGTATGTAGGCAGTCAGATTAATAAACAATAAACAGGTGGATTGTCTTTTCTTTAAAAAGGTGTAAGTGTAAGATCAAGAACATGATTAGTATGTAGGCAGTCAGATTAATAAACAATAAACAGGTGGAATGTCTTTTCTTTAAAAAGGTGTAACTGTAAGATCAAGAACATGATTAGTATGTAGGCAGTCAGATTAATAAACAATAAACAGGTGGATTGTCTTTGTTTCTCTTTAAAAAGGTGTAACTGTAAGATCAAGAACATGATTAGTATGTAGGCAGTCAGATTAATAAACAATAAACAGGTGGATTGTCTTTTCTTTAAAATGGTGTAACTGTAAGATCAAGTACATGATTAGTATGTAGGCAGTCAGATTAATAAACAATAAACAGGTGGATGTCTTTTCTTTAAAAAGGTGTAACTGTAAGATCAAGTACATGATTAGTATGGAGGCAGTCAGATTAATAAACAATAAACAGGTGGATTGTCTTTTCTTTAAAAAGGTGTAACTGTAAGATCAAGAACATGATTAGTATGTAGGCAGTCAGATTAATAAACAATAAACAGGTGGATTGTCTTTTCTTTAAAAAGGTGTAACTGTAAGATCAAGTACATGATTAGTATGTAGGCAGTCAGATTAATAAACAATAAACAGGTGGATTGTCTTTTCTTTATAAAGGTGTAACTGTAAGATCAAGTACATGATTAGTATGTAGGCAGTCAGATTAATAAACAATAAACAGGTGGATTGTCTTTGTTTCTCTTTAAAAAGGTGTAACTGTAAGATCAAGAACATGATTAGTATGTAGGCAGTCAGATTAATAAACAATAAACAGGTGGATTGTCTTTTCTTTAAAAAGGTGTAACTGTATGATCAAGTACATGATTAATATGTAGGCAGTCAGATTAATAAACAATAAACAGGTGGATTGTCTTTTCTTTAAAAAGGTGTAACTGTATGATCAAGAACATGATTAGTATGTAGGCAGTCAGATTAATAAACAATAAACAGGTGGATTGTCTTTTCTTTAAAAAGGTGTAACTGTAAGATCAAGAACATGATTAATATGTAGGCAGTCAGATTAATAAACAATAAACAGGTGGATTGTCTTTGTTTTTCTTTAAAAAGGTGTAACTGTATGATCAAGTACATGATTAATATGTAGGCAGTCAGATTAATAAACAATAAACAGGTGGATTGTCTTTTCCTTAAAAAGGTGTAACTGTAAGATCAAGTACATGATTAGTATGTAGGCAGTCAGATTAATAAACAATAAACAGGTGGATTGTCTTTTCTTTAAAAAGGTGTAACTGTAAGATCAAGTACATGATTAGTATGTAGGCAGTCAGATTAATAAACAATAAACAGGTGGATTGTCTTTTCCTTAAAATGGTGTAACTGTAAGATCAAGTACATGATTAGTATGTAGGCAGTCAGATTAATAAACAATAAACAGGTGGATTGTCTTTTCTTTAAAAAGGTGTAACTGTAAGATCAAGAACATGATTAGTATGTAGGCAGTCAGATTAATAAACAATAAACAGGTGGATTGTCTTTGTTTTCCTTAAAAATGGTGTAACTGTAAGATCAAGTACATGATTAGTATGTAGGCAGTCAGATTAATAAACAATAAACAGGTGGATTGTCTTTTCTTTAAAAAGGTGTAACTGTAAGATCAAGTACATGATTAGTATGTAGGCAGTCAGATTAATAAACAATAAACAGGTGGATTGTCTTTTCTTTAAAATGGTGTAACTGTAAGATCAAGTACATGATTAGTATGTAGGCAGTCAGATTAATAAACAATAAACAGGTGGATTGTCTTTTCTTTAAAAAGGTGTAACTGTAAGATCAAGAACATGATTAGTATGTAGGCAGTCAGATTAATAAACAATAAACAGGTGGATTGTCTTTTCCTTAAAAAGGTGTAACTGTAAGATCAAGTACATGATTAGTATGTAGGCAGTCAGATTAATAAACAATAAACAGGCGGATTGTCTTTGTTTCTCTTTAAAAAGGTGTAACTGTAAGATCAAGTACGTGATTAGTATGTAGGCAGTCAGATTAATAAACAATAAACAGGTGGATTGTCTTTTCTTTAAAAATGTGTAACTGTAAGATCAAGTACATGATTAGTATGTAGGCAGTCAGATTAATAAACAATAAACAGGTGGATTGTCTTTTCTTTAAAAAGGTGTAACTGTAAGATCAAGTACATGATTAGTATGTAGGCAGTCAGATTAATAAACAATAAACAGGTGGATTGTCTTTTCTTTAAAATGGTGTAACTGTAAGATCAAGTACATGATTAGTATGTAGGCAGTCAGATTAATAAACAATAAACAGGTGGATTGTCTTTTCTTTAAAAAGGTGTAACTGTAAGATCAAGAACATGATTAGTATGTAGGCAGTCAGATTAATAAACAATAAACAGGTGGATTGTCTTTTCCTTAAAAAGGTGTAACTGTAAGATCAAGTACATGATTAGTATGTAGGCAGTCAGATTAATAAACAATAAACAGGCAGATTGTCTTTGTTTCTCTTTAAAAAGGTGTAACTGTAAGATCAAGTACGTGATTAGTATGTAGGCAGTCAGATTAATAAACAATAAACAGGTGGATTGTCTTTTCTTTAAAAATGTGTAACTGTAAGATCAAGTACATGATTAGTATGTAGGCAGTCAGATTAATAAACAATAAACAGGTGGATTGTCTTTTCTTTAAAAAGGTGTAACTGTAAGATCAAGTACATGATTAGTATGTAGGCAGTCAGATTAATAAACAATAAACAGGTGGATTGTCTTTTCTTTAAAAAGGTGTAACTGTAAGATCAAGAACATGATTAGTATGTAGGCAGTCAGATTAATAAACAATAAACAGGTGGATTGTCTTTTCTTTAAAATGGTGTAACTGTAAGATCAAGTACATGATTAGTATGTAGGCAGTCAGATTAATAAACAATAAACAGGTGGATTGTCTTTTCTTTAAAAAGGTGTAAGTGTAAGATCAAGAACATGATTAGTATGTAGGCAGTCAGATTAATAAACAATAAACAGGTGGAATGTCTTTTCTTTAAAAAGGTGTAACTGTAAGATCAAGAACATGATTAGTATGTAGGCAGTCAGATTAATAAACAATAAACAGGTGGATTGTCTTTGTTTCTCTTTAAAAAGGTGTAACTGTAAGATCAAGAACATGATTAGTATGTAGGCAGTCAGATTAATAAACAATAAACAGGTGGATTGTCTTTTCTTTAAAATGGTGTAACTGTAAGATCAAGTACATGATTAGTATGTAGGCAGTCAGATTAATAAACAATAAACAGGTGGATGTCTTTTCTTTAAAAAGGTGTAACTGTAAGATCAAGTACATGATTAGTATGGAGGCAGTCAGATTAATAAACAATAAACAGGTGGATTGTCTTTTCTTTAAAAAGGTGTAACTGTAAGATCAAGAACATGATTAGTATGTAGGCAGTCAGATTAATAAACAATAAACAGGTGGATTGTCTTTTCTTTAAAAAGGTGTAACTGTAAGATCAAGTACATGATTAGTATGTAGGCAGTCAGATTAATAAACAATAAACAGGTGGATTGTCTTTTCTTTATAAAGGTGTAACTGTAAGATCAAGTACATGATTAGTATGTAGGCAGTCAGATTAATAAACAATAAACAGGTGGATTGTCTTTGTTTCTCTTTAAAAAGGTGTAACTGTAAGATCAAGAACATGATTAGTATGTAGGCAGTCAGATTAATAAACAATAAACAGGTGGATTGTCTTTTCTTTAAAAAGGTGTAACTGTATGATCAAGTACATGATTAATATGTAGGCAGTCAGATTAATAAACAATAAACAGGTGGATTGTCTTTTCTTTAAAAAGGTGTAACTGTATGATCAAGAACATGATTAGTATGTAGGCAGTCAGATTAATAAACAATAAACAGGTGGATTGTCTTTTCTTTAAAAAGGTGTAACTGTAAGATCAAGAACATGATTAATATGTAGGCAGTCAGATTAATAAACAATAAACAGGTGGATTGTCTTTGTTTTTCTTTAAAAAGGTGTAACTGTATGATCAAGTACATGATTAATATGTAGGCAGTCAGATTAATAAACAATAAACAGGTGGATTGTCTTTTCTTTAAAAAGGTGTAACTGTAAGATCAAGAACATGATTAGTATGTAGGCAGTCAGATTAATAAACAATAAACAGGTGGATTGTCTTTGTTTTTCTTTAAAATGGTGTAACTGTAAGATCAAGTACATGATTAGTATGTAGGCAGTCAGATTAATAAACAATAAACAGGTGGATTGTCTTTTCTTTAAAAAGGTGTAACTGTAAGATCAAGAACATGATTAGTATGTAGGCAGTCAGATTAATAAACAATAAACAGGTGGATTGTCTTTGTTTCTCTTTAAAAAGGTGTAACTGTAAGATCAAGAACATGATTAGTATGTAGGCAGTCAGATTAATAAACAATAAACAGGTGGATTGTCTTTTCTTAAAAATGGTGTAACTGTAAGATCAAGTACATGATTAGTATGTAGGCAGTCAGATTAATAAACAATAAACAGGTGGATTGTCTTTTCTTTAAAAAGGTGCAACTGTAAGATCAAGAACATGATTAGTATGTAGGCAGTCAGATTAATAAACAATAAACAGGTGGATTGTCTTTGTTTCTCTTTAAAAAGGTGTAACTGTAAGATCAAGAACATGATTAGTATGTAGGCAGTCAGATTAATAAACAATAAACAGGTGGATTGTCTTTTCTTTAAAAAGGTGTAACTGTAAGATCAAGTACATGATTAGTATGTAGGCAGTCAGATTAATAAACAATAAACAGGTGGATTGTCTTTTCTTTAAAAAGGTGTAACTGTAAGATCAAGTACATGATTAGTATGTAGGCAGTCAGATTAATAAACAATAAACAGGTGGATTGTCTTTTCTTTAAAAAGGTGTAACTGTAAGATCAAGAACATGATTAATATGTAGGCAGTCAGATTAATAAACAATAAACAGGTGGATTGTCTTTTCATTAAAAAGGTGTAACTGTATGATCAAGAACATGATTAGTATGTAGGCAGTCAGATTAATAAACAATAAACAGGTGGATTGTCTTTTCTTTAAAAAGGTGTAACTGTAAGATCAAGTACATGATTAGTATATAGGCAGTCAGATTAATAAACAATAAACAGGTGGATTGTCTTTTCTTTAAAAAGGTGTAACTGTAAGATCAAGAACATGATTAATATGTAGGCAGTCAGATTAATAAACAATAAACAGGTGGATTGTCTTTTCTTTAAAAAGGTGTAACTGTATGATCAAGAACATGATTAGTATGTAGGCAGTCAGATTAATAAACAATAAACAGGTGGATTGTCTTTTCTTTAAAAAGGTGTAACTGTAAGATCAAGTACATGATTAGTATGTAGGCAGTCAGATTAATAAACAATAAACAGCTGGATTGTCTTTGTTTCTCTATAAAAAGGTGTAACTGTAAGATCAAGTACATGATTAGTATGTAGGCAGTCAGATTAATAAACAATAAACAGGTGGATTGTCTTTTCTTTAAAAAGGTGTATGTGTAAGATCAAGAACATGATTAGTATGTAGGCAGTCAGATTAATAAACAATAAACAGGTGGATTGTCTTTTCTTTAAAAAGGTGTAACTGTAAGATCAAGAACATGATTAGTATGTAGGCAGTCAGATTAATAAACAATAAACAGGTGGATTGTCTTTTCTTTAAAAAGGTGTAACTGTAAGATCAAGTACATGATTAGTATGTAGGCAGTCAGATTAATAAACAATAAACAGGTGGATTGTCTTTTCTTTAAAAAGGTGTAACTGTAAGATCAAGAACATGATTAGTATGTAGGCAGTCAGATTAATAAACAATAAACAGGTGTATTGTCTTTTCTTTAAAAAGGTGTAACTGTAAGATCAAGAACATGATTAGTATGTAGGCAGTCAGATTAATAAACAATAAACAGGTGGATTGTCTTTGTTTCTCTTTAAAAAGGTGTAACTGTAAGATCAAGAACATGATTAGTATGTAGGCAGTCAGATTAATAAACAATAAACAGGTGGATTGTCTTTTCTTTAAAAAGGTGTAACTGTAAGATCAAGAACATGATTAGTATGTAGGCAGTCAGATTAATAAACAATAAACAGGTGGATTGTCTTTGTTTTTCTTTAAAATGGTGTAACTGTAAGATCAAGTACATGATTAGTATGTAGGCAGTCAGATTAATAAACAATAAACAGGTGGATTGTCTTTTCTTTAAAAAGGTGTAACTGTAAGATCAAGTACATGATTAGTATGTAGGCAGTCAGATTAATAAACAATAAACAGGTGGATTGTCTTTTCTTTAAAATGGTGTAACTGTAAGATCAAGTACATGATTAGTATGTAGGCAGTCAGATTAATAAACAATAAACAGGTGGATTGTCTTTTCTTTAAAAAGGTGTAACTGTAAGATCAAGAACATGATTAGTATGTAGGCAGTCAGATTAATAAACAATAAACAGGTGGATTGTCTTTTCCTTAAAAAGGTGTAACTGTAAGATCAAGTACATGATTAGTATGTAGGCAGTCAGATTAATAAACAATAAACAGGCGGATTGTCTTTGTTTCTCTTTAAAAAGGTGTAACTGTAAGATCAAGTACGTGATTAGTATGTAAGCAGTCAGATTAATAAACAATAAACAGGTGGATTGTCTTTTCTTTAAAAATGTGTAACTGTAAGATCAAGTACATGATTAGTATGTAGGCAGTCAGATTAATAAACAATAAACAGGTGGATTGTCTTTTCTTTAAAAAGGTGTAACTGTAAGATCAAGTACATGATTAGTATGTAGGCAGTCAGATTAATAAACAATAAACAGGTGGATTGTCTTTTCTTTAAAAAGGTGTAACTGTAAGATCAAGTACATGATTAGTATGTAGGCAGTCAGATTAATAAACAATAAACAGGTGGATTGTCTTTTCTTTAAAATGGTGTAACTGTAAGATCAAGTACATGATTAGTATGTAGGCAGTCAGATTAATAAACAATAAACAGGTGGATTGTCTTTTCTTTAAAAAGGTGTAAGTGTAAGATCAAGAACATGATTAGTATGTAGGCAGTCAGATTAATAAACAATAAACAGGTGGATTGTCTTTGTTTCTCTTTAAAAAGGTGTAACTGTAAGATCAAGAACATGATTAGTATGTAGGCAGTCAGATTAATAAACAATAAACAGGTGGATTGTCTTTTCTTAAAAATGGTGTAACTGTAAGATCAAGTACATGATTAGTATGTAGGCAGTCAGATTAATAAACAATAAACAGGTGGATTGTCTTTTCTTTAAAAAGGTGTAACTGTAAGATCAAGAACATGATTAGTATGTAGGCAGTCAGATTAATAAACAATAAACAGGTGGATTGTCTTTGTTTCTCTTTAAAAAGGTGTAACTGTAAGATCAAGAACATGATTAGTATGTAGGCAGTCGGATTAATAAACAATAAACAGGTGGATTGTCTTTTCTTTAAAAAGGTGTAACTGTAAGATCAAGTACATGATTAGTATGTAGGCAGTCAGATTAATAAACAATAAACAGGTGGATTGTCTTTTCTTTAAAAAGGTGTAACTGTAAGATCAAGTACATGATTAGTATGTAGGCAGTCAGATTAATAAACAATAAACAGGTGGATTGTCTTTTCTTTAAAAAGGTGTAACTGTAAGATCAAGAACATGATTAGTATGTAGGCAGTCAGATTAATAAACAATAAACAGGTGGATTGTCTTTTCTTTAAAAAGGTGTAACTGTAAGATCAAGAACATGATTAGTATGTAGGCAGTCAGATTAATAAACAATAAACAGGTGGATTGTCTTTTCTTTAAAAAGGTGTAACTGTATGATCAAGTACATGATTAATATGTAGGCAGTCAGATTAATAAACAATAAACAGGTGGATTGTCTTTTCTTTAAAAAGGTGTAACTGTATGATCAAGAACATGATTAGTATGTAGGCAGTCAGATTAATAAACAATAAACAGGTGGATTGTCTTTTCTTTAAAAAGGTGTAACTGTAAGATCAAGAACATGATTAATATGTAGGCAGTCAGATTAATAAACAATAAACAGGTGGATTGTCTTTGTTTTTCTTTAAAAAGGTGTAACTGTATGATCAAGTACATGATTAATATGTAGGCAGTCAGATTAATAAACAATAAACAGGTGGATTGTCTTTTCTTTAAAAAGGTGTAACTGTAAGATCAAGAACATGATTAGTATGTAGGCAGTCAGATTAATAAACAATAAACAGGTGGATTGTCTTTGTTTTTCTTTAAAATGGTGTAACTGTAAGATCAAGTACATGATTAGTATGTAGGCAGTCAGATTAATAAACAATAAACAGGTGGATTGTCTTTTCTTTAAAAAGATGTAACTGTAAGATCAAGAACATGATTAGTATGTAGGCAGTCAGATTAATAAACAATAAACAGGTGGATTGTCTTTGTTTTTCTTTAAAAAGGTGTAACTGTAAGATCAAGTACATGATTAGTATGTAGGCAGTCAGATTAATAAACAATAAACAGGTGGATTGTCTTTTCTTTAAAAAGGTGTAACTGTAAGATCAAGTACATGATTAGTATGTAGGCAGTCAGATTAATAAACAATAAACAGGTGGATTGTCTTTTCTTTAAAAAGGTGTAACTGTAAGATCAAGTACATGATTAGTATGTAGGCAGTCAGATTAATAAACAATAAACAGGTGGATTGTCTTTTCTTTAAAAAGGTGTAACTGTAAGATCAAGAACATGATTAGTATGTAGGCAGTCAGATTAATAAACAATAAACAGGTGGATTGTCTTTGTTTCTCTTTAAAAAGGTGTAACTGTAAGATCAAGAACATGATTAGTATGTAGGCAGTCAGATTAATAAACAATAAACAGGTGGATTGTCTTTTCTTAAAAATGGTGTAACTGTAAGATCAAGTACATGATTAGTATGTAGGCAGTCAGATTAATAAACAATAAACAGGTGGATTGTCTTTTCTTTAAAAAGGTGTAACTGTAAGATCAAGAACATGATTAGTATGTAGGCAGTCAGATTAATAAACAATAAACAGGTGGATTGTCTTTGTTTCTCTTTAAAAAGGTGTAACTGTAAGATCAAGAACATGATTAGTATGTAGGCAGTCGGATTAATAAACAATAAACAGGTGGATTGTCTTTTCTTTAAAAAGGTGTAACTGTAAGATCAAGTACATGATTAGTATGTAGGCAGTCAGATTAATAAACAATAAACAGGTGGATTGTCTTTTCTTTAAAAAGGTGTAACTGTAAGATCAAGTACATGATTAGTATGTAGGCAGTCAGATTAATAAACAATAAACAGGTGGATTGTCTTTTCTTTAAAAAGGTGTAACTGTAAGATCAAGTACATGATTAGTATGTAGGCAGTCAGATTAATAAACAATAAACAGGTGGATTGTCTTTTCTTTAAAAAGGTGTAACTGTATGATCAAGTACATGATTAATATGTAGGCAGTCAGATTAATAAACAATAAACAGGTGGATTGTCTTTTCTTTAAAAAGGTGTAACTGTAAGATCAAGAACATGATTAGTATGTAGGCAGTCAGATTAATAAACAATAAACAGGTGGATTGTCTTTGTTTTTCTTTAAAAAGGTGTAACTGTAAGATCAAGAACATGATTAGTATGTAGGCAGTCAGATTAATAAACAATAAACAGGTGGATTGTCTTTTCTTTAAAAAGGTGTAACTGTAAGATCAAGTACATGATTAGTATGTAGGCAGTCAGATTAATAAACAATAAACAGGTGGATTGTCTTTGTTTTTCTTTAAAATGGTGTAACTGTAAGATCAAGTACATGATTAGTATGTAGGCAGTCAGATTAATAAACAATAGACAGGTGGATTGTCTTTTCTTTAAAAAGGTGTAACTGTAAGATCAAGAACATGATTAGTATGTAGGCAGTCAGATTCATAAACAATAAACAGGTGGATTGTCTTTGTTTTTCTTTAAAAAGGTGTAACTGTAAGATCAAGTACATGATTAGTATGTAGGCAGTCAGATTAATAAACAATAAACAGGTGGATTGTCTTTTCTTTAAAAAGGTGTAACTGTAAGATCAAGTACATGATTAGTATGTAGGCAGTCAGATTAATAAACAATAAACAGGTGGATTGTCTTTTCTTTAAAAAGGTGAAACTGTATGATCAAGAACATGATTAGTATGTAGGCAGTCAGATTAATAAACAATAAACAGGTGGATTGTCTTTTCTTTAAAAAGGTGTAACTGTAAGATCAAGTACATGATTAGTATGTAAGGAGTCAGATTAATAAACAATAAACAGGTGGATTGTCTTTTCTTTAAAAAGGTGTAACTGTAAGATCAAGTACATGATTAGTATTTAGGCAGTCAGATTAATAAACAATAAACAGGTGGATTGTCTTTTCTTTAAAAAGGTGTAACTGTAAGATCAAGTACATGATTAGTATGTAGGCAGTCAGATTAATAAACAATAAACAGGTGGATTGTCTTTTCTTTAAAAAGGTGTAACTGTATGATCAAGTACATGATTAATATGTAGGCAGTCAGATTAATAAACAATAAACAGGTGGATTGTCTTTTCTTTAAAAAGGTGTAACTGTAAGATCAAGAACATGATTAGTATGTAGGCAGTCAGATTAATAAACAATAAACAGGTGGATTGTCTTTGTTTTTCTTTAAAAAGGTGTAACTGTAAGATCAAGTACATGATTAGTATGTAGGCAGTCAGATTAATAAACAATAAACAGGTGGATTGTCTTTTCTTTAAAAAGGTGTAACTGTAAGATCAAGTACATGATTAGTATGTAGGCAGTCAGATTAATAAACAATAAACAGGTGGATTGTCTTTGTTTTTCTTTAAAATGGTGTAACTGTAAGATCAAGTACATGATTAGTATGTAGGCAGTCAGATTAATAAACAATAAACAGGTGGATTGTCTTTTCTTTAAAAAGGTGTATGTGTAAGATCAAGAACATGATTAGTATGTAGGCAGTCAGATTAATAAACAATAAACAGGTGGATTGTCTTTTCTTTAAAAAGGTGTATGTGTAAGATCAAGTACATGATTAGTATGTAGGCAGTCAGATTAATAAACAATAAACAGGTGGATTGTCTTTTCTTTAAAAAGGTGTAACTGTAAGATCAAGAACATGATTAGTATGCAGATTATTAAACAATAAACAGGTGGATTGCCTTTGCTTCAAACTGGGTATTTACATTCAAATTGAGTTGAATCAATATCAATTCAAATTTCAAAGAACATGAAATTGTCATCTATCCATTTGCCAGCATTCGCCCCAGCATACTATTGGGCTCATCAGCTGGTATGGAACACCTCACTAAGATGCATGCTAGTACATGCTGAGAAAGCTTCTTATTTTTATTTTACTTTTACCTGTAGTTATTTCATTCCCTCTATATAGGGGATAAGGCCTTACAATCCAACAACAAGATCTTAAGTAGGTTTTTTTTTTCTTTTCATGGAAAGTTGTATAATGGATTTATTTTGTAGAAAATATCCCATAGATGCATGCAAAACTTTACTAATGAAAATTGTACCAAACACAGCTTTTGGTATGGTGGACCAAACCAATCAACAAGCCCACCAGCACACCGAGGTAAAACGGCAGTAAACAGGCCAAGACGACCAGACCATTTATTTATTTCTTCCATTTACAATTTGGGTAGTCATTATACAATTTATAATACATTTTTATAATTTTATTTAACAATGGAAGTCTTCATTTTTTTACCCAGTTACTTCCAGGTTATCAGCATTTGTTTTAATGAAGGAGCACTGATTTACACTTTTGGGGTTACACCAGTATTGTTGTTGTCTTTTATATTACTTCACTGAGTAAGGATTTGTAGGTGCATGGATGACTTTTTAATAATAGCACTTTTGATGCCATAACTCAAAGACATGTGATCACTAAGGTTCGGATGTTAAGGAAAAGTCATATTTTTTTCCTGAGCTCATTTTACCCGAAACATAAAAAATAAGTTTTAATGACGGGTCCCTGACCACGTTTAAAGCAATTTGATGTTGCCTATAAATGTATATTTCGGCCATTTTTATTGTTTTGGTCATATTTGGTCATATTTTAATGATATAAGGTCATATTTGGTTATAATTTCAGCATTTTTGTTTAAATTGAGGCGTTGTTAACAAGGTACGTGTTATCTACGTCGAGTTTCAAACACAGGATTTCCAAATAGTGTAGTAGACCCGATTCCAAGGAGGCACTCCTCTACGGACGTCTTTTAGCACATCTTTCTGGACAAGTTAGTTTGCGACACTGTACGCATGAGGTCACGGAACATGACGATAGTGTGCTTCCACCTTTCAATAGAATGCCACTCCAGTAGGTATATGAGTCGTCTAGTATCAAAACCGGCCAAGTCACTGAAGGCATATTTTTCAGTATGGATGAAAAACCTCTAGAAGCGGCTTCGGTGGCGTAGTCGGTAGCATGCTGAACTGCTATACCCAAGATAGCGGGTTCAAACCCGGCCGAAGTCGTTGGATTTTTTTAAGAGCGTTAAAAATCCTTCAGTATGCCTTCCTTCGGAGGGGAAGTAAAGCCGGCGGTCCCATGTCATAGATTTATGGCATGTAAAATATCCTTTCACAGACTAAACTTGTGTAAAGCAAAATTTGTTAGGTTAGATTTCGTCAGAACGCTCTATCAAAGTTCCAACGTTCACCACTAGGTATCATTGATATCTGGTGGCGAAAGTTGGAACTACTTGAAATTGAACGGAACTTGTGGCTCACCCTCTAGGGTGTCCGCTGGAAGCAGCTACAGACTCAGGCGAGCCGAACATGTCCTCGGACACTCCCGGCACTAAAAGCCATACGATAAATTAAATTAATTAACCTCTAGAGACAAAGCAATGATGGTCACAAAAGATTTTATTGCATAGTTATATCCGTAATGGTTTAATATTTAAGTTCTGCTATTTTGAGAAATCTGATTCATAATGAACCCATCTTTTTTGATAATAATAATTTTGACTTGGCCGTTTTTTGTTGCAATTTGGTATAATTTTAGTCATTTTTTGTAAAACTATTCTTTTTAAATTCCAAATTCCAGTGAAAAAAGGCAATTAAATTAAAATAAATTGACATTGTATTTACCTGTATTTATTGCAATAAAAACGAAACCATTCTGCTTAAATTGGATAGTAATATATGAAGATGAACATCAGAAAGCTGAGGAGAATACAAAATAGGTATTATATCATTAAAAGTTAGTAGTTCACTTAGATCTTGAACACAGTAAAATAAAATGACTCACTTATTAAAATAGGAACAATATACATGTTACACTACACAATAATGACAAAATACGAGCACGCAGGATATTCGATTGCTTTCGCGCCAATGCGGTAACAAGCCCGCGAATATGGAAGTCAGTGTTGCAAACGAACAAAATACAAATTATTATGACTTCAAAGGGTATACAATATAAGGAACAATGTTGGCTACTGATATTATCACATTCTTGCATAATCTAACAACGCAAGATTCCAAACAATAATGCTGCGACATGAAGATTGCTACTCGTTCATTGACATGGCCGGTTATGAAAGCACTGCCTGCATGACTTGGCCCATTTTGTTGCACGACCAAGAATTCAGTGCTCTGTAACATGAAGACATGGACGATTTTGAAGCATATTCTTGTTTCACCTGATAGTGCTATACTTCTACTTCAAATTGATAAGCATAGCTCATTTTCGTAAATTTTGTGACTTGGCCGGTTTTGATACTAGACGACTCATATATAGCTCAGAATCAAGTAGCAAACAAGGAAATGCCATGGTTTTAGGTCATATTTTATAGTTTTTAGGTCATATTTAGCTAGTTTTTAGGGCATATTTGCTTGCATATTTTGTACTTCTTTAGGTCTTAAACTTCCGAATCCTAGTGATCACCAACTAACTTCCACACTGCAGTAGTGACTGTACACATTTTTAGGTTGGCATTTCATTAACAAACTATTATTTAGTAGTACGGAGTGGGGAAGAAGTGGGTGGTGGAAAAATGTGTGCTAATAAAGGTGAGGGGGGTGATGATTTTGTATAGCTGTAGCTAAGGTAGAAAGGGTGAGTGCTTCTTTGATTATGGAATTTTGATAATGGGTGCTGCTAATAATTTTTTATGTAAGGAATGAATGTGCATCAGGGTAGATGGGAAATCCATTAAATTATTTAGTGTTACTGAGGAAGTATCGAGGTTTTTATGATATATTGTCCCAATGGGATGTAGGTCTGATTTATTTAGTTTTAAAATATTCTAGCGGTAGAGCTTTTATCCATGTGAGTGCTGCGTAGGTAACTAAAAGTCTTATAAAACGTTTGTAAGTTATACATTTATTGTTTGTTTAGGTTTGAGTCCAAAGATTCATCCTGTGAGTAGTCTTAGGAAGTTAATGTGGGCGAGGACTCATTTATATACCAGCTAAGATAAGATAAGATAAGCCCGTAGATCCCTGATGGGCAAGGGCCTCCTACCGGAGTGGTAGGGGGTGGCTCAAGTAGTCTCCCAAAAGGAGCCAGTTCTTGAGAGATGTCTTTCCGAAAGACATATTGACACACATTAATACAAATTAAATTAACACACATCCTTTCTAAGGTATTTATATTGTTACACTATTACACTGTTCTGAATTTCCTTCCATAGCTCTCTATTTCTGGTCCACGTAACACCTGCCTCGAACCTAAATTCGTCTGACCATCTGCGATGGGGCCGTCCTCTGTTTCTCTTGCCATCTCTTATATCCCACATAGTCATGGAGTAGGCCCATCTATCCTGGTACATTCTGGACATATGTCCACCCCAGCACCATTTCAGTTGCCGAGCTCTTGTTGCTGTGTCCTCCATCTCACTTCTTTTTCTAAGATCGGGGCAGATGACCTCGCTGTTCCGCCCCTTAAAACAATAAAAATACCTAACAATTTCTCAGATCCATGTTACTGATTTTGTCGCTTAGCTTAACGCCTAGAATTCTCCTTTCCATTTTCCGTTGACAGATCTGGAGCAGTCTTGTCTGACATTTACTAAATGGCCAAGTTTGGCATCCGTAGATTAACACTGGGCTGACACAGCTTTGTAGTACATCGAATCTTAATTTAGGACTCAATGATTTATCCATAAGAATGAAGCCTAGGCTCCAGAATTTTTCCCACGTCAATCCAATCCACCTTTTGATTCCTCAGTCGCTCGTTTGTGTCGTACTTATTGTTTGGCCTACTCGCTGCAATATTCTATAGGTGTGGCATTCACTATGATTGGTAGCTCTTCGGAATTTGTAATTATTTTGGTTCTTGTAGGGTTCATTTGCAGTCCCACTACTTTGCTCGTGTAATGGAACTCACCTAGCATTGTGTTTAGTTCCTTTGATGACTTTGGAAATAGCAAAATGTCATATGCAAAGTGGAGGTCTTCCGTTAATGTTAACTCCGAAGTTTCTGTTTCCCCAGTTTAGTTATCTGAACAAAATTTTGAGGAAGCAGGTGAAAAGTTTGGGCGGTATGGGATCACCTTGTTTGACCCCTTTCTCTATTCTGAAGAGTTCTCCTTCAACTTCTGTTCTAACCTTAGCATAGCTTTCCAAGTATGTTAGACCAATGATTCGAATGTATTTCGAGTTGACACCTATTACCTTCAGTGCCTCCACGACGCTGATGTGCTCTACCGAGTCGAATGCCTTTTTATAGTCCACGAATGCAATATATTCTCTCATGTTGAATTCAAGTGTTTTCTCTAACACCTGGTTTACTGCTTGGAGGTGGTCCATTGTGTTGTAGCTTTTCCGGAATCCTGCTTGTTCAACTAGAGATGATTAATCCATTTTAGGTTATTTTGTGATAGGATGCCATGATATGTTAATGTGTTATTTTCTATTAATGGGGTACCATAGAAAGTTAGTTAGGCCGGCCCCGTGGTGTTGAGGTAGAGCGCCTGCCTCTCGTCCGGAGGCCCTGGGTTCGATTCCCGGCTCCATCAGAGATTTTAGAAACTGATGTGAGGGCTGGAATGGGGCGCACTCAGCCTCGTGAGGACAATTGAGTAGCAGTCTGACAGTGAGGTAGCGCCCCGGTCATGAAAACTCAGATTAACCCGACGCGCTGACCACGCGTCACCCCAATATCTGCAGGCCAAATGGCTGGGCAGCGGTGGCTTGGTAGGCCTAGGCCCTTCAGGGCTATAGTGCCAGAGGGGGGTTATAGAAAGTTAGTTAAGTTTTTGTTGAGGGCAGCTGCGAACTTTTCCAGGGCGGATTATTATATATAGTGTTTTATCTGTTTTTATCTTGATTGCTGAGGAAAGGTTATAAACTCTGCTGGCATGGAAATAAGACGGAAGCAAGGAACGGTGTGTCGTTTGTTATCAGTAAGAACATCGATGCTATATCTGATGTAGAATATGTAAATGAACAAATTATCAAGCTACATCAGAAAATCGACAAGAACACACTGACCATTGTTCAGGTTTATGCTCCACAGGTTGGGTGTAGTCAAGAAGAGTCATGATGAGATGGGACAGTATTTCCTTCAAGAATTAGGAGACCACGTAAAACAAGATAACATTCTTGTTATGGGTGATTTAAATGCTCATGTGGGAAATGATAGGACAGGATGTGAGACAGTGATGGGTCCCCATGGATATGGAAATTGAAACCAAGAGGGTGAATGCCTTCTTGACTTCTGCTTAAGAAATAATCTGGTTATTAAGAACACCTGGTTTCAAAAACAGCTGAGCTATAAGATCACAAGGTACAGCTGGAATGGAGAACAGAAATCTGTTATTGACTATATTATTACAGATAAAGAAGCTGGATCATTTATTAGAGATATGAAAATACAGCCAGGAGAAAGTTTGGATAGTGAACACAGGTTACTAGTAGCCATCCGAGGAAACATCCTGATAAGAAAGGTTGAAACGGTTTGACTGCCCCTTACTGTTGGGTGAGAAATGTAACTGTTTACCTTTGCCTAAGCTATGTTGTTTTAATGGGCGCCAAGACCTCAATGCAATGTTGAAATCTAAATTTGTATTTAACAACGTCTAGCTCTGGCAGAACACATTCAAGACTCTATTCACTCAGATCGTGGTATGATTTGATCATTAACCCAACAAACAATTGTATCAGGAGAAGGAATTGGTCTATATCTAATGCTACCTACTGAAAGCAAAGATTGCATTGTAAAAGAAATGAATTTATTATATAAAACAAGTATAGCAAAATTAATAATAATAAGTATAAAATTTAAATTGGAGCGTTGTGATTTGAATATTACCGATAGAAAATTACGTGAAAACGGAGTCTGATAAATTATTGATTTTACACTTATTCCCAAGCTATGAAGTTACTGAAATATGAAATATAAAACCAAGAGAAATGAGAGATTGCGTATTTCTGCGTCATTGGCGCTTACCACTGGAAATTGCCAAAGCATTTCCCTCGTACTTGATGATGCTGTGAGCTTCCCACAGTCTCCTGGATGTCGTCATCTTCGTCGATGTTTGATGATATACTGGTAGATTAGATAATTCTATGGTCCGTACATCGGACCCAAACACTCGTATAACCACACTGGTTAAGTTTTACAAAAGTTAGTCCTCCACTCCATGGAACATCGGAGCGACTCCCGCGTGAACCATACTTGGCAAGTTCAACACTGATAGTCACTAACTCCCCTGAACATCGGAGCGACACGCACTTGCAACCACACTCCGCAAGTTCTACACAGATAGTCCACGTTCCACGGCGCGTCGAACGATATATCCACACGCCGGCTCCCCCACTCTTCAGTCCCAACTAGCTTACGTCGTCTCCACTGATTGGCTGACCCACCACGCGATCTTCCCCTCCTCTGGGTCATTACACTCGGCGGGAGGGTTCCGTTCCAACAATTCGCCTTTCCTTGACGATGCGACCCAGGATTGCGTCATGCTTTCCGACAAGATTAAGCGTGTACTTGAATTCCCAGTGAGTCACGTCTCTCAAATACCCTAACTGACGAAAACTCCGTAAAATTCCGTAATCATGTAATTTTCTTTGATATTGTCGTTCGTAATAATTTGCTTGATAGCGTTTTCTAAGACATAGAAAACCTATCTGAATGATAATAATTTTTATAAAATGCTCCGAAAATACCTTAATAATAATTATAATAAATTAATAATAATAATAAATTAACATGAAAAATTCTCTTGGCTGAACAATTTGCCGCGTAAATAAATATAGAATGGCTTCCTACTGACTTATGCCAGTTGCATAAAAATCCTCGAAAAACACGTTACATATTCGCCTCGGATCATCGGATGATTTACCGTGACGATGGTCCATTGTCCGATTATCCCAGACACGTTAATAAACCCCATCCAAAATACATATTACATAAATGAAATCTCCCTAAATTACAGATATATACACTCATAATTTTTCTTCACGCACTTTGCGTCAAAGTTTGTTGTCACTATGGATTGCACTCTGCAACCAGTCCAATGTTTCTCATATAAAATAGTGCTCCACGGATATTTCCGCCTCTCAAATTCCTCTATGTTGGAGAAATAGACATAATTAATGTGTGAGCACTATGTATTTATGATGTCATATCACACGCATTGAAGGTGTTCTGATATATTTATATCACCATAGAACTTCCTAATTTCACTGGAGGTCCCTTCCTTATGGTGAAATTTAATCTCACTTAGCACTGAACACACGATCACACTATTGTGGCAGCGCCTCGTGACCATAATACTTAATCTCTCTTTAAAGTAGAATAAATTAATATAGACTTCTGAAAAAAAAACAGTAAATGTGCATTACATATAACACCAAATATTTCTGTGCCGTCTTGTTAAGTTCCCGTAGACCATATTCTACTTAATACTAGTTCTCAACACAGAAATAATACCTTTGTACAAATTACCTTAAATTACACACTTACAAAAATCTTACATGGCGAGGCCGTAAACAGAAATCACGTGTGCTGATATGTATGAGTTTCATGAAGGACTGTCTCGCTTTCTGATGGCCCATCTTTTGCCTCGTGGACGCCTTAAGCAAAAATACCATGTACAAGCGCTCACCCATCTCTTGGAGGCAAATGGGAATTCACCAGCGCTACCAAATTCTGGCCTTGGTGTATCGAGACATTTTAGTGCTCAAGAGCATCCGACAATCCCGTCATATTTCCCTGTACCTTAAAAACTCTCATTTACTTACATACTACCCCCCTGTGCGACTTCTGATACGCCTGCCTTGAAGACCAGCTCCTCCCACGCACCAAATACCACACTTACTCATTTGATAGGCTGGCTCGCCAGCTAAACACACTCACTTTATGACACATATTTTCGTAGACTATGTATATTATACGTCCCGTATAATCTGTTTCCCTCACTATTCTCCAGCACATATGCTGTTTTGCCAATACGTTTGGAAACTATAAATGTTTCTGCGTCACCTGCTTCCAACCTTGCAAGTGGCTCCCTTAAATGAACGTCATCACGTTGCTCTACCTAGCATATTACTCAGTGTCTGTAACGATGCCCTGTTGCTACTGTCCACCCATGCTAACCCTACCTTCCTATGGTGTCACACCTCTACTCGACACACTATGACCTAAAAATGTCACCTCTGACTGACAGAATGACGACTTAGACAGCTTCAAAGTGAACCCTGCCTGATCTAACTTCTGAAAAACTATATCTAAATGACGTAGATGCTCCTCAAAACTGCGTGAACTAATTACCATATCATCAATGTAAATGGTTACAAACTCTCCTGTGTCATCCCCTAATGCGATGTTTAAAGCCCTAATTAAAGCTGCTGAACTACTCTTTAACCCATAAGGTGTTCTACAAAATTGATAAAGGTTATATTTATGACTAAAAGCTGTAAATGGTCTATCTTCGTACATAAGTGGCACTTGCCAAAAACTGGAACTCAAATCTACACAAGTGAAATACTTCTTCCCCTCAAATGTTTGCATTAATTCCTCTATTGACATAGATTTCAGCTGATCTGAACTAATTCTACTGTTAACCAAACGAGCGTCTAAACAAATACGAACTGTGCCGTCGGTCATGGGTACCGTGATCAAAGAATTAACATATGGACTGTTAGAGTGCTCAATAATCCCATCTTCAAGCATCTGGTTAATTTGTGCCTCAACTGCACTCTGATAAGCGAAAGGTACAGGATATCTATGTCCTGTGAATACTGACCTATCAATAACGTTCAATGAATGGGTATAGCAATTGGCCATACCAATGCGATCCTCAAAAACTCTCCTATTACACAATAACACATCATAGAGCCGAACACATTGTTCCACCTCTATATTACCCTGAAATGCAGCATCACGTAACGAGTCCTCTAGACTTCCGTTCGTAATCACACTGCCCACAAAACATGGAGAACCCCGCTCTACGGCTGGCGATATCTCATTTAAAGTACAAATCACACCTACAATACTACTCCTCTGAATATGGTCATTGGACGCTACTTCTACTTCAGAATCTCCCCATTTAAATTTCAAACTCCCTACATCATAACATAAGTTACCAGACACTCTACTTAGCCACTCTGATCCCAAGATAACACTGAATACTACATTTGGAATTACAAGGCAAATCTGCTTCTCTACATGATTATTAATTTTAATGTCTACTAAAACTTGCTTAGAAATTACTTTAGACCTCTTCCCAACAGCTGTGATAACAAAAGTGCTTTTAATTGGCATCTCCTCAAAATTTACTCCAGTTCCTTTCATTTTATCATAAAATGCACTACTTATGCAACTCTTCATACAACCACTATCAATTAAAACATCTGTGTACGCCTCGGACACGTTAAATTTAACTATGGGGCTCTTACTAACCACTTCCTGAATAATACCTTCATCATTTAGTTCATGTAATAATTCATTTCTCACATTTAGGTCATAGGGTTCCTGTATAATTGTATGGACAGGGCATGCTACAGACTGAGTTTCTGACCTTACTTCGCAGCCTGGTTCGCGTTTAAAGAACCGCTACAGCTGGCCGTAGTACTAGTTACTACTGCACTGGTCTGGTTGTTCTGAGTTGTGTTGTCATTGTTTGGCTGTATATTACTACCACTAGGCTGTCCTCTTCCTTGACCCCTATTCTGGTTGTAATTATTGTCATTATAATTTCTTCCTTGATTTCCCCTGAAATCATTGTTTCTCCCTTGATTTCCCCTGTAATCATTGTTCCTCCCTTGATTTCCCCTGAAATCATTGTTCCTCCCTTGATACTGATTACCATAGCCATTTCCTCTGTTCTGATTTAGCTGATTATTATTATTTCTATTTTGAGCGTTGGCTCCTTCGCCACCGTTCCCTTGAACTTCCTGATGCCTGGCTTCATTAGGTCTATTATTATTATTACCCTGGTTCCTATTGAAATTGTCCTCATAACCCCCTCTCCCTAGTGCATCAAATGTGCTTAACAAATTTTCTACTTGTGATATTGTCTTTACATTCTGGATACAAGCAGCCTCCTTGATCCTATAGGGAAAGTGCCTAAGTAGCAATCTTACACATCACTTTCCTCCTTCAACCCATCCAGATATTTACACACTAATACCTGCCCTAAAAAGTATTCGGTCATGGTGGAGCTTCCTTTAGGGTTATATTTACCACACACTACTCCCTCACGATGCTGCGACTGAATAACCTCATTCCAGAACTTTTCACAGAATTTCATTTTAAAATCATTCATATCAGTAAACTTGTCTCTGTAGACAGCAAACCAATTCCTCGTTTCCCCCACGAACACTTGTTCTAAAATTTCAACTACCTGGCACCACTCAATACTACCATTTTCCAACCTCTCCCCGAATTTATTTTCTATAGTGTCCATGAACTCCATTGGGCACCCCTGTCGATTGCTGAACTTACCCAGTTCTACCTCCCTGTGTGTGCTATTCACAAAAACTGGCCTATTCTGACTATTTTCTTGCCTGATCCTAGCTTTTAATTTTAACTCTAATTCTGCGATTTTCTCCTCAGCCTTCCTCTCAATACTGTTTACTGTTAATTTAATGTTTCCTTCTGATTCTTCTACTTTATCATATAGCTTTGCTTGTTTCTCCTCAATCTTGCTAATGCTCTCTCTATTACTCTCTCTTAAATCATATACTTCTGCAACTACACACATCAAAAAAAGTTTTGCATCACCTCGGTTCCCAGATCTCCGGCATATAGACGTTGACTGTGTATATTGTATCCAAGATACAGTCCCTTTGACTGTTCATAGATGTCACTAAAACTGCTCAAAGATGTAAACAACCATGCATGAGCAGGGCCTATTAGACGGAGGGGGTACGACAGCCGATCAGTTCCAGTCATTCCACCAGGACGAAGGTACGCTGCTCATGTTGTCTGTAGTTCTACCATGCCTAGAAGGTCAATACCGCAGTTCGATCGCGTCCGCATTGTTACTTTGTGTCAAGAAGGGCTCTCAACAAGGGAAGTTTCCAGGCGTCTCAGAGTGAACCAAAGCGATGTTGTTCGGACATGGAGGAGGTACAGAGATACAGGAACTGTCGATGACAGGCCTCGCTCAGGCCGCCCAAGGGCTACTACTGTAGTGGATGACCGCTACTTACGGATTGCCGCTCGGAGGAACCCTGACAGCAATGCCACCATGTTGAATAATGCGTTTCGTTCAGCCACAGGACGTCGTGTTTCAACTCAAACTGTGCGCAATAGGCTGCATGATGCGCAACTTCACTCCCGACGTCCATGGCGAGGTCCAGCTTTGCAACCCCGACACCATGCAGCGCGGTACAGATGGGCCCAACAACATGCTGAATGGACCCCACGGAATTGGCATCACGTTCTCTTCACCGATGAGTGTCGCATATGCCTTCAACCAGACAATCGTCGGAGACGTGTTTGGAGGCACCCTGGTCAGGCTGAACGTCTTAGACACACTGTCCAGCGAGTGCAGCAAGGTGGTGGTTCCCTGATGTTTTGGGGTGGCATTATGTGGGGCCGACGTACGCCACTGGTGGTCATGGAAGGCTCCGAAACGGCTTTACGATACCTGAATGACATCCTCCGACCCATAGTGCAACCATATCGGCAGAATATTGGAGAGGCATTTGTCTTCATGGACGACAATTCTCGACCTCATCGTGCACATCTTGTGAATGCGTTCCTTCAAGATAACGACATCGCTCGACTACAGTGGCCAGCATGTTCGCCAGACATGAACCCTATCGAACATGCCTGGGATATGTTGAAAAGGGCTGTTTATGGACGTCTTGACCCACCAACCACTCTGAGAGATTTACTCCGAATTGTCGTTGAGGAGTGGGACAATTTGGACCAACAGTGTCTTGATGAACTTGTGGATAGTATGCCACGGCGAATACAGGCATGCATCAATGCAAGAGGACGTGCTACTGGGTATTAGAGGTAGTGGTGTGTACTGCAATCTGGACCACAAATGCTGAAAGTCTAGCTGTATGATGGTACAACATGCAATGTGTGGGTCTCATGAGCAATAAAACGAGCTGAAATGTTGTTTGTGTTGATCTCTATTCCCTTTGTATTTAACGGTTCCGGAACTCTTGGAACCGAGGTGATGCAAAACTTTTTTTGATGTGTGTATTTGCGAGTGGACTTTCTCAATTCTACCCCCCAGCTGTTCCTTAACCTCTTTAGTTGCTACCTGAATTTTGTCAATTTCTCCCCCCAATTGCTTTTTGACCTGCTGTGTTTCCAGTTGCACTAGTTCTTTTAAATTTTCAGCCTGTGTACTGATTCTAATTTCTAACTCCTCCTGTACTTTTCCTAATTTCTTGTCTACATCTGCAATGATCTCTTTAACCTTCTTTTCCATTACTCCTCTGATTTCTCCTCTAATCTGCTCCATTTTCACACTAATTTCCTTGTTGTTCTTATCTAATTTTGCATTATTCTGTTCTAATTTTTTATTTAAAGCTTCTGTACTTTCTTTATTTTCCCTACTGTTTTGTTCTAATTTTGCATTATTCTGTTCTAATTTTGCATTTAAAGCTTCTGTACTTTCTTTATTTTCCCTACTGTTTTGTTCTAATTTTGCATTATTCTGTTCTAATTTTGCATTATTCTGTTCTAATTTTGCATTTAAAGCTTCTGTACTTTCTTTATTTTCCCTACTGTTTTGTTCTAATTTTGCATTATTCTGTTCTAATTTTGCATTATTCTGTTCTAATTTTGCATTTAAAGCATCACTACTAACTTTGTTCTGATACATGAACTCGAGAAGTAAAGTTTTTAATTCTGGTTGGCCGCCTACACTCCCTGTTTCAGTATCGGGATTTACCTCCGCTACCCCGGTACTACCATCACTCGACATACTGCTCGTATCATCATTCTCCAGTTGATGACCACTACGTAACCTCATCTGTCTTTCTTTCTCATCCCCCATAATGATATACACTGATAAAGACAAATAACCCCCAAAATACAGGCACAGAAATATATACCCTTCTCCTTCCACAAATGTTATTAGGTTTTCAGCCCCAAGTTGTCGGCGACAAATGAAACGGTTATTAATGCCCCATGTTGGTAGCGACAAATGAAACGTTTTGCTAGCCCCTTACTGTTGGGTGAGAAATGTAACTGTTTACCTTTGCCTAAGCTATGTTGTTTTAATGGGCGCCAAGACCTCAATGCAATGTTGAAATCTAAATTTGTATTTAACAACGTCTAGCTCTGGCAGAACACATTCAAGACTCTATTCACTCAGATCGTGGTATGATTTGATCATTAACCCAACAAACAATTGTATCAGGAGAAGGAATTGGTCTATATCTAATGCTACCTACTGAAAGCAAAGATTGCATTGTAAAAGAAATGAATTTATTATATAAAACAAGTATAGCAAAATTAATAATAATAAGTATAAAATTTAAATTGGAGCGTTGTGATTTGAATATTACCGATAGAAAATTACGTGAAAACGGAGTCTGATAAATTATTGATTTTACACTTATTCCCAAGCTATGAAGTTACTGAAATATGAAATATAAAACCAAGAGAAATGAGAGATTGCGTATTTCTGCGTCATTGGCGCTTACCACTGGAAATTGCTAAAGCATTTCCCTCGTACTTGATGATGCTGTGAGCTTCCGACAGTCTCCTGGATGTCGTCATCTTCGTCGATGTTTGATGATATACTGGTAGATTAGATAATTCTATGGTCCGTACATCGGACCCAAACACTCGTATAACCACACTGGTTAAGTTTTACAAAAGTTAGTCCTCCACTCCATGGAACATCGGAGCGACTCCCGCGTGAACCATACTTGGCAAGTTCAACACTGATAGTCACTAACTCTCCTGAACATCGGAGCGACACGCACTTGCAACCACACTCCGCAAGTTCTACACAGATAGTCCACGTTCCACGGCGCGTCGAACGATATATCCACACGCCGGCTCCCCCACTCTTCAGTCCCAACTAGCTTACGTCGTCTCCACTGATTGGCTGACCCACCACGCGATCTTCCCCTCCTCTGGGTCATTACACTCGGCGGGAGGGTTCCGTTCCAACAATTCGCCTTTCCTTGACGATGCGACCCAGGATTGCGTCATGCTTTCCGACAAGATTAAGCGTGTACTTGAATTCCCAGTGAGTCACGTCTCTCAAATACCCTAACTGACGAAAACTCCGTAAAATTCCGTAATCATGTAATTTTCTTTGATATTGTCGTTCGTAATAATTTGCTTGATAGCGTTTTCTAAGACATAGAAAACCTATCTGAATGCTAATAATTTTTATAAAATGCTCCGAAAATACCTTAATAATAATTATAATAAATTAATAATAATAATAAATTAACATGAAAAATTCTCTTGGCTGAAAAATTTGCCGCGTAAATAAATATAGAATGGCTTCCTACTGACTTATGCCAGTTGCATAAAAACCCTCGAAAAACACGTTACAAGGTGAATACCAAACGTAAACCCAGGATAAAAGTTTGGGATTTTGATAAACCAGATAAGAGGTCTGAATACAAGATGAAGATTAGAGACCAACTGCCTAAATGTGAGACTGAATCAGCAGAAGAAGAATGGCTTGGATTAAAGAAAATCCTGGTAGATACTGCAGTAAATATTGTTGGCAAAACAAGCAGCAGAGTAAGAGAGAGAGAAACCCCATGGTGGAATGAAACTGTCCGAAGAGCGATAAAAGATAGAAATGAAGTGAGGAAACTAAGGGACAGAGAAAGTCAGAAAGAAGAGAAATTACAAGAACTCAGTCAGCTGTACAGGGACATGAAACTTTAGGTGAAAAGAATCATTTCTGCAGAAATTCACACAGAAACTTCTTTTCAAGAAGAACGAGACATAACTGCAAAAATAACTAATTATACCAGAACAACAGGAATCATCAATCACGTCATGAAGCCATCTCTTGCCCAAAGGCTTGCGTTTGTATAACACATTAGCCAGACCAACCCTATGCTATGGCAGCGAGGCATGGACAATAAGATCTCAGGACATCTCCAGACTCACAGCACGCGAAATG
This sequence comes from Meconema thalassinum, assembly GCA_946902985.2. Lineage (NCBI taxonomy): Eukaryota > Metazoa > Arthropoda > Insecta > Orthoptera > Tettigoniidae > Meconema > Meconema thalassinum. The sequence goes on along the minus strand of OX336388.2, from coordinate 1,713,869,130 downwards.
ACCTTTATGCGCCGAACAACAGGCTATACTAAATGAGATCATAAGAGAAACGAGGATGTGCTGAAGGATCTAAAAGTGAAACCAATAACTACATACATTTGTGACTACCAAGAGAACTGGAAGCGTCATGTCCAAAGGATGGAACCTGGAAGATTACCAAAGGAGATCCTTCGCTACCAGCCACGGGGAAATAGATCGATAGGACGTCCGATGAAGAGATGGAGGGAAAGTGCAAGACCGTAACGGGACATTTGGCCCAATACTTGGAAGGAAGATGATGAGATGATGACTAGAAGATTGCAGGAACAACAGGAAGCTATTATATCAAGTGGTGAGGAGTAAGAAAAACAGCTATGAACCAATAAAAGCTGTGGAGAAGGAAGATGGAAACATCACATGGAATGAGGAGATTCATGATGAGATGGGACAGTACTTCGAAAAATTATTTAATGACCAAAATTCAAATGCCAAACAATAGGAGACTAAGAAAGAAGAAAATATCCCAGATATGGAGTACTCTCTAACATGGATGGAAGTGGAAAATCCCCTAAAGAACATGAAAAAAGCTAGGGCAACAGGCATTGATGATGCAAGCGCTGACATGATCAAGGCAGCTGGAGTACAAGGATTGCAGTGGTTGTTTAGAGTCCTAAACACTATTTGGAAAGAAGAAAAAATACCAACAGACTGGACTAAAGGTGTTATCATCCCTCTATTTAAGAAAGGACACAGGCGGAAACTTAGCAACTACAGGGGAATTACTCTTCTATCTCATGGCCTGAAGATAATGGAACGAATCATACGTAGACAAAGATTAAGAATTATCATTGAACCACAGCTTGAAGAAGAGCAGTACGGTTTCAGACGGAACAGGGCAACAACAGATCTGATATTTTCTGTCAGGATGATTATGGAGAAGCACTGGGGAAAAAGGAAAAGACATAATCTTTATTTTTCTAGATATTGAGAAGGCTTACGACAGTGTACAGAGAAAAACAAACTGGGAATGCCTTCAAAATAGATCAATACCATGCGCTTTAATAAATAAAGTCAAGATGCTATATGAACACTGCCAGAGTTATGTCCAAATAGGTGATGGCTATTCAGAGTGGTTCGAGACTAAGCAGGGTGTACAGCAAGGCAGCGTTCTATCACCACTTTTATTCATTACTGTAATAGATAAAATAATGAAGAGAGTTACGAGACTCAATAAGACCTCGGAGTTTAAAGCTTTAGCATTTGCAGATGATGTTTTAATATGGGGTGAAAATGAGGCTGAAATACAACAGAAGCTGAATGATTGGAATGCTATATTCAAGCAATTTGGTCTGAATATAAACAAGTCCAAAACGGAAGTGATGCCCGTTAGTCGACAAAACATCTATACTAACATCACTCTGAATGGTACAAAGTTAGAACAAGTACAGCAGTTCTGTTACCTGGCAGTGTAGTGTCCACAGATAACCAACCATCTGCAGAAATCACTACTAGAGTTCAACATGGAGCACTATTTTATCATCTCGTGAGAGGGCTTCTTTGGGACAAGCAAGTTCCTTCAAGATCAAAACTAATACTCTACAAGAGTTTCTTTGTACCTGTTATACTACATATAGCTTAGAAACCTGTACCCAATCCAAGAGAAATACCAGCAAACTATAGGCGGTGGAGATGGAGTTTTTAAGAACTATGATTCAGAAAACAAGGAGGGCCAAAATAAAAAATGTTCAAGTAGAACAATCTCTTAATGAGATCTGTGTTGAAGCCAGGCTAAAATGGTTCGGTCATCTGAAAGGAATGGGCACACAAAGAACAGCTAGAGTGTGGTTTGAGAAAGAACTGAAAGACAAGATACCAAGGGGTCGACCGAGGAAGAGATGGATTGACCAGGTTAGAAATGATCTTGCAGGGAGAGGTCTGGATGTGCAGCGGATCATGGAGGAGGAAACATTCTTGGAAAGAACTAAATGGAGAGCGCTCATTCACCGCACCCGGGAAACTGGAGCCGGTTCATGATAATGATGATGATCTTGATATGCCATTTATTGTGCCAATTTTCTAGGGTATCTAGATATGATTGCATCATTTTTCATAGGGATTGTCTTTGTACTGTTTGTGCAAGTAGGGCCTAAATCATCTGCATATTGGTAAATGCATAGGGAAGGATCAGATTGGAGAATGTCTATAGTAAATAGGAGATATGGGAGGGGCGAGGGGGGAGCCTTGAGGGTCCCCCGCTTGTAGTTGAAGAGTGAAGGAGGAGATACCATATGTTTATACTTGCACTGACAGGAGTTCAGGAACATTGAAAAGAATCTGAATTAGGTTTTAGATATGGGGAGATGTCACAGTTTGAAGAGTAGCTCTGAGAAGGCCACTGCAAGGCTCTTATGAACCACAAGCTGTGCCAATATATTATGAGAGACAGAGCTCTTTTTTGTTTTTGTTTTTCAAAGAAATTGCCTGCCTGGTCCATGTCCTAAGTGAGTTCTTATTTTCATTTCAGCATTATAATTTAGGCAAGAGAATTATAAGATCAAAGTTTATAGTAGTACCTAGGTAGAATAAGAGTTTTCATGGAGCTATTTTTATTCTAACCTTTCCTCTTTAAAGTTCCTTATCCAAATTATGTGATCAGTAAAACCGAACATAACTGAACAGGAAACCTTACTGTTAACATGTTTTAGCAGTTTGCAAGAAAGCCAACAAACTTCTCTCCATGAGGCATCACCAGTGTCTGAAGGTATCCAAGACTGCTCCACCTCATCATACTCTACTGAGTCTGCACCACTAATTGCAGCCACAGGACCTCAGCAAAAATCTGAACGAGGGAAGGGCAGGTATGTAGTGCTCACTTATAACCACTTACTAGCCGTATCGGATTTACAATTCATAGGAACCCAAAAATCTGCTTTCCACCCCACCCCTTCATCATCATCATCAGTCTCTAAAAGCTACAGTAGTTAAAAGGGACGTAAAACCAATAACATTATTATTCATCATCATCATCATCATCATCGTTGAAGACCAATTCCAGTTTCCCTCCTCTTACTTTTTTCAATCATGTTTCTTAGTTTTATTAATAATCATTCACTCACCTGGTACTATAGTTGAAGTAGGGCATCTTCTCCATTTCTAATCCCCAGTACCTGCATATTCTCTCTGATGTCATCAATCCATCTCTTCCTGGGTCAGTCTGGTCTTCTCCTGCTTTATGGTTGTTGATAAAGGGTCTTCCATTCTCACAACATGTCCCAAGTAATGCATCTGCATCTTCTGCGCTTCAATAACTAGAACAGTTGCATCATAGAACCGGTATAATTCCAAGTTAATTTGAATGCATCAATCACCTGTCGCCTCCGTAGCGTAGCGGTCAGCATGGTTAGCTGCCGCCCCGGAGGTCCTGGGTTCGATTCCCGGCTCTGCCACGAAATTTGAAAAAGTGGTATGAGGACTGGAACAGGGTCTACTCAGCCTCGGGTGTTCCAACTGAGTAGAGGGGGTTCGATTCCCACCTCAGCCATCCTCGAAGTGGTTTTCCGTGGTTTCCCACTTCGTCTTCGGGCAAATGCCGGGATGGTACCTTCTTCAAGGCCACGGCCGCCTCCTTCCCTCTTCCTTGCCTATCCGTCCTGACCTTCCATTACCTTCCCTCATGAGGCCCCTGTTCGCTTTGCAGGTGAGGCCGCCTGGGCGAGGTGCCAATCACACCTCACCAGTTGTATCCCCTCCGATTAGATGTTCCCAGCTCTAGGACACTGCCCGTAGAGGCGGTAGTGGTGAGTTCCCTCGCTGAGTCCGTGGGTTCCACCAACCTGGTGGGTAAACGACTAAGAAGAAAAAGATCAATCACCTTCTTTACCAAAGCAAGTCCATCACTGCGGAAAGAAAATTAAAGCAGGTTCTGCTATTGCCTTCCTTTCTTAAATAGCTTTTCTCATTAATCTCAATAAGGGTTCATCCCATCTTAAATATAATTGGCTGAAAATATTCATAGTTACATTTTTATGATTTTCATTCTGTTAATTTTCTATGCTAAACCAACTGTTTCAAAGAAAGAAGCAAAAACTAATTAAGGGTTCATCTTAACTCCCTTACCTCTGGGTATAATGCAAATGTTTTGCAGCTTGATTTTCTTCCGATACCTACCACTTAAATACCAATTTTTATGCCATTCACTCCAGTGGTTTTGATACCAACCTATAACAAACAGACAGAAATTAAACTGAGGGAATATTTGGTCATTATACACCTCGACCAGGATAGATACAAAGTTGTAGCCAGAAATTCAAAATGTACAGACAGGAAATGCAAGATGGCAATTTAACTGTAATGTTTCTATCCTTTTTTTTTCCTGCTCAATGTTTGAATGTCCACACCTTGTTATTTTATCTTATATATTGTGGTGATAGAAGCTATTTTTTCAGTGTTGCCTAATTCTAAAAGAAAAATTTGCGTTGACCGTCTGAAAAGCTTTCTTTAATAATAATTATCCTATATAGATACCTCTTGGTTGGAAATAGTTTGTATGAAGTTATATCATCAAATTGACTATGTATATTTGCTTTCAGGGGTAGGCGTCGGTCAAGATGGAAGTTGAAATTTCACCATCAAGCTCTTCCACCAGAATATCTTGATCATTACGAAGCATCAATGGCTCAGCAAGAAGCATCAGCAGCAGCTAAATCTGCGGCCATGAAAGCAGAGAACAAGGCGAAGTCTTGTGGACTTGCATCACCAAAATCCATCCCAACTTTAGCTCCAAGGTCATCTCCTACAGAAAAAGTTTCAGGAAAACAGTGCTTCATTAAAATAGAGTCCGATCATCCTCAGTTTAATGCCATATCCCCACTGACAAATGCAGTCGATCAACTCCATATATTGCCGATTCAAGCATTAGCGATAGGTAGTGACGGTGAAATGATGAAAAGGCTGCCAAGAGACGTTAGTAATAAGGACGACATAAGTATAATAAGTGAAAAACCACCTATGCATGGAGGGAAAGTGAATCAGAACCATAGTAAAGGTTTATTAGGCAGTTTATTATCCAACACAACAGGAACATTAGAAATGAGTAGTAAAATGGCAATAGACATGGAACACAAGAGAAGATCATCTGTTATTATGTCTTCTTCATCAAGTGGAAGTATGAACAATGTTTCTAGCAGATCAACACCTGCACCACCTATGAATAGTGGTAACTGTAGTAAAATTATGAATTATCAAGATTTGCCATACATGGGTGAAATAACATTGGACAACATGAAGCCAAGGCGAGGAAGGAAACCAAAGAAAGCAGATATATGTCATTTAATATATAAAAATTATGGGACAATATTCCCAGGAACACCTAGTAGAGGAAATCAAGGGGAAAGAGAAGAATGGTCCAGGAGAAGACTTCAGGAGTCTTCACCAAATGTTTCTAGTCCAACATCAGCAAATAGTAACATTAACACCAAAGTGAAATCAGAAAGTTCAATTTTATCTAGTTTGAAGTGTAAGCCTTTTGAACTACTCAAGTCCAGTGGACAGATTAATCATACAGATGTTCAAAATAGAATCATAAGCAGTTTGTTAGAAAAGAGATTAACAGCTGCTTCACAAGATGCTAAAAAATACATGTTTAGCAATATGGACTTCATTTCATCCTCAGGTTGTGATAATGCCAATGTAGTTAGTAGTAGTCATGATGTGTGGAACATTAGTGGTAAACAAACCCCAGTGTCAACAAGTGTTAATGATGAACCTCTGAATCTTTGTATTAAAGACTTGAATCGGTTAAAAATTAGACTTCTCAGAAAACATGGAAACTTCTATGAGCCAAGAACAAATGACATAATTTCAGTGAAAAGTGAACCACCATCTCCCAGTGATGTAGAAGAATTAGATTTATGTGATTCACCAGTTGAAAATGAGCCAAAGTTCATGCATGAACCAATTTTGCATGATACTAGGCCTCAGACAGCATCTTCCAATCACCACCAGGAAGGTGAAGATGCCTGTGAGTCATTTCCTTTCCCTTTAATGGACTCTCCGTCCATTCCACCTGCTCCTCTACTTCCTTTGGATGCTGGAACTCCGGTAGGATCCCTGCCAGGAGGCTACATCTACTGGCCAAGTGCAGGAGTATTCGTTCATCCAATGGCTCTTCAGTCTCAGCTCTTATATTACCAAAAAATGGGAGCAATACCTCTTGTTCCTATCACACCATCAGAACAATGTCCAACATTTTTACCTTCACAACCCCCACAGGTGAGCCTTACTCCCCATGTTAATCATCCTGGTGCACCTTCAACTTCACAGACAAATTCCCCAAAGAAAGAGCAAAAGTCAAGTCCCAGTAAAGCTCAAATTCCCAAAGCATTTTCTATGATGATGGAAGCAAACTCAAAATCTTCTGCAATGCCATCAGAGGTTTCATTTCCCAGAATGAAACGTTTAGCACCTCTTGGGAACCCTCCAGCAGTTGGTGCTCCCACTAAAAGGAAACGCTCTGCTATTTTTATTCCACCAATGCCAACTGAAAATAGCACAAATCCAACCACTGAGGTCAGCATCTGTAAGTTTAAGTTTACAGGTGGAGCAAAACCAAGCCTACAAGAAAAGAAGATGTTGTCAGTAGATTCTGGTGGAAATTTTCGGTATTATAGTGGGACTGGAGACAAGTCGATGAGAGGTTATGAGTTCTTTCCAAGGGAATCTCTCCAACAGCCACAGGGATCATCTGGGTCCTCACCATCCGAACAGTTCCTAGCAGCATCAGCATTAGCAAATGGTGAGAAGATGTTACCTAGTACCAACTTGCCATTTGTTCATGAGGATCCTAGAACAGCTCACCTGAAACAGTTAACAGGACTGACTGAGAATGTAGCTAAATCTAATAGTGAATCCATGGGTAGACTGATGGACAGCAACTCACAATTATATGAACAACAAAATTCAGGGGTAGTCAACACTAATAAAAAGTCTGAGTTGCAAGTGAAAGGAAGATCAGGTGTCAGTAGTAGTGGGGGTGGTAATGCTGGCCCGAGTGGTAGTGGTGGGTCTAGTGGTAACAGTGGTGACAGATTTGGACCTCCAGTTAATGTTCCTGAAGACTCAAACTCTCATTCACAATTTCGCTTGCGTAGAAAAAGAAAAACTAGAAAATCCCTTGCGAGAGAAAAACTGGAGCAGACGTTTAAAGAAAAAGGTTTCTTAATACAGACTCAACAGTTAGAATCAGCAGAAGGAGCAACCTACTGCAAGTTTCGACAGTTACGTAAATTTACACGGTACCTTTTCCGTAGCTGGAAGGACTATCTGCCAGGTAATGTAAGAGAAATGTCTGTGGCTGCTGGAGTGGCAGGTGCAGATACATCACCTACCAGTGAAGGTGGGCAAGTGGATTCAGAGCTTGAAGGAGAGTTATCTTCCAGCAACTCTCCAACTCCTTCAACTCCACAACCAGTGGCTGCTAGTTCTCCAACACAGCTTTCAAATACATGAATTATATTTCCTTTAGGTCAACTAAAATTTATTAAAATATTTGTTGGACATTGAAATTTAAAATATTGGTAATTGAATAGTAAACAAATCCTCTCGAATATTATCATAGCTCAGGACTGATACAGCATACCAAAGACCCTAAACAACTGAATTACAGATTCCTTGGAGGTGAAGGTCTAATGGGGAGAGAGGTAACTTACTCCATGGGGGTAACATTCAATGATAAAACAGGTTGAGGAAACAAAATTAGGTACTGTAATTTGTTTTTAAATTGGAAAAAAAAAATATTGCTACAATTGAGTCTTACCGAAGCAATATCATTAATTTCTTCTGTCATATTTTTAGATTTGTAAAGACAGAAGAAATATTGTACTCTTCTTCAAAGTCTAGTTTCACACATCATTTTGATTCCATGACTTAAAATATCTTAGAGAGGAAGACTATGTAACATAAAAATAAGTAAGGTATCACAAATTATGCCCCATTTCAAGTACGGTGCTGTATTTATTTAAAGATAAATTGCTTATAAATGAGGCATTATTATTTGAATCATTCTATTGTCCTCATGCATTAACTGTTTTACACGTTGTAAGACAATTGTTATTATTCCAAACGTTGTTTCATTGTTGAACTGATGCCTTTTAAAATAAGCAGCATTACAAAAGGTAAGTTACATACCTGCATTCCTAGAGAGATAAGTAAATGCAAGGAGGGGAATTTCCATAGGGTTTCAACCTCATGGGCCCCTTCCCTGGCCTCCTTGCTAGAACAATACTACTTTCAGGAATTAGAGATCATATTACCAGCTGTTATTAATTCTGAATATGTAGCCAAGCTTGGATAATGCTTTGGAAAAAGCACTCAAAATGAAATTCAGAAGTAGGCTAGTAAATTGATGATAAGAGTTGAAAGGATTTATTAATAATTCATAGAACAGTGAAAAAAGAATGTGCTGTTCTTTATCCTTATGTGAAAATGCTTCATGCTTATCCATCTAGTGTGGATCAATTCATAATAATTTTAAAGAAAGAAAGAAAAACTACTTTCAGATAGTGCAATCTTCACTTATGACTGACTGAATTAAATTAAATTATTAAGGAATGTGTAAGATTTGGTGGAAATGTGCTTTTCAGGTTAATATAGCTTTAATTTAATATGGTATGCAAATCAATGTTACAATCACCAAAGATTATTAATTATGCTTTTTTTACTTAATTAAGGCAATAAATTGCCATTGTTATTTTTGGAATAGACTTCCTATTAACCAAAGAATTTTATACGTGTAAATACTTGCGATGTAATAAAATGGTTTAATGGGTTCTTTCTAACACCTAGTCACATGGAAAAGATACATAACTAAATCCAGCTGAGTGTATGCTTGAAATCATGCTCGAAAATAAAATGTTATTATTGTCTGTAAAATAAATGAATTTTTACTTGTTTTAGATTTTTATAGTTGATTTGAAGTTGTGTTATGTAAATTACATGTTGTTACTAAAGTTTTGTTTCTTGTTATAATACCAGAGGTGCTGTATTTTAAATTAAATTTATATTTAAGAAGAATTGCTTACTGATTAATCAACTCCTATGTCCCCTATGCACCAAAATGAATACTTACTTACTTACTCCATGGCACTACAACCCGGGGTGGGTTTTGGCCTCTTGGACAACTGCTCTCCATGTTGGTCTATCCATCGCCTTGCTCCTCCATCCTCTCACTCCCATTGCGACGAGGTCTGCAGTCACACCATCCAACCATCTATTCTTAGGACGTCCTTTCCTCCTCCTGGAGAATAGCCTCCCTTTCAACATTCTCGTGGGCATCTGGCTCTCCGGCATCCTCTCTATATGTCCCAACCATTGGATTCTCTGTGCCTTTATAAACTTTACGATATCTTGTTTTCCAATCAATTCGTTTAGTTCATGGTTATATCGTATTCTCCATCCATCTTCCTCTCTAACAGGGCCATATATTCTTCGCAGTATTTTCCTTTCAAAACACTTCACAGTATTCTCATCATCCATAGTTAATGTCCAAGCTTCAGAGCCATAGGTCACTACTGGTCTAATCATTGTCATATATCTTCATTTTGGTTGTTCGCGATATAAGTTGATTCCTGAGCATCTTGATGTTTGCATAGTATGCTCTGTTTCCAGCCTGTAATCGATCTTTAATACAGTTTGTCATGTCACACTGGTTGTCAATAAGTACTCCTAGATACTTAAATTGTGTCACACCCTCAAACGTCTTATCACCTATTTTAATATCATGCGGGGCTCTTCTTGTGTTAGATGTGGACATTACCATGCTCTTAGTTTTACTCTCATTCACTAATAACCCAATATTTGTAGCCTCTTTCTCTAATTCTAAATATACTCTTTTCAGTGTACGCTTCTCTCTTGCTATGATCACTACATCATCTGCATAAGCACAGATCTGACTTGATTTGTTAAAAATAGTGTCTCCCTGGTCCACTTTACTGATTGCTTTATGTAGTGCAAGGTTAAAGAGTACTGCAGACCATCCATCTCCTTGTTTTACACCCATATTAATTGCAAAGGGTTTACTCAGCTTTTTCCATTTTTCACTCGTGCCCATGTGTTATCTAGTGTCATCCTTATCAGCCGGATTATCTTTCCAGGTATCCTCATTTCTCCTAGTAATTCATATAGTCTTTCTCTTGTTTCGCTTGTTTAAAATCTATAAAGAGCATGTGGAGATCAATATCATGTTCATAAAACTTTTCCATCATCTGCCTAATTACAAAGATTTGATCCGTTGTACTCCGGTTGGGTCTAAAACCACACTGATATTCACTCAGAATTTCTTCTGAAAATATCTTCATTCTTTCTTTCAAGATACCTGATAGGATCTTGTAAATAACATTCAATAGAGTAATTCCTCTGTAATTCTCACTCACATGCTAGTTTATCTCCTTTCTTAAATATAGGACATATTATTCCTCCCCTCCATCCATCTGGCATGTTCTCTTCTTCCCATATTCTTTCCAATAGTTTATGTATTCTATCTTCCAATGCCGCTCCTCCATATTTTATCATTTCTGCTACTATACTGTCTTCCCCTGGTGATTTGTTGTTTTTCCTTTTCTTCATTACATTTGACACTTCAAATCTTGTAGGACTCATAATACTTGCATTCTCATTCTCTGATTCTGTAGGACTCATAATACTTGCATTCTCATTCTCTGATTCTGATCTAATTACTTCGTGCCTCTCGTTTTGTTGCATATGTTGCTCAATTTCTGGCTCTACACTTTCACTTAGAAGTTCCTTAAAGTGTTCAGACCATCTATCTAACACTTTGTTCTCATCATTCAGTATCATCCCTTGTCTATCCTTGCATCTTCTTTCCCTCGGTTGGAAACTTTTCCCCATTTTACCAATCGCCGCATAGAATTTTCTTACTTCACTTCCCTGGTTTAATTCTTCTATTTCTATAAATTGTTTCTTTATGTGTTCCTTTTTCTTTCTTCTACATACTTTGTTGGCATTCAACCTCAGTTGCCTATAATGTTCAAGGTTGCTTCGTGTTTCTCTCAAGATCATCTTTTCTCTTGCTCTATTCTTCTCTTCTATTGCTTCCCTACACTCTTGATCAAACCATTCATTCCGGGTTTGCTGCCTCTATCTGATTATTTCTTCTGCAGCCAGTTTAACTACTTCCTCTATTTTCTTACACTCTTCATTGAGATCGTCTCTCTCTTTTTCTTCTTCTAATTTCTTTTGTATTTCTCTCTGATATTCCTCCTTAATTCTTTCATCTCCTAGTCTTTCAACGTTTATACTGTTCTTCCAGGTTTCAGATTTTGTTTTCGTTTTAGCCAGCTTTTCTCCAAGTACTGCTTTGACTAGATAGTGATCTGAATCACAATTTGGTCCTCTACAACTCCGCACATCTATAATTGACGAAGAGTGTCTTGCATTGATTAACACATGGTCTATTTGATTCACGGTTGTAGAATCAGGAGCCTTCCAAGTACCTAGATGTATTCGTTTATGTGGGAAACATGTGCTTTTGATCACCATATTGTTCCTGATGGCAAAATGTCCAAGAAGTATGCCATTTTGGTTACTAACATCATGTAGTGTATGTTCCCCTGCACATCTCATCAATAGATCCTTCCCAATCTTTGCGTTAAACTCACCCATTATTATCAATGTATCGTATCTCTGTATCGGACCGCATATCTGTTCCAATTGTTCATAGAACTCTTCCTTCTCATCCTCATCTTTCTCTTCAGTTGGTGCATACACTGACAATATGGATATGTTCCTGAATCTTCCTTTGATGCGCAATTTACAAAATCTTTCATTTATGGCTTCATATTCCATAATACTATTCCTTACTGCCTTGGATACCATAAATCCTGTACCATGTTGTCCTGTTCTGCTATTTGGACCACTATACAATAGTGAATATTCCCTTTTATCTATCCTTCCTTGTCCTTGCCATCTTACCTCTTGTAACGCTACAATGTCTAAATTAAATTTAGTTATCTCTTCTCCTATTTCATTCATCTTTCCTGGTCTCAACATCGTTCTTACATTCCACGTCGCAATATACAAATCTCTTTTCCGTAATCCAGGCCAAGGTTGTCTTCTGTTAAATCCGTCCTTCCAAGGCAATTGTCCTTGTTTCATAACAGATTCTTTTTTTATGGTGTGGGGTTGTAGCCCCACGACCAACCCCCAACCTGGAGGGCCAGAGTATCCTGTTTAGTCTGGATCATCACCTTCGACCTGTCCGGCTTGGGAGACCCTACCAGTAGCTATGCTACCGCTGGCATAGCTCTCAGGATCATTTGACCACGCAAGCTCCACCACCGCGTCAATGTAAGGATACCATTGGTGGAGCACCAAAATGAATAGTTGGGTAAAACATGCCAATGTATGGCAGTTTTGTATTTATTTGTAACATTTACTATCATTGCCATTAAAGTTTATGTAAAATTTTATCTTGCTTCAGTATTGTGTTGGCCAAATTGCAAATGTGTCATACATGGAATATAGCATACCCCTGATTATTCAAGGAATAGGGTGGCAAGTCAAGCACAAATAACAAAATCTGCAGATTACCCAAAATCATTAAATTAATTTATCACGTAACTTACTTCACATGTGAATCGAAATTGTATTTTAGGGACTAACTTATGACTCATCTTCGCAATTCCAATCCAAGCTTTCTATCCCAAAGACAACTGGTAGAACTTATGACATACCAGCAAATTCAAGACCACAGGGACAGTGGAAATCTCACCAGCTGCCTTGAAAGTAACACTGGCCATGTGACATTGAAACACCTACCAATACAGCACCCTGAATATAGCCAGACAAATTTACTCATACAGTGTACCGACAAACTCAAGACCATATTGAGAGCAATAGTCTCACCAACCACCTCAAGAGCAATGACAACCACATAACATTGAAATACATACCTGCTGATACTGTGGCCTGATAAAGAATGGTGGATGGAGTACATGGCATACCCACAAATTCAAGACTGTAAGGACAGCAAGAATCTTGTTAACTGACTCAAGAACTGAGCTGAATGTTCATCATGATCATCATCATCTTGAGCAGTTTCCGACCGCTGGTCGGGTCTGCTTGGAACATGAGCCTCTCCATCCACCATCTCTCATTTTTCACTGTGTCCCAGCACACTCCTCTTTCCTCCACACTCTTCTTAACTCCTTTTGTCCATCTGTCCCTTGGTCTTCCCCTTGAATGTTAAACTTTGCAATATTTTCTCCTGCTTTGATCCTAGCAAAAACAACACCCTGATGATGGCCGATGGATTGTGTGACATTACTACTATCCAGTTTTCTGTATGAAACAGCAGAGAGAATTGATAAATATTATAGACAGTGAAGCCCTCTCGGAGTGTGCTAGGGAACCAAACATCCCATGCCTAGAATCAAGGAAAAAGTTCATTGGAATTTAGGTAATATTCCATTTGCACTATACAAAATGTAAAGACACTCAAACAAAGAATGAGTGTACTCTTGGTAACTAATTCGCCCTGTAAACTATTTAATTTAATGGATTGAAAGGAGCTAGTGGCAATTTGAATTTATTACGTTCTGTCTTTTCATTTTCCAGAATGATGATGATTGTTGATTTAAGGGGCAGAATAGCAAGATCATCTGCCCCTTCGAGATGATATGTTAGTCATACAGTCAAAATGTTTCCAAGACCATGTAAACTGCACTTGATAGTCCTCCGCAATCAGTATATGTGCCTGTGAGAAACCATTTGCTCATTCTTTTTTGAGTGAGCAAATGAGAGTTTCACTGTACCTTGATCTCAATATTTGTTTGTTGTTGTCAATGTTGCATAAATTTTATGAATTAAATTGTTCTAAAATAAAAAATATGTATATTCTTAAAAATTCACAATTTATTTTAGTGTATGGCTACATCACTAATTAAAAATTATAAGTACAGTTAGCTTACAAACTAATATCCAGGCCATGAATGTAGTCTATAGATCTCTCCGTCATCACCAGGAACTCCGATGGATCACCAGGAAAAGCTCTCAGAGGACACTCCTCAATTATATGGTGAACAGTCTGTTTTTCAGCGCCACAATCACAGCCCGGAGAAGGTACTCTATTTCGTTTGTGCACATCGGCCAGTGTTGGTTCTTATTCGATTAAGCACCGACCAGATCTTGTGAGGCAAGTCATACCCAGGTGGTTTATACGATACACACAGCATCTGGAGCTTTTCTGTCATAGCATAGGTCTGCCACGTATGTCTCCATCATTCTCGGATGGTAAAACTGTTGTCAACTAACATCATGACAGTTTCCAGGGGTGGATGGCAAGAACGAAGCCTTCCTTTACCGATGGCTGGGATATCTGCATGAACAGGGAGGTGAGGATTGTCCTGTAGTTTTTTATACTCCCGGACCAGAGCACTCTCCCGCCGCAGAGATGGAGGTGGTATGTGGCTAAGTATAGGTAGCCAGGTAATAGGTGTGAGTCTGAGTGTACCAGTTATAAGACGCATGGAATGATTGAGTTGAACGTCAACCAATCTTGTGTGAGCAAAATTCATCCACACTGGGGAACAATGTTCCGCAACAGGGTAAACCAATCCCAGAGCTGAAGTACGAAGTGTCAATGCTGAGGGGCCCCATGTTGTGCCGTAGAGTTCCTGAAGAAGATTATTTCTAGTTTAAAGTTTGGCAGCTGTTCTGAAGAGATGCTGTTCAAAACTAAGCGTTCTATCAAGCATAACCCCTAGATATTTCAGGTAGTACTAACATACACCATATTAGGAGGCTCTAGACTTGGCAGCTCACATATGTTACATATTCAATGACCACAGACAGGAATGCGGAAAGGGAAAGCCTAAGAAGATAAGAGATACTCACACACAGGAAATTCCTCCCAGTTTAGTGCAGGCAGTGACAAAGTCAACTGATCGCATCCGGTCCGCATACAACTCGTGCAGCTAAGTATACCATCCACTCTCATCTGACCATTTAACAAGAATCATATTATCACACTAAGCAAGCAAATTTAAAGGTAAATCACCACTTTCAGTATCTTAACAAAATATCACATACCTAGGTATATGGTTTCAAATATTCCCAAAGGAAATATGATGTTAGTTTCCATTTGAGCGGATTCAATATCAAATAATATGATAAAATGGTCCGGTTAGCTCAAATTATAATCGCCAGCATTTCACCCCAGTGTACCATTGGGCTCGTCAGTTGGTATGGTACACCTCACCAAGACGCGTGGCTAGCACATACTGAGAAGGCCATTACAAGACACAAAATACATGTAGTATTGACGTCACGATTAATGCCAATGTGCTACGGGAGTCAAACTCCCTTTCACATGTCTTGGTGAGATGTACCATACCAACTGACGAGCCCAATGGTACACTGGGGCGAAACACTGGCAATTATAGTTTGAAATAACCGGACCATTTTATCATATTATTTGATACCTAGGTATAACTAACAAATATTGACTAGTTGTGTTAGTTTAACTACTACTGCAACTAAATAAGTGTACAGATTGTAAATACTACCACCCATACTTGTAGACAAAGATTTAATAGCCTAAAAGTGTAATGGGTCTGATGATGATCGCTTGACGATCGAAACTAGTCATCCAAGTGTATTTATTAATCTCATGTAAAAATTTCTTTCAGGATTCGGGAACCACCCATTACAATGGGTTACAATCACGTTGACCAACTGATAAATATTAAATTTCAAAATGATTAAGAGCGCATTTAACACAGTGTAAACTTCGAATTAATGATAGCAACTGGGTCAGCGTAGGAAACACGTGTTAACTGCGTCGGCAAATTTGGCAACTTGGCCTGTGTTAACTGGACTCTTGAATGGGACAGTCGTACTTTCTCACATGACTATGGGCCGATAACCTAGATGTTAGGCCCCTTAAAACAACAATTATCATCATCATCACATGACTATTTTCTTGATGGAAACAGTATAGAAAGTACCGTCCCAGCACTTGCCTGGAGTTGGGGGAAACCACAGAAAACCATTTCAATGACGGCCGACATTGGGGTTTGAACCCTCAGATAGCTTGGCCCCATTGGCCTAGTTCTACGCATTAGTGAGCATAGCTACTGCTGTTACTGTAAGAGCAATGCTCTGGATATAAAGGGGCAGCTATGGAAAATGAGATAATAAAGCAGCAATAAAGGCAGAAACTTTGGGTAGTTATGCTACCCATATAATTATTTGGAATCCCATTATTACTGTTCTTTTGTTAATCACTGGACAGAAAATACAATGAGCAAGTGACATCATCCACTACATTAAAAATTTCATCTAAGAATCGCGGCTTTGGGAACTACTTGAAATTGACCGTCTGCATCCTTACCTGTTAGTTAGTTATTGTTGTTTTAAGGGGCGGAACTACGAGGTCATCTGCCCCTCTTAACACAGATTAAAGAATACAAATTTGGAATTGAATTTAAAATTTTGAGGTGGACGCCTAAATTTAAAAAACCAAAAATTAATAAAACAAAAACATTAAATAAAAAATAAATTATAAAAATAGACAAAAATTACAGAAAAACAAAACATTATCGCTCAAAAACGAACAAGTCGTTGAGTCAATTTATACTGGAAAATTTAGATTGCTGGCCCTAACCCACTCTCACTTATAAAGCGGATAACGCGATCAGCAGCCACCGCGTCATCGGCTAATATAAGTTTGAGTGACATCTGCAAACCAAGGTTTCTTCGTAAGTCAGCAAGATCCACACACTTGGTGAAAATGTGGGCCAGGTGAAAACGGCTCCACAGGTACAAAGTGAGGGGTCTTCCCTTCTCATTAGGTACGAGTGGGTGGATCTTGTATGACCTATCCTTAGCCTACACAAAATGATGGATTCTCTCCGTGACCGGAAAGAGCTCCGCCACACGCGAGTAGTTCCCTTGATCGCTCTCAGTTTACTGGGCAGTGGGTCAGCTAGCCACTGACTCTCCCAAAAAGCCAGAACTTGTAGGCGTAACTGAGAGCGAATATCTCCAGCAGGTACCTCCATTGGTCGAGGTGGTAGTGATACCGCCTCTTTTGCAGTTTGATCAGCTAACTCATTTCCCGCAATTCCCATGTGGCTTGGAAGCCACACAAAGGTGATTCGAGTGTCAGCGTGGCACAGCCCGGCTAGTAGGTCGTGGATTCGCTGCACTAGGGGGTGTTGCGGGAAACATGTAGCAATTGACTGCAACGAACTCCAAGAGTCGGTACACACGAGAAAGTGGATTCGTGCATCCTGTAGTGCAAACTGCAGAGCTTCATAGATGGCAACGAGCTCCGCAGTAAACACACTACAGGCCTCAGGCAAAGAGATCTTGGTATTTGCACCATCAATAACGTAAGCACAACCCACCTTATCGTCCACCTTCGAACCATCCGTGTAGAGAATGCCAGCATCCGGAAATTGGTGAACTATTCTGTGGAACTGCCTCCGGTAAACGGAGGCATCCGTGTTCACCTTAGGACCTCGGTGAAGATCTAACCGAATTTCCGGACGCAGAACTTGCCACGGAGGCACCTCACTAGATGTCCGGATCATACAGGGACCTACAGCCACTCCTATTTCGGTACACGAGCTATCAAGTCTAATACCAACCGGCCGAGTGGCAAGAGGCCGGTTGGCATACCCCTGGTGGTTTTGGGTACCGAAGAGAGCTTGATAGGTCAGGTGTTGCGGTATTTGACGTACATTGGCAGCATATGCTAAAAGCATATGTTGGCGTCTATCAGTGGCGGCTGGTGAGTTTTCACTTGGTGGTGCCAGCATATTCAAAATTTGCAATAAAATCATTCAAAGTTGCAGGTACGGATAGTGCATATTTTATGCAATAAGTTATATGTTTAACATTATTTAACTGTGCTATTGTAGAAGACGTTTTTAATTGAAGTGTCAGCTGAAGTGAATTGAGAAATTGCGTAACTACTACAAATATTTTAATCTCGGGATTTTTCGCCAAAACAAAAGTTCCTCCTTTCTCTACTAGAAAGCGCTAAAGTGTCAAGGAGCTTAGATATCTAACCTCCTTGACTTTCATGGCCCTCCAAGGAACAACAAAAATTCGACAAGCAAGCTGCCCTTTGGTTGTCAAACAACAAAGCTTGCACCTGGCACCGAGGCCATACGATATTATATCATACACATATTTTGATCCATATGCATTTTAAATAAAAACCACTTTTAAGAATTATAATTGAACAAACCTCTCAGAAAAATAATTTGAAGAAAACAACATATGCTAGGCCTACTCATCAAAAATATTTGTTCCAAAACCTCGATCGACACCTTCATTTGAATTAATAAGAGCGGTCCTATTGCTAAATGGAGATTGTAACAACTCGCTTATTTTATTCATTGTTACACTTCCGAAAGGTGACACAGAGCTCATTGAGATTCCTACGGCTTCGTACGTTGCGCTCGAGCTATGCGATCTTCAAACATGAAACAAATCAAATTTTATTAAGGAACCTAGCTTGCATGTATCGATTCAAAAAGCACACTTATTAGATTAAAACGGTGTTTATATGGTCAATGTCGCATGATGCTAAGCAAATTTAAGTAACATGTCTATATAGGAATAAATAAGCATGGCTATTGCTAACACACACGTGACCACAGCCTCTTTGTCGCAATTTCAGTTGCTGTCTCAAAATAAATAGGTGAGATGAAAAGAACACGATGACCTACCTCTAAGACAACCTTACTTATCGTACATACGGATTGATTGGAAAGGATATCCCCTGCATCTAATATAAATGAACACAAAAGCTATTTAACGACGGACACTATTCATACACATTTGCAGTCAAACTTGAGAATTTGTGTTTACGCTTGGGACGTGAAACTATGCCGCCAAATTAAATTAACGAAACACAGTAAAACTCGATGAAAAATTCCGAATTTTTACATTACAAAGAGACAACAAATAAACCCCGTCATCAATATGAGCCTAAAAAAGTTGCTAGATGTCAAACAATAAAGAACTAAAACTATTTTGTGGTTTGAATTTATTTAATAGTCAAGACACAGTGATATATCGCCAAGCTGGTACCACTGGAGGTGTGCTGCCATATGCTGTACTCTAGTGGTTGAAAGATAAAGCAGTTCAGCAGTTCTAACGTGTATGTAATGTGTGCTTGTACCTGTGACGTGCTGCTATCTCGTGGATAGAATTGAAGCTCCGCGTCACGAGGCCGTTGGCTCTACCTCAGGGTAATATGCGTCTCAACACAACACAAACAAACTCAAGCCAAACTAGTCCTTATCGCAGTACAGTGTCTGATGCGGTCTGATGTTCGTAGGTAGTGCCGGTTGGCTCTGGCTCAGTAATTCAATAAAGCGCCACCAGAACGCATGTCAGTTTGCGCGCTCGTTCAAATAAATGCAGAATATGCATACAATTTCCTCAAAATGTAAATGTAATATAAACTGTTCTTGAGAGGGAAAAGTCACATATTCTCTCTTCATTACACTGGTGGTGCCATGGCACACGGGCACCACCTCAGGAGCCGCCCCTGGCGTCTATAATTTAAAGGTGGAACACCCGATTCGGCGAGTAGGCTGAGTATCGGGCTGGTCCGGAAGGCACCGGTAGCCAGCCTAACGCCACTATGGTGGATAATGTCCAGCATTTTCAAGGTTGCCGGCCTTGCTGAACCGTATGCCGGGGAACCATAGTCTAGCCGGGACAGGACGAGGGCTTGGTAGAACCATAGCTGCACCGCACGGTCAGGCCTCCACGTAGTGCCACTAAGAAACTTGAGCATGTTCAGTTTCCTGAGACATGTCATTTTTAATTGCCGTATATGGGGCTGCCACGTTAATTTGCTATCAAAATGGAGCCCCAGGAAGCGATAAGTGTCAACCAACGGCAACGCAGCATCCCTGAGATGTAGTTCAGGGTGTAAATGTAGCCTCCGGAGCCGACAAAAATGGACGACAGAGGTTATCGCTGCTGAAAAACGAAAACCCCGGCCGTGAGCCCACCTGTCGACCCGGTTGATAGCTAGCTGCAATTGCCGTTCCACGATTGCCATACTTCCAGAGCTATAATGCAGAGCTAAATCGTCTACATACAGCGATGGAAATACCGTGGACCCGGCGGCGGCAACAATGCCATTTATGGCAATCGCGAACAAGGTGACACTCAGCACAGAACCCTGAGGGACTCCATTTTCCTGAGTATAGTATTGCTATAATGTCCTACCGACCCTTACACGGAAGAGTCGGACGGACATGAAATTCGCAATGAAAGTCGGTAGATTACCACGGAGTCCCCACTGGTGAAGGGTGGAAAGGATCCCGTAGCACCATGTGGTGTCGTAGGCTTTCTCGAGGTCAAAGAAAACCGTGACTAGGTGCTGCTTTCGGAAAAAAGCCTCCTGTATGGCGCTCTCAAGTCGCACCAGATGGTCAGTGGTGGACCTATGAGAGCGAAATCCACATTGGTACTCAGACAGGAGACCTTTATCCTCCAAGAACCACACCAGTCGACGGTTCACCATCTTTTCGAGCAGCTTACATAGGCCATTTGTCAAACAAATGGGCCTATAGCTGCTTACAAACTTGGGATCCTTTCCAGCCTTAGGAATCGGTATCACGATCCCCTCTCGCCATTGAGATGGAAACTCCCCTTCAATCCATATACGATTAAAGAGGATCAACAGTTGTTTTATACTGGATTCGCACAGATGCTTTAACATTTGATTATGTATGTTATCCGGTCCAGGAGCCGTATCCCTGCACATTGCAAGCGCACTGCGCAGTTCCCATTCAGAGAATGGTACATTATAGGACTCCGAAGCAGCAGTGGCAAAGGACAAGGGTGAGTCTCTGCCTCCCGCTTCAGAGTCAGAAATGTAGGATCGTAACTCCCGGAGCAGGATACATCGGAGAAGTGCGAGCCAATGCTGTTGGCAATGGCGAGATGGTCCGTGATGATGTCTCCATTGATGGACACTCCGGGTATCGACAGTGATGTCGGGAGTCCGGAGATCCGACGAAGCTTAGTCCACACTTGAGATGAAGGAGTATGCGCCGTCATGGACGACACATACTTTTCCCAGGTCGTTTTCTTACTCTCCCGAATCAGATATCGGGCTCTAGCACGCATCCTTCTGAAGGTGATAAGGTTGGCCATAGTGTTTTGCCTCCGATAGCATTTGAAAGCACGTCGACGATCTTTAATGGCTGCTGCAATCTCGGCTGTCCACCAAGGGACAAGCTTCCGGCGTGAGTTGCCGGACGACGAAGGTATTGTTTCCTCAGCAGCAGTCAAAATACCATTCGTTATGTGAATGGTATGATCGTCGACACTCTCAAAGGTATCTTCGGCAAACACCGCACGTGCCGTGAAAGTTGGCCAATCAGCCCGAGGGAGAAGCCATCGACTTGGCAACTCGATGGCTCTCTGGTTCGGAAGAGTAACGATAATTGGAAAATGGTCACTATTACAAAGGTCATTGTGTACACCCCACTGCAGCAGGGGAACCAGCGCACGACTGCACAAGGTAATATCGATACTTGAATAAGTTTGAAAGAATAATAGATTTTCCGCCTTCAATGCTGTTTATTTCTATTTACTTACAGGGACTAGTTTCGGGGGCTAATACTCCCCCTTCCTCAGCCTGTCCAACAAAACTTCACAAAGGAAAAACTTTCCATGTATAAGCTCATACAAAACACATAAAGAATAAAGAATAATGAAATAATAATTATTTACAATTCCGCTCGACGCTCCAAAGAAGATACTCTTATTGGATCACTCAGGCCTAGGCGCATCAGAACTCCTGAATTTGGCCGGTGCTGCGGTTCGCTGTCCCCACTGCGTCATCGTGGGACCACTCTAGTCCCCTTGTTGCTCTTGGCAAACGTCAAGGCGGAGAAAATTTGTGGCCGCGTCACGCGCCGCCTAGAACTGCAGTGCGCAGGGCGTGAACAAAAACAAACCGGATGCGCCTTGCGAAGTCTCTTACAGCTGAGTGTAAGTGACGTGCTTGGGAAAAGGTGGCGGTTGGGGTTGTGGGAGATAGGAGGCTAAGGAAATGAGAATGAGTGAGGTTTGTTGACGCGCCGTGTATTGCTGTTATGGAGATTGATTAATACGTAGAATGAGAGGTGTCAATCTTTAGTATGTTATGAAAAATGATGGGTATGAATAGTGGAATATAGCGGGAATTTTATCTATTACTATATAATTCGTCTATTAATGAAAATGAAAATCCACAGCCTGCTTCCAGTCTCCGGCTGGTTTCAAATATTATTTCATTAAGATTGTGTGAAGGGTTGAATCTCTGTACTTTGTCAATTTCTATTTGTTCCAAAATATTCATGAGCGTGCCTTTATTTTCTTGATGTAAAATTTCTAAGTCATTGTCTATGGTTTAAATTTATGCCCAGTTTCTGCCATGTGGTTGCCCATCGCTGAAAATTTATTATGTTTGATGGCATTGACATGTTCCAAAAATCTGGTGTTGAACCCTCTCCCCGATTGTCCCACGTAATCGGCATTACACTCGTTACATTTAATCCTGTAGACACCTGAATTGCTGTATTTGTTGGTTTTGTTGAGAATATGTGAGTTGAAAAATTTATTATGATTAGTGTTATTGGTTCTGACCGCTGTTTTTATTTTATATTTTTTTAGTACACTAGTAACATTCTATGTGGATTGGTTCACAAAAGTGAACGTTGCGTATGTGGAAGGTTCTTTGTCTTCTTTTGCTAATCTGGAAACGGGTTTGTTCTTAATTTTGTTAATTATATTGTTAACATATTTACTATTGAATCCATTAGCTTCGGCAATTTGGTGAATTATTGAAACTTCTTTACGATAATCTACGTCAGATAGTGGGACGTTCAACGCTCTATTGACGAAACATGCGAGTGCTGCTCTTTTATGGGAAGCTGGATGATTAGAATGTTGTCTAATTACAGTACTAGTTTGAGTTGGTTTCCTGAATATTTGATAGCGCAGGTGATCTTTATCATGCATGACTAGTAGATCAAGGTAATTTATGGAACTGTTTATTTCATTTTCTGACGTGAATTTAATGTTGCTGTTCATTTGGTTCAAATAGTGCAAAAGTTGTTCTATTTTCGTTTTAGAGTTGTCAAGGATTACGAAAACGTCATCAACATATCATCCCCAAAAGACGTTATAGTTACGTCAATACGGACCTGAATAATCGACATTATGACTTGAATAAGTACCGTGTGCAATAGAGAAGTGCTTAGGTTCCCCTGTGTTCAACAAACACAGGTCCAGCCGCCTGATCAGCCTCTCAAAATCTCTCCTTTTACCGCTAGTGGTAGCGGAGCCCCAGATGGTGTTGTGGGCATTAACATCTCCCAGAAGGAGAAAAGGAGGGGGGGAGCTGAGAGACTAGATCCAACAGCTGGTTGTAATCCGGTTGAGAATCAGGCGGGATGTACACGTTACATACTGTTGCCATTACTGGCAACGAAGTACGAACTGCAACTGCCTCTAGCTGAGTACTCAACGGCACCTCTTCACTAAAGAGGCTAGAGTGGACGAGAGTGCAGACGCCACCAACGGCCACAGCTCCGTCCACCCGGTTTCTAGAGAAGAGTTTGAAGTGACGCATTGTTGTCTCATGTCCAGGACGAAACCTGGATTCCTGAAGACAGACAATGGTTGCCGAAAACGAAGATATTAATTGATGTAACTCAGAGAGATGAACAGAATAGCTATTACAGTTCCATTGTAATAGTACCATGGTGTGGACTTAAGTAGAAGTAGGTCTTCTACTTATGCTTACCGCTTGCCACCCTTCCCCATCTCTAGTTGGAGATGATGGGGCAGGAGAGCACACCTCAATCTCCACATCTCCGTCCGAAGACGAAGAAAATGGAGCGGGCGCTCTCTTGGGTTGCGCGCGGTCGTTGTCGGACCTCACGAGTCTCGCTCTTGGGGAAGAGCGAGAGCGGTATCGAGGGACTTTCTCCCGGTCCGAAGACTGGGTGTCTGTCCCCGACACGCCCTGAAGAGATTTCTTTTTGGATCCGCGCCGACGTGTGTTTGGGGAATTAGATGGTCCCTTCCCCACAGACGCCGGGTCCTTATAAAGCAAGGTCGCTCCTGCTGGCACCGCTCCACTGGTAGAGGTGGGAGCGGGATGGCCAGCAGATACGTGAACAGCTCTACCTTTAGGAGAGGAAGAGAAACGGCGCTGAACCGTTCCCCTCTCCTCCGTCGATCTATTTTCTTTTCTATAGGGGAGTTCCTCCATACGGACGGGCTTGGCTTCAGCAGGCTTCGCTCCCTTGGTGGTCGTGGGAGCGGAAAGGCCAGCAGAGACACTAGCCACCCCGTCAGCAGGAGGGCGAGAGAGACGGCGACGAACCGTCTCCCTCTTCTCCCCTATATTTTTCGTATTAGGTGGGCTGGAAGAAGGACCAGCCCTGGTCGGCAAAGTCTTCTTTCCCCCTTTAGCTGGGGAAGACTTATTCGCCGATGACTTCTTCTCCGATTGTGCCGGTTTAGATGGTATAACCGGCGCCTTCTTTTGCGGGGCCGAAGAAGGTTGTTGTACCTCCTTCGGGCTGACATTTTTCGCTGGTACAGCGAGGGGTGATTTTAATACTGCTGAAAATACGGGCGTCTAGGGTACTACACTCGGTAAAGATGCAGCAGGGACGTTGCAGCTGCAAACGATACCCGAAATTCGGGGGCATTCATATCACGGTACCTCTGGCGAGCGTCGTGATATGAAAGCCTATCAAGAGTTCTTATTTCTTGAATTTTTGCTTCCTTACAGAACTCAGGGCACTGCTTCGATCGTGGAGAGTGGCTTCCTTGGCAGTTAGGACAAATCGGGGAAAGCGTACACCTCTCACCCTCATGTGTCCCCTTGCCACACTCTCTACACACGGCCTTGGCAGTGCACCTGGCGGAAACATGCCCGAATTTCTGGCATTGATAGCAGCGCATAGGTGGAGGGATGTACGGTCGAACATCGCAGTGGTACGATGTGACCTTCACCTGCTTAGGTACAACATCACCCTCAAAATGGAGAATAAAAGTGCCGGTATCGGCGCTGTTCTCTCCAATCTTTCGGGTGATGCGCCTAATCTTGGTGACGCCTCTCTTTCCCAGATCCCGCAACAATTCCGCATCGCTATTTAAAATGAGGTCACGATGGAAAATAACTCCTTGGACCTCATTCAGCGTTTCATGTTTTGAGACCTTAACGGGAATTTCGCCGAATTATGTGCATTCCAGGAACGCTTCGGTTTGCTTCCGATCAACGGTGTGCAGCAGCAGCTGACCGTTCTGGAGCTTGGAAATCCCGCTTAGGTCTCCAAATTTCCCCTCGATTTCCTCAGAAAAAATTATAGAGTTTACTAGTTTAAAATCACCCCCGTCAGTCCTCGTAGCTACCAGTAGCGAGGAGACTTGTCAGCGGGGAATCTTCTATTAAAGGCTTCATCCCAAGGCGTATACACCTTGGGATTAGCTCGACACTCAAGAGACGGCTTTTTGAGGGTGCCATCCTGTACAGGTGTCCGTGATCGCTTTGATGGCATCCTGGACGAAATCCTCCCCGAATACTGCCCACTCCGAACGAGGGCCATCACTGTGGGCGCCACCCAGCCAAGGCAGTACCTACCTGGCATAGCAGATATTGCCCGGGGTCCCAGTGCCTCGAACAGGCACTTCCCCCTCGGCATGCACAGTGATTTATGCAGCTCCAGTATTCGGCCCTGCAGGGACCTTCGTTGTAAGGCGGATACTACTGTAGGTACATGGCGCACCCACCTGACGGGATGGGGCATACCGTCTAGGCTTTCTGGCCAGATGGCCAAGCTGGTGGCTCTTCCCCTAACAGCATGCATGTTTATTTCTATTGGTCAAACCAGAGCTGGGACCAGAAAACCAAAATCGACCTTTATAAGACCCCCGCTGCCCTCCCCATCCACAGGGGGTCTGAACAAATCAAAAACTGGCAAGTTATTCGGCCATGTCGGCCCTATTAGTCGCCTCCTACGACAGGCAGGGCATACCGTGCGTGTGTTCTATCCCGCACCCACACGGGGGCATCCTTACCTGAATTACAGATAACACACACTAATACAGTCATCACAATTAACAATTAACACCGGTTATCTGACAGATTTTACACACATGTTGTCACAGCCCCTAAACTGAGGCATATACTGTACTTGAACCAAATGATCACTCATAAGACAAAGCCATTGGGGCAGTAAATGAGATAAACATTCAATTGTAGGGAGGAGAAGAAATCGAGTGGAACAGCTTGCCAGCAGACATTTTGACTTCTGTCCCAGTATATGTAAGAAAGTTTATAAGCTCGTCAGACAGGAGCGAAAGTAAATGAGCAGATTAAAAAAAGAGAGATTTTCATTTACTGGTACTTTTTATTATTTTCATGTCACAGTATGCTACTGTAATTTGACTTCAGAGGATAATCCTATTTGCAAATCATCATTAATATTATTATTAAGGTTATGTATACTCAGCACTAGGCCAACGTCCTAGCCATGTTGAAACACCGGATTCCATGAGAACTCCGCAGTTAAGCAACATTGGGTGCAGTCGGAACTTGGATGGTATGCCGGTTCTAGGCACTGCGCACTGTTGGCCAACATAAGGAGGAGCGGAAAGGCCCTGGCCACCTCACCGCAAGTAAACTCCGGCTGGGTGTAGCCTCTTCGGGGGCTCGGACCTGCCTTCGGGCAGAATACCAATTAATTTATTTAATACTCAGCACTAACTGTTCTTCCCAGCATTTGCTTGGAGTATGTGAGAAAAGCAGAGAAAATACACTCTCAAAAAGACTACTGTCAGTGTCAGGATTCACAGCTCAGATCTCTCAACATGCAGTCAGCCAGTCTACACCATCGGTCCCAAAGAGGCATATACTGTAAGCACCCATGTAATGAATGGGGCGAGTCTTTGATATTATGTAATTTTGCTTGTATCACTTCGAATGTTGGCTGTATACTACACGAATTCCTAAGGAAGAATAAAGTGGCAGATGCGTTGTTCGAATGGGTAGTGATTGATCATGATTGGAACACGTGAGTCCAAAGTTGTCTGTCACCCAGCTTATACCCTTGTATGGCCTGTGCAACAATAACCCTATAATGGTGGTACTTCTCATATCAAGCTGTAACCCAATTGTCGTCATGGGGCTAAAAGCACCTCTTTCCAGTCCTCTCCGGCAGAGCGAGATTCAAACCCAGGATCCTCTGGGCAAGAGACAAGAATGCTATCCCTACACCACCGGTTGTAGTTATGCTAGCCATATAATTATTTGTACCGTACTCCCATTATCACTGTTGCTTGAATAATCACTAGCCAGAAAAATAATGACTAGATTTTAAATAATTGTCATAATAAAACTATTAGAGGTAATGTAATGGTTTTAGCCTTAAAATGCATGGAAAAGATAAAATTTGTTTTCATACCTTAGTAAGTTTCAATGTGAGCTCTGTTTGTTGCTCTACAGACCTGCGTCAAGTCTATCGCGTACCCCGCGAAGGTAAATGAGGTGGAGACCCACCTTGAATAAAAATGACACACTGTCCAGTCTGTTGTCCTATGTCTTCTATTTGAGCGAACACAATCTGTTCAAGCATGTCGAGGTAAATTAGGCTTGTTATTGTTTTTTCAGCACAAAAGAAAGGTCCAATAACTTGATCATGAAGTAACCCGCACCACACATTGACACACATTAGACGTCTGCAGAGCAACAAACAGAACTCACATTGAAACTTACTAAGGTGCGAAAAATGTGTTATCTTTTCAAGCATTTTAAGGCTGATTAAATTTGTTTGACCACCTGTTAATTCTAATATGTTTACTTCTTTATAGAAACATTGAAGTTATCAATCACGAGTTATATTACGAGTGACAATACTAATCAATATAAACTGAAGGGCAAATTAAAATTACTTCACCAATTTGAAAAAAAACATTTATGAAAGACAAACTACAGTACACAGATTCCACAAGACTTAAATAAATTTAACTTCATGAATCAAGAACTATGAGATATATTAAGTAACAACCGACAGCTTCAAATCAAATACGGATATAAGACTTCAATATAATCCATTCCAACATAACAGTACCTCTACATGACGCAGTTCATTTAAGATTACTAGGAAATAGAGATACAAAAATGTTTATATTGAACAATACTTCTATTTTTGCTTTTTGGATTTGAGTACTTCAATATTTTTCTTAATTTAAATTGTAACGACGTCCATTTCAAAATGTATGCTAATTTATATTGTAATTTTGTTCACATATCCACACTTTTGCTTTCAAGAAGGGAACGGGCCTCGGATAGGATGGATACAATGGTGTGAAAATGTGCTTGGACCAGAGGGTTGGGGCAGCCGAAATGAGGAAGGTGTAAGATAGTTGGATTTTTGTAAAAGGAATGGCTTGTTGGTGGGAAACTCCTGGTTCAAGAAAAGAGAGAGCCACAAGATTACCTGGTATAGCAATGACCTGACTAGAAAGTCGGTAGTTGACTATATCCTGTACAATAGTGATATGAATAGAATCATTATAGACATCAAGGTAATTCCATCCGAGGCCTTGGATAGTGACCACCGACTGTTGGTAATGAACCTGAAAGGGACTAAGGATAAGAAAGGGGAAGAAAATCAGGACAGACGGATAAGGGTATGGAAGTAAAGAGGTGAAGAAAACAGGCTAGAATACCAAAGAATAGTGAAGGAAAGCATCCCAAATGATGAACTGAAGACAGTAGAAGAGGAATGGGGTAGATTCAAGAGGACACTAGAAAGGGCGGCAGAAGCAGTATGCGGAAGGACAAGCAACAAGAAGAGATGGAAAGAAACTCCATGGTGGAATCAGGAAACAAAAGATATAGTGCAGAAGAAGAATAGAGCCTTTAGGGTGTGGTTCCAAAATAGGACAATAGAGACAAGAAAGGACTACCAAATACGAAAGAAGAAAGTGAAAAGAGTGTTGGCTGAGGAGAGAAGAAAGTGGATGGAAGACTGGACAAGGATGATGGAGGAGGATAGTGAAGGTACCAAAAAGGTCCTATATTGTGCCCAACTCTAGGAATGGGTATTCCAAGATTCAGACACCTAGATATCAAGGGAAAGGCTACAGCCGCTTTTGAAAGTTGAGATATTTGAATATCGCGCTACATTGCTTCGAGAAGGAATTGGAAAGAATATACCGATACTAGCATGTCAAGTGACGTAGCGAGTAATAGCAGAGGTCGAGGCTATTTATGGATTAAATAGTTAACCATGGAGTAGAGACTTGAAACTTGGATCAGATTACTGGCACGGCCAAATGAAAGAGAATGCACTTAGTATCAAGTAAATCGGACCAGGGATACCAGAGATATGAGGATTTCCATATTTCAGCGTGATGACGCGTGACCCTGGCAGTTTTGAATAAAAGCCGGCCGGCCGAGGCATCGATAGCTCATTCCAACACAAGCACTTGCCGAGCAAGTTGCTGCTACGCTGAGCCAAGGCACATGGTTGCCGGATCTACGCAGAAGTAATTTTCAAAGTTGTGATAGTCACAAAAGTGCGGCGCTACGAAGTGGAACTTAGTAAGTTTCCGGCGAGGAGAATCACTGAGGTGATTGAATTTTTTTTCTACAGACATTAGTGGAAATATTTTTATATTTCTACATGGACATATGCTAGACTTTGTCTAGAATTAGTACTTTGTCACAGTCCAGTAATAACCTAATACTTGGATATTTAAATCCATTTTAGTCAGTTTTCATATTTGTAACTTGTTAACCACTTCGATCTATCAGTACACTGAAGACCAGTCGATCACGGTGGTGTTCGTTAGTCTAAGCAAGGGAAACTACAGGTTGCTTAGCGCATGGTAGATGGTGTGAAGCCATGCCCAGGGAACGATCTTCAGAACAGCCGTTGATTGGTTAGACTGTCAGTGTCTTCTTGTATTGATAAGATTACCGTGAGTTATGTTACAACTGACATATCTAAGAATAGATCACTTAGATCTGACCCCATTTAAACAAACTGTTATGGCTTTGATAGAAGCCCATATTAAAATGGAACAACAGTTAATTCAAACGTCAAGAGATACTACCACTATGTCTGACTAGACGGATTGTGGGTATATAATGGCGGCCGATACAAGGATTATACGTGCTTGTCCGATAGGGCATGTCTATGGATAAATCTGGTACAGACCAGGTTCACTACGCTTCAAGACCATCAAGAAATGTAAGACACATTTGAATTATATTATGCCTAGCTAATTGGAACAAACTATTTTTCTGCAGATGACCAACACATTTATTTTTCTTCGTATTTAAATCTTGCAATGATTTACGCAAGACTTGTTAGAGTTATTCTGAGTATTTTCAGCACTCAGAACAGTTTAGGATCAATGACCGAGCATTTCGAGCATTTATTTGAATATTTCATATTTTAGGGATATCACGGAAAACCGTCGATGTAAAGGTTGAGTTAAATTATTTTTGTTAAGGAATGGATATTTTTTCCATATTCGAAGATTCGAACATGTGGATTCTCACATAATGAGATGATAATTAAACATATTTAAAATAATATAACTAATAATAATAATAATAATAATCCACTAATAATAATAATAATAATTTTTATAATTTTTCTAAATAATTCTTGGATATTATATTTTCTAATAATCATATGTATTGAGAGAGAGCCTATGAAGTAGTTTAATCATTTCTAGTTTGGAACAGGAGATTTTCCGAAGGAGAGTGGTTAGCGCAAGCCCGCATTCAACCAACATTTCAGTTCTGGTTGAACAGTTGATATTTGCAATGAGCAAAGTATATTTTTCAGATAACACGGAGAGGCATGAAACGGGAAGCAAATGATATTTGTATCAAGTAGGATATTTTTGTATTTATATAAAATCATGACGTAAATACACTCGAAAGTGAAATAAAGATTTTCATAAGTATGGTAAATTCACGGGTTGAACTGAATGGTAAAATAAAATAAACTTGTAAGTTTATTAATCTTCCAGTGTTGATAACAAGCAGAGGCTTGATTTATTGTATAAATTTTGGGAAGAAAATTTATATGTGTGGAGTAGTTGAAATGCCATTCCCAGGTGCGCATGTTTAAGTCGCAGGAATGAAGAGGTTTTTTCGAGCATCAATCAAATAGCAGAACCTGCTCAGGTTTATAGGAGTATTGGAACTACAAATTTCGTCGTATGAATGACCCGAAGGTTATTTCTTAGAAACCATCAGTTCTTATTTCAACCTTGTTTACGAATTCCATTTAGACTTTGATTTTGCTAGAACCCGGATTTGTCATGATAGTAGTTTATTCTTCTTCAGAGGAAGACCTTTGCCGTTGTTGTTGTAATATTGTGTTCTTACACAAATAATAGAATGGGCCACTGCCAATTAAAAATAATTCTTTAACCACGAATAATTTGAAGGATAATTTCAATCCTAGTGCCATGAACTAAATGAATTTATTATGAAACTATAATTCTTATTTTCGCATTCTGTCGAAGAATTGCAAGTTGTGAAAGTTGCTAAAAATGGCCATGAATATAAATATTTTTTATAATAATGATTCCAAGTGGAAAATTGAATAGTTGAATGGTTCAACAATTTATTGATCAAGTTGATGATTCAGAAATCATATATTTTGTTAGGAACTTGAAGTTCATAATCGAGTCACTTCTCGAAATGTTTAATGTCGGAGGAACAATTAATTTTTGTTGTGCTTCGCACAGTTCTTCGATGCTATGCTCAAGGTCAAATACTTTTCAGATGTGATTAATATGTGTAAATAATTTGTGTTGATTCAGAAATAATAATATTTTTCGACAATATATATTTTTGAAACTGGAAAAATAAGTGAAAGTTAAAATTCTATGAACATTTATTCTACGAGTGTTAATATTATGTGAAAATTCAAACAGTGAACTACGATATTTCCAGTAGAGACAATTAAATTTGAACTGGATTTAATCATTAATTATAAATAATTTTGGAACACAGTCTACAGGACTAACAATCAGACTTGTGTTTCCAAAAAAATAATTGTCAAATGTGTTTGGAAAATTTCTGTATATTGTGTAAATAGGAGTGTGGGTCGCCACACGTGAGTGATGCTGCTTTGAGCATTTTTGCAGTCAATTTTAAATTCAAAATAAAATGAGATAATTTTACATGATGTGTTACGCCCAATTGAATCTCCTTCTATCCTTATTGTTGCATTGAGCCAAAAATCAGTAAAGCTTTTTTTCATTTGATGTCGTTTTTGCGATTTGCTTTAACCCATCTGGCGCTCCGGGATATTTTGACTCTCGTGCTGACTGATTATTGGTAAAATGCATATGTGGTCGTGCGGACTCCGGTCTAAACGGGCACAATATGGAATGGTTAAAAGTAAGAGGAGGAATGATATGACGGACTACGTTCGAATGGTGAACAAAATTGGTCAAGAAGTAGGGAATAAGGATGAACTCAAGATCATCTGGAGGGTGTACTTTGAAGAACTCTTGAACCCGAATGGTGACCCTGATGAAGAAATAGAGGAACTGGGAACAGAAGAGAACTTAACATGGAGGGAAGAGGAGGATGCAGTGAGGAAGATGAAAGGAGGGGAGTCATCAGGAACAGAAAAGGACTTAACATGGAGGGAAGTGGAGGACGCAGTGAGGAAGATGAAAGGAGGGAAGGCACCAGGTCTGGACGAGATATGTGTCGAGATGCTGAGAGCGGCAGGAGAGGTGGGGCTGCAATGGCTACATCGAGTAATGAGGGCCGTATGGAAAGAGAGGAGGACTCCTGAGGACTGGAAGAAGGGAATAATTGTCCCAATCTTCAAGAAAGGTAGCAGAAATGAGTGCAAGAATTATCGGGGGATTACATTGATGAGCCATTGTTCGAAGATCTTTGAGAAAGTTTTGGAAAAGAGAATTCGGGCAAAAATAGAAGGAAAGATGAGAGAAGAACAACATGGCTTCAGAGCATGAAGGTCCACAGTAGATCTAATTTTTGCTGTAAGACAGTTGCAGGAAAAACATTATGAATATGGAATAGACCTACTGAAGGCCTTCCTGGACATTGAAAAAGCATATGATAGTGTATGTAGAAGTAAGGTATAGAAGGCTTTGGAGAAGAGAGGAATAGGAAAGCAGACTGTATGGAAGATAAGGGAAATGTACAATGGAAGTATAAGCTGTGTGAAAGTAGGAGGAGAGAGATCAGATTGGCTGGAACAGAAGAATGGCTTGAGGCAAGGGAGTGCACTTTCACCGCTCTTCATTGTTGTGATGGACGATATAATGCCCGGAGTGGCGGAAGTTATTGGTGAAAGAAGGATGAAAGTAATGGCGTTTGCAGATGATTTGATGATCTGGGGAAACAAGGAGGAGGAAGTACAGAAATAGTACTTGGATATGGGATAAAGTTTAGCATAAGCAAAAGCAAGTGGATGATCACAACCAGGAAGAAGGAAAGAGTCACAACGGGAATAACAATTGGTGGGGAAGAATTGAGGAAAGTAGAGAGTTTCAAGTATCTGGGAAGCATGATACAAGAAAATGGAAGAAACGACAGAGAAATAAATAAGCGGGGGAGGCAAGAAGAATTATTCAGGGAAAGGGTTAGGAGCCTGGTATGGAGTAAGGATGTCCCTCAAAATAGCAAAAGGGTCATATATAGGACGTACTATGTTCCAATCCTGATGTATGCCTCAGAGACCTGGGTTATGAAAGGAAGGAAGCGAAGCAGTGTACAGGCTAGTGAGATGAATTTCTTGAGAAGCAGTATTGGAGTGACAAAGGCGGACAGGTTAAGAAATGACAAGATCAGAGAACTAGTCAAGGAGGGAGCATTACAGGATAGGATAGAGGAATCAAGGCTCAAATGGTATGGGCATGTTAAGTGAATGGATGGGAGGAGGATACCCAGGAAGATACACGAGATGAAAATAGAGGGAAAAAGAGGGAAAGAGAGGAAGGCCAAGAGATAAGTGGCTGAAGGGTGTAGAGGACTGCGTGCGAAAGAAAGGAGAAGACTGGACCAAGGTGGTGACGGAGAGATGGTGGGAAGACAGAAGACTATGGAGAGGCTTATGTTCCAAGCAGACCTGGCCAGTGGCTGGAAACTGTTCAAGATGATGATGATTATTATTTATTTATTTATCTATTTATCGTATGGCTTTTAGTGCCGGGAGTGTCCGAGGACATGTTCGGCTCGCCAGAGCCTGTAGCTGCTTCCAGCGGACACCCAGAGGATGAGCTACATGTTCCTTTCAATTTCAAGTAGTTCCAACTTTCGCTACCAGATGTCGATGATACCTAGTGGTGAAGGTTGGAACTTTGATAGAGCGTCCCAATGAAATATAACCTAGAAATTTAGCTCCACACAAGTTTAGTCTGTGGAAGGATCTTTTACATGCCATAAATCTATGACATGGGACCAACGGCTTTACTTCCCCTCCGAAGGAAGGCATACTGAAGGATTTTTAATGCTCTTAAAAAATCCGACGACTTCGGCCGGGTTTGAACCCGCTATCTTGGGCACAGCAGTTCAGCATGCTACCAACTATGCCACCGAAGCCGCTATGATGATGACCCACACCTAATGTCTAATTAAGAAGCTGAAGAAGGCCCCACTGAAAGACGGAAAGCATGGTTCTATAAAGAAGTAAACATATTAGTATTAACAGGTTTCAAACAAATTTAATTAGTTACTGAAGTTAATATGTATTATTAGGCATTTTCCAATATGATTAATGTTTTTGCCTCATATTTTAAGGCTAAGACCATTACATTACCTGTAATAAAATGCATTATAGCGATTACTTAAAATCTAGGCATTATTTTTCGATGACCTTGTACAATGAGCATTTTGGAAACAGAAACTCGGGCAGCTGGCTACATGATTGAAAGTTTTAGAATCATGCACAGCAAATGAATCAGCAACAAAGAGTATACGGGTACTAGTACCATGCTCTTCTAACACAGTACTGTGCCAAATGAACTCGACATATTCAAAAGTACGATAAATTATTGTTTTTACCCTTATGCATGTTAGTATCATGGTTACATTTCGAGATTAATAGTTTAATCTTTAACTTTCAGTCGGTCAACACAAAATAATTATAATTAAGGTACCACTGGAAAAATAAATTAAAAAAAAAAACTGAAGTAAATTACTTGTGATTAAGATATACCGTACCGTATAATGTTATGCACTACCAGTATAGAAGAAGGAGAAACTAAGGGATAACAGTCTATGTCCTCCAAAAACAAAACAAACAAAAAACATCAATAAACTTAGTAAGGCTAGTAGGCTAATACTGATAAAATAGTAAGACGATTGAGTGATTCATTTAGGGCTTTTTGACATTGTGGTCATGTAGTGCCAAATATTAAGGCATTAACAGTGCTGGATTAACTATAAGGCACAATAGGCAATTGCCTGGGCCTCCGGCTCAAAAGGGCCCCAAAAAATCCCACCAAATCAATCGGAAAAACAATTTGTTGGGATTTTTTTTTTTTGCGGAAAAAAGTCAAATAAATTCTAATTTTACAGTTTAATTTCTTGGTTTATACTTCGTAAAGTGCTGTTCGTAAATTCTCTCTGCCCGGGTTTTTCCCATAAACTTTATCTTCTTATTATACTTCCAATTTATAAATAACTTAAACATTATTGTTCGACACATTGCAAGTCAATTGAAATTTCAACTTTCTGTTCACTCTATTGTTTAAGGATTGGAAGCAATTAACTGATACTCGCACGGTCGGGTCCCAAAATTCCCAAAATGCCATGACTATTTGAATTAACTGATAAGTTCCCTCCCCCGCCATCCCCTCCACTTTATTAGCCATAAATAAGCTCGGAAAGAGTTTTTCCAAATTCTGGCATTCTGGTCTGTAGAGTAATTTCGAGAACAAGTAACGTGCTCCCGCTTGAGTTCAGACTTCAAATCGACGGTTTTATGATGGACAATTTTAATTCGTTAGTATTCGATGAACAGTTTTATCTGTGTATCGGGTTGAATTAAAACCCCAACTAAAAAATGTCTTCACGTACATATTTGAGTGGTGCACAAAAAAGAAAACTTGCCAAAGACAAAAATTACAGAGAATGTGTGGTGTTAGAGAAAGTGCCAAAACAGAAAAAAAAATCCTTCAGAATGAAACCTCTTCAAATTCAGCGGAATATCAAGGATCTGCCACTAGCGATGGACCTAAGGAACAAAACAAAACGAACACTGGTCACGCAGAAGACCCGGATAATGATCCAGTCATTTCAAGGTTTCAAACATCCAGTTCTTCATCCGAGGATGAAAGTGAAGCTGGACAACCAAGTGCCGAAACGTTGAACTGTTTCACTTATCCAGGACATTGGGGAAAATTAACTAGTGAAAGCATAGAGTTTTGCCGCCAAATTGTCAAAATTTGACTGGACCGTTTGAATCGTCCAAGCGTCGATATGATAAGGAATCAACGTCAAGATATTGCTCCCAAAAGTTATTCTTTGGAAAGAAGCCGAATGGGGAGTGTACAAAACAAGATTGGCTCATTTATTCACCTGTGAAAGGTAACCATTGATTAACAATTGAGCCCTTCATGTATTTATGATACAATGACAGTTTTTGAAATGTTATGCTATTTTTATCAAAAACGATTTTAGATTATGTTTTTTTTTTAATTTTTCTGTTTTTGGAATTCTAGTTCAATTTTATTCGTTTCCAGACTTCAATAATCGGTATTTTTGATCACCATATGCACTTCTGGTAGCTTGGTTCAAATTATCAGCAACGAGCGTATCATGCAAAGTATAATAAAATGCAAACAAAACTTAGAATTTTTGACAAGAATAAGATCAAATATTTCAGATAATTTTTGTTGATCAGTTTGCTTTTTTCGGAATTTTAGTCAATCGTATTCGTTTCATTTCTTAAATTATTATTATCATTACAAACGCTTTTATTTAACTTCACTTGTGGCAAATAAAATCTTGCAAAAACAATTTTGAATATTTCTATCTTACCAAAACGAATCAAATTTTGCATAGTTGTGTAACTTGAAATTACAAATAAAGTGTTAAAAAAAACACTCTTTTAGTCCAAAAAAATGCCATCATACAAAAAAATTCAAATAAATACCCAAAAAAAAACTGAAGTGCAATACAAATACAAAAAAAGTCAAAAGTGAATACAAAATTTTAATAAGCGTTTTCATTAAACTTAAAACGTAACGCAAAAAAAAAAAGGTAAATTTATTAAATTCATTGATATTCAATACGAGCCAAAGTGGAGAGAAAATTGAGAGAGGAGCAGTATGAATTCAGACCTGGGAGATCAACAGTGGATCTCATATTTTCAGTGAGACAGCTCCAGGAACACCACTACAAATTTGAGAAGGATCTGTTGATGGCCTTCCTGGACATCGAAAAGGCCTATGATAGTGTGTGTAGGGAGAAGGTTTGGAAAGCAATGGAAAGCATGGGAGTGGAAAAAGGGACTGTAGGCAGAGTGAAGGAGATGTATTGTGGAAGTGTGAGTTGTGTGAAAGTTGGAGGGGAAAGAACAGACTGGTTCAGACAAATGAGTGGCCTGAAACAGGGTAGTGCGCTGTCACCCCTTCTCTTTATTGTGGTTATGGACGAGGTAATGACACGGATAGCAGGAAAGATAGGAGAAGATAAGATGAAAGCAATGGTGTTTGCAGATGATCTCATGGTGTGGGGAAACAAGGAGGAGGAAATTCAGGAGCAACTGAAGGCTTGGGAAGAAACAGTGGGAGAGTACGGATGGAAGTTCAACATCAGTAAATGTGAGATCCTGTTAACAACCAGGAAAAAGGACAGACCAATGAGTGGGATAACACTTGGAGGTGGACAGCTGAAGAAGGTGGAAAGTTTCAAGTACTTGGGAAGTATAGTGGAGGAAAATGGGAGAAATGACAAAGAGATTACGGAACGTGGCAGACAGGCGGAAGCATTTCTGAGAAGCATTAGGAGCTTAGTGTGGAATAAAGATGTCCCACAAAAAAGCAAGGAAGTGTTATTCAGAAGCTACTATATCCCGATACTGACCTATGCTTCAGAAACGTGGACAATGAAGAAAAGAGACATAAGCAGAATACAGGCAGGTGAAATGAAGTTCCTGCGAAGTAGGATCGGAGTAACAAGAAGAGACAGAGTGAGGAATGAAAAGGTCAGGGAAATGGTGAAAGAGGAGCCCTTGCAAGGTAGGATTGAGACATCAAGACTGAGGTGGTATGGACACTTAAAGAGAATGGATGAGAAGAAGATTCCCAAGAGGATACATGAGATGCAGATGCAGAAGAATCGACCAAGGGGAAGACCAAGAGATAGATGGCTGAAAGGAGTGGAGGAATGTGTCAAGAAGAGAGGCGAGGACTGGACCAGAGTGACAGCGGAGAGGTGGTGGGAAGAAAGGACTAAGTGGCGAGGCTTATGTTCCAAACAGACCCAGCCTGGGGCTGGAAACTGTACAAGATGATGATGATGATGATGATCTTCAATAAATGATCGAAATTTTTATGATCAATAAATGATCGAAAATGCATCGTTTTTGGAGAGGTACGATGCTATTTTTAAATCTCTAGATCAGTGGTTCTGAACCTGTAGAAGTCCGCGGACCACACAGCGTGAAATTGAATCATGTACGGACCACCCCTCATCCCCCCCCCCTCTCCCCTCCCCCTCCACCCAATACACCTTATCAGTTGTAACACTTCCTCAACAACACTTATTTTAAAGATATTTCATAACCTGATAGTCATCGCCCCAAATACATTCGGACGATTCTCGTTCAACGCACATCGGTTTCGAAATCCCCATTTACTGGCCACTTTTTAATACGTGCTGGTGGACCCTTTTCTCCTGCGGACCACTCCCGAGGCACTCGCGGACCACCGGTTAAGAACCACTGCTCCAGACTAAAAGAGTTAACATTTCAGTTACGGGTTTCATGTCTTGAATACCGTTTAATTAATTTTTGTTCTCAAATTATAATAATATATTTTTTGTTTTATTTTCAGGCCGAGTCTATTGCTATTTTTCAAGATATTTTTTCCGCCAGAAAAATCGAACGGACTTGCGCGTGAAGGGTGTGATGATTGGAAGAATGTCGGGATTCATTTACAGCAGCATGAGAAGAATTCGAATCACCGGGAGAGTGTGCTAATTTACCTGGAAAAACCGAAACATGAAAATTTGCCAGATCTATTCAGAAATGGACTACTTGAAGAAAAAACTATTGGCGCGATGTTATAAAACGAGTAGTTGCTGTTATCACTCTGGCAGAACGAGGATTGTCATTCCGAGGTTCGAACAAGCACTTTGGAAAGCCAGATTATGGGAATTATTTAGGTATACTTGAACTTCTTGGGCAGTTTGATCCATTTTTGCGGGATCATATTGTACGATACGGAAATGGTGGAAAAGGTGTTCCTTCGTATTTATCCAAAACGATCTGCGAAGAGTTAATAAACATCATGGGCAAAAAGTTAGATCATATATTTTAGAAGAGGTGTCTCTAGCTCTATATTACAGCCTTTCCGTTGATTCAACTCCCGATGTATCGCATATAGATCAATTGTCAGTTGTGCTCCGGTATGTTTCACCAAAAGATTGATGATGATGATGATAGCAAACACTCGTCTCGAGTAGGTTGGCCTTCCAATGCTGAATGACTCTTCATCGATGAGTCCGGAGGTGACTAAAAAGCCCAATGCGGGAGAGACACAGTTTCCCGCAGTGATGACAGGTAGTATCAGGTCCAGGTGAGACATCCGCATTCATTCCCTGTCTTCTAATGAACACTCTGTTCATTCTGCGCTGCCTCCGATCTTCTATCATACGTCGGCGGTTTTCTTCAAAAAGTATCACACCACGATGAACAATTGATCTCCAGGATGAGCGATCAAGAGCTAAGGTCTCCCAGTTGTTGATATCAATATGGCACATTTGCATATTAGCCTTTAGTACGTCTTTGAATCGCTTCCTCGGACCTCCCACACAGCGCTTGCCCTCAGTTAGTTCAGAGCAAAACACTTGCTTGGGAATGCGATTATTGGGCATGCGGATTACGTGTCCTGTCCATCGCAGCTGACGTTTTAAAAGCATGCTTCTTCGAGAATGCTGGTGTTTGTGCGTTTGTCTTGCCATGTGGCACGAAGAATTCTCCTCAAACAATGCTGGTGATATTGCTCCAGCTTTTTAAAATGACGTCTGTAGCATGTCCAGGATTCAGATCCGTAAAGTAAGGTGGGAACTTCAACCGAGTTGTACACAAGGATCTTCGTTGCAGCATTGATATCATGGTTGTCAAAAACTCTAGACCTCAATCTTGCAAAGGATGCCCCAGCACGGTTAATCCTGTGTTGGATTTCGGAATCTATATTTGCACTTGATGACAGGGTGCTGCCAAGATAAGAAAAGGTGTTAACTTCTTGAAGCTTCGCTCCGTCGATGGTCACATTGATGTTTCTTTGTCCTTGTCCAGGGGCTGGTTGGTAGAGGACTTGGGTTTTACTGGTGTTAAGTTTCAGCCCAATCTTTTTGTATGCTGAAGAAAAAGGATTCAGGATTTTCCTAAGTTCGTCCTCTGATTGAGCTACTACTGCATTATCATCAGTGTACTGTAACTCAACCAATGCAGCAGGAGATGTTCGAGTCCTTGCCTTTAGACGGCTCAAATTAAAGATCTTCCCATCCATCCTGTAAGTTATCTGTATGCCTGTAGGAAGATCATCTTTGACTAACTGCATGACAGTGGCAACGTACAGAGAAAACATTATAGGGGCAATCACACAGCCTTGTTTAACGCCGATATTTATATGAAATGGTTCTCCAATAGAGTCGTTACCAATGACATTTGCCTTCATATCAGTGTGGAGTAGTCTTAAGATGGTAATAAATTTCAGTGGAAAACCATACAATGCTAAAATCTTCCACAATGCTTCAAGGTTTACCGAGTCAAATGCCTTACTGAGGTCTATAAAGGCAATATAAAGAGGTCTATTTTGCTCTCTACATTTCTCCTGAAGCTGACGAACAGTGAATATCATATCTGCTGTTCCTCTAGAAGGCCTGAAACCACATTGGCTCTCTGGAAGTATTTTCTCCACCAGGGATAGAATACGATTCGCCAAAATACGAGCAATAAGCTTTCCAAGGCATGATAACAAAGATATACCACGATAGTTGTTGCAGTCTGCACGATCACCTTTCTTAAATATGGGAACTATCAGACTATCTCTGAAATCAGCAGGCATTTTTTCAGTTCTCCAAATTTTAATGATAAGATCATGTATGTGGCTTATGAGTTCCTCACCTCCTTCTTTGAGAGCTTCCGCTGGTATTCCATCACATCCAGTGGCTTTGTGTCTCTTTGCTTGGTTATTAGCACACTGAACCTCATCTAGTGTTGGCAGGGTACCGAGTTCTTCCTTGATGGGTGCTTGTTCTAATATATCATACACCTGCTCATCAATAACTGAGTCCTGGTTCAAGAGGTCTTCAAAATGCTCCTTCCACCTATTCATGATGGAGTATTGATCTTTTAGAAGTGTACTTTTGTCACTGGACCAAAGTGGATTTCTACCAAACGTGGAGGGGCCATAAATCGCTTTTGTGGCTTGGAAGAACTGTCGCGAATCTTGGTCTGCTAGATATTGCAGCTCTTTAGCTTTGGATGTCCACCATGCATTTTTGAGCGCACGAGTTCCTCTTTGGACATTTGCCTTCGCAAGACAAAATGCTTCTTTCTTAGTACGGGAGTTCATATCTTTTCTCCAAGTTTGCAAGGCTTTTCTCTTTTCTGAGATTAATGCTTCAATTTCTTCATCATTTTCATCAAACCAGTCTTGATGTTTCCTGGTCTTATATCCCAGCGTTTCCTTGCAAGCATTCTGAATAGCGGTCTTCAGACTCTCCCAGTGCAGTGTTACATCTGGATGGTATTCCTGTGGCAGTGTCTGGCTAAGCAACTCTCTATATTGGGAGATATGCTCTGCCTTACCAAACTTCTCGGTATCAAAAATATGCCTACAGCTCTTCTGTTGCTTCCTCCTCTGTGTGGATAATGGTATACGCATAACTGATCTGATAAGCCGGTGATCTGTCCAACAGTCATCGGCTCCTGTCATTGCTTTGGTGATAAGAACATCTCGTAAATCTTTCTTGCGTACAATCACATAGTCAATAAGATGCCAGTGCTTCGATCTAGGGTGCTGCCATGATGTTTTAAAGCGATTCATTTGGCGAAAGATAGTATTGGTGATTACCAATTCATGTTCAGTGCATTTGGAGAGCAGTCTGATACCATTGGAGTTTTCGCTCCCAACTCCCTCCTTACCAATGACACCATTCCAAACATTGTATTCCCTGCCCACTCTAGCGTTAAAATCTCCGAGTAAGATGATCCTATCTTCACGGTTGATGTTTGATAGGATGGTATCCAGATCTGAATAGAACCTTTCCTTAATGTCATCATCAGCATCTAGTGTGGGGGCGTATGCGCTGATCACCGTGGCATGCTGGTTGTTATATAACCGAAGTCTTAGTGTCATGAGGCGTTCATTATACCCAGTTGGAAGCTCTGACAGATCCTTGAGAAGCTTGCTCTTAATGGCAAATCCAACTCCATGTATTCTGTGTTCGTCCTCACGTTTACCCTTCCAAAAGAAGCTGTACCCTGCACCTTGCTCATTCAACTGACCTTGCTCAGCATGACGGGTCTCCTGAAGTGCTGCTATGTCAATGTCATATCTCCGTAGCTCTCTACCCACAATAGCTGTTCTCCTTTCAGGTCTCTCATTTGCGGGGTCATCAGTGAGTGTTCTTACATTCCAGGTTGCAAAATAAAATTTGTTACTTATACATTTTCGACTGCATGGAGGTGACACCTTTGGACGCGGCTATCCAATCAGTAGTATAAGTGGCTGACTATGTTTAGGGCACCTTTTCTAGCCCCTTCCCCATGTGGGGTGAGCAGAGTGGACCCTAAATAGGACTGCTCAGTCGTAGTTGCAGCGGCCGAATTGCTCTACAGCCACAACCCTAAGCAAGACGACCGATCACACATCTACCGCCTACGTGCCAGGTTATCACTAGAGGCTCCCAGACATCACAATCCTGCCCCCGTCGCAACTTCTTGATCGCTGCAGGACTTAAGAAAGTCAAATGTTGTTGGAAGACTGCTGTGCGTGAAATCTTTTAACGTGAGAATGTTGCTGCACATCAACAAACGCACATTCCTTGATGACTTAGGAAAGATGTTCAATGGCAAGCAAATGCAAGACGATTGAATAAATCCTAGTCACTGCAGCCTTCATCCGCCATTCCAGCCAAGGAGGGACTCATTGCCCTTATGCCTGGTCCGCCGTTGAGGACTTTCTATGCCGTTGACCACAGGTGGTTCATCCGCCTTTAGGGAAAGTTTCCTGTCCCAAGGGCAAGAGAGTGCCCTAACCAGTACCAGCTCATTCGCCTCCCTGGGGAGCTGGTGGCATGATAGTGGGGGACTCCTTATCCCGGGAGTCACTCGGTCGTCAGAGCCTCGTTAGTCTAAAGCAGGGTGCACCACGTGCAGGTGAGGTTGACATTTGAGTAGAAAGCCTACCCCTTACACCCCAAAAGATTACAAACCAGTTGAAAGGTTTATATCTTTTCTTGGAACAGAAGGGCATCCTGGCAAAAGTTTGAAAACTCAAATTATGAATTTCGTCACTGAAGATTGCGGTTTGGAAATTCAAGATTGTAGAAGACAGTCCTATGACAATGCACCAAATATGTCTGGAAAGTATCAGGGTCTGCAAGACAAAATATTAGAACTTAATAAATATGCGGTTTATGTTCCTTGCAGTACACATTCCCTCGATTTAGTTGGACAATCTGCTGTTAAATGCTGTTTTTATGCAGTTGATTTTTTTCGATAATGAAATCATT
Organism: Meconema thalassinum; assembly: GCA_946902985.2. Classification (NCBI taxonomy): domain Eukaryota; kingdom Metazoa; phylum Arthropoda; class Insecta; order Orthoptera; family Tettigoniidae; genus Meconema; species Meconema thalassinum. Next base: position 1,713,825,104 of record OX336388.2, on the reverse strand, counting down.
GTGTAACAACTTTTCTGCAAACCCTCACTGTTAGGGCGTGTTGAAAAATTATAACAAAAATGCAAAAACTTTAAAATCATTGTCAGTACGTGCTGGGAAGCACATGCTAATGCAACGAACGCGGTTTATGATTCGTTTCATAAAATTGTCGAGGCTTTAGAAAGCATTGAAGATGCCGAGTCGGAAAAAAATCACACTCGGCATGAAGCGGGGTGCATCGCAAACAGAATGCAAAAATTCGAATTCGGGTTCATGTTAATTTTGTGTGATTAAATTTTGACTTCTATGCGTGCAACTAGTAAATCATTACAAGCTGAACAGATCGACTTACAAACGTGTGCTGCCTTGTATAAAACTTTAGACGAAAAGTTAGGCAAGTTTCGTGATAAGTTCGATATTTTCGAGGAAAAAGCTAAGAAATTGTTACCTGATGTATCGTATTCTAAAAAGTCGTCGCGTAGAAGAAAATAACAACCGAACGACGGAGGCGCTCCAGAAGTCGAATTTTCGCCTCGTGAGAATTTCAGAATAACAGGTTTTCCGGAAATCATCGATAAACTCAACAACGAAATAAAAAAAGGGCAAAAGTTTATATAGACGTTTCCAAGAAATTTGCATTTTTGAATAATTTTTCAATGAGCAATGAAGAACTCGGTGAAGCGGTAAACAATTTGGTTGGCTTTTATGATAAAGATTTGGAGGAATTTTCAGCTGAACTGAAACATTTTCATTCTTATATAAACAACAGATACACCGCTGCCGAAAAATCTCATGGTCAGTTGTATGAGATATTAATGAAAGACCAATTGGCAAATGTATTTCCGAATGTAGAAATAGCTCTCCGATTTTATTCAACTTGAAAGATAACAAACTGTACTGCGGAACGTTCTTTTTCACAGTTGAAACGGATTAAAGCGCCTCAAAGAGCTACCATGCGACAAGAACGACTGGACATGTTAAGTCTTCTCTGTATAGAATCAGACATTTGAAGGAATATCAACTTTGATGATGATTATTGAAACTTTCTGCGAAACAAAATGCAGAAAAAAGTGTTTCTGAAAATGTACATATGATCTACATTATATTCATTATTCATTGTAAATATGTAAATAAAATCTCTTTCAAAGTTATGATTGACTTTTTTATGAAGGGGGGGTTGAAAAAAAAGGGAAAAAGGGGCCTTCAATTAACAATTGCCTAGGGCCACTGTGAATCTTAATCCGGCACTGGGCATTAAGCACCCGGAAAAAAAAGAATTATTTATTTTAATTTTGCAAAACTCCTCCAACTAATGACTATTGTTGTGATACACAATTATTAAGCAATAAGCCCTAAACTACAGGTACGGTATTTATTTAATGGCTTTTAGTGCCGGGAGTAAAGGCCTCCGTGGCTTAGGCGGCAGCACGCCGGCCTCTCACCGCTGGGTCCGTGGTTTAAATCCCGGTCACTCCATGTGAGATCTGTGCTGGTCAAAACGGAGGCAGACAGGTTTTTCTCCGGGTACTCCGGTTTTCCCTGTCAAAAAATTCATTCCAGCAACACTCTCCACTATCATTTCATTTCATGTGTCATTCATTTAATCATTGCCCCAGAGGAGTGCGTCAGGTCTCGGCAGCCGGCACAGTTCATATCCTCGCCGCTAGATATGGGACTTCATTCATTCCATTCCTGACCCGGTCGGAGACTGGAAGCAGGCTGTGGATTTTTCATTTTCATTTTCAGTGCCAGGAGTGTCCGAGGACATGTTCGGCTCGCCAGAGTTTGTAGCTGCTTCTATGCGGATACCCATGGGGTGATCTACAAGTACTGTCGCATGTGGATGAGATGAAATGAATGAAGATGAATGAAACTGGGCAACTTCAATTTCAAGTAGTTCCAACTTTGGCTACCAGACACCCAGCGGCGAACGTTGGAACTTGATAAGAGCGTTTCTAGCCAAATAACCTTCAAACTACCAATTGTAGTGGTAGTTTTTTTTCATAATATGGGCCACGGCTTTACCTCCCCAACGAAGGAAGGCATACTGAAGGATTTTAACGCTCTTAAAAAATCCGACGACTTCGGCCGGGTTTGAAACCGTGGTTTTGGGCATAGCAGTTCAGCATGCTATGGACTATGCCACCGAAGCTTCTACCAGTACGGTAGAATTGCCTAAATGAATATGCGGATTAATTAATGAACATATATCAACCAAAACGTGCATATTGATTAATAATGGTCTAATGACGCCACAGTTTAGGGGCCATCCATAAAATGCGTTCGCTCAAATGGGGGAGTCCTTACAAGAATGTGACAGAAGTGTACGATAATTCGGGGGGGGGTCTTTACCAAACTGTGTAATACGGTACGTTCGTCAGGTTCTTTTTATTTCATTATTACCTGATTTGCAACACCCAAATGAACTTTCTTTTTGGCACGTTCCATATACCGGTAGCCTACGTTTTTAATAAAACAACTTCTTTTGTAGGTTGATTTGTGGAAGGAAAAATTCATCTTGTGTAGCATTTTCGCGATTTCAGAAATATATTTCCTGCTCCTGGTGTTGGAGCACGGGACTATAAATTGGATTTTCTTTAGGAGGGGTAATTGTTACGTGTTACAATATTAATGAGTCATCACAATTAACACCGGTTATCAGACAGATTCTCCACACACCCAAAGTACACGGGGCTACATGACCGCGTTGTCGCCACAGAACAATATAGAACAATATGGTTGTCGCAGCCCCTAAACTAAGGAACCAACCAACCAACAATATTAATGAGAGGAGGAGGAGGGTTGATTTTTATGGAATTTTTGCGAACGTATCTATGGATGATCCCTATATAGGAAAAGTGGTCAGAACTGAAACTTTCTTGCTTTCTAAGCTATTCTTATATAGTTTAAATATACACGGGGCACGGGAGCATCACAATAGACGGAAACGCAATGTTGAGTTCATTTGTTTTCAGTAGGGTAGTCCAGCACACAGATTACGGTCCAGCACGGCCATACGATTCCCAACCTATCTTTATGCAAAGCCAGTTTTCTTTTTTTCAGAAGTATTCCATAATATGCAATCAATAATGTGTATATCAGTGTATTCCTGATTATTAAATACACCATAGTATAAAATAACCTCAATCTAGAAAGATTTCCAATCATCAACACTCATGCTGGGAATTACTTTAATGCGTGCGTGGGTATATTTTAAGGAACATCTTGGTAGCCTTGTATTTGGTTAAAGAATGCCATGTGTTTGACTGTTTTCGTAAAGTAACACTTGGTGTCGCATATTGTGGTTGTAAATCTGTTGATGGTGGTGTGTGTCATTTGAGCTTTTCTGTTCATGTGATTGAAAATAAAAACGTTGATCTTTTGACTAGACGGCAGGGAATTTTTATGTCAGTATTGTAATATGAATATGTGGTTTTATAAAGAGAGGTTGCTTTCATCAGGACAGCTCAAACGTCTTGGTGATCATAGGTACAGCTGTACTAATGTTAGTTTATTAGATCCGCTTTTACAACCATGGTGGAACTGGCTTGTCAGCAAATTACCAATTTGGCTAGCACCTAACCTAATAACTGTGTCAGGTCTTATTGTCAATATACTGACCACCCTCATACTGGTTTGGTATAGCCCGGATGCAAAGGAAGAGGTATGTTAGTGTTCCACTGCAATAATCTTCATATTGTGTCATTGAAACACATTGTCAGGTTTGTATGACATTAAGTAGGCCTACCATAGCAATTTATGTTTTCTTTCCCTTTTATGGTCATCTTTGCAGGCTCCAAGATGGGCATGCTTTATTTGTGCCTTGGGCTTATTTGTATACCAAAGTTTGGATGCTATTGATGGAAAACAAGCACGTCGGACTGGGACATCAACACCCCTTGGCGAACTGTTTGATCATGGTTGTGATTCAATTTCTACAGGTGAGGAATGACAATCATTCTGTTGATTAGCTTCATAACATGTAAAGATTTCAGTTTGGATACTGCCATAATAGGCTACAAGAAGTTATGTTGGTTAGTTCTTTAGTTTAGGGGCTGCGACAACGCGGTCATGTAGCCCCGTGTACTTTGGGTGTGTGAGGAATCTGTCCGATAACCGCTGTTAATTGTGATGACTGTATTAGTGTGTGTATCTGTTTTAATTCAAGTAAGGACTGCAGACATTCAATTTTTCCAAGTAGTTCCTACTTTTGCCACCACACGCCACCTTCAACAACCAACTAGTTCAGAACTTAGTTACCAGATGCCACCGCAGTCGGCTCTTGACGACGAACGTAGGAACCTAAGTACGTTAGTCAAATGTTTAACCCATATATAATTTAGCTTCACACAGGTGTAATTAGTGGAAGGTTCTTTAACATGCCAGTAATCTATGACATGGGACCGCCGGCTTTACTTCCCCTCCGAAGGAAAGCATACTGAGGGATTTTTAACGTTCTTAAAAAATCCGACGACTTCGGCTGGGTTTGAACCTGCGATCTTGTGCATGGAAGCTCACCATGCTACCAACTACACCACCAAAGCCGTTGTTGGTTAGTTTCAGCATAGGCTAAATAATGTGTGCAAGGGTACCAGTGAAAGAGTCAAGAACCTAGGAATTTTTTTTCTTAACTACTGAAATTAGTGATAGATACCTTTTATAATGATTTTAAATTCATCTGGAAATGATGTAGCCTAGTTCACTCCTCCGCTGTCTATAACCCACTCGTCTTCCTAAATTATATCACGACTTTATAGTAAATTCCAGCTGTGTCAGCCATTATCCGTGTGAATTATGCACAAATACAGTATTGCCAACCCCACGCATACAGTACTAATTGTATAGGTGGTTGTAAAAGTCACATTTGCCTAGACTAATAATTTTGACAATGATTGCAGCCTAACACGTCCAATCAAATGGTTTTTGACAATGGTTACAGCCTAACACATCCAGTCCAAGGATTTTGACAATGGTTACATCCTAACGTGTCTTCAACAGTGCCCCACTAGCTTCCTGCGGCCAAGGCCACACCTCAACCTGACCATTCTAACCTTCGTTTGTCAAATCCAATGGGTTTTGACTATGGTTTTAGCCTGCGGGCCATGTTAGCCATGTAGACCATTGGGTTTTGCCTAGTGGTGGTGTACTTTTTATCTTACATGTTCGGATCACTGCCGTTTACCGAGTGGGCAATGTGGCTGCCGTCGTTTAATGAACAAGAAACAAACGCACATATTTATGTAGTTTAGCACATATTTCCAGTACCGTACACTAAATCTTATTTGAGAGTAGATTACAACATGCCAGAGCCGAGAAGAAGAGCTCTTACCTATACGAGCACACTGCCATCGATGGAAATATTACAGACACCGTATCAATTGTAAACTGGCTTAAACTTCGTGTCAGTAAGTAGTAAGAGCTCTTCTTCGCGGCTCTGGCGTGTTGTCATTTGACTCTCAACGTATATGGAATAAGGCAGAGTCATAATGGACGGTAATTTCAGTTGGTTTTGTCTCCTGGAACCCCTAGAAGGTTTAAAAGTCAGATATTATTAAGTTAATATAGGCTACTATCCAAGTGGAAGTGTAAAAGTCAGGTTCTCGTCTCCTTCATAATTAATGTAGAGGGTCATGGCACCTAGACGTATGTGGATATGCTTTCCAGCCAATCGTATTTGAAGTTGAGTTTTCTATGGCTAGTTGTAGAGAACATTGGACCTTGATAGCAGTGTTCATCCACTCCTGGTTGGAGGGCGGGAGTTCTTATACCAGCCATAATGAAGTGAATGGAAAGGAGCAATATGGTGGCTTACAAGGTCTTGAATTCCCATCATCAATATATCAGTGTAGTGCATTAAACAGGGTGATTTTTTAAAATTAGTAATATTGTTGGGAGTAGTAGAGATCGTGATACCTTACAGTACAAAATTCCCCTAAATGCTAAATGGGAGCATCAATGGCGTCATGACGACATTAAAAGTTGAAACAATGCACAGATGTTAAATTCTAAGTGTTAATAAGGCCTTACATAAAAACATAAACCTAACCTCAAGGGCCTTGCGTCCCAGACCCCCTTGCTTGTAGTACAAGCAGTTATATATCATCCTACATGTGTTGTACTTTCTTTAAACTTTCAATTCCCGTATTACTGAAGGGGCTCCAAATTTTGTACATTATTCAAGTAAGATCCTGATGTGTCAGATGCAGAAGGGAAAAAAATTGAGTCACAAAATTCTTTGGTGTATCGAGTTATACAACCTAATGTCTGTTATATGATCACAAAAGTAACAATGATATGAACCAAGGATACTGTAGATGTAGGAATAGTCTAAAAAATTAAAAGAGAAGACTAAAGGCAAATGACTATTCAACATTGCCCAGTTTTAGTTAATGTAGGAATTCAAATAGGCCTACCTATAATCAGATCCATTCCAAAACCAAGAAGGAACTTAAGAAAATCTAACTGGAGGAAGTTTTCCAACGAATTTGATAAATTTGTTAGGTGGATCCCCCATGTGAGTGAACAGTATGAAAGATTTGCTGGAGCTGTCTTATCAACGGCAAAAAAGTGCATGCCAAGAGGATTTCGCAAAGAGTATATTCCAGGATGGAACAAGGATTGTGAAGAACTATACCAGTCTTACATAACCACCAATGATCATGAAATTGCTACCGAATTGTTACAGAGCTTAGATAAAGCTCGCAAAGAAACCTCGGTACAAAAGACAGAGAACTTAGACTTAACAAGATCAAGCAGAAAAGCGTGGAGCCCGCTGAAGAAATTGGGAGGATGTTCCCCACCTAACCGTGATGACCCACATGTAACACCAGATCAAATAGCCAGTAGAATAATTTCTTTGTCCAGGGCACCATCGCAAAACCAACATACAAAAAAGGTGAAGAAAGAACTAGCCAACCTCAAGCAACAGGCAGTCCACCGGTCAAAATATTCCAATGACTTCACAGTAGCTGAGATTAATACTGCACTTAAGGATGTTAAAACAGGCAAATCACCAGGGTTTGATGGCATTCATCCTGAATTCCTTGTCAATTGTGGGAACAAGACTCGTAAATGGCTTGCTGCTTTCTTTTCTAATATAATGATCACTGGTAAACTACCAAAAGCTTTCAAGAAAACGGAAATCATAGCTGTATTGGAACCTGGTAAGCAAGAGATAAACCAGATAGCTATCGACCGATAGCTCTCCTAAGCTGTTGCTACAAACATTTGGAAAGACTCATCCTTAACCGAATTGGTTCGAAGATTCATGAAGTAACACCTATTGAACAAGCAGGCTTTAGACCAAGTAGAAGCTGCACAGATCAATTACTAAGTCTCACCACTCATATAGAAGCAGGGTTTCAACAACAACTTAAAACATCTGACAGCAGCCTATGACACGGTATGGAAGGATGGATTACTCCACAAACTGATGCGTATCATATCATGTCAAACTATGAACAAGCTTATAAACAATATGCTGTCTGAAAGATATTTCCAAGTGGTTGTTAGGACCAAAATAAGTAAGCAAAAGAAACTGAACAATGGACTCCCACAAGGTTCCGTTTTAGCTCCAGTGCTCTTTAACTTGTACACCTCAGACCTTCCTATAATGCATCAAGAAAATTAATTTATTCAGATGACCTGGCTTTGGCAACTCAACAAACAACTCTTAAGAAGAGCGAACAGATTCTTTCCACAGATCTAAGCATTATGAATGAATACTTCGAGAAATGGAGACTAACACCAAATCCTAGCAAGACTGAAGTTAGTTGTTTCCACTTAAACAACAGGTTGGCAAATACAAAGCTGAATGTCATCTTAAATGAGAAAGTTCTCCATCATTAAAATTTTCCAAAACATTTAGGTGTTACTCTTGATAGGACTTTGTCCTTCAAGAAGCACCTGCAGAACACTGCAGCAAAACTAAGATCACACAATAACATCTTGCAGAAGTTATGTGGAACCACATGGGGTGCTACAGCAACAATATTACGATCTTCTGCTTTAGGACTTGTCTATTCCGCTGCTGAATACTGTGCACTGGTGTGGCTTAACAGTCCACATTTGAAGCAGATTGATGTCCAATTGAATTTAGTGATGAGGGTAATATCGGGTTGCATCAGGACCACTCCTCTGTACTGGCTTTTACCTCTAAGTCACATTGCACCACTTGACTTATGTATCCAAAACTCTCTCCTGTGGGAATATCAAAAGATAATCTCCACTCCACAGCTTCCTATTCATTCTGACATATCTACGGTAAAGATAAGTCGCTTTAAATCCCGCCGACCACCCATTCTAACAGCGGAATCTCTACAATTAAATAATTTTAACAACAAATTGGTCTGAGGTATGGAATAGTTTATTCCATGAGCCATGAGAAATATAGAAACGTCATTGTTCCTATCAAGAAACCAGCTGACATGGAACTACCACGCCATACATGGAAATCACTCAACAGGATTCGAACGGGACATGGGGTCTGCACAGACAGCTTATACAAGTGGAATGAGTCTTTCTCACCTCAGTGCGATTGCGGATTTGAAAGACAGACCGTCCAGCATATTGTGGAGGACTGCAGCCTTCGAGCCTATTATGGGAACCTGAAAGACTTTCATGATGCAATGCAGCCTGCTCTCGATTGAATTTCAAATTTAAATATTAACATGTTGTTTTGTTGTTTGAGTCTTCAGTCTTTTGACTGGTTTGATGCAGCTCTCCATGCCTCCCTGTCCTGAGCTAATCGTTTCATCTCTACATAGCTACCACACCCTACATCCGAGGCAATCTGTTTAACATATTCTAACCTTGGTCTACCCCTACAGTTCTTGTCCTCGACCCTTCCTTCCATAACTAAGCTTGCTATTCCTGGGTGTCTTAATATGTGTCCTACCAACCTATCTCTTCGCTTCATTAGCAGTCGCCAGAAACATCTCTCCTCTCCCACTCGTCTTAATACCTCTTTGTTTGTAACCCTATCTACCCATCTGATCTTCATCATTCTCCTGTAACACCACATTTCAAATGCTTCAATTCTCCTCTTTTCTGCTGCACCAATAGTCCAAGTTTCACTTCCATAGAGCGCCACGCTCCAGACAAAGGCTTTCAAAAATGACTTCCTAATACCTAAATCTATATTCGATGTCAGCAGATTCCTTTTTTGTAGAAATGCTTTTCTTGCCTGAGCCAACCTACTTTTTATATCCTCTTTGCTTCGCCCATCACTGGTTATTCTGCTTCCTAAGTAACAGAAGTCTCCTACTTCCTTCAGCTTTTCACCTGCCAATTTGATCTCCATAGAGGTTTCTGATTTATTTCGGCTGCATTCCAGTATTTTTGTTTTACATTTATTAATTTTCATCATGAATTCTTTCCGTAAGACGGAGTCCATACCATTCAAAAACTCATTCAAATCCTCAGGCTTGTCGGCCAAGATGACGATGTCATCAGCAAATCTCAGAGTTGAAATTATTTCTCCTTGAATCTTCACTCCCACTTTAAATTTTTCTCTAATTTCCTTCATTGCTTGTTCAATGTAAAGATTGAAAAGTATGGGTGATAAGTTGCAGCCTTGCCTTACACCTTTCTGAATACCAGCTTCTCTCTCATGTCCTTCAACTCGAATGACTGCTGTCTGGTTTCTGTATAGATTGTATATCACCCTCCTATCCCTGTACTTTATTCCAATAGATTTCAAAATGTCAAACAATTTAGTCCAATCAACGTTATCAAAAGCCTTTTCTAAGTCTACAAATGCCATGAACGTTCTCTTATCTTTCCTTATTCTACCTTCCAAAATCAGCCTAAGACTTAGTACAGCTTCCCTTGTTCCTACATTTCTCCTGAAACCAAACTGGTCTTCACCCAACTCCGTTTCTATCTGGCTCTCAATCCTCTTGTAAATTATTCTAGACAGGATCTTTGAAGCATGAGTAATCAAGCTGATTGTACGGTAATCTTCACATCTGTCAGCTCCCACTTTCTTTGGTATAGGGATGATTACATTCTTCTTGAAATCAGGGGGTACCTCACCTGTCTCATAAATCCTACACACCAAGTGAAATAACCTGATCAGACCTTCATCTCCTATGCAGCGTAGTAACTCAATCGGTAGATCATCTATGCCTGGTGCTTTGTTCCTGCTTAAGTCTTCCAAAGCTCTATCAAATTCTGATCTCAATATTAAATCTCCTTTCGCATCCTCATCAATTTCCGCCTCCCTTTCCATTACATGATTCTCAATCTCCTTTCCCTTATACAAACTCTCTATGTAAGCTTTCCATCTCTCCACCTTTTCTTCCCTATCTGTTAGAGGCTTTCCATTTGTGTCCTTAATATTACAGCACTTAGTCTTCTTTTCCCCAAAAGTATTCTTAATCCTTCGATAAGCTGTGTCTACTTTTCCTAATTTCAGACAATTTTCTATACCAGCACATTTCTCTTTCAACCATTCTTCTTTCGCTTCCTTGCACTTCTTCTTAACCTCATTTCTCAGACGTCTGTATTCTGCTTTCCCCTTTACATCTCTTACATTCTTGTGCTTCCGCCTTTCATCCATCAATTCGAGTATATCCTGAGTGATCCACGGTTTTCTACCTATTCTCTCTTTCCTACCAATGTTTTCTTCTGCGGATTTTGTTATTTCATTCTTCAAAAGTGCCCATTCGTCTGCAATTGAAGTTTGTTTAGGGTTTTTCATTAGGCCTTCCTTTATACTCTTCTTGAATCTTTCGTTTACATCCTTCTCTTTCAGTCTGTCTATTGCCCACCTTTTTGGCTTTTGACTTTTCTTCAGTTTCTTCAACTTTAATCTGCATTTCATTACAACCAGATTGTGGTCAGAGTTTATGTCAGCACCAGGATATGTTTTACAATCCAAAATCTGGTTTCGAAACCTCTGCTTGACCATAATGAAGTCGATTTGGTAACGCCCTGTATCTCCTGGTCTCATCCATGTGTATATTCTTCTATTGTGGTTATTGAATAAGGTGTTAGCTATGACCAACTCATGCTCAGTGCAGAATTCTACCAGCCTGCTTCCTCGATCATTCCTTTCACCTAATCCGAAATCTCCTACTATCTTCCCTTCTCTCCCTTTTCCTACCACAGCATTCCAATCTCCCATTACTATAACATTTTCATCACCCTTGATATACCTCAGAATTTCATCTATTTCTTCGTAGACCTTTTCAACATCCTCATCATCAGCTTGACTGGTAGGCATATAGACTTGTACCACTGTGGTGCAGGTAGGTTTAGTATTTATTTTTGCTACAATAATCCGTTCACTATATTGCTCATAATATTCCACCCGCTGTCCAAGTTTCCTACTCAATATGAGGCCAACCCCTGCTTGGCCATTGTTTGATTTAGTGCTAATGACCCTATAGTCTCCTGACCAAAAGTCCTGTTCTTCCTGCCAGCGCATTTCACTAATTCCAACCAAATCCAACCTCAACCTATCCATTTCCCTTTCTAAGTTTTCTAACCTTCCATTTCCTAGCAGACTTCTAACATTCCACGCTCCGATCCGTAGAATGCCAGATTTCCTCTTTGTCACTTCTGTGATGTTAACCCCCTCTCGAGTAGTCCCCACCCGGAGATCCGAACGGGGGACTAGTTTACCTCCGGATTGAAATTTTACAAGGGAGGAGGCCATCATCACATGTATTTATGCATAGAGAGGTGCATATCCTCGGGAATAGCATACGGCTGTAGTTTCCCGTTGCTTTCAGCCGTGCAGCAGGACGCAGTGTAGCCATTATTTGGCTTATATTATCAATATCTTAATCGTCAATAAGACTAGTAAAGAATTGATTTATTCTGAAAGGCTGCTACTCCCTTTCAGAATAAGTAAAGAGCAATTCTACTAACAAAAATACTAACCTTCTACCGTACTAACAATTAAATACCAAAATTCTACTAACGATAAAATACTAAAGTTCCACCAACAACAAATACTACCACTAAAACAGTCTGTCACCAGACACACTCACATGCAATCACACATCACAGTCTACTGAAACAATGAACTATAACTAATAAACAATGCAACTGCTACCAGACACATGTAACATGTAACATGTAACCTGAATATTTTATAATTTTGCTTGCTGTTGAATGCGTCTTCTCATCAAAATTGATTTTAATATTTATTGTTCTCGTAAATGCTAATTTATGTGTTTAATGTTTTCCTTAATGAGCCTCCGTGGCTAAGGCGGCCGCACGCCGGCCTCTCACCGCTGGGTCCGTGGTTGAAATCCTGGTCACTCCGTGAGATTTGTGCTGGACAAAGTGGAGGCAGACAGGTTTTCCTCCGGGTACTCTGGTTTTCCCTGTCCCAATTTCATTCCAGCAACACTCTCCACTATCATTTCATTTCATCTGTCATTCATTTAATCATTACCCCAGGGGAGTGCGACAGGCTTCGGCAGCTGGCACAGTTCATATCCTTGCCGCTAGATGGGGGCTGCATTCATTCCATTCCCTGACCCGGTCGGTGGACTGGAAGCAGGCTGTGGATTTTCATTTTCAATGTGTTCCTTAGCTTGTAATTATGTAGATGTACCGTGCCATACGCTAATTAAATAACTATATTCAGAAAAATTCAGAACACATGGATACAATTCAAATAAAACTTGGGAAACTATCAAAGAAATCATGCACAACAAAGAATCTACAGTTGAGACATGCACTTCTTCACTTGAAATAGACAACAAAATAATCACAGACAATCAAGACCTATGGTAATCATTTAACTGTGTCTTCACAAACATTGCCAGAAGTCTAGCAAAAGCTATTCCTGAACAGAATGAAATCCTTAGTAATGACCACAAGCCGTCAATGTCCCTCTGCTTGTATCCAACAGATAAAGCAGAGGTCAGGTCCATCATCACAAATTTAAAGAATAAAAAGAGCTGTGGTTTAGATAGGATGAAAACAAATTTCATTAAAAACAATATGCAATTATTTATTAAAGCTTGGTTGAAATGATCAATGAGTCTTTAGTTACTGGCATGATACTACGCAACTTCAAAGTGGCCAAAGTAGTTCATATTTTTAAGGGTGGCGACAGAATAAATCCAAATAACTATTGACATGTTTCTATTTTATCAGTAGTTTCAAAGATCCTGGAAGAAGTTGTAAAAGAAAAAGAAGGTAGCAATCATCTCTGAACAAGAATACATTCTGTCATATAATATGCAATATGGGTTCAGGGAGAATTCTAGTACTGAGGCAGCAACTATTTACCTCATAACAATGCTACAAGAAACTATTGACAAAAATAATATGGCCGTTGGGTTATTTATCGATCTCACAAAAGCCTTTGATACAGTAGATCACGAAATACTCATATCAATGAGGAAATGCTGGTGTTCCTGGTTTTGATAGCTACCTTATTGGGTGAAACCAGCGTGTAGCTCTGAATAAATGCACAAGTTCAGGAAAATATATAACTCATGGTGTTTAACAATATAGGTAAATGTGGATAAATTTGGAAATGTTAGAAACTCGGGTCAGGATTGTTCCAGTGTATGCTCCATTTGATGGGGGATTTCAATGCTAGACAGGAAATAGAAATGAGGGGTATGAGAAGGTGATGGGTAAGTTGGGTGAAGATATGGAAGCAAACTTCAATGGCAAATGTTAACTGGATTTCTCTGCTAGCTTGTGATTAGCTGTTGCAAATTCATTCTCAAAGTGTAAGGAGACTTACAGGTAAACATAGTAGGATAGAAGAACCAGGTCAATAACATACTATAATCATTACTGATTTTCAATTTGGGAAATTGATCAGGAATTACAGGGTATTTAGGGGCTTTTCTGATGAAATAGACCACACATTAATCTGCTGTGGATAATTCTGGATGCCAAGGATGCACTGGGAAGATGGTAAGAATACTTTGAAACCTTGCAAAGTTAAATGTAAATGGAAACTTTTCTGGCAATGTGGTAGATTTTGAGATTATGCAGGAAGAGTATGAAGATTGGAACAGAATCATGGTTGAGGAAGTAGAGAGGGTGGTAAATAAACTAGTGTCACAAAGAGGCAGGGGTAGATGAAATTCAACCAAAATGGTAAAGTATACATTGGGAAGTCAGGGATAAAATGGTTACATAGGATAATCAATTTGGCATGGGATTTAGGAAAGGTACCCTCTGACTGGATAAAAGCAATAATTGTCCCAATTTATAAGCAAAGCAACCGTAAATATTACAACAATATTATAGAAGTATTTCCTTGGTAAGTGTCCCGGGTAAAGTGTACTCGGACATTGTAGAAAGGAGAGGGAAGGAGGTTGTAGTTTTACGTGACCATTAATCAAAACGATCATTATTCACGGGAGTGCCATTTTTGCGTGGAATCCAAACCACATGCACATCTTGCATGCATTGACCAGGAATTGGAACTGTTCTACCTTGATGAGAGCCAAGCAACTTCACCACTGCACCATCATGCCCCCTGTAAAAAGAAGAGTTCGATCATCGGCCGAGAGTAAGATGGATGAAAACCAGTCTACATCAACAAATCTACACCGTTTCACTAATGAGAACCAAAATGTGTATACTTAGCCTTTGGAACCCTGCGAGTAACACTGATTATATGAAATTTTGGACAGACCAGTCCATTCCCTGCATTTAGGCCCTTTGGCACAAATCTACACCTTTTCACCGATCTGAACCAACATTTGTATACTTAACCTTTGGAACCCTGCGAGTAACACTGTTTACATGCAATTTCGGACAGACCACTCCATTCCCTGCATTTATGCCCTTTGGCACAAATCTACACCGTTTCACTGATATGAACCGAAATTTGTATACTTACCCTTTGGAACCCTGTGAGTAACACTGTCTGCATGAAATTTCTGACAGACCACTCCCTTCCCTGCATTTAGGTCCTTTGGCACAAATCTACACCGTTTCACCGATCTGAACCACATTTTTTATACTTACCCTTTGGATCCCTGCGGGTGACACTGTCCACTTCAAATTTTGGACAGACCAATCCATTCCATGCATTTAGGCCCTTTATCACAAATCTACACCTTTCCTCCTAATTGCACCAAATTTTACTTACACTTTGAAACCCTGCTGGTGACACTGTTCACTTGATATTTTGGACAACGCTCTCCATTCCCTACATTTAGAATAACAAACTGAACTTGAAAACCACGTATTAAGGCCCTAGGCTAGAACCATTCATGTCCGTAGTAGTATAACTGTAAGAGTATTTTAATAAGTCCATTGTTGACCAGCAATTCGGGCTGCATCACATCGCCCCTACCAGTGTTCTGGTGCAGAATTGCGAAAATAGTTAAATCTTGCGCTGCTTATAAATTGCAGTCACTGGGAGTAATTAGTGCAAAAAGATTTCTTAGGCCCCTTAAAACAGTTTATCATCATGAACATTATTATGCCTCTGTATAAGTGCAATGGTGTTGGTGCAGTACATTGAGGTTATCAGCTGCAATAAGCGTTGGTGCTTTCAAATTTACCTTAATTTATTCCGAAACTTATCGTTGAGCGCTATGTGGCGGTAAATGATACTATTCTACCTCAGGAGCTCGGGACAGCCGAAGTTTTCCAAAGTGTTCTGATTATTTTCCTACGGCGCTATGCGACAAAAGACGACACTATTGATCTCTACATTTCTAACAGCCAATGAGATATAGGCCCTAGGCAGTGTCTTATTTCACTTACTCCTCTTGCTAAACATATTTTAAAAATTTGTTTGTAAATTACATGTCAGTACTGTAGTTAGTAAACAGCAGTTTCCCTATTCATTATTATCACAACGGGAAAATGACCTGAATGTTACGTCCATTA
This sequence comes from Meconema thalassinum, assembly GCA_946902985.2. Classification (NCBI taxonomy): domain Eukaryota; kingdom Metazoa; phylum Arthropoda; class Insecta; order Orthoptera; family Tettigoniidae; genus Meconema; species Meconema thalassinum. The sequence continues at coordinate 1,713,809,291 of OX336388.2, read as the reverse complement.
TACTGTACTACTTATCACCACCACAAAAGGTTTTATTTAAAAAAATATTTATTTTCTATTAGTTTAAGTATCCTGTGCCAGTTCTGTAGTAGTATTAATTATCATCCATAAAACAAATAAATCCACCGGGTGAAGCCGGGCACTGCTGCTAGTAGTGAATAAGATATTCAGCAAAGAACATATAACCTACTTCTCTTAAATGTATGGGCATAGTTATAACTCTTTGTCCTTATCAAGGAGTATAGTTGAATGTTCGTTGTAGTAGCTAACTCATTATGGTACTTACTCGACCCATTACCAACTGCGAAACTCAATTTGGTACTTTTGACGAGTGGTCATCTGGCACCATAATTGGTTGCCATGATAGGCTTTGGTCCTAAAGCCTGTCACACGACACTCATTGGCATGGAAACTTCTGCCAGTACGGCTATACAGGCTGATAAGGACACCATTATTGCTGTGTGAATTGTACCTTCTAGTCTATGTTCTGCCTTCCGTGATAGCTTTTATGCAACTTACGGAATTGAACCTAGGTGCCATTTTTCCCAGCAGTTTTCATGGAGGATTGAGTACAACCACCAATCGAATTGCTTTTCTTGTTCTAATCAAAATTCTAGCAGCAATATAAACAATTAAGTTATTTCTTGTTTGTATTTGCTCAGTGGGCCACAGGGTGCTAACTCCTGCTGTTCATTTTGAGATAATTCAGGATTGGTTCATTCATTCTGTGTGGATTGGGTCTGGCGTTGTACGAGAACAGTTCGATGTACATCAGGATGAGTTCTACTTATGTGGATAGAAACTCTGCGACGATTTACAAAGAATTTTCCATATTGGGGACAGGGGCCATGGTTTTATTTGTTTACTTGTTGCTGGTAGTAGCCTCTAAAGGAGCCATTAGTAAACAAGGATCGACTTCCGCCATTCTTACACAAGGAACTGTGCACTCTTCTTTATGTCACTCAAAGGTAATCAGAGCGCGGTCATAGCTAGAAGTTAAACTATTAAAAAATTATAACATACTTCAGGAGGCCAGGAATTTCCAAAGCCACCCGCTCTACCTCAGTAATTTCTGGTCTGTGATTATATTACCGCTATATATTCTTAGTTATCAATAAATGATAAAAATGGTCCGGTTAGCTCTAACAATGCCAGCGTTTCACCCCAGTGTGCCGTTGGGCTCGTCAGTTGGTACAGACACACCTACCAATACGCGTGGCTAGCACATACTGAGAAGGCCATGCAAGACACACAATACAAGCAGTATTGACGTTACGAGTATGCCAATGTGCTACGGGAGTCAAACTCAAACTACCTTGGCCAAGGTAAGGCTTTTGTTTTTATGAAAGGGAGTTTGACTCCCGTAGCACATTGGCATGCTCGCGACGTCAATACTGCTTGTATTTTGTGTCTTGCATGGCCTTCTCAGTATGTGCTAGACACGCGTATTGGTAGGTGTGTCTGTACCAACTGACGAGCCCAACGGCACATAGGGGTGAAACGCTGGCATTGTTTGAGCTAACCGGACCATTTTTATCATTTATTGATAATTCATACGCTCAAATGGAAACTACATCATATTCCCAGAGGGAATATTCAAAACCTTGTATATATTCTTAGGATTTTCTAGGTAAAGACGGTATGCACAATCTCTGATTGAACACCACTGCTCATTCGCCAAAACAACATTAAATGGTATACCACCAAAGACGACTCCACATATATAGCCGAAGTGTAAGAAATGAACAATAGTGTGATATTATAATAGTAAATTTTATTAATCCTTAAACAAGTCAAGGACTCGTATACAAAGGAATCGTACAGTTTCATCTTGTTGGCGACAAATTACAATTCAATGTTTCAGTTGACAAATTTTTCGGTATGAAAATATGTACCGTACAACCCTTTGTAGCTTTCATAAGTTCATTTACACAATGTGGTCTTCTTCGGTTTTCTCAGAATTTGGATTTTGAAATTTCTTCAATGACATTTTATAAGCATTCCACATAAACTGTTTTAGCCTCCTTTCAAAGATTGCTAGGCTAGGTGCAATTTTTACATTTACTGGTAGTCTATTAAAATTTACAAAGGCACTATACTTCATGTTATTACTGCCGTATTGTTTGGAGTTGATATGGAAAAGTGATATGTCATTTGCATGTCTAGTTTTGTAAGCGTGTAAATCAGATTGTTCAGTGAAGTATAAATTTGTGTGGATACTTTTGTGTAGGATTTGGTACATCAGGACATTTGATTTGATTTATGCATTTAGGGCTACAGGTTGAATTTTACTCGTAATATAAAGGTGTTTGGTTCGAGTAACAAAAGGGTAGTTTAGATATTTCTTACGGCTCTATTCTCTATTGACTGCACCAGTCAAGGAAACTAAATTATACTTCCACCATCTGTAATGTGGAGAGCTGAGCAATTTATGTTACAAGAGCGGAATGTACGAGAGGGAATACAGTGTCAGCCACATCAAAAACTGGTTTCAACAGCCCAGACTTTAAATGAAATATATATTTTCTATTGAAAAATGCACAATATAATGCTTAATTTTATAACGTCTGAGTACAGTAGAGCGTCGTTTATCCAGACTAATTGGGACCGAAAGTGCTCCGGATAACGATTTTTCCGGATAATCATACATGCATTTATTTCATAGGAAAAAACATGCACACTACATTATGGTAACAACCACCAAGCTTCTCATTTAGCTGCAACGCTTTCTCACATAACTAAGGTCCAGAAATGGGATCTCCCTTACTTCTTGTCTGAACAAACCATAAGTACACCGCTCCTTCCAATTTTTATCCCTAGCTCATCTCATGGTTCTACTCTTTTTAGACCCTTCTTCCCTATCTAACTTCGATGCATAATTCAGAATTTCAACTTTCCTTTCTTCAAATCATAAATTGTGGATTTTCTAACACTAAGTTTTCATTAGATACTGCACACACTCACCTTTATCCAGTTTATTAATGATCTCCACCTTCTTAATGGATAAAACATTGCGATTTCGTTTTTCTTTTTTGTCACTCGTAGAAGCCATTTTCACAACGTAATACAGTACTGTACAGTACAGTACACACACTCACATACTGTAACACATTGAAACATTATAGAGTAAACAAATGGAAGGTGACAAAAGAGACAACAATTAAAAACGAGAACCGACTCACTGCTGTAGGCAGCGCGCACTGCTCCGTCTTTTTTTTTGCTTGTCCGGATAAATGACGTTCTGGTTGTTTGACGTCCGGATAAACAACGTTCTACTGTAGTTATAAAACAATCAATATAAAAGAATTCAAGTAAAAAAATCTAACTCTAGGAGTTTCCAACCCCAGCCGACCGCGTGAGACACCAACGCTCTACCACAGAGTCAGAGCCAAACATGTCCATAGTACTTGAGAGTTATCAACCGACATAGATACAACGTGTTAGCAATTAATGACTCGAATAAATGATTTCTTCAATGCAGCACACCTTCATTATAAACCATTTCATAGAAAGTTTTTATTATTTCTATCAGTAGGCTATATTGCATGCAACATACTCAGGTCAGGCACGAGAGGTCAGCTGCCATCTTGTCATATGACTGAGACGGCTCAGCTCTTTTAAGTTACTGCTACAGTATAATATAAAATTGTAATATCCAACGGTTCACGTCCTTTAGGATAGCTTCAACCACCCTCGGTTCGATAATCAGAATTGGTGGGTACTAAGTTATGTATTATAATGCTTGCATGATTCACATGGTAGCCATCTTGAAATGGTATGGCTGATGACTTTGTAGTTTGGGCACAGCACACGTCCTATATGAATAAAGGTATGTTTTTACCAAATTTGGTAGAGATCCGATGATTAGTTTAGTCGTAATTTGATTTAAAGTTTTGAACATTTGGGTGGCCGCCATTAAATTTTGGTAAAGATGGCGGTGATATAAAACATGACACTGAGGTGTCCTCTGTACCAAATTTTGTTCAATTCGGTTTCGTCTTGTTTGAATTGATAGGGGGACAGACAGACATACACACAGACAGACAACTTTTGGTCTGTGTAGATCTCATAAGACTACTTTCATTTTTTTCAAAAATCAAAAGTAGGCTAAAAAGATGGATATCCCCATCGTCTATATCATTTCTGAGGTGATGGTACGGGTTTCCAGTATGGAAAGTTAGTTGGTCAGTCACTGCCAAGTGCAGAGGACGTATGTCCAAGTGTTTGATGATTGTCATGTAAAGAAGCTTTAATATTCTAAGTGGTTAATGATCATGTTGTGAAAACAGACACAATAGAAAGATCTTGAACTGTGATTGCTGTGAAAATGATGTTCTTGAAGGAGTTGAGTAGGTTTGTTGATAAGGATATCGTCGCTGAACTAGCAATACTTCATATCTGACAATGCTCTTCTATTCCATTATTTTCTTTATGATTGAACATGCCTCAGTCATATGTGGATGTGTCATCCAACACAACAATTGATGGTTCATTTTCCTGTGTTTGGCCTTATAGGAAAATGAGCTTTAAATACACTGTACTGTAGAAAAGTATATTTCTGTTTAGTTTTGCGCTCCTACAGTACAGTTTATTTAAGGTTCATTTTCCTTTAGATTTACACACAGGAAAATGAACCTAACGTGAATTGTTCTCATGGACAGCACATCTACACATGGCTGGAAGGTGTGACCAATCATTTAGGAAAATAATGTCAGATATGCGGCATTGCAAGTTCAGCGACTATATACATAGTGTTTCGAGCATCGGGACAGCAGGACCCAGTCTTATCTATTGAGATTAGTAATATAATACATACAATTTCCCTGTCTCCATCAATAAAGGTTATTTTAATTTTATAATTCTTGATCAGAAGAGGAGAAGTGTTCAGAGTAGCTAGAGAAATCGATATTAACATAAAATAAATCTCTTATATTCAATAGATATTGATTGACGCCCCCAATTTTTTGAGGGGTTTAGGATGATTAAAATTATTATTTTTATTTTTTTATTACTGATAGTACTGTATGTAAGGAGGTAAGTATTTTCTATATAGCAATTACTTGGAACTGTTACTCAGAAATTGAACTAATATGATTTTTTTTAGCTGAAAACATTTTTAATTTTTTTTTTTCAACTGCATTTGAAAGTTCTTGTTGAGTGACATTCTAGAACATATCAATATGCACCTAATAGTGTCATAAAATGTCCAGGTGAACATGATGGGGTAAGTTGGGCCATCAGCATAGGTTAACTGATATTTAGTTCCATTACTTGACACTCACAATATGTTGTCATGCTGCAACCAATTTGTAGCAGTGTGGTGCTTTAGTTTATCGGATCCACAAGCACAGAATGCAATTTGAAAGAGTCATATTTGGTTGAATTTCTCCTTGCATACAAGTGCTACGAGCAATAGCTATACTGTAAATTACTCACCCTCTCACATACTATCATTTAGTGAATACCTCAACCTTTTCAGAGTGACTAAATTTTATGTTTGTCTGTTAGGTAGTCAGCCCAGAGGCTGGTTGGATCCTCAGAAAGTACTGCCATTGGTTAGGTCGGTAGATACCCACAAAACCTCAAAGCAGCACTATGAGGCGTACTAGGCAAGATGAGGAGTGAGGTAGTTTGTGATTGCTTTCCTCATTGAGTCGGAACTACTCTGAATTTTATAGACTGTCAAACAAAGAGCACTGTAGTATTTAGAGAAATAAACTGCAAAAGAAGTGAAGAGAGAAGCATTTAATCAAAACCAGAGAAGAAAACTTAGAGAATTAGCATAGGAGCATAGGTAGTATGGATACTCATTTGCTAGGTCCAGATGATGTCCATGGTATACTCTGTCTCTTTTAAGAACTTGTGATTTTGAGAGATACCAGTGTATTGAAATTTTTGCCCACCAGTGGGTTCTTTAATGTGCTAGTAAGACTATTAACCATTATGTTAGTGTGGATAAATTTCAATCCTAAATTATTGGCTACACTACACAAGTGTCTAACCATGTATGCCACTCAATCAGCTATACACCTGTAATAAGAATGATTAGTGTATGGTTATTGCTTAAGATTTGACTCTAAGCTTGTTAGCAGCTTACATTAAGCATAGTATTTTGAAGTTCAGATAACAAAGCAGTTGCATAATAAGGCATCTTCATGATTAAAGGCTCAACTTACTGCTAGACATTAGCAGGCACAAGGAGTGGTGCTGTAACAATGTAAACAAGTAGGAGTCCACGCCGCACGACCTGCTTTGGATGAGACGGTGCGGCTACATAGCGGCGAGCAAGAGGGGTAATAATCTCAAACAACAACTTCGTTAGCGGCAAGGCCTGTGGCCTTGCATTTCGGACCTTCGGCCTGATTGCGTTGAAATGTAGGAAAATTATAAAATGTTATTCCAGGCAATGCTGACACCATCACGTGGTTATGAAAGCCGGACGTTCTCGGAAATGGAAAATATCTTACAGCTGTAAATACATTTGAGAATTCATAGGCAATGCTTAAACCATCACATAGTTATGAAATATCTGTAATAGTTTTCTTGCACCCGTCCGCCTCGAATTGGCTGACCTACCCTGTACATTGTTTTACCCTAAAGTAGAGAGTCCTGAACAACTAGGATGAATCACCTTCCCAGATCACATCTGGGATTGTAACTCCTGACCACAGTCAGAACATTGATCAATGATCAGACAATCAATGATGATGAGTCTTCTCATGAATAAATCCACAGTTGTGGACAAACAACAAAAAAGATCTGCACAAAGGCACCATTCGGAATCGGTGGGGTGTCACGTAGAAGACCTAGGCGAGTCGGAGCGCCTGAAAGTCCAACAGACAATCGACAGACACCTGACAGACAATGGACAAACCCAACAATGTAAGAAGAGACTTAAGTTCAACAAATCAGGAAAATTTTCATATTTTGCAACATTAAACATTAATTCACTAAGTAAGGCGGGCAAGCTGAAACATTTAACTGATGTGATGGATCAACATAGGATTTTAATTATGGCTTTACAAGAACTTACGAACACAGACCAGGACCCAATTGAATCAGGAGGTTATCGACCCTACAAAGGACCTCCAGGACAAAGAGTAATGAAGAATGTCCCCCAATTTGGTGTAGGTTTTCTTGTTCATAGTAGCATAATAGACTCAATCGAAGATTTTTCTTCAAACTCTTCGAGGATGGCACTTCTAACAGTTAAAGTAGGAAATAAAACTTATACTTTAATAAATGTCCATGCAACCTTCGACAGTCAGATATGGAAAAGTCTTTAAGTAGTAAAGGAATTCCACCGTCGAACCACTTAAGGATGGAGGGGACTACATCGGACTCGGTGGGTAGTCGCCTAAAAGACAAGAATGAATTTAAGCATTCAAATGCATACAACCAAACACAGAAACAAAGAATCAAACATAAGCATATTAACTACATTGCGATACACAACATAAACTCTTTACTGACAACCGGAAAGCTCAAGAACTTCACAGATGAGTTAGATAGGCAGAATATTCTTCTGGTAGGACTCCAAGAAATGAGAAATTTAACAGAAGAGCTGTTTGAATCTCAGGGTTATAGAGTGTACAATGGGAAGCCAGGACAAAGAGTCATGAAACATTGCCCCCAATTTGGTACAGGATTTATAGTAAGTCTGAAAATAATAGATTCCATAATTGATTTTAAAGCCATCTCACCAAGAATTGCAATTCTAACTTTAAAAGCCACAAAGAAAATTTACACCATCATTAATGCTCATGCCCCTACAAATGAAAAAAATTTCCTAACCAAAACTCTGCAAGAAGTCGATAATTTCTGGGATCTCCTGGATCAGACTATGAATAAAATAAATATTTATAACATCAAAATCCTTATAGGGGACTTTAACGCTCAACTGGGTAATGAAAAGAAGTATCGAGATGTAGTAGGAAAGTGGGCTCCTCACAAATATACTAATAGAAATGGCCAAAGACTCGTAGAAATTCTCAGAACCCATGGACTAATCTCCAAATCTACTTATTTTAAAAGAAAACCACACCAACTCAAAACTTGGAAACATCCTGATTGGACAAAAGGAGAATTTCAGCAAGACCATGTATGTATGGACAAATTCTATCACAAGGAAATCCACAATGTCTAAGTTCTAAGAGGAACCGACACTTGCTCAGATCATTACTTAATTAAAATCAAGATCAAATTTACTCTGTTAAGAAGATAAAGACAAAATACAGTTGGAGGGAAAAGGACATACGACCCTCATCAGTTAATCCAGAATGACCAGTACCGGCAAAGAACAGGAACTACAAGACTAACAGACAATTTAGATGAACTAATACCAATACTTAAACAGAACGCATTAAATCCAAAGAAAATACATGCCTGGTGGAACTCTGATTGTGATAGAATGCATGAAGAAAGACATCAAGCTTGTTTGAAATTTCAAGCCCACAGAACAGAAGAGAACGCTACTAACCTCAAGAATGTCAGAAAAGAATTCACCCAAACTATTAGAAGAATAAAGAGAAAATATCAAAAAGATTTAATAAACTGTATTGAGGAAAATAATTACAAAACCAATTCTAGAGATTATTACAAAGCCTTTGATAAACAATTGCAAAAATACAGCTCCCCCACATTATTGTTGAAAAATAAAGATGGAAAAATAGCGCATAACAATAAGGAAAATGCAGAAATCATGGCGGAAGCATTTAACAAGCTCTTGAACAATGATGAACCTGAAAAGATTTTATTCATTGATACACATACCCCAATAAAAACTAAACCAGAAAACATAAACCCACCTACAGCGAAAGAAGTTGAAACAGCGCTTAAGGAAATGAAGAACTACAAAGCGTGTGGTGAAGACCTGGTTTTTGCAGAGATGTGGAAGTACGCCGGCAGTTCGACTCAGATGTCCCTCCATATGGTATTACAAAAGATTTGGATATCAGAAAAATTCCCAGAACAATGGACCACAGTTATAATTAACCCAATTCATAAGAAAGGTGACAGAAATAATCCAGTCAACTATAGAGGTATTTCCATTCTGGATATCACTTATAAGATTTTTTCTAAGATACTATATAATCGGATTAAAGATCAACTAGATCAAGAGTTAGGTGAATACCAGGGAGGCTTCAGACCATGGAGAAGCTGCGCTGAACAAATAATAACTTTGAAGCTAATCATGGCATATTACAGATAACGAAAAGCTTATGACTCCATCCACAGACCATCATTATTAAACATTTTAAGACATTTCGGACTTCACCCAAAGCTGATCAAATTGATAGAACTTACTCGAACGAATACAATTTCTAAAATTAAGTTCAGAGGAGAACTTTCTGAACCATTTTTGGTAACAACTGGTTTGAGACAGGGTGACGGATTATCACCTCTTCTTTTTAATTGTGCGCTGGAGTACGTTATGAGGGAATGGTACAAGAACAACTCGAAAAATATAAAAATTGGAACCTAGAAAGACAACATACATCTAAACTGTCTAGGATTTGCTGATGATCTAGCTCTTCTGGCCAATGATATTCATTCAAGGGGCGTGGTGGCTCAGCGGTCTAGCTGTATGCCTCTCACCAAGGCGGTCCGGGTTCGATTCCCGGTCAATGCATGTGAGATTTTCGAAGTGAAATGCCTTGTCCTGTGGTTCGGATTCCACCTTAAAAGGAGGTCCCGTGGCTCATAATCACAAGATTCACGGTCACGTAAAACTACAATCTTCCTTCCTTCCTTCCAATGATATTCAGGAAACAAAACTGCAAATAAAATCTATACAGGAAATAGCTCAAAATATTGGTTTGAAAATTTCATTTGAAAAAACAGAAGTTATGCTAACTCAACCTCCGCTTGCAAACAAAATTAAGCTGGGAGACCAAGAAATAAAAATTGTAGAAAAATTTAAATACTTAGGTGAAGTAATCACATACAACCTGAACGAGAAACCAGCATGGCAAAATAGAATAGATAAACTGGTTAGAGCACAGCATGTTACCAAGAATACATATAATAAAAAATGTCTCTCGATAGCAACCAAATTGAAGCACTACAAAACAGTCACCCAGCCACAAATTACATATGCATGTGAAACATTATTCAAGACAACAAACACAGTTGCAATAGATAGAGTACTCAAGTTAGAAAGGAGAATAGTGAGAACCTGTTTAAATAAAAGTTATCAGGTAAATGGAGTCTGGAGACTAGCTTCCAACGAAACAGTTTATGAAGAAATAGAACCAGTGACAAGCACAATGAAAAAGAAACGAATATCTTTCTTAGGGCATCTAATACGGTCACCAGAAAATAGAATTAGTAGAAAAATAATTGAAAAATTATGGACGAGTAAGAGTAAGAACAATATTAGATGGATCACAGAACTTAAAGAAGACATGAGAGAGTTACATATTACAATAGAAGATTTAAAATACAAGACAGACACATTCAAGATTCTGAAAGACAAACACACTAGACTACAGACAAAAATCAACAAGCAGAGAATAGGAAGAGTCATTCCTGAAGCAGAAAGAAAATTACGTTCAGAAAGGATGAAGAAATATTGGGCTGACAAAAAGAAGAAAAACCTCCATAAACCTGACTAATGTAGTCCTATGTTGGCTAAAAAATTAAAATAAATAAATGTCCATGCACCAACAAATGACAAAAACAGTAAAGATAGTGAAGGAGTTGAAAACTTTTGGGAAGAACTTGATCAACTATTATCGAAGATCCCTGATGGACATATAAAAATCTTACTTGGAGATTTCAATGCTAAAATAGACAGAGAAAAGAAGTATCGTACAGTTGTAGGAAAATGGCCAGCTCATAAATTAACGAACGAAAATGGCCAAAGATTAATTGAATTTTGTGCAGATCATGGACTCATTTTGGAAACCACTAGATTTATGAGGGGACCACATAAACTTATGACCTGGAAATGCCCTAACGTAAAATTGGGAGAGTTTCAAATTGATCATGTTGCTATGGATAAAGATTATCATAAAGAAATTTATAATGTCAGAGTCCTCCGTGGGGTAGACATTGACTCGGATCATTATATCTCAAAAATAAAAATCAAGTTAACACCAAAAAGGAAACACAAATGTAATCATCTCAAAATAATGAGAAATTATGATCCCAGTTACTTAATAAATAATAAAATATATTTAGAGAGATCTAAAACACTTTTAAATGACAAATTAGAGACAATGGTCAACAAACTTAAAACCATAGCTGAATAAATAGCTCCAATTAACAGGAGAAAGAAACATGCGTGGTGGAACGGGGAATGTGACAAAGCAATTCAAACCCGACACAAAGCATGGTTAAATGATCAACAGAAGAAAACAGAAAAATCTTGAGAAGAACTAATTAACGCCAGAAGACAAGCAGCTAAAGAAATTAGGAGAATTAAAAGAAATTATCAAAAGGAAATGCTTAGAACTATAGAGGAAACATTCAATCAGCATAAAACAAGAGACTATTACAAAACATTCAAGCAATATCAATTTAAGTTTACCCCTCCCAAACTTATGTTAAGAAATAAAAATGGAAAAATGGCACACAATAATCAAGATAATGCTAACATCCTCGCAGAATACTTTAAAGAGTTACTCAATTGTGAGGATCCTGTGGAACATCTAGAATTTAACCATAACCCAAAAAATAAAACTCCATTACAAAAGATTATACCACCAGTTTACAATAAGTGAAAACAGCAATTAATGCACGTAAAAACTACAAAGCAGCTGGAAAGAATCAAATAGTAGCAGAAATATGGACGAATGCTAATGATCAGACTATTCAAAACCTACATAAATACATCATTGATATTTGGAACTCGGAGAAGCTTCCCTAGGAATGGAATACAGCGGTAATTCACCCGCTGCATAAGAAAGGTGATCGCTCCGGTCCAAATAATTATCGGGGGATATCCTTGCTTGATATTACATACAATATTTTATCTAACATTATATGTACACAAGAATCCAAGAACAACTCGACCAAGAACTTGGAGAATATCAGGGAGGATTTTGACCGGGTAGAGGCTGCCCGGATCAAATCATTAGTTTAAAAAAAGAGTTCGAAATAAGGGTCTAGTCATCACGTTTGTGTAGATTTTAAGAAAGCATACGACAGTATCCATCATGAATCATTACTGAAGAGCCTTAAAGAATTTGGCTTACACCAAAAACTCGTTAACCTCATTAGTATGACTTTCAAAAATACAAAGGCAAAAGTTAAATTTAGAGGTGAATTATCAGAATCATTCACTGTAAGAACTGGACTCTGACAAGGAGACGGACTTTCACCATTGTTGTTTAATTGTGCATTGGAGAAGGTTATGCGTGAATGGAACAAGAAATGTCAACCATCAAGATCGGTAGAAATATTAAGCTCAACTGTCTTGCTTTTGTGGATGATTTAGCATTACTTGCAAATACAATAGAAGAGGCTAAATTTCAAATTGAACAACTAGAAATTATAGCAAAAAATATGGCATTACAAATTTCATTTGCAAAACAGAAATGATGCCAACCTTTAAAGTTGATCTACCAGTCGTTCAACTGAACATTAATAAAGAGATTAAAATTGTTCAGAAATTCAAATATCTTGGGGAAATAATAACATGGAACACAAATGAAAAAGAAGCAATAGAATACAGAACAACTAAATTTAAACAAGCACTAAGACTTACCTGGCCAACCTATAAAAAGAAATCTCTTTCGATAAACGCTAAGCTGAAACACTATAATTCCATAGTTAAACCAGAGGCAACCTATGCTAGTGAAACTTTACTCAAATTGAATGTAAAATCTACAACAGATAAATTACAGAAAACTGACAGAAGAATTATTAGAACAATTCTTCACAAAAAACACTAGGTTGATGGACAGTGGAGATTGTTGCCTAACAACATCGTCTATCGTGAATGTGAATCAATAATAATTACAATGCTTAAAAGAATAATTTCCTTTTTCTGTCGCATATCAAGACTGCCAGAAACCAGGATATTGAAACAACTATTTGATTACTTTTTGAAAAATAAAATCAATAATATTAATAAGTGGTTCAAAGAAGTTCAGGATGATTTGGAAGAATTGGGTATAACTCGGTAACAAATCAAAGAAAGAGAAGAGGATTTTGAAGAACAAAAGCATAAGTCTCAAACTAATAACAGTTGAACGGAAACAGTATACTATATCAGACACACAAAGGGCTTCCAGGTCAGAGAGGATGAGCAAGTTCTGGGAGGAGAAAAAGAAGAAATTTACTCAAATGTATTGATTTAAGTGCTCCAATGGGGGCGTAAAATATGTAAATAATAATAAATAAATAAAGAGACCCTGGCTTCCCTATGCTACAGGCTGTCTTAATCCGGCACTGTATCTAGCTTTTTCCGTTTCGAGATGCCGAAAAAGAAGAAGAAGAAAGGTTTGTTTAACCTATGACGTATGGTAACCTTTAATAATAAATTGTATGTCAAAATTTGAGGCTCATTGTAATACGTGTATGCTTTTTCATTGAATACGGCTGTACAGGGTGGCGCTTTTCGATGTATTGGCGGGTATCTTGGAAACGAATCAAGATGGAACAAAACGGATTTCGCAATACCGTGCCACTTTTTTGTGAAACAAACCGATGGTGCAATCAAAATCATCGCTGCCCTCTTGGTTTTCGAACTACAGGGTGATTGTGAAAAGTCTGCGGTTTGGGACCCCCTTTGTATTTCGAGCATTTTTTAACTTATTGAAAAGGTGAAAACTGATTATTACAGAGAATTTTCCTTAGAATTCAATTAGACCATCAGTTGATTTTTTACAAATTATTATTAGAGACACGATTTTATGGTGAATAAAAAACCACAATAGCGGTGTAAAAACTAAGGGCAAAGCGGGATAAAAGCGGTGAATAAATGCCATTGCTTACGGTGTAGAAAAATGGTTTACTAGGCTATATACATACTTTTGCCTTATGTTGCAATGAAGGAAACAACAAACACACTAAGTATGGCTTGGTTTACAGTATCCATTTGCTGTTGAAGTAGTAACTCAGTATTGACAGGTTGGTATGCTTGTCAGACAAAATATCATTGTAGGCAGAAAGGGCCCTTTCACTGTCAACATTTGAAATGGAAATGTACAGCGATTGAAGACATTTCACAGCTATAGGATATTCCTCTAACATTCCCTTCAATACACCTTCAACTACATTACCGTCACTACATGAAAAAGATTTACAGGTGATTTGCAGTTGAATGTAGAACTTCAAAAATTCATGAGAATTCACTCCAGCAAAAAGGGGGATTTTTTCTATCTTGTTGAAGAGAGATGACTATGTTCACAGTTCTTAGCAGGGGCAGATGAAACAGTGAGGAGCTTGAATTAAAAATCTCATGAGCAGAGTCTTTTGCCAGCATATCTGAGAGTTTTGTGTGACATGCATTGGCAAGGGCTATGAACCTTTCTTCAGCACTTTTCTTTCTATCGCTTGATATTTCATTCAATGCCTTCAATGTGTCTGGTTTCATCACTAGTTTTTCGATAACCATGTACTCAGAAATGAGTTCATTTACCATTGGAACAACTTTATGTGCCAAAGCATAATTAGAACCCTTGAAGCAAGTTATCTTTTCAGAAGTTGAGGCACAGTGTTCTTTCACAAAAATTGCCTCACACAAAATTGATTTTACTTCACTTTCACTTAATTTTTGAAAGTATTTAACACTTTCAGCATCACTCTCCACTGTTTTAAAATACTGAACCAAGTCCATGAGATAGTCTGCCAAGTAGGAAACTGATGTGGACCACGTATTCCACCTTGTGATAACTGGTGAGGGAAAGAGCTTTATATCCTTTTCTCCTGCACCATACTTCTGTTGCAAGATCCTAATATACCTATGCTTCCGTTTTCTTGTATTAAGAAAAGCTTGCTTTGTTTTGGTAACACGCTCATTCACACAAAGTTTCTTCGGCCAGATTTCTGCTACTAAATCAAGCTTGTGTCCCCAACACTCAATGTGAAGAAGGTTGTCCGATATCAAACCTTGTAAAGTTTGCACACACTTTTTCATATATCGTGCACCATCTGTTGAAATACCTATGATATTTTTGTATTCAAGTTTATGTCTCTTAATAACCTCCACTATGGCTTGAGAACATTCCTGCGAGTTAACATTCTGAAGCATTAGGACACCACCTACTAGCACTTTAGGAGTCTCGCTACTACCCTTGGGAAGAGTTCTAAATAGCACAATGAACACGGCTCGACCCATCCTATCTGTGGTTTCATCACAGTGTAGAATAACATGCTGATTCTTTAATTTCTCACTACTTGATTCTTCTTTTTCTTGGTGTAATAGAGGCAAATATTTCTTTCGTAACCAGTCAGCTGTGGGAAAATTTCCACTTCCTAAAACAGGGTAATGAAAAAAATCTATTAGCAAGCAAATCATTTTAATTTATAATATTAATAAATCAGACTTATTTGTTGTTTATGATATGAACTTAAAAGTATTTAAAAGTAAACTAAGTCATTACTACACTTTCTAGTATCCCACATCACGTTTCCATGGTGGCTGCAAAACTTTCAGCTGTAAATGTTGATGATGATAATTGTTGTTTTAAGGGGCCTAACATCGAGGTTATCGGCCCAAGCTGTAAATGTCACGGCGGGTTGGTGGATTCTCGGCAATCGTAAAAGAATTACCTTCCCTCCCTGATAAAATTGGTTACATAAAACTACGTCTTTCCACCAATTATTATTTTTATCGCTACGAAAAGTGGGGCTGCGGGATACCGGTAAGTGTAGCGGCATCCGAAAAAAATTAACTCGCCTGGTATATGTTTGTTCATCCAATCCTTCATTGTTGGATGATCTAGCTTTTCTAAAGGAATGTTGGTACTCAAAAAGGCCCCCACTGTTGATATTACAAATTCGTCGGAGTCATTTCTCACTTTTTTGGCATTCCCGACCGCCTCTTGAACTGATATCTGTCTTTTGGTACCTCCTTCAGACAAAATCCTTTTCTTCTTTTTGTGATTTTCACTTAAAGTTGTGTTTCACACATGAATCGCGACTCTTCCAATCTAGTCTAATGTTACAGAATTTGCACATAACTATCTTCTGCCGCGCATCGAAAACATGATAGCCTTCGTCTTTAAACTCGTCAGCCCTATCAAAACACGTCGTTATTTTCGGCATTGCAAATTCACATTAGAAATAGAAATTTCAACTACAAATCACAGCGCACCCACGTGGTCAGCAATGCGCGGCCCAACTCTCTCACTTGTCTCCCAGCCCAGTACGACAGGATAGCCAATATTGAAACTGTGGAGTAATTTCCTGCTACATGATGTTAGGATATGCTTAGGCTTTAAACACTTAAAAATACATTTGAATTGGGTTCTACCAGCAATGCTAACAAGGTGAAAACCACTGAAGACTCGCGATATCGCACCAAATCGTGTAGAGGCGTAATAAACAAGCAGATTTCGTGATGTCGCAAATACGGACGTACATCGCAAATAAGGAGGAATTTCGCGTTTAGTCGTGAGGACAAATTCAGTGCTTTATGATCAAACAATATTAAACACAAATTTAAAACACCTTTGATGCACATATAAACACATTTCGCGTTTTCGCGATACACCATAAAATCGTGTCTCTAATTATTATATACATTTGGGCCCCAATTTGTTTTTCAAAAGTGGGGCGTGGTGGCTCAGCCGTCTAGCTGTATGCCTCTCACCAAGGCGGTCCGGGTTCGATTCCCGGTCAATGCATGTGAGATTTTCGAAGTGAAATGCCATGTCCTGTGGTTCGGATTCCACGTAAAAAGGAGGTCCCATGGCTCATGATCTCAAAATTAACGGTCACGTTAAACTACAAGCTTCCTTCCTTGTTTTTCAAAAACCAAAAACATTTAATAAATCAAAACGGTGTGAGATATCAAAATATGATAAGAGGCAGAAAAGTTGCTAATTACTGAGATCTTACGCCTGTATATTTAACTTTTTCCGATAGGACAGACAGTTTCCGAGATACACTAAAGAAAATGGAAATTGCAACACCCAGGAGTGGTGCTACATTGCTGCTATTGAATGCAGGACGAGTGTTCAGTTGTGATTCGATGATTACTCTTTCAGGTCCCTCTGACCGCAAGTTTGGACAACAATCAATACAGGATGTGCCCACCACGAGCTGCAATACATTGATGAATTCGTCGAGGCATGGAGTCAATAAGGCCCTGGATCGCTTCCTGAGGAATTGTGGCCCATACTTGCTGCACTGCATGGGTCAGTCGTTCCAGAGTTGTGTGTGGCTGAGGACAGTTGGCCAGTTGTCGATCTATCATGTCCCACACATGCTCAATAGGACTGAGGTCCGGGGATCTGGCGGGACATTCTAAGGCTGTGATGTTGTGGAGAGCTTCTCTGGAGATGCGTGCAGTGAGAACCCGGGCATTGTCCTGCTGAAACATCCCATTAGCAATGTTCGCCATCATAGGGACATCCACTGGATTGAGTACCCTATCAACGTACTGTCGAGCAGTCATAGTGCCCTCGACAAGCACTAATTGTGATTTCACATTAAAGCCAAGAGCTCCCCAGACCATAATGCTTGGTGTTGGCTCTGTGTGCCTCTTGACAATAAGGTCTGGGCGGCCCCTCTCCCCGGTACGTCGGCTCACACGATTCCGGTGATCACTGCGGGCAAGACAGAAGGGCGATTCATCGCTAAAGACGACCCTATGCCATTCGTCGACCCACGTCGATCGTTCTCGACACCAGGCCAGCCTTACACGTCGCTGTTGTGTGGTCAATGGAAAACCTTCTGCAGGGACACGGGATCGTAAGCCAGCTGCACGTAGGCGATTACCAACTGTTTGTTGTGTAACGTGGGGTGCCACAGCTGCTCGAATTTGCGCTGCTTTTACATGGGGTTTGCATCCGGGCCATCCGAATTGCTAATTACTGAGATCTTACACCTGTAGATTCAACTTTTTTCTGTAGGACCGACTGTTTCCGAGATATAACGATTCGAAAAAAAAAAAAAAAGGATGTAATTCATGGCCCTAGAAACAGAAAACTGTGAAAGATATCAAATAACCATTTGGGGTAAAAGGTTGAAAATCACGGAGATCTTACACCTGTAGATTAAACTTTTTTCAATAGGACCGATTTTTTCTGAGATATAACGATCGAAAAAAAGGATGAAATTCAGGGCTCCAGAAAGAGAAAATGGTGAGAGATATCAAAAAATCATAAGGGTTAAAACAGTTGCTAATCACTGAGATCTTACACCTGTAGATGTAACTATGGTCGATGCTACCAACCGTTTCCCATAATGATTCGAAAAAAAAAAAAAGAATTACATTCAGGGCCCCAGAAAATTAAAGCGGTGAGAGATATCAAAAAATCATAAAGGGTAAAAAAGTTGCTAATCACTGAGATCTTACTCCTGTACCTTTAAGTTGTTTTGATGCGACGAACGGTTTCCGAGATATATCGATTAAAAAAAAAAAGGATGAAATTCAAGGCCCCTTAAAAAGGTCCGGCCCTGCACCGATTTTAACGCCCAACAATAGGGTAAGGTTCCTCACAGGCCGCAACCCTTTCGCCGTACCAAATTTCAGCTCGATATCTTGAAAATTGCGACCTGTACTTTGCTAAACGCATAAAAGTCACGCACATCTTCAGGCCCCCCCCCCCCAAAAAAAAAACTGTGAGAGATATCAAAGAATCGTTATGAATAAAGAAGTTGCATACCGTGGAGATCTTACACCTGTACATTTAACGTTTTTCGATACGATCAACCGTTCCCGAGACATATAGATTCCAAAAAGGATGAAATTCAAGGCCCCTTAAAAAGGTCCGGCCCTGCACCGATTTTAACGCCCAACAATAGGGTAAGGTTCCTCACAGGCCATAACTCTTTCACCTACCAAATTTCAGCTCAATATCTTGAAAATTGCGACCTGTTCTTTGCTAAACTCAAAAAGTCACCCACATACATACGTACATACAAACAGACTTTTTTTGAAAAAAAAAAATAGACCCTGATTCGATTGATATAGGTTTGAACCCCGGGCGTCGCTTAGTTCCCGAGATCTCGAAAAAACCTACCACGGCTATATGAAAGCCTATATGGATCTAGATCCTGCTTTCAGAAGTTTTTAAATTTTCGTGTTAGGGTTAGAATGTGGTACACTCAGTCCTATGGTGACAACCAAGAAACCTCAACCTCACCCATCCTGGATGTGAATTTAATGGCTTCCTCCTCCAACTTCTGGTAAATACTAAAATGCCACCTCCTTCACAAACCTATCCCCTATTACAGGTTCACACATGCTAGTACTGACACAACAATAACTCACGTTATCAGATAGATTTTATATATACACATACACACCCAAGTGTGTGTCCCACTGTGGTATTATAGAAACAGTTCTACTATATCAAGGAATTCCAGAGCTTTCATTCTACATTCTAGTTTCTTTGTCAGTGCACAAGTATATGTCACAAGTCAATTTGTAAGATCAGGCTTTTTACAAAATACCAGAAAATTGTCAAATACAAACAAATTTAACAATTTGATTGATTATGTTGCAGGCTTATTGAAAACAGGGAGTAATATAGATCACGAAACATTACACTACAAAATTCCCCAAGGCACAAAATCTATGACGTCATGGGCACACTAAAGCTTTAAACAAAGCATACATGTTAACTTCTGTGTGTTAATAAGGCTTTACAGTACATACAAACACAAGCTTAACTTGGGGCTTACGCTCCAGACCCCTTGCTTGTATTATAAGCAGTAATTTTCGTTTAGACAGTCGTCTAACCTAGTAGCGACCAATGGTTTCGTCCAGGCAGTCGTCTAACCAAGTGGTGACCAATGGCTTAATCTCACCAAGGCTTTAGAATAGTACAGTGCAACTTTTCAATTAAATTGAACAACTAAAAGTACTGTATGAACATTCATACCCCCACCCCGCTCTTGAACACATTTGACAACATCGGCATGTAACGACGCACTGCTTGAAACCTCATACAGCTGACCAATATGGCGGCAATTCAAGCCACACCATCAAACAAATGAAAATGTCCCCATGTCATCGACTACACTAAAAATTTCCCCTAAACTTTTCCACCCAAACACATAGGCCTACGTATATACTTGAAACTGAAATCATTCCATGTGGGATACCAGTAGTCAGATCATAACTATTTATTTAAGTAATTTGGCATTCAATTGTTGAATAGAGCCTTACCTATGTGATAAGTGTATTACAGGGTTACATTAATTACATAAATGTTTACAATTCGATTGACTCGATTCTAGCTTTTTAATATGCCTAAAGGTTCACCAGTCAAATAGCAGGCAGGATATTTCTTGAACAACTCAACAGCATTTTATAAAATAGCTGAGTTTACAATTTTCCTACAACATTCATACAGTCTGTGGCATCAATTGAGTTAAAGATAATTCTGTCAGAATATTTACATGCATGCATTAACTTGATGAGAAGCCTCCGTGGCTTAGGCGGCAGCACGCCGGCCTCTCACCTCTGGGTCTGTGGTTCAAATCCCGGTCACTCCATGTGAGATCTGTGCTGCACAAAACGGAGGCAGACAGGTTTTTCTCCGGGTACTCTGGTTTTCCCTGTCAAAATTTCATTCCAGCAACACTCTCCACTATCATTTCATTTGTCATTCATTTAATCATTGCCCCAGAGGAGTGCGTCAGGCCTCGGCAGCCGGCACAGTTCATATCCTCGCCGCTAGATGGGGGCTTCATTCATTCCATTCCTGACCCGGTCGGAGACTGGAAGCAGGCTGTGGATTTTCATTTTCATTAACTTGTTATTGAGCCCATAAGCCTCATGTCTGGTGATATTGTAACTCCTGTGGAATGTGTGTTGCAGTTTACACCGGCCAGAATGAGCCGTCACGATATCGAACCTGACCCACATACTTAATATGATTTCGGTGGTGAACAACATTCCCACTTTCTGAAGCACATTATTTTGTCTTCAACCTGCGGATTTATTAAAGGAAATTACTACACTGAATATGCTCAATATCTTACAATTGGATGAATTGGAGTTCCTTTTATGGTAACTTTAAGGTATATACATCGCAGAGATGTTCTTATTTAGTTCTTTCTCATACAGTATATAGTCGACCACCGACTTCCTGGTCAAGTCATCACTGTACCATGTGATTGTGTGGCTCTCTCTTTTCTTAAACCAGGAGTTCCCAACTACCAGGCTGTTCCTCTGGCAGAAGTCCAACAGTCTCTTTCCTTCCTCATTTCTTCCGCCCCAACCCTCTGGTCCTAGAACACTCTCATAACCTTGTCTTTCTCTTCCTACATGGGCATTGAGATCCCCCATTACATCGCAGAGATGTTCTTATTTAGTTCTTTCTCATACAGTATATAGTCGACCACCGACTTCCTGGTCAAGTCATCACTGTACCATGTGATTGTGTGGCTCTCTCTTTTCTTAAACCAGGAGTTCCCAACTGCCAGGCTGTTCCTCTGGCAGAAGTCCAACAGTCTCTTTCCTTCCTCATTTCTTCCGCCCCAACCCTCTGGTCCTAGAACACTCTCATAACCTTGTCATTCTCTTCCTACATGGGCATTGAGATCCCCCATAACAATCATATTTCTTCCTACCAGCTGCTTCTGCAATTCCTTTTCAAACTCCTCCTTCTCTTCAGAGGCGCAGCCTACTTGTGGAGCATACACTTGCACTATTTCTACGGTCTCTCCCCTCAGTGCTACTTTCACTTTCATCATCCTATCAATTATTCTCTTCACTTCTTCTTTTAAACCATCTCGTACTACTACTCCCACTCCATTCCTCTTTCCCTCTTCATTCCCACTCCAGTACAGTCTATAGCCTTTTCTCAGTTCTCTCCTTCCTTCCCCTTTCCACTTTGTTTCTGCCAATCCCAATAAATCCAACTTCCTTCTTTCCATCATATCCACTATCTCCCCCACCTTCCCCGTCAGCGTTCTCATGTTTAAAGTTCCAAATCTCAGTCCATGAACACAGCTAGGTCGTCGTCCATTGTATCCGTCCTGTCCAAGGCCTGTTCCCTTCTTGAAAGAAAAAGTCTTATCCACTACTGGCTTGCTGGGCCTATCGTAGCTTCACCAGAGCCCCGTTAGCCGTCACTTTTCAGGGTTCCTGTAGGACCTTCACAGCTACCGTAACGGTCCCGGGGCACACGAAGTCCCCACTGTACTTCGCCGCTACAGGCAATCCCCTACTTTGTGCCGTTGCCCGTCTCCCACGACGTGTACGAGGGGTTGGACTTATGGGAGAAGAAAGGGACTGAGAACCAGGAAAGACGTATAAGGATATGGAAACTGAAAGAAGGGGATAGAAGGGTCGAGTACCTCAAAATGGTAAAGGAAGGAATTCCAACAGATGAAGAAAGAGGGGTGGAAGAGGAATGGGCTAGATTTAAGAAGACACTAGTAGGTGCAGCAGAAGCAGTATGTGGGAGGACAAGTAGTAAGATGAGGCGGAAGGAAACACCATGGTGGAATGAGAAGTCAAAAGATATAGTAAGGGAAAAGAATAGAGCCTTTAGGAGGTGGTATCAAAATAGGACGGTAGAGACAAGGGAAGAGTACCAGGAAAGAAAGGAGGCGGCAAAGAGAGTAGTGGCTGAGGAGAGAAGAAAGTGGATGGAAGAGTGGACAAAGTTGATGAAGGAGGATAGTGAAGGTACAAAAAAGGTCCTGTATGGGATGGCAAAAAATAAGAGGCGGAAGGATCCTACGGATTATGTTCGAATGGTGAACAAAAGGGGACAAGAGATAGAAAATAGGGAAGAACTGAAGATAATGTGGAAATAATATTTTGAAGAACTTCTGAACCCAACTGGAAAGGATGGTGAGGAGGAAGAAATCGGGGAAGAGGAAGATGAACTGCAAACAGAAAGGGACTTAACATGGAAAGAAGTGGAAGATGCAGTGAACAAGATGAAAGGAGGGAAGGCACCGGGTGTGGATGAGTTGAGTGTGGAGATGGTGAGAGCAGCAATAGAGGTGGGGATACAGTGGTTGTACCGAGTGATGAGGACAGCATGGAAGGAAAGGAAGACCCCAGAGGACTGGAAAAAAGGAATAATTATCCCGATCTTCAAGAAAGGTAGTAGAACAGATTGCAGAAACTATCGGGGAATAGCACTGATGAGTCATTGTGCAAAGATCTTCGAGAAAGTTTTGGAAAAGAGAATTAGGACAAGGATAGAAGAAGGGATGAGGGAAGAACAACATGGCTTCAGAGCAGGAAGGTCCACGGTGGATTTGATTTTTGCTGTAAGGCAGTTACAAGAACAGCACTATGAGTATGGAACAGATCTACTGATGGCCTTCCTGGACATTGAGAAAGCATATGACAGTGTATGCAGAAACAAAGTATGGAAGTCCCTGGAGGATAGAGGAGTAGAGAAATGGACTATAAAGAGGATAAAGGAGATGTACAAGGGAAGCGTGAGCTGTGTGAAAGTGGGAGGAGAGAGATCAGACTGGTTGGAACAGAGAAACGGCCTGAAACAAGGAAGTGCACTGTCACCGTTACTTTTCATTGTGGTGATGGATGACATAATGACCCGAGTGGCACAAGTAATTGGGGAAGGAAAGATGAAAGCAATGGTGTTTGCAGATGATTTGATGATTTGGGGAAACAAGGAGGAGGAGGTACAAGAACAGTTGGACGTGTGGGATGGAATAATACAAGGATATGGGATGAAATTTAGCATAAATAAGAGTGAGATGGTGATCACAACAAGGAAGAAGGAAAGAACCACAACGGGAATAACAATTGGTGGGGAACAGCTGAAGAAAGTGGAGAGTTTCAAGTATCTGGGAAGCCTGATACAAGATAATGGAAGAAACGATAGAGAAATAAATGAGCGGGGGAGGCAGGCAGAAGCTTTTCGGAGGAGTGTGAGAAGCATGTTATGGAGCAAGGATGTCCCTCAGAACAGCAAAAAGATCATATATCGGACGTACTATGTCCCTATCCTGACGTATGCCTCGGAGAGCTGGGTTATGAAAGGAAGGGAGAAGAGCAAAATACAGGCCAGTGAGATGAGGTTCTTGAGAAGCAGTATTGGAGCTACAAAGATGGACAGAATAAGAAATGAGAGGACCAGAGAATTAATGAAGGAGGAACCATTACAGGATGGTATAGAGAGATCTAGACTTAGATGGTATGGACATGTAAAACGAATGGAGGAGAAGAGGATACCCAGGAGAGTACACGAGACGAAGTGGGAAGGAAAGAGACCGAGAGGAAGACCGAGAGACAGGTGGCTGAAGGGGGTGGAAGAAAGCGTGAAGAAGAGAGGAGAAGACTGGACAAGGGTGGAGGCTGAGAGATGGTGGGAAGACAGAAGACGTTGGAGAGGCTTGTGTTCCAAACAGACCCGGCCAGTGGCTGGAAACTGTGCAAGATGATGATGATGACATCGCAGAGATGCAAACGCAGGACTCTGGACACTACACGACTATGGTAGTACTTCCGACAAGATACTCTCTGATCATCGAGAAGACAACACACTTCTATGTTTGTGCTCCAAATTGGAGGCACATTTTTGTCAGTGCTAAACTGTTTTTAATTAGACCACACAAAGTAGTAGTGCGAGATATTCAAGTATACAGCATAATTGTTATAATTACTGTAACACTCCGTGTGAAGCCTATTATTGGAAACTGAGGCTACAGGAATATTTTCTGTGGTTTGTAAATTAAGAAAGTAGTCGAACACGAGATACTGTGAAACCACGAGGTGAGCATAATTGATTTCATCATTCACCGAACTGTTAACTATTTATGCTCAGCAGCATACGTTGAATACTGTAATTCTGTACAATTGTGAAAGAAATGAACTGTGGATCACTGTGATTTAATGTGATCTATTGAAAGTTATAAATTCTGTGAGCTGACTCTACCCACGTGTCTTGAATCTGTGGCAGATATTCCTGGTCATTTTTGCACTGTGTAGAGCCAGTGTTTGATCTAGTAGTACTGTTAAAATCAGTGATATTCCCACCAAACCATCATGAAATTCTTGTACGAGCACGTGGAACCGTATACAGTGCTGCCTACTTTGAAGAGCCGATTACGATGCAATAAAACCCACCCATGGAGGGGGAGTGGCTGACGTTAAAACCCACGTGAAGGAAGGATGAAAGCGATGGCTGATTGCTGAGCCGCGGATCGAGCTCAGGCCTTGTCTTATGGCCGTATCTCAAAGGCACGAATAAGTCCAACACGCAGATAATGTGAGATTTTATATATTCCAACATGTTAAGGGTGATATTTCATGTTGAGTAGGATAATGCCGCACTCGTAACAACCAGCTTAGGCAGGATTTATTTATGATGTATTTCAGCTTTTGCCAAGTTTGCTGGTCAAATTTATTGACAGTGTAATACTGCCATATGATGGCGAGCACCACGTGTATGCTCGGAACTACTTTAATTAGGAGAAGATGTCATAAACCTAGTTACACTCATGTCTTGTATATAATTTCTACTTACGATGCAGCAGGTAGCGGACCCTGTAGCTAGGCGGGAAAAACGCTAAAGGAGAAGAAGAAGATGCAGCAGGTCTGCTATCCAAATGCTTTTTGTTATAATTGAGGACATTAGTCGTATCATTTGACAGATGTGAGGTACTACACTGTCGTTTTTGAAGCTTCAGATTTTCTGGTTCAGCTCTGATGCACTCTAATTATATTTCCAAGAGTTTTGGGAATGCTTGAGAGCAGACGTATGACTTCGGAAGTCTCGAATGCAATCATAAAGGATCAGTGCTGTTGGTTATTATTTTATTTTGATGCTTAGGGAGCATTGTATTGGTTAGAAACATTGTTGAGAGTGCCCAAAATGGATGGTACAATTGTCATAAACATGTGTTAAGGAAACACGGATAACAGTTGTCGCTGCCAAGTTGAGCAAAGCACTCCAGGGGGAGTGGAATTACTTTGGCTTTGTCTTCTTTGACAAGAATGTACATTTTCACAAGTGTATTAGGAATTTTAGCTACAATTGAACTATGATAATATTACAAGTGTATAACTTAAACATGAGCTTGCGTATACTGTAGGACTGCAGTTTGTATAGCTCATTGTAATAGAAATGTGATTTATGAAGTGAATGTGAGATGGCAAATTGATGTGTGCCTTGGGCACGCCGTGAATAGAATGCAACGGTCGTCAGAAGTGACCGCGACTGTCACTTGTTTTCCTGGCAGGCAACGTATTATGAGACTACGGACGACAGAGTTGGACTTTCATGAATGTGAGCTACCCATGTTAATTTCTGGTACAGAGGAGAGGTCGCTATTAAGCATTATTACTATTAATGATACATTCACGTTATGTTTTGGGGCTGAAAACGCACCCGATCCTCTCAATGTGTGGGTTCAGAGAATAAGGAGTCAGCAGGGTCATCTGCGGCTGATGATCCCATGGGGACCTTGTCTAACGAACACAATATACTCCTGCTCTTGATAGGTGGAAGGGTTGTTTCATTGCTAATAGACCATTTGGTGCTTTTGTATTTGTATTTCACTGTTTTCTTGATTTGATTTTGTACATTTGTGTTTCCTAAGATTTGTTTTTTCTGTTTTGTTTCAGTGTTTGTGGCCTTATCTGCATGTATTGCAGTTCAACTTGGATTTTATCCCTCATGGATGTTTTTTCAATGCTTTTGTGCCATGACACTTTTTTATTGTGCCCACTGGCAGACATACGTCTCAGGTGAGTTTTGGTGTGCTAATTGGAGGCTGGCAATGTTATACCTTGCATCTACTGGTGGTTAGGTTTCAGTTTGTATAGCCATGACTATAGAATCACAAAAACAATTTCTTGTATCATTATTGCAGAACCAGACCTGACTAGTGTCCTTTAATCTAGAAATACCAGTGGAATTAGACAGTAATAAATATAAAATAGTTATGAAGAGAGTCGACCATTCCTCCTCCTGGTCGGAGAGAGCTGACCCTATACCAGCCATGTTAAAACATGACAAATGAAGCCCCATAAACTCGGCAACTAGTAAACACACTAGAAAAAGGTTTTTACAGTTGTTAGCATATATCTATTTATATTCACCCTAGTAAAAGAGTTAATCTGCAGCTTTTAGTTACACTACTGTAATTTTTTTTTAAATTAGATTATTTTTTGAGGGAAAATGTTTTGCACTAAATTATATTTTAAATGATGTTTTACACTTGACTGAATAATTTTAGTACCAAACAACAGACATAGCATGATAAACACATGGTAAAAATTTCAACTCTCTACCTCAATTAGTTCCTGAGAAACTAGTTCAAATATTCAGAAATTGAACCATTCAAGATTCAAGGGTCTGGCTGGAAATTCGCTTATTTATTATCACAATTAACACATGAAGCCTACACTTTCTTTATGCTTCACACAGGGTGCGAAGTGTGAAATATGTTTTCCACGTGAATAAAAGCTCTTTGTGGAATGGAGCCTGCTGATCATCATGTGAAGATAGTATTGCATATGGACGTAATTTTTCTATGTGATGAATACCAAAGTTTTTTCAAGACATATTTAGACTAATTTAAAGGAATAGACAATAACAACTACAGTATTTATATGTATGTCATTTTAAAATATGATTCTAATTAACATTCTTCTTCTTCATGTGCCGTCTCCTCGTCTAATATTGGCGATCATTATTGCAATCCCTTCCCTCGAGGTTGCCGTTCGAAACAGAGATGCTGAGTCAAGTTCAAACCATTCCTGCAAATTCTTGGGCCAGAAGATCCTCTTCCTCCCTGGTCTGTGCCATCCTTCAATCTTGACTTCCATGATTTGCTGCTGGAGTCTGTACTTGTTATTTAGAATCTTCTTCTCTTCTTCTTCGTATCCCTTGTGCCTTCAAGCGTCGGGGTAGCCTCGTTCTGTCCATCTCTGCCACTCGGATCTATTTTCACACAATCTCTTCATTTCCAGCATTGTTTTCCCTCGCTTCTGTCCGATTTTCTCAATTCTGTCATCCCAAGTGGTACGGGGTCTTCCTCTTCCTACTCTCCCTTCCACTCGCATTTCAAGAACCTGCTTCGCTTTTCTCTCTTGTTCCATCCTCCTGACATGTCCATACCACTTCAACTGACGTTCCTCAATCACCATACTTATCGCCTTCTTTTGTCCTGTTTCTTCTCTGATTCTCTCATTCCGGATCCTATCCCTTCTAGTCCTCCCCACTGCTCGCCTTGTATACTTCATTTCAGTGGCAGTGATCTTACTGAGATGCTTGTCTTGCAGTGCTAAACTCTCTGTGCCATATAGGGTGATCGGGGCCATAACCGTGTTGTAAATCTGCATTTTGGTCTTGATGCTTATCTCATTCTTCCCTACTATTGTATTATTCATCTAATAGTAGGCTGAGATGGCTTTTTTTAGTTCTATTGAGTACCTCTTGCTCTATTTTCCCATCACTACTTAATATGGTGCCAAGATATTCAAAAGTTTCTACTTTTTCGAGAGGTCTTCCTCCACAAATTATGTCACGTTGTTGTTCCTGTCTGTCCAGTTTGGAGACCCACATTACTTTGCTTTTATCTATATTCACTACCATTCCTTTTCTTTCCAATTCTTCATACCATTCCACCACGGCCTGCTGAAGTCTTTCTGGTGTATCAGCAATCACTATTATATCATCTACATAGAGGGGTGCTTGCAAGTATACAGGTCTTAGTCTCCACATACCAAGCTTGGTCCTATGGGTTCGCAGCTTACATATTTTTGTTATTTCATCCAGGACGATATTAAACAGTAGAGGGCTGAGACTATCACCTTGTTTTACTCCTCTCCATTTGGAATTCTCCAGACATTTCACCATCTATACGAACTATTCCCACAGGTTGCTGGCATACACTCTTCACAGCATTTAACAGTCTCATTGGTACCTTCTTCGCTGCCAATGCCTCCCATATGCTCTGCCTCGGTACAGAGTCAAAAGCTGCCTTCAGGTCTAGAAACGCAAGGTACAGGTCACGGTTTTTGGCAATGCTTTTCTCTATTACTGTTCTAATTGTGCAGATGTGATCTTGTGTCTGACGTCCTGGCCTAAAAGCTGCCTGCTCCTCTTCAATGCCATTTTCCACCACCTTCCTAAGTCTCCTTTCCAGCACCCGAGTGTAGATCTTGTACGCTACAGATGATAGACAGATAGCCCTGTAATTATTACAGTCGTAGCTGTTCCCTTTCTTGTGCAACGGGATGATTAGATTTTTCTTCCATTCCTCTGGTATTCTGTTCTCTTCCCACATTCTCCTAAACAGCTTAGTAAGTTGCTTCACTATCTCAACACCTCCATATTTGATTAACTCTGGAGAAATTCCATCAGGACCTGCTGCTTTCCCAGTCTTAATTTGTTTAATTGCCATTATGACCTCCATTTCTTCTATTTTCCCTTCTATTTCTGGATTTTGCACATCTTCATGTGGTCCATAAACAATCCCATCCTCTTGCTCTGCCGCATTTCTCTGGAACTTCTCCTCATAGTGTCTTCTCCACACTTGAAGCACTTCTGCCTTCTCTGATACCAGGTTATTCCCATTTTTGATTGTCCTGGTCTGCTTTCCATACTTCCCTCTTATAGACTTTATGGTTTTCCAAAAGCTTCTTGTATTCTTCTCTCTAGCTTTGCTTTCAACCATATTTCCAAACTCTTCCCAAGATTTTCTCTTAGCTTCCTTCACTACTCTTTTCGTTTCATCCCTTCTTTTGATGTATTCTTGCCTGTTTTCTTCTGTAGGACATCCTATGTATCTTTTCCATGCTTCCTTCTTGCTCTTTACCTTCTCCTTCACTTCTTCATTCCACCAATTTGTTCTTTTCTTTCTGGTATCTACCACTGCCTTTCCACACACTTCTTCTGCTGACTTTAGCAACACTGATTTTATGTCATTCCACATGTCATTGATTTCTTCACTACCATTAGTTCTTATTTGCATCTTCTCCTTCACTAATTCTGCATACTGGGACCTTTTCTCTTCTTTTAGAAGTTCCTTCAATCGGATCATCTCAAACCTTTTGGTTCTTGGTTGGATTGGCCTCTTGAATCTGGTGTCCATTACCAGTAATATGTGATCCGTAGCTAGTTCTGCTCCTCTTATGACCTTCACATCCATGATGTTATTCCGTATGCCTTGAGGGTACATAAAGTAGTCTATAACACTCCTAGCATTTCTACCTTCAGCCTCAAAAGTTATCTTATGTACTTCTTTATGGGGGGAAAATGAGTTCCCCAGTAACAACTGATTTTCAATGCAGAATTCTATAAGTCGCCTGCCATTTTCATTCAGCGTCCTCTCTCCACCATGATTGCCCATGCTTCCATGTGCTATTCTTTTGTCCTGGCCTGTTCTTGCATTTAGGTCCCCTCCTATCAATACATGGCATCCATTCGCAACCTCTTTGTCCACGGTCCTTTGGAGTTGAACATGAAACTCCTCTTTATCGAGTAAGTTGGTGTCTTCTGTTGGGGCGTATACTTGTATGAAGGACACTTTCATCTCTATGTCAAGGTTAATAACCATTATTCTCGAGTTTGTTGGTTGCCATCCACTCACTTTGGTTTCAGTCTGCTCACTGGTGACTATGCCCACACCTTCCTTTGCCCTACTGTCCATCCCAACCCCAGAATATCTCAAAACATACCCTTCTTGTAGTCTCTTCATTCCACTTCCTTTCTTCTTCACCTCACTAAGTCCCAATACTTCCAGTTTATGACTTTTCATTTCCTGTATTAACTCTACATCTTTTCCAGCGATTGTCTTGATATTCCATGTACCAAATCTCATATTCCGTTTCCATTGCGGTCGTTGTCGTCGTGTAGATCCGTCCAATCCGAGGCTACTGTTGCTGCTTTGAATCATTTCTACCCCCACATGGGTGATTAGCCCAATGTGAAGTGGTTTGTTGGGTTGCCTTCCCAGCCTCCTTATTTATGTCCCCAGGAGACAGGGTGGCCCAGTTATACCCCCTAGGCACCGGGTACCCATTTTCGTCGCCTCTTACGACACGCATGGGCTACGGTGGGACAATTCTAAACCCCGGTCACCACACGGGGGGTTATTTAGAATCACGTGGCCAAAATATTGTAGCTTCTGTCGCTTGACGTTGTAGAGCACCTCCATCTCCTTGCCCATCCGATCCAGCACCTTGGTGTTTCTCACCTTGTCGGTCCACGATATACGAAGCATGCGACGATACAGCCACATTTCAAATGCTTCCAACTTCTTCTCCAAGGTTTTGGTTAACGTCCACCCCTCGTGTCCATACATTAGTATGGGAATTATGTAACACTTGAGGGCAAGTAGTCTCGTTCTCAGACTAAGATCTCGGTGACACAGCAGATTCTTCATTTTGATAAAGACACCCCTGGCTTGCTCAATGCGAGCTTTGATTTCATGGCTGCAGTCCTATTTGTCATTCAGGTAGCACCCTAGATATTTATACGAATGAACTCGTTCGATGGCTTTATCAGTAAATGATAATGTGGTATCAATTACTTCTTTGCTGACAACCATGAATTTTGTTTTGCGAATGTTCATCCTTAAACCATAATCATTGTTAACTGCGTTCACGCGACTCAGCAATGCTTGGAGATCTACAATGCTTCCGGCGATCAGGACTGTGTCATCTGCATATCGAAAATTATTGACTACTGTGCCATTAATGACAATACCTTGATGAAACCCATCCAAGGCTTCCGACATGATTGCCTCCGAATATAAGTTGAAGAGCATTGGAGACAGCACACAGCCTTGTCGAACACCACGTCGAATTTTTACTTCATCGGACAACATGTTATCCACCCAAATGTTCGCTCGTTGAATCCAGTAGAGATTGGCAATGATTCGTACGTCACTATTGTCGATTCCAACTCGTTGAAGGAGTTCTAGCATTTTATTGTGCTGTATTCGGTTGAATGCCTTCTCATAATCAATGAAGCACAAAAATACATCCTTGTTCAAATCCTGGCAGTGCTGCACAAGGACTTGTATCGAGAACAATGCATCCCTGGTGACAAATCCACCCCGGAATCCGAATTGTGTGTCCGACATAAATTCTTCGCACTTTCTGAAGATTCTTCCATGCATTATTTTCAGAAACAGCTTGAGGACGTGACTCATTAAGCTGATCGTTTGATGTTCTTCGCTGTGCCTTGCATTAGGCTTCTTTGGTAGTGGAATGAAAGTAGACTCTAGCCAGTCTTCAGAGATCAGGCCTGTCTGGTAGATCTTATTGAAGAGGGATGTGAGAACATTTATGTTTTCATCGCCCAGAACCTTCAGTATCTCGGCATGAGCATCGTCTGGTCCAGGAGCTTTGCCAGACTTCATCTCACAAATAACCTTGATCACCTCCTCTCTTAGGATACTTGGTCCAATATCTGTCTCATCAATGCCATGAACTGCAACTCGGTCATCATCGAAGAGCTTGTGCACAAACCGTTCCCATAGCTTGATCTTATCGCATGTCGTGGTAAACAAGAATTTTTCATCGTCCATTAACACCCCGATGCTTTGGCTAGGCTGTCTCCCAATCAGTTCTTTGACGTCTGCTCCTGGGTAGGTTTTAACTGTCGGAATACTATTCTTGAACCGTCTGTTCACCAAAATTTAATCAATTTGATTACGGACAATATTTCGAGCATCATCCTTGGGCGACTTCCAGGTATAGAGCCTCCGAGGTGGTAATTTGAGGAAGGTGTTCATGACAACAAATTCCTCCTCTTGACAGAATTGTACCAATTGATCACCTCTTTCGTTTCGAAGTCCCAGACCGAACGGTCCTACAAATCTATCTACTCTCCATTGACCTATTTTAGCGTTGAAGATTCCCATTATGATGTTGACCTCGTGAGCCTTAGTCAAATTCAAGATGGATTTTATTTCCTCGTAAAACTCTTCTATGACGTCATCATCTGCATCTGACGTAGGTGCATAAACCTGAATGATATTCACATCTATAGGCGTGGACTTAAGTTGGAGCATCATGATCCGGTCCGAAAATGGGATGAAATTTTAGATGGAACACCCAAATGTTTTGGATAAGACTACAGCGACCCCATTACGATGGCGGTTATCAACATTTCCAGAATAATATATGGTGTGATGGTCACTGTTGTATTGTCCTCTTCCTGGCCAACGCACTTCACTGACGCTTATTTCCATTCTCTCCATTTCATGCTTGACATTGTGGAACTTGCCTGCCTCATACATGCTTCGAACATTCTGCCAATTTGATGTCCATAGAGGTTTCTGATTTATTTCGGCTGTATTCCAATATTTTTGTCCTTCATTGCTTGTTCTATGTAAATCATTGCTTGTTCTATGTAAAGATTGGAAAGTGTGGGTGATAAGTTGCAGCCTCGCTTTACACCTTTCTGAACACCAGCTTCTCTCTCGTGTCCTTCAGCTTGAATGACTGCTGTCTGGTTTCAGTATAGATTGTAGATCACCCTCCTATCCCGGTACTTTATTCCAATCGTTTTCAAAATGTCAAACAATTTAATCCAATCAACGTTATCAAAAGCCTTTTTTCTAAGCCTACAAATGCCATCAATGTTCTCTTGAAAATCCACAGCCTGCTTCCAGTCACCGACCGGGTCAGGAATGGAATGAATGAAGCCCCCTTCTAGCGGCGAGGATATGAACTGTGCCGGCTGCCGAGGCCTGACGCACTCCTCTGGGGCAATGATTAAATGAATGACAGATGAAATGAAATGATAGTGGAGAGTGTTGCTGGAATGAAATTTTGACAGGGAAAACCGGAGTACCCGGAGAAAAACCTGTCTGCCACCGTTTTGTCCAGCACAGATCTCACATGGAGTGACCGGGATTTGAACCACGGACCCAGCGGTGAGAGGCCGACGTGCTGCCGCCTAAGCCACGGAGGCTTCGCCATCAATGTTCTCTTATCTTTCCTTATTCTACCTTCCAAAATCAGCCTAAGACTTATTACAGCTTCCCTTGTTCCTACATTTCTCCTGAAACCAATCGAAATATTGAATCAAAAAAGTTTCCGCCCAATCAATACTTTTTTGATTCAATATTTCGATTTGTAAGCGTCAATACGGACTTAAAGAATGGATAACCCTCCAATTAATCTTCCTGAAACCAAACCGGTCTGCACCCAACTCCGTTTCTATCTGGCTTTCCATCCTCTTGTAAATTATTCTAGACAGGATCTTTGAAGCTGATTGTATGGTAATCTTCAAATCTGTCAGCTCCCACTTTCTTCGGTATAGGGTTGATTACATATTTCTTGAAATCAGAGGGTACCTCACCTGTCTCATAAATCCTACTCACCAAGTGAAATAACCTGATCAGACCTTCATCTCCCAGGCAGCGTAGCAACTCAATCGGTATATCATCCATGACTGGTGCTTTGTTCCTGCTTAAGTATTCCAATGCTCTGTCAAATTCTGATCTCAATATTAAATCTCCTTTCGCATCCTCATCAATTTCCGCCTCCCTTTCCATTACATGATTCTCAATCTCCTTTCCCTTATACAAACACTCTATGTAAGCTTTCCATCTCTCAACCTTTTCTTCCCTATCTGTTAGAGGCTTTCCATTTGTGTCCTTAATATTACAGCACTTAGTCTTCTTTTCCCCAAAAGTATTCTTAATCCTTCGGTAAGCTGTGTCTACTTTTCCTAATTTCAGACAATTTTCTATACCTGCACATTTCTCTTTCAACCATTCTTCTTTCGCTTCCTTGCACTTCTTGTTAACCTCATTTCTCAGACGTCTGTTTTCTGCTTTCCCCTTTTCATCTCTTACATTCTTATGTTTCAGCCTTTCATCCATCAATTCTAGTATATCCTGAGTGATCCACGGTTTTCTACCTATTCTTTCTTTCCTACCAATGTTTTCTTCTGCGGATTTTGTTATTTCATTCTTCAAAAGTGCCCATTCACTGCAATTGAAGTTTCTTTAGGTTTTTTCATTAGTCCTTCCTTTATACTCTTCTTCAATCTTTTGTTTGCATCCTTCTCTTTCAGTCTGTCTATTGCCCATCTTTTTGGCTTTTGACTTTTCTTCAGTTTCTTCAGCTTTAATCTGCATTTCATAACAACCAGATCGTGGTTAGAGTTTATGTCAGCACCGGGATATGTTTTACATTCCAAAATCTGGTTTCGAAACCTCTGCTTGACCATAATAAAGTCGATTTGGTAACGCCCTGTATCTCCTGGTCTCATCCATGTGTATATTCTTCTATTGTGGTTATTGAATAAGGTGTTAGCTATGACTAACTCTTGCTCGGTGCAGAATTCCATCAGCCTGCTTCCTCGATCATTCCTTTTACCTAATCCGAAATCTCCTATTATCTTCCCTTCTCTTCCTTTTCCTACCACAGCATTCCAATCTCCCATTACTATAACATTTTCATCACCCTTGATATATCTCAGAATTTCATCTATTTCTTCGTAGACCTTTTCAACATCTTCACTGGTAGGCATATAGACTTGTACCACTGTGGTGCACGTAGGTTTTGTATTGATTTTTGCTACAGTAATCCGTTCACTATATAGCTCATAATATTCCACCCGCTCCTACTCAATATGAGACCAACCCCTGCTTGGCCATTGTTTGATTTAGTGCTAATGACCTTATAGTCACCTGACCAAAATTCCTGTTCTTCCTGCCAGCGCATTTCACTAATCCCAACCAAATCCAACCTCAACCTATCCATTTCCCTTTCTAAGTTTTCTAATCTTCCACTGCCTAGCAGACTTCTAACATTCCATGCTCCGATCCGTAGAATGTCAGATTTCCTCTTTGTCACTTCTGTGATGTTAACCCCCTCTCGAGTAGTCCCCACCCGGAGATCCGAACGGGGGACTGGTTTACCTCCGGATTGGAATTTTACAAGGGAGGAGGCCATCATCACATAGAGAGGTGCATATCCTCAGGAAGAGCAATACGGTTGTAGTTTCCCGTTGCTTTCAGCCGTGCAGCAGAACGCAGTGTAGCCATTAGTTGGCTAACGTTATCAATATCTTAACCGTCTACAAGACAAGTAAAGAGTTGATTTAATCTTAGAAGCTGCTACTGCCTTTCAGAATAAAGTAAGAGAACAATTCTACTAACAAAACTACTAACCTTCTACTAGGAATTAAATACCAAAATTCTACTAACTAAAAAATACTAAAGTTCCACCAACAACAAAATACTACCATTAAAATAGTTGTCACCAGTCACGCTCACATGCACCCTCACGCGTCACAGTCTAATGAAACAATGAACTATATCTAATAAACAAACGAACTACATACTTACATACTTACATTCTAGAAGAGGAAATGGAAAACAAAAATAAGAGTAAGGGAAACAATAGACAGGGGGAAAGGAAATGTCCTCAACCCTCGAAGAATGAGAATTAAGGGACTTGGAAGAATTATTATAACTAGCGGACCAGTGCAAGAACTCTCGCATAATGGGTTTTGTGCGCCCCCCATGTATACAGACTACCCGCGTGGCTCTAGTGCTATGCAGACTAGGCGACAGAGCTCTCGCAGGGGCTGTCGTCTTGTTTATTTGTTTAAAAGCACTTTATAAACAAATATCTATATTTCCGTTGACTTTTCTAGAAATGCAAGATTTTTCCTGTACTATTGAGACGATATGGAAGATTTTGGTACACACCACACCTTCTCACTCCTTCTGGTTTAGGAGCTTGAGTTTTGTGATACATACACCTTAGCCTTAGCGTATTATATAATAAAATGTGTGCATTAAAATCGCGCTCTGAGCTTCGGTGTATCATATCTAAATATTGTACCGTCGTTCGCTGCAAGGCATGACGTACAGTTATAAATATTTGGGAAATTTCCAGAGTTTTGCGTAAAAGCACGCCTGTATATGAATTATGTTTCATCATGTTATCGGCCTTGCAGAACTTTGTATATGCAGTAGATCTGGCATCGCGCTCAATTTTAAGGTAGAGTTGCTCTATAGATACTCTTGCTCCTCTATGTTTCATCTTCACTATAAACTGAAAACCTATTTCTGACATCATGCTTAGGAGGGATTTTGAGCTCACTCTCTTTGTGATACATGCTGTGTCTATAGTTCATTTCTCGACTTTCTTGTAATTATATTTCCTCTTTTCCTCCAGGTACTTTGAGGTTTGGAAAAATTGATGTTACAGAAGCACAGTTCACAATAATTTTCATTCACCTGGTATCAGCAGCCTTTGGTCCAAGTATATGGATGACACAAGTATGTTCTTGAGCAATTTTTTTCTACCATTTGTTGGGTGCTACATCACGGGGGGGTTTCCCTTGATGAGTCATTGGCTTATAAACCGCATGAGTCATTGGCTGGTCTGTCAAACAACCAAAACCTTTGTGGCCCCTTGATCTTCCTCTTCTAGCAAATTCTCATATAATTAGAAGTGTATAGGTGGGGTTCAGTCAGATTCAATATTTAGATGGGAGATGCATGCAAATTCATAAGATTTATTTTTAATATATTTAGTAAGGGAGACTCGTTGATCATAAGGAAGTGCTATTTATGTAACTGGTATAAATTATAATGGCAAGATTTTTAAATTGCAGTTCAATCTCAGTAATACGGCCCTTTTGGGACTGGAGGGATTCCAAATTATTGTGATTAATTGGCTAGAATGTCTGTTTCTAAAGAAATGAAAAAAAAATTATACTTGATATATTTCTACAAGATACTGCATATATAAATGGGATACTAACAACTCTGTTGTGTAGGAATACGAGGTGTGATCATTTTATTCCAAGGCTGTACCTGCTATGAGTGAACTGTTCACATGTTTGACATGAGTCCACAGCAGTGACATATAACAACCTTGAGGAGACCTGCCACAAAGTTTCAGTGTGCTATCTTTATTCAGTTCTGTTTTATACACATTTTTAATACAACTTGCATTCGCACAGTTGTGAAACCACAATGGACTCGAAACTGGAGCAGAGAGACAACGTCAAATTCTGCATTTAAATCGGCAATTGAAGCTCGTGGATTGTCGATGCAAGCTTACGGGAATGAAGCAATAAGTCATGCGAGGTGTTTTCAGTGGCATTTGTGACATTGTTTCTTTGACCTTCACAGGCTTGTGCACCATGATTTTGTCCGTATGGCTCAAGAAATGAATGCTGATTTCTACTGTAATGTTTTGTGACACCTCCGGGAGGAAAGTCCGAGATGAACTGGATGCTCCATGACGACAGTGGACCAGTACACAGAGCTCTCACAACACACCAGTTTTGTGCCCGTAACGATGTGGTCATCTTTGCTCACCCCTGTATTCACCAGATCTGACCTCCGCGACTTCTTTTTCTAAAATATGAAATTGAAGCTAAAGGGTTGATGTCCTTCCACACTGGAGGAGATCTAACGTGAATAGCAGAATGTGCTTAACAGTCTTCAAGAACGTGACTACCAGGAGGCATTCCAAAAATGGCAGAGGTGTTGGGATTGTTGTATTGTTTTCAAGGGACTTCTTTGAAGTGAATGACAGCCAAATTTAAA
Source organism: Meconema thalassinum (assembly GCA_946902985.2). NCBI lineage: Eukaryota > Metazoa > Arthropoda > Insecta > Orthoptera > Tettigoniidae > Meconema > Meconema thalassinum. The sequence continues at coordinate 1,713,770,681 of OX336388.2, read as the reverse complement.
TTAGGTAACTTTTTTTCCATTAATGGGACTACCCTAGGAATTTAATGATCACACCTCGTATATCACAACTTCAATCAGAATCCATGCTATACACTGTATATATTGTACTTGCATATTACTGCTGTAATTAGTATTTTTTGATGTCTGAAGAAAAATTCTATAAAAATGTTTCACTTTTATATTTTTATACTTATTTATAATATTTTATTACTGTAGGTTAAACTTGTCCTTAACCCAGACTGTCTTGGAAGTTGTTGATCTTTTATTGTCGTATTTATTTTACACTTGCCTATGTACCGTACAAAATTATACATTTTCAATAATCTATCTCGTGGCATAATTCCGAAGACAACTAAATGTACCCTCATATGTTTTAATGAAAATATTAAAATATTATTTTTGCAATGTCATCAACAAAGGAAAATATATGCACAAAGAACGTAACTTGTGGGAAATATGTTTTTGAAAAGGTCAAATTATTATTATTATTATTATTTATTTACCATAAATCGTACACGAAGTATGGAAGGCCTAGTGAAAAAGGGCAAGCCCCACATACATATTTCATGCTTCACAGGCACAGCTTACATCTACATTTGTTTTAACAATATTTACAAGTTTTACAAATATATTTGCAGTATTTACATATTTAGAATATTGACATAGTACATTTTCCTGTTCACTCACTCTCTCACGCACGCACTTTCATAGCCTCGATCACGCGATACATGCATTCATTCCATTCAGATACTCATTCATTCAGCGAGACCATCAATCAATGCTTCATCTATCTTGGAACAGTGTTAAACAGCGAGAACTTAGTAACAGAGGAAATAAATCAACGAATCATGATGGGTAACAGAGCATATTACGCCAACAGCTAACTGCTAAAATCATCTCTACTGTCAAGAAAAACAAAGATGACACTATACAATACTTTGATCAGACCTGTTGTTACGTATGGCCCAGAAACCTGGACCATGTCGTCAGAAGATGAAAATGCACTCCGTATCTTTGAAAGAAAGGTTTTACGGAGGATTTGTGGCCCAGTGAAAGAAGAAGTGTGGAGAATAAGATCTAATCGAGAGTTAGACACAATCCTTCAAGGTGAAGATATTGTAAGATTTGTAAAGGCAATGAGGATTGCATGGTTGGGTCATGGAAAGCGGATGGGTAGTGAAAGGATTCAGGCGAAATTGTTACATGGGAAAATGGTAGGAATAAGGAAACGTGGAAGGCCAAGAAGGACCTGGATCCAAGATGTAGAGGATGGTCTAAAGACTATGCAAATCAAGAGATGGTGGGAGAAAGTAGAAAGAAGAGATGAATGGAGAATCATCGTGAGGGAGGCCAAAGCTCATCCTGGGCTGTAGCGCCGAGGAAGTAAGTAAGGTATTATTTTTGCAAAAGAGGTGGAATAAGGCCCAGTGATCATGAAACATGCATAATTTATAATGTAACTATTTACTGAATTTAAATACACTTGGAAATCTTTGTGTAGTGAACAATGCGGATACAGAAATCAAAGATAACTCATATGAAATGCTCCTTCTTCATAACACTATTGTGATGCCACCTGTTTTATGCCCAAGATTACATTATACTTCTTCCAATTTCTTATCTCCATGACTTCTATGTCCTTCATTTGAATCCAGATGTTTCAACGTACCAGAGATTACTGGATGTGTTGTATTATACTAGAGATTGAAGTGTGTATCTATTTTGTTGATTCTGGTTTTTGACAACATGCATAATAATGAAATATTTTTGAGATTTTATTGCAGTTTTGGAAGGGTTTGAACCCTTATACACTCCCCTGTGTAAATCCCTGTTTGGTAATTTCTCAAAGGGTCATAGTGGTATTTTGTTCTAGCTTTGTATGGAATAGAATTGATATTTCTGATGTGTTTGATGAAAGTAATTTTTGCTTTGTTTAAGTGCGTAACTTCTCATTAATGTGCCATACGTAAGGAACAATATTATATATTTGAGATGGAAGGAAATATGGTGTTGCAGTGAAGCTTGTTTAGAATCTAATGATATTGCAAACTGCTTATGGTTGGGATTTTCTTGAGGGGAAAAGAAAGAGCCATCAACATGAAAACTACAATTTTATTTGCAAAGAAATATTTTCATTGCCAGTAATTTACAAAATCTTCTGTGATATAGCCTTTTGTCATTGTTTTGGGTTGATTGTCCTTGTTCTCAATCACAGAGCATTTCTGTCTTGTATTGCCACTGGTGTCACTTGAGCTCACTCCTAGTCCTTGGTTAAGATGGACCACCATGACGTCTGGGGGCAGTCTCTGAATGGTTTTCATTCCATTTCATGTGACTTTCTGCAACCTTTTGCATTATGTCTGCAACTTTCGAACTTCCTTGGACAAATTCATTTGGTCAAGTCTGGTATATGCAGCTGCCCATCTCAGCATATTCATTTCATTGAAATGAAGCCATTGTTCATGTACCTTTTTGTTGATGAAAGTTTTCGTTAATAGAATTAGGCAACATTGAAAAATGCCTTCTATCATTTCAATGTAGCTTTTTGGTCACCCAACATTGCAGGTCTTACTGCTATTTTGTGTACCTTGCATTTGGTCTACAGCGGCATTCAATGGTCACAGAACCTCAGAGAGGGCTGGGTTTCCACTTATTCCATACAGCATTGACTCACAATCAGTGCATTATGTCAGTGAGTTGTGTTGGCATCTAGGTAAATTTAGATAATACTGTTGGGAGTTGGTTTCATCTACTAATTGCATTGATGGTACAGATCATCACTATAGTCCATGTACTCGGTCCTATTTATGCTGATGTGCTAGCCATTATTTTCAAGTGCATCCCTCTACAAAATAAGCATAGGTAATGCTTTAGGTAATCTTACCCCTTAATGTAATATAAGGTGTGTTCAAAAAGTAACGAGCCGGAAGCATAATTACAGAAACCAGTACCTGTATGTTAGAAGTATTGGCCCTGGCTGTTGAGGCACTTGTCCCACTGTGACGAGAGGCAGTAAATGGCTGTCTCATAAAATTCCCTGGGCTGCAATGTGAACCAGTTCTGCACGTACAGCTGGACGTCGGCGTCCGAGGTGAATCGTTGGCCCCGCAGAGTCCTTTTCAGGAGACCAAACATAGCGTAATCACAGGGAGAGAGGTCTGGACTGTATGGAGGGTGGCCGAGAACCTCCTATTTGAATTTCTGCAGGAGTGCCGCGACTGTGTTGGCCGTATGAGGTCGTGCATTGTCCTGGAGCAGAATGACCCCACGGGTGAGATTGCCTGATCGTTTTGTTTTGATCGCTTGGCGAAGGGTGGTCAAGGTTTGCGAGTAACGCTGGGCATTCACTGTTGACCCGTGCGGCATGAAGTGTATCAGAAGGGGGCCATCTTGGTCAATGAAGAACGTCAGCATTACCTTTCCTGCACTCGTGTGGATGGCCTTGCCTTTTTTGGGTGGTGGTGACCCTAAATGCTTCCACTGGAGGCTTTGTCGTTTGGATACTGGTTCGAAGTGATGATACCATGACTCATCTCCAGCCACCACTCGTGCCAGGAACCCATTCCCTTCCCTCGCATAGTGCTGCAGATGACCATTCGACATGCTTCCTGGTGTGGTTGAAGACTGTGGGGCACCCATTGGGCACACACTTTGCGCAAGTGCAGTCGTTACTTCATGATGGTGTGCACACTTCTGACGCTCAATCCTACCACGGCGGCTATGGCGTTCACTGTCACTCGACGGTCCTGGGTAATGAGTGCATCGACCAGCTGGACGTTGTCATCGGTAATGCAGGGGGGTGCCCCAGACCAGGCATAATCGGCTAACGATACCCGTCCTTCCCTGAAGCACTTGTGCCACGCCTTGACCCTTGCAAGGGACATGCAGTGTTCGCCGTACACTTGTGACATTCGGCGATGAATGTCCATTCCCCCTACTCCTTCCGCTGTCAGAAACCAAACAACACCTCTTTGCTCTTCGGTTGACGCCTCCATGTCACTGTTTGCAATGCGACTGGCAGCGTTGGACGATTGATGCATGCTGCTGCTCGCTTTGTATCGTCACATGACTTGCACGTGTGCCCTCTCACGACGGGCTGTGACCTTCCACGCTCTGGTCGGAACCACACCTCGTTACACACGCCATGATTAGCCGATGACGTCACCGGTTTGCGGATTCCAGCCTCCAGCTCGTTACTTTTTGAATGCACCTTATATTTGTATTGCAGAATGATTTGTTCTAAACATTGTAATATTTTTCAGATATTTACTTCTGTGTTCTCCTGAAGTTTTCTCTAATAAGTACAATAGTTAAAAAATGACCTATCACATTTGATCAATAAAGATCTATTTTCAAGGAGTTCTGGAAAATGTCCTCAAAAAATGTTGGTTTTAGTGTTTTGGGTTGCTGTATACCATAGGGGCGTGGTGACGCAGCAGTCAAGCTGTTAGCCTCTCACCAAGGTGGACTGGGTTCAATTCCCGGTCAATGTATGGGAGATTTTCGAAGTGAAATGCCATGTCCTGTGGTTCAGATTCCATGTAAAAATGAGGTCCCGTGGCTCATAATCACAAGATTCACAGTCACGTAAAACTACAATCTTCCTGCTGTAATCCATTATTCTTTTTCCCCTGATTGGTTGGGGAAAATAGATTTTTTGTGAATGGCTAAGAGAAATTTTGGAACATTTTATTATAGGTGGAAAAGTTAACAAAACACAATTTATATAAAATATACAGCAGTTGTTTTTCTTACGAAAACATTAGTTCTTGTTCTAATTATTATCATTATTAGTATTCAAAAACATTTACACCTTTTTCCTGCTTCCTATGGTCGATCATTTACTAGCTATGCACATTTTAGTAATTAGCTTGAGTGTGGGGATAGTTCATATTTAGGATACGTTTGCAGTCTGGTATGCTGTCCTACAGTCTCGTAGCATGTACATGTACCATCGATCCTTGCGAGTTCTGTCTTCTAACCGTGAAACAGTGATGGACAGATCTCGCAACCAGTGGCTGGCTATGCTTCAGCAGTGCCAGTGTGAAAATCTAGCCATGAATAAAGAACAGACAAAATGGATTGATGGTACATGTACATGCTATGAGACCATAGGATGGCATGTCTGACTCCAAACTTAGTCCTAGAAATTAATTATCCACTCCATTCTAACTAATAACTTAAACAGGCTTAGCTCTACACCCCCACCTGATTACTTTCCTCATGAAAAAATCCACAGCCTGCTTCCAGTCTCCGACCGGGTCAGGAATGGAATGAATGAAGCCCCCATCTAGCGGCGAGGATATGAAATGTGCCGGCTGCCGAAGCCTGTCGCACTCCTCTGGGGGCAATGATTAAATGAATGACAGATGAAATGAAATGATAGTGGAAAGTGTTGCTGGAATGAAATTTTAACAGGGAAAACCGGAGTACCCGGAGAAAAGCTTGTCTGCCTCCGTTTTGTCCAGCACAGATCTCACATGGAGTGACCGGGATTTGAACCACGGACCCAGCGGTGAGAGGCCGGCGTGCTGCCGTTAAGTCACGGAGGCTCCGATTACTTTCCTCATGCTTGGGAAATACCTTGTACACATTTGTTTTCTACAAGTATCTTGGTGAATGTCTTCATTGTTGCTGAGATTCTCTAAAACTTGGAATTTATATAAGACATCCAACGTTTAGAATGAAGCACTGGTTAGATAGGGATATTCTTCTCTCTTTCTGTTGCACGTGAGACATGTATGACGCTGTCATTTTCCAGCAATCCACTGTTGCCATATCAATCGAAAATTTTTCTTTGTCGAAAAAAACAGCATATTCGGGTAGAACTGTGTTTTGCCGATCTTTTTTGTCCTATATTAGAACTATGTAAACTTGATAGAAATGCTAGAAAAATTAGATATCCATATTTTAAAAAAAACTATAAACTGTGTCCCCTTTTTAGTAAAATCGATCTTATATCATGTTGCATTGTCTTTGTGATGTCTATTTTTCACACACGTGTAGCTAAATGTGCCGTCTTGATGATGGATTATTGAAATATTTTATACTGGCAATATCACAATTTTCATGTAGGTAAAACTTCTGAATATTCTCTCATAACCGCATAGCAGCATGGCAAAAGTTCGTATGCTGCCAACTTTTCTATTTTTAAAGATAACCATGTCATGTCAGATTGAGAGTTGTAGAGGAATGTTAGAAGAAGTTTTCTACCTGCTTACCCAGAGTGTAGGTTTAATTGTTTACACAGGGGCTGTTCATTGACCGCGGATTATAAGAATGAAGTTTCGAAGGACAGCGGCGTGCACCTTGCTACTCACAGCTTTATTACTGTGCCCTTCGAGCTTTTATTTCAGTAGTTCAGCTGTCTCTATCTTGAGTGTGTGTGCAGCAGTTCTGTTAGATTTAACGTGTTGTATTTTACGTATTTCACGTACAACAATGGATAGTTTTGTGAAAATAAAGCGTGGTCAAGTGCTCAGAAGGAGGGAAAAACAGGTCGTAATTAATGTGTTCAGTTATTTTAAGAATCTTAAACCTAACGAAAGTTTAAATCATGAAAGGCAAGCCAACGAGGAGTATTTTCTTTAATAATGTACTTCAACTTTAACTGCAGTCGAAACTTCACACATTTCCTTGTGCTTGTACTTTTTAATTTTTTTATTTTGATTGTTTTCTTTATGTTACATTCAGCATACGTTATAGTTAATTTAATTTAATTTCGTTGTATGTGTTATGTTAGCCTACTATTAGTATTATTATACAGTACTTAATTCAAGTCTTCGTCACTGCACAATCGCTGAATGTGCGGAAAGTGTACGCGAAGCGCTTTGTACTGCCTCCTCTTATGGAGTGGCAACCCTGTCGTAACGCGCCATAAGACCAATGCTTCATTCTAAACGTTGGATGCCTTATAGGCGTTTGATTCTTGTTGATCGTTATTTCTTGTTCAAGTACAGTAAGTTGTTTCTATGAGTGATGAAAACATTCTCATGCTCAGAAAGGATAATGCACCAAAGAGATCTTGTTGGAGGAAGTAGATCAATTCACTGGATGTTTTTAATTGTGGAATACCTTCTTGAAATGTGACTAGCAGTCTAATTAGGAAAAAAACAGATGTGCTTAGTATAGAAAGTTATCTTTTTTTTTTTTTTTTTTTTTTTTTTTTTTTTTTTTTTTAAGGTCCTTGAATTTTAATCTTAAGTGCAGCTGTTTTCATGCACTCCCAGATAATACTGTAGGAGTCATTCAGCTCACAATTATTTTAAATAATTTTGCAGCTATCTTCAAGTTTATTCACAAATTTAGTCTGATTCCTGTGATTTTCAATATTTTATAAAAATTCAATAGATTCAGGAAAATACTCTCATGCTGGAGCATTGAATTTTGATAATATTGTATTGCCAAGAATCTATTGAGTTTTTGTTTATCAGATTTTCAAGAAAAATATTGTTCATACTGGCATACAGATCTTTCTATTTAGGGATCAGTCAATAACCCCAAGTTAAATTTTAACCATAACTATACTTAACTCCTGTTGAGAGACAAAATTGTCATTCCTAGGCTTTTTGTCATGTAACCCCTTCGTTTATCTTGGGAAGCTATCGAGGTACTACATTCGTGCTGTGATGAAACTCAGGAGAGGTATAGTTGAGATAATGCATATTACTGGGGTGAAAACCATATTGGCTCAAATGAATATATACCAAGGTAACATGAAACGTGAGAAAATCCAGCATGTTCAAGTGGGTGTGCAACACAGAAAGAGGAGTAGGCAAAGTACACAAGCTGTCGCTAGAATTGGACTACATAGGCGAACACAATGTACATTTTCTTAATGTATTCTTGTATGTAGGCTACTTGAGTAATAATTCACATGTTAAATCCTCCTGCACAGTTAAAGCCATAGGTGGTGGTTGAATTCTTGCACTCTTCAAAACAAATTTGAAGGAAGAGAACAATTTTCCATGGGTTGATAGTTTTAGCCTTGACAATCGGATGCATTTTTTGTGACAATATCTTGTTATTTCAGCGTCACACTTGCCATCTTGTATGAATTGCTAACTTCTTTGTGGAAAGTTACCTGCCATTTTTCTTATGTGGCTGAAGTGTACCACTATATCAGGCCAAGCAAATCAACAGCTTGTATCCATTTCTTGATCATTTACATGAATCGCACTCTTCCTTGCACAGGTTTAATATTCACATGTACCATTTATAAAGATTGCATTGAATACAGTATAAATTTGGCCTGTATGATTTTCATCCCAATAATATACAATGTCTCAATCTTTTGAGATCCATCAAGCTAGAATATCTCTATAGCTTCCCTTGTCAGGGGGTTTTTGTGGGCATATGCAACGGTACTTTTTTTTCTCTCCAACAATAAACTGAGGATATAGACAGTTAATTTGGCAATGTGAATAACATAGGTCTGTGATGAAATTTACAGCATTAATCTTGAGAAGTATTGATACTGTAGTAGGATGCATTGTGAAAAATAGACAAACTAATGGAGAATTTGATGCTTAGATTGTTAAGAAACTTTCAAATGAGAGGTAATTTGTGGTGTTCCACCAACTTGCTCATCATTCTGTGTTTTTCAGTGGAAGTGGCCTCTTCAATGTGCCATACCATTTGCATGGGTTGTTCAGAGTTGATTTCAACAACAAAATGTTATTTATATCCCCCTGTTCATAATCCAACCAATCATGTGTGAGATTTGTTGGAACAAGTTCAAGCTGGTCGATCTCGCAATTTAGACTACTAAAATAGCGTAACCCTCATATCGGTGGCCATAGCTCAACTTCAGAGGTCTCGTATAGTCTGTGTGATTTTTGCTGCACATGGAGAAACAGCATATTTGGTGGGTGATCAAGTTTCGTCAAGCTGATATGACAATGTATAGTTCGTTTACTATAACTTGGCACTTATTTGACAGCTACACTTGCCAACTTTCCTAAAGATCTGTGTTCCAAGACTCCATTTACACACTGAAGAACCATGTGCATGTGGCATGAATGTAATGGTCGCATTACTGTGTTAGTACGCCAGTGTAAATAACGTGATAATAAACATAATAAAATATAATTTGGCAAAGGAGTCTGCCCAATTAGACATGTGTTTACTTTTCAGCTCGGCATATTGTGTTTATCGTAAAGGTTGCTTAAATCTGTGGCATGCAGGTCCGACATTTTGATTTAGACTCTCATGTGAACTGAAAGCAGAAGATAAAATAAAATTGACTTTTATTTACTGCACCTATTTCATTCATATGGTTTTTCTTTGATTGAGGGGGCGTTAGTTATGAACTGTTTAGGGTATTATTTTTCTTTTGTTTTACAGTATATGTTCATGAAGTCTGATAATTCTGAAGCTTGTTGGATCATCAAGAAGCTCTCCCTCGAATCATTAGAGTCGAGTATAAATAATTCATGTCGTATAGACTAATATTTGGGTATTCCTTGGTGATTTTGCAAAGGTGTTCTATTAAGAAAAAGGCAAATCATCAGAACTTGTCCTCAAGAAGAGTAGACGGGTAAATTATTTTCAGATGGCATGGTGATTGTGCATAAAAGTAGGCCTAAAAGTGTAGTGCTGTTCCACCTCTTAAAACAACAATAACTAAGGTACCTTAAATAGTTAAGTTTTTGTTTAGTCAGGGCTTGGAAGAAGATATTTGGTATCTTGAAATGCCATGGAAGAGAATGGACTCGGAATTGGATTAGCCCTCTGATATTTGTGATTTTCATTCTTACCTATTTCCATGGCTGTAAAAAGTGCACTTTCCATTGATATTCGAAGCACAGCAGATGAATGTCAAAGAGAAATATAAGTTAATTAAAATGGTCGTTCAACTGATATTGCAAGCAGAAGGATGTTTTGATAGCTTAACTGTTAGCTCCGCCTCATAGAATTTCATCGCATCTCATCCCTGACCCAGTTGGAAACGGGGATAATAAGGGGTAGACGTACGCACTTAACTGTTAGCCATATATTGGAATACATGTGGTCGTTAATGGCTGCCATGTGGGTTGTGGCTGCAATGCACTTGGTAGCGGTGGATGGATATGTTCAATGGGACTATTTCCGCCAGGGGAACTGTCAAAATAGTGCCAAGATAGAGTGAACAAACTCTACCTGTTGTTGGAATGTTAGCTTCTGACTTACAGTAAAATGTCTGTTAAGAGTCTGAACATTCATGGTGTAATCTGCTGCAATATTTAATTTTAAAACTATTTTTAAATTTTTCTTAGAAGTATACTGTAAACGACTAAGTACATCTGACCATCCCTTGGTTAGGCATTAAAGAGTAATATTTAACTATCATTCATTCATCTATCTTCATTTGTGCCTCTTTTCCTTGGAACATTAGTGCAGCCCTTGTTGTTTGTCTTATTGAAGACATGAACTCAATAATTCTCTACCCTCCCTTCAGATTTTCCTGGCTGCCCTAATTCCTTGATCCTGTAAGGACTGCCTATTGCTTTATTCTCCTATGCTGGCACACATTGTCGGTAATATCATATCCTTATGGTGTATTGTTTCTTTAACAAGCTATTGTTAAAGGATTATCTACAACTTGGAAGTCTTAACTACAATATTTATATGTTTCAGGTTTGTTTCTGCTGCTGTGTAGCGATAATGTGCATGGTTTTGCCTTTGTCAATTTTTTATTTGATTTCAGATTCCTTATGTTAATTTTGAGTTGAAGTATACCATAGGAATATCTACAATCATTGTAGCTACTATAACGGTATACCAGAACTTTCTGGTCATATTTACTGGCGGGGTGGGCAAAAATGGCTCTACTGTGGCAGTAAGTGCAATATTCAGCGGGATCAGTGCTGGTGTACATGTTGTGTGTTGTAATGCATTTTCTTGGTTGCAGTGTTTTTTTTTTTTTTTTTTAATAGTGGGTGAAGTCTCACTGATACCTGTATTTGCTAGCACTCTTTACATTTCATGATCATGGTCCTTTTCTGCATTATATATTTCTCAGATTCATGTTTCAACTTATCAGCATACTTACAGTAGCTACAGTAAAAGGAAAATAGGAACAGTTGATTATAAAAACTGTTTTATAAGACATAAGAAGTATGAGTTATAACTTTTTTTACACTTGCTAAGTTTCTTTAAAAAACTTCTAGTTGTGTATTGAGTTGTTCCAACTGGTGATTGAAATGTATTACCAGTACAGCATTTACAAATGAAGTATATTAACCCTTGCGAGTTATATTAAGTGTTTTGTTATTTTAATAGGATATGTTGGCTTTAAGTGAATAAGATTGAAATTATTTCATAGTTGGTTCTGTACTGAGTAACCCTTGAGCTTTGGTGCTATCCCAAGCAAGTTTGCTGTGTATTACAGAGAAATTCCCATTTGTGTTATTTCTGCTTTTGTGCTCAATTTCATGGTTCCAGCAGCACAAACAAAAGCTAACGTAACTACTATTTAACATTTTCCATGAGTTATGGAGCAACATAGTTGGGTTTCCTTTAACACTAAATGGGAATCTCACTGTACATGGATTTTATTTGTTTTCATATCAGATGGAAACCCTCTTAATTTGTATTGTTTCATACACAGCTGTTTATGCTTGTTGCACTGATGGGAAGAGTTTCGGATTACCTTTAGCTTATACTCTTTAACTTATGCATCTTATGTGTTCTTAATACTTTGCTACTAAACTTGCTAACATTTATCACTTACGAGTTTCTCATGGTAAGATGGAAAAATTTCCTTTTTGTTTTTATATAGTACTGGTACTTGTACTCTTTTATTTTAACACAGGATATTGGACTAGTAAAAAGTATCTGATTGAGTATAAAGTTATTTTAAAAAGCCACATACAAATAGTATAATCACCATTTTATGGGTCCCTCTTTAAATTGCTTTCCTGTTCAGGACCCTTCTTCATCCATCTTGAAGTTGTAAAAATAAGATGTTACTGACTCTACAGAGGTTTGCATTGGATGGGTCTGATTTATTTCGGTCAGCAAAGGAATGATGCAAGCAGCTGTGGAACTGCCACACTCTGTCTACACATATTACTTGGGTCGAAGTAGGGTATCGTATAGCCAGTGTCCCAGTGGACTGGCCTGGTAACCAGTGCTCCACATGGAACAGTCATGCCAGGCAGCTGAACAACTCTTCGTTTGTCCGGCCGGTGAAGATGTGTTCCATTCGAGGCAGACCATCAGGTGGTACAATATCTCTTGTTTACACGAGAAGGTTCATACGTTTATCTTTCCGATTCATGAAGCTTAGTTCTCATTGTGAATACACATTTGTCCAAACAGCGTGCTAAAATTCGAAGTTAAAATCATGGCTATGGGGTTGACAATCTCTCTCTAGTGTCTTTTGAACATGTCCAGGGTCAGGCATGCTGTTCTTGTTCTCTAAAAAAAATGAAATAAAAAAGAATTATTTTCTGAATGTGGGCATTCTTCTCCAGCGCTCAAGAGGTAACTGGATTTAAAAATACGAAATGCTTTGTGAAAAATCCTGGAATGATCGGTCTACTATAGTTTATGCCACAGTTTTTGGCTGGTCTGCCCTGGTTGCGCAGTGGCACAGTGGACAGTCGGCGAGCCTCAGGCATGAGTAATTGATACATGAGTTGCTTTCTGCACAACTGATCATTCACATATCAATTGCACATGCATGTGTCTCGCCAACTGTCCTCTGTACGACTGCGCATCCATGGCTGAATGGGTAAAAACTGTGGTCACTGCAGTCAGTACAAAGCACAAGATGTTAAACGTCAAGTCACTAGATCAATGGATCGATTACCCCCCATTCTGTGCATTACTTCGTCATAGAAAACCAATATAGTTAAATTAATATGAAACAATAAAATGTTGATTTAATAGATACATGCCATTGGAAACTTTGTTCATTTCTTCCTTTTTTCAATTGTACATTATTTGAACATAACAATGTTCTGTGCTATTAGTACATAAACTAGGGCAATATTTATCAAAAGAAAGGCAAAGAAAGGGTGATGTTGCCACAAATCGTTCATACCACAATCCTACCTCATATTCTAACAAGACAAATTCTTACAACCAGCCATGGTGGCCGAGAGCGCTAATGTGCTAGCTGGCATCGGGAGAGTGTGGGTTCGATCCCACCTCGGCCATCCTGAAAATGGTTTTAGTGACATCTTGTACGAATTGCTTCTGTGGCATAAGTAGGACGTAATAAGCATACTTGTTTAGTTATGAACGCCAGCTGTAAAAGCGTAAGCTGTTACATACTTGTTAAGGTTGTAGTCTAATACATTCTATATATTCCCTTTACAGTGAGCTACTGGTGACAGGCTCATATCCGCTAATGATGCCTAATATGTGCAAGTTAACAGATGAATATTCAGGCCTATTTCTCAGGAATAGAATTAAAAATAGAGCATGCCTATATTAGTGGTCAGCATCAGGCTATCCAGTTGGTTCTAATTTGTATACATTAATGGAAGAATAATGTGAACAGCAACAGAAATGATGTGTTCAGAATCCTTGTGTCACTCACTACATGCCAGTTGGTTAGAGTCGGGTCGTGTAGATTCAAGAAGCAGAGCTCCACTGATTACTCTTCACCGCATTGGAACAATGGCTATTTCATGTCGTGAGCAAATACAAGATATGCTTAAACGTGGGGAAATAAATAAGTGCGCCTAACCCCAATTCACGAGTTCTGATGACAGAAATGACATGTTTATGGGGCATCTGAAAATCCCTCAGACAGGTCCTAACAAACGAAAATATGCAATACTAGGCTAGTGGCGAAAGAATAATTAATTGAGACATCTTGATCCTACATCGGTGGAGCCTGTTGCACAAATGTTGGCGTTAGCTCAACGGGACCTATTAAAATACAATAGCAAAATAAATGTAACTAATCTACAAAGTCCGCCACTACTGACATCCACTTTTTAAGATTTTTCTGTGCCTTTGGTGGATTTTTGTTGGCAGGCCGCAACCATTTGTGGTTGGCTTTGGGAGTTTTGGTAGTGTTTTGTAGAACAATCTCACGAGGTTCGATATACCCCGTTCCAGCCCTCAGATCAGAATTAATTTTCTTGGCAGATCCTTAAATCGAACCTGAACCTCGGGTGATAGTCAAGAATGCTAGCCACTGTACCACAAGGTGGTCTATGTGCACTTGAAAATTAACTTCTCTGGCTCATTATTTTGCTACTATCGAGTTGTGAAAGCAGATTAATCATTGTTTGTCTTTCTTTAGATATTTTCCTTTTAACATGATTTTTTGTTGATTGCCTCCTACTCCTTTGGTCTGAGGTATGAACCACTGATGTGAGACATTTCCATCCTAGTAGCATGACTTAATTCCTTCTTCAGACCATGTAGCTATTCATTGAATTTTTTTAGACCCGATTCATAGTTATTGTAGTGTGGTGTGGTTGGGACTACAGTATGTTGAACATCGGTCTTTTTTTTTTTTTTTTTTACTTAGGTGTAATATTCTCAACATATCTCCTGACGGGTGATTCTCCTCCTTGTTGAATACCCTCTTTCTATTATGATAAGATTAATAAATTACATGATTCTGGAACATAGAATGGTTGTTTGCTGCCTTAACATGCAGTTCCTTTGACAATTGCTTCAAAATCATGTATGTTTGAAATTAATATTCCATACATTTATTCATTATACTCGTAAAAGGTGGTGATAAATTTTAGCAATTTGAAAATGCTAATAAACTTTCATTGCGCCATTCCTTTAATGGTCTTGTATTAACTAACAGATTTCCATGCTTTTTAACCCTCACATTGTGACTCTAGCACTTCTACACTTCTCTAATATAGGGGCATAACTAGATTAGAAAATTTGGGGAGTAAAATAGCTATATGAATGTAATCATGAAGTGTCACAGCTTACCAGTTTTCATTTTAATTTAAACGAAGGCTGACAGTTGCAGAATGTATATCATATTTGTTTACTGTGCAATTCTACAGGTTTCCTATATTTGTGGCAGTTAGTTTCTCCATGGAAGTTGATATGTTTCAGAACTTCACTCAGCTATAGTTTATGGGGTTAAAATGGATTCCTATTCAAATTTTATATGATGATCTCTTGTTTTTACTCATCAGATTCCATGGACGGGAGGCAGGCTGTGTCACATTATGTGTCTTGCATTTTTTACTGGATACATGCAGGTGTTCATGGCATTTTGCCTTGCATTTGAAAAGGGGGGAGTTGGAAAGAACGGGTCAACTGTTGCTGTAAGTTTTGTCAATGTTAAGAAAATGTTATTGGTTTGCACACGCATTACAGTGCAACAGCTTAGCAAAAGGAAATGCTGTGCAATACCGTTGGTGTAATATGCAGTCTGACCTTTAATCAAACACCCTCTGTTGCTGATGGGAATGTGCTTTCTGTCTTCGCATACGATGGGAATGTGCTTATATCACGAGTGTCTTTAAAACTAACAAAACTAACAATATCTTCAATTGCTCTCTCTGATCTGTTACTACACATCAGACACAAACAGATGTCAAAATTGTGGAATGATTAACATATGAAGAATGGAAGTGCCAAACATCTGAAGTAACAAAATTATGTCCTTTATCCGGATGATATTTGACCAATATTTTTTTAAATTTTACTACACGTATCTGGTGTGTCAATTAATGTCCATTCTTATGATTCAAAGAGTTCATGTAGCTTTTGTAGAATTACTTATAATTGGAACATTGTATGTGGTAATTTATTGCACTGAAACATCCTAAGCAGGGACATAGTATTCATATTTATACCCCTTATTATACCCATTTCTATGATGCCTGGAATAAAGTGAGATGAGTTTCTATATGGCAGATGGTCATATGTCCTTCCTAATATCAACCCCTTCAGATGAGTTAATGAGAGATGAAGTGAATGGAGATAATTAAATTGGGCAAGGAAGCAGATGTGACCTATTGTATTATAAGGCACCTTCTTGGTATTTGCCTGGAGTTGAAAATGTGAAAACCATTTCAAGGACAACAAACAGTGGGGTTGGGCCCCAAGGTCATGAGCCTTGATGTGCATAGCAATCCTGGTTGCTCATGACCTGGAAATGTCACATAATCAATTCTAGGAAGAATCAACTTAGTAGAATGTAATACATTTTAATAACATATTTTCTGATCCCCGTGCAGCATAAGTATTTAAGCATATTTCAATATGGCACCCTGATGTTGATATATTGGCTCATTAAAGATTCCTTCCAGATCAAAAATTAACCCTGTCATCTCTAATACACAGCAGTTGAAAGGAGCAATAAATGCACCGCATGACAATGATTTTCTTTCTTCAGACACTAATTGCCTACCTTTGAGACAATAGCTCAATCTCCTAGTCCTAAGAAATAATCTTACTTCTTATACTTTTATAACCATTAATGAGAAATTCTTATAATATGGACCTGAAAATAGTTAAAAATTTTGAACTGTACTTACCGTATTTGCAATTTACCATGTACGAAAATAGTGAAGTATAGAATGACTTGCCATGACAGCTTACTTGGACTACTGAATCAAATGGCTGTTAAATTCAGTTAGATACATGCTAATATTTTTCCTTTTTTCTTTTATTTGGAATTTGTCATATAAGGTCCCTGAAGATGTAATTGTAAGCAACATTGTTATGAGTTTAAGCAGGTGCAGCTTTGAAATTAAAGGCTTGGCGAGAAAGTCCAAGATCAGCTCTTGACGTGCAAAGGTCTGCATTCCATCCCTCAGTTTTGTTCAGATATTATAGGAGCACAAGGAACCACTAGCCAAAATGTTATATGTCCTGTATTGTGGAAACTTCAAGCATTTCTCATGTTTGGTGCTGAGCAGTACAGTTGGCTAAATGCTAGCCTTAGAAACCCAAGATTGCAAATTTGATTTTTCTAACTACACAACTCTTTTCCTCGCTCCCAGATGCTGTACCAATTTAACTTTTTTTAAAGCTATTTTCATGCAAAACTGCATCCTATTTCATGCTCCACAAGCAAAATATAATCTAAAATGAGATATGTAGAGACAAATATCTTTGAATAAATAAATTGTTCTGTATTGTTTTTCTTTTTTATTAATACTTGAAGTTTGTAAGATAAATATATAAGTAAATTTATGGAAGGTGAGCCAGGTGGCAGCAAGAGAACTAGGCCAGTTATGCGGTTTCCTTCCTTTCATCATCATCATCTTCAAGTTAACGATTTATATTCCACAATTCATTAGTTAGTCAGGAAAACATAAATTTTGGTCAGGAGAAAATCTAAGTTTTTTCTTCCATTAAAAATAGATTGAGGCTCCCTTTAAATACCAAATAAAATGATTATAGATGAAAAGAATCACTGTTACTAAACATGTTCTACAGATATCACAGAGCCTTTCTACTTTCACTAACTCCTTTCTCCTCTTCTTTATTTTTATTGCATGAGGCAAGAGGCTGTTGTGGTGGAAGCATGCATGGGAAATAATTTAATTTCCTTTGTTCTGTTCTTAGACAACCCCCCATACTCCTCTTAAAATTTAATGTTATTGTTGGTTCCTGGATTGTGATGGATTGTGTTGATGAGTCCATTTTTCTATTAGGGTTAGGAATCGATATTCTCTGACTTTTGGTATGAAAAGATCTTATGTAAAATTAGGTGCTTTTGTGTGAGTTGCTCATTCCTCTCATTCAAGTGCTGCTTTGAGGTACAGGTGCTGTATACTTTTTATAAATATGGATGTTGTGCCTGCAAACTTCACCTTCTAATATTGTTTCTTCCACTCTTTTTCCTCATGACTTGTCACCAATCCCCAGTCATGAGATATATCATTCCATAAACAATTCATTCAGGTTCATTTCCATATAAGAATATGTCGAGGAAATAACCCTTACTAAAGTTTTCTGTGAGAACAATTTCATCACGTTTGTGTTTCCTTGAGATCATTGCAAAGGCCGTAAAAGTGAGCAAGAAAACACCTCCTCCTGCTGTGGAGAAGAATTGTAGGCTGTGCATTGGACTGACAAGGGAAGGCTGCCATCTCGGGGAGCTGCTTACCTGCTCGGCCCTGATGTCAAGGAACATAATCTGATGTGAATTAGTCATACACGGCTAAGAGTTCGTGGCCAGTTTTAAGAAAAGGAATGGAAATAAACTACAGTATATTCTTATTTAATGATATTTGCACATGCAACAACATGCCCCTCTCTTTCTTCTGAAAGCTTACAGGCATGCTGAAGTTCACATAATTGTTTTCCAGTTCATTCACAAGGCCTAAAATAGCCTCAAAATATGTATTACATTACTGATGGAAAGTGTTTCTTAGCCTTTACAGTATTAACAGGTAGATGCTAAAATATTTTGTATGTGTAGTAATGTGTGTCACTCCCATTGTGCAGTACTAATGGAGCAGAGTAATATGTCCTAATCTGGTGTTAACTGTGGTGTGGTTGTATTTGTTATTGTAATCCAGCTGCCTTGGCTTAATATGGAACTGAAGTTAATAATCATCTATGTAGCTGTTTTGGTGGCTGCCCTCCTCGCACAGTGTAAAGTGGCCATCATAATCTCAGGTGGAGTCGGCAAGAACGGCTCAACAGTAGCAGTAAGTGCGCTCACTGCAGGCGCCAGACATCTCTGTCTGCATTTTCTGTAGAAAGCTTGCAATCTTCTGTTCTCCACCAAGTAGTATATGTAGTTAAAGTGTAGATTTAGAAATATACACAAAAATATAAAAAGAGGAAAGAAATACAGTAATCCCTTAATTTAATGGATGAACTCACAGATGATTTAAAATTATAATATTTCATAATTATAACACTATAATTCTAATATAGTAGTAAAACACTGAGAAATATTGAATATACTCATAAGCCCATATAATTAGCAGCTTTCACAACCAATAACACATTTAATAAAAACAGTAACTTTGTTTAAAAACAAAAGAAGTGCTATTATCAAGAGCTTGTTTTCCAACTTAACAGTATTTGTTTTTTGTTAGTTAATACAGTAAAATTCCGCTGTACTGAACACCAGTATAACGAAATTTTCAGAATAACAATTTTCCTTTTGTCCCTTCCCTTTTCTCTATTTGTTGTCTGTTAAAGTATTTCATTTTAACGAATTTCATAGTTTCAGTTTAATGACTTACATTGAACTTTTTTTTAAAACCAATTTGAAAAACTTTTCTCAAAATAAAACTAAAATTCATCCTGTTTTATGACTAACACTTTCCTTGTTACATTATTTGTTGTTCAGGCGATATGAACGCTATTTTCCATAAATGCACCGTATGCGATTGAGAAGCTAATCGCTTTTGTATAACCAGTATGCTTCGCCCGTCATCCAATGTAAGACGTCGCTCGATTCGCTGGCTGAGTAGGAGAGCCAAGTTTGCAATCAACCAATGAACGCTAGGGTTTTGTAGCTTTGTGTTACCAATAGGCTTCGCCCATCGACCAATGTAAGACGTCACACTATTGGCTGAGTAGGAGCGCGATGTTTGTAATCCAATAATGAACGCGACGGTTTCATAGCTTTACCTTGTTTCGTCGCATCATGCATTGCACGTTTCTTCTTCGTATTTAATTTGCAAAGCAACGTGTTTTTGTTAAGGTTATACCATTAAACTTGCAAAGTTCGTGTGCATTTTGTTAAGTAATTAAGTTCATATCATCGCAAATGGTTTAACAGAAGCGACAGCGGTTTTCGTTGAGTGAAAAACTTAAAATACTTGTGGAATTAGAGAAAGGCGGAAAGAAATAAGAAGTAGCGAAGAAGTATGGCATTAGTCAGTCAACACTATCTACTTTTTTAAAACAGAAAAATAAGATAGAGGAAAACCTTGCTGCTGATGCCCTAGGTCCACAGCGGAAGAAGATAAGGACAGCCGACTACAAGGAGGTGGACCAAGCCGTCTATACGTTGCTTGTTAAAATGCAGAGTAAAAACATTCCAATGAATGGCTCACTTATGTGAGTGTATGCCATCTTTCGCACATTTGCTTGGGTCACCTGAGTTGGCTTCATACGTTCCGGGAGAGATATGGCAGATCCCACAAAATTATAAATGGGAAACTATCGATGCCCCGAAGGAAGTTGGGAAGTTGCGTCTTCATGGCGGCTGGAGACTCTTAACGGATGCCTTGAAGGAATATTCACTGGCGGGCATTTGTATTGCAGACGAAACTGAGTAATTTTATAAATTAATGCCGAACAAAACCCTTGATTTCAAGGGAAATACTGTAAGTGTTTTGGGGGCAAACTTTCAAAAGAACGTATCACAGCTCTTTTGTGTACCAACTCCACGGGGACGAACAAACTGAAGCCTCTCATAATTGGGAAGTTTGGGAAGCCAAGGTGCTTCAAGGGGGTGCAACATCTGCCCTGTGAATACAGGCACAACTCTAAGGCATTGGATAACATCTGTGTTATTCAAAGAGTGGTTGTTGGACTTGGAACGTCGGATGAAGGCCGAAAAGAGGAGAATTCTTCTGTTATTGGACAATTGCTCTCCTCATAATTGTGTGCCTTGCCATTTGGAGCATGTAGAAGTTTATTTTTGCCTCAGAATACAACTTCAATTCTGCAGCCGCTGGATCAGGGTATAATTCATGCAGTAAAGTGGCATTACCGAGTTCGTGTGGTCCGTCGAATGCTCTGCAATGTTGCCACGAATAAAGAAATTAACATCAACATATTGGGAGCAATGCAGATGTTTAATGCTGCATGGAAATCTTTGAATGCAGACATCATCATGAACTGCTTTAGAAAAGCTGGAGTGGTTTTTACAGAAGAGGTCATAGAAAGTGAAGTGTTGGATGATGTGGAAACCGAGGAGAATTGTAAGCGTTTGTGTGCAACGTTGGATGTGCCATCTACGGTAAATCTTACTGACTACGTCAATGTAGATAATGATGTAATAGTTCACAAAGAAATCGCCAATGAGGAAATTGTGGAGGACATTATGAATGATTGAGATCCATGTGATGAGGAGGAAAAGGAAGACGATCTCTAAAATGATAGTGATCGACAGAGCTTGACTCTTTTGCACGAACATGGCACTTAGCCTTCAAGATTTTCTTGTGTCACGAAGTGATGTGCCAGAATCGGTTTTAAATTCATGTGCAGTGGTTGGTGACTATTTGGAACGAGCTTTTGTGTCTGGGTCTGTTCAGAAGAAAATCACTGACTTTTTCAAAAAATGAGGTTCTGGAACAATGTGTAGACTTCTGGTATAATGCAAAAATAGATTTTCTGAAAACTTCTGTCAATAACTTACTATTGATAATTACTTTGTGTATAGGCTAGGTATACAGTATATACATTTAATATTTTTCATATCAGGTACAGTAATACATTTTGAGCTATTTTTTTTTTTTTGCAAAATGGCATTTTGAAGTTAAATAGATCCTGCAACGGATATAACAGGGCAGATGACCTCGTAGTTCCACCCCTTAAAACAACAATAACCAACGGATATAACACTAGGCGAGTTCTTAAGAATCGGCTTATTTCAGTACTAGCAACCCGCCCCGGCTTCGCTCGGGAACAGTTATGAATGCATTACGTGATAGGCGCTTTTTTTTTCCAATGTCAATGATCTACGACCCATATCCGTTTTACGTCTCGGCATGATGGGTTAAAATCACTGACTGGACTATTAATTATATAATCATGGAGATGCATGTGAAACAAATTCTTGTCAGACGTAATTTAAGAATGGCGAAACACAAATCCCCCTTCCATCCAATCTTAACTTGACTGTGAATTTTGCGGAACAAAAAGTTCACAGGCGAAATGAAAGAAAAGCCGAGTTGCACTTCCAGGGAAACTCCAAACACAACCACTCTTCTCTAAAGTTTTTAACTCAACACGACTCGACAGTTTGCTGCTGGCTGTATCTGGGGCAATAAGCTCGTCCGCTAGCTAAGCTGTAACTGGGGTGATAGACTCGCCCCTAGCTAGCTCGTAAACCGTCGCCTCAGTAACTGAATGGAGATTGTTGGAAGAAATGAAAACTTAAACACCCTTATAGTAGGCGATGTATTGGAGATAGAGATATGCTCTCCCGGGCTATTTTGTAGAACTTTTCATGCTGAACAATTCTTACACGCATAGTATATAGTTATCTTTAACAGTTTGCCCAGCGTAACCTTAAAAAGCACACGGACGCCAGTTTTTTTTTCCGACCTTTTCACTGAAATCGTTAGTGCTTGACTTCCTTTGGTCATTAATAAATTATTTTCTACAGAAACCTTCCTCGAGATATCCTTTACAGAATGGTGAAAACTGCATCAAAATCCATTCAGTGGTTCTCGAGGTTACCCGCGACATCCATGAATCGGGGACTTTGTTTTATACTATAGCTAAGTAGAGATTATACACCAATCAGTAGAATTTAATATAATATAATCCCCCTTCCATCCAATCTTAAATTGACTGTGAATTTTGCAGAACGAAAATGAGAGTTGCACTTCCAGGGAATGGCGAGGTAAATGAAACTCAAATCCCCCTTCCGTCCAATCTTAACTTGACTGTGTTTCACAGGCGAAATGAAGAAAACCCGAGTTGCACTTCCAGGGAAACTCCAAACACAATCACCCTTCTCAGAAGTCTTAACTTAACACGACTCAACGGTTTGCTGCTGGCTGTATCTGGGGCAGTAGATACGCCCGCTGGCTAGGCTGTAACAGGGATGATAGACTCGCCCTTAGCTAGCTCGTAAACTATCGCCTCAGTAGTTGAATGGACATGGTTAGAAGAAATTAAAACGTAAAAACACTTATAGTGGGCGATGTATTGAAGATAGACATATGCTCTCGCGGACTTTTTTTTGTAGAACTTTTCATGCTGAACAATTCTTACACTCATAGTATTTAGATATTTTTAACGGTTTGCCCAGCGTAAGCTTACAAAGCGCTCGGACGCCAGGTTTTTTTTTTTTTTTTTTTTACTTTTCCACTGAAATCGTTACTGCTCGGCTTCCTTTGATCATAAATTAATTATTTTCTACAGAAATCATCCTCGAGATATCCTTTACAGAATGGTGAAAACCGCATAAAAATCCATCCAGTGGTTCTCGAGTTTACCCGTAACATCCAAGAATCCAAAATTTTGCTATACTTGTATTTTACGGTAGTCAGCTGGTCAATACTTTTGTCACCGTCTTGTGGTGTAGTAGGTGGTTCCTTAGTTTAGGGGCTGCGACAACGCGGTCATGTAGCCCTGTGTACTTTGGGCTTGTCTGGA
Organism: Meconema thalassinum; assembly: GCA_946902985.2. Taxonomy (NCBI): domain Eukaryota; kingdom Metazoa; phylum Arthropoda; class Insecta; order Orthoptera; family Tettigoniidae; genus Meconema; species Meconema thalassinum. The sequence goes on along the minus strand of OX336388.2, from coordinate 1,713,747,446 downwards.
ATCAGTATGATAACCGGTGTTAATTGTGATGACTGTATTAGTGTGTGTTATCTGTTTTTAATTTATGTAAGGACTGCAGTCGATAATTTCAAGTAGTTTCTACTTTTGCTACCAAATTCTACCATCCATGACACCTAGCTGTGAACTTGGCTACTACTGTCGGGGAAATAAGTATAGATACTCGAGTTTAGAGGTCAATAAAACCTTTACCCTTAGTCTTACATAAGAACAACCTACACCAAAAGTTTCCTTGTTTTATTTGTCGTTTAACGATATAGAGTAAATATTTGCATTGTATCTCGTTAAAATTTTATAGCAGATTGAACAAAAAAGTACCGGTTTTTCTTACCAAGTTCACGGAGCGCTCACTTAGAAGGATCATTACGTTAAAAGTATTGATCGGATCGTAACGAAACTCTAATACGTCTTAAAGGAACTTATTGTTAACGCGTATATGAAGTTTTAATCTGATCTGACGTTTCTTTAAGTAGTTGTTGTGAATTTTGTAAAACATCTTTTTCTCGGGCCTGGGTGGTCATAGCAGTATGAAATATGGCTTGTTATGAGGCTCATAGCAATGCAAGGCTTAACGTAAAACTACATTTTATCTACTTTTGATAATTGCTTTTATATCGATTGATATTTAATCGGGTGGTTATGTGAGAAGAATGTATCGTAGCAAGCGACGGGAATAATGCGCTCGGTCGAGGAAACTCTTGCGACGTTGCCCTGTGAAACATAATACGCGCGCTTTCCAAGCCGTAAGGTCTGTGAATTTCTGTTGTTGTATTGTAATTTGTGTTAGGCCGGTATTACACTGCTAAAGAAATGTGTCAAATAAATGTTATCAAATATTTTATAAAACTGAACTTTTATCAAAGTTATACAAAGCAATTATCACACCATTACACTACATCAAATATTTTATCATAATTCAGCAAAATGGATGAAGGACAGTTCCGTGTTCACTTAACTATATTATGGTAGTTGAAATTCTGTGGTGGCAATACCAGTATATAAAAGAAACGGAAAGATAAAGTGAATGTCAATGGGTTAAACCATGGCTCGCTCACGTGACAAGGAAGATATTATTTTATACGAGTAAAATCTTTGTGAAGGAGCTGCAGTACGAGGACTTGAAAAATGACATTAATTAAAATAAATTAAAAACCATACGTGAAATTGACGAATTATAATACAAAAATTATAACATATAATCGCCTCCATGGTGTAGTGGTCAGAGTGCTTAGCTGCCACCCCGGAGGTCTGTGGTTCGATTCCCGGCTCTGCCACGAAATTTGAAAATTGGTATGAGGATTGGAACGGGGTCAACTCAGCCTCGGGTGCTCCAAATGAGTAGAGGGGGGTTCGATTCCCACCTCAGCCATCCTTGAAGTGGTTTACGTGGTTTCCCACTTCGTCTCCTGGCAAATGCCGGGATGATACCTAACGTAAGGCCACGGCCGCCTCATTCCCTCTTCCTTGCCTATCCCTCCCAATCTTCCCATCCCTCATAAGGTCCCTGTTCGCTTTGCAGGTGAGGCCGCCTAGGCGAAGTGCTGGTTACACACCCCAGTTGTATACCCGATCCCGAAGTTTCAAAATGGAGGCGGTAAATGTGGGATCCATCGCTGAATCCGAGGGAATAGCCAACCCTGGAGGGTAATACGATTGAGAAAAAAATAAAATAAAAATAAAATACACTATCATTAACGTCTATTTAACTTAACTATTTAATTCTTCTTTATATCCTGAAATATGCGTCCCTTATGTACACCGCTAATAGCCTCTGTGCTAATTTTGCCTACAAGTTAGAGAAACGTGTCTTATATTTCATTTCCGCAAGAAGTTAAACATTTCCCAACACCTTTTTTAATGAGGGCTTTGGACCTCCATTGGCAGGGTTAAAAATGGTGTCTCAGCTGAAAAGCTATTATTATAAGATTAATTGTTTGAAGTAATTTACACTTTGAGATTATAAGATTATAAAACTGCTCCCTTATTAACTGTCTGAAAAATCACTGCCCGATGAATCAGATGAACTGTCATTTAAGTTTATAACAAGTGGCTCAACAACGGGGACGTCTTCTGTTAGCCAATCCTTTTCCCAGTAATGTTTCTCTATTTTTTTTTTGGTGTGTTCGATGCATTTTTCCATAGCTCCGGTGTTACAGACCTCAAGGCTTCTTTACAGAGATCTCGCATCACCTCCATTGATCTTCCTCTCTCCGCCTGGTTACTCATATTCACTTTAGCTATTTTATTTTTCACGTAGGACCAAACCAGCTCTATGGGGTTGAGCTCACAATGAGCAACTGGCAACCAGACGAGTTCGACGTCAGGACGAACGTTCTTGATTATCTGTTCCAGCTTCTTTTTAGGTGCCCTGAAGTGAGGTTTGGCGTGAACAATTAGCTCTGCTTTCGTCATACTTTCATACTTTTGGATTCTGGGAGGAAGAGGAATATCTTTAATTGCAGCGGCACATCTCTTCACCGTGGCTATCGACCTTCCAATACACTTGGATACTACAGTATTTGCTAAACCCTCTTATCATTATTGCTTTCTCTCTCGCATCTAAAAAAACATATTGCACTTATAATCATGGCAAATTCTCCCTCCATTAACTGCGGATTAGCTGGCATCTTGATCGATGTGCAAACAATAGATAATACAGACAGTGATAGTTGCTGCTTGTTGCTAATGACTCAACGAAGAACAAAGGTCAGAGTTTGGTGTGCGTAGGAACGAGCGCGCAGCAACTGGCAACATTGCCAGGCTGCTGCGGTACTATCGCCGCCCTCAATGGTCCGATTAAATATCAATCCATATAAAATCGATAATCACATGTAGATAAAATGTAGTTTTACTTTAAGCCTTGCATTGCTATGAGCCTCATAACAAGCTATATTTCATACTGCTATGACCACCCAGGCCCGAGAAAAACATGTTTTACAAAATTCACAACAACAATTTTAAGAAACAGGGGCCGATAACCTCGATGTTAGGCCCCTTAAAACAACAATTATCATCATCATCATCATATTTTAAGAAACGTCAGATCAGATTAAAACTTCATATACGCGTTAACAATAAGTTCCTTTAAGAGGTATTAAAGTTTCGTTACGATCAGATCAATACTTTTAACGTAATTATCTTTCTAAGTGAGCGCTCCGTAAACTTGGTAAGAAAAACCGGTACTTTTTTTGTTCAATCTGCTATAAAATTTTAACGAGATACAATGCAAATATTTACTCTATATCGTTAAACGACAAATAAAACAAGGAATATTTTGGTGTAGGTTGTTCTTATGTAAGACTAAGGGTAAAGGTTTTATTGACCTCTAAACTCGAGTATCTATACTTATTTCCCCGACAGTAGATGCAATCACAACCAGCTCCTGGTGACGAATGTTGGAACTTAAGAGCATTAATCAAATCTAACCTACAAATTTAGCTTCACACAATTGAAGTTTGTGGAAGGTTCTTTTACATGCCATAAATGTATGACATGGGCCGCCGGCTGTATTTTCCCTCCGAATAAAGGCATACTGAGGGATTTTTAACGCTCTTAAAAAATCTGACGACTTCGGCCGAGTGTGAACCCGCGAACTTGGCCATAGAAGCTCAGCATGCTACCAACTACGCTACCGAAGCCGCCTGTAGTAGCTGGTATTCTTGGATGTCACCTCTGAAGTCTGGGCTTAATTCCTGCCTTTGTCAAGAAATTTAATTTTCTGGTCTGAGGGTTGGAATGGGGTACAGTCAGTCTTGTGAGTCAAAACTGAGATGAGGTAGGTTCAATTCTCACCTCAGCCATCCTGGAAGTGGTTTTCCATGGTTTTCCACTTCTACTCTACTGTAGACAAATGCTGGGGTAGTTCCTAACTTAGGCCATGGCACCTCCTTCCCAATCATATCCCCAATTTACAAATACATACTAGTACAGCCATAATAATAACACAGGTATTCACACAAATTACACACACACACAAAACACACAGGGCTATATGGACATGATGTCGCAGCCCCTAAAATAGGCAACAACAACAACCTTCTTGTCTAAATAAAATAAAAATCATGAGAATTATATGAATCACCATGTAAAAAGAGGTCTGTTGAAGCCAAGGTAGGCAAGTAAGGTGAATAGCGCAATCATTTGTTCTTGTTCTCTGTGAGATAGAGAAAAGAAAAGAAGTGGTGTTTCATCACCTAGAGACATTTTTTATTGGAAAAGCTACAGCTGACATTCTGTTCAATCTGTTGGTCAAATCAATAGAACGCGCTGCTTTGGACCCAGGGAAAATGTTGATGTTGTCAGCTGATGGCCCGAATGTAAATAAAGCCATTTATAACAGGTTCCGTGACAAAATGAAAACTGAGTGTGATAGGGGTCTATTAAACATAGGTTTTTGTAACTTGCACATTTTGCACAATTCGTTTGAACGTGGCTTAAGTGTTATGGGGTCTGATGTATCTGAACTTGCAATTTTGGTGTACAATTTTTTGGACTATCTGAGTAGATTTGAAGTTTATGAGAAATCTCAAGAAGACAATAAGGTGCCATGTCATGCCTTTTTAAAACATGTGTGTTCTAGATGGCTTACACTAGGTCCTGCTGCTGAAGGATTACAAGAGCAGTGGCCAGCACACTCTACTTACTTTCTGAAAGTTCTGCCACTTAAAAAAGGAAAGGATGCTGAACAAATAGTTCCGTGAAGAACTATACAGCCTATTTTCATATATCCTGCTCATGTTAATTGCCTCTATAAACATACAAAATTTCAGTTTGATTGTCGTGATAGATTCGTAGATATTGAGAACTGTCTAAATATTTCAGATGGTCGCCAGGTTGGATTTTTATTTTTGCATTATTACATTAAGATTATTGTGTATGTGTGGTATTCAAAATTCAATCGCATGATTAGAACACAAGAAGTAAAAACGAGATTTTAAAATTATGCACAGCAGCCATCTTGTGATTAAGCAAAGAATTGAAATAAATTAGATGCCAGTGGATCAACATTTGTATAAGCATTTAACGTGCAACGTTTCACGGCACTCGGATAGTTAATTCGCGAGAAACGTCCATTTAAATATTTATACTTCGCGTCGCCGCCATGTTGGATTTGTGCTCACCAGCTACTGAAAGTCCTATAGGTGAACATATGTTCATAGTCTCTATGAACATAAAAAAATTCAGTTTGGTTGCAGTAAAAGATTCATAGATATTGAGAACCGTCTAAATATTTCGGAAGCTCGCCATTTAGGATTGTTATATGTATAGGCCATAGAGTTATGTACCATTCAAGGACAATTATTGCCTAGGTTCAGTATTCAAACTTTCACTTCGATCGCATGATTACGACACAAGAAATAAAAAATTAATTTTAAAATTTTGCACAGCCGCCATCTTGAGGTTATGCAAACAATTTAATTAAATTAGAGGGTAGTGCATTACAATCTGCAAAATCATTTACTCTACCACATTTCACTGCGCTCAGAGAGTCAAATCACGAGAAAAGTCCATTAAAATATTTCAAATTCGCTTGGTCTCCATGTTCGTTTTGTACTTTAAAGGTTTATGAAATATACATAGGTAAACTTGTATCAGTACCCTTCATCACCGTACAAAATTGCAGGGTGATATCTGTAATAGTTTCGGAGATATAGAATGTCAGTGAAATATTTCCCACAGCCGCCATTTTGAGGTTATGTGAACAATTGAACTAAATTAGACTCCAGTGCATTACAATGTGTATAAACATTTACTGTACCAAGTTTCATTACGCTTGGGTAGTTGAATCGCGAGAAAAGTCTATTTAAAAGTCTCAAATTCGCTTGGCCGCCATGTTTGTTTTGTAGTCACCAGGATTTTGAAAGTCTCATAGGTGAATTTCTAGTAGTGCCCTTTATCAGGGGCGGCCGCTCCTTATGTGCTGAAGTGCTGCAGCACATTGCTTTATTTGAAAATAAATTATTTTAATAGTAGGCCTATTATCTACAAATACAACGCTTTAAAAAAGATGTCAAGCAAGCAAAGAATCAGAACATGTATGGTTCGAGGTATCTAGGCGTGCGCTCCACTCCGTGCACGGCGTTAGCTGTGCAGATCACAGCCCAGCGAGAATTTCCAAGTTTATTGGCAGGAAGCGTGAATTTTGTCTTCTGCGCATGCGCGCCCAACTTTTCCCTTGTGTTCTGGATGTGCTGTTCGGAAAACAGCTAAGACCAGTCATCACAGCGATTCTTCATTCGACCACAGAAAGGCAGCACTGGTCACACGGAATGTGAACGTGGCCAGTGGCACTATCTGGACTCAGCAATAGGATTTAAGAGGGAATCGCTCAAAGAAAATGGGGCGAAAAAAAGCAGAGGAAGCCATCAGCTGTTCCCGCCAGAAGGTCTTTTTCAATACTCACAACCTATTTATTCTATAGCCACATTTTGTTAATCGATGTACTATCAAAATTATAATGTTTATGCCGTCAAAATAAGGACATGATTATTGTGATGCCTAGTTCATAAATTTCACTATAGCAAAATAACATGTGATTTTGCATTACGGCGTTGCTGGTTTCATTTTAATGCTTTTGGTAATACTAACTGTTTTTGCGCGGTCAGACCAAGTTTTTCCGAGTTCGTGAATATTTTGTAATTGCAGGTGTTATTGTGTGCAGTACTTAATTAATTTTGTATGAGGAATGAGTATATGTGTTGAGTTTGTTTGCGTGTTTGTGCAATATGGAAAACTCAGTGGAGAGCCTCTTGAAAACCCCATTTTCAACCAGAACTCTTGAAGAAAAAAACTAAGGTAAAGAAGTTAGGTAGACCTACCCCGGACTTAGATATTGCTCAGAAAGCCACTTCTAACAAATCTGCATACACTAGAAAATTTAATAGAAAAGTGTATGAAAACGATTGGGTGTGCGGGTGTGAAATTAGAAATGCCCTTTTCTGTTTCCCTTGTTTGTGTTTTGGCAATAGTGATTCTTGGGGAACAGTGGGTGTTAGAGATCTTGGACATCTAAACGCTTTAATGAGGAAGCATAATGACAGCGAGAAACACATCAATAATTCTTTAAATTTAAGTGCTTTAGGAACAGTTAATATTGCAACACTATTAAGCCGTGCTTATCATGAAGAAAAAGAAAAGCACAATCAACAAGTGGAGAAGAACAGGTATGAGCTATCCAGAATTATAGACTGCATTAAGTTTTGTGGTGCGTTTGAATTAGCTTTAAGAGGGCACGACGAAAGTGATAATTCAGACAATCCTGGCGTTTTCTTGGGCCTAGTAGATTTAATTTCCAGTATAGACAGTGCAGTAAAGGAGCACATTGAATCTAATAGAGTTTTCAAAGGGACCTCAAAAACCATCCAGAACGAGCTGTTGGACTTCATGCTAGAAACCTGCAGAGAAGTGATAGCAGAAGAAATGCAGCAAGCATATTTTGTTAGTGTGATGGCGGATGAAACTACAGATGTTTCAGAGCAGACACAGTTAGTGTTGGTATTTCGGTATGAGAAAGATGGTATTCCATACGAACGATTTTGGGGCTTCTTTAAACCAGAAGGTCAGAATGCGGATTCCCTTGCATCATGTATTTTAAGTGTAATGGACAACATGTTTAACGCTACACCACACAAAGTTATTGCGCAGACCTACGACGGAGCATCAGTAATGAGTGGTGGTAAAGGTGGAGTGCAAGCAAAGATAAAAGCCTGCTATCCCAACGCACATTACATCCACTGCTATGCACACCAACTGAATTTAACAATGGAACATGCAGCTTCGCAGAATCAGTCGGCTAGGATGTTCTTCGCTCACCTGTCAGCGTTCCCTGCTTTCTTCTCAAGGTCCCGCAACGGACGTCTGCTTTAGAAGCAGTGGCAGCTCGAAGAATTCCAACTGGACCAGCGACTAGATGGAATTTCATGTCGCGCACCGTGAATGTGGTGTACGAGCAAAGGGTATCCATAGGGGAGTGTTTATTAATGCTGGAGAAAACCCCATCCTATAAAACTTGCCTGCAGGCAAACGGGCTTCGTCGCAGCTTAGAAGACGAGGAATTCATATTTTGGCTACATTTCTTTCATAAATTGATGCCACATGTGGACATTATGTACAATCAGTTGCAGTCAAGAACAGCTGATGCCGTGAAGATAAAATCCGCTGTGTCACACTTCATGCAAGTGATCAACAACATCAGGGAATCGGTAGAAGACATTGCTAGTACCGGTACTTCTGAAGAAACGTGTGCTTCAGAAAACAAGCGCAGAAAGTTATCATGTCGGCGTACTGATGCCAAGGAAGTATGTGATAGAATAACACGAGAAGCCCGCGATCGCTTCCAAACCTTGGATCACCTGGAAGCAGCAAAACTGTTAGATTCCACCAACTTGGAACAATTTTCCAAAACGTTTCCAGATAAAGAACTAGGTAAACTGTTCAGGCCTATAGCATGCTGGAAAAGAAAAGGCTCAGAACAGAACTGTCGGTTCTGTACTGTAGGCCAGATTTTAGGAATATTGGTGGGGCAGTCCCTCTTCTGCATTTCATAATATCCAGTAATCTGCAAGGTACGTTCTGCCAAACAAGCAAGCTTCTGAGGATATTAGTAACAACACCCATGACTACTTCAGAGCCTGAGAGGTGTTTTTCATCGCTGAAGAGGATCAAGACCTTTCTGCGGAACACCATGGCACAAGAAAGACTAAGTGCCCTCGCTATGCTCTCCATTGAGAAGAAGATGGTCTCCAGTATGGAGGGGTTCAATGCCAGGGTGATTGACAAGTTCTGCAGCAAGAAGGAGCGACGTATGGACTTCATTTTTCGTCACTGAGTGAGTGTTTCTATATGTTTATATACAAAAAAGAAATTGGAAGGAGGGTTAGGCCTACAGCACACAACTAATTTTCTACACCAGCCGCCACTGCCCTTTATCACCGTACACAATTTCAGGGCGATATTCGGGTAATAGTTTCGGAGATATTGAATGCTAGTGAAATATTTCGCACAGCCGCCATGTTGGATTGGTGAGACGTAACAAAATTTGAAGGGCACGGTCGAGGTCGCCGGGAATAGTGCTATGAACTTACCGAGTTTCATTGAAATCCCTCCTGCCGTTTAGATTTTATTAGGGGGACACACACACACCTCACACACACACACACACGCGCGCACACACACACGGACAAAAGGTGACCTCATAAGCCTATTTTTTCAAAATTGAAAATAGGCTAAAAATTACTGCAATCAAAATGTTATCAGGCTATTGCTAGTGCTCTAAAAGATGATACTTTCCCCGCTCAGATTGAGTTTGTAGTATATAGTGCAAGTCTTTTTGAAAGATTTTCAAAAGTATTTCAATTAAAGCAACCTATGATACATGTTCTGTATGAAGAAGTGTCAAATTTGTTCATATTGCTCTTGAGTAGGTTCTGCCAGGCAGAAGCATTGAAGAGTACCAGTGAATGTTTGAAAGAATCTTTCTTCATGGATGGCAAAAATTGTATGGAATTGAAAAATGTTGACATAGGGAAGAGTGCTGAACGTCTCCTGATCGACAAGAGCTGTAGTGAACTGCAAGTATTGAAGTTTCATCAAGAGGCGCGGAAGCATTATCAAGAGGTGGCGAAGTACGTAGTTAACAAGTCCATCCTTAGTACTGGAAAGTATGCCAAGCACTTGAAATGCTTGCAGCCTCAGTCCATCAAAGAAAATAAGTCTCTGATGAGCATTGTCTTTGTTTACAAAATGTTGCAGCTGCCTTTGAAAGATGTGTACGAAGAGAAGCTTCACGATGAATGGAAGCTGTTGCAGCTAGAAAATCTCCCACATTTTGAGGAAAGTCCAAGGATTGACCATTTTTGGCGCCAAATTTTTGAAATTTTAGACTTTAGTGGGCAGACAAAATATCCGCTTGTGAGCAAAGTCGTGAAAGCCATCCTACCAGCAGCTCATGGATGCTCAGATGTGGAACGTGGATTTTCGGAATCAAGAAATCAACTTCCGGCAGATAGAGCCGCAATGGAAGAGCGCACCCTGAATGCTCGACTGAACACTCATGACGGTATGAGGGAGTTCGGTGGGCGGGCTAAAGCGGTTCCCATCACAAAGGCGCTTCTGAAAGCGGCAGCTGGCGCTCACAGCAAATATGAAAACTATTTAGAGGCTAAGCCCAAGGAGGCAGAGGAAGAGCAAAGGAAAAAGGAAGAGGCGAAGGACATCCGGCGCAAGCAAGAAGAGCAGGAAAAAACTCAAGTTAAAGAAAGAAAGGAGATAGGAAAATTTCAGGAAGAGTTCAGGAAGGCAAAAGAAGCGGAAGAAGAGGAGAGACAAGCTTCTGATTACCTAATTGATGAGGCCAACCAAAGCTAAAAGCTGCTTTGGTAAAGGGTGATCTGAAAAGTGCAAAAATTGCCCAAGGTATGCTAGAAGGTCCCGCAGCATGCGATCCCAGGCCGAAGATCTCCGCAAAAGGCAGGCAGAGCTACTAAGGAAGAAAGTCGAGAAACGCACCTCCACCCTACTTGAGAAGCTCTTCATGAATCATGGGAAACGACGGCGCGATGAATACAGCGACGATCCAGATGACCCTGACATTTGAATTTATTTTTAAGACTGATAACTTGTGAATTTTATCTTAAGACTGATGATATCTACTTTTCTTTTTATGTGGCAGTACGACGGTATTATTTGTACAGGTGTGTTTTTTTTTTCTAGTAAGGAGTCTATTATAACATAAACATTGTTTTATCTTAAGACTAATGATATCTATTTTTATTCTTACTGTATGTGTCAGTATGGCAGTATTATTTGTTTTAGTTTTTTTTCCTAGTAAAGAGTCTATTATAACATAAACATTGTTTTGTTTTCCACATATATATATTTGTTTTACGATTTAAATTTCTTGATTGTTGCATTGATTTTCCAATCCATTATTTCCAAGTGTCCTCTCTAACTACATGAAAAATGACAAACAGTACTCAGAGATATTAACATAGGCGCAATTTGGTCGACATTTGGGGGGGGGGGGTAATTTATTTTTCAGATACACATTCTTAAAAAAATTTTCTATTTCGATACAGTTTTGTCACATTTTTGGGGGGCTACAGATTGCGCCTATAGATATCAACAAACGTTAAAATTATGAACCAGATATACGGCCATAAATGCGAATAATGCTATGAATTTACTCACTATTTACTCACTTTTTCATACAAAAACTCACCTTTTTTTTTTCACTTTTTTGAAAAAAAAAACACTCACTATTTCACTATTTTTGGACGAGTGAGTGGATGGGAGCCCTGAAGAGGAAGACCACAGGACATTGGATAAGACTGTTTTATTAAGGTATGGACAACAAGTATACAAGAATACATACACACTGTTTTATTATGGTGTGGGCAATAAGTACACAAGACTCAAGACTACATACATGCTGTTTAAATCTCCCCAATGCCAATTTTCTACTTGTTCATAGCTTCTTCGTATTTTTGTCTCACCTTGGTCATGTCATTTTCCTTTTGTATTGTTTGACTATTGGTTTATTGTTGAGACATCACGCATCATAATTTGCAGCTGACCTTTGATCCAGTATGCATCACGGTGCATGTGTAGACCGTTTGGCCTGCCATAAGCTGATTATTAGCATTGATGAAGCCTTATCACAGTCGTAGTGTGAAATGTCATCTAGCAAGTAAACATGACATGTCATATCATCCCCAAAACCTTCATTTTCATTGACTCATTATATTACTGATGATGCACTGAATTAGTGAAAACTGTGAGAAATATGTCCGATATTAATTTTATTATTGAAGAACAATGATCATCTACTGATCATAAACCCACAAAGTTGACTGTCGACATGGATTTTTTAATAAAAACAAAGGAGTTAATCTACCATATTTTCACTTCTTGCTAAATCCCTAAATAAAGGTGTCGCTCTTTGCTCTTGTCTGCTCACTCAATAGGCTGGCCAGCCCACCACTGCATCCCTGGAGCTGAGTTTATAGTTATTTCATTAAATCAGGGGCTTACTGTATAAGGCATTCTCAAACTATTTTGATGGAACTAAAATAATTGAATGATAAAAATATTTAATAACAATTAGGCAAGATCCCTTCTAATGTGATAACCAGGTTTAAAAAATGTTATGTATCTAAATCTTCTTTTGTAAATTTATTAATTTTATCGTATGGTGATTACTTACAATGTGCAAAAGACATGACACAATTACACTTTAAAGTCCGTGCTTTTCAGCCAACTAATTGTATTGGGAGTGAGACTAAACAAGTCGTCTGGAAGTCCAGAGTATGAATGAAGAGGGCAGCGTTGCACTTGATGTTCAATCGTCTGTTCTTCTAGATTACACTCGCACATTTATGTGCTGATTCATCCCCACTTGTATCTAAACAACAGCCATGTTCAGTCCTTAGCCTGTATATAACATACTATATCTGAAACATTTTAAAATCTCCCATAAAAAGTAATATCTTGAAAGTCTAACTAACCCTGTGATTGAGACCATGCAATTCTAAGGATGACTGCCACCCAACTAGCCTGCAATTTGTGGTGGGTGCATGTCAAGTGTGATGACAACCTCAGCTGCATTACCTGACCTAAATATATATTGGCTGAAATTTTAGAACTACAGTGCACTCCTGATAATTCGCGATAATTAATGCACGAACTTCCGCGAATTATCCACAGTTATGCTTTTTAAGTGTAGTAAAAACAAAACTAATGATTAAAATATTGAAATAAATTTTATGAACACGCAAAAAATAATTATAACCCTTTGCTACATTGCATTGTAAGACACACTATACTAGAGGTGTGTGGATTATGCCAACATTAATAACTAAGAAGAAAGACTGTCATCACTTTTTGTTTCTTAGATCATTTATTTTTTCTAATTTTAGATTGTATATTTCTGAAGAAAACAATACATGAGAACAAATATTCATCTGGATTTGCTATATAAGAGATAAGTGTGACTTTAGACACACTAGCTTGCCTGTGGGAAACTTTCGGGATTTCCATTGGATCACTCCCGAACTAGTCTCAGTTTTCCTCACCGACAGTCAAATTCCGTACAGTATTTTCCTCGCTTTCATATCTGAAACCATAATTGTCTTTATCGATGTCTAACTACTCAATTACACTTTCTTCTACATCTTGACATTCATTCAGGTTTTGCCTTAATGCAGTAGCGGCTCATGCTTAAATACTCAGGGTAGGCTAATCATGTTTTCTTGTTTATTTTAGGGGCTGTGACATCGTGGTCTTATAGCCCCGTGTACATAGGTGTGTGTGTGTGTGTGTGTGGAATTTGTGTGATAACCTGTGTTATTGTGATGCTGTCCTAATATGTGCTAACAATAATGCTAATATGTTATGTCCCAATCATTCTTAGGTGTGCACCAGTGGCCATGGGCGTTCCCTCGAAGAAATCAATATCTAACTTGACTGATAATAAAATAATGTAAATGGAATCATCAGACAACCATTTGAAGTATTTAATTAAATTGCTAATGTCTGAACATGAAGCATAAAGACAGACCTTAGATCAGTGATTGACAACCGCCAGCATTTGATACAGATAAAAAACACATGTAAATCCGATATAACAGCTTAGGCTTTCACGGCCGGCGTTCATAATTAAATACAAGTTTTTCGGGCTTGTAGGCCGTGGTCCAGACAGGATATCTCCCAACGTTTCACCGGAAACTGCGTCCGGCATTATCAAGGGTTCCGCTCCTTTCCTTGGTCTGCAGTGGAATGAGGAAGAGGCTTGAAATAATGGGTAACGGCTAGTAGTGGAGTATTGTTGTTTGAATATGACTGTTGGTCATGAAGTATAAATTTGAAATAGGAATCTCTGTTTCGCGGGCGTATAGGCCGTGTTCTAAGGACATTTTGTTGTCCCGACGTTTCGCTGAAGACTGCGTTCAGCATGTTCACAGGTTACATTAAGCGAGGTAAAACAAGTAAACAGAAGATATATAAATAGTCAACAACCCACACATAGAGGCTACCATAGCAATGGTGTACCACATAAAAGTAATGCATCAAGGACAGGGCTGCTCTTCTGTTGCATCTTCTCGACTACGACGGTCAATGAGGGCAGGCTTGAGGGGATTAAGGACGGGAAGCCAAGCTCTGTTCACACGTTCTGCTTCCTCAAGATTGAAGCCGTTAGTATGCTTCAGGATTTCAATGGCCTCCCTTTGTAGCCTGGCATGATAAGACACTGTGGTGGACAGAACTTCGGTGTCTCCATATCTTATGTCGTGACCTGCGAGTAGTGAGTGTGCTGCAACAGTTGATTTATCTGTTTGTCCCAGCCGGCTGTGTCGTTCGTGCTCCTTGAGGCAAGTGCCAATACTTATTTTCGTTGTTCCAATATATACTTGGCCACAATCACACAGGATTTTATAAACCCCTGCCGCGGTATGAGGATGCCGCTTATCTTTAGCGGACCTAAACATGTCCTCAGTTTTTCGCGTAGGCCTGTATATGGTCTTTATATCATGGGACTGGAGTAGCCTCCCTATTCTGTCCGTGACCTTTTTTATATATGGAAGGAAAGCTCTAGCCAGGGGCTGCGTGTCTCCAATTACCCTTGTAGTTGGACGTCTTGGATGGAGTGCTCGCTGGATATCTTTCTGGCTGTACCCATTGGCGCGTAGGGCCTCATTGAGGTGTTTAATTTCTTGGTTTAGGCACTGCTTTTCACAAATTCTTTTCGCGCGGTCAGCCAGTGTTTTTATCACTCCGTATTTCTGTCGTGGGTGGTGGTTGGACGTCTTATGTAAATATTGGTCAGTATGGGTTGGCTTACGGTAAACTGTATGTCCCAAGGTTAGATCAGCGGTCTTCGTTACCATAACGTCGAGAAAAGCGATTTTCTGTTCATTCTCTAACTCCATAGTAAACTGAATGTTCGAGTTCAGGCTGTTAAGATGTAGTAAAAAAAAAAAAAAAGATTTAATTGATCTTTAACATGGCCCCATATTACAAAAGTATCGTCCACGTATCTTAACCACACCTTAGGTTTCAAAGGCGCGGTCTCGAGTGCTATTTGTTCAAATTTTTCCATGAAAAAATTCGCGATCTCCGGACTTAGGGGAGATTGTTGACATTATTGACTAGTAATAGCACGAGGGACAGAGGATCCTTTTGGAGGCTCGTTGGCAGTCGGCAATTATCGTAACCGATCGGCAAGCAAGGCTCCAACACAACTGGCCTAGCCAAGCATTGTGCGCATGCATCGAGTACGGTAGCGTTCTATGATGCCCACCTTAATGTTCATCTACAAGGGCCAAGCACTCTGAATGAAGTAGCAAGGCAAGCTCTGACCTAGCCTGTCCTGCGAGAAGATCTTGTTGCGTGTGTGTCATTTGAGTCGTGTTCCGTGGATGGCGCTCAATTGAAAATGGGGAGAGAGCATTCACTAAGCGACTTACTTGAGACCGGACAATTTGAACAGCTTAGGTATGGGAAACCATGGTTAAGAAGAGACTGGGAAGAGAAATGTTGGAAATGGTGCAAGCAATGTACAACAACTGTGTTAGCAGGGTACTGACCCCAGTTGGAAAGACAGATTGGTTTAGGAACAAGACTGGACTAAGACAGGGGAGTGTGCTGTCACCTCTCTTGTTCATAATGGTGATGGATGAAATTGTAAAGGAAACAAAGGAAGCATATGGACATAAAGAAATGAAGTTATTGTTATTTGCAGATGATATTGTGGTCTGGGGAAGGAACACCGAAGAAGTGCAAAAACAACTAGATGCATTGAACGAAAATATTCAGAAGTACAGCCTGAAAATCAGTATAGAGAAAAGCAAGACCATGGTGATGACAAGAGGGGAAAGACAAGGAAAGGGCACTATGAAAATTGGAAGTCAGAGTTTGGAAATTGTGGACACGTTCAAATACCTAGGAAGTGAATTGATGCAAACTGGTAGGTTGGACATGGAGATTGGCAGGAGGGTACAGCAGAGCAATGCATTCTATCAAAGTGTAAGAAAACTTGTTTGGGGATAAGGAAGTACCAAGGAAAAGCAAGGAGGTAATGTATAAAGTGTACTATGTTCCCATATTAACTTATGCAGCTGAGACTTGGACCCTGACAAGCAGGCAAGAGAGTAGAATCCAAGCCAGTGAAATGAAATTCCTAAGAAGTATGATAGGAAAGACAGAGTGAGGAATGAAGATGTTAGGAAGGAAGTTGGGATGGGAAAACTAAATGAGAGAATTGAGAAGAATAAACTAAGGTGGTTTGGACATGTAAAGAGGATGGAGGAAAATAGAATACCAAGACAGATGCTGGAGGCGAAGTGCAAGGGTAAGAGAGCAAGAGGAAGACCTAGAACAAGGTGGATTGATTCAGTGAAGAACAGCGTAAGAAAAAGAAATCTGGACTGGGACAAGATCGTGGAAGAAGAATGGTGGAAGGAAAGAGGAAAGTGGAGAAGTGCCATAAATACCCCGACCCGGCAGGAGCTGGATAAGGGGAAATGATGATGATGGCAAAATACTGTTTGAAACACCATAAATAATGTAAAATGTTCCGTAAAATATTTATAAGGAGAGAATATTAACTCTTAGTGCTAGCTAAAAGTGCCAGGAGCGCGATCGCGCTCCGTGTTGCAACTGTCCAAATAAGTTGTAATAGTTAGCAAATAATATGACAGATGGCAGCTCCAGTCGGTACCGCTCTGTGGAAGAAACTACGTAGTTTCTAAATCTACCACTAGAATCTCTGTGTGGCGTGTTGTGTTTATGTTACGAATTTTTCAATTTCAGTTGTTTGGCGCCTACCTGTGTTTGTAATAATGGCGACTAGTTCTCGTGTTGTGTTTGAAAATGATGATGATTTGGTAGAGTATGTTAATTCACTGAGTGATGATTCAGATTATGCTGAGAGTGATAATGATGCCGGTAGTAATTCAAATAATGACGACAGTGATGATGTAAACAAACCTACTCGTGCGACAGTGGTTCATGAAATTTCTGATTCAGACAGTAATGATAGTGACGGGAATAATGCCAGAGTTGACGGAGATAATAACGATGATGACCAGGTTCCCGATTTCCGTGAAATTAAATCTGATCACGACGACCAATTTCAACCCTCTCTTGTATTTCTCGAGACGCCTGGCCCTAAAGGTACATATAACAAGTGTGAGTGGTTATCAGGAAAAGTTGTTTATTGGAAGAACTATCTATCTCAAGATATTGATATTTTTTAAAGTGGTAAACCATAAGTCAATGTGCACAGAAATATAAAAATGTTGGCGAGTACAATCAAAATACTAGGTAGTATAGATATCCAAATTTGATTTGTTTATTTTTTTTCAAAATTGCATGAAAAAAATTGTTTTTCCTTGGCACTGTGAATTATTTTTATGATATTATGAGTAAAGAAAGGCATCACTTAGCTACAAGGAGGTGTAAACTACAGTGAAATATCTTGAAAAGTGAGGGTAGTATATGTTATTTTCTTCAGTGCTGCATAATACGCATTTTCTCTCTGGCAATCTTAGCACACATGAAGATACGGAGGCCGGCACTAAGAGGGTTAAATATATATATTTTTTTTAAATGTCCAGATAGGCATTGCCTTCCCTCCTACCCTGAGGAGCTGCTACTACCTTAATGTCATCGTATTAAGAGCACCTTGCCCGTTCAAAATATCGTCGTCACAGAAGCAGGCAAACACTTGCTTTTGTGCGAGTGTTGTAGCGTGTTATATGCATGAAGATCAAGTAACAAACATGCACTCTGCGCAGCATTGCGTAGGTTTGCGTTATCAGGCTATAATCGCCATTTACAATACGCTGTCCGCGCATCTACCTTTCACAACTCATAGGCTGACCTTGGGATGTGGCTGTTGGGAAAGGGAGGGTAGGTTCTGAGTGGAAGTGCATTTCACTTTGCATTGTCTCAGCACTGAAGATAAAAGAAATCCCTTTCGGCGACATGCTCGTATGTTTTCATGATTGCAACATTCTAATAGCAGTGAGCAAGTTGGCCTAATTTACAATCGCTGAGAATCGCAGTTCAGTCTTCTCAAATCTCAATGATTTTGTCTCCATGCATTGTATCGCGTTAAAATTCGTTTGAACAACACTCACTCACTCCGTTGGCTTCTCTGGGACGTGACGATCCCGTGCCGCTCTCACTATCTGCCTCCATTTCCTCCTATCCAGCGCAGTATTCTCCCATCCAGTAATACACATTTGTCTGCAGTCAGAGGTCACCTCATCTTGCCATCTACTCCTAGGTCTTCCAGGGGGTCTCGCCTTCGATCTGCTTCTCGTACACCTGGCGAACTATTCTGGCAGCGTCCATTCTGATAACATGCCCTGCCCATTGCAGTCGTTTTGCTTTCATGACGTCCACTACCCTGGGTTGATTGGCTAACTTGTTCAGCTCATGATTTGATCTGAGAACCCATCTTTGTGTTTCCTGGTCAAAAAATGGGGCCGTAAATTTTTCTATATATCTTGTTTTCGAAGACTGTAAGTTGGTGTTCCTCCCTTTTGGTCACACTCCATGTTTCGGCTCCGTATAGAAGTACTGGCCTGATGATCGTGTAGTATATAGTTTTAGTTTTGTTTTCCTGGTCAAAAGTTTGGAGGAAAGTAATTTATGCAGGGAAAAGTAAACTTAGTTTGCATTCCGTAATCTAATTTGGTGTTCAACTTGTCTTCTATTGCAGTCATTTATAATTACCCCAAGGTATTTGAAGTTTGGCGTGTTCTTAAAGGTAAAATTGCCTATATGAAGGTCGATGCGTTGGTCAGTAGTCATGTTTTCTCTCTGTATGATCATGTATTCTGTCTTCTCTTCATTAATCTTTAGACCTATTTTAGCAGCAGTTTCATTTAATTTCCTGAATAAAGCTTCAATTTCTCCTCCATTATTTCCTATTAATACTATGTCATCTGCCTATGCCAGGATGTTGTGTTTGTTATCTACTAGGTGTCCAGTTGCAGCTTCTTTGGTTTCCCGAATTACTTTTTCCAGAACGATGTTGAAGAGAAGTGGGGAGAGCGCATCACCTTGTTTTAGTCCTGTTCTGTTTTCAAAACCGTCTGATAGGGATCCATAGTGTGTCACTTTGCTCACTGTCTCCTCCATACACATTTTGACCAGTCTGATGAGTTTCTGTGGGATTCCGTATTCTGCCTTAATTTCCCACACCGTTTCTCTGTGGACTGAGTCATAGGCCTATTGGCAGTCAATAAATAGGTAATGGACGTTTTTGTTATATTCCCAAACTTTTTCATTGATTGTCTTAATACAAAATATATTGTCTGTTGATCTGTTTTTACGGAAACCATTCTGATAGTCTCCTATTATATCTTCGGTGTATGGAATTAGTCGTTGTAATATTTTGTGCGACAGTAATTTGTAAGCTGTGACAAGTAGGGAAATTCCTCTGTAATTTCCGCAGTTATATTTATCTCCTTTCTTATGTATTGGAACAATAATTGCTTCCTTCCATTCATCCGGTATTTGTTCCTCGCGGCATATTTTCAGGATAAGTTTATGCAGTTTTTCATGATGCTTCTCACCCCCATATTTCAGCAATTCAACTGGTATACCGTCAGATCCAGCAGCTTTGTGGTTTTTCAGCTTCTTCAGACTGCTGGTTACCTCTTCATATGAAGGATCATTTATGAAAGGTTCTACCGTTGAAAGAGTGGTTCTTTCCAATTTGTTGTCTGGTTCAGGGCAGTTCAGTAAGTGGTCAAAGTACTCTTTCCAAGCTTGTAATATGTGGGTTGTTCCTGCAATGATGTTACCATTGTTGTCGTGGAGAACTGCTGATCGCGGTTGGTAACCTTTCTCAATGTTATTCACCATTCCATATACTTTACAGATGTTGTTCTCCTTCTGGTCATTCTCAATACTCTCTAACATATGTTTAAGGTAAAGCTTCTTTTCTTTTCTTTTCGTAAGGTTCTGCTTGTTTCTCCTCGTGTTTCCCTGTAGTGCTGTTCCAATTCTTCATTTCTCCTGTCCTGTAGCCATGCTTTCCTTGCTGAGATGCTAGCTGCTACTGCTGTTTTGCATGTACCATTAAACCATTTCTTCTTTCGTTCCACTTTTGGTAATGCGTTTTTAGCTGATTCTTGAATCACCTTCTTGATATCCTTCCACAATCTATTATTACCTGTAGTTCCACTTTCATCCACTTCTTCTCCTACTTCATCAAGTACGCCAAACCTGTTGCTCACTTCCACTTGGTACTGACAAGTTTGAGGAGTTTCCTTTAATGCTTGTGGATCATACTGTATTGCACGCCCTTATTGTTGTTTGTGGTGAGTTTTCAGTTTCACCTCTATGGATGCAACCAGCAAGTTATGGTCAGAGCCTATGTCAGCTCCTCGGTAAGCACGAATATCAGTGATGGCGCTTCTGTGTTGGTTTGAAATTAGTATATGGTCAATTTGGTTTGCCGACTTTCCATCTGCTGAATACCATGTTTCCTTATGTACATCTTTGTGTGGGAACGTCGTACTCCTGACATTCATGCTTTCTGATTCTGCAAATGAGATCATTCTAAGCCCATTTTCAGAGGCTTCCTCATGAAGGCTTTCATTACCTATCGTCGGTTGTAGGTGCTTTTCTTTTCCTACCTTGGCATTAAAGTCTCCTAGTACTATCTTGATGTCATGTTGTGGTAGGCCTTCATACACCCTCTCCAGCAGTTCATCAAAGCTGTCTTTCACCACATCTTCTTTATCATTTGTAGGTGCATGTACATTGATCATGGATATATTAAACCATCGACCTTTCACTCGTATGTAGCACATTCTTTCATTGATTGCCTCAAATCGGATTACTGTTTCAACACATTCCTTTGATATGAGGAATGCTGTTCCAAATTCATGCTTTCAGGATTGAGTTCCACTGTTAAACATAGTGTACTCTCCGAAGTTCTGTATGTCTTCCCCTGGAAATCTTCTTTCTTGAATAGCAGCAAATTGTATTTTATACTTCTCGAGCTCATCTTTCAATCTTTGAATGTGTCCAGGCTTATATAAGCTCCATGCATTCCATGTACCAATTCGTAAGTCCTCATTTCCTTTGCCATTTCTTCGTAGGGTATCCATTCTTAAATCGTTCCGAGGCTTAAGTGAGAGATTTGTAACAATTCTCTTTTTACATGAGAGGGTTGTTAACCCTAAGCACAACCCCCAACCTGGAGGACGAGGGACTTTTCTGTCAGGGTTACCATACCTTAGTCAAGCAGGCCATAGTCAAACGTTGATTGCAATCTGGTTAGATCTATCACCATATAAAAGCGTACGGGTATATTTCGTTATTCATTACAGTCGTTATATAGGCGGCTTTGGGATTTCCAACAACGGAGAGATTTTTCTTTTAGTGGGATGATTAGTTGCTGTAAGAATTACTACTATAAAAATACTCTTGGAGACCCGTGAATTAAACGCAAAGCGAATTATGCGCACACGAATTATCGGGAGTTCTCTCTTCAATTGTCTTTGAAATCTGTAAAATTTTCTTTCTCTGCATCTTCATTCAGTCTGTTATTTATATTGAAGAATTTTGTAGTAGAATTTCAGCCAGAATTTAGGAATTTATTTATGTCTAGCTTTTGTTTGTATTATTTTGATAACAAGGAGAAACAAAATGTTTATGCAAAAATGTTAGAAATCAAATACGGTAACTTAAAATGCTTGGATTTTTTCATCCAGATATATATATATTTTTTTAAGATTATCATACTAAAATCATCACAACCTTTGAGATTATCCTGAAGAATTGTGAGGTTGCTATTCCTCATTTTGCTATATAAAGCTCATCCCAAAGTTGTTGCATCTAATCGTATATCGTTCATGTTTGAGATGAGATTTTAACCCTCTCAGTGCCACGCGCCGATCAGATCGGCTCTCGCTGCTCGCGCCAAAAGTGCCAAAGCCGATTCAATCGGCGCGCTGTTTATCTTATATTTGTAGATTCCTGTAGGCATATGTCATGATTATTTCATACTGTTGGAAAGGTGAGGTTCCAATCTTGCCTGTGTGGTGTTTACTTCTTTCCTTCGAAGTCCGTTACGCGATAGGTTTGAGTTTGTATTCACGCCCTCCCTTTGCGCTACCCCAATCGCGCGTTCCCGCCAAAATTGCGGTGCAGTTGTTCTGTTCTTGTTGATGTTTTCTGCCTACAGATGTACCTAATAACTTTCTACAGCTGGAAACGTAGTGTTTCTTCGATTATGACTCTTAGATGTCCTTAATTTAGGCTCAAAACTGATTTTTACAAAAAAGAAATTTAAAAATTTTCCAATTATCAGAATAACCTCAATTAAAAAGGTTTAGATGCCGAATGTACTTTTATGAATGTAATGTATGAAAGAATGAGGTATTGGTTAAAATTCAAAGCAAAAATAATGATTCTATCATTGGAAATGTGTTTATGATTTTTTTTCCGAATAGTCTGCATGACCATTGAAAATGGCTTGGCATTCTTGGCAAGTATTTTCGGAAATGGCTTGGCACTAAGAGGGTTAATTCATGACAGAAAAAGTAATGCTGATTAGAAATGTTTAGTTTAGCTAGCTACTATTCAGGTAAGCTGGTAATAGAGAGTACATAAGCGGGAAACAGATATCTTAACACAGTTCTGGGTATTTGCGAAGGTAGTTCTACTGTCAACATACTCTTCTAGTGACGGCCTGAGTTGCACTGGTAGTTAGCCGTTCAAGCCTATTTCCTGGCCCAAGCTGAGGCACTTATGCTGCCTAAATGCGAGTAGATGTGCCCAACATCTAAACAAACTATTATGGAGCAAAACTCAATCACTCCAGCTTCTGATTACTGGAATCCGTAGTTGATCCCTTGAACATCTGTCTTATTATGTGATAGTGAGATTGATTTATAAATTAGTCATATTTAGGTTCCTAGGAAGGGAAGTAGGTTATTAAGTGGAAGTTGGTGTTATAGGATGTTCCCATATAGATGGTAGCATGCTGCTTCCCTGTTTATAAGACTTGTTCTGCAGACTATGAATACACTGTTCACTTTCTTGAACAGTTTTAAAATTATGCTGTCTGACGTGAATGTATTCTGAAAGTAACTGACTTGTGTGACTTTTAAATTGGGTAAGTTAATGTGACTGAAATTGCATTCGACTTTAGTGTTCTTACTTGAAGGAATATCCTTTAAGCCTGGGCACTTCCAGCACTTTTACCCTGCATAGTTTTGACACATAATACCATCCACTATGTTGTAGTTATACTCCTGTATGGCAGTTTGATTTCTTAGATTCCTTCCCTACTACTCACAACCTAAAAATGGTAATCTTTGCATCATAATTCCTACAATAGTTATACGTTTGTAGTGTAGTCAAGTCTTACGTAATGTACCATCAGCAACAACTGAGTTTCCTGATTATTGGTCATGATAATATAATGATAAAAATAAGGATAATTGTTGTTTTTAGGGGCCTAACATCTAGGTTATCGGCCCTCATGATAATATACCAAGTGCAGTACTTGAAGAAAGATGTGAGCATTTATGTCATATTCTAGTTTGTGGCCACTCCTTATGCTTTTGGCTTTGATTATGTAACCACCATATGGTATGGAAACTATTTGTAGGGTATCAAGACAAGATTAGTAATCTTTAGCCAAGCATTGAACATGTGTGAGCAGTGCGTTATACTTTTACAAGTGCCATGAACATTTAGGTTTATAGAATGAGATGTTAACAGAGCTTATTTCTGTGATAGAATTGAATTGGGCAGTCATGCACAGAAACCTTCTATACCATAAATGGATGTGTTGTGAAACATATCTAGTGTAGTGATAGGGTCAAGATAGAAGCTACTGGTAGATGTTATTCGAAGTTTATAAATATTTCATGTATATAGTTCAAAGAGATTTGTAAAAGAATTATTTTAATGCCCTGAATAGGAATCATAATGGAATGCTGTAATGTGAGAGATGAGTATTATAGTGCTAGATATTTACTTACATGTGTGCATACGAATGGTGAGTGTAAATTATTTGTACAGTAATTTCAGTAGGTGTAGCATTAGTATATTGAATTTATTTAAATACTTCAATAATCATTAACAACTCTTTAATTTCCTTGCAGACAATTACTTTGTTTTCTGCAACACTCATTGGTGCAGCATATTCATGACCTCTTGTCAGATATGATGTGGCTTCATAGCTAAATGTGAAAAAATAGTGGGATACCAATTAGTGGACAAAGCTGCAGAAGAGGTAGTTTTCGCCACCAGCTGAGAATATTCAATCTCAGTTATTGAAATATTAGAAGCCTTCAGTGTTACCTAAGTAATCTATTGATAGAAGCTTTTCTGTCGGGCCGACTAACAGTTGACTGATTGAAAAGCTTTGAATAATAGATCACTCTCAGCTATGCTGTGAAGTTGTGGCATTATGGAAATCTCAATGGCTAGCTGACCAAAACTCAATAAAGTAAAAGCAATACTGGGGCAAATTACTAGTATATCAGTTATCTTTATGGAATTCAGTGTGAGAGGTAGATTTTATGAATCTTTTGCACATTAAGAATAGGACATGGAGTGTCCACTCGCATCTATAGAATGAAAAGCTGCTGGGCTGTATTCAGTGTGGTTTGCATTTAAACCCAGTTGCGGATTTGCAAAGAATCCTTAATCTACCAGAAATGCTGAATGTCACAGCCACTAGTCAGTCGGTAATGGTTTTCTTCCCATATATTACACTTAAGCTCAGTAATACATAACTATACCTGAGGTACATAATCAGTAAAACTCAGCTATTTGTTGTTGTAATAAATTAGAATGTGGACTGTTGGAAGCAGATATGTTATAGTTGTTGTTTCAAAGATAATCCCATCCAGATGCATAACTACACCTTGGGGACATGTTTGATGAGTTATTGTAAAAAGTATTGAGTCAGTGTTGACTTAAAAAACATGTTTAGTTTTACTCATTTGTGATCGGATTGCCATCGGCCAAGTTAGGAACTAAGCATTGCTTAAAGCCAAGCTGAGCTTCCATTGGCACAGTGGTTTCCCCTTTTCCTTGCTACCCAACACAGCCAAGATCAGAGGCACTCATATCTCAAACACGTAATATTCAAATATAGTAAATACTGTCTGATTATTCGAAACTGGGTGGTGAAAATCCAAGAAAAATACCTTGAATCTTGCAGATTAACTGGATATAAATGCATGAACTCATAGTATAGCTTCTTTTACTGTATATACTCTTCTTCTTTTCCTACATGTAATGTTTGGGTGATCTGACCTGGATGTCAATTTCCCCTTAAACTTGTCACCACCATCATCATGCCTTATGCTCCGCATTGCATATCGATATTTTCATGAACATTTGCAAAATATTTATTTTAGATTAATTCCATACAAATAGCATGAAGTTTCTTAAAACTCATGTTTGGAATGGAAACCTTGTCCTGAAACCTCAACAGAACCCAAGATAGTCAAAGCAAGATTCATGTGCTGTCTTTAGATTCCTATTATTTTATCGTAGATAAGAACAGTTTGTTGTGAACTTAGTTACTGAGGAAGTCTGTTGAAAGATCTAAAAAGGAAATGTTAATTTTTGCTGAGATTGCAGGATCACTATTTTAAAATTTCAAATTTCAATGGGTCTATGAATGTCTGGCATTGTGCTTAGTGGCCTTATTTACTTTCTCTTTATTGTGTCATTGGATGCCTGGATGCCTTTCATAAAGTTCTGGCAAACCCTGATCTAGTCAGAATTTTGTAAGATTTATGTAATTAATTTATCATCATGCATCTCTTGGTTTAACTTAAAAATTATATCTAAGCCTAAATTGGGCTAAATAAATAATTATTAAAAATCATTCCATTTACTAAATCATAATCAAAACTGTTGTAAAAGTGGGTAGCATAATGTGTGCTGCTTGTGACTATCCTTCTTTCTGTGTATTGCCTTGGCATGCTGTAGAATTCTTGTGGTATTAGTGTTGCTGGGTGGTTGCTGGTTAGAATATTGCATGCCTTGCTTTACATTGTAGCTGATGTGGATCTGATGCATGTTGCTTTTCGTCTGAATATTTTGATGTAATTGGACTAGTTGGAAGTTATGTGGTGGTAGAAAAGGTTGGATTTAGATAATAGCTATTCAATATATTTGGCAACCATAAAAATGAAAGCAGTGTTTTCTGAAGGAAAGAAACTTAAGAGGCATTAGAATGACTGTGAATGTTTCCAGTGCAGCCATATTCTGTGGTAAAAGAAGACAAAGACCTGATTCCTTCCACCAGTCGCTATATTTTACTCTAAATATTCGTCATAAAAATCTGGTGTATTATTGCATTTCATGCATTTTATTGTTGTATGTTTCTCTGTGTTCACTGTGTTCTCCCTTCAGTAAGGTGCTGCTTTTGTTTCGGTCTATTCTTTGCTTAATTTCTTGTGTAATCATTTCATCTCTATTTTTTACCATGTCTGATTTTAGTGTGTATTTTTAAATCTCTATGAGTTGCCAGCTAATATGTCTCTTGTCTCAATGATATTTTTTGTGATTATCTGTATGTGCTGTATGTTTGACTTGATGATGTAGAACTGCTATACAGGGAGTACTGTATCTGTACCTGAGGACATACAGTATAAGTTGAACATGCTTTAAAATTTTAAATGTATATTTTGGGAGATACGGCATTTTGAAATGTGATTGCCATAGTAGGGTACTGCTCATAACCCTTTGTGTTTACAAGAAGGTCTTGGGCTTACAGGCGGTGCACTGCTACTGTAAAAGTAACATGCATTTACAAACTATCTTTACAATTTATCATTGAACTGAAGCAACATTGTTACATATTGACAATGTTAAATTGTTAGAAAGATTCTTTCTGACACGCCACTAGGCCTAATTTGTGGAAATATGTGCTACCCAGCATTTTCCCAGAGGAAATATTAATGAGATGACACCCAGCATAGAATCTACGATAACAGAAAACACCAAGTCAAATCAGGTTATATATTCTTAACAACATGTATAACACATCAACTTTGAAGAACTTACCATCTAACATCAATCAAAATTAAAAGTGGAAGCCGAGGAAACTAAATCAAAGAAATGAATAATTACCCTAATGATGATGTACCACACATCAGTTGTTCTTAATTAAAATCCACCAAGTGTTTCTTAAGAAAGTTAAAAATAAATTGTAAACACCTAGCCAAGGTCTTTCAATGACCAACTGTTATGAATATCTAATATCACTAAGTTAATCAAGAAGTAATATCAAATTAAATCTTTTCAAGACAGAGCACGACCTATCGCCAAGAAGTTCCAACATGGAGTCTCTAATTCAAATGTTTTAAGTGAAATTCATAGTTCAATAATAATATAATAAAAGAATAGACCATGTTGCAATGGATAAAAAGTTCTACAAAGAAATATATAACGTGAAGGTACTACGTGGGGTCGATGTTGACTCTGATCATTATATATCCGAGATAAAGATCAAGTTAACTCCACGACGTAAACAAAAATCGTCAAACTCGACCATGCAAAGGCAATATCACCCAAGTTATTTAATAAATAATGTGTCCTATAAGGAAAAGTCTGAAACTCTCTTAAGTGACAAGCTGGAAACGATGGTTGACACACTGAAAACCGTTGCTTTCGAAATTGCCCCTATTAGGAAAAGGAAAAAGCATGCATTGTGGAATGTGATGCTGCAATTCGGAAAAGACACACAGCATGGCTCAATGATCAGCAAAAGAGGACCACACAATCGCGAGAAGCATTAACCATTGTTCGAAGGGAAACTGCCAAAGAAATTAGGAGAATTAAGAGAGAAAATCAAAAAAGTCTACAAATTATTGATGATTCCTTTAAGCAACACAAAACAAGGGACTATTACAGGACATTTCGTCAATATCATTCTAAATACAGCCCTCCTACTCTATTAATGAAAGATAAATCAGGTAAACAAGCCCACAATGATACTGATAATGCTAAAATTCTAGCAGATTATTTTAGAGAACTACTAAATGCTGATGAACCTAAGGAATATCTTGATTTTGAGCCTAATCCAAAAAATAAAACAAATTTACAGAACATTATTCCTCCTGACTTGACTGAAGTATGTGCAGCGATTAATTGGCTAAAAAATTATAGAGCAGCAGGAGAGAATTCATTGGTAGCAGAACTATGGAAATATGCAAATGAACAAACCATCTCCAACCTCCATAAACACCTCATCGATGTATGGAATTCGGAACAAATACCAGAGGAATGGAGAATGGCTGTAATCCACCCAATTCATAAAAAGGGTGATAGATCAGACCCGAACAACTACCGTGGGATTTCTTTGCTTGATGTAACATACAAGATTCTATCTAGAATTATCTTGACAAGAATTCAACAACAACTCGATCAAGAACTAGGAGAATATCAAGGAGGGTTCCGACCAGGTCGCAGCTGTCCGGATCAGATCATCAGTCTGAAATGGATAATGAAATATCATAGAATGAGACAAAAGGATTTGGTCATTACTTTTGTGGATTTTAAGAAAGCTTATGACAGTATCCATCGAGGGTCATTACTTAACATCCTTAGGGAATTTGGGTTACATCAAAAGCTTATCAACCTCATCGGCGTTACTTTGAAAGATACTAAATCAAAGGTTAAATTTCGAGGTGCCTTGTCTGAACCATTTGATATCCGGACTGGACTTCGACAGGGAGATGGTCTATCACCGTTATTATTTAATTGTGTTCTTGAAAAGATCATGCGTGAGTGGAACAAAACTTGTCCTCCAAATGTAAAGATTGTTACTAATATAAAACTGAATTGCTTGGCCCTTGCGGATGACCTTGCACTGCTTGCAACCAGTATAGATGAGGCTAAACACCAAATTGAAGAACTTTGGTCTATTGCAGCAAAAGTAGGACTTCAAATTTCATTTGAAAAGACTGAAATAATGGCATCCTTTGATGTGGAAACACAAGCTATTACATTGATCAACAATAAAGAAATTAAAGTTGTACATAAATTTAAATATTTAGGGGAGATTATAACATGGAATTTGAATGAGAAAGCGTCAATCGAAAATAGAACAACAAAGTTAAGACAAGCGCAATATATTACTTGGTCTAGTTACAAAAAAAAATCACTCTCCATAAATGCCAAATTACGACATTACGAATCAGTTATTAAACCGGAAGCAATATATGCTTGTGAAACACTTTTCAAGTTAAACACTCGATCAGTTACTGACACATAACAGAAGATTGATAGAAGAATTCTCAGAACTATAATTAATAAAAAACATCAGGTGGATGGTCAATGGCGTCTATTACCAAATGAAGTGGTTTATAAAAAACTGAGTCTATAGTCGATACTATGCGAAAAAGGCGAATTGCTTTTTTTTGTCATATCTTACGCCTGCCGGATACCAGACAATTAAAAGTATTATTTAATTATTTTTTCAAAAGTAAAACAAAGAACTCTTGGTTTATGGAAATTCAAAATGATCTGGATGAACTCGGCTTGACAATGTCCCAAATTGCTAACAAAGATGAGAAGAATATCTTGAAAAACTAGAACATCCGACTTCCCTTAAAAATTGTTGTGGTGTTTGAAGCCATATTTTCAGTGTTGCCTTAGTAAACAAGAGTTTAGTGCTTTTCAGTCGGTCAACACGAATGTACCCAAAAGAGATGGGTTATGCCCTAATCCTGAAATAAATTACATGAGAAAACACTAGGATGACCAGTTTCGATCGTCAAGCGATCATCATCAGATCCATCATTCAATAACATACATCTTATCTAGGTTGGCAACACCTCACATAAACACATCGCTATCACTCCCCACAGCACGTAGGAACAGGGGGGAGAAGGCAGGGAAAAACCAGTCGTTAAGATAACCACCGCAGTCGACCGCACAGTGAGTTCCAGTGAGCACGAAAACTGCGAGTAGCTGTAGTACGGAAGACAATCAGATAAGTAGTTAGCCTAAAATTTTATAGTTTAAACATGACGAATAGAAGGAGAAAGTGGGAAGACTCCTGAAGTTCAAGCGCGCCCCGCCAGGCAGCGCTAGAGTGGGCAAGTTCCACTGCCGGGGTCAGCTGGTCTTAGGGATTGTGCTAAGGGAAACGAATTACTTTATAACTAGTTCTCTTTTAAAAAGTAATTAGCGATTACAATTAAAATAGCATGGCAGGGCACAATGGAAAATATAATTCACAGAAATAAGAACTACGGTCTTCATTACATGTTACGTACGCACAGATTCCTGGAGTATACAGTCTGAGAAAGCCCAGATCTTTCTCGTAACATCTGCAGGATTAAGGAAGTGAGGTTGTAGAGAGCTTGTCTTGCCACTGACTCCTAACGAATTCCTGGCCTTTTTATTTGATTGACTACCATCACAAGTAAAGCCAGCCACCCTCGCCCCAGCCTCTTCTAACTGCAAAATCACCTATATTAGATTTTTTGCGAGAATGTCCCCTGGAGTAGCATTTCTGCTTGCATAAACAGCAACTGGCTGCATGAAAGGTACGAAGATGAACACTAGAGCGTGATTTGCAAGTACGTTCTTCTGGAGGTCAGGTGTGTGTTCACCTAAATCAACTAATCCATCTACTTTATCAGAAAAGCTATTTAACTTGATTTCTTCTCTTAGCTTCTCTTCTTCGAAAATTACAACACCGTAACGTGAATTATCATTCTTTTCTTCCTTAAAATAGTCTGAGATAGCATTTATACTATGCGTATTAACTCCATAAGGGCACTTAAGTCCTTTACAAAGGTTCCTCAAGTGACTTTCTGAAGGCAGAGGCAAGAGATTATGTCGCCGACAATGATTGAATCCTTTCGGTGATTTTATTCACAACAATAAACACTCTAAAATGAATTCATTGCTGTACCTCATTCCATTGGGAGTTTTTTCCTGGCATTTCTTGAGAATAGTGTCTATTATCTTTTCCTTCTTGCTAAGGTGTTCGTTATCTTTGTAATTAAATGCCTGTGAATTTCGAACCTGCTTCTCCAGCAAATTAATTCTCGATTTTGCCGAGTTGAGGCAGGATCTAACGCGAATTAAATTACGATTAGCATTCTTTAGGCGCCTTTTGAGCAATATTATAGTCTTTTCAGCATCAGTAAGTACACTAGAATGACCCAAATTCTTATCAACATTGGACTGACCTTTTAATGCCTCATTCCTTGCTCCACTCCCATCTTCAATCTTCTTTCTTCTTTTTCTGGTGGTGTCGAGATTATTTTTCCTGTTGGGAGCTTTACGGGACTTAATCTCACCACTTCGGTAAATTAGGAAAAACAAGAAGTTACGTGACGAACTAAAGAGCCTACTTTTCTTAAAAATTAAGATTCATGCCAATGATTAATCTATATGGATCTATCTAGAATAATGACGAAATTAAGTTGGTAATATCGAAATTTCTAATTAGTTCGAAATACTGTATACCTGGCATAATGTAGCCTAATAGAGAACTACAGTTGGCAGCCCTGGTGACTGTATATATTCTTATTTCCATCTCTTAAGGTACAGAATACAAAATTTGGTTGAAGTCCAATGGATAGCATGGACGTTACATGCAGTTCAACATTGGATCTAATAACCGCGCATAAAATCATGTTGGTAACAATGACATATATGTATTGGTCAGAAATCTGAAATAATGATCTATTGTTGTGTCAATTTTGAATGAAATCCATTAGTTAGTATAGAAGTTGCATGCATTTTAAAATTGGACCTTTCAGCAAGCATAGAATCATGTTGGCAGCACTGACTTATATTAATTACTCCAAATTAATCTAGAGTGTCAGGTGCTATACGTGTGCAAAGTATAGAGCTGTTGGCTTGCATACTTTCTGATATATTGATATTAGGTTAAAAAAATATAGTCAGCATTTATTAACAGTTGGCAGCCTTGGTTCCTCTTAAGAATCGGCATAGTCATATCTGTTATGGTACACATAGCACACACAAAATTTGGTTGAAATCCAAATGATAGTATAGAAGTTACATGTATTTAAAGTTGGACCTCTCAGCAGGCTTAGAATCATGTTGGTAGCACTGACGTATATAAGTTACTCCAAATTAATTTAGAATGTCAGGTACTTTTGTGCATAGTTTAAAGCTGTCGGCTTGTATACTTTCTGATACAGTATATGGGTATTTGGATTTTTAAAAATGAGAGCATTTATTAACAGTTGGCAGCCCTGGAGGCTCTTAAGAATACGCTCAGTCATATCTGTTTATGTACACATAGCACATACGAAATTTGGTTGAATTCCAATTGATAATGTAGAAGTTATATGGATTTAAAAATTGGACCTATCAGCAGGCTTATAATCATTTTGGCAACACTGCCATGTATAGCCTCCTGAAAATTAAACTGCAATATTATTATCTATACGTGTGCCAATTTTGAAATAGCTCCTATTCATACCTTCCCCGATATCCAACATGGAGCTCAAATTTCAATTGCGACTCATTTTTGCAAAACGTGAAAAGTAGGCTAAAAATGAGGCACTGCTCCAGGACGTAACTTCCACCACACACAAGAGATTTCCACTTCTTCACCATTCACTATAAAATTACCTGATTTTACTATCAAATCATCAGAGAAATGAATTTGACAAATTCTAATACTTCGCGTTAACTCCGTATCCTTTCGTGGAATAGCTCTGGCCCATTTTTCAAATTGAGTTTTATTCTTCGGTGGTGAAAAAAATCGTATATCGTCAACTACTCTACCATACCCTGACTTACAGCCAGGCAAAAAACAGTACGGCATGTTGAACTATTAAATTAACAAAGCCGCATAAGAAATATGTTTGAAGTTCACAACACAAAACGCTGATGTACACAAGACACAATGAACTGAATTTAAGAACTGAATTCAAAGAAAATTCAATTTAATTCACACAAATATCTCACACAGTAACTTCTCGCGCACTTTTCTAAGACCCGGCTCGACTCAACAACAAGACACGTTGTTGGACATTATCGCTTGCAGAGCTTGTAGCGGCGGGACCATAAACTACCGTGCTATAATGGCGGAGTCCTCACACTAGGTCCTTCTATTCGTCATGGTTTAACCATAGTTTACATATAATCTCTCTAAAGTACAATCTCCGGATAGCTATCACCATTTAGCATTTCACCTAACATATATACTGCATTTAGCATACACTGACAGTTGCAGTACCAATACTGCAACTAAATAATTGTACATATTGGAAATATTTTCACCTGTATTTCAAACATAGATTTTGTAGCCTAAGTGTAATGGATCTGATGATGATCGCTTGACGATCGAAACTGGTCATCCTAGTGTTTTATTAATCTCATGTAATTTATTTCAGGATTAGGGCATAACCCATCTCTTTTGGGTACATTCGTGTTGACCGACTGAAAAGCACTAAACTCTTGTTCCCTTAAAAACCTTTACCCGCAAAACTTACCCCATAAGCGATGCAGAGAGAGCGGCAAGGTCGACTAGAATGAAAATGTTTTGGGAAAAGAAGAAAAATAAGAAGCTGAATCTTTAATATTGTGTTTGAGATATGTATATACTTGTTTTGGTTAAGTGCTCCAATGAGGGCGTAACATATGTGAATAGATAAATAAATAAATAATAAAAGGAACAATGCGATACTGATTAACATGGTAACCACAGACAATAAAATAAATTAATCTTCATAGATGATTGAAACAGATCCAAATGGGATACACTAATTTGTTCGATTGCAGAGGAAAATCTTTAAGAAATTAAATCGTAAAAAAAAAAGTTAAGGTTGATCACCGTAATCGACGGACCGAAAGTCCGGATCGGCTTAATAAAATACAAACTAACCTCAATAAAAATAGTCTAATAACACTTTGGGAGATGAAACAGGTTACTTACGTGAACAAAATAGAATAAATAAGGGCTCTCATAACCCAATCAAACTTTAACGCAACAAATCCAAACCATATGTTCGGACCAAGACATATGTAGCAGGCTACCAACTTAAGAAGTTTGAACATGCTAGGCCGAGAACATAACTTGCATACCAACTACATCCAAAGAAACAACCCCACAATGAAATGGATCACAATCTCAGTTGTAAAATACAACATAACTATAATTAGTAAGAGTGTGATCCACAACACTACCAATCATCACCCAAAACACGACACACAGTCCTAATCAAAACATCACTTACAAACTACATCCGAACATCATTCCCGAAATACAGCTCACTACAATAACCAATTTTGTCTACCGTTACAAGGAATAACCTACCTTTTCTGTGGTCACATTTAATACATTAAAAAAAAAACATATAATCTGTATAAAATGTATTGTTTGATGAAGCTCTTTCTTTCTATTCAATAGATGTTAATTGAAAGAGAAGCAGTCTATGGCATAGCCAAATAGGCTAGCCTGAGCTTGAAATGTCTTCCCAAGAGGCTTATCACATCTTTCATCTATGGAGTTCTGAAAGTTAATAATGTACGACAACAAAGGAACGAGTTTTGTCGCTATGGGCAACTCACCATTGAACATCTTGAACCAAGTCTATTTTTACAGGATTTTTCGATCAACGAAAGTCTGTAGTTTTTTTTAAATGTATGAACCATCTAGCGGATCTTTAGAATGACATAAGTTCAGTTCCCAGTTACCCGCAAGAAGGGGCGATATTAACCAAATACACTTCGTAAGTCTTTTAATCGTCTCATAGGAGGTGTTAAGTCTCAGTTATCAATTTTATAACACCTGTTTTACTTCACTAGTAAGGATGTAAACATGGGTCAAATATAACTGTAACACTATCAATATACTGTATACCAAAGTTTAGTATTGGAAAGGTGGATCAATCATATTAATAAATTTTTCTTACTTTAATCCGTATGCTTTTCTCCAAATTCTGGAATACTTTCCCCCTAAGTTGTAATGTCAGTGTTTTTAAACTGTTGGTGTTGTGGTTCTTTGAGTTGTAGGACCAACTAGATAGTATTTTTGTACACTTTATTCAGCAATACGGAGGGTAGTCCCAGTTAATACTGAAGCAAACTTGAGCGCACGTCCCACTTGTGAAACCACCCGCGTGTCGTTTTTTGTCGTTCTGTCCGCTCAGTGTGAGTTAGAGAAGTGCCGCATACCGTCAGATCTCAACATTGTTGCCTCATGGCCTGCCGAATCGCAGATACATGGTAAGACTACATTGTTGGGCTTTCCTATGTTAATTTCTCATTGTCGAGGATTGTAAAACAGTGTAAAATGAAAGGTCTCAACATTAGTAAGTTGTCTGTAGGCAATGTGAAAAAATAACATCAGAATGGCTTCCCGTCAGAAACAAACTCTTTGAAAAAAATGCCGCGGAAGAGAGTTCAGGTCTCCGGACATCATTAAGTAGGTAAATACTGCTGTCCTGAAAGAAAATCCACCAACTCAAAGATACCTGGCCAGCCAAACAAACACATTTAAAGGTACAGTCTTACCTTATAATCAGTGCTTGATTTATAAGAGAAGAGGTTCCGGTACTGTGGACTACCGGGTGCTGGTGGGAAGGGGGTGAGGGGGGGGGGGGTCTTTTCAGAATATTGAAATTTAGAATTCTAAAAACAGTATTTTTACGCTTTTCTGATCACCTTTAAAATTCAACTGCGGACAAAATAGCAATCTAATTTTGATTGCATTTTTAAATTAAATTGAGACTGCTGTAGCAACATTTCTCTTAACATAGTCGTTGGCCTATATTAAATTTTAATGTAGGACAACTAGGGAACTATTTAAACAATGTACATTATTTCAGTTTGTTTTTTTACATAATTTTGAAAAATAAATACATTCAGTTTGAAAATACACACATGTTCACCAACAATTTTTATTTCTTGTTTTATAATTTTGTCTTTATGGTTTTCTAAAATAATTAACCAGTCCAAGACCAAGTTGGCCTTGACTTACAACTAACGTTCCACAGCTCTAAAAATGATGTTATATATTCGACTTTTCCCCCGATCAGAGGTTTGGGTACGGTGTACCGGAGCGTACCGTCACAAATCTAGCCCTGCTTATAATTAAAGAAGATCTGATTCTGGTAAAGAGGCATAAGGCACATGGACATGCTTTGAAAGCAAGGCATGTTAAAGAACGGTTCACTAATGCCAGAAAATTATACGAAAAATACCTAGCAGGGGATAAATGGCAGTTGGTTGTTGCCCTGGATGAAGCTTTGGTTTATTTGGATGAAGTTTTCTAGCGGGTTGATGGTAGTGGCAGGTTATTGTGTCCGGAGTGAACTCCGACTCCTCAGAGTTCCAAAAAATGTGAAGATCAATGCTACCTACTTCCAGAAGAATGTCATGGACCCCTATTTCAACGAAGATATCCCTCGGCTGTACGGTGAGGATGCTTCAAATGTCTGGATCCACATGGATAAAGAATCCAGTCCTACTGCATGATCATTAGGTACCTACTACGAGAGAAAAGAAGCAGAGACGGCTGTCCATGTCATACCATTTAGTGACTTCCCTGTCAAATCCCTGGATTCCTCGCCGATGGATTTCTGTGCCTTCGGGCTTCTTGCATTTCGTATCATACTTCGTAAAACCTTCATTCCACTTGCCTGAACTTTACTCTTCTTGTCATTGTCCAGGTCTCCGCTGCATAGGTCAATATAGGTTGTTGTTTCATTTGAGGGGCTTGGACATCGTGGCCATTTCTGATAACCTATGTTATTCTAAAGGCTGTATTACTGTGTTGTAATTAAACTGAAGATTAGGAGGGAGGTGGCCGCTGCCTTAGTTAGGAACCATCCGTGCATTCGCCTGGTGTAGAAGTGAGAAACAAAGGAAAACCACTGGACTGAGGTGGGATTCGAACCCACCTCTTCTCAGTTTTGCCTCATGAGGCTGAGTGGACCCCGCTCCAGCCCTCAGATCAGAATTAGATTTTTTGACAGAGCTGGCAATCGAACCCAGACCTCCGGGACGAGAGCATAGAACGCTAGCCGCTACACCAGGAAGTGGATATCAATATAGGATTATAGTACATCTTGTACAACACTTCTTTACATTTAATTAGGATGTCCTTCCAAATTATGTCTCTCACACTCTGATAAAATGCATTACTCTGTTGCACCCATTTGCTAAGCTCTACATCCATTCTTGCATTCTGCATTAGTTTGCTTCCTAGATATTTGAAATTGTCCACAATTTCAAGATTCTTGCCTCAATGCTAAAATGTCCTTTCCCTTCTCTATCTCCTCTTTTTATAACTATTGTTTTACTCTTCGCCCCGACTGGCTGCATGGCGCAGCGGTAACGTTCTCGCCGGCTGTGCTCAAGGATTGAATCCTGGCACAGTCAGTTGGCATTTGAGGGTGCGCAAATGTGAGGTAGCCGTGTCAGTAGATTTTATTATAAATAATAGTGGTGGCAAAACACTCTGGGGCAAAATTCCGGTACCCCAGAGTCTCTAAAAGCCGCTGTAGTTAAAAGGGACATAAATCAAATAACATTTTACTCTTCACACTGAACGCCATTCGAGAATTCTCAATTGTTTTCGACAATATGTCGGGCTGTTCTTGGACTTCTTTGATTTTTTTCCCCGTACCACAATGTCATCTGCAAAAAGCACAATCTTCATCTCCTTTTGTACGTACGATTCTCTTGTCTCCTTCAAGATTTCATCCATTATAAATAATAGTGGTGACAAAACACTTCCGTGTCGTAACCCGTATTTCGGAACCAATCCGTTCCTCCAATTTGAGTTTTTACACAGCTAAAGCTTTTGTTATCGCTAGTACGATTTCCATTGTCCGGTTTCCAACTCCCTTTCTAGGCATACTGGCCCATACCTTGTCTCTGGCAACAATGTCATGCCTTTACAATGTATAAGAGAGTCATCCTCAGGTCTATCCCATACCCCAATGTTTTTCCTTCAACTGATGTGTACTAAAGATGGGGTCCACTGTAATCTACCACATTTAAAGCCATATTGTTCCTCTTGCAACTGTCCTTTTCCTCACTGTCTACTCTCTCCAATATTTTTGCTACCTGGGAAATCAGTGTGATTCCACGGTAATTATTACATACTTTTCTGTCCCCTTTCTTGAATACTGGTATTATGATTTGATCAATCGAGATACCCATTGAAGCCCAACAGGTCCAGCAGCCTTGATCATTTCCACGCTTATTTTGCCATCCCTGCTGCCTTTCCCATTTTCATTCTTTGCTAGTTCCACTTCCAGCATTGTAGTATCTTGCTCCTCTTCTGGGTCCACTCTCCACATTTCCATCCTTCGTTGTTCATTATTTTTGACATTTAATAATTTATCAAAGTACTCTTTCCATCTTTGTTGTATCTTTAGTTAGTTAGTCATTGTGGTTTTAAGGGGCAGAACAGCGAGGTCATCTGCCCCTTGTTGTATCTTCTGTGTTTGTTAGCAGTTCTCCATTCTCCTCCTTCACCAACATGTTATAAGTTCGTTCAGTCCCCTTACTATTTATAAGTCCATATAGCATTCTTTTTGCCCCCATGAACATCGTCTTCCAGCTCTCTTGTGAAGTTTTCCCAACTTTTCTTCCGTTCTTCAGCTGCCACTTTCTTGCATTTCCTTTTACTGTCTTCCGTTTTTTCTCTGTTCCTATCTTGCCATGCCTTCTTCTTTTTGTTTACTGTACTGTTTCCTTCACTCTTCTATTCCACTATGCTGTCTCTTAATTTCCACACTTTTATTTTCCTTTCTCTTTCTTCCTTAATTCTTACCATTTTACCCATCATCATTCAAGCTATTCCTCCATATTCTCCTCATTTCCTTATACATTCTGCACACACTCAAGTACACAGGGCTACATGACTACGGTGTTGCAAAGCCCCTAAAAGAATCAACAAGCAACAACATATATCACAAGTGGCATGTAATTATGTGGTGACGTAGATCAAAGACAAATGGAAATCACCAGAGGAGTCAATTGCATCATGGGGAGTTTCTGTAATGCTTTGTATCATTGAAAATACTGTATGTGTACCTAGGTAATACAAAATTGTGAACCATTACCTCAATAACAAGTTGTTCAATTAATTTATTTGTTAAAACCAAAATTACACCTGCATTTTCAGTCTACCAGTAAAGGCGGCATTAAGCAAAACTTTATGGCCTCCAGGTCAATAAATTACCCTGTAATATTAATTAAAGCCTCTTTGGTGTGTAAAGGTGTAAATGTTAAATTTGACTGCTGAACATAATATTAGGAATTAATATTCTGGTAATTAATTCAAGTTAATTCCAAAGTTAGTATTTTAACATCGTATCATTGGACAAGAGTATTACTATTAGCTGGTCTGTTGTTTATGTCATTAATGTTGTGTATTCTCTATGCAGGGTACCAGTGTGCTGTCACCAGTTATACCATTTAGTCTGGTCGTTGTGCCAGCTTTTATTATTTATCGTAAAAGTATAGAACATGTTTATGAGAACCATCCTGCATTATACATCCTAGCTTTTGGGATGGTGGCTGCCAAGGTTACCAACAGACTGGTGGTAAGTACTTTAATAGAATGTACATGAAAATATCAACCATGTAGTTCAGCATCAGACAGTGTTGATTATAAAATTGTAATTACTTTGTGGTTGGTTGGTTGGTTGGTTGGTTGGTTGTGCACTAAAGAAACAGTTGCCACATATTCCACAGGACTGAGACATTCATATACAATATTCTTCCTATTTTTGCTTTACTTACAGTATGTCACAGCCAGATGACTAATATTTTTCTATATAATCATTCTAAAGTATATCATAGTTTAATGTTTTACTGCAAAGTTGTTCATTGACTAGCAATGCCATGAAATATGTTAATTTAAGAAATTAGTGTTCAGGAAAGTATCCCCCCCTTAATATAATATATATATTTATATATAAAACAAGGACAACCGTATATAAGTGTGCCTATTTAATCCACAATTTTTTATATTTCTGTATTACTTGTGCATTCTTTGAACTTCTGTCGTCCTTCAGTGAAACAGTTCTCCTTTTAACATTAAAATCTTAGCATACCTTAAACCAGGGGTCTCCAAACTACGGCCCGAGGGCATCATCCGGCCCGCGGACAGATTTTGTCCGGCCCGCGGAGAGCTAGCATACTTGAAAACTCCTTTTAGAGAACATATTTTTTTTATAGCAAATTAAATTTAGTTTACTAAAGTATTCTAATTTTATGTTGAATAATTATTAATATGACATCTACATTGATATGGTCATGGGCTAACTACTCATAACATTGTTGTAGGCATATTGTTATTGTTTTTGTGATAAGTTGGATAAAGAAACACAGAATTGTAATGAGTAAAGACATGTATAACATGCAGACATATGAAATACTAATGAGATTTATGTAATTGAGATTTTCCACTGACAATAGTTTGTAGTTGTGGACTAATTTTACTTGTACCAATTATTAAAAGAGATTTAAGATGCTCATCAGTTAATTTAGATCTGTAAACATTTTTTGTGTACTTCATTTTGGAGAAGGTCTTCTCACACAAATAAGTAGTGCCAAAAACAGAAAACAGCCCACGAGCAAATTTATGCAAATTATCAAATTGTGTCAGTGGAAGACTCTTATAAAATTCCAACAAAGATGAGTTTTGATATTTGTTCTTAATTATATCACTGCACTGTAGTTCAATCATTTCCATTTGAAGTTCCGGGGCTAGGGTTTCAATGTCAGTATCAAAAGGATCCTGAAAAATCTTAATTTGATTCGCAAAGGCATCGAAGTCCGAGAAACGAGTATCAAAATTTATTTTCAAAGCACTCAAAGTTTCGATTGCAAAATCGATAGGAAACTCAGTCTCAGTGGTGTGGCTGAATATTTCACATGTTTTAAAATGTGAAAAACATTTACTTCGTAGTTGTGATTGAAACAGTATCAATTTCTTCCGGAATGATTTGATATTAGTGTATAAATCAGGAAAATGCTGGTTTTCTCCTTGCAGTCTCAAATTCAGTTCGTTCACATGTTTTGTCAAATCAACATAGAATGCTAACTTCCACAGCCATGCGTTGTTTTATAATTCAGTAAGAGGGCGATGCTTTTCATTCAAAAAAATTTCGATCACTGCTCGAAGTTCAAAAAAGCGCTGAAGGACTTTCCCACAACTAAGCCAACGTACGGCAGTATGATAAGGTAAGTCATTTTCTCCAATCTCTTCAATAAATTGTCGGAATTGTCGGTGATTCAGCCCAAAAGATCTCATAAAATTAACAGTTGATATGACTGGTTTCAGAACTTCAGACATATCCAAACATTTTCCGCACAAAGACTGTTGATGAATGATACAATGTAAGACTAATGGTTTTGAACCACCGTCATTTTCTACAGCCTTTGACACAAGAGCGACCACTCCTTTATCTTTCCCACTCATGTTTTTGCCTCCATCAGTTGTAATACATTTCAAGTTTTTCCATCGAAGGTTCTTTTGATTAATGGCCATTTCAACTCCTTTAAAAATATCTGTACCAGTAGTTGTGCCATGAATACTATACATATCAAGAAGTTCTTCATGCACTTCATAGCTTTTATCTACTCCTCGAATATAAATCAACACCTGAGCAGTATCTGACACATCCGTTGACTCATCCAAGGCCAAAGAAAACCACTCAACATCTCCATTTTTGTCGAACAGTTGAGAGGATATATTTTCAGCGATGTTTTCTACCCTTCGAGCCACAGTGTTTGCTGACATACTGACAGTTTTTAATAAATTTACCTTTTCAGGGCACATTTCTTCGGCTGCTGCAATTATGCATTCTTTGATCATTTCTCCATCGGTGAATGGTTTTCCACGTTTTTCAATTTCAAGAGCCACACGAAAGCTGGCACGAGTTGCAGCCTCTTGTTCGGTTTTGAGTTTTGTAAATGAAAATTGCTGCGATTTCAATCCGCGCTTCATAGCTTCGAATTTTTCTGTCCGCAAACTTCCTGTATATTTTGAGTAATTTTGAAAATGTTTTGTTTCATAATGACGTTTAATGTTATATTCCTTGAGAACGGCTATGCTTTCATTGCAAATCAAACATAGCGCCTTGTTACTGGACTCAATTACGAAATACTGAATGTTCCACTCATCTTTGAATTTTCTGCATTCACTATCAATTTTTCGCTTCTTTTCCATACTACTAAATCACACACAAAAGCAACAATTCAAATCAAAATACTGTTACAAAGATGTCTTAAACTTAAACACGCACAAACACGTTTTAAGGAGTTACGCACTATTTTATTTCACAACAGTGTCATAGGAACTGACTTGTGGTTGTGCACCTAGCCTTCTTATATATTCCAATTACTGCCATCTAGAAGTGAGTGGAAGACACCAGAACTCTCTCGAACCAACGAGATTACTCTGTACGTGCTATTAGCGCCATCTGTTAGCGATAGAAGGTACTACCTATTTCCGCTTGTGTCCACCAGATGTCGTGTCACGTTACTCCTCATGGCTCGTACTCTACGACTAATCTAGAAATTACAGATAATGACAGGAAAATTAATAATATGCAGTGTTGCCGTTTTGCGGACTTTAGTCCGATTTGCAGCCTTTTTTCAACGTTACGTACTTTTTCGGACTTTTTTTCATCAGTGGACTATTTCACTTTTTACCACCGGCAACAATGATAATATGGTTTTGGCCCTCGGAACTTACTGGAGTAATCAGTATGGCCCTAAGGCTGGAAAGTTTGGAGACCCCTGCCTTAAACAAATCATCATCATCATCATCTAGAGCAGTTTCCAACCGCTGGTCGGGTCTGCTTGGAACATAAGCCTCTCCATCGTTTCCTGTCCATCCACCATCTCTCGTCATTTACTGTGTCCCAGCACACTCCTCTTTCCTCCACACTCTTCTTAACTCCTTTTGTCCATCTGTCCCTTGGTCTTCCCCTTGGCCTCCTTCCCGTCATTTCCATTCCAAACATCTTCTTCGGTATCCTCTCCTCTTGCATCCTCCTCACATGTCCATACCATTGTAGCCTAGATCGCTCTATTCTATTTTGCAATGGTTCCTCTCTTACCATCTCTCTGACTCTCTCATTCCTTACTCTGTCCATTCTTGTCACTCCTACCCTACTCCTCTGGAACTTCATCTCCACTGCTCGTATTTTATTCTTGTCCCTTTCCTTCATCACCCATGTTTCTGAACCATATGTCAAAATTGGCACAAAGTAGGTCTTGTAGATGATTCCTTTACATTTTTGTGGTACATCTTTATTCCATATCATCCCCCTAACACTCTTGAAAAGTCCACCTGCGCACCTTCCCTTCTCATTTATTTCCATCCTATTGCCTCCCTTTTCTTCAATTATGCTTCCCAAGTACTTGAAGCATTCTACTTTCTGCAACTGCTGTCCTCCAAGTGTTATGCCCATATCCAGTCTGTTCTTCTTCCTCGTTGTGATGACCGCTTCACTCTTTTGTGCTGAGAACTTCATCCCATATGATAACACTACCTTCTCCCACTCATCTAATTGCTCTTGTACTTCTTCCTCATCCTCTCCCCATACCAGAAGGTCATCAGCAAACAACATTGCCTTCATTTTCCTTTCCCCAATGCTATTTACCACTTTTCGTATGATTTCATCCATCACCACTATAAATAACAGAGGTGAGAGGGCACTTCCCTGTTTCAGACCACTCGCCAGTTGAAACCATTCCGTTCTCTCTCTTCCCAGCTTTACACAGCTTTTGCTTCCCTCGTACATTGCTTTCACTC
The DNA here is from genome assembly GCA_946902985.2 of Meconema thalassinum. Lineage (NCBI taxonomy): Eukaryota > Metazoa > Arthropoda > Insecta > Orthoptera > Tettigoniidae > Meconema > Meconema thalassinum. Next base: position 1,713,703,642 of record OX336388.2, on the reverse strand, counting down.
TTGCCACTGTCTCCTTGTTCACTGCTTTTGCTCTTATTGCTTCCCATACCATGTTTCTATTAATACTATCATATGCTTTCTCAATATCCAAGAAGGTCATCACCAGATCTTTCCCATATTCATAATGGTGTTCTTGTAGCTGTCTTACTGCAAAGATGAGGTCAACTGTTGACCTTCCTGGCCTGAATCCATACTGTTCTTCCCTCAGCCCTTCTTCAACTTCTCTCCGAATTCTTCTCTCCAGTACCTTCTCAAACAAATACTGTACGGTAATCCAAAACATTTTCACATTTGTATTAGAAAATGAAATTGGGCGAGACATTGAAGGTCCAGGGATCGAATCCCACCTAATGCGTATTTTTTAACTATGTTTCAATTTTCTTTGCTCAGGCAGTGGTTGTTTCGAACGTCACCATGATTCATTTCATCATAATTATTAATAATTAATATTAATGTAATTTTTCAAGGGCTCGTACTGCAGCTCGTTCACCAATATTTTACTCGCAACACACTTGGTTTAACCCATACGTCCCATAGACGTTCACTTTATCTCTCCATTTCTTTTAGCCTACATACGGTACCGGTATTGCCACCACAGAATTTCAACTACCGTAATACAGTAAACATACATACATATTGATGGCTTCCACCTTTTTCTTTTAAAGTGAACAAGAAACTGTCCTTCATCCATTTTGGTGAAATATGATAAAATATTTGATGTAGTGTAATGGTGTGATTTTTGCTTTGTATAACTTTAATAGAAGTTCAGTTTTATGAAATATTTGATAATATTTCTTTGACAAATTTCTTTGACAGTGTAATACCGGCCTTGTACTTAACCAAATTGATTATTAAGGCTTGTACATATCGTTAAACTATTATCGTTAGTTTACTGGAAAATCGGATAAATAAGCCCGGGAAAGGTGTGTAAACTTTCACTGAAAACTTCAGTGGATTTTCACTGCTGGAAAGGTCAGTGAATATTCACTGTAATTTTCAGTGAAGTTCCACTGAACGTCGGAACTGTGGACTTAAGTGATTTATATGGCCTTTAAGCCACTGGTATAAACCGATATCTGTATAACGTTATTAGTAGGGCACGATTAAGGTGATCTTTTTTACGAAGATTAACGTCCTTTCTGGTGGGCGCTACTTTGTTGTTCGTACCATAACTGATATCCGAATATTAGTCCAAGTAACGGTATTAAGGGATATTTTTTTTCGAGAGACTTATTCAAGTAACATTATTTCTGGCAACACTACATTTCGTTCCTGCGGTAACCGACATCCGGATAACGGTATTGGGGGAATATTTTTCGAGAGATGTATTCAAATAACGTTATTTCTAGTGGGCACTGCCATTTCGTTCCTGAGATAACCGATATCCGAAGAACGTTATTTTTCGAATAACGGTATTAGGAGATATTTTTCGAGAGATGTTGGAAAAATGACTAAAGTCATAGATATTCATCAAGATGTATTCAAATAACATTATTTTTGGCGGTACTACTATTTAGTTTCTACGATAACCGATATCCGAATAACGGTATTGGGGGAATATTTTTTGAGATATGTATTCAGATAACGTTATTTCAGGCGGGCAGTACCATTTCGTTTCTGAGATAACCCATATCCGAATAATGTTATTAGTCCGAAGAACGATATTAAGAGATTTTTTTCGAGATATGTATTCCAATAACGTTATTTCAGGCGGGCACTACTATTTCTTTTCTACGATAACCAATATCCGACTAACGTTATTAGTCCGAATAACTGTATTGGGGGATATTTTTCGAGAGACTTAATCAAATAACTTTATTTCTGTCGGACAATACTATTTCGTTTTTACGATAACCAATATCAGAATAACGTTATAAGGACCAATAACATTACCATGCGATACAAGTGACGTCCGGATATAAAACGTAACGACCACAATGTGACCAAGACCCATTTTGTTATATAATCTACCCAAACAACCATTTTCGTTATGTTAAGTTATGAATCCTTGATGAACACCGTAGTGAGGTATATCATCGATATCGCATGCCCTAAATTAGGTAATTAATTAACAAACCAGAGTACATTTAACAATTCTTCAAGTCAGAAGTATCTTTGAAAATAGCTCTCTCTACCACTGTTGAATCTCCCATTTCGCTGAGCAAGAACTCCCTTCCAATCACTTGAGTAATTATGATTCAATAATTTATTTCATCCGAAATGCACAATTATGTTATGCGAAAATTGTAGTCATTCTTATGGCCTATTTAACAGGTATTTCGAATGGTTTGTTATATTATCATTGATGATATTGTTTCCCTTGAAGCAGGCTTTGCCTCCTTGATTAAAAATTACATTCTTTGTTATTTAGTTGTTCTAAGATCAACTTGGTTCGCTCTCCTCTGCTTCAATGTTAAAAAACGCTATCAAATCACTACCACTTAATATCATTTATCAATAAAGCAACACTGAAAAATGGCTTTAAAGCTGTCTATAATGGTAGATAATTTAGCTCTATAAAACACTACCAAACCTACGACACTCACTAACAGTCTCTGCCCTCCAAAAACAAAAGACCCCATCAAAAACTATTATTTGATAAACAGGTAATAACATAACTACATTGCTACGTTGATACTTTTGGGCTGGTAAGTAGCAAAGGCTGTTCGAAGAATGGCTACTTCTGCTAGTCTATGTTTACGTACTAAGAATTGTGTTTAAACTGATGAGTAAGAAGTTCTTTGCAATATTAACTTCAGAATTGTGTGTCATTGACCTCTCTCTCTTTCCTGGTCAATATATTATAAAGAGCAAGAAAGTATATTTTGGTGCTTTTCAGTCATGTAATTTATTTCAGGATTAGGGCACAACCCAGCTCTTCTTGGGTACATTCGTGTTGACCGACTGAAAAGCACCAAACTTTTGTTTACTTAGGCAACACTGAAAAATGGCTTCTAACCTCACAAAAGTATATTTTCTAATTTTGCTCTTTGTTGTTTACAGGTTGCGCACATGTCCAAGAATGAGATGGAGTATTTAGATTCTGCCCTTATAGGGCCAGCAATGTTGTTCCTTAATCAGTATTTCAACTTCTTTATCCCGGAATACATTGTCCTGTGGCTGTGCTTGGTATGATCTCAAACCTTGTGGGGGATTACAGATTTCTCTTTAGGGCCCATACATGCTCAGGCTTCTAGAGGGTAGCTTTTATGTACTGTATACAGTGGTTCACACATGCCTAGAATTATAATTTGATGAAAAGGGTAGTAAAAAATGTGTGCTCAAGATGTCCTTTTTATGTATAGTTGTAACCAGTAAAGACCGAAAATAAATTGAATGTGCCTTGAGCTGACTGGTTGAAGTTGAGCCCATCTATTAACCATGACTAGACCAACGACTTTAATGGGGAGCTGCAGCAAATTCGGAGATGGTGCAAGGGTAACATTCTTACCTTCTCTACCTGAGATTGAAGGATTGTTTCCCACGCAGTCAGTTGAGATTTGAGGTTGCTTAAATGAGAGGGAACTGTTTAGGTAGTTTTACTGGCATGTCAAAGATCTCTTTCTGAACAAAATTTCAGCACCTTGGAGTCTCGAAAAAATCCACAGCAGTTAGCCCATCACATTACTACCACCACTACCACTACTACTACCACTACAAGTCCAGAGATTAAAGGTTTGAATCCTGGTGCTGAAAGCAGCCATTCTGAGTGTAGTTTTTCTTCGGGTTTATCAACACTCCTGGCCAATGTCGGGATGATACCTTATATCAAGTCCTGGGACACTAACGATTACTAAATCACTAAAATCATTCATGTTCTCAATCTGTAGATTGGTCGACAGCAATCCTCCTCTTCCATTCTTCCCTGTCGCCAGGCAGTCTCTTCATGTCTCTGTATGAATGGACATTAACATCCGTTAAAGTTCAATTACTGTAAATTTGCAATTTTTTGACAGCTAGGGTTGCCAACTTTCATACGGAAAGACTCAATTCATAACCTGTAGTCCATAACAAATATATACTGTACATGTTTTAATCACATGTACGTTTGTTCAGGTTATTTTTTCGCTTGTCCCAGTAATTGGGAACATATTCTATCAGCCAGATTGAAAAGTTGCCTTATCAAACTGAAGAACCACATGCTCGTGGCATGGGTGTGCAGTTGGTAATGGACGCACTACCGTGCTCATCCGCCGGTTCAAATGATGTGATTATTATATTAAATTATAATACAGTAATTATAATTGACAATATTGTGCAAAGTCGACTGAAAGTATTATTTTAATTTGAACGCATGTTCACTTTTCAGATAAATATATAGTGGTTATCTTAAATATTGAGTAAATATGTAGCTTGAGCGGGCAGAGGTGTCTGTCTCCAGGTCGGACATTTTTGTTTTGACAATCGAGTCGGAAGCAGATATGGAATTTCTTGTTCACGATATTTATTTTATTTCTCTCTCTTTGAAGGTAAATGAAAAGGCAGCAGAACTCTTGATTTCCCCAAGGATAGTAGCCAGCTGAATTATTTTCACATAGCATGATTTGTGCAAAAAATTTGGCCTCAAATATAAGTTGTTGTGTAGGCCTAAAAGTTAATTTACATGGTGAAATTTTTCATACGTATTATTTTAATATCAAGCCAACAGTTCAAGTAGCCTAATGATCTTATCGTCTTAAGGACATCTTACACCATAACTTAGTAAGCATTTTTCGGGAGCTGTGAAATGATGAGCTAAAAATAATTCCACTCTTCTAACATTTAAGTTATCAGCTACTATGTCATAGCGCACCCAAGGATGTAACATTCTGTCAGCGAGCCGTCAGTGGGTTTCAGGTGTGCTGTTAGAACGATTATTCAATAAATGTCACAAAGAGATGCACGTTTCCTTTAAAAGGGCAATGAATTGATATTGCGAGATGAATGTAGGTTTAGGCAACTCATAACGGCCGTTCACCGCTTGACGGAATACAAGTAGCCATTGCTGGCTGTCATGTGGGTGATAGCTCATTGGCTGCAATGCACGTGGTAGCGGCGGATTGATCTGTCTAGTAGGACTATTTGTTCCTGCGAGAACTGTCAAAAAAGTGCAAAGTTACAGGAAACGAACTCTATGATCTGTTTGATGTATTGCAGTCTCGGTCACCCTCTTCCTCTCTTGCCCTGAATTGTACCATCTAACACAGTTACCATAAAGTTATTGTGGCGATAGATATGTCCTATCAGTTGGTCTCGTCGTTTCCATATTATTTTGAGAAATGCTCTCTTTTCATTAATGGTTTTGAGCACTTCGTCATTCGTCACTCTTGCGGTCCATGGAATTTTTCCCATACGCCGCCAACACTACCTTTCAAAAGCTTCAAGTCTTCTTTTATCAGCACATCCCAGGCTTCTGAGCCATACAAGGCTATACTCCACACATAACATTTTTAAATTTAATCGTGGTCTCAATAGATATATTCTTTGAAGTCAGAAGGGATTTTTTGCTGTTAAATGCAATTTTGGAATTTTCCAGTGGAAGTAATTTTACTACCAAGATAGGTGAAAGTGTTAACTTGCTTAAGTGGAGCACCAGCCATGTGAATAGCTGCATGAAGTTGTTTTCTGGTGCATACCATTATTTCCGTCTTTTTAATATTGATTTTCATATTATATTTTTCATGCAGAATCCTGTTCATTTCCGTGAGTGCATGTTGCAGTTTCTCTCCACTGGCACTACATAAACACATAATCAGACAGATTCCATACACCCAGGTCACAGGGCTGGATGACTAAGATGTCCTGAACCTTAAAAATCAATTAACATTATTCACCGTAAGTCTAAGTTCTTGAGTAGCACTGTCAAAAATTATTTGGTAAAATATAAAAAAATCTTGTTGAGTGACAGATTTTAGGATAAAATACAGGATCTATATCTTCCAGCATATGATTTCTAGAAAGTAGGAGTCTTGCAAACTTTTATGGCTATACAGCAGAGGCATGTCTGGCCAAACCTAAGCATGTATGGGACCCTTTTAACTTTAAGTAAGGGTGATGGTGAATACTATTGTTGCTTGGAAGTGTACTGGTCTCTTCATGCTCATGTTTTATCTCTAAAGGTGAGCTATAATGTATTAGTATATAAATTCTTGTGTCGTGATTGCCAATGTACGTTTGCTAAATACTTCAATCAGGGCAGAACATCAAATGGCTTTTGTGGCCAATGCAACAGTTCTCAGACGAATTCAGCAGAGAAATGCAAATAGCTCACCGAGTGAAACTTTGGAATATGTCGTAGCAATTTTACTTCCTTTCAAGTGATTCACTTTCTATCAACTTCGTTGATCTGGCTACCTTATTTTTACTTCTCCCCAATTTTCTTAGTCTGACAGACCTTACTGCATGTAATTTTGTGCTTCTCCATTGTTGACTTAAAAACACTGTTCATGAATTTTCATGATAATCAAACTTTGAGTTTATCACATAACAGTCACAAAATTATAAATTTAGTTGGATATACTGTACCAATATTTTATAAAAGTTTACTTTTTATTGGACACGTAGAAATTAAATTCTAAAATCCTTTTCCTTTGCAGATATGGGCCACATTTGATCTCATCCGTTACTCTTCACAAGTTTGTCACGAGATCTGCGAGCATCTCAAAATCCAGTTGTTTCGGATTCCTGTGAGATCTGCGCTATTAGCAGAAAAGAATGGTACGAGTAGTTCACATATTCATGGTGGCGGGGGTGCTGGCACCAAGGCTTCAAGGAGTAAACATGCTAGAAAGTCACAGCACTAGTCTTGGCATTACTAGCTTTGTAATTGAGGGAAAACTTACATATAACCACAATAACATTTTCAGAATTGATTTTGGATCTCCTACATAATGTTTTTAAAATTATGTTTTTCTGAGTTTATTAATTTAACTGATTCAATTAGAGCCCCCATACTAGTTAGTGCTTGTTGATGAGGGGTAGGTACAAATAATTTTTAGTAAGCAGATTTAGCCTACATAATAGTCTAAAGTATTTTTTTATATATTTTCCCAACTCCCCTGATTAACTGTTCATCGTAATGTAACTAAAAGGTCCTCGACTTTACAAATCATCTTACTATGCCAAGAACAATTTGGAGGTTTCAATACTTGCTAGATAGTTGATAATTGGGCAATCTACTTGTTGATGATAATAATTAGCAAATCAAATCTTCCTTATGCCAAAATAGCTCAGCTATTATTCATTTTGTTAAGACATTGGGCTATACTTGTAGAATACTGTTGTTACTAACTAGTACAGTATAATGCAACCCATTTGATAAAGCTTGTAATATAGCTAATGGCATTAAATGCTCTGAGCATGCCATTTTTTCCTAGTTACTTTCATTCTACAAACTCATTCATTAGCCCAATTTTATGAGAAATTTTTGTATGTGTGGTATGTGTAGTTCACGGAATATATTTGAATCACTTGATTGCAATTTAATGACTAGTTTTTTATCAAATATAATAACTGAAATGTTTATCTGTTAATCTATGGTATTAACAAATATTTCATATAAATGACAGTTCTAGAAAATTTCCTTGTTCTCATGGCTAGATAAGAACTCCATTCCCTTAGTAGAATACCGTTTCCAGCTGTTAAACATTGAGATCTGAATGTACAATGACATTTTGTCTCGAAATATTTCAGACCAACTGGAATAATATTTTTCACATTGATTTTTTAATGAGTCAAATAAAGAAAACAGTATTGTAGAGAGAGTAATTTTACATTTTTATAGAAAGAATTTATAATATGATGACTTCATGGAAGTAGATACATTTTGTTTTGTGAATCCTTTAAGTCATTTGTGTGTGTGTGGTTTCCCCCCCCCAATTTTGAACCCAACCACAGTATGTAATGTCAGGCATTTGGAATTTTACAGAATGTATGATGACTCTTGATTTGTCATATGTAAGTTTTTCTTCCTTACAATCTAAAGCTTTTTTTAAACTTTAAATGGAGACAGATATGGAGTGTTCCTTTTCCCCCAGTTTTTGCTGTACAAATATGTTTGTAAGAGGCACACTTATATGCTGCTATTTTTAAAAGCAAAGCCTTCTTCTATTTTGTATGATCATTGCTTTCTAAGCTTTTACAAGAATGGGCTTTTATTTACATTATAATTTAGATTTGATCTTAATCAGGTTTCTTCTTGCTCAGCTGCATCATGCTTACAAATTCATGCTGGTGTTCATTATTGATATTTCTTACTAACAATGCCAATGGATATGTTCAACAAAATTGAAAATATTTGAAGTAACATGAACTAGTATGATTATGTATTTCAAATTACATAGATTTTAAAAATTTTGTGAGGCTATTTCCAAGATATGGAGAAGATGTAACAATAGGTCGTTTTATAGCATTGATTCCCAACCTTTCTCTATTATCACCCCCTTTTGAGATGTGCCAAGTCATAATGCTTTCCTAATATTTTTCAAAATCTTGAAAGGAAGGATTTTTTCTTTTTCGTTTTCAAAAAAATTAATTTATTGCAGCAAATTTGCCATACAAAATGAATAATAATATATATACTAAAACCCCCATTAATTTTTCACTACAGAATGAGGTCAAAGATTCTCTCTTCTTTGTTCACGGTACATTGCATGGTATCATAGACAGCACCGACCACACCGCTCACATATGCATTCTGGACCTGGTAGATGAAAACTTTTTACTGTACATAGTTTGTGGTTAAAACCATGCACAGCAAACCGCATTACATGTCTCAACTCAAATCCTCCACTTTTCCAGTCATTAGAAGTCATTGCTTCCGTCGTGTAAAAGTCCCACCCTATGTTACTCTTCTTTAAGTTGAGTTTTTCCATGAGCTGCAAATACCCTTGTGTAGAAGGTAGCAGTAGTTGAAGACGGAGTTCTTCCACGTAAAATAACTCGCGAGTCTTTATACCAACCTCTTTAAAAAGAGTGCTTTTAATCTTTCTAACTGCTAGAGATGTTTCATGTGTAGATATGACCAGATATTCACCAATCCGTATGTTAATATGGGTAAAACCTTGAGATGAAAGAGTTTCAGCGCAGTTTTGACTGAAAGTTTCGGCAATTGTCTTATATCAATTATAGCCACAATTGCTGCATTGAGCCTATCTGTGATGTGGTAAGTGAAAACAGTACTGGTGGGCTGAAACGTGATGCCTAGGTACTAGAAATTTGTACCATTCTCCAGCGGTTTCCCGTTATAGCGAAAAACTGCTGCTCTTCCCCCTCTCCTGAATGTCATTGATACAGTCTTGTATTCATTTAGATGATCATTTTCTTCCAGCCAATTCACTACCCGGCCGAACGCATATTGTAACTCCCCATTGGATCTCGACACAAGAACCATATCATCTTCATACATGTAGAGGTTTACAGTTTTTGGGATGATCTCCGTGATGTCTGCTGTTGCAATGATAAACAATAAAGGACTCAAAGGGTCTCCCTGTTAAACCCCAGTTGTTTGTTCTATTAGGCTTGACGTTGTGATCCCATCATTTATTTCAATAGAATTAGAGGCCAGAATGTTGTTGGTTGGTTCCTCAGTTTAGGGGCTGTGACAGCGCGGTCATGTAGCCCCGTGTACTTTGGGTGTGTGTAGAATCTGTCTGATAACCGGTGTTAATTGTGATGGCTGTATTAGTGTGTGTATCTGTGTTTTAATTTAAGTACAGACTGCAACTTGGAATTTTTCAAATAGTTCCTACTTTTGCCGCCAAGCGCCACCGTCAACGACTACTAGGCCTAGTTCAGAACTTAGCTACTAGACGCCACCGCAGTCGGCTCTTGGCAACAAAAGCTTTTGATAAGTCAATGTAGACAGCATAGAGCTTTCCCTTCGTGACAGCTAAGGCATTCTCGATATCATTTTGGAGGAACTGGATGGCTTGTATCGTGCATCTCCCTCTTCTGAAGCCAAATTGTGTGTCCAGGAGCTTAGGTTCAACTTCTCTGGTAAGGCGCTGACATAGAAGGTTTGTTAGAGTTTTAAACAATGCACATTCAAGAGCAATGCCCCAATATGAGTTAGGATCTGCAGTGTTTCCTTTTCCTTCATATAACATTCTGACAGTAGATCTTCTCCAATTACAAGGGATCTTTCCTTGTCTGAGGCATCCATTGAGAAGAGATGTTATTGGTCCTTTAAGATGTTCGTTGAAAACCAAGTCTGGACTGCAAGCTTTATTATCCTTGAAACTAAAGATAACATCCTCTACCTCCTGTATTGAAAAAGTTTCCCCTTTGATGTCATCTTCCATCTCAGGGATGCTATCAAATAGATCTGCAGGCCGTGTATCATGCTGTAAAACATTTATCAAGTGCAGTAGCGTAGCCAGGATCGACCAATGGGGGGGGTTGTAGCTAATCAAGCCAAATTCTACAAGCATTTCGTCGCTCGTCTATCGTGCACCATGGTCGCGGGGGCAGCTGCGGTAAGTACGGATATCGTTGGTTCGAATCCCGGTGCTGACAGCTGTTATCCTGAGTGTGGCTTTTACCCGGGTTTTGCCACACTCCCTACAGGAAATTGCCGGGGATAGTGCCTTACTTCGAGTCCCGGAGCGTCTACCCCATCTCTGTCCCAGTTACATTTACACACACAGCTACAATCATTACAGCAATACAGGTTGCCAGACAGCTTCAACACATTCCCAACTACACGGGGTTGATGACCAAGATATCTCAAGCCCCTCAAATGAATTAACAACTCTATAAGTATTTCCATTTCTCAATGAGATATTATTACACAAGAAAGGTTTCATGTATTTTGATCTCGAAGTTTTCGAGTAATACAATATGCACAAAAGACAAAACAAAACAAGAAAACAGTTCTTTAAAATATTAAGTTAATTTTTTACTAAAAAGTCTCACTTCAGTGGTAAATCTAGATCATTCCTGTTCCCCTGACAGGAACAAAATAAACTCAAATCTATCTGTGCTACCAACATGAAGACTGCATATCTCTCAACAAGACAAAACATTAACAGAGGTCTCAGCAAAAGTTGGCATGTCCTCTAACGATGTATCATGTTGGTTTATCAGTTATTCAATATGGTACTCATTTTTATGTTTATTAATTTTTTTTATTGCAATTAGCCCTGAATGCCTAAAATCTCATTTTCGAAGATTTTTGTCACCTACCAAGGTCCTTCTTACCTTACAAATGCTACATGCAGCCGGAAAAAGGTTTAGTTGCTTACATTACACACGCGACAAATTTCACTCATTCGTAACTGGGAGATCACCGTAATTTGGGGAATTGCTGGACATATATTTACGTAATATGAAGCAACTATGCTGATGGTTATCTCATGCTCAAGAAGTTATTAACAATCCCAAAATTAGTGTTAATGTACCCATAGGATATTCTAAGTCCTTACTAAAACGCGTTATTTTAAATAAAAACTAGATTAATTTACATATAACTTCTCTCCCGCCAAGAAAAGAAAAAAAAAAGCTAATACAGTATTATCCCTATATGTGGGATTCAAAATTATTTGGCGCTAGCCTCAGTTTGAAATAAGCTATGTTTCGCGGGAGAAAAGCTAGATTGGTAACCCTGGGAGGATGGAGTTGTATTATCACAGTCTAAAATATACAGCCGCGAAGCTCGCTGCGTTACAAATTGTCATCCTCTTGGTAGGTGAAGCGACACTAGCGCACGCGGCGGCCAGCAAGCTGGCAACTGCCGTGAGCACGTTATTCACGGAACAAATGATTTTACACTTTTGCAAAGGTTTTATGAATTTTAACTCACCTGAGTGATTATTTCCATTGTAAACACAAGTCATGTTAAATCACTAACCACTATAGAATAGAGAAGCCACAATGTTGATATACTGTACACTTTTAATTCATAGGAACATAAAATATGCTCTGTTTTTATAAGTTCAGTCCTCTACAAGTATCCCTAGGTACAGTTGGATGACGCATTTAATGAGTCTTACGTAGAATGAATAGCCCGTACTAGTTATAAATTCATGTATTTGTTTCAATGATAGTTGCGGGCATCTATACAGAGTATAAAACAAAGTTTCCGATTCTTGGATGAACCGGGTAATCTCGAAATCCACAGAATGGATTTTAATGCGGTTTTCACCATTCAGTAAAGGATTTCTCGAGAAAGGTTTCTGTAAGAAAACATTCATTTATGACCAAAGGAAGCCGAGCATTAACGATTTCAGTGAATCCAGTCGGAAGAAAAACAGAGTGTGAGAATTAGTCAGCATGAAAAGTTCTACAAAAAAGTCCGCAACAGCATATCTCTATCTTTAATACATCGCCCACTATAAGTGATTTTGCGTTTTTATTTCTGCCAACAATCTCCGTTAGGGGGAAATTTAAATTACTAGCTTCGGAGCGAGTTTACGAGCTGGCGAGCGAGCCTATCACCCAACTGTCGAGTCGTGTCAAGTTAATACTTCAGAGAAGAGTAGACTAAATGCGTTTGGAGTTTCGCTGTTCACCTCTGCTTTTTAAAATTGCGTCTGGGATTGCCGTCCTTGCGCCTTTTAAGCTTACGCTGGGTAAACCCCCTCTAATATACCGGGCGAAGCCGGGGCCCCGGGTTACTAAATTATCAAATTCTTAACCATATCAAAAGCTAGTTATTCCGTAAAATTACAGTTAATAAGTAAAAATACCAGTTTGATTTATGAAACGAAAAGTATAAAAAGATCTTAAGGTCTTAAATGGCTCAATTGTAGGTACTTCGTATTTTTTCTGTGGGTTTGAAACCTTTTGTTCCTGATTTTGACAGAATAATACAATGTCAATTTTACAAATAATTTCGGCAATAACAATTGTGTAGTGTACCTTCACAGCAGCCATGTGGGAGACCGGGTATTTCATAAGAGAATTAACAAACAGTGTACCACATCTATGTTTGTGAGCATTATCCTGACGACATAAATTGGCTTGCGTCTAAATGATTCGACAGTAAGTTTATATTATTGTACAAAATAGTCTACATCTTAGTCATTAAATCAGCTCTCCGGCTATTAAAAAGCCACTTTCTACATCTGAAAATTAAAATATCGCCACATGTTTGATATGACATCATTTACGTTTGCTTATGTCTTCATTTTCGATATGCATAGATATTTATATTTGAATTGCAGCCAATGGCCATAGAAGGCATTTCAAATGTACGTCCGTAGGTTCCCCAATTTCAATGTCAAGTAGTTCCAATTTAAGCTACCAGACACCACTGTCACTGACACCCAGCGGCGAACGTTACAACTTGATAGAACGTTTCTAACCCAATAGCCTACAAAATTTGGCTACACACTACCAATTGTAGTTGTAGGTTCTTTTGCATGCCATAAATCTATGACATGGGCCCGACGACTTCGACTGGGTTTGAACCCGCTATCTTGGGCATAGCAGTTCATCATGCTACCGACTACGCCACCGAAGCCACGCATAGATATCCTACCGAGATATGCTTCTGATTTACAACCGACTGGCTCCGTGGCTCAGCGGTAAAGTTCTCGCCTGCTGTTCCCAAGGTTGTCGGATCTAATCCTGGCATTTAAGGGTGCATTTAAGGAGCCGTGTCTGTAGATATACTGGCACGTTAAAGATCCCCACCAGGGCGAAATTCCGACACCGCAGCGTCTCTAAAAGCCACAGTAGTTAAAATGTACCTAAAACCAATAACATTATTATTGATTTATACTTCTGTTGTTTGATTGAAAAGCTTTATAATACTTTCTACTGCTTACCCCAATTAATTGGGGTCGCTGGAGCCAACCAGGCTCATTTTGGTTTAGGACGGGGATTTAAGGCAGGATGCCCTTCCTGATACCGCGTAATATTTCAGGTGAACATTCCACCCCGCTGTCACCGGGATGGGAACTCCGGCCGTCCGGGGGATTGACGAGCAGCTAAGCCACTGCACCAACACGCTCCCCTTGAACAGCTTTATAATACTTGAATACCCCTACCTTAATACCCCTTTAATAGAATGACTTCTCAGTCAGTCAACATGAATGCACCCAATTCGATTGGCGAGGAGTAACAATTCATTTCCCTGTGTAATTGTGTTAATTCATAATACAATATACACTCCCCCCCATTTATGTGAGAAGTGTTTTATTAAGTGTATAAACAATTCATGTACTGTACTTCTATTTCAGGCACTAGGAGATGAATTGTCACTCCCCGCCCAATCTAGTTGGGTACCGTACACTCGTGTTGATGGACTGAAAAGCGATCATATAGGTTATTTACCAACCCTGAAATATGGCTTCTAATATTTGATCTGTTTATTGAACTGCAGAGCCTCCGTGGCTTAGGCGGCAGCACGCCAGCCTCTCACCGCTGGGTCCGTGGTTCAAACCCCGGTCACTCCATGTGAGATTTGTGCTGGACAAAACGGAGGCAGACAGGTTTTTCTCGGGGTACTCCGGTTTTCCCTGTCAAAATTTCATTCCAGCAACATTCTCCACTATCATTTCATTTCATCTGTCATTCATTTAATCATTGCCCCGGAGGAGTGCGTCAGGCCTCGGCAGCCGGCACAGTTCATATCCTCGCCGCTAGATGGGGGCTTCATTCATTCCATTCCTGACCCGGTCGGAGACTGGAAGCAGGCTGTGGATTTTTTTATTGAACTGCACATTTCCTCTTGTAAAACACATGTTAAATTAAAGATATAACGATTACACAATGGCTCTCATACAGAAAATCCAGCAACAAAACATACACAAACACAGCGCAGTCTGAACATGCTAGCTGGCTCCGTGGAGCATTATCGTCGCGCGGTAGAAAAATATGTGCCAAGCTTCACGATCTGTAGGTAGACTGTGGTTATACGTTGTCATGAAGACGTGTGTAGCCTCAAATGGGGACCCAGGCCGATAGGCGACAACATTACATCACCAAGGTGGTGAAACAGACGCAAATCACAACCTGCCGATGTTTCAATGGGGGCGGGTTCTGACCCCCAGTAACCCACTGATCAAATGTTTTTCCCAGACCATCATAGGAATGCTTCTGCTATATCTTGGTTGTTTTGGACTCAGAGCTTTGTACAGACACTGCTCAGCTACCTCAATTAATCTTTGTTCCTCCTGTTCCTGAAACCATGCTCTCCTCTCTTTTATTAGGGATTTGTACTCTCGCCTCTTAGCGGAGTACTTGAGAAGATTGTCTTCAGTTGGAGCTTTATGAACAGTGTGCAGCATTTGCAGAGTGTCTCTTCGAGCTCTATAGCAGGTTTCATCGAACCATGCTTTTGCTGTCCTTCCCACTGAACCATCATGGATAACTGCACCTTGTAGCATATACTCCAAAATATCCACTGCCTGGTCTAGGTGGCCTCCTGAAGCCTTTCCCTGAGTTACCCAAATGTCGTCCTCATCTATTACATGTTGTAAAATCTTCCTTGATGTTTTCAATATTTTTGGCTTCTCCTGGACATTATCTTGATCAATTTGGAAAGTGGTTTCAACTAATAGGTGTTTCCTGTATGGTTGGAGGGTTACAACCTGCTCCCTTAACCTCATTTTCCTTGAATTTGTAAAGACAAGATCAATGGCGCGGGCACCATTATAACTAATGTTCTATAGCCTTTGTTGTTTACTAGTAACAAACCCTCCTCTTCGAGATAGGCAGTAACTTCTTTTGAATTCTGTGGAACGACATCAATCCGATAGTTCAAGTCTCCTGCCAGATTATCATCATCATCCTGCTCTGTCAAGTTTAAAGCAGAGCCTAAATCATCAATTATTTGATGAGATTTCTGGCTGAAAATACACACATATGAATGCGCACAATTTGGTCCTCACTACTAGTACATAGTTATTCTTAAATAGAACTATAAAGGGGGTGAATTTAGACTTTAAAAGACAAGTGATTCCCCCTTTCGGCTTCCCCAATGGTCCTTGTTCAACTAAACTACTGTATGTACAGTATAACAATTTTTTGCATGCCAGTCTGAGGTCAGAAATGTTTCTACTAAAATTACAGCATCATAATAATAGAGTATATTCTCTGGTGCTGTTTGACTACACTTAACAGTCCTTCAATATTCCATAATAGCAAATTTACTCCATTATCTCCAAACTGACAGTACACTCTCGATCAGAAACGAAATGGCCAAAATCTCACATCAACTGTCCAGAAACATGGGTCATACTCATAAGCTCCATCCTTTCTCTCAAACAGTATCCCGACTTTAAATGATTTATTTTCTACATTAGTGTGAAGTTCTTCGCATTTTATGCCATTTTCATAGCCCTTGTCTTTTTAAGTCCTCAAGAACATAGGTTGTTGTTATCTCAG
Organism: Meconema thalassinum; assembly: GCA_946902985.2. Classification (NCBI taxonomy): domain Eukaryota; kingdom Metazoa; phylum Arthropoda; class Insecta; order Orthoptera; family Tettigoniidae; genus Meconema; species Meconema thalassinum. The sequence goes on along the minus strand of OX336388.2, from coordinate 1,713,687,331 downwards.
GATTCAAGCGTCCTATATATGGCCATGCTGTCTTATTAGCAGCCCGTAATTTTCCATTTTGTATAATCGATGTTCCTTTCTGTATACTTTGGTAGGTTCTCACTGAGATCAGGCCACTGCTGTTGTTGAGGTCCTAGACCTCCTTTTGTTCTCCTGCCTGTAGGACGTCTTATAACAGAGGCGCACTCACTGCGATCAGACCATCGCTGTTGTTGAGGACCTTGAAATATTTGGGTCAATTTACACTGGGAATGTTAGCAAATTAGAAATGAGGTGTTCTTGCTGTGTGATTGCTATTGGTGTTGGTGAATGATAAATATTTATGAACAGTTGGTGTCTACATAATTACATTAGTGACGTATGCTATGCATTTACTTTATCCTGGACAGAAACATGTCAGTGCTGTATACTGTATATAAATAATTTACTGAGTTTGTTGGAATGAAGGTTGATTTATTTTGAAAATACATTACAGGCTGTCGAGCGATACGGGAAATACGGGAATTTTAGTGACGCAGGAAAAATACGGGATTTATACGGGAAATTCGCACTTGATACGGGAAATCTTGAAAAGTCTCATAATGCCTGACTTCTTAGCCCCCGAACACTCGGTAGAGTCCTCCTGCTCAAGTCCTCTATTTCGCCTGCAGACCGCGCTACCACCCGCAATTTGCGCCACCGAAAGATCGCTAAGCGGGATGAGAACCCAGCCAACGTCGAATGCATGCTTTGCCTGGCCGACTGCCGGCCGTAACCTCTCCACGCTCGTTGCTGACAATGACATACAGGAATAAGTCCGCATTGTTATTCACAGAGGAGACCTGGGTTTCTCGACAAGAGCAGTCCTTAAAGAAGCTAACAGCTCAAGATCTCAGAAAATTCCAGACGCGGATATGCTGCAATTTCGGACCAACTGCCGAAAATTGTTCATTCGTATCCTATGGTTGAACAAATCAAAGAGAGGTCAACTCTTGCTCACAAGAGACCCGTGCCATTTCCTGCCTAGACCCTATAGGGGTCGTTGAGACTCCTAAGTTGGAAGAAGTTAGGATCGTCATTGACCTGGAAATTCTTTGTGATCAGAAGAATTTGCTTTCTGGCGCAATGGCTGACCGCATCAAGAGCAGCTACTCCACACTTCTGAGGCTGCCCTCCGTCACTGCGCGTTTGAAGCAGTTCGACGGAAAAGAACCATGGCTCGACGTGCTGTTGTCTGAATTAGTGGATTCAGCACCTTCCTCAGTTCCTGCCAAAAACGATCTCACAAGCTTTGTTAAAATGATACTGATTTTGTATCACAACAATGCAGCTCTAGACAGAGGTTTCTCCCTGAACAAGGAGTGCATGATCGTCTGATTGGCATGCATACTGTTCAGGACGCTGTGATGGCAGCTGGTGGAGTAGAAAAGATAACCGTGAGCAAGAGTTCATACTGCACGAAACTCCTACACCGTGTTCAAGGAAGCAAAACAGGTGCAAAGCGACGGCTAAGGTGGCAGTCGAAAGAAAAGTCACGAATGATCTCCAGGAATTGGAAGAAAAAAAATAGCACTGTCAAAAGAACTTAATTTTGTGCTGTGTATAACTGAAGTTCCTAGTAACATTCTTGTATTTGTCGTTTTGCATTATTTTATTTTCTATTATCTACTTTGATAAAATAAATCTAAATTGAAAAGTATTTGCGGCATGTCGTGTGTGGAATTTTACTGTTTTTAGCCTTTCCATGGTCTTCTTTCGCAGGGGAGATGCACATACCAAATTCTTTTAAAGTCCGTGCAAACACTCAATGCAAATGCGTCACACATGCATACATTTCAAAAACTACAAACAATATCTCACAGCTCTCGACATTTTATTATCAAACACCCGTCACCAACATGTGGCTACAAAATACACCACACAAATGACAAAATATGGGCATGCATTGTTTCAGTCGCTTGTTATCCACTGCCTGTGTCGGATTTCCTTTCATTATAATTGTCTCGTTACTTTTACTTCGCCGAAGTTCGACCCGAGGACTGGACACATCCCGTACAGCATGTACAGAAAGAAATACTGAAGGCGGTCTGGATATCGCGTTGGATGAAATTATTATTAACCTTGGCAATTCATCAAGCTCTGACGACGACAATGATGGTGGTGATGATGATAGGGACAGTGAAGGGATGGAGAGTGTCAAAGAAACCCTTGCCAAGTGACTGGGAATAATTTATTTATTGGTGTCAGTTCGCTGGCGTCAATCGATAATAGAGAACAGGCTATTGTTTCCCGTCATCGTGTTCAAAATACCGTCCGCCATTCAATAGCCTACAACTCGACAATATAAATCCACGGCAATAATATCGCCACAGAGGGGCTTGTTTGAGTGCTCATTGCTAAATATGTCTTTACCTTAACTTTACTTTCGTATTATCACGAAAGCTAATATTAACCGTAGAGGGTCGCGATTCAGTGAGTGTGCATGGTGTTATCTGTCAACTACTGTAGAAAGCTGTGAATGACCTCCCACTCAGACTCTTGTTTCATGTTAAAGGATAATCATTACTTGGTGAGTGTTTTTATATTCATTAGCTGTAGAGTGTTTACCCTCTTTGTCGTATTTATTGAATTGAATACCGATGATAAAGGTATCATAGCTTCGGTGTGTAATTTATTTATTCATCTAAAAATATCGTATTTCTCTGTTTGAATGCGCTCGGCGTCGACTCAGGATCTTTTTTAAAAATATATTACCGTACGTATAATTGTACAGAAAAAATGTCTGAAGTGTAGCGCTGTGTATTATTCGAATCAGTTGAAACACTTAGCAACACAGCACAGCTGTTCCAAGCTCCCGACATATTCTTCGCGTTGTTTCCTTCGAAATACAGGGTGTAGGTGGGAAGCATGCTCAGAATTCTTGCCGTGTGGCGGTTGGATGTAGGGTTTTGTTATGTGGCGACCGTGGGTTGCGGAGAGGAAAAGTGGGGCAAAGTGACAGGAAAGCTGTTAGTACCGAATGCGCGGGGTTAGCAATACTGTATTTGGCCCATAATTTACGCGTGTAATAGCGGACACACCTCCAATTTTACTATATAGTTGTGTTCTAAAAAGGGATAGTGGGTGGGTAACATCCATTACTAAATGACCCCCAAAATTATTACTAAGGGTATTTCGACTATTTTCAGTAGTGTAGAAAATTGTATTGCCTTGTTCTGGGCTCCTATAGAGCTTACATTTTCTTTCGATCTTTCATTTGCCATAGGACGCGCCACCGGTGTATGGTTATGCATTACCAGCTTCTGGTTTAGTAGTCAGGTAATGGAAGCAATGGGAACTGTGTACTACAATTTTCCTTGCATGTGACTAAGCAAATTATTGTTGTTAAGAGAACGTAAAATGCACCAAGAATGATATGATCTTCAGCTGTGTGCAGTGAGAAAGCTCTGCATGTGTTCATTCCTTACGTATTAATTATGCGAAATGTCAGCTAACGTTGTGCCACATACAACACTCGTAGTCTCTAAATGTTGCACATTTTCCCGTAAATTACATCAGTTTATGTTTGAATTGCTTATAAGTTCGTGACAAAGAAATTGTTTCTCCAATTGGATGATTGTATTCAGCTGTATGCACATTGTGTAATCTTGGCAAGGTGTATTTTTTTTCAAGGAGCAACTTTACACCGTAGTTGGCACGCAGATTTTTGTATTTAGTTTTCTGGCATCTTGTGTTAAATTATTGACTAACATATTTCTAAATGCAGACAATCTATACCTCCATTAGGATTCGGGTTCTATAATTCATGCAAAATGAGGTTCGTTCGTTTGTGAAATTGAGGTCATATCCCCCCTACCCTTTCAGTGATTACCGTATGGTACTTTACGTAGACTAGGGTGAAGATGTAAATGAGCATTTCAAAAACAAATTGTCGCCAGTAGTTTGGTTTATTAACTTACGGTAATATTTTTCATAGGTATTGAAAACTGGGCACGGTTGGATTTTAAGGTGGAACCGCATGTGCTATCAAATATCGCTTTCTTGCAATACCTGGAATATGTATAGAATTATAAAATGATTATTGGTTAAATGAGTGTTAATAGATAGGCTATTATAATTATGATTAAATAAATATTAAAGAAGAAACGATGCGTTGTTAGTAAATATTAGGCCTACCGGTACGGCGAATAGCCTATAACTCATAGCATCCGTCACAATTTAGCATTTGAACGGGCCACGTTAATGCATAATATACTAATATAACAACCGGATAGCAAATTATAATAATATTCTCACATATAACATATTTAATTTGCACCAACTTACTATTGTAATCTAAGATATGTTAGATCACTGCCGTTTGAAATGTACAAATCGCACCCTTTGTAGGCAAGCTGTTTGTTATGGTCGTCTCTGATGCGAAGTTTTACTAATTACTCTTTTAGGAGACACTTGTCTTTGGAATATTCATGAAAGGCCAACCCTCTAGTTCTTATTTCATAAGTTCAACGCCTAAAAACAAAACCACAATCCGAAATAACAAAGAAGATAATCACGAACGAACGATTCACTGCCAATGAAAATCAAATGAAGATTCGCGGACCGAAAGTTCGCTATACATAAGCTTCGGTGCCATTTTAACTCGTGGAAGCTCTATACGGTTTCGGTACCATACAATTCAGTCCCTTCCCGTAAACATTTATTATGTGACACTCCTATTCTCTACTCTCTCAAACCTCCTCAGTAAAACAGTCGTTTATATCAGCTCAGGTGAACGGTATTTTATTTGTGTTCGTAGCATCTCATCGCACCTGCAAGAAGAGTTCATTCACGCTACGGATTAGGCCTATATCTCGCCATCACCCGTGGGCTGCGGAAGTGTCTCCAAAAATGCAGTTACACTTACGCCAGAAAATCTTGATTCGCGCTTTAAGATTCATTTTTCAGCCATTCGGTATGCGAACTCTAGTCTTAGAGGATTCTAAAATATACGGAAATTTGGTGGATTTTCATACGGGAATTATACGGGAATTTCAAAGAAGGTCATCCATCGCTTGACACTCTGCATTAGCATTACCATTAATAGATTGTTGCTGACTCAGTGGTATCACAAAGGCATGAAATGGCTAAATAATAGGAGTTTGCAGCTATGAATGATAGTAATCAGAACATCACAAAATAAAAGGCAGATTTTTAATTTAAATTCCTTATACTAAATGTGGAAGTACAATGTTATTCTAATAATTTGGCCATATCTCTATAGTAAGAATATTAATATTATATTTATAAACAATTACTGATAAATAATAATATTGTCTATAAATAATTTAAAAAATGTATTCTTTTGCACACTACCTTCCAAGTAGAACATAAGACACAGACTGCTGTCGACGAGCAGCCCTCGACCACAATTTAAAATAAAACTGGGTAAAGGTGCACCCAACAACCCCTTGGTAAGGCACCCAATATGGTACAAGGATTGTTTTCTCACTTGCATGTTCTCGCTTTAACAGAACAGAACGATCCCACAACTAGATTTTTTATTTTCCTTTAAAATTGAGAGTTATTTTTGGTGCAGTGGGTTTTTCAAAGTAAACTTGCTGTTGAATTCACTTCAGATGACATTTTTTCCTTCCTGTTAGTTTCTTCTATCACTGTATTACTTGCAATTCTATTTCTTAATTGAATGATTTACGTTGAGTAAAGCTTTCTGGGTTGTTACAAGTTCTTTTCAAATCTTGGAAAATAAAGACAGATGATGGAACTTCTCTTTTTCAGCTGGATGGGAGTTCTAAACTTCTGCATTAGCTTACAGGAATTTAGAAGAGTGCAAAGCTATGTTTGGTTGTATTTTTATTTTTTATGGTTTATGTTTGAAATTATACAAAGAAGTAGTTGGTACTGTTGCAAGGGAGGATAAAAGATCATCATCTTACAGCCTTGTCTTATTAGTCTAGGGATTTTTTATTTTATTATAATGATTTCTATAGCAAGCTGCTCCAAGTCCATTTTTGGGAATCCATGGTCTTTGCAGTTCGTGTTATACGTAGGGATAGGAATTTTTCGGTGATTTCAGAGTGAAGAAAACTGTATTTTAAAGTGGCAAATTCGGTGGTTTCAAGTGCACTTTTCGGTACTTTCAAAATGTTAAATTTTAGGCTTTTTTTTTTTTAATATCATGGATATCATAACACATTTCAGTCATCCTTCAAAGTATACTTCAGTGAAGAGATCCTAATTCTCTTGTGACAAACGATGACGCATATCACTTAACGTGTTAGTGTAAGCTGAAAAACAAAAGTTCACAGTTAGCGTTTGAACAGGGTATCAAAATGGTTTTCAACACAGATTCTGAGAACTTGGGAAATACAAATGTCATTCCTTGCAAAACTCGAACAATGTCTGTCTTGGTCCTGTCGTGCATCTGCATCTTGATTAAAGTTTGCAGTTCGTTGTATCCTCTTATGACCTCACTTTCTTCCAGTGTTCCACAGAAGGGCAACTGCTTAAATTTCTTTGCAAGGTCCTCATTGATGTTCATTGGCACTACCGGTATTTCTGCTGGATCAAACGCACACATTTGTAAATCTTGTTCCCAGGGTCAACGGATCTCAAACTGATTAATATTCTAAGAGCATGGGACCCATCGTTTACTAAAACTGAATGTATTTTCTCTCTTTTTTAACACATTTCCACAACCCTCCAACAGCTCCTTAATGTTGGTACCGTATTTTCCAGAAACAGCAAGTTTAAGGGCTTGTTGAATTCTCCGTAGATGTCCATCTAGAAGGTGAACAGTTGACAAGACTGGCCTTCTAATAAAGGGATGAGTTCAGTGATGTCTGTGCCAAATTCTTTGAATCTCAAGTATTTAGTCACGTGAAACATTGTTCAGGAAATCAACACCAGAGTTATCAGTCCCTACTACTTCATTCATAAATTGCACAATATCTTTCAAGTACTCTTGACAGGTACACTACAGAATGAAACCAAGAAGACCACCTGGTTAAGACTGGTTCAGGAAACGGTGGCACATTTTGATATGGGTACTTGCCATCTAGTTATTCATGTCTGAAAGGCGCACTATATGACGCCACGCGTCGACTAGTTACTAGGATGAAGGGGCGGGTGACCTTGCTGTTCTGGCCCTTAAAACCTCAATAACTTCGTAACTTACCAGGATGACCGCCCAGATTGATAAAGATCTCCGTATGCAGAAAGCGAGGTCCGCTATCTACCGTTAAGTTTCCGATCATTCCGTGTTTGTTGGATGCTCTCCATGCAGTCAAGTCGTGAGAGAAAATTACCGCTACTACACTCGCACAGAAACATGCCTTTGTCGGCTTCTGTGACGACGATATTTCAAACGGGCAAGGTGGTGGTCACACTACGATGACATTAGGGCAAAACCGGGATGAATGCCAAGATGCAGAAGAAAGTGACATTCAGTAGTTAGATTTCGATAAAGATGATCATGGTTTCAGACATGAAAGCAATGAGGATATTGTACTGAATTTGACTGTTGGTGAGGTAAACTGAGATCCAGTACATGTCGAGTGAAGGAGTGATGCAACGGAAATCCCGAAAATTCCCATAGTCAAGCTAGTGTGTCTATAGTCACACTTATCTCTTATGTAGAAAATCGAGATGAATTTTCATTCTCATATATTGTTTTCTTCAGAATTGTACAATCTAAAATTAGAATAAATACACTATCTAAGAAACAAAAAGTGATGACTGTAATTTCTTTTAATTTCTAATATTGGTATAATCCATGTAGTGTGTCTTACAATACTATGTTATAAAGTATTATAATTATTTTTTTCTGCATGTTCTTAAAATACATTTCAATATTTTAACCAATAGTTTTCTTTTTGCTAGGCTTAAAAACATTACTGCAGATAATTCGCGGCTTTCAAAAATTCGGGGAAATTTGTGCATTAATTGACACGAATTATCGGAAGTGCACTATAAAGAAAAAAAGAAAAAATTCGCGTTTTCATGCAAAATTCGCGAAAATTCGCGAGTTCAAAAACAATTATTTCACCATTTTTAGGGTTATCATAACACATTATCACCTGCGTATTACTTCTTTTAAAACTTCGCGATCGCAAATTTTTCCTATCCCTAGTTATACGGTATTTGTGTGTTGATGCAGTTATGCTACAAATTATAAAATAAGTTATATTATTTACTTATCTAAAGAATCTTGAAGGAAGTCAACCCCTGGCACTATACAGCCCACGAAAGGCCTAGGCCGACCAAGCGACCGCTGCCCAGCCATTTGGGTGACGTGTGATCAGCGCATCGGGTCCTCTGGGCCGTTAATCTTGGTTTTCGTGATCGGGGCTACTCAATTGTCCTCACGAGGCTGAGTACACTCCGTTCCAACCTTCACGTTAGTTTTAAAATCCCTGACGGAGCCGGGAATCGAACCCGGGGCCTCCGGGTGAGAGGTAGGCGCGCTACCCCAACACCACGGGGCCGGCCTCTTGAAGGAATAATTTATCAAATAAAATGATAAACAAATACATGAAATGCCTTCTCACATCCTGTAAAAATCCTTACCAATAAAATGATTGTATTGGGTTTGCAATCAATTAGCTCAACAGGGAAGCATGGATTGCTGCATCAAACCAGTCGAAAGACTGAAGACTCAAACAACTACATAATGTTATACTAATCTTCATCACAGCTTTGTGACTTATGGTTATTCACTTCATAAATTTAATCCCAAATAGAGTAATTTGGAGAGTAATTATAGTTGACCCATTAAATTTTAGAAGGTCGCAGTCTATCTGTCTTTATCTCTCTAAATATTTTATAATTTTGAGTTTTGTCCAACTAAAAGCTCATTTGAAATGTATTTTGCAGTCTTAAAGAGAACACTTCAATATTTTTATTAGTAATGAATTGAACTGAATGGTGGCTGACAATAATATTAACAAGGATTGGAATAAAGTTACACATTCTCTTTTCTGTTTTCACTGCTTTGTTTTCTGTACAATTTCTATTATGGCTATAGTCTGTTACTGTTGTTCCAGCATATGCTTTCTAAAATTCAGTCTGCTTTTGTGTATATGGTGTACACAGGACTTAAAGTATTCTTCTTCCTATTGTTTCTCCTGGGTTCTGATTGCTTATTTCTTTTTATAAAATGTATTTCATATTGCTTGTTTGATGCCTCGCAGACTCATCTATTCAATCTTAGCTACTATCTTCCTTGAATATATTTTCATTCGGTTTAAAAATACATATTCCAATGGATGGGTGTCTGTTTTAGGCAAATAGCTTGTTTCAAACATAAAGGTTTTCTTTTTGCTTGGATTGTTTCCAGGCTACATCAGACAAAGGTTTCTAATATACTGCCTTGTATATAGCCCCTTTCTTGGTGTAATATGCTCGTTTAATTTTATCAGTTTTAAAAGGGGTTCATTTAACGGTTGTTTTTATTTTTCTAAAGATCTTCATTGTATGGTACTTTATTGCAGTTATGAAAATATGTAATGAGTTGATTTTTAGTAAACTAAAATTATGTAGGATTAGGTCAACTGAATGAAGATCTTAACTTGATCAAGCCATATGTCAGTGCATCGCTTTCCTAATACAGCATATTTCACAATTTGCATTTTAATGTTGGAGGTGGCTAAAGGAAAGTGGTGTAGCTGCTTGCCTCTTGCCAAGGTGAACCAAGTTTGATTCTAGGTTAATGCATGTGAGATTTTTTAAAAGGAAATGTCATTTCCAGTTGTTTAGATTCCACATATAGAGGAGGTTCCATGGCTTATGATCACAAGGTTGAGAATCACATAAAATGCCACCTCCCTAATCCACATCTGAATTACAAATACACACACTAATACAGTCATCACAATAACACAGGTTATCAGACAAATTAACACACACCCAAGTACACGTGACTACATGACCACGATGTTGCAAATCCCTTAAATCAATCAACATCATCTCTTGGTTTTGATGAAACTTAGCTTACATGTTGATCAGATCACAATGATAACATCTGTAATGATATTTCATCCCCAAAGTCGTACGAGCCTTCCATAGAAAGAGAAAAATTGTACATCTCTTAATACAAGACTTGGAACTGTAGAGCTGGGTGTACCCACTGAGGTATCATATCCTCTCTGACCAATCTCACTCTGCAACTACTTTCCCCAGTATGTACCATAGGCTCTCTCACCATAGACAACCTGCTGGTGGAGTGGGGTGATTAGTGTGATTGGTCAGAGAGGATATGAGAACTTAGGTGTAAGAGTTTACCAGTGTTCTTCTATTTTCTTATATGATTCTCCATCAGAGAGAGGCAATGAGCACTGTTTATGCTCTCATTCTATGTCCATTAATTTTCTTTCATGTCCTGACTTGACTTGCTTATGGTTAACATAGATCACATATTAAAATACATATTAGATGAGATAGTCTTAAGTAGGGTCGGCCCCATGGTGTTGGGATACCACGCGTAAGTCTCACCCGGAGGCCCCAGTTTGATTCCTGGTTCCGTCGGAGATTTTAGAAACTTGGTAGCCCTTGATGGGCTGTGGTGCCTCAGGGGATAGATCTCCCAACATATTGAACCAAAAAATATGAGAACACAGGCAGATGTTTTCTATTCAAGCATTCTTTAAAGTTTTCATAAATTAAGGAAGAAGAAAAATGGATTATTTAATTCTTTGGTCGTTGAGAATGAGTAGGATGCAGCGATCATGAGCAAATTAAACCAGATGAAGATTTTTTTGGTGACATTTCATAATCTTGACTAGAATATTTATTTTTTATGGCTCTCTTTACATTATGTATTAAAAAGGGAGTTTATGTAGTGTATGGACACATTAATTGTAAATTGTAAATGAACAAGTCATTTATAAGTTTAAGGAAATGGATAATGGTATTCAATTTTAAATTATGTTTTTTTAGGTTAATACATACTTTTCTTTCTTCTACTTACGGTATGTATGAGATAAGGAAATTGTAAGGTTTTAACTGTGACATAATGGAAGTTAATACATGGGGTACATTGAAGAGATGAAAATAATTGGTGTAACAGTAACATTGTTGCATCTTTGCTGACTACTGTGAATTTTCTATATTACTGTACATCCATTCTAGTTTAATCAGGCATGTGCACCTAACCAAATCATTTGTGTAATGCAAATGTAATGTTTTAAAATTGCCCTTTTTAAGCTTCGTGGGTAACAGAAAGTTACGTTAAAATTACTCGCAAAAATTTCGTGGAAAGTTGTATGGCCTACTTGGTTGTCCTTGTTGGACTCGTCATACATCCTATGAAGTTTGGCTACATCTAGTTCCTTAGACAGGTACAATCTAGAAGTATCTTGTAAGGAATAGTGGGGTTTTCTACCTCGAAGTGATCTGATGAAACCTGTAACTTTAGATTGTGTTTCATTGGATAATTTATTAGGTCTGTTGCTGTGTTTTCCTCGGCCATCTGTTTTAGCTTCACCATATTGTGTCAAATGTTTCTTAATAGTTTGAGCGTGGCGATTAGAAATACCATGCAGAGATAAAAATGCCTTGTAGCAAACACTAACATCTTGTAGTATGTCATCTACACATGCCCTAACACGATAACAGTAAGAAGAGCTATGGAAGCTTGCCTCACATTCACCCTTCCGGTTGTGCCGCCGCTGAACAGGAACAACAGTAACAAGTCCACTCAAATATTGACTCTGCGCATTATAGTCCCCCAGTTCATTGAAATGGGAGATGATACGTTTCCGTTCTTTGGAAGAAATTATTTCGAAGCACTTAAACCGGGAACACTTACAGTCTTCTCCAGTCTCATGTGTTGTAGCACATAATTTCTTCATAACATCACTCATCTTGCCTGTCTTTTTTCTTTTCTTTACACTATGTTGCTCACTATTTGCCTGTTCATTGTCTTTGTCACTAATATCACACAACATAATTACTACGTACTACAGCAAAGTACAATAAACAAAGAAGACAGTGAGCCTGACGCTACTATTCCAGCGGTAGTTTGTGAACTGACCAGCTAACGCTGTACGTCATAATGGCAGAGTGGAGGGGAGCCATACGGACCGTGATCGGTATTGCTCGGCAGCGTGTGGACCTTGATCGTTATTAGTCGTTACCCCATATCTTTTGACGTTAATTACTGCGAGACTGTGATCTTTCTTGGACTTGAGGGTCGTACCTTACATTCTGTCTGTATTCAGCTACACGATTCCACTGCTAACTCAATTTCGTTGAAATATGGATTACGATACCTTCAAATGGTATCAATGACATGCAAGTCACTCAAGTGGGGTCAGTTTCAGAGACTTGCACCAGGCCAGTAGGCGACACTAATTTACTTACCAAATAGATTTGCTTCAGGATCATCGACTTCTACAAAAAACATTTATGTGGAAGAAAAAACATTTATGTGGAAGAAACACTTTTCAGGGGTGAAGGAAAGAATCCAGAAAATCTAATCGACACTGAGGTCAGATGGGTTGTTATTCCAATAGAATGTAATAATAATGTTATCTATCCCTGTAAATGTATGCCTATGTATTCAGAGTGCTTTAAAATTGTGACTGTGCCTTTCCAGGGCATATCTGGTGAAAAGTTATCATCCAAATCTTAAATAATGTTCATTGTTTTGAAGATAATTGCAATACTTTGAATAACTGGCATTAACCAAGCTTTAAGGACTCGTATAATGTTATGTAGAATAATAATGCCTTTCATAATACTGAAAAAATCATCTTAAGTCAAGAGATGTTGATTCTAAAATATTGATGATTTTTGTGTCTGAACTGCAGACTTGGTTTTCCTGCACTGCGACGTACGTGCTCAAATAGCAATAATATCAGAGAATGCCGTTTGCTGTGTGCTATGGTGATTCATGAAAGTAGAGGCCTTATCTACATGCAGTCACTTGTTTGTTACTGAGATATTTTCATACATACAGTCATATGCATTCCCTTGTCAAACAGGCTAACTGCCATCATACACTCATACAGAAACACTGAGCCATTTTTCAATAGTAACCTTCAGCTGATTAGCCTGTTAATGTTCATTTGTCTAGTAACTTACACTGCACCTGTTGTGCTTTAATATCAATACAGTTCCTGCATTAAATAGTGTTGCTGATGCTCTGGAACAATGTGTCTACAGAGGTTGCAATTTTGGATTCAGTTGCATATGTTCCGACATTATATGACCTGCTAAGGAAGTACCATAATTTTGAAACACCGTGTATGTATAGTGTGTGCGCACACATCTTCTCTCTCTCTCTCTCTCTCTCTCTCTCTCCTCCTCCTTCCCTGTTCCATGTTTGGTACTAATTTGTTTGGCCCTTCAGACAATTTAATGCGAGTTATTGTATGTCCAATATCTGTTACATCCTGACAATTCCAGTGTGAGAAAAATCCTGGCATAAATTGTGCATTCTGGAGCTCTATTTGTATTTTCACACAATGATGCGCACGCGCTTCAGTTGTGTGTGATAATATGTATTGCCAGTTCAGGTCATTGCCGATTAGACAATACTGTCCAAAACCAGAATGTTTCTTTGGTCAATCAATGGACTGTTCTTTTTATTTACCTCTATGTAGGGTAGAATCCGATTGTATTAGGTTACTTTTCTTGGGTGATAAAAATAAATGGTGGAAGTGTTACCATATAAGGCTGGTGTTACCATATAAGGCTGATCTGTTGTACCATTAGAGGCTACTTTAGAATCTGCAATTATTGCACAACTGTGATATTCTGTATAGAGAAATATGTGATTTTGGATTGTAGTAGATACCATATTTACTCCATCTTAGTTTTTATTGAAGACAAATATAGTAGAGTGTACTATAAGTCCTGGATACCGAGAAATTAGGACTTACTACTGCCATTCTTGGCTCTTGTATTCGTGAGCATTAACCATGACTGAAATAGCTGCATCTTTTTTAAGCAGTGCTCCTAATTTTGCAGTCGCATAGAGATGCAGAAATATACAGAATTGTGGTTGAGCTTAGTAGGTTTTTCCTAGTCTCCATAAGTAAAGCTTGAGTTTCAGTATGATGATGATGATGATGATAATTGTTGTTTTAAGGGGCCTAATATCTAGGTTATTGGCCCATTGAGTTTCAGTATATTAAGAGTGATTTACTTACCTCATTTGAAGAGAAATTAAAATTGTATACAGTAATGGGTGAAGATCCCTATCAAAATTCCTGGTTAATGCATGTGAGATTTTCAGAGCTATACAGGTAACTCCTGTAGTTCAGATTCCATATTAAAAGCAAGGAGGTCCCATGGCTTACGATAGCAAAACTACAACCATGCTTTCTTTGAAGATTCCAAACATATTGTATGTCAAATGTTGTTTAAGAATTATATGTAAAGTTACCCGGCCTGATGACAGAAAATCTTATGACATAACTCAGGGGATCTCACCATCCATCAAATCACATTTACTGCCCCCAACATTTTAATAGATGCCCAAATTTGATTTTCAAATGCCGTGCCCTTAATATATCACCTAAAACATTGCAATTTCCACTGGAAAGTGAAAAACTGAAAAGAAAAATAATATAGAAAAGAATATCCATGGGCTTGGGCATTAAATTAATACTACTACTACTACTACAAATGTATGAATAATATCTCATTCAGTGGTAACTCTCATGTACCACATTCTTCTTGCTATGATGCCCTGGACCAAAAATGTGGTCTCGACACACAGTTTCAAACCCCCCGGTATACCCAATCTTAATGAATAAAGAAAGGGGTGATTTTTAATATATCACATGTTATCTTTTTTGTTCCTCCTGAAAATTTGGCATGTTTGACATGCTAGGATTGAAATCTTTACAGACTATTTTATCTAGCAAATGTTAGTTGAGGATAAGCTCCTGTAATGTGTCAAGTTTCCTCTTCCTTTGTTGATTGATGCACAAGTGAATTAATAAACCCCTAGTTGTGAAAAGAAGGTGCAGTTCACTACACAGCGTGTTGATTTAGACTTTTGTTCTGAAGGAACCCAAGAGTAAACCTTTTTTGTTTTGTAGAGTTCAGCAAAATTTCCTGTACCATAGATGCAACTTACCTGAGTTTGTATCTTTATCTACTGCACATCCCCTGTGAAGTAAGTTATTGAATGACATTTGTTTTTATTTCTAATCGATAGGATAGGTTTTTTCAACATCTCATAGCATACATAATTATTTCCTTTATTGTTGGCTTTGAAACTATTTTTCAATGTTGTCTTGTTAGATCATAGGTGCAGGTTGGTTAGCAAGTTTGGTTTGCCATGCTAACTTACCCCATGTATTTCTTCCAATATGGTGGTGCACAAACTATTATTACTGGAGATAGTGGTATACTTAAATGCCAGACAGCATATGTTTGATGTCTCTCTAGTGATTGTACCTGTACAGTAAATAGAAATAGTGGTGTTAATTCACATTTCCTGTGGTTTCATATCAGGGATTTCCTAATTATTAGAGCTCAGACTTTATGTGCTAGTAGCCTGGATTGCAATGTTCTTTTAGATGATTTGCCAGGAACCCCCACAAGAAAAAACTCTGTTTATTTATTTTATTTTAGATTTTCTATTTCTTTTGCAGTTATAAAGACAAAGTACACTGTACATTAAAAAAAAATGACGCACCGGGAAGGCGTTGTCCGATTGTAAGGAAATTACGTATGCAAAGACATTCGGACCGAACATGCAACTGATTAAAGCTTCGTGTCCAATGAATGAATAGTGGGAGCTCCCGTGCATCCGAACTGCACATGCATCAGGTGTGTATAAGGCGCGATTCTGAAGCGTATGCTCAAAGTAGCTGTTGCATTTGACTGCGATATCTGAACGTTGGCTGTAAGAATGCCACACCGAAGGATTCGTGCTCATTACGAGCAGATGTCAGAGTTTGAAAGAGGTCGTGCGATCAGATTGAGAGAAGCTGGTTGGTCGAATCGAGCTGTCGCTGGACATTCGGGTCGAAGTGATGCGGCGATGAGACGATGCTAGCAAGCGAGGGTCAGCAACGGCAGGCATCAGCGTCAGGACGGCAGTGGTCGACCGAGGGCCACAACAGCACGGGAAGACAGAGCGATTGTCAGAACAGCTGTCACAGCACTGGAGTCGTCGTTATCAACGATCCAGCGTGTGACCAGCACACATGTGTCCACCATGACCATCAACAAACGCCTGAGCGACAGGAATTTGCGCTCGCACCGCCCGATATGCCGCTTACCACTCACGCCTGTTCACCGTCAAGTCAGATTACAGTGGTGCCGCGCTCAGCAACGTAGAGCTGCTCTGACTGGGGACGTATAGTCTTTAGTGACGAGTCCCGTTTCCAACGGTGCCCTGACGACAACCGCAGACTTGTTTGGAGATGTCCAGGCCACACAGCCCCACAACAGGGGGTGATGGTCTGGGGTGCCATCTCCTTTGATAGCCGGGCCCCTCTGGTGGTCATTCCTGGCACACTGACAGCACAGCGGTATGTTGATGATATTCTACGGCCGATTGTGTTACTGTTCCTTCAGTGACATCTAGGCCTTATCTTCCAACAGGATAATGCCCGGCCGCACACGGCATGTGTTGCTATGGACTGTCTTCAAGCTTGCCCTATCCTTCCTGGGCCAGCTCGGTCGCCTGATCTCTCTCCCATAGAGCACATTTGGGATGTCATGGGATGGCGATTGTGAACTTCCCGGAATGTCGCTGATTCAGCCCAACAGTTGGAGACCATTTAGCACGAAATTCCACAGGACACCATCCGGGAACTTTATCAGTCCATGCCACGTCGAGTGACAACTTGCATCCAGGCCAGGGTGGACCGACACCTTATTGACGTCCTCACTTTGTAATGCCCTAACTCTGCAATAAATCATTTGATTGTTCTGCACCTTTGATAGTTTGTTGTTCTGTCTGTTCCTCACATCCACTGATTTTTCTCACCATCGGACAATTCCTTCCTGGTGCTTTATTTTTTGTTGTTGTTATACAGTGTATTTTCTTCTGCAAGAAACATTATAATCTTCTACTTGAAATATTTGTATTACATTTTATTAAATTTAAATTAATTTTAGGTACGGTAGATAATGTTCTAGGCTATTTACTCTGTTTCAAAATTTAAGGATGGCACATAATACTGTATTATGGAATAAAATTAATATCTTCTTTTTACGTCAAAGAATATATTTTCTATTTGAGGGACTGAGTGGTCATCAGCCCAGTGTAAGTACTGTGCCTGAATGCCTGATCATCTTTGTTATTGTAGTGTATAATTAGTGTTGTGCCTAGGATTTTGGAAAATAAATTTTATCATCTTGTCAATTATTTGGCATGGATGTGTGTGTGGGGAGCAAGGAGAGGTTGTAACCACCTTAAGGGTGGTCAATGAAAATTATAGCCTGGATTTGAGCTATTCCACTTAGGTTTCGAAGTTGTCCCATAGAATGCAACAACTAACTATGGGAAGGTGTCACATCCTATAATTATTTCTGCTCTATTGCAGCTATTGATTTTTTGCAGTCTAGCCTATTAATACTTGTAAATCTGGTATCTACTAATTCTGATAGTTTGCCAGTAAGTGGTTTGTGTGTATATACTATTTCTGTGTATGTGTTTTAATGAGAATGATATATCTTATTCTCGCAGGCGAGGAGATGATTTTTAATATTTCAGCAATAGAGGTTTTTTTAATAGAGGAAAATAGATGATTGTAGGATTGAAGTTATATTATTTATGATGCAGGATTCAAACTTAAGTTTCTATCTTGTAAGATTTTGTGATAATTATTCGTTGAGCTATATTGTTTCAACTTAAATACCAGTCACAGGTCATCTCTCATCATTCATGATGTTTAAGTTTATTTACATACTATACTTCAATAAACTGTATTTTTCATATGAAGACACTATGTTATGTATTGTTTCAATCATTTAATAAAAGCATGAAGTGCTGGTGACTTTTAAGTTCTCGTCTAAAAAAAATGAAAACTAAAATTATTTTAATCACCAAATCAAACTACAATTTTATGGGCTTTCTGTATGGTGAATGTCTTTTTTCTGCTGGATGTCCTTCCTGATGCGAACCCACCAGAGAAGTAAATGAGAAATGAAATGAATTAAGATGAACTAAACTGGGCGAGGATTTGGAAGAAATTGGCTATGGTCTAATAGAAGGTACTGTCCTGATTTTTGCCTGGGGTTGAAAACAAAAAAAACACAGAAAACCATTTCAGGGACTGTCGACAGTGAAGTTCGAACAAACCCAGATTTCTCCCATCATGTAACAATTATTAATTAATTTATTTATCGTATGGCATACATGAAAATTATTTCTAATTTGACATCAAGGTTAGAAACATAATGAAGTGCCTGTTGTGTCCATAGGAAGAAGTCGCTGAATTCACCACTGTAAGATGTTTGTGGGCATTCTTGAACTAGGTGCCGAACAGTCTGTCTTTCAGTACCACACTCGCAACATGATCAAGATTTTTTCCTCCACTTGTACAGGAGATCCCCGCATACACCGTGATTGGTCCGGATTCTATTCAATTTTGACCAGGTCTTTCTAGGCTGAGTGAACCCTGGCACCTTCTCAGTTATGCATGGCATTACTGAACTCTCTGGAGGGGCAAACGAATTCCAATCAGAAGACCATCTCTCAGTCAGGTTGAATTTGTTGGTTGCAAGATTCTCTGCTGTGCAGATAGGTGGATGTCTTAAACGTTATCGTTTCACATGTGGCTCAGCAATGTCTCCATGGATACGTAATTGTTTGTTGGTCTGGATCTTTCTATATTCTCTTATCAAAATGTTGCATCGCCGCAAATGAGGTGGTGGGATGTGGCTGAGAATAGGAAGCCATTGTGTAGGAGTTGACATAATTGTTCCTGTTATCATGCGCATGCTGTTATTGAATTGTACATCTATTTATCTTACATGCAGACTATTTATCCTCACCGGAGCACAATACTCGGCAACAGAATAAACTAAACCTAGAGCTGTGCAACGGAGAGTAGTTGCATTGGCACCCCATGTGGTGCCACATAATTTCCGCAAGATGTTGTTTCTTGTCTTCATTTTGGCAGAAGTCATTCGTAGGTGTCCTTTGAATGACAATGTTCTATCCAGTGTTATACCCTAATACTTGGGATGTCTGTTATGGCGAAGGAGGATGTTATTGAAGTAAACTGTAAGTTCCCTTGTTGCCATTTTATTGTTCAGATGGAAGCAAGCAACTTTGGCCTTATGCTTGGCTGAAGTCTCCATTTTCGAAAATTATCTCCCAGTGCAGAAAGATCATTTGTCAGCGTCTCTTCTGTACTTTCGAAACATGGATCTCTAGTAACCCAGTCGTCAGCATATCCAAACTTCCTCGGTTTTGTGGAGGGCAAATTTGATATATATATATAGGCTGAATAAGAGTGGGGCAAGCACTGATCCTTGTGGAAGTCATCATCATCATCATCTTGTACAGTTTCCAGCCCCAGGCTGGGTCTGTTTGGAACATAAGCCTCGCCACTTAGTCCTTTCTTCCCACCACCTCTCCGCTGTCACTCTGGTCCAGTCCTCTCCTCTTTTCTTGACACATTCCTCCACTCCTTTCAGCCATCTATCTCTTGGTCTTCCCCTTGGTCGTTTCTTCTGCATCTGCATCTCATGTATCCTCTTGGGAATCTTCTTCTCATCCATTCTCTTTAAGTGTCCATACTACCTCAGTCTTGATGTCTCAATCCTACCTTGCAAGGGCTCCTCTTTCACCATTTCCCTGACCTTTTCATTCCTCACCCTGTCTCTTCTTGTTACTCCGATCCTACTTCGCAGGAACTTCATTTCACCTGCCTGTATTCTGCTTATGTCTCTTTTCTTCATTGTCCACGTTTCTGAAGCATAGGTCAGTATCGGGATATAGTAGCTTCTGTATAACACTTCCTTGCTTTTTTGTGGGACATCTTTATTCCACACTAAGCTCCTAATGCTTCTCAGAAATGCTTCTGCCTGTCTGCAACGTTCCGTAATCTCTTTGTCATTTCTCCCATTTTCCTCCACTATACTTCCCAAGTACTTGAGACTTTCCACCTTCTTCAGCTGTCCACCTCCAAGTGTTATCCCACTCATTGGTCTGTCCTTTTTCCTGGTCGTTAACAGGATCTCACATTTACTGATGTTGAACTTCCATCCGTACTCTCCCACTGTTTCTTCCCAAGCCTTCAGTTGCTCCTGAATTTCCTCCTCCCTGTTTCCCCAGACCATGAGATCATCTGCAAACACCATTGCTTTCATCTTATCTTCTCCTATCTTTCCTGCTATCCGTGTCATTACCTCGTCCATAACCACAATAAAGAGAAGGGGTGACAGTGCACTACCATGTTTCAGGCCACTCATTTGTCTGAACCAGTCTGTTCTTTCCCCTCCAACTTTCACACATCTCACACTTCCACAATACATCTCCTTCACTCTGCCTACAGTCCCTTTATCCACTCCCATGTTTTCCATTGCTTTCCAAACCTTCTCCCTACACACACTATCATAGGCCTTTTCGATGTCCAGGATGGCCACCAACAGATCCTCTCCAAATTCGTAGTGGTGTTCCTGGAGCTGTCTCACTGAAAATATGAGATCCACTGTTGATCTCCCAGGTCTGAAACCATACTGCTCCTCTCTCAATTTTCTCTCCACTTTGGCTCGTATTCTACTTTCTAATATCTTTTCATATATCTTGGCACAGTGAGGTATGAGTGTGACTCCCCTGTAATTTCTGCACTCCTTTCTGCTTCCTTTCTTAAATATTGGGACAATTAATCCTTTCTTCCAATCTTCTGGGGTCTTTTCCATATCACCCTCATCACACGGTACAGCCACTGTTTCCCAACCTCCCCTGCTGCCTTCACCATTTCAACACTCACTTCATCCACACCCGGTGCCCTTCCTCCTTTCATCTTGTCTATAGCCATCTCCAGTTCTCTCCAATTCAGGTCCTTTTCCATTCCTGTGTTGTCTTCTCCATCTTCCAATACATTGTCTTCCTCCCTATGACCATTTGGATTCAGCAAATCCTCAAAGTACTCTTTCCACACTGTCTTGAGTGTTTCTTTGTTGTGTACCTCATTTCCGTTTTTGTCCATCATTACCACATCCTCTCGCAGACCTCTTCTCTTACTTTTGACCATCCCATAAAGTACTTTCTTATTTCCTCTGCTGTCTTCCTCCATCATCTCTGTCCACTTTACCATCCACTTCTTCCTCTCCTCTGCGACAATCTTGTTTGCTTCTTTCTTCTTTATCTTATAATCTTCCCTTGCCAGATCAGTTCTTTCCTGGAACCACACTCTGAAAGCCTTGTTCTTCCTTCCCACAGCTTCTTTTACTCTCTCATTCCACCATGGTGTCTCTTTACACCGCTTTCTGTTGCTTGTTCTTCCACATACTGCCACTGCAGCTTCCACCATTGTGTTCTTGAATTGCTTCCATTCCTCTTCCCCTGTTTTAGGATTGTCTGTTGGCATCCTTTTCCTTATTATCTTCTGGAATTCTTCCTTGACTTCCTTTTCCTTGAGTTTCCATACTTTGATTCTCCTTTCCTGGTATTCTGTCCTCTTGCTATCCTTAACAACTCCCAGGTTCATTACAAGTATTCTGTGGTCGCTATCTAAGGCCTCTGATGGTATTACCTTTATATCTGTGACACTTCTCTTCATTTCCCAGTCGTACAGCATGTAATCTACCAATGATTTCTTTGTTAAATCACTGCTGTACCACGTTACATTGTGGTTTTCTTCTTCCGGAACCAGGAGTTGCCTACCACTAAACCGTTTCTCTTGCAAAAATCCAGCAACTTTCTCCCTTCTTCATTCCTGCTACCCCATCCTTCTGCTCCCAATACATTTTCATATCCTTGCCTTTCACTTCCTACATGTGCATTCAAATCTCCCATGACAATGATGCTCTGACCATTCAACTGCTGTTGTAGCTCCTCCTCAAAGTCTTCCTTCTCTTGAGCTGTACATCCAACTTGAGGGAAGTCCATTATGGAAGTCCATTATTTAATTTACTTGGTTTGCTGATTTCACTGCCTGTGATGACCTGGAAGCTGTTGCTTACATGACGAGCCAATGTCTTACAAGGGATAACTTAGAGTAATTTATAAATTACACCCTCTCTCCAAACAGTGTCATAAGCTGCCTTAAGGTCTATAAATGCTACTTTTTTTTTTTGCGATTCTGGAACCCTGCCTCAATTTAGGTGGTCAAGGAGAGAACTTGGTCCGTGCAACTCCGTTGTGGTCTAAATCCTGCTTGTTCTATGGGAACTACTTCAAGCACTTTTGAGGTGTTTCTGCTCAAGATTAGTCTCTCAATTAGCTTATAGCATACACTCAACAATGAGATAGGTCTATAACTGTCTGGTCTGTCACTTGGTTTCCCAGGCTTCAGTATGGCAACGATCTTCATCAATTTGAACAAACGAGGTAGCTTACCAGTCTGAGCAATGTCCGTGGCTAGCTTGGATAGCCAAAGACGAGCATGCTTTCCACTGTTGATCAAGAATTTGGGATGTATTCCATCAAATCCTGGGGCCTTACCACTTTTTACATCTTTCAGCGCAGTGTCAATGTCCTAGATGGTGAAGGGTTTAGTGTATTCTGATCCAGAATTACTTGTGGCTCTGAGATTGGCCACTTCTTTCTTGATATATTTTGTGTGATTTCTGTCTCTAGCTGTTCGAGACATTGAAAATATATGGGAAGCAACCATTTTTGGAGTACCTCCTCCAAGTTTTCTCAAGAGTGAGCAGGCTATTCTGCTGGATTTACTGAAATTAATAGATTCTACGGTTTCAATCCACTTTTTCTTCCGAGCATTATCAAGGCTACTAAGTAGTTCTTCAGCAATTTCTTGTTCACCACTTGCCAGGAATTCTTGGTACAGCTTTTCACTTGTATCAGTCCATCCAGGAACATATTCCTTCCTGAATCCTCTTGGAATGTGTCTTTTGGCTATGGTAATTACAGCTCCTACAAATCTCCCATAATTGTCACTCGTTGGAGGTATCCATCGGACACATTTATCTAGTTATTCTGAGAAAGCTTTCCAGTCTGTTTTTTTGAAGTTTCAGCGTGGGCGAGAATATGGAGTCATAAGAGGGATTTGTATTCCAACTTCAAGATAAACTGGGCGGTGTTGACTGCGGAAAAGCTGGTAGAACTTTCCGTGTAGTACACAATGGCCGATAGTTGTTGTCACATTAGACAAAAACTAGGTCCGGGTTTTATTCCTGTTTCCATGCAGCTGATCTAAATGTACTTCTATATTTTGCATCGAATACAAGATGGATGTTATGTTCCTCAGCCCAACTCGTGAGATTTTCTCCATTAACATCAGAAATAGTATACTTCCAATCTTCATGATGACTATTAAGATCACCTGTATAGACCGCAGGGCGATATTGCACTTGAAGAACTTGAGGTGGCCACATAGAGACTGGAGGCTTATAAATATTAGTTACTATGGCCTCACCAATCTTTATTTCAACAGAACTGTATGAATATTGTCATCGACGTTAGCTTTTAACAGAGAAACATTATCAATGGTACTCTGCACATAGGTCGCTACACCATATGCATGGTGATATGTAGCTCCAAGTATCCAGGTATTCGTCCTCTTAAACGCAATTGGTATCTGCGACATGAGTTTCTTGGAGGACAACCACATCAATTTTTTCACATAATAAGAATTTAGACAAATATTGGCATTTGGATTTACTTATGCCTTCTACATTTAATTGATAAATTCTGAGTGTAAGCCCTATACATTTTCTTGAAACTTGTTGGTTATGAAAAGTACCTTTTGCATCAATCATTTTCATGTTTGATAGTCAGGAGATCACAAGGATAATCTGACAGCCTGATCGCTATTGCTCGTTTAGCACCACCCGGGGGTCATGTGTAGGGCAATTTGAGGTTATACCTACGGACTAACATAAAATTTATGAAAATACACACAAATATTGAACTTTTTAATTGGTTTACATAATTATTTCTCACAAAGGTAGGCTTTACATACAGTACTTATAATGAGTCATGACAGATGCAGAAATATACAGAATTGTGGTTGAGCTTAGTAGTTTTTTTCCTAGTCTCCATATGTGAGTTGAATGGATAGAATTGAAAGCTACAAAGGCTTAGCAGATGGTTGTCGTTTTAAACCTTTTGTGGCTCATCATGACATAGTAACCACCAATTATCTGCAATCATGAACTGTCCCTAGAAAAACTAGTATTGTTTCTCCCACCACTTAAACATGGAATTTTTCACTAATCTGATCAATGACATCGTCGAGGTTGGCTGACATAATGTGCTGACTGCAGAATGTGATGTTTCCCTAACATGCATTCTTTAGGACCAGATGACCTATCACCACCACCACCACAAGATGCTGCTACTTTATATGCATTCTGCACTCCCTTGATTTTAGCCAGAAGACGTTGTTCTACCTAGGAAGCACATACTGCACCACTTTCTAGGCTCTTATTTTGGTCTGGCTCTATAAGTTTTTTTGAATATTGACTATACAATAATTTCCTCATCTATAATCTCACTGTGATGTGCTCTTTTAGTTTCACGGCTAATTTATCACAAAAATATACACTCTGTAATATGCATTTTTCCAAGTGTATCTTTTATCTAGGCCAAGCTTTATAAAGAGGGGTTAACCGGCGAAATGTTCGACACATCCTTTTTCCGTTAGTTGTAGTGTTCTTTTGATTTCCAATCTTGTCTGATCTAATGTTAAAGGAAGGTCAAGAGCAACAGTGTACAGATATGAATCCCGCATATTTTCATTTTAATTTTCTATCTTCCATCTGCATGACATGTGCATTACATGACTTAATAGCTAAATGCCTTCGTTTGTCTTCATTGCGGTCGTGTAATGCACAATTAGTGCAAGCCATGTAGATAAATGTCTGACCCCATGTCTCACCAGCCAGAAAGCCTAGTGAGAATTTGAATGTTCCTCATTAGCTTAGTGGTTAAGCCTTCATGTACAACAAAGGGCCGGTTTCACAACGAGGCCGCTTAAACCCTGCTTTGCTAAGAGTGGTTTACGGTTAAGCGATCTTAAATACGACGGCTTAAGGCTGGGTGTTGCACCAGCTCGTCTCGTACTTCGCTTAGGTGAACTGAGTTTACGGTGGGAGGCAAAGATCTTCGTTGCGTGAGTGATGCTCCCTGCAACAAAGAACACGTAATCTTACAGTTATGCCAACATAATCCCAGCCGTGCAGAATTACTTGCATAACGATCATATGCAATATAAGGAAAGAATGACAACTTAAGTATCTAGGGAGCATCATACATATAATATGAAATAATTTCGGCAGTATTGATCCTCCGAGATTGATTTTGTTTATCATGTTGGTCACGGTTATCATTTGTTTCTAGCCGTCGCAATAGTTTTCCACGACTACAGCTGTTCTACTTTTGGGGTTGGCGACCATAAAATGCATTACTAGTTGTAGAAAGAATTGCCTACTGTGTTTGCGAGACGTGAGCATCAGCTGTAGTAGACGCTGGAAAAACCATTGTTGAAATATAATGCAGTGTATTTTCCTTGTAATTACGGTACTTCCTGAACATGTTATTGATTATACCCCACATTGAAATGGTCGCATCTGGCGAAGATTATGTTTTCGTACTTGGTTTTCATTATATCGCTTGTTTATAAATACGCATATATTATAGCATTAAGCACATATAGTGCGTATTTTCTAACGATATATATACAGTATGTATACGAATGACACAGCATGTTGTATTGCAAGCATCCACAATAGGCTAGTTCGTCATTGGCTAAGGATTTCTATATACATCCGTCCCTGGGCTAATATTTAGTTTAACAACCAAAAATGTACATTGCGGTACTGCCAATATAAAGAAGAGTATTTCATTTTACTTTGTCAAAAGCTATGATGCCTGTAGTACAAGCTACCGCTATTTTAGGAACGTGAAGGAAATCCCTGTGGCAGCGCGTTGAGAGAGTGTTATACATATATATTTAATTTGCATTGCAAAATGCACACTATGTATGCTTTATATTATAACGACTGAGTACCTATAAAACAATAAAAGTCAAGCAAAAATATTCCTCCCCGCTGGTAATCGAACCCCGGTACTCCGGGCAGGAGTCAGTAACGTTATCCACTCGACCAAAGATGACTACATACGTTGCGGCTTTATCAACAGGTATAGATACTTTTGCGTAGCAAATGATCACACGGAAGAAAATATCTCTTCAGTGTATTGTGCCGTATTATAAACCATTTTTTTATTATTATTATTATTTCGTTCACTATATTATAATAACACCTCCAAACTACTGAGATATGGATCAGACACAATGGGGCCGGCCGCCATTTTGGCGTATGAGTGATCGGCTTAAACCATCCTTATGTCTTAAGCCACCGAGCACGGCCGCTTAATCTAAGCCTACTTTAAGCCATTGCTTATGGTCTGGTGCAACGGGCTACATACTTGAGGATAGTTTAAACCACCCTTAGTTCGTTAAGCGGACCTGGTGAAACCCGCCCTAAAGGATGTATACTGTACTGTTGCATTCTATGCCATGTTATTGAACTCTTAGGTATCATCACTGAAAAATAGCTTCTAATATTTTAATCGAATGTCGAATTTCGTCATTCCTTGGAATGCTATGAAAGTCAAGGAGGTTAGATATCTAAGCTCCTGGAAACTATAGCGCTTTCTAGTAGAGAATGGAGGAATTTTGTGTTGGCGGAAAGTCCCGAGATTAATTTTGCCATTATGAACACGGCCTACTGAATTCAAATGGGTTCTTTAACATGCCAACAACATATGACATGCATATTGTGAGTTTCGTCGCCTTTCAAAAATCACTTACCACGGCCAGGAGCGAACCTGCAAGCTTGGGGTTGGTAGTCCGACACGTTAACCACTCAACCACCGTGGCAAGCATCATCATAATGATGATGATGATGATTAATAATGTTGTTTTAAGGGGTTAGGTAATCTGCCCCAAGATGAGGAGTGGTTAGAGAGGTGGTTACATAGGATAGATAAATCAAGAACACAGTGTTGTGAACACAATAAGGAGTGAAAAGAGTGTCAAGGAAAAATTTTCAGTTTGGAATATGATGAGAAAACTCATTAATAAAGATAAAGGGACAAACAAATAAAGGGAGTACAAAGGCATGAGTAGATAGAGATGAAACTTTGACAGTGGTGGAAGAGGAGAAATGATGAATGGTTGGGAGATAGAGAGATCTGGCAAGAGACTGAACTATACTGTTAAACTAGGTTTGTAAAAAGTAGTTTTTTCAATTGAACAGCATTTAGAGGCAAGGAGAACTATGTTCTAACCACAATTAATAGCAAAGTGAATACACTCGGTGTAATAATACCTAAATCGTATCTTCCTAAAGAGACAAAGGGCAAAGCTAAAGTAAGCTTTGTCTGAACATTTTGAATTTTCATCTGAAACTTTGTATTTATTTCAGATGAGGTGTAAAATGACCAAATATACGTTCAGTTTAATGTTTGTTTGTTATGGGTTGATATCAAAACTACTGGAGCAAATGACATGAAAATTCATATCTAAGTAGAAGGCAACCTTAAAAAGAAACTAGGTTACAAGTTATTTATGTAATACAAAGGGGGTTAAGTGGATGTCTCAAATTCCGCCAGTAGGGCAATGGTGCCATTTGAATCCATCACTTGACATGAAGCCACAGTCTGTCATGAATTTGCACATGCACAGAGGTGGCTGGATGTCACTCAGCATATCGCCATGGCATGCATGTGTCCATATACAGGCTACCTATACTCTTGTCTCCTACCAGGAACAGGGCTGATCGATTCTTTTCGCAGCTATTTTATGACTCCACTGGGTTTTTCTCGACGGAGAATGTGCAATTATTGATTTCTGGCTATAGATGCCAATGTTAGTAACATAGTGTAATTTATTGCGTTATTAGCGATTTAGAGGGTAAGACTGTCCTTTTTTGTTTCATAGGACTTTGGGTTTAGAAGTTGACTTCAATAACTACCTTCCTTTACTCTAACCCACCAATGGCGGGTAATAAAGGCTAGTATTTGTTAAAAAGGTTTATTTAGTGTATGGCTACATCACTAATTACAAATTATAATTACAGTTAGCTTTAAATTACAAACTAATATCCAATAACGAATATAGTCTATAGATCTCTCCGTAATCGCCAGGAAAAGCTCCCGGAGGACACTCCTCAACTATATGGCGAACAGTCTGTTTTTCAGCGCTACAATCTCAACCCGGAGAAGATACTCGGTTCCACTTGTGCAGAGAATCGGCACATCAGCTAGTGTTGGTTTTTATTCGATTAAGCACCAACCAGATCTTATGAGACAAGTCAAACCCAGGTAGTTTGGACGATACAACACACAGCATCTGGAGTTGTTCCGTCATTTAGGTCTGCCATGTATGTCTCCAGCTGTCAAATGTTCGGCCCTCCACCTATGGAAAGATTTAATAAACATAAAATTAACAGAACTTTATTTCTCAAGCATTACATGTTGTCCATTACATGCGACGCCATTTTTACTTACTACACAAATCAATGCCCTTCAGATCTTAAGAGGCTGCTTAATTTCTAAAATGAACAAATACATCTCACTCAGTGTTCCCAACATTCTCCCAGCGAGTTAACGGATGAGGAACAGTTAACTTAACATAGTCCTGGGAACATAATCAATTCTGCTCACTCCTGAAACAAATTGACACTAAACAGAAAAGTTCAAGTTAATCTAAATATCTTTCTGGCACTTCGTCTTCTGTTTACTTCCCTTATGTCACTTACACTACCATATCATATATCACTATCTTATTTCACTGTCAGTTCAGTTATCTGTTCACTGTCTAAAGTAGAAGGTTCAATTGCTGATGTAGGTTCACTACCTTGGGCTTCTAGGAGGGTAGTCTTTGAACTGGGCGCAGAAGTTCTCCAGATGTAGTCTTCAGGCGAACAAGACGGGTGACTCCATCCTTTCCGGGCAAAAGTTCTAGGACCTTTCCTAAAGGCCAATCCATTCTCTTTGAGTTGTCATTGCCAATGAGGACATCATCAACCTGAATTTTTTTTTTGCTGCTAGTCATCCATCTGCTGTTGCAGAAGACCCAAATACTCACTGTGGAACCTCTTTCTCAGATTCTCCTTAAGTGTTAATCTGTACTTCAACCTCTTGTTCAAACGGGAGGACTCTATGATATTTATCTCCGGCTCAGCAGCTGCACGAATATCCTGAAGAAACATGGCTGGCGTTATTGCTCCTAGTTCGTTGGAATTATCAGTTGTATATGTCCGACGTCTCGAGTTTACTACACTTTAACTGTCACATAGCACTGTTTCCATCTCCGAGTATGTAAGAGATGAACTAAGAAACACTTAAGTTTATTATATGCCAAATCAATACTAACAGAAACACACTTAAATGTCTACAATTTATAGATTATTTGAAGTGTACATGTTTCGAAACAACAATGGTTTCTTCTTCAGCACAATTAAGAGGGGAAAAAAACTTATTCTAAGGAAAAAACTTAAATTAAAAATGGATATCCTTACAATACGTTTTAAAAGAATAATTTGGAAACAAAAATTATAAATCTGTAAAAATTATCTATGAAAATTTAGGCAATTATATGGTTAATCTTCTGAAAAATATCTATGAAAAAATATTGTCAATATTTCTATTAAAAGAGATATAAATCGATTAACGTACACTATTTACCGAAAACCTACAACGACTTCAAATATCATAAGAAATGACTCGACACACCCAGGTTCTCATAAAAAAATCACTTTCTATAGTCTGATCACAAGAGCCCTGAATACACACCAATGATGTCAGAAGACTATTTAAAAGAAATACATACAATTTATATCATGGCAGAACCCAATGGATATGATAAATCATACATTGATAATATTGTTACGTGCCACCCCCTAGTGGCACTTTTGTTAACTGGATTACGGTGGGTAGGAAGCACAACACCATTTACTGCTTAAAGAAATAATTAACTTTATTGTGGCCAGAAAATTACACTAATCAGCAAATACAAGCAATTAGGAGCCTTCTCCAGTTTCCTCAAGTCTCTTCCTTATGCGCTCTTGGCCCCTTTCACTTGCAACAGACCACAGAAGTTAATCCGTCCTAATGAGTCCGGTGGCCTTGGCAGAAGCTACCTGCCCCTCTTCCTCAGGTACAACAAATACAGTTACTTACGAGCACTTGATGTACGCTGTTCACAAGCTGAGAGAAACAATGTCACAGGATTTCGTAACTCGCACAACACTTCGTCACCACACTTCTGTCGCTCACGATAATCGCTCACACTAGCTCGTAAAACACAACAACAACCACTGCTTGACGGGTCACTCTTGTATAGCCGGCCGGTGACTCAATAAATGCTTCTAGATCCATCCAGAGTCCACGGCTTCTCGAGGTTTCCAGCGCTGGTCCAGTCACGAATGTTCTGGACTATCCCTTTGTCTTAGTAGCCCTGTTGCATAAGGCGCGCGCAATACAGGAGGCAGGGCACAGCCCAGCCCTGGGGCAGTTGTGACTCACGCGGCGACTGATGACACAAACTCACAGCCGTAACACCACCCCCTTCCTAAAAAGGCTGATCGTCCCGATCAATCATTGGTCCGTCTGTGTCCCTCCGTAGGCTGCCAGGCGATCTCGATGCACGATCTTCATCTTCGCCCTCGGGCTCCGCTGGATCCTGTAGACGACATCGTTGATCCGTTTCACGACTCGGTACGGGCCCTCCCAGGACTTCTGCAGTTTGGATGACAGGCCTTTCTTCCGTAATGGGTTGAAGAGCCAGACCAGGTCGTCCTCGTGGAATCCGCCGGCATCGGTCTGCTGGTCGTATCGGGTCTTCATTCGGTCGGTCTCGATCCGCAGTTTCCTCCTCGCGAATGCGTGTACGTCCTCCAGTTGGTCGACCAGTTCTTGACAATACTGGCTTACCGGGATCGGATCATTCCCAGGTCGGCCGAAGGCAAGATCGACAGGTAGACGGAGCTCCCTCCCAAACATGGCCCGGGCTGGTGTGCACCCGGTGGCTTCATGCACGGCGGCGCGGTAGGCCAGGAGAAATAGTGGAAGATGCTTGTCCCAATCCCTCTGGTGCTCGCTGACGACTATTCGGAGATGGTTCTCGACGGTGCGATTGAATCGCTCTACCATCCCGTCGGACTGAGGGTGTAGCGGCGTTGTCCTTGTCTTCCGGATCCCCAGCAGCTGGCATAGGTTCTGGAACACCTGCGAGTCGATGTTCCTCCCTTGGTCGGAGTGCAGCTCCAGGGGTACTCCGTACCGGCTGACGAATTCCTTCACCAGGGTCTCTGCGATCGTCGCGGCTTCTTGGTTAGGGAGCGCATACGCCTCCGGCCATTTGGTAAAGTAGTCGCTGACGACTAATATGTAGCGGTTCCCTGCCTCGCTTAACGGGAATGGCCCAGCAACATCGATGGCCACTCTGTCCATGGGGCCGCCCACGTTGTAGGTCTTCAGTGGGCCCCGTAGTCTTCGTCCTGGGCCCTTGCTGGCTGCGCAATCGTGGCACCTCGCGCAGTGGTTCTCCACGTCTGTTCGGCATCCGATCCAGTAGAACCGCTCTCTCAGCTTCTCCAGGGTCTTCTTTATCCCTAGGTGTCCACCAGATGATCCTCCATGAACTTCCTTCAGGACTTCCTCCGTCATAGCCTTTGGAACGACGACTTGTTCCCGAGATGTCTTCCCATCGGTGCTCTCCCAGGTACGGCAAATGAGGCCATCCCTTACAATCAGCGAGTCCCACTGTGCCCAGTAGGACTTAAACTTTGGGCTGCAGTCACTCTGCTATGTCCCGTTCCTGATATTCCCGGTGTAACGGTGGGCGGGCGTTGGCGCAGCTCGGCAACTTCCTCTTGTAGGGCTTTGACTCTCTCATCCACCCTGGTCGGCGGGCGTCGGCGCAGCTCGGTGACTTCCTCTTGTAGGGCTTTGAATCTATCTTCCATCCCTGTCGGCGGGAGTCGGCGCAGCTCAGCAAATTCCTTTTGTAGAGCGTTGAATCTCTCTTCCACCCCCATCAGCGGTCGTTGGCACAGCTCGGCAACTTCCACTTGCAAGGCGTTGAATTTCTCCTCCACCCCCATCAGCGGGCGTTGGCGCAGCTCGGCAACTTCCACTTGCAAGGTGTTGAACTTCTCCTCCACTGCCGCGACTTCCTCACGTAGGCCCTGTTCTAATTTCCTTTGGCTCTCCTCTAATTTCGTCAGCAGACACTCGTCCAGATTTTTCTGGCCATCCAGAAATTTGGCGGTTAGGTCCTCTGCTAACTTATTCTGGCTGTCTTCCATCTGCTTCAGGTCCTCCGCTAACTTATTTTGGCCTTCTTCTAACTTGGAAGTTAGGTCCTCTGCTAACTTATTTTGGCTGTCCTCCATCTTCTTCTGGCCATCCTCCATCTTCTTCTGGCCGTCTTCCATTTTGGCAGTTAGGTCCTTGGTTAAATTCTTCTGGCCGTCCTCCATCTTGGTTTCCATGCCATTTAACTTTTCTAGCAGTGCTGCCAATTTCTCCTCCATTTTAGTTGTTTGTCTTGTAAAGGGCATGCACTCACAGGAAAATTAGAGAAAATGACATGCTCGGGTTTTGAAACCAGGACCGTCAGGTGTTGTGCTTGAGTTCCTAATCCGGCTTCTGACACCAGTTGTTACGTGCCACCCCCTAGTGGCACTTTTGTTAACTGGATTACGGTGGGTAGGAAGCACAACACCATTTACTGCTTAAAGAAATAATTAACTTTATTGTGGCCAGAAAATTACACTAATCAGCAAATACAAGCAATTAGGAGCCTTCTCCAGTTTCCTCAAGTCTCTTCCTTATGCGCTCTTGGCCCCTTTCACTTGCAACAGACCACAGAAGTTAATCCGTCCTAATGAGTCCGGTGGCCTTGGCAGAAGCTACCTGCCCCTCTTCCTCAGGTACAACAAATACAGTTACTTACGAGCACTTGATGTACGCTGTTCACAAGCTGAGAGAAACAATGTCACAGGATTTCGTAACTCACACAACACTTCGTCACCACACTTCTGTCGCTCACGATAATCGCTCACACTAGCTCGTAAAACACAACAACAACCACTGCTTGACGGGTTACTCTTATATAGCTGGCCGGTGACTCAATAAATGCTTCTAGATCCATCCAGAGTCCACGGCTTCTCGAGGTTTCCAGCGCTGGTCCAGTCACGAATGTTCTGGACTATCCCTTTGTCTTAGTAGCCCTGTTGCATAAGGCGCGCGCAATACAGGAGGCAGGGCACAGCCCAGCCCTGGGGCAGTTGTGACTCACGCGGCGACTGATGACACAAACTCACAGCCGTAACAATATCTTAAAACAGATAAGAAATAAAACCATTTCAATTCTTCAAAATACTGACAAAAATAAAACTTTAATCACTTTTACATATATGAACAATAAGATCTACAATATAACAAATATTTTTCAGAAAGAAAAATTGTAAGATTGCATTTAAAACAAACAATACCACAGAGAAAATAGTTCACAATTACAACAAATTAAATATAGGAAATAAATACGATAAATCTGGAGTTGTTGTTGTTGTTGTTGTTGTTGTTGTTGTTGTTGTTGTTGTTGTTGTTGTTTTTTGAGTCTTCAGTCTTTTGACTGGTTTGATGCAGTTCTCCATGCCTCCCTGTCCTGAGCTAATCGTTTCATCTCTACATAGCTACCACACCCTACATCCGAGGCAATCTGTTTAACATATTCTAACCTTGGTTTACCCCTACAGTTCTTGTCCTCGACCCTTCCTTCCATAACTAAGCTTGCTATTCCTTGATGTCTTAGTATGTGTCCTACTAACCTATCTCTTCTCTTCATTAGCAGTCGCCAGAAACATCTCTCCTCTCCCACTCGTCTTAATACCTCTACCCATCTGATCTTCGCTATTCTCCTGTAACACCACATTTCAAATGTTTCAATTCTCCTCTTTTCTGCTGCACCAATAGTCCAAGTTTCACTTCCATAGAGCGCCACGCTCCAGACAAAGGCTTTCAGAAATGACTTCCTAATACCTCAATCTATATTCGATGTCAACAGATTCCTTTTTTGTAGAAATGCTTTCTTTACCTGAGCCAACCTACTTTTTATATCCCCTTTGCTTCGTCCATCACTGGTTATTCTGCTTCCTAAGTAACAGAAGTCTCCTACTTCCTTCAGCTTTTCACCTGCCAATTTGATCTCCATAGAGGTTTCTGATTTATTTCGGCTGCATTCCAGTATTTTTTTTTTTTTACATTTATTATTTTTCATCATGAATTCTTTCCGTAAGAAGGAGTCCATACCATACAAAACCTTATTCAAATCCTCAGGCTTGTCGGCCAAGATCACGATGTCATCAGCAAATCTCAGAGTTGAAAGGATTTCTCCTTGAATCTTCACTCCCACTTTACATTTTTCTCCAATTCCCTTCATTGCTTGTTCAATGTAAAGATTGAAAAGTATGGGTGATAAGTTGCAGCCTTGCCTAACACCTTCTGAGTATCTGCTTCTCTCTCGTGTCCTTCAATCGAATGACTGCTGTCTGGTTTCTGTATAGATTGTAGATTATCCTCCTCTCCCTGTACTTTATTCCAATAGATTTCAAAATGTCAAACAATTTAGTCCAACCAATGTTATCAAAAGCCTTTTCTAAGTCTACAAATGCCATGAACGTTCTCTTATTTTTCCTTATTCTACCTTCCAAAATCAGCCTTAGACTTAGTACAGCTTCCCTTGTTCCTACATTTCTCCTGAAATCAAATTGGTCTTCACCCAACTCCGTTTCTATCTGGCTTTCAATCCTCTTGTAAATTATTCTAGACAGGATCTTTGAAGCATGAGTAATCTAGCTGATTGTACGGTAATCTTCACATCTGTCAGCTCCCACTTTCTTTGGTATAGGGATGATTACATTCTTCTTGAAATCAGGGGGTACCTCACCTGTCTCATAAATCCTACACACCAAGTGAAATAACCTGATCAGACCTTCATCTCCTAAGCAGCGTAGCAACTCAATCGGTATATCATCTATGTCTGGTGCTTTGTTCCTGCTTAAGACTTACAAAGCTCTATCAAATTCTGATCTCAATATTAAATCTCCTTTCGCATCCTCATCAATTTCCTCCTCCCTTTCCATTACATGATTCTCAATCTCCTTTCCCTTATACAAACTCTCTATGTAAGCTTTCCATCTCTCAACCTTTTCTTCCCTATCTGTTAGAGGCTTTCCATTTGTGTCCTTAATATTACAGCACTTAGTCTTCTTTTCCCCAAAAGTATTCTTAATCCTTCGATAAGCTGTGTCTACTTTTCCTAATTTCAGACAATTTTCTATACCTGCACATTTCTCTTTCAACCATTCTTCTTTCGCTTCCTTGCACTTCTTGTTGACCTCATTTCTCAGACGTCTGTATTCTGCTTTCCCCTTTTCATCTCTTACATTCTTGTGTTTCCGCCTTTCATCCATCCATTCTAGTATATCCTGAGTGATCCACGGTTTTCTACCTATTCTTTCTTTCCTACCAATGTTTTCTTCTGCGGATTTTGTTATTTCATTCTTCAAAAGTGCCCATTCATCTGCAATTGAAGTTTGTTTAGGGTTTTTCATTAGTCCTTCCTTTATACTCTTCTTGAATCTTTCATTTACAACCTTTTACTTTCAGTCTGTCTATTGCCCACCTTTTTGGCTTTTGACTTTTCTTCAGTTTCTTCAGCTTTAATCTGCATTTCATTACAACCAGATTGTGGTCAGAGTTTATGTCAGCATCAGGATATGTTTTACAATCCAAAATCTGGTTTCGAAACCTCTGCATGACCGGAATGAAGTCTATTTGGTAACGACCTGTATCTCCTGGTCTCATCCATGTGTATATAAACTAAAATGTAACACCTTAATATCACATATATTGGCCAAACAGGAAGAAATTTTACTAAACGTTACAGTGAACATGTAAATGCAATAAAATACAAGAAATA
Organism: Meconema thalassinum; assembly: GCA_946902985.2. Classification (NCBI taxonomy): domain Eukaryota; kingdom Metazoa; phylum Arthropoda; class Insecta; order Orthoptera; family Tettigoniidae; genus Meconema; species Meconema thalassinum. The sequence goes on along the minus strand of OX336388.2, from coordinate 1,713,651,248 downwards.
TTCAAGCATGGGAGAGCACATATATAGTATGTACCATGCTTTTACCAATATTAATAGGGATTTCCGACAGTAGTGGCTACGCTGGCTAAAGCGCTGCGTTAGGCCATGGGGCCATGCTCTCTGCTGACTCGGTAGACGCGTGGGTTCGAGCCCCACCGCCGGCTGTCCTTGAAATGGTTTTCCGTGGTTTCCCATTTTCAACTCCAGGCAAATGCTGGGACAGTACCTTCTGACAGGCCACGGCCGCTTCCTTCCACATCCTTGCCCAGTTTCATTCATCTTCATCTATTCCATCTCTCATCCCGACGCGCAGGTCGCCCAAGGGCGTCGAATAGAAAGACCTGCACTCGGCCTCTCAGGAGGCCACACGACAATAAAAAATAGGGATTTAACAACTCTACACTTAACCTTTCCGCTCGTGTGTCGACCTGAGGTAGACAGCCTTCACTTAGCGTTATAGCTCATGTGTCGACACAATGTTTGGCGCTCGTTTCTAGGTTACCTGGCATGCCAGGGCTTTTGTACTTCGTTTGGTAAGTGCTGGCCCCTTCCGGAAACTGGAAGCAACCAAACGGGAGTGTTTTAGTTTCTCTTCGCTCGGCCAAACTGCTCCGCTTCCTTGACAAGGAAAGCAGTCGCGTGAAGCAACATGGCGGCGCGGTGCCTCGTTTGTAGGTTACCTGGCATGCCAGGGATTTTTTCGTTTGGTAAGTGTGGTTCCGGAAACCGAACAGGAGTGCTTTAGTTTCTCTTTGCTCGGCAAGACTGCTCCGTTTCCTTGACATTGAAAGCAGTCGCGATAAAACAACATGGCGTTATAGCTCGTGTGTCGACCCTGAGTCGACACATTGTTTGGTCGCTCGTTTCTAGGTTACCTGGCATGCCAGGTCTTTTGTACTTTGTTTGGTAACTGCTGGTCCCGGAAATCGAAAGTAACGAAACACGAGTGTTTTGGTTTCTCTTTGCTCGGGAAAACTGCTCCGTTTCCTTGACATGAAAAGCAGTCGCAGTGAAGCAACATGGCGGCGCACAGTCTGACCGAAGCTGAGATCCGGGCGTCTATTTCGGCTGATTTTGATGATAGTGACCATAAGAGCGATGCAATTTTTGAATCTGGCGATGAAAATGTTATATCCGGAGTGATTCAAGTGACGATATTGATATCAGCGTCGCAAGAAATCAAGGAGGGTCAATCCAGGCATTTGCTTTGAACGCTTCCACTCACTCAATACATACCGTAAAGAAAGTTAAAAACATTATTTTGTGTCATGTAAATGCCATACTTTCATTAATTTTGTACTTCCTTCCTGTATATATTGTTACAACCAGTACTTAATACCAGGTTTTAAAATATGAAGAATGTTGTCAGAAATAAATTCGAGTTGGGAGAAACCAGGACTTACAATAATTCGAGTGGAAAGGGTTAACAGATAAAGGAAAAATTTTGAACATACTTGAAAAAATGGAAATATTCAACACCAAAAACTATACCCAGACCTCAATATAAATGAAATAATTAATGATAACAACCCTTTATTCATAACAATCATTAACCACATTAAAAACAATAAACAGAAACTCAAACAACAATATATAGGTTCTTAGTAAAAATTCCTAGATAATTATTCCCATTTTAAATATTGATATATTTGTTGTTGTTTGAGTCTTCAGTCTTTTGACTGGTTTGATGCAGCTCTCCATGCCTCCCTGTCTTGAGCTAATCGTTTCATCTCTACATAGCTACCACACCCTACATCCGAAGCAATCTGTTTAAAATATTCTAACCTTGGTCTACCCCTACAGTTCTTGTCCTCAACCCTTCCTTCCATAGCTAAGCTTGCTATTCCTGGGTGTCTTAGTATGTGTCCTACTAACCTATCTCTTCTCTTCATTAGCAGTCGCCAGAAACATCTCTCCTCTCCCACTCGTCTTAATACCTCTACCCATCTGATTTTCGCTATTCTCCTGTAACACCACATTTCAAATGCTTCAATTCTCCTCTTTTCTGCTGCACCATTTGTCCAAGTTTCACTTCCAAAAGAGCGCCACGCTCCAGACAAAGGCTTTCAGAAATGACTTCCTAATACCTATATCTATATTTGATGTCAACAGATTCCTTTTTTGTAGAAATGCTTTCTTTGCCTGAGCCAACCTACTTTTTATATCCTCTTTGCTTTGTCCATCACTGGTTATTTTGCTTCCTAAGTAACAGAAGTCTCCTACTTCCTTCAGCTTTTCACCTGCCAATTTGATGTCCATAGAGGTTTCTGATTTATTTCGGCTGCATTCCAGTATTTTTGTTTTACATTTATTAATTTTCATCATGTATTCATTCCGTAAGACGGAGTCCATACCATTCAAAAACTCATTCAAATCCTCAGACGTTTCGGCCAAGATGACGACTACATCAGCAAATCTGAGTTGAAATTATTTCTCCTTGAATCTTCACTCCCACTTTAAATTTTTCTTCTATTTCCTTCATTGCTTGTTCAATGTAAATATCGAAAAGTATGGGTGATAAGTTGCAACCTTGCCTTACACCTTCCTGAATACCAGCTTCTCTCTCATGTTCTTCAGCTCGAATGACTGCTGTCTGGTTTCTGTATATATTGTATATCGCCCTCCTATCCCTGTACTTTATTCCAATAGATTTCAAAATGTCAAACAATTTAGTCCAATCAACGTTATCAAATGTCTTTTCTAAGTCTACAAATGCCATGAACGTTCTCTTATTTTTCCTTATTCTACCTTCCCAAATCAGCCTAAGACTTAGTACAGCTTCCCTTGTTCCTACATTTCTCCTGAAACCAAACTGGTCTTCAACCAACTCCATTTCTATCTGGTTTTCCATCCTCTTGTAAATTATTGTAGACAGTATTTTTGAAGCATGAGTAATCAAGCTGATTGTACGGTAATCTTCACATCTGTCAGCTCCCACTTTCTTTGGTATAGGAATAGTAACATTCTTCTTGAAATCAGGGGGTACCTCACCTGTCTCATAAATCCTTCACACCAAGTGAAATAACCTGATCAGACCTTCATCTTCTATGCAGCGTGGCAACTCAATCGGTATATCATCTATGCCTGGTGCTTTGTTCCTACTTAAGTCCTCCAATGCTCTGTCAAATTCTGATCCCAATATTAAATCTCCTTTTGCATCTTCATCAATTTCCTCCTCCCTTTCCATTACATGATTCTCAATCTCCTTTCCCTTATACAAACACTCTATGTAAGCTTTCCATCTCTCAACCTTTTCTTCCCTATCTGTTAGAGGCTTTCCATTTGTGTCCTTAATATTACAGCACTTAGTCTTCTTTTCCCCAATAGTATTCTTAATCCTTCGATAAGCTGTGTCTACTTTTCCTAATTTCAGACAATTTTCTATACCTGCACATTTCTCTTTCAACCATTCTTCTTTCGCTTCCTTGCACTTCTTGTTAACCTCATTTCTCAGACGTCTGTATTCTGCTTTCCCCTTTTCATCTCTTACATTCGTGTGTTTCCGCCTTTCATCCATCCATTCTAGTATATCCTGAGTGATCCACGGTTTTTTACCTATTCTTTCTTTCCTACCAATGTTTTCTTCTGCGGATTTTGTTATTTCATTCTTCAAAAGTGCCCATTCATCTGCAATTGAAGTTGGTTTAGGGTTTTTCATTAGTCCTTCCTTTATACTCTTCTTGAATCTTTCGTTTACATCCTTCACTTTCAGTCTGTCTATTGCCCACCTTTTGGCTTTTGACTTTTCTTCAGTTTCTTCAACTTAAATCTGCATTTCATAACAACCAGATTGTGGTCAGAGTTTATGTCAGCACCAGGATATGTTTTGCAATCCAAAATCTGGTTTCGAATCCTCTGCTTGACCATAATGAAGTCTATTTGGTAATGCCCTGTATCTCCTGGTCTCATCCATGTGTATATTCTTCTATTGTGGTTATTTAATAAGGTGTTAGCTATGACCAACTCATGCTCGGTGCAGAATTCCATCAGCCTGCTTCCTCGATGGCGCGTTTCTTTTAAAGTGGTGTCCCCAGGAGGCCTAATCCTCAGTTCAACTGTCAAATTTGGTTTATTTTAAACCGTTTTGATGAAGGCTGGCAGTCTTGATCGTCTGCCTCAATTTCTCAGTCATCGCTTTCATCATCTGTATCGGTATATTTGTCCGACGTCACAGGGAGCTCAAGATTAACATCGATGTCTCCGTCACAATCATCCATATCATCTTCCTCGGCAGCATTTGTACATGGCCGTCCCATACAATTCATGCAGATTCTGAAGCATCGGAGGCCCGTTTTCCTGCAACCACACGCTGTGTTACAACCTTTCGAACATTTGCAGGACACTATGTTTAGAAGCGCTTGTGGCGCCGGATCCCTCGTCGTAGGTATGGGAGCCAAACCACATAGAGAATTTTTCCATCCCCAATCCAGTGGATTTGTATAATTTCCATACCATGTTTGGATTTGATGGTATGTTCTTAAAGAGTGCTCACGTACCGCTGATTCGGTGGGAGGTAAGCTTGCGAGATTAAATCGATGTTTGCTTAGGGATTTGGCAAACATTTGGAACCGCAACTCATTCAGGGTATTTCCCGTGGTTTTGTTGTCATAAAGCCTAGCCAAAACCAACTGGCCTGCTTTGTCAATTTCATCTGGGTTTGCGTTCACGTCTCGGAAAACCCTAACAGCTATTTGCAGTTCCTCATTACTCTTCAGCAGTGTTACGAATTTCATTTTGCCCTGCCTGTGAAACGAAGACGTTGTATCGCACCCACTAAACGCATGCAAAGAGAGGAAGTTTTCTTGCACACACGGCGGGAGATTGAAACTTTTTGTGCAAAATGGTTGTTGTTTGGTTGAACCTTTGCTGGGTTTCATAAAATACATTTTCGTGGAGGGTGGCACATGAGCCGCCAATATGACCAGGATATCTATATCTTCAGCCACTATAATGACCGAATTGTCTGGCCGAGATAACTCGAGTGCGGTGGTAACGATGAGCACATTGGCATCTTCTGGAGCTTGTCTGGTTTCGATTCCTTCGCTTTCGAATTTGACGAGTAACAAGTCGATCAATCATCGTTTGTTTTGTCATTAGACAAAAATTTTGCTTGTGGCATAGGTGCCGACATGGACTCATAAAAAAAAACACATTAGCAGCATCATGCTTGTGCGATCGTCGAAGATGTTCAGCGGTCTTGGTACTGCGAGCTGTTGGGTCGTCAGGATACCCATCGAAAATAATGACACTGTTTTTTAGTATCGTTTAACGTAATTCACATATTTGGCACTATTGTCGACAAAAGTATTGGTTTGGTGCCAAATTACACGGTGCAGAAGATATCCTCCGTCGGGAACATGATGTAGGTCCTCAAATGTGGGCTCATCAGTAACAGGATGGAATAATTTATAGAACACAGACTTTTGCGTCTTACGCATTCCCGCTTCATCAAAGATCGCAACTGGATACGGAGCTAGTTCAAACTGGAAATATTGTTTCAATTGTGCATCGGATTTCTTTGCAAGGCAAATGCGTTGGAAAAGCACAAGAGGATCAATAGGAATATCTGTGTTGCGGATTTTTATTTTCGAATTTACCGCGCGGAGAGGCATCACGAGACTGTGGTTGCCAGCTGTATGGGAGGCCAAGCGCGGCAAGCCAGCTGCATCTGTACACATTGTTGCCAACGCCCTCGGTGAGAAAGTAATGAAGTCTGCATGAAAAATGTACTGAATCAGAACTGAATGTACTTACTGACCATTTGTTTATTGATACTGTGCCCATTCAACAATGAAATATGCAAATCACAGTTTGCCAGCAATGCTCAATCGGGAGTATCGGGGTTCATGGTTTGTTCTCCCACTCTGTGACTTACACACTTTGGATTAAGCAGAGGATACACTTCCAAAAAATAAACAAAAATCAACTCCTACTATTAAGACATTTAATTATCCAAAAATATGGCGCTACAAAAATTAAACAAATAAATATACTGACACTCCACTTCACACTTGTCCAAAGTTGAACAAGGAATTAATATTAAACAATTACAAAATCACGATGACTGGTTTTCCAAAAACCAACAAAACTTCAACTAAGTTTCACTTCCATATGGTGTCAATTCAAATTCTTTAAAATAACGAGCTCCAAATAGCTCGGTAATGTTTACATCCACTGTGTTATCAATTTAATACACATCAATTACTATTTACATGAGTATATCTTTTTAATCATAATTATCACAGTATGGCTAATCATCAATTAATTTTGGGCTTTCACAATGCTCATATGTTACCATCCCTCTCTCTCAAGCTAACAACTCACTACCGTGATTGGGAAAAATTTGCGTACTCCCGAGCTACAGAAGACTACTGAACTAGTCAAACTTAAGATTACTCCCGGAATCTAATGTCTTCAATAGAACTCGTGAATCACTGAATCATTTAACAATAAAGTTAAGGATTTATAATTTTTGTCTTAAAAGACCAGTATATTATAAGAAAGCAACGATCTGAACTCTGCAAGCGATAATTTATATAAAGGGACCTCGGTTCAAAGACCGGGTCGTTCAAACAATCTTTAAACACTTCTGTGTATATTATGACTCAGACAGTCCATCCTAACCTACCGCACTACCAGAGGGTAAGGGTCTAATCTTAACTACTTGGCGTGATTTATTGCAGGGAGAGAAGAGAGCTCACAGTCTCGCTTTCACAAGGGACTGGCTACATCAGCTTTCCACACAGCTGTTTCAAATGCAATTCTCCGAATGACAAGGCTTCTAATACAAATTCATAAAACAACATATTTCGGTTCTACAGACCTATTCTCTTAGCTTCGGTATATAATAATTATGAAGTGTCCTCATTAGCGGGTAAGAAAAATTCAATAATACAACCAATATTAAGGGGCTTCAACACGGACGACTCTGAGTTCGATCCTTTCAAATGCCCCGGGAGCAGTATCCCAATTTGGAGGACTTATAACATTAGCGACTTAGGGCAGGCCTCGCCTTTTACCAGCGCTCATAATACAACATAAATAGCACCCTTTTTAACATACAACACACAATACCTCGTGATCATTATCACAACTTTGAGGGCTTATAAATAGTTCATTCACCGCGACCAACTGTCCCTCATAATTACTTTTACCGAGCATTTCAACGCATTCCTAGCGTGATAAATTACTTCAATGCGCTACATGGCGCTTATACATTAATTAGCCAAGTTGCCTTCAAAGAACTAAATAAATTCAAAATCAACGTTTGATCTACATCTCAAAATATATTACTCTTCTTCTCTTAACAATAATCATTTTTACCGTAAAGAACATGTATTCATAACATGTATTGAATGAAAATCCACAGCCTGCTTCCAGTCTCCGACCAGGTCAGGAATGGAATGAATGAAGCCCCTATCTAGAGGCGAGGGTATGAACTGTGCCGGCTGCCGAGGCCTGACGCACTCCTCTGAGGCAATGATTAAATGAATGACAAATGAAATGATAGTGGAGAGTGTTGCTGGAGTGAAATTTTGACAGGGAAAACCGGAGTACCCGGAGAAAAACCTGTCTGCCTCCGTTCTGTCCAGCACAGATCTCACGTGGAGTGACCGGGATTTGAACCACGGACTCAGCAGTGAGAGGCCGGCGTGCTGCCGCCTAAGCCACGGAGGCTCATTCATAACAGGTATTAATTCATCTAAAGGAGCTCGGAAGCTACCACTTTCAATATAAAATTCATCACAATATTCATTCATATAATTATTATTATTATTATTATTACGCTTGCTTTCTCATATTTATATCATTTATCAATTACACTGATATTTTACTGAATATTTTCCACAAGGGATTCATTTATATTTCACATATTTATTATATTTCTCTCAAATTAATTGTTCAGATCGCGCAATCTTTCTTTCACCTGTTATTAAACATCCCTACTCTCTCTCATGAGGATTATACGCAAATCTTCCCAAACACATAATAATGAAATAGTTACTCACATGACTGTACGGTCAGCGACCGAATACTCCAGCGATGGAACATTTTCGCCCACCAACTTTTTCTTAAGCCATTTTCATGGTTATATTTACACTCAGTGACACTTTCTTAACAGCACATAAAATATATACCCTAATCACTTGGAATATAATGAACACCATTTTGTATTCGTTTTCACTTAACACACTACAATTCACTAAAATATTACACTCAAAAATCTCACTATATTTACATTACTTAAAAATTTTTATCACTTGGGCGTTAATTATTCGCCTTACACACGTGATTTCTTTTCTTTTTCCCGTTTCCAAGGGTTGCACTATAGCACGTCGGTTTCCTAATCTGACGAGATGATGGAAAGTCTCGATCGAACTAAACCTCACTGGAACGGCTGATCTTCTAATCCTGGATTTGACTATCGGCTCCTATAACTTTCCTGCACGATGTCGTATCTTGCTAGACGCTACTTGTTCGTCTAAATAAAAGTTTGTCCTTGATGTATTACTATCTCGATTGCTCGAACTGTTTATCGGTGACCTAGTAATTTCCTTGTACTTTCTGTTACTTTGATTTGTAGCTCATTGGAGTACTCCCCAATGTTTACTGTTCATTTGTCTACCTAGACAAAGCCTGGAACTACAATTCCTAATTTTTATCGTCCTGCGCTCTAGTTCCTAACTTTCCGGAACACTAGGCGTTACTATTTCGTTCTACCCTAATCGGGTTCCTTATCGTAGATAGACTGTCTATTTCACTTTCCTTGGGTACTTCGAAACCTTATGATGCGTCGGTTCTGTAACTGAACTATTATCTTCGAGTACCTATCACCTGTTATTTCTCAAGTCCACAGCCTAAACTTTGACTATACTTGTGAACTTTATAGAGTCTGAAGCTTGCCGATATTATTCCTCTACTAGGGTTCTAATGTGTCTTCACACGGCGATACTAATGACGATACTGCACGGCCACTCCCATACGGGGTGCTCGTTGGTGATACAGCGTAACACGCCCTCTCGAGGTCTGGTAAAGACTGCCTGTACTTGAAACAGTACCATGCGCTCCCACGCCCTTGGTAAACTGAATGTGTTGTGACACAGTGACGCCCCCTCGGGCTGTCTGAAACTGCATTAACGATGATAGTGACACAGTGTCACGCCCATAGGCTCACAATAACTGCATGCTCCTCCTGGCACCTCCAGGGTTTATATCGTATGCGGCCGCAAAAAGATAAAATCCGCGTCTTCTCCAGCACTAACTTCTGAAGTAATAGTCTTATAATTTTGAAAAATATATCTCTGGAAAGCTCTTGTTTTAAACATCAACTGGTTTCTTTGATCATGAAAATCGATCACACAATTCCAAGATATTAAATAATTTGTCTCCTCAGATATGTGGGCGTTGAGGTTTATTTTTCCATCCCTACCAACTCTGGTCTCGAGGAATTACTAACGACGTCATGCTACGTCTGCAGTTCTTTCCTGTGCAAATATAAACTTTTTCCCCACACAAAAATCTCTATTCCAGAATGATCAACAATTATGTGTTTCTTTCATTAATTAAATGCTCGCAAATGGCTTAATTCTAATTATTTCTCTTCTTGCACCATTGCGAGGTTGTCATTTTCTAGCTGAGTAAGGTCTATTTCCGAAACGTCTTCTCTCTTACTCGTCGTGGAAAGTTTTTCTCATTCTATTTATAATCATGAGCCAGCTCCTATCGATGCGTCAAGCATGATCTCACGTCCGCATGACTCGTGGTCACCCATTCTTGTGCCACATTATAACAGCCCACTTCTTAAAATCTTTCTAAGTCATTCTAAAGACTGTATTATTTCCTCTCTTCTTTTACAAATAAAATTATGGATTCGACGCTTGAACCAATTACAGATGGGTTCAATACTTGTAACAAGTTAACAGCTTGTGCACCTGGAATGCTGACAAATATTTATATCATGAAGAAACTTTGATATGGCATATCATTTCCATAGATTTTCCGCAAGAATCAAAAAGGGCTCCACTTTGAATGGTCGTAGCATCGTAACGGTTCACATTAGAGACAAAAGGTAGGGAACATTTTTGTAGTAAATTTACTTTAGATTATTTTTTATGATGGGTATTTTGTTGATAAAGTTGATGGTATGGGAGATATTTGCAATAAAACGAAAAATGGTACCTTCTTAGGGCCAAAAGGGCCAACGCCGACTTCGCTCGAGGGGGGAAAACTTGGGAGAGTAATATCTGGGTCCAAATAAAGCGATTAAAGCAATTTCCAGCTTTCCACTAATTAATTCCTTATTGAGGCTTTTTTCCGACCTGTCGCCTGGCCTAATAATGATTAATCAGCATTTTTAACTTTAATAAATATTACACAAGATATAAATCAATCCTCAAGACATTCGCAAATTTGGTTATATACACAGCCAAAGGTACCGGTAATTTCAATAATTAAGAAAACAAATATGACATTTTATCATTTCCAAATGAATCTCCATAATAAATCTTTAAGAAAATAAAAGATCAGTAGTTGACCTACTACTTTTGAGGCCATGCTACTACCGGGTCATCATTTTATTTCCCGCATGTACGTGCCGCTAGGCCGATGAAGGTGGCCTTGGCAGATGCGGCCGCTAGGCCGGTCAAGGTGGCCTTGGCGTTCTCCCCGCAATGAACACGTGCGCTGCGATCGGCAATGTTGCAATAATCTGTCAGTATCTCCGGCGTATTCAAGCTTGTGAAGTGCTAGTTGATTTGACCTAACATACAGTGCAGTCTCGGGGCAATTTTACAGTTTATGTATTGCCTTAAAGTGATGTTTTCTATACAACAACGTGTATTCATTGTGCTTTCTTATGCGAAGTATTCTTATGTTAGAGAGTGCCGTTTTCGATTCATTCGGAAATATCCTGGTATCCGTCCTCTACAAATTAGGAGTTAAAAGAAAATATTCGCCAAGTTATAACGAACGTCACCCAGGAAGAAATTCGCCGTGTGTCTAGAAACTTGTTTACGAGGTGCCAGGCATGCTTGCGAGCTGACGGACAACACTTTGAACATTTCTTGTAAAACCAGGTAAGTTTGTAGATAATTATTTTCACTAGAAATTGCTATTAAATGACTGTATGTTGACGCTAAGTAGTGGGGAGAAGTCGCGCACTTTTTACCGGCCAGCAAGCAGGTGTCAGCGCGAGAGCTTGCCGCGCCGTGATCGGTATCGGATGCGAGACTTAAATTGATGACCCTGTACTTTTCAAAATATTGTTTTTTCAATAATATTTTCTTTGAGCTCTGTTCTATGATTCATTGCAACAAGATCCTAATGATTTTTCAAGTTTAAATTAAATATTCACACAAGTAGACACTACTTGGTTGGCATTCAAAAATGATATGGTGTATAATGTGTTTAATGTATACTAACATTTCACGATGTTTATTCAATATTCTAAGGTTTATTGAATAAACACGCTATATTCAACAACAACAACAACAAAAACTTTTTAATTTAATTATTTTCCGTAGAATAAGTTTTTTTCTCTCTTAATTGTGCTGAAGAAGAAACCATTGTTGTTTCTAAACATGTACACTTCAAATAATCTATAAATTGTAGACATTTAAGTGTGTTTCTCTTAGTATTGATTTGGCATATAATTAACTTTAGTGTTTCTTAGTTATTCTGTCAATATGGATCCAAACAATTTGCTATTATGGCAAATATTTTTGCTTATTAAGAGATGAACGTCCTAATGTTCTCCAAAGTAATCTTTTCACAAGTCCTATCAACCTCTCCCACCAACCTGCCCACCAGGCAGCAGTGAACTTCAACTTTATTCTCTCCACTGAACAGTACTCGTGTACCTTTGACCACTCAATTCAACTGAAGGCAGTTTCAGTACCAGAAAGGTTAGTCCCGTTATCACTGAAAATTACAGCTGGTCGTCCTCTCCTAGCTACAAATCATCGAAAGGCTTGCAAAAAAGCATGTGTTGATAATGACAGGAGTAGCTCTAAGTGAACAGGTCTGGTGACTCCACGCGTGAACAAGCAAATCCACGCCTTTTCATGGCTTTTCAGATTAAGGGGTCCAGCCAGGTCCACACCTGAAACTTCAAAGGCAGTAGCATCTCTTACACGTTCTGCTCGGAGTGGTGGAGTTGATACTATGATTGGTTTAGCTTCCTGGCGCTTGCAGGGGACACACCTGGTTAACACTGATCGTAGTGTTCTTCTTCCTCCCATCACCCAGAAACTTTCCCTCATAATCGAAAGCAGACCTTGATTGCCAACCTTCGAACATGAACATCTATAATCAGTCGTGACACAAAGGGATGATTTTTGGGCAAAAGTACAGGATACCGAAAGTCATGGTTGTTTCAAAAACCTTATCTCAGCAGAAGTGACTTCTTCAGTAGAAAGTGGTCCAGTCTTCTTCATAAAAAATTCCCTGTCGACCTCACTTGGTCCACTCTTGTTCTTTTCCAACCCCGATGGTATTAGGGTAGCCGAGGCCTAGGGAGTCTTTCACTTTCCCGCCTAAATTGGCCCTTGTCTCATCTTTCCTGATCCCTCCTTCTTCGAGGGGTCAGACCTCTTGTTTTCTTTTCATTATATTTCCTTTTCTCTTTAAGATTCCCGCACTGTTTTTTGTTACATGGTTCCCCGTGTATCTAAATTCCCTTTAGCATTTTTTTGGTAGGTATTTTTAATCTACGTTGCATTTTGTAAGTTTTTTCGATCCAAATTACCTCTCGCGATTGTTTTCAACCTCAATTGCATTTTGTAAATATTGACAATCTAAATTGCTTTTTAGTAAGTCTTTCAATGTAGGTTTCAGGGCATTTTAGTGAGTTTTTTTGAATCTCAATTGCATTTTGTAAGTATTTTCAACCAAAACCACATTTCGCAAGAATTTTAAATCTAAATTGCGTTTTGTTTGGTGGGCAATTTGCAAATATTTTGATTCTCAATTGCATTTTGTGGGTATTTTGAATCTAAATTACATTTTGTCAAGTATTTTCAATCTAAATTGCATTTTGTAAGTATTGTCGATCCACACGAGTCGTTTGAATCTACCGTACATTTTGTAAGCATTTTCAATTACAATTGCATTTTGTAAGTATTTTGAATTTCAATTGCACTTTGTGAATAATTTGGATTGGAACTGGGATATTTTAATCTGAATTGCATTGTGTATTTTCAATTTCAATTGCATTTTGTAAGTATTTTGAACCTCAATTGCATTTTGTATGTATTTTTGATCTCATTTGCATTTTGTAAGTATTTTCAATTTCAATTGCATTTTGTAAGTATTTCGACTCTACGTTGCATTTTGTCCGTATTTTGAACCTAGCCTACATTTTGTGGGTATTTTTCAATCTCTTCTTTTCATTCTAAATTCCCTTTTGTAAGAACATTTTGTGAGTTATTTCAATCTGAGTTCCTTTTTGTCAGTATTTTCCGTCTCACTTAATTTTCGTTCTGGTTTCCATTTCATTAACATTTTTGCTCTCACCCAGATCATTAGGGGTCAATAACCTAGATGTTAGGCCCCTTAAAACAACAATTATCATCATCATCTTCATAAAATGTTCAGAGCCAGCAGCTCTACAATTGTTTACAAAATGACACATCCAAGCAACCATTCTAATAATTTTCTCACTTTTTGAAAAATACCTGTAGTACCAGTCACTTGGAAGAGAATCAGCATCTGCACAAAGTACTGTATAGAGGAAACAACAGTACTCTTTCTTTCTTGAATAGTGACATCCTCTTCAAACTTGACTTCGGCCGAAGGCCAACAGCGTCGTTTTTGGTGCAACCATTCAGGTCTCTCCCACCATGATGACTGAAGCAACATTTTACCCGAACAGACTCTAGATGGCAGGTCAGCTGGATTACAAACCTGGAGCACGATGCCATTGTTCTGGTCGAGTCAGCTTCCTTATCTCCTTCACCCGGTTCCCCAGCCCACTGATCTTCTCTTCTAGTCAACGCTAAGACTGTTGATGAATCACTCCAGAAATATGACTCACAGCTAGTGGGAAGATCTTCAATTATTGCTGCATGGAGCCTAGCACCTATCAATGCAGCAAGCAATTCTAGACGGGGTATCGTGACTGTGTTGTTCGTGGGGGAAACTCTTGTTTTTGCCTGAATCAACTGTACATTTACTTGCTGAGTCGTCGCCACCCTCAGGAACACAGCTGCAACGTAGTGTCCTTGCTGGCATCACAAAATGTATGCACACTCCATTCAGCAGGTCCACTCTTAGAAGGTAATCATCTTGGGATCTTCAAGTCTTTCAAGCATGTGACATCATCTGTCCATTTCACAGATCTGTTGGCAATGCCTTGATTCACCTCTTCATCCCACCCAATGTTTACACTCCATAATTCTCTTAATATAAGTTTTGGTTCTAGGGTCACAGGAGATCAAAAACCAATTGGATCGAACACCTTATGGGCAGTGGAAAGAATAGTCCTTTTGGTAAATTTCTCTGGAAAATTCTGGAAACAGTCTGGGCTTATGGCCAGAGTGTCATGTTTTCTGTCCCAGTTTCAACCAAGCACATTAGTGAGACAAGCCTCTGTAAGTATATCTGGATCTGTGAACTCCCATCCATGCAATTCGAACTTGCCATCAGCCATGATAGAGGTGGCTTCGTGAATGAATGTTTTAAGCTGATCATCATCATCAAGGCTAGTGACTACATTAACAACATAAAAGCAATCTAAGAGACTTCTATTAGGGTCTCAGAGTATGCAGAAATTCCCTCATGATATTCATCTAGAACTCTTGATAGATGAAGTCTGATAACTGCACTTAACAGATAAGGACTACAAACAACACTAAACACAACTCTCCTGTGTCAATAAACAATTAAATTCCCCAAATCATCCTTCCATAAAAAACGTAGGAATTTCCTGTCATTTGCATGTATAATAATCTACAAGAGAGCTCGCCTGATGTCAGCCACAACTCCCACTTGCTTCAGACGGAATCTTAAAAGAAGTGGCGGTATCTGTTCAATCAATGATCTCCCTTTCTCCAAGCACAATTCAATGATGGACTATTCTTCTCACGAGCTGATTCATCGAACACAGGTCTAATTAGCCTACTTTCGATTTTTGCAAAAAATGAAAGTAGACTTATGAGATCAACACAGGGCGAAAAAAGTGTGTCTTGTCTGTGTGTGTGTGTACTCTGAATGTCTGTCCCCCCTATCAATTCGAACACGGTGAATGCGAATTGAACGAAATTTGGTACAAAGGTAGCACTAGCAAAGGACACCTCAGTGTCATGTTTTATATCGCCGCCATCTTTACTAAAACTGAATGGCGGCCACTCAAACGTTCAAAACGTAAAATCAAATAACGACTAACCAAATCATCCGATCTCTACCAAATTTGGTAACAACATACCTTCGTATAGGATGCGTCTTGTGACCAAACTACAAGGTCGTCCGCCATACCATTTCAGGATGGCGGCCGTGCGAATTATGCGAACTTTATAATCCATATCATGGGACCCACCAGTTCCGATTATCGAGCCGAGAATCGTTTTAACTGTTCTAAAGGAAGAGGCACGTTCGAAATTAAAAGTTTATTTTGTAATACTATAGTGCAGACATGATTTTAAAAAGCTGAGCCGATTCAGTAATAAGACAAGATGGCAGCGGATATCTTGTGCCTGACTTATATTTCACTAATTTGAGTATTGCATGCAATATAGCGTACTGATACAAAATAAATAAACTTTGTATGAAATGCTTTATATATAAATAATATACTCCAGTGATGAAATCGTTTAGTATAAATCATTATTTGCTAACAAGTTCTATGTAAGTCATTTTATATAGAACGATATTCGTTGACACAATTAGCTCAGTGGTAGAGCGTTAGCCTATCGCTCAAATGCCTATGGTTCAAACCCGATCAGAGCTATTTTTTTTGCTTGAAATGTTATATGTTTATTGTTTTGTAATGACTCAGATGTTTTAAAATTAAGCGTTATATTGTGCATATTATGGTGTAAAATATATATTTAATTAAAACATAATTCGCCAGCAGATTTACTCGAGACATCTAGCTGCCAAAAAGGTAACTGCATGCCACTACTTATTAACTTCCAGATTTTATTGAAAAGTTTCTTCTTCTGGCCGCTAGAATGCACTCGCTCTGTTAGGATTATATTGTTCGATATTTCACCACTAGATGTCACGACTAGTCTACGTGGGGCTCCATTGATTACTATACCATTGGCATTCTATGCGCATCGAATTTGAAGAATGACAAGATGATACTACGATACATTTTTACTTTTTATTTTAAAGGGTTTGTAACAGCCTATTGTGCGTTATTTGAAAATGTTAATTGAAGTAAAGAACAAAACGATTTCACATAGTATCTGAACTCTACCGTTGGTGCTAGTTCAGGATATTAATTAATACTTTTATTTCAGCCAAATAGCAATCGAAAATATCCACATAGTTGGTATACACACATCTCTGTAGGGTCATGGAAAGATTTGTTAATTCAATTAGGGTTGTGAAAGTCATACGCAGCCAGACGTGTAAAGACATGCCTCAACTCAAAGTTGGATGTTGCCCGCGTCAGGCCGATTATGTAATAATAATAATAATAATGTTATTGGTTTTACGTCCCTTTTAACTACTGTTGCTTTTAGAGACGCCGGGATGCCAGAATTTTGTCCCAAAGGGGATCTTTAACGTGCCAGTAAATCTACTAACACGGCTCCCTCGCATTTGTGCACCCTCAAATGCCAGCTGACTGTGCCAGGATACGAACCTGAAACATACGGTCCAGCAAGCGAGAACGTTACCGCTGAGCCACGCCGCCAGTCCGGTCGATTATGTCTGCAGATCCATAACATTCTTTAGATACTTCTTATCTTTCTTTCTTTCTTCAATGATGGTAGCAGTTTTTATCTAGGTTGTGGCGTTTGGTAGAGGTAAATCGTTTCTAAGGTCTTCAACAAAGAATAGTTCTATTATACTCTTTGATAATAATGAGTTATAACTATACTCATACATTTAGGAGAAAGTAGGCTATATGTTCTTTACTGAACATCTTGTTTTTGTGGTGCTATTTTCTTTCACTTGTCTATGAGGAAGATAATGACAGCTATCACTAACAATCTCTGAGTGAGGAACCCGTTCAATTACACCTTCTTCAAGCCATCCCTCAAAAACATGTTCATAATCTGGGTACAGGGTATTAGCCTTCACCTTCTTTATAGTAGAATCCAGTCGCTTTTCTGCCAGGATGTAATTCGATGGAAGAGGGGGGTGCCTGTCCTTCCAGGGAAGATGAACTTCATATCGACCTTCACCATTCACCCTTACAGTCTAGTAAAAATGCTTGTCAACTTCCAACTGCAATTCAAGCTTAGTTTTCCTATCAACAGGATCCGTAATACTAATCAACTCCAATTTCCAACGATCTGAGATGTTTAAATCATTAATTAACATTGTTGTGACAATTATAGCAGTAGTAACTCTGGGTTGTTCTCTGGGATATTTACCAAAAATGGTCCAACCTGACCTAGTCTCCATAGCTATCAATGATGGACTATTCTTCTCATGAGCTGACGCATCGAACCCAGGTCTAATTTTTGTGGTGCTATTTTCTTTCACTATGTGTCCAGGGTATCAAGCGATGACCTTTTTTCAAATTCCCGTACGAAAATCCACGAAATTCCCGTATATTTTAGAACTCTCTAAGACTAGAGTTCACATTCCAAATGGCTGAAAAATGAATCTTAAAGCGCTAATCAAGATTTTCTGGCGTAAATGTAACTGCATTTTTTGAGATACTTCCGCAGCCCACGGGTGATGGCGAGATATAGGCCTAATCCGTAGCGTGAGCAAAGCGCGCGCGAGCGAACTCTCCCGCAGGTGCGATGAGATGCTACGAACACAAATAAAATACCGTTCACCTGAGCTGATATAAACGACTGTTATACTGAGGAGGTTTGAGAGAGTAGAGAATAGGAGTGTCACATAATAAATGTTTACGGGAAGTGACTGAATTGTATGATACCGTAACCATATAGAGCTTCCACGAGTTAAAATGGCACCGAAGCTTATGCATAGCGAACTTCCGGTCCGCGAATCCCCATTTGATTTTCATTGGCAGTGAATCGTTCGTTCGTGATTATCTTCCTTATTATTTCGGATTGTGGTTTTGTTTTTAGGCGTTCAACTTATGAAATAAGAACTAGAGGGTTGGCCTTTCATGAATATTCCAAAGTCAAGTGTCTTATATTAAGAACAAAGTTCCAAATGGTTCCGCCTCGTCAATACTGATGAAGGCAGATGAAGACGTCAATAAGTGTTAGATGTCTAAACATGTACCATGTGTTAAAAGACAGGTGATTGTATCACGAAATTTTAATAAACAGTATTGATGAGGCGGAACAATTTGGAACTTTGTTCTTAATATAATTCAGTCAATACGGAAAAAATGTGCGACTCTCAGAGTCAAAAAGAAGACAAGTGTCTCCTAAAAGAGTAATTAGTAAAATTTCGCATCAGAGATGACCATAACAAACAGCTTGTCTACAAAGTGTGCGATTTGCACATTTCAAACGGCAGTGATCTAACATATCTTAGATTACAATAGTAAGTTGGCGCAAATTAAATATGTTATATGTGAGAATATTATTATAATTTGCTATCCGGTTGTTATATTAGTATATTATGCATTAACGTGACCCGTTGAAGAGCTAAATTGTGACGGATGCTACGAGTTATAGGCTATTCGCCGTACGGGTAGGCCTAATATTTACTAACAATGCATAGTTTCTCCTTTAATATTTATTTAATCATTATAATTATAATAGCCTATCTATTAACCCTTATTTAACCAATAATCATTTTATAATTCTATACATATTCCAGGTATTGCAAGAAAGCGATATTTGATAGCACATGCGGTTCCACCTTAAAATCCAACCGTGCCCAGTTTTCAGTACCTATGGAAAATATTACCATAAGTTAATAAACCAAACAACTGGCGACAATTTTGTTTTTGAAATGCTCATTTACATCTTCACGCTAGTCTATGTAAAGTACCATACGGTAATCATTGAAAGGGTAGGGGGGTTATGACCTCAATTTCACAAACGAACGAACTTCATTTTGCATGAATAATGGAACCCGAATCCTAATGGAGGTATGGATTGTCTGCATTTGGAAATATGTTAGTCAATAATTTAAAACAAGATGCCAGGAAACTAAATACAAAAAGCTGCATGCCTAATACGGTGTAAAGTTGCTCAGTGAAAAAAAATACACCTCGCCAAGATTATACGACGTGCATACAGTAGATCAATATAGATGGCAAAATCTTGTGCCAATCATATAACTTACAATAATATATACCATAATAGGTAGAATATGCTAATGCCCTACGAATCATAACAGGCACAATAAAACCACACCTATAACTGCCTTGCAATTATATACCCACAACTTATCAATAGAAGAGGAGATAAAACATCAAACTGCCAATGCATATCTCAGTATACAAAGACTACCTCAATTGATATGGATCAAAAAAACAGTTTCTAGCCCCAATCTTAAAACACAAAAAGATCCCTTAAGTCTTGCCAAAGAATATATCAATAAGAGCAATCTGCAAATAAAACTTGAACCACTCTGTATGCCAGTCAACCCCATTGAATATATACAAGTGACTACAGATCTTACTTTGCTGGAAGAGGTCTGCAAGAAAGACTCTTTACCACAAGATCTAAAACAACTGGCCCTCTGTACAATAGAAGAAAGATATCCATCTAATCAATGGCTAAAAATATTTACAGATGACTCACAAGACAAAGAAAATAGAACTGGAGCAGGAATACATTCATCTCTCTTCTCACTCTACTTCCCAGTAGGCCAAAACAAAACAAACTTAGATGCTGAGATAAGAGCAATTTCACATGCACTCCATCAGTTACTAGGCAGAAACATTGATTATCAAAAATGTGTTATTATTACAGATTCAAAAACAGCCATCCAAGCCATCTCGTCAAATTATAAGCCCCAAAATAAAGAATTGAAAGAAATTTTTCGTATGATAGAAACCCTCCAAAGACTCCACAAACAGATCTCATTTCAGTGGATCTCTTCTCATGTTGGAATAGCAGGAAATGAAGAGGCAGACAGATTAGCATAAAAAGGTACCACACTACAACAACCTGTCAGTAAGGTTGATTTTATGTCAGCAAAAAGGATCTTGAAAAATACTATCAAAAACAGGTATGAAGAGATGGCAAAGAAAACAGCAGAAACCAAATTATGGAAGGACATTGATGCTAAATGGGAGCAATATAAATTAACACCAAGAAGAGAAGCTGTAGCCTTCTTCAGACTTAACACTGGCCATGACTGCCTTGCAGCTCATCTGAAACGAATCAACATCCTGAGATCTGAAGAATGCACACTTTGTCACGAACCTGGAAGTAAAATGGATAAGGGGCATCTGCTACATTGCAACAAACTTGATGTGACTGCTAGAACTTCTGGAAACCTCACACAACTCTATTGGAATGCAAGAAAGCTGATGGATTGGAATCCGGGCTAGCCGTAGGAAACAACAACAGGTAGAATATGCAGTCTATATGAAATGAAAATGTATGAATGAATGTTCTTCAACAAGCGTTGCTTTATAGGTTATGTTATGTTTTGCTATCTGACTAACAGTGGCAAGATTGGCGAACATGGAATTATGTCACAACAGCAGCATATTGCTGAAAACCTGCTGAATTTGAAACATGAGTGGCAACCACGAATGCAACCATGATTCAATCCAGCAGTAAGAAATTACACTAAAAATCACCATGTTTGTAGTGATGGAGGACAAATGGTTAGGTTACATGATTAGTAACTTATTTAAGGGTGACATGGACTTATGTGATGTTACTTGTTTATTCAGTTTGTTTAATATTATTATAACCATAGAATTTTTAGCCTACTTTCGATTTTTGAAAAAAATGAAAGTAGACTTATGAGATCTACACAGGGCCAAAAAATGTGTGTCTGTCTGTGTGTGAGTGTGTGTATTCTTAATGTCTGCCCCCCTATCAATTCGAACACGGTGAAACCGAATTGAACGAAATTTGGTACAGAGGTAGAGCAAGCAAAGGGCACCTCAGTGTCATGTTTTATATCGCCGCCATCTTGACGGAAACATATATTTATATGGGGAGCGTCTTTTGACTAAACTACAAGGTCATCCGCCCCATAGTTTTCAGATGGTGGCCATGTATGCGTGCAAATCGATTCCCCTTATCAATTCAAGCACAATGAAACCGAATGAAGTTACTCACGTCCGCAGCATACCTTAAGCTGTACGTCTCCCCTGGGTGGTGCTTAACGAGTAACAATTTTGGCAAAAGCAGAAACCAAATTATGGAAGGACATTGATGCTAAATGGGATCAATATAAATTAACACCAAGAAGAGAAGCTGCATCCTTCTTCAGACTTAACACTGGCCATGACTGCCTTGCAGCTCATCTGAAACGAATCAACATCCTGAGATCTGAAGATTGCACACTTTGTCACGAACCTGGAAGTAAAATGGATAAGGGGCACCTGCTACATTGCAACAAACTTGATGTGACTGCTAGAACTTCTGGAAACTCTATTGGAACGCAAGAAAGCTGATGGATTGGAATCCGGGCTAGCCATAGGAAACAACAACGAAACCGAATTGAACAAAATTTGATACAGAGGTAGCACTAGCAAAGAGCACCTCAGTCTCATGATTTATATCGCCGCCATCTTGACGGAAACGAAATGGCGGCCACCCAAATGTTCAAAGCTTAAATCAAATTACGACAAACCTAATCATCCGATCTCTACCAAATTTTGCAACAACATATATTTATATGGCGAGCGTCATTTGACTAAACTGCAAGGTCATCAACCCAATAGGTTGCAGATGTCGGCCATGTATGTGTGCAAATCGATTCCCCCCATCTATTCAAACACGGTGAAACCGAATTTAACAAAATTTGGTACAGAGGTAGCAGTGGCAATGGGCACCCCAGTGTCATGTTTTATATCGCCGCCATCTTGACGGAAACGTAGTGGTGGCCACCCAAATGTAAAGAGCTTAAATCAGATTACGACCAACCTAATCTTATGATTTCTGCTAAATTTTGCAACAACATGCCATTTTGTGGGAAGCATCTTTTGACTGAACTACAAGGTCATCAGCCCAATAGTTTGCAGATAGTGGCCATGTATGTGTGCAAATCGATTCCCCATATCAATAAAAACACGGTGAAATCGAATTGAATGTTTTTTTTTACAGTGGTAGCACTAGCAAAAGGCAATTCATATTCATGTTTAATATCCGTATAGCACGTTGTATTTCAACAAGCTACTACAACCAACATTCAATTATATTCCTTCAAAACTGGGGCAGATTTAGAGGGTCGTCGTCACCCCCCCTCCCCCGACTTCAGATAAGGCCCAGAAACAGGGAGAAAGAGGAGAAGAAAGAGAGAAAAGGGAAGGGAAAGAGAAAAGAAAAGTCGGCGATGGTGGTGGCAATAACAAGAGCAAACAACCTACGCCCGGACCCCCACATTCACTTCCAGCGGAGCAGCTGGTTTCACGTTCGTCAAAGGATTCTTGTCGAGATGCTGCTGCCTGTGACAATCTTGGAAACGACGTCGGCTTGTATATAGGTACAGGAAAAAACAGGCCTGATGACAGAACACTTTCTACCCTTTTGCCGAGTCACTGGCAACCAAACGCGAGTTATTGTTTTCCTTTCTCCATTCACACCAAGGGCGGAAGCGAAGAGAAGCGACACCTTCACCTGCAGCACTTACAGAAGTTTCCCTGGGTCGTTCTCTCTCCATCACGTAGAGGACTTTTCTGTTTGTTCTGCCCTTTTTTTTGTGAAGTCTAACAGTGGCCAAGGAAGAAGGATTCTGTTGAAGACCCTGGTCAAGGAACCTCTGACGAAGTTTGCCAAGCTCCTTGGCAAAGATGGTGACCTCCAGAAGCATGAGGCGATGAAGAACCACGAATAAGCTGTCTTGTGTGCTGAAGACATTTTGCGCAAGCAAAGAAATCCGCAAGAGCAGCTACCCAACCAAATGGATAACTTCTGCCTGGAAAAGATCCAAGAAAACAGAGCAAGACTTGCTCTCATCTTGATGAACATCGAGTTTCTAGGCCTACAAAATATCGCCTAACGAGGTCATCGTGATGACGGCCCAATTGCTCAAGAGGAGTCTACACAAACCGACGGCAATTTCCGGGCTCTGTTTCGGTTCCGGGTGAAAGTTGGGGACGTCAAACTGGCCAAACATCTTGCAACGGCGGGACCCAGAAGCCTTTTCACTAGTAAAACGATCCAGAACGAATTAATTGAGCTGTGCGGGGAGGACATTCGCGAGCAGATCATAAGCCGCGTTCAAGAAGCCCGATTTTATCCTGTCGGATTTGACGAGACAGCAGATGTAGCGCACATCCCTCAGCTGACTTTGTTCTTGCGGTATCTCTGGAGGAACGAAATCAGAGAGGATTTTGTGGGCTTCCAAGATGCTCGCAAATCTGCATTGGAAGAGAAAGAGAAAGATACTCAAGGAAGTGAAGAAGAATAGGGTGATTTCCCTAGTGAAGACGACGATGAGAATCCTCAAGCAGCTGCAGAGTCTGCTGTTGAAGCAAAACTGACTGGGGTAAAGCTGGGAGGCATCGTTGCCAAGAAGATCGACGACGTCAAACTAGACCCCAAAAGCTGTGTTGGCATCAGAACTGACTGATGTTCGGTGAACATATCGGAAGCTGTAGGGGCAGTACAAGAGCTGCAGAAGACTACAGTTCATGCTGTTCGGGTGCCCTGCTACAACCACCAGCTCAACCTGACGCTTTCGAAATCGTCCAAAGTGCAAGCAGTTAAAAATGCATTTGGAACTGTGGAAGAGGTGACGAATTTCTTCACAGCGTCCTCGAAGCAGAATTTTGTGTTGAAGAAGACTATCAAAGGCCAGCTTGTCGCGCTGTGCGATACGTGTTGGGTTGAACGGCACGACGCAGTTTTGAAGTTCCTGAACCAAATGGACGACATTGTGAACGCGTTGGGAATCTTTTTCAATGGGATGAAAATCAGTCAGCACACAAAGCCGAAAGTTTGCTGGCCAGCATCACTAGTGTGCAATTCATCTTCACACTATGCTGCATAGCAGAAGTGCTGACTCAGACAGAACCGTCTGTTCCAAAGCGAAAATCTGGACGTCCAAACCGCCTCCGAAACTCGGCCACTCTTACCCTGACCTTGGACATTCGCCACGAGATTCAGAGTTGAGCGGTGCCCTAGTGGGACTTCAGTTCTTCAGTTTCTGCACCAACAACATACAACTAGTGTTGTTAATGGTCGGGTTTGATGTTACTGTTCTTACACCAAATGAAGTCTCTCCGATATCCTGATAGTTTTTTTTAAATTTTTTTTTTTTAAGCTGAACATGAGAAAATATAATTGGGATATGACTCTGAAGCCTGTAAATGTTTGAGGACCTGTTGTATGGGAGTCAGCTTTGATTTTGCCTGGGCTTTTGAAAGAAACTGATTTTCAATTTATTTGGATGACAAGTTTTTCAAATGTGTGAGGTCTGGATTAGCTGTTGAAGGGCCAGGCAGATGGCCTCTGTTTTACCATTAAAGCTGGATTATGCACACCAGCAGAAGCATATTTGGAGTTGGATTTTTCTCTTTTAACTATAACTCACTTAGGGCCTATGGTTGCTGTTTTTTCTTTTTCTTTCTTTTTCCCACTGTCTTTTATTTGCCATTGAACTAGGTGTAGAAACTTTTGTAGGCACAGGAGTTCATTGAAATGTATAGTTTGATTTGAGATTTAAGTATTCACTAATGTTTATAAAGGGTCCATAATTATGAAATGTGCAACTCTTTTGTGTTTATTTCTTTTATTATATTATCTTGCTAAAGCCTGGCCCAGTTTTTAAAGAGAAAATTGAATGAATATCCAAGTTTATACATGACTTGTTTGCTGATTGAGGGGGTGAACTACTGTTGACCTACCGGTACTTATTTTTCTAGACAAGGCTTTTGCTTTGACATAACCATGCAGTATTATTCTATATTTCTAACTAACCCACAAATTTATTGTGATTATATGTCATGTCTTTCATCTCCCTTTCCCCTGCCTTGGATAGTTTCAGAAAAACACGGTGTCAAATAAAATGTTCTCATCTTATGATACACGGTACAAATTAGTGTCTTTGAAAAGAAGGTAAGTGGATATTACAGTCTTTACAAGGCATGCTAAACACCAAAACAAGTCGCCTGCAAGTCATTTAGTCATCCAATTAATTTTGACTTAGCTTGCAAATAAATTACACATAATGTTATGCTTATTGTTTTCATATGCAATACAGTCTACCTTTTAAGTTGAAGATTTCCCATGTGGAGTGTATTTAATTGCTGTTTTAATTTGGTACTTAAACATACTCTAATAAGATATTCTAATTATATCAAGAAAAGGCCTGCGATAAAGAATTTTATTAATTATGTATTAGGTATTGAAAAGGACCTCTTTTCCCTTAGGCAGAATGTTAATTGAGTATGTTATCAGAATTTACCTCTTTTTGATGATATCTCGTAACAGTAGAGACCAACTCTTTCATTACTATCATTCTGTTTATTTTTCTTCTCTGTACAGAAATTTCAAGCATTCTTGTCTAATAAATGTAATATAAATATATATTCATATCCAATCCACAACTTCTGTTCACGATTTGATAACAAGGATCCTGAATTCTGATATAAAAAAACAAGGATCCTGAATTCTGATATACAAATAACTGCACTGTAATATTCAAAAAACAAAGGCCTAGACTGGTAGAGGTGCATGACTACTTTTCATTCAGTCTGATTAATTTCTTGATTTAATTTATATTTTTATACCGTAGAAAGTGTAGAAATTGGTATACATTTATAACTTACCCCTTCTTCCTTTAGAGAATTCTAACTGAATTTTGTTCCATTTTTTATGCTCTTTGTATACTTGAATCAACTACTATTGTAAACAGATAATTTACATGATCCTATATTCTTAGCTGTAACAACTTTTTTTGTTTGCTACTGTGTGAAATATGTGAAATATGTTTGTAGCATGAAGCTCTCTGTTCCTGCCTCATCTTCTTTTTCTTCTTCAAGTGCCTCGTGCTCCAAAAACATATGCAATCAGTAGCATGATCTGCTGTTTGTCCATATTTTTTCTAAACAAGTTTTTCTAAGAAAGATATTGTAGTGATTTATGGACTCTTAAAAGAGTGTACTCACTACAATATCTTTCTTTTTTGTTTCATGGCACACAGCAAACACCACCAAACTTCTCATATCATGGTGTAAATTAACAAGCAACAACTAAAGACTCCACAGTTGTACGCAGACATTAAACGAAAGAGAACATTGATTAGAGGAGTGTCATGGATGAGAGCAGTTTTTCAATGTTGGCTGTTGAAAATTTAGTGTACCCACAATAGTACATTTACAGTGTTATAACTATTCTTTATTATTATTATATTTTTTCTCCACGTGCAAGTGCAAAAACCATATATGCTCAAACACCACCAAGCTTCACACACCAAGTTGTAAATTTGGCAAGCAACAACTAAAGGCTCTAAAGAGAACATTAATTACGGGAATTTTCTCGACTAGAGCAGTCTTTCAATTTTGCTACTGAAAAAAGAGTGTTCGTACAATAGTATACCTTCAATATTTTGGCTATCCTTGTTATTATTATATTTTTATAACGTGCAAGTGCAACAACCATATATGCCTCCATCACATTTCATCATTATCCATTTTTCATTAATTTTAATGTCAATGACTTGCCATTAATGTCACAATGTCTTTACTTGTACTAACTGATGAAGGGGCAGATTTTAATGAATACTACGTCTCGAAACATGTACTAGTGGTTAAATAAACACAATAAGTATTGACTAGATGGAACATAGTATATTTCAATATTTTTAAACTATCATTCGTCAATACGGACCAATCATGAACAACGTTAACAAACAAAGTATTCTTGTTTTCTCCTTTTAATGATATTGAGAATTTCTGAATCTTTGTTCATACACTGCAGTATTTCCATATTTGTTATTTTAGCTGTCCATGGTAGCCTTAACATTCTGTAATACGTCCATATTTCAAACGGCACAGTTTCTTACCTAATACCTCGGTAAGTGTCCATGATTCAACGCATAGAGTAGTAGGATACGAAAGACGTAGCATCAAAGCAGTCGGGTGCATAATGCGAGACTAAAATCATGGCTAGCAGTGCCGGATTGAGGTAAAATGAGGCCCAAGTCCCTCAGATTTTTGGGGCCCCTTTATTTTTTTCAAATAATTTTTATTTTTTAGCACCTATACATTTAATAAAGTATATACAAGAGTTTTTTTTTTTTTCTCAAGATGAATAATACACTTTTTATTAAATCATATATACATACATTTCAGTTGAAACGATCATCATTATTTGAAAACATTTCAGATGATTTGATAAACAATTTAACAAATCATACAATTTTTTACTTCTGTAAAATGTAATCAATTTTTTTTTCTGTTTTCTTTGGTCAATGAAATCTTCTACAATGTCATCAAAATCAATCAATCCATCAATTTCCCGTAGAACATCTGACTCGATATACATTAAACTTAGCATGTCTAATCGTTCTTGTGACGTGATACTTCTTTGCGCACTTTTGTTCCGTTTCAATTTTGAAAACGAGCGCTCCGCAGAACAATTCGTTATCATGAGGGTCAGGAAAATGCGAAAAGCAATTTCAACGTTCGGAAAAACACTCGAGCTTGTCTCGAATAAGAATTTCGTAAAGTTCAGAATGAGTAAACTCAGTTTTTAAAGCATGTTGTAATCTATACTAATATAATTTAATATAATGCTGAAACTGTCTCAGTTCTGGGTAAAAAAAAAAATGGGGGTCCCAGATAATTGGGGGCCCTAGGCCTGGGCCTAGTCGTGCCTAATGGGTAATCCAGCACTGATGGCTAGTCAAAACTTTCCTCATTTTCATGAAAGAACTTCTGGCCTGCTCAATTCTGCAGCAAATTTCTTGACTTACTGTAAGTTTGTTTTCTTGACATTTAAATATAATCCCATGGCGTTACTCTCTTCAGTAATAGAATTCATTAGCTCTTGTATATCATCCATACTTGTTGCAAGGAAGACAGTGTCATCAGGATGCCGGATGTTATTAATGATAACGCCATTTACCACTACTGCTTGACACTTTTCATCAAGAGCATCTTGAAAAATCTTTTCAGAATATATAATTTGAAGAGGAGTGGAGAAAGAATGTTACCTTGGGGAACTCCCACCATAATCAATATTTCTTCAGACAGTCGACCATCAACACGTACAGCAGGACGGTGGTTCCAGTACTGATTTCCAATTATTCGAATGTTGCGTCCATCTAGTCTCAAGTCACTTAAAATTTGCATCAGTTTATCATGTTGAACAGTGCCAAAGGCTTTTTCATAATCGATGCAACATTATATAAACATCAACTAGGCATCACATCAGCATTGAATTAATGCCTGAAGACTGAGAAACACCTCCCGACGACATAATCTTTGTACATTTTAAATGATTATTAAATTTCAATTGAAATAAAATTTTCTGCTGAGAGCACAGCTCAATGAAAAACGTTCAGTTCCAAGAGCCTTTTGTAATTTACACTGCATATTCCTAAACTGGTCTTGTGCGGTATTCCTGCCTGTCGATGCCTTAATCACACCAAAATACTGTGTTTTGCTTGTGTAAATATTTGAAGGTTTTTAAAATTTATTTTTATTTTCAATCTGCTCCAAGAGAACATTATCTAAACTATGTAACACAACCGTGATGACTTCTTGAACTAGTGTATAGATTATACGATATAATACAACGAACTACAAAACAGTAGTATACTATCTGGATCTGGCAGCAATCCCATACTTAGAAGGTAGTGCTTATTTTCAGAATTACTTCCTGGCTTGCGGGTGTGAAATGTAATTTATTCAACAGCACATGCATTTCAATGAACCTCGTTAAAACAAGAAGTACTCTAGTAAACTGTCAATCGGTCATGAGATTCTGCCTGAAGAAAACCTACATGTGATTAATCATTATGTCCATAGATCACAAAGAACAGGGTGTTACAAGGATCGCTGTCATCTCAATGCCGGCATCCTTTTCCACCATATTGGTTTACTAATTGAGGTCCTGTATTGACTTTCAAATATTCAGATAAAATATTTATATAAACTGCCTAGTCAATACTATTCTACATTTGAAAACTTAGAAAAGCAATGTGGACATGATTTGAGTCAAGTTGACTCTTCTCAGCACAGAAAACTAATAAACTTAGAAGCAAAAAACCTACCTCATTACATAAAGAACAATTATCTATTAATTTAAATCCTCCTATAATAATACTAACAAAAACTTACTGTATTTATGTGAAAAATGATAATAATTAAAATTAAATCTTGAGATTAGCACATTTATTTATTTATTTATTTATTTATTTATTTACATATGTTATGCCTCATTGGAGCACTTAACCAAAACTAGTATATACATGTCTCAAAAACAATATTAAAGATTCAGCTTCTTATTTTTCTTCTTTTCCCAAAACATTTTAATTCTAGTCGACCGTGCCGCTCTCTCTGCATCGCTTATGGTGTAAGTTTTGCGGGTAAAGGTTTTTAAGGGAAGTCGGATGTTCTTGTTTTTCAAGATATTCTTCTCATCTTTGTTAGCAATTTGGGACATTGTCAAGCCGAGTTCATCCAGATCATTTTGAATTTGAATTAGCACATTATAACAATTGCAAGTAAAGCTAACAAAAGAACTATCATTATTTTCTTCATAACTAAGCCCAGTTTGTAATACGGTATGGTCAATACGGCATTCAACATTATTTTTCAATAAGCAATTACATTATTCTGAAGGGGAGTTGTAGCCTTTCAGAATAAATCAATTCTTTACTTGACTTATAAACGGTAAAGGTACTGATAATATTAGCCAACTAGTGGCTATACTGCGTTCTGCTGCATGGCTGAAAGCAACGGGAAACTACAGCCATATTCCTCTTCACGAGGATATGCACCCCTTATGCATAATTAGCTCAGGAAAGGGAAGCATGGAGGGCTACATCAAACCAGTCAAAAGACTGAAGACTCAAACAACAAGCTTTTAGAAAACTGAGTTATTATGCGGCAGCCCCATGTTTGATGGTGTCGTAAATGATAGTTGAACAGATGAAAAAAATTAAAATATTGTTATTATGCAATAGATGGAATTGAATGTGCATCATTAGAAGTCAGAAGATGGGTAATGTCAAAACTTCATAACCATAATCAACATGTAGATGGGTTATATTATCTCAAAAATGAATTAATGTTAAACAATGAACACTAAAGAACACTATGATTTGAGGATTTGTATACCATTGTGATGAGTGTTTTTATCATCAAGTAGGCATGCATGCATTAATGATACCATTTTACTTATGTTTTTAATGTGTTTGTGGAAAATATTATACAGCTGCGTCGAAACACGAACTGGTCGAAGGACTTTTTAATTAAAATGTATTAATTAGCGAAGTTTAATGTTTTTCAGTCAGTCAACACTATTCTACCCAATTGTGATTGGGTTATTCCCTAATCCTGAAAAAAGTTTAGATATGATTAATAAATACACTTGGATAATGAGTTTCAATCGTCAAGCGATTATCATCAGATCCATTACACTTGGGCTATAAAATCTATGTATGAAAGTATTAATATATGTACACTTATTTAGTTGCAGTATTAGTTGGGATAATTCAACTCGTCAATATTTGTTAGTTATAGTCTATACAATGTTTTGTTAAAATACTGGAAGTGGTGATTGACCTCCAAAAAGTGCAAAGATAAAACCCAAGAGATCCAGCCACAAGAAAACATAATAAGCAATGAAAAAGACCATGGTCAGGTCTTTAGAAAGAATTGTTCCATATTGACGCACAATAATTCATTTCAAAGTATATGTATGTGTATATGACTAGGTGGAAAGAAAATGCATATATTTTTAATTGAATTAGAAAATATTATTGTGATTGGTTTCTGACAGACTGATCTGTCAACAGTGGTGAATTGAATCCTGAATTAGTACTTTTTCCTGATGAGGCACGGTTTTGTTTATGTGGAGGAGCAAATTTGCAAAATAACTGGTATTGGTAATGAAAAGAATCCAACTCCACTTCATGACCTTAAAATAGGAGCTTGGTGCTCTATTGGTGCCAAAAGAAATATAGGGCTCCCTTTGTTTTAACACCCCCATCAATTCTGACCAATACATAGAATTAATACTGAACTCGGATATTTCCAGCAAGACAGGGCTACAGCACATATTACCCGCCTGACAAATCCTTGCCGGTAGATTTATGAACTACAAGTTGTTAGTGATGTGACGCAATTTGTTTTCCTGGAGATAGCAGTACAGTCTACAGCGTATGTCGATGAATCATTGTGGCACAAGCTTTGCGAATGATCAGTTGGATATTTTAAATGTGTGTTAGGGGAATAATTCTGAGGCATACATATGCTTAACAGAAGAGTAGTGTATTATGGCAGTAGAATTAGTATTTTGTTATGCGTTAGTACCAGCAACAGAACAATGGGCAGCCTGTTAGTGTCGGTAACACTTAATGCAGAATGTACACACCTTCTCTCTTGCCCCACATTTTCCCTGACGCGCCAATAGACCGCACACTCACTTCAAAATGGCAAAGATTAGTCAGACAGATGATATCACTCTTAAATCAATGAATGCAGTGCGTGATATTTTTGGAGACAGAATAATTGGTGCAGGTTTATGTCCAGCTTCCTCTCTTGATTTAATGTCTTGCAACTTCTATTTGTGGGTTAGTTTGAGATAGAGTATTGCTGCATCATTGAAGAGTCCAATTCACTCCGAGATGTTGAAGATTCAAGAGGCTGAATTGCAAAGAGTGAACTGGAATATCATTACACTCTACAATGTCTACAGTACAAGCTGAGGGAGAGCATTTTCAGCACTTACTGTAATGGAGCAAGTTTTGTTGTTGTTCTATCTGAGATGCAATCTGAATATCCATTCATCGAAGTTAATGGTTTTCCTATGGGCATACGGGAATGGTGTGGTGAAGACCGCGTCTCATATATCGACACACTGCCTGCTGGAAGGTTGCCAACACTTGTGGAGCCCACCCTGTATTTGCAACACTTCATTACTGTTACTGTTGTTTTGGTTACAGACTAGGGGCACTGTAGCCATTAACCTCAACAAGAATTATTGTTGGACTATTCTGTAAAAATAATTCATTTGTTACGTAATTATATTCATCCAGTGGCAATAATGTGTCTTTTTGTAATTAATGTTTATACTATATTGATGCTCTCTTGTATTAAGCCTAATGAATTGGCTTCATACATTGAACCTCAAATTCCCAATGGTGTCATTGGAGAAGAGTTTACCTAAAATATGTCTAGACTCCTCCTACACTTTCATACTTACTAGGTTGGCCACACAAACCGTAGTCGGTCTTTGGCCTCGCCAATCAGCCCCCTCCACCTTCTCCGGTCCATGTATTCTTCTCCGGTTAGTCCCATCCTGCTCATGTCCCCTCTGACCCCATCTATCCATCTCAGCCTTGGTCTTCCCTTTAGTCTTTTGCCTCTGATGTCTTCTTCCACCACCTGCCTGTTATCTGGCCTTCTCGACACATTACGTGTCCATACCACTTCATCCTCCTCTCTTTAATCACTGCCACAATGTCAAGCGATTTGCACAATTCCTGAAGTTCTAGGTTTTTCCTTTTCATCCACTCTCCTTCATCCTTCGCTGGCCCAAAAATCTGTCTCAGCACAGCATTCTCAAATGTTTTGGAGTTTTTTTTTCTGTCTTTTGGGTCAGAGTCCAGGTCTCTGCTCCGTATAGGACCACAGGTTGTATTACAGTCCTATAGATCCTTATCTTTGTGTGTCTCGATAGAAGCCGGGACTTGAGCAGCTTTCCAACTGCAAACCTTGACCGGTTTCCTACTTGAATTCTAGCAATTGAGCCGTTGAGAGCCCAAGTGGTGTATCTCCTCTCGGAATTACAGGGAAGTCTAAACCTTATGGCAAGCAGACATTGCTCAGGGCCAGTGTGTGTGATGCATTGGAAGTGAGCATTGCGTCTGTCAGCCACAAAGGTTAGACTTGCCTGTTATTCCGAGAGGAGTTACACCACTTGGGCTTTCAAAGGCTCAATTGTTTCTTGGTCTATCTCATTCCTTACACTGAGTACTGTCCCCAGATATTTAAATGCCTTTTCCCTTTCTAAGATTTCTCCATCCACTTCTAAGGGTCTGTTATTGTTCTCTCTGCTCACTACAGGGTATTTGGTCTTTTCCATGTTCATCTTTAAGCCTACACTAATTGCTTCTTCCATTAAAACTCTTGCCATTTTAACCAGATCTTGCTCATTCCGAGCTATCAAGACTACATCAACCGCGTATGCCAGGGTGTTGATCCTTCTACCCAGTTGAATTCCTGTCTCTAGGCTTGTTACTTTCCTCAGTGCTCTTTTTAGTACCAGATTAAACAGAAGGGGGGAGAGGCAGTCTCACTGTCGCAATCCAGTCCTCACTTCTCCGACTTCTTTCCAATCACTTGCACTGTGCATGTTGTCGCTTGTATACAAGCTTGTGTTAGTTTTATTAGTTTCCTAGGAACTTGTGCCCTTTCCAGTTCTTGCCATATTGCTTGCCGGTTCCCACTGTCTTATGCTTCTTGGAAGTCCACAAAGAGGCAATGCACATCTCTGCAAAATTCCCAGCTCTTGGATAATACTTGTCTTTTCCCTTTCTGAACCCTGCTTGCTGGAATCCAAGTACTTCCTCGACATATGGTGTTAGTCATTTTAGCAACAGCATGCTCAGGATCTTATGTGCTGTACATAGTAAGGTAATTCCTCTGAATTTCTGCAACTCATTGGGTCTCCTTCCTTAAATATCGGGCAGATAAAAGACTGTTTCCACTCTGCCGGAATCCTTTCTTTCCTCCAAATTACACAGATCAGGTGGTGCATTCTCTCTTGTATATCTCTTCCCTCTTTCAACATCTCTTCAAGTATTCAATCTGTGCCCGGTGCCTTTCCTTTCTTCAGCATCTTTATGAATTCTCCTACCTCTTCCCTGCTAGACAGTTCATTCTGCCTTGTTTGTACTGTCGCTCTATTTTCTCTGTATATTTCTTCTTCTTCCTATTGTTGTATTATTATTGATGTTTTCTTCCACCTACACTTTCATGCTGCAAAAATATCTGGTTCCTTCTGCAAGTATTGGTCAGTTTCTTGGTTTTTCTTGACTTCTGTACATTATTCCAATTCTTCTTCTATGTGCCCTGCCCAGTCTCCCGGACGTTGGCGATCAATGTGGATAGTGTTCGTCTATCTTCAGCAGAGCGGTAGAGCTGTTCAGTAGATCTTGTTCCAGTCCAATCTTGAAGGTTCCGAAGACGACGTCCTTCTCCTTCCCGCTCTTTATTGCCCATCAATTTTGTCTTTTAAAATGAGATGTAATATTGTATATTTTTCACCACGTAACACATGACCCAGGTATGCAATTTTCATGCATTTGATGGTGGTCAGTAGCTCTCGTTGAGAATTTGCCCTCTGCAGTACCTGGTCATTAGAGACATGATCTATCCAAGAGACGTTCAGCATCCTGCTATGAAACCACATTTCCAGACCTTCGAGCCTCTTAATGATGGACGATTTCATAGTCCAGGCTTCCTCTCCATAAAGCAAAATGGACCAAACAAAACATTTTACAATACGCTGTCTTAGTTTTAAATTTAAGGCATCATCGCACAATGAAGGTCTCATTTTCTTAAAAGTTGATGTTGCCATTTCTATACGGGTCTTAATTTCAAGGTCTGGATTCAAATCCTCTGACAACCAACAACCAAGGTACTTAAATTTATCAACTTGTTGGATTTGTTGTCCTTTCAGTGTCACTGAAAACCATTAGTTTTGTTTTCTTGGTGTTGATCATCAGACCCATTTCTTCTCCAACTATATTAAGCTTATCAATGTACAGTTGTAGACTTTCAATACTACTCACAAGACGTACTGAGTCATCAGCCTATCTAAGTGTGCGTATTAATTCCCCATTGACCTTGATTCCCACTTCTGTATCTTTTACTGCCCGAAAAGCAGCTCCCGAATAGATGTTGAATAATAATGGGGATAAAATACAGCCTTGTCGTACACCTCGTCTGATGTCCAGAGAATGTGATGTCATCATCATCATCATCCTTTCCCCTTATCCAGCTCCTGCCGGGTCGGGGTATTTATGGCACTTCTCCACTTTCCTCTTTCCTTCCACCATTCTTCTTCCACAATCTTGTCCCAGTCCAGATTTCTTTTTCTCACGCTGTTCTTCACTGAATCAATCCACCTTGTTCTAGGTCTTCCCCTTGCTCTCTTACCCTTGCACTTCGCCTCCAGCATCTGTCTTGGTATTCTATTTTCCTCCATCCTCTTTACATGTCCAAACCACCTTAGTTTATTCTTCTCAATTCTCTCATTTAGTTTTCCCATCCCAACTTCCTTCCTAACATCTTCATTCCTCACTCTGTCTTTCCTTGTCTTACCTATCATACTTCTTAGGAATTTCATTTCACTGGCTTGGATTCTACTCTCTTGCCTGCTCGTCAGGGTCCAAGTCTCAGCTGCATACGTTAATATGGGTACATAGTACATTTTATACATTACCTCCTTGCTTTTCCTTGGTACTTCCTTATCCCAAACAAGTTTTCTTACACTTTGATAGAATGCATTGCTCTGCTGTACCCTCCTGCCAATCTCCATGTCCAACCTACCAGTTTGCATCAATTCACTTCCTAGGTATTTGAACTTGTCCACAATTTCCAAACTCTGACTTCCAATTTTCACAATGCCCTTTCCTTGTCTTTCCCCTCTTGTCATCACCATGGTCTTGCTTTTCTCTATACTGATTTTCAGGCCATACTTCTGAATATTTTCGTTCAGAGCATCTAGTTGTTTTTGCACTTCTTCCGTGTTCCTTCCCCAGACCACAATATCGTCTGCAAATAATAGTAACTTCATTTCTTTATGTCCATATGCTTCCTTTGTTTCCTTTACAATTTCATCCATTACCATTATGAATAGAAGAGGTGACAGCACACTCCCCTGTCTTAGTCCAGTCTTGTTCCTAAACCAATCTGTCTTTCCAACAGGGGTCAGAACCCTGCTAACACAGTTGTTGTACATTGCTTGCACCATTTCCAACATTTCTCTTCCCAGTCTCTTCTTAACCATGGTTTCCCATACCTTCTCTCTGGGGACACTATCATATGCCTTTTCTAGATCTATGAAAGTCATGATCAAATCCTCTCCATATTCCCAGTTCTTTTCCATCACCTGCCTCAAGCTAAAGATTGGGTCCACTGTGGATCTTCCACTCCTGAAGCCATACTGTTCCTCTTGCAACTCTCCTTCCACCTTTCTTCTCATTCTTCTTTCTAATATCCTTTCCAGTATTTTTACTATCTGTGATATGAGGGTGATCCCTCTATAGTTATCACACACTTTCTTGTCCCCTTTCTTAAACACTGGTATTATCATCATCAATCTTAACCACTGCTTATTGATGCCAATATAGGTTTTCGATGATTCTTATATCTTTACCATCGATTCCAATTCGTTGAAGTATTTTTATGAGCTCAGCATGTTTAACTCTATTGAATGCTTTTTCATAATTTATAAAACAGGCGTATGCATCTTTCTGTTGGTCCCAGCATTCTTGGAGTAAAGTTTAGTCCAAAAAGATCCTCACGAGTTCCATAACCATTTCGAAATCCAAACTGGGTTTCTCCCATCTGCTTGTCACATTTCTTTCTTATTCAACCCTGTATAATTCTCAAGAAGGCTTTCAGCAAGTGACTCAGAAGGCTTAGGAGACGATATTCATTGCAACTTTTTGAAGTTGATTGTTTTGGTAGAGGAATGAATGTAGATAATAGCCAGTCTTGTGGTATTTCACCAGAGTTATATGTTATTAAAGAGGTCTACTATCTTAACAATTTGTTTTTCATTTATAAGTTTGATAACGTCAGCTGAAATTTCATCAGGGCCCAAAGCTTTTCCAACTTTTATTTGATTTATTGCATGAGTTACTTCCGATTTCAAAATTGTTGGCCCTTCTGTATATTCATTATTGACATTGACTGGTGGTCAGTTATCAAAAAAGAGGTCTGCAACATATTTTTCCCATGCTTTGACTTTATCAAGATTATTTATAATAGGTTTACCTAAGTTATCTTCTAAAACGAGGGGCATCTTTCGTCTTAAGTTCCCAGTTACTTCCTTGATGACTTTATGCATATTAAAAATATCATGTTTTCCTTCAAGATTCTCTATTATTTTACAATTTTCACTCTTTCAATTCTGTTTAGCTTTTCTAATTTCTCTTCTAATTTGAGAATGAATATGTCTATATTGATCCCTATTGGATTTAAGTTTCCTTCGTTCTTCCATCAAATCCAGGATGTGCTCTGTCATCCATTTCTTCTTCTTTGTCCTAGTGTCTGGCTGCAGATGTTTTTTACTTACTGTGTGTATAGTGGTTTTTATTTCCTTCCATTGATTCTATACCTCAATACTAGTTGTTCTAATTCTTTATTGAGATCATTAGCAAGTTGATGTTTTATTTGGCAGTTCTTTATTTTCCTCTGATCTATTCTACTTGAATGTTAGGTTTTATGCAAAATTTTTAATTTCATTTGAGCATTAGCGACTAAAGGGTTATGATCAGAGCCTACATCTGCCCCTGGATATGTACTAACCTTTTTAATAAAGTTTCTGAATCTCTTATTTATGAGGATGTAATCAATCTGATTTCTTTGCGGAGTTTTATTGACATTATCAGCTGACGAGATCCAAGTGTATAACCTGCGGTTTGGAAGTTAGTACCATGTGTTAGTGATAACCATTTCATTTTCTTGACAAAACTGATACAACATTTCTCCACGATCATTGGATTCGCCAAGTCCCCAATTTCCCACCAAGTCAGCATTGTCCTCTTCCGATCTTTGCATTGAAATCTCCCAATATGATTGTTACATTATCACTTTTCGTGGCTTTCAGGATGTTTTGCAAGTCTTTGTAGATTTCCATCTCATTATCAAATATTTTATCTGCTGTTGGAGCGTAGACCTGTATTATGTTCACCTGGAAAGGGTGACCATGCAGTTGTAAGAGCATAATTCGGTCTGATACTGGAACAAAATTGATCACATATTTCACAATGTGAAAGCAAAAATGTAAGAGTTCATCACCATTGTCCAAGTTGGATGGTTTATTTCATAAGAACTATTTGAAACCTTATGTCAGTCTAATAGGAGCCTCCGTGGCTTCGGCAGCAGCACGCCGGCCTCTCACCACTGGGTCCGTGGTTCAAATCTCGGTCACTCCATGTGAGATCTGTGCTAGACAAAATGGAGACAGACAGGTTTTTCTCCAGGTACTCCGGTTTTCCCTGTCAAAATTTCATTCCAGCAACACACTCCACTATCATTTCATTTCATCTGTCATTCATTTAATCATTTCCTCAGAGGAGTGCGATAGGCTTCGACAGCCGGCACAGTTCATATCCTTGCCGCTAGATGGGGGCTTCATTCATTCCATCCCTGACCCTGTCGGTCGACTGGAAGCAGGCTGTGGATTTTCATTTTCATGTCAATCTAATAAACTTACTTCCTGACATTTTTTAGTAGTTGGTTTTCTTTTTATATGTATATATATATATATATATATGAAATTACTTGCCTTTCTAAGATTATTACTATATCTTGCTGTAGTTTGATGCCAGTTAGAACATTGATCTGCATGGCTACATGCATGGGTAATGCACATATTTTAATTCATTTTGAGAAGATACTGTGAAGCGCCTTTAATTTTCTCTTCTGTAGCTACAGTATCATTTGTTTTTTTTCTTAAATATTTTTCACTTGTTTTACTGTACAGTTCAAAATGTTTTACTTAAGTAATTAATTGTTGGTAAGGCATCTATTCATCAGTTAGTGTTTTATCATGTAACGTATAAGGAAGTTGCTTTTATTTCTTCCTTCAACTAGAATCATACGAGAAGATTCGATTCACACTTTGTTTGCATTGCAGTTTTACCAGAAGACATCATGCAACTTTCGAAGGCTCACCAGGATAATCACCAGAATATAACTGAATCTAGCGATGATGACACACTACCTTTGGTGGATGCAGAAGAACATCCACAATCCTGAAACACATTCCTTTGAACCATTCAATAATCTATTGATGTTAATAGTTCTGTGATACATTTGAATAAGAAATAACAGTTTTCATTCTTGGAGATCTGACCCTAAAATTTGCAAATTCACTTGCTATTTAATATTTTGGTAGTTTTGTACATGGAACTAAAGTAGTTTAAAATAATAGAGGTATCTTTTTGGGTGCCTTTTGTTGCATTTCAACTGCCTTAAATTATTCCAGTGATAAGTACACGAATGCTAAAATTACTTAAAATTATATTCTTTTATTAAATTGTAAGATTATAATCCTAAATTTACGATGCATTCCTATATTAAAATCTCCAAACAATGGATTTATTTGTTGCACATTGCAGCCAAACAATTTATTTTTGTGAAGTATGTATGTGCTAAACTTACTTATGAAGAGTAGAAATTCTAGTAATCTCATATGTGTTTGTTAGAGAAACAATCCTACAGGACTGGACAAATAATGGTTTAAAATGAATGTGTGTTATGTATTATTATTTATTTCTGTTTAAACAGTATTGAATGCATACATTTAGAATTATATTATAAGCAGAGACGTTGACATTTGATATGGATTTTTTAAATAAAGTTTATACAATGCGGACAAAGAGATTGCATTATGCAAAGTTGAATAGCTTGTTCCTGTTCTAGAGTCTTGTATCATTAGCCCTTTAGCACCATGTTTTGTTGCATTGAGGGACTGTAAACATACTGTTCTAAGTGCAAAGGTTTATCATCAGTAATTCTTGAATTGAGACACGGGAACAGTATCACGGCTTTTGCCAAGCGTATCGGCAGCAAAAGTCGAATAGAAAACATAGCAATATAGCAAATTTCTGAATACATGTTGTTTCAAGACAGCAAGTTGAATCAACAGTAGCATTGGTGGTAAATGAAGGTGTTGCTAAGAGATATGTGCTCTTTATGCATTTAATTTTCAAACTTGTGTGATAAACGTCAACACTGGATGGTGTTACTTAGCTTAATAATTATACCGTACTTGTTTTATAATCATTGTAATTATTCATAATGTTGAATTTTGGGTTTATGCCGTGTTTTATTATATTGCAATTCGACGCGTTTCGAAAGAAACCATGTCTTTCATCGTCAGGAATAATCTGGAATACGACAATGTTGCTAAGAGAAAGCAACGAAGAACATATAGAAGGTGCCCAAAGATGGACGCCATTATAGCCCCATGTTAGGGACAACGGAAAGCAGCAGTGAATTACTTTCTCAGGGTTCTGATAATAGGTAGCCAGGATTCACTGAGATTGTAGCCGGTGTCGCGGTTGAAATTATCTGGGTGTTTACGTATTTCAACCGCCTCCCTGATGATTCTGGGACGATATTGCTTTATACGGGCAAGAACATCCACCCCTTGGAACATGACATCATGGCCAGGTGTTAAAGCATGATCGGCAACAGCTGATTTATCAGGTTGAATGAGCCTGATACATCTATTATGTTCCTTAATGCGAGTGCATATTGTTCTCGAAGTCTGCCCGATGTAAACCTTGCCACAAGTACAGGGAACTCTGTAGATACCCGGTTGTTGCAATTTAGGCAAACTGTCCTTAGTTGGTCGCAGGAGTTGCCTAATCTTAACAGAAGTTCCAAATACAGTCCGTATTTTGTATCGACGTAGGATTTTAGCAATACGATCCGTTGTGTTATGTATGTACGGAAGGTAAGCAGTTCCTCTTACATCTCTTTTCTCAACTGACGTCCTATTATTATTTGTTGTTTTCAGAACCGTAGAAATCAAAGCCTTGCTATAACCGTTGCTCTCAAAGGTGGTTCGCAGGGTGTTAATTTCTTCTTGTAAAGAAGACACTTCACAAATCCTCCTAGCCCTGGTAGTTAGAGTTGTAAGGATACCATGTTTCTGGGCAGGGTGATGGTGAGAACTTGCGTGGAGATATCTATTGGTGTGTGTTGGCTTACGAAAAACGCTGTGTCCTAAAGAACCATCCTCTTTCTTGGTGACGAGAACATCTAAAAAAGGTATTTTGCCGTCAGATTCCTTTTCCATGGTGAAACAAATAGAAGGGTGCTGGAGATTAAGGTGATCCAGGAAATGGCTAAGATTTTCCTCACCTTCCGTCCAAACAACGAACGTGTCATCCACATAACGCCACCAGATCTTCGGTTTGAAAGGAGCCGACGACAAAGCTTTCTCTTCAAAGTTCTCCTTTTTTAGATGTTCTCGTCACCAAGAAAGAGGATGGTTCTTTAGGACACAGCGTTTTTCGTAAGCCAACACACACCAATAGATATCTCCACGCAAGTTCTCACCATCACCCTGCCCAGAAACATGGTATCCTTACAACTCTAACTACCAGGGCTAGGAGGATTTGTGAAGTGTCTTCTTTACAAGAAGAAATTAACACCCTGCGAACCACCTTTGAGAGCAACGGTTATAGCAAGGCTTTGATTTCTACGGTTCTGAAAACAACAAATAATAATAGGACGTCAGTTGAGAAAAGAGATGTAAGAGGAACTGCTTACCTTCCGTACATACATAACACAACGGATCGTATTGCTAAAATCCTACGTCGATACAAAATACGGACTGTATTTGGAACTTCTGTTAAGATTAGGCAACTCCTGCGACCAACTAAGGACAGTTTGCCTAAATTGCAACAACCGGGTATCTACAGAGTTCCCTGTACTTGTGGCAAGGTTTACATCGGGCAGACTTCGAGAACAATATGCACTCGCATTAAGGAACATAATAGATGTATCAGGCTCATTCAACCTGATAAATCAGCTGTTGCCGATCATGCTTTAACACCTGGCCATGATGTCATGTTCCAAGGGGTGGATGTTCTTGCCCGTATAAAGCAATATCGTCCCAGAATCATCAGGGAGGCGGTTGAAATACGTAAACACCCAGATAATTTCAACCGCGACACCGGCTACAATCTCAGTGAATCCTGGCTACCTATTATCAGAACCCTGAGAAAGTAATTCACTGCTGCTTTCCGTTGTCCCTAACATGGGGCTATAATGGCGTCCATCTTTGGGCACCTTCTATATGTTCTTCGTTGCTTTCTCTTAGCAACATTGTCGTATTCCAGATTATTCCTGACGATGAAAGACATGGTTTCTTTCGAAACGCGTCGAATTGCAATATAATAAAACACGGCATAAACCCAAAATTCAACATTATGAATAATAACACGGGCCGTGAAAGTCTAAATGACAATATCATTGTAATTGTTTGATTGAGACTTTCATGGTCAACAGTACTAAACATCATACGTACTATTTCGTGGTAGTATAATAAGTTGGGGGCAGCATGGTATGGTTATCCTTACTCATAGAACCATAATACTGGCATGCTGTTTGTGTATAAGAGATCAAGGGAAAACTTCCATTCAAAAATCATGGCCTCCATTGTTACTTTTTATTCATATATTTTCAATCAATTTAAGTAGCCTTAATTAACCTAAATGATTTGATGAGCAGTCCTCTGCAAATTAATTGGAACATGACAATAACATACTGGTACCCATTTTTTTTCCCTCCAATTACTGGTATTCACATAATTCATACCTTCATTCTCTGTTAATAGCTAATATGTCCTTTCAATTTTATAAGTTGTTTTACATGATTTGGCATAGATTCCACAAACTTTAAGCACATATTTTTAAGTTCACCAACATGAAACCACACTAACTGAGAGACTCTCATCATGTGTGTTTTTGTGGTAACAGTCAAGTTTTGTGGGTCTCCTTTTGCAAATACCCTACAAGTTTTCTATTAGATTAATGTCAGGGGAGTTCCCTGGCCAATCTAAGACAAATATTGTTCTCATTGAAGAATTTCTTCACCTTTTTCTTTTAGTATGAAAAGGAGCCAAATCAGGCTGAAGAATTCCATTACCAATATTGGAAACCTCTTTTGTAGCTCACCAACAGCTCCCCTTTAAGAATGGAGATATTTTTACATATTGCACACAGACAGAGCAAGGAATTGATTTTCATTATGTAGTTTCTGTTGGCTTGGAGTCCCTCATAAAGGTTTCTTAGTTATTTGAATTTCAAGATAAAGAGTTTCCCATACTAATTCAATGATGCTTTAGTATTTCTATTATCATTACTATTGTCTTAATATTTCAAGTAATCTTTGGAAGGGGATGGTGGGAGACAGAGGTTTTCTTTGGCCCTGTACTTCTTAACATTATTGCAGTCTTCAAAGTTTTTATGCTGGTGGTGAGCAAAACAAGTTAATCATTAGGAAAGGTACTATACTGGTACTAATGGGCTAATGAGGAAGTAATAGCTTATGATTCCCCCTGTTGTGTGGTTGATGACAATTTATGTTGCCATTATGGATTTAAGTTCATTTATTTTTAATATGCTTTTTTCTGATGTGAACTGCTCCTTGGTATTAGTATGTTGTAGGATAATGTTTATGTTTAGTACCGGTATCTGTTTATTGAGCTGCTGGGGGAACAAAATGGTGAGCACAAAAATTAAACTTTTAGGCCACTGTGGAAGTGAATTTATGATTGAATCATAAATTTGAATAACTTAAGTCGAATGTGGATTTCTTACTGACGTGTTTTAGCATTACTGTATTTTCATATTGGCATAATTAAAATGAACAAATTATCACATTTAAAATATATTAGAAAAATTGGAGGAGTGTACTGTTGTGCAGATGCCCAGAACCGTAGATTCCAGTTCAAGCCAC
Source organism: Meconema thalassinum (assembly GCA_946902985.2). Taxonomy (NCBI): domain Eukaryota; kingdom Metazoa; phylum Arthropoda; class Insecta; order Orthoptera; family Tettigoniidae; genus Meconema; species Meconema thalassinum. Next base: position 1,713,607,117 of record OX336388.2, on the reverse strand, counting down.
GGATTTTGGCCGGTCAGTCCCAGTTTCACAGTTGTACAGGGGACAGTCGGCGAGCCTCACGCGCGTGCAATTGATACGCAAGTTTTCAGTCGCGTGCAAAGGAACTCTCATATCAATTACACATGCTTGAGGTTCGTCACCTGTCGTCTGTATGACTGCCCAATCGGGGCTCACCGGCAAAAAGCCGTGGCATGAACTGTAACACTGTGACATGTGATACTATATTTACGGTATCAATCATGTAAGTAAACTTTTTCTTCTTCTTATGATGCCGTCTCCCTCCGAAGGTTGGCAATCCAATTGATTATGATTACACGCGAAACTTCTGCACAGAAGATTTCTATTGACGTATGTCCATACCTCCGCCGCAAGTCTTTCATCCAGGAATTTCTCTGTCTTCCCACAGATCTTTTCCCATCAATCTTCCCTTGAATGATCAGCCGGAGAAGTTCATATCGTTCACCTCTCATGATGTGCCCGAGGTACCTGAGCTTACACTCCTTGATGGTTGTGAGAAGCTCTTTTCTTCTTGTTCAAGATGTTGAGGACTTCTTAATTTGTTTTCCTTTCTACCTTGATATTCGAAGTATTCTTCTGTACATCTCAAAAGATTCAATCCGCTTCTCCAGTAATGGGATGAGCGTCCACCCTTCGAAACCATACAAAAGGCCAGGAAAACCATAGCAATGTAACATTCGAACTCTGAGCTGAAGATTGAGTTCTCGGCTGGTGAATAAGGTCCTCATGGTATTGAACATATTTTTTGCTTGTCCAATCCGGGATGAGATTTCACTCTTTGAATCACAATGCTGGTTCACTAAAGTTCCAAAATATTTGATGGAAGATAGTTTTTGGACGATGGTGTTGTTGATATGAAGGGAGGCCTGTTTTGGTGTTTTCAAGAATACAATCAGCTTGGTCTTGTTAATATTCAAGGATAAACCGTAGGTTTCACTGGTCCTCACGATATTGTTTATAATAATTTGAAGATCACTAGGGTTGCTGGCTAGCACAATCGTGTCATCAGCAAATCGGATGTTATTAATTACATAGCCATTGATCTTGATGCCTAGATTAACATCTTCAATAGCCATTAAGCCATATACTGTAACTAAAATCCTTCATTACTTACCTCATATATACATGCATGCGACATATTTTCCATGCATTAAATTGATTCATTGCATGGGTTTGATGGTGTGAAGAGTTGGCTGGTTTTTTTTTTTTTTTTTGTCGTGTAGCCTCCTGAGAGGCCGAGTGCAGGTCTTTCTAGTCGACGCCCGTGGGCGACCTGCGCGTCGGGATGAGAGATGGAATGGATGAAGATGAATGAAACTGGGCAAGGATGTGGAAGGAAGCGGCCGTGGCCTGTCAGAAGGTACTGTCCCAGCATTTGCCTGGTGTTGAAAATGGGAAACCACGGAAAACCATTTCAAGGACAGCCGACGGTGGGGCTCGAACCCACGCGTCTACCGAGTCAGCAGAGAGCTTGGCCCCTTGACCTAACACAGCGCTTTAGACCGCGTAGCCACTACTGTCGGTAGTTGGCTGGTGATCAATTTTTAATCGCTTCATTTCTTATTTTCACTATTACATCCTCCAGAAGTTTAGAGAAGATGTATGCTTTTGTAGTTCCTCTTACTGATAGTATGTGGTACCCTTGTATTCTCAGCAGCTGTAGGCCTACTCATCAACCACTGGAGAGAGAAAGATAGGGTGGAGAGAAAAATGTCAATGTTGCATTTACTCGCAGCTGACCACCAGCATTGGCCTGCAAACATAGTTTTTGAACCCTCCTCATGATGTCTCCGTTTGCATAAAGAATGTTTGTTATCTGCCATCTTGTAGCATTAGAAGACAGTCTGAAGGTATTTATTGTTTTGAGAAACTCATGCCAGGCCATGGGGTGGGAATTTACAGTATGTGAGGTTAGTGACAAGGTACTGTAGCCCACTTGAGTAGAGCCACACAATCGACAGGTGTTAAGGATTCTTGCATTGGGTGTGTTCTTGTGTGCCTATCAAGATGAGTAAATCTAAGACAAAAAAATAAAAAGTGTCTTCATAGTACAACTAATTTGTATAGATTGGACTTCATTACCATCAGCCCAATGTAGGATTCTTGGGTATGTGTAGAATTTGTCTGATGACCTTCATTATTGTGGTGTCTGTAGTGTGTATGTATTTGTAATTGAAACTATGATTGGAAAGGAGGTGGCCATGGTCTTACGTAAGGAACAGAAGTGGGAAACCATGGAAAATCACTTCTAGGATGGCTGAGGTTGACCTCTTACCAATTTTGCCTCATGAGGCTGAGCATATCCCATTGAAGGGAGCTTTTCACGACTGTTAATCTCGTGATCATAAGCCACAGGACCTCCTTTTCATATGGAACCCAAACCACCAGACGTAACATTTCACCTCGAAAATCTCACATACATTAACCAGCAATCAAATCTGGTCTGCCTTGGTGAGAGGCCCAGGTGCACCCCATTCAAGAATTAAATTTCTTGGCATAGTGGTGATTGAACCCATGGCCTTCAGGACCAGTGTCTTGATATGTACCCAAGACCACAGAAGGGGGCAGGTTTTGATTTTAAGCTCTTCATCTCTAGTTACGGTACCGTATCTCTTATTATTCTAAAAATTTACATACTGCGTGGTTACTAATTGCAATTATTTTTATATTTAGGCATCCACCTCTAAATTTTAACTCAACTGAATTTGTATTATTTTATCTGTGTTTAGAGGGGCAGATGGCCTCGCTGTTCTCCCCAAAGTAATAACTAACTGCATGCCTCCCTGCAAAACTCAGTAAGGTGCCACTGGTAGAACTTCATCCTTAAAAGACAAGATCCTAATTTCTTTAGCTTGTTATAATTTTATTAATGCAGCCAATGGCCATGTACTTTTCTTTTCAGGACGGGTCAGGGAAGGGATATTGGAAGGAAATCGGCCGTGGACCTATTGAAAGGAACTGACCCGGCATTTGCCTGGAGGTGAAAATGGGAAACCACGAAAACCATTTTCAGGACGGCCGAGGTGGGATTCGAACCCACGCTCTCCCGATCCCAGCGAGGCATGACTTAGCGCTCTCGGCCACCGCGGCCAGTCTCTTTAGCTTGTTATGTATTCTGATAATGAACCTTCTCCACGAAGGCTTGGTCGTCATTTTTTCTGTCTCTTCATTACTAATCCTTTGCTGCGGCAGGTTATTTCTTTCCTTTTATGTCCCTATTACTGGTCTCCATTGTAATAACAAAAATTATTAGACATTATAGCATTTGCTATGAAAACAAAGAAACAATGTAAATAATTTCTTCACCTTCTTCAGAAGTAGTAACCAACTGTTCTATGCTGTATTATTATTTATTTGCCATGGCCTCTAGGAATACATCAAATCTTGTTACATTTGACAGTGAATTTCACTCTCTTTTGAGCCCAGAATTCCCTCATTCAATGGGGCACGTGTCTTCTATTCGGTCGCTCGTCTCGGTTTAGCTCATTTGTCGGTATATTTTTGTGGAATATATCTCTGTCTGAAGCATATTTGGGTTTGATTTGTAGCATTTGGAGTTTGTCTTTGGTGTTTTTAAACTAGGGCATCATGGTTTGAATCAAAAAATTGAAAGTTTTTTTTTTGGATGCGTACAAATCATCAAATATCCAGGAGCATCAGATAAAGTTCATGAATTTTCGCACAATGTGGCATGTACTCAGAATAACAGCTTTCTGTATTGCAGTGACCAGGTGTTCAAGTTCGAGTTTATTCAGTTGACACTTGAAATTCTTAGGAGCAATGCCAGTTGCCGATATGATGATGGGCTTGATATCCACTCGTTTCAGCTTCCACATTTATTATCATTATTATGAATAGGGCTCGGATTTTTAGGTAAATAAATATTTTTTTATGTAAATACATATTTTAAGCATTTTTTCTATAAATACATAAATTCCTGCTTTTCACTTATTAGCACATAAAAAGACCTAATATTTACATTTTTTTAAATCAGTATGCTAGATCTGTTTATTTATTGCATTTTTGTTCTGTGTTACTTCAACAGGGAAGAACCTGTGAGCTATCTAATGTTCATGCAGAACGTATGTCATCTTGCAACTGTGTTATTCTTAACTTGACGCCCCATGCCACTCGCTGTGGAAGCCGGGGATTTCCTTGTCCATAACCATATTGCACCACGTGCTAGACTTCCCTCCCCCGGCTACCTGGAACCAATGTCACTCGCATGCAGTACATTTCTGGCACTGTGAAGTGTAAGGCAGTTCTACGATGCTTTAAGTAAAGAAAAACTACAAGTTATCGTCTGTTGGAGAATTTAAAAATAATTTTACTTCTGATGGGGACGTTCTGTTCTGCCATCCATGTGGAAAAGCAATCAAGGCTGAACAGCGATCTCAAGCTACACAACACCTCAAGGGCAAGAGACATATTGCCCCAGTTTCGTGCCTTCAGAATAAGTGTTTCGCGATAATCGTCGGTCATCTGTGATGGACAACCTGAAGATGTATCTCGTTGTGTATTGTAATGCTTCAGCAGTCAGTGAGACATAGCATAAATTGCATTCGTGAGTACTGCATATTGTTTATATTCACATTATAGTTATTGTTGTTTTAAGGGGCAGAACTACGAGGTCATCTGCCCCTATATATTCACATTTAAACGAAATTATAATTAAATATTTTTACTTTTTTGCCACATATTTCAGGTATTTTTATTATTATTTATTAATCTTGATTGGTCACATTGGACCACTTGAGTCGTTCCACAATCACTTCTTCTTTGAAGGTAGTACTGCTTGGTTCTTGCGCTCTTTCCAGTACTTTTTCATTCTTTCAGATCGGGATTTTCTCAACTCATCTGAAATCTCCATAGGCTTTCTGTGTGTTATTTCTGCAGAAAATTCGTGAGTTTTATTTTTAATTTTTAATACATAAAAAATAAATATTTTCCCGATTTTTAGCACCTAAAAATCCGAGCCCTAATTATGAAACTCTCACCCCAGAATACTAAAATTCTTTTGAGTTTATGGCATGTAAAAACCAACATGATGTTTGGCAGTGGAAATAGTTTTCAGGACATTTCGATCAGCACACTGTTTAATAAGCGTATACCAACAGATTGGCCTCTCCTCCAGTTTTTCATTGAGCAATTTCAATTTTGCTAAACTAGGGCAAAATTTTGTTTAAATCAAATTTCACGATTACAATGAAGCAGTACATCTGTTTTTTTCACTAGATAGTTGTGTATGAGCACCTGCTTCAGGAGAAGTGGCCCATGACGTATGGCACCATACTGAAAGAATCATTACAAGTGGATAGGATTGTAGACTAGTTCAGAAAGGAAGGGAGAGGAGCAAAATACAGGCCAGTGAGATGAGGTTCTTGAGAAGCAGTATTGGAGCTACAAAGATGGACAGAATAAGAAATGAGAGGACCAGAGAATTAATGAAGGAGGAACCATTACAGGATGGTATAGAGAAATCTAGACTTAGATGGTATGGACATGTAAAACGAATGGAGGAGAAGAGGATACCCAGGAGAGTACATGAGACGAAGTGGGAAGGAAAGAGACCGAGGGGAAGACCGAGAGACAGGTGGCTGAAGGGGGTGGAAGAAAGCGTGAAGAAGAGAGGAGAAGACTGGACAAGGGTGGAGGCTGAGAGATGGTGGGAAGACAGAAGACGTTGGAGAGGCTTGTGTTCCAAACAGACCCGGCCAGTGGCTGGAAACTGTGCAAGATGATGATGATGACTAGTTCAGAACAGAAGCATGGTGTATTCTGTATGATTTCCTTTCAAATCCCACAGAGATAATAAGACAGTTTGTGTGGATAAAGCCAAAATTGAAATCCTAGGACAATTACCATTCCAGGTCTTTTGTTTGGCAATCCGGTGTCCCTTAGCTCAGGCCTCTTTGCTTGCCAGGCAGGGTAGACTCGTTTCATTGGTCTACACTCGATAGCTTGCCTCACCTGTTTTAGCAGCTAGCCACTGTCCCTTCCCAAATTATTTAAATTCTTATGAATTTCCAAGACCCTCATGATCCTTAACTGATTGTGCTTTATATGGGTAACAGTTTGAACATCTTTGAATATGATGTCATGGCCCATTATAGATAGGATGCACAAACTATACCCTATTGTTGGAATAGCCCTACCCAACATCCGGAGGGCCACTGCTGCGGACGCTGAGAGAACAAAGCAGGAGAATGACCATCGACATCCACTATATGGTCACCAGGCAGCAAGGTCTCTCCTCAGATCCCCCAAGAGTTTCCTTGCTAGGACTCTGCCACTGGAGAGAACACCAGAGACAACTTGTCTTAACAGATAGAGGAGCTCACTGCCCACATACAAAGGAAGAACTGGCTCCTGGCGCTGACGTACCTTATCCTGTGTGGAGGTCCCTCGATGCAAGACCAACCTACAAAAATGGGGTATCCTTCCAGCAGATGCAGACACCTCATGTGAATGTGAGCTGAACAAGACCCAAGTCACCCACTTATCTGCCCCCTCCTGGACAACCCATTCACAATAGATGTTTTTAGAGAAAATGCTGGAAATGCTGACCGGACACTGAAATGAATGAATGAGCTATTGCTGATTTGCCTGGTTGGTTTAGACAGTTTTTAAAATATCTAAATGTTTATTTACCTTCATGTAAATTATGTACTGGATTCTGGATAGGGATGGTCTGGTCACATCTGTTGCATAGTCAGTAAATATCGAGGTATTATGCTATCACTTATGTTCCCCACAAGCAGCTTGGTTATATTTATGTAGAGGGTATCGGAACCCCATGAATGAATGCATGAATCCTGGAGTAACTTAATTTTTATTTCTCTTTTGTTAAATATAATCATACTTGACCCAGCGTTAGGCTGGAATTAGGTTGTTTTATTCTCTCCTTTTTTTTTTTTACATGTAATAAATATACCCTTTGTGTATATTCTTGATATATTCAGGTATAATTAGAGCAAATGGCAAGCAAAAGAATTATGAAATCTGCAGGATTTCTTTTAGACAGGAGAAAACTTATGTGAACATTTATTTTTATTTTTTTAAATACAACGGAATTTTAAAATTTGATACAAAATATTGCAAATGAATTTCATTATTATTATTCTGCACATAAGATACAGTGCTTAAAATATAAATCTGGATTCAGAATGGATTGTTTTTTTTAGTCTTTTAATTAATTTTACATGACACTAAAAAGATACAGTTAACATTAATCTGTGTGAGGATTTATCAATAACAATTCTTTAATCACTAGTACAGCCATTAAATAACACAGGTTATCACACAAATTCCACATACACAAATACACAGGGCTATATGACCACAATGTTGCAGCCCCTAAAACAAACACCTAGAAATACATTTGTTTTTAAAATAATTTGAAATCACGAAGTTCAAATAACTATGAATCAGATTTTATTGACAATAATAAAGTATTCTTGGTGGGATGTTAAGTTGATGTAAAGAACCCTAATAATCAATAACATTATTTTGTTGATCGGGTGGAAGGAAAAGGGAAAATTAAACAAATCCATAAAATCCATTGTAGTGTTTCATTAATATTAACCATGGAAATAAAGCAATTTCATAAATATTTGAGAGTATGATATAGGAAAATAATTATGATATTTCATTTACCCTACTGTTCAACATGGTTGTCAGTGTGATGAATTGCTTTATTGTTTGTTGCCTACCTATCAGAAATCGGTTCCTTGACTGATTAGGAATTGTTGGTAAGAAACCTTCAGATGTAACTTTAGTACCCTAGAGCAGGGTTTGTCAGTTGTCCCAGCACATGAGCCAACAGTTTGGTGATCATGGTTCTACAAGCCAACTTCGAAGACTCTCCCGCCAACCATTCACTCCCCGCTCAATATTCCCATATCTCCTTTGATCGAATGGCTAATAGCAGTTATAGATAACATCTACAAAAGTGCTCAGAGTTGCCTGAAGGACCCAAAGATGCTGGCTGGCTCAATGAAGAGCTGTGTGTGAGCCAGGTTGACAAGTACTTGAATTGGACTAGATGACGAAGCCTGGAGAGTTACAGTTTAAATCCAACTAAAAAAAGTTCTTTTTGATCAAGTGAAACAATGGAAATGTCAATGTAACACAAGTTACAGTATATAAACATTTAAATGATTTTTCATAAGGTCATTTCATGCAAAAATATTAACTCAAACCTTGTTAATCTGAACCTGCATTATATTATTTAAACTGTACATTAAAATACTGTTCTGTACTAAGCTCATACTTCTATGATCACTCAGTATGAACTAAGTTTTCAAACATGACAATGCACCTTTTTTTCTTTGTATATATTTAATTAATTTTACCCCAGTATTTTGTTCCTGATTTAACATTTCTATTTAAAAATAGTTCATATTCCAACGGCTAGTCTTAAATTTGAGATAGCCTAAATAAGAAGACAAAATAAAATAGTTAAACAGTGTAATTGAGCCTGTCTGTCCATGGACAAGAATTGGCCATCATTTTGTGTACAGTGTTTATACTGTTTGGAGGAAAAACTATTTGGGTATATTCACTGAGGTTGCGTGAAAGAATACTGTGTAATGCTTTTCCATGTGGCTATTTCTTCAATAAAGTATTGAACATCATGTAGTCTAGTTTATATTATTATACAGGGTATGTATTTTCTTGCAGCTTTTCATTTATATTTTTAATTTGTGAGGAAGAAATTAGTATCTGTTAGTGATTTAATTTTTCTTGAAGTAACTTAATTACTTCCTGTATTGGATATTCGGACAGCAAGGAATGCACAGGTTGGCTATTATGACCATAGTGTATTTAGAAGCAATCTTTCAACACCACTGCAGCAAGATCCAAAGAATTATACAGTGCCCCTCATACAACTTGGTTTTTTTTTTTCTACCATGAAAATGCACCCCAGTTAAGTAATTTATACACAAAGTGCTAAAAAAAAAGTCCCATATTTTAGGTGAAAAGTATGCATCGAAATGAGAATAACATTCAATAAACTTGGGTCCCACAGCATCTACTTTCTGAGACCTGAACACTTTATTATAAGAGGTGCAACCACCAGATAATCATGGTGATACCTCTGCCGTTGAATACTGATATGTTGCAAGGAAAAAGTCTGGTTGTGAATATGAGCAGAATAGTCATATTAACACTTTCAAACAGGGTCAGTTGTATGGTTCTAGTCATACTAGTTGCATTAGTGTACATTACTCTTAACTTTGGGTATGTGCCACGTGTCTTACTTTGAAGGGCAGAGGTATGCATTGCAATGAATGGACATCATAAGTGTTCAGATCTCAGAAAGTAGGCACTGCAGGACCAATGTTTCTTAGACATTTTATTCTTGTGTTGATGCATACTTTCACCTCTTGTAATATTGGATACTTGTCTTTTTTTTACTAAAATACGTACATAGATATAATTAATCATTCTACTTAAATGGATCCAAATTGGTTAAAAAATCATTGTTGTTCCACCTTATCAATACCGTAATGTGTGTACAACTGTACATGTTACAGAGCGCTTTCACTCCTCCAGCGGAATGCTAATAAATAATAAACAGAAACAACTACTATCAGCTGGAATAGTAATAAAGTATGAACAGAAACACACAACTATTGAAATTTTACAAATATAACAGGCTACTGATAACCTTATAACACACAAATTTTAAAATCTATAAAAGAAACTTGAGTAAAGAAAACAGCCAACAAGATTGTTCCTAAAAAACTGAACAGAGGGAGAATTGTTCAATAATACAGTAAATATAACGTCAAAAAATGTTAGAAAGGTAAGTTCTACCTTGTTAATCTTCCAACATTTTTGTATTTATTCTTTCTCACATTGGAAGCCATTTATCAGTGTTGCCTTAGTAAATGAAATTTAAATGTGTTTCAGTTGGTCAACACGATTGTAGCCAAATTGTGATTGGTGTTAATCTCTTGTAATTTCTGTCAGGTTTACAATTCATCAAAATTTGGGTACAATCGTATTGACAGACTGAAAAGCATTTACATTTCATGTATTTATTCTCAAGAAATTTTATTTTGACATGTATTTACTGTATTATTGAACCAATTCTCCCACTGTTTAGATTTTTAGAATCAATTTTGTTGGCTGTCTCATTTGCTAATTTTTTTTATATATTTTAAAATTTGTGTGTTATAAGGTTATCAGTAGTCTATTATATTTTTAAATTGCAATAGTTGAGTTTTTCTGTTCATACTTTGTTAGCTTTCTGCCGAAGAAAGAGCAATAGCGCTCTGTAACCATTTTACCCGCATCGAGAAGGCGATATGTTCAGTGGTGCAGGCGTCCTTCCGTTGAAGGTCTTTGCATGAGCCCGATGTTATCATAGTATGTGGTTGTGCTGACAGTGCAGTGCGGGTAGCACCGGACTGTTGGTCCCGTGCTGTGTGGATGACGTAAACAGTGCGATGGAGTATTCCTCGAGGGAAATGGCAAACGTGGTTTTTTGCTATGGATTAGAAAATGGTAGTAGCATGGCCTCCCCGTTCTCTGGACCTTAATCCATTAGATTTCAGGCTGTGGGGACATTTAAAGACATTGGTGTATGCCACACCCATCGACAATGTGCAGATATTACAAGAGCGTGTGACCAATGAAAGTGCTCACATCTGCGAGCAGTCAGGTGTTATTGGACGAGTTGGGGATTCCTTGCGAAGAAGAGCCAAAGCATGTGGTAACCATGTGGAGCATCTCTTGTAACGTGCAAATGATATCCGTGGACAGACTGGCTGAAATCATCACAGCTACTGGTTGGTGGTGTGGATGGATGTTTGCCCAACACGTGTTCTGTTAAACGTGTGTGACAGTCAAGTGTTCATTAGAAGTAGCTGGTAAGAAGATGTCCATTGTCTGAAGTATACATACACAAGACAAGTAAAATGGTTCATATCTCAACAGGTATTTGTTTCCGGACATATGTTTATAGGAACATTTCTTCTCGTTTTGACCAATCCCAGCCCCTGTTGCAATATCGGACACTTTTTCCGAAACACCCTGTATATGTCAGAGGAGGGATAGATGAAAATTTCTGGACAGGGAGAGAGGAAACTAAGGGATCAGGATGATGGAAAAATAAGTGTCCACTCCAAGGTATAAAGTCTCATTAATGTGTGCTCTTGATGCAGATGTCACATTAAGTTACAACTTTTAGAATGGAGTCTGATAAAAAAAAAAAGAAAGATAATTCATAAGGTTGATTGGTGTTTCACATCTCTAAACATGAGATGGTATTGAAGAAAGCAATTTTAGAAAGAACCACAACATTCATATTTCTTATAAAGTTACTCCTTGACTTGCGGTTGTCTTACAACTCCACTCACGACGATTGTTTTAAAGGGCAGAACAGCGAGGTTATCTGACCCTATGATGATGGTGATTGTTGTTTTAAGGGGTGGAAGAGCGAGGCCATCTGCCCCTCGCAATTCCACGCATATAGACTCTGAGACACTGGTAGAAAATTTATCAGGATGAATGTCAATGCTTGCAGTGATGTTAGAATAATTCGGGGTGGTGAAGTTTTGCACAAGTATGGTTTGGGTGCATGGTGTTTGAAATCGTCTGCATTATGGTTATATGGCATTGTAATAAAATTAGTTCCATAGCACTGGCAGCAGTACTGCCACTGCAATTCCTAATCTTTACTGATAGTGAGACAGTCACATAAAATAATATACAGGCTGTTTGGAAATTCCATTTAAAAACTTCTAGGACTTGTTGAGAGGAGTGAGTGCATAATATTTTGAACAGGAACCTATATCCAGAAATGGGAAATGTACCGTTTCTGTTCTACAACCATTTCAAATCAGCTGTTTAACTCCCCTTCTTCTCAGAAAACGAGGAATTGTCAATTTTCGTACCTACAATATTCTTTTCATGTCAGAACACCAATTTAATGTGATCATCCAATAAAACTTTGAAAGTTAGTAGGAAATGCCCAACACAGCTAGATGTTAAGTTATTTCTCACAAATCGTTCTCCTTTTGTGAGGGCTATGTTTGCATATACAGACAGAATGGAGGTTTCCAATGTTCTGACACATTTGTCAAACTTCATTGTCCATCTAATAAAATTCCTTAAGCAGAAGTGAACGAGGTAAACGCCTGAATTAGAAAGGCCGTACCATTTCCGGACATGGGTTCCTATTCAAATTGTTATGTATTCGCTCCCCTCTACAAGTCCTTGAAGTTTGTAACCAGAATTTTCAAACACCCTGTTTATACACGGTAGAACTCCAGAAGGATGGAATGGATTTTCTAAACATTGAGTCTACTAGGTGAATAGAAAATCCAGCATATCATGCTAAGTGTGATTCAAAGCAGCAGACAGATGTACTGTCCTAGCATCATAACTCTGCCGCTAAGCAACCATTGCATTTATGAGAATGTGAAGTGTCATCAAGCAGTCAACTTCTCCACTCCTATTCACATGACATTACCCCACATGGTGGGCCTTGGTAGTTCCGACAGCCACACACTTGTCTGTGTATGTAGTTCTGCCAATTTGAGAAATAATTTTCTATGGCTAGTACAGAGGATATACCTTTCCTGAAGTAGTCACATAGCTCACTGGCACAGTTCTAGCACAAGCACTGTACAGTAGCCTCACTTTCCTGGTTAATGACCGGCTCGTCTTTGAAACCTAGCTGGACGGATGTTTACATTCCATAGATGCGGGGTGCCGAGGCATTCACGGCTTAAGGCTGGTGAGCAGGTAGACAGGAGTAGCGTCAACACCTTGTCTGCACTCCTCGTGGACAGATGGAGGAAGCATCTTATTGGTCAACAACCGTCAGGTATTTGTCAGCCATAAATAATGGCTATTGTCGGCTCGTGCTAATGCTTAACGTTTGAGTCGCCGGTCATTAACCAGGAAAGTGAGGCTACTATACTACATAAATAAATTACATAAATCCTTCCAAGGTGTGCCCAACTAAATTAAATTAGCTTGCATATATGTGACCAGGCGTATGAAAAAGAAACGCTCCCCCTTCACCGATACGGTGTAGCTGTGCTTAATAAATCGTGTATCACAGCCTAAAGGCAGCTGCAGCAAGTCCACAGAGATCGCAAGTTTGATTCCTGGTATCGACAGCGGCTATCCTGAGGGTGGTTTTTCCCCAGGTTTCTCCACACTCCCTCCAGGCAAATGCCGGGATAGTATCTTAGTTCAAGTTCAAGTACACCTACCACATCCCTGTCCCTAATGCATGGTTTACCCACACTAATAGAGTCATCTCATAAATACAGGTTATCGAGAAAAGTTCAACTACATGGGGCTAATGACCAAGATGTCCCAAGCCCCTAAACTGAATTAACGACAAATTAAATATACACACACTCTATGAATTATAAAAGTTAGAATAATGAATGTGTAAAAAAAAAAAGCATGAATCCACAAAATACCAAATGTAACAAACACCAACCCAGAACAAAAAGTTATAGTAGTGCAGAAGCAAAACTAGAATCATGGATATGTTTTTATTATGTCTATTATACAGTATGTGTTGTGATCGCGCATGCTTCAACGAGTGGAAGTACGCTTGCACTTATTGCCTTGGTAACTACTGTAGGTGTTGGATATTAGTCAACACAAAACTGTCCATGCTAATCTAAGGTAGACCCCTAGCCCAAAAACATATCCATCGGCAGAGCTGGGAATCAAACCCGGACCTCCGGGGTGACGGCCAAGAATGCTAGCCACTACATCACAAGGTGGTCAATTAAGTGATCTTACGCAATTAAAAAAGAATGAATAAAAAATTAGTCATGAGAGATGCATCGTCTTACTGGAAGATCCTATCTGCCTCAGGGTATACAATTGGTTTAATGCAAGGATAGATTTATTATCAAATTGATCAAGTTCTTGATGAATGGGTCCCGCCAATGCCATGGAAATATTTCCCAGATCAATCAAATAGAAATAACCTAAATAAATCAGAAACAGCTGTTATATAAGGTGGGTGGAATAAGATTCCCGAGGTGAGGAATTGCTGAATGTTGTGGAAAACATACTGTACTGTGGTGAAATGTGTCTTGTTTATAGAGTGAACATAGTGGATTTGGTACATTATTTAAGCATGTCTAGCAGGCTAATATCATATATCATATTACTTTGGCTTTGCACTATGTTGTGCACCATAATAAAACAAAGAAATGGTGTTTGGGGTGGATCTGCATATCGCGAGGTGTTCTCCAAATAAAAATTTAATAAAATTACTGCATTCGCTGGAACTTGTCTGGCAACACTGCTAGTCTTGTGTTCACGAGGGGGAAGGGACATGCATATTGCTGACATATTCCCTCATCCTCCATAAAAACTGGCCTTCATGTATAACCTTGACCTAGCGCATCTGTTATATGTTATCTTGTTTACATTCCTCAGATTTGTTGATGTTTACACACAAAACTAGTTTGTCACATCTCACCTCCTTATGGTAACTTCTGCCTCTTCCCCCGAGCTGAATTTCCTGATTTTATCCACTTGCAAGTGGCTTTGCAAAATGTGACATAATTTTCTCCTAAACCACTCACCTTTCACTATCCAGTTTTGGTGCTTCATGACTTGGAGAACCATATGTTCTCGACTGACTAGTCATACCCCACCCACTCTGTTTGTTCCCTGAAAGATTACAGGAAACAAAGATCGATTTGTTTGGTCATTCCCTAAGCATTGATGAAATGAGAAATGGAGAAGGAAGTTGGGTCAAGAACACACATGACTTCAATTTTTAGTCTATTTTCATTTATGAAAATTACTAAAATCACAGACACAATCCATATGAGAAGGATCCAATTCATGGGACATTTGGACAGAATGGACCCAACTAGGTTAACATATGAAACCTACACGTTTTTGCTAAAAAGGCAACAAGGTCTAATTGGCACAAACGGGCGGAAAAGGACTTGGCTGAATTAGGATTTCCCAATCTCAGGGATCGAGAGGAAATTAGGAAAATTACTCATACACAGGGTTTTGAGGGAGAAGAGAGAAGACCTACCAGACACGTTTGGTCGCAGCAACGAAGTCTCGCTCATTCGTTGCGCATGAAGAGTTATTAGGCAAACATCAAGGCTAACAAGTGTTGATTCCGTGTGGTCGTAGGAGACCCATTCGTGCAGAAGAAAAAGAAAAAAATAGGCTTATGGGATAACCTTTTGTCCGTGTGTGTGTGCGCGTATGTGCATCTCTCCCCCCTCTTAATAAAATCAAAACAGCTGGAGCGATTTCAATGAAACTCTATAAGGTCATAGTACTATTTCGTCTGACCCCGACCGTGCCCTTCAATTTTTATTACGTCTCACCAATTCAACATGGCAGCTGTGCAAAATATTTCACCGGCATTCTTTATCTCCGAAACTATTACTGCTATAACCCTGAAATTTTGTCCGGTGATAAAGGGCACTACTAGAAGTTCACCTATGTGACTTTCCAAAACCTTTTAAGTACAAACTTAACATGGCAGCCAAGCGAAGTTGAAACATTAATATAGACTTTTCCCGCGATTTAACCATCCGAGCGCAGTGAAACATGGCACAGAAAATGTTTATAAACATTGTAATGCACTGACATCTAATTTAGTTCAATTGTTTACACAACATGAAGATAACGGCTATGCAAAATTTTAAAATTAAGTTTTTATTTTTGTGTCCTAATCATGCGATCAATGTCACGTTTGAATAATGAACCAACACAATAATTGTCATCTAATAATACATAACTCTACGGCCTATACATAAAAACAATCCAACAGGGCGACCATCCAAAATGGTTGGTTCCTTAGTTTAGGGGCTGCGACAATGCGGTCATGTAGCCCCGTGTACTTTGTGTGTAGAATCTCTCTGATAACCGGTGTTAATTGTGATGACTGTATTAGTGTGTGTATCTTTTTTAATTCAAGTAAGGACTGCACACATTCAATTTTTCCAAGTAGTTCCTACTTTTGCCACCAAACGCCACCGTCAATGACCAACTAGTTCAGAATTTAGTTACCAAATGCCACCGCAGTCGGCTCCTGACAACGAACGTAGGAACCTAAGAACGTTAGTCAAATGTTTAACCTATATATAATTTAGCATCCCACAGGTGTAATTAATGGAAGGTTCTTTAACATGCCATAAATCTATGACATGGGACCGCCGGCTTTACGTCCCCTCCGAAGGAAGGCATACTGAGAGCTTTTTAACATTCTTAAAAAATCTGATGACTTCGGCCGGGTTTGAACCCGCGATCTTGGGCATAGAAGCTCAGCATGCTACCAACTACGCCACTGAAGCCGCCCATCCAAAATATTTAGACGGTTCTCAATATCTACAAATCTATGACAGCAATCAAACTGAAATTTTGTATGTTGATAAAGGCTATTTACATAAGTTCACCTATGGGACTTTCAATAACCTGGTGGGCATAAATTTAACATGACGGTGACACGATTAAACCATCCGAGCGCATTGAAACTTGGTACTGTAAATGCTGATACAAATTTTAAACCACTGACATTAATTTATTTAATTTGTTTTCATAACCTCAAGATGGCGGCTGTGCAAAATTTTAAAATCTCGTTTATTTCTTGTGTCCTAATCGTGCGATTTAAGTTAGAATAATAAAACTATGCAATAATCTTCATATAATAGTACATAACTCTATGGTCTACATATATAAATATCCAGCATGGAGACCATCCAAAATATTTAGATGGTTCTAATTATCTACGAAAGTATTACAGCAATCAAACTGAAATATTGTATGACGGAGGCAGTTAAGATGAGTAGGATGTATAAAAATAGGCTATCTAGTTCTTCACGGAACCAAACACATCTTGCTAATTGATATATTTGTACAATTCCATCCTTTTTGACCAATAAAATACCATTCTGTTTAATATGGTTTATTTGATGGACATTAACTGTTGTAAAAAAGAAATTTCCTAACATATCTTCAACTTTTGCATTAGGGACATCTCATGTGTAACCTAATTATTGGGATACTTCGGTGGTGGTAAATGTTCCAGTGGTACATTAATCATTTTTCTTAATTTTATTACAGCTAATCTTGCTGGATTCCAATGTGTAGTGAAGTGATCTTCAAGGAAGTGAACTACACAAGATCTTCCAAACCATTACTGGTATTATTTCTGATGCTCAAGTATAACATATTTTATGTAATCTCATTATTTAAGTATTTTGAGGGGTAAGTTTACTTGGAAAATAAAAATATATTTATTAAAACATGCACTATACATCGATAAAAATGTATGTCCAAATTTTAGGAACACATTCCTTACATGTAGAGATTTCAATTATGTTACATGATCATAAGTATGTGAACCTAATACTTTGCCTCCTCACTCTCTAGACCTAAACCCTCTAGACTTTAAAATTGTAGTGGACATTTGAAGGCTCTTATATATTGAACCTCAGTGCAAGATGACTAGTCTTCAAGCCCAAATCAAGGAAGTCAATCAGCAATACTCCAGGGATACATTAACAAAGGATTCAAGGCGATGGTGGGTTAATGAAGGATATTTTGAGTATTGGTTACAAAACTGGTATTCATGTGGTATGCTATGTTACCATTCATATTTTACAGCAATGTAGCATCCAATGTATGATAATACTGAAGGTGGTAATTGATATATTCCTTTGGGATCAGAAATGAGCTCTAAATAAGGAAATAAAGCATTTCTTCTGGGCCCAGAGCGAGATGGAGGTTGTAGCTGCCCTATAATCGTACAAGGAATAACAGGCAATTAGTCAAGTCTGGGCCCATGTTCACATTTCTTTATGACAGTTCTCAAGTATATAGTTATTTGAGATACGAAATGGGAATAAAATTATCTATCTTCAGCCGTTTCCATCATGGTGTCCACGGAATTTTCAATGTCAATTTTCCTCACTTTTCCTGACCATTTTTCAACAAAATTCCTGACTCGTGAAGTCATTGTAACATTGGGAAAAAGGTTTGAGCAAACAAATAGGCCTATATATTTCTTTCTTTATTAGCAGCCTCCACCGTCCCCATAGTTGCCCAACACTCGCCTCTTTATTCATTTAAAATACAAAATAAAGTAAATTACAATGCAATAATACATAAATCTAAGTACTTAATAACCTAAACTAATGAATTCACACAACCTTAATACTATAAAATAAGATTCTTTCAGTCTTAAAAAACCTTTTTAATTTTAAACTATCACTTGACTTTGGCATCTCAAAATTCTTTCTTGTGTTTTTCCAACAGCTGAATTTTTCTTTTGATGTCCTCTTCTTCATATTGAGACATTACTCTTAATTTTTTCCTCTCATCTCCTAGTTTTTTAATCTCTGATGTCAGTTTTCTCTTAGCTGCAATTGCCTTTTCATGTTCTTTCATACTCTCTCTCTGAACTTGTAGGCCTAAACCATTTTCATAGTGCTTTCTAGCACCATCACTGACAAAATAATTTTTTGAGAAATTGGCACATTATGTACACCTCCATAGTTAAGGATTGCATCAAAAACCTTTCTTTGTGATACGAGTGTCAGAGATTAGTTGAACTAGTAACATCTAAATATGGCTGCAAAACACAAAATTCTGTATGGTTAATATAAAATTCCTGACTTTCTAATACTTTTCACAATTATTTCCTGACTCATGCCATTTTTTCCTGACTTTTCCTGACCAAAAACAAAATTCCTGACTTTTCCTGCTTGTGGACACCATGAATTATCTGGGATGCCCATTTTGGACAGGGATTTAAGACCGGACACCCTTCCTGAAGCTACATGATATTCCTGCTGTCACCAGGATTTGAATCTCAGCCAGCCAGTTGAAAGGCAAGTGTCTATGACACTATGCTCCCCAAATGAGAATGAAATAAGGTTGATTAATTCTGGTCAATTTGATAATGCAAAGCACAGCACAGTGAAGCATGTCTGCACACTGATGGAATCCAAACCTGCTGTGAGGCCACATATCCGTAGGTTATTTGTAATTTGAAGAGTGAGAAGAGCAGATAATTACTTCAAATTCTGATCTTTCTTCAACTTCCTCCAATTATATGGAATCACCAATGCTGACCTGCCCATTTTGGCCAGGGATTTAAGATTATTCTTCCGGGAGGAAAGATGTCATTTGAAAAAGAATTCTTTTTGTTATTTAGCTTTCTCATAAGACCGAAATTCAACATGCATTAACAGAAATTAAAAATGGATGTTTTGATTGGAAAGTATACTGTTATAAGACCTCTTGAGCATTTTAAAATGGTACTGTGATTGAATAAGAAGGTACTGAATAAACTTCAAGAGTATAAGTCATATAGATGGAAAGGTAGGGAGCTAAAATGACAAGATAGTTACTTAGGAAGTCTCGAGCAGATCACGAAGAGACAAGATTTCCTCTTGATTTTTTTTATTTTTATTCAGCAGACAAAATTTCTATACAAATCATGATTATAGCTATTTTTAAAATGTGTAATTAATGCAATATTTCTTCTTCCAATTATGTTAATCATACTTCCGTGTAATATACAGCAATTACTCAGTGTATATAATATTTTTGTGAATATTACTTTCTCTTAACAAATCCCTTGTAAATTACATATTAACATGGCCCTTTTATCCATAAGGTTATTCAAGCTGTATGGAAAAGTTAGTTTAGTGCTTAGAAGAAATATTATGTTTACACTTCTAATGAAATAGATTTATTCTTTCAGAATTTTCACTGGTTAGTATTTAAAATAAAAACTCATTGTTGCGATGCATTCACAAAGGGTCAAAGGTAAGGAGAGAGATGACATGCGAAACCCAAGTCTCTACCTTGATCTCACTGTGTAATTCGAATACCTAAAAATTATAGAGGATTGTTAAACTGATGGAATCATTTTACTAATCAAGCCATTTTGATGTGTCACATGACAACAATGACAACCCATACATATTAAACTTCTGATAAGTCTTTGTTGGCATTCTGTTTACATCTGACTATTGGCACATCAGGGCTAGTGTAGGACAAGATGGAAGGCATATACACTCTGCATCAAACCTTATTGACACTAACAGACTGCATGCTGTTCTGTTGCTGGTACTAATGTAACAACAAAATACTAATAAAAATAATAAAAACCTACAGTAATTTAGGTAATATAAACCTGTATACCAACTATCATCAAAATTTTTTGGAGGCTTTTCTATTCTCTAACAATGTGGTAACCATTCTTCCGTTAACTCTCTTACTCTCAAGATATGCTTGGTGTGAAAACTGTCCGAGTAACTATATATATAATTACTTCATCAGGACCTCATGAAAACTTGAATAAGTTTTAGTTATTTTGTGGTCATCTGCCCCTAAATAAGTTCTACAGTTCCTCATTGGATGGCACAAGCATACTAAACTAAGCTATCCGGATTTCAATCTCCATTTATTCATAAGAGTTTGCACCACATTTTTTGTTTCTTTGCCACAAAAATAAGGTTTGTTTATGTTCCTAAACCGGCCGAGGTAGCGCAGCGGTCGAGCTGTTGGCCTCTCACCAAGGTGGACCGGGTTCGATTTACGGTCAATGCATGCGAGATTTTCGAAGTGAAATGCCATTTCCTGTGGTTCGGATTCCACGTAAAAAGGAGTTCCCATAGTTCATGATCGCATGATTAACGGTCACGTAAAACTAAAAGCTTCCTTCCTGCTTGTTCCTGAACACATGGTTAGCTGAGATTGAGTCAACCTTAACAATATAGTGTACTTTGATCAGAAAATGACCTACAACTTCCTGGCTTACCATTCAGAAAGTTTCTTTAATATATCTGAAACCAGACCAGAGGAAGGTATCAGATCAAGAATAAGTGTAAACAATATTATGTTGTCTTTAGAATATAATTGCATATTATGTGGCACAAAGTAGGACAGGCTTAAAATTATAATGAGTTCTCAATTTATATTTTACTGCATAAAAATATTTTTAACATTTTTAATAATTTTTATGTTCGACCCTCACTATTATGTGTCAGAAAACTGTATCATAATGATGGTCATTATAACACTCTTTTTCATTATGATACAGTTTCTCCAGCCAATCAGAGCTCGTTCATTGACCAATTAGGTAACGATACCTTCACGCGTGCGCTCAAAATCCAACATGTCGGACATAAACACAACATCGAACTATAATAAATTACCGACATGGAATACGCACCGTCCATATGTTCGCGTAAATAGGAAGGAAGGAAGGAAGATTGTAGTTTTACGTGACCGTGAATCTTGTGATTATGAGCCACGGGACCTCCTTTTTACGTGGAATCCGAACCACAGGACATGGCATTTCACTTCGAAAATCTCACATGCATTGACCGGGAATCGAACCCGGACCGCCTTGGTGAAAGGCATTCAGCTAGACCGCTGAGCCACCACGCCCCCCTTCGCGTAAATAAACTGGCGAATATGAGACAACAAATAGCACTGTACCTTAATATAATTTCTACACACCGCATTGTCTTCAAACAACTCCAGTGACAATATTACTGAGGGGCGGCAAATGTAAACATATGGCCTGCATATGGCATTGCAAGCACACAGAGCGCATGCGTCGGTCGTCCAGAGATCTTGAATCCCCATATGCTTGGTATTTAAGCTATATCTGTTATTTTTATTGTTGCGACACCTGTAAATGTGTAGGCGTTACAAATTTTTAGAAAACCTTGAATAATTTCATCAAAAATGGCTGACAAACTTCAAGCATACCACCCAAAAGGGTCTGAGAGCAAGAGGGTTAAGCATATGAATGCCTAAGGCTATTCACATAACACAAACTTGAAATGACCAACCGCAAAGGTCGTGCCACAATGATTCATCAACATACAGTGCGAACTGTACTGCTTTTTCTGAGAAAACAGATTGTGTCACACTGCTGACAGATCATAGTTTCTCTGCCTACCGCCAGCTAGGATTCGTCAGACAGGTGATTCACACCTAGAAATGATCATTACAATCCGAGCCGTAAGATGCAGAATGATTACTAAAGGTTTTATTTTCCTTCTCCGCTTTATTCGACTCCATAATGGAAACTTTGAAACTAAACTAAAATTTTACAAATTGTGATGATAGGAGCCCTTTTTTCAGTGTTGCCTAATTCTATTAAAGAAAGCTTTTCAGTCGGTCAACACAAATTGTGTTCAATTACATTAGGCGGGAAACAAGTATTTACATACCCTATCAACTAAGATGCTATTACAGTACAACCTGTCACATCCGGACCTGTGATATCCGAACCCTCCCATATCCGGACACATCTCCGAATGAATTTTTAAGTCGTAGTTGAGAGCGAGGATACATTAGTGTGCTAGCCAGGGAGGACGAGTGAAAGTTGCAGCGCTGGAAGGCTGTGTGCGTGCTTGACCGCGAGGGGTTGTGGCCTGACTCGGTCAACGACATTTTCCCGGAAACTCATCCCTTTGTGTGAATAAGCGATATTCCATTCACGGCTTCTGCCTGCCTGCCACCAACGTCAACACGAGGCTGCCTCTCTTTCTACCCTTCAGTCTGTGCGCGAGTCTTGAAGCGACAGTTTGTTTTGCAAGTGGGTTTCTGTTGTTACTGTTATTGTTTACCGTTGTTATCGTTATTGTTATCTTTTAACCTTGTTTTTTGCTAAAATGTCCGAAAAAAGGAAAAAAAAACTGTTGTTACGATGGAAGAAAAGTTCCGTGCTCTAAAAAGGTTAGATGCTGGTGAAACAGCCAAGAAGATTGCCGCAGATATGGGAGTAGGAACAAGCACTGTGAGTGACTGGAAAAAGGCTCGGAGTGATATTGAAAAGTGGTGCTCGTCACAAGCGTCAACAAGTGGTGTTAAAAAACTTAAAATGATGAAAAAGGCAGCTAACAACCAAGTTAATGAGGCATTGTTTCTTTGGTTTATCCAAAGAAGAGAGCAAGGGTTACCTATCTCAGGTCCTTTACTAAAAGAAAAGGCACTACACTTTAATAAGGAAATTGGAGGGGATGAACAGTTTAAAGCAAGTGAGGGGTGGTTGGAAAGCTGGAAAAATCGTCATGGTGTGCGGAAACTACAGATTAGTGGTGAAAAGCTGTCGGCTAACCAAGAAGACGTTGAAAAATTTTAAATATTTTTACACAGTCTAATTGATCAACATGTGATTACTGGAGAGCAGCTCTATAATTGCGACGAGACTGGGCTCAACTATAAAATGCTTCCCACCTACACTTTGGCTTCCAAGAAAGAAGACAGTGCACCGGGGTATAAGAAGAAAAAGGAGAGGGTCACCATTTTAGCCTGCAGCAACGCTACAGGAGATCACAAGCTTCCATTAGGATTCATTGGAAAATCCAAAAAGCCAAGGGCTTTCAAGAACTTAAAAGACTTGTCTGGCCTAACAGTTTGGTACAGAAACCAGCGCAGCGCATGGATGAACTGCGAAATATTTAGTGATTGGTTTCACAAGCAGTTTGTGCCACGAGTGGAAAAACATTTGTTGAAAAATAACTTGCCAAGAAAAGCAGTGCTCCTACTTGACAATGCACCCTCACATCCAAGTGAAGACGAACTTAAAGATGGAGATATAAAGGGTGTGTTCTTACCACCAAACGTGACATCACTTTGTCAACCTATTGATCAAGGCGTGCTTGAGTCACTAAAGCGAACCTATCGCCGTAGGTTACTTTCTGTGTTGATTGCTGGAATGGACGAAAAAGAAAGTGTTACAGAGAAGTTAAAGACGGTGGACATGTTAGACGTGATAATGTGGGTATCCCAGGCATGGGATGAAATAAAACCGTTGACGCTGGTAAGGTCATGGAGGAAGCTCTTAGATCACAAAGCTACTGATAAATGGACTGGGGAGAAAACAGAAGACGTCAATGAAACGTATGCCTGCAATGAAGAAAATCGTCAGATTGCTGAGCTTGTGCAATGCCTGCCTGGTTGCGAAAAAATCAACAACGAGGAAGCCATAAATTGGTTAGTAAATGAAGACGAAGTCAACGAAATTACAGACAGTGACATTATAGAAATGGTGTGCAATGATGAGGAAGAAATCTTTGAACCCGAAGAAGAGGACAACGCCCCTATAATGAGTCACTCTGAGGCATTCAAGACCATAGAATCTTTAATCACTTATGTAGAAAATCAAGATGAAACGAGTGTGACTGAAGTGATGCTTTTAAGAAGATTGAGGGACATGGCATCCAAAAAGCGTGTACAGTGCGTGAAGCAACAGAAAATCACAAACTTTTTCAAAAACTAATGTAGAAACAGTAGGCCTAAGTGAAGTGCGTGAAGCAACAGAAAATGACAAACATTTTCAAAAAATTATGTAGAAGCAGAATGTACAGTGTATTTATGTAAGTACGTGTACTGTAAAGCATATTATTATAATTTAATTATTTTAATTTAGTTGAAAGCAATTCTATTTCTTAGCCTATGTACAGTATACAGTTAACAAAAAGATACTAAACCGTTAACAACATTAAAATTAATCAACAACAAACTCGTGAATTATTTCTGGTCACCTAGCTATTTGTAAAAATAGCCTTGTGATATCCGGATCAGCCGGTTGCCACATTAGACCGGATATGACAGGTTATACTGTATGTACAAAATACATACTGAATTACAATACTATTAGGCCAATAGTTTAAATAGGAACGGTCGATTTAGAACAATAATAACGAAATAGTGCGGACAACTTCACTACTGAAATTATTTATTATAACAATTCAATAGATCACTTAAACCACATTAATAATAATAATAACGCAATAACCAGAAAAGTGTATTATCATATCCCAGCTCCAGTTTCCCGGGTGTGGTATACAAGAGCTCACCATTTCTTTTGGTCGGAGTAGAGTTGCTGTTCTTCTACATCTTCCCATTTCACATTCCATTTGTTGCCCTCAGACTTCACTGTGTCTATCCATCGATTTCTTGGCCTTCCTACCGGTTTCCTCCCTTTCACTTCTCTGTCAAAATAATTTCTTGGTGTTCTATTTCTGTCCATTCTCATGACGTGTCCAAACCACTGTAATCTGCATCTTCCTAGAAGATCTGTGACAGGTATTTTGATACCAACTTCCTGCCTGTTAATTTCATTCCTAATCTTATCTTTCCTGGTCATCTGGTTCATTGTCCTGATGAATTTCATTTCTGTTGCCTGGATTTTACTATTAGCCTTGTTGAGTAGGGTACATGTTTCAAGTCCATAGGTGAGAATTGGAATTAAGTAGGTATGAAACATGCTTAATTTTGCTTTCTGGGGAATTTTGTCATCCCATAGTAGATTTCTCACTTGACAATAAAAAAGAGAAGGTCTTTGGGTCCTGTTAAGGAAGGGAAGTGTATTATACTGTCTGTAAATAGTTCACACGTTATACAAATTTTTACAAACTTATGTAATATAAACATTGTACTTATATATTTGTGTTTAAGTGTAATTCATCTACATCGTACACTAATTAAGCCTAAGTGAGTAGGATCTGAGGATGAACGCTTGACGTTCGAAACATGTCATCCAATTAAGTAGGAATTTGTACATAATAGCGTGTTAGTTTGTAGGGTATGTAAATACTTGTTTCCCGCCTAATGTAATTGGGCACAATTTGTGTTGACCGACTGAAAAGCTTTCTTTAATTAAATATAACAGACACATGGAGAGAATTATTTCAACCAAATCAAGACTAAATTCTCGAATAAGGAAAATTTTGAGTAATGAGTAAATTTACAGATCATCATCTTGAGCAGTTTCCAACCGCTGGTCGGGTCTGCTTGGAACATAAGCCTCTCCATCGTTTCCTGTCCATCCACCATCTCTCGTCATTTACTGTGTCCCAGCACACTCCTCTTTCCTCCACACTCTTCTTAACTCCTTTTGTCCATCTGTCCCTTGGTCTTCCCCTTGGCCTCCTTCCCGTCATTTCCATTCCAAACATCTTCTTCGGTATCCTCTCCTCTTGCATCCTCCTCACATGTCCATACCATTGTAGCCTAGATCGTTCTATTCTATTTTGCAATGGTTCCTCTCTTACCATCTCCCTGACTCTCTCATTCCTTACTCTGTCAATTCTTGTCACTCCTACCCTACTCCTCTGGAACTTCATCTCCACTGCTCGTATTTTATTCTTGTCCCTTTCCTTCATCACCCATGTTTCTGAACCATATGTCAAAATTGGCACAAAGTAGGTCTTGTAGATGATTCCTTTACATTTTTGTGGTACATCTCTATTCCATATCATCCCCCTAACACTCTTGAAAAATCCATCTGCGCACCTTCCCCTCTCATTTATTTCCATCCTATTGCCTCCCTTTTCTTCAATTATGCTTCCCAAGTACTTGAAGCATTCTACTTTCTGCAACTGCTGTCCTCTAAGTGTTATGCCCATATCCAGTCTGTTCTTCTTCCTCGTTGTGATGACCACTTCACTCTTTTGTGCTGAGAACTTCATCCCATATGATAACACTACCTTCTCCCACTCATCTAATTGCTCTTGTACTTCTTCCTCATCCTCTCCCCATACCAGAAGGTCATCAGCAAACAACATTGCCTTCATTTTCCTTTCCCCAATGCTATTTACCACTTTTCGTATGATTTCATCCATCACCACTATAAATAACAGGGGTGAGAGGGCACTTCCCTGTTTCAGACCACTCTCCAATTTACAGATAAAGCCACAAAATTGAGTAATTATTGTAACACAAAATGCAGAATATTCTCATTGGCTACACTGTGGTCATGTTTGTCAAGGACAAAAGAAAAACACAACAATTGAATAGAGCTACCTTAGCCATGGTTTAAGCCATGTTGCATATGGTTCCATAGAGAAGAAAAATTTATAAAAAATATAACATTACAATAATATAATGAATTTTACATTTTACAAAATTTTAAATATTGATAAGTGGTTGCTAAAAACAACTGCTGACCAAGGAAAGGAGCAGAACCCTTGATAATGCCGGACGCAGTTTCCGATGAAACGTCGGGAGATAACTGTCTGGACCACGGCCTACAAGCCCGAAAAACTTGTACTTAATTATAACTGCTACTAAGCTGCAAACCTTGAATTTTCTGCAACCCCATCACATTGTGGGAACAAAAAGTACAGTTGCAGTGTGGGCAAGAAAATAATTTCAAGGACCAAATTCTATTTATAATCTATTTTACCCCCCCCCCCCCTTCCACAGGGTGCTCCTTTCAGTACATTCTCTCACACATACAGTGGGTCCATGTAGATAGTGGAAACAGTAGTGCTGCAAATGCCTTGGGATTCTCTTCGTTAAGAATGAATTATTACAGCTATAGTTTGTTGTAATTGTCTTATATTCTGGAAGGGTACTTGCAGAATAACTGTCCTTGAAATCAATACGTTTGTGTAATGTAATAGGTATTATGTGTGTATATATGATATGTGTAAATTGTAAGTGTTATGCATTAAGTGTTATGTGTGTATATATGATATGTGTAAATTGTAATGTTGGTACTGCATTTTACTTTATGTTATGTTGGCACGTCTTAGAAATAAATCAGTTGAGTTATAAATGGACTAGTATGAAGGAGTCATTACACTGGCGACGAGTGGAAAACGGATTTAATAAAAAGAACCTTCAGAGTGCAGTGGTTAAAAACGTAAGTTAAGTGAAAAGGACAAGTAAATAGTGATTATGTGGAAAGTACAGTTAAATGGAGTCAATTAAATACGATGGACCTTGATTTCGAAGGATTTGAAACGGACGAGTGCATTGTTGAAAGCCGCGATCAGCTCACGGGAGCACCAGCACTTCAAAATATAATAAAGGAACTTGAGGAGGACATTCAAAATATGGCCCAACCACCGCGCCTTATTGGAAACTTGGACGTTTTCAATCCAAAGGATGAGAAAATAGAAGACTTTTACAGCAGATTCGAGGACTACTGTTTAATGAATAACCATGCATTGGGTCCGGACGCACCGGCAACTGAACGAAACGATTCTCCCGCGGATGGATCAAACGCCGTAAGAAAAAAAATGTTTTTTCTTAATCATTTAAATCGCGAAGTACGGGCTACTCTAAATCGTTTGTGCAGACCTGTGGAACCCAGAAATCTTACCCTTGTGGACCTTCAGAAAAGATTAAAGGAACATTTTAATCCTGCCGGTTTGGCGCTCGCTGAGACAGTGCGGTTTCAACGTATGACACAACTGCCATCTCAGACAGTTGCGGAATTTGTGCTTAAACTTAATAACGCAGCTCAGACGGGTGATTTTGGGAACAATTTGGACTCTCGTCTAAGAGATCAGTTCATGTTTGGTCTCACATCAGACAAAACTAGAGATCGATTATACCAAGAGCCAAATCTTACTTATGATAGAGCGGTGGAGGTGGCTAAACAAATGGAGAAGTGACAAACACAGTCACAACAGATGGCCACAGAACGGGAAGGATATCAGGTCAGTAAAATTCAGCATGGGCCTGTAGGCCTATACAGTGAAAATCGCGGAGGTAGCCGTTTCACCAATAATAGCGGAACGCGAGGACGGGCTTGGGGGCGAGGCACTCCAGGACGCGAAGCTTTTGGTCTACAGTTTCAATCTCCGGCGCCAAACGGAGGAAAGGAAATCCAGGGAAATTCCGAACGAGTACACGCAGTGCCTAGAGGTCAACACTTAGGGCGGAGACAACCTAACAAGGCGTCACAAAGATGCTGGAGATGTGGATAGTCAAAGTGTCGCCCAGATAATTGCTGGTCCAAAAGTGTAAATTGTTTTGCTTGTGGAAAAATAGGTCATACAGCTTGTTATCATAGAGAGCGAAGTAAATCAGTTGTCAATGACGAAGGGCAACAAGAGGAGTGTAGTGAACAATGGCGGTATGCTCCATATTGTAGGGAATCAGCTGAAGCTATTGTTAACGGCGACGGACGATCACAACACACATGTGATAGGTCTAAACAGGAGCAATGTGAGGAAAGTATTCTGGACTATGACGTGAGTAGTGATTATGATCAATTAGTCATAAACAGAGTAAATAATGGGGATGTAATAGAAGAGTCATGTGAGAGGGAACTATAATTTAATGAGGAGAAAGAAGCAAGGGAAATGTGTAGGCTAGTAGATGAGGACATGTGTGTAGTAGAAGAAGGAATAGGATTTAAACAAAACGACACTGAGGATAGTAATAAAAACAGAAATAATGAGGTAATTCGAGATACTGGGAACTATGTGAATGGAGTGGAGGTAAACCTTGTTACACATAATAATGAACCATTGCTAGTGAAAGCCAATATTGATGGTGTAAAGGTATTAATGGAAATTGATACGGGCTCAGGATACAGTTTAATTCATGTAAAGCAGTTGCAAGAATTGTTTCCACATTTAAGTATTAGCGGATGTAATGCTAGGCTTAAAACAGTAGATGGTAGCTCGATTTAAAGTGGAAGGAACAGTAACAGTTAAGATTAGTGACAATGTAGGAGATGAACATGAGCTGAAGTTGGTAGTATGTGACACACCTCAGTTGTTTTTGCCTTTGATTGGTACCAGTAGGGATTGGTTGGAAGAAATAGTAGTAAATTGGAGGGATGTAGGAGAAGGACTGGGAGAAATCAAAAAGAAAAGAAATGGGATTGTTATTTATTTTGCTTCCTCAACACTCTCCGAAACACAAAAACAATATTCACAAATTGAAAAAGAAGCATTGGCTATTATGTATGGGTTAACTAAATTCTATAAGTATTTAGCAGGGAGAGAGTTTATATTAGTTACAGATAACTTGCCCCTAAAATCCACATTATCACCTGAAAGACCCATGCCAGTAGTAGCAGCTGCCAAATTACAAAGTTGTGCTACTACTTTAGCAGCATTCAAATACAAAGCAGAGTATAGGAAAAGTGAAAATATGGGACCTGCAGACATGTTGTCTAGACTTCCCAGTCAAGATGAAATTGTAGAAACTGTAAAAAGTGTAATAACTGAACTGTCAGGGTTACCCATAAATGCTGAAATTGTAGCAGATGTTACTCTTAAGGATCCTGTATTGACAAAAGCTATTGAGTTAACACAGTCGGGTTGGCCACAACAAGTGACAATGCCAGCACTCAAACCGTATTTTGAAATACGCTATAGCCTGTCAGTGGTAGAAGGGTGTCTTCTTTTTGGAGATCGTGTGGTAATCCCCTTTGAATTAAGAAGTAAAGTACTGGATACCCTTCATGGTGGACATCCAGGTAGTGTAAGGATGAAAATGAGAGCAAGGAATGAGGTTTACTGGCCAAATTTTTCCAAAGATATTGACGAGTATATTAAACTGTGTGAACCATGTGCTAGAGTAAATTTTCAGGCGATTTCACCAATACAACATGTTTGGCCTTCAACGAACAGTAATTGGACTCGCCTGCACTTAGATTTCTTTTATTTTAATACTGAAGTGTATCTGATATTGCTTGACAGCTATAGTAAATGGCTGGAAATATGGGATGTTGGGGGTACTTCCTCCACAGCTGTAATTGACAGATTGAAAGCATGCTTTGCCACGTTTGGACTTCCTGCTCAAATAGTGACCGACAATGGTCCCCCCTTTGATTCCTTCAATTTCTTGTCATTTTGTACAGATAATGACATAATAGCTTCTAAAAGCCCACCTTATCATCCTCAAGCAAATGACCTTGCAGAAAGGGGAGTGCGAACAGCAAAGACTGGTCTTAAGAAAATGCTAATGTCTGAGTCAAAATTGTCAATTAAGCATAAAGTTTATAATTTCCTTTTCCAGTACCGAAATACGCCAAGCACAGTAACTAATATCACTCCAGCAGAAATGATCTTTATCTTTCCGGTGCGAACACCTCTCAGCAAGCTGAAACCAGCTGCTAAACAGTCTTATGTGCCAAATGTAATTACATTTCAGATAGGGGAGCAAGTTCGTGTACGTAGGAGAAAGGAAGATATCCCTGAAGTGGGTACAGTGTTAAAAGCCCTTGGGCGAGGTACATACTTGGTAGATTTAAAAGGTAAACAATCCTTATGGCATATAAATCAAATGAATATGTATTATTCTAAGCCAAATACCCAAGTTGGGGATCAAAGGTCTAATCAAGATGTTTCAAACACAGACAAACTAGTTGTGCCCCATAACCAGACAACCATGTTAGCGAAACAGGCAACTCCGCTAGCAATAAACCTAGAAGCTGAATCTATACCTCAACCTAACCCTGAGGTAGCACCTGTAACAGAATCATCCAGTCAGGACATGAAATCAACAATTATCGTTCCCCCTGCTGGAACCCAAGTGCACAGATCTGAGCGCATCAGTCCACCTCCAGTTAGACTGAATTTAAAGATTTCTAACGAGTAGATATTGTCATTGAAGGGAGGAAAGAGTGTAATGTAATAGGTATTATATGTGTAAATTGTAAGTGTTATGTATTAAGTATTATGTGTGTATATATGATATGTGTAAATTGTAATGTTGGTACTGCATTTTACTTTATGTTATGTTGGCACGTCTTAGAAACATATCAGTTGAGTTATAAATGGACTAGTATGAAGGAGTCATTACAGTTTGAAGATGATAAAACAGACTTCATAACATCTCAACAAAATACCAGTGGAAGTTGTTTGATCCATCTCTTGTTCCAGTGCATAGTAACAAGATACTGCCTCTTTAATCAATCAGTCTCAATTCAGGCAACATTATCAAGCTAGAATGGAAAAAAATAGGAACAAGAATATAGTCGAGGATGTGTGTGTGTCATATACTTTCCCCTTTTCCCCTTCTAGCTTGGTAATGTAATCCTTAACAATGGCATCATCTTGTATATTGAACAATCAAAAGATATCAGATTGCTTCATATTAGTAGTTACAGTGAAAATCACAAGGTAGTGCATTCAATAAAGGCTGCTCAAGACGGAAATGTTTGAATCAAAATTTTTGACTTCAGGGTTGTGTTTC
Source organism: Meconema thalassinum (assembly GCA_946902985.2). Classification (NCBI taxonomy): domain Eukaryota; kingdom Metazoa; phylum Arthropoda; class Insecta; order Orthoptera; family Tettigoniidae; genus Meconema; species Meconema thalassinum. The sequence continues at coordinate 1,713,575,149 of OX336388.2, read as the reverse complement.
GATGTTTGGGTTTTCGATTATATCCCAAAAACTGTAAGCCATAGTCAAAATATGGTTATATTCAAAATTAAAACTGACAAAATTCCCTACAAGAATGTTCCTATTCATTTTCATTATCTCTAATTGCTTTTGAGATATCTGCCAGAGAATGTTTTGCCTCATTTATTTTGTTTTTGTTTTTTAATAAACTTTACCTTCTAACTTCTGCACTTTCCATTTGAGAAGGAAGTGTTCAGAGAAAAAGTTGTAGAGAATTAAAATGTCATCATAAGAGTGCAATATTGGATATGTTATCTTTAACTGATCAAAAATTAGTGATTTCAAAATGTTTAGTTTTTTTCTGACTTAATAGAAGAACAATTTTCATTCCACTTGAAAATAATAAATTGTCAGTAATTTTATAGAATACGTGTAAATTTACTAGACTGAACTGAAATCAAGTAACTTGCACTCACATAGGGTTTCGAGGCTAAGAAATATTGTCTAATCACCATTTTTGGTCCATGCAACAAAAAACAAATTTATTCGCTGCGTATGAAGGAATACTCGGCTGAAAGAAATGCCAACCAATGTTTATTCCGTGTGTTCCTAAGAGACCCATTCGTGACGACGAAGAAGAAAGAAAAATATGTGTAAAAGCTCCTTGTGGCAAGCAAGCCTTCCTTGATCTGGAACAAGTATTAGCATAAAATGCATAAACATTAACCATTATGACAATGGTAATAATTAATATCTGTGTTGACTGATAGAAAGTATTAGCATGCAATAAAAGAAAAGGGTCTTTAACGTGCAAGGTCACGGTGCAGGCTATCTCGGGGATCAAGATATTGGCGAGTTTGAACCCCATTGATGGTTGTCCTTGAAATGTTTTTCCATAGTTTCCCCATTTCAACTAAATGCAAATGACAGGATGGTACATTGTAACAGGCCACAGCTGCTTCCTTCCAACTCCTAATGCAGTTTCGTTCATTTCATCTCTCATTAACTTGTATGATGAGGTTGCTGTCCTCGTTTCATCTCATCCCCGGCCTTGTAGTAACAGGATAATAAGGGATAGCAAAGCATACCCAAACTCGTCCATGGGAATGATAACAGGATCAGCAATGAGCAGGTTCAATTACTTAAGCAGCAAACTGCTGAAACAGGAAGACTTGCTTCAGCTTTGCCTAAAGAGTGAAAGCAAACCTTCAAAGGTTCACCACTAAGGATGTAACAATACCAGCAATATAAAGCGAGCCAGCAGCAATATATTGACAGACTCATCCTGTCAAGTAATTTAGTGGCAAAAAAAAAAAAAACACCAGGATCCTACAAAAATGCCTTTACCTCCAACAAAATTTCATGACTTCTCACTGATCTTCCCAGGTTTTCCAGAAAGTGGCTAGTTTCTCTGATGACACAGTACAGTTCTCCATGACACAAAGAGAATTGTTCATTTCACCTTAACCCTCATCACTAAAAGATATTGTAGTGCCAAATTTCTTATCCTGATAACTCAGACTGGTGATTGATTAATAACAAACCCCTACTAGATTTCTGATCTCTGAAGTGGTTTAATGAATACCAAGAGTTCTTGTTCCATCAAACCACTGTAATTTACACAATATCTATACGGTTTAAGAAAGCAGACTAGAACATTTATTTGGAATAGAATATTTCCTTTATGAAGCTATTATCCTGCAACAACTTCCTGCCAAGAAAATGCAGATTCCTTTATCCACCCTTTTCCCACTTCACACAGATACAAAAATACTTCACCCAGTTAACTCCTTTTCCAATCTCTTGAGTTTCTCTTCAAATTCAGGGTTCATATCAATTGTTGATGTTGTGTTCTGACGTATATTATCTTCATTTTCCATGATCCTTGTCTTCACAGAACTAATTTCATCCAACTTCTGGTCAATTTTTTCATTTAACTCTTCGAGGCGTGCTTTCAGGGGCTCAATAGATAGTTCTGTCTTCCTGTAATCAGAAATTAGAAACAAGATTAGAAGAGCCAATGAACTTCCAGGCATGTTATATGACGAATCTACTATATAAAGCTCAAATACCACTCACTCACTCACTCACTGATTCATTCATCACGAAATCTCAGAAACCACCTAACGGATTGGAATGAAATTTGGTATGCTGCTTCCTCAAGGGCCGCAAACGCGCACTAAAAAAGGATTTTTGAATATTCAGGTTCTAAAAGGGTGTTAAGGGGGTAGACCTTCATTTCATTGAATAGCAATATCCCCCGATTGGTTTCATTAGGGGATGTGATACTCGGCATATAAACTCATCATTAAAAATAAGAAGACACGTGTCCGAGGGATTTTCGATGTGGTGTATATTATGAGGTATATATATATATTTCGTATGGCATGAAGATGCAATATACAATTATTTACATTCTACAATATTTACAGTACAAATGTATACAGATTGAGACCTTGAATTGCAAGTAGCTTCAGTTTTGTTAGAGCTGGATATCTAATTTCTCTAACCATTCTAAAGCTTCATCACTAGCTTGATGAATCTCCTTCATTTGACCATTGAACCTTCGGAGTGGGCAATCCATAGCGATGTGACTGATGGTCCGAGGCACATCTGCACAGTTGCAGAAAGGATTCTCGGCAATTTTCCATTTGTGCTTCCAAAACTGACACCTACCGTGTTGAGTTCTTATACGGTTCAGCGACGTCCATATTTTCCTGGGAAGGTCGAAACCAGGGGGCTGCTTAACTGGATCCGAGATAAGACCTAATCTGTCTGGATTTGAAGTCAGCCACTCATTGCGCCAAGCTTCATTCACTTGAAACTGCTCTTGGACCAACTTCCTTCCTTGTCTCCAAGAAGGATTCCGGGATTTCAGCCCGAGATCTTTAGGTGAGCAGTCTAGATGAATTGGCAGAAGAGGTTTGTCACAACATTTAAGCCATTCTCTCTTCAATGCCATTTGTCTTCGAAGATGAGGAGGCGGGATGTTGGAGAGTACTGGTAACCATTCCAAAGGTGTAGATTGGATGGTTCCTGATACAGTCCTCATTGTGTCGTTCAGCTGTACGTCTATCTTCTTTGCATGGGCGCTGTTAAGCCATACTGGGCGGCAATATTCTGCTACTGGATACACTAGGGCAAGTGCTGAAGTTCTGAGGGTGGATGCTGTTGGGCCCCAGCCCGTTCCTGTGAGTTTGTGCAGGATGTTGTTGCGGGTTTTGATCTTAGCAGATGTTTTGCCTAGATGTTCACTGTAAGTCAAGGATCGATCCAAGACGACGCCTAAATATTTAGGATGAGGATTGAATTTCAGTAGATGACCCTGGTATTGAACCCTAGGAATGTAGTTGGCTTGTTTGTTGCTCAGATGAAAGCAGCTGACCTCTGTTTTTGCTATATTTGGTTTTAGTCTCCAGGTTTTGAAGAACTTGTCGAGTCTGCAGAGATCTTCCGTAAGTACGGTTTCTGCTGTTGCAAAGTCGTTGGACTGAGCTGTCAATGCAAGATCGTCAGCGTATATGAACTTTCTAGCACTAGTAGGAGGTAAGTCTGCGGTGTAAATATTGAACAGTAATGGGGCAAGGACCGATCCTTGTGGTAATCCATCATTTAGTTTGTGAGATCTGCTTACGTTGCCATTTAGGTGAACTTCAATCACTCTGTTGACCAGCATATTATTCAGTAGGATGGCAAGTTTCTTGCAAGGGATTATTTTCAGGAATTTGAGGATCATTCCTTTTCGCCAAACTGTATCGTAAGCTGCCGTGAGATCCACAAACACAGATACGGTCTTCTTTCGATCTTGAAATCCTCTCTCTATGTGAGTGGTTAGGGCCAACACCTGGTCGGTACAACTGCGCTTTGGTCTGAAGCCAGCTTGCTCATTTGGTATGTGCTCAAGAACTGTAATTGAGATTCTATTATATATTATTCTTTCCAGCAGCTTGTAACAGATGCTCAGGAGGGCAATAGGCCTGTAATCTTCTGCACTATCTCCACTTTTCCCAGGTTTGAGTACAGCAACTACTTTAGTTCTTTTGAGTGCTGGTGGAAGTTGACCATCGCGTAAGATGTTGCTATAAAATTTAGCAAGCCATTCAATTGTTCGAGGACCACAACGTTGTAGGAATTCTCGGTAAAGACCATCCAACCCAGCTGCTTTTCCTGATTTTACTTCTTTTAGCGCAGTTGAAACTTCAGCAGCCGTGATATCAGCTGTAAACTGGGATGTTGTTTCTGCATGGAACATCTTAGATTTTAGTTCTAACTGAATTCTTTTTGCCTCTTTCTTGTCAGTATCGGCAGGTTATCTTGTCAGACTAACTAATCTGCTTGCTATCACATCTGGCTTTATCTTGGTGCACTTGGAACTGAATTTTGGAGTGCTGCTACCAAGTTTCCTTAAAAGAGACCATGCTTTTCGACTGGAGTGTTGAAAATTCGTATTTTCCATTAGGTTGGTCCATTTTTTTCTTCTAGCTGAGTCTAAAGACTGTAGTAGTTCGTTGGCAACTTCAGGATCACTGGCGAGTTTATACTCCTCATATAGTTCATTGCATTTTGGACTCCAGCCAGGAATATAGGTCCTTCTGTATCCTCTTGGGATCTGTTTCCTTGCAATAGCACAAATTAGTCCAGCGAAGCGCTCGTAATTACCTATTTTAGGTGGGATACACTGTATATTATGTTCCAATTCGCTGGTGAATTTTGACCAGTTGGCTTTGGTGAAATTCCAACGTGGCAGTGGAACTGATCTGACAACAGGCATTTCTAGGCCAACTTTGACAAGTGCTGGTCTGTGCTGACTTTGGGGGAAGTTGTCTAGAATATTCCTGCTGCACTTTAGGGGTTTACCATACGAGTCCTTTGAGACAAAGCACAGATCAGGGTTATAGTCCTTATTCCATCTGGCAGAGTGGAAGGAGCCCTTTTCTTTGGCATCATGCATTAGAAAAAGGTCTTCTGCATCAGCCCATTCCGACACACCTTGGCCCTCTTTGTTGGTATAATTATAACCCCAGTTAGTATTCTTGCTGTTAAAATCTCCGAGGATTACAGCTGGGTGGTGAATGTTCTGGATGGTCTCACTCAAGATCCAAGGTTGACAGGGAGGCTTATAGATGTTTATAATTTCAGTACCTGCAATTTTCATTTTGGAGGCAAACATATTGTTGTCCACATTTGTGCTTATTATGTCAATTTTCTCTATGTTGCTCTTTGCATACGTTGCAGTGCCATAACTTTTGTGAAATGTTGCGTTAAGGAGGGTATATCCCGGGATCTTACATCTCGCATAAAGCTGATCCTGGTTTTCACAGTGGGTCTCTTGCAGTAGAACAACATCCACCTTGTGGTTGGTCAGTACTTTTGTTAGGTAATCACTTTTTGATCGGCTTACTCCTTCAATGTTGAGTTGTAGTATCCTTAGTGTGGGGTGAAAGTCTTCAATGGGTCTCTGAAAAGAGCCATTTCCATGAGTCATATTGCTATATCTTCTAATTGCTGGGATATCCTGAAAGCGTAGCTTTAGGTCCAGTAGCCAACGTTGTTGCTTTCTTTGCACCACCCAGGGGTCACGTGTAGGGCACTTAAAGGTTATTCGTACGGACGTGGAGCAACATCAACCCCGTTTAGTTGATATCTTCTCACATAACCCTAACCTGCGTGCCGTATAAATCAGAACAACGGTTCACAATAATTTGTCGGACAGATGATACAATTGGACAGTACATAGATTAACGGCGTATCAATACATAACACAAAGTCTCAATTTAACTATTTAAAGGAATATTACCATGAAGATGTATAACCTAACCCTGGTTCAAGTTATTCCTAAGCAACAGAGTAAACAAAGATCACGCGTAACAAATTTATCAAATATCGCTATAAGAGCTCTCACAACACCATAAAACACTAAATACCAACAGTAAATCACCCAAAATCAACGTATAAATCATAAAACAAACAATTAAACGTGAAGGAACTAAATAAACTATACAAATATCAGGAGCCTCAATTCGACTAGCCTCACTAAGTCACTGCCTCCTAAAGGTGAAAGGGGGGAAAAGTGGGGGTTGAAGGATTCTTAACGGAGCATGTATCTCTTAAACGACATAGGCGAGGAGTTTGAAACCCAGCGGGAAAAAAACAGCATAAAAAATAAGTAAGTAGGTTTTTGACCGTTCTTTCATAAATCCAATTTAAGGGGCCCATGGGGAGGGGTGAAATTCTGGGGGGGGGGGGGGGACAGGAAATAAAGTGTCCTAACTGATTGACTGACTGACTCACTCATCAAACTCAGGGGGAAAAACTGCTTAAAATTAAGTAAATAGCTGTTCGACAGTTTTTTTTTTCATAAATCAAATTTAAGGGGTTCATGGGGAGGGGTGAAATTCTGAAAAAAGAAAATTGAAAGAAACATTGAATAGCAATTAATCTAGATCAGTAATAAATGAATAAGCAAATAGTTAAATGCTAAAATAACTAAGCAGAGCTTCTTATCTTCAACACGAAGTTAAAAATTCTGACAAGGTGCCAATCATTGAATGAAAAATGAAAATCCACAGCCTGCTTCCAGCCTCCGACCGGGTCAGGAACAATCATTGAATATGCCTATATAAACATAGTTTAGTGCTTCAATTAGTAAGTAGATAGATCAGTGCTTGAAATGAACCAGGAGATCTTCCCTCAATACGGAGTATAAAAAATTTTGAATTTGTGCCAATCAGTAATCGTGTTGACATGAAAGTACCCTGCTAAGAAAAATAAATATGTCAGAGAAAAATGTTATGTAGACAATAATAATATATTAATAGATATATGATTGTGGTAAGATCTATTTTTATATTTAATTATAACATACCTTGATGGAAGAGATCGAAGAATTGGTACGAAAATGTTATATAAATGTTTGTTTCGGAATAGGTGAACAATTTGATATTTATCCAACGTGATGATAGTGAGATATCTGTAGTTGAGAAACGGCATTAACAAACTTCTCTTTATCTGCCAGATGGTGTAAGGTTATATATATATCTTCCTGCGTGCAAATGTCTGTGAAGAAATAGTGGGTAATATGAAGTACATGTTTAGATAATTGAGGAAATATTAACTGCATTTATATGCTATTATGTATTCTTACCTTATATAGCTTTCTCGTATTAATGTAAATGCACATATATAACCTATATTATGTTTTCCGTTTAGATCAATGAAGCTAAGTATGTCACTATTGTAGTCTTTGTGAAAATAAAAGTCAGCGAGATTTAATGTTTGGTACATTGCACTCCATAGGTAACTGAAGTGCAATTTTAGTATCAAAGAGGCATGAGAGTAAAGTTTAATAAAGTTCCGTTGTGGCGTTGCTGTGTATAAAATAATTGCTCATGTATATTATATTTAATCTGTATGAAATGTTGTCTTAAATGTAAAATAAATATAAGAAGTATGTATAGTGTATGTGCGTTTCTTTAATTGACTATATCTTGGTTATATATATAAATATTATTGAGATAAAGGTTTAGGTATGTTGCATTATATTGGTAACTATAATATGAAGTGTCTAAGTTGATACAAAGTAGGTAAATAAACTAGCCGTTGTAGCGATACTATGTATATGATAGGTGGCATGTCATTACAATAATTTGGTGAATATATAAATGTTAGTGAGATTTAATTTAGGTAAATTGCATTCTATATGTAACTAAAGTGAAATATATAATTTCAACGAAGAATAATAATGAAGTTTAAAAAAGTGCCATTGTAGCGTTGCTATGTATAAAAATATATCTCGTATATATTTCATAAATAAAATAATTGCTCATGTATATTACATTTTATCTTTATGAAATGTTGTTTTAAATGTAAAATAATATAATATGTATGTATAGTGTATGTGCGTTTCCACAATTGACTATATCTTGGATAAATATATAATATTATTGAGATAAAGGTTTAGGTATATAGCATTATATTGGTACCTGAATATAATGTGAAGTGTCCAAGGAGATACGAAAAAGGTTAATAAACTAGCCGTTGTAGCATTACTATGTAAATGATAGGTGGCATGTCATTACAATAATTTGGTGAATATATAAATGTTAGTGAATTTTAACTGTTTAGATATATTGAATTCTATATGTATCTAAAGTGAAATATATAATTTCAACGAAGAATAATAATGAAGATAAAAAAAGTGCCATTGTAGCGTTGCTATGTTTAAAAATATAAATTGTATATATTTCATAAATTTCTTTAAAAATTCTTATAATTATATAATTTCATTAATATAATAGAGTAGTGTGTGTGACTTTAAATAATATAATAATTGTCATAGGTTTTAATAGGTTAAGAACATATAATTCTTTAATATAACAGATAGGTATATCTTAGGAAACTGAATGAAATGGAAACTTACCGTGGTAGCATTGTTATGTATGTAACTGAAATAATCCAATATATTAAATATGTAAATTTGTCGATAAAATGTGTGTTCGATCTATGTTTTTTTAATATTAAATGAAATTAGGAATTATTATAAAATAATGTTCTAATTCTCCAAAAGTTAGGATAGAATATAATTTTGTTAAGCTAAGTTACTGTATAATTTGTAGAATCTGGGAAATGACTGAGGTGACATATAAATTTGCTGATTTTCATTAAACAGTATTTTGATTTAGAGGATTATTCAAATATTTATGGATGTAAGCAGGGCCGGTCTTAGGGGTGTGCGACATGTGCGGTCGCACAGGGCGCCAACGGTTTGGGGGGGCGCCTATCTTTGGCAAATTTCGATTTATTTCCTTTTGATCAAATGGCAAGATAGGTAAATGCGTGTTCGTCAAACAAATAAGGGAATCAGTTTTTAAAAAATGTTCAACCGGTGTTATCTCTCACGACTGAAAACACTACACGCACCTTAGACCGTGACGGACCGAAGTTAATCTCAGTGAAATAGTGATTAGCAAACACTATATCTTTCTCTCCCTTGTCTTGCCTTTTCACTATCGCGGAAACGCAACCCAGCTCGACTCTCAGGCCCGGGATCAACCAAATCGTCCTTCGGCAGCGCTCGGGCATTTCCGTGATATTTCGGTTTGGTTCGCTGTTGTAGCAGGGCTGTAGCAAGTCGAAGGAGAGAGAAAGAAAGCAAGGAAGGCAGGGAGAAAGGGGAGTGAGGTTGGAGAAAGGGGTGTGGGTGGGGCACGAGCTGGAGACAGAGTCAAAGAGAAATCTTAACAAACGGCACATGTGGCTGGGCGAATTCGGTGTCGACCCGCTCGTAGATGGCAGGACTTATAAGCACAATACACGGGAGTGTTATGGCCCTTGATAATTGTCGTTCATTCGAGTGCGTGGTGCGGATGGTGTTAAGTCGGGACGAAGAACGAGAAACCCTACAACAATGACCTCCTCCGGTAAAGCTAGTGGAGAAGAAAACAAAAAAACGAAGGTTGCAGCATGCAGATGAAGACAAGAAGACCGCAGAAGCTTTTAAAAAATTCGTCCGACCTTCAACATCAATAGACGGGAGATCTTCTCAAACAAATCCTACTGATCAGTCAATAATGTGCCGATCTGATTATTAATACTTTGGCAGAAATGGGGTTAAAGCTAGAAGACCTTAGAGGTCAAGGCTTTGACAACGGCGCGAATATGAAAGGTAAGCTTAAAGGAGTTCAAGCTCGCATTGCAAATCAGTTCCCGCGCGCAAAATATGTTTCATGTGGTAGCCATTCCTTAAACCTAGTTTTATCTGACTCAGCCAAATGGTGTCCTTACTGCGTTACTCTATTTGGCATTATTCAACGCATATATGTTTTATTTTCGTCGTCTCCTGGCCGGTGGTCTATTTTGTTGGCTCACTTTTGTAATTTGACTCTAAAATATTTGAGCGACACTCGCTGGGAGTGTCGCATAGATGAAGTGAGGCCTCTTAGATACGACACGAATGGGGTAGTGGCAGCCTTAAAGGCCATTAAGGAGTATCCTACTCTTGATTCGGGGCTACGCCATGAAGTTGAATACTTGGCAAAAAACATTGTTACATTCGAATGTGTTGTTGCTGTTGTAGTATGGCACGACATTTTGTTTCAAGTAAACATAGTTAGCAAAGCCATGCAAGCAGAAGCAATTGATATACAATAGGCATCTTCTTTCGCGGAAGGTTGTATCGCGTAAATTGAAATATATTCCCAAGAAAGCTATGAAAGCGCTATCACTTCGGCTAAAGAAATCATTGCGTCCGTGTCTCTTGAGGTCGAAGAAGGTAGACGGAAAAGGAAGACTAGACCCCCTAAACGGTTGATTGAGGAAGATGACTCGGACCGAGTCATCGAGTCAAGCACTGAGAGTGACGGTTCTGAGTCAGAGTCGGAGCTGACAGAGGCTGAAGCTCAGGCTAAGGTTAAGCGCAAACAAGTGAAGCTACAACGACGCTTCAAATAAAGTTTCTTTGACAAACAAGAGCGTTAAAAATCCCTCAGTATGCCTTCCTTCGGAGGGGAAGTAAAGCCGGCGGTCCCATGTCACAGATTTATGGCATGTTAAAGAACCTTCCACTAATTGCACCTGTGTGAAGCTAAATTGGATAGGTCAATGTAAACAACGCTCTTAGGTTTCTAAGTTCGTTGCCAAGAGCCGACTGCGGTAGCATCTAGTAGCTGAGTTGTGAACTTGGCCTAGTAGTCGTTGACGGTGGCGCTTGGCGGAAGAAGTAGGAACTATTTGAAAAATTCTAAGTTGCAGTACTTAAATTAAAAAAACAGATAACACACACTAATACAGTCATCACAATTAACACCGGTTATCAGACAGATTCTACACACACCCAAAGTACACGGGGCTACATGACCGCGTTGTCGCAGCCCCTAAACTTAAGAACCAACCAACCAAAGTCTGTAAGGAAGTGATTCTTATTTTTAAAGAGCATTCCGATACATGGGGATTTTTGTACGATCTAAAGGCACTGCCTGGATCTATTAAAGATAGTAGTCCACTCATGGATCGTTGCTTGAACTTGCAAAAGCAGCTTTCCTGTAGAAATAATGAGTCTGACATAAGTGGGATCGATCTATGTTCTGAGCTGCAACATTTGAGCCCATGCCTACCACCAAACGCAAAATCTCGCGCTGCGTTGCAGTTCATTTACAACACGAATACGATTGACGTTTTTGCAAACGTCGATGTAGCTTTGCGAATTCTCTTAACCTTGACGGTAACTGTCGCTTTGGGTGAAAGTAGCTTTGCAAAATTGAAGTTCATTAAAACCTACCTGCGTGCTACAATGGGCCAAGAGAGACTGTCAAAACTTGCTTTAATTTCAATAGAGAACGATGGTGCGCGTTCGCTCGATTTAGCCCAGTTAGTAAAACAGTTTTGGGTTTTAGTGTGTTTTTTCCTGTGTGTCGTAGTTGTTGGAATTAGTAAAGCCTGATTCCTGTAAGTGTATTTTTCCAGTGATTTTGTTATGATGACAGTTTGCATCACAACTGAAAAAATAGTTATTGTAGTATGTTACGCATCACCTATTAGATTAATAAAGTCCAGTATTTTTGCATCGTGCGAGCGTACAGCCGATAATTTGTATGTTACCATGACTATCCCCTTACTACAACGCAAGTATAGCATGTAAGAATTGAGGCTTTCACGGCCGGCGTTACAAAGTTCATCGATGTATTCCGGGCTTAAGGGCCGTGTTCCAGGGGCTTGTGACGGTCCCGACGTTTCGCCGAAAACTGCGTCCGGCATTTTCCAGGGTTCCTCTGACTTCGACAGCAGCGAAGCACTCAGTGGAATGGAGTGGCAGTTCGTTTCACCCCATTATATAGGTGCATGCTGCGGAACACTGCTCGCTATTGGTACGCCGTGGTGGGGGGTGAAGTCGCTGATTGGCTGTTGACCGGCCAATGGTTGAAGCGTATTGGAGCCCGGCGTTAGCCGACCTGTCTTAGCGGAGACCGGCAACTGATCTCCCGTTGCATATACTGGTTCGTCGCGGCCACCGTGTCCTCTAGTTTTCAGTGTATTCAGCAGTGGAAACCAGGCTTTGTTGACCCGTTCAGATTCCTCCTTACGGTTGAAGCTGTTGGTATGCTTCAGGATTTCAATGGCTTCCCTTTGTAGCCGGGCGTGGTAGGACACTGTAGTGGACAGTACTTCGGTGTTGCTGTACTGTATATCGTGGCCTGCTTGCAGCGCGTGTTCGGCGACTGACGACTTTTCGGTTTGTCCCAGCCGGCAGTGTCGGTTATGCTCCTTCAATCGGGTGGCGATGCTGCGTTTCGTAGTTCCAATATATACTTGACCGCAGCTGCACGGGATCTTGTAGACACCAGCAGTGGAGAGAGGATGGCGCTTGTCTTTAGCCGATCTCAGCATTTCCTTGATCTTCTTCGTAGGCCTATATATGGTTTTGACTCCATGGGACTCCAGTAGCCTCCCTATTCTATCAGTTACTCTACTGATGTACGGCAGAAAGGCTTTAGCTGCCGGCCGCTCTTCATTTTCCCTGTTAGTTGGACGCCTGGGATGGAGTGCACGCTGTACGTCTTTGTGGCTGAACCCGTTGGCGCGCAGGGCCATGTCGAGGTGGTTGAGCTCTTCGTTCAAGTGCTGTGGTTCACATATTCCCCTCGCACGTTCAGCCAGCGTCTTTGCGACTCCGTATTTTTGTCGCGGGTGGTGGTTGGACGACTTCTGTAGATAGCGGTCTGTATGGGTCGGCTTGCGGTACACTGTGTGTCCCAACTTTAAGTCGGCTGTCTTCATAACCTGAACATCTAGGAAAGATAGCTGTTGTTCACTTTCTACCTCCATAGTGAACTGAATATTCGGGCTGATGCTGTTCAGATGCTGTAGGAACGGCTGTAATTGTTCCTCTCTATGGCTCCAGATTACAAAAGTGTCATCCACGTAGCGAAGCCACACCTTAGGTTTAAGTGGTGCGGTCTCTAGTGCCATTATTTCGAACTTTTCCATGAAGAAGTTCGCGATCACCGGGCTCAGAGGACTGCCCATGGCGACACCGTCGATTTGTTGATAGTAACTGTCATTCCACAGGAAATAACTTGTGGTGAGGCAATGGCTGAACAAGTTCTTGATGTCCTCGGGAAAAATCTGAGCGATTTGGTCCAGGGCCTCCTTTACTGGTACCATGACAAATAGAAATAAATAGTGTTTTCACTCACCGAGTTCAACCGCGCCCCGCTCTGCTAGCGCTAGCGGCGCTGATCCCCAACGCTACACAGACAGCTGTTCAATAGTGGGATACGCGCTGGGCTACGTAAACCTCTTTACGAAGGCTGCGGTTACGCTGATTACAACAAATTGTGTGTTTAGACTTATGAATAATACTGTCAAAAAGTTAGCATTAATATTCTCTGCCCCCATGTAGAACTATCGTTTAAAACCCTCAGTTAGTCGCGCATTGGTCTGACAGCTCCATGGTTCGTTATATTAGTTTTAATATCAAGCCAACAGTTCAAGTTATGATCTTATCGTCTCATGACATATTACACCAAACCATAGTAAGCATTTTTCTGGAGTTGTGAAATAGCGTGCCTAAAAATAACTTTATCACGTGTAACACTTTGTCAGCGTGATATTGATAGTACCAGCGCTCCCAATGATGTTACATTCTGTTAGTGATTGGCAGGTGTGCTGTTATAACGATTATTTGGCTTAGTATGTTGCCTTAGTTAATATCAGTAAGGATACTGCGCCTTACGAAAAACTAAGGATGCAGATGAAGCGTGTCACCTTCTGCTGAAAGATAACGAATAGCTAGTTCATGATTCAGTAATTTCAAAGGAATTTGTGACTCTGATACTGAAGACAAAGTTGAAACAAGATCCGAAGATCAGGAGGACGGTAACGGAAGCGAAGAATTGGATGACCGTTTATTTTATTGGCAGGTTGGCCATTATTATATGTCCGACTCATTCTTGGCCACTTGGCTATCACCACGGAAGTCCGGGTTCGATTCCCAGCTCTGCCAATAAATTTAATACTGGTCTGAGGGCTGGAACGGTGTTCACTCAGCCTCGTGAGGCAAAAATGTTAAGAGGCGCATTCGATTCCTACCTCAGCTATCCTGGAAGTGGATTTCCGTGGTTTCCCACTTCTCCTCCAGGCAAATGCCAGGATGGTACCTAACTGAAGGACACGGCCGCTTCCTACCCAAATCCGACCTCAATTCCAAATACACACACTACTACAGACATCATAATGACACAGGTTATCAGACGAATTCTAAACAAAACCCAAACACACGGGGATACGTGACCACGATGTCGTTAAGTCCCTAAAGAATCAACAACTATTATTATTTTAGGCCTATTATTATTAAGACGGATTTTTTTCCGTTTTAGGTAAGGATGGCACGAAATAGAACAAGTAACCATGGAAGGCTGCCTTCATTCCGTATCCTACTGGGCGGCTTTCGTGATTTTACATCAGTGGATAGATATTTCGGTAAATTTTGAAAAATTTGAGGTACTGATCCTGGTTTTAATTTCCACTTCACGCGAGGAAGTTTCACGTTCTCATAGTTCACTACGAAAGAGTCCGCCTTTATAATAATTAAATCTTCCGAAAAACGTTCGTCACAGATTTTATTTTTGATCGACAATTGCTTATCCTTCCACGGAAAAACTCTCGCCCATTTCGAAAACAGATTTGTTTCTTTTGGCGGTGTGAAAAATGTCTACCATCAGATTTTCTTCGTAACCCGATTTACTTCCAGGAACAAAACTTTACGACATTTTCCCGAAACAACAGAAAACTTAGTTGTTTGCACACACAAAGCACTGCACAGACATTCGTAAATTATTACAAAGAAACAAATTCCCTCGAATAATATGACTTCTCGCGCACAGGATATTACAGTACTAACCTCGTGGGTGACTGTCATACGTGCTTATGGTTCGTCACGACTCCCGCGCCGCACACTGGCTGGACCATGAACTACAATGCTTAAGTAGCGGAGTGATGACACTGTTTATTTCTATTCGTCATGCTGGTACCTTAGTGAAGAGCGAGACCACGTCGAAGCTGACAAGCAGGTCTCCGGCTTCCAACTGGATGTTTTTCAGCTTTTCTACGAAGTGGCCCGAATCTCTGATGTACGACTCTGTGCCACCGATGTGAGGTTGTAGTAAGGTGGCCAGATATTTCGAGATGTTATATGTAGGTGATCCAATGGCGCTCACAATGGGTCGTAGAGGTACGTCCTCCTTATGTATCTTGGGTAAGCCATACAGCCTAGGTGGTAGAGCTTCACTTCTGGAGGTTTCTCTCTTCTCGTTGTCTGCTAATGAAGAGGCCTTAATAAGGCTGTTGGTCTTGCGAAGAATCCAGTTGGTAGGATCTCTCGGTAGTCTGCGGTAGGTCTCAGGGTCTAACAATTCCGAGATCTTAGTGGTGTAATCATCAGTGGCCATGATGACAGTGGCGTTCCCTTAGTCCGCAGGAAGAATGATGACACTCTCGTCCAAGTTGAGAGTTCTTATGGCCTTATGTGAATATGTGAACCACAGCACTTGAACAAAGAGCTCAACCACCTCGACATGGCCCTGCGCGCCAACGGGTTCAGCCACAAAGACGTACAGCGTGCACTCCATCCCAGGCGTCCAACTAACAGGGAAAATGAAGAGCGGCCAGCAGCTAAAGCCTTTCTGCCGTACATCAGTAGAGTAACTGATAGAATAGGGAGGCTACTGGAGTCCCATGGAGTCAAAACCATATATAGGCCTACGAAGAAGATCAAGGAAATGCTGAGATCGGCTAAAGACAAGCGCCATCCTCTCTCCACTGCTGGTGTCTACAAGATCCCGTGCAGCTGCGGTCAAGTATATATTGGAACTACGAAACGCAGCATCGCCACCCGATTGAAGGAGCATAACAGACACTGCCGGCTGGGACAAACCGAAAAGTCGTCAGTCGCCGAACACGCGCTGCAAGCAGGCCACGATATACAGTACAGCAACACCGAAGTACTGTCCACTACAGTGTCCTACCACGCCCGGCTACAAAGGGAAGCCATTGAAATCCTTAAGCATACCAACAGCTTCAACCGTAAGGAGGAATCTGAACGGGTCAACAAAGCCTGGTTTCCACTGCTGAATACACTGAAAACTAGAGGACACGGTGGCCGCGACGAACCAGTATATGCAACGGGAGATCAGTTGCCGGTCTCCGCTAAGACAGGTCGGCTAACGCCGGGCTCCAATACGCTCGGCCGGTCAACAGCCAATCAGCGACTGCACCCCCCACCACGGCGTACCAATAGCGAGCAGCGTTCCGCAGCATGCACCTATATCATGGGGTGAAACGAACTGCCACTCCATTCCACTGAGTGCTTCGCTGCTGTCGAAGTCAGAGGAACCCTGGAAAATGCCAGATGCAGTTTTTGGCGAAACGTCGGGACCGTCACAAGCCCCTGGAACACGGCCCTTAAGCCCGGAATACATCGATGAACTTTGCAAGTATAGCATGTTGAAGTAATATAGTAAATATAGTAGGCTACTTTAGGTTCATTTTATTTAATTTCATCCGATAACTCGGTGCCTTGCTTTTGCCTGCATTTTCTACTTTATATATTCATGATTCCTCTTTATGATACTTCTAATTTTTGCCAGAGTTAGGCAACCCGCCTCGCACAGAGGGGCGCAAAATCGTATTTCGCACAGGGCGCTGAAACCCCTAAGACCGGCCCTGGATGTAAGATTAATTTGTTTTTGTTTTTTATCTAGTTCTAGATTGTGATGAAAAAGGGGTTAATGTCATTATTTATTTAATTTATGTTGAGATCTGGGTATAATTTTTGGTTGATGTATATTTCCAATTTTTCAAGGATGTTTAATAGTTTGCCTTTATCTAGTACATGTAAAATTTTTAAGTCTGTGTTAATAGATGTAAAAGCATGGTTCATGTTATTTATGTGTTCATCCATACTTGAGTATCTCTTATATTTAATAGCATTAACATGTTCATTGTAACATATATTAAAAGTTCTTCCAGTTTTGCCACTATATGTAAGATTGCAAGTGTTACATTCAGGTTTATATACTCCTGATTTATTGAATATGTTTTCTGTATTTAACTTGTTATTTATAAATCAATTTGGATGAAGTATTATTTGTTTTAAATGCAATTTTACAATTTTTCTTTTTAAATATATTTGTTATACCATAAATTGATTGGTGGTGTATGTGAATGTTAGCAATGTCTTATTAGCATCTTCATTTTGTAGTGTTGAAGTTATTTTATTATCGATCTGTTTCAAGATATTGTTAACGAATACCGGTAATCTGTTGTATCCATTAAGTTCAGCAATGGTGTAAATTGTGTGTATCTCTTGTATATATTTCTCTGATTTCATGGGTGTGTTTAAAGCCCTTGTGACAAGACTGTAGAATATTGATTTTTTTAAATGGGATCCCGGGTGTATAGAATCATTACGTATAACATTAGAAGTCATCGAAGGTTATCGGAATATACCGTATGTAAAATGGTTACTATCCCTTGTAACCGAAATGTCAAGATAATTCAAGGTTTTATTATTTTCAGATTCTAAGGTGAATTTAATATTTGGGTCTAAAGAAATTAATTGAATTAGAAAATATTCTATATTAATAATATCTTTATTAATAATGATAAATATATCATCTACACATCTTCCCCATGTTACAAGACCAGGAAATTTATTGATAATGAACTGGTGCTCTAAATAGTCGATGTAAATATTGGCTAAAATCCCTGAAGCAGGAGAACCCATACCTAAGCCATCTATTTGTTGATATATTGTTCCATTAAATGTGAAGTAGTTGTTATGTAAGGTGAATGTTAAAATTGAAATAAATTCTTCAATTTCAATTGCATTTAAAACACTGTTATTTGTTAAATTATCTTTTATTATTTTGATACTTGCTTTTATGGGTATGTTAGTGTACATATTTGTGATGTCAAGGGAATGTATTGTGTTATTGCTATTAAGTGGGAAATCTTTTGTTTTTATAATGAAATATTGGGAATTAACATAAGAAGTATTTGCTTTGAATTGGTAATGGAATTTTAGGAATATCTGTATGTATTTAGATAATTTGTAAGATGGACTATATTTATTGTTAATTATTGGTTGAATGGGTATATTTGTTTTGTGGATCTTAGGTAAAGCTCTTAACGTGGGTAATTTAGGATTCATTTGATATAAACATTGTTTGTCTCTATCATCTAATAGGAAGATTGTATTGTTAATTGTTTTAAATTTCTTTGCATTTTTGTAATTGGATCTTTTTTAACAATTATGAATGATTTATCCTGTAAAAATTGTTCAGTTTTTTGTATGTAAGTTTGTTCTTCTATAATTACTATTGTGTTTCCTTTATCTGCTTTGGTAATAAGCAATTTGTTATTTTTAATTTTCTCGTTAATATCTTTTATGATAAGCGAGTGGCTCTTATTGACCTTAATTTGTTTAATTATTTTATCAAGTTGTTTTTTCGAATCGTGTTGTAATGAATCTTCATCTTCTGGAAATTTGCTAATTGCAAGTTCAATTTCCGCTATGATTTGTTTTAAATTAAAAGTGTTGGTTAATTGTGGCCAATTATGTTTTGGACCCTTTTCTAATAAGTTTTTCTTGAAAAAGGTTCCATTATATTTGCCATTAAAACAAATGTTTTAAAATCCATATTGAATAGAAGTTAATCAAATATGAATAGAAGTTAATCAAATATTCAAAATTATACGTATAATTTATTAAAGTGTTTTATAAGCCTGGCTGGCCAATGTATTCGCATTTTACGAAGGAGCCAGCAGGCTTATAAAACCCTTAATAAATTTAGTCAATTAAGAATTTAAATTTCTACTCGAATAAGAGATATCTATTTTATCAAACAATGTTTAACAATTACATCTCATACCAAAACATTTAGAATCAGTTCAAATTAAAGGAAGATTAAATCATCACATGAGATATACACAAAACAAAGTAAATAAATGTAGGCTTCAAAACGACTTAAATATCTTTACATGAAAAAGCAACACTTATCCAATCAATGCTATGATCTCCATTTATACTTGATCAAGAACATTTCACAATTATATGGAACCTTTTTCAAGAAAAACTTGAATATAGACTTAATATTGCTATTAATAAGAAAGAGAATACCATTTCAATGAAATTTGGTGCTTTACAAGAAAAAGACACAAACCACAACAGCAACGTAATTATGTAAATCCACCAAACGTCAATAATTTCCATTCCCTCGTCATGAACCTCTCATCAACAGTTTTCTCCAAAGATGAATTAAACTTATTAGAAAAGAGTCCAAAACATAATTGGCCACAATTAACCAACACTTTTAATTTAAAACAAACCATAGCGGAAATTGAACTTGCAATTAGCAAATTTCCAGAAGATCAAGATACATTACGACACGAATCGAAAAAACACCTTGATAAAATAATTAAACAAAATAAGGTCAATATGAGCCACTGCCTATCATAAAAGATATTAACGAGAAAATTAAAAATAACAAATTACTTATTACCAAAGCAGATAAAGGAAACAACAGTAATTTTAGAAGAACAAACTTACATACAAAAAACTGAAAATTTTTTACAGGATAAATCATTCATAATTGTTAAAAAAGATCCAATTACAAAAATGCAAAGAAATTTGAAACAATTAACAATACAATCTTCTTATTAGATGATAAAGACAAACAATTTTTATATCAAATGAATCCTAAATTACCCACGTTAACCCTAGAACTGCGGACCGTCTTCCAGGAAGACGGTGTGTTGTTTAATCAAGTGCGACCGTCTCTCTGAAAGACGGTCTTGGAATTCAAATATAGTACTAATATTAGCCTTCAGATGGCACTAATTTCAAGTTATGCTGATTCCCGATGCTTTTATCTTTCGTAGTGCAAGTCTTTGGCAAACAAATGACAGTATGCAAGCTATTATTTGGGTGGAGAAGTGGAAGTACTTCCATGTTGATATTGAAGTTGCATTGAGCAAAATGGCCGCCAACTATGTAGACGATTCAGAAATTTAGCACTAGATTTTTGACGATTCGTGTGATAGTATGGACGATGACAGTGATTATTGTGTGGATTCGTATGAAAATGAAGATGGTGAAAGTAGTGGCAGTGATACCGGCGAACAGGATGTCACGCAAGTTATGGAAATCCTCATCAATGCCAGCGATGTTTATCATGTTCCGACAGACCCTGTACACATGCCTAATGTTAGCCGTGAAGGGGTAAGTGTGAACTAGACTGACATTCAACCCGAAGAAAGTGACTTTCCAGATAAAAATGTACCGTTTATCGTTCATCATCCTGGGCCTGTGAACTTGCCTCCCCGTAATCGCACGCCGATTATGTACTTCAAAATCGAGAAATGTCATATTTTTGTAAAAATAATTTTCTTTTTAGTAAATAACAGGAATTATTTGAAACTAGTTCTTGAATTAGTAACAAAAAACTATGAACTTTTCATTTATGATGTCTCTGACGAACATTTAACTCGGCAATATGGTTTTCTAGAGCAGAAAATTCAATAATTTTTTATTTTTTTATTTTTTATAAAATACTTTTTATGATTAATTCAAAGTGACGAGTCTGAATGATTCACCTATATCAATATAATATAGAACAGCCTTTCAGCTTTATATTGGTGTAAGTCATATTCATGAACACAGTGTACTTACAGATACCAAATTCCTTTAGTGAGTACTTTATGGGAATTTACTGCAGCATTTGACAGATAAACCTGCAGCAGTTCTAGGGTTAAGAGCATTACCTAAGATCCACAAAACAAATATACCCATTCGACCAATAATTGACAATAAATATAGTCTATCTTACAAATTATCTAAATACATACATAAATTCCTAAAATTCCATTACCAATTCAAAGCAAACACTTCTTATGTTAATTCCCAAGATTTCATTATAAAAACAAAAGATTTCCCACTTAATAGCAATAACACAATACATTCCCTTGACATCACAAATATGTACACTAACATACCCATAAAAGCAAGTATCAAAATAATAAAAGATAGTTTAACAAATAACAGTGGATTAAATGCAATCTAAATTGAAGAATTTATTTCAATTTTAACATTCACCTTACATAACTACTTCACATTTAATGGAACAATATATCAACAAATAGATAGCTTAGGTATGGGTTCCCCTGCTTCAGGAATTCTAGCCAATATTTACATCGACTATTTAGAGGACCAGATCATTATCAATAAATTTGCTGGTCTTGTAACATGGAGAAGATATGTAGATGATATATTTATCATTACAGTATTAATAAAGATATTAATATCAATAATTTTCGAATTCAATTAAATTCTTTAGACCCAAATATTAAATTCAATTTAGAATCTGAAAATAATAAAACCTTGAATTATCTTGACATTTCGGTTACAAGGGATAGTAACCATTTTACATACGGCATATTCCGAAAACCTTCGATGACTTCTCTTATTATACGTAATGATTCAATACACCCGGGATCCCATAAAAAAAACATTCTACAGTCTTATCACAAGGGCTTTAAACACACCCATGAAATCAGAGAAATATATACAAGAGATATACACAATTTACACCATTGCTGAACTTAATGGATACAACAGATTATTCGTTAACAATATCTTAAAACAGATCGAGAATAAAATAACTTCAACACTACAAAATGTAGACGATGATAATAAGACATTGCTAACATTCACATACACCACCAATAAAATGTATAACAACAACAACAAAAAAAACCCTGGCACTATCCAGCCCATGACGGGCTAAGGCCGACCAAGCGACTGCTGCCCAGCCATTCGGCCTGCAGATATTGGGGTGACACGTGATCAGCGTGTCGGGTCCCCTCGGCCGTTAATCTTGGTTTTCGTGATCGGGGCGCTGTCTCACTGTCAGATAGCTACTCAATTGTCCTCACGAGGCTGAGTGCACTCCGTTTCAACCCTCACGTCAGTTTTAAAATCCCTGACGGAGCCGGGGATCAAACCCGGGGCCTCCGGGTGAGAGGCAGGCGCGCTACCCCAACACCACGGGGCCGGCTAATAAAATTTATGGTATAACAAATATATTTAAAAAGAAAAATGGTAAAATTGCATTTAAAACAAATAATACTACATCCAAAATGATTTACAAATAAGTTAAATACAGAAAACATATTCAATAAATCAGGAGTTCATAGTCTTGAATGTAACACTCGCAATCTTACATATTTTGGCCAAACTGGAAGAACTTTTAATATAAGTTACAATGAACATGTTAATGCTATTAAATATAAGAGATACTCAAGTATGGGTGAACACATAAATAACATGGACCATGCTTTTACATCTATTTACACAGACTTAAAAATTTTACATGTATTAGATAAAGGCAAACGATTAAACATCCTTGAAAAAATGGAAATATACATCAACCAAAAATTATACCCAGATCTCAACATAAATTAAATAAATAATGACATTAACCCCTTATTCATCACAATCTTTAACTATATAAAAAAAAATTACATTCATAAATATCTGAATAATTCTTTAAATCAAAATACTCTTTAATGAAAATCAGCAAAATTATATGTCACCTCACCGTCATTTCCCAGATTCTACAAATTATACAGTAACTTAGCTTAACAAAATGATATTCTATCCTAACTTTTGGAAAATTACAACATTATTTTATAATAATTCCTAATTTCATTTAATATTAAACAAAACATAGATCGAACACACATTTTATCGACAGTTATATCCATAACAACGCTACCACGCAAATTTATTAAACTTCGCTTTTATATGTCTTTAGACCATCCATTTCATTCAGATACCTATCTGTTATATCAAAGAATGATATCAGGGTGTCTACCAACTCATCTTAAAAGAATTCCCTGATTATTCCCTGATTTTTCCAGAATTAATGAGAGGATTCCCTGAGTAAAGAATGCTAAACATTCGCCCGGGAACGGGAAGTGTGATGAAATGCACGCTATTTTTGATTGGTTTTAAGCGCTCTCCAGGAACAAGAAGCAAAATGTAATCCAGGAAAGCAAAAGGAAAATAGAATTAAGTTTTATGTTTTCTGTTCTCGGAAATTCCAGGATCCAAACAGATGTGAGCAATGGCGGCAAAAGGGAAACAGTTGTGAAAATAAATTTATTTCAATAAGTGAACTTGTTGTCCAGTAAAATAAGCAAGGTCTATTAAGTCATGCTACAGTAAATGCCTCCAATAAAAGGGACAAAGGGAGGTTGAATACACACATCAAGGTGTCACCATATGAGTGGGATCATCTTAGACCAATATTTAATTTGTAAAATCTTTCATTACCATTGAAATCACTAATCTACGTCGCAGGTATGATATTCGGTAGCATAAGTCTGAATATAAGCCTATACAGTAATTTACACATATCCAAGGGACGAAGGGAGGCATATTCCAAGTTGTCACTATGAATTAGGTCCACCTCGTCATGACAGATGTAATTGAGTAATCGTCATCCAAGTCCCACTACAGCCACCCGGGTGTGGTTTACAAGCCTCGTCCACTCCTTTCGGTCCCTCCATTTTTACTGTTCCATCACTTCTGCCACATCCAACCCAGCTTCTCCAATGTCCTTCAAAATTTGGTCCAACCACCTTCTCCTCGGTCTTCCAACTGGTCTCTTTCCCTTGACTTCTCTTTCTAATTCCCTTTTTGGCTATTCTTTCTTTACCCATTCTTTTTACATGTCCGAACCAACGTAACCTTGCTTTCTGTATCTTCTGATTTGACGGTTCCATATTTAACTCTTCTCTCATTTCAATATTTTGAATTCTATCCCTTCTTGTCTTTTCAGCTGACGTTCTTAAAAATTTCATTTCTACTGCTTGTATCTTACTATTTTGCCTTTTATTCGTTACCAGTGTTTCCAGTCCATATGTTACAATTGGTATGAAATACTGTTTATATAATATTAATTTCGTCAATTTAGTAATTTATAAATACATTTAAATGAAGGAAATCATTATCAATGATGTTTCGACAGGCCAGAACACACCATTATCAGTCTAAAATAATTTAACCTAGTCTGTTTGATAATACAAGGCCGAGTTTGAAAGGTGTTACAAACACATTTCCTGGGCGCAATTAAAAACAAAATAGGACATAAGTTCTAGCCTAGCCAAGGAACGTAGGAGCAATAAATATGCATTTAAGGGCACTAGGCATATCCATCATATTACATAAACATCAAACATTTTCCTTGTTCCCGTTCCAGTGGTTAACCAGAGCCCCAGCAAGCTTCCCGTTCTCATTCCCGGGCCAATCGTGAACCAGGCTGAACATAACTGGCAGCATCTACAAGGTAAAGATACCAAGTGGACTTCAGATGATCACATTAACAACCTCATAGTGATCATGAGCTAGACAACAGCACAAGTGCTTGAGCTTCCGTTAAGCCTTTTGATCACTACAGTATAAAGTACAAGGTATCCCAAATGAAATATTCGTAAGCAGAGCGAGAGGTTATTTGCCTCGATGCACAAGAGTAGACACAGATCGAATAGCACACGATATAATCGAGGGTAGCACAACCACGTGTTTGAGCGACTACGTATTTTAGGGGCTAAATCATATATCAACAGCAGCACAAGAACACCCTGGAAATTATTGCACACCATAAGTTTTCACTATAGATTTAGCACACAATGGCACAAATGTTATATTTTTAGTAAACTTCAAACAGCACACTAAAGCATTAACAGTAGAACTACAGCAGACAATAATCAAAGAATACCGGGATGGAAAAGCCGCGCAAACAGTATTGTCAACCCAGGTCTAACACATGTTGCCCGGGCGCGCGCTAACACTTGACATGACAATACACACGGTAAAACCTCACTTCCTGTACCGAAAGCACTATCGAGACAATATACCTATCTGCGCTTTTGAAGCTTACACTGGGCAAACCGTTAAAAATATCAATATACTATGAGTGTAAGAATTGTTCAGCATGGAAAGTTCTACAAAAAAAGTCCGCGAGGGCATATATCTATCTTCAATACATCGCCCACTAGAAGTGTTTTTAGATTGGACGGGAGGGGGATTTGAGTTTCATGCACCTCGCCATTCTTAAATTACGTCTGACAGGAATTCGTTGTACATGCTATCTCCATGATAATATAATTAATAGTCCAGTCAGTGATTTCAACCCATCATGCAGAGACGTAAAACGGATATAGGCCTAGGTCGTAGTTCATTGACATCGAAAAAAAAAAAAAAAAAAGCGCTCGTCACGTAATGCATTCATAACTGTTTCCGGGCGAAGCTAGTATATTATACTCTGTGAGCTGCCAGAATAGGATTGACATTTCTCGTCTCGGCATGTGGTTTGAGAACGAGATTGCCAAACTGTACAAGCCAGAGATAAAGCTGACCAGGCACTGAGGCACGTGGGCGGTAATATTGCAACGCAGAGTATTATGACATCAACTATGCGAACATGGATTGGTCAAGAGGCAGAGCGGTGATGACTGACGTGGAATTTCCGCTGAAATGTCAATCCTATTCAGGCAGCTCACATAGTATATTTATAAACAATACTAAATTTAAAATATTTTGTCGCCAAAGTTGCTACATCTACCGACAAAATCGCTAAATTGGCAATACTGATCGCAACGAACAAAATGCTCAAGGCCCAATAAAATGGCGTAGTTGACTCCTGCGCAGAAAGCGAACGGAAAAGTTGCCACATCATACGTTCAGTTGACCTTGAGAAGGCACTGCTCATTGGCTGAGCACTGTCATCAGGGTGTCTACTGTAAGGATGAAGTAAAAATTAGTTACTTTTTAGTTACCTTTTAGTCAATTTTAGTTACCTTTGAATTCAAGATACGTCTGTGGTCTGCAAGCAAAGAGGCTCATCACGCGGTGAAGATAAACAACAATGAACTGTGATTAAAGCTGTAAATAAAATAAATAATAAAAAAATACTAGATATTAATTATCAAATTAGTTGTTTTAGCTAATATGTCGTCTTGTGCACAATACGTTGTTTTAATATCAAGAGGTTGCTCTGCTCTTTACCGTTTGGCGAGATTTCCTTTGTCCCCGCGGTAGATCACGAAGAATTGTATGCGACGTTACGTGATCGTCACCGAATTCTGACTTTGCAGTCAAGTACGGAGAAATATCGAAATGTTACACAATCGGCGCTGGTCTCAGCCGTTTGACGTGATTCCCGCAGTTTTCACGATAGAACACGGAGAAAAATCGCGATTTAGATAAACGGTGTCACTTTTGGTCATTCGACGAGATTTCCATTGTCCTTGAGGTCGGGCACGAGAAAATATAGCATTATTACGCAATCGGCGCCACTTGCTGTCCGTTTGACAAGAATCCAGTTGTCCTAGTCATTGAAGGTGGAGAAATATCGCGATGTAACGCAATCGCTGCCGCTCTCGGCCGTTTTACGAGATTCACGTTGTCCTCGCAATATTATGCAATCGGCGCTGCATCCAGCCGTTCAACGATTGCCTGCCTATCTGCCCTGACAATGGTGGAGGCAAGCTCAAGGTTAGGTATGGTTAAAATTCACGAGTAGTAATGGACATGTTGTATGGTCAGCACCGTGATTCCCGCTGTCCCTATTCTGTGGTTGGGAGTTCATAAGTTCAGGGTGGATCACGAGGGAAAATTAGTATCGCGATGCAGCGTAGGCAGTCATTTCTAAGTGGGTTGATGCACTTCTCGCTCCCCGTACGCTTTGAAGTATACGGTCATGGTAAAAGTGGCGAGTAGGTTTCGGAAAGTTTCGTGATGGGTGCCCAATCACCTTTGACAGGATTCCCGCAGTCCTCGTGGTCACAAGTTCACGATAGGAGACGGGATTTATCATTTTACACAACTGACTTCTATCTCGGTCCGTTTGACGAGATTCGTGCAGGCAAGTCATGAGGTCAGCCAGTCGTCTTGAGGATGTGATTTGGAGGATGAACATTCGAAGTAGGTACCGTATCGAATATTACGAATTATTCTGAGAGGATTGCACGAATAATACGACTAGAGGGCACATTCCCTTTCGAATGCGAATCACGAATTATACAAGTTATCGAAATAACCAGTTAGATTATATATCCGATGGAACCAAAGTTCGACGGAAAAATCGACATATAACTGAATTTTGAATTAACCATACCGGATGTCGCAAATTTACGAGACAGATTTTTAAAATACCGGTAGGTTATTATGTATTTCGAAGCTATTTCGTATTTTTTGTTTCGAAACGGTGACATTTCGCAAGATAGCAACATTAAATTATTTCACTTTATTTTTGGACTTCAATTTGACTCAAAATTTAGAGGTCAATAACTGAAATGAGAGGTTTCTGTTTAGTTTCGGAAGTTTTCGCGAATAAACGTCTCGAGAAAAGTCAGGTTTTCTAATAACACAGAAAAATATTTCACACAAAACTAGAAAGTATCCTTGATGCCGAAAATATACGTTGAATTGATGTAGCCTATACCACACAAGGTATCCACAGTATGCATTTCCTCTAGCTCAGGCACGGCGAAGTATAGCTTATGCAATCGGCGCTGCTTGCGTGAAACTCGGTCCATCGCAATCTCTGAGTCTAGCGGCGCGAGTTTAAATGATTCAACCCGCCTGCAGAAAATTTTCGTTACCCGTTTGTAAAATTCGTTGCTTTTTCGTCACTTTCGTTACCCGTTTGTAAAATTCGTTACTTTCGTTACCGGTAACGAGCGATCACTTCCCGCGAAATTCGAAAGTAATGCTTCCACTTTTACGGGATATAGACAAATGGAGAAAAATCCCTGATTAACAAAGAAATTCCCTGATTTTTCCCTGATTATTCCAGAAATTCATAATTCCCTGAGAATTCCCGGTTTTCCCGGGTCGTAGACACCCTGGATATGTTCTTAACCTATTAAAACCTATTTCAATTATTATATTATTTAAAGTCACACACACTACTCTATTATCTTAATGAAACTATATACTTATAGGAATTTTTAAAGAAATTTACGAAATATATACAATTTATATTTATAAACATAGCAACGCTACAACGGCACTTTTTTAATCTTCATTATTCTTCTTCGTAGAATCGAAAATATTCAGAAGTATGGCCTGAAAATCAGTATAGAGAAAAGCAAGACCATGGTGATGACAAGAGGGGAAAGACAAGGAAAGGGCACTGTGAAAATTGGAAGTCAGAGTTTGGAAATTGTGGACACATTCAAATACCTAGGAAGTGAATTGATGCAAACTGGTAGGTTGGACATGGAGATTGGCAGGAGGGTACAGCAGAGCAATGCATTCTATCAAAGTGTAAGAAAACTTGTTTTGGATAAGGAAGTACCAAGGAAAAGCAAGGAGGTAATGTATAAAGTGTACTATGTACCCATATTAACTTATGCAGCTGAGACTTGGACCCTGACAAGCAGGCAAGAGAGTAGAATCCAAGCCAGTGAAATGAAATTCCTAAGAAGTATGATAGGAAAGACAAGGAAAGACAGAGTGAGGAATGAAGATGTTAGGAAGGAAGTTGGGATGGGAAAACTAAATGAGAGAATTGAGAAGAATAAACTAAGGTGGTTTGGACATGTAAAGAGGATGGAGGAAAATAGAATACCAAGACAGATGCTGGAGGCGAAGTGCAAGGGTAAGAGACCAAGAGGAAGACCTAGAACAAGGTGGATGGATTCAGTGAAGAACGGCGTAAGAAAAAGAAATCTGGACTGGGACAAGATCGTGGAAGAAGAATGGTGGAAGGAAAGAGGAAAGTGGAGAAGTGCCATAAATACCCCGACCCGGCAGGAGCTGGATAAGGGGAAATGATGATGATGATATTATTCTTCGTTGAAATTATATATTTCACTTTAGATACATATAGAATTCAATATATCTAAACAGTTAAAACTCACCAACATTTATATATTCACCAATTACTTTTAATGACATGCCACCTATCATTTACATAGTAACGCTACAACGGCTAGTTTATTAACCATCTTCGTATCTCCTTGGACACTTCACATTACATTCAGGTACCAATATAATGCTATATACCTACACCTTTATCTCAATAATATTGCATATTTATCCAAGATATAGTCAATTATGGAAACGCACATACACTATACATACATATTATATTACATTTAAACAACATTTCATAAAGATAAAATGTAATATACATGAGCAATTATTTTATTTATGAAATATATATGAGATATATTTTTATACATAGCAATGCTACAACGGCACTTTTTAAACTTCATTATTATTCTTCATTGAAATTATATATTTCACTTTAGTTACATATAGAATGCAATTTACCTAAATTAAATCTCACTAACTGTTCACTTTTCAGTGAAATTTACAAAGTTCACTTATTTTTATTATAACATAACCTCTCACCTGTCTTGTCATTCCATTTTTCTTCAATCTGTTCTTGCTAGCACGTGTTCCATGACACTGTAATGATTTCCGGAACTAATGTTGGTCACGAGGTTCATTTTCAGTTGGCCCCTTGCTCTGATTGGCCTCAGCAATTTTCGAGAATTTTCCATGCTCTCGGATTGGCCGACGCCACCTGTCCGCATCTCGCATCCCGCGTGATCTCCGGTATATAGCCTGCCCTGGCCTACATCAACTCTCTGTCTCCAGCAAGTCACAATGCCAGTCACTCGTCGTCAGCTGTCTTCACGCTGTTTGCACAACGCTTGAATGTGTCTCAACGCTGTGTGCTAATACATCGCAAAATACTTCTAGTCAAACCAGCAGTGCATTCTAAAATCTACGAAATCTATATAAGTTAACATCGATAATTGGCCTACGTCAGTTTTGTGCTGGGCACGAAGTCTTCAACATTTCCAAGACGGAAAAAAGTGATCAACACGCTCTTCCTCTATTTATATTATGTGGAAATTCCTCTACACCAACGCCAACAAGCTAAGTGTTTATTATAACCTCAAAAATTTCTAAACCTTAAAAATTTATCTTTCTTTTTAGGGTTATGTTACCTGACTTAAACAACTTGTCAAACTATGCCAAACTCAACTTATTTCTTTCTATTAAGTGGTTTAAGCATGTATTATGCCTTTAAATTGTGGGCTATGAGAAACGACTGTTCTCTCTCTTTCGCATGTTAACTTTCCTTCAAAACAAATCATGCTTTTCTCTTTTTTTTGTACAAACTATTGGGCTTAACACCAGTTCACCTATCTGACGAAGTGAATGAATTGTTCCTCATTTAATCTATCAAAGTGTTTTTGGGAATGCTCCCATTTCAATTGCAAACAACTTTGTCTTATAACTATCAAGCGACTAGCAGGATGTTATCCCTACTGGCATGTTAATTAATGTTGATTTTTTTTTCTTTTCTGTAAACAAACTAGCCTACTCTCTGTGTGCAGTCCTAGGCTAAATTTTAAGCCTTCATTTGAGCACTATAGTTACTCACTATTTTACCCTGCATAGTTCTACTTCAGACTAACTTGCCACAAAGTGGTTACTTATTCTCAGGGTTGTTGGCATTCAAGCTTATGAAATCTTGTTCGCTTGTTGTAGGCCTGTCAAAGGTCACATTTCCATTACATGTTTATATATTTATTGTTAATCTTTTGAAAGCTCATGAAATCTTGTTCGCTTGTTGTAGGCCTGTCAAAGGTCACATTTACATTACATGTTAATATATTTATTTATTGTTAATCTTTTGAAAGTTGTTTATGAATAAAATACCTCTGTTATTGGCAAACTGTTTCCATTGCTATTTACTCATCAATGTTCAATCTGTTCCTAATTAGTAAAGTTCATTTGCTTATTAGACTAGAAGCTTCACTTCTAGTCCTTCCCGGAAAAAGGAGGTCTCGCATTGACAGATCCTAACCACTAACATTTATATATTCATCAAATTATTGTAATGACATGCCACCTATCATATACATAGTAAAGCTACAACGGCTAGTTTATTTACCATCTTTGTATCACCTTAGACACTTCATATTATAGTTACCAATATAATGCAACATACCTAAACCTTTATCTCAATAATATTTATATATATAACCAAGATATAGTCAATTAAAGAAACGCACATACACTATACATACTTCTTATATTTATTTTACATTTAAGACAACATTTCATACAGATTAAATATAATATACATGAGCAATTATTTTATACACAGCAACGCCACAACGAACTTTATTAAACTTTACTCTCATGCCTCTTTGATACTAAAATTGCACTTCAGTTACCTATGGAGTGCGATGTACCAAACATTAAATCTCGCTGACTTTTATTTTCACAAAGACTATAATTATGACATACTTAGGTTCATTGATCGAAACGGAAAACATTCTAGGTTATATATGTGCATTTATATTAATACGAGAAAGCTATATAAGGTAAGAATACATAATAGCATATAAATGCAGTTAAGACAGAAGACAAAAGATATAGTAAGGGAAAAGAATAGAGCCTTTAGGAGGTGGTATCAAAATAGGACGGTAGAGACAAGGGAAGAGTACCAGGAAAGAAAGAAGGAGGCGAAGAGAGTAGTGGCTGAGGAGAGAAGAAAGTGGATGGAAGAGTGGAGAAAGATGATGGAGGATAGAGAAGGTACAAAAAAGGTCCTGTATGGGATGGTAAAAAATAAGAGGCGGAAGGATCCTACGGATTATGTTAGAATGGTGAACAAAAGGGGACAAGAGATAGAAAATAGGGAAGAACTGAAGAAAATGTGGAAAGAATATTTTGAAGAACTTCTGAACCCAAATGGAAAAGATGGTGAGGAGGAAGAAATCGAGGAAGAGGAAGATGAACTGCAAACAGAAAAGGACTTAACATGGAAAGAAGTGGAAGATGCAGTGAACAAGATGAAAGGAGGGAAGGCACCGGTTGTGGATGAGTTGAGTGTGGAGATGGTGAGAGCAGCAGAAGAGGTGGGGATACAGTGGTTGTACTGAGTGATGAGGACAGCATGGAAGGAAAGGAAGACCCCAGAGGACTGGAAAAAAGGAATAATTGTCCCAATCTTCAAGAAAGGTAGTAGAACAGATTGCAGAAACTATCGAGGAATAACACTGATGAGTCATTGTGCAAAGATCTTCGAGAAAGTTTTGGAAAAGTGAATTAGGACAAGGATAGAAGGAGGGATGAGGGAAGAACAACATGGCTTCAGAGCAGGAAGGTCCACAGTGGATTTGATTTTTGCTGTAAGGCAGTTACAAGAACAGCACTATGAGTATGGAACAGATCTACTGATGGCCTTCCTGGACATTGAGAAAGCATATGACAGTGTATGCAGAAACAAAGTATAGAGGTCCCTGGAGGATAGAGGAGTAGAGAAATGGACTATAAAGAGGATAAAGGAGATGTACAAGGGAAGCGTGAGCTGTGAGAAAGTGGGAGGAGAGTGATCAGACTGGTTGGAACAGAGAAACGGCCTGAAACAAGGAAGTGCACTGTCACCGTTACTTTTCATTGTGGTGATGGATGACATAATGACCCGAGTGGCACAAGTAATTGGGGAAGGAAAGATGAAAGCAATGGTGTTTGCAGATGATTTGATGATTTGGGGAAACAAGGAGGAGGAGGTACAGGAACAGTTGGATGTGTGGGAAGGAATAATACAAGGATATGGGATGAAATTTAGCATAAATAAGAGTGAGATGGTGATCACAACAAGGAAGAAGGAAATAACCACAACGGGAATAACAATTGGTGGGGAACAGCTGAAGAAAGTGGAGAGTTTCAAGTATCTGGGAAGCCTGATACAAGATAATGGAAGAAACGATAGAGAAATAAATGAGCGGGGGAGGCAGGCAGAAGCATTTCGGAGGAGTGTGAGAAGCATGCTATGGAGCAAGGATGTCCCTCAGAACAGCAAAAAGATCATATATGGGACGTACTATGTCCCTATCCTGACGTATGCCTCGGAGACCTGGGTTATGAAAGGAAGGGAGAAGAGCAAAATACAGGCCAGTGAGATGAGGTTCTTGAGAAGCAGTATTGGAACTACAAAGATGGACAGAATAAGAAATGAGAGGACCAGAGAATTAATGAAGGAGGAACCATTACAGGATGGTATAGAGAAATCTAGACTTAGATGGTATGGACATGTAAAACGAATGGAGGAGAAGAGGATACCCAGGAGAGTACACGAGACGAAGTGGGAAGGAAAGAGACCGAGAGGAAGACCGCGAGACAGGTGGCTGAAGGGGGTGGAAGAAAGTGTGAAGAAGAGAGGAGAAGACTGGACAAGGGTGGAGGCTGAGAGATGGTGGGAAGACAGAAGACGTTGGAGAGGCTTGTGTTCCAAACAGACCCGGCCAGTGGCTGGAAACTGTGCAAGATGATGATGATGATATGCAGTTAATATTTCCTCAATTATCTAAACATGTACTTCATATTACCCACTATTTCTTCGCAGACATTTGCGTGCAGGAAGATATATATATATAACCTTACACCATCTGGCAGATAAAGAGATGTTTGTTAATGCCGTTTCTCAACTTCAGATATCTCACTATCATCACGTTTGATAAATTGTTCACCTATTCCGAAAGAAACATTTATGTAACTTTTTCGTACCAATACTTCGTTCTCTTACATCAGGGTATGTTTTTTTTTTTTTTTTAGCGTATGGCTTTTTAGTGCCGGGAGTGTCCAAGGACATGTTCGGCTCGCCAGTTTTGGAGCTGCTTCGAGACGGACACCCAATGGGTGAGCTACAAGTACCGTTGGGGAGGGAAGGAGGGAAGTTGGAATGTAAGGACGAGGAGTTGGAAGGTAGCGGCTGTGGCCTATAGTTAGGGACCAACCCCGGCATTTGCCTGGAAGGAAGATGGGAAACCACAGAAGACCATCTTCAAGGTTGCCGGCGGGGGGATTCGAACCTCCTCGCCTCCCGGATGTGAGCGACTGCCATCAGTCATGCCGTAACCACCACGGCTAACTCACCCGGTATCAGGGTATGTTATAATTAAATATAAATGTAGATCTTTACCACAATCATATATCTATTAATATATTATTATTGTCTACATAACATTTTTCTCTGACATATTTATTTTTGTTAGCAGGGTACTTTCATGTCAACACGATTACTGATTGGCACAAATTCAAAATTTTTAACTCCATATTGAGGGAAGATCTCCTTGTTCATTTCAAGCACTGATCTATTTACTTACTAATTGAAGCACTAAACTATGTTCATATAGGCATATTCAATGATTGGCACCTTGTCAGAATTTTTAACTTCTTATTGAAGATAAGAAGATCTGCTTAGTTATTTAAGCATTCAACTATTTGCTTATTCATTTATCACTGATCTAGATTAATTATTGGTTACAGAACTTTATTTTTAAATTATTTTAAGTGTATTATTTTGACAAGAATTAATATATAGTTTAATATTTGTTTACCTTCGCCAATAATATTTTCTCGTTTTTTAACTACATTATAAAAGAAAAATGACAAGTATTTTATTTTCATTTTATTTAATTTTACTTAATTTTTAATATTTATTCATTTTATTCAATTTTAACATTAAAATTTCTTTTCTTATTAGATTTAAGTACATTTATAATAGTTTAGCTTAATTCTTAATTGATTCTTATTATTTAGCTGAGGATGGCCTTATTGAAAGTCGAAACATGTCCTATTTATATAGAATATATATAAATTGAATATTGATGATGATGATGATCGTTGTTGTTTTAAGGGGCCTAATATCTAGGTTATCGGCCCCTAATGGTCTGGGTGATAGCGAAAATGTCAATGAAGTGGAAACCAGAACGAATAGGAAGTGAGAAGGAAAATACTTACAAAAAGGAACTCAGATTGGAACTACTCACAAAATGGAGAGCGGTAATACTTACAAAAGGGAACTTTAGAACGAAAATACTCACAAAAGGAATAGATTGAAAAATACGCACAAAATGTAGGTTAAGTTCAAAATACGTTCAAAATGCAATGCACAGTCGAAATACTTACAAAATGCAAGTGAAATTCAAAATACTTACAAAATGCAAATGAGAGTGAAAATACGTACAAAATGCAATTGAGGGTCAAAATACTTACAAAATGCAATTGAAATTGAAAATACACAATGCAATTTAGATTGAAAAAGGCCGGCTCAGATTCAAAATACTCACAAAGTGCAATTGAAATTCAAAATACTTACAAAATGCAATTGAAATTGAAAAGGTTTACAAAATATATGGTAGATTCAAACTACTCAATTGGATAGACAATACTTACAAAATGCAATTTAGATTGACAATACTTACAAAATGTAATTTAGATTCAAAATACCCACAAAATGCAATTAAAATCAAAATACTTGCAAAATGCACACCCTACAAAATGCAATTTAGATTGAAAATTCTTGCAAAAAGCAGTTTAGGTTGAAAATACAAAATGCAATTGAAATTCAAAATACTCGCAAAAGTTCTGCCCCCTATATTGAAAGACTTACTAAAAAGCAATTTAGATTGTCAATCCTTACAAAATGCAATTGAGGTTGAAAACACTCGCAAAATGCAATTTAGATCGAAAAAACCTACAAAATGCAACGTAGATGGAGAATACCTATAAAATGGAGTGTAGAGGCAAAAAAGAAAAACGCTAAAGGAAATTTAGATACACGGGGAGCCAATTAACAAAAACAGTGCGGGAAACTTAAAGAGAAAAGGATATAGAATGAAAAGAAAACAAGAGATCTGACCCCTTGAAGAAGGAGGGATCAGGAAAGATGAGACAAGGGCCAATTAAGGCAGGAAAGTGAAATACTCCCTAGGCCTCTGATACCCTAATACCGTCAGGGTCGGAAAAGAACAAGAGTTGACCAAGGGAGGTCGACAGGAAAGAAGACAGAGAGGAGCCCGGCACAAGTAAGTGGAAGCAATGCAGGACTCAGCTGGGGTCCCATGGTCGCCAACCCACGTACCACTAGATGTGAGCCCCTGGGGGAAAATTGAGTATTGATTTGGCATATAATTTTGAATATTTGTTGAACTTCTATTCAATACGGATTTTAAAACATTTGGTTTAATGGCAAATGTATTCGCATTTCATTATTATAGTTATCCAGTCAAGCACCTATACACACGGTACGAAAATAATAAGTCTCCAGTTCAGAGAAAAGAAGTGCTAAATATAACTGACACACAAACCAAAATGTACTCTGTTAGAGCATGTAGAGAACACAAAATCAGAATGCCAAAACCATGTACAGTATATAAGAAATTAAGAATGGTTGCAAATGGAAGAGAAACTCTGTTACCAAGACACTGCATTATGTACAGAGTCTTTCACTCAAGGTGCGGCCAGCCCAGCGTTCTAGGTAGAACGTGCAGCTATAAAGGTCAGACGAGCATATCGCAGCACGCTGCTGTCAGAGCATATGTCATAATTAAGATAAGGAAGGAAGTGCTGTGAATTGATGCTGGCGGCGCGTAGAGGCAGCTCGCTGAGCTTAGGGTCGAGAGAGCACCCGTACAAATCACATGTAAATAACGAGTACACATAATAACACATAATCAAAGTAAAATAATTACCCACCTTGTCACAGAAGATGTTGAAAATGTCCTCCACCTGCATCTACACATTTCTGGCATCGTCTAAGGAAATTTTCATTTACACGCTTCAGTTCGTTTACCGAGATAGCCTCAATTTCTTTGGTTATATTCTGTTTGAGTTCATCTAGAGTGTGAGGGTTTGTTGCATAAACCTTATTTTTCAGTTTTCCCCATAAATAAAAATCACAAACCTTAAGATCTGGGGATCTTGCGGGCCACAATGGTTTACTAATTACCCTGTTGTCGAAAATTTCCTCAATTAAATCTAATGACTCGTTAGCCGTATGCGCAGTTGCAGAGTCCTGCTGGAAATATCCAGATTGGCATTCAGTGTCCGTCAATTGTTCAAAAAATGGCATGAGAATGTCATCCCTATATCTCTGCGCAGTGATTGTGGTTCCAAAAAATATAGGCTCTATTATCCTGTCTGCAGTTACTGCCGCCCACACTCCCATTTTCACATCATGTAGGGGTGTTTGATGTATGAAATTAACAGGTTTTTCTGAAGACCAGTACCTGTTATTCTGACTTGAAATATGTCCACTTAAATGGAACCATGCTTCATCAGAGAATATTATTAATTTCGGATAAGTACCCCATCATAAACACCCCTTAAAACCCAGTTACAAAAATTTACCCTGCTCTCATTATCACGTGGAAGCAACTCTTGAACAACAGTAATCCTGTATGGTTTCAATTTTAACATTTTTGTAGCCCGCCACGCTGAGGTAATCGAAATTTGTGTTTGCTGCGAAAGTTTTTTGAGCGATTTTGTAGGAGTACGTTGTAACATTTCCCCTACCTCGCCTA
Organism: Meconema thalassinum; assembly: GCA_946902985.2. Classification (NCBI taxonomy): domain Eukaryota; kingdom Metazoa; phylum Arthropoda; class Insecta; order Orthoptera; family Tettigoniidae; genus Meconema; species Meconema thalassinum. The sequence continues at coordinate 1,713,537,706 of OX336388.2, read as the reverse complement.
ATTTCTCCTCAGTAAGCACTCTCATTTTTACTCTTCGTTTTCCAACCAGAATCGAACCTGTACTTCTAAATTTGTTGACAAGACTTCTAACAGTTTCTCTATTTGGAATGGTCGCACCTGGGAATTTTCCTATATACCGCCTTCTAACTTCTCTACAGGAATTTGTCAATACATAAGTGTCGTACATGAAAATCTTTTGTTCTAATGTGTACGCAGGTTGAGGCATTATTGAACGAATAGGCTTTAACACTTAGCAATAACACGTTGTAAAATTTTGGAACACAATAACAATCAATAACCACTAACACGTACACACGTTATAAACTTATAACACTTATAACATTAAATAGGCTATAAACGAAATAACAAAGTCAACTTTACTAGGTAAACCCTGCATTGCAACTGTTCCAGCACTGCGAAGTCCCGCGCTGCTCCGAAACATCAATCCAACAGCACTTCTTCCTTATCTTAATTATGACATATACTGTGAGAGCAGCGTGCTGCGATATGCTCGTCTGACCTTTATAGCCCCACGTTCTACCTGGAGCGCTGGGCTGGCCGCAACTTGAGTGAAAGACCCTGTAGATGCACCTAAATACTTAAGATCAACAAATCTTGCATTCATTAAATCATTATGTTATGCTGTACTACAGTAAATCCTTATAACTTGAAGGTATCATAGTATTTTGCACATTCATGGATTTTGTATTGACTGTTGATATGATAACATTACCTTTCTTCTTCAAGAAGCTGCTTTCGCAGGCCATTATTCATAATCCTCCAATTCCTTAGTTCCCGTTGCATTGTATCCACATCCTCTTGCAAGAAGTCCATAAGCTTGCCCAGAGGATTTGCTGCTCGTGTTAAAGTTTGAATAGAATTTCTCAAGCGCTCAACTTCTTTACTAACAATTTCCCTCTCCCGTTGTCGTCCAGCATCATCCCATTCCTAGAAAATTGAGAACAAGGGCACCTTAGATCACAAAAGGAGAAAAGGAAACAGTCTGGTTGGTTCTTAAGTTTAGGGGCTGCGACAACGCGGTCATGTAGCCCCGTGTACTTTGGGTGTGTGTAGACTGTCTGATAACCGGTGTTAATTGTGATGACTGTATTAGTGTGTGTTACCTGTTTTTAATTCAAGTAAGGACTGCAGACATTGAATTTTTCATATAGGTCCTACTTTTGCCGCCAAACGCCACCATCAATGACTACTAGTTCAGAACTTAGCTACCAAACGCCACCGCAGTCGGCTCTTGGCAACGAACGTAGGAACCTAAGAGCCTTGTTTACATTCTTAACCTACACAATTTAGCTTCACAGTGGTGTAATTAGTGGAAGGTTCTTTAACATGCCATAAATCTATGACATGGGCGCCGGCTTTACTTCCCCTCCGAAGGAAGGCATACTGAGGGATATTTAACGCTCTTAAAAAAATCCAACGGCTTTGGCCGGGGGGAAACAGTCTAGCAAGTCTATATTAACAAGAGTATTCTTTTAATTATATGCGAAAAGACACAGATTCCTGAAATGTGATTTAGTCCCAATACAAGTCGTTACTTGCAATTTTAATAAAGTTGTGTTAGAGCATTTGATACCTAAGAAGAAACCAATACCGAGAGGTTAATAACCGGTTTGCTTCTTTTCAATGCCAATTATTCTCCATGGCATGCATCATCATCATCATCATCATCTTGCACAGTTTCCAGCCACTGGCCGGGTCCGTTTGGAACACAAGCCTCTCCAACGTCTTCTGTCTTCCCACCATCTCTCAGCCTCCACCCTTGTCCAGTCTTCTCCTTCACGCTTTCTTCCACCCCCTTCAGCCACCTTTCTCTCGGTCTCTTCCCTGCCCACTTCATCTCGTGTATCCTCCTGGGTATCCTCTTCTCCTGCATTCGTTTTACATAGCATGCATACATTCTACAATTATATCAGCCTATCAATATTTATAAATGTCGAAAACTATCCACACACCTTAAAAAAATAATTAAATTGGTACTCTCATCAATCTAAAATCTATAAATTATTGTTATTTTACAGGTTCCTTGTAATGCTACATTCTTTCTTTCTCCGTAAGTGCTTCATGGTCACATGTTAATAAGTATATTTTTTTCAAGAGAGGAAGAAGCAACAGTGTGATTTGTATCTTGTAATGCATGTTTCACATTGTATAACAAATATTTTCAAAACGGGGTCAAAGATCCAAATCAACATTGTTTTATACTAAAAACAAAGTCCCCGATTCTTGGATGTTACGGGTCAACTCGAGAACCACTGGATGGATTTTGATGCGGTTTTCAGCATTCTGTAAAGGATATCTCGAGGATGATTTCCGTAGAAAATAATTTATTTATGATCAAAGGAAGCCGAGTAGTAACGATTTCAGTGGAAAAGTCAGTAAAAAAACCTGACGTCCGAGCGCTTTCTAAGCTTACGCTGGGCAAACCGTTAAAAATATCTAAATACTATGAGTGTAAGAATTTTTCAGCATGAAAAGTTCTACAAAAACGTCCGTGAGAACATATTTCTATCTTCAATACATCGTCCACTATAAGTAATTTTACGTTTTAATTTCTTCCAACCATGTCAATTCAACTACTGAGGCGACAGTTGACGAGCTAGCTAAGGGCGAGTCTATCATCCCTGTTAAGCCTAGCTAGCGGGTGAACCTATTGCCCCAGATACAGCCAGCAGCAAACCCTCGAGTCGTGTTGAGTTATTCTGAGAAGGGTGGTTGTGTTTGGAGGTTTCCTGGAAGTGCAACTCGGGTTTTATTCATTTCGCCTGTGAAACACAGTCAAGCTAAGATTGGACGGAAAGGGGATTTGAGTTTCATTCACCTCGCCATTCCCTGGAAGTGCAACTCTCATTTCACCTGTGAACTTTTCGTTCCGCAAAATTCACAGTCAATTTAAGATTGGACGGAAGGGGGATCATCATCATCATCATCAATGTCCCACTCCAGTCGCCCGGGTGTGGTTAACAAGCCTCTTCCACTCGTTTCTGTCCTTCCACTTTTCCTGCTCCATTACTTCCTCCACATCCAATCCAGCTTCTCCGATGTCCTTCCGAATCTGATCCATCCATCTTCTTCTTGGTCTTCCAACTGATCGCTTACCCTTAACTTCTCTTTCCAACTCCCTTCTTGCCGCTCGTTCCTTTCCCATTCTCTTCACATGTCCGAACCATCTCAGTCTTGCTTTCCGTATCTTCTGTACTAACGGTTCCACATTTAGCTCTTCTCTGATTTTAACATTTTGAATTCTATCTCTTCTTGTCTCTTTTACAGATGTTCTTAAAAATTTCATTTCTGCTGCTTGGATCTTACTATCTTGTCTCTTGCTAGTTACCAGCGTTTCCAGTCCGTATGTTACAATTGGTATGAAGTACTGTTTATATAGTGTTAATTTCGTTCTCCTGGGCACTTTGTCATCCCATAAAAGCTCTCTGACTTGATGATAGAATGTTGTGCTTTTACTTAGTCTGTTGTTAATTTCAGGGTTGATTTCATTACCTCCGTTAACAATGCTACCCAGATATGGGAACTGTTCCACATTCTCTAACCATTCTCCATCTATGTTCACTTGGCTTCTCTTTTCCTCTTTTCCACAGTGCAGGACTACAGTTTTCTTTTTACTAATTACCAATCCAAACTCCTTCAGCTTTTCATTCCAAATGTCCAATCTCCTTTGTACTTCCTTTTCTCCCTCTCCCCAAATCACCACATCATCTGCAAATACCAAGGCCTTCACTTCATCACTATTGATACTCTGTTTTACACGTTTTATGATTTCATCCATCAATATAACAAATAATAATGGTGACAGTGCACTTCCTTGCTTGAGTCCTTTTTTTGTATAGAATGTTTCAGAATCACCACTACCCACTTGTACACTGCTCTTACTCTCATAATACAACATTTTTATCTTGTTAATTAGTGATTTTGGTACATTCCTTTTCAGTAGGCATTCCCATACATATTTTCTTTTAACTGTATCATAGGCTTTTTCCACATCCAAAAATATAAAGATGATTTCCTTGTTCATTTCTAGATGCTTTTCCATTATCATTCGCACTGCAAATATCAAGTCTATTGTTGATCTATTCGGTCTAAAGCCATACTGTTCTTCCTCTAACTGAGGTTCTATTATATCCCTCAGTCTCTTGCCTAAGACTTTCTCCATTATTTTTAGCCCATGTGATAACAATGTTATACCTCTATAATTTTCACATTTCTTCCTATTTCCTTTCTTGAACAGTGGTACAATGCTTCCTTGTTGCCAATCTTCAGGTATCCTTTCATCCTTCCATATGGCATTGAGGGTTCGGTATAGTCACCGTAGTCCAATGCTTCCTGCTGCCTTAATCATATCAGCATTGAATTCGTCTTTTCCACTTGCTTTACCTTTGCTCATTGCTTTCACTGTCCTTTCAAGTTCCAACCATGTTATTGGGTTCTCTTCTTTTTCTCCATCTATTTCCATTTTCTTATCTCGTTCTTCCTCTGGGAAGTCATCCCCATTATAAAGCTTTTCAAAATACTTAGACATCACCTTCTGAAGACCTTTTTCATCATGTACTATGGAACCATCTTCTCTCTCTAATGCCTTGATTTTTTCTTGGTCTGCTCTTTTCGATTTTATTACTCTATACAGTAGTTTCTGATTTCCTCTACTATCTTGCTCAATTTTGTTGGTGAACTCTCCCCAGCATTTCTCTTTTTCTTTCCTGATACTCCTTTTTACTTGTAGTTTTAATATTTTGTATTCCACATGTAACCTTTCTATCTTATCCTTATCTTTCTGATACGTTTTTTGCTTTTCCTTATCCATTTCTTTCTTCACCTTGTTCCTTTCTTTTATTTCTTGCTTTATTTTGTCTGTCCACCACCGGGTCTCCGTTTCCTTAACCTTTGCTTTTGTTTTCCCACATACCTCAACTGCTACTTCAACAAATGTCTGTCTGAAATTGTTCCACTCTTCTTCTCCACTTTGTGTTTCTGTGTTAGGCAGCTTCATTTTTATCCTATCTTGGAATGCTATCCTTTTGTCCTCCTCCTCCAATTCCCAAATCCTGATCTTTGGTTTTTTCTTAAGTACAATTTTAGGGATTTTTACTCGTTTTAAATCCACTATTAATAACCTGTGATCACCTCCCATACTTTCACTGGGGATTATCTTCGCATCCATGACGTATCTTCCCCATTCTCGGTCTGTTATCACAAAATCGATGAGAGTACCATACTGTCCATCCCAACTATACCGGCTGATCTTATGGCTATTCCTCTTCTTGAACCACGTGTTCTTTATTATCAGGTTATTTCTGACACAAAAATCCAACAGTTTCTCTCCATCTTCATTTCGATCGCCATACCCATGTGGACCCAAAACATTCTCATATCCCATTCTATCAGTTCCTACATGAGCATTTAGATCTCCCATTATCATGATCCCATCTCCAACAATATGTGATTCCAGTTCACTGAGGAAATCTTCTTTTTCTTCCAAGCTACATCCTGTCTGTGGAGCATACACCTGTATGGGATTATATTATATTATATTATATTAAATTATAATGATTGGCGTATAATCTCTACTTAGTATAAAACAAAGTCCCCGATTCTTGGATGTCACGGGTAATCTCGAGAACCACTGGATGGATTTTCAAGTGGTTTTCACCATTCTGTAAAGGATATCTCCAGGAAGATTTTTGTAGGAAATAATTTATTTATGATCGAAGGAAGCCAATTAGTAAAGATTTCAGTGAAAAAGTCGAAAGAAAAACCTGGCGTCTGTGCGCTTTTTAAGCTTACGCTTGGCAAACCGTTAAAAATATCAATATACTGTTACAGCTGTGAGTTTGTGTCATCGCTCGCCGCATGAGTCACAACTGCCCCAGGGCGAGGCTGTGCCTTGCCTCGAGTATTGCGTGCGCCTTATGCAACAAGGCTACTAGGACAAAGGGATGGTCCAGAATGTTCGTGACCCCGCCAGCGAAGGAAATGTCGAGAAGCCGTGTGTCCTGGACGATTCTAGAATTCATTGAGTCACCAGCCTGCTATATAAGCGGCTTCAACAGTGAGGGGACCGAGTTTTATGTGGGTGTGTGTTCTTGAGCGAGTGCGACAGAAGTGTGGTGACGAAGTGCCGTGCGAGTTGCGAAATCCAGTGACATTGTTTCCCCAGCTTGTGGACAGCGAAATAGCCTGCAGCAAGTGATCGTAAGTAACTGGAGTCGGTGTACATATGGGAGAGGGGCAGGTAGTTTCTGTCAAGGCCACCGTACTCTTTAGGACGGATTAACTTCTGTGGTCTGTTGACAAATGAAAAGGGCCAAGAGCGCTCAAAGAAGAGACTTGAGGAAACTGGAGTAAGGTTCTAATTGTTTGTGTTTGCTGATGAGTGGTGTATATTCTGGCCGCAATAAAGTTAATTATTTCATTTAAAGGAACAACCTGTGTTGTGCTTCAACCCACCGTAATCCGTTAACAAAAAGTGCCACTAGGGGGGTGGCACGCAACAATACTATGAGTGTAAGAATTGTTCAGCATGAAAAGTTCTACGAAAAATGCCGCAAGGGCATATCTCTAATCTTCAATACATCGCCTATTCTAAGTGTTTTTAGATTGGACGGAAGGGGGATTAGAGTTTCATGCACCTCGCCATTCTTAAATTACGTCTGACAAGAATTCGTTGCACATGCATCTGCATGATAATATAATTGATAGTCCAGTCAGTGATTTTAACCCATCATGCTGAGACGTAAAACGGATGTAGGTCGTAGTTCATTGACATCGAAAATAAAGGTGCTTATCACGTAATGCATTCATAACTGTTCCCGGGCAAAGCCGGGGCGGGTTGCTGGTTTTAATATAAAATATAGATTTGCAGAATTAAGACCCAAATAACCAGCACATGTTTTAGATAATCACACAAAATTATTTCCTTCAATTCACTTGTCAAGCCTGACAAGTAAGTTCCACAAACATAGATTATGTACTTTTTTAATAACATGGGACACTTATGAATGAAAAATTTGGTTATACAAACCTATTAACAATCATCAAGAAAACGATTTCCAAAATAATACCATATTTACCCAAATACAAGTTGACCCTGAATTTAAGATGACACAGTATTTTGAGAAGATTTACATATTTCTTTTTGTTTATTAGTGAATGAATGCTTGAATGAATGATTAAAGCCTGTAGTGTCCATAGAAGGGCAAAGGCCTCCCTCGAAAGGGGGAGCTCGTTGATTAAATCTCACATGGTGAGCTAGTCACGCGACATGGTTAATTTTGTCACTATGATAGTCAATGTTTACTTGAACCACCGTCTTTCTTAACTCCTTCCAATCCGTTCTGCGTCTTGCTGTCCTGGACCAGTGTGGTCCTAGTAACTGTCAAAAGTTGTCCGCCCATCTTCTTCTCAGTGTGCCGCGGCTTCCTTTGCCTGTGTATGGGTCCCACATGGTTGTTCTCTGCGCCCGTCAGCTCTGGTTAAGTTTCGCATCATGCCCTGCCCATTTTCACTTAATTCTGGCGACCTGCTGCACGATGTTCACCGAGGATGTGATTTCTTGGAGTCTCTTGTTTGAAACTCTATCACTCAGTGATATGCCTAAGATTTTCCTCTACATTCTCCTCTGGTACACTTCTAATGCTCTCTTTTGCTTGGCCGTTAAGTACAAAGTCTGACAGGCGTAAGTCGATACTGGAATGATGCATGTGTGGTGGGCATCTAATCTAAGTTTCCTGTTTAACCTTTAGAGTGCCAGACAACGATATATCGTTGTTCCGTATTTACACCTTAAGTGCCAACAACAATATATCGTCGTTTGAACAGACCGCTCTTTTATACGTATTTAGTACTGTTGGATTTGTCAGGAGGCGGCACCATACGCGTTGATTCCACAGAGAAAGGATAGTAGTTTTTAACTACGTCGCTAGATGACGCGTAAGTTTCCTATTTCCGTTTCAGTGAATTTTAGAAATTTGTGTTCATCCGCACCGTGTAACATCTATGACACATTGAGTAAAATGGCGTCGAGCGGGAGAAATAAGTTTGTTTGTTGACGGCGATGATCTGGCTATGTACGTAAATAATTTGAGTGAAGAGGAGGATGATGATTACTCGGATGAGGAATTTAATCCTCCAATAGATGAGAAAGTGGAAAGTGAAAGTGATAGCGGCGGGATTGATGTAAACATCCGACCGCGTGATTTTAGGCCTAAGGTAAACAGCGATAGTTACAGCGATAGTTACAGTGATAATGACATTCAGAAGGACTAGTAGTGATGACGACAACAATATCCAGCAGTTTCACGATTTCCGTGAAGTTCAGGTAGGACAAGATGCAAAATACCAACCCTCACCTGGGAGGTTAGGGGTAAATCCTGAAGCCTATATTTTTGTTAATATGTTTTCTGTGTGTTGTGTTTATCTTTAGTGAAGATAACTCCCAAACTATTGTACATAATAAAGTGATATTTTGCGTGTTTATTCATTGGGAATGGGATATTACAGAGAAGTAAACATTACTTATCTAATTATATATAATTATATTTTGTTTTATTTCGGTTTTTTATATTTTTCGTGTTTTGAAAATGTTACAAAAATATTTTTATTTTGAATAAACATGAGCATGATAATGTTAAAGTGTAGTTCAGAAGTGAAAACATAAATATTAGAGAAAGCAAAAAGGTTTTATAAATCTCTGTATACGAGCTCTCTCCCGATCACAACAATGATAAACAAACAGAACACCAGGGTACAAGTCCCTCCTATATTGCCAACCGAAGTCTCCAGCAAGTCGTAAAAATTGTCTATTTCTTGGTCGGTACTGGTCATTGTGGGAGCGTATGCTTGGACGATTGTAATTCTGGATACTTTTGTGAGTAAGATTCTTCTTCTTCTTCCTGGCGTTGTTCCCAATTATTTTTTGGGGTCCGCCACTCAGCACCTCGCTCTCTATTTGTTGTGGTTTGCTGCATCTATAGGACGAAGACCTACGATGCACATATCGTCGTGTAGGGTATCCATCCAACGCCTTTTTGGTCATCCTAGAGGTCTTTGTCCATCAGGCTCGAGAGCAAGTGACTTGCTTACAATGGACTCTGTCTCCCTCATTTTGGCTGGAATAGGGGCAATTCCAAGAGTATTGCGGACGTCTTCGTTCTTAATATGATCCAGTCGTGTAATTCCCAAGGACCATCGTAGCATCCGCATCTCCATTGAATGCAAGGCTTGTTCATGTTTCTTTGTATTTGGCCAGCATTCAGCTCTATACAAAGCAACAGGGCGGACGACTGATTGATATATCTTAGTTTTGAGGCGCAAAGGAATCATGCGGTCACAGAGTAAGCCTGTGACCTGGCGCCACTTCATCCATGCAGCATTCACTCTTGCACGGGCATCCAAGACTGTCACCATCAGGTCTCACAACGGAGCCAAGGTATCGGAGATGTGAAGCCTTTGGTAGTGGGGTGCCATCTACTATGATGGTCCCATCTGTCTGGGAACCACATTCAAGGTACTCAGTCTTAGTGAGGTTGAGCAGTAGTCCAAATTCACAGAGCCTCGCATTCCAGAGGTTGACCAAGTGCTCTAGATCATTACGGGTCTCGCTTGCAAGCATGACATCATCGGCGTACAGTAATGTCCATGGTGGTTGCCTCTGCAAATCGGCAGTCACTGTATCCATGCATAGGATAAACAAGAGTGGAGATAGTGCAAGATTAACGCCATTATTCTCTCAGAGATGCCAATGATAATTTGACAAATAAAAATCCCTTTTGAACACCTGCCAACACTAACAATTTAGCAATTGACTCACAAAAATAAAATAATACAAAATAAGATGAAATAGCCTATGAACTATTATTATTATTTACCAGGGACATATTGGATTACTTGTTTGTTGTCATCATTCAGCTTCGACAATCAGCCAGGGCACACAGCATAACTGTTATTCTGGGCTTTTCACAACGATTTTAACGCCCATATCTTGTCGTACACGTCTGTTTGGCACTGCTAATGTGGCGGAGCAAATAGCCATGTGTTTTTCTTAACATGACAATTAGCCATTGAAATGCAATCAAGCTTTGCAGCATACACCAAGTGAGTCAGTAAGTTAGCTTTGTTATACACCACAATCCAAGGCCCGGAATTCACGCACCAGCGCAGCACGTGTGCGTGCTCACTTGGAATATCATGGCCTCTGTTTATGGAATTTGCCACTATAAGTGCCTTTATTCGCACGATTAGCTGTGTGATGAAAAACCTTATGTACGTGTAATTCTCACACATTTACAAGAATTTAATGCTCCATTTCTGTTGTTAGGTCTACTTAAGTTTTGTGTGATCAATTGTCATTCATTAACTTGGCCTTTGTTTGATGCCACCTGCAAACATTGCTTCCGTAACATCAAAGGTGAACGTTTGCTTCCATAACATCAAATTTTATGCTGCATAGTTCGTGATCACAGCTTTAGCCTACTGGTAAATGATAACCATCAATTTAATATTTGCATCATAGCATCTCCTTGAACCAGTAACTAACAGTCAATTTGTGATCTTGAAAACCCCAGTTTTTAACAAAAATTATAACCCTGTTCTATCACACTGAATTTCTCAGGGATGGCCTATTACAGGCCTAAGCCCCAGCTACATAATATGCACGTTTCGCTACCTTCACAGCTCAATTATACACTATAAACTGACCATCTACCATAAATAAAGTCACCATTTTAACTACTTTTCACTTTCAGTTGCAAATACAGCGGTTATTGCATCAGCTATGTGCACATGGCATTGTGGCATTATGATGTAAAAATATTGACTCTGACTACAAGTATAACAGTATGGTAAAAGGTAAAATAAAATTTGTTTTGTTTTTTGGTAAGTATAGTAATACTGTATACAGTTATAATCTAATATATACCTTTCTCCCACAAGTCCAACCCCTCCTCCACGCGGTGGGAGACGGGCAACGGCTTGAAGTAGGGGATTGCCTGTAGGGGTGAAGTACAGTGGGGACTTCGTGTGCCCCGGGACCGCTACGGTAGCTGTGAAGGCCCTATAGGAACCCTGAAAAGTGACGGCTGACGGGGCTCTGGTGAAGCTACGATAGGTCTAGCAAGCCAGTAGTGGATATCATATTTGCTTTCAAACCAGGAACAGGCCTCGGAAAGGACGGATGCAAACGACGACGAACCGGATATGCTAATGGACTACGAGTTGGAACATTAAACATACAGACACTGACAGGAAAAGTGGAGGAGATTGTAGATGTGATGGAGAGAAGAAAACTGGATGTACTGGGCTTGGCAGAAACAAGATGGAAAGGAGAAGGTCGCAGAGAACTGAGGAAAGGGTACCGGTTGTACTGGAGTGGGAACAGTGAAGGAAGGAGCAGTGGAGTAGGAGTAGTTGTGAGAGATGGAATGAAGGAAGAGGTAAAGGGAATAAGTGACAGGATCATGAAGATCAGAGTAACTGTAAAGGGAAGAAGCCTGGAGATAGCCCAGGTATATGCCCCTCAAGTTGGATGTACAGCTCAAGAGAAGGAAGACTTTGAGGAGGAGCTACAACAGCAGTTGAATGGGCAGAGGATCATTGTCATGGGAGATTTGAATGCACATGTAGGAAGTGAAAGGCAAGGATATGAAAATGTATTGGGAGCAGAAGGATGGGGTAGCAGGAATGAAGAAGGGAGAAAGTTGCTGGATTTTTGCAAGAGAAACGGTTTAGTGGTAGGCAACTCCTGGTTCCGGAAGAAAGAAAGCCACAAGGTAACGTGGTACAGCAGTGATTTAACAAAGAAATCTTTGGTAGATTACATGCTGTACGACTGGGAAATGAAGAGAAGTGTCAGAGATATAAGGGTAATACCATCAGAGGCCTTAGATAGCGACCACAGAATACTTGTAATGAACCTGGGGGTTGTTAAGGATAGCAAGAGGACAGAGTACCAGGAAAGGAGAATCAAAGTATGGAAACTCAAGGAAAAGGAAGTCAAGGAAGAATTCCAGAAGATAATAAGGGAAAGGATGCCAACAGACAATCCTAAAACAGGGGAAGAGGAATGGAAGCAATTCAAAAACACAATGGTGGAAGCTGCAGTGGCAGTATGTGGAAGAACAAGCAACAGAAAGAGGTGTAAAGAGACACCATGGTGGAATGAGAGAGTAAAAGAAGCTGTGGGAAGGAAGAACAAGGCTTTCAGAGTGTGGTTCCAGGAAAGAACTGATCTGACAAGGGAAGATTATAAGATAAAGAAGAAAGAAGCAAACAAGATTGTCGCAGAGGAGAGGAAGAAGTGGATGGTAAAGTGGACAGAGATGATGGAGGAAGACAGCAGAGGAAATAAGAAAGTACTTTATGGGATGGTCAAAAGTAAGAGAAGAGGTCTGCGAGAGGATGTGGTAATGATGGACAAAAACGGAAATGAGGTACACAACAAAGAGGCACTCAAGACAGTGTGGAAAGAGTACTTTGAGGATTTGCTGAATCCAAATGGTCATAGGGAGGAAGACAATGTATTGGAAGATGGAGAAGACAACACAGGAATGGAAAAGGACCTGACTTGGAGAGAACTGGAAATGGCTATAGACAAGATGAAAGGAGGAAGGGCACCAGGTGTGGATGAAGTGAGTGTTGAAATGGTGAAGGCAGCAGGGGAGGTTGGGAAACAGTGGCTGTACCGTGTGATGAGGGTGATATGGAAGGAGAAAAAGACCCCCGAAGATTGGAAGAAAGGATTAATTGTCCCAATATTTAAGAAAGGAAGCAGAAAGGAGTGCAGAAATTACAGGGGAGTTACACTCATACCTCACTGTGCCAAGATATATGAAAAGATATTAGAAAGTAGAATACGAGCCAAAGTGGAGAGAAAATTGAGAGAGGAGCAGTATGGATTCAGACCTGGGAGATCAACAGTGGATCTCATATTTTCAGTGAGACAGCTCCAGGAACACCACTACGAATTTGGAGAGGATCTGCTGATGGCCTTCCTGGACATCGAAAAGGCCTATGATAGTGTGTGTAGGGAGAAGGTTTGGAAAGCAATGGAAAACATGGGAGTGGAAAAAGAGACTGTAGGCAGAGTGAAGGAGATGTATTGTGGAAGTGTGAGTTGTGTGAAAGTTGGAGGGGAAAGAACAGACTGGTTCAGACAAATGAGTGGCCTGAAACAGGGTAGTGCGCTGTCACCCCTTCTCTTTATTGTGGTTATGGACGAGGTAATGACACGGGTAGCAGGAAAGATAGGAGAAGATAAGATGAAAGCAATGGTGTTTGCAGATGATCTCATGGTCTGGGGAAACAAGGAGGAGGAAATTCAGGAGCAACTGAAGGCTTGGGAAGAAACAGTGGGAGAGTACGGATGGAAGTTCAACATCAGTAAATGTGAGATCCTGTTAACGACCAGGAAAAAGGACAGACCAATGAGTGGGATAACACTTGGAGGTGGACAGCTGAAGAAGGTGGAAAGTCTCAAGTACTTGGGAAGTATAGTGGAGGAAAATGGGAGAAATGACAAAGAGATTACGGAACGTGGCAGACAGGCAGAAGCATTTCTGAGAAGCATTAGGAGCTTAGTGTGGAATAAAGATGTCCCACAAAAAAGCAAGGAAGTGTTATACAGAAGCTACTATATCCCGATACTGACCTATGCTTCAGAAACGTGGACAATGAAGAAAAGAGACATAAGCAGAATACAGGCAGGTGAAATGAAGTTCCTGCGAAGTAGGATCGGAGTAACAAGAAGAGACAGGGTGAGGAATGAAAAGGTCAGGGAAATGGTGAAAGAGGAGCCCTTGCAAGGTAGGATTGAGACATCAAGACTGAGGTGGTATGGACACTTAAAGAGAATGGATGAGAAGAAGATTCCCAAGAGGATACATGAGATGCAGATGCAGAAGAAACGACCAAGGGGAAGACCAAGAGATAGATGGCTGAAAGGAGTGGAGGAATGTGTCAAGAAGAGAGGCGAGGACTGGACCAGAGTGACAGCGGAGAGGTGGTGGGAAGAAAGAACTAAGTGGCGAGGCTTATGTTCCAAACAGACCCAGCCTGGGGCTGGAAACTGTACAAGATGATGATGATGATATACCTTTCTGCAAAAGAAATTAATTATCATTATTAATTAATCAATAAACTGTAGTCTGAGATAGGATCAATAAAATGGAGCTATTCTTGACATTTCATTGCACAGATTGCCAATTTTTCAAAGCTTCTGTGCACCCAAAAAATGTTTTGCAATTCAAATGCAGCTATTCAGTAAGAAATGGCTGAAGACCTATCATTCTCAAATATAATCTATGTGTAAATATAGCATGAATAACTTCTCAGACCACTGGATTTCAAAAAAAAAAAAACTACCTTGTGGATTCCAAATCTGCCCTTCAAACTATCATATCAAACAAGTAAAAAGCTCTAACTCAGTAAAAGAAGTCAGAGAGATGGTAAACTTTATCAACAAAGCCAGGGAAGACAGTGGCCTTCAAATGTGTTCCCCAAAATGTAGGGATAAATGGTAATGAAACAGCTGACCTATTTGAAAAGACAGGACTACACTTCAAACCAAACAGATAGTTTAAAGACTTATCCAAAAAAAAAACACAAAGGAAGTTCTCCCAAGATTCTACTACCTTATCCAACAAGCAAAGGCAAAACATTAAATCTATTTGGGATATCAACAAGAATTTTATTTATTTATCATATGGCTTTTAGTGCCGGGAGTGTCCGAGGACATGTTCGGCTCGCCAGAGGCTGTAGCTGCTTCAAGCGGACACCACTAGGGTGAGCTACAAGTTCCGTTCAATTTCAAGTAGTTCCAACTTTCGCTACCAGATATCAATGATACCTAGTGGTGAACGTTGGAACTTTGATAGAGCGTTACAACGAAATCTAACCTAGAAATTTAGCTCCACACAAGTTTAGTCTGTGGAAGGATCTTTTACATGCCATAAATCTATGACATGGGACCGCCGGCTTTACTTTCCCTCCGAAGGAAGGCATACTGAGGGATTTTAACGCTCTTAAAAAAATCCGACGACTTCGGCCGGGTTTGAACCCGCTATCTTGGGCACAGCAGTTCAGCATGCTACCAACTACGCCGCCGAAGCCGATATCAACAAGAATAAACCAAGGGAACATGCAGTAACAAATTCCCAATGCAATACAGGTCATTAATGTCTTGCCGTGCATCTCCAACGTTTCAAAGTGTTCGGTTTCAAATACTGTGCAATTTGCAAACTGCAGAATACAATAATGAATCAAATATCACATCCTAGTGTGCCCAAAATTTGTAACTACCGAATTATAAATGTACTACCAAGACTGTACTGAGATGCCAGAAGATTATTGGAATATATTCAATCTGTTATTGGACGACGACGATGACAACATCACATATAACATGAATAAACCGGCCGCGGTGGCCAAGAGCGCTGGCGCTTGTTACTCGCTGGCATCGGGAGAGTGTGAGTTTTAACCCCACCTTGGCCGTCCTGAAAATGGTTTTCGTGGTTTCTTATTTTCACCACCAGGCAAATGCCGGGACGGTTCCTTTCAATAGGCCCGCGGCCGATTTCCTTCCAAAATTCCTTCCCTGACCCGTCCTGAAAAGAAAATACATGGCCATTGGCTGCATTAATAAAAATAAATAAAAAATAAAATATATATATAACATGAATAAGTACCGTATTGTAAGTGTATTGGAATTCTGCCTAGTTATTTATGTATTTAAGCTTTCAGAATGAACACAGTAACAAAACACTTGACATTGTGTAGTGCATTTCAATGCATCCCTGGCAGGTAAGGCATCGAGCACGGCAGACTGTACATGAAGCACCAAATATCTACACACTACTAAATGTGGTAGATCTGCATGTTAACACCCAAAACCAAGGGGCCAAGCTACCTCTACAATCAGGAGACAAGCGAGTAAGAACCCCACTGCCATCTGGCCTTGACATTTTTTCCATGGTTCCCCCATTTTCAACTTCAGGAAAATGCCGGGATGGTACCTTCTAATAGGCTACAGCTGCTTCTTGACCTGGGGCGTGGTGGCTCAGCGGTCTAGCTGTATGCCTCTCACCAAGGCGGTCCGGGTTCGATTCCCGGTCAATGCATGTGAGATTTTCGAAGTGAAATGCCATGTCCTGTGGTTCGGATTCCACGTAAAAAGGAGGTCCCGTGGCTCATGATCTCGCAATGAACGGTCACGTTAAACTACAAGCTTGCTCTTTGCTTCTTGACCAATTTCGTTCACTGATCTTCATTAGAGGCAGAAGACCTCGATGTTCTGCCCCTTAAAGTAACAATCACCTGTCTGTCTAAACACTATGTGTCTTTCTGTCCTGTTTTCATAAACCATTATTGTCTTTTGTTCCTATAACTAGAAAACCAAGCATGTTTCAAACTAAACATAATAAGATGGTATATTGGCTTTCAGAGCCAGTGAATTACAACTCAGCAATTTTTCTAGGTTTGTGCCGTGTCTTGTGTGGGGTCCGGGCGGGGACACCAAGAGCCCACTGATGAACCAGCTTGGTGCCCTAGGCGAAACTCCACACAAGACTCGGCACAAACCTAGAAAAATTGCCAAGTTTTAAACATAATAAGTTGGAAGCAAATAAACACCTGTAGTTTACATACCAAAGACATGTCCACACCATAAGGGGAAACAGTTGGAAAGCCATTACTTACCAGAGATGCCTCTCCTCCAGCAACAAAGGATAGGAACACTATGTTCTAACTTTGTGTTCCTAATCATGTTCTTATGAGGCAAGTCACTGATTTACATATGTTTTTTCCTTATTGAGCACGAGGTCTTATTGGTTTTTGTTTGTCTTATTCACAAAAAGTCAACACTGACTTGTTTAATGGCTATACTCAAGTACAGTGAAAATAATAGTGGTGGGTATAATAGTGGTTTATGCTTACCTCTTAAATATTCCTTACCAGTTAATTAGTTTGATGACTGGCTTGGTTAATAATGATCATTAAAATTAATTTACTGGCCAAATGCCCAAATATATATAGTTAACTTACAATTTCCACTTTCTTGCTCTGTGAGTCATGAGGCAGGGAGCGCTGAGCATCATCTTCAAGCTCTTTTTGTGTTTCAAGGATCTGTGCAACCAGGTGACCATGTTGACTGTCATCTCCAGGCAGCAGAGCTTGGGTTGTTGTTGGGGCTGTGGGCTACAAACAGAACCAAGGTAACCAAAACTACAGTCCTCACACAGAGGCTCGTATGGATGAGGAAAAGGTGATTAAACATCAGATTTAAAAAGAAACTATACTGGTAATGAAATCTTACTTGACCGACCAGTCACTGTCCACCTTGGTGAGAGGTCAAGCAGCTTGACCATTGCACCATCACGCCTCCCCCTACCAGGTGTTCTTTATTACGGTACGTATATCTGCCTGACAATTTTACTTGAGTTCTTAAAAATGGTCTTTCTTTGTGCTGTGAGATGGATCTTGTAGGGCTTTCTGCTTGGCATTGACAAATGATAAGATCCAAAAGTTTCCTATTATTTCCATCTAACCAGTCCTGCCTGTTCCTTTTCAAAAAGCCAATAGATGTCTCAGTACACTCAGTAATTATCTTTCACAATGTGATTCATTCCTGTTCTAAATCATACGAGCATATTGGAGTACAGTATTTACTAGCCGATCAGAGATTAGAGCTTTCAAGTTCCCTGCAGTGGATTATATTTTTGCCTGGACTCTGAGGATGTTTAGGTGGCATTCGATGAAAAGAGGGGCTGAGTTTACAGATGGGAAGTTTGTGATCTGTCGAACAGTCATCAATGTTTCTAGCTACTTTGGTGATAAGGATTTGGGTTTCCGGGTGATGATATAGTCAAGGATATGTCAGTACTTGGAGTGTGGATACTTCCCTGCAGTGTTGAAGTGACTGGGCAGACAAAACTGAGTGTTGCCAACGACAAGTTCATGTTCACCACACAAACCAAGGAGCAGTAGTGGCCCTATTCGGTTGTAACTGTCCAAGCCCTGTTTACCAATCACATTTTACATAGTCATATAATCTCGCTTAATTCTGACTCCACTCCAGGTTCCGTTCTTTCACACTGTCCTTCGCCAAATCCATCCACCGTACTCTAGATCTTCCTTGTCCTCTCTTTCCAGTCAACTGTTTCTCCATCACTTGTTTCGGCATTCTTTCATCATTCATCCTTTTCACATGTCCATACCATCTCAATCTGTTCTGCTTCAACTTGTCATTCACTTCCTTTTGAATGTTATACTCACTCTACCTCTCCAAGTCCTCTGTACCATACTACTCAGGAATTTCATTTCGGCTGCCTGTATTCTATTTTCATCTCTCCTTGTCATCAGCCACGTTTATGCCCCATACATCATTATTGGCAAGTAATATGACTTGTACATCACTTCATTAGCCTTCAATGGTATTTCTTTATCCCAAATTAACCTCCGAACCTGATGATAGAAAACACTCCCACATTGTGTTCTTTTGTTGATCTCCATATCCAATCTTACATTTTCCATCAATTCACTTCCTAAATATTTGAAGTGTTCTACTAATTCCAGATCTACATCTCCTACTAATTCCAGATCTACATCTCCAATTGTAACAATCTCTTTTCCTTCTTTCTTTCCTCTTGTCATTACCATTGTCTCACTTTCCTCTACACTGATTTTAATTTCCCATTTCTCATTATCTTCCTTCAGTACATCCAATTGTTCTTGAACCACATTCTCATTCTCTCCCCAAATCAGAACATGATCAGCAAATAGGATTATGTTAATTTTTGTATCTGTATATTCTTCCTTTCTTGCCTTTAGTATATCATGAGAGTACACTCCTCTGTTTTAATCCATGTTCAATTTCAAACCGTCCTGTTTTACCTACTTGAGTCTTGACACAGATGCAACAATTACTGTACATCGCTTTTGGAATGGTTTGACAGTAAAAATAGGTTTTGGGTCCAGCCAGCCAACACATTTTATCACATCAAGATTGGCACATGTCTAAAAGTGTTTATTTTAGATTCTCAATGTTAGTTCGAGTCAAGTCTCCTCTGACAACACTATTTTCTCTAACTTTCTCTGCACAAATTGAATTATTCTAATTTCCTAGACTTCCTGATCAGCCCTAGCCTTTGGAACCCCACTACACAAAAGCCACAGGAAACTACCTTGATAGATATGATCATCACTGGAGACGATGTAAATAAATATTTCTCACTGCATATGGAATGAAGATGAAGTGCACAATATAATCTTGTTTATTGCCAATTAAAATAACTTAATCTTCTTACTGTATCTAGTTAGTTATTGTTGTTTTAAGGGGTGGAACTACGAGGTCATCTGCCCCTGTTAACACAGATTAGAGAATACAAATTTGGAATTAAATTTAAAATTTAGAGGTGGACACCTAAATTTGAAAAGACCTAAAATTAATGAAACAAGAAATTAAATGAAATGAAAATTATAAAAATAAACAAAAATTACAGAAAAACAAAAAATTATCATTCAAAAACAAACAAGTCGTTGAGTCAATGTTCACTGGAAAATTTATAGATTGCTGGCCCTAACCCACTCTCACATATAAAGCGGATAACGCGATCAGCAGCTACCGCGTCATCGGCTAATATAACTTACTGTATCTTCTAGCAGAACAGGTGGAGCTTCAATCACAACAAAATTATCATCTTCATCCTGTTCTCGGAAAGGATCATTATCAGTAATCACTTTCACCTTTCCTTCTCCTCCTCTGCAACAATAGTAAATACCTTTAGTTTAGTTATACATAAAGATTACTCAGAATTTAGATAAAGTCATCATAAACATTCACTAAATGATTAATGTCATTTATGGTAAAAACAGGGTGGCGCACGAAATGTGTCACCATTTGTTTCGTACATAATTTATGAGTCGCACTAGATATCCCGCTGAGCATCTCAACAGCAGTAGCAGTGGAGCTTGGAGAAACAAATGAGTTGTGAAATGACGCGTAATTCACGATACCGTTGCTAGGAGACCAGCGTTTACAACATGGCCGACAATGGAAGACTAACAACGCAGCAGAGATCAGCAGTTGTGCTACTTTCTCATGAAACGAAAAGTCCTGTTGCAACTAAGAGGCGGTTTCGACAACAGTTTATGACACGGTGGGCGCCTTGCAAGAGAACCATTCGCAGGCCGTATCATCAATATGTACGGGAAGGATTAGTATTGAAAGCGAAGCGACCTCGGCCAAAGCCTGTTCGCTGGAGAATATTGTAGCGGTACAGAGAAGCCCCGGCAAATCGTGTAGAAAGGCAGCAGTGCAACTGGGCATAAACAGACGCTCCGTTCAACGGATTCTTAAAAGTGACCTCCAGATGTACCCATACAAGATGACCACCGCTCAGAAGCTCACGGCAGAGACTACTGTTTGCTCGCTGAGCGGAGGATAAGGAACAAACTCTCAACAACGTTTGGTTTTCAGACGAGGCGCACTTTCATTTGCACGGTGTGGTTAACAAACAAAATGTACGCTTTTGGGCTACTGAAAATCCGCAAGTGCTTCATGAACGACAAAATCATGCTCCAAAGATTACAGCGTGGGCCGCAATTTCCAGCCACGGACTTATTGGACCTTTGATCTTCGAAGAAACTGTGAACAGTAAGCGATATTTGAGCATGCTCCGCAATAACTTTGTTCCACAGCTTCTTGCTACTGCGTTGCCCTTCAACACGCAGCGGTTTATGCAAGATGGAGCAAAGCCACATTCTGCAAACATTGTGTTGGATTTCTTGCACAAGCGTTTCGACATGCGGGTCATTTTACTCAGATTTCCGGATTGTTTCAATGACGGACAATTTTGGCCCCCCAATAGTCCAGACCTCAACCCATGTGACTTCTTTCTTTGGGGGTACCTAAAGGAAAAAATATTCCCGAAATGTCCACATGATTTAATGGAGCTTAGATGCCTTATTCTTCAAGCTTGCAATGAAATCACAGAAGACATGTGCCGCAGAGTTATCGCTAACATGAGTGCTCATTTGAAGGAAATTAGAAATCAATATGGTGGACATATTGAGCATGTGCTACGTTAGAATAAATCTCCACAGAGTGTACTCCATGGTAGTACGGTATATGTTCCTTAGAATTTGTCTCTACATTCAAGCTTTTATTCAGAAACAAAATGGTGACACATTTCGTGCGCCACCCTGTAAATTACACTTTTCTTTTAAAAGGATATCGTGAATTAAATATAAAAAAAAAAAAACAGAATATTACCATTATAAGGGGTGTAATAATGCATTACAGTATAACACAATACTGATCACATATCAAAGAGAAAATGCTACAACAGTGTCACTATGAAGCAACAATTAGGGAAAATTAATGTACTGGACAATAATATTGAACACAGAAGGTAGTAGGAGGTCATTTATGTAATGGGTCGTATGTGTTTGAAGACAAGAAGCTTGTTTAGATCCTTCTGGCAAGAGAGACCTACAAACACTTACAGTTGTAATACTTAAAGTTGACGTCTGACACTTCTTAGAGGGAGGTCCTTACTGCCTACCGGGGTGGGATAAAGAAAGGTGGGGGTATGGTTGTCATGGAAACGGGGTGGGGCGACTGCGGTTGCCATGGAGATAAGCCCCCTGGCCAGCTCGTGTTGAGGAGGAGTTTGTAGGAGTTGCCAGGTAGTCTACAAGAGAACACAGCGGTCAGAATGAACGAACGAACAAGCCAGCCGGAAGTTAGAAGGGTAGGGTATGGAATGCAGGAATGTGGCAACCGCGTGAAATGGCACGTGCAATGCTCCTCCCTCCAGCACTTGCTGTCAGACGTCAACTTTAAGTATTACGACCATAGCTATTAGACAAACAAAGTCCAACTGATTGTATGTTGACTGAGAAAGGTTTTTCACAAAAATATGCCAGGTGACAATAATAATATTTGAAAACTAGCCTGAATAGTCAATGCTCTAACCATATACTGTACTCTGCACCTGTTCAATGATGCTCCTACTAACATCATAAACAGAACAGAAGAAAAATTGAATGCGTTGAGATATTCATCGAATATCTTCAGTTGAGAATATGACTGCTCAGTTATTTGCAGTCAGATGAAATGATAACTAGGCAACTTAAGAGAGTATTTCTACACAGAAACCAACTGATCAAAACCATACAAAGTCATTGTGAAAGTAGAAGAGTCAATACCATCAGTCTCTAGCCAGCATTTACTCTTGCTAAAACCATTATTTAAAAAAAAATAGTGTAAAAACATGTATGCATATACTTACACAGCCTCATCAGTAGTCACAACTTCTATGCGACTCTTTGGCCTGGCATTAGGTGGGCGGGCACTCTTTGGACGGACACTCTTCGGTCGCGGAAGTGGAACTGATGGATCACTATAGAAAAGAGCTATTATTTGAATTATGATATACATAAACAATCAAATTAAAAAATATAAAAAATCATGTTTTATACTATGGACGGGAGTATGGTGCTACTACCTAGTGAGTGTGGTGCTACTACCCAGTGACTTACTTAGCATGCCAATTAAATCGTATGATTTCTTAGTAGCCTTATTTTAATACACTTTCATAAAACGTTTTAAAACAACTAGTTCCATGCAGAACGTAGTCTATTTCCATATATTCTACTGGTCCTTTCCATCTCAAAACTCTGCCGTTAATTGAAGATTTTCTATGTGATGGATTAAGAAGCTTATGGTACATGACCTACATTGTGAAAAATTATAGTGCAACAATCTCAAACTCGGAACTCAATATCCCAGCATTGTTGTAATTTTAGGCAAACATAAAAATAATACTCCAATATAGCAAAAGGGTCTTACTATGGTACTAGTGCTTGCCCTATCTTAAACCAAAGCTATCATCATCGCTCAAGGTAAGCCACATCAACACACCTCTGGCGCTGGAAAATATGTGCCCTAAATCACATGATAAGGCACCATCTACGAGTATAATCCCCTAAATATTATTTTATGAAGGATTGCTGACTGTTTGGAATACACATTAAAGAATCTATATAGTAGAATGACAAATGAGCATTCACTAGAAGCGTCAGAGGACACATGGCATTCCGCAAAACTATTTATTTAACATTTGATGACTCCAAGTAGTATTAAAACTGACGTAAGATGCAGTTTTCTACACGAAGTGCTGTCTGATTGAGCCATAAATAAAGCAAGACTTCACTTTCAATTTTGGCACATATATCTACTAAGAACCGACTCCATAATCTCCGAAAACAATGCATATTACCCTTTCACGGATATGTGGGAATTATTCTTTGTTTGCACGTGTCACACATCAGCCTGCTCCATTGACAGGTACAGTTGCGCAAGTGGTGACATGAGCTCCTGTGACGCTTATCTGACGCAATGCTGCATGACTTATGTGCAGACTGCACTCTGTCATCACTGTGTCCTCCGGTTTGCCCCGCGGGGTCCTGCTACAATAAACAAACGCTGGTGCAGCCACGCTCAGCAACAATCAAATCTTGAATGGGTAATACTTTTGAAGTCATTCACTCAGATCATGAGCTGGTAAGCATAAAAGATCATAGCTGAAACTTTGCCTTTGCTGTCAGTGTGCTTGACTAGAAATAATATCCATCTTCACTCCAGGATATTTGAATCCAACAATGGATATTTTGAGCATCGTATGACCTGTGTGCACTCAGGAATTTTGGTTTGCCGTCCTTGACTATGTCCCTCCATTCAAACTCTGTTCCACAACCTCTCCTTTGTTGCATGTGGGTACATTGAAACACCCTCTGTGAGAGGGTGATGACCGTGTGATGACTGACAAAATCTCCAGGTGGGTTGTTTTCCAGAGTGCATTATTTGAATACCATTCATCATACTGGGGATGAGAGCTGGGACGTTTTTAAAATGCAATTCTGTTTGTAAGTTTCTATAAATCATAGAATGACATGAATCTAAACATGTTGGAGTAAAACATAAAATTTTGGATTTTGATGTCATCAGTAGGTGGCTTCAGTGGTGTAGTTGGTACTATGCTGTGCTTCTATGCCCAAGATCGTGAAATCAAACCCGGCCAAAGTTGTTGGATTCTTATAAGAGCGTTAAAAATCCCTCGGTATGCCTTCCTTCGGAGGGGAAATCAAGCCAGCAGGCCCATGCCGTAGATTTATGGCATGTAAAAGAACCTTCCAGTAACTTCAATTGTGTGAAGCTAAAATTTGTAGGTTAATTTGATTAACACTAACTTCCAATGTTTACTGCCAGGTGCTAGATGCAGTGGCATCTGGTGGCCAAGTTCACAGCTAGGTGTCATTGACAGTAGCATTTGGTAGCAAAAGTAGGAACTACTTGAAATTAATCGTCTGCAGTCCTTACCTGAATAACAGATAACACACTAATACAGCCATCACAATTAACACCGGTTATCAGATAGATTCTACACACACCCAAAATACACGGGG
Organism: Meconema thalassinum; assembly: GCA_946902985.2. Classification (NCBI taxonomy): domain Eukaryota; kingdom Metazoa; phylum Arthropoda; class Insecta; order Orthoptera; family Tettigoniidae; genus Meconema; species Meconema thalassinum. The sequence continues at coordinate 1,713,513,223 of OX336388.2, read as the reverse complement.
CTACATGACCGCATTGCAGCAGCCCCTAAACTGAGGAACCAACCAATGTCATCAGTGAGTAAAGGAGATCCAATAAAATGGTATACTTGGTCTATTGAATGTTAGCGTGAAATTTCTGTACTGAATGATTTGAGTGCCAAATGATGTTATTTGGAAAATTATACTTTCTGGTGTTGTCCAGGAAATGATGTGAGAGGTACCAATGAGAAAGCAGTACAGAGGCTCGGGTCACTTCCGTATTTTCTCCATTACAATTTTCCCATTGAGGCAGGAGGCCCAAGGAGGCTCATTACACCACTTTAGAGCTTGGACACTTTTGAACTTTCAGGAAATGTTAAAGCCTACACGCTATTACTTAATGGAGAAGAAAAGAAAGGAGTAAACTGAATATACATACCGATTCCCAAGAATTACAGGTTCCATCCCGCCTAAAACTGCTCTGAGAGGAACATCACCTTTGGCATCATCAACATAGTTGTCAGATTTAGGCCCCTTGGCTGACTTAAGTCCTGGAAAAGAATGATATAATTTCCCTTTCAGGTTTCTTAAAGGATGTCAAGTTTCACATTAATAATAATAATTTTATTAGTCACATTGGACCACTTGAGTCATTACATGCACTTTTCTTAGAAAGTTGTACTATTTGGTTCTTAGAAACACTTTTCATAACCCATCCTGCCAAGAAGGAAACCAAATATACAGTATGTCACAGTTCAATGGACTCTAAAAAAGATAGTGTTTCTCCTGTAAACTGTAAGCTGGGGTGAATATCTCGTTCATCATAAAGGAATATTACTAATAAGGCAGACCAATGAGAGGAGTTTAAGAAAAATTGTGTGCTGAACACAACAGGGCACCACCCATCAAGTCATCCATATTCGAACTCAAAAAGAAGTTTGAAGCAACAGGTAATGTGGTTGATAAGAAGCATAAATACCCACATTTGAAAAGGACCAAGGGAAAGGGGACACAGTACACATTTCCTTGAAAACAGTGCATATGACAGAACCTGACAGAACAGTCTTGAAAGATATATGGCCACTACAGTTCCCTGATCAATTCAGTTACAATTCTTATTTGTGAGTCAAATTCAAGGGCAAGGAGTACAAATAAAATTCAGGAACTATTGACTCAAAGTAATAGAACATAATGCAACGCCATCACCAACAACCAACGCAACAAATTACAGTGAGTCGCACTGAACGTGATCCTTTGGGCCACTTGTGCCTGAAACATTGTGATCAACATTTCCACCAGTAATGTAGATACCGAGAAATTCACGTGATCTAATTATATCATCATCATCATCTTGAGCAGTTTCCAACCGCTGGTCGGGTCTGCTTGGAACATAAGCCTCTCCATCGTTTCCTGTCCATCCACCATCTCTCGTCATTTACTGTGTCCCAGCACACTCCTCTTTCCTCCACACTCTTCTTAACTCCTTTCGTCCATCTGTCCCTTGGTCTTCCCCTTGGCCTCCTTCCCGTCATTTCCATTCCAAACATCTTCTTCGGTATCCTCTCCTCTTGCATCCTCCTCACATGTCCATACCATTGTAGCCTAGATCGCTCTATTCTATTTTGCAATGGTTCCTCTCTTACCATCTCCCTGATGATTATATAAAAGTATAAAATAACTTTGCAGTTCATATGTTCATTACCGTATTTGGTTGGGTTTGGTTTCTTTCTTGGCCCATCCTATAGTTCCACATAACAGATCAAATTATGTATGGTATTAATTACACAGGTAAAATGAATGACTCGACCATGAACATAATCAATTCGGGAGGCTATCCTGAGTGTGGTTTGTCCACATTTATTCCAAATCAATGCTGGGACAGTACTCTATTTCCAGTTTCACAGACTCTCGCAATTCTATTCCCAATTAATTAACAATACAGGTTCTTTACTAAGGTTATAAGACAGATTCCAGCACTCAAGTATCTGGGTGTTATAAGACAGATTCCAGCACTCAAGTATCTGGGTGTTATAAACTCTTGAATGAAGAAGCAACAAATCAAACTACTATGGGTATAATGAACCCGCTGAGCTAAGGTTCATGTGATATTTTTTATAACAGCACATTTATGATGGGATGTAGTACCTTTGAACACACCCAGAAAGCCATGTGGAGCTGAGAGCTCATGCTATACTCTTTGAAGTAGCGGAGAATCGCACTTTTGACTTTGGTGAAGTCTGCTAATTATTTATCTGAGGTCTTATTAATCAATTTTATCTTTCCACAGGACTCAGAATATTCCATTTCGTCATGCTGCATTATTAAAACATTTTGGAGAATGTTTTTTTTTCGCTTAAGGTAAGGTAATACCCTTGCAGATACGCAAACAGGAATATAAGTAGTCGCTAAACGACTTCGTTTTGACGACCTACTTCCTCGAGTAACCCTGTGCCTTGCACTACGTCTGGAGAATCCGCCCCGTGTAGGCGTGAAGTTACAGCCGTCTTGTTAGACGTAGAAAATATCCGCTGTTTAGCGAGGAAATTGTTATCTGTTGCCATCGAGCACGAATACGTTACGATACGAGTGATAAGTAAGAATTGTTTAGTGAATTATTTGCACTACATCTGGAAAATCTGCCCTGTGTAGGCGTGCAATTGTAGCCGTCGTGTCAAGACGTAGAAAGTATCCGCTGTTTAGCGTAGAAGTTATCATCGGGTGCCATCGTGCACGAATATTCTATAAATCACTGTTATTTATGCACAGTGAACAACAAGAAGCATATTGTGATATAATTGGCAAGTATAGTGAATTTTATAACATTACCGTAACACCACATTTTTGTACCCACGTGTTTGTGGAGGGTCGAGAGCCTGGTGAAAAATATAGAGGTAAACGTGTTGTAATTATTTTAAATAATTGTGATTATGAAAGTATAATATATTTGAATTGCCACAGTAAATTTTTCAATTACAAAACGACGCATATTTCACGGATGCCACGTGATGTAAAACTGGCGTCAGCACACGTGAAGAACCACAGAACAGTGCTTGCTCACGTATTATTCAATATCTGCGAAGTAAAGGCTGTGTTATCAGTTGCAATTAAAGCCTTTAACATTTTCAACGAACATTGTGATTTTTGAAGCGAAAGAATGAACTACTACACGATTTATTCCATCACCCACGTGATCAAATTATTCTACACCATGTTTGAGACTGACATCATGGGCTAATACCATCATGGTATGAGGGTGATGTATCTATTGGAACCAGCATGATGGTGGAGCTTCCAGAACAGCGAACGAGGAGGAAGGAACCCAGGATGCCATTCCCAGGCAAGTCCAGTACATTCACGAAGTCGTCGACAGGGACAGATTGAACCCTGGTCTTTGGGAGAGTCCAGATGGGAATCCTAATGAAGATGATACCGTTCCGGAGAGCCAGGGATAAATTTGTTCAACCCTTGTCGTTGAACAGAGGGCTGAGTGAGAGCTCCTCCATTTCGTGAGTTTTTGTACACCCTTTCTTGTTCTAGTTTCTGGTGGTATAGTAGGTTTAATGTAGTTTGTGAACCAACCGAACTCAGTGACAGCCATTTTTATAGGTAGGGAATGTAACTAGTCTAATTAGATGTCATTTATTTCAGTTAGAGTGAGACACCCTTTTGTCAGACATTTTGGTCAACCCTGGTGCAGCTTTATGGACGTCGTAGAACGTCAATGCCTATCTTTTGCTAAACGTGACCGTAGTCATTTGAGGCTACTTTGTTTAACCCTATTTGGGGTGATTTTTCAAGTCTTCGCAGACGTTAGTTATGGCAATCAGATGCCATGGTTATATTTCTTTAACTGCATTTTTTGCAACCAGTCTTTGTTACACCCCTGACTTCGTTAGAGCAGTCGTATCATTTAGGTAATCGACTGTAATTACCAGTTTTGTAACTGCATTATATTTAATTTGAGATGTTGCTCAGAAGCCATCAGGTCAAGTGTGGACCTTACAAGTAAAAGGGATGTTTCGTTGTCTAGCATCGAACCCAGTTCCCAACGTATCATTAAGCAGATCCAGAGTGTGGAATCTGCGCCACAATTATTATTTTGTTAGTGTCATGTGAAGACACGTATTTATTTGATGTTGTACAAGCAACTACTGAAGTATTATATTTGTGAGCAAAGAGCTCCAGCAATGTGACATTGCTACCATTTAGATGTCTTTGGTTTGAAAGACGGAATTATATTATTGTATTCAGATTTATAGCGTGTTTTTTATACACGTATTCTTCGAGGTTTATAACCTATGGGAAAGGTTTTATGATGAGGCCAGTTGTACAGTTTTTATTTTGTTTAAATCGCCAGCCTTGATAGTTAGTGTGTGTTGTGTCAGACAGCTCAGGAATGTAATAGCCTGCAGCGACACAAACTGGTTTGTGACCCAGTGCCCTTGAGAGCACGCTTCTATTATGAGACAGACATAGATTGACAGAAGACAGAATGCTTGTTGTATTCGCTCTTCCTTTCATTGCTATTTAGCTCATGGAACCCAGTGTCCAACCTTGTATCTGATCACATGTTTTTATAGATTGTTTTTTGTTAGTTAAGCGCACTTTTGCGTGTACCGTTGTTGACGTGTACAGTTATGTCAGGTTTTCTATAGTATGTTGTAGGCCGCCCTGTTAAAGGAGATATTTATTGTATGAAGGTATTTGTGTGTACCTTGTCCGGGATTGTTCCCGTTGACCAGATGTTATTGGAGGGTGACTGTTGTGTGCAGGCCCATCCCAGAGTTATTGAACGCGAGCTGTGCGCCGCTGGTAACTTGTGTTATTGTGTGTCCGAGTTGTTATTGCTCGTTGATTATATTCAGACTTTTGAGTCGAGGCTTTTTGGTGGAGATTGATCTCAGTGGAGACACTCCGTGCCCAGGCTATTGTCAGTATTATTCGCCATAAACCAACGATAACCTAAACCGACATCTTAATAATAAAACGCATAATTTTGGTAAAACAAAAGCTAACTAATGAATTCTTTCTATCTAACTTTGTTCTTCTGCATTTGGAACCTGCTGACATGGCCGTGCTAATGAAGGTATTTCCTTTTGAGGAAATGACTAGGACAGCTGACACTTTGTAGCGACCTGAAGCTTGCTCGAACCTTGAGTTCGTAGCTTGTGGAGCGCAGGCCATGCGATGTTAGACGTAGTCTTAACTACGCAGTTGTCACCGTAACTACACACATTAGATGACTATGGCTTACAAAGAGTAAACCAAGGTGCAGGCAGGCATTTTAATAAAATTGTTGTCTCTTATTAATTATTTATGATGTAAAAGTGTATGAATCCTACATGTTACCCTATTGTGTGCTGTTAGCACCTAGTTTCTAAGAATAATTAAATTATTTTTTTTACATGGCTGTTCACTTAGCGTTGAATGTAATTGTTTTCTGTTACGGATGTCATCGCCGTAAATTTTGTTATTAATTTATAGGACTTAGCTAGATGAATTAACGTTACATGTAAATGTGGAGATGGTATCATCCTAACTTAGATTTGTTTTGCTACCCTGTTAAATGTAACTTCTGATATTAGCTTGATCTTGTAACTTGACCTAGGGATTTGCGTCGTACCATTTTCCTAGTGTTGCTGTTGTTGCTTTGTTATTGTGAGATAGATCTTTCGTGAGGGTTTTCCGTAACTTCTCAGGTAGGGACCTGCTCTTTATTTTTGATTGTTTATTAGTTTGCGGATTAGCCGATTGAAACTCTCCGAACTAGGCTAGGGGCTTGTGAATTTTAACAATAAATTTTCACTGTGTTTTACATAAGTCTGGATGTTTATTTTCTCAGTCTAGTTTTTAAGGTGAACCTTTCCTTAGGCAGTCTATGACCATCGTCACCATGTACCACGATCCCTGTGGACTACAGATTCTCGTGCCGCTTTGGCCTATTTGGAAGTTCACCTGATCCTCATGGCAATTATGTCCGACGGATGAGATGTTAGGGAAGTCATTGCGGTTGTTGGCTATCCTGACAGCTCCACAGACGGTCTCAATAAATCTACACTAGAAACAAGAATAGGGAATTGAAATCAAATTCCCCAGCCTAATAATACAGAAATTAGAATATGGTAGTTTAACTATATTTCACTTCCAATGTTCATTGCCATTTAAATATGTTTTCTCCAATCTTAGCTAGCTTTTCAATTATTAAGAATCTAAAAGGAAGATTGAGTTAATATACTTGACTTAAGAAGGTATTTACATTTTACTTGTTGGTCTCATAGACAATGATTCATTGTACCATCTTCTACTTCGTGCTGCTCCTTGTTTAAACCAAGAACCATGAACTTTATGTCAGAATAAAAATAATGTAAACTTGATCAGCTATCATAATGCACACTATATGCCCTTTGAAATGTTGGGGTCACTGTATAAGAAGTCCATGACAGCAGAAAAGGAATCCACTTTGCTTTTCCACCGCTTCATACTTGAAAACATCTCGTGCTGAGATCACAATATCTCAAGACATATGAATAGTCACTCGAATCAAAAATGAGGGCACCCTTGGTAACTGTTTTGGCCAAGTCCTTATGGGAGATTTACATGAGAACTTAACGGTAGTGTCAGAGATTCTGGAGGATTGTTTCTGACGCGGTAGAACAGCCCGAGACACTACAGCTAATAGCAAGACTGCAAAAGTCTACAAAACAAAATACTCTCAACTGTCCAAAACAACAGTTAAGGTCGTATCTACATACACACATCAAAAAAAGTTTTGCATCACCTCGGTTCCAAGAGTTCCGGAACCTTTAAATACAAAGGGAATAGAGATCAACACAAACAACATTTCAGCTCGTTTTATTGCTCATGAGACCCACACATTGCATGTTGTACCATCATACAGCTAGACTTTCAGCATTTGTGGTCCAGATTGCAGTACACACCACTACCTCTAATACCCAGTAGCACGTCCTCTTGCATTGATGCATGCCTGTATTCGTCGTGGCATACTATCCACAAGTTCATCAAGACACTGTTGGTCCAAATTGGCGTAAATCTCTCAGAGTGGTTGGTGGGTCAAGACGTCCATAAACAGCCCTTTTCAACATATCCCAGGCATGTTCGATAGGGTTCATGTCTGGCGAACATGCTGGCCACTGTAGTCGAGCGATGTCGTTATCTTGAAGGAACGCATTCACAAGATGTGCACGATGAGGTCGAGAATTGTCGTCCATGAAGACAAATGCCTCTCCAATATTCTGCCGATATGGTTGCACTATGGGTCGGAGGATGTCATTCAAGTATCGTAAAGCCGTTTCGGAGCCTTCCATGACCACCAGTGGCGTACGTCGGCCCCACATAATGCCACCCCAAAACATCAGGGAACCACCACCTTGCTGCACTCGCTGGACAGTGTGTCTAAGACGTTCAGCCTGACCAGGGTGCCTCCAAACACGTCTCCGACGATTGTCTGGTTGAAGGCATATGCGACACTCATCGGTGAAGAGAACGTGATGCCAATTCCGTGGGGTCCATTCAGCATGTTGTTGGGCCCATCTGTACCGCGCTGCATGGTGTCGGGGTTGCAAAGCTGGACCTCGCCATGGACGTCGGGAGTGAAGTTGCGCATCAGGCAGCCTATTGCGCACAGTTTGAGTTGAAACACGACGTCCTGTGGCTGAACGAAACGCATTATTCAACATGGTGGCATTGCTGTCAGGGTTCCTCCGAGCGGCAATCCGTAAGTAGCGGTCATCCACTACAGTAGTAGCCCTTGGGCGGCCTGAGCGAGGCCTGTCATCGACAGTTCCTGTATCTCTGTACCTCCTCCATGTCCGAACAACATCGCTTTGGTTCACTCTGAGACGCCTGGAAACTTCCCTTGTTGAGAGCCCTTCTTGACACAAAGTAACAATGCGGACGCGATCGAACTGCGGTATTGACCTTCTAGGCATGGTAGAACTACAGACAACATGAGCAGCGTACCTTCGTCCTGGTGGAATGACTGGAACTGATCGGCTGTCGTACCCCCTCCGTCTAATAGGCCCTGCTCATGCATGGTTGTTTACATCTTTGAGCAGTTTTAGTGACATCTATGAACAGTCAAAGGGACTGTATCTTGGATACAATATACACAGTCAACGTCTATATGCCGGAGATCTGGGAACCGAGGTGATGCAAAACTTTTTTTGATGTGTGTATTAAAAAAAAAATAATAATAATAATAATAATAATAATAAACAAGAATCTCACTAAATACACTCCACCTAGCCTACATTTCAAAGATCCTGAGGGAAAAACTGCCTATAATGGCAAGGACAACTGCACTATCCTGGCAAATTATTTTGAGTCTCTCCTTAACTGTGAAAGCCCAGGATCCTCATTCTCATTTGAAGACAATCCAAATACAAACCCGGACTCTACACCACCAACCAAAAAAGAAATTATGCAGATCATTCAGTCACTTAAAAACAATAAGGCACCAGGCGAGGATTCAATAATCGCCGAATTATGGAAGCATGCTGGCGACATAGCTATCGATAAACTAACAGAAATAATTAGTGAGATATGGGAAAAGGAGGAACTCCCTATTGATTGGACATCAGCTCTGCTTCACCCTCTTCACAAAAAAGGTGATAGAACGAATGTGAACAATTACCGTGGCATCTCCCTCCTTGCAATAACATACAAAATCCTTTCAAAAGCCCTTCAAACTAGAGCAGAGGAACAGTTGGATCCACAATTAGAGGAATATCAAGGGGGATTTCGGAAGGGACGATCGTGTGCCGAACAGATTTCGAACCTTAAATCTATCCTTTCATATCTGAAGCTTAGAAACAAACAGTTTGTAGTGACCTTCATTGACTTCAAAAAGGCTTATGACTCTATCGATCGACCCACCCTATTTGAAATACTGAAAGAACTGGGACTGGACAACAAAACAAGAGCAATCATTCAGAAAACCTTAAGCAACACTGCGTCCAAAGTGAAATTCAGGGGAGAAATTTCAGAGCCCTTCGAAATCAAGACTGGTGTAAGACAAGGAGATGGACTATCTCCTTTGCTCTTCAACTGTGTGCTCGAAAAAGTCATCCGGCAGTGGCAAAAAGTAATGAACATTAACAAGTCTGAAAATGGAGTCAGATTGGGCTACAAAAAACAGAACCTGATAGTTGACTGCCTAGCATTCGCAGATGACCTCGCAATTTTTTCAGATTCCCTCGATGCAGCCGCAGCGCAAATTAATGAACTCCAGATTCAAGCAGCGAAAGCGGGCCTTAAGATCTCCTTTGAAAAAACAGAATTCATCACTAATATCAAGCTAGCGCCAAAAGAGCTGGATGTAGGACAGGGGAAAATCAAGCAAACGAAAGCGTTCAAATATTTGGGTGAGTGGATAGACCCCAATCTCTCCGAGAAGGCAGTTTTCGAGTCACGAATCAGGAAAATGGAAATGGCATACAATCTAACAAAGGCCATTTACAACAAGAAATCCATATCAACAAATGCCAAGTTAAGACACTACCAAACAGTCATCCGTCCAGAGGCTTTGTATGCTGCAGAGTGCCTTGCAATGCATCGCAAGTGATTAACAGAGAAGCTGGAAGTGAAAGAAAGAAAAATTCTAAGAAAAATCTTGGGTCCGGTAAAAGAAAATGGGGAATATAGGAGAAGGCACAACCACGAACTTTACACCCATGTGGAAAAAATAACTGATGTCATGAGGAAACGGAGAATTACCTTTTACTGTCATATAACAAGAATGAACCCAGCACGATTGACAAATAGAATTTTCACCTACTTCCTCAAAAAGAAAACCAAGGGAACTTGGTTCATTGAGGTGGACAAAGATTTACAAGAAGTGGGAATAACAGGCAACGATATTTGGGAACGTGCCACACTTAAACAAAAACTAACAGCACACCGATGTTTTCAAGAAAAGCCAAAGCTTCCAACTGGCAAGAAGTGGACTGCAGAAAGGAAACAACAGCATCGAGAACTAATGCGAAAGTACTGGGAGGACGTTAAAGCTCGATGCAACAAGAAACAGTTGAAATGACGTGGTCCTTAGATGGCCGAATCGAAAGAAGAAGAAGAATAAACAAGAAATTTGTCACTTTAACATATGAAAGCAATGGGTTACCAAAACTATTCAGAAATTAGATTACATTATATGAAATTAGATTTGCAAACTACAAATTAATTCATTCATTCGAGTCTCGTCTTGTCATTCAGCATCCAGTCTAGTCGGCAAGCCTCTGTTTACAAACAAGTTGCTTCTATGATCTCCTTTAGCAGATAGCACTTGTTATCTCCTACTTCCTCCTCTCTCCTTTTATCTGAACTTCATTAATACCTAGAATATCCAATTCTATCCTACTTGCTGACTCAGCTAGTTCTACTTTCTTTCTTTCTTTCTTTCTTTCTTTCTTTCCCTCCTTCCTTCTTCCATAACCCCCATCGATATTAGTAGCACCCCATCGATTTCGAGTTCAGTTGCCTGTTCGTTTCCAAGGAGTCTCTGATCTGTCAGATGGGATTAGGACTCCATCACACCCATAGGATCGAGGCTTACTCATGACATTTTTAACAAGTTTAGAAAGTACAAGTGAAGCAGGTTGCTAGCCTTACGTATGTAGGGCCCCTGAGTTTTACCTCAGGAAACAAACAAGTGAGTTGGGTAGTCCTAGCTGCCAGAACACAAGAAGTACCATGACTCAGAATATGTGCAAGATGTCTACTCCTATTCCACAGTAATTGGTATCCTGACTGTTATGACCACTTATTAGGCCACTCGGCCATTGTCCATGGTTTATGAATTAGGATGTGACTATACCATGAACTACAAATACTTCTTCGTCTTTTCTCGCTCATGCGGGGTCGATGTTTTTGACAAGCCTTTTCCATTTCCCTCGGACCCAAATGGTGTTTCCTGTTAACTGCTTCCCTGCAAGGTCCTCTTGCACGCAGTCCATCCATCTTCTTCTCTCCCGCCTGCCTTCCACCTCCAGGTCGAGCAGTACATAGTTCTCATCCCCGCGCTTAACATGACCATACCAGAGCAATCGCCTTTCTTAGCCTTTCTTAGATACTTGAGTCACCTTAACGATGCCCCATATAAAGGTATTCTTGATGTGGTCTTTCCTCGTAACACCACACATCCATCTCAGCATTTTCATTTTGGCTATATCCAGTCGCTTATTTTTTGACTGTACCGTTGGCCAAGTTTCTGCTCCATATAGCATGGCAGGCTATCAGTCTCCTGTCACAGAGAACACTAGACAACCTTTTCCAGTTTAACCAGGCACCCTGAATTTGGCAGGTAATTTCCAGATCCAGCTTGCCATCATCAGATATAGTGGATCCCAGGTACAGTACTTGAAACTATTTCTTGCCTGGAGCTGGCTTCCATCCATTTGCAAACTTTCAGTTCCAGATCCTCCAAGGCACAGGTATTCAGTCTTATTTCAGCTGATTTTAAGGCCTCTGTCCTCTAGTGCTCTCCTCCAGCGATCTAGTTTGAGTTCAAGAAATATTCTTATTCCCCAAACAGTAAATGATTTGGACATATTATTAAACACTGGTAAGTATCAATTAAAATGCTTTTCTTGTAATCCCACGTACATTGGTCAGGGGCATCAATATTAGATAAACAACATTGTAATACTGCCAAATACAAGAAAAATGTGAAGTGTTTAGAAGTGATGTAGTTAAACGGCTAATGAACAATTCGTAAAATTTGTAATTTCCTACAGAAATTTCATAATAGAAGAAATAAATCTAAAGCAAGAAAGTATTGCTGTTGAGAGCTACATATTTATTCATGCAACATTCTGCAAAGTTTGTGGGGTTGTTTATATAGTTAAAAGCTTCACGAGTAAACTAATTTTAAAACAATACCGCTTTTAATAATAATTTTAAAAAAAAATGATAACACCACCTGTAGGGTACGGCGGGGCTAATTCGCCCACGGGGCTTTCCCGCTCAAAATAAGCTTGACGTTGCACTGAGCAGCCACCCTGCTCAGCTGATATCGTCCTTTGTGATCAGTGTGACCCTCGGTCTCTGTGCTACAACATCTATCGTTTGTATGAGAGTGACAGCTTGAGTTTTGAGTAAAACAAAGGGAGAATACTGCAAGGTACGTTGTTTATGTTGTGGAATTTGTCGTCATTAAGAATTTGTGCTTGCAACTTAAGGAGTAGTGTCCAGAGTAAGGGCTTTATTTTTCCCAGAAGTGAGGCGCCTGGCAGTCTGAAGGTTAAGTTACATCTGGACATAGCAGGTAGCGCGTTTCCTTGGTCACAGCCAACACAAGACGCGCTATTGTAAATTCCAGTAATTGGGGCTACTCCGCCCAGAAATATGGGGGCCAAGACTTCTCTCTTGTTATAATATTGCAACCAAATTATTTCAGATAGCAGATTAGTATCTCTTTCTTGTTACGTTAGAGATGGTACGGACGTATAAAAGGAAAGGGCCAGTTCGAAAATGGACGGAAGAAGATATTAACCGGGCTATTTCAAGTGTATTACGAGGCGATGTGAGCATGAGTGGTGCAGCTGGATTATTCAATGTGCCTTATTCAACACTTAAAAATCGTGTTCATTTGCGTAAACGACAAGGACCCTTAGAGAAAATCATAGTGGACAAACCACGGGGTCATCCCACAGCATTTAGTATGCAAGAGGAGACGGATTTAGCTTCCCGGCTAAAATGCTTGGCAGCAAGATGGTTTGGATGCACACCAGAACAGATACGAAGGGCAAAATGGAGCTTAAAATTTGATAAGGCCCGTAAAGAAAAGGATGCCAAAACATTTTCGAGACATTTGCAAGACAAATGACCGGGACCTTCAATCCGTACGACCAAAAGACTTTGACAAGGAAGAAACACCATGTGGATTTTGTGGCGTAACTTTTAAACCGCTCAGTCATCATTAAAGGGTGGTTGGATTCAATGCAAAGACTGTGAAACTTGGTATCATGACATGTATGTTGGGGCTACAGGAAGGAAAAACTTCATTTGTGGTAAATGCCGTTGAGGAAAGGACATTAATACAGTGAGCAAAATAGCCCCATTGAATTTGTGATTCGTCATTTTTGCTTTGATTTATATTTTATTTCATCAAGCCGGTATATTGTTATAACTGTATTTTGACAACATTCGTATGTAATAAGCAATAAATAAGGTGTGCTTTGCTGTTGGTTCCATCTTAGAAAAATGAATAGTTTTTGATTTATGATGTTTACAATTTGAAATGAGCGGAATAGCCCCGCTCTACCCTATCTGAAAAATAACGTCTTCTTTTCCGTGCCCCTGCTTATGCACTAAATAATGCTACTATTGGGCCTCCCGAGGACCTTGTGTTGCCAAGGACAACTGCTGCCCAGCTTATGCATACAAATATTGGGAAACATTTGGTCAGTGTGATGACATGCTCAGTCACAATACCTTAGTTTCAGGCAATGTGGCATTACTCCTCATATCAAGTAGCTACTCAATATTGTCCTCATGAGGCCGAGTGCACCCCATTCCAGTCCTAACTTCAAATCTTACATCTCTGTTGTAGTCAGGAATCAATCCCACAACCTCCTAGATAAGAGGAAAGCATGCTACCCTTTCGCCAAGGGGCTGATAGCTCATGGTTCAGAGGTGTACAAAAATGTCGGTTTTGACCTGACCCATTCTTGCCTGCAGAGCAGGCAGGCTGGTAGCAAGCAAGGAAAATCCAAGTAGACTTTTAGAATCTGGACAGGCAGATTGAACTCAACCTGTGCAGGCTGAAGTCAACTTGTGCTGGAATTTGAACCTATTATATCTGGACTTGCTGCAGCAGCCCGTGCGGTTGTGGTATACAATTTAACGAGCACGGATGTGCCGTGTGACTATCTGTTGGCAAGGAGCAGCCTCCCAGCTAGTGAAGGTAGTGAAGTGAGTGAGAGCCAATCAAGACGGGCTAGTCAGCGCTATTATCACCACCCCATCGAGCCTTGACCATCGGGCACCTACTGTGATGCTACTCGGAACTAGCAGCTCTAAGGAGGGAGCAGTGCGACATATTTACCCAGCTAACAGTCAGAGTACCCTGTGCCGCATCCTTCTGGTTGACCGGACGCTGTCCTCGCAAACAAAAGCCTCTGTGAGTCTCGAGAGGTCATTGACATGCCATGCAGTGCCAAAATTGTTCTGTTTCTAGAAAAGGCTGAGACGAGCAGCCACTAGACAGTTTGAGACATTGACGCCACCAATTGGCTTTGGGGTGGGCCAGAAACTATGAGATATCCCTTTTAGCAGGTGCCAGGCAATTCACTTGTGAGTTCAGTCGAGGGTAGAGCAGAGTTGGCAGTTAAGTCGAGTTCAGTGCAGTTCAGACAGTTGGCACGAGTGACTGACAGCTGTAAACAGCTGGTGACAGTGTGTGTAGTGGAGTAAGGCAGTGTGCTTGTGCAAGTAGTGCTGTGCCACGGAGCGTTGTGTGGGTACAAATGGACAGTGCTGGAGACCCTGGATTCAACGTGGCGCGAAATGGGGACTACGAAGCGGGACTCTGGTGGAGCAGCATCGAGCAGGGAGCCGTGAATAATGGACTGTGGACTTGGCAACCGGCTGTGTGAGAATTGTGTACGGTAGTAATAAATTTAGTGGTTAGTAGCACGCTACCAGTTGTGTTCTGATTTTGCTAGTGAACCCCGATTCCTATCACAATACGAATTCGCTTACTAAGCCATCAGCATATTTAGATATTTCTGACTATTTACTGTTATGCAAGTCTGTAAATTAAGCAGCACAATCAAGGACTTTTTTCACAATGTTATTTTCTCACCCTTGAAGCAAATTTTACAGAAAGAGGTGCTTTTAAAAAGGTGAGTGAGTGAGTGAAACACAGAAATGGTGTGTTGATTACAAGGTGCTGAAATACAACACATACTTGCTGATTTTCTTCTATTTTCATGAGCAGTCCGTGGTCTTACGACTTCTGGTTCCTAAAATAAACACCAAAAGCTCAATAAGTATCACTATGTTTATGGTTTCCAAGACGTTATGCCTCCAAAATGAAAATAACTCAGTGTCACAATGCATATGGATATCCTAATCACCTAATTATACCACATATAATATTAATTTGCAGACGGCAGTGATGCAAATGAACCTAGACCGGAGTTCATTTTAGATAGTTAAAAACCATACAGAAAGCTAATCGAACAACATCTGTTAACTGGCTCTATTTTACTGCATTCTTCAGAGTGAAAAGCAATTTTAATTCATTATCAACTAAAGAAATGTACAGTACAGAGCTTCCACGAGTTAAAATGGCACCAAAGCTTATGTATGCATAGCAAACTTCCGGTCCACGAATCTCCATTTGATTTTCATTGGCAATGAATCGTCCGTGATTATTTTCATTATTATTTTGGATTGTGTTTTTGATTTTAGGTGTTCAACTTATGAAATAAGAACTAGAGGGTTGACCTTTATTGAATATTCTAAAGACAAGTGGCTCCTAAAAGAGTAATTAGTAAAACTTCGCAACAGAAAGGACCATAACGAAGAGCTTGCCTACCAAGTGTGCGATTTCCACATTTCAAACGGCAGTGGTCTAACATATCTTGGACTATTATTGTATTAAGTTGGTGCCAATTAAATATGTTATGTGAGAACATCATAATCAGTTGCTATCCGGTTGCTAAAATGGTATATTATGCATTAACTTGACCCGTTTAAATGCTAAAAGAGACGAAAGCTACGAGTCATAGGCTATACGTCGTACCGGTAACATTTACCAATAACTCATCCTTTGTTCTTTAATATTTACTCATTCTTTATAATTATAATAGTCTAAACGGTATAATAACACTTATTTAACCAATAATCCTTTTATAATTATATACATATCTGAGGTACCGTACTGCAAGAAAGGAATATTTGGTAACACATGCGGTTCTATCTTAAAATCCAACCGTGCCTAGTTTACAGTATGGAAAACGTGGAAAATTTTAAGTTACTAGACCAAACAACTGGCGACAAAAGTAGAAATATGCTCATTTACATCTTCACCCTAGTCTACGTAAAATACCATACGGTAATCACTGAGAGGGTAGAGGGGTTTATGGCCTCAATTACACAAACTAACAAACCTCATTTTGCTTGAATTATGGAGACCGAAACCTTCTAATGGAGGTATGGATTGTGCTTTAGAAATATTTTAGTCAATAATTTAAGACTAGTTGCCAGAAAACAAAATACAAAAAGCTGCGTGCCTACTACGATATAAAGTTGCTCTGTGAAAAGAAAAAAACAACCTCGCCAAGATTATATGACGTGCATACAGTTAAATACATTCTTCCATTTGGAGAAATACTTTCCCTTCCACTAATTACACCTGTGTGAAGCTAAATTGTATAGGATACTAGCAGTAGTGCCCGGCTTCGCCCAGTGGATTTATTTGTTTTATGGATGATAATGAATACTACTACAGAACTGTCAAATGATATTAAAACTAACAGAAAAAGACATATATAACATTTTGTGGTGGTGGTGGTGGTGGTAGTGAGGGTGATAAGTAGTAGTCTACAGTTTAATTGACGTAACATTCAGGTCATTTTTCCGTAATGATAATGATGATAATGAATATGGAAACGGCTATTTATTAACTACAGGACGGACACTTGTAATTTACAATCGAATTGAAAAATATGATTAGAAAGAGGAGCCAGTGAACTAAAAGACACTGCCTAGGGTCTTTATCTCATTGGCTGTTAGAAAAATAGACACCAATAGTGTCGTCTTTAGTCGCATAGAGCCGTAGGAAAATATGCGGAGCACTTTGGAAAACTTCGGCTGTCCCGAGCTCCTGAGGTAGCAAAAGTGTCATTTATCGTCAGATAGCACTCGACGATAAGGTTTGGAATAAATTAAAGTAAATTTGAAATCACCAACACCATGGCACTTATACAGAGGCATAATATTTTCAAGATGATAACTGTTCTAAGGGCCTAAGAAATCTTTTTGCACTTATTAGTCCCCGTGACTGCCATTTATAAGCAGCGCAAGATGTAACTATTTTCACAATTCTGCACCAGAACACTGGTAGGGGTGAGGTGTTGCAGCCTGCATTGCCAGCCAACAATAGACTTATTAAAATATTCTTACAGTTACAATACTATGGACATGAATAGTTCTTGCGCCTTATAACATGGTTTTTAAGTTCCATTTGTCTGTTATTCCAAATATAAGGGATGGAGAGGGTTGTCCAAAACATCAAGTGGACAGTGTTACCAGCAGGGTTTCAAAGGGTAAGTACGTAAAATTCGGTGCAATTAGGTGAAACAGTGTAAATTTGTCCTAAGGGGCCTAAATGCAGGGAATAGAGTGGTCTGTCCGAAATTTCATGTAGACAGTGTTACTCATCGGGTTCCAAAGAGTAAGTATGTAAAATTTGGTTCAGATCGGTGAAACAGTGTAGATTTGGGCCAAAGGGCTTAAATGCGGGGAATGGAGTGGTCTGTCTAAAATTTCAAGCGGACAGTGTTACTCGTCGGGATTCAAAGGGTAAGTACTTAAAATTTGGTTCAGATCGGTGAAACAGTGTAGATTTGGGCCAAAGGGCCTAAATGCAGGGGATGGAGTGGTCCGTACGAAATTTCAAGCAGACAGTGTTACTCTTCGGGTTCTAAAGGGTAAGTTTTAGATGGGTGAAACGGTGTCGATTTGTGCTAAAGGACCTAAATGCAGGGAATGGAGTGGTCTGTCCAAAATTTCCTGTCGACAGTGCTACTCATCGGGTTCCGAAGGGTAAGTATAAACAAATTTGGTTCAGATCAGTGAAACGGTGTAGATTTGTCCCAAAGGGCCTAAATGCAGGGAATGGAGTGGTCTGTCCGAAATTTAAAGTGGACAGTGATACTTTTTGGGTTCCAAAGAGTAAGTATACACATTTTGGTTCAGATTGGTGAAACGATGTAAATTTGTGCCAAAGGACCTAAATACAGGGAATTGAGTGCTCTGTCCAAAATTTCAAGCAGGCAGTGTTACTTGTCGGGTTCCAAAGGGTAAGTACATAAAGAGTGGTTGAGATGGGTGAAACGATGTAGATTTTTGCCAAAGAGCCTAACTGCAGTAAATGGAGTGGTCTATCCGAAATTTCATTTAGACAGTGTTACTTGTCGGGTTCCAAAGGGTAAGTATGTAAAATTTGGTTCAGATCGGTGAAACAGTGTAGATTTTTGCCAAAGGGCCTAAATGCAGGAAATGGAGTGGTCTGTCCAAAATTTCAGGAGGACAGTGTTACTCATCGGGTTCCAAAGGATATATATAACTAGAATAAAATAATTGTTCTTGTAAATATGGGTCCGCCCAGTCAATACCTTTAATTATAATGTAATCGAAGATCACATCTATTTATACATTACAGGACATGTTTCGGGATCCCATTTATCCTGATCCCTTCATCAGCTTATAATAAGATTGGCTCAACAAATTAAGATAGAGCACTCCTTTATACACACATAGTTAAAACAGGGTGATAAATGGAAATGGAATGTATGGTGTGTGAAAACATATGGACAAGATATGGCAGACACTAAAACCTAATACACTCGATAAAACATGGTTTAAAATACAAAGTTAATGACATTAAATATAAAAACACTGAGCTAAAATAGCAAGTCCAATTAGTTAAAATGCATAAAATTCAGTATATTAAGATAAAATGTTTTTTCATGAAGCGGTTATTCATTGTCATGTGAAACTAATTCTTGTGTGTCCACACTGTGCTGAGTAAGTCTTGAAGTTTACAAATCTTGACGTATGCGCTATTGTTTAAGCTTCATAACATTAAGGCGACACTCCTGAGATAAACAGATATTTTTACCTAATGCATGGATTTTCACGAAACTTTGTGGGAATGTCACCCAAACAAAAGTAGAGATATCACAACCATTTGTTTCATATACAATTAACAGTTTTTCCAAAATATTTTTATTTTGATTTTTGATTTTTGGAATTTGTAATTGTATTTTTTTCATAGATTTCAAATGTCATGTTAATGGGAATTTGGAATTAGGTAGATAATTTTTTTTAGTCAATTTACCCTCTAGGTTGGTGGTTCCCACGGACTCAGCGAGGGAACTCACCACTACCGCCTCTATGGGCAGTGTCCTGGAGCCTGGAACATCTGGTCGGGAGGGATACAACTGGGGAGGTGTGATCAGCACTTCGCCCAGGCGGCCTCACCTGCAAAGCGAACAGGGGCCTCATGAGGGATGGGAAGGGGTGGAAGATTGGGATGGATAGGCGAGGAAGAGGGGAGGAGGCGGCCGTGGCCTTACAGTAGGTACCATCCCGGCATTTTCCTGAAGACGAAGTGGGAAACCACGGAAAACCACTTCGAGGATGGCTGAGGTGGGAATCGAACCCCCTCTACTCATTTGGACCACCCGAGGCTGAGTAGACTCCGTTCCAGTCCTCATACCACTTTTCAAATTTCGTGGCAGAGCCGGGAATCGAACCCAGGACCTCCGGGATGGCAGCTAACCATGCTGACCGCTACGCTACGGAGGCGACAGGTAGATAATACTTCTTTAAAAAACACTAAGTATCGATTTTTCTGTAAATAATTTATACAATGAGATATTATAGTACTAAAGTTGTGTAATTTTTTTTGTTCAAAAATTTTGCCCTTTTACATCCCTACTACTGGGAAGAATTCTGCAATCAAGAATTCCATAAGCAGATTTCCTAATATAGCTGTGATACATATACCATACAAATTTTGTTACATTTGGCAGAATATTATGGGAGAAAAATAGGATTTAAATGTAAAATTACTATTGGCGGGAAAATTAAAGCAAAGTTCAAGTGACGTTATCTTCCTGATCCATTACCTAGAAGTCACCAGCACCGTATGTTTTTCCTTCCTTTGTGTTTCTTAGCAGCTTCTGTACGAATATTGATAATTCTGGAAGCTTGTCTAGTATCTTGATACACAACTACAAGAGGTTACTTGCACGCGAACTTCACAAAAGTAAACAGACTGGCTACCGCCACAGAACTCACAAGAAAGAAGAAACATACAAGAATAACAAAACTTATAGTTATCGGCATTATTGTAGTGACATCAGGAATACCAATACAAGCATACAATGTTGCTCAATGACAGTAGAGTCAAGTACTGAAATATTAGTCCTTTGCAGGCTTTATAAATTCATTCAGAAACATGGTAGATCTTACAGATCGATTCTGTAGAAATATATGCGGGAGGGGGGTGGCGGCTGTTGGCCCATCCCCGGGATGCGTAATTGCAAAGAACAGGGATATTTTATTGATTTGATTGAATGAAAACATGGCAATGACGTCATAAATAATCTAACCAAGCAGATGCCACACCCATTTCTGCTGTGTGCAGACTGACAAACAAAGCATTATTAAGGTGACGAATTGTTTGAATTCAACGGAATAACTTTGTGACAAGAAAGAAGAAACCCTATCCTTTCAATTTCAGTCATTAAAAAAAAATCACCAAAATGAACAAAATATCGACTTTTATCTCCGGAGTGTTGCCTTAAGTCTTCATTGTCCTTTACTGTTATACTATTATTGTGATGCGTTTTTTTGTTTGCAAGTGTGCAGAATGGAACAGTATAATGAGCCAGATCCGAGATATTGTTGGTAAGTGATCTTATTAGAGGTGATAGTCTAAGTGTTGCACAAGACCCAGTGTGGAAGCGATCTGGCTCATTATACTGTTCCATTCTGCACACTTGTAAACAAAAAACGCATAACAGTAAAGGACAATGAAGACTTAATGTTATGAAGCTTAAACAATAGTGCATTCTTCAAGATTTGTAAACTTCAAGACTTACTCAGCACAGTGTGGACACACAAGAATTAGAGTTTCACATGACAATGAATAACCGCTTCATGAAAAAACATTTTATCTTAATATACTGAATTTTATGCATTTTAACGAATTGAACTTGCTATTTTAGCTTTCAGTGTTTTTATGTTTAATGACATTAACTTTGTGTTTTAAACCATGTTTTATTGAGTGTATTAGGTTTTAGTGTCTGCCATATCTTGTCCATATGTTTTCACACAACATACATTCCATTTTCATTTATCACCCTGTTTCAACTATGTGTGTACAAAGGAGTGCTCTATCTTAATTTGTTGAGCCAATCTTATATAAGCTGATGAAGGGATCAGGATAAATGGAATCCCGAAACATGTCCTGTAATGTATAAATAGATGTGATCTTCGATTACATTATAATTAAAGGTATTGACTGGGCAAACCCATATTTACAAGAATAATTATTTTATTCTAGTTATATGAAAATGAAAATCCACAGCCTGCTTCCAGTCTCCGACCGGGTCAGGAATGGAATGAATGAATACCCCATCTAGCGGCGAGGATATGGACTGTGCCGGCTGCCGAGGCCTGACGCACTCCTCTGGGGCAATGATTAAATGAATGACAGATGAAATGAAATGATAGTGGAGAGTGTTGCTGGAATGAAATTTTGACAGGGAAAACCGGAGTACCCGGAGAAAAACCTGTCTGCCTCAGTTTTGTCCAGCACAGATCTCACATGGAGTGACCGGCATTTGAACCACGGACCCAGCGGTGAGAGGCCGGCGTGCTGCCGCCTAAGCCACGGAGGCGATTATTCTAGTTATATAATCTCGTCAATACGGAACAATGTCAAACGTCAACAACCTTGACGTTAACATGTCCGATTCCAAAGGATACGTATACAAATGTTGTTTCAGATCGGTGAAACAATGTAGATTTGTGCCGAAGGGCCTAAATGTGGGTAATGGAGTGGTCTATCCGAAATTTCAAGTGGACAGTGTTACTCGTCGAGTTCCAAAGGGTAATTACTGCATGTAAAATTTGGTTCAGATCTGTGAAACTGAGTAGTTTTGTGCCAAACGGCCTAAATGCAGGGGATGGAGTGGTCTCTCCGCAATTTCAAGCAGACAGTGTTAGTCGCAGGGTTCCAAAGAGTAAATATACAAATTTTGGTTGAGATCGGTGAAACGGTGTAGATTTGGGCCAAAGGTCCTAAATGCAGGGAATGAAGTGGTCTGTCCACAATTTCAAGCAGACAGTGTTACTCGCAGGGTACCAAAGTGTAAGTATGCGAATTTTGGTTTTGATCGGTGAAACGGTGTAGATTTGTGCCAAAGGGCCTAAATGCAGGGAATGGGGTGGTCTGTCCGAAAATTTGAGTGGACATTGTTACTCGCAGGGTTCCAAAGGGCAAGTATACAAATTTTGGTTCAGATCGGTGAAATGGTGTAGATTTGTGCCAAAGGGCCTAAAGGCAGGGAAAGGAGAGGTTGTCCAAAATTTCAAGTGGACAGGGTTACCCGCTGGGTTCAGATCGGTGAAACGGTGTAGATTTGTATACATGACAGACAGACAAACTTCGTGCTTTATATAATACTAGCAGAAGTACCCATTCTTTGAACGGTCTTCGGTATTAATAATCAGACATTATCAAATGAGCTACTGTTGCAATGGTTAGGGGCTTGGAACCTGTTTGTCGATAAAGAAAATTGGTTAGTTAAAATGTGCTCTCAAACTAAATTTACCTAACGTGTTCTTCCTGACTTGAAAATAAAATTGAAAACCTCGTAGACGAATCGCAATACACGTCACATACAAACTGACCCTAACCGTTGTGTCAAGTACCCAACCACAGGAAGACCCCTTTTATAAATTATAAAGGCTTGTGGTGCATGAAAATTCAAGTTTTTTAACCTCCAATGGCCCAAATTCCTAAAAGCAGCCAAAAATAGTCTACTATTTCGAATCAGGAATTTTTGAAAATAATGTTGCTGTTTGGAGATATAATAGACCTTCTGTACAACATATCGCACGTGTAAGTCTTGTGGAAAAAATCCAAGCGCATTGATGAATTTACAGTTTTAGTTGGTTCCATGATAACCTTATAGCCATTTGCAAACTTTCACAGAAATGTAGTTTCATTAGTTTATTAAATGAACTTAGTATTCTGGGAATATCTAATAAACTGTTGGTTTTAGAGCCTTAAAATGTAGTTTTTGGGGACCCTTTTCGGCTCTTTAGGGGCCCTGAGTTTTGTTTCTGACACTAAGGGGTTGAAAATGAGCTTTGTCTCATCATTGTACGTCATAAATGGTAATAATTATAATGATAATAATAATAATATAACAATATAGGGATAGGGATGTAATAGACCTTCGTACCATACCCGCACGCGTAAATCATGTGAAAAAATTCTCGAGTACCTCTTGACCCCTTAAGCGCATTATATGTATTGATGAATATTTCAGCTTAATTTGGATCCGTTATAACCTTATTTGCAAACCTTCACAGTAATGTAATAAATGGAATTGCATCTTACAGAAATAGATTGACCTCTGAGATTATGTCGCCAAAGGGCCCCGAGTTTCGTTTCTCACATTGAGGGGCTGAAAATGAGCTTTGTCTCACCCTTCTACACCTATTTCAGCATGTATATTAAGGGGGTAGGCCCCCTTTTATGAGAGGTACGGAGAAGAGTTACATCAATGATTAGTGTCGTGGCTTTGATGAATACCTGTATCAAATTTTACGTTGATCCACCCAGCCGTTCTCGAGTTATAAGGACACAAAAAATTGTCCACAGACAGACAAAAATTTTATTTTTGGGCGCATCCATCATAAAACAATATCGCAAATTTCCGTGGAAATTCAGAAAAAGCAGACAAACTTTCATTTTTATATATATAGAGAGAGATATAGAAGAATATAAACAACGCTCTTAGGAACTATTTGAAAAATTCAAAAAGTCTGCAGTCCTTACTTGAATTAGAAAACAGATAACACACACTAATACAGTCATCACAATTAACACCGGTTATCAGACACACACCCAAAGTACACGGGGCTACATGACCGCGTTGTCGCAGCCCCTAAACTTAGGAACCAACCAGATATACTTTCTTCGTCACGATCTTGAATTATTTTTAAACATAATCTGTAGTAAATTGGTGGGAAAATGTGCAACATTTAGACATGACTATGATTGTAAGCCGCACGTTAGCTGACATTTTGCATCATTAATACATAAGGAATAATCACATGCAGAGCTTTCACATTGTACACAGCTGAAGACCATATCATTCTTCATGTAATTTACAACTTTTTATTTTTCCTAACAACAATAATTTGCTCAGTTATATGCAAGGAAAATTGTAGTACACAGTTCCCATTGCTTCCATTACCTGAATACTAAACCGGAAGCTCGTTATGCATAACCATACGCCAGTGGCGCGATCTATGGCGAGTGAATGAACTACAAAACGTTTAAACTCTATAACTCATCAATATACTAAATGTAGTTTCCAGAAAGATGACATAATGGCTTTCACGGCCATTAATAATTCTACAGCAATCTCTGAGGTTTTTGCCTCGTCTGTTACAGGGTTTCGACTTGGTGCACCTAGACAAAACCCTGCAACAGAGACGGCAGATTGCTGGTGTATAAATGTATTTTTATTAGTCATAAAAAGGAACTTTATCTAATGGTTGGAAATTTTAATCTTCTCTGAGATTTCTAGGTTTCCCATTTTTCTGAAGTAAGGAACTTTTTTAATACCACTTGTGTAATGCACCCTTTATTCATTTATTTATTTATTTAAATTCGACTTCTAAATTTTCGTTTTCCAAGCACAATCGTAAATACACACGCAACTTTCTGACAATACAAAAGGACCAAAGAATTAAAAATGAAAGTATTCTTTCCCTAAAAATGTAAATATTTCACTTAAGTTAATGTACTGCTGTTTGTGTCTGTGTTATGCTAGGAGTGGACACAATCCATCACATTCGCAGAAAATTTAACAAGCAGAAATATCAACAGTTGCTGGAACGTGATATGGTTTATCATGATAGGTGGCTGTATCCTGATGGAATTCTTCCATTTCAAGAGGAGCAGTCCACACACCTAAATCGATCAGAGACTGGTTTACGAAGCGACAGGATCTCGAACCGATAGACTGGCCTCGTTGTTCTCCAGGCTTGATCCGAATATTATGAGAATATGTAGGCACAAGTAAAGCAGGACATGTGGAAAAATTGGCCCAATGGCCCTCCAAGACATCGTGATGATCTGTGGAAGCTTGTCCAGGATGCCTGGAATGCCATGGCTTAAAACTGTCATTATTTGATAAGTCTAGTCGATTACATGTCCACTTGACTGCAAGATGTGATCAAGTTGGACGGAAATTGGACTAAATATTGAATCGTGGGTTTTTGGTTTTTATTTTTAATTGTTTGAATTTTCGAAGGCAGATCCCAGTTAGTTTTTTGTTTTGTTTACGCCACAAAATGTATGTTTGCTGAGAAATCTTTTGTTCTTTCCATTTACAGCCTAAATGTCAGAATAAACAATGATCAAGTCTTGGAATAATAAACCCATCAACCTGGTGTTTATTACTAAAATAGCCAAGAAAGAAAGGAGCAATTGTATTTTTTCTCTCTTAAAGAAAAAAGGAGTACCAAGACATTAGTTTGAATATCAGCCCACAATGCTACCTCTACGCTATAACAGTTCCATGCAGAACTGGTCCATACGTCATATTGGGGTCCAACAACATGTAACATTGCATTTTTTTTTTCCTCGAACAGTAGCGAAGTTACTTGAAGAGAAATTAGGTTCCAGAGTGAGGCCACATCTATTTTAGACAATTGTACATAGTAATATAAAGCATTAAAAACTAGGTAATTTCTTAGGAGAAGAAAAGGCCCGAACGGTGCCTAAGAAGGTGACTAAAGTGATCCTAAGAGGTCAAAAAGAAGAACCTTTTGTGTTGCTAGACTGAAGAGTGTCTTCTAATCCACTTGGGATCAGTAATTGTCCTAGTTTGTAATTGAAATGCAAAAAGAAGGCATTATTTTCTGTCATTTAATTTCATCATCAGCGGCTTCAGTGGCGTAGTTGGTAGCATGCTGAGCTTCTATGCATCAGATTGAGAGTTCAAACCCAGCCGAAGTAAAGCTGGCGGGGCCCATGTCATAGATTTATGGCACATAAAAGAACCTTCCACTAACTACAATTGTGCAAAGCAAAATTTGTACGTTAGATTTAACGCTCTTTCAGTTCCAACATTCGCCTCCAGATGCCGGTTGTGGTGGCATCTAGTAGCCAAGTCTGAAGCTAGGTGTCATTGACAGTAGAATTTGGTAGCAAACTTGTAACGTGTTTTTCGAGGGGTTTTTATGCAACTGGCATAAGTCAGTTGGAAGCCATTCTATAATTATTTACGCGGCAAATTGTTCAGCCAAGAGAATTTTTCATGTTAATTTATTATTATTATTAATTTATTATAATTGTTATTAAGATATTTTTGGAGCATTTTATAAAAATTATAAGCATACAGATAGGTTTTCTATGTCTTAGAAAACGCTATCAAGCAAATTATTACGAACGACGATATCATAGAAAATTATCTGATTACGGAACTTTACGGAGTTTTGTCAGTTAGGGTATTTGAGAGACATGACTCACTGGGAATTCAAATACAAGCTGATTCCTGTCGAGAAGTATTACGCAAGGCTGGGTCGCAAGGTCTAGAAAAGGCGAATTGTTGGGACGGAAATCGACTTCTCCCTCTCGCGCGCCGTGTGTAATGAACCAGAGGAGGGGAACTAGCGGCGTGCTCAGCCAATCAGTGGAGACAAAAAAAGCTGGAAGACGGTACCATGGTGGGGGAGCCAACGTGTGGATATATCGTTCGACGCGCCGTGAAAGGAGGACAATCTGTGTAGTTCTTGCCGAGTACGGTTATACGCGGGGGTCGCTCCGATGTTCCGTGGAACGAAGACTATCTGTATAGAACTTCCCGAGTATGGTTTACGCGGGAGTCGCTCCGATGTTCAGTGGAGTTAGCGACTATCTTTGTGAAACTTAACCAGTGTGGTTATACGAGTGTTTAGGTCCGATGTACGGACCATAGAATTATCTAATCTACCAGAATATCATCAAATAACGAAGAAGATGGCGACGTCCAGGAGACTGTGGGAAGCACACAGCATCATCCAGTACGAGGGAAATGCTTTAGCAATTTCCAGTGGTAAGCGCAAATGACGCGGAAATACGCAATCTCTCATTTTTCTTTGTTTTACATTTCAAATTTCAGTAACTTCATAGCTTGGAAATAAGAGTAAAATCAATTTATCAGACTCCGTTTTCACGTAATTTTCTATCGGTAATATTAAAATCGCAACGCTCCAATTTAAATTTTAAACTTATTATTATTATTAATTTTGCTATACTTGTTTTATATAATAAATTCATTTCTTTTACAATGCAATCTTTCCTTTCAGTAGGTAGCATTAGATATAGACCAATTCCTTCTCCTGATACAATTGTTTGTTGGGTTAATGATCAAATCATACCACGATCTGAGTGAATCGAGTCTTGAAGGTGTTCTGCCAGAGCTAGACGTTGTTAAATACAAATTTAGATTTCAACATTGCATTGAGGTCTTGGCGCCCATTCAAACAACATAGCTTAGGCAAAGGTCAACAGTAACATTTATCTCCCAACAGTGTGGGCTAGCAAGACTGCTACATTTGTCGCTCAAAGTGAGGGCTAAAGAAGCCATTACATTTGTCGCCGACAACTTGGGGCTGAAAACCTAATAACATTTGTGGAAGGAGAAGGGTATATATTTCTGTGCCTGTATTTTGGGGGTTATTTGTCTGTATCAGTGTATATCATTATGGGGGATGAGAAAGAAAGACAGATGAGCTTACGTAGTGGTCATCAACGGGAGAGGGATGATACGAGCAGTATGTCGAGTGATGGTAGTACCGGGGTAGCGGAGGTAAATCCCGATACTGAAACAGGGAGTGTAGGCGGCCAACCAGAATTAAAAACTTTACTTCTCGAGTTCATGTATCAGAACAAAGTTAGTAGTGATGCCTTAAATGCAAAATTAGAACAGAATAATGCAAAATTAGAACAAAACAGTAGGGAAAATAAAGAAAGTACAGAAGCCTTAAATGCAAAATTAGAACAGAATAATGCAAAATTAGAACAAAACAGTAGGGAAAATAAAGAAAGTACAGAAGCTTTAAATGCAAAATTAGAACAGAATAATGAAAAATTAGAACAAAACAGTAGGGAAAATAAAGAAAGTACAGAAGCTTTAAATGCAAAATTAGAACAAAACAGTAGGGAAAATAAAGAAAGTACGGAAGCTTTAAATAAAAAATTAGAACAGAATAATGCAAAATTAGATAAGAACAACAAGGAAATTAGTGTGAAAATGGAGCAGATTAGAGGAGAAATCAGAGGAGTAATGGAAGAGAAGGTTAAAGAGATCATTGCAGATGTAGACAAGAAATTAGGAAAAGTACAGGAGGAGTTAGAAATTAGAATCAGTACACAGGCTGAAAATTTAAAAGAACTAGTGCAACTGGAAACACAGCAGGTCAAAAAGCAATTGGGGGGAGAAATTGACAAAATTCAGGTAGCAACTAAAGAGGTTAAGGAACAGCTGGGGGGTAGAATTGAGAAAGTCCACTCGCAAATAGTAGCAGAAGTAAATGATTTAAGAGAGAGTAATAGAGAGAGCATTAGCAAGATTGAGGAGAAACAAGCAAAGCTATATGATAAAGTAGAAGAATCAGAAGGAAACATTAAATTAACAGTAAACAGTATTGAGAGGAAGGCTGAGGAGAAAATCGCAGAATTAGAGTTAAAATTAAAAGCTAGGATCAGGCAAGAAAATAGTCAGAATAGGCCAGTTTTTGTGAATAGCACACACAGGGAGGTAGAACTGGGTAAGTTCAGCAATCGACAGGGGTGCCCAATGGAGTTCATGAACACTATAGAAAATAAATTCGGGGAGAGGTTGGAAAATGGTAGTATTGAGTGGTGCCAGGTAGTTGAAATTTTAGAACAAGTGTTTGTGGGGGAAACGAGGAATTGGTTTGCTGTCTACAGAGACAAGTTTACTGATATCAATGATTTTAAAATGAAATTCTGTGAAAAGTTCTGGAATGAGGTTATTCAGTCGCAGCATCGTGAGGGAGTAGTGTGTGGTAAATATAACCCTAAAGGAAGCTCCACCATGACCGAATACTTTTTAGGGCAGGTATTAGTGTGTAAATATCTGGATGGCTTGAAGGAGGAAAGTGATGTGGTAAGGTTGCTACTTAGGCACTTTCCCTATTGGATCAAGGAGGCTGCTTGTATCCAGATAGTAAAGACTATATCACAAGTAGAAAATTTGTTAAGCACATTTGATGCACTAGGGAGAGGGGGTTATGAGGACAATTTCAATCGGAACCAGGGTAATAATAATAATAGACCTAATGAAGCCAGGCATCAAGAAGTTCAAGGGAACGGTGGCGAAGGAGCCAACGCTCAAAATAGAAATAATAATAATCAGCTAAATCAGAACAGAGGAAATGGCTATGGTAATCAGTATCAAGGGAGGAACAATGATTTCAGGGGAAATCAAGGGAGGAACAATGATTACAGGGGAAATCAAGGGAGAAACAATGATTTCAGGGGAAATCAAGGGAGAAATTATAATGACAATAATTACAACCAGAATAGGGGTCAAGGAAGAGGACAGCCTAGTGGTAGTAATATACAGCCAAACAATGACAACACAGCCCAGAACAACCAGACCAGTTTAGTAGTACTACGGCCAGCTGTAGCGGTTCTTTAAACGCGAACCAGGCTGCGAAGTAAGGTCAGAATCTCAGTCTGTAGCATGCCCTGTCCATACAATTATACAGGAACCCTATGACCTAAATGTAAGAAATGAATTATTACATGAACTAAATGATGAAGGTATTATTCAGGAAGTGGTTAGTAAGAGCCCCATAGTTAAATTTAACGTGTCCGAGGCGTACACAGATGTTTTAATTGATAGTGGTTGTATGAAGAGTTGCATAAGTAGTGCATTTTATGATAAAATGAAAGGAACTGGAGTAAATTTTGAGGAGATGCCAATTAAAAGCACTTTTGTTATCACAGCTGTTGGGAAGAGGTCTAAAGTAATTTCTAAGCAAGTTTTAGTAGACATTAAAATTAATAATCATGTAGAGAAGCAGATTTGTCTTGTAATTCCAAATTTAGTATTCAGTGTTATCTTGGGTTCAGAGTGGCTAAGTAGAGTGTCTGGTAACTTATGTTATGATGTAGGGAGTTTGAAATTTAAATGGGGAGATTCTGAAGTAGAAGTAGCGTTCAGCCGTTCAATGACCATATTCAGAGGAGTAGTATCGTAGGTGTGATTTGTACTTTAAATGAGATATCGCCAGCCGTAGAGCGGGGTTCTCCATGTTTTGTGGGCAGTGTGATTACGAACGGAAGTCTAGAGGACTCGTTACGTGAGGCTGCATTTCAGGGAAATATAGAGGATGAACAGTGTGTTCGGCTCTATGATGTGTTATGCTGTAATAGGAGAGTTTTTGAGGATCGCATTGGTATGGCCAATTGCTATACACATTCATTGAACGTTATTGATAGGTCAGTATTCACAGGACATAGATATCCTGTACCTTTCGCTTATCAGAGTGCAGTTGAGGCACAAATTAACCAGATGCTTGAAGATGGGATTATTGAGCACTCGAACAGTCCATATGTTAATTCTTTGATCACGGTACCCAAGACCGACGGCACTGTTCGTATTTGTTTAGACACTCGTTTGGTTAACAGTAGAATTAGTTCAGATCAGCTGAAATCTATGTCAATAGAGGAATTAATGCAAACATTTGAGGGGAAGAAGTATTTCACTTGTGTAGATTTGAGTTCCAGTTTTTGGCAAGTGCCACTTATGTACGAAGATAGACCATTTACAGCTTTTAGTCATAAATATAACCTTTATCAATTTTGTAGAACACCTTATGGGTTAAAGAGTAGTTCAGCAGCTTTAATTAGGGCTTTAAACATCGCATTAGGGGATGACACAGGAGAGTTTGTAACCATTTACATAGAT
The DNA here is from genome assembly GCA_946902985.2 of Meconema thalassinum. Classification (NCBI taxonomy): domain Eukaryota; kingdom Metazoa; phylum Arthropoda; class Insecta; order Orthoptera; family Tettigoniidae; genus Meconema; species Meconema thalassinum. The sequence continues at coordinate 1,713,482,276 of OX336388.2, read as the reverse complement.
GATATGGTAATTAGTTCACGCAGTTTTGAGGAGCATCTACGTCATTTAAATATAGTTTTTCAGAAGTTAGATCAGGCAGGGTTCACTTTGAAGCTGTCTAAGTCGTCATTCTGTCAGTCAGAAGTGACATTTTCAGGTCATAGAGTGTCGAGTAGAGGTGTAACACCAGAAGAAAGTAGGGTTAATAAGATACTTAACGCAGAGGTGCCACAGAATGTTAAACAGTTAAAAACTTACCTGGGAATGTGCAACTTTTTCAGGAGGTTCGTTCTTAAATACTCAGGGTTGGTAGAACCATTCAGGGAATTGCTTAAAAGTGGGACTCGGTGGAGATGGGAGTCCAAGCATGATCAGGCTTTTAGAGCGCTGAAGGAAGGTTTTGAGAAAGCTGTAGTGCTGAAATATCCGTTTAAAGATAAGGAATTATGGTAAATATTCTTTTGTAAACCGTGCCATTGATAACTGGAACTCTCTACCTGCCGCAGTCTTAGAGCCTTTTCCCAAACATATAGGTGTGTTTAAGAAAAGACTGACTATTTGTGTAAATACTCCAGTTTAATTGGTGTATAATTGTTATTGAATTGTTATGTATAATTATGTATTGTTATGTATAATTATGTATTTGTTATGTATATCCAATTTGCCACCGGGGGACACACCCCCCAATGCAAATAAATGAATGAATGAATGAATGAATATGTGGTTATGACAGATGCTTCACATATAGGCATTGCTGGAGTATTATGTCAGAAAGATGATGAGGGTAATCTGTGCATTGTATCTTTAGCCTCGCGAGGACTGACAGCAGCAGAGAAAAGATACACGATTACTGGGTTAGAGCTTTTAGGTATTGTTTTCAGTTTAGGGAAATTTAGAATGTATTTAGTAGGGGGGAAATTTGAGATCCACACAGATCACCATGCATTACTGTATATGAGAACTTGTAAACTCAGTTCTAACAGAGTTAGTAGGTGGATTCTTGCTCTGCAGGAATACGAGGTGGATTCTTGCTCTGCAGGAATACGAATTCACAGTAAAATATATTAAAGGTAAAGATAACATTCTTGCAGACATGCTATCGAGGGACACTAATTTATGTAGGGATTATCCTGTGGTTAAAGCAGAGGACGGTATTTTAATATGTGCATGTGTGGACAGTAGCAACAGGGCATCGTTACAGACACTGAGAAATATGCTAGTGGAGCAACGGGAGGACGTTCATTTAAAGGAGCCACTGGCTAGGCTGGAAATAGGTGAAGAAGAGTATGTGAAAGTAGGACGGTTCACATACAAGATGCAGGATGGGCTTCTTGCAAGGAAATGTAGGAATAATCGGTGGGCAATATGTATTCCTGCCACTTTGCGCGAGGAGCTAATTTGGTTCATTCATAGGGAATTAGGACACTTTGGTGCTGCCAAGGTCTTCTATGAAATTGGTCGTGACTTCATTTGGAGTAAAATGGGAAGGGATGTTAGGAGGATTTTAGCTAAGTGTGACACCTGTCAAAGGAGTAAATATCCAGTTAAATATTTAGTGGGGGAGAGATCAGCAGTTCTCACCAGTAGTCCCGGCGAACTACTGTGTGTGGATTTATTTGGCCCGATCGTTAAAGGACAGTACGGCTACGAGTACATTTTTATAGTTATTGACGCTTTTAGTAAGTATGTCAAGCTATATCCTCTAAGGAAAGCCACGGGACTAGCGTGTAGCCGTCTGATCATTAATAAGTATGCACCTGAGTTTGGCATTCCTCTCAGGATACTATCTGACAGTGGACCACAGTTTACTGCAAAGAAATGGAGAACCAGTATGCAGGAAGCTGGCATAAAACACGTTCGTTCCTCTGTAAGGTACCCTCAGGGTAATTCTGCAGAGCGTCCATTAAGGGAAGTGGCTCGTCTTTTTCGGACTCTAGTGCATGACAAGCATGCGGCCTGGGTTGGACATCTTCCCAAGGTCGAGACTTGGCTGAATTCTGTCCAGCATGAGAGCACGAAATTGACGCCATACGAAGTTCACTTCGGAAAAAGACCACAAAATGAACTAGCGAGGGTGTTGGGATTAAATGAGGGTAAGCAACCGGGGATGGATTACATTGTCCAGTTGGCGAAACAGAATTTATCTAAGTCAGCACAAAAGAGAATTCGCCAACAAAAAGAAACTAAATTTGACCTATTCGAGCCGGGAGACAGAGTCTTACTTAGAGTGCCGAAACAGTCAAATAAGCTAGAGAAAGTCATGTCCAAGTTCATTTATCTCTACGAGGGCCCATTTATAGTTTCCAAACGTATTGGGAAAACAGCATATGTGCTGGAGAATAGTGAGGGAAACAGATTATACGGGACGTATAATATACATAGTCTCCGAAAGTATGTGTCATAAAGTGAGGAGGTTTAGCTGGCGAGCCAGCCTATCAAATGAGTAAGTGTGGTATTTGGTGCGTGGGAGGAGATGGTCTTCCAGGCAGGCGTATCAGAAGTCACACAGGGGGGTAGTATGTAAGTAAATGAGAGTTTTAAAGGTACAGGGAAATATGACGGGATTGTCGGATGCTCTTGAGCACTAAAATGTCTCGATACACCAAGGCCAGAATTTGGTAGCGCTGGTGAATTCCCATTTGCCTCCAAGAGATGGGTGAGCGCTTGAACAGGGTATTTTTGCTTAAGGCGTCCACGAGGCAAAAGATGGGCCATCAGAATGCGAGACAGTCCTTCATGAAACTCATACATATCAGCACACGTGATTTCTGTTTACGGCCTCGCCATGTAAGATTTGTAAGTGTGTAATTTAAGGCAATTTGTATAATGGTATTATTTGTGTGAGGAGAACGGGTCTGTGTTGAGATCTAGTATTAAGTAGAATATGGTCTACGGGAACTTAACAAGACAGGGCGATTACGGCACAGAAATATTTGGTGTTATATGTAATGCGCATTTACTGTTTTTTTTTTCAGAAGTCAATATTAATTTAATCTACTTTAAAGAGAGATTAAGTATTATGGTCACGAAGCGCTGCCACAATAGTGTGATCGTGTGATCAGTGATAAGCGGGATTAATTTCACAATAAGGAAGGAACCTCCAGTGAAATTAGGAAGTTCTATGGTGATATAAATATATCAGAACACCTTCAATGCGTGTGATATGACATCATAAATACACACATCAAAAAAAGTTTTGCATCACCTCGGTTCCAAGAGTTTCGGAACCTTTAAATACAAAGGGAATAGAGATCAACACAAACAACATTTCAGCTCGTTTTATTGCTCATGAGACCCACACATTGCATGTTGTACCATCATACAGCTAGACTTTCAGCATTTGTGGTCCAGATTGCAGTACACACCACTACCTCTAATACCCAGTAGCACATCCTCTTGCATTGATGCATGCCTGTATTCGTCGTGGCATACTATCCACAAGTTCATCAAGACACTGTTGGTCCAAATTGGCGTAAATCTCTCCGAGTGGTTGGTGGGTCAAGACGTCCATAAACAGCCCTTTTCAACATATCCCAGGCATGTTCGATAGGGTTCATGTCTGGCGAACATGCTGGCCACTGTAGTCGAGCGATGTCGTTATCTTGAAGGAACGCATTCACAAGATGTGCACGATGAGGTCGAGAATTGTCGTCCATGAAGACAAATGCCTCTCCAATATTCTGCCGATATGGTTGCACTGGGTCGGAGGATGTCATTCAGGTATCGTAAAGCCGTTTCGGAGCCTTCCATGACCACCAGTGGCGTACGTCGGCCCCACATAATGCCACCCCAAAACATCAGGGAACCACCACCTTGCTGCACTCGCTGGACAGTGTGTCTAAGACGTTCAGCCTGACCAGGGTGCCTTCAAACACGTCTCCGACGATTGTCTGGTTGAAGGCATATGCGACACTCATCGGTGAAGAGAACGTGATGCCAAGTCTGTGGGGTCCATTCAGCATGTTGTTGGGCCCATCTGTACCGCGCTGCATGGTGTCGGGGTTGCAAAGCTGGACCTCGCCATGGACGTCGGGAGTGAAGTTGCGCATCATGCAGCCTACTGCGCACAGTTTGAGTTGAAACACGACGTCCTGTGGCTGAACGAAACGCATTATTCAACATGGTGGCATTGCTGTCAGGGTTCCTCCGAGCGGCAATCCGTAAGTAGCGGTCATCCACTACAGTAGTAGCCCTTGGGCGGCCTGAGCGAGGCCTGTCATCGACAGTTCCTGTATCTCTGTACCTCCTCCATGTCCGAACAACATCGCTTTGGTTCACTCTGAGACGCCTGGAAACTTCCCTTGTTGAGAGCCCTTCTTGACACAAAGTAACAATGCGGACGCGATCGAACTGCGGTATTGACCTTCTAGGCATGGTAGAACTACAGACAACATGAGCAGCGTACCTTCGTCCTGGTGGAATGACTGGAACTGATCGGCTGTCGTACCCCCTTCGTCTAATAGGCCCTGCTCATGCATGGTTGTTTACATCTTTGAGCAGTTTTAGTGACATCTATGAACAGTCAAAGGGACTGTATCTTTGATACAATATACACAGTCAACGTCTATATGCCGGAGATCTGGGAACCGAGGTGATGCAAAACTTTTTTTGATGTGTGTACATAGTGCTCACACATTAATTATGTCTATTTCTCCAAGATAGAGAAATTTGAGAGGCGGAAATATCCGTGGAACACTATTCTATATGTAAAACATTGGACTGGTTGCAAAGTGCAATCCATAGTGACAGCAAACTTTGACGCAAAGTGCGTGAAGAAAAATTATGAGTGTATATATCTGTAATTTAGGGTGATTTCATTTATGTAATATGTATGTTGGATGGGGATTATTAACGTGTCTGGGATAATCGGATAACGGACCGTCGTCACGGTAAATCATCCGATGATCCGAGGCGAATATGTAACGTGTTTTTCGAGGGGTTTTTATGCAACTGGCATAAGTCAGTTGGAAGCCATTCTATAATTATTTACGCGGCAAATTGTTCAGCCAAGAGAATTTTTCATGTTAATTTATTATTATTATTAATTTATTATAATTGTTATTAAGATATTTTCGGAGCATTTTATAAAAATTATAAGCATACAGATAGGTTTTCTATGTCTTAGAAAACGCTATCAAGCAGATTATTACGAACGACGATATCATAGAAAATTATCTGATTACGGAATTTTACGGAGTTTTGTCAGTTAGGGTATTTGAGAGACATGACTCACTGGGAATTCAAATACAAGCTGATTCCTGTCGAGAAGTATGTCGCAAGGTCTAGAAAAGGCGAATTGTTGGGACGGAAATCGACTTCTCCCTCTCGCGCGCCGTGTGTAATGAACCAGAGGAGGGGAACTAGCGGTGTGCTCAGCCAATCAGTGGAGACAAAGTAAGCGGGAAGACGGTACCATGGTGGGGGAGCCAACGTATGGATATATCGTTCGACGCGCCGTGAAAGGAGGACAATCTGTGTAGTTCTTGCCGAGTACGGTTATACGCGGGGGTCGCTCCGATGTTCCGTGGAACGAAGACTATCTGTATAGAACTTCCCGAGTATGGTTTACGCGGGAGTCGCTCCGATGTTCAGTGGAGTTAGCGACTATCTTTGTGAACCTTAACCAGTGTGGTTATACGAGTGTTTGGGTCCGATGTACGGACCATAGAATTATCTAATCTACCAGAATATCATCAAATAACGAAGAAGATGGCGACGTCCAGGAGACTGTGGGAAGCACACAGCATCATCCAGTACGAGGGAAATGCTTTAGCAATTTCCAGTGGTAAGCGCAAATGACGCGGAAATACGCAATCTCTCATTTTTCTTTGTTTTACATTTCAAATTTCAGTAACTTCATAGCTTGGAAATAAGAGTAAAATCAATTTATCAGACTCCGTTTTCACGTAATTTTCTATCGGTAATATTAAAATCGCAACGCTCCAATTTAAATTTTAAACTTATTATTATTATTAATTTTGCTATACTTGTTTTATATAATAAATTCATTTCTTTTACAATGCAATCTTTGCTTTCAGTAGGTAGCATTAGATATAGACCAATTCCTTCTCCTGATACAATTGTTTGTTGGGTTAATGATCAAATCATACCACGACCTGAGTGAATCGAGTCTTGAAGGTGTTCTGCCAGAGCTAGACGTTGTTAAATACAAATTTAGATTTCAACATTGCATTGAGGTCTTGGCGCCCATTCAAACAACATAGCTTAGGCAAAGGTCAACAGTAACATTTATCTCCCAACAGTGTGGGCTAGCAAGACTGCTACATTTGTCGCTCAAAGTGAGGGCTAAAGAAACCATTACAAACTTAGGAACTACTTGAAATTGATCTTCTGCAGTCCTTGCCTGAATTACAGATAACACTCACCAATACAGCTAACACAATTAACACCGGTTATCAGACAGATTCTACACACACCCAAAGTGCACGGGGCTACATGACTGCGTTGTCGCAGCCCCTAACTGAGGAACCAACCAATTTCATCATCGTAAACAATGTAAAAACTGTAGAACTGTAAGTAACAACACATGGACTGTAACTTATATTTTGTAATATGTTACTGATTCAGTAATTTGTAGCAGCATATCGGTTAGTAGTGATGTATAACATAACCGTCCCAATTTCATTTACACATGTCTATTTATTTATTATTCTCTCTCTGAGAAATCTGGTTAGCCTACTCAAATGTTACACTCCCACACTCAAGTATCCATAGGCAGACAAGCTGCAAGTAGTGTCTTAAATTAATTCAAGTCAATATGAAACAAAAATACAATCATGGTATTCATCATGTCTATGGTATTTTATACATTTCTTGCTGGCACATTTGTGCATGTAAGAGTGTATTTAATGCATTTTACATGCTCCTGGAAACATTAAATGAAATGACAGAGTGCAGTGAATTCAAGTTAGAATTAGCTATTCTTAACCCATTAAATTAAATAATCAACAGTTACCAGGAGTGTGCTCATTCTTTGAGTGACTACATACGGAAAGGACATACTAGTTCTCAACTAGCTAGGAAACAAGAAAAACAACAGGCAGAGGTTTCATCACAGCATAGAGAGTGTGCTAGGATGACTCAAGATTCCAATGAAATACAAAGCCTTAGTAGTAGAATAATATTAACAATTAGAATAATATTAATAAAAAATGTTTTAGGTCCATATGGAAAATTTTAATTGTTGGAAAGTAAAACTTATCCATCTTACCAATATTAATTTTACTTTTGGGATTTATAGGCCCCCATAAAAGTACATGCTTCAGCCCATAAACATAAACTTCATCAGCCCATTAATGTATATTTAAAAAATCAATCAATCAAAGATCAATAGCACTTACCAGAAAACAACTTGAAAATAACTCAACCAATAAGTTCCGATGGTACTAGAGCATTTCTGAACTCGTGGAGATTAGTTGGGTGTAAATCAAAGCCAATTCAACTTCAGTGACTTCAGAAGCGCCCCAAATCATACAGATTGAGCCATTTCCGCTAATTTAGGGCACCAGTATCGCAATATATTGTGTTGAATAATTTTGCTATTTTTGAAAAGAGATTTCAAAACAGTGCCCTGATGTTCCATGAAAGATCTCACCCATATTATCTCTCGATATGGAGAAAATTCAGCAGTTATCTAAACATGCAACAAGTTTTGGCAAAGAGCACAGATGCAGGATAACAGACAGTGCTAGGTTTAGTCTGTGGAAGTTAAGACTCAACACACAATATCGCTCTTAGCCACAAGGGAACATCATCACTAACATAAATCTCTAAATCTCACTGAAACTTAGCACAAATGTTGATCAGATGGCAAGAAAAACATTGGCTTGGTATTCTGTGCCCAAATTCACTTGGGTGACCCAAACAGGGAATACATTTCTGTATACATTACACACGCTTGAGACTCAGCGTGCCGAGTTCTGATATCCTCTCCTACCGATGAAACAGCTATAAGCACCTCCCCCAGCATGAACCATTTGCCCTGTCTTGGTAGCCAGACTATTGAGGGAATGGTTAATGTAATGCTATTGGTTGCAGAGAATATGAAAACTTAGCAAGGCCATCCACCTGGGCTGTGCCAAGTTTCACATGTGTATTTAAAATTTTATATGCATACAATTCACAATCCTTAGTGATGGCCCAGATAGATTCGAGGATGAAATACCACCCAAGATGTTTTCCTTACAAACTGACCAACCTGTGTGTAAACTTTCAGCAAGATTGGGAGGTTGATGCTGGTGATGTTTCCTTGTCAGAACATTTATCATTCTGACAAGGGAACTGTCCATACGGTCATATCGAAACCGACAATGATATTTCGTAGAGATGATGAGGAAACCATAAATTGGCGATGTACAAAAAATTAGCTGCCATTTCGAACTGGAAGGTATTGAAATCTTGATACAAAATCCGTGTGACAACGCAACTACTTGGACAACCCTTGCATCTTGCTGGCTCATGCGGTGCACAGCAGAGTGCAGTTGCAGTTGTGCTGGAGAGAGAGAGAACCAACTGGCAGGCTACCATGCACCAAGGACACTTCATTGTTTCACGAATATGAAACATAAATGAGGTTCGTTAATTGCATGATAAAAACAGATATATTTTTGGCACCATGCACAACGAATATGCACTTTGAGGCCACATAGTTCTTCACAGTTTTCCTTAATTATATGAAGGCAATATTTCGCAGGCACTTCAAACTCGGGGGGTCTCTATGTTGTGTATTGGTTGCGAACCACGAATATTTAGCCATGTCTTTGAACCGTGGGAAAGAAAATTGAAATGAATGAAAGATTGCATATTCAGTACGCTGTTTCTCTGATATACAGTACATCAAACTGAACGTCTTCACAAGCAGACACAATGTCTGTTAAACGGCGATACAAAGCTTTCCATTGCCGGAAGAAAAACTTATCCAAGGGCTGTATTTTCCCTGTAGTGCCGGGAGGAATCTGGAGAATTTCTACACTGTTGTCTGGAGGAATGTCTTCAAGACAGCTTTTATCACTATAAGTAGTCCAAGAATCTAACACTAGCAAACACTTCTCTTCCGCAAATGAGAAGAAGAATTCTTTAAACCGATAATTCCTTTTCCCCCGTTTTTCCCGATTTTGTGGCTGTTACAATTATATTTCTGGCATGAAACATTTCTTTGGAAACTCTCAACCGAAAGTTCCAGTTGCCTCCTGTAGTACAATGAATAATTTTGGGAAAAGTGTACCGGCCATACTAATTGTAGGCATAATTGTGTACGAATGGGTGAGTGCATGAACTGATTGAGCAACTGTTTCTGTACGTTTCTCACCAACAAACGATCGAGTCCTTTTCGCTTTCATTTCGTGCACTAAACCACTCTGATCAGTATTGTATATTGAAGAAGGGGTGTAGTCTAAAAATCGCTCTGTAGCTGCATCTACAAATTTCTTTGCGACTCGATCTTTTTCGTCTTCTTTTTGCAGATACGTACGGGATACGAATTTTGTGATTTTTCTACTTTTTAATCTGTACCTTTTCTTAATACGACTTAACCAACCAGTACATGCGCTAAAATTAGTTCGCCCCATTGAAATTTTTCGTGAAATTCCAAGGCCCACAGTCGCAGGTCTTCATCGCGTACATTCCGCTTCAGCCTTCTTGCTTCTGCAAAGCGAGAAAATAATTTTGTATGCATGTATGTTCAATGGGACTACTGATTCAGATTCTAATTGGTTCTTCCACTTGTACAGTTGTTGTAGTGACATCTTACGACAAGTTTTTTGAACATTGGTGAATGAAAGCCGCTTCTTACCCCCCTTATTTAACTCCAAATTTACAGCTTTCCTCTTGTATGCAAGATGTACAGTTTGTTTCACTTTCTTCTGTGGACTGGATGCATAGCTTGAACTAGAAGATTTGTCAGGTGACTGTGGTGTCTCTTCACTGGATTGACGGGAATCGGACTTGGGGTTCAAACTCGGATCCGTAACTCCTCTTGTACCTGGCAATGGTGGGCTGACTTCTTTTTCAGGTAATGCAGATGAGGTGTCACTGCTTCCATTATCACTTTTCACTGTCACTATTTCTCTCCAGACAAGATTCGGAGATGAAGCTGGCACCCATGGGATGATTTTCAATTAGTTCGATCACATGTTGACCCATCTCCCTTTCTTCCGAAATTATTTCACGGGAAGAAGAGAAACCTTTTTCACGGAAATAACGTAATGCATACTCTAGAACATTAGCCGGATTCATGACTGCACTCTCAAAGGAACATGTGATAACTGCCTAGCACAGAGTGCTCAAGGTTACGCTCACGCTTCAGCTTGTCACCAGGTCTGTCGAAGTCGAGCTATATGCTAGCGCGTGCAATCCTATTAGAAATCTCCATACCGATTTCAGGACCTTCCAGTTCGAAATGGCAGCTAATTTCTTGTACATCACTAATTTATGGTTTCCTCATCATCTCTAAGAAATACCATTGTTGGTTTCGATGTAAGTGTAGCTGTCTCCATGGTCTGACTGTCACTTCATACTCACTGGAAGAGACTGTTGTACATTTGATCAGAACAACTTTATTTCTCCTTAGCAATCAGCCTTGTCTACTAAGTGCATATCTACCTCATTATTCCAGTTTCAATGGAATTGGGTATGAAATGCAATAAACTTCCGGTGGTTGTTTTTACGACCAGATACACTTCCTGATCCCATGACTTAAGGCTGTTTTCAACATACATTTAGCTACTAAAGTTGTTGTAAGAGAAGAAAAACCCAGATGATACAGTGATACCGCTAAAAAATACTGTCCATTTACTTCTACTAGTGGCTAAATTACTTCTCCATTTCGTTTTGCAGTTAAATGACAACATTAGAAACTTTTGCATAAAACAGCTCTACCTGTTATGGTGGATTGACAATATAGTGATTTCGGCCAGAGGTTGGACACACTTTCACTAATATAGAAACAAACCTAAAAATAATGCACTATGAAACAAAAGGTAGGGAACTTGAAATAAACAAGACCATAGAGATCCACTTAGCTAAGGTAAACAACCCATCCAACTACACAGTTTTGAAGAGCTCACCCCTATTCACACAGTTAGGCAGCTTTCCCAACTACAAACAGGAACCAACATAACGGGATGATAGGAGAGTGTGCGTCCCTTACTGCAAAGGACTACGCAGTGATCATCGCTGGAGCAAACGACGTCTATAGAAATGAGAGTAAAAAGGTAATCAAAGATTTAAAGGGTACATTGCCATCCATGCAAAAAACAAATGTCATTATTGTAAACATTCCGCAGAGACACGATTTAATTCCCAAGTCATGTGTAAATGTAGAAATAGAGGCTACAAATGGAAAAATTCATAAAATTTGTAAGAGTTTTCCAAATGTCCAAATTGTAGATGTAAGTAAATTAGACAGGAAGTTCCACACTCGGCATGGCCTACACTTAAATAGATTAGGAAAAGAGTATCTTAGTGATGAAATCTGCAAAATTGTAAATTCAAATGGTAAGAATAATTCAACAGTAATATCATTAGAGTGGAAGCAGGGAAACTGGTAGAAGAAGCCAAACGTGAGGTTTGGCATTCACATCTTTTGAAGTCAAATTTAACGGAGTGCAACAATGGTATTTCGGATTTGTCTAGCAACAATAATAATAACAATTATGATAATAATAATGTAAATAAATCACCAACACAAGCTTGCAAAAGTAACAAATTTAAAATTTACCACCAGAATGTCCAGTCTCTTTATAATAAAATTGATTACATAAATCTAATGCTTAAAAATGAACTTAAAGACATCTCAGCACTATGTATTTCAGAACATTGGCTGAAAGAGGAACAACTCGAATTAATTCAATTCCCAGGGTTTATACAAGCTAGTAAATACTCTAGATCTAATATTAGCCATGGTGGTACTTGCATCTTCTTAAGAAATAATTTAGATCATGAACAGATAACAGCTTATGATTATCTAATTATGGAACAGGATTTTGAATTCTCTGCCGTAAAAATTCAGCAGTTTAAGTTAATAATTGTATGCGTATACCGTTCTCCGTCAGGAAAGTTTCCTCTATTTATAGATAAACTAGAATTGTTACTCAATAACATGAGCAAAGTAAATTTCGATATAATAATTTGTGGGGATGTAAATGTGGATTTCTTAAAACTTGATAGAAATTGTGAATTATTAAACCAGTTACTAATTTCCTATGGACTGAAACCTACAGTAAATACACCAACAAGAATAACAAAATTTAGTAAAACCACTCCTGATCAAATTTTTATAAATACAGATAAATATCACCATTCAATAGAAGTCTATTGTCCGGGTTTTAGTGACCACCATGGACAAATACTGAGTTTTGAAGTATCCGAAGTAATCAATAATAATGATAATGGAGTAAAATCAAAGTGCAGGTCATTCACTGAATCAAATGTTACATATTTCAATGACTTATTAAATAAGGAAACATGGTCAGAAATTTATGAACTAGAAAATGTAAATGATAAATTTAATGCATTTAACAGTACCCTAAAACACTATTTTGAAATAGCATTCCCCTTTAAACGAAGAACTGTTCAAAATAACAAAACTAGCAATTGGATAACAACAGGGATTATAAATTCATGTCAAAGAAAGAAATTTCTACACAAATTATATAAACAATACCACACAACACCTGAATTCAATTTATACTACAAAAAATACACTAGCATATTAAATAAGGTAATAAGACTAGCAAAGAAAATGCATAATGATAATTTTATTTCCCAATCATCTAATAAAAACAGGGCGATGTGGTCCGTAATAAAGAAAGAAACTGGAAAATCTGCTAAAATACAAAGGAACATTACACTGACCAGAAATAATAAAGTGATTAATAATCCAGAGGAAATAGCAAACACTTTTAATGACTATTTTCTGGAAATTCCGCAAAAATTATTAAATAAATCACAGGTAAATACACTAAATTCCAATAATAAAATAAATATATGCAGTGATTCTTTATTTATAAATCATGTCACAAGTGAAGAGGTAAGAATAGTTATAAAAGAGCTAAAAAATAAATTCTGTGCTGGCATTGATGGAATCCCTGATGCAATTTTAAAGAAATGTGCAGAAAATATAATAAATCCACTTACGCACTTAATAAACAGTTCAATTCTCTCAGGAACTTACCCGGATATTTTGAAGTTATCAAAAGTAATTCCAGTGCACAAAAACGGTTCAAAAGATGAATTAGATAACTATCGTCCTATTACCTTACCAACTGGTATTGCAAAAATTGTGGAAAAAATTATGTATAAGAGACTGATAAGTTTCATAGAAAAAAATAAAATATTATCAAACTCACAACATGGATTTAGAACGGAAAAATCTACACAGACAGCAATTTACGAATGTAGTAATAGTATGAAAAAATGAAAATCCACAGCCTGCTTCCAGTCTCCGACCGGGTCAGGAATGGAATGAATGAAGCCCCCATCTAGCGGCGAGGATATGAACTGTGCCGGCTGCCGAGGCCTGACGCACTAGTAATAGTATACTGAAATTAATTGACAATAAGGAACATGTAACTGGCCTATTCTTGGATTTATCGAAAGCATTTGATGTAGTTGACCATAAAATCCTCCTTACCAAACTAAATCAATACGGTGTTAGAGGTCTAGCTAATAAATGGATAGAGTCTTACTTAACAAGGCGTAAACAAATAGTAAGCTTGAGACACAAGGATGATGGAACCAAATTACTTAATGAAACATTGTCCAATGAGGGAATTATTGAATTTGGAGTACCCCAGGGATCGGTTTTGGGCCCACTACTCTTTCTTCTATATATCAATGATATAACACAGAACGTTCATTCACATAAGGAAATTTTGTTTGCGGACGATACAACACTCGTAATAAAAGGTGAAACTAAACAGGTCATACAGCAGTCTGCTGACTCCGTTACAGGAGAGTTAACCAAATGGTCACAAGATAATCGCCTCATAATAAACTATAAAAAGACAGTATGTCTAAATTTCCACACTATACAGAATAGGAATCCTGCGATGCCCAATATAACATTAAATGGTCATCAAATAGAAAATAAATCAGAAATAAAGTTTTTAGGACTATGGATACAACAAGACTTGAAATGGAATAAACATATACAATATCTGAATACTAAACTGAACTCGATGTGCTTTGCGTTACGTATTTTGAAAACCTGCACTAGCATGCACACATTAAGAAATACTTATTTTGCTTATTTCCATTCATACTTAAGATATGGGATCATATTTTGGGGTATGTCGCCAGATGTACTAAGCACGTTTCGGATACAAAAGAGAGCGATTAGAATTATGGCAAATGTAAACTCTAGAGAATCATGTAGACCTCTGTTTAAAGATTTAAACATTCTCCCACTGCCCTGCATATATATCTTTGAAAGTATTATGTTTTTTAAAAAGAATTTAATGAATAAAGATGTTTTTCTTAAAACAAACAATGATGTTCATAGGCATAACACAAGACAAAATCAAAACATTCATATTTCACACACACACACAAGCATATATCAAAAAGGAACTTTTCACACTGGAGTTAAATTATACAATAAACTACCCCAGTATATAAAACTGGCCCCAAAAATAAAAACCTTTGATAGAATGTTGAAAGCTTATCTGCAGTGCCATTGTTTTTACTCAGTAGTTGAATATTTTAGCGTATAGGAGTGATGGAATCTATAACTATATTTTACTTTTTAAATTTAATTTTAATACCTAGCTGTATGTTGTTGTATTTATAGAATTAAGTTTTCATATTATGATAATAGAGTGAGGTGTAAATAGTTGTGCAATAAGATTGTATCTATTAAGATTTGCTATTATAATAAGTTATAAATAGTTATAATCTTAGTAATATATACCTGTTAGTTCTTTTATTTTATGCATGTAAATTCTGACGTGTCCTATATCAAAAATGTATTGAATGCATGTATTTGATCAAATGGAATTAATAAAAATCTATCTATCTATCTATCTAACAAATGATGATAGGCTAAGAGAGTAAAGGGGGAAACCAATAATAAAGGGAAAAATGTCAAGAGGGAAGATGTATTTTGCATCAGATTCTCAATAAACCAAGGCCTAATTTAGGCACTATTAGAGAGTCCAAAAAGTCGGGTGGGACGTTCCATTTTACGCGTGACAAACAATAGAGATTGGTCTATAATAGTTGAGAAGGCCCAGAACCATTGCCATACAGCACTACAAGCTAGGACTCTTAGCCTCCTTGACACACACAAGAAAATAAGTTACTCACGCTGCAACAACAGATAGTGCTAATTATCACTTAGGCATACTAACAACAGTATAGTTCAAGGAACAGCATTAGATAGCCCCAGCAACTAATGAGTAGGCACGCTGGGATTATACTCGCCAGTTCACAGTGTGGACTGAAATTAAGTGGACATCAGAGCAAGAACTTCCAGAAATCAGTTAAGTCTGAACGACCACATTATCAACTCAGTTTTTATTTAGTGTTTGTTCAAGGGATTAAACTAACCAACCAATTACAAAAGATCATTACAAAAAATAGCAAATTTGAATAACAACAGTTACTAACAAAATACACTGACAGGGGGCGTGTAGTGCGCAGACAACACACCTGCGCATCAGTGCTCCACTATCCCATGACATTTGCTCGGTCAGTGTAGTTGAGAAAGCAATCACTTAAAAAGCTCCCTATGGTAGGAGTTAACGATTCAAAGGGATTTCATGCTCAAACACATAAAAGTACTAACAAAAAAATATCCAACACTTACAGAAGTGTCATAGACTAATATAATAAAAAATAAATGGTAAAAAAAAAAGATTTGTTACAAAGTTTAATTAAAACTTTAAAAGTTGAATAAGAACGTAGGAGGCTAAAGTTCTACGGGCACCTACAACGAATGAACAGCAACAGGCTTACCAAGATCTTCTCCTTGGTTAAAAGCTACAAGACTGGAAGCCTGTGGCTTAATGAAGTACTAAAGGGCTTGGATTCGGCTGGAATTGCTGACCTTGATGTAGAAGATCGTTCTAAATTTTGTGCTATGGTAGAATCTTGGACCCCACCACCTAGAGTCCCTAAATGTCGGAAGCCCCTTTCGCAGGAGAGAGAGGAGAAATTATCAGCAGGGCTCAAGAAATATTGGGAACGGAAAAAAGCATCGAAGAACTAGTCATAAGCGCTCTGTAGTGGGCTTAAATCAATAATAATAATTAATAAAAGCTTTTGTAAATTCTTATTGAGAATGCTGTTGTACATCAGTGTTACATACATATCTGCTGAACCTAAATTAAGCTTAAGTGAGCAGGATTTGATGATGTTTGCTTGACGAACGAAACTAGTCATCCAATTAAACCCCCCATTTAAAATGTGAGAAGCGTTTTATTATGTGTATAAATATTTCATGTATTTATTTCAGGCACTAAGAAATTAATTGTTACTCTCCACCCAATCTAACTGGGTACACTCATGTTGACCTACTGATAAGCTCGAGTGAAGAAGCGGTAGGGTTCGCAGGTCCCGGCCAAAGTCAGTGTAGTTTTGAGATGCCAAAATATCAAGAGCAATCAAGTCATATAATTATATGGCACGTGAAAAAAACTTTCAGTACCTATTTGGCATTTAGTAATCTCAGATAAATTAAACCTCATGTGCATTTCCTGCATTTGTAATATATCCACTCAGGCCAAGCCAAGTGTCAAACTACTACAGAGAAAACAACCACTAACAGTAGTGCCAACCAATGAACAGTTGTCACTTCCCAGAGAAGCACCAAGTCTGGAAATGGTGAGTCCAATGGCAGGCAAAAACAAAACAACAAATAAAAGACCTTTACTCTTCTTTACCGCTTCCTTTTCCTTTCAGAGTGTCCGCAAGTAGGCGAGCTCCTAGCACCAACATTGACGAAACAAACATGCCAATTATGTAAATACACCCCCCAGAGACTTAGGGTGAAAGATGTATTCCCAGTTCATTCACACAAGCAGCACACTGCAACATGTTACAAACTCCAAGGTCTTCTTGAATGCTTTTCTAAGAACACCACTGTTTTATTGTTTTATATTATTAAACACTGTGAATTTACAGACCTAATACATAAATAAATGAATGAATGGACACTAGTAGTAAAAATGTGTACAGTCCAAAATTTCATAGCATAAAATAATATAACTATATTACCAACTCTTTATTATTCTTTTTGCTACGGGAAGTGTTTTTATTTTTAGCCTACTTTTCACATTTTGCAAAAATGAGGAAAAAGTAGTCTTATGAGATCGATCCGGGAAAATGTCTGTCTGTCTGTCTGTCTGTGTGTGTGTGTCCCCTATCAACTTCTAAACGGCTGCAGCAATCAAAACCAAATTTGGTATGAGTCAAGATCTATACCGGGACATCTCAACGTCATGCTGGAAAATGATGTCAGTGCTACCAACTGCTGAAAAATCGTAATTGAAATTTCAGCTCCATGTTGGATATCTTGGAATATATACATGGGAACTATTCCAAAATTGGCACATATATAGATAATACTTAAGCCTCCGTGGCTTAGGCGGCAGCACGCTGGCCTCTCACCGCTGGGTCCGTGGTTCAAATCCCGGTCACTCCATGTGAGATCTGTGCTGGACTGAACGGAGGCAGACAGGTTTTTCTCCGGGCACTCCGGTTTTCCGTCAAAATTTCATTCCAGCAACACTCTCCACTATCATTTCATTTCATCTGTCATTCATTTAATCATTGCCCCAGAGGAGTGCGACAGGCTTCGGCAGCCGGCACAGTTCATATCCTCGCCGCTAGATGGGGGCTTCATTCATTCCATTCCTGACCCGGTCGGAGACTGGAAGCAGGCTGTGGATTTTCATTTTCATAGATAATACTTCAGTTTAATTTTCAGGAGGCCATACATGACAGAGTTGCCAAAATGATTCTAAGCCTACTGATAAGTCCAATGTTTAAATGCATATAACTCCTACACTATCAATTGGATTTCAACCAAATTTCATATGTACTATGTGTACATAAACTGATATGACTGAGCGTATTCTTAAGAGCCACCAGGGCGGCCAACTGTCAATAAATGCTCTCTATTTTTTATCCAAATACCAATATATGCGAGCCAACAGCCTTAAACTTCACACACGTATAGTGCCTGACATTCTAGATTAATTTGGAGCAACTAATGTATGTCAGTGCTACCAACAAGATTCTAAGCCTGCTGATAGGACCAATTTTTAAATACATGTAACTTCTATACTATCAATTGGATTTCAACCAAAATTGGCACAATAGATGAAAATATTTCAAATCATTTCTGACCAACACATGCATGACATTGTTGCCAACATGATTTTACGCACACTGATAAATCCAATGTTTAACTGCATGTAAAGTCCATGCTATCCATTGGACTTCAACCAAATTTTGTTTTCTGTACCTTAAGAGATGGAACTAAGAATATATTCAGTCACCAGGGCTGCCAACTGTAGTGCTCTATCAGGCTACATAATGCCAAGTATATTTCGAACTAATTAGAAATTTTTATATTACCAACTTTATTTAGTCATTATTCTAGATAGCCTAGGTCCATATAGATTAATCATTGGCATGAATCTTAAATTTTAAGAAAAGTAGGCTCTTTAGTTCGTCACGGAACTTCTTGTTTTTGAAGATTTGTTGATTTAAAATTCAAAAGGTGGTGTTTTGGGTTTTTATTATTTTTTCGGGGGATAACTTGTTAAAATTTGGAAAGCGATAAGGTTTGTACAATAAGTGCATTTAAAATTGTAAACAATTAATAATAATAATAATAATAATACATCGGGTGCCGGGTGCAAGCTTTGATATTTGACACCCAGAGGGTAGCTTGCATGTCGAATTTCGTTGTTTCTTGAAGCACTATGAAAGTCAAGGAGGTTAGATATCTAAGCTCCTTAATACTATAGCGCTTTCTAGTAGAGAAACTAGGAACTTTGTGTTGGCGGAAACTCCCGAGATTAATTTTGCCATTATGAACACGGCCTGCTGAATTCAAATGGGTTCTTTGACATGGCAACATCGTATGACATGCGTGTCACAAATTTTTGCCGCCTTTCAAAAATCACTTACCATGGCCAGGAGCGAACCTGCAAGCTTGGGGGTTGGTAGACCGACATGTTAACCACTCACCCACCGTGGCAAGCTAACAATTAATAAAACAAAGTAAAAAACAAAACAACAGGGTAAATCGTTAAACATGGCTATGGAAGAATGAGATAATACTTATATGGAAGTCACATTTTTATTTTACATTCACCATCTCGAAACACATTTCAGTGAATACCTTTTTCAGTTTTATCCAAATACTGCAGTGAAATCATTGGAAGTAGATCATAGTTAAAGTCTCAGCATTTGCAGCTGTCAATTGCCGCCTCCTATCACTTACTATGAGACTGTATTTCGAAAATGACCTTTCAGAACCCACATTTGAACAAGGATACCACACACACACTTTAATGCAGCTGTTGCATAATCTCTGTGAGCAGGCCTTAATCCCATGAGGATCTCTGGAACATTCACATTATCTTCATGACGCAGTTGGTTCTCGATTGCAGTCAGGTAAATGCTGTGAGCCTCTAAAAACTGTTGAGACTCCATCTTCTTAAGAAATGGGGCATTCTTCTTAAATTGGAGCAGTTCTGTGTGAGATACGTTCTTAGGTGCTTGCCGAGGATCAAACAATGACCCGATGACTTCTACAGTCTTCCTGGCTGGATCCTTGGTCCTTAAAGTCCTGACTGGCGGCTTCGGTGGCATAGTTGGTAGCATGCTGAGCTTCTATGCCCAAGATCGCGGGTTCAAACCCGACCGAAGTCGTCGGATTTTTTAAGAGCGTTAAAAATCCCTCAGTATGCCTTCCTTCGGAGGGGAAGTAAAGCCGGCGGTCCCATGTCATAGATTTATGGCATGTTAAAGAACCTTTTACTAATTACACCTCTGTGAAGCCAAATTAGGTCAAAAATGTAAACAACGCTCAGGTTCCTAAGTTCGTCGCCAGGAGCCGACTGCAGTGGCGTCTAGTATTCAAGTTCTGAACTAGTAGTTGTTGACGGTGGTGTTTGGCGGCAAAAGTAGGAACTACTTGAAAAATTCAAAATATGCAGTCCTTACTTGAATTAGAAACAGAAACTTACACTAATACAGTCATCACAATTAACACCGATTATCAGACAGATTCTACACAAACCCAAAGTACACGGGGCTACATGACCGCGTTGTCGCAGCCCCTAAACTGAGGAACGAACCAACCAAAGTCCTGACTTTCACTAGAGCTGACTGGGCAACACACGTAAGCTTGGACTTAACCATTATCTGCATCTTTTGAGGAAGCTGTTCCAAGTTCTGAAGGATCGTATGATTGAACACTCCACCATCGCCTAATAGCTTGAGCTTTACCTCAAGGTCATATAGCTTCCCAGCCAGTAAGTGAATTGTTGGGTACATAGATCCCTCCAAGAAATTATGCAAGTCCGTAAGAGAGGCACCAACAACAGAAACATACAATGCTTGTAATTTTATAATTTGTATTGTTGAAGTCGATGCTTGTTGGAAAAATTTGACCCCAGAATTTGAATCTTCCAATGTTTTGAAAAATACTACCAGATCTTCCACATGCGTGGCCATATACATTGCAGCCTTAAAACATGAATTACATCTTGTACATACAGGCATTGGGAAAACTAGAATTTCATTCTCTTTTTCTGTGTTTTCATATCTCTCCCTCAGAAATGCAACGTAATTGCTTTTTCTTTTTCGCGTATTTAAAGAGGCATTCTTTGTCTTTACTAAAGACATGTTCAATTCGTCCAGCTCATTTTCAAATATGCAGTCGAATTGAACACCAACCAAATTCGATTATCGGCTTGTGGACAAGAATGTTCGGAGTAGTGTGGGGAAAAAATATAAAAATGTTTTTATTTCACAGATCGCGGTATTTGTGGTGTTATTCACAAAAGTCGCGTTATTTCACGTTTTAATTTCACTCCTGGGCAGCACGAAACATGTAAATACCTCTAAATATGACTTTTCGTTTTATCGCTAATTAACAAAAACGAACACCTCTAGCTATGGGGTTGGGATGAAGTGATATGATTTTCTAAGTGGCAACTGTTTTTATGACCGAATGCCCTTTTTGACGACCTCATGAGGAGTTAATAAAAAATGAAATGAATGAAGATGACTGAAGGAGGGCAAGGATCTGAAAGGAATCGGCCAAGCATTTGCCTGAAGTTGAAAATGAGAAACCATGAAAAACCTTCAAGGATGGCCGACAGTTGGGTTCAAGACCACTTGTATTCCGAGTTTGGAGATAGCCTGACTCCATGACCCTATGCTTTAGCATGCATAGCTACCCTGGTCGATACGAATATACCGTATACTGTAAGTATAAAAATATAATTATAATGAATTACAAAAATTAAGAGTATATTAATTGCATACATTCCATTGTCACTCTCTTAGTGTAAACTTAATTTATGTATCTTCAATTGCTAATTCAGTAGTTTGCACAAAACATGTTTTACTTGCTATCCTACAAATAGAGCCCTGCGCGGATAGACAAAACGTTATCCGCATCCGCACGTCTGTTATCCGCATCCGCCCCGCATCCGCACGACTGTTATCCGCATCCGCCCCGCATCCACGCGACTTTTATCCACAAGTTTGTTATCCGAATCTACTGGCATTACAATAATATTTTCAATGTGTTGCTTTATACTTTATCTTTTAGACATTTCAGCAGAAAGTCGAACCCTTAGGCTATGTACTGTATGTCATGTGCTATGTTTAAAATGAATGTTACACAGCCAGAATTGCAACCCTTTCCAGTTAGGAGTGTTGATTGTGCTTAGTGACATAATTTGACTGGGATTAGCGTAAATCATCATCTTACATTTGGCATGAAATAAACATAACGGAAAATATGATATGTCATGAACATCCGAGCCCTAGTAAGGGATAGTGAGTGGGGGATTGTGCGCACTTAAGCAAGAATCGGTCTTGTGATGATAGATAACACAACTGCATTTCTGATTAAGGAGCCTTAGTAACTCTATATTCGATGTGCAGAAAAAAAATTAATTCAAAAATAAATTAGGTGGACTATAATTCGAAATCTCACAAATATGCATTTGCGCACCGTTACCCATCCCGCAGGGTAATCATGCGCATGGGTTGGGGAATTGTGCGCATGGGATGAGTGTTGGAAAGCCATACTAATACAATGTGAATTGGCTGAAACTTGCACTGAGCATTAATATTAGAATATAATAATTGAATCACAACTGTAGACTTACCTTCTTAATTGCTGGCTACAGAAAATAATATGCAACGTGTTAAGTTTCTTCATCCAAGCCTCACGGTTATCACATAGCAACTGACATCATGCTGATTGTCCCTATCTGATAGGTACGATGACAGCTTGAGCGTAGGAGTGAACTGAGTTGCTAGTTCTACTACCAACTCGAAAAACATAGGTGCGCACGATTACCCAACTTTCCCCATGATATTCAACAAGTTCAGATTGTATTCTAAAAACTATCCGCAAATTTACTCAAAACATTATCCGCAGCTTATCCGCTATCCGCAAAGCCATGCAAAGTATATCCGCATGGCGAAAAATGTTGCGGATACCCGCGGATATCCGCATCCGCGCAGGGCTTTACCTACAAATTGCTTGCTATTAGCTTAGCTACCCCTAAGGATTGTTTTTAAATACAAAATATGTACAAGCTGCATGTTTCTTAATAACAAAGGATGATACACAGCTGTAATATACTCATGAAAATGGAAATGCAACATCATGGACGAGTACTGCTGCAATTGAACATGCAGGATGACTAAATCTCAGCAATTTTTCTAGGTTCATGCCGTGTTCTTAGACGAAACCCCACACAAGACACGGCATAAACCTAGAAAAATTGCTGAGTTTGAATTCACTGGCCGTGAGAGCCAATATACCATGAAGGATGACTGTTAGGCTGTGGTATGATGGGAAGACTTTCAGGTCCCTCTGAACTCATATTTGGACAAAAGTCAATGCAGAATGTGGCCACCATGAGCCGCTGAATTCTTCAAGCCATGGAGTCAATAAGACCCTGGATCCTCCTGAGGAAGTGTGGTCAACGTTTGCAGCACTGGATGGGTCAGCTGTTCCATAGTTGTTGGGTCATCATGTCCCATAAATGCTCAATAGGGCTGAGGTCTGGGGATATAACGGGCCACTATAAGGTTGTGATGTTGTGAAGAGCTTATCTGGAGATTCGAGCAGTATGTCCTGGTAAACATCCCATTTGCAATGTTCACCATCAGAGGGACAACCATTAGATTGAGTAACCAGTCAACATACTAGTGAGCAGTCAGATTGCCCTCAACAATTTTCATTTCACATTAAAGATAATAAGGTTTGGGTGGTCCCTCTACATCGATGCACACAATTGCGGCGATCACTGTAGGCAAGACTGAAGTGCAATTCATCACTTAAGATGGCACTATGCCATCATCAACCCACTCCATGCCAGCTTTCCACATCAATGTTGAGGTGTCAATGGAACACCTAACTTCTGCAGGAACAAGGGATCATAAGTCACCTGCATGTAGACAATTCCCAACTGTTTGTTGTGTAATGTGGGGTGTCCCTGTTGCTTGAATTTGCACTGCTGTTGCACAGGAGTCCTTCCGGACCATCAAATTAGGCAGCAATCCTCCCTCTCACAGTTATCAGTCAAGTTGGGCTTGTGCCTAGTCTACGAGTGTGCATATCTTCATTTGATCACTGCTGTCATATATAAGTGTTGTCCACATGTGCAGCTACAGTCCGTAAAGATAACCCACTCATACACATACCAATGATTCGAACACTCTCAAACTGCCACAATTGTTGATAGCGTGCTCTTCTCTGTTGTCAAGGCATGTTTGGCAGTGAACAGTTCACTGCACCATAATATAGATATCATTACAATATGGACACTTAGGTAAAACCGGAAGAACGGATTTTCAAAAAAACAATTGATAAGGGGCAGCACCAATTCACCTGTAAGCCGCTTGGTAGCATCACTTATGGCCCAACACATGATAAACAGCTGGGTGCTGAATGCATATTTTTATGTAATTCATTTGACTATTTCAACAAACTAGCTCTCTTTATAATCATATAACGTATTTTAAGAAAATAAATAACAAGAAAACAGAAAGTGTTAATATTACGGAGTTTTAATTCTAAGAAGTGTGTGATTTAATGTTTAACACCACATTCCTTCAGTCCTGTGGTGTCTCATTGTGATTGCATCGTAACGATGAAAGGTTATGATATGTTTTAAATAAATAAAATAACACAATATATTGAAAAGTGTGGGGGGAAATGTGGTTTTTGTTTTGTGAATTAATGGATAGGTGTTTGAGGGACTGATATGTCATGGGTATTAAAACCAGAATCATTCGGTGTAACGTTTGATATTTGTATTTACCGCTCCAATGCCCGACCGCTCCAATGCCCGAGGAAACCGGAATGCTGGTATGTCCGGTGTGATAAGCAGTGCGCAAAAAAATTACCGCACAGATGTTGGTTTCCCACATTTCTGCTTTTGGTTAAATTGCAAAATTATATTTCTGAGTTGTTTTTAATAATTACAAGCAATGTTTTCTTCAGACAAAATCGACAGGCCGCACTCAATAATGAATATGGGTAGACTGCTCTCTCACGGATACATGGTGAACCGTCGCCGTCATGCGTGCGTGCGGTGCTACCGGTGACAGCCGTTTCAAAACCATAACGGAAAAAATTACATGGTAAAGGCCTGATGTGTCCATACTGTATATGATTACTATACTGTGACTGCACAGACTAGACTACACTATAGTCTGTATACTGGAGGTGGTTTCTCTGCAACCAATCTCGTGGGGAGACTTGTATATGGTAAAAAAATTAATGGGCCTGAAAATGTTAATGTTTGCATACCGACGCAGTGTTGTTCCGTATCTTGAGACTCAACACAAACGACCGATTCCTTCCTGGATTTGCAATTTCTATTTCATGAGTGTACCAATAGGACCTAGTGAGATTGATCTTTTATACCTTGTAGCAGTCTACCAATCAAGTGCTAGAAGAAAGTCGAACATTTGAACAAGCAATCAATTAAAAATGCAGTCCATAAGACTTCAGTGCATTGCATACTGCCTACAGGCGTTCAATCACTTTCTTTCTACAAAATACTGGATACTGTACACTTACAGTGATTATCAAAATAATGTGTTACCGATATCAGTGCTTGAGAACGATCTCAACTAGAAGCATGTTGTGTTGCGACTTTCGGAATTTGACTTTTGTGGTGCTAAGAATCTGGATGCAGCATTAAACATTTTTTTTCCTTTACATACGGACTTGAATGTTTGTGGGCTAGGTAGATCTCGTGGCTGAAACGAAAGGAAGTACCGGTACATTGCCTTGAGTTATGTATGGTGGATTGCATCTTGATATAGGTTGTGTTTGATATTATTTATTTTGCTGCTTAAATAAGTTCTGCCTGTATTGGTGCATTTTTTTATTGTAACTTAAATTTTGTTGCCCAGCTTTATTGGGACTTTAAACTGTATTAACGTTTTGTTTGACAACTTGGCAACTGATATGCCAGTTAGTTTGTCAGACAGCTTGTGTTAGTTTATTGTCTTGACTGGCTTAATTAAATTAGGTGAAGGTTCAAGTTAGGTTTAGGTGTTACGTTACTGAATAGGTGTTAAGGTATTTTATATTTATAAGAACTCTCTTTGTTCCAGCATAATTCATTTTGATGTTTTCGGTATGAAGTGCAATTGATGATTTATTGTCATTTTGCCAATATTTTGGGTCTGCCTTTCACTCTACAGGCTAGTCCTGGTTCCCCTCTTCAACCCCTTTCCCTGTAACAGAGTAACCTTAGGATCAGGGAAGGTGGGGCAACCTACTTTAACATTTATTCACTGCTTACAATTGTATTTGTCATTTTACTGTGTCCTTAGCCATACGACCTAATAGTTGAAGGCCTCCTTGGTTATCAATGCACTCATGGAAATCCAATTCTCGAATATATATAGTCCATGGTGCTGAAAGGCATAGCGAAGAAAGGGAGTGTTAACAGAAGATCAAACAATGAAAACACTATGTATGGAAAGTAGAGAAATTGGTGGGAAGTTTGAAAGGTGAAATCTAGTCAGTAAATTGTAATGTCAGTAGGTTATGTACAGTTCTCATTCTCACTGTTTCTCATTTTCCTTCACTTCAGATGTGTTTTATTCCTCTACTGCTAGGTGTTTGAGATCATACACACATATAGATCAAAATCTAGAAACATGTCTATACTATATGCCGATAGTCTACTTTATTTTTGCCAATACAGTATTACTAAGTCACTGCTTTTGAGATACACACTACACAAATACTGCACATTATCAGTAAGGTTCTACTTGAAGTGGAAGAAGAAACTGCAGGCTGGAGACGCTACAAGCAACAGTTCTACATTTCTTATTATTCGTAATATTCTGAAATGAGCTTCAATATGTTCACAGTACCACAGTCTGGCAGGTGGCTCATTGATGCCATCTTCCTGAGAAAGTTATCCAATGGAACTTGGATGTCCCTCTTAGACAAAGAATCTCTCATCGTAGATCGGCACCGACTGATCTTCCTTTCTGTCTATATATAAATGATACATAAACATGGCATCCCACATTAGGGAAAAGATAACATTTATATATTTGACTAAGACTAAACTAATTGGCCAGAAGAGAACAAGTTCATATCATGGGCTTAGAAGTGAAACCTACATAAGTCAGAGAACACGATTGCAAGTAAAGGAACTTTGTATATCCACAATTCAAACAACTGGATGACATAATTGTAATGATCATGCAGGTTTGTCCATGTGCAGTATTGATATTTAAGAGGAGGTGAACAAACTATGCCTATACTTAGCTGTATGGATTATAGAATCCTGGATTGAAATATTTTTACCGATAAAGACGTAGTAATGTGAAAGATTTTCTAGATTCTGAAAGAATTAAATTGAGAGAGGAAGGAAGAAAGTTAATGTATATATTTCAAATTTGAAGTAGGCATTTTTGCCAGTTGTAAATATGTTATGTAAAGATGTTTAGTCGACGAACTTCATGGTAAATGTTTGTAATGTATATAAACCGTGTATAATATCGATAGGAATTATTTAATGCTAATTAAAGCATATTTTTAATAGTAACTTATGATGGTAGTTTTTATCGCTTCTGAGGAAGGATGTTAGGAAAATAGGAGACGGGAGTTATTTTGTATAGATTAATGAATAGTATTTTTAATGACTGAGATCTACGTCAGGGGTAAATTCATTTGATTTAGGGGAAATTTAAAATTAACGAGATTAATTTTATTTTTGTTGTTAACTCCCGTGATCCAGGGCACAGCAGCCATGTGAAATAATGTATTAGGAATTATTTTATTTGAGCTTGCATAAGCAAGATAGTTTATTGTATGTTTCTTAGAGGAACATATTAGTAATCTGGAAGTTTTAATGTTATTAACGTATTATTTTCAAACTGAACGTAAGTTTTTAAGACTTGTTGAACATTTTTAATTGTAACTGGAATTTATATTTCCAACGAACGTATCAAGAATAAATGACAGCCACGTGACTTATGTTTCTCGATCTTGTATAGAAATTTGGCATTGTCTTTTATAGTTAATTGGTAGAGGAATATGCTATAGGGTGGAGGTTTTTCCTAGGGACCTGATCCGCTTCCTTATGCCCGAGATTTTTGATTCTCGTATTCCCGAGTAGTATTGAGAACCCTTATGTTTAGTAGCTAGTTACTATAGCACATTCAGTGTTTTCCCCTGTCCCTTATCCAGAGTGTATTTGCCAAGTAGCACTGTGTAGTTTTTCTAGCCGGGAACTTCAAGATGCTACGATCCATTTTCCAGTGGCGGATATTGGTGGATCATTCCTGGAATTCGGGTACAGTAAATACTATTGGATTTATTTCTCAACTGACTCCCCAACTTGCTTTCTGTGCAAAACTGAAGGATATCAGGCAAAACATTGTCCTGATAACCTTTTAGAGCAAAATGACGAGCCCTCTACCAGTCCCCATAATGATATTAATGTATGTGATAACCCTCCTCCATTTCCTGAACTTACATTTGAACCACTAAAATCAACGTCTAGCATAGCAAAAAATGCTACTCATCCAAATCCCCCAACTGTACAACAAGTAAATCCTCTAACAAATGATCATTCTCCTCCAAGTCAATATTCTGACGATTCACTTTATGCTGGTACCCCACCAGAAACAGATTCCTATGCACATAATAAATCTTGTCCAAATTCTACAATTGAGGCGCTGGGTGCAATAACTTAATTCGACTTAAGTCGTTTTTCCGGCGAATGCAGTTTTGTAATCCCCAATGTGTTCTTCGTCTATCCTCCAAATATTATTTCGATATGTCAACTCTAGATGGCAGGAGCTTGCATTATATACAGCTGTGTAACAAGTCGTTCTTCCGGCGAACAGCAGGGCCGACTTAGGCGCTTTGAGTGCTGGTATCGCACACGCGCGGGAATCAGTGAGTGTTGTCTTGTGACTGTGGCGTGTGGTTTTGTTATTGTTATTCTGTAAAGATGTGTGATCCGTCAGATGATAGTAAAAATGATAAGTTAAATGAAGGATCGGATTTGGAAATGCAGAATAAAGGAAAGAAGAGATTACTTCAGCGAGACTCTTGGAAACGCATGCAGAACAAGAGGAATCGTGGTGATAGCTATGTGAGTTATAGTGGCAAGAAGGTTTCTAAGAAAGTATTTAGTTACACTGAAAATTGTTGCAAGAGAAACTGCCAGTCACTTTTCCCCAAAGAAAATCAGGAAGAAATGTTTAATTTATTTTGGGATCTGGGTGATAAGGTAGTGCAGGACACTTTTCTTTGTGGCCTCATTGATAAAAAGGAAATGGTCTCAAAAAAGCCCCATCCCATTGGAAAGAACAGAGGATATTTGTGGGCATATCACTTGCAAAATGATGAAAGGAAAGAGGTCTGTAAGGAGTTCTTCTTGAAAAGTTTTCAAGTCAATGAATCGCGAATTAAGACTGTGTTGCGTGCTTGTGCTTCAGGTAAGACAATGTCAATTCCCTATCAGCAAATAATATTGTAGGAACGTTTCTATAATATTATTTCTGATATTTCTAGAATGTTCCTATGTATTATTTTTAATATTAAATTAATATCCCTGGAATGTTCCTAGGGTTTGTATCTCATCTTTTTAATTCAAAGAAACGCTAAACTCTTTAAGTTGTTTGACGCATGTTTTCATCGTTTGGTTTTAAAGGGAATCTCGTAATAAAAGAGAATAGGGGAAAACATTCAATGCGTCCTAACAAACTGTCTGATGACATCTGGAAAAGAAACGAGGAACACTGGTCTACATTTCCAAGCAAGGAGTCTCACTATTGCCGGGGACATACCAAACAGAAATATTTTGAAAATCCGGACTTGAATATGAAGAAGCTTTTTACTGCATTTCAGCAATATTATTTTGAGTCTGCTAGAAGAACTCTTACAATGAAATACTCTACATATCACAGGTATTTTAGGGAAAATAGTCCATACTGTTTCAGGCAACCAAGAACTGACGTCTGTGATTTCTGCACTGAATCCACAAGATTATTGGATGTTAGGCCTAATCCTAATGATCCTTGTAAAACGATTTATCAACTTCACGTGAAAAGGGTTGAAAAGTATAAGTCTCTGAAACAGGAGTACTTGGCTAAAGTGAAACGTGATAGAGAAACAGATGACACACTAATATTAGAGTTCGATTGTGGACAGAACCTTCCTCTGCCTAAGTTAAATGTTACGTCCCAATTTTATAAAAGACTATTGTGGCTGAATATTTTTAATGTTCACTGTCATAACGACTCTGGAAGTTCATTCTATTGCTTTTTAGAATGTGATGCCAGGAAAAATGCCAATTCAGTATGTAGTTTTTTACATGACTTCATATCAAAGAAACTTGAAACTTATAAGAATGTAAAGAAGATTATTCTTTTTTCGGATGCAGCAGGGGTCCAGAACAAGAATTCCACAATGCTCAGATTTTGTTCCTGGTTGTCGCAGACAAGAAATATTAGAATAACACACTTGTTTCCATCCCGTGGTCATTCCTATTGCCAATGTGACAGAAATTTTGGGCTTTATGGTAACTTACTCAAAAGAGTAGAAACTATCGAGTCTACTGAAGCTTATCTGTCAATATTGAAGACAGCACGAAATAATCCTTCCCCTTTTGAGTTTGTGATGGCAGCGCATCTTATCAAAGATTGGTGCTCCGCTTTAGAACCATTCTTTTTTAAAGTTCCTAAGTCAAAGGACACTAAATTCCCTATTCAGAAATATATGGTCCTTATGTTTCAAACTTCAGGGTCACTTGCGGTATCGGCTACCTATAATGCTGTCTTCCAACCATTTCGCTTTTCGTTGCAGTGTAATCTACCACTGAAAGAAGAGCTGAATTTCAAAGAACTGGCCAGGCCTGGCTTTAAGTTAACAAAGAAAAATGATGTTCTTTCTTTACTCAAGTTCTTAAAACTGGAGAATGCAGATGCACTTAAGCAGATATTAGAGAAAGAGACTGTTGTGGAAGAAAGTGAACTGCAAAGTGAAATCAGTGAGGCTGAGGAAACCGTTGAATGTCCATAAACTACTGTTGTTTTATTATTATTATTTTTATTATTATTAATATTTAAATAAAGATTTACTTCACTTAGTCTATCCTATCAAGGCAATGCCGGAGTACATCTATTCATTTAATCATTATTTTCAGATTGAAATTGGGTAAACAGAATCAGTTTTCATGCATGAATGTAACCATTCTAAGCCTTATCTGCATAACCGTTTGCATTTAAATGTACTAATTACACAGGATTATAAAAAATTGCTGATTTGGACACCTTTTTATTACCTTTTTAGGTAAAATAATTTCAGTGATACTTTCAAAAGTGCCTAATTAAAAGAATAGTTTCAAAATTATTTTTTTGGTGTTAATTTTATATGTACTACAATGTTATTATAAAAATATACTTATTGTGCAGTACAGGGTAGCTATTTTTTCGAATTTAATTAATTTGAACGAATCTACTATCCATAAATGGTAATTTAAGATGCTGATTGTCAGACTAATCACACTTCAAAGAAACCAAAGACAGAATCTAAAAATCCAACCATAAGTGACATGCTCCTTCCAATAAAACAACTCCTAAAAGATGATCCATCATTGCTTCCTCTGAGCTATTTGCAACTCCAATCATATTTTGAAAATACAATTGGTGTTAACGATGTAACAGCAATTGCTATAAATTACACTCACGATATTGAGAAATTAGCTACCAGTCGACAATCTCTATACCCCTATTTCACAACACAAGAGTATTAAGAACAGAAGCACTCGCATAGTCAAAAAACTTATGAAATCTGTCAACCAGAAAAGGGACTTGATAAACGACAAAACTCTTCCTGAATATTCCAGTGATGACGCTTCTTCTCTATCACAATAATGGAATTCAGTCTTCTACTTCTCTTCGCCAGCATTATGACAACTTTACTTCAATGGAACCTCAACAGTTATCGATCTCAGAATATCTAAAACTACTACTACTACTACTACTACTACTACTACTACTAATAATAATAATAATAATAATAATAATACCGTATGGCCTCGGGAGCCGGGTGCAAGCTTTGTTATTTGACACCCAGAGGGTAACTTGCATGTCGAATTTTGTTGTTCCTTAAAGCACTATGAAAGTCAAGGAGGTTAGATATCTAAGCTCCTTGAGCACTATAGCACTTTCTAGTGGAGAAATGAGGAACTTGGTGTAGGAGGAAACTCCCGAGATTAATTTTACCCATATGAACACGGCCTACTGAATTCAAATGGGTTCTTTGACATGCCAACATAGTATGACATGCATGTCGTAAATTTTTGCCGCCTTTCAAAAATCACTTACCACGGCCAGGAGCGAGCCTGCAAGCTTGGGGTTA
The DNA here is from genome assembly GCA_946902985.2 of Meconema thalassinum. NCBI lineage: Eukaryota > Metazoa > Arthropoda > Insecta > Orthoptera > Tettigoniidae > Meconema > Meconema thalassinum. The sequence continues at coordinate 1,713,450,157 of OX336388.2, read as the reverse complement.
GTAGACCGACACGTTAATGACTCACCCACCGTGACAAGCTACAGGGTCCAAGTCTCAGCTGCATAAGTTAATATGGGAACATAGTACACTTTATACATTACCTCCTTGCTTTTCCTTGGTACTTCCTTATCCCAAACAAGTTTTCTTACACTTTGATAGAATGCATTGCTCTGCAGTACCCTCCTGCCCATCTCCATGTCCAACCTACCAGTTTGCATCAATTCACTTCCTAGGTATTTGAACGTGTCCACAATTTCCAAACTCTGACTTCCAATTTTCACAGTGCCCTTTCCTTGTCTTTCCCCTCTTGTCATCACCATGGTCTTGCTTTTCTCTATACTGATTTTCAGGCCGTACTTCTGAATATTTTCGTTCAGTGCATCTAGTTGTTTTTGCACTTCTTCGGTGTTCCTTCCCCAGACCACAATATCATCTGCAAATAACAGTAACTTCATTTCTTTATGTCCATATGCTTCCTTTGTTTCCTTTACAATTTCATCCATCACCATTATGAACAAGAAAGGTGACAGCACACTCCCCTGTCTTAGCCCAGTCTTGTTCCTAAACCAATCTGTCTTTCCAACTGGGGTCAGTACCCTGCTAACACAGTTGTTGTACATTGCTTGCACCATTTCCAACATTTCTCTTCCCAGTCTCTTCTTAACCATGGTTTCCCATACCTTCTCTCTGGGGACACTATCATATGCCTTTTCTAGATCTATGAAAGTCATGATCAAATCCTCTCCATATTCCCAGTTCTTTTCAGTCACCTGCCTCAAGCTAAAGGTTGGGTCCACTGTGGATCTTCCACTCCTGAAGCCATACTGTTCCTCTTGCAACTCTCCTTCCACCTTTCTTCTCATTCTTCTTTCTAATATCCTTTCCAGTATTTTTACTATCTGTGATAAGAGGGTGATCCCTCTATAGTTATCACACACCTTCTTGTCCCCCTTCTTAAACACTGGTATTATTAGCCCTTTCTCCCAGTCTTCTGGTACACATTTCCGTTTCCACACACACTTTAGCAGTCGATACAACCATTGCATACCAACAGGTCCAGCAGCCTTTATCATTTCTACACTGATTTCATCCACGCCTGTTGCTTTTCCCATCTTCATTTTCTGTACAGCTAATTCCACCTCCAGCATTGTTATATCATCTTCTGTTATACAGTCGAGTCGTCAGGTTGTGTCACTTCCATCTCACCAGTACAATTGCTCACATTCAATAGCTTATCGAAATACTCCTTCCATCGTCCCTTTATCTCTTCTGGGTGGGTTAACAGCTCTCCATCTTCCTTTTTCACCAGCTTTGTGGTAACTCTTTCTTTCCTCTTACTTCTTAGAAGCCCATACAGCATCCTTTTACTGCCACTTACATCTGTTTCCATTCTTCGTGTAAATTCTTCCCAACTTTTCTTCTCCTACCACTTTCTTATACCTCCGTTTGCTGTCGTGATACTTCCTTTAGCTTTCTTCCGTTTGATCTCGGTTCCATTCTTTCAATGCAGACTTCTTTTCTTTCACTGCTTTCCTCACTTCCTCATTCCACCAGTGTCTCCTTCTCTTTCACTCTTGTTGACGTCCTACCACAAGCACTCTCTGCTGCACCAACAAATGCCTTTTTAAAGTGGGACCATTCCTCTTCTATATTTTCCACTTCAGTAACTGGGATTTGTTGCTTCAATCTCTCCTGAAAATCTTCCTGTACAGTTTTGTCTTTCAATTTCCATACTTTTATTTTACTTTCTCTGATCTCCTTTAGGTTTTCCAATTTTTCCCATCTAAATTTTGCCACCACAGCTCTATGGTCCCCATCAAATGCTTCTCCTGGTAAAGCTGTCACATCTATCAGCTTTCTGCGATTAGTCCTTTCCACCAGAAAGTAGTCAATTACTGATTTTGTTCTTCTATCGCCCCAACCATATCTCGTAATTTTCCTGCTGTTTTTCTTCCGAAACCATGAATTACCCACTATCAGTCCATTCCTTTCACAAAAGTTTACAAGTTCCTCTCCTTCCCGGTTCTTTTTCCCATATCCATATGGTCCAATGACTTCTTCCTTTCCTTGTCTGTCGTTTCCGACTTGTGCATTCATATCTCCCATGATCACCACCTCTACATCTGAAATTACTCTTTCTACATCCTCCAGGAATACTTCAATATCTTCTTCTCTGTTTCCAGTCTGTGGTGCATACACTTGTATGAAGTCCATCACGTCATTTTTCATCTTCATTCTAATTTTCATTATTCTGTCACTCACACACTCGACCACTTCAACATACTCATCCAGTAGTTTCGAGGTTATCAGTCCCACGCCATTTTTTGCCTCTTGGCCACCACTCCAGTATAATGTATATTCTTTCCTCAATTTCTTCCTTCCTTTACCCTTCCATTTCACTTCACTCAGCCCCATCAATCCAACATTCTCCCTCTCCATGAAGTCTACCACCTCCTCCACCTTGCCTGTCAGGGTCATGACATTCATGATTTCCACTTTCATTTCGGTTACTGGTCGCCCATTTCTCATAGTTCCCCCAGTACCAAAAGAACTGCGCGTCGCCTGCAGGGAACGCCCTAACCTTCTCCGAATCATTTGAAGTGCCATTTCCATTTTAGGCTATTATTACCATGGGGTCGCCACTCCCAAAGGCATTTTATGAAGCTACTGCCAGCTATTATACAGGCCGCCCCTAACATTGGGAACAGACGCCCTTGCAGCCGCCCCTAACCTGGGAAACAAACGCTGCCGATTGATGCTGTACTCATACTATTCCCTGAGTACTGGGTTGCCTCTTCCGCAATCTCCACCGTTCCAAAGTCCATCTTCTCCGTTGCAGATTCCGTTGAGGTCTTCGCACGTAACCCTGTGCACGGGGCCTATGTTATACCCCATGGGACTGGGTCCTCATCATCAAAATACTATCTGCGAATAACTGGGGAGCCGACTATCAAGTGCTTATTAATACATACAGAGCCACAATCGAGACGTGGAGCAATATTCACGAAGGAACACTATCGAAATACATGGAGTTCCAGATATACCAAATGAATCCGTCCAGGACACTGCGAAGAAAATCGGACAGGCTCAGGATTTACAAGTCCAGAAATGTTGTTGTTGTTTTAAGGGGCCTAACATCTAGGTTATCGGCCAAGTCCAGAAATGATAGATGCCTGTCACCGCCTTCCAAAATCCCCGAACCAAATGCACAGGGGAATCATAGTGAAATTCGTGAGGAGAACCAACAAGGAACACTTCATGGAGCGACGGAGAATCAAGAGGAACCTCTCTACTAGACATGCAAATCTTCCTGGTGACAACACAGTGTACATAAACGAGAGCTTGTCCCCCCAGAGAATAAAAGCTCCTGGCCCAGGCACGAAACACACGCAATGAAAATGGCTAGGCATTCATTTGGGTAAGAAATGGCATCATTAAAATGCATAAGAATCAAGGTTCTGATGCAATAATTATTAACAGTGTAGAAAACTTAGCTTAACTGTAAATATGTTATCTACTTCTATATTTCCTATTTACTATCAGAATGTGCATGGTCTGAACACCAAATTGGACAAACTGAACACAAACATTTTAGTCAATGACTTCTTAGTTATAGCTCTTAGTGAAACATGGCTAGATTCGAGTGTTCATGGTGCCGAGATCTGTAATGAGAAGTACAGAGTATACCGTGCGGACCGAGGTCATGGTAACACCGGGAGGGGAGGGGGTGTGCTAACAGCTGTCAGGGAAGGAATAACTGTACTGCAGGTAGAGCCGATTGCAAGCACTTACGAAGGCTTACTTCTAAAATTAAACTTTCAAGGAAAGACGTGGTTTATTGTTAACTTGTATATACCTCCGACCTCAAAGCTGGAAGTGTATTCAGAAGTATTCCAATGGCTAGAATCACACTACGAGGCTCATGACAATCATGTACTAATTGTTGGGGATTTCAATATACCAACAATAAGCGATAAAAATAATGATTTATACACAACTCAGCAAAGTCGAGAATTAAACATTTTTATAAATCTATGTAATATGATCTCATATAATTCAGTCCAAAACAGCCACGGTAAAACGTTAGACTTAGTTTTAGCCAGTCAGAATATAACGAATGTAAAATGTACACGAAACACTGAACCCCTACTGCCTGAGGATGTCCACCACCCCGCTCTGAATATAGAAATGCAGGCCACTTCTACACATAAAAAATGCAAAAGTGATTATCAAACATCATACAGTTTTAAAAACGCAAACTTTGAAAATCTATTCACGGGTCTAAGGGACTCGAATTGGGACCGTTTATACAAATGCACTAATGTCAATATTGCAGTAGACTGCTTTTACTTGAATCTATACGGGGTAATTAACGAATCTGTCCCTCAAATAAAATTTCAGAACAAAAGAAAATATCCTATATGGTTTACAGATGCCATAATTAAGAAATTACATGAGAAGGAATTTTATAGGAAACGAAGAAGATTGTCGAACTACTTCAACAGTCAGTTTAAAACAATACGATCCGAAATAAAAACAGCAATTAAATCAGCATATCAAAGGCACATTGAATCTATTGAACAGAATATCACTGAAAATACAAAATCCTTCTGGGCGTATGTCAAATATAAAAGGAAGAATAATAATAGTTGTGATACATTTTGCCACGACAGTAAAACATACGATAATGATCAAGACATAGCTGAAGTTTTTGAGTCTTATTTCAAATCTGTTTACTCACCTAATATAGCCCAATACTGCATGCCTAGCGATACATCTATCACTACCGACACTCTGCACATTGACAAAGTCACCTTACGTGAGGTGGAAGTAGCTATAAGAAAACTGAAGCCAAAATCCTCAGCTGGACCAGATCATATCCCGCCATATGTAATTAAGGGCTGTGCAGATGTTCTTAAGCACCCTCTCCTTTTCATATATAACTTAATTATTAAAACCGCCACATTTCCATCTAATTGGAAAAAAAAGCCGAGTATGTCCAATCTTAAAATCTGGAAATCCAATGCTAATTAGTAACTATCGTCCGATATGTATATTGGCAGCGGTAGCAAAGATTTTGAATTCATTTTGTACCAAAGAATTTATATTTTTGTCAGACCATTAATATCAGAAAAGCAGCATGGTTTCCTCGCCCGACGTTCAACTATCACAAATATGGTCAACTTTACTGAATCAGTGTCCAGAACATTAGACGCAGGAGGACAAATGGATGTTGTATTCACAGACTTTCAGAAGGCATTCGACAAAATTAACCACGATATTCTCCTGAAAAAAACTCAAAATCTTAGGATTTTCCGATTTACTTGTATGCCTCTTCAGCTCTTACCTTAATGGCAGGAAGCAATATGTGTCATTTCATAGAAAGAATTCTCAAGAATTTGAAGCTAATTCGGGAAAAGTTCAGGGATCGAACCTTGGACGTCTAGTTTTTCTAATCATCATAAACGATCTACCTCAAAGAATAAAGCATTCTAATTGTCTATTGTATGCTGATGACTTCAAGGTATATAGAAAAATATCTGTATCTACCGACTGCGACTTGCTTCAATGTGACCTGAACAATATTATGGAATGGACTACAGAAAATTTATTAGGATTAAACGTAGAAAAATGTATCTCAATGTCGTTCACCCGGAATATAAACCCTATCGTTTTTAATTACAAGTTAGGTTGCAGTATCCTGAAATAAGTTCATGAAAACAAAGATCTCGGTGTGTTGCTAGATAGAGAACTACGGAAAATGATAGCCGACTCAAACAAGACACTTGGATTTATTATCAGGAATACAAAACCATTCAAAAACATAAATACGTGTATCCACCTGTACGACACACTAGTCAGACCGAAACTAGAATATGCTAGCATTATATGGAGTCCTATATGCAAGACATATACCTCAATGATTGAAAACACACAAAAGAAATTCCTAAAATATCTACATTTTAAAAGAACAGCCAACTATCCTCACTTAATACCATACCAGGAACTGCTAATAAATTTTGATGTGGACAGTTTAGAAATACGAAGAAAAATAGATGCTATGAAATTCCTTTTCAAAATTATAAACAATTCAATTGATGATTCCGAATTCCTCTCTCTCTTAAATTTCCATGTACCACGCATCAATTCTAGGAACAATATCACATTTGAAAATAAAAGAACCAGGACATCTGGCCACAAAAATTCACCGCTGAACAGGCTATGTTATATTTTCAACACTGTTGCTCAAAGAAATAATGCCATAGATTTTAGTACTTTCTTGACAGTATTTTTGATGGAATTCCTAACCACTCTCCAGAAATAATGAATCAAACCTTGCAAATTGTAAATCATGAATTCGTACCACTGTGTCATTCTACCTAGCCAACCTTGTATTACACATGTATTATTTGTACCATACTGTTTTAATTGTACACCTAGTTATTTTAATTAGTTTTATTTAGTTACTGTTTAGTTTAAGTTAGTATAAGTTGCAAGATAACATACAGTGTATTTTTTTAAATTATTATTACTGTTTAGTTTAAGTTAGTATAAGTTTTAAGATAACATACTGTGTAATCTTTATGCCACTGTAATTGGGATGAAAATCCTGTTGTGCGCAAATAAATAAATAAACTGGATTATGGTCTGCAAGTCTAACTACTCTCAAGATGCTTGATCCCATACAGTCCACTGCTCTTCGAATTGCCCTAGGAGCCCATCGTACTAGCCCAGTAGCTAGTATTGAGATTGAAACAAACCATCACCCTCTCAAAATTAGACGAAGCCAACTAAGCTTATCCTATGCTCTCAAGGTAGTTGCTTCAAATAAATCTCATATAAAATCATATATATTTACAAAGAATCACAACGCAAACTTCACTGGATCTCCACTCCAACTGAAACCATTCAACATTCGAGTTAACAATCTCCTTAAGAACTACATCTTGATATTCCTACCATCTTACTCCCAGAAAACTCGGAGAATGTTCCTCCAATGAAAATATATCTACCTACAGTCATCTGGGAACTAAAAACAACGCTAAAGTCCAGACAGCTTCAAGACACTACCATCAAGTATTTCATGACATATGTAACAGATATTCCACATACAACGCAATTTTCATCGATGCATCAAGTTTAAATGAAAAAAAAAAATGGTTGTGCTATAAAACGTGCAGACAACGTTACCCGACACAGACTACCAAATCTTTTCACAGTGTTCTCAAGCGAACTCTTTGCTCTCAAACAGGCACTGATCCATATTTTAAACATTAGAACCTGTGACTCTTATCTTCTCCAACTCCAAAAAACGTCTACTAGTCAACTGAAGGAAATAAAAGTAAATTCTTTACAGAAACATTTACTGCAAAACCTCAACAGACAGGATCAAGTTGTACTCTCCCGACTGAAGATTGGACATACTAAGATTACTCACAATTATCTGCTCGAGAAGAAACCCCCTCCCATCTGCACAACATGCAATTGCACTTAACTGTCAAACATTTCCTAACAGAATGTCAGATGTATCGAAAATCATGCCAGCTGTATAAAATACACCGGGAACTGAAAGTGATTTTAACAGCTCTACCACAAGGCCTTCATATCATCAAGTTTCTTCAAGACATCAAATTGTACTTCCAGATTTGAATACCTTCTCCAATCACTAACTTTATGAAAGTGATGTTTCATTAATGTAAATTTATGTCAATATTCAAGTTGTAAGTCGCGATAAGACCAACGAGTTAAAGCGACTCTAAACAGATTTAATTTTTAAAAAAAGATTATTAAGCATTTTGAACACAATCCCTCATTTATCGCTATCCAGTAGTAGCCAGTGTGTGATAAAAGTTGGCCATATTGTTGTCAAGCACAGAAAAACCTACAGGAAAAAGTAATTCTTGAGAAACAATATTGTTTCATCTGTCCAATGGAAGTGGGATTCCATCAATCCCTATGGTCTGAGGCTTGCTCAAGACATTATTTTCAGGTTAGCAGAAAAAATGGATCTATGAAACTGGTTAGTCGTACTAATACTAAAAATTGCATTGATGGTGTCAATGCCCAGGTTTGAAGATGGAGGTGAGTCTGACTGTGGAGATTATCCATTTTCTCTCTCTTTCTGTGCCTGTACCTGACTGTCATTAAGTTTCTTTTTTTGTGTGTTTCTATCCTCCTTTTTCCTGTCCAATGATGGACTGTATTTCCACACCGTATTGTTTATCCCTATACACATTTATGGAGGCCCATAAGTTTAACCTTGAATGGTTCCGAGATAATGGTTATTTTTGCAGGCCTAACCACTTGAACACAGAATGGACATGACTCGGAATATGTGTGAGACGCACACACCTGTTTCTTAAAAACTGGTATCCCAACTGCAACTTCAGTGTTTGTTGTAAACATTTTGTCATACACATTAGATTTTGAAGGAGGAAAATAACAAGGGTTTTACTCCTTTCATTTTGATATTACTCTGTTCCCTCCTTCATACATAGACACTCCCGATATTTCCAACACCAACAAGGGAGAGCAGTAGTAATCCTCTTTTCATACCTCTGGTTCAAAGCTTCCTTGAATAAGTTACAACCATCTCCACAAACATATTTAAAGTTTCCACTATACCTTACACCAACATCCTCAGCGTGTCTATTGCAAGTGTGCACTACATAAAATATAGTTACTTTTATTAAGCTCTAGTGGCTATAAAAGAAACTACAACTACAACAACATGGTCAGATGACCTCACTGTTCTGCCCCTAAAAACAATAATAACTAATAATAACTACAGTGGAATCCTGTTAGTACATTCCTCAGTAACACGTTTACCCGCTAATCACGTCGCATTATAAAAGTCCTGGTCCCAAAGCACTAAACAGTATGTAAAATATTGCTTTAGCACTTTGCTTTAGCGCTCCCGCTTACTACGTTCAAATTTTGACGTTCATCCGTTCAATATTTTGGCCAGTCCTTGCATATTTGTCAGTTCAGTTGGACTTCGGCCAGGGTTAAACAGCGAGTGTGCTTCCTGTCGGCCAAGGTTAAGTGATTGCGTAAGTTTGGCACGGTAGCGATCGAGAGCTCGGCCAAGGTTAAGTGATTGTGTAAGCTTGGCGAGGCATCAGTCGAGAGCGTAGCTCAGTTTAGCAGCGAGTGTGCTTCCTGTCAAGTCATCTATTCATTCAGTGACGATAGCTTGCTGTATAGTGATATAGTGTTCTTGGCTATTTCTATCTGGGCCTTATTTACATGTTTGCGGCAAGCCTCCGTGGCTTAGGCGGCAGCACGCCGGCCTCTCACCGCTGGGTCCGTGGTTCAAATCCCGGGCACTCCATGTGAGATCTGTGCTGGACAAAACGGAGGCAGACAGGTTTTTCTCCGGGTACTCCGGTTTTCCCTGTCAAAATTTCATTCCAGCAACACTCTCCACTATCATTTCATCTGTCATTCATTTAATCATTGCCCCAGAGGAGTGCGTCAGGCCTCGGTAGCCGGCACAGTTCATATCCTCGCCGCTAGATGGGGGCTTCATTCATTCCATTCCTGACCCAGTCGGAGACTGGAAGCAGGCTGTGGATTTTTCATTTACGTGTTTGCAAGGGAGAAGAAAGTGAGGCAAATAACTAACAGTGAAAAGCTAAAAATCCTTCAAGAAGTGGATCGAAATCTAAATATGAAGCGTGTGGATGTAGCCCGGAAGTTAAATATTCCCCCGTCAACTTTAAATACAATAGTTAGCAAACACAAACTGATTACGACTGCTTTTGAAGAAGGGAAAAGTGCTCAAAGAAAAAGTAATCGCCAGCGTCAGTTTCCAGAATTAGAAGAAGCTGTTCTAAAGTGGTTTGTGCAAGCGGAGCTTCAAATGTGCCGATAGACGGTACTGGGGTTCGAGCTCAGGCAACACTTATTGCACAGAAGATGGGACTTGATGATTTTAAAGTATCTAATGGCTGGATTGACAGATTCAAGAATAGACATGACCTAGTTTATAGATGTGGGTGAGGCAAAGCTGCTGCCCTGGATAATGACGCTACACTGGGCGAAACTATTGAAACATGGAAAACTACAACGCTTCCTGCACTTTTGAAAGACTATACTCCTGACAATATTTTTAATGCAGATGAAACGGGGCTGTTTTTTCATCTTCTTCCAGATAAAACCTTGGATTTTAAGGCCGCGAAGTGTCACGGAGGCAAACTTAACAAGGAAAGGCTTACCGTTCTCCTATGCTGTAATGAAAGTGGAACCAAGAAGTTGGTACCCCTGGTTATTGGAAAAGCACGCAATCCGCAATGTTTCAAGAATGTGCGATCTTTTCCATGCAAGTACACTTCTAATATGAAAGCTTGGATAACTTCCCCAGTATTTGAAAATTTCTTACGCGCATGGGATGCAAGGCTTGGAGTAAGAAATAGGAAAATTGTACTCTTCATTGATCAGTGCCCCGCTCATCCCTCAAATGTTTCTAATTTGAGAAACATAAAGATAATTTTCCTCCCAGCAAACTGCACGAGTAAGCTACAGCCGTTAGACCCAGGCGTAATACGGTGTATGAAGCAGAAGTATCGCAAGAGGCTAGTACAGAGAAGATTGGCTGCAGTGGAATCGACGACGAGAAAGATCACCGTCTTAGATGCCATGCATTTCATTAAGTTTGCCCAGGATTCTGTGGAGCAAAACGCTATTCGGAACTGCTTCAATGCAGCCGGCTATCGTCGTGTTCACGCTGATGACGTCGTGCTAGATGATTTTTCTGGGAGTGAAGAAGGGCGCCGAGTAGCAAGAGAGGTTACTTTCGAAACGTACGTCAACGTTGATGACGATGTTCCAGTGTGTGAAACGATGACAATAGATGACATTCTTGACGAACTGAAGATGGAAAAAGCATCAGTGCAGGATGAAAGTGATGACGAGCCAGATCCGGAGCCAGTTCCCACGGTGCCAAAAGTGATGGAGGCAATGGACATAGTGAAGTGATACATGTGCAGTTTCGAAGTTGATGAAGTAATGACTTTATTAAACCGGATGGACAGTACAATTTTATTAAAACCAAGAAAGCAATCAGCCATACAAATGTATTTCAAACCAGTGTAAATATTCGTGTTCGACTGTGAGGTAATATGTATTATTAGGCTTAAAGTTCATATATTGTACTGTAATTCATTTTTATATTGTTATTAATTCCCCCTGTTAGTTGCTGACAAACCTATGTTTATGTTGTGACTAGTAGGGCATTAACTAATTCTTAAGGTCGGAAATTTCACGCGCACATCGTTGACACTTTTTTTTATATTATTATTTGTACATGTAAGCCTCCGTGGCTTAGGCGGCAGCACGCTGGCCTCTCACCGCTGGGTCCGTGGTTCGAATCCCGGTCACTCCATGTGAGATCTGTGCTGGACAAAACGGAGGCAGACAGGTTTTTCTCCGGGTACTCCGGTTTTCCCTGTCACAATTTCATTCCAGCAACACTCTCCCTTATCATTTCATTTCATCTGTCATTCATTTAATCATTGCCCCATAGGAGTACGCCAGGCCTCGGCAGCCGGCACAGTTCATATCCTCGCCGCTAGATAGGGGCTTCATTCATTCCATTCCTGACCCGGTCGGAGACTGGAAGCAGGCAATGGATTTCATTCATTTGTACATGTAAATACAGTATAGCGCTTTCGGTAGCACGTTTTCCCGCTTTTAACGTCCAAATATTTCAGTGCCTTCAAAAACGTACTAACGAACTTCCACTGTACATCTACTACTATACCAGACCCAAAACAACTGTGAACATGAGCTCGCTCAGTAGCGTGCGTCCAGCTAAGCACTGTTGCCACAGTGATACTTGCGGGAGTTGACACAGCTCTACACTCTCAGTATGCGCACGACCTTCCCCCTGAACACAAGGCGCTCCGAATGTAAGAACATGTACGAGCTGGGGGGCCTAATCCTACGAATATCTATGATCACAACGGATTGTACACAATGTGATATGAGGCATATATAAGATGCCACACAAACATTATTCGTGCACTCCTGGTGTAGCGACCAGCATTCTTGCTGTCGCTCAGGGGGTCCGGGTTTGATTCCCGGCTCTGTCAAGCTATTTAATTCTAGTCTGAGGGCTGGTACAGGGTTCGCTCAACCTCGTGAGGCAAAACTAGGATGATGTGGGGTATATTCCTACCTCAGTCATCCTGAAAGTGGTTTCTCATTTCTACTCCAGGCAAATGCCGGGATGGTTCCTAACTTAAGGCTACGGCTGCCTCCTTCCCAGTCCTCACCAGAATACAAATACACACACTCTAATACAGACACCACAGTAACCCAGATTTTCAGACAAGTACACGGGGCTAGAGTACCAATATGTCCAAGCACGTCAAATAAAAAACAATATTACAACGTTATTATATCACATGACGTAATCTACACCCCAAGCCTTTCTGAGTAGCAATGCATGTAGGCCCTTTATAAGGTAATAGAAATAGAGAAAACAATTTGTTGGGATCAGTTTTTGTTTATTGGAGACCACCTTGCGGTGTACTGGCTAGCACATTGCTGTCCATTCTTGGCTGTCACCGCGGAGTCCCGGGTACCATTCCCAAGAAATATAATTCTGGTCTGAGGGCTGGAACAGGGTACACTCAGCCTCGTGATGCAAACCTGGGAATATGTGGGTTGGATTCCTACCTCAGTCATCATGGAAGAGTTTTTTCTGTGGTTTTGCACTTCTACTCCAGGCAAATGCCGGGATGGTACCTAACGGAAGGCCACGGCCGCTTCCTACGCAAATCCTACCTCAATTACAAATATACACACTAGTACAGATATCACAGTGTCACAGGTTATCAGACAAATTCCACACACACCCAAATACACGGGGGCTACATGACCACGATGTCGCAAAGCCCCTAAAACAATCATCATAACAACTCTTGCTGTCACCCATGATGTCCAGATTCGATTCACGGCTCAATCAAGACATTTAATTCTGGTCTCAGGGTTAGAACCGGGTACACTATGCCTCGTGAGGTAAGACTGCGAAGAGGTGAGTTTTATTCGACTCAATTACACACACACAAACAAAAAAAAACATATTTGCCGACACCACTACAACACAGGTTATCAGATTTTGTGTTTTCACGTACTTCTGTATTCGAAAGATTCTTTAAAAGGTCATATACCCTGAAAATTATATTTCTTGCCTGGCTGTTCGACTGCCACTCGGCTGCTAAGGAACATTGTTATGAGTTCAAAACTTCAGCTCACAGTACTAACTTCTTTAAGCTCCACTACTGAATTAATACAGCAATGCTGTCACTCTTCCTTATCTTCCCCAGCGAAACTAAATATTTCGACACCTAACCATTCTTCACTCTAATTATCCCTTCAGTTCAAGGACAGATGCTATCTCCCGAACGGCTGGTCGTACCGTCACGGGGTTTGGACTGTTATATTCAAAATGTTTAGCTCTGTAACATAGGTCCATCTAAATAATTGGATATTTAATGATTTTCGTGCGCGGAGAGAAATAAAGATTTCGTACGGGACAGCGAGCCCAGAGTGTGCAGTTAACTAGGCAACGCCGCGCTATGCAATTGGCTGGCCCGGGTGAGCGCGTGAATCTGGCTCCTCCCTCATGTTCACAGTAGTTTTGGGCCTGGTATAGTGTACTGTAATGTTTGTCTGGAACCAAACATTTTGTTCCTCACATCAAGGGAAATACGTGATGGTCATTGTCGTTTTATGGAGCAGAACATCAAGATCATCTGACCCAAGGGAAACGCTCATTGGCTATACAATGTTCCATTCGAGTTCTTGAAACCTCAAAAAGCAGACCACTAAATGGGAAACTTTCTGATTGTGTATCATTAACTGAATATCTAAGTCATTTGACAAATATACATTTTACTCCCTAGATGACTTGAGAAAAATTTAAATGAAACCTATGTTAAGTGGCAAAACTTTGTGACAATTTTCTCAGTTGATCCAAAATGCATTCAGGAAATGGTTCCAACAGAGGACAGACAGAACAAGAGAAGAGTACCAAGAGTGGAAGCAAGAAGCAAGAGAAGTAGTGAAGGAAGAGAAAAAGAAATGGCTGGAGAAATGGACAAATAATGGAGGAGGTCTGTGATGGCAGTAAGAAAGTTTTGTATGGAATGATAAAGGCAAGGAGAAGAGATACAGGGGAAAATATCAGAATGGTGGACAGGAATGGAAAGGAGGTTGAAAATACGGAAGAAGTAAAGGTTATCTGAAGAGAATACTTCAAGGAACTCCTAAATCCAACTAAAACCAGCATAGTGGACATTGTGGAGGAAGAAACAGACAGTGACCAAGACATTTCAGAGAAGGAATTGACATGGAAAGAAGTGGAGGAAGCATTAAAGAAGATGAAAGGGGGAAAGGCACCGGGAATAGACGAAGTGAGTGTGGAGACGGTGAGAGCAGCAGAGGTGAAAGGAACACAGTGGCTCTTTCGAGTAATGAAAGTGATATGGGGGGGAGAAGAAAATAACAGAGGACTGGTAAAAGAGGGATAGTAATACCCATATTTAAAAAGGGAAGTAGGAAGGAATGCAAGAACTACAGGGGAATTCCACTCATGTGCCACTGCGCTAAAATATTTGAGAAGGTAATGGTTGTGGCATCATACGCAACCATTAACCCGGCTCAAGGGAGATAGGGTCACCTTCCCTATTCTCCACTTGAGTAATTCTTGCCTGGCGTGTCCACGTCACGGGGGTGGGCATCCTACACTTCAGTAGGTCGGAGTGATAGGATGGCGGAGTTCAGGCAAGGACCCAGTCCCGTGGGGTATAGCACGGAACCCATGCCCAGGGTTACGGGTGAAGTCCTTAATGGCAGCGGCGGCGGAGGAGGAGACTTCGGTACGGCAAAGCTGGCAGACGAGGCAACCCTCCCTTCTGGGGATTAAATGAGAAGGGGAATTTTTCTTCAGCTTGTGTAGGTAGCAGTGAACGGCTATGAAGGCGGATGAGGAACAAGTGTCCCAACGGCAGAGAAGGTGGAAGAACTGTCACCAGCAGCGTCTGCACTCCAGAGGAGCGGCTGCAAAAGGCGTCTGTTCCCCATGTTAGGGGCGGTCTAAAGTAAAAACCTGGCAGTAGGTTATAAAATGCCTTTGGGTGTGGCGAGCCCATCGAACAAATAGCCTATATTATGAAAGTTTGTGAATTGAGGCCTCGGAAACAGCTAGGGCGTCCCCCGGAGGCGACGCGCAGCTCCCGGTGTCCTGGGGGAGCTGTGAGAAGTAGGCTACCAGACGTAACGAAGGTTGGTTTCATTAATGTCATGACACTCAATAGAAAGGTAGAAGAGCTGGTTGATTATATGGAGAAGAAAGATATAGCGATGCTGGGAGTGAGTGAAACGAAATGGAAAGGGAAAGGGCGAAAAGAAGTGAAGAAAGGGAAAGGGTACAGATTATATTGGAGTGGAGGACAGAAGGCAACGAATGGCGTTGGTGTCATATTGAGAGAGGACCTAGACCAGTATGTTGAAAAAATTGACCCGATTAGTGACCGGATTATCAAAGTCAGGCTTGGACTTGAGAGTGGTACAAAAGATTTTATACAGGTTTATGCTCCCCAAACAGGGAAGGTAGATGAATGTCTAGAAGAGTTTCTAGAAGAGCTGGAAAAGTGTATAGAAGACAAAGAAGTGATAATAATGGGAGACATGAATGCACATGTGGGAACAGATAGACAGGGAAAAGAAGAGATTATTGGCCCGTTTAGCTATGGAAATCAGGATGAAGAAGGAGACCGGTTAGTAGATTTCTGTAGGAGGAATGGATTAACTGTTGGGAATACGTGGTTTAGAAAAAAGAACTCGCAAAAAATAACTAGGTATGGAAGGGGAGACAGGAAGACAAAGACAATGATTGACCTTATTCTGGTGGAAAAGGATAAACAAAGACAGTTAGTAGATGTGACAGCTATGCCCAGAGGAGATTTTGAAGGAGACCACAAAGTGGTGATAGCCAAAGTAAGGCTTGGTAAAATCACAAAACTAGTAGAAAAAAGGGAAAGAAAAATAAAGGTATGGAAACTAGAAGAGAAGGAGGTAATGGAAAAGTTTCAAGAGGAACTAAAACAGGAAATTCCCAAAGATGAAGCAAAAAGCATAGAAATGGAATGGACATGTTTTAAGAATGGATTTGTGAAGTGTGCAGTAAACACTTGTGGAAGATTATCAGGGAGGAAAAAGGAAAGGGAGACTCCTTGGTGGAACAACAGGGTAAAGGAAGCAGTTAAAGAAAAACAAATGGCATGGAGAAAGTGGATATGCAGCAAAGATGCAGAGAAATGGCAAAAATATAGAGAAGCCAAGAAGGCATGTCAAAAGATTGTACAAGAAGAAAAAAGGAAAAGCTGGGAAAGTTTCACTGAAACTCTAGAGGAGGATATCAAAGGAAGTAAAAAGGTTCTATATGGGCTAGTAAAAAACAGTGTGAAAGGTAGGGAAAACACAAAATTTGTAAAAACTGAAGCGGGACAGATATTGTATGAAAGAGATGGTATATTGAAAAGATGGGAAGAATACTTTTCAAAGCTACTGAATGTTAAACACATTGAACTGGATGAAGAAAGGGAACAAGAAGGAACAATGGAGGAAGAAGAAGAACAAGAAAAGGAGATATCTATGCTAGAAATAGAGGAAGCCATAAAGAAGATGAAGAGTGGCAAAGCACCTGGAGTGGATGAGGTGACCACAGAAATGATAAAAGCAGCAGGACCAGTAGGGTTGCAGTGGCTGTATAGATTATTTAGAATAATTTGGAAGAAGAAAGAGATCCCAGAAGAATGGGGAAAGGGTTTAATTATCCCACTTTTTAAGAAAGGTGACAAAAAGGAATGTAACAATTACAGAGGGATCACCCTTATTGCCCATGTAGCCAAGATCTTTGAGAGAGTATTGGAAGGTAGACTGAGGAGGCAGACAGATGGAGAGATGGAAGAAGAACAGTATGGTATTAGGAGAGACAGATCAACTTTTGATCTAATCTTTACACTAAGGCATATGATGGAGAAAAGATGGGAGTTTGGAAAAGACATGGTGATGACTTTTATTGATATTGAGAAAGCTTATGACAGTGTGCCTAGACAGGTGGTGTGGGATGTATTAAGAAAAAGGCAAGTTAACAGTGCAGAAGTGCAAATGGTGAAAGCTATGTACAAATATTGTGTCAGTAGCGTAAAGACCACTATAGGAGAAACAGAATGGTTCAAGGTGGAAACGGGTCTCCGTCAAGGAAGTGTATTGTCCCCCTTACTATTCATCATAGTCATGGATGAAATCCACAAGAATGTTAAACAGAGATTGGGACAAGAGGCAATAAAGGCCATGCTGTTTGCAGATGATATAGTGATATGGGGTGAGGATGAAAAGGAAGTGCAAAAACAAGTAGATGTATGGAACCAAGAGATTGAGAAGTTTGGGATGAAAGTTAGCACAGAGAAGAGCAAGACAATGGTAATGTCAAGGGGAAGTAAGGAGGGAAGAGGAAAGATAGAAGTGAACGGAAAAATTCTAGAAGTGGTGAAAAGTTTCAAGTACTAGGGAAGTGTGATCACAGAAGATGGAAAGATTACTGAGGAAATTGGAAAGAGAATACAACAAGCGAACAGCTTCTACCAGAGTGTTAGGGGTATTCTGTGGAACCAAGATGTCCCAAAGAAATGTAAGCAGGTATTATATTCAACCTATTATGGACCCATACTAACATATGCAGCTGGAGCATGGACCACTACAAAAAGAGAGGAGAGTAGAATACAAGCAGCGGAGATGAAATTCCTAAGAGGTATAGAAGGGAAGACCAGAAGAGATAGAATCAGAAACGAGGAGATAAGAAGGAGGACAGGAATCTTGAAGCTGAAGGACAGGATAGAAACAACCAAGTTAAAGTGGTATGGACGTATGATGAGAATGGGAGAGGAGAGAGTGCCAAAGAAAGCTTTTCTGGAAAAGGTTTTGGGGAAGAGACCGCGCGGAAGGCCCCGAAAGAGATGGGCAGATACAGTGTGGGAGTGCGTGGAGAAGAAGGGAGGAAAACCTGAAGATGTACTTAAAGGGGGAGAGGAGTGGTGGAGAGACAGGCAACGTTGGAGGTCCTTGATTCACAACCCGACCCAGGAAACTGGAAGCGGGAAATGAAGAAATGAAGAAGAAGAGAATGGAGAGAAGAATTCGGACAGAAGTTGAAGATGGGCTGAGGGAAGAACAGTATGGATTCAGGCCAGGAAGGTCAACAGTTGACCTCATCTTTGCTGTAAGGCAGCTACAAGAACACCATTATAAATATGGGAAATATCTGGTGATGACCTTCTTCGATATTGAGCAAGCATATGATAGTATTAATAGAAACAAGGTATGGGAAGCAATGAGAGCAAAAGCAGTAAACAAGGAGACAACGGCAAGAGTGAAAGCAATGTACGAGAGAAGCAAACTCTGTGTAAAGGTGGGAAGGGAGAGAACGGAATGGTTTCAACTAGAGAGTGGTCTGAAACAAGGAAGTGCCCTCTCACCCCTGTTATTTATAGTGGTGATGGATGAAATCATACGAAAAGTGGTAAATAGCATTGGGGAAAGGAAAATGAAGGCAATGTTGTTTGCTGATGACCTTCTGGTATGGGGAGAGAATGAGTAAGAAGTACAAGAGCAATTGGATGAATGGTAGAAGGTAGTATTATCATATGGGATGAAGTTCTCAGCACAAAAGAGTGAAGTGGTCATCACAACGAGGAGGAAGAACAGACTGGATATGGGCATAACACTTGGAGGACAGCAGTTGCAGAAAGTAGAATGCTTCAAGTACTTGGGAAGCATAATTGAAGAAAAGGGAGGCAATAGGAAGGAAATAAATGAAAGGGAAGGTGCATAAATGGATTTTTCAAGAGTGTTAGGAGCATGATAGGGAATAAAGATGTAACACAAAAATGTAAAGGAATCATCTACAAGACCTACTTTGTGCCAATTTTGACGTATGATTCAGAAACATGGGTGATGAAGGAAAGAGACAAGAGTAAAATACGAGCAGTGGAGATGAAGTTCCAGAGGAGTAATGTGAATAACAAGAATGGACAGAGTAAGGAATGAGAGAGTCAGAAAGATGGTAAGAGAGGAACCATTGCAAAATAGAATAGAGCGATGATAATTTCAACCCTGAGATTTGCTGATGATATCGTCATCTTGGCCGACAAGCCTGAGGATTTGAATGAGTTTTTGAATGGTATGGACTCCGTCTTAGGGAAAGAATTCATGATGAAAATTAATAAATGTAAAACAAAAATACTGGAATGCAGCCGAAATAAATCAGAAACCTCTATGGAGATCAAATTGGCAGGTGAAAATCTGAAGAAAGTAGAGACTTCTGTTATTTAGGAAGCAGAATAACCAGTGATGGACGAAGCAAAGAGGATATAAGAAGTAGGTTGGCTCAGGCAAGGAAAGCATTTCTACAAAAAGGAATCTGTTGACATCGAATATAGATTTAGGTATTAGGAAGTCATTTTTGAAAGCCTTTGTCTGGAGCGTGGCACTCTATGGAAGTGAAACTTGGACTATTGGTGCAGCAGAAAAGAGGAGAATTGAAGCATTTGAAATGTGGTGTTACAGGAGAATGATGAAGATCAGATGGGTAGATAGGGTCACAAACGAAGAGGTATTAAGACGAGTGGGAGAGGAGAGATGTTTCTGGCGACTACTAATTAAGAGAAGAGATAGGTTATTAGGACACATACTAAGACACCCAGGAATAGCAAGCTCAGTTATGGAAGGAAGGGTCGAGGACAAGAACTGTAGGGGTAGACCAAGGTTAGAATATGTTAAACAGATTGCCTCGGATGTAGGGTGTGGTAGCTATGTAGAGATGAAACGATTAGCTCAGGACAGGGAGGCATGGAGTGCTGCATCAAACCAGTCAAAAGACCGAAGACTCAAACAACAACAACAGGCAACAATGATATGGATATGTGAGGAGGATGCGAGAGGAGAGGATACCGAAGAAGATGATTGGAATAGAAATGAAGGGAAGGAGGCCAAGAGGAAGACCAAGGGACAGATGGACGAAGGGAGCTAGGAAGAGTGTGGAGGAAAGAGTGTGCTGGGACACAGTGAAAGACGAGAGATGGTGGATGGACAGGAAACGATGGAGAGGCTTATGTTCCAAGCAGACCCGACCAGCGGTCGGAAACTGCTCACGATGATGACGATGATGATGATTACGTTACACTGGATAGCCATGAAATGTTTCTATTGATTTAACTTCTCTCCTACTTCAGTTATTAAGTAAAACCTGTCTTGAACCGAACTTCAAGGAACCGAGAACTACCGTATTTCCGCGCATAATCGTCGCACCTTTTTTGCCAAAATTTCGTGAAAAAAAGCAGGGTGCGACGATTATGCGAAGAATATTTAATTTCAAAGAGTATACTGTATCATTATTTGCTGCACGGGCCAGTCATTCGCGTAGCGCGAGTCATAGCCCGCAGTCAGAGACAGGGTTCTTTGTTCTAACAAGGTCACGACAGGTTAACGCTCGCGGAATGTGCTGACGAAGCTGGCCATTCGCGTCGCGGTTCATAGCCGGCAGGCATAAAGACGATATTACTTTCTCCTGACAGGATCACGCCAAATTAGGCCTATAAACTCGCGGAATGTGCGCTGGTCGTTCGCGTCACAGTTCATAGCCCGCAGGCATAAAGACGAGAGTACTTTCTGCTGACAAGATCACGCCAGATTAGGCCTATAAGCTAGCGGAATGTGCGCTGACCATTCGCGTCGCGGTTCATAGCCTGCAGGCATAACTACGATATTACTTTCTCCTGACAAGATCATGCCAGATTAGGACTATACGCTCGCGGAACGTGCGCTGGCCGCTCGCGTCACAGTTCATAGGCCGCAGGTCTAAAGATGAGATTACGTTTTGCTGACATGATCACGCCAGATTAGGCCTATAAGCTCGCGAAATGTGCGCTGACCATTTGCGTCGCGGTTCATAGCCCGCAGGCATAAATACGATATTACTTTCTCCTGACAAGATCACGCCAGATTAGGCCTATACGCTCGCGGAATGTGCGCTGGCCGTTCACGTCACAGTTCTTAGGCCGCAGGTCTAAAGATGAGATTACTTTTTGCTGACATGATCACGCCAGCTCGCGGAATGTGCGTTGGCCGTTCGCGTCGCGGTTTATAGCCGGCAGGTTAAAGATGAGGTTACTTTCTCCTGACAAGACCACGCCAGATTAGGCCTATACGCTCGCGGAATGTGCGCTGGCCATTCGCGTCGCGGTTCATAGCCGGCAGGCATAAAGACAAGATTACTTTCTCCTGACAAGATCACGCCAGATTATACGCTCGCGGAATGTGCTAAGTGACGAAGCTTGCCGCTCGCGTCACAGTTCATTGCCCGCAAGCATAAAGACGAGATATTTTTCGTCTGACAAAGTCGCGCCGGGTTATAAAGTCGCGGTAGCGTGTGCAACTGACTGGCGCACAAATACGAACATGCTATGCGACGATTATGCGATGAAATTTTATAAACCTATTTTAGTGTTTGAAAAGTGGGGTGCGACGATTACGCAGTGGCGACGATTATGCGCGGAAATACGGACTATAGACAGGATTCCGGTTAATACAGGTGATCATATAACTACAGGGGTTACACCAATTACATGCTGAACACTAGCACAAACAGCACAACACTGAATATTTACACAATTCGTTCTAATAACCAATTCACACAGCATTGTAATTATGTTCATTAGTACGTAGATGTCTCCCATAAGTCCAACCCCTTATCCACGTCGTGGCAGACGGGCAACGGCACAAAGTAGGGGATTGCCAGTAGGGGCGAAGTACAGTGGGGACTTCGTGTGCCCCGGGACCGTTACGGTAGCTGTGAAGGTTCTACAGGAACCCTGAAAAGTGACGGCTAATGGGGCTCTGGTGAAGCTACGATAGGCCCAGCAAGCCAGTAGTGGATAAGACTTTTGCTTTCAAGAAGGGAACAGGCCTCGGACAGGACAGATACAATGGATGACGACCTAGCTGTGTTCATGGACTAAGATTTGGAACTTTAAACATAAGAACGCTGACGGGGAAGGTGGAGGAGATAGTGGATATGATGGAAAGAAGGAAGTTGGATTTATTGGGATTGGAAGAAACAAAGTGGAATGGGGAAGGAAGGAGAGAATTGAGAAAAGGCTATAGACTATACTGGAGTGGGAATGAAGAGGGAAAGAGGAATAGAGTGGGAGTAGTAGTACGAGATGGCTTAAAAGAAGAAGTGAAAAGAAGTGATAGGATGATGAAAGTGAAAGTAGCACCGAGGGGAGAGACCATGGGAATAGTACAAGTGCATGCTCCACAGATAGGCTGCGCCTCTGAAGAAGAGGAGGAGTTTGAAGAGGATATGCAGAAGCAGCTGGGAGGAAGGAATATGATTGTAAAGGGGGATCTGAATGCCCATGTAGGAAGAGAAAGACAAGGGTATGAGAGTGTGCTTGGACCAGAGGGTTGGGGTAGAAGAAATGAGGAAGGAAAGAGACTGTTGGACTTCTGTCAAAGGAACAGCCTGCTAGTTCGGAACTCCTGGTTCAAGTAAAGAGAGAGCCACACAATCACATGGTACAGTGATGACTTGACCAGGAAGTCGGTGGTCGACTATATACTGTATGAGAAAGAATTAAATAAGAACATCACGGACAACAAGGTCATACCATCGGAGAACCTGGATAGTGACCATCGATTGCTGGTAATGAACCTGAGAGGGAATAAGGAGAAGAAAGGGACTGAGAACTAGGAAAGACGTATAAGGATATGGAAACTGAAAGGAGGAGATAGAAGGGTCGAGTACCTCAAAATGGTAAAGGAAGGAATTCCAACAGACGAAGAAAGACGGGTGGAAGAGGAATGGGCAAGATTTAAGAAGACACTAGTAGGTGCAGCAGAAGCCATACGTGGGAGGACAAGTAGTAAGAAGAGGTGGAAGGAAACACCATGGTGGAATGAGGAGACAAAAGATATAGTAGTAAGGGAAAAGATAATAATGTTATTGGTTTTACGTCCCTTTTAACAACTGCGGCTTTTAGAGACGCTGGAGTGCCGGAATTTTGCCCCGAAGGGGATCTTTAACGTGCCAGTAAATCTACGGACACGGCTCCCTCGCATTTGCGCACCCTCAAATGCCAGCTGACTGCGCCAGGATACGAACCTGCAACCTCGGGCCCAGCAAGCGAGAATGTTACCCCTGACCCACGCAGCCAGCCTAAGGGAAAAGAATAGAGCCTTTAGGAGGTGGTATCAAAATAGGAGGGTAGAGACAAGGGAAGAGTACCAGGAAAGAAAGAAGGAGGCAAAGAGAGTAGTGGCTGAGGAGAGAAGAAAATGGATGGAAGAGTGGACAAAGATGATGAAGGAGGATAGTGAAGGTACAAAAAAGGTCCTGTATGGAATGGTAAAAAATAAGAGGCGGAAGGATCCTACGGATTATGTTAGAATGGTGAATAAAAGGGGACAAGAGATGGAAAATAGGGAAGAACAGAAGAAAATGTGGAAAGAATACTTTGAAGAACTTCTGAACCCAAATGGAAACCACGGCGAGGAGGAAGAAATCGGGGAAGAGGAAGAGGGACTGCAAACAGAAAAGGACTTAACATGGAAAGAAGTGGAAGATGCAGTGAGGAAGAAGAAAGGAGGGAAGGCACCGGTTGTGGATGAGTTGAGTGTGGAGATGGTGAGAGCAGCAGGAGAGGTGGGGATACAATGGTTGTACCGAGTGATGAAGACAGCATGGAAGGAAAGCAAGACCCCAGAGAACTGGAAAAAGGGAATAATTGTCCCGATCTTCAAGAACGGTAGTAGAACAGAATGCAGAAACTAACGGGGAATAACACTGATGAGTCATTGTGCAAAGATCTTCGAGAAAGTTTTGGAAAAGTGAATTAGGACAAGGATAGAAGGAGGGATGAGGGAAGAACAACATGGCTTCAGAGCAGGAAGGTCCACAGTGGATTTGATTTTTGCTGTAAGGCAGTTACAAGAACAGCACTATGAGTATGGAACAGATCTACTGATGGCCTTCCTGGACATTGAGAAAACATATGACAGTGTATGCAGAAATAAAGTATGGAAGTCCCTGGAGGATAGAGGAGTAGAAAAATGGACTATAAAGAGGATAATGGAGATGTACAAGGGAAGCGTGAGCTGTGTGAAAGTGGGAGGAGAGAGATCAGACTGGTTGGAACAGAGAAACGGCCTGAAACAAGGAAGTGCACTGTCACCGTTACTTTTCATTGTGGTGATGGATGACAATGACCTGAGTGGCACAAGTAATTGGGGAAGGAAAGATGAAAGCAATGGTGTTTGCAGATGATTTGATGATTTGGGGAAACAAGGAGGAGGTACAGGAACAGTTGGACGTGTGAGAAGGAATAATACAAGGATATGGGATGAAATTTAGCATAAGTAAGAGTGAGATGGTGATCACAACAAGGAAGAAGGAAAGAACCACAACGGGAATAACAATTGGTGGGGAACAGCTGAAGAAAGTGGAGAGTTTCAAGTATCTGGGAAGCCTGATTCAAGATAATGGAAGAAACGATAGAGAAATAAATGAGCGGGAGAGACAGGCAGAAGCATTCCGGAGGAGTGTGAGAAGCATGTTATGGAGCAAGGATGTCCCTCAGAAACAGCAAAAAGATCATATATCGGACGTAGTATGTCCCTATCCTGACGTGTGCCTCGGAGACCTGGGTTATGAAAGGAAGGGAGAAGAGCAAAATTTCTTGAGAAGCAGTATTGGAGCTACAAAGATGGACAATAAGAAATGAGAGGACCAGAGAATTAATGAAGGAGGAACCATTACAGGATGGTATAGAGAAATCTAGACTTAGATGGTATGGACATGTAAAACGAATGGAGGAGAAGAGGATACCCAGGAGGATACACGAGACGAAGTGGGAAGTAAAGAGACCAAGTGACAGGTGGCTGAAGGGGGTGGAAGAAAGCGTGAAGAAGAGAGGAGAAGACTGGACAAGGGTGGAGGCTGAGAGATGGTGGGAAGACAGAAGACGTTGGAGAGGCTTGGGTTCCAAACAGACCCGGCCAGTGGCTAGAAACTGTGCAAGATGATGATGATGAGTACGTAGATGTGACATTAAGAATCGGGCACAAAAATATCATCTACTTTTGTACCTTTGTATACTTGCTGTACTGAAGTTACTACAGTAATATTTTAACACAATTTGCTACATAATCATTTACTTCTTCCAGTAATCTAAGAATGTATACTGCACACTATTTACCTTGGAGACACAGCTTTCAATTAAAATACTGGCGTGGGTGCAGCAGACAATATCAAACAGCTTCGCGTCATTTTTAGCGAGTGAAAAAGATAGCTCCTTTTTTCTTTTGCCGCTGAAAGGGCTTGCCCATATGGTCTTCAAACTACCCACATTGTCTAATTCATCATAGTCAAGATCTTCATTGTCTTCGCCGGCGTCGTCCTCCGGTTTCTTTTCTTGGCGGTAATGCTCTACAAATTCAGAGTGTTTTTAACACTAGCTTCAAAAACTTTCAATTTTAGTATTTATAACTAACACAATGCGCTTTTTTTCCCTTCCATCACTTATGGACTTAACAACAGAACGGCTTTCTACAATTGGTCACTGAATCACACTAAATAAGAATTTTACAGTATTCTGCGAGAAGCAGTTCATGTTTGTTCATTGGATCTGACATTCCTTCCCATTACCCCTGTACGTTAATACTCACAAGAATGTGGGGCATTCCCTTGCCAAGTAAAGGTCGCCAAGGGATGTCCAAACCACACAAAGTGAACATAAAGGGTAGTCGAAAGAGTACGTAAAACATTCCTGTTCCATAAATGAAATACTGGAAACACATAATTTTCCGTCAAGTAAACTGTAGTTTGTTTTAGTTTCAGCGTTAGACAGGTTCCGCTACATACAGATAATAATATGTATATCTATGACAATTGTCATTTTTATGGGCCGCTAACCTCGATGTTAGCCCCTTAAAATAACAATTATCATCATCATCAATTGTCATTTTTATTGTCAATATTGATTAATAATTATAATCACACTGTAATTCTTATCCACTTCTCAATACAATTTGTTTTTTAACCCTCCGTCGGGCGCAATGCATCTGAGAGATGCACACGCTTTGTGATCTTCTGCTGTTTTATAGTGGGGGGAGCAGAAAGCTTCACCGTCCATGTGTCTTACTAGCTTCCTTCTCCCCGCTAGGCAGTGTGCTGATAAGCAAGAATGGGTGAAGTTGTGTTCCATTGTTAACTGATTGCATCTCTCAGATGTATTGCGCCCTATTGTGTTACATTCCAATCCGAGTGTGGTGCGAAGATTTCATAGAATTTTGTCAAGCTAGGAGTCCCGTTTAGATTTCTCAAACCCGGCAGTTATTGCTGAAAGTTCAGCAGTTGTTACTGACGGAAATGTACATGATTAATCTCATGTAATATTTTTCAGGATTAGGGAATAACCCATCTCATTTGGGTGGAATCGTGTTGACCGACTGAAAAGCATCAAACTTTCGCTTAGTGTCATAAATACCATAATTGTTATTTCAAATAGTCATATTATGATTGGTTTTCACTTAATGCCTCTTACTTTTTGTAAATTTCAAATTACGGTACTGTGATTAAGTGATCAGTGACAAGTTTGTGTGTATTTCAATTTAAATTGTATTTAAACAATGCCTATAGTTGTTAAATATAAATAAAATATTCAAAAACATCAAACTCAACAAAAATATAACAAAAACGAAAGAAATAACATTTCAAAACGGCTGAATGGTCATCACTAGGGCTCGGATTCGAGCATATTTGCATATTTTTTTTCCTGAATAGTACACATTGAAAGAAGCCTTTTGGTGGTATTTTCACCTCTCTGGGACCAACAGAATTGAAATTTATCGAGCATATAAATGCATAAAACCGCGTTTTTCAGAATAGAAGCATATAAATGCATATTCTTGTGGTTTTTGTCTAAATAGTTTGTTTTCCTTCGAATTCCTCCATCCCCTCCCCGAATTCGGGCCCTGACCATCCTTAAGGTTCGAAAAGAGACATAATTGAAAAGCCTATCTGGTGCGAATAATAAATCCGCAGGTCTGTAACGTTTAGTGAGGTCGTTCTCGTCATTGAAACTTTTATTGACTGATGTAAGAAAATCATTCAAAACTGAAAACCTGAAAACATAGAAAGAATTCTTGTTGTACAGACCAATGCAGATCTACTTCATTGACTCGCCTAATTTTGAACATTTTGTAAAGGAACTTTTAAGCTTAACTTTTATAAGAAAACTTCTCTTATATATTCTGTACTTGAAACTTGAATGCGAGTATATCGCAGTGTATCATACATACAATTAGAAAACAAAGCCCGTAACTTATATAAAGATATGTTATTGGTTTCTTCGTTTCACTTACCTTTCTATAGTTTTTAACAGCGTTTTTCGAGCATATTCTGCATATTTAACCGCATATAATGGTTTTTAGAGCATATCTATCGAGCATATAATGGGTTTTTCGAGCATAAAACACATGGTTTTCGAGCATATCTGGAGATTTTATCGAGCATATCGATCCGAGCCCTAGTCATCACAAATTTCTGCATCTCACAGATGCATTGCGCCCGGTCGTGTATCGAAATACATTGCGCCTGACGGAGGGTTAAAACACCTCTCTACATTAACGGTACATGTTTTGGTCTTTTGGGATCATCAGCCTTTTTTCATGAATGAATACAAAATGGTTGGTCTCCAAGCAAACATTATTCTTTAATTACTTAAGTTACTTGTTATGGACAACCTGATTATGTCTGAATTGTAACAGGGTCCCTGTCGAAATATCTTTAAAAACCTAGATATTTGAAAATGATAACAGTGTCAAACAAACCTTAGAAGAAGCCATAGCTGCCTGATCTTCTAAACTTTTAGCAGCTTCCACTTCCCTTGGATGTGGCACTGCTTCTTGTTGCACTTTTGGCAGCTCCACCTCGGGCCCAAACAGTTCTGGCTGAGGCTCAGGTTTCACAGTAGTGGCAGATTTTAGCTTTTCACGGTGAGCAGAGTCGGGCCTGCGCCTTGCAGACGGAGGTATCTCAGTTTTAACCTTCTCAGACTCAGAAGCATCAACTTCATGTTTCTCAGGCTGAGGAGCAGATCTCTGCATTTCACGCTCAAGCTTTTCTGGTTGAGATGGATCAGATTTAGAAGTACCTCCTTTAAGTTTCACAGCCTGTTCTGCTGCTGCAGCTCTGAAACAATAAATGAGTCTTTGTAGAAATTACTGAAACATCAGAACTAGGACTGGAAACACGCCAATCAAATACCAATGATTCTGCCTTTTAAAAAACTTAGGAAAATATGAGAAACACTGCAATTTGTACATTTGCTCATATCCAAAGAAAACTAGGAGCAAGAAGTTGACCTTAATACCTGCAAGAGAACTTTGAAAAAAATCAATGAATAGCAAGAAGATAAGTTCCATGAACACCAAATCAGGCTTTCAGCTGTTAGCTGTGCTATGTAAATGGAGTATAAATCACATAATGACTAGAGAATTGAATTTACGCAGCACAACCAGGAATAAAACCTGAACCAATCCTGATAGAGTCATTTGGTGTTAATACTAAGTTTCACAAATTAGTGAGATTTAAAGGCAATGTGTGAAATTTGCAAAGATCATGTTCTCAACCAAACCCAGGATCTGTGCAGGAAAATGAAGAAAATTACCCAAGACTTCAAACCTCAATCTTGAGCAGTACAGAAGGAAGACAGAGATCTCTACTAACAATCAGTAACCAGGTAGGGAATATTACATTTCTCTATTCTGAGGATGAACTAGCTGATAATGACTCAGGTGAGGTGGATAGGATCAATCTTAAAGAGTGAAGTAGTGTACATAAAAATAAATCTGAAAGACTAAAAAGTTTCAGGCATAAACACAGAAAAAATAGGATATGGACAAACAATAAATAGAAAATGGAACATCAGATTGTGGCCACAGCACTGGTTATTTCATCTTCCCGATGAGGAAGTCGAACCGGAACTGGCTACCATAGCTACACTTCCATTGGTCGGCCTCTTTGCTTTGGCCAATCACCACATGTCTTCTTCACTACGCATCATGGAAGCTCCTAGAACATTAGCTGGTCGACTATTTAAGCGGCCTGCTGGGCTGTCTGCTTTGTGATTTCCTTGGCAGACCCGGAGCTGCCCACCAGTCTTGCACACCGGACTTAAAACTTCATCCAGACATAATGTATCATCGTAAACTCTGCATAAGGAAGTAATATCCACGTTTCACAATGTCTTGAAGACATCTTAACTTAGTGATCTAACCTTGATCGCATTCTTCATGTTTCAACGACATGTTTGAAAAATGAACATTTTCATGTGTAAACTTCACATCATTTGTGCAACGGAAAACTATTCCTGTATGCACCTTCTACAACGTGAATAGGTTTACTACCTACGTTTTCTTCTTCAATGGCTTTCTCTAAAGCTATTCTTTGGGTAAATTCTACAAAATTCTACAAGTGATTTAACCTTCATTCGTACTCTTGTGTACCACGTGTGACATATACCTAATGTCATCAACTACTTGGAATTCTTCTAAGGTTGCTAACCTTCAAGACTATAAAGCTAAGTAAACTGTGTATTTCTACAAGTTATAAATTATGTTCAGTGCAATTTGTATCTTATATGTATTATGGCATTTCTAAATTTACATGCTTCATCACCTTGCTTGAGCAAAATTACTATCGCTTTCCTCATGCTTTCCGAGGAAAAATTAAAAAACGGCTTGCTTTTGCTATTTTCCTTTAGGAAACATTTCATGGCTTACTTTCCTGTACATCATGGTAACTCATATGACTTTTTCCCTTGCATAAGGTTCGGCAGGATTAGGCCCCTGACCGCCATGGCTCCTTCTATAGGCCATGCCTTTTCTTTGTAACTGCTTTTACAGTTTTTCCTTTCTCTCTTTCATAAGGTTCGGCAGGAGTGAGGCCGTGACCGCC
The DNA here is from genome assembly GCA_946902985.2 of Meconema thalassinum. Classification (NCBI taxonomy): domain Eukaryota; kingdom Metazoa; phylum Arthropoda; class Insecta; order Orthoptera; family Tettigoniidae; genus Meconema; species Meconema thalassinum. The sequence continues at coordinate 1,713,420,066 of OX336388.2, read as the reverse complement.
ATAACCCCCTTCTATAGGTTATGTTTCTATTCTTTTCTTTCATACCAATGATCTGTGTAACTTTCAAAAAGATTTTCTGTTTAGGGAGATGTTTCACCATTTTCCTTAAGTTAAAGCCAATTTTGGATTAAAACACTCAGAGTGTCCCATATGTTTAGAAGTTAGTCAAATAATTTCTTCTTTGTCAGTTATTATTGACCCCTTAATAAAATTAACTCGCATCCAAACCGCTCCGCGGGCGGTTATTGGTGCTATCCTGACCTTCAGTGTACCTATAATTGTCTGACTAAACTTGTATCTCGCCTAACTTCCGCGAGGTTCTGTACTGTCGATGGCTCGATCTAGTGGCAAATGTTTGTACCTCGACATGTTTGTACCTCGGCGAGTCTCTGTCCAGTAGATGGCTCGAACTAGTGGCAAAAGTTGGAACTTAATTTTTGAAGTGTACGAAGCTTGCCGATCGGGTCCGTTGGTGCCCGAACGAACTACTATTGTCTCCGGTTGTTGACAAAAACAAATGTAGTTGAAGCAATTCTTACAAGTGGAAGAGATGTGAGATCCAAATCTCTGGTGTAAAACGGGGATTATCTGGCCGTTAGGCCAGGTAAATCTCTTTTCCCCGATATTATTTCATCACTGCGTGATGTACATTTACCGTCCGCCGAAGGGAAATCCATATAATCGAGTTAAATATGTAGACATGAATGAATACGTAATGTATGGAGTTTGGCTACAACAGGAGTACATCTATTAAGTTTGGTTAAAAGTTATTGGAACTACTTGTGACCTGAAAAGGTGAATTGGTCGTCAGTACGAGTATACTGTGTTGGTATTATTCTTCATATTTTTATGTTGCAGTCTAGAGCTGTTGAATAATTATCTTAGTGCAGTTGGCATATATTTTGCTATTGGTAAGTCTCTTGGCTTGGAGAACCGAGTGAGCCTAGCATAAAATGAAGGTTCCAATAACTAAATTTTTTAATCTGATGTAAGACATATATTTATATGTATTTTAGGGGCTGTGTTTAATCTTTTATTTCTGATGTGCCGAGCTGTGTAACGTTCAGATCTCATTTTGTGTTGAGCGAGGAATTTCCCTAACCTTAAAATATTTTCGTAATAATTAATTTTCTTTTCCTCGTCTCATTTAGTATGGTCTCTTATAGACTATGTTTAATATATCGCTTCTTATGATATGTATTTTATTATTTCGTCCGTTGCCTGGAAACAACTTCGGGATTGTTAATTTTTTCATGTTTCTCTTGGAAACAATGTGGGTAATTTTTCCAGTCGAGTTTTGATCAGTCATTTTGCAATTGCTTGCTGTACGCACGTATTTGAGGTTGGTCGTGAATGATTAATTGAAAAGACTCTTTCAATTTATTTGAAGGGAATATTTTCTAAACGGTTTGACGTTGTCATTACTTAGGAAGTTTTTCGTGGATATTTATGCATTTCATTGGGATCTAATTCTACTGATCAGAAATATAATTTGTTCTTCGGTTATTAAAAGGGTAAATACTTACTTCTCCTTCCCACTTGTGGGTTCCTTGCTTATTAATTTTAATTAATTTGTTTTCTTTATGTTTATATTTTATGTTATATCAATCTTTTAAACATGCATGTAAAATTGTCCTCTCATTTAATTATATTTTATATTATGAAACATGCTTCGTGTTTTCTTCAATCTTAGATTTAGTGCTCTTCTCTCAACTTAATTAAAACTCGGGTATGGTAATTTGCAGCGGCGGCTGGTGGTCTTAGAGCTTGGGAGGGCACACAAAATAAATTATCATGCACAGTAAAAATTACGAAAAGGGTTATGTCTATACCTTTTTATCACCTGACAGACGTTGCTGCAGTTGTACCACTGATGTCATATACCGCAAATCAGGTGAGACTGTTCATGGAAAATGATCACTGTTCTGCTGTGTAGTTCATGACTGCATTACACATACACATACAGTATTCAAAATGAAGTCAATTAAAGGATAGTACGAATAGCCTACGTTTGTCTGCAAGAAAACAGTCTTCTGCAAATTATTATTCATATATTACCGCACTAGTTACTTACAAATTTAAAAAAATCACTTAAGTTGATGTCGAGTAGTAACATAGTTAGACCTAAATACGAACTCAGGTTCACTTCGTGGTTCCTGTACAGGTTTTCATTATTCCCAAAAATAATCTACATACATCTTGTTCAATCTAATGTTGAGCTGTTGCTTTAAAGCTTAAACTACCAGGAAAGAAAAATCCATTCTTCTGTCTTTCAGTTGAACAAACTTGTCTATAACTTTGTTGTTAAAATCAGGAATGTCCATGACGAGATTCCGTTCAATTGAAAGCATGGCTAAAGCAGACAATCTATCCTGGAGCATTGTGTTTCGCAAAAACGTTTTTATGCGTTTCAGAGTCGAGAAACATCTCTCTGCTTCCGATGTCGACATTGGCATGGTTACAAGTATTTTAAGAAGTTTAACTGTTTCTTCAAATAATCTAGCGAGATTCGCGTTCATTATGAACCCCAGGAATGAAATAGCTCCGGACACAGCTCTAAATTCCTCTCTCCTATAAATGAGTTCAAGTTCAGTTTTGAGCTGCTTCTCGTTCAGAAACGGGAAGGATTCAACTGCGATTCATAAGTCTTTTGAAGGGAAAATGACATTGTAATCTCGGAACTTTTCTACGATGAACAGGTTAGATGCACTAAGATGCCCAGTGAAGGAGAATCGTTTCATGGCTTGGCTGATGATGACATCGCAAACTTCCTTTGCTTCACGAACTCGATTGGGTGAACGGTCCTCATGCTTCCTCTTTCTGCTCACTCCATCGCCTTCGTTCACGTGCACCTCTTCTACATTTTCTCGGACCATTTGAACATGTCTTTCGAAACGTTTCAGATCTTCCTGTACTTGCACTGGGTCGATAGATCGCTTCTGGAGTTGACAATACAAAATGTCGACATGTGGCATGATCTTATGAAAAAATGACAGCCAGAACACAAACGTACCATCAGACAAGATGTACTTAAGCCCACTCGCCTTAATGGTTGCCTGATCTCATTCCGATTTTCAATTTCCTCCATGCAAGCTATTAGATCAACCCGGTGTTCGTAAACTGTATTCACTGCCCTTGAATTAAAATTCCACCTGGTTGGAGCTACTCTTGGAAGACGCTGGCCTACGACTTCATCCAGTATCTTTGTTCTTTGTGGTGAATGGGAAAAAAGTGCATATTCCTGACAGATTCGAAAAAAAATATACGGACACTGCGGTTGATGGAGGCTGCGTTGGACATTACTAAGTTAAGTTTATGTGCATGGCAATGAATATAAAATGCAAGAGGATATTGTTCTCTAACTCGGGCTTGTACACCTCGGTCGTTACCACTCATCACAGAGGCTCCATCATAGCTCTGAGATATTAGCTTATGTGGAGAGTCCTTTTAATGAATGTCAATTTCCTTCAAAATACAAGAGGTGAGCGACTGTGCATTATGTTCAGGAGGATTCAAAAAACGCCAAAATCTCTCCACGATCTTGCCACTTATCACGTACCGATAAAGGAGCACCATTTGAAATGTGTTGGAAACGTCACTTGTCTCATCTGCTATAATAGCTACATAATCGGCATTTCTTATCTCTTCAGATATGTGGTCATGGCATACTTGAAGCATGCAATCTAGTAACTCATTCTGGACAGTTTTGGAAGTTCCCTTAAAAACACTTGCTTTTTCTAAGCGAGTCTTGAATGATTCATTAAGCTCTGCACTAAAATCCACAAGTCCACGAAAAATTCCAGGGTTAGATGACGTCACTGATTCATCATGCCCACGGAGGGCAAGTTCATAAGCCCCACAGAATCGGACACAGTTAATAAGAAGAGATAGCACATATCTGTTCTCTCTTACCTTTTCATTGTGAAGCTGAACTTGAAGCCTGTAAGCAGTGCTCAGTTGATTTAAAATGTTTGCTTTCCCAAGCACAGCAAGATTCATTACGTTGTCCTTATGGTCGGCAGAACACTCGTGTTTACGTAATTTGTCAACTATATGTTTCCTATCTGTCACACCATTTTTAGTCCAAGAGGATTCCCCACCAAATAACAAACAGGGAAAGCAAAAGAACGAATCTCTAACTTCACAACCACATAGCCAATCATTTTTGTTGTACGATTCAGGACTGAACTTCCTCACTCTCTCCCGCCGTTTATCTTTGCACAATTGTTCTACTTTCCGAACTGGCGTCGGTCTCCCTAATTCCTTAATCTTTATTTTATGTTCGAGTGAATGAGAAGAAAAGGGCACTTTTATTAAATAATCCACCGTATTCATTGCTTAATGTACTCCTATTTCAACGCTTATCGTCACAAAGGTTTGTGGACAATGTTACCAAATTCAACATTTGCTACTCGCTAGCACGCTGGTGTTTGTCAATAACCATTACATTTTGTCTCATTAGGGAAAATGTTATGTTCTACATTTAATATAATTTAAATATCCCTCTAAATCGCTATTTAATTCCAAATGTATAATAGCCTATCACTAAAACATTTGTCAAAAACTCTAGACCTAGGTGAAAAACAAAATTATTTAATTGGTAACGCTTGTCACAATTCTTAAAGAGACCTCTTTACGTAACCTTGGAACTAATGACCCTCCGATAACTACTGCTATCTAGTGGTCGTCTTGCGAATCATTTCAAACAGCATCGGCAGAAGGGGGAGGTAAGGGGAAGGGTACGGCCATAGATGATGTAAGTTCGAGGCAAACGTAGCAGTTCAGCATTCCAAAGTTCTCTCCAGAGCCCATACAACTGCTCCATTTGTTTTTCTTCCTTGTAACCGTGGGCTCGCAATATCTGGACCCATAGCCGACGTTAGAACAGTGTCTGCGCGCACGCGCAATAGACCTGTCCTTGTTCGTAGTTGAATGGAGTCTTGGGCCCAGGAAGGCCTGTGCCCCAAGCAGCCAGCAGCAAGGTGAATTACGTGACAAGATATGTGGCGCGTTATTCACACATGCTGGTGTATTTTCATAGTGAGGAGCGCACAACTCAGCCAGTATTTCGAGCGATAAGGCTTAAAATGAATTACTAATGTAGGTTCATGGTAAGGAGGGCCCTGGCCCACTGGCCCATTAGAGCCAGCCGCCCCTGGTAATTTGTCCAGCCATTCCACACACATACCCTAGTTACTCTTTGTTATTATTTATTTTTAAATTTCTTGTAGGGTTATTTATTGCTTATCTGTTAGTGTTTCTCAAGGTAGCTTGTGGGTACAATTATATAATGAAGCAAAGCCTACTCAGTGTAAAGAATGTTTCTAGTTGTGCTAACCTGTTTAGCATTCAAGTTATAAAATTTTGTCAAATATATACATATGTTAAAGCAACATGCTCTCTCTCTCCTTTTCTTGTTTTGCATATTATGCTAATATCTCCTTCATATCCCTTAACGCTCAAACTTGGTTCGATTCTGAACGCACTCAGAATTCTGTCTGATAATGGAAACCTTTAATTGGTTAATCCAATGATTTGTGGTAGTTAATCACACCAATCTTTATGAAAAGTAGACTATAACATATCATGCAAACCAAAATTCCAAGTTGCAATTGCATGGGAAATCCCATTGCACCGCACTCATTCCTTCACCTGCTTTGCAATAGGGTACGACTTCACGCAGTCTGCCTCTGGCACGCCAAGTCGTGTAATGGGAGCAAGAACCTGTACTACAGAGCATTCAGAATTAAGAAAAGACTGAGTCTTATGGGCCTTTACTTGTTACGGAAATCTCCTTATCCTGTTATAATGAAACAACAATAAACATACATAATCTTTGTTGTAATAGTGTTCTACAATTACTTGCTAGTAGATTACCATCATCAATTCATACAAGTATTGAGTTCATTAAGTCTTGAGTAATTTAAAAAAAATTGGGGCTAGCACACTGAATAAACAGCAAATTGCCGGCCGTAGCGTGTACCTGTAGCTGACAGGCATATAACGTGTGTTGGTGAATTTAGCAGCATGAAGACATTATTTATGAAAGAATGGATTTTGCTCAAGGATAGTGATTTTAAATAAACAAAAAAGTTTTAATGTAGCTGATTTACCTTCAAATTCTGTGTGGCACAATACATTTAACAACATGCTTAACATCTAATCCTAAATCTTCATTGAATCGTGAAATACACTTTATTGATGGCTTGGATCTGTACAGTTTGTTTAAACTTAATAAATTTCTGTAGAGAAGGACAACAAGGCTTCACTTTGTTTTAACCCTCTGAGCGCCAACGCCCTTTTGAAAGCCCGTTTGGACTTTATCTGAGAAATGCCAACGTCCTTTTGAAGGACGTTCAGTATTTACATTTAATCATTAAAAATAACAATCATTTCGTTTCAGAATATACCAATATTACCAGTTTAACATTTGATTGCTGCTGAGCCTGGCTGCGCCACCGTTAGTTGATTATTGCAGCAGGAGCCCCGCGGGGTAAGGAGAAGGACACAGTGATGACACAGTGCAAGTTGCACACAAGTCAAGCAGCATTGCGTGCGCTACCTGTCTTAGAAGCGCAGATAAGCGTCATGTCACCACGGACAGCTACTGTAGCTGAGTCATATCCTACTCGCGCAACTGTACCTGTCAACGAAGCAGAGTGACGTGTGACACAAGTAAACAGAGAATAGTTCCCATCTCGACCGCCGGCAATCAATTCGTGAAAGGGTAATATAGTTAGTTTAAGACTTAATATTAATGAAATAACAGGCTCTTTTATTTTTAGGCCATAGTTTCAGTATATCATTCCAATCAGCAGGCCTGCCTAATGGCGCCTTCTTTTTGGCGCGGGATAAACACTAGCAGTCTTACTGTGCATATGCAAGAAAGCCGTCCATCCATTGAGCTTGACAAAACATACGTGTCTTTGAGGCCTTTGTAATATATTTGTACTGAATTTGGTTACTTTTATTATTATCTTTATTATTATTATTATTATTTGTAGTATTACTATAATATTGTGATACAAGTGTTATGTAAAAAATGTTTGTACCATTAGCAGTGCTTGATTTGTAAAAGAAGAGGTTCCGGTACTGTGGGTTACCGGGTGGTGTTGGAGGGGGTGAGGGGGTCGTTATGGAATATTGAAATATAGAGTTGTAAAAACGATATTTTTACGCTTTTCTGAACACCTCTAAAAATTAATCAGCGGACAAAATAACAATCTAATTTTGATTGCAATTTTAAATTAAATTGAGACTGTAGTAGCAACATTTTTCTTACCATAGCTGTTGGCATATATTAAATTTTAATGTAGGCCATCTAGGTTACCATTCAAACAATGTACAATATTTTTTTTTTTTTTTTACGAAATTTAAAAAATTAACTACATTCGGTCTGAAAATACACACCCGTTCACCAGCAATCTTTTATTTCTTGTTTTATAATTTTGTGTTGACAGTTTTCTGAAATAATTATTTATTATAAAGGGTACTGTACTTAAACACTTTTTACCTCACAGTTTATAAAATTGTCCAAAGTTTAGAAAAGTTTTCGTTGTATGTGCCTCCTCTCTCTCTCCTTGCTATTAGTATCCAGAGCAAGCGGCATCGGTGGCGTAGTTGGTAGCATGCTGAGCTTCTATGCCCAAGATAGCGGGTTCAAACCCGGCCGAAGTCGTCATTTTTTTTAAGAGCGTTAAAGATCCTTCAGTACGCCTTCCTTCAGAGGGGAAGTAAAGCCGGCGGTCCCATGTCATAGATTTATGGCATGTAAAAGATCCTTTCACAGACTAAACTTGTGTAAAGCTAAATTGTTAGGTTAGATTTCGTCAGAACGCTCTATCAAAGTTCCAACGTTCACCACTAGGTATCATTGATATCTGGTGGTGAAAGTTGGAACTACTTGAAATTGAACGGAACTTGTAGCTCACCCTAATAAGGGTGTCCGCTGGAAGCAGCTAAAGACTCATGCGAGCCGAACATGTCCTCGGACACTCCCGGCACTAAAAGCCATACGATAGATAGAGAGAGAGTATCCAGAGCGGAGTGCCGTCCCCGAAGCAGCCAAGATTCCACGTACTTCGAAGTACAGTCCAGTCATAGACCAAGGTGACCTTGACTTACAACTAACATTCCACAGTTCTAAAAATTATGTTATATATTCGACTTTTACCCCGATCAGAGGTTTTGGTACGACGTACCGGTGCGTACCGTCACAAATCTAGCCCTGACCGTTAGTATTTCAAGTATTGACATATAAACCATACCGTACAAATGTAATTAGACTTTTATTGAATGTTTGGGCCATTTGGGTATGTAAATTAATTATATTTACTACAATTTTTTTTTAGGTTAAAATTCAATGAAATCCCCAATTTAGCTTCATAATAAGTTGAACTATTCAATAAATATGTTCACGATGCATAAAACATTTGTTGTTCTATCTACTTTTAATTGCTAAACTATTGTTTTGTTTTAATTTCAATTAATAATTTTAGGTTCTGGCTATAAATGTTTACTAATAGTCATAAATGAACTAAGGCAATCATATTACCAAAAGTAACAAACAATTCAAGTTTCTACCTACAATAACATTGATATCATTGATATCACGCAAAAGCTTGCAAAAAGCAGAAACTGGCCCTGGCGCTCAGCAGTAAGAAAACCGCAATAGCACGTGGCGCTCAAAGGGTTAATATTGAAATGGTGGTATAACCTATTGGTAATTTGGGATACCAAGTGATAACCAGCTAACACAGTAAATAAATAGAAGGAGACTTCTATATTCATGGTAACACTGTAAAATGATAAGTAAAAATGGATCAAGCATTAAATAAATGTTTTGAGGTCAGTTTAAAAAACTTTGGTTGGTTCCTGAGTTTAGGGGCTGCGACAATGCGGTCATGTAACCCCGTGTACTTTGGGTGTGTGTAGAATCTGTCTGATAACCGATGTTAATTGTGATTACTGTATTAGTGTGTGTTATCAGTTTTCAATTCAAGTGAGGACTGCAGACATTGAATTTTCAAGTAGTTCCTACTTTTGCCGCCAAACGCCACCGTCAACGAATAATGGTTCAGAACTTGATTACAAGACGCCACCGCAGTCGGCTCCTGGCGACGAACGTCGGAATCTAAGAGCGTTTGTCGAATGTTTAACCTATATATAATTTAGCTTCACACATGTGTAATTAGTGGAAGCGGCTTCGGTGGCGTAGTCGGTAGCATGCTGAACTGCTGTGCCCAAGATAGCGGGTTCAAACCCGGCCGAAGTCGTCGGATTTTTTAAGAGCGTTAAAATCCTTCAGTTTGCCTTCCTTCGGAGGGGAAGTAAAGCCGGCGGTCCCATGTCATAGATTTATGGCATGTAAAAGATCCTTTCACAGACTAAACTTGTGTAAAGCAAAATTTGTTAGGTTGGATTTCGTCAGAACGCTCTATCAAAGTTCCAACGTTCACCACTAGGTATCATTGATATCTGGTGGCGAAAGTTGGAACTACTTGAAATTGAACGGAACTTGTAGCTCTCCCTTTAGGGTGTCCGCTGGAAGCAGCTACAGACTCAGGCGAGCCGAACATGTCCTCGGACACTCCCGGCACTAAAAGCCATACGATAAATAAATAAATAAATAGTGGAAGGTTCTTTAACATGCCATAAATCTATGACATGGGACCGCCGGCTTTACTTCCCCTCCGAAGGAAGGCATACTGAGGGATTTTTAACGCTCTTAAAAATCCGAAGACTTCAGCCAGGTTTGAACCCGCGATCTTGGGCATAGAAGCTCAGCATGCTACCAACTACGCCACTGAAGCAGCTTAGCGACCATTTTGCGCTTGCAATTGCCACCTCGAGTTATGGTGGCGAACTTTTACACTCCACCAGTAATGCTATTCTGCTATTCATGTGCCATCAGAATTGCAGGTCTTCAGCTTTGAACCGGCCTAGTGAGAGGTCGTGTGGGAAGATTGCTTCAGAGAGGGAAAGCCACAAGGCTTGTCTTGTATTCCCTCTCCAAACATCTAAGGCGATTTTTCACGTGGGTGACTTGGACTAATTGCGAAATGAAAATGGCTCGAAGAAAATGGAAGTTGGTAGATGCACGTGGCTGGTTAAGCTTTATTTCTTATAACGATTTTAAATTGTGTGAGCTTTTTGATTATATTCGTGATTGTAATGGTTTGGTTTCGATCACCTCATGGCGTGTTTAATGGAGTTTATTCTTGGTTTAAAATGTTAACCATTGTGTAGCAACCACGAGCATGCATTATTGAAGGCACCAGTTTGATTAGTTTTCAATGGGTCAGTGCACCGCATTGGTATTAATACGTGTTTTTAAAATTGTAATTGGTGAAATCTGGTAGTCGATATTTTTAAATTTGAATAATTGGGGAAGGGGTTGTGATGTTGTAGCGTGAGTGTTGGGAGGTGGACTCGCAGTTGTTTGCTCGAATCGATTCCTGATTCAAACAAATCTAGGGTTGGATTGTATCTGGGTTTGAATTGCCTCCAAACGGTCGATGTATGTTTTGTTAGGGTATTTGTGTAGTGTCGAGATGTGTGTGGTGTATAAGGTGACATTTCTTTCACGTGGTTGGAAGTCTTGGGCTTTATAATGCTGACTGGGTAAAATGCCTTTGTGTCGTTCATCATCATGGTAAGATGGCCATGGGCCATTTATTTTTATTTGTCGTACGGAGGGCAAACTAACTTTACCCCTGCTTCAACTTCCCAATTTCTCACTTCAGGGCATTTGGGATGACATCTTTTTCTGTTTATGTTTTGGTAGTAATGTGTCGATAAAATGGGAGGAGGTGTTTTACTTGTTGGATGTAATCTCGGGTTCATTTCGGTTATCTTTGTTGGTTTAGCTTTGTTAATTTCCGTTTACAGTTCACGCCACGGTTTTTGGCCAGTCAGTCCCGGTTTCAAAGTCGTATAGAGGACAGTCTGTGAGCCTCAGGCACGAGCAATTGATACGAGCGTTTTCAGTAGCACGGAAAGCAACTCTTGTATCAATTGCACATGCCTGAGATTCACCACCTGTCCTCTGTACGACTGCGCAATCGGGCCTCACCAGCCAAAAACCGTAGTGTGAATTGTACTCTTCCCAATTTTGGGGTAATTGAATGATGTATGTGCATATGAGTATGTGTGTCGCCGGGGGTAAAATTAAGTACAGTATTATTTATAGGTTAACTCCTGACCGCGGTCAGAACATTGATCAATGATCAGACAATCTATGATGATGACTTGAGTTATCTCATGAATAAATCCACCGTTGTGGACAAACGACAACAAAGATCTGCACAAAGGCACCATTCGGAATCGGTGGGGTGTCACGTAGAAGACCTAGGCGAGTCGGAGCGCCTGAAAGCCCAACAGACAATCAACAGACACCTGACAGACAATGGACAAACCCAACAATGAAGGAAGAGACTTAAGTTCAACAAATCAGGAAAATTTTCATATTTTGCAATGAAAATGAAAATCCACTGCCTGCTTCCAGTCTCCGACCGGGTCAGGAATGGAATGAATGAAGCCCCCATCTAGCGGCGAGGATATGAATTGTGCCGGCTGCCGAGGCCTGACGCACTCCTCTGGGGCAATGATTAAATGAATGACAGATGGAATGAAATGATAGTGGAGAGTGTTGCTGGAATGAAATTTGACAGGGAAAACCGGAGTACCCGGAGAAAAACCTGTCTGCCTCCGTTCTGTCCAGCACAGATCTCACATGGAGTGACCGGGATTTGAACCACGGACCCAGCGGTGAGAGGCCGGCGTGCTGCCGCCTAAGCCACGGAGGCAATATTAAACATTAATTCACTAAGTAAGGCGGGCAAGCTGAAACATTTAACTGATGTGATGGATCAACATAGGATTTTAATAATGGCTTTACAAGAACTCAGGAGGTTATCGTCTCTACACAGGACCTCCAGGACAGAGAGTAATGAAGAATATCCCCCAATTTGGTGTAGGTTTTCTTGTTCATAGTAGCATAATAGACTCAATCGAAGATTTTTCTTCAAACTCTTCGAGGATGGCACTTCTAACAGTTAAAGTAGGGAATAAAACTTATACTTTAATAAATGTCCATGCACCAACAAATGACAAAAACAGTAAAGATAGAGAAGGAGTTGAGAACTTTTGGGAAGAACTTGATCAACTATTATCGAAGATCCCTGATGAACATATAACATATATCTTACTTGGAGATTTTAATGCTAAAATAGGCAGAGAAAAGAAGTATCGTATAATTGTAGGAAAATGGCCAGCTCATAAATTAACGAACGAAAATGGCCAAAGATTAATTGAATTTTGTGCAGATCATGGACTCATTTTGGAAACCACTAGATTTATGAGGCAACCACATAAACTTATGACCTGGAAATGGCCTAACGTAAAATTGGGAGAGTTTCAAATTGATCATGTTGCTATGGATAAAGATTATCATAAAGAAATTTATAATGTCGAGTCCTCCGTGGGGTAGACATTGACTCGGATCATTATATCCCGTGGGGGTTTGCCTGTTCCTCTATCGGGCGCGTCCCAGGTGGCGGATAGGGGGGCTCGCCGGGCTTGTCCGGAGGGTTTGAGGGAAATAAAATACCTCTCGCGAACCAAAAACAGGCCCCTTGCCAGGGTTATGGTGAAGCTACGTTAGGCCTAGCAAGCCAGTAGTGGATATGAAACTGCTTTTAAAACGGGAACGGGCCTCGGAAAGGACAGATCTAAAGGAAGCAGACCTGGCTATGGAAATGGACTACGAATCGGAACTTTGAATATAACTACATTGACGGGAAGAGTGGAGGAGGTTGTGGATATGATGGAGAGGAGAAAACTGGATGTACTCGGACTGGCAGAGACCAGATGGAGAGGGGAAGGAAGAAAAGAACTGAGAAATGGATTGCAGCTATGCTGGATAGGAAATGAGGAGGGGAAGAGAAATGGAGTGGGAATGGTGGTGAGAGAAGGGCTGAGGGAGGAAGTAAAGAGGGTAAGTGATAGAATAATTAGAGCCAGAATCACTGTGAAAGGTAGAAACCTGGACATTCTGCAAGTCTATGCACCACAGGTGGGATGCACAGAAGGCGAGAAGGACGAGTTTGAAGAGGAGTTGCAGAAGCAGTTAGTGGGGAGAGACCTGATAGTCATGGGAGACCTAAATGCCCATGTCGGAACTGATAGAAGAGGTTTTGAGGAAGTGATTGGTGGTGAAGGATGGGGAAACAGGAATAAGGAAGGAGAGAGATTGTTGGAACTGTGCAAGATAAATGGGCTAATGGTTGGAAACACATGGTACAAGAAGAGAGAGAGCCATAAAATTACTTGGTACAGCAGGGATTTGACTAGGAAATCAGTGGTGGACTATATTCTATGCGGGAAGGGGACAAAGAAGAGTATCACGGATATAAGGGTAATACCTTCAGAAGCCCTGGACAGTGACCACCGTCTGCTGGTCGCCAAGGTGAGAGGACTGAAGGAAAAGAGAACTGAGAACCAAGAAAGAAGAATAAGGACATGGAAGCTGAAGGAGGATGGAAATAAGGAGAAGTTCCAGATATTAGTGAGGAACAAATTACCGAAGGATGATCCGAAAACAGGTGAAGAAGAATGGAATAGGTTCAAGGACGTGTTGGTAGAAGCAGCGGAAGTCGTGTGTGGCAGAACTAGTGGAAAGAAAAGGTGGAAGGAAACACCATGGTGGAACCCCAGAACTAAGGAAGCAGTGAAAAAGAAAAATGAAGCATTCAGGAAATGGTTCCAACAGAGGACAGACAGAACAAGAGAAGAATACCAAGAGAGGAAGAAAGAAGCAGGAGAAGTAGTGAAGGAAGAGAAAAAGAAATGGCTGGAGAAATGGACAGAAATGATGGAGGAGGACTGTGATGGCAGTAAGAAAGTGTTGTATGGAATGATAAAGGCAAAGAGAAGAGATACAGGGGAAAATGTCAGAATGGTGGACAGGAATGGAAAGGAGGTCGAAAATATGGAAGAAGTAAAGGTTATCTGGAGAGAATACTTCAAGGAACTCCTAAATCCAACTAAAACCAGCGTAGTGGACATTGTGGAGGAAGAAACAGACAGTGACCAAGACATTTCAGAGAAGGAATTGACATGGAAAGAAGTGGAGGAAGCATTAAAGAAGATGAAAGGGGGAAAGGCACCGGGAATAGACGAAGTGAGTGTGGAGATGGTGAGAGCAGCAGGGGTGATAGGAACACAGTGGCTCTTTCGAGTAATGAAAGTGATATGGAGGGAGAAGAAAATACCAGAGGACTGGAAAAGAGGGATAATAATACCCATATTTAAAAAGGGAAGTAGGAAGGAATGCAAGAACTACAGGGGAATTACACTCATGTGCCACTGCGCCAAAATATTTGAGAAGGTACTGGAGAGAAGAATTCGGACAGAAGTTGAAGATGGACTGAGGGAAGAACAGTATGGATTCAGGCCAGGAAGATCAACAGTTGACCTCATCTTTGCAGTAAGACAGCTACAAGAACACCATTATGAATATGGGAAAGATCTGGTGATGACCTTCTTGGATATTGAGAAAGCATATGATAGTATTAATAGAAACAAGGTATGGGAAGCAATGAGAGCAAAAGCAGTGAACAAGGAGACAGTGGCAAGAGTGAAAGCAATGTACGAGGGAAGCAAAAGCTGTGTAAAGGTGGGAAGAGAGAGAACGGAATGGTTTCAACTGGAGAGTGGTCTGAAACAGGGAAGTGCCCTCTCACCCCTGTTATTTATAGTGGTGATGGATGAAATCATACGAAAAGTGGTAAATAGCATTGGGGAAAGGAAAATGAAGGCAATGTTGTTTGCTGATGACCTTCTGGTATGGGGAGAGGATGAGCAAGAAGTACAAGAGCAATTAGATGAGTGGGAGAAGGTAGTGTTATCATATGGGATGAAGTTCTCAGCACCAAAGAGTGAAGTGGTCATCACAAAGAGGAAGAAGAACAGACTGGATATGGGCATAACACTTGGAGGACAGCAGTTGCAGAAAGTAGAATGTTTCAAGTACTTGGGAAGCATAATTGAAGAAAAGGGAGGCAAAAGGATGGAAATAAATGAGAGGGTAAGGTGCGCAGATGGATTTTTCAAGAGTGTTAGAGGGATGATATGGAATAAAGATGTACCACAAAAATGTAAAGGAATCATCTACAAGACCTACTTTGTGCCAATTTTGACATATGGTTCAGAAACATGGGTGATGAAGGAAAGGGACAAGAACAAAATACAAACAGTGGAGATGAAGTTCCAGAGGAGTAGGGTAGGAGTGACAAGAATGGACAGAGTAAGGAATGAGAGAGTCAGGGAGATGGTAAGAGAGGAACCATTGCAAAATAGAATAGAGCGATCTAGGCTACAATGGTATGGACATGTGAGGAGGATGCAAGAGGAGAGGATACCGAAGAAGATGTTTGGAATGGAAATGACGGGAAGGAGGCCAAGGGGAAGACCAAGGGACAGATGGACAAAAGGAGTTAAGAAGAGTGTGGAGGAAAGAGGAGTGTGCTGGGACACAGTAAATGACGAGAGATGGTGGATGGACAGGAAACGATGGAGAGGCTTATGTTCCAAGCAGACCCGACCAGCGGTTGGAAACTGCTCAAGATGATGATGATGATTATATCTCAAAAATACAAATCAAGTTAACACCAAAAAGGAAAAACAAATGTAATCATCTCAAAATAATGAGAAATTATGATGAAATTATGACTTAATAAATAATAAAATATATTTAAAGAGATCCAGAACACTTTTAAATGACAAATTAGAGACAATGGTCAACAAACTTAAAACCATAGCTGAAGAAATCGCTCCCATTAACAGAAGAAAGAAACATGCGTGGTGGAACAGGGAATGTGACAAAGCAATTCAAACAAGACACAGAGCATGGTTAAATGATCAACAGAGGAAAACAGAAAAACCTCGAGAAGAACTAATTAACGCCAGAAGACAAACAGCTAAAGAAATTAGGAGAATTAAAAGAAATTATCAAAAGGAAATGCTTAGAACTATAGAGGAAACATTCAATCAGCATAAAACAAGAGACTATTACAAAACATTCAAGCAATATCAATCAAGTTTAGGTCCCACACTTATGTTAAGAAATAAAAATGGAAAAGTGGCACACAATAATCAAGATAATGCTAACATCCTCGCAGAATACTTTAAAGAGTTACTCAATTGTGAGGATCCTGTGGAACATCTAGAATTTAACCATAACCCAAAAAATAAAACTCCATTACATAACATTATACCACCAGTTTACAATGAAGTGAAAACAGCAATTAATGCACTTGAAAACTACAAAGCAACAGGAGAGAATCAAACAGTAGCAGAAATATGGAAGAATGCTAATGATCAGACTATTCAAAACCTACATAAATACATCATTGATATTTGGAACACGGAGAAGCTTCCCGAGGAATGGAATACAGTGATAATTCACCCACTGCATAAGAAAGGTGATCGCTCCGATCCAAATAATTATCAGGGGATATCCTTGCTTGATATTACATACAAGATTTTATCTAAGATTATATACACAAGAATCCAAGAACAACTCGACCAAGAACTTGGAGAATATCAGGGAGGATTTCGACCAGGTAGAGGCTATCCGGATCAAATTATTAGTTTAAAATGGATAATGAAGCACCAAAGAGTTCGAAATAAGGGTCTAGTCATCACGTTTGTAGTTTTTAAGAAAGCATACGACAGTATCCATCGTGAATCATTACTGAAAAGCCTTAAAGAATTTGGCTTACACCAAAAACTCGTTAACCTCATTAGTATGACTTTCAAAAATACGAAGGCAAAAGTTAAATTTAGAGGTGAATTATCAGAATCATTCACTATAAGAACTGGACTCCAACAAGGAGACAGACTTTCACCATTGTTGTTTAATTGTGCATTGGAGAAGGTTATGCGTGAATGGAACAAGAAATAATGTCAACCAACTATCAAGATCGATAGAAATATTAAGCTCAACTGCCTTGCTTTTGCAGACGATTTAGCATTACTTGCAAATACAATAGAAGAGGCTAAATTTCAAATTGAACAACTAGAAATTATAGCAAAAAAATGGGATTACAAATTTCATTTGAAAAAACAGAAATGATGCCAACTTTTAAAGTTGATCTAACAGTCGTTCCACTGAACAATAATAAAGAGATTAAAATTGTTCAGAAATTCAAATATCTTGGGGAAATAATAACATGGAACACAAATGAAGAAGAAGCAATAGAATACAGAACAACTAAATTTAAACAAGCACAAAGACTTACCTGGCCAACCTATAAAAAGAAATCTCTTTCGATAAACGCTAAGCTGAAACACTATAATTCTATAGTTAAACCAGAGGCAACTTATGCTAGTGAAACTTTATTCAAATTGAATGTAAAATCTACAACAGACAAATTAGAGAAGAATTATTAGAACAATTATTAACAAAAAACAGCAAGTTGATGGACAGTGGAGATTGTTGCCTAACAACATCGTCTATCGTGAATGTGAATCAATAATAACTACAATGCGTAAAAGAAGAATTTCCTTTTTCTGTCACATATCAAGACTGCCAGAAACCAGGATATTGAAACAACTATTTGATTACTTTTTGAAAAATAAAATCAATAATAATTGGTTCAAAGAAGTTCAGGATGATTTGGAAGAATTGGGTATAACTCGGCAACTAATCAAAGACAGAGAAGCGAAGAGGATTTTGAAGAACAAAAGCATAAGTCACAAACTAAAAACAGTTGAACGGAAACAATATACTATAACGGACCTGAATAATCGACATTATGAACAATATACTATACCGGACACACAAAGGGCTTCCAGGTCGAAGAGGATGAGAAAGTTCTGGGAGGAGAAAAAGAAGAAATTTACTCAAATATATTGATTTAAGTGCTCCAATGTGGGCGTAAAATATGTAAATAAATAATATAGGTTATGTTAAGCTTAGTTAAGATTTTGTGCCTTGCGAACTCATCTATATATATATATTTTAAGTCGACACAGTCTTCATATACAGAGTCCACCAGAAAAATGTATACACTCTTTGTCAGACGATATCGGGATATGGACACAGTCATCATTGTTTTAAATGTTGTAGTATGGTCTTTCACTCAACAGATATCGGTACTTGTATCACGATAGTGGGAAAACAAAATGGCTGGAGCACGCTTGACGTTCGAGCAGCGAAAGGACATTCTGAAGTGGTTTATCAGGTTTGATAATGCCGTTGAAGTGCAACGTCAGTGGAGGAGGGAGTTTGATACAGAACCCCCAACACGCCTAACAATTAAACGCATTACTGGGAAGTTGGAGACGCATGGAACGATTTGTGATATTCACAAAGGAAGATCGGGAAGAACGCGTACAGCTACTAGTCCTGATTTGTCGGCTCACTTGTTGGAAAGGTTTGCTAATTCTCTACATAAGTCTGCTACGCAATGTGTGCAAGAAGTTGGGATTAGCAGTACAAGTGTACGACGAATTTTGAAAACACCTAAGTGGAAAGTTTACATCCCACAATTACTGCATGCGCTTAATGAGGATGATCCTGATCGTCGAATGCAATTTTTAGAATGGTATGAACAAATTGTAACCCATAATGAACAATTTCTGACGAAGTAAGAGTGGTCTGATGAACCCCAGTTTAAATTTAGTGGAACAGTGAATCGACATAACTGTGTCTACTGGGCTCTGGAAAATCCGCATACAGGGGCCGATAACCTAGATGTTAGGCCCCTTAAAACAACAATTATCATCATCATCAAAATCCGCATGTTCATATGGACAAGGCGGTCAATCTCATCATCATCATCATCATTTCCCCTTATCCAGCTCCTGCCGGGTCGAGGTATTTATGGCACTTCTCCACTTTCCTCTTTCCTTCCACCATTCTTCTTCCACGATCTTGTCCCAGGCCAGATTTCTTTTTCTTACGCTGTTCTTCACTGAATCAATCCACCTTGTTCTAGGTCTTCCCCTTGCTCTCTTACCCTTGCACTTGGCCTCCAGCCTCTGTCTTGGTATTCTATTTTCCTCCATCCTCTTTACATGTCCAAACCACCTTAGTTTATTCTTCTCAATTCTCTCATTTAGTTTTCCCATCCCAACTTCCTTCCTAACATCTTCATTCCTCACTCTGTCTTTCCTTGTCTTTCCTATCATACTTCTTAGGAATTTCATTTCACTGGCTTGGATTCTACTCTCTTGCCTGTTTGTCAGGGTCCAAGTCTCAGCTGCATAAGTTAATATGGGAACATAGTACACTTTATACATTACCTCCTTGCTTTTCCTTGGTACTTCCTTATCCCAAACAAGTTTTCTTACACTTTGATAGAATGCATTGCTCTGCAGTACCCTCCTGCCAATCTCCATGTCCAACCTACCAGTTTGCATCAATTCACTTCCTAGGTGTCCACAATTTCCAAAATCTGACTTCCAATTTTCACAGTGCCCTTTCCTTGTCTTTCCCCTTGTCATCACCATGGTCTTGCTTTTCTCTATACTGATTTTCAGGCCGTACTTCTGAATATTTTCGTTCAGTGATCTAGTTGTTTTTGCACTTCTTCGGTGTTCCTTCCCCAGACCGCAATATCATCTGCAAATAACAGTAACTTCATTTCTTTATGTCCATATGCTTCCTTTGTTTCCTTTACAATTTCATCCATCACCATTATGAACAAGAGAGGTGACAGCACACTCCCCTGTCTTGGTCCAGTCTTGTTCCTAAACCAATCTGTCTTTCCAACTGGGGTCAGTACCATGCTAACACAGTTGTTGTACATTGCTTGCACCATTTCCAACATTTCTCTTCCCAGTCTCTTCTTAACCATGGTTTCCCATACCTTCTCTCTGGGGACACTATCATATGCCTTTTCTAGATCTATGAAAGTCCTGATCAAATCCTCTCCATATTCCCAGTTCTTTTCAGTCACCTGCCTCAAGCTAAAGGTTGGGTCCACTGTGGATCTTCCACTCCTGAAGCCATACTGTTCCTCTTGCAACTCTCCTTCCACCTTTCTTCTCATTCTTCTTTCTAATATCCTTTCCAGTATTTTTACTATCTGTGATAAGAGGGTGATCCCTCTATAGTTATCACCAGGCTTCGGATAATTATGCACTTAAAAATGCCAAAATATGCATGCAAATATGCACTAAAAAGTGTCTAAATAAGCACTAAAATATGCATTAAAAATAAACATATATCTGATATCAATTAGTGGTTTATATTACAAGAAATCAATTTTACATATTAAATATCGCCAAAATGAAGAAAATTACTTACAGTACTACAATAGGTTGCTCCAGTTTGTCAATAAAATTTACAAGTCTTGATTACACTGAATCACTGCATGATGTAATGGGTAATGTAATGTAATAGGTCGGTTTTCAAACACAAACTTGCGCCTATTTTCACTTAAAATGACTGTGTTCTCTCTCCACATCACATGCCACAATTGGAGCATACTCCAACTTAAGGAAATCAGAGACCTCTAGTATCGATGCACTGTCAATTTTGTCTTTGCCTTGGATAACACCACAAATGCTTTTAAGCTTGAGGAGACCGGAATTTTTCAGCACTACATTCTGCAATTTTTTCGAGAAAAATTGATTAGTTGGGTTCTTTAGGGATCAATCGACTTCTTCAACAATTCCAATGCTAACGTGAAGAGGCAGTCCTATTTCTTGCAAATTCTTGATGGCTGAAGGTATGCAACGCAAATTGGAACGAATGAATATAAGTTGCTCACGAACACCATCTTTGCTCAAGACTTTTTAGCTTCTTTAATAGAAGCAGCTTCTTCAGAATCGTGGTCTTCAACTACTTTTTTTACTACCTCGAAATAATTGGCATAATAAACAGCAGCTTCGAGGCACATTCCCCATCTTGTATGAACTGGTGAAGGCGGGAGTGGCACATCATGATCTGCATCAAAAGATTTTTCTTTGCGACTTGGGAGCCTTCAGGAACACTCTTTTCATTGTGGAGATCAACGTGTTTACTTCAGGAAATGAAGCCCAGACTACTTCAGCGACTCGATGAAGTCCATGTGCTACACATGTGACGTGTATCATCTTGGGATATAATATCCCAAGACCTCCCATGGCTTTACACATGTAAGGTGCGGCATCCGTGCAGGCCACGATAACACGATCGTAAAGAATGCCTTATGGCCACAAACAAGAAAGTGCATCATTGAAAATGCAGCAACTGTTGAGTGATTCACCTTAGGCAACACAGCCATATTTAGTAGATATGATTTGTCTCTCTTCTTCTTCTCCTAAAATTCCAAACATGAAGTTAGCTACATATCTTCGTTGTTTCGTCTAGTGAGACCCAAATATATTTTCCACGAGCGTTTTCCCTTAGTTTACCTAACGTTACATTGTAAAGCTCAGGAATGTAATTTTTCCTAATTGTTGATTCATCTGGGACTGGTTGTTCGTATACACCTGCAGAAACTGAACTAAGTTCTTATTGTTTAGTTTAGCCAACGGTATATTTGCCGAGAGAAATGCTTTACACAGATCTTCATTGAATGTACTACGTGTTGGTCCAGGTTTAACTAAAGCAGTGGTTACAAGAACCTGGTGTTTTTGTTTCAGGTTTAATTCTTTCAATTTATTGTGTTTCGTTGTTTGAAGATGCTGTTGAATTTGATACTTTTTAGTTGCGTTTACGACTGTTCTACAGTATTCAGTAAAGTGCATCATTGAAAATGCAGCAACTGTTGAGTGATTCAGTGATTATACAGTATTTGCAAAATAATACACTTCCGTCAGTTGAAAGTCTTGAAACTCTCGTACATACCCTTTCATTACCTCATTAACAGTTCTTCTCCTTAGGCATCTTAAATACAGTAGCTATTTAACGTGCTATGAACCACAGCCTGTTTCAACTCAACGAAAGTAAGACTGACAAGAACTAATTGTGCATGAAAGGTAACTATTTACGGAATTAGGAAAAGATAACCTGCTTTACGGGAAATACCAAGAATCAGTGCCCACCTAATTGCATTGCAGGTAGACAAAGCTATGGCCGGATGTAGGGCTAGTGTTGCTAAATTTAAACACGATGCTAACCCAGCACTGCTCAACATTCCTGTTACCTGAAATGCAAGTCAAATAATCCAAAAGTGTCCTGCAGAAGCTGATGTCTACACACAAGATTAAGAATGTTTTTGAAATATGCACTAATAGGAGGAAACCCCTAAATATGCACTGTTAAGTTAAAACTGTCCCAGGGCCGATAACCTAGATGTTAGGCCCCTTAAAACAACAATTATCATCATCATCATAAAACTGTCCCAAATATGCAATTGCATATGCAATATGCAAAATGCATAATTATCCTAAGCCTGGTTATCACACACCTTCTTGTCCCCCTTCTTAAACACTGGTATTATTAGCCCTTTCTCCCAGTCTTCTGGTACACATTTCCGTTTCCACACACACTTTAGCAGTCGATACAACAATTGCATACCAACAGGTCCAGCAGCCTTTATCATTTCTACACTGATTTCATCCACCCCTGTTGCTTTTCCCATCTTCATTTTCTATACTGCTAATTCCACCTCCAGCATTGTTATATCATCTTCTGTTATAGAGTCGTCAGGTTGTGTCACTTCCATCTCACCAGTACAATTGCTCACATTCAATAGCTTATCGAAATACTCCTTCCATCGTCCCTTTATCTCTTCTGGGTGGGTTAACAGCTCTCCATCTTCCTTTTTCACCAGCTTTGTGGTAACTCTTTCTTTCCTCTTACTTCTTAGAAGCCCATACAGCATCCTTTTACTGCCACTTACATCTGTTTCCATTCTTCGTGTAAATTCTTCCCAGCTTTTCTTCTTTTCTTCTCCTACCACTTTCTTACAACTCCGTTTGCTGTCGTGATACTTCCTTTTGCTTTCTTCTGTTTGATCTCGGTTCCATTCTTTCAATGCAGACTTCTTTTCTTTCACTGCTTTCCTCACTTCCTCATTCCACCACGGTGTCTCCTTCTCTTTCACTCTTGTTGACGTCCTACCACAAGCACTCTCTGCTGCACCAACAAATGCCTTTTTAAAGTGGGACCATTCCTCTTCTATGTTTTCCACTTCAGTAACTGGGATTTGTTGCTTCAATCTCTCCTGAAAATCTTCCTGTACAGTTTTGTCTTTCAATTTCCATACTTTTATTTTACTTTCTCTGATCTCCTTTAGGTTTTCCAATTTTTCCCATCTAAATTTTGCCACCACAGCTCTATGGTCCCCATCAAATGCTTCTCCTGGCAAAGCTGTCACATCTATCAGCTTTCTGCGATTAGTCCTTTCCACTAGAAAGTAGTCAATTACTGATTTTGTTCTTCTATCGCCCCAACCATATCTCGTAATTTTCTTGCTGTTTTTCTTCCGAAACCATGAATTACCCACTATCAGTCCATTCCTTTCACAAAAATTTACAAGTTCCTCTCCTTCCCGGTTCTTTTTCCCATATCCATATGGTCCAATGACTTCTTCCTTTCCTTGTCTCTCGTTTCCGACTTGGGCATTCATATCTCCCATGATCACCACTTCTACATCTGAAATTACTCTTTCTACATCCTCCAGGAATACTTCAATATCTTCTTCTCTGTTTCCAGTCTGTGGTGCATACACTTGTATGAAGTCCATCACGTCATTTTTCATCTTCATTCTAATTTTCATTATTCTGTCACTCACACACTCGACCACTTCAACATACTCCTCCAGTTGTTTCGAGGTTATCAGTCCCACGCCATTTTTTGCCTCTTGGCCACCACTCCAGTATAATGTACAGTATATCCTTTCCTCAATTTCTTCCTTCCTTTACCTTTCCATTTCACTTCACTCAGCCCCATCAATCCAACATTCTCCCTCTCCATGAAGTCTACCACCTCCTCCACCTTGCCTGTCAGGGTCATAACATTCATGATTCCCACTTTCATTCCGGTTACTGGTCGCCCATTTCTCACAGTTCCCCCAGTACCAAAAGAACTGCGCGTCGCCTGCAGGGTACGCCCTAACCTTCTCCGAATCATTTGAAGTGCCATTTCCATTTTAGGCTATTATTACGATGGGGTCGCCACTCCCAAAGGCATTTTATGAAGCTACTGCCAGCTATTATACAGGCCGCCCCTAACATGGGAAACAGACGCCCTTGCAGCCGCCCCTAACCTGGGAAACAGATGCTGCCGATTGATGCCGTACTTATACTATTCCCTGAGTACTGGGTTAAGGCGGTCAATCTACCAGGGGTTAATGTCTGGTGTGGACTCGTCGAGGGGCTTACTAGGACCTTTTCTCTTTGATGGTACTGTCACTGGAGCAGTGTACTTGGGAATGTTACGCACATTAATTTTACTGGCTGTACGTGCGGTTTATGGAGCCGATGATGAAGTCTTCTACCAACAGGAAGACACCACACTACCATGTAGCAGTATGAGCTTTCCTGGATGACAAACTGCCGGGACATTGGATTGGACGAAGAGGGCCAATTGAGTTCCACCCATGGTCGCCAGATCTAACCCTTATGGACTTTTACTTGTGGGGAACTGTGAAAAATCAAGTCTATCGACGTAAGCCGCGCACGCTGGAGACCCTTCGCCAGGAGATTACAGCGGCATGTACAGCGGTCCCCATTCAAACATTGACGGACGTTGTTGCAGCTATGTGTCTGGCAGCTATGTGTCTGGCAGCCAACGGTGAACATTTTGAACATCTCGTGTAACCATATGTTTAACTGAAGACAGTACTACATGTGTAATCACAATTTAAATGTAAAAGAAACACACAATAAATAGTTTTTGTTCCGTGAAGAGTGTATACATTTTTCAGGTGGACTCTGTAGTTTCTGTCCTGGGAACATAACAAGATATGATAATTCAAAATTTCCTATCTAAATTAGTGTAAACAGGCACTTCATTTTAGGCAACCAATTTTGTAATACATATTCTTTTTCTTTTCTTAATACATTACTGGCAAGAATGCAAAACCTTTCATTTCAATAGCTAAGGAACCCTAGGGAACCTAATCCCATCACGGCCTAGAGTAGGGACTCCGTCCACCTCCTGGCTAGTCCAGGCTCCTTATCCATCTCAGACCCTGGGGAGAGTAATCTGTGGAGTGAATTGTATTAGGGTGAGCAGATGGGGGCGTTACAGCTGCAATACAGTTCAATTGAATTGGTCGGAGCTGAAAGCATTAAGTCAGTTTTCACTACTTTTCAGGAGACTGATAAAACCTCATTCTTATTATTATTATTATTTTGAGACCACAAAGGATCACTTTACCCAACCATTAGTTCGTCGACTTGTAGGAACTGTACGAGCCTTGCGGTCCTCCCAGTACTTCTTCATGCGTATTGATCGTCTTGCCCGTTCTTCGGCGGAAAATATTCTTGTAGGAATTTTCTTCTTTGTGAGTGGAAAATGAAACATCATATTTTTAAGTGCATTCACAGAACAGAACTTAACAAACCACTATATTAGTCATCTCTGTTGTGAAGCAGGTTAGATTTGTGTTAGCTGAATATTAATTTTAATTTAATAAACATATTTTTCTAATCAATTTTTTAAACGTGACTTATGCAGCACCAGTTATGCCTTTCAGCTCCGTGGTCAGTTTAGTACGGCATAAAGCCATCCAGAATGAATATTTCACATGATAATTTTATTTTAAAATGGATTTGTAACATAAAAACCACCTAAACCCTGTACAAAATGCAATTTACAATAGCACTGTAACACACGGGAATCTTGCAATTTGGCCAACATTAAGTACGGAAATACGGCACTGAAAGGCAACAAGTCACTGACTTAATGCTTTTCTCTTCCAATCGCACTACATGTAGCAGTGGTTTCTGGCTTAACCCCACAAAACAAATTGCTTTGTGATGGACTTTGCCTTGCCAGTGAGCTTCCATGCTTTTTCTTGGTGAAAAATTATGCAAGAGACACCCCGGTTAAATTTAAAAATTTGACAGGCTATGCCAATCTAACGTCAGCCACTTCCGAAGAAACATCGCCATAGAGACCCGAAGGTGATGTTCACAATGAGAAAATACAAGAATTACAAATTAAATAAACAATAATATACTTAAAAATATAGTGTGTTCCTTTTTTAAAATTTTGAATCCTTTGGATAATTGTAGCACCCTGCTATTCTTCTACGAATTTTAGGGTAAGAATATGCGATAATTATGCCAAGAAATAAGATATATGTGTACTGGTACTAATGTTTAGGAATCCATAAAGCAAAATTAATAAGTTATAATTTATCTAGTTACACACAGGGCTAGTGTATACTTCAAAAAATTTGCATCTCCACACAGAAATATTATAATGGAAAAATAGATCTGAAGGAAGAAAATGTTGCCACTGCTAAGCAAAAATCTGCAAGGTTTGAGGTATTTGATCTTGGATGAAGGTGTTCACGATCTAACCTTACCTTGGTGGTTGCACGTGAGTTGACTTACTCTAGAGCTATGCGATATATCAAGATCGAGACGAGATTCTAAATATTGATCGGAAGATTATATAATAATACATGCTTTCAATCGATATTTTGGTTTGCACAGCAAAAATGGGTATTAACACTTTTACCAACCTCCTTAAATTCCCAGAAGCCCCAAATACCTTTTTACCCGACAAAACCCTTTGTTGAAATATCAACCTTCTTTTTCTCCCAATTTGCTTTTACACCTAACGCATGGATGTTTAGTCAAGCTTATTTGCGTTTCCTAAGAGTTTTGTAGTGTGTGGTGGTTGTCATATTGTATTATTCCATTTTCACTCTTAAGATTGAATGAGTTCAGAGCCAACGATACTCTCAGCAGGACTGCTCTAAACAAGAAATACATCGAGAAGTATTACCATTTTCAAGGCAGATGTATCTTCATTCTTTAGAAGCATTGTTAATACTTAGCAACATGCCCACATAATGCAAGGAACTGGTTTGTAAGGTGTTTCATTTGCTATATTAAGCCAAAGAGGTGGGCAGTAGACAGACTGAAAGAGAAGGATGAAAACGAAAGATTCAAGGAGAGTATAAAGGAAGGACTAATGAAAAACCCTAAACAAACTTCAATTGCAGATGAATGGGCACTTTTGAAGAATGAAATAACAAAATCCGCAGAAGAAAACATTGGTAGGAAAGAAAGAATAGGTAGAAAACCGTGGATCACTCAGGATATACTAGAATTGATGGATGAAAGGCGGAAACACAAGAATGTAACAGATGAAAAGGTGAAAGCAGAATACAGACGTCTGAGAAATAAGGTTAACAAGAAGTGCAAGGAAGCGAAAGAAGAATGGTTGAAAGAGAAATGTGCAGGCATAGAAAATTGTCTGAAATTAGGAAAAGTAGACACAGCTTATCGAAGGATTAAGAATAATTTTGGGGAAAAGAAGATGATGATGATGATAATTGTTGTTTTAAGGGGCCTAACATCTAGGTTATCGGCCCCTGATGGTTTGGGTGATCGTGAAGATGAAAATGAAAAGCGAACTTAAAACTAAAACTAACTACTAACCTACATACTAGAAGAAGAAATGGAAAAATAATGGAGAACAAGGCAAATAAAAGGACAGAAGGAAAAGAAATGCCCTCAACCCTCGGAGAAGGCGGATTGAGGGACTTGGAAGGAAGGAGAGCCATGAAAGGCATATAGGAAAGTGAAAGAGGAGAGGGTCCGCCCCAAAGGTAAGGAACAAAAGGGGAAAACGGACCCAGCTCAGGAATCCCTCGGGGTCTCCAACTCCCGAACTCACCAGCCGTGAGCCCCTGAGGGTGTAGCATTATCTAGGGAGCACCAGAAGTGGTGGGGCTACATACACCCTGCCTCCTTAAGGGCCTAGAGTACAAGGCAGGAGGTAAAAGGAAGAGAAAAAGAAGGCTGACCCCTCGCAGAAGGAGGGTATCAGAAAAGATGAGACAAGGGCCAATTGAGGCGGGAAAGGAAGAGACTCCCTAGGCCTCGGATACCCTAATACCGTCGGGGTCGGAAGAGAACAAGAGTTGACCAAGTGAGGTCGACAGGAAAGAAGAAAGAGAGGAGCCCGGCACAAGTAAGTGGAAGCAATGCCGGACTCAGCTGGGGCCCCGTGGTCGCCAACCCACGCCCACAAAATGTGAGCCCCTGGGGGAGGGAAAAGAAGACTAAGTGCTGTAATATTAAGGACAAAAATGGAAAGTCTCTAACAGATAGGGAAGAGAAGTTTGAGAGATGGAAAGTTAACAGAGTGTTTGTATAAGGGAAAGGAGATTGAGAATCATGTAATGGAAAGGGAGGAGGAAATTGATGAGGATGCAAAAGGAGATTTAATATTGAGATCAGAATTTGACAGAGCACTGGAAGACTTAAGCAGGAACAAAGCACTAGGCATACATGATATACTGATTGAGTTGCTACGCTGCATAGGAGATGAAGGTCTGATCAGGTTATTTCACTTGGTGTGTAGGATTTATGAGACAGGTGAGGTACCTTCTGATTTCAAGAAGAATGTTATAACAAAGAAAGTGGGAGCTGACAGATGTGAAGATTACCGTACAATCAGCTTAATTACTCATGCTTCAAAGATCCTGTCTAGAATAATATACAAGAGGATGGAAAGCCAGACAGAAACGGAGTTGGGTGAAGACCAGTTTGGTTTTAGGAGAAATGTAGGAACAAGGGAAGCTGTACTAAGTCTCAGGCTGATTTTGGAAGGTAGAATAAGGAAATATAAGAGAACGTTCATGGCATTTGTAGACTTAGAAAAGGCTTTGGAAAATGTTGATTGGACTAAATTGTTTGGCATTTTGAAAACGATTGGAATAAAGTACCTGGATAGGAGGGTGATCTAATAACAGAAACCAGACAGCAGTCATTCGAGCTGAAGGACATGAGAGAGAAGCTGGTATTCAGAAAGGTGTAAGGCAAGGCTGCAACTTATCACCAATACTTTTCAATCTTTACATTGAGCAAGCAATGAAGGAAATTGGAGAAAAATATAAAGTGGGAGTGAAGATTCAAGCAGAAATAATTTCAACTCTGAGATTTGCTGATGACATCTTCATCTTGGCCGACACGCCTGAGGATTTGAATGAGTTATGGAATGGTATGGACTCCGTCTTAAGGAAAGAATTCATGATGAAAATTAATAAATGTAATTCAAAAATATTGGAATGCAGCCGAAATAAATCAGAAACCTCTATGGACATCAAATTGGCAGGTGAAAAATTAAAGGAAGTAGGAGACTTCTATTACTTAGGAAGCAAAATAACCACTGATGGACGAAGCAAAGGGGATATAAAAAGTAGGTTAGCTCAGGAAAGGAAAGCATTTCTACAGAAAAGGAATCTGTTGACATCGAATATAGATTTAGGTATAAGGAAGTCATTTTTGAAGTCCTTGGCCTGGAGCGTGGCACTCTATGGAAGTGAAACTTGGACTATTGGTGCAACAGAAAAGACGAGAATTGAAGCATTTGAAATGTGGTGTTACAGGAGAATGATGAAGATCAGATGGGTAGATAGGGTAACAAACGAAGAGGTATTAAGACTAGTGGGAGAGGAGAGATGTTTCTGGCGACTGCTAATGAAGAGAAGAGATAGGTTGGTAGGACACATACTAAGACTCCCAGGAATAGCAACCTTAGTTATGGAAGGAAGGGTCGAGGGCAAGAACTGTAGGGGTAGACCAAGGTTAGAATATGTTAAACAGATTGCTTCAGATGTAGGGTGTGGTAGCTATGTAGAGATGAAATGATTAGCTCAGGACAGGGAGGCCCGGAGAGCTGCATCAAACCAATCAAAAGACTGAAGACTCAAACATAACAGAGAAATCTATTTTCTTATTTGTTTCTTATTCTTTAATTTATTTTTAGTTGTTCTTTAATAAAAGAACACTTTCTATGTAAGGAAGTGTGGCTAGTGCCAATGGCAGTTTTCAAGAAAGTGAAGTTTGCTTTATGAATAAATTTGATTTTAGGAAAATGATTATCGTTTTGATTTAATGAACCCATTCCAATGCAACTCGAGCAATTTTCCAAAATCTCGACCAATGAATTTCAAGATTTGAGCAAACATCTTCTCTAATCTAAAATTTCAATATAGCACATTTTCTTATTTCCTTCGTCTCCTAGGTGGCACATAGGGACTCGAGATTACCCCAGCATGCCAATGTCTTCACCTCTCTTGTTGACTTTAGTTAGCTCGCTGTCTATAGTTCTCTTCCAGGTGATCCTCAGTCTACTTAGCCTGTGACTACCTTGCAGATTCCAATTCAGAGCCTCTCTTGCAATCTCCTCAATCACCTCCATTTTCTTCTCATTATCTGTTGCTGTACGGTACTTGGACTTGTGGCCTCTCATAGGTCTTAATTTGAAATGGTCTTGGGCTCCATATTCTTCTTATGTACCTCAGTGGCTATTTATAAGTCTGTAATTCTGTGGTAATGTCTTTGGTCACTTTCCTGGTCTCACAACCATACAGTAATCCAGATTGAACATTGAGTTGAAAATTCTAAGTTTTGTTTTCATGCGAATGCTCGAGCATCTCCATATTCGTCGCAACTGGCTTTATTTATTCGGCTCACCATGTCTCTAAAAGCAACTCCATCCTGGCTGATACTTCCCAAAAAACAATCTAGGAAGAATAGGTGCAAAACTATGATAACTTATTCTTGGTTGTTAATGATTTCATACTGAAGAGTTTAATGGCATTTTGTTTTGGGGTTGAAACTTAGCTGAATAAAGACAGATGAAGCCTCGAACGGTACTTTTAGTTGAGGATGATGATGATTTTGAGGATATGAAATATCTACTAATATCTATTTTAACTTACCCACTACTTGGACCTTGTTCTACCTCACTCTTCTTTTCAGTTGGTGTTCTTCGTTTTGCGACGTCAGTGGAACCCTTCTTCTTGGCAACTTCTTTGCTTCTGCTTCTCTCCTGACTTTGGCCTCTAGTTGAACCAGTTGTTTTTGAGGTAGACGCTTTGCTTTTGACAACATCCTAAACATGCAGAAGAGAATTATTCAGCACATTCATCCCCCTACCGCTAGCTGATTGAGACAATTCTATATTCTTTATTCCATAACAACAACTGTTATCTCCATAATAACCACTGTTGTTATAACATCCTATTGAAAACCAATCTGATTCCAATACCTTCAGAATTTAACAAATTTGAATGTAATTTTGAAAACCATTAGAAATATATACAGGTACATGAAGACCTGAATTGCTAAAGGACTAAGCCCCAAAATCATCATTTTCGTGAATATGATACCTAAATGAACTACGGTCTGTTGCCCATGTATGGCTAAAAGAGCTAAGAGACAAGAACATTTTTTCCTAGGGAAATCCACCGGCGCAAAGCGGATACGTGTAAGAACCGCGGCTTTGGGCGTGCTAAAGGAGCTATGATCCAGTTATGTAACTCAACTCAACATCTGTTGTTTCACCATTAATACGTCATTGGGCAACAGTCGCCTGTCGCAGGTGGTTTGCTAATACATTGTTGTTTAAAACTAAAGTTATTGTAGTTAATTTACGATGGATGTTGATTTTGATCGAGTTGCTTTTGAGCCTGGACATAAGAAACTTCCGTTTAGACAAAGGCAGAGAAAAGCAAGACTGAGCGGAGAACCAAATGTAACTCAAAAGAAGAAATTAGCGCCTGGAAGACTGATGCCTACAAATGAGGTTAGTGTTTACATTCAACATTTTATAAGCCTATTTATTAGATTTTCGCTAATGTGTACCCAAAAGTAGAAGATTCTATTATGTTTCAACACCAGTAAACCAGAGCCATGACAAACATATTGATAATTCTTTATTACATCACCTCAGTTATAAGTAACAAATCTAACCTTAATTAACATATCCTAACCCTATCCAAACCTAACTTAACTTTAGCCTACTAGTACTTGTATACTGTACCTATATTGTCTTACTTCCCACATCCTATAAAAAGTTACTACTTACTAGCATACTTGTAACACAGGCCTACAATTTCAGCCTATTTTTATTTTATGAAAAAAATAGGCTTATGAGATCACCTTTCGTCCATGTGTGTGTGTGTGCGTATGCGTGCGACTCCCCCCTTAAAAACGTATAACCGGCTGGAGCGATTTCAATGAAACTCAGTAAGGTCATATTACTATTTCGGCCGACCCCGGCGGTGTCCTACAATTTTATTATGTCTCACCAATCTGCAAAATATTTCACCGGCATTCTCTATCTCCGAAACGATTATAGATATCATGCTGAAATTTTGTACGGTGATAAAGGGCACTACTAGAAGTTCACCTATGAGACTTTCAAAAACTTCTTAACTACAAAACAAACATGGTGGCCAAGCAAAGTTGAAACTTTTATATTGACTTTTCTCAGGATTTCACCATCCAAAAGCAATGA
This sequence comes from Meconema thalassinum, assembly GCA_946902985.2. Taxonomy (NCBI): domain Eukaryota; kingdom Metazoa; phylum Arthropoda; class Insecta; order Orthoptera; family Tettigoniidae; genus Meconema; species Meconema thalassinum. Next base: position 1,713,387,629 of record OX336388.2, on the reverse strand, counting down.
AACTTGGTACAGATTATGTTCATGCACATTGTAATGCACTGGCATATCATTTAGTTCAATTGTCTACATAACCTCAAGATGGCGGCTGTGCGAAATATTTTACCGGCATTCTATATCTCCGAAACTATTACTGATATCACACTGAAAATTTGTACGGTGATAAAGGGTACTAACTTACTAGAATTCCAAAAACATGTAAAATACAAAACGAACATGGCGGCCAAGCAAAGGCGAAACATTTTAATAGACTTTTCTCGCGATGTAACCATCTGAGCGCAGTGATATATGGTGCAGTAAATGTTTATACACATTGTAATGCATTGGCATCTAATTTAGTTCAATTGTTCACATAACCTCAAGATGGCGGCTGTGCACAATTTTCAAATTAAGTTTTTATTTCTTGTGTATTAATAATGCGATGTGAACGTTTGAATAATGAATCTACGCAAAAATCGTCATCTAATGGTACATTACTCCATGGCCTACATATATAAAATTTCAACATGGCAACCAACAGAAATATTTCGACGGTTCTCAATACCATTGATCTATGATAGCAATCAAACTGAAATTTCGTATGTTGATAGAGACTATGAACATAAGTTCACCTATGGTCCTTTCAATAACTTGGTGAGCACAAATCCAACATGACGGCGACGCGAAATATAAATATTTAAATGGACGTTTCTCGCGATTTAACCATCCGAGCGCAGTAAAACTTGGTACAGTAAATGCTTATACAAATTTTAATCTAATGGCATCTAATTTATTTCAATTGTTTTCATAACTACAAGATGGCAGCTGTGCAAAATTCTAAAATCTGATTTTCATTTCTTGTGTCCCAATCATGCGATTGAAGTTTGAATACTTCACCTACACAATAATCTTCATGTAATAGTACATAACTCTAAGACCTACATATATAAAACTCCAACATGGCTACCATCCAAAATATTTAGATGGTTCTCAATATCTACGAATCTATTACAGCAATCAAAATGAAATTTTGTATGTTGATAGAGGCAATTAACATAAGTAGGATATATGAAAATAAACTGTATAGTTCGTTCATCATGGAACTACTTGATTTTTGTTTGTTTCAGACAATTTGCAAATGCAGATTATCATGCCAAGATGTTGCCGACATGAAGTTGAAGCTGTATCATGAGTTCCGTCAACTTGATGGAAATGTTTAAGGAAATTACCTTTATGGCCTTATCGATTTACTTCCTGTAGGAAGTTGGAGATGAATGAAAAGCTGGTAAAAGTAGAAGACAAACAACCGTAAGTTACACCAAAACAGATGGTCAAGGAGAATTTAAAAAGGTATGCAAGAAAACATTCATGGGACATCTTTCGTATTAAATCAAGTAAGAGGCTTGAAATCATAGTAAAAAAAGAGAAAAATCGGTGACACAATATTCAAAGACAAGGGGGGTGGTTTGAAGAGCTATAAATACACTTTCCACGATCACAAAATTGTTAGAGCACACATTAACAGTTTCCCACGAGATGAAAGCCACTATGGGCGAAAACTCTCTAAGAAGGAGTATTTAAGAAGTGATTTGAATGTACCAAAACTGTACAAAGCCTTCCTTGTTAAATTTCCTGATTCTAAAATTATAATTGAATTTGATTGCAAAGATTTTAAGAAAGATTTGAATCTCTCCTACAGGCGCCCACGATTAGGCATGTGTAAAACGTGTGACTTGCTTAACACACAGTCCAAATCTCCTGATGCTGTGGAAGCGAATAAGGCAAAATGACTTTTGGAACTGCATCACAGAAAATCCGAAAGTGCGTTTAAAGCAATGAAAGACGGTGCTTTGGAGAGTGTTATGCCTAGCAGTATGAAACTCAATGTTGTAATGGACTTAAAAAAAAGTATTTCCGCTACCTAAACTTACTCACAGTGACATGTATTATTCAAAGTAACTGTCATGCTTCAACTTTGGAATACATGTATCCAATAGTGGCAATAGTATCATGTGCTTGTGGCAAGAGGGCCAATCCGGTAGGGGCATCATGTCTGCTCGAGGCGATTAATTCTGGTAATATTGATTCTACCAAAAGAAATTTGACTGTGTGGAGTGATAACTGTGGTGGGCAGTTGAAAAACCGAATGCTTGTTTTTCTCTACACGATTCGTATAAACTTTGGCATCTTTGATACAGTCCAACATAACTACCTTGTAACGGGTCACAGTTTTTCATCTGCTGACCGAGATTTTGCTACTATTGAAAAAAGAGCTAAATTATGCAAAATGCAAGTTGTGGATGATGTCAAAGAAATCATTTCACCTGCTAAAACAACCAAGCCATTTAGAGTTTTAGAAATGAAGAGAGAAGCTGGTATTCAGAAAGGTGTAAGGCAAGGCTGCAACTTATCACCCATACTTTTTAATCTTTACATTGAACAAGCAATGAAGGAAATTAGAGAAAAATTTGAAGTGGGAGTGAAGATTCAAGGAGAAATAATTTCAACTCTGAGATTTGCTGATGACATCGTCATCTTGGCCGACAAGCCTGAGGATTTGAATGAGTTTTTGAATGGTATGGACTCCGTCTTACGGAAAGAATTCATGATGAATATTAATAAATGTAAAACAAAAATACTGGAATGCAGCCGAAATAAATCAGAAACCTCTATGGAGATCAAATTGGCAGGTGAAAAGCTGAAGGAAGTAGGAGACTTCTGTTACTTAGGAAGCAGAATAACCAGTGATGGACGAAGCAAAGAGGATATAAAAAGTAGGTTGGCTCAGGCAAAGAAAGCATTTCTACAAAAAAGGAATCTGCTGACATCGAATATAGATTTAGGTATTAGGAAGTCATTTTTGAAAGCCTTTGTCTGGAGCGTGGCGCTCTATGGAAGTGAAACTTGGACTATTGGTGCAGCAGAAAAGAGGAGAATTGAAGCATTTGAAATGTGGTGTTACAGGAGAATGATGAAGATCAGATGGGTAGATAGGGTTACAAACAAAGAGGTATTAAGACGAGTGGGAGAGGAGAGATGTTTCTGGCGACTGTTAATGAAGAGAAGAGATAGGTTGGTAGGACACATACTAAGACACCCAGGAATAGCAAGCTTAGTTATGGAAGGAAGGGTCGAGGACAAAAACTGTAGGGGTAGACCAAGGTTAGAATATGTTAAACAGATTGCCTCGGATGTAGGGTGTCGGAGCTATGTAGAGATGAAACGATTAGCTCAGGACAGGGAGACATGGAGAGCTGCATCAAACCAGTCAAAAGACTGAAGACTCATACAACAAATGAAGAGGAGGTTTTTTAACTTTGATGCTGCCTCAGCAAAGCATCTTAATACCAAGCCATTAAAAATTTCCAGAATCACTAGCATGAAGTTTACCAACACCAACCAAGGTACCGTGTACTACAAGAACAACTACGGCAAGCTGGATGTTTGGAACCAAGTCAGTGTTCTAAAGCCTGGAGTTAAAAAGGAAGATATTTGAAACTTTTGTTTACAACAACTTGACGATGGTATTGAACTATCTCAGTGTAAGAAGAATGACCTATCAAAGACGACTAAGACTTCTTCTGAAAACTTATTGGATAAAAGAAGTCCTGCCTTTTAAGTATGATTTTAGTTTTATTAGGTAGGAAGTCATTAACCCTGTTCAATCAAATTTTTTAATGCCACTTGTAACAGGGTTAAGTAATATTTTTTTACATTAGTTGTGTGTTTTAGGACGCCTTTATTTCTTAACACATCAACCAGGAACCATATAAAAATATAGTCTTTACACTACAAACGAAGTTTTGTGAAAGCCTACCGTAATAATTGATGCACATACCTCCTTTAGCAATAACCTACCAATGTTTATAGCTCTTTCTGGTATTCTTCAAGCATAAATATTATTTCACATGTTGCATGGTTCAACAATTGCAATAAAACTTGGTAGACATATCGTTCATACCCTAAAAATGTATTTTAGAAAATCTGTAAAATAAAATAATTTATTTTCCAAAATCTGTAATGTTTTTTCTTGATACCCAAAAATTTTGTTTCTGGCGCTTAACTCCTTTTATGAGGTGAGGCATACCACAGATTGGCTCATAAGGAGGAAGGAACGAGAACATCATAAACAACTGTTGACAGCAGTCGAAGAATCAAAGACATCACGCAATTTTTTTTCAGTTTGTAAAATTTGCCAGAGGTGTCTATCGACAACATACCCTGCTTCTAACAAATGAGTGGTGAAGTGGTACCACCATTAGAACAGACAAACCTATTTAAAAAGCATTTTGAGACCTTACTGAATCATGGCCCTCCAACAGCGGAGATAAATCGGTCGCGGGCCCTTTCTAACAGTGTGGAAGTTCCTCAACCGTCAGAGGAGGAAATCGGCGTCACACTAAAGGCCCTCAAGAACAACAAAGCTCCAGGAGGTAGTGGTATCACAGCTGAGATGCTCCATTTGGGAGGTGAGACAATGATGATTGCATTGAAGCGGTTACTATGTACCATTTAGATAACAGAAATAATTCCTGAGGAATGGAAGGGAGCTATTCTTTGCCACATTTTCAAAAAAAGGTGATACTACACTGGTATCAAACTATCGAGAGATTTCATTGCTTGAAATTGGCAACAATACTCTTGCTAAACCGCAAGAAACCTCTGGCTGAAGGAATTATAGGCTTTGTCCCTGAATCAGAGCCGTATTTCTAAATAGGCTAAGTAGGCTGCAGCCTAGAGCGGCATATTTTCAGTTTGGCAATTTATTCAAAAGTTAAAATGAAGTATTTCAGACGTGAATAATATTTTCCGTACGAATTTAAAAATACATGTTACTTAAAAATATGGTTTAGTCCTTCTACATAGCCTACTTTCTAAAACTATAACATAATATAAATTCAGAAATAATAAAAATTGCGTGGGAGAACGCGGTTTTTCCTGCCTTAGAAGAGTTAAGAATCTGTGAACTAGTATTTCTGAAATACGGTTAAACTCACTTTCATTTCCTTGTATTGAGGCAAATACAACAAAAACACTTTCATATGAGGACATTATTAACGAGTTTGCCATTAAGAAATCTCGTAAGAGAGCTATGTAAATTTGAACATCAAGATTACGTGGGGTGAGTTGTTTAAGAGAAGTTTGTATATTTTTCAACAAATAAACCAGTAATTAACTACATTTTGTGCAATTTCATTTCACCGTGTAGGACAACTTAATTCAAATTGAACACAATTCTTCAATTATGCAAAAGATAGTCACTAGCAAAAATATGTGTAATATCACTGATCTCCAAGAACAAATTAAAGAAGTAAAAAAGAACAAGTAGATAACTAATTTATATATATAATTTATATAATCACATGGTTTAAAGAAATACAAATGGATTTAGACGAATTGAAAATTACTAAGCATCAAATTGAACATAGAGAGGAGAAACGGCTTCTGAATAACAAATACACTCGACTAACATTCAAAATTTCACAGCGTAAGCAATATGTTATATCTGCCGAAGAACGGGCTGCAAGATCTTCCAGAATGAAGAAGTATTGGGAAAGGAAAAAATTATCAAGAATTAAGAACTGAACTTACTGTAGTATTTGAAGACTTTGTATATAAGGTTTGATTTTTGGTGCTCCAATGTGGGCATAAACAGTGTAAATAAATAAATATAATTTATTATGTAAACCATTAAAATTGTAGTTTTATCTAAACTAAATTAACTTTATGTTTAAAAAAGATGAAAATCCTAATGAACTATCCTTGTGTTGAATAAAACAAATGTATTAAGCAAATATGAGCTATAGAGGGGGCGGCAAATGGACTTTAGCCTATAGGCGGCATACTCTTAAATCCAGCCCTGCCCTGGATGGTTGACACTTAATCACATATTTACCTTGAGGCAACTGATATAGAAATTTTATGAGTTTGATCGGGAATTGCACCCTATCTTCATTGATTTTCGGCAAGCTTATGACAGTATCAATCGCTCCAAGTTATGAAGAACTTTGGAGGAATATGACATCCCAAAGAAATACATCCGACTAATTGCAGCGCGCTATTCTCAAACAACTTGTCAAATACGGTTCGGCAACCAACAGTCGTTACCTTTCGGCATTTGGAGTGGTTTGAGATATGATTAACCGATCAGTGTGCTTTAGTCGATTGATCAAGTAGTGAGGTGTATGAAAAGTAACTGTTTTGTACAGCACAAAACCTGTGCATTGTATTATTATTTGACATTTGGCATGCTAGCATCAGCTATTGTAAGATTGACAGGTCATTAAAGTTAGCTGATGCTCATGCTTTTGCTTCAGAAAGATAAAAGCGATAATATCTCCTTAATTGCTCTCTTCTAAACTGAGGGATTTCCTCACCGCTTTTACAAACAATAGGAAAGGAAATACCGGGCAGACTATTATTGTCTTATTTCTGAAGTTTACAAGTCATTGGTGGAACCAGGGGGATGAAACAACTATAGATCCTTCGGTTCCTAACACCTCATGGTGACTGACGAGTTCACTGAGCCGCCATGTGGAAGCACCAGTGGTAGCGCTGCTGTTAGACTGGATTGCTATTGGTTGAAATCCGACTCGATTGGTATTGGCTAATAATCATATTTATTTCTGTACAGCTGTGTATTTCTGTACAGCTGCGTATTTTGGTGTCTGTTGTAAGAGATTGTTCTTATTTTTCTGAGTGGTCGTGTGTGTTTGCATTTACTATCAGCTTTGTGAGCTTTATTTGATACTACCAACAAGATCACCCTTCACAGGATTATGCACTAACACGGTAGGTGTTTATTTACTTTAATAGTTCTTGTGTAGTGTAGCTAACAGGATATGATTTTAATACATTTTATTGTTATGGTTGTGTTTCTGTATATGAATTGTGTGCTTTATTGTTTAATAATAATATCGTTTGCAGTATTTTCAATTAATTATATTTTTTTAGCTAGCTTATGAATTAGAATGGTCCGATGAAGTAGGCTACTGTTGGTGTTCAACTATATGAAATATCATACTCTTCTGCCTTTATATAACCCTACTTTATTGAAACGGGGCTATATGTGTTTCTTTTCATTTTTCAGGGCATGAGGCACTCCAAGGAAGGCATCAGGGGACTATTTCAGACCGTGATAGTTTTCATACAAAATTCCCCTAAAAACAAAATGGCGGCTTTTGTGAAGTCATCAACGACGTCACGAAATACTCCTCTGGTTAGTTAGTTATTGTTGTTTTAAGGGGCGGAACTACGAGGTCATCTGCCCCTCTTAACACAGATTAAAGAATACAAATTTGGAATTGAATTTGAAATTTTGAGGTGGACACCTAAATTTAAAAAGACCAAAAATTAATAAAAACAAACAAAAATAAAAATGAAAATTATAAAAATAAGCAAAAATTACGGAAAAACAAAACAACATCATTCAAAAACAAACAAGTCGTTGAGTCAATGTTCACTGGAGAATTTAGATTGCTGGCCCTAACCCACTCTCACTTATAAAGCGGATAACGCGATCAGCAGCCACCGCGTCATCGGCTAATACAAGTTTGAGTGTCATCTGCAAACCAAGGTATCTTCGTAAGTCAGCAAGATCCTACACACTCGGTGAAAATGTGGGCCACAGTGAAAACGGCTCCACAGGTACAAAGTGGGGGGGGGGGGGGGGTTCTTCCCTTCTCATTAGATACGAGTGGGTGGATCTTGTATGACCTATCCTTAGCCAAAAATATTAAAGGGACAGGAATTCCGTCTGATCAATACACAATTTTTCACAGTCACACCCATTTGGTACATGTTTCGAAGCCTTCCATAATGGCCCCTTCATCAGCCATACACAGAAACATATTGTCAGTATAATCAAGGAAATACATTAAAAAGGTTAAAATTAACATGAGAAACTTAATGAAAATGAGACATAGAAATCTTGAGGACAGTTATGGTGAAAAAACATTGAATAAAACTTGTCCTGAGAAAAGCTCACAAATATTACAAACAAATGGAAAAACACATTAAAAATAGTATATTAAAATGCAACTTAAAGTGCAAGTCATATTACCCTTGTAATAATCTTATAGAGTTCTCATAAAAATATAATAGCAGGATTCCGTGTCCATACAACCTAGGGAGTTCGAGCCATAATAAGAGTTAAAAAAGTATGTTAAAAAACTCTTGGTCATATTAGACTTCGTTGACCTCATACGAAGGAGGGATCGTTGGTAGAAAGATCAATACATCGCCATGTGATGAAAGTCAAACCGGCCAAGCTTGATGAAAGCCTCTAGAAAACGGAGACGAATGGAAAGCTGAACATCTGGTGATTCAGTTAGAAATCCAAATTGTTCCTCTAAGAGAAATATGGGCCTTAGGAGAAACCTAATGGGGGGAAAACAAAACTAATTTAAGAAAAATTAAAAGCATTTAAATAAACAGCAAATATAAAATTGGGACAAACGAAATGCATGGAAGGGAAGAGAGCTGTTTAACAGAAATAAAGAACAAACTTACGTCATAGCGGAGAGAACGTGACTTCCGACGCAGGAAAACGCAGAGTGTCTGGCCAGCTTGAAGGAGTGATAGTAACAGCTGAGCAAGCAAAACAAGAGCAGCGTGTTGGAAGGTGGAGGGGAGGTGAAGGAGCACTGCTGTGGAGTGGTGGAGGTGGGGAAATAAGGGAGGGAAGAAGGGAGGTGAGGGAGGAAAGCCAGCTGCGTAAGAGAGCTTAGGGCGGTTTTTACAAGCTTTGTTTGCTGTTATGATAAAATCTGATAAGGTGTCAAATAAAACATTTGGGTCAAAGCATACAGTATTTCATTTAAGATGGGGGGGATTGAAAATTCTCTGTGCGGAGTTAATTTCAATGGACTCTAGGATGTTCATTAGAGAATCCTTGTTAACATGATGCAGAATTTCTAGGTCATTGTCAATGTTGGTGAACTTATGGTTCATCTCACTCATGTGTGAAGCCATGGCTGAAAATCTCCTGTATTTGGTAGCGTTGACATGCTCAGAAAATCTGGTAGTGAAACATCTCCCCGTTTGACCAATGTAATTGGTTTTGCAGTCATTACAACTTAATTTATAAATGCCAGAAGCACTGTATTTATCTTTGCGGTTCAAACTGTGTGAATTGAAACATAAGTTACTATTAGTATGACAGGTTTTATAGGCTATTTTCATATTGCATTTTTTGAAGATGTTGGTGATACTGTAAGCGGAATTGTTGAGGTAGGAGAAAACTGCATACAAAGATTTTTCTGCTTTATCTGGAATTAGGTGGGTGGCTGGTTTATTTTTAATTTTCCTGATGATGCATTTAACATAATTCCGATCAAAACCATTAATTTCGGCTATTTGATAGATAATTTTAATTTCTGTATTACGGTCCTGCTTAGATAGGGGTAACTTGAGGGCCCTGTTAACAAAACTAATAAAGGTTGCTTTTTTATGGCAACCTGGGTGGGTGGAATCCTGTCTGATAGTGGCGTGCGCTTGCGTAAGTTGTAATGACTGCAAAACCAATTACATTGGTCAAACAGGGAGAAGTTTCACTACCAGATTTTCTGAGCATGTCAACGCTACCAAATACAGGAGATTTTCAGCCATGGCTTCACACATGAGTGAGATGAACCATAAGTTCACCAACATTGACAATGACCTCGAAATTCTGCATCATGTTAACAAGGGTTCTCTAATGAACATCCTAGAGGCCATTGAAATTAACTCCACACAGAGAATTTTCAATCCCCCCAACTTTGACCCAAATGTTTTATTTGACACCTTATCAGATTTTATCATAACAGCAAACAAAGCTTATAATAAACCGCCCTAAGCTCTCTTACGCAGCTGGCTTCCCTCCCTCACCTCTCTTCTTCACTCCCTTATTTCCCCACCTCCACCACTCCACAGCAGCGCTCCTTCACCTTCCAACACCCTGCTCTTGTTTTGCTTGCTCAGCTGTTACTGTCACTCCTTCAAGCTGGCCAGACACACTGAGTTTTCCCGCGTCGGAAGTCACATTCTCTCCACTATGACGTAAGTTTGTTCTTTATTTCTGTTAAACAGCTCTCTTCCTTTCCATGCATTTCGTTTGTCCCAATTTTATATTTGCTGTTTATTTAAATGCTTTTAATTTTTCTTAAATTAGTTTTGTTTTTCCCCCATTAGGTTTCTCCTAAGGCCCATATGTCTCTTAGAGGAACAATTTGGATTTCTAACTGAATCACCAGATGTTCAGCTTTCCATTCGTCTCAGTTTTCTAGAGGCTTTCATCAAGCTTGGCCGGTTTGACTTTCATCACATGGCGATGTATTGATCTTTCTACCAACGATCCCTCCTTCGTATGAAGTCAACAAAGTCTAATATGACCAAGAGTTTTTTAACATACTTTTAACTCTTATAATGGCTCGAACTCCCTAGGTTAATTGGACACGAAATCCTGCTATTATGTTTTTATGAGAACTCTATAAGATTATTACAAGAGTCATATGACTAGCACTTTAAGTTGCATTCTAATATACTATTTTTAATGTGTTTTCCATTTGTTTGTAATATTTGTGAGCTTTTCTCAGGACAAGTTTTATTCAATGTTTTTTCACCATAACTATCCTCAAGATTTCTACGTCTCATTTTCATTAAGTTTCTCGTGTTAATTTTAACATTTTTAATGTATTTCCTTGATTATACTGACAATATTTCTGTGTATGGCTGATGAAGGGGCCATTATGGAAGGCTTCGAAACATGTACCAAATGGGTGTAATATAGCCCTTTGACTGTGAAAAATTGTGTATTGATCAGGCAGAATTCCTGTCCCTTGAATATTTTTGACTTTTAATCAATACGGAACCATGATTGATTCTACTAATACTATCGTTAGCCTTCACAATATAACGGACTCTCTCCGTGTTCCCTTGGTCGCTCTCAGATTACTGGGCAGTGGGTCAGCTAGCCACTGACTCTCCCAAAAAGCCAGAACTTGTAGGCGTAACTGAGAGCGAATATCTCTAGCGGGTACCCCCATTGGTCGAGGTGGTAGTGATGCCGCCTCTTTTGCAGCTTCATCCGCTAACTCATTTTCCGCCATTCCCATGTGACTTGGAAGCCACAGAAAGGTGATTCGAGTGTCAGCGTGGCACAGCCCGGCTAGTAGGTCGTGGATTCGCTGCACTAGGGGGTGTTGCGGGAAACATGTAGCAATTGACTGCAACGAACTCAAAGAGTCGGTACATACGAGAAAGTGGATTCGTGCATCCTGTAGTGCAAACTGCAGAGCTTCATAGATGGCAACGAGCTCCGCAGTAAACACACTACAGGCCTCAGGCAAAGTGATCTTGGTATTTGCACCATCAATAACGAAAGCACAACCCTCTTTCTCGTCCACCTCCGAACCATCCGTGTAGAGAATGCCAGCGTCCGGAAATTGGTGAACTAAGCTGTGGAACTGCCTCCGGTAAACGGAGGCATCTGTGTGAACCTTAGGACCTCGGTGCAGATCCAACCAAATTTCCGGACATGGGACTTGCCACGGAGGCACCTCGCTAGGCGTCCGGATCATACAGGGACCTACAGCCACTCCTATTTCAGTACACGAGCTATCAAGTCTAATACCAACTGGCCGAGTGGCACGAGGCCGGTTGGCGTACCCCTGGTGGTTTTGGGTACCGAAGAGAGCTTGATAGGTCAGGTGTTGTGGCATTTGACGCACATTAGCAGCATATGCTAAAAGCATATGTTGGCGTCTATAATTTAAAAGTGGAACACCCAATTTGGCGAGTAGGCTGGGTATCGGGCTGGTCCGGAAGGCACCGGTAGCCAGCCTAACGCCACTATGGTGGATACTGTCCAGCATTTTCAAGGTTGCCGGGCTTGCTGAACCGTATGCCGCAGAACCATAGTCTAGCCGGGACAGGACGAGGGCTTGGTAGAACCGCAGCAGCACCGACTGAGGTTTTCGCTGCTGAAAAACGAAAACCCCGGTCGTGAGCCCACCTGTCGACCCGGTTGATAGCTAGCTGCAATTGTCGTTCCACGATACCCATACTTCCAGAGCTGTAATGCAGAGCTAAATCTTCTACATACAGCGATGGAACTACCCCGGACCCGGCGGCGGCAACAATGCCATTTATAGCAATCGCGAACAAGGTGACACTCAGCACAGAACCCTGAGGAACTCCATTTTCTCTGGCAAGCTTACGGGAAAAGCCTGGGTAATAGGGGGTTTTGGGTGGGGCAAACAGAAATCAGCATATACTAAAAACCTACGCTCAATTACTAATTTGGTATTTATAAAAGTTTGTATCGCCGTCTGTAATTGACCTATGTAGCTCAATTACAGATCACGATACACATTGTAATTTTCTAATTTCATATTTATAAAAGTTTGTATCGCAGTCTGTAATTGACCTATATAGCTCAATTACAGTTGGCGATATATACAAAAATTTCCCAATTGAAGGTTATATTTATAAAATTTTGTATCGTAATCTGTAATTGGCCTATGTAGCTCAATTACAGAACGCGCTACATATCGTAATTTCCTAATTTCATATCTATAAAATTTTGTATTGCCATCTGTAATTAAGCTATATAGATCAAAATTTTGTAATTTCATTTTATATTCATAAAATTTTGTATCATAATGTGTAATTGGCCTATATAAGTCAATTACAGATCCCGATACATATCGCGTTTTGAAGGTTTCTTATAAATGGTAATTTCTCTTTCGGATTCCCCCACCCAAAATCTCCTATTCCCCAGACATTTCCTGTAAGCTTGCCAGAAAAGTATATCGTAACCTCATTAATGACGTAATCCAAAATTTCAATGTGCACCACTATCTTTACTTCACCAATGTCCATGAAGTAAAGATGGAAAAACATATTTTATAAATACAAGCATCAATAGCAAAATTTAAAAAATTACACACCTCATTTCCACATTTTGTTCTAAATGCCAATTTTTTTGTGCTTTTCACCAACTCATAACCCTTTCTTTACAGGCATTTACGCATAAGCTTGTCAAATAAACATTTAATGTCCCTCATAAAGTCACCAATACTTCATCAATACATCCATTTTGTGCATAAAGCTTTCCGTACATAAACAAACCTAACCTGGGGCTTACGCCCCAGACCCCCTTGCTTTTGGCACAAGCAGTAATATTGACTACTTGATGATGATGATGATGATGATGATTGTTGTTTTAAGGGGCCTAACATCTAAGTTATCGGTCCCTAATGGTCTGGGTGATAGCGAAAATGTCAGTGAAGTGGAAACCAGAACGAAAATTAAGTGAGAAGGAAAATACTTACGAAAAGGAACTCAGGATTGAAACTACTCACAAAATGGAGAGCGGTAATACTTACAAAAGGGAATTTAGAACGAAAATACTCACAAAAGGAATAGATTGAAAAATACACACAAAATGCAAGTGAAGTTCAAAATAAGTTCAAAATGCAATGCACAGTCGTAATACTTACAAAATGCAAGTGAAATTCAAAATACTTACAAAATGCAAAGGAGATTGAAAATACGTACAAAATGCAATTGAGGTTCAAAATACGTACAAAATGCAATTGAGGTTCAAAATACTTACAAAATGTAACTGAAATTGAAAATGCGCATTTCAGATTCCAAATAATCTCCAAGTGCAATTGATATTCAAAATACTTGCAAAATACAATTGAAATTGAAAATGCTTACAAAATGTATGGTAGATTCAAACTACTCAATTGGATGGACAATACTTACAAAATGCAATTTAGATTGAAAATACTTACAAAATGTTATTTAGATTCAAAATACCCAATAAATGCAATTGAGAATCAAAATACTTGCAAAATACACACCCTACAAAATGCAATGTAGATTGAAAATACTTGCAAAAAGCAGTTTAGGTTGAAAATACAAAATGCAATTGAAATTCAAAATATTCACAAAAGTTCCACCACTATGAAAGACTTACTAAAAAGCAATTTAGATTGTCAATCCTTACAAAAGGCAATTGAGGTTGATAACACTTGCAAAATGCAATTTAGATCAAAAAAACTTACAAAATGCAACATAGATTGAAAATACCTACAAAATGGAGTGTAGATGAAAAAAAAATCGCTAAATGGAATATAGAAACACGGGGAGCCAATTAACAAAAAAAAGTGCGGGAAACTTAAAGAGAAAAGGATATATAATGAAAAGAAAACAAGAGGTATGACCCCTCGAAGAAGGAGGGATCAGGAAAGATGAGACAAGGGCCAATTAAGGCAGGAAAGTGAAATACTCCCTAGGCCTCAGATACCCTAATACCGTCGGGGTCGGAAAAGAACAAGAGTTGACCAAGGGAGGCCGACAGGAAAGAAGACAGAGATGAGCCCGGCACATGTAAGTGGAAGAAATGCCGGGCTCAGCTGGGGTCCCGTGGTCGCCAACCCACGTCCCACTAGATATGAGGCCCTGGGGGGAGACTACTTGTTAATAACGCTATCCAGGAATACATAAACCTAACCTGGGGCTTACACCCCAGACCCCCTTACTTGTGGCACAAGCAGTAATATAGACTACTTGTTAATAACGCTTTCCAAGTATACATGAACCTAACCTGGGGCTTATGCCCAGTCATCAGCACATGTGATGACATTGGTATGTAATGACACACAATTTTCAAGCACAAACAGGGTACTAAATGGAGACAATGTAAGCCACAACATTAAACATATAAACATCTACATCCGCATGTCATCCACTTCACTAAAAAAAAATCCCTATTTTATACCATAGGTCTACATATTCGCAAGATCCATAATTTGTCAATATATGCACCTAGATACAGTAGTAGTTAAAAACATGTATCCCTTCATTAATTCACCTATATAGGTCTGGTAACGATCCCGATATCCACATTTTTGCAGTCTACCTAATATTTACAAAACATGTCTCCCTATCTCTACTAGACCTATATACCATATAGGTCTAATACAAAACACTGCCATATCTATTTTCCAAGTGTTCTTGTAAATACCAATTTCTGTCTATATTTTACCCACCTAAAATCCACTATTTACCAGGCATATTCCCCCAGACAATGCCTAACGTAATATTTTCGTCTAGACCAATGGCTTTGTGTATGGCTTTAGAAGAGTTAGTTAATGTTGTTTTAAGGGGCGGAACTACGAGGTCATCTGCCCCCCCCTTTAGAAGAGTACAGTGCAACTTTTCAATTGAATGCAACAACCAAAATAAATATATGCAACCCACCGACACATCCCACAGGCCATATGACTGCACATGTCAAGATAGTAGAAGCAGTAATTTTCGTCCACAGAGTGCCTAACGTAACATTTTCGTCCAAATCAATGGCTTTAGAAGAGTACAGAGTACTTTTCAATTGAATGAAAATGAAAATCCACAGCCTGCTTCCAGTCTCCGACCGGGTCAGGAATGGAATGAATGAAGCCCCCATCTAGCGGCGAGGATATGAACTGTGCCGGCTGCCGAGGCCTGTCGCACTCCTCTGGGGCAATGATTAAATGAATGACAGATGAAATGAAATGATAAGTGGAGAGTGTTGCTGGAATGAAATTTCGACAGGGAAAACCGGAGTACCCGGAGAAAAACCTGTCTGCCTCCGTTTTGTCCAGCACAGATCTCACATGGAGTGACCGGGATTTGAACCACGGACCCAGCGGTTAGAGGCCGGCGTGCTGCCGGCAACTCGCCAACACCTCCCGCGAACACGTGACTGCTCATGTCAAAATCTAACGGAACACTAACAGGTTAAAAAAATGGCGGACACTACGGAAACTGCAAACAGACGTCGAACAACAGAGCATCAATATCAACACGTCATCCGTGATGTCACCAAGGTCCCTAAAATCTCACTAAAGGAAATCGATCGCAATGTGCAATTGAACCGGCATCAGATGAGGTCTTTATACTAACGTTGTTTAGTAATGGGACTAGACAGCCTACAGGTTGGAATAGCCTGAACTGTTGTCCAAACAGTGGAATAATAATCCTAGTTTGGAAAAAAGCAAAAGCAAGCTTGTAGTTTAACGTGACCGTTAATCTCGCGATCATGAGCCACGGGACCTCCTTTTTATGTGGAATCCGAACCACAGGACATGGCATTTCACTTCGAAAATCTCACATGCATTGACCGGGAATCGAACCCGGTCCGCCTTGGTGAGAGGTCAACAGCTTGACCGCTGCTCCACCACGCCCCTAAAATCCTATTTTGGCAAAGGTAACTTATTGATGAGACTTATCTATTAATTGTACAACAGTTTTAATGTAGGCCTTTGTGGGTAGGCCAGGATGCTGTTATAGGATGCCTTCGTGTAATGAATTCACATATTACACTGTCATGTGTTGTGTGAGAAAGAGAGTCGAGGCACTGGACCGTGTCGTACTTCTTTTCATGGTAAGTTACCATACCGGTATATATCAAATTCCCCATCAGTGAATGGCACATAATATACGGTACCTAACAACCATATTGCAGTGGTTAGTCAAGATATGCAGGAGGCCTTATTAGGAAAAGTTGCAGTCTTTTCATCATTTGGCTTTTCGAATGTAGTGGACACCAGCCCCATATACTGCTTGATTGTAAACTGTCTGATCGTATAATGTGTAATTATCATGACTGTATTAATGTGTGATGGTGCAGTGGTCAAGCCGCTTGCCTCTCACTAAGGTTGATATGGATAATGTATGTAAGATTTCCAAAGTGAAGTCATGTCCTATGGTTTGGATTCACGGTGGGTGAGTGGATAGCGTATCGGTCTACTAACCCCAAGATTGCAGGTTCGTTCCTGGCCGAAGTAAGTGATTTTTGAAAGGCGGCAAAAATACGACACACATGTCATACGATGTTGGCACATCAAAGAACCCATTTGAATTCAGTAGGCCGTGTTCATAATGGCAAAATTAATCTCGGGAGTTTCCGCCAACACAAAGTTCCTCATTTCTCTACTAGAAAGCGCTATAGTGTTCAAGGAGCTTAGATATCTAACCTCCTTGACTTTCATAGTGATTCAAGGAACAACGAAATTCGACACGCAAGCTACCCTCTGGGTGTCAAATTACAAAACTTGCACCCAGCACCCGAGGCCATACGATATTATTATTATTATTATTATTATTATTAACATAAAAAAGTGGTTTATGGTCATGAGAATAACTGTCACTTAAAGCTATAAGGTTCCTTTCCTTTTGTGTGTTATTGAGGCTAGAATTGACAAAGGGGCAGATGTGTCCATAAGTTGGGTTTGGTAGGTAGCATAGTTAATAATTACCTGTACAACTGGCTAAGATGTAAGGAGAGAGACTCGTGGGAATGTCGCCCTATTTGAAAATCTCCTCCAGACATATTAATGACAATAGGCATTTAAATGTTTTTTTATTAAATGCTTTTGTGGGGGCCAAGTGGCTTATGGGGAGGTTGAGCTATGTGGGGAAGAAGAAATGCCATCCCAAGTGGTATAGGATCGCTGGAAATTATCTATGCACAGAGATCTTTTTTTGTTGGTTCGTCCATAACAAAAGACATCCACGGAAGAAGGAAAAAATTGTGAACTTAACTTCAACACTAATAAAATTACCAGAGCATTTAAATACTTACGTGAATGAATCACAGAAAATTGCAACGAAAATAAATATGTTACATCAAGAATTCAGAAAATGGAAATTGCTTTTCAACACGAAGAATGTTTATAACAATGCAGTAAAATTCGCCATTACTTAACAGTGATTATATCTGAAGCTCTTTATGCTTCAGAAAGGCTCAATGTTTAATATAAGACGTTAAAGGAACAATTAGAGAACAAGTAAAGGACAATTATGAGAAAAATCCTAGGGCCCAGAATAAAAATGGAATACACTACCTCAAACTCAACTCTGAAATATATTTTTAAAAATCTAAACTTACTGATACAATGAGAATGCAAAAAATGTATCGAATCCACAATTTTTTGCAAAACAAACTTAGGAGACCAAAGTGGTACAAACAAATAGAGAAAGGCATATTGTTCACACTAGGGGATTTGAGGAAGATGAGAAGAAAACGGAACCTGGATTGGAACACCGTAGGCGGCTTCGGTGGCGTAGTTGGTAGCATGCTGAGCTTCTATGCCCAAGATAGCGGGTTCAAATCCGGCCGAAGTCGTCGGATTTTTTAAGAGCGTTAAAAACCCCTCAGTATGCCTTCCTTCGGAAGGGAAGTAAAGCCGGCGGTCCCAGGTCATAGATTTATGGCATGTTAAAGAACCTTCCACTAATTACACCTGTGTGAAGCTAAATTGTATAGGTTAAGAATGTAAACAACGCTCTTAGGTTCCTACGTTCGTTGCCAAGAGCCGACTGCGGTGGCGTCTGGTAGCTAAGTTCTGAACTATTAGTCGTTGACGGTGACGTTAGGCGGCAAAAGTAGGAATTACTTGAAATTGAAAGTCTGCAGTCCTTACTTGAATTGAAGACAGATAACACACACTAATACAGTCATCACAATTAACACCGGTTATCAGACAGATTCCACACACACCCAAAGTACACGGGGCTACATGACAACGTTGTCGCAGCCCCTAAACAAAGGAACCAACCAACGGAACACCGTGTCGGAAGAGGAATGGTGGAACGGAACCATATTTGCCCCCACCCAGTGTCAGCTGGAAAAGGGGAAATGAAGATGATGATGACTATAAATCCACAAAAAAAACCTGTAGCTAGTGCATGTAGATGTGGATAAGCCCTCCCTATATAACAGAGACTGGCAGATGTCGTCTGGCGGCTGTGGCACTGTGACTAGCCGTGTGGAGGAACGGGAGCCTTCTACCGAAGCTAAATGATTGTTGTAGTGTGTTAACTTCCTTGAAATAAAAGTTGTGTATCCATTAGCTCCACGCTTTACTAATACTTCAAATATTGGTGCCGAAAAATCCAGTGAAACGTAAATATAAGGGAACTACCTTAAAACGAGACGAAGAGTTTGAAGAAAGAATTCTCAAGTGGATCTCAGTGTAGAGTGAACGTAACTTAATTGTACGAGCGTCTCCAACTATAGCCTCCAACACGCAGACGAGTACGGTATCTAGCTTTCTGAACTATGATGTTATACAATGTGGGAGTTAGGAGTTGAACACGTTATGTCCAAGTACCATCTGGCACGGTTCTAGCTGCAATAATTAGGTTATATACTTATTCATAAGAGATTCCAACACTCTCATCGTGACTACTAGCGATCTCTACTGATATAAACCTCAACTTCCTTATTCCATATAGACTCAAGGTGAGCTATGGGAATTTCACGGCCTACTCGACATTTCGGAACTGTCATTTTTCCCAGCCACCTAACGGCAAACTAAATCAACTATCGACCAGGGGCGGCTCCTTACCATGGTAGCAAGTTTGCGCTACAACCAAAATTATGGACCTTTATTGATTCAAATAATATTTTTGCTTAAATGGAGGCGGGATGTATTGAATCTCATCACTCAAAGAGGGTAGGGATGAGCGCAGTTCTGTGTGACACTGCCAAGGACCAGCGAGGCTGCTATGTAGTTCACTCCTCAACCCAGGCTGCTTGTACAGGCTTGTACGCGAAGATGAACCTAGAAGTGCAGTGGGTGCATGGGGGGATGAGTGGGGTAGGAGCAACGTGAGGTTGGATAACACAATCCATAGAGTTCAAAAGTAGATGCGGTATATTCGGCTCACAGGCAGCAGATAGCGCGGCAACGTTAGCACACTCTGGTGCTGACAAGCACAACTCTTCGTTGTCTCGCTGAACATAATATATGCACAGTGTTTACATGATTGAACAATAATATAAATCTTCCACAGATATCCGTATTTGATATCAGATATTATGTATTTGAAACATACAGTTTAATCAAACTAAAACGAGTGGCTACTACCACAGATGTTCCGTCCATCGTTACATTGTGGAGGGCCGACTGTGAGGTGTTCAACGCTTAAGTTTGTAGTGAATTTCACAGTTGTCATTTTATTGTTTTTATGATATCCGCAACCTTTAAAGCGTAGGCTACTTAGTTTGACAGTGACTGGCTGCATGGTGCAGCGGTAACGTTCTCGCCAGCTGTGCTCATGGTTGCAGGATTGAATTCTGGTGCAGTTAGCATTTGAGCTTGCGCAAATACGAGTGAGCCGTGTCAGTAGATTTACTGGCACGTTAAATAACCCCTTTGGGAGAAACTTCTGTCACCCCGACGTCTCTAAAAACCTCACGAGTTCAAAGGGACGTAAAACCAATAACAGTATTATTATTATTGTGGTAGTAGTTTGACATTAGCATTAATGGTATTCAGAACTAAATGAATGTGCCTTTCTGTTGAAGTGTGCGATACACAGCAATTTTTCGGAAGTGTGCGAAACTGTATTGTTGTTTCGTGCATAATTTAGTAGTTTTGCAATTTCTGGTTTCAAAATTTAGATGGGCGATTCTGCTTCTTTTTTTAAACTTGTGTACTGTATATGATTAGGTACAGCTTTGCATTAATCATTCACTTGGTGAATTCAGTCCTCTCACTCTTAGGGTGAGCGTCTCCTTTTTTTTTTTTTTTTTTTTTTTTTTTTTTTTTAGGTTCTGCGATGTGGTCCTGTAGCCCCATGTACCTGAGTGTGTGTAATTTGTGTGATAACCTGTGTTATTGTGATGACTGTACTAGTGTGTGTGTATTTGTGAATTGAGAATAGAATTCGGAAGGAGGCGGCCCTGGCCTTAAGTTTAGAACCATCTCATCATTTTGACTGGAGTAGAAGTTGGAAGCCACGAAAAACCACTTCCAGTATGGCTGAGGTGGGAATCCATACACTTCTCAGTTTTGCCTCACAAAGCTGACTGTACACCGTTCCAGTCCTCCCATCAGAATTGTTTCTTGGCAAAGCTGGGAATCAAACCCGGACATCCAGGGCTACATCCAAGAATGCTAGTAGCTACACCACGAGGTGGTCTTCATCCTGACGTGTAGTATAAATACGGCAATGTGTGGCTGTGAAGTGAAACGCCTTGTTTTGCTACCCATGTACTTTATTTGGGGCTGAAGGTTCATGGACAAAGAACGGAGTGAGTGATCTGCAGCATCTTCATGACCGAGCTGAAAAGCATGCGTCATCGAAATTACATACCAAAAAAAACTTGAACTTCTTCATGTTTGCCAATTTTAATATAGCACAGCAGATGGACACAGGATACCGAATAGTAATAGAAACTCACAATCAAATGGTAGCCCAAAATAGATATGTTTTTAACATTTAATTAACTGCACTACATTTTGTAATGCACTTGAGTTGGCATTGCGCGGACTGCACGAGTCTGAGAGATGAAGCAAATTGGGAGTTATTCATATCATTAGATATTGCTATGAAACTCATCTGGGAAAAGTGACTGTGTTCAAGGGCACCTCAAAAACAATTCAAAATGAAATTCTACTGTGCATGCTTGAAGTTTGCCACGAGGAAACTGCGAAAGAATTTAAAGAATCAAAATGTGTGTCTGTCATAACATATGAAACAAGTGATGTAGAATAACATTCATGTAGAAGAGTAGGAATAGTATAAGCAAACATATGAACAAATTTCTGCTTTTCAATATTTTCTATCTTTTGGTTATCTTACACTTAGTGATTTTTAGAATAGTCATATCAGTGATCATATGATATTTTAGTGAACCACCACCTTTTTGAACCACCAGCCGCCACTGCTATCGACTATCACAGAATAAACGCCATTTTGCACGTCACGTTTGCCAAGACTTTACACGAAGTCACAGAGTAGTCACGGATCATATCACGCTTCAAACTTGTACTTAGAGACTCTTAGAATTAGAGTCAGCACTTATTATATCAAGATGAGTGAAGCCAGACTGGCAACGTTATCCAATTTGAAGGAGAAACGAAAGAGAGAGAGGACTAATGTTACTCGAATTTCTTCAGAAATAAATGGATTTACAGAGGAATCTTTCATGGAAGACTACAAATATTCTACAAATCGTCTTAAGGAAACTCTGGATCGTCTAATGTCCCTAGATGACGCTATTCATGACCTATCCGAGACTGAATACAACGTGGTAACCTGTGAAGAATATATTGACAAGGCTAAACGGGAAATTCATAAGGCTACGCGGGAACTTGAAAAGAGACCTGCTACCAACACAACCAGCGTGACTAATGTGACGAATCCCTCAGCCCACACTCCTCTTCGTTCCGTCAAACTACCTCCCATCAAACTTGAGCCATTTTCCGGGGACGTTGAGTGCTGGTCCTGGTTCTGGGAGCAGTTTGAGATGTCAATTGATCAGGACACTACCCTTTCTACTGTGAACAAGCACATTTTCCTACGGGGGTACCTAGAAGGTGAACCTAAGCGACTCGTCGTCGGAATAGCCGTGAATGGTAATACCTACGAACAGACTAAAGTAATTCTTAAATCAAAGTATGGGGACAAAAACCGAACCATTCAGGCCCATTTGCACTGCTTGGAGGACCTTCAACCAGCTCTCCACGATAGCACTGAGTCACTGAACGTGGCATATGTTGAATGTCACCGGCAGGTCCAGGCTATGATAACGTTAGGTGAAAACGTAAACGCCTATGGTTGGTATTAACTCCGAAAATACTACGAGCCTACCCCGAAGATATCTGCAGACGCTGGCTTATCCACTCCAAAAGGGCGAATACACCTGAGAGCGATATCTCCGCACTGATGGTGTTCTTAAATGAAGAAGTAGAAGGAGCTCTAACGGCTCAGAAGATCCGCGGTGCAACAATAGCCAGCTCCGACTTTACTCCTACCGCTGCAACGCTTCATGTCCATTCTAACCGGAGGAAGCCTGCGCGAGAGAAGAGATGTACAGGACCATTTTGTGTCTTCTGCGAGGGTCAAAACCACTGGGCTCAGGACTGCAGGACTATAACAGATGTAAATAGCCGTATTGCCAAACTGAAGGCTACAGACCGCTGTTTCCTTTGCCTTAATCGTGCCCACAGCTCCAAGGCATGCAGTAAGAAAGAAAAGGGCACAATGTTCTATCTGTGAAGGAAACCATCACAAATCAATTTGCCACACCATTGGCAATTCGCCATTAGCAAACCCACGCACCTCATCAACATCAGTCTGTACGATAGACGTATCATCCCCAGATTTCACGTACTTGCAGACAGCGCGGATGTGGATTACTGGACCTACAGGGATTAGCAAACTTACCAGATGTGTCCTCCTTTGTGACTAAGACCCTAATTGGTGAACTACGCTTAGAGGTAATTGGCAATAGGTCCCTAACAGTAAGTTCCTTCGAAACCACATCTTCTTCCTCTGGCCAACGCAGATTGATTCAGCTAAATATGAAAGGGATTTGGGCCAATTCCATTATACCTATCACTGCACTCGAAAGTAATCACTCGTTTTCCCCGCATCCGACTGTTCCTCATGATATTTACATGCTAGGGAAAATGCGCAAACTATTACTGGCGGATCCCAAGGACAGCTGCGTTGATCTCCCTATCGAACTTCTGATTGGTGCTGATCAATACTGGCGTATTGTCAAAGACACTTCACCAATACGACTTTCTCAATCAGTAGTACTATTGCCATCACGTTTGGGATGGATTCTTAGTGGAAACCACTGAGGAATAAATACAAATTCCGTGAGTGTCAACTACATCAATCTTGATCAGACAGTCTCTCTTGTAGACAACGACTTTCGCCACTTCTGGGATTTAGAAACAATAGGGATCTCAGTTGAACAATCACGAACCATGACTGAAAAGGATTCTACACTACTTCCTCAGTTTCACGCTTCACACGAACATGAAGATGGACGAAGCGTGGTATCTCTTCCCAGAAAGGAGACCGTCACTATCTAGCAACTATGAAAATGCTAAGCAACGATTTCGAGTACTCGAAAAGAGACTTGAAAAGGACGAAACGCTACGCGATGTTTACCACGAGCAAACGCTGAACTACATTAGACAGAAACAAGTAGAAATAGCGCCGCCTACTGATGGAACAGAAGAGACTTTCTACTTACCCCACCACTTAAGTCAGGAAAGAGAAACGTGGAAACTCCAAATGGCGTGTCGGTTTTGACGGAGGAGCCCACGAGAAGGGAACATATTCTCTTAATGACACTTTAGAAGTAGGTCCCAATCTCCTTCCAGACATTCTTTCTATGATGCTAACATTCCGGCAGCACCCCTGGGCCATTGTAGGAGATATAAGCCAAGCATTTCTACAACTAGCTCTCCATACAAAGGACAGAAACCTAACACGTTTTCTCTGGTTTCACTGCATCCAGAGCTTCGATGGGAACTACACTATGACGAAGGATATTGTAGCATACCGTTTCACGAAATTACCATTTCGGCTCACCTGCAGTCCATTCCTTCTCTCCGCTACACTGAGAGAGTTAGCTATCACCCACGAAAAGGAATTTCCTGAGGTTGCCGCTCTCATAGATCATCATATGTTCATGGACGACTTTGCTACATCCGTACAGAGTGAAAATGAAGTAATCTCCCTCTACTACCAACTTGTATCTCTGATGAAGAAAATACACATGCCCATGTCGAAATGGGCAACTAACTCATGGCAAATGAAAAAGATATGGAAGGCTGAAGGCCAAGAGGTGAAACAACAAACGCAAGTTCTGGGTATTAATTGGGACACAGAACATGAGACCTTCCACTTTGATCATCAAGATGTTACAGATAAAATAGCAGCCAATCCAGTTACCAAAAGGCAACTACTGCAAGCCACTGCTAAACTGTACGATCCATTGAGTCTGATATCTCCAACCACCATTATAGCCAAAATCATTTTCCAGGATACTTGGATCGGGGGGGGGGTTGGATGGGATGAACTTCTTCCACATGAAGTTGGCCTACGATGGAATCATTGGATATCTACACTTTATTCAATATCGCACATTCAAACTCATCGTTGGGTGAGCACTACACATAAAAGAGGGTCGCAGATTCATGCGTTTTGTGATGCCTCTGAACGGGCATATGGTGCAGCGCTTTACGTTAGGAATCCCACAGACCACCATGTTTTAGTACAAATTATGTGTAGCAAGAATCGTCTCGCTCCGGTCAAAAGAGTTACACTGCCACGCCTGGAACTCCTCGCAGCGCTTATAGGTGCTAGACTGCTTGACTATTTCTGTAAGGCGACAGCCTACCCAATTACGGATGCTGTTTTATGGAGTGATTCTATGGTAACTTGAGGATGGATAAGAGGAAACCCAAATAACTTTACGACCTTTGTCTGCAATAGAGTAACTGAAATCCAGACCTACAGTAAATCTCACGCTACTACCAAGAAGGCTTACATTCTTCTATTCACTTGTTCGACCAGGCGAGCACTTCACCTTGAACTTACTACAGACTTATCCACTGACCGTTTCCTAATGGGACTCCAATGGTTTGTCTTGTCGGACGGAGGGGACTGCCTCATACCATATACAGTACTCTTGACAATGCTCAAACTTTCCATGGAGACAACAAAGAACTACAAAATTTCACTACCGTGCCGACAGATTCCCAGACTCACCAGTACCTCACACATCAAAACATCACGTGGAAGTTCATCCCACCAAGGGCGACTTGGTGGGGAGGATGGTGGGAGAGGATGGTGGGCTCTGTCAAGCGCTGTATATGGAAGACTCTAGGAAAACTGCAAATTGACGAGGAGCAAACTAATACCCTGTTCATCAGTATTGAAGCCACCCTTAACTCGAGACACTCACCAAGGCAGATGATCAAGAAGTAGTAACACCCGCCCACTTCTTGAATGGAGAAAAACTAACAGTAATACCATCCTGACAACCAACAACAGACGTTAACTTAACCAAGTTGTACAGACTGAAACAAAGAATTGCAGACGATTTTTGGAGACGTTGGACAAAGGACTACCTTTTAGAATTGAGATCTTTCCACCACGTCAGAAACACCCACAGCAAGTCAGCTGCACTCAAGATAGGAGACGTTGTACTTCTGCAGGAGGACCATGTGCGACGCCATATGTGGAAGTTGGCGCAAATAGAAGAACTTCGACCTGGCAGAGACGTCGTGACGCGGACCACCTGCAGCACGCAGATAATTCGACCTGTCCAGCTGGTCACCCCTCTGGAAATCGGGAAAGACCAGGGTGGGGAGGTTTTGGAGGAACGGGAGCCATCTGCCGGAGCTTGTGTGTTAACTTCCTTGAAATAAAAGTTGTGTATCCATTAGCTCCACGCATTACTAATACTTCAAAAGCGGCGTGTCGAACAAGGCATTGGCCTAAACCGCAGCTTGTGCCCAACTAGTTTAACTCATTTATACTTTTTACATACTTAATAATCATAATTACTTGCATGAATGTCAGAGTAGTTGCTGGAATTGTTGTCCTTCAATTTCTAAACACATGTTGCACCGAGGCAACGTAGGACGTTTTGGTAATAGAAATCTCTGTTTCGCGGGCATATACCGGTAGGCCGTGTTCCAAGGACATTTTGTCGTCCTGACGTTTCGCTGAATACTGCGTTCAGCATGTTCACAGGTTACATTAAACGAGGTAAAACAAGTAAACAGAAGATATATAAACAGTCAACAACCCACACATAGAGGCTACCATAGCAACGGCGTACCACATAAAAGTAATGCATCAAGGACAGGGCTGCTCGTCTGTTGCATCTTCTCGTCTACGACGGTCAATAAGGGCAGGCTTGAGGGGATTAAGGACTGGAAGCCAAGCTCTGTTCACACGTTCTGCTTCCTCCTTAAGATTGAAGCTGTTAGTATGCTTCAGGATTTCAATGGCCTCCCTTTGTAGCCTGGCATGACAAGACACTGTGGTGGACAGAACTTCGGTGTCTCCATATCTTATATCGTGACCTGCGAGTAGTGAGTGTGCTGCTACAGTGGATTTATCTGTTTGTCCCAGCCGGCTGTGTGTTCGTGCTCCTTGAGGCGAGTGGCAATACTTCTTTTCATTGTTCCAATATATACTTGGCAGCCCTGTCCTTGCTGCATTACTTTTATGTGGTACGCCGTTGCTATGGTAGCCTCTATGTGTGGGTTGTTGACTATTTATATATCTTCTGTTTACTTGTTTTACCTAACTTAATGTAACTTGTGAACATGCTGAACGCAGTATTCAGTGAAACGTCAGGACGACAAAATGTCCTTGGAACACGGCCTATAAGCCCGCGAAACAGAGATTCCTATTTCAACGCCGGTCGTGAAAGTCTAAATTTTTAAGTTTTGGTAAGCTCGCTGTAATTCATCCACACTGATATTTCGTATCAGCGCAGTTGTTTCGTTCTCGCTACGGATTCTTTCTGTATACCTTTTATTTGAGATTCCCCCACAATTAAAAATTGCACAGCACTGAAACTTGCAAACAAATTTATTGCAAACTTCTTTTTGAGAAGATAAGTTTCCACTGTTTTGTTTTATACCTAACCATGTTCACGTGATACGAGGCAGGCTACAGTATTTCACAGCAAGTCTTAATTATCACAACTGAGGTTTTTCTTTTATATCTTCATATTTAAGCCGAAGTCGGAGATTTCCCAAACGGTGGACGATAAGTAGACATCACATAGTTACATTTTATATACCCGGGGAATGGTATATATCTGGCCGTCCCCGAATTACACCAGAAGTTTGTTCTCACATCTTCTCTCCTTGCAAGAATCCTTCAACTCACTTTTGTTTTCACAACAACGGAGGACAATGGGAGTCGTTCGGGCACCAATGGACCCGATCGGAAGATCTCGTGCACTACAAAACTAGGTACCAACCTTTGCCACTAGGGCGAGCCATCGACTGGACAGAATCTCGCTGAGGTACAAACATTTGCCACTAGAGCGAACCACCGACTGTACAGAAACTCGCAGAAGCTTTCCGGTTCACTAGTTTGGACAGACACCAATAGGTACAGTGAAGATTAAGTTTGTGCCTATAGCCGCCCGCGGAACGACTGAATACACATTAATATTTATTAACGGGTCATCTCTCAATACGACAATCCAACTACAAAGACATGTAGGCCTACAGGCCAGAGAGGAAAAGTAACTGCTTCCGAGACATACGCCTTAACTACAGTAAGTACAGGAAGGAAAGCTCACGATCACAAGTCACAAGACCACCTTCTTTACGGGGATTTCAAGCCACTGGACGTGATATTTTATCCCCCAAAATCGCAGGAGCAGAGAAATGAGATGTCTCCTGATCTTTGGGGTTGGAAACGCAAGCTCGATCATGTTGCCCCTGAACACACATTAAACCTCATCTTCTGTCAGTGTACAATTGGTTGTGGACACAAATGTGGATGTAGAAAAACAGGAATCACATGCACTGCCGCCTGTTACTACCGCCATGGAGACTGCTTTAACAGTACACCACCTGTTGAGGAAGATGCCCTAATGGCTGCTGTAACAGTACACCACCTGTTGAGGAAGATGCCCTAATGGAAGACAAAATTGAAATTGACATATATTGAAATTTCCCATTGAACCCGGATCATTCAAAATGATATCGGGCATCATCATCATCATCATCTTCATCTCTTCTTCTTCTCGAATCACCCACTTTGGGGTATGTCAGATCAATTACTTCTTAGATGATTGCCCAATAGTTCTTCATTCTGTCTGATTTCCACTTCCTTTCGTCTTCTGATATCTGCATCGGTTTTCTGTTGTCGACTCTGGCTTGGAACTTTTTAGTGTTGTCTTTGGTCACGGTTTTGGATGTACCATTCATTAACATGAGTCTGGAGTTCTCGAGGGCCATTTTCCAATTCATAACCAATTAAGTTTTATCTTCTTTTTGGAAAAGAAGTCAAAGATTTGCTTGGTTATTCGAGAAGGATTCATTCGGTATATGTGTCCATAGATATCAATCCTTTTCCTTATGGTATCTGAAAGTATCTCCGACTTTGCATACAGGGTGTCGATCCTATAGAAAACTTGTTTGTTATTTTGGAATTTAGGACCTGTGATCTTCCTCAAAATTTTCCATTTGCCTTTTTCTCCTCTAGACTAGTGTCTCTGCTACAAAGAGTGCCTCTGGCTAAATTACAGTATTGTCCATTCATTTATGGTAATATTTTATTTTATTAATTTTTTTAAATGTTTTTATGGTTTTAGTTAATAAAATTGGCATTTCTTAAAGTTAATGTTCATTATTTAATTCACCAGACCACAACATTAAATATGTGTGTTAGGTAGTCAGCCCGAAGGCTGGTTGGATCCTCAAAAAGTACCGCCGTTACGTTATGTGAGTAGATACCCACAAAAACCAAAGGCAGTGCTATTTTGAGGCGTTCTAGGCAAGAAGAGGAGTGAGGTAGTTTGCCATTGCTTTCCTCACTGAGTCAGAACAGTAGTCCTAACCCTATGAGTAGAACCTTTCACAGCATTCACAGGCACGGACTGTGTCCCGAATGCCATTACTAAGCACCACCCATACCTCAGTAGCTTCCATATAATCACAGCCATGAAAAATAATGCTTGTTTAAGTTAATTAGGTACAATGTAAGTGCAGTTGGGCCGCTCTCTGGCACTGATGTGTCTTTAGTCAATTTTCTTCAATTTTGAATGCTATTTCCTCATAACGTATTGACTCTAGAGATAAAATGAATAAAACTTTTTTTGTGGAGAATTTAATTGTCTTAAGAAGTTTGGTAAGAATAATTATTTCCATAGGTCCGATAGAGTACATGATATTAGCAAAAAACACCGCAACTTTTAACCCCCACCCCCCGCTTACCCCCCATCCATGGCGACTTTTAGTATGTTTATTAGTAGACCCTCCCAAACATACACTTTCATAAGTCATTCCATCCTCATTCAGTTTAGTTCAGGTACAACGATAGCCTTGTCTAAACTTCAATTACATAAGTCCGATAACAGAGTGCGTGCAGGTTGACGTGTGAACGACGGAAGGCAAGTTAGCTCGCCGCTTCAGTGGTGTTAGGAAGGACACAGAGTCAACAGCATAGTGAGGAGCACCAACACTGGATGAGTGAACATTCTAATTATTTTCTAGTGCATGCCAAAACTTGTTAATTAGTCTATTATTGTTACAGTATGTTATATATGTGTATACACGTGCATGTACACCGTCACTCACGTAATTCACAACAACCTAAAGCGAATCAGAGTATAGTTCACCCAACGATACTATTGTACTACAATAGTGAATTTACATTAGAGAAAAATTTAAAATTTGAACACAGTGATCAGGATCTGATGATGGCCACTTGAGGGTCGAAACGTGTAATCCTTAAATTGCCTAATTTAATTGTAAATATTAACTAATGCATGTAATTTTTTCCAGGAGTGTATTTATATATTTCTATCTTGTACCGCCCATTCATTGGGCACAATCGTGTTGACCGACTGAAAAGCTACTAAAAGTCAATATTGCAAAGTTTCATCAGTCGCTGTTAAAACTATTGATAAGCCAGCGTCACCCAATGCTTGATGAACTGTGCAACCACCAATTTGCAAGTGCACTGTAAGGAGAGAAGTAAGGCCCATTTTGTTTTTAGCGTTAGCTAGAAATTCACTTTGATATTTTTACATGGATCGTGTCTTCTACTTTCACTTCAATGTTAGTGGTACGAAACGTCTAGTCTTCAACGACCCCAAAGATGACCCCAGTGCAGTGGCTGACGCTGGAAATAATTTCCTTCTTGCGATGTTTGGAGCTATGAACACTGAAGATCTAGATTGTTTTCGCTGCCAGTGTTACTTACAGGCTATTGCAAAGCAGCCTATTGATTCATTGTTCAAGTTGGCTGCACTACCTCCCCCCCCCCACTTCGGCAGCTTCCAGGCAGCATTCATTTAGAACCTACCACCAGGTGCAGCAGTGGTTGAATGAGAAGAAGAATCCGCTCGAGTGGGGGTAGAAAGACCCATTACAACAGCACGTCCTGCAGCTCCCCAGGAATTACTTTCCCTCATAGTGTGCACTTGCAAAGACGAATGCGTCCATAATTGCGAGAGCAGAAAGAGTGGTCTAAACTGCTCAAGCATATGCGGTAATTGCACAGGCCTAGGATGTGATAACAGGGACACGAACATCATAGACGAAGATCTAGAAGAGGAAAGTGCTTTGTTTGAAGAGGACTGAATACTGATGAATAGCCTACTTTACATTTTAAGGTCGCATTTAAAATTCTACATTTTTATTAGTTTTAATAGTTCAGAGTGGGTTTTTCCGTACCAGAAGTATATATGGCCTAGGCCTGTGGAAGCCTCTTTTCCGTGAGGTTGACATTCCTTCAAGGGCTTATCACTAACATACCACCGGCCAATAAAATCGGTATTTGTGTTTACAAAACACAGTCCTGTATAAACAAAATTAGTTTCCTTAGTGATAATGTTATATTGTTTCCAAAAAAACAAAAAATACGAAAAAATTCTACTTTTACACCCTCCGTAACTCTGGAACCGTTCACTTTAGCAAGATTATGCACCGGACATTTTTGTTCGCAATTTAATGTAGATTATTTTTGTATATGACAAGTTTTGCGCTAAACCGCATAGTTGTGGAAATATTTAAGAAACACTGATAAAAACTACTAATTTACCAACTTCTGTCCCCCCAGCCCCCCAAATCCGACGCTCAAAATGGTGTGACTTTTTACCAAACACTATGTGGACTGTATAGAACAATTTGGAGCGGAAGGGAAACTTTTAATTTGGATGTTGAGGTTTGGGTTTAATTGCACCGTACTTCATCTTCAAACCTGGGGATTCACATAATCAATCTAGTCAAAAAGGTTTGCAATGCCATAGCCCCCAATGAGCTTGTTTCAACATCCAGTCTCACCAGGAGGGCAGGCAGCAACCAGTTCGTATGTCGCTGTTGAATTTATTTACCAAATGGAGAGGTAACCAGAAGTGAAGAAGTATTGCATGAATTCAGGAGATATTTTGATGCTTTACTGAACTCTGAAGACAGTGCAGTTCCCTTGGTTGATAACCCTCCAAATACCGGAAGCCAAGCTGCAGGAAAACTCACTCGGTTGGAAGTGGAAACAGCTATCATGAAACTTAAAAGCAACAAATCCACTGGTGTAAATAAATTAAGTGTGGATAAAATAAAGGCTTTGGACGGATTTGGCAAACAATGGCTTTACAGAGTTTTAAACAAAATATGGGTAGGCAATGATATACCACATGACTGGAGTCATCGTACCACTGTTCAAGAAAGGAGACCGCTGGAAATTCACTAACTACAGGGGTAAAACCCTTCTATCTCATGGGTTAAAACTGTATGAGTCTATTCTTGAGAAAAGATTAAGGAAACTATAGAAAAGCCATCATTACTTCCGACTTAATGTTTCAGTGCTAGGGTAGAGTTTCATTCGCTAAATCGCGACATCGTGAACGAAAGTCAATTTGTCGTGATATATCGATTCGAATGGCTGCCTATGATTGTCTGGTTAAAGTGATTTTCCTTCTGATTGCTAGATAACTCTAGGGTAACACCGAAACGTCAAGTCGGATGTAATGATGGCTTTACTATAGTGGAACCTACCCTCGAAGATGAACAACATGGATTTAGGCCTAATAGATCAACCCTAGATCTCACTTTTGCTACCAGGACCTTCCACCGTATGAAAAATAAGGCAGTTATAATTGTGTTCCTGGACATTGAAAAAGGTGTATGGGCATATACCACGCAGACATATCTGGGAATGTCTATGGCGAAAGGGAGTACCAGAAGAGATTATATCCCCTGTGAAAGAACTGTACCGAGAAACGATGAGCTGTGTGCAAGTCTGGGGAGAAAGATCGCACTGTTTTGCCAGGAAGAGAAGTCCAAAAAGGAAGTTGCTTGTCACTGCTTCTCTTCATTGTTGTAATGGATGAAGTTGTAAAAGCTGTCAAAAGAAGGGCTCAAACAACAAATGCTTTAGTTTTTGCTGATGATATTATGGCATAGGGAGAGACAGAAACGGTAGTGCAGGCCAAATTAGACAAGCGGCAGGAAGAACTTGAAAAAATGGGGCTAAAGATTAGCAAATCCAAGTCAGTTGTGGCTTGGTAATTAGCAGGAATACTGGAAGAGTCAATCTAAAAATTAAAAATGAATAAGTGGATATTGTTGACAACTTTAAATATCTCGGCAGTTTTGTTTCTTCTGACAACACCTTGAAGCGAGAAATCAACATCAGACTACAAGAAGCTTCAAAATTTTATCACTCAGTGCGTTCACTACTTTGGGATCGAACATTCCCACTAGCTTCTATGATTACCGTATACATAACCTACTTTGTACCCATTCTAACAAACGGACATGAAGCAGCAACACTGAGAAGACTAGCAAACAGCCGTCTACAGGCTGGTGAAATGAAGGTCCTCCGTTCCTGCTTACAAAAGACAAGGAGGGATAAAATAAGGAATGTTAATATCTGAGAAGAGCTTGGATTTGAAAGAAGACTTTTGGAATTAATGGAACTCTACCGACTACAGTGGTATGGCCATATGAAAAGAATGGTTCCTGAAATAACTCCTAGAGCTTATTTTGAAAGGGTAGTTCCTGGCAAAAGACCCCGAGGGCAACCTCGAGACTTATGGGTGAAACAAGTTTCAAAGGATGTAGAGAAGAGAGGTGTAAACTGGCATACTATATCTGAAGAACAGCTATGGATGGATAAAACAATTTGGAAGAGACTTTTGTACTACCGCACTCGGCTTGCTGGAGCGAAAAGCTGATGGTGGTGATGAAAATGTAAGTAACAAGATAACAACCAATTGAACAGTACCTGGTTATCCTCATGAATTAAAATACATAGTCCGACAAAGTGATACAATTGGTGAAGCATTGCCCTTAAAAACCCAAGATTGCGAGTTTGGTATTGTACGGTTGGTGAAGCATCGCCCTTAAAGATTGCGAGTTTGGTACTGGGTCAGTCCAATGGCATTTAAGAGCGTTTAAATGAGACAACTTTGAGTCAGTAGATTTACTGACACATTATGAATCCCACAAGGTAAAATTCTGGCATGATGCTAATGATGCTAAACCCATACCATCATTACACTATGAATAAAGAAAAGAAAAAGTATATACATATCACAAAGGATACAAGTGGAAGGATATACTTAAGATGATAATAATCATAATATTGTACTAAGTCGTACAACTATCACATAGGAGGTAATACTTACATCTTTAGTAGAAGATGGCTTCGTTTTAGAACCTTTGCCTTTTTGGATCTGTGCAACATAATCAGCACTGCTAAGCTGTAACAGTTTTAAAAGAATTTTAGTAAATAATATAATCAACCAACCTTATCATTTATCATAATAGGATTCAAAGGAGTGACTACGTGTTTGTTGTTTAGAGAATTGATAAGTTTGTGAGCTTTATTGCTGTCTGTCCTATAGTCAACTGTTGTTAAAAATGTGTTCCAAGATTCTCTTTTAGATATTGTTATTGCTTGTTTTAATTTTGCTGTTGCTTGTCGCCATTTCCGTACATCATTTTGATCCTGAGTAAGTTCAGCTGTTCTTCTTGCTTTGTCTCTGGCGGACTTAAGATTGTTCAATTCATCTGACCAGAAAGGTTTATATTTTGTTTGGGCACCTCTGGGTATGCACAGTTTGGCTATGTCTTTTATGGCTGTAGTAAATTTATTCAGGATGATGTTAGGAGGTGCATCAAGATCAATTTCCGACATTTTTGTTTCAAGTTTGTTTCTGGATGTATGTTAAACTGGTTTTCAAGATTCCTTTCACAAAGAATGATCAATGTTCGTTACAACAACAAAACTTCAGGTTGCAAGCAATCAAAACTAGGCCTCCCACAAGGAGCTGTATCAAGCACAACTTTATTCAATGTGTACATCAACGATCTTCCAAAAACAATAAAGAAAGTAGGCAATGTGAATATCAGCATGTTTGCAGACGATGTTATCATTTGGACCACAGCACGTAACAGCCCAAATCAGCAAATGCTTCTTGAACACAGAATGAACCAGGCACTTATAAAACTCAAAACCTGGACTGAAAACAATAATATGGAAATCAATACTTCCAAAACAGTATACCAGTTTTTCTCCCTGAGACACCACAATCCAACTTTTAGTCTCAAATTTAGTAATCAAGACCTTCCAAAAAGTGAAAGTACAAAGTACCTAGGTATCATCATGGACGAGAAGCTGAACTGGACCAAACACATAAAACATGTGGAGGATAAGGTAAGCAAACGGATGAAATTACTGAAGAGACTAGCAGGAGCTACTTGGGGGAGCACTCAAGACACACTCAACAAAACCTACAATACTTACATCAAACCTATCATAAAATATGGCAGTGAAGTACTCTCTACAGCACCCCAGTCAAACATCGATCGCCTCGAGAGGTGTCAGAATAATGCCCTACGAATCATAACAGGTGCAATAAAAACCACACCTATAACCGCCTTGCAATTATATACCCACAACTTACCAATAGAAGAAGAGATGAAACATCAAACAGCCAATGCATATCTCAGTATACAAAGACTACCTCAAATGACATGGATCAAAAAAACAGTTTCTAGCCCCAATCTTAAAACACAAAAAGATCCCTTAAGTCTCGCCAAAGAATACATCAATAAGAGCAATCTGCAAATAAAACTTGAACCACTCTGTATGCCAGTCAAACCATTGAATATATACAAGTGACTACAGATCTTACTTTGTTAGAAGAGGTCTGCAAGAAAGGCTCTTCAGCACAAGATCTAAAACAACTGGCCCTCTGTACAATAGAAGAAAGATATCCATCTAATCAATGGCTAAAAATATTTACAGATGGCTCACAAGACAAAGAAAATAGAACTGGAGCAGGAATACATTCATCTCTCTTCTCACTCTACTTCCCAGTAGGCCAAAACAAAACAATCTTTGAGGCTGAGATAAGAGCAATTTCACATGCACTCCATCAGTTATTAGGCAGAAACATTGATTATCAAAAATGCGTTATCATTACAGATCCAAAAGCAGCCATCCAAGCCATCTCGTCAAATTATAAGCCCCAAAATAAAGAACTGAAAGAAATTTTTTGTATGATAAAAACCCTTCAAAGACTACACAAACATACTCATTTCAGTGGATCCCTTCTCATGTTGGAATAGTAGGAAATGAAGAGGCAGACAGATTAGCAAAAAAAGGTACCACACTACAACAACCTGACAGTCAGACTGATTTTATGTCAGCAAAAAGGATCTTGAAGAATACTATCAAAAACAGGTATGAAGAAATGGCAAAGAAAACAGCAGAAACCAAATTATGGAAAGAAATTGATGCTAAATGGGATCAATATAAATTAACACCAAGAAGAGAAGCTGTAGCCTTCTTCAGACTTAACACTGGCCACGACTGCCTTGCAGCTCATCTGAAACGAATCAACATCCTGAGATCTGAAGAATGCACACTTTGTCACGAACCTGGAAGTAAAATGGATAAGGGGCACCTGCTACATTGCAACAAACTTGATGTGACTGCTAGAACTTCTGGAAACCTCACACAACTCTATTGGAACGCAAGAAAGCTGATGGATTGGAATCCGGACTAGCCATAAGAAACAACAACATAATCAACCAACTGACAATCGGAAATAAAATTAGTACAATTTGTACTTTTTAACAGTAGTGGTAAATGTGTAATTTGTCGAAAAACTCTTCAGATCATTTATATTCTTTTTCATGACCTTCTGTGTGGTGTTTAGTGATTTTGAATTGGTAATAGAATACAAATAGTCTCAAAATACAAATGTATGTCTTTTCTGCTAAATGAACTGATTGCTCTCTTTTCTGCAAAATAAAATTACAGCGTTGAATATCTTCTGAATATAATAGTGAAAAATAAGACTGAAAACATACCGACAGTAGTGGCTACGCGGGCTAAAGCGCTCCGTTAGGTCAATGGGGACAAGCTCTCTGCTGACTCGGTAGACGCGTGGGTTCGAGCCCCACCGTCTGCTGTCCTTGAAATGGTTTTCCGTGGTTTCCCATTTTCAACACCAGGCAAATGCTGGGACGGTACCTTCTGACAGGCCACGGCCGCTTCCTTCCACATCCTTGCCTAGTTTCATTCACCATCATTCATTTCATCTCTCATTAGCTCCTCTCATGAGGTTGGCGTCAGGAAGGGCATCCGGCCGTAAAAACCATCGCCACTAAGACTTCCATCCCATCTCATCCCCGACCCCGTTGGAAAAACGGGAATAATAAGGGGTAGACATACATACATACAAGACTGAAAACATAAAATTTGTAACAAACCATTTTATATTTTTACACCATTTTAAATCAAATTATTTTAAATGTTAAATACAGATTTGCATAGTACAAAATAAATGTATTAACTGATCATTTCACAGGATTTTCAGGGAAAAAATCTAAAAATTAACATGGAATTGTGCAACAAATATGTCAAGATATATGAACCAGCTTACTCATACAGGTCTGCAAGCATTTAAGAAGCCAAATTAAAGGCAATAATCATTAGAGCACTCTCAGTAAAAGCTTAAGGCAGAACAAATCTCCATTGTATAAACCGTTATTTTATGAACCAAGTAAAAATTGTACAATTTAAAAAATGATATTCAATTAAACTATTTGAAAATATGTAACAATTAAGGGGGGACCTATACCTTTAAGGATCAAAATTTGTAAAAAAATTTTCATCCTTAGTCTTCAAATCATTGCAACAATTTCTTTGAAGTTATGACCAAAAACATGCAGGGGAGTTTTATAAGTTTTCTTACACATTGGTAACTTTGTTGCTTGTTTTCCATAACTATGGACTTTCAAATCCGTTTCCTTAGTAACTGCTAGAGTTATGAAGTAATGAAGTGAAGTAATGAAGTGAAATTTTGTATACATATGTATCTTATAGGGAAGAACAATATGACCTAGAACTGTTGCTGTAGGTTTTTTCTTAAATTATTTAGTGAAAAAACTCGCAAAAAAGTTCCACTTTAATATAAGCTTTAAAAAAATATTTTTTTCTTTATGGATTCAAATGATTGTGGGTCATTCTCTAGCTACTGCATAAGTAAATACAATGAAAAAAGAAGTTCTGAAAAACAATGATATTTGTGTAAAATATCAGGGAAACGGTGGAACAGAGCATAATATGCAGCCACCATTCTGAATGCCTAATTTCCTGAAATGCATTCGCCATATGACATGAAAATACACGGACATATTGGCAAAGCATAGTGTGATAAGCAGACCAAATTACAATTGATTAGTACTTTCTGTTGCTATTGTTGTTTGAGACTTCAGTCTTTTGACTGGTTTGATGCAGCTCTCCATGCCTCCCTGTCCTGAGATAACCGTTTCATCTCTACTTAGCTACCACACCCTACATCCGAGGCAATCGGTTTAACATATTCTAACCTTGGTCTACCCCTACAGTTCTTGTCCTCGACCCTTCCTTCCATGACTAAGCAGTTGCTGAAGAATTTAAAAAGTGAAATATACATGATTTTTGGTTGTTAAAGGTGTAGGTCCCTCCTTAAGTAGGCCTACGTATGCTGAATTTCTGATGTCAAGTCCATTTAAATTCTACATGGCACTTGCCCTCATCCTTTCGAATAAATCCTTTTTTTTCTCCCCCTTCCTCCACTCATACTCCAAAGTCTCCAATTAAGTTGTGTTCTTATTTGGCAGATATACTAATTCGGTATTCAATTCTGATTGAAAATGAAAAGACTTAGTTTGACAGCAGCTAGTCATATTTTTACATGCATTGCAATCTTAGCTATCTACCACCTCAACATATAATTTATCAATCGTTATGGAATATTGTCTTCACTAAACGGCATTTGAGCAACCTATCAATACAACAACACTTCGTACTGGTGCAAGCCTTCATGGCCAATATATGATGGTGAATGATCATCTTCCTGGTTATTGTATCATGGTCCCATCAAGAGACTCCCCCACAGTAGGCGAAAGTTGAACTAGCTCTAAAAAGTGCCCTTGATTGCTCTTCAACATTATTTAGCTGTTGTCGATACAATTAAGGGTCTGTGAGATCAAGTACTTGGGTGTGTGGGGAAACTGTCTGATCACCTGTGGTATTGTGCAAAAACTTTTAGTTTAAGATCAGCTTAAATATGTTTACACAATTTATTAACGACTGGTTTAAGTTTCAACTAAGAGAATTTTAATGACAACCACCCACTTTGTCTTTAAATTATTCTTTTTAAAGATTTGTGTTATTAATGATCCTGAATACAACCTGGTGTGCACTAGTGGCAAGTTTTGGTTAAAATTGAATCTTCATTACAACACAAAATCTTCAGTAAAATGTAATATACATTCATTCATTCATTTATTCATTTGCAATTGGGGGTGTGTCTCCCGGTGGCAAATTGGATATACATAACAAATAAATAATTACCGGTATACATAACAATTCAATAACAATTACTGGAGTATTTACTTAAATAGTCAGTCTTTTCTTAAACACCCCTATACGTTTGGGAAAAGGCTGTAAGACTGCGGCAGGTAGAGAGTTCCAGTTATCAATGGCACGATTTACAAAAGAATATTTACCATAATTTGTTCGCTGTGGTAGGCCCTGAACTTTGAAAGGATGATCGCTCCTACCTATGTAAGTGGGCTTTCCCATACGTTTGCTAAGCTCACCCCCATGCTGGTTGATGTGGATACGTGTCGTGCATAGCGCAGAGTCTAGATTTCATCCTCCTAGCCTCAAGTGAATCCCACCCAAGTTTCATTAACATACGGCTCACACTGCTCCTGGGATTAAAGTCACTGAGCACAAATCTAGCGGCCTTTCTTTGTACCATTTCCAACTGATTTATGAGCCCTACTCTATATGGATCCCAAACCGCCGAGGCGTATTCCAGGATAAGTCTTACAAGTGACAAATATCCTAATTCTTTAGCAGAGGTACTACTTCCTTTTAATACCCTCATTACAAAGTGCAGGGATTTGTAAGCTTTAGAAACTACACATCCTACATGACTACTCCATTTCATATCATTCCTTACGTGAACGCCTAAATATTTGCAAGAATCTTCTTCTTCTACAAGTATTTCCGAGCCAATGTTATATTGAAAATCTTGCCTTCGCACTTTCCCTATTTTTAAGAGACTACATTTTCTTGTGTTAGTTTTCATTTTATTTTCAATCGTCCACTTATAGACCAGGTCCAGGTCATCTTGAAGTACTGTGTTGTCTTGTGAGTCATGTATCTTTCGATATATTACACAATCATCTGCAAACAATCGACAGTTACTGCGAATCCCTAACGCCAAAAATAACAAAGTTCCAATTACGCTGCCCTGAGGGATACCCGACGTTACGGTAATTTCATCCGAGAATCTGCCTTCGACTTTCACATTCTGGAAAATTCTTGGATCCATAAAATTACTCTTCATCAATCTTCGACAAAGCTAATTTATGGAGTAGCATGTCATGGGGCACGACATCAAATGCCTTCGCAAAATCTATAACTATAACTAAACTATACCTACGGCAGCTGCCTGTACTTCTGGTTTCATATTAAAATCTAGGATATATTGTAAATTTTCTCTGGTGTGGAGAGAAACTTAAAAAAAAAGAAAAATTTAAATAAAATAAATCTTCCAAGAAACTTGATCGAGTATAGGAAACATAACACTTTATAAAATATATACTTTTTTTAAACAGTATAAGGATCTGCCTAGCCAATAAACTTTTATTTATCTATATATTTTTCTTTCTTTTATTCAGACTGACTCTGAATGGTCCTCTCTCAGCAGAAGCAATTTTCTTAGAAGAATTAAAATTTTATCATATCTTTATTTCTCCTAAATATAATAGTGTTTAGCAGTCAACTGTCCAATATTAATTTAAAAAAGTTTCTTATATAGATAATAACACATCAAGTTACATTAATTCTTGAGAGTCGCATTTATATCATTAAAATGGGTCTTGCTAAAATGTGGGCATGAACTATGTAAATAAAAACCAAACATGCTTTAACTCACTTAAAATCTAGTGGCTTCTTCTTGAACAACTGGTCATGTGTTCGTAAAAAAAATTATCAAACAATTTTCATTTGTTATAGTCCTCTTTGGACAACGAAAACAAAAATCTGCCACTAAACTGTATGAAATACACTCATTTGATGAAATGACTCATAAGCCACCTATTGTAGAACGGACTTACTACTTCAGAAACTTTCGCAGGCGTGCGTACAATAGCTCACCAAATTTCTTTTGTTGAAACGGCTCGTTCGCTATCTATTGTAAAATGATTTACTAATTCAGAAACCTTTGAGCCCTGCACACAACTCACCAAAGTTCATTTGTTGAAACGATTCGTACACCATCTATCGTAAAATGGATTTACTAATTCAGAAACCTTCGCGTGCATGCACACAACCCACCAAAGGGGGGAATGAGAAACAAACAATCCTCATATTACAGATGGTCTAGGGAAATATAATAAGGAGAAATGGAAATCAATGAAAAAGTAATCTTCACTAAAAATTGGGTGTAAAGCTATAGCGAAACAGATCATGATTGATGGAACAGACAAGACTATTCTAAGTTATATCTCAATAAAATGTATTTCCAGAGATGGAAACAACAATATGAATACATCAAACTATAACTATTTTTGAATCCTAACACACTCCTGGCAGTGAACTTCTCTTTTTTGTCCAAAGTTTAACGATATCTACAAGCTTTAAAGAGTATTGGCAACTGATTCTGGATTTATATTTCTATCTTCTACAACCACCTCATCCTAGAGCATGTAAAACATTTTCACTACCTTATTGTCAAGAGCACTTCCAATAGCTTGCAAGAACTCATTTGTTTTAGTAGCTTCATGGCCTGCAACGATCTTTGTTGGACGAACTTTCAGATTAGCTCCTGTTATCACCTCTAGAAAGAAACAAGAAATATTTAATTAAATGACATTTAAGACTTGTAAGTCAATTATTATCTGATGATGATGATGATAATTGTTGTTTTAAGGGGCCTAACATCTAGGTTATCGGCCCCTGATGGTTTGGGTGATCGTGAAGGTGAAAATGAAATGCAAACTTAAAACTAAAACTAACTACTGACCTACATACTAGAAGAAATAAAAAAAACTAAAGGAGAATAAGGCAAAGAAAGGACAGGAGGAAAAGAAATGCCCTCAACCCTCGAAGAATGCGGATTGAGGGACTTGGAAGGAAGGAGAGCCATGAAAGGCAGATAGGAAAGTGAAAGAGGAGAGGGTCCGCCCCAAAGGAAAGGGGAAAACGGACCCAGCTCAGGAATCCCTCGGGGTCGCCAACTCCCGAACTCACCAGCCGTGAGCCCCTGAGGGTGTAGCATGATCTAGGGTGCACCAGAAGTGGTGGGGCTACATACACCCTGCCTACTTAAGGGCCTTGAGCACAAGGCAGGAGGTAAAAGGAAAAGAAAAGGGAGGCTGACCCCTCACAGAAGGAGGGTGTCAGGAAAGATGAGACAAGGGCCAATTAAGGCGGGAAAGGAAGATACTCCCTAGGCCTCGGATACCCTAATACCAAGATTAATTGGAGGATTATCCATTTCGCAAGGTCCGTATTGACGTGTACAATGACAATTTAATGGGTTAAGGGGTCTCCGCCCAATCAATACAAGTTTATTATTGGCATCTATTAATTTATTGCCATTAAGTTAAGGACATGTTTCGGGCCTCATGGGCCCTTCTTCAGCCGCAAAATTAATAACATATTCACATCCATCATAATACACAAAACACGTACACTTTAAGAAAAACATTAAAATAGACAATTAATTATAAAATATTAACTTATCATGCTGCAAAAATTCAAAGTAACATTCAAAATTAATTCCAAAATACCATCCCCTCCATATATAAAAGTATTAAACAAGCACAGCTAAAAGAGAAAGGTCTGGTCTTGTTGGCCTTATTCATATTATGATCTGGCAGGTGTCCTATTCAACAGGCTGTTGAAAAATTTTGGTTAAAAATGTTTAAAAAATATATACTGGAGGTGATTACACTGTGGCCAGAGGGCTATGCTGGCTCTCCATTGTGTTATGAGTTCCTGTTTTAAAGCCGATCTCCGTGACCTTGGCCCGGGAAATTGTCTTGAACCAATGTTGGGACTTAGCTATTTTTTCATTGTCAGATTGGGTAGAGACTTAACATTTTGAAGAAACCATCATGCGGATCTTGTGATGGGGCGAACCAGCCTGAGTTCAAGCCTGCTTCTCAACTATAAAGAAATAATGAAGGGTTTTAAAAAAATGAATACGTCGGAAAAACTAGGATTAAAACGAAAGATGTAGCAATAACTTACTAAACTCGAACTGAAGGAATTACACTACTGTCAGCTTTCACCTGGAGGCTGTAATGGGACGAAAAAAGGAAACGTTAAAGTCGCCTGCATACGTGAAACTATGAAAGGAAGGCTCATGTGCCGGGTTGCTTACCTTTACTGGAAGTTCGAGGTGCACGTTGTTTTCCGTCTGACGGCATGTTACTGTGTGAGGCGAGTTGGTCCGACCTTGTGCCAGGTCAGGAACTAGGAGGAGGGGAGGGGGAGGGAGGAGATGTGTGTGGGGGTAAAGGATGACTTGATACAGAACGGAGTTTGTTTTGGGTTGAGGCCTAATTGGCGGGCTATGTGTGCCGTTAGGGGGGGGGGGGGGGGGGGGGGGGTGTCTTCAACTTGGGAGAAGAGATAGGAAGCTGACGAACTCATCTAAGCCTCAACAATAATGTTTGTGTTTTGACTGCTATTTTTGTTGTGGCAACGGGAAAAATTTTTGAATATTTTCAGAAAGTATGTTAGTATCGAAATTGATCTCGTTTAAATTATGCATTGGATTG
The DNA here is from genome assembly GCA_946902985.2 of Meconema thalassinum. Lineage (NCBI taxonomy): Eukaryota > Metazoa > Arthropoda > Insecta > Orthoptera > Tettigoniidae > Meconema > Meconema thalassinum. The sequence continues at coordinate 1,713,343,791 of OX336388.2, read as the reverse complement.
ATGCGTTGTGCGTTATCTATTTCTATTTGCTCCAGTATATTCATGATAGGCCCTTTCCTGACGTAATGGATAATTTCTAGATCTTTCTTAATGTCTGTGAAGGTGTGGTTCGTGTCTTTCATATGATTCCCCATGGCCGAAAATTTTCTGTGCTTGATCGCATTTACATGTTCCAGGTATCTCGTAGTGAAGCTACGTCCGGTCTGTCCTAGATAATCTGAGTTGCATTGCTGGCATTTGAGTTTGTATATGCCTGAGGAATTGTATTTATTGGATTCGTTTATTTTACTAGAGTTGTAGATAACCGTAAAATAATCTACAACTCTAGTAAAATAAACGAATCCAATAAATACAATTCCTCAGGCATATACAAACTCAAATGCCAGCAATGCAACTCAGATTATCTAGGACAGACCGGACGTAGCTTTGTAACTTTTTACCAGCCCTTCTTGGGCGACTGATTTAAAACTTCCCAAAATCATCCTCCTATTTTTGATCGGAAGTACTTCATCATATACCACACAATTGAAATGGCAGGGTCGTGGAGTGTTGGACACACATTTGGTCAACCTAACTGGTATCATTTGGGCGTTCAACTATTAGGTGTAATTCCCTATAAAGAAAACTAATTATAACCTTCAAAATATGTGTATTAATATCAACTTTAAACATATGGCGGGGACTCTCGTCGAACAGACTATGGTTTACTATCTTCTCTCCTCGGCAATGACGAAAACATGTGACCCAAAATGAATGTTGGAATATAAAGATGTTTGTTACTCACTCATCGACGATCTAGCAGATAATCTACGAGACATGCTCGATAGATCAGTTCTCCCCAGCATTTCTAAGATTTTCCACACGTGGTTTGAGGTTAGAGATGTTTACTGGTTTACATAGCCACATCTCTGCGAGAGAAATGAATGTGCTTCCGTACCCAACTTGAATTGTGCTAACAGAGATAACATCGTTGTGATATGTAGCCGTTTCGAGTACATTCACAAGCCATGCTTTCAACAAAACTGTTTCTCCAAATAGGCCTACGCCAAATTACGAGAACGCGACCTTCCCAATCAGACGCTACAATAGAAGTGAAGCCTCGCTTGACGAAAAACCCACCGCTTATCTTGTAAACACATGTTTTCGTCTTTCTCCGCCAGGGTCATGATACCCTCCAACCCATACAAAATACACCAATAATCTCGAACCCATGTATATTTCTTACAACTCGTGGCGCGAAACTCTTCTCTGACGTCAGAACCTTACACAATTTACACAAAGCTTTCTTCAAGACAAGGGAAGTTATTCTCGGCCCAATCTAAATTTGGCCTAGAGTTTCCTGCTGTTGCAACATCTTGTAGCTTACCTACACAATCCGCTGTCTTGTATACTGACATCTCCCATACAAATTAAATGAAATATTCCTGACTGAGTCCCCGAGATACACAAGATATATATACACTAAATAAAATGAAATTCTACAACCTAAATGATGATGATGAACAAGAAAAGAAATGGTATGAACAAATTACCCTAACCTGACTTCTCTTGCAGTCAACCAAATAAGGGTTTGGGAACATTGTGACCGGAACAGTCACAATACGCCCCCATGTGATTCACACGGGTGAAACAAGTGTGGATCACAAACACTCAAACAAGCAACGCACTGAAAACACAAAGAATTACACTATTACATAAATAAACCCTGGAAGACATATATACATACACACTTGTCAAATTTTCACACATTCTCACTCTCTCGAATGTCTTATTGTGTCCATTTCCTAGCCTCACTGATTTCTCTCAAGTGTCTTAGGTCTACCACTTCATTTTCTTCGTCTCATCATGAGACCCTATCGCTTCACAAGCCATGGTATTTGCCTGCACAGGCCTTATCATACCATCTATCCATCTAACACTCGATGCCACTTTGCTGGTTAGCATTCTTCGTCACATCTCTTGAGTTTTGTCATGCCATCACGTTATGTTGACTGATTCTCTAAGAGTCCATGCCATATTATTTTACAGAGTGATATCTACGGAGATTCCTAATATTATGTGTACTGACAGACTTACCATCCTGGTCCGTTAAACTATAGGCACACTCACCAATACGTTTAACCACCTTAAAAGGCCCCTGAAATAGATGAAAAAACTTCCCTATCTCCTTATCTACAGCTGAAGACGGATATGGAACCCTCAGAAGCACCTGATCGCCTACTTCAAAAGAATCAAACTTTACCCGCTTCTGCTGGCGCCTACGCTTATTCCCTGCCTTGATTAAGTTGTCCCTAGCCAGCTGGATACAAACATTTTTCCCAATCTCCTCTCCCGTGACCAAACCTAGCATTCTAGCAAGCTCATTGGTAGGCTTCCTACCATACTGAATTTCATAGGGAGTGCATTTTACACTCTCATGGAACGTACTATTGAACCATCGTTCAATATCTCCTAACTTGGAGAACCACGCATTGTGGCGATTGCTCACATAGGTGCGAAATACTCTCCCTAATTCTCTCATAACTCGTTCGGACAAATTCCCTTGAGGATATCGAATAGATGAGAATATGTGCTTGATACCCAATTCACTCAACTTGGTTTTCCAGATCTTTGAGGTGAATTGACTACCGTGGTCTGATAGTATCCTGAGAGGCACCCCAAACTCAGGTACATACTTATCAGTGATCTGTAGGACACAACCCTTCCCGGTCGCTTTTCTCAGGGGATACAGTTTGACGAGTTTACTGAATGCGTCAACAACCACGAAGATATACTGATATCCAAACTGAGCTTTAACCAATGGACCATACAGATCGACACAGAGTAAATCCCTTGGTTTTTCTGTGATCACCATTTGCCGAGGTCCCTCAAGAAACCTCGTTGGGCATTTACACCGTTGACACGAGTCACAACTTGCCAGAACTTTCCTAATCTGCCTTCCCATGTTCTTCCAAATGAAATGCTGCTGAACAGCAAAAAGAACCTTGCTTGATCCAAAATGCCCTAAAGCCTTGTGATGATACCAAATCATCGTTACCTGCAATGAGCTTGGCACACACACTCTCCAGGCACCTTCATGGCACAGCCTAGCCAAGAAACCACACTCCAACTTGTACCAATACTTTCCAACCTTAATTCTACTATCCACATCCATACCTCTCAACTGAGTCAAGATATCACCTAAGACCTCATCCTTCTCCTGCTCTACAAGCAGATTCCTTAAGCAGCGTATCTCATAATCACACTCTCTTACCTTGGTTACGCAGATAACAACACCTTCCTGTACCTCCAGTACCTGATGACCCTCATCACCCCCAATGTTTCTACTCATGAAGTCAGCCACAATGTTCTCAGTACCCTTAATATGCCTTACCTCAAAGTTATATTCACTTATAGCCAATATCCACCTTGACATCCTGTTCGAAGTGAGCTTGCAGGATCCAATAAAAAGTAATGCATGATGGTCAGTCAGTATCTGCAACTTACTGCCCAACACATAACTCCTAAACTTCCCTAGAGAGTATACGATTGCTAACATCTCTATTTCAGTAATTGTATATCTCTTCTCCGCCATGCTTAGCCCTCTGCTTGCTAATGAGACAATCCCTAGATTGCCCTCACTATCCTCCTGACACAAAATGCCTGAGATGCCTTGCATGCTCGCATCAGTCATCAAAATGTAGGGACAATCCAGACGAGGATACCTAAGCATGACAGTCTCTACAAAGCCTCTCTTCAACTCCTTAAAAGCCTCATCGTGCACCTGGGTCCATACCCACTTAGTACCCTGCTTCAGCAATTCCCTAAACGGTTCTACAAGACAGGAATATTTAACTACGAATCTACGAAAATAATTGAAAACCCCTAATATTGACCTCAATTGTTTGGCGTTACGTGGTGTAGCAGTGTTGTGAATCTTGTCTAATCGTGACTGTTCGGGAGACACCCCTTGTGTTGTGATAGTATGCCCTAAAAATGTGATTGATGTTGTGCAAAACAGAGACTTCTTAAGTTTAATTGTAAATCCCCCGTCCCTTAATTTCCCCAAAACAATGTCTAAGTGATCCAGGTGTTCCTTTAATGTGTAAGATGCAACAATTAAATCATCTATGTACATTGTCACAAACTCGTGTGTGTCCCTCCCTAACACTAGATTTAAGGCCCTAATCAACGCTGAACTGCTGGTCTTTGTTCCGAAAGGAACGACCCTGAATTGGTACAAACCACTCTTAAAGCTAAACGCAGTCAACTTCCTGTCCTGTTCTCTCAACGGTACCTGCCAAAATGATGCACTCAGATCCATAGTGGAAAACCATTGCTTACCATTGAATTTCTGAACCAGTTCCTCAACACATTCTGGCCTCTGTTGGTCCCCAGATATCCTACAATTGAGCTGCCTGGCATCAATACACAACCTGACCGAGCCATCACTCTTCCCAACCACAACTAAGGGATTCAGATATGCACTAGTTGAAGGCTCAATAATACCCTGATTCAGCATAATGCCTATTTCTTTCTCCACAGCATCAGCAAATTTGTGAGGTATCGGGTACTTGGGTCCTGAAAATGGAGAATGATCTACAATTTCGAACTGATGCGTATAGACATGTGTTAGCCCTGGCTTGTCACTGAAAACTTCTTGGTTTAGCTCTAAAACCTCTAACAACTTATCCCTCTCCTCAACACTTAAACCACTCTTATCCACAGCCTGCTGGAGTTGATCACACTTATCACCCTCCACAGCAATGTGACATAAATCCACAACTTCCTCCTCATCGTCAGCCTTACCTTCTGCCATATCCCCTACAGTGACCTCAGTAACACATGCCTTTACTGTCTTATCTACACTCTTGCATTTCATTCTCATCTCCTGGCTTATATTCCCCCTCACAAAGTTGATGACACCCCGGTCAAAATCAATAACAGCACTATGCTCGTTAAGCCAGTCTATCCCCAAAATCATTTCATAAATTAGGTTAGGAATTACCAAGCAAGTCTTGTGGTCAACTTCATTACCAAACCTCATGGGCAACAATACCTGCTTTCCCACTCTTTGGGATTTATTACCAACAGCAGTTACCACATATGTCGACTTAACTGGAATTTCTTCCAACTTACCACCGTCCTTGATTAAAGTATCATAAAATCCCTTACTGATGACACTTCTCTCACTCCCCGAATCCACCAATGCCTGCACTCTCTTACCTAGTATGCTCAACTCAACAGTTGACATAAAAGCCTCCTTCTCCCCGATACATGAGAACTCCTGCTGGTCAGCTAGCAGATCCTCCCGACTCATAGGCATAAAATCCTCCTCACCCACAATAACACACTGCTTGACTTCATTTCTTACGGACTGCCTGACTGACCTCCCTGCACAGCCCGTTCGGATTTTAAAGCTCCTTGACCACCTTGTTCTTGTCTCCTCTGGTTCACCTGTACTCTTTCGTTACCACCTTCCTGACGCCCCCCACCTCTCTGATAGTTACCTTCCTGTCGCTGTGAATTATCCTGACGCCCCCCACCTCTCTGATAGTTTTCCTGCCTCTGCTGATAATCTCTTTGCTCCTGATTAAATCTACCCCTATTAAACTCCTGATTATTCCCCCTATTGCCCCTAAATTCCTGTTTGACCTCTGGCCTCTCCATGTGCTGCTTGCCTAAAACGTCAAAGCTCGTAAGAAGCTCTTCCAACTCTTCTACCGTCCTTACCTTCTGCATACAAGCTGCCTCCTGAATTCTAGGTGGGAAGTGCTTCAACATGACCCTAACCACATCACTGTCAGAGGTCAGCCCATCCAAATTCTTCCAAATAAGTACATGTGCCAAAAAATATTCTGTCAGGGATACCCCTTCTCTCTCCTTATATTTCCCAAAAGTTAATTTTTCCCTTTCCCTGGACTGTACCCCCTCCCCCCAGAACTTAGCTTTGAATTTATCCCTGAATTCCCTTAAACTATTCATGTTAGGCCTGTATATTTGGAACCATGCTTTCACATCCCCTTGAAATGAGTTAGACAAGATCTCCAACACTGTTTCCCATTCGACAACCCCGTCTTCTAGATCCTTGCTGAATTTCTTCTCAATGGTTTTTAAAAACTCCATAGGGTTGAACTGCCTTGAGTTAAATTGTGGCAGACCAGGGTCCCTGAGTAGCAAACTAGATGGCATCACAACCCTTTGACTCATCGGTCGCTCTTTCAACTCTCTCCTGACCTTTATCAGCTCTTCCTGCAGCTTTTCGTTTTTCTCGGTCAATGCCACCTGCTTCCCTCTCAGACCCTCAATCTCTCCCAACTTATTTTCAACGGCACCTACTCTATCTAAATATTCCCTCTTATTCCCACTTACAGTGTTGCATATCTCATCACACTTTCCCGTTACATTCTGTACTTCTGCCCTTGAACTAGCTATCTCTGACTTAATTTTCGTTATTTCCACATCTTGCTGGTTCTGATGGCCTTCCATTCCTTCTAGCCTACTTGTGATCCCAGCCTGATTCCCCTGCATTTCTGCCCTGATTTCCTCTCCCTGTTTGCTAATTTTCCCACTTAATTCCAGGTTCATACTCTCCATTCTACTATTAAGGACAGACTTATGGTCCCGTATTTCTTTGCTGAGACTCTCTATCCTTGTGTTCGTGGCCCTGTTGCTCTCCTGAATTTCCTTACTTACAAATTCCTTCACTTCTACTATCTGTTTGGTCACTGACTCTACCTTCTCATTTACAGAGCCTACCTGCTCCTTAATTTCCTTACTCATAGATTCTCCTTGCTTCTTAATCTCTTTTATTTCACTCAGTAGCATTTGGATCAAACTATCGTTCATAACCCCCCCATTTACATTTAAGTTACTACCTTCAGCGATCAGCTGCGACTCAGTAGTAACAATGGTAACATATGTTCCCACTGTCTTTTCCACATCTTCCTCACTGCCACTTCCCCCAGTTTCCTGATTACCTGACATTTTACTGTTTGATTTACACACAACCCTTGACCTTAATTCTAAATTGTCTGATGTGGACATACCCCTTAAAACAAAACAAATTACTGTGAACCCTAATACTCCTAAGGTGTCTATCGGCTGTGTGCATATGTGCCCTAATGATACCTGCTAGGTTTCCCTACTCTTGCCCCACGTTGAGGTGCTATGTTGTAACTTTTTACCAGCCCTTCTTGGGCGACTGATTTAAAACTTCCCAAAATCATCCTCCTATTTTTGATCGGAAGTACTTCATCATATACCACACAATTGAAATGGCAGGGTCGTGGAGTGTTGGACACACATTTGGTCAACCTAACTGGTATCATTTGGGCGTTCAACTATTAGGTGTAATTCCCTATAAAGAAAACTAATTATAACCTTCAAAATATGTGTATTAATATCAACTTTAAACATATGGCGGGGACTCTCGTCGAACAGACTATGGTTTACTATCTTCTCTCCTCGGCAATGACGAAAACATGTGACCCAAAATGAATGTTGGAATATAAAGATGTTTGTTACTCACTCATCGACGATCTAGCAGATAATCTACGAGACATGCTCGATAGATCAGTTCTCCCCAGCATTTCTAAGATTTTCCACACGTGGTTTGAGGTTAGAGATGTTTACTGGTTTACATAGCCACATCTCTGCGAGAGAAATGAATGTGCTTCCGTACCCAACTTGAATTGTGCTAACAGAGATAACATCGTTGTGATATGTAGCCGTTTCGAGTACATTCACAAGCCATGCTTTCAACAAAACTGTTTCTCCAAATAGGCCTACGCCAAATTACGAGAACGCGACCTTCCCAATCAGACGCTACAATAGAAGTGAAGCCTCGCTTGACGAAAAACCCACCGCTCATCTTGTAAACACATGTTTTCGTCTTTCTCCGCCAGGGTCATGATACCCTCCAACCCATACAAAATACACCAATAATCTCGAACCCATGTATATTTCTTACAACTCGTGGCGCGAAACTCTTCTCTGACGTCAGAACCTTACACAATTTACACAAAGCTTTCTTCAAGACAAGGGAAGTTATTCTCGGCCCAATCTAAATTTGGCCTAGAGTTTCCTGCTGTTGCAACATCTTGTAGCTTACCTACACAATCCGCTGTCTTGTATACTGACATCTCCCATACAAATTAAATGAAATATTCCTGACTGAGTCCCCGAGATACACAAGATATATATACACTAAATAAAATGAAATTCTACAACCTAAATGATGATGATGAACAAGAAAAGAAATGGTATGAACAAATTACCCTAACCTGACTTCTCTTGCAGTCAACCAAATAAGGGTTTGGGAACATTGTGACCGGAACAGTCACAGCTTCACTACGAGATACCTGGAACATGTAAATGCGATCAAGCACAGAAAATTTTCGGCCATGGGGAATCATATGAAAGACACGAACCACACCTTCACAGACATTAAGAAAGATCTAGAAATTATCCATTATGTCAGGAAAGGGTCTATCATGAATATACTGGAGCAAATAGAAATAGATAACGCACAACGCATCAATCCAATGCATAATTTAAACGAGATCAATTTCGATACTAACATACTTTTTGAAAATATTCAAAAATTTTTCCCGTTGCCACAACAAAAATAGCAGTCAAAACACAAACATTATTGTTGAGGCTTAGATGAGTTCGTCAGCTTCCTTGTTTATCTCTTCTCCCAAGTTGAAGACCCCCCCCCCCCTAACGGCACACATAGCCCGCCAATTAGGCCTCAACCCAAAACAAACTCCGTTCTGTATCAAGTCATCCTTTACCCCCACACACATCTCCTCCCTCCCCCTCCCCTCCTCCTAGTTCCTGACCTGGCACAAGGTCGGACCAACTCGCCTCACACAGTAACATGCCGTCAGACGGAAAACAACGTGCACCTCGAACTTCCAGTAAAGGTAAGCAACCCGGCACATGAGCCTTCCTTTCATAGTTTCACGTATGCAGGCGACTTTAACGTTTCCTTTTTTCGTCCCATTACAGCCTCCAGGTGAAAGCTGACAGTAGTGTAATTCCTTCAGTTCGAGTTTAGTAAGTTATTGCTACATCTTTCGTTTTAATCCTAGTTTTTCCGACGTATTCATTTTTCTAAAACCCTTCATCATTTCTTTATAGTTGAGAAGCAGGCTTGAACTCAGGCTGGTTCGCCCCATCACAAGATCCGTATGATGGTTTCTTCAAAATGTTAAGTCTCTACCCAATCTGACAATGAAAAAATAGGTAAGGCCCAACATTGGTTCAAGACAATTTCCCGGGCCAAGGTCATGGAGATCGGCTTTAAAACAGGAACTCATAACACAATGGAGAGCCAGCATAGCCCTCTGGCCGCAGTGTAATCACCTCCAGTATATATTTTTTAAACATTTTTAACCAAAATTTTTCAACCTGCCAGATCATAATATGAATAAGGCCAACAAGACCAGACCTTTCTCTTTTAGCTGTGCTTGTTTAATCCCTATATATATTATAATTGTGAAAATCTGTGTGTCCGTGTGTGTGTTAGTTTGTTACCTCTTGACACTAAAACGGCTGGACGTATTTGGATGAAATTTGAAATGGAGACAGCTTATACCCTAGGATAACATATAGGCTGCCTTTCATCCGGAAATAAATCATTGTTCCCGTCGAACGGGCAACATAACTGAAAAGTCACCAAAAATACTCAGCCGGGACAAAATATCGAAGTTGTCGCATATGGACCGGACAAAGCTCATTTTACGCCCCTCGATGCGAGAAACAATACTCGGTAGGTCCCCGCGGGATACCGAAAACCACATTTTAAGGCCCTAAAACCAACAGTTTCAAAGATATTCGCAGAAAACTATCTTCACTCTGGTAAACTGATGAACTAATGGCAAGTCCGTTTCCATGGCAACTGAACCTCAAGGTATGACATCCGATTTTCTATATATCCCTGTAAGAGGCAGTGCCAATCCATTTATTATCTTTTTCAAGAGATATATAAACACAAGAACAGGGTAGCGTGCCTGCCTCCCATCCGGAGGCCCCGGGTTCGATTCCCGGCCCCGTCAGAGATCCCGTATAGTTAAGTACAAATATCAGTCTGGTCGTTATTTCAGTAGCAACGAAGCTCTGTGGCGGCTATTGCCGTTTCCGTAACACTTAAGGCATCTCGCCGTCACATACCTCAATGTGCACTTACAAAATTGTGAACCAGTCTATTTACTGAAAAGAATTTCTACGTGCGAGTATCCACTCTGGCAAAAACCACACTCACCACCTTTTAAAAATTTACACAAGACATGATTTTTAAAGCACTCTTCTGTATGTTGAGGTACAGAGATATACCACATGGAAAGATACAATAAAATGTTGGCAAATCTGAATTCAAGGAACTGCTGTCCAGAATAGGCTTTCGGTGCAGGTTATGCGGCCCATGTTCGTAACGTAGAATGTTATCCTTTGACAATGCATCTACACCATGTGCGAGGACAACGCATTTCAAAGATCTCTAAAACCACAATAATCAGGAAATTGGAGAAAAATTTAAAGGGGGAGCAAAGATTCAAGGATAAATAATTTCATCTTTGAGATTTGCTGATGACATGGTCGTCTTGGCCGATACGCCAGAGGATTTGAACGAGTTTTTGAATGGTATGGACTCCGTCTTGAGGAATGAATTCATGATGAAAATCAATAAATGTAAAACAAAATTATTGGAATGCAGCCGAAATAAATCAGAAACCTCTATGGACCTCAAATTGGCTGGTGAAACGCTACAGGAAGTAGGATACTTCTGTTACTTAGGAACCAAAATATCCAGTGATGGACGAAGCAAAGAGGATATAAAAAGCAGGTTGGCTCAGGCAAGGAAAGCATTTCTACAGAAAAGGAATTTGTTGACATCGAATATACATTTACGTATTAGGAAGTCATTTTTGAAAGCTTTTGTCTGGAACGTGACATTATAAGGAAGTCAAACTTGGACTAATGGTGCAGCAGAAAAGAGGAGAATTGAAGCGTTTGAAATGTGGTGTTACAGGAGAATGATGAAGATCAGATGGGTAGATAGGGTAACAAATGAAGAGGTATTAAGACGAGTGGGAGAGGAGAGTTGTTTCTGGCGACTGCTAATGAAGGGAAGATATAGGTTGGTAGGACACATAAATAAGACACCCAGGAATAGCAAGCTTAGTTATGGAAGGGAGGGTCGAGGAAAAGAACTGTAGGCATAGACCAGGGTTAAACAGATTGCCTCGGATGTAGGGCGTGGTTGCTGTGTAGAAATGAAACGATTAGCTCAGGAGAGGGGACATGGTGGGCTGCATCAAACCGGTAAAAAAACTGAAGAATCAAGCAGCAACAACAACAACAATGAGGAATTTTAATTATTTAGAGAGGCATGTGAGGCTAAAGGGTTTTTGGAGAATTTCAATCCCTGGGACGTAACACTGGAAGAGACTGCATAATGTACGAGTACATCAGCGGCCAAGGTGAGATATATTTTACTATAGGTCTATTAATAGCGACATGTTGATGTTCAAATCATCAAAAGTGTGGCAAAATTACACCCAGAATAGCTTAAGGAAAAATACTTTTAATTCCCCATATTCCGATAGATTTGCCATTCCAGTGTGCAAGAGTGCAGTTCCCTCTTCAAACTATATTCGCAATTTCTATTAACAAAGCGCAATGACACACACTTAACAGCAGCAGGTGTACATTTAGACAAAACCTTTTTTTCCCATGGGCAACTGTATGTGGCGTGCTCGCGAGTATCCGGACAACAAAATCTTTATGTCTCAGCAGAAGATGGCAAAACCAAAAACGTAATTTTAAAATGTGTTCATATAATGTAACATCGTACCCTGCAGATTTTGACAACTCTAAAAAAATCCCACTTTTCAGCTCATATCAATATACTGTACTGTATGTATCAGAATTTTCAGAATTAGAATTGACCCATCTGTAGCCGCGATTGCTGTAATAGAATAGACCAATTAATGCATCGTCCCCATTGTCTTGATCGCGAGCGAAGCCGCGGGTACCTGCTAGTACTTTTATATATGGAGGGGATGGTATTTTGGAATTAATTTTGAATGTTACTTTGAATTTTTGCAGCATGATAAGTTAATATTTTACAATTAATTGTCTATTTTAATGTTTTTCTTAAAGTGTACGTGTTTTGTGTATTATGATGGATGTGAATATGTTATTAATTTTGCGGCTGAAGAAGGGCCCATGAGGCCCGAAACATGTCCTTAACTTAATGGCAATAAATTAATAGATGCCAATAATAAACTTGTATTGATTGGGCGGAGACCCCTTAACCCATTAAATTGTCGTTACCCTAATACCGTCGGGATCGGAAGAGAACAAGAGTTGACCAAGTGAGGTCGACAGGAAAGAAGACGGAGAGGAGTCCGGCACAAGTAAGTGGAAGCAATGCCGGACTCAGCTGGGGCCCCGTGGTCGCCAACCCACGCCCACTAGAAGTGAGCCCCTGGGGGGAATTATTATCTGAATTACTACATCTGTTTATAATAAGAATATTTGAAGAAGAAAAAAGGAATACAATCAATGGGCAGGAAAGGGACTAGAGAAATATGGGAAAAAGGTAGGTGCGGGTAGAGGGAGAGAATAAAGGGGAAAACAAGGAAATAGAGACAAAGAAGAAATATCGCTGACAAATGCCTGCACTATTTTGAGCGATAAAAGAATGGGTTGCTTCCTGCCCTCCTGATTAGACAGAGAGTCAAAACAAGCTCGTCGAGAGCTATTGATTGGATCAACAGAGTGAATGTCCACCTATGAAGAAACTGGTGTGTCAGGTGTGAACATTGTCTTTGTTCGTTTTTTTGTGTTTTTCCTTGATTCTCCCCTTTTTCTCTCCCTTTGCCCACACCTACCTGTCATTGTGTTAGTCCTATTTTCTATGTTTCTGACTGACTGGATAGATAGATAGATAAATAAACAAATAAATGTGACAGATGACATCTGGTACCTAACTATAGTAATAATTTTTTTGGTTAACATTGCATTGAATTGCTGTGATTTTAGAGACTGTGATGTAAGGACATAGTAGGAAATTTTAATATAAATCTACTGATGTGGGTCTCTCGTATTTAAGCACCCTCCCACGCCAACTGAACGAGCTAGGATTCATTCCTACAACCTTTAAGTACAGTAGGCGAAAACCTTACTAACTGCACTCTCCAGCAAGTCAACCTGGGTATCCAACAGAGAAATTCAACACCAATTACATACATGATGACGATGACTACTGTCGGGGAAATAAGTATAGATACTCGAGTTTAGAGGCCAATAAAACCTTTACCCTTAGTCTTACATAAGAACAACCTACACCAAAATTTTCCTTGTTTTATTTGTCGTTTAACGATATAGAGTAAATATTTGCATTGTATCTCGTTAAAATTTAAAAACAGATTGAACAAAAAAAGTACCGGTTTTTCTTACCAAGTTTACGGAGCGCTCAATTAGAAAGATCATTACGTTAAAAGTATTGATCTGATCGTAACGAAACTTTAATACGTCTTAAAGGAACTTATTGTTTACGCGTATATGAAGTTTTAATCTGGTGTGACGTTTCTTAAAATAGTTGTTGTGAATTTTGTAAAACAACTTTTTCACGGGCCTGGGTGGTCATAGCAGTATGAAATATGGCTTGTTATGAGGCTCATAGCAATGCAAGGCTTAACATAAAACTACATTTTATCTACTTGTGATTATCGATTTTATATGGATTGATATTTAATCGGACCATTGAGGGCAGCGATAGTACCGCAGGAGCCTGGCAATGTTGCCAGTTGCTGCGCGCTCGTTCCTACGCACACCAAACTCTGACCTTTGTTCATCGTTGAGTCATTAGCAACAAGCAGCAACTATCACTGTCTGTATTGTTTGCACATTGATCAAGATGCCAGCTAATCCGCAGTTAACGGAGGAAGAATTTGCCATGATTATAAGTGCAATATGTTTTTTTTTTAGATGCGAGAGAGAAAGTAATAATGATAAGAGGGTTTAGCAAATAGTATCCAAGTGTATTGGAAGGTCGATAGCCACGGTGAAGGGATGTGCCGCTGCAATGAATGATTTTCCTCTTCCTCCCAGAATCCAAAAGTATGAAAGTATGACGAAAGCAGAGCTAATTGTTCACGCCAAACCTCACTTCAGGGCACCTAAAATGAAGCTGGAACAGATAATCAAGAATGTTCGTCCTGACGTCGAACTCGTCTGGTTGCCAGTTGCTCATTGTGAGCTCAACCCCATAGAGCTGGGTTGGTCCCACGTGAAAAATAAAATAGCTAAAGTGAATATGAGTAACCAGGCGGAGAGAGGTAGATCAATGGAGGTGATGCGAGATCTCTGTAAAGAAGTCTTGAGGTCTGTAACACCGGAGCTATGGAAAAAATGCATCGAACACACCAAAAAAATAGAGAAACATTACTGGGAAAAGGATTGGCTAACAGAAGACGTCCCCGTTGTTGAGCCACTTGTTATAAACTTAAATGACAGTTCATCTGATTCATCGGGCAGTGATTTTTCAGACAGTTAATAAGGGAGCAGTTTTATAATCTCAAAGTGTAAATTACTTCAAACAATTAATCTTATAATAATAGCTTTTCAACTGACACACCATTTTTAAACCTGCCAATGGAGGTCCAAAGCCCTCATTAAAAAAGGTGTTGGGAAATGTTTAACTTCTTGCGAAAATGAAATATAAGACACGTTTCTCTAACTTGTAGGTAAAATTAGCAGAGGCTATTAGCGCTGTACATAAGGGACGCATATTTCAGGATATAAAGAAGAATTAAATAGTTAAGTTAAATAGACGTGAATGATAGTGTTTTTTTTTTTCTTAATCGTATTACCCTCCAGGGTTGGCTATTCCCTCGGACTAAGCGATGGATCCCACATTTACCGCCTCCATTTTGAAACTTCGGGATCGGGTATACAACTGGGGTGTGTAACCAGCACTTCGCCCAGGTTGCCTCACCTGCAAAGCGAACAGGGATCTTATGAGGGATGGGAAGATTGGGAGGGATAGGCAAGGAAGAGGGAATGAGGCGGCCGTGGCCTTACGTTAGGTATCATCCCGGCATTTGTCTGGAGACGAAGTGGGAAACCACGAAAACCACTTCAAGGATGGCTGAGGTGGGAATCGAACCCCTCCCCCCCTCTACTCATTTGGAGCACCCGGGGCTGAGTTGACCCCGTTCCAATCCTCATACCAATTTTGAAATTTCGTGGCAGAGCCGGGAATCGAACCACGGACCTCCTGGGTGGCAGCTAAGCACTCTGACCACTACACCACGGAGGCGAATATATATAATAATTTTTGTATTATAATTCGTCAATTTCACGTATGGTTTTTAATTTATTTTAATTAATGTCATTTTTCAAGTCCTCGTACTGCAGCTCCTTCACCAAGATTTTACTCGTATAAAAAAATATCTTCCTTGTCACGTGAGCGACCCATGGCTTAACCCAAAGACATTCGCTTTATCTTTCCGTTTCTTTTATATACCGGTATTGCCACCACAGAATTTCAACTACCATAATATAGTTAAGTGAACACGGAATTGTCCTTCTTCCATTTTGCTGAATTATGATAAAATATTTGATGTAGTGTAATGGTGTGATAATTGCTTTGTATAACTTTGATAAAAGTTCAGTTTTATAAAATATTTGATAACATTTATTTGACACATTTCTTTAGCAGTGTAATACCGGCCTAACACAAATTCCAATACAACAACAGAAATTCACAGACCTTACGGCTTGGAACGCGCGCGTATTGGGCAACGTCGCAAGAGTTTCCTCGACCGAGCGCATCGTTCCCGTCGCTTGCTACGATACATTCTTCTCACATAACCACCCGATTAAATATCAATCGATATAAAAGCAATTATCAAAAGTAGATAAAATGTAGTTTTACGTTAAGCCTTGCATTGCTATGAGCCTCATAACAAGCCATATTTCATACTGCTATGACCACCCAGGCCCGAGAAAAAGATGTTTTACAAAATTCACAACAACTACTCAAAGAAACGTCCGATCAGATTAAAACTTCATATACGCATTAACAATAAGTTCCTTTAAGACGTATTAGAGTTTCATTACGATCCGATTAATACTTTTAACGTAATGATCCTTCTAAGTGACCGCTCCGTGAACTTGGTAAGAAAAACCGGTACTTTTTTTGTTCAATCTGCTATAAAATTTTAACGAGCTACAATGCAAATATTTACTCTATATCGTTAAACGACAAATAAAACAAGGAAAATGTTGGTGTAGGTTGTTCTTATGTAAGACTAAGGGTAAAGGTTTTATTGACCGCTAAACTCGAGTATCTATACTTATTTCCCCGACAGTAAGTGCCACACATTTCATAAAATGCAAATAAAATTGTACCGATGGGACAACCAGCCACAGCAAATTGAGGCTATTATTAAATTCCATGGAAACATTCAAAATAAAATACGAACTTCCATTTTCCCCAAAAATAAACTTTCAGAAACTGATATGTGGCAATTCCCCAATTTCTCAATGTTGTGAAATCATGTGGTGAACAAATTTGTGTTACACCCTGTACTGTACGTGTTGACCTTCCTTGTGCTAACTAAAACGGGAAGTTCCGTAAAAACTGCTATCTTCCAGCGCTAGTGTTCATATTGCAGTTGTTATGTGTCCAAATTGCCAACTTCCAAACAATAAGAACTACAACGGCTTATGGCTGTATTTGAGCCACATTCAAACTTGTGGTAGTAGAACTGGCTGGCCTAAAATGGTGAAGGCTGGCTCTGATGGTGAACGCTAAAGAACTGTATCTTTTATTTCCAGCAACGAAGGTAGGAGGGCAGAATGTAGCTTGTGCATCAAATACGGGAGGCTTGGATTCCTCCCCGCTGTAAATTAAGTATAAACTGAATTTAACATCATATCTGAATTTAACAACAGTCAATTACGAACTGGACTATAACCGTGAGGTTATATAAATTTTGTACTGGTAATAATGGGATAAATGTTGGTAGGTGTTAACACGTGGTCGATGCGCTTTATATATTTTGAGGTTAAGTTTTATTAATTGTTTGCATTGAAATTCTTTGGGAGTTGAATTGGTTTGGTTAAAAGTAAGTGAAGTGTTGTTTCCGCAAGTTTGAAAATATATTATGAGGTTTGAAGCCATTTTTCAGTGTTGCCTTAGTAAACAAAAGTTTGGTGCAATTCAGTCGGTCGACACGAATGTACCCAAAAATGTTGGGTTATACCCTGAAAAAAAATTTACACGAGATTAGGCTATGTTTTTTTTTTATTTTTTTATTTTTTTTCAGGATTAGGGCATAACCCAACTCTTTTGGGTACAATCGTGTTGACCGACTGAAAAGCATCAAACTTTTGTTTTAGTTTTAAAATAGCTTATTGTTCGTTGTTGTGACCACGTAAGAACATTGTAAAGAACACCAAGTTGTTTTTTTGATATTAAATACCCATGGAAGTAATATAATTATCAATTAAATATGGTTCTGGATCGGTTTTGATGGGGGTTGATTGGTTAATTGTGGGGGTTCGTTAGACGCTCATTTTCGGCGTGAGGTCGACGTGTCCACGTGTTGTTTTCTGGTCCATTACTTATTGTTGGCATGGTACTTGCTTGAGCTATTTGAGGCCCAAACAAGTAATTGGTGGATCATTTGATTTGGGTTGTTTCATTTGCCTTCAGGTGGGGGATTTGAGATTATATGAGTATTATGCATCAAGTTTATAAGACCTAATTGTTGTGTGTGCTAGTGAGGTTATGTCAGTCCTAGGCGTCAAGTTTGTAAGACCTAGATGTATGTGAAGTAGGTTCGTTTGACCACTGGCAAGAAGCTTCATGCTATTTCATTCATTTGTACTTGCCAGGGCGATTTCTTCTTACAATTGTGTAATTGAGAGGGTGATCTTTTTATGATTTTGTGTGGGATTTCTGTAATGACAGGTTTGTCATATAATATGAAGGTAGCCTTTAACCCCTGCCAACTGTTTCTGTTATTTCTCTATTCAGACGGTTGGAGCATGGAACTCTAGTTCTTCTTTTGGTGTTCTATTGATTTATTGACTTTAGTGGGGGGGGTCCATCGTGGGTGTTTCACTTATTAATTTCTGTTGAACCAATATTAGTTTAGTATATGGTGCGAATGAGTTTCCTTTTCAGGTTAGGTTAAATTTTGTGCTTTGCTCAAGCAGTATTCATTAGTCTTGGTAGTTATTGTTCTAGGCAACATAGCGATATGTAAAACAACTAAATTAAAATACCTAATTAAAGTAAAATTAAATGTAAATTGGCGCGACGTAGGTTAAGGTTCTTTTTGTAGTGTTTTTAAAATAAAATATATATACAGTATGTGTTGTCTCCCACAAATCCAACCCCTCGTCCTCGTCGTGGGAGATGGGCAACGTAATTAAGTAGGGGATTGTCTGTAGGGGTGAAGTACAGTGGGGACTTTGTGTGCCTCAAGACCGCTACAGTAGCTGTGAAGGCCCTACAGGAACCCTGAAGAAATTACGGCTAACGGGGCTCTGGTGAAACAACTGCTGCCTTGTAGTTTGGAGTTGGTTCTTCAAAGGCTAAGGGAAGAAACCCTGACAGAAAATCAGCCTGGTGCCTCAGGCTTAAGGTGGCAGCCCCTCCAAGGCACTCTGAGGCAGTGGGTTAATCACTTGCTCCTCTTAAATAAACTGATTACGGAAACTGAAGCGAAATTACAAAACCGGACGGATAACCTGATGACGACTTTTGGCATGAAGAGGACTACGAAAATCGGTTTCTGGAATGTGAGGACCTTGATGGAGAAAACCAGACTGAAACAAGTGACACGGGAGATGAAGAACTATGGGCTGGATATCCTAGGATTGAGTGAAGTGAGGTGGCCAGGATTTGGTGAAATACAGACAACAGATGGAATTACATTTCTCTATTCTGAGGGCGATGATGAAGAACACAGGGATGGAGTGGGGTTGCTGCTCAACAGAAATGCAAAGAGAAGCCTTATGGAGTGGAAGCCAATTTCTAGTAGGCTCATGTTTGCTAGGTTCATGACAAAGATCAGGAATGTGATCATCATCCAATGCTATGCGCCTACATAACAATCGGAGCCAGAGAAGAAGGAAGAATTCTACCAAATGCTGCGAGATGTCACAAGACAAACAAGTAAGAAGGACATTCTCAGTGTTATGGGAGACTTCAACGCGAAGGTGGGCTCAAACAATGAGGGGTTGGAGCAGATCATGGGTAAACATGGCCTTGGTTAGATGAATGACAATGGGGAGAAATTTACGGAATATTGCGCCAGTCAGGATTTGGTGATGGGTGGCACGGTATTTCCTCATAGGCGGTGCCACAAGGTCACCTGGGTGTCTCCTGATCAAGTCACAGAAAATCAAATTGATCACATCGTGGTGAGCAGGAGGTTCAGAAGAAGCTTGGAAGATGTTAGGAACAAGAGAGGAGCGGACGTTGGTAGTGACCATCATCTTGTGGTTGCCAACTTCCGCATGAAGATCGTCGCAGTCCGCCGAAAGTTTAACACTCGGCACAACAAGTTTGATGTGGGCAAGCTTAAGAACCAGCAGAGATTGGACCAATTTAAACTGGAGCTCAGAAATAAATTCCAGGTGTTGGACTCCGAGACAGAGAAGGACGTGGAGACTGTGTGGAGCGAGGTAGAGAATATCTTCGTGGAAACCAGTGAGATGCAGCTCGGGTACAAGAACTACCTGCGGAAAGAATGGATATCCGATCAGACCTGGGACAAGATAAATTATAGGAAGGAGATTAAGGCCAAGCTCAACACCTGCAAGACTAGGCAGCAGAAGGCTCTCACACAAGCAAAGTATTCAACAGCAAACAGGGAGGTAAAGAGGAGTGTACGGAAGGATCATAGGAGGTGGATTGATGAGCAGGCGGATAAAGCAGAAGAAGCGGCAAGAAAGGGGGACGTTAAGGAGCTCTATGGCATCACAAAGATGCTTTCGAAGAAAGGTTTTAATAAAACTAGGCCTGTGAAGAGCAAGACGGGCGAGATCCTCACGACGTGTGAACAGCAGCTGACAAGATGGAGAGAACACTTTGCGGAGGTTCTTAATAGAGATAGAGGACCAGAAAGTAAGCAGCGAGGAGAAGATGAAGAGGAAGCAGAAAGTGACCCAAGCATCAGCCTCGACTCCCCAACTCGGGGCGAAATACGGACAGCGTTGAAGCAGATGAAATGCGGGAAGGCACCAGGTCTGGATAATATCCCAGCGGAAGTACTGAAAGCAGACCTGGATATTACGATCGATCTGCTGCACCCGCTGTTGGAGAAGATCTGGAAGGAGGAGAAAATACCAACAGACTGGAAGAAGGGGTTGATAGTCAAGTTGCCGAAGAAAGGGGACACCACAAACTGTAACAACTGGAGGGGTATCACCTTGCTGTCCATTCCAAGCAAAGTGCTGGCGAGAGTCATCCTGAATCGTATAAAAGACTGCGTAGAAAAAAGGCTTCGGAAGGAACATGCTGGATTTCGACCACATCGCAGCTGTGTGGATCTCGTCAACACCCTCCGAATCATCCTGGAGCAGAGTGTGGAGTGGCGCAATACCCTTTACCTCACATTTGTTGACTTCGAGAAAGCCTTTGACTCCGTAAATCAAAGAATCATGTGGAAGACCCTCGAGGAATATAAAATTCCAACAAAGATCATCAGAATCATGGAAGAGATGTACGAAGGGTATGAGTGCCAGGTTCTTCACGAAGGCAAATTAACAGAAAAGATAAAGGTCAGTTCCGGAGTGAGACGGGTGTGTCCTTTCCCCCACTCTGTTCCTGTAGGTCCTGGATAGTGTTATGAAGAAGGTAATGGGAGGACGGAAGAGGGGTATTCAATGGGCTATAAATGACAGGCTTGAAGATCTGGATTTCGCAGACTACATTTGTCTTATGGCACAACGGTACCGAGACATAGAAGATAAGCTGGGGAAGTTGCAGAGAGAAGCAGAACGTGCAGGACTGATGATCAACACCAACAAGACCAAAGAGATGAGGATAAATTCTGACATCACGACTAGTTTGACAGTCAACGGAAAGGACATTGAGCGAGTTGAGTCCTTCCTCTACCTTGGAAGTATAGTCACAAATGATGGGGGAGCAGAGGAAGATGTTCGAAGCCATATCAGGAAGGCAAATGGTGCCTTTGTCCAGCTCTACCCCATCTGGAGAAATAGAAACATTTCCGGGAAGACCAAGCTCCGCCTTTTCAATAGCAACGTAAAGTCGATGCTTCTCTACGGTTGTGAAACATGGAAAGTCACAAACCCGATCAACAACCAGCTACAGGTGTTCATTAACAGATGTCTGTGTCGCATCATGAATGTGAGGTGGCCGGACATAATCTCAAATGAAGATCTTTGGACCATCACCAATCAACAACCGATTAGCATCCAGATCAAGGAGAGGAAATGGCGCTGGATTGGTCACACACTAAGGAAGCCGGACGGAGCTTTTGAGAGGGCGGCGCTAGACTGGAATCCTCAAGGCGCCAGGAAGCCAGGTCGACCTAAGAAGAACTGGAAGAGGACGATCGAAAATGAAATTGCAGAGGTGGACAAGTACTGGAGTCAAGTGAAGAGAATGGCCAGGAACCGTACTGCGTGGAGAAATTTCACCAAGGCCCTATGCTCCGGAAGGAGCGGCAGGAATTAAGTAAGTAAGTAAGTATGTGTGATTGAAAATCAACATCTCTTTTAGTTAGCAACAATCCCAAGGCAGCCTGTTTTCCTCTTTCTGGACCTTTGGGATTAGGCCCAACTTCCACTAACGAGCTGTCTCGATATTCCTCATTCCGTCCTCTGGTAGCAGGGTAATAGTAGGACATACAGGGATGGGGGTACAAAAATGGTAGCATATAGCGTGGTTTGTTTCCTTCTCGGTTGTCTGCTACCAAAAATGGTAGCAGATAGCATGGTTCGATTTTCTTCTGGTCTGCTATTAGTAATGATACCAAAGCTTTGGTTTCGCTTGCCACGCCAAGTGTGATTTTCTTCTTGTTAGCTAATACAAATGTTTGCAGTATGTCATGGTTCGTTTGTCTTCTTGCAGCAAACCTTGTGGTGTCAAATTCATCTGTCATAAAATTAAATTGCCAAGTTGTCTAGGGTTGTTAGTGCTTTTGTTTGTGTCATGTTGGTAGTTGACATTCGGTTAGATGGGTAATTAATAAGTTAGATCGAGAACCATAGAATGCAATTACTATACAATGATTATTGTATTGGTTTTTAATTTTGTTTTGTTTCTTTTTCATGCTTACGACTGTCCATAACAAAATGCTTTGACTGTTCGAGTGATTCCAAGATCTGAAGTTGGTCAGCTGAGGAAGTCCCAGTTCATTATTTTATTTTAAAGTCAGTGTAGTTAACTTATTTCATGAAGTTAAAAGAAATTGTAACGTGAACGGCTATGTTTCCAGTGTGGTGTTCGTTTGTGCCTCCGTTGATTTAGGTATGTTAGGCCATCTGTTTACATGTGGTTGGTTGGTTCCTCAGTTTAGGGGCTGCGACAACATGGTCATGTAGCCCCGTGTACTTTGGGTGTGTGTAGAATCTGTCTGATAACCGGTGTTAATTGTGTTGGCTGTATTAGTGTGTGTATCTGTTTTTTAATTTAAGTGCAGACTGCAACTTAGAATTTTTCAAATAGTTCCTACTTTTGCCGCCAAGCGCCACCGTCAACGACTACTAGCCCAGTTCAGTACTTAGCTACTAGACGCCACCGCAGTCGGCTCTTGGCAACGAACGTAGAAACCTAAGAGCGTTGTTTACATTCTTAACCTATCCAATTTAGCTTCACACAGGTGTAATTAGTGGAAGGTTCTTTAACACGCCATATGCCATGGGACCGCCGGCTTTACTTCCCCTCCTAAGGAAGGCATACTGAGGAATTTTTAACGCTCTTAAAATTCCGACGGCTTCGGCAGGGTTTGAACCCACTATCTTGGGCATAGAATGTTTACATGTGAAGTGATGAATAATCTGAGAGTCAATTTATAAATTTTGTTGGGTGCTGCAAATATATTTTCATTGATTGTAAGTTACCTGTTCGAGAAAAACAGCTGATGAGAATGGCTGATAGGGGAACAGCTGATGTGAACAGCTGGTGTCTTCAGTGGTGGTATGCCTCATGGCAATGTGTTTACTTTGTGTGTCATCATTTAAAGTGTTCGTGTGAAATTGAAGATAAGTTTTATTTGTCGGAATGTATGGTTTAGTCGAAATTTTGTATTAGTAGTTTCATCTTACGCTGAGGTCAGGTTAGACTTGGTGTTGTTTTAAGTTATGCGTGTGGTGTTTAAATTGTGATCTTCTATTTAAAAACAAATCTTTGGTGCACGTGTAAGTGATATGGTTAAGTCAGGTGACATATTTATGTTGTGGATCGGTATCGTTGTTAGGCCACGTTGATAAATTTCATAATAGTTCCTTATGGTGATAAGGTTTCATCTGCTGTTGTCATGTCAGTTGTTCGTTGGTATTTTATATTTCAGTTTTAATTTTGGTATGGTGGTTTCTTTCTTCATGAACTTTCAATTAGTTATGTTGGTAACTGTTAGTTTCTGTTTCGATTCTCGTTTGACCAGCTGTTGTGTAGGTTTAAATTTGGTAAGAATTTGTGTAGTGCTTTTGTGATTTAATTGGTTGGATTGTGTCGTGGAATAAAAAATATAATTTCAATTATTTCAGCCGCTGTCACTTTGATGTGCTAAGTCATCTTGTTATGATGTGACCAGCTGGTATTGTGTCAGCTGTTTGATATGCTAGACTATGTGTGAATTGTAGTTCAATGTTAAATTCAAGCTCATCTATTTTCTAATTACTCTTTCTGGATTATTTAATAAAGTTGAAATTGGTAATGTCATTTGTGTGGATTTTGAAATTTATTTCTTCTTGAGGTAACGTGTATTTGTTGTCAAAGTGGGTGACGTGAAGTGGTCATCTGGAAATTTTGTTTAGCTGCATTATTAATGGTTTGAATTTTATTATATTAGGAAGATGTTCTTGGATGTGTTGTGATTGTCTTATTTTGTGTGTGTATGGAAATTTAGATTTGTGGTTAGATTTGAGGGAAGGAATTAAGATAGGTTGTTTGTTTATTTTCTTGGGAGTAAGGTTAGGTTGTTTTTATTTGGTCTTGAAGTTTTCTTCGTTGTGAGTGACCTAGTATGCCAGTGTGTGCTTCGCTGAAGTAACTACTGTATGAGATAGGTCTGGTTGGATTATGGGGTCCATCCCAGTTCGATTCTTGTGCTGGATGTACATAGTGCTTACATGATTCGAGTTGTCTTTAGTATGGGATGGAGATAACAGCAATGAAAGGTGGGAAGTGATATTTTGGGGGCTTTAAAGTTTTGTGAAGCAAGTGTTGAGAGGTTGGTGTTAGTATTAGTTATGGTATTTCAGCGACTCATATTTGCATACTGGTGTGTAATGGGAATTTTATTTGTTTAATGGGAGGGAACTGTTATTGGTGAGTTGTGAGATGTCTGCGTGATGGATGAATTATGATGTGATAAGTCCCAGTTCGATTCTCTGGTCTGGTCTGTGTTCGTTTCTTGCTTAGCTTGGTTATCGTAACTCTTCAAAAGTTTTCTGTTGTTGGAGCTCGGTGAGAGATGTAACCGGGCATGTTTTGGGAGATTTACCTTGGTAAATTTAAGCTCGTTGCTAATGAGCTGGGGCGTGCTTAAGTTGGTATTACTGTAATTTAAATGTGAATATTTTCCTTCTGAAGTCTTGGTCACTGCATTTTGAAAATAACTTCAAGGGTTGAATAAGGGCATGCATGATGGCATGATTTAAATGTATTTGATTTATGAAAGTATGTATGAATTCATGTTACCTGTTTTTATTGTAAAGATTAACGTAATAAAGCTAAGGTAAAGCTATGATTGTTGACCGATGTTTAAAAAAAAAAGTTTTAGTTAGTTACTGTTGTTTTAAGGGGCGGAACTACGAGGTCATCTGCCCCTTTAAAAGAAGTTTAATGAAACTAAAGTTCATATGGAAAGATAAATAAGAACCTGTGTGGTTGTGAAGTAACTTCAGTAATGAAAATGTTTTGAAGATTTTTAATCCAATTTAAGTTAACGCTTGATATGTAAGTTAATGGTGTTCTTTTATTTGGGGTTAGGTTTAATTACAGTAAATTGATAGGGAAGTAATAATGACATGCAGTTCAGATATCGTGTGCGCGAGAGATTAAAAACTGACTTTGTAATTTAAATGAACAAAACTAAAGTTCGTCAAAATTATGGAAGCTAAATTAAATTCACATACTGTTGCAGTGCTACCAATTTTTCAAAAATGTGGTGATGGTGTGTACATGTACTTAGAGTCTCAATGCTGGTAGTGTGTTTAATGTTGCAGAGGAAAGGAGATATGGAGATTGATTGAACGAGCGACCAAAGGCCATGGTCCGCTGTCGAGAGTGGTGATCTAACATCTGGTGGGAGCATCCCTGGTATTCTGCAGGCAGACATTTGGGGACTGGGGGTGTCTTGCCTAACACCGACCTGTCTTATCTACTCTGAAAGCATTCATGTGTCAACTAGCATGTGACCCCAGGACTTTCCTGCCACCCCACTCTGGGGATCTGGAGGGGGAGATTCCTTCAACCTTCAAGTACAGTAGGCGAAAGCCTTACTAACTACACTCTCCAGCAAGTCAACATGGGTATCCAACAGAAAAATTAAACACCAATTACATACATGATGACTAAGTGCCTCACATTTCATAAAATGCAAATAAAATTAAAGCAAGAATTACCGGTAACTGTTGTTACTGTGAGTGCATTTTCGACCCATGTAATTCCCACTTCCACAGAGTTGGGGATAATGTGAGATCAGTCTCTACACAGCATGAAGTTTTTACAGCCAGATAGCCTTTCAGATGCTAACCTCATCATCAGAGGAGTTAACAAAATGGATTGAATGAAACTAGGCATGGAAACTACTGTGACCGATTACAAGCTATTATTCCAACCTTGCTGGGAATGGAAACAACAAAAAGTCACTCCAAGCACAGTCAACAAAGAGGTCTAAACTCATTTGTTTCCCAAGTTTGATACAATCTGACCCAATGGCCTGGTGCATTAACACACTCTGCAAAACCACATAGGCTGTATGGTTATAGTGAGAAATAAAATTATTTTGGAAGTTTAATAACTAAATATAAATATTACTTTCTACACTATTAATATTAAAGGTACAATGTGATCAAGGATTTTTTTTGTAATATTTAAGTTTTTGCTCTAAGTTATTCCCATTGTGTGCTTCTATCCTTCTACTGTCCACTGACCAATTATATGTCCACCTTGTTGTTTCCCTATATAGACTTATTGATTCCATAGTATAGATATTGGTAATTTCAAGGGGTGGGTTTTTATGGACATCACGATCATGACATATCAGATATTGGTATGGTATATAATTTTGCTAATATTCACGAGTGAAGGTATTTTGATAAAGAATATGCATAAACAACAAATAGCAAAAATATGAACACATTCATAACTAATTACTACTGTGTCAGTTTAGAGCAAATTTCAGGGGCAGAAGACCCTAGAACACATTTCATTCTCGGAGATCTTTTTTTCTCTGTACATTTCTGTCGTTTCCTACCATTTGTTTTAAGCACGGTTTTAAGGACCGAGCACTTGCATTTACCTATTCAGTGTGTGATTGTGAACACGGTGAGTTACAGAGGTGTGCAAATTATTAGACTCGATGTCAGTTTTGCAACTTAAAATTTTTAATTTTCAGTTTCATGCAAAGCACTGAAATTACAGTGGAACCTCGGAATGCGAGTAACATGGTCTACGAGTGTCTTGCAAGACTAGCTAACATTTTAAATAAATTGTAACTTGATAAGCGAGTGAGGTTCCGCAACACAAGCGTCACGTGTCAAATTCTGTCGGACGAAGGAGAGATTAGGATGAAAGTTAAGAAGGAAATGATCGAAAAGCAAGAACGATGTATGAGAGTGGCTGATATCTCGAGATTTTATAAGAAGTCTACGTCAATGATTTCCACAATATTAAATAAAGAAGAAATAAAAGGGGTAGATGCAGCAAAAGGAGTCGCAAGAGTTATCATAGGACAGATTCATCGTTAAAGTTGCACGAAAAGAAAACAATCTAGTGAGCCAACAGATAGCAGTGATTCAGTTAGTGAAATTTGTGCTACACAGCAACTCTTCTCATGTCATCGCTTGCCTCCCTCCCACCAACAATGATTCTATTGAAAGGTAAAGTGCAGTTTAATTTGTTTTCTTCTTCTGTGAGAATGGGTCTCCTAAGACCACGCGGAATCAACACTTCTTGGCCTTGATGTTTGCCCAATAACTCTTCATGCGCAACGATTGAGCTAGTCTTCGTTGCTGCGACCAGACGTGTCTGGTAGGTCTTCTCTCTTCTGCCTCAAAATCCCGTGTATGAGTAATTTTAGTAATTTCCTCTCGACCCTTGAGATTGGGAAAACCTAATTCAGCCAAGTCCTTTTCCGCCTGTTGGTACTGCCCCCGTAATTGAATTATGTAGAGACCACGGTGGCTATATGTGAAATTATGATTAGAGTTATGGCTGTCATAGTTATGACGTGGGTGGTCATGACGTAAGCACGGATGACGTAAATGTTATGCCAGCAAGCTACTTGAGCTGAGATTCTCAGTGACGTCAGCAATTTAGTCCAGAATGTTCCAAGATGTACGACGCAGTCGCAGGAAACGAGGAATTCTGCTGAGGAAGAAACTATGCTATTGGAGGAGAGGCATGAACCAATGAACGATAGTTTAAAGGAAGACGGAGATTGCTGAAACTATGGTATTTTTATGACTTTTTGAATGCAGAATTGTGGAAATACATTTGCAGTAAAAGCATTGATTTGGAATTTTGGTGAAATTTATTTTCAGTTTTTGAATTTTGAAAATCCGTCATGTATTAACGAAGTTGGAAGTTCTAGCGATGACGCAGTATCACGCTTTGGAAGGGATGGTAACGCCCCTCGAGAAGGTAATAAAAGGGCTTGCGCAGAAGAAAGGAGTCTCTTCTCTTCTCTTTCGTTCTCTGATCATTCTGAGATCTAATGCTCAGATCATCGAAGTATTTGTGAAAGTCATTTTTATTATACATTCAATATAGTGAGACATCAAAGTGAACAGCAAGTGAAAACGCGTGGCGAGGCCACTATGTTAACGAGATACAGGTCAAACTAGGTGAAGTTGAAACGGACCTTAGAAAGCTTCTATAAGTTGAACTTCAAACAGTTAGCGGTCTACGATAAGATAGTTGTATTGTGCAGTACTACATGCAATTATAGAGAAAGGCTGAACAATTTCGACCGAGTACTTCAAAAGATATTAGCTGTTTCATAGGACTGACAAAAGTGATTATCTCACCACTAGAGAAACACTTTTGTATAAGCCAGAATTAACGCAAGGCTAACGCTGTCGCTTCAGATTGCTTGCTTACAGAACGATACAGTATAATGGAGCATTTGAATACGGCAGTTTGTTCTTCTGACACTACAACTGAAGTGCAAATGGAAGGCTAAGAAGGCTTATTGCAATTGGGACATACTTCATTGGAGTAAGATAGCGACATGGAACTTCGCTAAATGCTATTCCACATAAGCGAACATGCGGTGAATACCATCTACACCCATGTTTCGTAAGTAAAGGCTGAATATCATCGAACAGCCATAGAAACAATTTCATACTCTGTATATGAATAATTTCTTCGGAAATTTCTACAAAACGTCATGATGATTGTCTACTGGAACTTCAGGGAATTTTTCAAGAGAGGTCAGGGTAGTCCCGACTCACAAAGAAGATTATTGCCGGAAGGATGTCTATTCGTTTTCGAGGAGCAGAGCGATTCACGGAGAAGGAAGCAGTTCGATTCTCCGAGGGTGCTATTTCCTATTTCGAGGATGGAGCTCAGCTTTAACGTGGTGAAATGGATCCATCAGCAGTCTTCTTTGGGGAATTTTCCTCTGGAACGTCAATCGGCAGATAAGGTAGTCGTGAACGTTTATTGTATTTGAGTAACCTAGTAATGTTTGAGCAACCATTTTTCCCATATTTTTACCCTCATGTATTTTGCCTTATTTTCTTGTTGAGATTCTTATTCTCAGTACACCTTGATGAGTTTTGCATTTTTCGACGATTTATTAAGACATTGTTATGTCATGGGCATAGTTAACGATTTTGAATCAGTTGAGACTGATATTTAGATTTTTCAGTAATTAATATTTTTTTTTTTTGTAGTCACGATTTGACTGTAAGTTAATGATTTTTATGGCAGATTTAAATTCAGACAGCGTGTCACTTTATTAAAGTAATTCAACCCCAGTTTAATTACTTTGAACAATTTTCTGTCATCATCAAGAAGGAAGAACATTTAAATGATTTTAGAGCGTTAAAATCTCTTACGTTATCGACGATCTTGGAAATACTAGTCGTTATTTGTATTGATTGCAACACAGACATTTATCGTCAGTTATGAATGAACATTGCATCATAGACAATTTTGTGAAAGAGTAATGTTAATAATGAATTATTGAATGCATTAAAGTCAAGTACTTTTGTTAGGAGTTTTTCTCAATTAGAGAATTATATAACGATGTTTGCATTCCCCAGTCTAATTGGATTCTATTCGACTACTTTTCAGTTTAGTCGCACTTTATTTGAAGATAGTATTTTCATACTACAATTTCTTTTAAGATGTTAATCTTAAATTTTGATAGACCAGATAGGCGTATATAAGCGTATTCACTATTAAATTTGTTTGTGATTGGCAAGTTTTGACTTCATTTCAGTTCATGAATGAAATCTACGAAGGTTAAATAGAAAAACAGTTTTGAAACAAATTATGATTATAAAATTTTTAAGTGGAACTATGAATGTATAATCGCTAGTGCAGCGCGTGTTGAAAGTCGCTGAAATATAATGCCCTTGAATATGAAGGAAGTTCCCACAGGAATAAATGTTAAAGAATTATTTGTGGAAGTTTTGTAAGTGATGTGAAAGTTGTAAATGCCATATAGATTAATATATGATGATTTTGGGCATATTTTTAATGCAGATTGTGCATTAACTTGTTAGCGAAGGATTTTCCGCTGGAGTAAGATTGTTATAGTTCGTTGAAAATTAATCAAGTGATTTACTGTTATAATTAACACGAGTTTTGAAAGAATTTGAGACAAGATGTTGAATGAAGGTTGCCGTCACAAATCATTATTAAAAACTTTATTAAAACAGATTGTGACATTAAAATGTATAACTAACCTTCATTGGTCGATTATATTAAACAGGATTATAAAATTACCAACCGAATGAACATGTGGCTAATGTATTTATTAAATTAATAATTTAAACAATTTGAAGGTTAATATTGTAAATAATTGTTGTAAATATTTTTGAAAATAATGTGAAACGAGAGTGATGTTAAAGGCGTGCTTATAATATTTTTATTGTCTTTGACAAATATTATAAACAATTTCTAATTGTTATAAATAATTTATGTGATTTTGTTATAAACATTTAAGAGCTAATGAAACATTTGGATTGAAGTTAACAAGTTTAAGAAATTTATGTAATGATCCACTAGGTTGTGATCAAAGTACTTGAAAGATTTGCGTAAATATAATGTGAGTTGTCTTGTAAGACATTTAAAAGCTTGAGAGTGCAGGCTGGATTCTTACGTAACATAGCGTGTGAGAAGGGAGTGCATTTGACCAGTATGCGTCAGGCTGGAAGGTAGCCCGCAGCTGTGTCAACATATGGTTTTCAGAGAGTGAGGTCGTTCACTCTGGCCTTGCGACTATAAATATCATTCTCTTGTTTATTAAAAGGAAACAAATGCTCTATATATGTCACACCCTGACGTCCTTTTCCAATCCAATAGTGTTATGAATATTACGTTATTTGGAGCTCTTGGGAGCTAAAATGTTTTATATATCATGTTGTATAATAATTTTGCAAGTCCTACTGGAGGACGTAGTCAGATTGACTTGGGCTACTGATAGCCACGTATATTTTGTTGTGTTAGGAAAATCATACCCTTTATTAGAAATAAAGCTTTTGTACAGTTCAAAGTTCTCGTCTTCGTTTCTGGTTCATTTTTAAATGTCATGGCGGAGATTATTGTGTGAACAGACTTTTAGTGATCCTGTTGTCAACTCAAACCCCGAGATAATTAAGAGGTAAGCAACGGTAAGTATGAAACCCCCGTCTATTTTGGTGTGTTCCACAATGATTTCCTGTGAATTTCTGTGCTCTTATCTCGATAGTATCTGTCAGTGCCATTTTCATTGATGTAACTGTGCCGGTGCGATTGATTTTTGGCAATCCGATTGAGGGGGCGGATATCTGACAGCCTACTATCCAGGTAAACGGGGACAGTACCAATTGGACCTTGTTGCCTTTTTCTGTAAAAACGTATATATTTTATTTGTTAACCTAGTTGGGTCCATTCTGTCCAAATGTCCCATGAATTGGATCCTTCTCATACGGATTGTGTCTGTGATTTTAGTAATTTTTAAATAGATGTCAGCATTAGGTTTCGGAAGGTGAATTCCATCTTTAATTCTTGGTCCCAAAATGTTTCGCATGATTTTGCGTTCCTTAATCTTCAATTGATTTCTCAGTGTTTTATGTTGTAGATTAAGTGTTTCGGCTGCATAAAGGGCTGCAGGCAAGACTACTGTTTTATAATGTTGAATTTTACAATTCCAAGAGGCATTTTTTGTTATAAACTTGTTTTGTCAAATGGAAAGCAGTTTCCATTTTATGCAGTCTTGCTTCTATAGCTTTTCTTTCGTTGCCAGTTTCATTGATCCATTCACCTAAATACTTGATGTCTTTCAATCGGGAGACCTGACAATTACCGATGCGAAGTGTATTCGGAGCAGTTTTAATATCTGTCATAAATTTTGTTTTGTCAAAAGAAATCCGTAAGCCGATTTTTGCTGCTTGTTCTTGGAGTAATTCAAGTTGTTTCTGGGCATCAGAAATGCTTGGAGCAATTAATGCCATGTCATCCGCAAATGCCAAACAGTCTAGTGTTATCCCTTTGAGTTTTGGCAACTCTTCTCCATTCTCGGACGACTTTTTCGAGCGCACAATTAAACAACAATGGAGATAATCCATCTCCTTGACGCACTCCTGTATCAATTGAAAATTCTGCGCTCAGTCCTCCCATAAATTTAACCTTTGAACTTGTATTCAAGAGGGTATCTTTGATGATTGATGTTGTCTTGCGATCTAATCCAAATTCTGAGAGTACAGCAACAAGGGATTCACGGTCAATGCTGTCATAAGCCTTTGCAAAGTCAACAAAAGTAATGACATAATTATTGTTTGACATTTTACGGAAGAAAGACATTGAGTTTTTCAAATTGATAATTTGCTCTGTACACGATCGGCCTTTCCGGAACCCACCTTGGTATTCACCAATCTGCGGATCCAGTTGAAGATAGGCACGTTTCAAAAGGGCTTTGGACAAAGTTTTGTAAGTTACCGAGAGTAACGAGATCCCTCGGTAATTGCTTGGGTTCGTTTTGCTACCTTTCTTGTATACTGGATGGATGATCACGATCTTCCAATCTGGAGGAATTTTTTCAGTTTGCCAGATTTCATCAATAATTTCTTTGAGTTTGACGATTAGGTTTTCACCTACAATTTTCCATAGTTTTGCAACGATCTGGTCCTCTCCCGACGCTTTGTTGTTTTTCATGGATTGGATTATTTCACGAATTTCCTGTAGGTCCGGTGGTTCCGAGTCAGGATTCCGTAGAGTAAGACAAAATTGAAATGTTTGGCGAACTGAAAAAATCCCCGCTGACTGGAAGATGGCACTCATACATCCCTTGCACAAAAAAGGAAATCTGACGGATCCCAACAATTATCGTGGAATTTCATTACTATCCATAACATACAAAGTTTTGTCTAAAGCTCTCCTGAATCGTGCAGAAATTCAATTGGATCCAGTAATCGGTGAATACCAAGGTGGCTTCAGGAAAGGCAGGTCGTGTGTGGAACAAATTATCAATTTAAAAAACTCAATGAAATATTTCCGCAATACATCGAACAAACACTATGTCATTACATATGTTGACTTCCAAAAGGCGTATGATAGCATCGACCGTGAATACCTTTTCGAAATACTCAAAGAATTTGGATTAGATCAAAAGACAACAAATATTATTAAGGAAACACTCATGGAAACCAAATCTAAGGTTAAATTTATGGGAGAACTGAGCAGAGAATTCCCCATTGACACAGGAGTCCGACAAGGAGATGGATTGTCCCCATTGCTTTTCAATTGTGCACTAGAGAAGGTTGTACGAGAATGGCGAAAAGCAGGTGCACCGACGCATAGGATAGGACCCAAACTTAAAGGCATAGCATTAGACTGTTTGGCATTTGCTGATGACATGGCATTAATTGCCCAAAACATCTCTGATGCGCAATACCAACTTGAATTTCTACAAGAACAAGCAAAGAAAATTGGATTGCAAATCTCATTTGATAAAACAAAATTTATGATAGATATAAAGAATGCCCCATCTGAAATTGAAATTGGTACTGACCATATATCTCGTGTGAAGGAATTTAAATATTTGGGTGAATGGATTACCGACAATTGTAATGAGAAGAGGTCCATTACAACAAGAATTCAAAAAATGGAAACTGCTTTTCAGTTAACGAAAAATACTTACAACAAAAAGAGTCTTTCCTGGAAATGCAAAATTCAACATTATACAACAGTGATCGGGCCCGAAGCTCTCTACGCTTCAGAAACTCTCACTCTTCAACATAGAACACTTCGAGATCAGTTGGAAGTGAAGGAACGTAAAATAATGAGGAAAATCTTAGGGCCGAGAATCAAAGATGGTGTTCATCTTCCAAAGCCAAATGCTGAAATATATAAAACCATCTCCAAAATCACAGACAAAATGCGTATGCGACGAATCCAATTCTTGGGGCACCTGGAAAGAATGGACCCAAATAGACTAACTCACAAAATTCACACATACTTGAAAAACAAAACAACTAGATCAAATTGGTACAAACAGACTGAAAAAGACTTGCAAGAATTAGGATCGCCAAATCTCCTAGACCGAAATGTCATCAGAACACTTGCACTCACACGGGGTTTCGAGGAGGAAGAAAGACGGCCATACCACCATATCTGGTCTGCACAACGGAAGCAAACTCATTCGTTGCGTATGAAGGAGTACTGGGCTGCAAGAAAGGCTAACCATTGTTGATTCCGCGTGGTCCTAAGAGACCCATTCGCGACGAAGAAGAAGAAATGCTTCGTGAGGTTTCTCACAATTGAGTAGTTTACCAAAATAATCTGCAAGAAGTGCACAATTTTCAGAGTTGGAGTGGGTGATATTCCCACGGTTGTTTTGAAACTGGAGAGAAGGTGGTGAATATTTAGTTAATTTCTGCTTGAATGTTCTATAATAATTTCTAGAGTGATGTTTCTTGAAGTCCTCTTCTATATCTTTTAATTTAGTGTTTTCATGTTTTTTACGAATCATTCTTAGCGATTTTGTTACTGTTTTTCTAACGTCTTGAAGATATTGTAGCGTTCTTTCATTCTTGTTGCACATCCAGGTCTGCCATGCTTGTTGTCTTAGGTTTATAAGGTGGTCACACTCATCAGTCCACCATGCATGTTTCCGCACCCTGGTTAGAGGTGTAATTTTTTCAGCCGTTTTTAGAAGTTCAGCTTGAAATTGCTGCCAATTCTGTGGGGTTAACTTTTGTGTCTCTTGTGTGGATTCCATAATATTTTGTATAAGATGGGCATCATATCGACGGGGTGGTAATTTTGGAGCGAATTTCCTCCTTTCTGGGATAATGTCCAAAGAGAATTTTGTGGGGTAATAGTCAAGAGTCCAGATCTAATCCTTTGTTGGAACGAGAGATCAGTACATGGTCCAACTGAAATTCACCCAATAGTGGATTTGGTGAAATCCAAGTCTTAGTTTTTGATGATTTTTTCTTGAAAAATGTTGATTTAAAAAAATAGATCATGGTTCCTGCATATCTCTATTAGTCTCATGCCATTCCTGTTAGTTTGCTTATGACCTGACCATTTACCAACCCAGTATTTATACTCTTTTTCTTTGCCAATCTGGGCAATGAAATCACCCATTAAGACCTTAACATGGTTTATTGGATTCTCTGAAGAACATCGTCTAACAAGTTCCAGAATTCGTCTACTTTATCAACGTCCTGTCTATTGGTAATATTGGTTGGTGCATGTCCATTGACTAGCATGTAGATCTTATTAGCTGATTTAACTGTCATGGTGGAAAGTCGACCTGAGAAGGATTTAAAGTGCACAATAGAATCAAGTACTGTCTTGTCTACTATAAATCCAGTACCGAATTGAGGACAATTTGGCATAGCTCTTACACCAGGCTTTCCCTTATATATTCTGTGCCCTTCCGAGTCAAAAGGGTGCTCATCAGTATACCTTGATTCTTGAAAAACAATGATTCGAATTCTCCGTTCTCGAGATTTGTCAAGAATATTCTTAAGTTTTCCCATTTTCAAGAGGGAGTTGACATTAAAAGTCATTAACCACAGTCTTGAATTTGGTCTGATTTTGTCTTTACGGGGTTTTGAGGTACTCCGATTTACCTCATGTTTTTGTTTTACGTTCTACAGTACTGTATTTTGTTTTAGGAATGTTATGCAAATAAATATTTGTGTTGTGGACGAATCATCCGCGTTTCAATTGTTTCTTATGGGAAAATTTGCTTTGATATAAGAGCGCTTTGGATTACAAGCATGTTGTCGGAACTAATTCTGCTCGTAAACCAAGGTTCCACTGTATTCCAAGTGTTTAAACAAAAGTCTTATTTACATTTTCTTTTACGAAAAAGACAGTAGAATGAATGTTTAGAATTTCCACTTGAAGAGGAGTATTCCAAATGCAAAAAAGTAACACATTTTAATAACTTTATTCTACTTTTTGTGTACATTTAAAGCTGAAGGATTCGAAATTCATTCATTATTGAGGTCTGCCTTGAACTATTCATAGATTGAAATCACTTGATTGAGAGGGTACATTCCAAAACCAATAAAAAAAGAGAAAGCGTACCAAGCTCAGGATTCCCAACTCCGAAAATTTCCAGAAGCAATTCCTCATGGGGGAAGCTATAAGTCAACGGGGGATAAAACATGACTAAGTTGGGTGTTAAAATATGTCAGAAAATGGCCAATAAAATGATTTTAAATAAAAGATTGTGACCGATTTAAATTCATTATTTAATTCTAATAAATTTCTCATCTCTGTAACTTGTCCTGTTATGGGCTATACAGAATAGAATTACCATTTAAGTAGGCTGACGGTGATGCATTTAACTTATTTTCCTTGATCCCATTGATCCCATTATGTAGAAAGTAATATTCATATCGAGTCATTACTCAACTTCCAACATTCTTTTTTCCCACCATATCCATTAATCTCCGCAAAGAGTACAAAGCAATTCCCACTGTCAGAAATATTTTAAAAAAGCAATAACATTTAACATGTTAGGAAATATTTGATATTTGCCGTATTGATTAATAATAGATAACTTTTAAAATTTAACGC
Source organism: Meconema thalassinum (assembly GCA_946902985.2). Lineage (NCBI taxonomy): Eukaryota > Metazoa > Arthropoda > Insecta > Orthoptera > Tettigoniidae > Meconema > Meconema thalassinum. Next base: position 1,713,307,106 of record OX336388.2, on the reverse strand, counting down.
CTTCTTTCAGACAGACACAATAGCAAACAGATCACTCTTCAGAGAAGCTATTCAAAAGGCAAAATTTCAAGAAAGGAAGAAACAAACAACTCTCAGAAAGTGGACTCAAGAGGAGAAAGATCGTCACTCTAGAAGGATGAAAGAAATCTGGAAACAACGGAAATTGAATACAATGGACAATAGCCAACGTTGATTCATCGTACCCTCCAAATGGGTTATTCGAAAGAAGAAGAATAACGCCTTCTTCATTTCTCAGTTCCAGTGATCAATACTAAAATTAAGAACATCTATTCAAATTTTGAATATTTATTCAATCGTTGGCAAATGTTTCAACCTTTCATTGAGGTCTTCATCAGCCTAATTTCTTACATCTAGTCTTAAAACTAGTGTAACAATTATTCATAAAACGAAATGGATATCCTTACAATTTCATTTACATAAACGTTCCTTATTCATAAATTCTTCGAGTGGTGGTTTAGCGATGAAGTATTTCACTCACAAATATTTGAAAGTTAGTGCATCTAAAACTGTATCAGTGAAGATTGCAAGGCTTGATGACACGACGGTCATCTCAACATTTATGGTTTTATGGTTAATGCACGTGGGATCATAAAGGTCAAATCAGTTCCACCGGTTTTGATTCTACGTAAGAAAGACGAGATTCCATGTCTTAAGATCGTAAGGTTAAAAGTCATGTAAACTCAGAAGCTCTCTTGTATTAACACTCTTATAACAGCTACTGCATAGACGTTTTGGGCCCTTTTACACAACACATCAACATCACAAACATTCTGCCCTGAATAAATAGAAATTGTTACTGTAAGTTATCATCAAAATAGGGTCAGTTCTTTGCGATTTCTTCAAGGATAACTCATATTAAAAAACACAAAAGATAAAATTAATCTTGATAAATACAAGACCTTGGTAATTTCCAGACAGTTGTAGTTTTGTTGTATCTGAAGAAAAGTAGGCTCTTCAGTGCATCACATTACTCTATTTTTATAGCTTTGATTATCCATCATTGACTGCATATAGTTAAGATAGACAGTTTATTACAACTTCTAGGCCATTTCCCCAAAAAAAGAGAAAAAGATATGAGATTACAACTTTTCAGTCGGTTAACACAATGTAATCCCAATTACTGGGACATGAGAAAAATAACCTGAAAAAATTGCATGTGATTAAAATATACATTTTGGACTACAGAAGAGGAAGAAAACTAAGGGATGACACATTTCACTCGTCAAGCGAGCATTAGATCCAATTTCTGTACAAAACAAATATATTTTAATCACATATCATTTTCTTCAGGTAATTTTTCACATGTCCCAGTAGTTGGGATCACATTGTGTTGATCAACTGAAAAGTTGTAATATCAATTATCAAGAAGCCAACACTGAAAAATAGCTTCAAAGCTCTCTACAGTAGAACTCCAATTATCCGAGCTGCTGAATGGCTGTCAGGAAAAAAAATTAAGAAGGAAACTTACTGCGACTTGCAAAATAATGATTCTGTCTACGCACTCTATTGTCCTTCCCTCAACGAAGCTAGTGTAGGCACAGTGCGAACATTATTGGGATGATGAGCTTACTTTGACAGACATGTTTAGCAAACAATGACTTTCATTTACTACTCTTGTACAGCACGTGTAAGTACGTACGCTATTCGCTGGCTTAGGACCAGAATAGCGTATCTATAATGGGAATGCTATTAAGATACGTTATTCTGCTCCTAAGCCAGGGATATTTATAACATGTAAAAGTGTTGCCTTTGCATTTAATTACAAAATTAAAAATACATACAGTACAGAAAATAAGCTCTTTTTCTTTAAAATACATATGTATGTATGTATACCGCAAGCCTCCGTGGCTTAGGCGGCAGCACGCCGGCCTCTCACCGCTGGGTCCGTGGTTCAAATCCCGGTTACTCCATGTGAGATCTGTGCTGGACAAAACGGAGGCAGACAGGTTTTTCTCCGGGTACTCCGGTTTTCCCTGTCAAAATTTCATTCCAGCAACACACTCCACTATCATTTCATTTCATCTGTCATTCATTCCATCATTGCCCCAGAGGAGTGCGTCAGGCCTCGGCAGCCGGCACAGTTCATATCCTCGCCGCTAGATGGGGGCTTCATTCATTCCATTCCTGACCCGGTCGGTGACTGGAAGCAGGATGTGGATTTTCATTTTCATGTATGTATGTATACCATGTATGTAAATCCAATTATCCGAATGGAGTCCGGTCCCAATTGATTCGGATAATTGGAGTTCTACTGTATAAGGAAAAAAGTCTTATGATAGAAAACTGGAAGGCAGCCTTGCCCTCACAATCACTAACAGGGGGGTAAATTATACTAATTCAATGTGTTGCAAACAATAAAGTACTTGAAATAAGCTGTTTCCCAAAGGATACAGGATATGTTGAACTCCAAATGAGCTTATTGACACAGTATGAAATATGAAAATCCACAGCCTGCTTCCAGTCTCCGACCGGGTCAGGAATGGAATGAATGAAGCCCCCATCTAGCGGCGAGGATATGAACTGTGCCGGCTGCCGAGGCCTGGCGCACTCCTCTGGGGCAATGATTAAATGAATGACAGATGAAATGAAATGATAATGGCGAGTGTTGCTGGAATGAAATGTTGACAGGGAAAACCGGAGTACCCGGAGGAAAACCTGTCAGCCTCTGTTTTGTCCAGCACAGATCTCACATGGAGTGACCAGGATTTGAACCACTGACCCAGCGGTGAGAGGCCGGCGTGCTGCCGCCTAAGCCACAGAGGCACAGATTTCAAAAATGTTAAAAATGGATCCGGTAAACTCGAGCCAAGATTGCCAGCTTATTACCCCAGTGTATCATTGGGTTACCAGATGGTAGGCTAATTATTGAATAAGGAGAGCAAAGCTCTCATAGTACATTGGCATAGCTTGTGGCTCATACTAGCCTTGCAGTGGCCTTCTCGGCATGTACTAGCCAGCGTCTTGAGGTGTACCGTACCAACTGATGAGCCCAATGGTACACTAGGGCAAAACGCTGGTTTGAGCTAACTGGATCAATTTTTCAACATTTCTGAAATTTGATACTGAATACTTACTAACATTTCAACAAACCATGTGGAGTTAGAGTGAAAAAGCTATAAGCAACATAGTTCTGAGGAAAATCTATCATCCTACCCCTGGCCAGAGACAAGAGTCTAAGTGGTGTGTGTATGGACTCACTCCACATTCTATGCAAAGTGAATGATATCAAGAGAAATTCTGATCTGCCTGTCTTGAACACAACTGTGTCAGGAAAAAGCAATATAACGAATGATGAAAAAAAGTTAGTCATCTGCCTGGTATCTGGCTCTCAGGTGGGGAGAAGGGGATATGTATGAGTCTCTTGCTGAGCCATCAACATCTCCACTGGTCCCAGAAATTCCCATGTCAATAGGATTTGCTTTCACAACAAGAGCTGACAGATTTGCAGCCATCTCCTGCAATTGTGTTCCTCCCTTACATTTCGCATTTATTCAGTGAGGGTTTGTTTGACCAAAATGTTATTTAGTTTAAAATTTTCATAATTTAATTTACAATGACTTTTGTTCTATACGTTTATAAAATTAAACAGTGTTCAAGAAATGAGCAAAAAACGATTGAGGGCTTCATCTTAACCCCTTCATCCTTCAGGACAAACTGACAAAAATTAAACTAGGTCATTATTATTATCCACTACTTCTTCATTTCCCGGTTCCAGTGATCTGGGTCAGGCCTCGACTCACACACTATCATATTTAGGCTATTTGTACGATGGGTTCACCACACCCAAAGGATATTATACACCTCATCCAGTATAAATATGAATTTAAGCTGAAAAGTCAAAATATTCAGACAGAAAGTTTGATGGACCACAAGACAGTTATCACTACCAATCCGTAGTCTTTGTTTTGTGTAGTGCAGTGGTAGTCAGTTGTGTACTTGACTAGTGCGTAGTACTCGTGAGTCGGTTGACATTAGCAGTTTGAGGGTATGTTTGTTGTCATCTGAGACACAATGAATAGAAAGTTGAACTACAAAACATAATTACAGTGGTATTTGTAGAACATTTTCCAAACATCCAACCTACATCTTGACAAGGAATTTGCAAATTAAATTTAAGATTTGAAGAGTCTGGGACGGTAGAGGAGCTTCCACGATCAGGTAGGCCAAAATCGTTAGAACAGAAGAGAATCTTAATGTTGTCGCGCAATGTTTTGTGCAATCACCGATGAAATCCTAAAGAAAAGCATCCTAGGAGTATGGAATAGCAAGAACAAGCCTACGTAGGATGCAGAACCCCACATTATGGAGTCATTGTGAGAGACTTACTAAATGAAAACTTTGATTAATGGATTGGCAAACTGGTACTATTCAATGGCCTCCACGATCCACAGATATCACACCCATGGTTTCTTCAGTCTGAGGCATACTAAAAAATGGGGTTTATTCTGTCAAGATTCGTGATGTTGAGCATTTGAAGCCATGAAACCTATTAGAATTTGTAAACCTACAGTCCTGGAAGATTGGCGACAAAACTTCTAAATTAGAATTGAAAAGATGCACCGTTTGCTTAGAACAGCATGGAAACCACTTTGAGCATCTGTTGTGGTTCATTGAACTCTACATGTAATTCTGTGCTGATAATAAATTTGTATTGTCATTTTAGTATTATTGCACCAAATGCATTTTTAGCGGCTGACTCTTGGCCCACCATGTGTATGTATATATATATATATATATATATAGAGAGAGAGAGAGAGAGAGAGAGAGAGAGAGAGACAGAGGTAGTAGCCTTAGCATCAATTTAGATTTCCTACTAAAATAGCAGTACAGTAATGTTTCCCTTCTCAGCCCTCAGAATTACATTATATATATATATAAATATATCATAAACCACTTACTGACAGCATCAGTGACCTTTTGTAGAAATGCAACTTTACTTTCTCTGTCTTTGATGTTTTCATGGTTCAACTCTTCATCCGTTAGAAGGCCTTGAAGGAAGCCAGTGTCCCGAATAACCTGAATAAGTAGGGCAGAAAGAAACAACTAATGACATGAGCAAAGTTCACAAACAGTAAACAGAGCAGAGGAAGTATTTTATCAACCATATTAATAAAACCTTCATACACAGTCACATTCCCTCATGGCTATCACTGATAGCCAGTGCTATCAACAAACATTGCATGAAGGCACAGCAGTTCAGCTGCTTGCCTCTCACCAAGGCAGACCAGATTGATTCCCTGTTAATGCCTGTGAGATTTTTGAGGCGAAATGTTACATCCAGTGGTTTGGATTCCAGGTAAAAAAGAAAAGGAAGGTATCGCAGGAATAATCTATTATATAAAACAAAGTGCCCAGCCAAAGCTATTAAAGTTAGAAACATGAAATTTTGGGGGTATGTTCGTTGTAAGTCAAAAACGCCCACTAAGGAAGGATTTTTGGATATTCAGGTTCTAAAGGGGTTTTAAGGGGGTAGACCTGCATTTCATTGAATAACAATATCTCCCGATTGGTTTCTTTGCAGATGTGATACTCGGCATATAAACCAACCATTAAAAACGAGCAGACACGTGTCTAAGAGTTTTTCGATGTGATGTATATTATGAGGTGAAAGGGGTGAAAATTGGGGGTTGAAGGATTTCTAACGGAGCAAGTATCACTTAAACGACAGAGGCAAAAAGTATGAAACTCGGGGGGGGAAAAAATCAGCTTGAAAAATAAGTAAATAGGTGTTCGACCGTTTTTTCATAAATCCAATTTAAGGGGCCCATGGAGTGGGGTGAAAATCTGGGGGGAAAAAAATACGAAAGAAAGTGTTCTAACTGATTGACTGACTCACTCACTCATCAAACTCGGGAGGAAAAAACAGCTTAAAAGTAAGTAAATAGGTGTTCGACCGTTTTTCATTTTTTCTTTCATGAAACCTATTTAAGGGGTTCATGGGGAGGGGTGAAATTCTGAAATCTATTATATAAAACGTTTCCTGACTGACTCACTGACTCCCAGCCAAAACTATTGGAGTTAGAAACACGAAATTTTGCATATATGTTCGTTGTTTGCCGGAAAACATCCAATGAGGATGGATTTTTGGATATTCAGGTTCTAAAGGGGTGTTACGGGGGGGTTGAACCTGATTTTCATTGAATAATATCTCACGAGTGGTTTCATTTGGGGATGTGATACTCGGCATATAAACTAATCATTAAGGGGGAAAAAAAAAAGAGCCTTACAGTAGTCACATATGATGTGTAACATCTGGCATATTAGAAACCTCACGTGAAATTATTGATACACCGGTATTTTATAGTATTATTGGCACAAATATTAATCTATTGTAAAAGGGAGTGTTTTACAGGTATTGTAGTTTATAATACGGAACTCATTTTATTAGATGATTTGTAGCTTCTACCAGCACTAGCCTAAATAAAGAATACGATATGGATCAACTAGATTAATAGATGTGACACCGCTCATAACCTTAAATTCCTTATAAACAGGTCCTCTTGATTCACAGACCAACACGTAATTCCATATGGATTCTGTTAAAATGAGTCATATTGATAAGATAAATATCGTTTAAAATGATAATCTGGTAGCAAAAATATCTACCCCGCCCAGGATCCGAACCCAAGATCTCTAGATTCACAGTCATACGCAATAACCCCACGGCTATTTCGACAACGCAAATATTGTGCACAAGATGGTGACTTATTTCCACGTTCCAATAATACTGCATTACGGAATTAAGTTTCATTTATATTTTGCATTGTTTCGATAATGTTCCTGAGTGACATTGAGTTAAAAATGCCTTATGCCAATGCAATGCCGACTACTTACAATGTTTGATATTAAGGCATTTTACCATTTAAATACTGATACGAAGACTTCGAACATGTACCATGTCATTTGTTTAAATCACTTGACACCAGAGTTCGCATGAGCATTTTCCGTTCAGTATGTCTCCCACAAGTCCAACCCCTCCTCCACGTGGTGGGAGACGGGCAACGGCATGAAGTAGGGGATTGCCTGTAGGGGTGAAGTACAGTGGGGACTTTGTGTGCCCCGGGACTGCTACGGTAGCTGTAAAGGCTCTATGGGAACCCGGAAAAGTGACGGCTGATGGGGCTCTGGTGAAGCTACGATAGGCCTCGCAAGGCAGTAGTGGATATCATATTTGCTTTCAAACCAGGAACAGGCCTCGGAAAGGACGGATGCAAACGACGACCCGGATATGCTAATGGACTACGAGTTGGGACATTAAACATACAGACACTGACAGGAAAAGTGGAGGAGATTGTAGATGTGATGGACAGAAGAAAACTGGATGTACTGGGCTTGGCAGAAACAAGAAGGAAAGGAGAAGGTCGCAGAGAACTGAGGAAAGGGTACCGATTGTACTGGAGTGGGAACAGTGAAGGAAGGAGCAGTGGAGTAGGAGTAGTTGTGAGAGATGGAATGAAAAAAGGAAGGAAGGAAGCTTGTAGTTTAATGTGACCGTTAATCTCGCGATCATAAGCCACGGGACCTCCGTTTTACGTGGAATCCGAACCACAGGACATGGCATTTCACATCGAAAATCTCACATGCATTGACCGGGAATCGAACCCGGTCCGCCTTGGTGAGAGGCATACAGCTAGACCGCTGAGCCACCACGCCCCCCTAGATGGAATGAAGGAAGAGGTAAAGGGAGTAAGTGACAGGATCATGAAGATCAGAGTAACTGTAAAGGGAAGAAGCCTGGAGATAGCCCAGGTATATGCCCCTCAAGTTGGATGTACAGCTCAAGAGAAGGAAGACTTTGAGGAGGAGCTACAACAGCAGTTGAATGGTCAGAGCATCATTGTCATGGGAGATTTGAATGCACATGTAGGAAGTGAAAGGCAAGGATATGAAAATGTATTGGGAGCAGAAGGATGGGGTAGCAGGAATGAAGAAGGGAGAAAGTTGCTGGATTTTTGCAAGAGAAACGGTTTGGTGGTAGGCAACTCCTGGTTCCGGAAGAAAGAAAGCCACAAGGTAACTTGGTACAGCAGTGATTTAACAAAGAAATCTTTGGTAGATAACATGCTGTACGACTGGGAAATGAAGAGAAGTGTCAGAAATATAAAGATAATACCATCAGAGGCCTTAGATAGCGACCACAGAATACTTGTAATGAACCTGGGAGTTGTTAAGGATAGCAAGAGGACAGAGTACCAGGAAAGGAGAATCAAAGTATGGAAACTCAAGGAAAAGGAAGTCAAGGAAGAATTCCAGAAGATAATAAGGGAAAGGATGCCAACAGACAATCCTAAAACATGGGAAGAGGAATGGAAGCAATTCAAAAATACAATGGTGGCAGCTGCAGTGGCAGTATGAGGAAGAACAAGCAACAGAAAGCGGTGTAAAGAGACACCATGGTGGAATGAGAGAGTAAAAGAAGCTGTGGGAAGGAAGAACAAGGCTTTCAGAGTGTGGTTCCAGGAAAGAACTGATCTGGCAAGGGAAGATAAAGAAGAAAGAAGCAAACAAGATTGTCGCAGAGGAGAGGAAGGAGTGGATGGTAAAGTGGACAGAGATGATGGAGGAAGACAGCAGAGGAAATAAGAAAGTACTTTATGGGATGGTCAAAAGTAAGAGAAGAGGTCTGCGAGAGGATGTGGTAATGATGGACAAAAACGGAAATGAGGTAACACAACAAAGAGACACTCAAGACAGTGTGGAAAGAGTACTTTGAGGATTTGCTGAATCCAAATGGTCATAGAGAGGAAGACAATGTATTGGAAGATGGAGAAGACAACACAGGAATGGAAAAGGACCTGACTTGGAGAGAACTGGAAATGGCTATAGACAAGATGAAAGGAGGAAGGGCACCAGGTGTGGATGAAGTGAGTGTTGAAATGGTGAAGGCAGCAGGGGAGGTTGGGAAACAGTGGCTGTACCGTGTGATGAGGGTGATATGGAAGGAGAAAAAGACCCCAGAAGAATGGAAGAAAGGATTAATTGTCCCAATATTTAAAAAAGGAAACAGAAAGGAGTGCAGAAATTACAGGGGAGTCTCACTCATACCTCACTGTGCCAAGATACATGAAAAGATATTAGAAAGTAGAATACGAGCCAAAGTGGAGAGAAAATTGAGAGAGGAACAGTATGGATTCAGTCCTGGGAGATCAACAGTGGATCTCATATTTTCAGTGAGACAGCTCCAGGAACACCACTACGAATTTGGAGAGGATCTGTTGATGGCCTTCCTGGACATCGAAAAGGCCTGTGATAGTGTGTGTAGGGAGAAGGTTTGGAAAGCAATGGAAAACATGGGAGTGGAAAAAGGGACTGTAGGCAGAGTGAAGGAGATGTATTGTGGAAGTGTGAGTTGTGTGAAAGTTGGAGGGGAAAGAACAGACTGGTACAGACAAATGAGTGGCCTGAAACAGGGTAGTGCGCTGTCAACCCTTCTCTTTATTGTGGTTATGGACGAGGTAATGACACAGATAGCAGGAAAGATAGGAGAAGATAAGATAAAAGCAATTGTGTTTGCAGATGATCTCATGGTCTGGGGAAACAAGGAGGAGGAAATTCAGGAGCAACTGAAGGCTTGGGAAGAAACAGTGGAAGAGTACGGATGGAAGTTCAACATCAGTAAATGTGAGATCCTGTTAACGACCAGGAAAAAGGACAGACCAATGAGTGGGATAACACTTGAGGTGGACAGCTGAAGAAGGTGGAAAGTCTCAAGTACTTGGGAAGTATAGTGGAGGAAAAGGGGAGAAATGACAAAGAGATTACGGAACGTGGCAGACAGGCAGAAGCATTTCTGAGAAGCATTAGGAGCTTAGTGTGGAATAAAGATGTCCCACAAAAAAGCAAGGAAGTATTATACAGAAGCTACTATATCCCGATACTGACCTATGCTTCAGAAACGTGGACAATGAAGAAAAGAGACATAAGCAGAATACAGGCAGGTGAAATGAAGTTCCTGCGAAGTAGGATCGGAGTAACAAGAAGAGACAGGGTGAGGAATGAAAAGGTCAGGGAAATGGTGAAAGAGGAGCCCTTGCAAGGTAGGATTGAGACATCAAGACTGAGGTGGTATGGACACTTAAAGAGAATGGATGAGAAGAAGATTCCCAAGAGGATACATGAGATGCAGATGCAGAAGAAACGACCAAGGGGAAGACCAAGAGATAGATGGCTGAAAGGAGTGGAGGAATGTGTCAAGAAGAGAGGCGAGGACTGGACCAGAGTGACAGCGGAGAGGTGGTGGGAAGAAAGAACTAAGTGGCGAGGCTTATGTTCCAAACAGACCCAGCCTGGGGCTGGAAACTGTACAAGATGATGATGATGATGTCATATACATTCTACATGGCCGAGAGTGCGTCATGGTATCAATTTTCAACACCGTGCGCTGATTGTTTCTCTTACCAGTGCCAGCTGGATCGATCAATCGAGTTGGCAGTGCGTCTTATACGTCCGTTCGATCCACCACTGCCAGCTAGGGCACACTTCCATTCGATCGATCGAGCGGGCAGTGCATACTTCTGTTGTCCACCACTGCCAGCTACTACACTTCCGTTTGATCGATTGAGCGGGCAGTGCATACTTCCTTTGTCCACCACTGCCAGCTAGTACACTTCCGTTGGATCGATCGAGCAGGCAGTGCATACTTCCGTTTGATCCACCACTGCCAGCTCGATTGTTCCGATCCACTTCCGTCCCAAATTTTCAAAATCACTCCCACAAAACTATCCAGCAACCGAGCGGTGAGATGTAACACATCAACAAAAAAAAAAAGCAGACATGTGTCTAAGGGTTTTTTGATGTGGTGTATATTATGAGGTGAAAGGAACGAAGGATTCCTAACGGAGCGTGTATCTTTTAAACGACATAGGCAAGAAGTTTGAAACACAGGGCGAAGAAATCAGCTTAAATAATAGGTAAATAGATGTTCGACCGTTTTTTACATCAATCCAATTTAAGGGGCCTATGGGGAGGTGTGAATATCTGGACAAATACATCCACTAAGGAAGGACTTTTGTATATTAACTCATCATCGCCCAGCCTAAACTATTGAAGTTAGAAACATGAAATCTTGCAGATATGTTCGTTGTATGTCGAAAATGTCCACTAAGGAAATATTTTTGGATATTCATGTTCTAAAGGAATATTAAGGGTGTTAAACCTGCATTTCATTGAATAACAATATCTCGCGAGTGGTTTCAATTGGGGATGTGATACTCGACATATAAACTAATCATCTTTACTAACATAATAAAGCTGAAGAGTTTGTGTGTTTTTGTGTTTAAACGCGCTAATCTCTGGAACTACCAGTCTGTTTCGAAAAATTCTTTTTTTATATGATAGCCAGATTCAAGAGGAATAGTTTAGGCTATGTTAAATTTCGGACAGACCACTCCATTTCCTGCATTTAGGCCCTTTGGTACAAATCTAAACCGTTTCACCGATCAGAACCAAAATTTGTATACATACCCTTTGGAACCCTGCGAGTAACACTGTCTGCATGAAATTTATGACAGACCGGTCCATTCCCTGCATTTAGGCCCTTTGGCACAAATCTACACCTTTTCACCGATCTGAACCACAATGTGTATACTTAGCCTTTGGAACCCTACGAGTAACACTGTTTACATGAAATTCCGGAAAGTCCACTTCATTCCCTGCATTTATGCCCTTTGGCACAAATCTACACCGTTTCACCGATCTGAACCAAAATTTGTATACTTACCCTTTGGAACCCTGCGAGTAACGCAGTCTACATGAAATTTCGGACAGACCACTCAATTACCTGCATTTAGGCCCTTTGGCACAAATCTACACAGTTTCACCAATCTGAACCAAAATTTGTATACTTACCCTTTGGAACCCTACGAGGAACACTGTCAGCATGAAATTTCGGATAGACCACTCCGTTCCCTGCATTTAGGTCCATTGCCACAAATCTACACTGTTTCACCGATCTGAATCACATTTTGTACACTTACCCTTTGGAACCCTGCGGGTGACACTGTCCACTTTAAATTTCGGACAGACCACTCCACTTCCTGCATTTAGGGCCCTTTATCACAAATCCACACCGTTCCTCCTAATTGCACCAAATTATACATACACTTTGAAACCCTCCTGGTGACACTGTCCACTTGATATTTTGGACAACGCTCTCCATTCCCTACATTTAGAATAACAAACAAACTGAACTTGAAAACTATGTATTAAGGCCCTAGAATCATTCATGTCCGTAGTAGTGTAACTGTAAGAGTATTTATGTTCGACCCTCACTATTATGTGTCAGATAACTGTATCAAAATGATGGTCATTATAACACTGTTTTCCATTATGATACAGTTTCTCCAGCCAATCAGAGCTCGTTCATTGACCAATTAGGTAACGATAACTTCGCGCATGCGCTCAAAATCCAACATGTCGGACATAAACACAACATCGAACTATAATAAATTACCGACATGGAATACCCACCGTCCATATGTTCGCGTAAATAAACTGGCAAATATGAGACAAGAAATAGCACTATACCTTAAAATCACCAACACTAATTTCTACACAGCGCATTGTCTTCAAATGACTGCGGTGACAATATTACTGAGGGACGGCTGATGTAAACATATGGCTGCATATGGCATTGCAAGCCCACAGAGCGCATGCGTCGGTCGTTCAAAGCTCTTGAAAGACAAAGATATAACACCCAACGCTCGCTCTGCGATCACAAAACTCCAGTAGCTGACTCGCAACAGATATTTATGAATATTTATGTTAAAACATATAATAAAGTTATAATTATCGTCGAACATAAACAGTCGTATGCAACTCGCCTATAATGGTAATTAAGACACTCGTATGGAAATTATAAAACACGCATACGCTCGTTTTATAAAAAATACTCGTGTCTTAATTATAGCCATTATAGGCTCGTTGCATAATGTACTATTTAATAACTATTTTTGACTGGCAATTCGGGCTGCATCACATCGCAGCAGAATTGTGAAAATAGTTCAATCTTAAGCTGCTTATAAATTGCAGTCACGGGTGGTAATTAGTGCAAAAAGATTTATTTTGCCCCTTAAAACAGTTATCATCATGAACATATTATGCATCTGTATAAGTGCAATGGTGTTGGTGCAATGTATTGAGGTTATCAGCTACAATAAGCGTTAGTGCTTTTAAATTTACCATAATTTATTCCGAAACTTATCGTTGAGCGCTATGTGGGGATAAATTATAGACTACTATTGCTACCTCAGGAGCTCGAGACTGCCGATGTGTTCCAAAGTGTTCTGATTATTTTCCTACGGCGCTATGCGAGAAGAGACGACACTATTGATCTCTACATTTCTAACAGACAATGAAATATAGGTCCTAGGCAGCGTCTTATTTCACTTACTCCTCTTTCTAATCACTTTTAGAAATGTTTTGTAAATTACATGTGTCAGTGCTGTAGTTAGTAAATAGCCATTTCCCTATTCATTATTATCATTATCATAGATTAGGGGAAAATGATCTAAATGTTACGTCTATTATAATGTACTGCTTATCACCCTCACTACAACCACCACCACCATAAAAAGTTATATTTAATTTATTTTTTTCTCGTAGTTTAAGTACTTATTTATTTAGCGTATGATGCTTCATGACAATCGTTTGAAATGTATTACATATAATTGCTATTAGAAAAATAAAAATGAATATATATTTATATACATGGATATCCTGATGTCTAGTCCTTCCAACCAAGTGAGTGCCGCAGGGGTTACTTGACGTAGTTCCTCCATAGGCCCAGTGAATGCTCGTAGAGGACATTCTTTCACGATGTGGCTAATGGTTTGCACTTCAGCACCACAGTTGCAGGAAGGAGACTCCAACCACCCCCATTGGTGTAGTGCAGAAGCAGTTTTTCCAACGCCGCAGCGTATCCTGTTTAGTCTGGTCCAGATGGTGCGCGGGAGGTTGAACCCAGGAGGTTTTGCTGTTGGGTCATCGATGTTGATTAGACCATGTGGGTGTAATCTGGCCCATTCTTGCTTCCATGCTTCGTCTGGTCTAAATGGTATATCAGCTAGATTCCTGGCCGTCTTCGAGGCAGATTTCCGGGATTTCAGACTTGCTACGTCGTTTCCATCTGTGTCCTGGTGGATGGGAAGTGAGCTGTTAATCATCACCTTAGACCATAATCTGACAAGGGCATTTTGTCGTCTGATGTGAGGAGGTTGAATGTGGCTCAGTACGGGTAACCACTGTACAGGAGTAGGGTGCAGGGTGCCATATGATTCCCATTGTGTGGCGTAGCTGGACGTCGACCAGACGAGTATGGGAACTATTCAGCCATACAACAGAACAGTATTCAGCTGAAGAATATACCAGTGCTAAAGCAATTGTTCGCAGTGAATTTGCACCTGCACCCCATGATGTTCCAGCTAGTCTTCCCAGAAGGTTGTTACGACTTTTCAGTTTAGCTGCCAGTTTCTGAAGGTGATTGCGATAGGTTAGAGATCTATCTGAAGTTACACCAAGGCTTTTGGGGGTAGCATTACATCGCAGTGTGTGATTTCTGAACCTGACTGTCGGTTGGTAGTTTGCATTCCTGTTACTGAGAGTTTAAGTAACATTTGCCAGTTCTGCAGTAGTATTCAGTATCTATACTAATATAATAAAGCTGAAGAGTTTGTGTGTATGTGTGTTTTTGTGTTTAAACGCGCTAATTGCTGGAACTACCAGTCGGATTCGAAAAATTCTTTTTTTATACGATAGCCAGATTCGAGAGGAATAGTTTAGGCTATGTTAAATTTGGACAGACCACTCCATTCCCTGCATTTAGGCCCTTTGGCACAAATCTACACCATTTTACCGATCAGAACCAAAATTTGTATACATACCCTTGGGAACCCCGCGAGTAACACTCTCGGCATGAAATTTATGACACACCGGTCCATTCCCTGCATTTAGGCACTTTGGCACAAATCCACACCTTTTCACCGATCAGAACCAAAATGTGTATACTTAGCCTTTGGATCTCTACGAGTAACACTGTTTACATGAAATTTTGGGCAGAACACTCCATCCCCTGCATTTATGCCCTTTGGCACAAATCTACACCGTTTCACCGATCTGAACCAAAATTTGTATGCACACCCTTTGGAACACTGCGGGTAACACTGTCCGCTTTAAATTTCGGACAAACCACTCAATTCCTTGCATTTAGGCCCTTTGACACTAATCTACACTGTTTCACCGATCTGAACCAAAATTTGTATACTTACATTTGGAACCCTACGGGGAACACTGCATCAAATTTCGGTCAAACCACTCCATTCCCTGCATTTAGGCCCTTTGGCACAGATCTACACCGTTTCACCGATCTGTACAAAAATGTGTATACTTACCCTTTGGAACCCTGCGAGTAACACTGTCAGCATGAAATTTCGGACAGACCACTCCATTCCCTGCATTTAGGCCTTTTGGCACAAATCATCACCGTTTCACCGATCTGAACCAAATTTCACATACTTACACTTTGGAACCCGAAGAGTAACACTGTCTGCTTGAAATTTCGGACAGACCACTCCATTCCCTGCATTTAAGTCCATTGGCACAAATCTACACCGTTTCACCGATCTGAATCACATTTTGTTCACTTACCCTTTGGAACCCTGCGGGTGACACTGTCCGCTTTAAATTTCGGACAGACCACTCCATTTCCTGCATTTAGGCCCTTTATCACAAATCTACACCGTTCCTCCTAATTGCACAAAATTATACATACACTTTGAAACCCTGCTGGTAACAGTGTCCACTTGATAATTTGGACAATGCTCTCCATTCCCTAAATTTAGAATAACAAACAAACTGAACTTGAAAACCATGTATTAAGGCCCTAGAATCATTCATGTCCATAGTAGTGTAACTGTAGGAGTATTTTAATAACTCTATTGTTGACTGGCAATTCGGGCTGCATCACGTCGCAGCAGAATTGCGGAAATAGTTAAATCTTGCGCTGCTTATAAATTGCAGTCACGGGGAGTAATTAGTGCAAAAAGATTTCTTTTGCCCCTTAAAACAGTTACCATCATGAACATATTAGCATCTGTATAAGTGCAATGGTGTTGGTGCAATACATTGAGGTTATCAGCTGCAATAAGCGCTGGTGCTTTCAAATATACCGTAATTTATTCCGAAACTTATCGTTGAGCGCTATGTGGCCATAAATGATACTACTGCTACCTCAGGAGCTCGGGACAGCCAAAGTTTTCCAAAGTGTTCTAATTATTTTCCTACGGCACTATGCGACAAAAGACGACACTATTGGTCTCTACATTTCTAACAGAGAATGTGATATAGGCCCTAGGCAATGTCTTTTATTTCACTTACTCCTCTTTCTAATCATTTTTAGAAATTTGTTTGTAAATTACATGTGTCAGTGCTGTAGTTAGTAAAATAGCCGTTTCCCTATTCATTCATCATTATTATCATTAGGGGAAAACGATCTAAATGTTACGTCCATTATACTGTACTGCTTATCCCCCCTCACCACCACCATAACCACCAAAGTTATATTTAATTTATTTTTTCCTGTTAGTTTAAGTATCATGTGCCAGTTCTGTAGTAGTATTGTTACGAGAGCGGGGTTGCTTCATTCCCTCTCGCGTGACACACAGCCGCCTGAGGCTACCTCTGGTCTCTGTCAGCCGGCTACTTACGCAGCGGGAACAAAGACATGGTCTGGAATGTTCCTGGCGTATCTGGTGATGGAACTCTTGGGAGGAGCCGTGAACTCTCCTACTCCGGAAACGTCCATTGAGTCACCACCCTCCCTATATAAAGCGGCCTCACCAGCGAGGTGGGGACTGTGTCTTTGAGCTAGTGCATGTTTTTACCTGAGCGACAGTAGAGTGGCGACGTGACGTGCGAAGTTACGAAACGGCAAGTGAAGCTGATTCTCCAGACAGCGAGGCAGTATGAATCATACGGAGGGACTGAGTTTTGAGGAGTGTGTACCTACCTAGTGCGACAGAGATATTGTGGTGAATTGTGAAACGCAGTGGGCTGTTCCCTAGCCAGCGGACAGCGAAGCAGTATGTAGTGGTGAGTGACTGGCTATCGTAAATAACTGTAGTTTGTGTACAAGGCAGAGTTGCAGGTATTAATAGCGAGAACAGTAGTGTGAAAGTAGGCTAAGTGTGGAAGCTATAGTGACTAGTAGTGTCTTATGAAGTGAGATTCAGTGCTTATTGTGTGGTGTATTTTCCTGGCCTGCAATAAAGCCAATATTTCGTTAAAGGAACAATTGTGTTGAGCTTTCAACCACCGTAATCCAGTTAACGAACTTGCCACTAGGGGCAACACATATCAGTATTCATTATCATCCGTAAAACAAATAAATCCACCGAGCGAAGCCGGGCACTACCGCTAGTTAAAAATAAGCAGACACGAGACTAAGGGTTTTTATATTGTGTATATTATGAGGTGAAAGGGGTGAAAAGTAGTGGTTGAAGGATTCCCTAAGGAACGTGTATTTCTTTAACAACCTAGGCCAGAAGTCTGAAAATGAGAAAAAATCAACTTAAAAAATAAGTAAATAGGTGTTTGACCGTTTTTTCATAAATCCAATTTAAGGGGCCCATGGGGAGGGGATGAAGATCTGGAGAAAAAAAGTCCTCCAAGGAAAGATTTTTGGATATTCAGGTTCTCAAGGGATGCTAAGGGGGTGAAACCTGCATTTCATTGACTAGCAATATCTGGCCAGTGGTTTCATTCGGGGATGTGATACTCGGTATATAAACTAATCATTAAAAATGAGCAGTCACGTGTTTAAAGGTTTTTGAATGTGGTGTATATTATGAGGTGAAAGGGAGAAAATGTAGGTGTAGAGGATTTTGATTTGTGTATTTTTATGATGTGCACTCTTTTTTCATAGGAATTTAGGTATATGGATATAGTGTTTAGTCAGTGTGTTAAATAAGTTATATCGGATTTATTTTATATTTACGTTTGTGGTCGGAAACCGTCTTGTGATTTTAAGTCGAATTTTACCCATGCGATGTGACGTGATGTTCGTGCAATATTGATATTTATATGCCATCGCCGAGCTATATTGTCTTCATTGTCTGATTGTTTAGGGTCTTTACCAAATTATTATCATTATTATTCAAAATTAAACGATAAATCAGTCATAGCATTCATGATTGAGACGTTGTTAAGTGTACTCTTTACAACTTCAATAATCACAGGCGAAGCCGCGACGGGCAATGCTAGTGGCTACATAAAACTACAAGCTTTAGCTACAGCTATGTTAACAATATTTATTATCAACATTGGCATAGGTGAGAAACTAACAAAGAATGGTTCTCATTCTAAATGGACCTAATTGCATTGCTGAAGCCATCTTGTACACTAATACTAATATGGTTGTTTGCATGGCTTCATTTAGGCATAAGGTAGGGTGACCAGGCCAGGAAATGCAAGCAGATCTGCATTAAAATTTTGCCAGTGACCACTAGGAATGCATTGTATCACCCTAGCTTTAGCATTCAAGCCTGCTTAACACAATTAATGATATTGCAAATAGTAGTCATTTTAATGAATATTTTAGGAAGGTTGTTTACTGTTTGTTTCGTTTTGCACAACTCGGCAGGGAAAGCGTAATTAAATTTTGTTTAATTCGTCCCTGTTAAACAAAAACTAAGAAATAAGTGTATTTTGCTGTTTCTCGGCAAGGTTATAAACGAAGTAGAATATGTGCAAGAAGGGCTTGTCGCAGAATCCTGCGCAGATATTCGGCAATGTTCGGTTGGACTCGGCAGAACACGCCCCTACCACTTCGCTGCAGTAGCTCACTGGCAGCAGTTCTGAACGGACCACCTGCCCAGGCGGAGGCTTGCTAAACTGTGATTGGGGTTCAAGTGAGATCTCAGCACATGTATGCAATGCTTTCCACAGTAGTTATTACCTGTGCCAGGACACAGTAACCTATAGCCTAATTATATAGTTTGCTGCTTCTTTGCACTCTTCGCTTGATTTACAGCTGTAGACCGCATCTCGCAGCGAGCCCTCAGGGTTGAAGAATGCAGTGAGCAGTAAGCCCGGTAATCAGCATTCGGGTGACACACAGGAGCTCCGCAATGAGTATTAAAATACGCCGATTGATATTGGTCTTTGTTCATCGTTGAGTTTCGGCAATTTCTTCTTGCGGGTACTCTAGTTTCTATTTAGACTCCTTCAAAATGGACAATGGTTTACAGTAGGAATTTTGGAGACGACAATTATACTATGAGCACAACTAGAAGGTTGATTCATTTAGGGGCTTGGCGACATCATGGACACGTAGCCCTGTGTACTTGGATGTGTGAGGAATCTGTCCGATACCTGTGCCATTGTGATGGCTGTAGTAGAAAGCAATTAATACTTAATGGCACAGACCTGCGCAAACTCGAGGTCTTAGAGGGGAAAGTAGGAGAAAGAAGTGGAGGGGGTTACTGCTGCTATGCTACTGAGAGCAAAACAAAACCTCTCGTCTCCAGCTGTCGCCACACCAAGTTTAGAGAGTGACATTTCGTCACTTGAGATGTTAGCTCCCAATACAATTACAGATACCTAGAGCTGACGCGAACACTTCCGTACCAAGGAGCGAAGTGAATGTTCTCTCTATCACATAGACATGCCCACATACAAGATTCGCTGAGGTTTTGCACCAACAGGTATTAAATGCAGTGTCATGTGTGTATTTGTATTGGTAAGAGACAGCCATGGATTTACATTAGGGATCATCCTGGCTTTGCTTAGAGTAGAAATGGGAAAACACAGAAAACCACTTCTAGCACAACTAAGGAGGAGATCGAACTCATATCTTCTCAGTTTTGCCTCACAAGGCTGGGAGCACCCCTCTCTGATCTTCAGATCAGATTAAATTACTTGGCTAAGTCGATAATCAAAACCAGGACCTTTGAATCCAAAGTCTAAACACGTCCCTCATGATTATAGAAGACTTCTTCATAAATCTATAACTTAGCGCAAACATGTGACAGCTCAAGCTAGTACAGCCTCAAACTAGGGTGATAGCCTATAATTATTCTTATTACCAAGAAGCAGGTCGTGTGATGTATAGGGAAGTAACCTCGGAGGAGTCAACATCTATTACTAGCCTACATCAGCGCCCCCTTTACTTTTAGAAGAGGCAAAGCTTAATCCATACTGTGCCCAAATCCACTTGTGCAGATTAGGGATCACAGGCACATATCCTAAGTCCCAGGCGGAAGGTTTGAATAGCACACGATATTTGTTCTAGATTGGAATCGAAGGAATATCCAGGCAACAGAAAGGTTAGTGACGCGTCATAATCGAGGCTATATTCTTGATTAAATATTTCCCGAATTTATGGAATCTTGGAAGACATACCATTTTACTGGCACAGGAAATAGAAGAAGAATGAGCCATATCAGAAGAAAATCGGATCAGTGGAAGCCGAGATATGAGCAGTTTAATGATAGAGGACTTACTCCGCTGTGACGTCAGAGGAGAGCTCTGTACAGTATAAATTACGGGCCCAGCAGCACTCAATATTCACTTCTTCACAGCGCACGGTCGCTGAATCTTCGTTTATATTCAGTTCTTCGAAGCGCATGGTCACTAAACTCTTCGCTGATAGTTTGCCAAGTGAATCTTTAAACAGTACATGGTTACTGGTGCTACGTTACTTTATACTTTAAAATATTGGAACAAGTAATGGTCGAAGGTGTTAGTATATTTTCCAGACAGTGGAACATAGTTTATTTTTCGAAGGTAACATTTCAAGTGATAGACAATATATTGCAGTCAACACTTGGTAAAACCCAACTGCAGACGGACATATGGTAGACTTCGTTTACACAATCCACTTTCAATTATTTTGGAGTAATTTTACTTCCAACTACTAGAGGCAAGCTTTGTCTTGGTAATAGAAAAAACAACCACGGCATCATATCAGTACTTTACTAAACACCATTCTTGATTGGTAAGATCACTTAGCCGACATTGGGACCAGCTGTGCATAGCGCTGTCTGGGGAATGCATAACTCCACCCAGGGACAACAAGAACATCAGATCTTTTACCACAGCTGAATAAGATTGTAAGAGTATTGATATCGTACTGAATGTGTCACTGTTGCGTCTATGTTACGTCTGGTATTTTTACCATGGATCTTAAAGATCAAGTCCCTTTCAAGAAAATAGCTTCAGCTATTAGAGCTTTCAACATGAACAGTATTCTTCAAGATTATGTCGAGACAATGAAGAATCTAGCCGTTATGTCTTGCTAGACATATTGCGGGTAGAAAATGGAGGCCGATACCAGGATTTAGTTAGTTATTTTTGTTTTAAGGGGCGGAACTACGAGGTCATCTGCCCCTACCAGGATTTAGGTACGGGTCCAAATGGGACCGAAGAAGGGAATATTCTGGTTCTAACCAGATATTCATTGACAACATCTACAAGAATGTAAGCTTCATTTTAATTATTCTTATGCTTAGTCATTCGGAATTCTCCATTTCTGCAGATTTATCAACACATATTCTTTTTCTTTTGTAATTTGCTGTCGAAATTAGGCTTCGAGGCATTGGAGGCCTAGGTCTGGACATTATCTGTGTTCAGATATTTGAGTTCGATGATTTGAATCTATGGACAAGCATCATGAGCATATTAGTTTGAATTTGTCATTTTTCTAATCGCAGTCATCAGCCGTCGGGTCTGTAATATTAAAATTTATTTAGGTTGAGGAATGGATTTATATTCCTACATAAGAATTCGAGCTTGATTGTTTCTCGAATTATTTTGTGAAGCTAAATCCAGTTTGGAAATAATAACAATAAGGATTTAAAAATAATAATTATTATTATTATTTTCATTTTCTGAAATATTAATAATAATAATTTTATAACTTATAATAATCATGTCATGTTATGTGGATTTATCAATTGGATATCCGAAACAGTTAACTACTTCGGATCATCGTTTTTCCGAAGGTTCGTGGTTATACGCACGCCCAGATTCTGAAATAACAGAATAATATTGGAAGCATTTAATATTTGTGTTATACAGTCAAATCATGTAGACATGGAAGGTTATCACAATGGGAAGAAAACTATGTATAAATTAGGGTTTGCTAGAGTTTATATAAATAGCAAATTATTTGGGTAACGTCATTTGATGACACGTTTGACCATGAGTAGACACGATGTAAAAATACTAAGAGTTAATGTGATGGTGAAATTTGTAGTAAACTCATTGGAGGAGCTTACTAGCTTCCTGTCTTCCATTTGAATAGCAAGCAAGGGCTTGATTATCATAATAATGTATAATATGAGGAGAAATGTAGTGTGTGGAAATAGTTGAATTTTGTCATTCAAATTGTGCAATTAAGTCGCAGGAATGAAATCGTCGTTATGTGAAGCATCAACCATTGTTGGGTTAGATGGCTTTTATGAAATATGTTGGAAAAATATGGAAGTTAAATATAATTACGAATCACACTTTCGTCAAATTTGATAACAAATGGTTATTTCATGAAATCATCACAGTTATGTTTCACATTTGATTCTCGAGTTCTACAGATATATTCCCAATAGTTGTCAACCCGAGGTTATTGTAGATAAACCTTCAATTTCGATGATACCTTACTGCTTGTCAAATACAAAATATGATCAGGTGACTATTGACGCATAAATAGAATGGGCCGGTGCTAAAGTTTATATTGATATTTAATGAACAGCCACTACCATTTCAAGGATATTTGTGATCCTATTGAAGTTATAAATATTATAAAATATAAGATTTTGTAAAGATTAATATTTTCATATTCTGCAGAAGAAAAGAATTACAATTTTAGGTAGATTTCATTAGAAAGCTAACTATTGCAATGGGTACCATGTTTCAACTTCCGGGAAATTTCGACATATCTTCGCGATTCACATCCCCCAGACCCCAAAACCACCGTCAGTTCAAAAGTTTATATATAATTTATGTATATATGTATCTATCTATCTATCTACATATCAGTTTCTTGTGGACACGATAACTGCCGTAATTTTGCACCAATCACTTTGAATTTTTTACATAATTTGTATCCCTACAAAATCTCGGTCGAGTTCTTTAATGGGCAAAATCGGTCGAAGGGGGTGAAAATGGGGGGCTTTTTCGAAAAAATGAAATTTCGCTATAACTCTCTTAATACGTGAAATATCGAATCCATTCAAAGTTCATAATATGTGTCGGATAAGTGTCAAAAATTTATGTCAAGTAAGTTTTTTGATAGCACCAACCATTGACCAAAGGGGTGGAAAAAAGTGGGTTTTTCGGGAAACATTAATCATATGTCTCTTAATAGGCACAATATCAAAACCGTACAAAATGGAAAATATTCCCCTAATAATTACCTAAAACTTTTGTCTGAAAGAATTTTTGATATGAGCCACCATTACGCCAAGGGATGAGAAAAATGATTTCGGAATTTTAAAAAATGCCAAGTGCCATCAGAGGTTACCATAACAACGCTTTTAAATTGATAAGGGATGATCTATCAGAGGTTGCCAAGACAACCCCATTGACGAGATCACATTCATTTTTAGCCTACTTTTCACATTTTGCAAAAATGAGGAAAAAGTAGACTTATAAGATATATCCGGGAAAATGTGTCTGTCCTGTCTGTCTGTCCTTCTGTCTGTCTGGCTGTGTGTGTCCCCCCCTATCAACTCCTAAACGGCTGCAGCAATCGAAACCAAATTTAGTATGAGTAAAGATGTATACCGGAATATCTCAGGCCCATATTTGAAAAAGATGCCAGTGCTACCAACTGCTAAAAAAACGCACTAGAAATTTGAGCTCCATGTTGGATATCATGGATGGCATACATGGGAGCTATTCTAAAATTTGCACACATGTAGATAATACTATTTCAGTTTAATTTCCAGGTGGCCATACATGACAGCATTGCCAAAATAATTTTAAGCCTTCTGATAAGTCCAATTTTTAAATGCATATAACTTCTACACTATCAATTGGATTTCAACCAAATTTGTATGTAATATGTGTACATAAACATATATGACTGAGTGTATTCTTAAGAGCCACCAGGGCTGCCGACTGTTAATAATTGCTCTCTATTTTGTATCCAAATATATCAGAAAGTATGAAAGCCGACAGCTTTAAACTATGCACACGTAAATTACCCGACATTTTACATTAATTTGGAGTAACTTATATACGTCAGTTCTACCAACATGATTCTAAGCCTGCTGATAGGACCAATTTTTAAATACATGTAACTTCTATACCAACAAATGGATTTCATCCAAAATTGGCACAAAAATATATAATATTTCAGACTATTTCTGACCAGCACTCGCATGACATTGTTGCCAACATGCTTTTACGTGTACTAATAGATCCAATGTCTAAATCCATGTAACGTCCTTTGGACTTCAACCACATTTTGTATTCTGTACCTTAGGAGATGGAAGTAAGAATATATTCAGTCACCAGAGCTGCCAACTGTATTGCTCTATTAGGCTACATTATGCCTAGTATACCTTATTTCGAACTAATTAAGACATTTCGATATTACCCACTTAATTTCGTCATTATTCTAGATAGGTTCATATACTGTAGATTAATCGATGGCATGAATCTTAATTTTAAGAAAAGTAGGCTCTTTAGTTCGTCACGGAACTTCTTGTTCCATCTGACTATGAGGGAAGCGGCTAACTGGTAGCATGCTGAACTTCTATGCCCAAGGTGCTGGTTCAAAGCCGGCCAAAGTCGCCGGATTTTCTAAGAGCGCTAAAAATCCGTCAGCATGCTTTCCTTCGGAGGGGAAGTTACAACGTTCGTTGCAAGTTGCTGGTTGCGGTGGCATCTAGCAGCCAAGTTCACAGCTAGGTGTCGTTGACGTTAGTATTTGGTACAAAATTAGGTACTACTACTTAAAATTGACCGTCTGCAGACCTTACCTTAATTACAGACTAATACAGTCATCACAAATAACACCGTTTATCAGACAGATTCTACACACACCCAATGTACACGGGGTTACATGACCACCTTGTCGCAGCCCCTAAACTGAGGAACCAACCAACATCTCTGCGGGAGATAAAATTTTGCGTGAAGAAGTAACAGACCGTTAGATAGTTACACATTAGTTCCAAACCTTGCATAAGGACAGTGTGATCACAAGTATAAAAATTAACCCCAAATGACAAGATGGTTACCATCCCCTTAGACAGTAAAATGTTAAAAGTCTGCATAGAAAGACGAAAAAAAGTTAACTAACCTCCAATTGTAAAATACTTTCTCGCAATAAATGAGGTCTGATCCTCCTACGAAAACCTGCATATTTTGGCTATTATAGCCTATCCCCTAGTTTGCGCGGTGAAATCTACCTCCGCCTTCCGGCGTGCCGAGAGGAATTTTTATAATAGTATTTGTTACTATTTCGATGACAATTTTCAGAATAATATTTTCAATTATTTGAAAGTTTAATGTTTGGATGATTTAGTTAACATTTAAAGTAATGATTTAGCTAATATTTTTGAACCATGATTTCTAGTTGAGTCATGCACTCATCATTGCTATTTTCGGATCAAGAACAGATGATGTATTAAATTTTCTGCTCACCGTCGAAGTTCTTCGAATCCATGCTCATAATGTTTAAACATTGTTATTTAATGATGCTCAGATGTCCGACAAATCAATATTTTTGTGTTTATTTCATGGCTATGATATGTAATGTACTGATTTTGAATAATGATTCCTGGAAAGTGATAGTTTTTCGTTTAAAGAAATGAACTCATAAACAAAGTGATTTTGGTAACAAGTGAAACAGTTAAATATTAATTTTCTTTCAACAAGTGAATGCTAGTCAGGTAGGATTAAGGCTGGACGATTTAATTTGCCCTGAATATCCTACTGTCGTATATAAAAATAACTTGGACAAAGTCAACCGGACTGCTATTCTAGCTTTTGTTCAAATCCAATAGTGTTCATGTGTTGTTGATTCTGTGTTTTGTACATAAAGCGTATGAATTTTTTATGCATTCTCAGTGCTGTTATGGCATTATTTTAGAGTCAAGTTTTAAATTGTGAATAAAATGAAATTATTTTAGGAATTGTGATATTTTCAAAGTCTCCCTTCTTTCCTTATTGTTGAGTCGAGCCGAAAATCAGTAAACCATTTTTAGATCTTGTTTATTGTTATTATTTATTTATCGTATGGCTTTTAATGCCGGGAGTGTCCGAGGACATGTTCGGCTCGCCTAAGTCTGTAGCTGCTTCCAGCGAACACCCTAAAGGGTAAGCTACAAGTTCCGTTCAATTTCAAGTAGTTCCAACTTTCGCCACCAGATATCAATGATACCTAGTGGCGAACGTTGGAACTTTGATAGAGCGTTCTGACGAAATCTAACCTAACAAATTTTGCTTTACACAAGTTTAGTCTGTGAAAGGATCTTTTACATGCCATAAATCTATGACATGGGACCGCCGGCTTTACTTCCCCTCCGAAGGAAGGCATACTGAAGGATTTTTAACGCTCTTAAAAAAAACCGACGACTTCGACCGGGATTGAACCCGCTATCATGGGCATAGCAGTTCAGCATGCTACCGACTACGCCACCGAAGCCGTCATTGTTGTAATTTTAACCCATATGGCGCCCTGAGATGTTTAGATTCTCGTGCTGACTGATTTTTGGTGAAATGCATATGTGGTCGCAGTGGCGGTTTTAGAACAAGGGCACGCGGTCACGTGCCCCACCATTAAACATTCTCCTTGGGTCGTAGTCGTCTTGATAGTCCTTCGTGGTAATGGCGCTTATGTCGCGACCAAGAAGTTCAATCGCCCTGTTGTTCACTTTCCCCAACAGTTGCAACATGTCACAACGAGGTGCTGGGCACATGTCTTTTGAGACCAGCACAGTGTTGCCACATGCTACCTA
Organism: Meconema thalassinum; assembly: GCA_946902985.2. Classification (NCBI taxonomy): domain Eukaryota; kingdom Metazoa; phylum Arthropoda; class Insecta; order Orthoptera; family Tettigoniidae; genus Meconema; species Meconema thalassinum. Next base: position 1,713,280,128 of record OX336388.2, on the reverse strand, counting down.
TTCCTGGCTCTGTAGCCTCATCCCATCATATTCAGCGGGGCGAGGTGAGAGAGGGGCTATGGCAATTTCCTCGACTTGGGGCACAAGAATCATGTGACAAGACGGTCAAATGTCCGTGAAAGTAGCAAGTTGGGGTGGGAAGGGGAGGGGTGGAGAGGGGTGTTAAAGTGCACCGGTAGATGGCAGACAAGTTCATAGATAGCGTATTTACATACCCTCAGCAATTTTCCACCAAAATAATGTACGGTACATCCCTCTAAACATTGCACTCTTTATTAATATGTAAGAAGAAATATCAACATATATGATATGCATTGAGACAGAAACGTAACATTTTGAACGTAGGCTATGTTCCGTAAGTGAATTTGTATTATGTTATAACATCAAGTTTGAGAATTCTCTTCATCTAGGCCTAGGGGTATACACAACTGCGTAACGACAGTCCTGCCACAACACTTGGCTTCGAAAGTTTTGGCGCCTGCTATATTCAGTTATAAATGTGTATGAGTGCGGTGGTCTTTTGCAGTGTTCAGTAATATTAATCTTACATAATAGGCCTAGTTCTTATTGGAAGCGTGATTTGTGAGGTGAGAATAGCACGTACCCGTGTTAAACATAATAAAAATATACACTGAGCGCATATTTCGTCGTAAGAGGTAGGCGGTTAATTCCTACTTGTTGTCTATCTATTATGTGTCATTCTGATTTTAGACCGTAACTGAATGCTGCGATAAATTACCTAATCATTTTCACTGCATTGGATGTGTTCATGTCGTTAACGATGATGATGATGATGATGATGATGATGATAATTGTTGTTTTAAGGGGCCTAACATCTAGGTTATCGGCCCCTAATGGTTTGGGTGATAGTGAAAGATGAGATGAGAATGAATACTATTACTAATACTAACTGCAGGCTTACATACTAGAAGAAAAAATGATAAACAAATCAAGGATAAGGCAAATAAAGGACAGGAAGAAAATAAATGCCTTCTACCCTCAAAGAATGAGGAATGAGGGACTTGGAAGGAAGGAGAGCGATGAAAGGCACATAGGAAAGCGAAAGAGGAGAGGGCCCGCCCCAAAGTCAGAGGAAAAGGTGACAAACCGGACCCAGCTCAGGAATCCCTCGGGGTCGCCAACTCCCGAGCTCACCAGTCGTGAGCCCTTGAGGGTTTAGCACTATCCAGGGTGCACCAGAAGTGGTGGGGCCACATACACCTGGCCTCCTTGAGGGCCTTGTGCAGAAGGCAGGAAATAGCATGTAAAGAAAAAGAAGGCTGGCCCGTCGAAGAATGAGGGTATCAGGAAAGATGAGACAAGGGCCAATTATGGCGGGAAAGTGAAAGACTCCCTAGGATTCGGATACCCTAATACCGTCGGGGTCGGAAGAGAACAAGAGTTGACTAAGAGAGGTCGACAGGAAAGAAGACGGAGTGGAGTCCGGCACAAGTAAGTGGAAGCAAAGCCGGACTCAGCCGTGGTCCCGTGGTCACCAACCCACGTTCCACTAGATGTGAGCTTCTGGGGGGTGTCGTTAACGAAACCATGATATAAACGAGGAAAAAAATACTTACAAAATAAGACCTTAACTTATGAGGACAAACTATCAACAAATGAATTATGCCCTCCAAAACCAGATCTGTGCATTAATCAAGTCTCGAAAGATAAACACAGAACATATAACAGGACTTTCGATAAATCTGTGTATGAAAAATGGGATTGGATATGTGGGTGTCGGGTGGTAAATTCATTTTGTTTTGTTTCCCGTGCCAGTTATTTGGTGACGATGACACATGGACCATGACCAATGATTTAAAACATTTACCTGAAAAAGGTAAGAAACATTGTTTTAAGTCAAAATGGCATACGAACAATGAAATGAGCTTAGCAGTGTTGGTGAATATAGTATAGGACAGCAACTGGATGATGGCTGTTCGTAAACACAACGAACTTGTGGACAAGAATAGGTATATTATGTCACTCATTCGATTAAGGTCTTAATAATATTCACTGGATTTTTAGGAATTTGAAATGCTCGTGTTAATGTCTTTAATGGATTCGTGAAATGATTGAGTTTAAGTAATCTACTTTAGGAATATCGGAAGGAATAGTAGGAGTGCTTGTACTAATACGTGACCATTAACTTCTCGATCATAAACCACGGGACCTGCTTTTTACGTGGAATCCAAGCCACCATACGTGTCATTTCACCTCGGAATTCCCATAAGCATTAACCGGGAATCGAACCGGACCATCCTTGGTGCGAGGCAAGCAGCTTTTCCGCTGTGCCATCATAGCCCGGTAAAACCGCACAGAAACGATTAATAATTGGCCGCCGCAATTAAACCAATTGAGTGACATCGGTTTTCTTGTCTACTCATGGTACGGCCAACATGTACCATTATGGGCGTACGTTCTCTCAAAAATGTGCTGTGCCCCACCCTTGTTTAAGAGTACGAACCGCCACTGTGTGGTCGTTGGACGTCGGTCTAAACGGGCACATAAAATAAGATAGAAGAGACAAATGGCGCCCAACGTGGGCCCTATTTAAAATTTTGACTTTTGAATAGATATTTTGGGATCTGGAAGATATCTGGTATGGATAAATAAATTGATAGGAAATCTAATTAGTGGGAATCTTAAAAATTAGTTTGAGTTAATAGTTAGGTTGGTTTTGATTGTTATACAATGGCTTATCCTTTAGGGTGTCAAGTAAATTTTGTAGAATTTGTTCGATAGTCTGGAAATACAAAATTTCTTAGAATCCAGGTGGAGGATATTTTGAATTTGCATTTTTTTTTTTTTTAATCGTTTCGGCCATCAATGGACCACGATGTTCTTCACTCATATGATCACTGAAATGCTTGTTTTCTTGTCTGCCAGTAGATCTCCATTCTTGACGAATGTTCAGCTCTCCTTTCTTCCGTCCACTTCCAGTGAGGGTGAGGCATCACAGATGTTAAAGGGTGTACATTACTGGTTGATTTAACCGCCTTGAACAGGTTCCTACCCCAAACCAGAGCTTGATTGATTCGAGCTTCTGTTAGGTCCTTTTTAACTTGCATCGACCATTTACAATAGGAAATTTTTTTAGAGATTGATGAGTGTATTCGATATGAAAGTTGACGATGCTCCATCCGTTCCAAATGTCCAAAGAAAGACATTCTCTTTTTTCTCATCACACTCACCAAATCTTCTATATGTTCAAATAATTCATTGTTATGTCTTCTTCTGTAAGTACCATTATCATTAACAGGTCCTAATATTTTCCTTAGAATTTTCCGATCCGTAAGTTCTAATTTTCTCAATGGGCCTTTGTTTGTCATCTGTAAGCATTCTGCAGCACACAGAGCTGACGGCCTAATTACTGTGTTATAATGACAAAGTTTGACATCCCGGGACAAGCTTTTACTTTTGTAAATGTTTTTGCAGGTTTGAAAGGCACCTTCCAATTTGTTACATCTGCTCTCAATGGCAGCTATTTCTGAATTATTAAGGGTAATCCATTCGCCTAGGTATTTAAGTTTTCGGACTTTTTTGATATTTTGCAGACCAATCGTGATGAATTTTGAGGCATCTTTGACATTAGTGATAAAATTAGTTTTATGGAAGGCCACTTTAAGTACAGTTTTAGCAGCTATGATTTGTAGTTTATTAAGTTGGTCAGTGGCCTCTTCCATTGAATTAGCGAACAAAGCAATGTCATCTGCAAAAGCGAGACAGTTTATATTCAGGTCTTCTTTTTTATAACCAATTCGAATACCATAATTGTTTGGTAAGATTGTTAACCATTCTCTTATAATTTTTTCCAAGACACAGTTGAACAGCATCGGTGATCCCAGATCACCTTGTCTACAGCCAGTCTTGATTGCAAAGGCTTCGGACAATTCACCACGAAATTTGACCTTAGAAATGGTGTTTTCTAAGCTTGCTTTGAACAAATTAATTGATTTATTGTCTAGGCCAAACTCACGTAAGGTGTTAATTATTGTGTCTCTATGAATGCAATCATAAGCCTTTTGAAAGTCCACAAAAATCACAACATAAGGTTTTGATCGTACCGTACAGTAGGAAATTATGGTCTTAATGTTATGAATTTGTTCAGGACAGGATTTTGATTTCCTAAACCCAGCTTGATATTCCCCTAACTGACGGTCTAATATCGGTTCTGCTCTGTTCAGAAGAGCCCCTGCAAATATTTTGTACGTTACCGATACCAGTGAAATATCTCTATAATTATTTGGGTCGGATTTATCCCCTTTCTTATGTATAGGATGAATGATGGCAGAAGTCCAATCCTCCGGCAACTTTTCACTATGCCATATTTCTTCAATGGTTTTCTGGAGACAAATGATGGAGTCATTATCTGCATATTTCCATAATTCAGCCACAATACTATCCTCCCCAGAGGCCTTATTATTTTTTAGCGCCTTGATGATTTGTGTTATTTCTTCCACGGAGGGTGGTGAACTGTCGTGGTATGCAACGCTAGGATAGAAAGCAAGTTGTTCAGTAGGTATGTCCGTGTTCAAAAGAGTTTCAAAATATTCTCCAAAAGCTTTAGCACAGTCTTTATTATTGAGATTAAGTTTACCATCAGATCCTCGGATGTGAAGAGTAGGGGCGACGTATTTGGACAGTTGGTGTTTAAAAGTTTGATAGAAATCCCTTGTTTTGTGCCTTTGAAAATCATCTTCAATTTGAATAATTTGTGATTTGTGGAAATTTCTTTTTGCCAATTTTAAAATTTTACAAGTTTCTTTCCTGATGCAGAGAAAGTTTTCAAGGTTCACATCGTCTTTCTTGTTATTCCACTTGATCCAAGATTTTCTTCTTTCCTCTATTGCGTGATCACATTGACCGTTCCACCAAGGATGCTTGCGCGTTCTATCAAGAGGAATGGATTCCGAAGCCGCAGTAACAATGGCGTTCCTTAAAGTAAACCATGTTCCATCTTTTGGTTTGTTGTGGAGTGTTTCCGTAAAAGTGTTGTTATTTGACTTCAGACCACCGATGTTGTACTTTTGCATTTTCATTCCCTTTTCAACATTCACTCTATTGTTCCTAAACGGAATACCTTTCATTTTAATAAGGGACAGATAATGATCTGAGTCTATATTCGCATTACGCAGGACCTTCACATTTTGGATTTCACGATCTGATTTTTTTTATATTGCCACATGATCCAGTTGAAATTCACCCATAAGTGGATTTGGATGTCTCCATGTCTTTGCTTTCCGAGGAAGATGTTTAAACGCAGTAGATTTCAAAACTAGGTTGTTATTTTTGCAGGTGTCAATCAGCCGTTCGCCATTTTTGTTTGTTCGTTTGTGTGCAGGATAGTTTCCAACTAAATTCTTAAACTTTTTCTCTCTTCCTACTTGGGCGTTAAAATCACCGAGTTGGATGGTGGTGTGATGCGCTGGAATATTGTCAATCACGTCTTCTAATTGTTCCCATATTATATTAGTTTGCTCTCGGTCTTTCTTGTTTGACACGTTCGTCGGTGCATGAAAATTAACCATGGTGTAGGCTTTATTAAGTGATCTAAATGACAATGTGGATAGTCTTCCATTGAATGATGTAAAATCCAGCACTGAATCAACAGCTTTCTTGTGGACTATAAAACCTGTACCAAGATGAGGGATGTTCGGTGTAACTCTTGTGCCAGGTATTCCTTTATAAATTCTGAATCCTTGAGACTCAAAAGCTTCTTCATCACAAAATCGTGTTATTTTTTGATATTGTTATTTAAATTAGTAAATTATAGAGAATTTTTTTTCCATCATGTCGACATTAGGGCATATCTCATTTTATTTCAAGAATTCCGAATAGCTTAGTATAATTCATGTTCTAGTTTTAAGTCTTAAGTGTCTGCCAACATTTCTACCCCTAAATAAATATATCATTGTGTGAAAATTATGGAGGAGATGATGAAAATTTTGACTCGTTTGGAGGAGCACTCCAAAAGTGTAGAACTGCAGGTTGCAGAATTGATAGAAAAAGTCCATTAATTTGGAGGCTAAACTAAAAGAAAATTCCAATACTTTAAGGGAAAAATTAAAAGAAAACTCAGATTCCCTAGAATATAGATTAACCAATTCTTCAAAGCTAAATCTTGAAAATTCCTTTGAAAATAAATTAAAAGAGTGTTCAGATTCTTTAAAAACTTCTATGGAAGATAAATTAAAAGAAAACTCAGATTCTTGAAAAAGTTCTATGGAAGATAAATTAAATGAAAATTCCATTAACTTAAAGCTAAAATGAGAGAAATTCAGATTCCTTAGGAGCTTCATTAGAAAATAAATTCAGATTCTTTAAAAACTTCTTTGGAAGGTAAAATGACTAAACTTTTCGAGAAAACTCAGGAACTTGAAACGTCGTTAGCTATTGACACGAGTAGGCTACTATGGATAGTAAATTTCATGATGCTGACCAGAAGGCTCAATCATTAGCTGACAGGATAGAACGAGGTCTTCGGAAAGTAGGAGAAGACATGGTTAGTTTGGAAATTCGTGTCCAAAAGGAAAATAGCGATATGGCAACACAAGTAATCCAACGCTTGGCAGAAAAATTCCAAGAATTAGTAGTAGGTGAGATAAAAGAAGGTGTAGTCAAGGAATTGACAACTGAAATAAAGACTGTTGTGATCAGCGAAGTGAAGGAGGCACTTAAGCTGGAAACTCAGGATGGGATTAAGGAAATTCGGGAAACTTTGACATCACACGTGCAAGTAATGACCAAAGATATTCAGACAACCCAGAAGGATATTAAAGATATGACTAGTTCATTGAAAAACCATGAATAAATCATGAACAAAATATCAACTGATGTGAAAGATAATTTCAAGGAAACCAAACAAGTCAGGAAGGACACCGAACAAGTTAGAAAAGATACGGAAGAGATTAGAAAGAAATCCGAGGAAAACCATCGAGAGATAGAAGATATAAAGAAACAGGTCAAAGACAGAAAACAGGTTTATAGTTTTAACAGTATGAATAGCACTGATGAGATAAAGTTAGTAGGAGAAGAAAACGCAGAATTAAAAGAAACTATCAGGAACCTTACTAACAAATCCACTGATTACCAACAGAAGGCGAAAAACATAGTAGAAACACAAAGTAGATCTACAGTTACTGGTACCGATATAGTTGTAGAGAAAGCGAGCGAAGCGAGGATATTGCAAAATTTGTTCAATCCATTCCTATCACTTTCTATAAGAATGTTAAAGACAAACCTTCAAAATTTTCAGGTACACCTGTAGAATTCCTGGGGGAAGTGAGAGACTACCTGAAAGACTCGAAAATTTCCAAGGAGCGAGAGATCAGGGTTATTGGAAAATTTTTAGATGGTCCCGCACTTACTTGGTTTAGAGCGTTTCGATCCACTTTAAACAATTACGAAGAGTTCTCTAGAGGATTGTTGAGAAAGTTCTGGTCACCCAAGACACAACAACAGGTGAGAGCAGAGCTCTATTCCAAACGATACTCCAGATCTCAACCCACTCGCTACTCAACGTATTTTGCAGGACAATTACCTACACTGCAGCATTTGGATCCACCTATGCCAATGGATGAGTTGATAACTGCTTTGATCAGACAATTTGCTGCTGAGGTGCTAAGAACTTTAATATCTGCTGACATACACATCATGGACAAGTTCGATGAAATCCTTCAGAAACTCGACCATTCCATTGCACAATTCTCCTATCAGAAGGGTGGTAAGACGGAACATGCTGTTTATTTAGTTATGGCTGATAGGTATTCTCAAACACCTCGAGAACAAGAAGAGAATACGTCGAGGGGTGACAGGGATAAGCGAAATTGGAATACCAATAATTACAGGTCATATGAAAATAGTCCGTACACGAGGCCTTACGGAACACACAATTTCAGGAGTCGATGGAGGAGACCCAGAGATAACCAAAGGCGATATCAAGAAAGACGCTACTTCGGAAGAAATGATCGTAACTTCCAAAGAAATGAAAATTCCTGGCAGTTAAACGAGGAAGAAAGGAGGAAAAACCCGGATAAAAGACAACAAGTAAGCAAAGAATACCTGGAACGGTTAAAACAGGAGAAACCCAGTACTTCAGGAATAAAGAAAACTAAAGAACAGAAAGCAGAAGTCCATACTTTTTGTCTAACAGATTACAACTTTGAAGAGGAAGACAGAGTTGGATACTTTCCGTAGAACACCACAAGGAACGAAGAGATAGATAAAATGTACAAAACAACATCGTGGGGACTATTCAAACTTTCGCTTTGTATTATTAAACTTGTCGAGTCGAGGAAAGTAATGACAAGACACACGAACTGGTAACATCGCGGGAAAGTGTACTATCCAAGAGCAGGATAGATCCAAAGTGCGGTATGGAAAAATGAAAATTGAAAATTTTTATTTTTTGACTATGTGTGGGGTGGATGTGCCCAAATCCACTTGTGCAGATTGGGGATCACAGGCACATATCCCAAGTCCCAGGCGGAAGGTTTGAATAGCACGCAACATTTGTTCTAGATTGGAATCGAAGGAATATGCAGGCAACAGAAAGGTTAGTGACGTGTCATAATCGAGGCTATATTTTTGATTAAATATTTCCAGATTTGATGGAATCTTGGAAGGCATACCATTTTACTGGCACAGGAAATAGAAGAAGAATGAGCCATATCAGAAGAAAATCCGATCAGTGGAAGCCGAGATATGAGCAGTTTAATGATAGAGGACTTACTCCGCTGTGACGTCAGAGGAGAGCTCTGTACAGTATAAATTACGGGCCCAACAGCACTCAATATTCACTTCTTCACAGTGCACGGTCGCTGAATCTTCGTTTATATTCAGTTCTTCGAAGCGCATGGTTGCTAAACTCTTCACTGATAGTTTGCCAAGTGAATCTTTGAACAGTACATGGTTACTGGTACTACGTTACTTTATACTTTAAAACATTGGACCAAGTAATGGTCGAAGGAGTTAGTTTATTTTTCAGACAGTGGAACATAGTTTATTTTTTGAAGGTAACATTTCAAGAGATAGACATTATCTTGCAGTCAACACTAGGTAAAATCCAACTGCAGACGGACATATGGTAGACTTCGTTTACACAATCCACTTTCAATTATTTTGGAGTATTTTTACTTCCAACTACCAGAGGCAAGCTTTGTCTTGGTAACAGAAAGAACAACCACGGCATCATATTAGTACTTTACTAAATACCATTCTTGCTTGGTAAGATCACTTAGCCGACATTGGGACCAGCTGTGCATAGCGCTGTCTGGGGAAAGCATAACTCCACCCAGGGACAACAAGAACATCAGATCTTTTACCACAGCTGAATAAGATTGTAAGAGTATTGAAGAAGAAGACTGAATGTGTCACTGTTGCGTCTATGTTACATCTGGTATATTTGCCATGGATCTTAAAGATAAAGTCCCTTTCAAGAAAATAGCTTCTGCTATTAGAGCTTTCAACATGAACAGTATTCTTCAAGATTGTGTCGAGACAACGAAGAATATAGCCGTTATGTCTTGCTAGACATATTGCGGGCAGAAAATGGAGGCCGATACCAGGATTTAGGTACGGGTCCAAATGGGACCGAAGAAGGGAATATTCTGGTTCTAACCAGATATTCATTGAAAACATCTACAAGAATGTAAGCTTCACTTGAATTATTCTTATGTTTAGTCATTCGCAATTCTCCATTTCTACAGATTTATCTACACATATTTTTCTTTTGTAATTTGCTGTCGCAAATTAGGCTTCGAGGCATTGGAGGCCTAGGTCTGGACATTTCCTGTGTTCAGATATTGGGATTCGATGATTTGAATCTATGGACAAGCATCATGAGCATATTAGTTTGATTTTGTCATTTTTCTAATCGCGGTCATCAGCCGTCGGATCTGTAATATTAAAATTCATTTAGGTTGAGGTATGGATTTATTTTCCTATTTAAGATTTCGAGCTTGATCATTTCTCGAATTGTTTTGTGAAGCTAATTCCAGTTTGGAAATAATTATTATTATTATTTTCATTTTCTGAAATATTAATAATAACAATTTTGTAACTTATAATAATCATGTCATGTTATGTGGATTTATCAATTGGATATCCGAAACAGTTAACTACTTCTGATCATTGTTTTTCCGAAGGTTAGTGGTTAGACGCACGCCCACATTCTGAAATAACAGAATAATATAAGAAGCATTTAATATTTGTGTTATACATTCCAATAATGTGGAGACACGGAAGGTTATCACAATGAGAAGAAAACTGGATGTGTAAATTAGGGTTTGCTAGAGTTTATATAAATAGTAAATTATTTGGGTGACGTCATTTGATGACACGTTTGACCATGAGTAGACACGATGTAAAAATACTAAGAGTTAATGTGACGGTGAAATTTGTAGTAAACTCATTGGAGGAGCTTACTAGCTTCCTAGTCTTCTATTTGGATAACGAGCAAGGGCTTGATTATCACAATAATATGTATAATATGAGGAGAAATGTAGTGTGTGGAAATAGTTGAATTTTGTCATTCAAATTGTGCAGTTGAGTCGCAGGAATGAAATCGTCGTTACGCGAAGCATCAACCATTGTTAGGGTTAGATGGCTTTTATAAAATATGTTGGAAAAATATGGAAGTTGAATATAATTACGAATTCCACTTTCGTCGAATTTGATAACAAATGGTTATTTCGTGCAACCATCACAGTTATGTTTCACATTTGATTCTCGTGTTCTAGAGATATATATTTCCAGTAGTTGTCAACCCGAGTTTATTGTAGATAAACCTTCAATTTCGATGATACCTTACCACTTGTCAAATACAATATATGATCAGGTGACTAATAATAATAATAATAACCCCTGACACTACAGCCCTTAAATAGCCTAGGCCTACCAAGCGAACGCTGCCCAGCCATTTGGCCTGCAGATATTGGGGTGACGCGTGTTCAGCGCATCGGGTCCCCTCGGCCATTAATCTTGGTTTTCGTGACCGGGGCGCTGTCTCACTGTCAGACAGCTACTCAATTGTCTTCACAAGACTGAGTGCACCCCGTTCCAGCCCTCAAGTCAGTTTCTAAAATCCCTGACGGAGCCGGGAATCGAACCCGGGGCCTCCGGGTGAGAGGCAGGCACGCTACTCCAACACCACAGGGCCGACGATCAGGTGACTATTGACACATAAATAGAATGGGCCGGTGCTAATGTTTATATTGTTATTTAATGAACAGCCACTACCATTTCAAGGATATTTGTGATCCTATTGAAGTAATAAATATTATAAAATATAAGATTTTGTATAGATTAATATTTTCATATTCTGTAGAAGAAAAGAACTACAATTTTGATAATAGTATTTGTTACTGTTTTGATGACAATTTTCAGAATAATATTTTCAATTATTTGAAAGTTTAATGTTTGGATGATTTAGTTAACATTTAAAGTAATGTTTTGGTTAATATTTTCAAACCATCATTTCTAGTCGAGTCATGCACTCATCATTGTTATTTTCGGATCGAGAACAAATGATGTAATAAATTTTCTGCGCACCATCGGAGTTCTTCGAATCCATGCTCAAAAGTTTAAACATTGTTATTTAATGATGCTCAGATGTCCGACAAATCGATATTTTTGTGTTTATTTCATGGCTGTGTTTATTTCATGGCTATGATATGTAATGTACCGATTTTGAATAATGATTCCTGGAAAGTGATAGTTTTTTGTTTAAAGAAATGAACTCATAAACAAAGTGATTTTGGCAACAAGTTAAACAGTTAAATATTAATTTTCTTTCAACAAGCGAATGCTAGTCAGGTAGGATTCAAGCTGGACGATTTAATTTGCCCTGAATTTGCTCTACTGTTGTATATAAAAATAATTTTGACAAAGTCAACCGGACTGCTATACTGGCTTTTGTTCAAATCCAATAGTGTTCATGTGTTGATTCTGTGTTTTATACATAAAGTGAATGAATTTTTCATGCATTCTCAGTGCTTTTATGGCATTATTTTGGAGTCAAGTTTTAAATTGTGAATAAAATGAGATTATTTGACGAATTGTGATATTTTCAAAGTCTTCCTTCTATCCTTATTGTTGCTTCGAGCCAAAAATCAGTAAACCATTTTTAGATCTTGTTCATTGTTGTAACTTAAACCCATATGGCGCCCTGAGATGTTTAGATTCTCGTGCTGACTGATTTTTGGTGAAATGCATATGTGGTCGTTGGACTTCGGTCTAAACGGGCACAATACATAGTTCTCAGATATTTAAAAAAAAAAAAAGAGCCTTACAGTAGTTGCATATGATGTGTAACATCTGACATAGAAGAAACCTTACATGAAATTGTTGATACACCGGTATTTTATAGTATTATTGGTACAAATATTAATCTATTGTAAAAGGGAGTGTTTTACAGATATTGTAGTTTATAATACGGAACTCATTTTATTAGATGATTTGTAGCTTCCACCAGCACTAGCCTAAATAAAGAATACGATATGGATCAACTAGATTAATAGACGCGACACCGCTCATAAACTTGAATTCCTTATAAACAGATCCTCTTGAATCACAGACCAACACGTAATTTCATATGGATTCTGTTAAAATGAGTCATATTGATATGCTAAATATCGTTTAAAATTAAAATCTGGTAGCAAAAATATCCATCCCGCCCAGGATTCGAAACCAAGATCTCTAGATTCACAGTCACACGCAATAACCCCACGGCTATTTCGACTACGCAAATATTGTGCACAAGATGGTGACTTATTTCCACGTTCCAATAATACTGCATTACGGAATTAAGTTTCATTTATATTTTGCTTTGTTTATGTTCTTGAGTGACATTGAGTTTAAAATGCCTTATGCCAATGCAATGCCGACTACTTACGATGTTTGATATTAAGGCATTTTACCATTTAAATACTGATACGAAGACTTCGAACATGTACCATGTCATTTGTTTAAATCACTTGACACCAGAGTTCGCATGAGGGTTTTCCGTTCAGTATGTCATATACATTCCACATGGCCGAGAGTGTGTCATGGTATCAATTTTCGACACCGCGCGCTGATTGTTTCTCTTACCAGTGCCAGCTGGATCGATCGATCAAGTTGGCAGTGCGTCTTATACTTCCGTTCGATCCACCACTGCCAGCTAGGGCACACTTCCATTCGATCGAACGAGCGGGCAGTGCATACTTCCGTTGTCCACCACTGCCAACTAGTACACTTCCGTTTGATCGATCAAGCAGGCAGTGCATACTTCCGTTTGAAGCACCACTGCCAGCTCGATCGTTCCGATCCACTTCCGTCCCCAAAATCACTCCCACAAAACTATCCAGCAACCGAGCGGAAAGATGTTGCACATCAAATATGCATTTTCTTTATGATATCACAATAGAAGAATGGGAAAAACACTTCAGGAGAGTACTAAACAAAGTTACCAATCCTATAAGCCACCAACTTCAACTATTCATCAATCGTTGTCTGCGTCGAATTCTGGGTAGCCTATACGATGGCCAGATATAATCCCAAACGAAGAACTGTTGCAAGGGCTAACCAACAACCTTCTTCTTGTTCTTCTCAATCGCTAGGTTGGTGGGTAACATGCATGTCTTCCAAAACGTCTTCTTTCTCTGGCCTGTAGCTTCAAATGGCAATAAGTGTGCTTGCCTTTAATGTTGTCTATAAATTGAGTCCTTGGTCTTCCTAGACTCCTCTTTCCTTCTAGCTTCCCTTCGAAGAGTGTAGTGCACCAGTCAGAATGACGAATCAAATGGCCAACAAATCTATTCCTTCTTCTGTTTAAGGATTCAAACAAGGTATGTGTCTCCTTTGCTCTTTTGAGAACATTCTCATTCATGACTTGATCAGACCAAGGTATATTTAGTAGTCGTCGCCAGCACCACATCTCGAATGCCCTAAGTTTTGATACATCTGCTTGTCGCAGAGCCCATGTTTCAAAGCCATAACTTGCAATACTCCATACAAAACTTTTCACGATGTATTTTCGCACCTCTAAGTTAACAGTCTTGGATGTTAGTAAAGACTTCTTTTTTGAGAAGGCTTCGCCTGTGCGATTCGAGCATTTACTTCTCTCATACACTTTCCATTTGATGTGATCAAGCTCCCCAGATATTTGAAATCCTTTACTTGGGCTAGTTTTTCACCATCCATTAACACATTGACTATTTGGTCACCATCCCTAGTGCATGCCATTACTTTGGATTTCTTTATATTTACCCTCTTACCACACTTCTCTCGAAATAATTCGTTTATGTGATTCAGAGCATTTTCCATATCTCTCTCATTTAGTTATCAGGGCTATCCATTCATTCATCTTCATTTCCCCTTTTCCAGCTGACACTGGGTGGGGGCAAATATGGTTCCTCTCCACTTTGTTCTGTCGTTCCACCATTCCTCTTCCCACATGGTGTTCCAATCCAGGTTCCGTTTTCTAATGCTATACTTCACCGAGTCCATCCAACGTATTCTTGGTCTTCCTCGTCCTCTCTTCCCTGTCATCCGTCGTTCCCGTGTTCGTCTTGGTAGCCTTTCTTCAGTCATCCGTTTGACATGTCCAAACCATCTCAATCTGTTTTGCTCCAGTTTGTCATTTAGTTTCTGTACTCCCAGTTCTTTCCGTATATCTTCATTTCTCACTCTCTCTCTCTCCTCGTTTTCTGGACCATACTTCTCAGGAATCTCATCTCAGCTGCCTGTACTCTGCTCTCATCCCTCTTAGTCATTGTCCAAGTTTCTGCTGCATATGTCATTATAGGAACATAATATGCTTTGTACACAACTTCTTTAGCCTTAATTGGTATATCCTTGTTGCATACTATAGAGCGTTTCTACCTTAAAAGACAGTATGGGATTAAATGTAGTATTTGCCTCTCACTCACAAGTCCTGCAATTAGATTCGTCCTCTTCTACCCCGGCGATGTTGCCATTTTCCAATAATGCAAAGTGATAAATCTAAGAAAATTTTTGCGTGGTCTTATTGAGAATTTTCCGCTCTTTATGATGATGTAAAATTAAAAGCCATACGTAATTAACACATGGCCCAATTTTCACAATTACGATATTTTAGCACGAATCTATTTTTATGCATATATATAAAACTTATCACGCCATAGCTTATGAGCTAACGATCACAACATATTAAGAATTTATTTTTATATTGCCTGATGTTGGTAGAAGATATCCTATTTCTCAGGGCAGTAATTTGTTTCATAATAAGAAGTTTTTTTTTCTTAAACATTACTTGATGATGATGATAATTGTTGTTTTAAGGGGCCCAACATCTAGGTTATCAGCCCCAAAACGTTACTTGAAAATTATGGGATGGTATCACAGAAAAGTTAGCTAGCGAGAAACGTTTTTGCTGTTGACTTTACATCGGTGACTAAGCGAGAAGAAATGTTCATTAATGTTTGACACAGTTTTTAAAACAAACCACAGCTCAGTATCAGATAGCATTCATAAATTATCGCACTTAGCGAAAAGTCTCCGCTCAGCACTCATTGACACTGCGATGTTTTGTTTCTTCAGGCGTTTGATGAGTGTAGGAAAAGATTCTGTGCTACCCCAGAGCTCAGTGTTATTAAATTTAATGTGGTGTGAAGTTAAACTGTAAAGTGAAGTGGTCCTTGTGTTTTTTATAAATTGTGTTAATTATTATTAAGTTATTATTATATTTATTATTGTAATATTCACTATGAATACAGTAACTAGAAAGCGGCATAGTATTGGCAAATTGCACAGTAGAGAACGGATTCTGTCTGTTAGGTAGTCAGCCCGAAGGCTGGTTGGATCCTCAAAAAGTACCGCCGTTACGTTATGTGAGTAGATACCCACAAAAACCCAAGGCAGCACTATTTTGAGGCGTTCTAGGCAAGAAGAGGAGTGAGGTAGTTTGCCATTGCTTTCCTCACTGAGTCAGAACAGTAGTCCTAACCCTACGAGTTGAACCTTTCACAGCATTCACAGGCACTGACTGTGCCCCAAATGCCATTACTAAGCACCACCCATACCTCAGTAGCTTCCATATAATCACAGCCATGAGTGAGACTGAGACATCGGTGAAAAGCCACCTTTTACTCTAGCCTGTGCCAACTGACAAATGCAAAAGTACTGTATTCATCAAGAGATGGCGAACAGGCCAAGAGAACGGATTATAGTACTGAATATATTTGATTATTTCTTAAAGAACATGAACGTTACCGAGGCAGTTGAAAAGTCAACAGAAGCTACAGGGTGTTCAAAAAGTTTAGTATATACAATAAGAAAGGAAAAAAAAAAGGAAGGTCCTCTGACAACGCCAGCAAAATCAAAACCTAATAGAGCGAGTAAACAAAAAAATGCTAAGTTAATAAAGTATGATGGAATAGTACCAAGCGGAGTCCGGCGCATCGTTCATTCATTGTTCTTTCAAAACATTCCACCAACATTAAAAATAGTTTTGAGCAGGGTAAACAGTGATGATACACTGCCAAATTCTTCGAGGTCCACTTTAAATAGATTTCTTCATGACATAGGGTTTGAATATGCAAGAAGAGCCAACAAATGTGCCCTGGTTGAAAGGGATGATATAATCAGGTGGCGTCATAAGTATCTTAAGGACTTGAAAAGAATTAGGAATGAAGGCAAATCTATTGTTTTTACTGATAAGTCTTGGGTGAACATGGACCACACCATGACAAAAGACTGGAGAGATACTAAAATTAAAAGTGCTCGTCAGGCAGCAATTGAGGGTGTTAGCACAGGCCTGAGGCAACCCAGGGCTCGTGGGTCGAGGTTTGCCTTGGTTCATGCCGGGAATGAACAAGGGTTTGTTAATGGTGCCGAGTTAACTTTTCTGTGCCAAAAGAACATGGCAGACGCCCACGATGAAATGACAGGTGAACTGTATGAAAAGTGGTTTGCCGAGCAATTGTTGCCCAATGTTCCCGAAGGATCTATCCTAGTAATAGACAATGTAGGCTATCACAGTTGGAAAAGCGAACTTTTACCTATAACGTCATGGAGAAAAGACCGGATTGTAGATTGGCTCACTCAAAAGGGGATCCCTTTTCGAAATGATATGCTAAAGCTGGAGCTTCTTTTTATTGTAAATCAAAACAGAGTGAGATATGGTAAATACATCATTGACGAGATGGCCAAATCAGAAGGAAAATATGTTCTTCGCTTGCCACCATACCACTGTGAACTTAATCCCATCTAAATGGTATGGGCGCAATTGAAGAACTATATAAAATTGAACGTCTCATTCAAAAAACAACAGATGAAGTCTTCAATTTCGGCTGCATACCACCATGTGACCACACAATATTGGGCAAACTAAGTGAACCACACCAAAAGAATCGAAAGTGAACTGTGGAAAGCAGATGAGATTCAAGATGACGAAGAACAATTTTTGATATGCTTGTCATGTTCATCATCATCATCATCATCTTCATCTTAGTATTCTTCCACTTTCGATGGATCGCCTTCTGGTTCCTATTCTGCTGAAACTGGACCATCCAGGGACACGGAGGAATTCATCCAGGGAAACAGAGGAATTTATGGAAGGGTTAACACCACTACCAGAGGATAGTGGGCAGGCCTGAAGGTATGTGATTTGTGTTTTTTTAACTTTCACTTTTCTGATATAATTATATTCATGGAAAATGTCATATTATAATTTATTATAACCTACTGTATGATATTCGAGAAAATTTAATATTATAACATTATCATATTCATGAATAATTTAAAATTATAAATTATAATGTGTGCACTAAAATTGAGCTGTGAGGTTTGGTGTATCATAACTAAATGTTGTACAGTAGTTCGCTGCAAGGCATGAGGTACAGTTGAAAAAAATCCACAGCCTGCTTCCAGTCTCCGACCGGGTCAGGAATGGAATGAATGAAGCCCCCATCTAGCGGCGAGGATATGAACTGTGCCGGCTGCCGAGGCCTGACGCACTCCTCTGGGGCAATGACTAAATGAATGACAGATGAAATGAAATGATAAGGGAGAGTGTTGCTGGAATGAAATTTTGACAGGGAAAACCGGAGTACCCGGAGAAAAACCTGTCTGCCTCCGTTTTGTCCAGCACAGATCTCACATGGAGTGACCGGGATTTGAACCACGGACCCAGTGGTGAGAGGCCGACGTGCTGCCGCCTAAGCCACGGAGGCTCTAGCATGAGGTACAGTTATATACAACAAATATTTCGGAAATTTCGAGAGTTTTGAGTACTGTTAACATCATGTGCCTGGCAATGCAGAACTTTGTATATGCAGCAGATATGGCATCAGCGCACCCCATTAAACGTGTACGGTCTCTTAAGGTAATGACGCACTATAGTCCCTGTACCTGTTGGTAGAAAGCACTCCCGAGTTGTATTCTTCTGCAAATTTCCAAATCTAGTCTTCCATCTTCAGTCAGTTCACTTCCCAAGTATTTGAAGTGATTCACCACTTCCAATTCCTTATCTCTGACTTTGATTACTCATTTGCCTTCTTTCTTAGCTCTACTCATCACTAGGGCTCGGATTTTTAGGTGCTAAAAATCGGGAAAATATTTATTTTTTATGTATTAAAAATACCTGAAATATGTGACAAAAAATAAAAATATGTAATTATAATTTAGTTTATTAATGTGAATATAAACAATATGCAGTACTCGCGAATGCAATTTTACTGACTGCTGAAGCATTACAATACACAACGAGATACATCTTCAGGTTGTCCATCACAAATGACAGACGATTATCACAGAACACTTATTCTGAAGGCGCGAAACTGCGGCAATATGTTTTTTGCCCTTGAGGGATTGTGTAACTTGAGATGGCTGTTCAGCCTTGATTGCTTTCCCATATGGTTGGCAGAAGAGAATGCCCCCATCAGAAGCAAAATTATCTTTAAATTCTGTAACAGACGATAATTTGTAGTTTGATTTTACTTTAGGCATCGTAAAATTGCCTTACACTTCACAGTGCCAGAAATGAACTGCATGCGAGTGACTGGTTCCAGGTAGCTGGGGGAGGGGGGGGGTCTAGCACGTGGTGCAATATGGCTATGGACAAGGAAATCCCCGGCTTCCATAGCGAGTGGCACGGGTCAACAAGAATAGCACAGCTGCAAGCTGACATATGCTCTGCATGAAGATTAGATAGCTGACAGGTTCTTCCCCATTGAAGTAACACAGAACAAAAATGCAATAAACTGAAAGATCTAGCATATTTAAAAAAATGTCTTTTTATGTGCTGAGTGAAAAGCAGGAATTTATGCATTCATAGAAAAAATGCTTAAAATATGTATTTACATTAAAGAAATATTTATTTACCTAAAAATCCGAGCCCTACTCATCACCACTGTTTTACTCTTCTCCACAATTATCTTCAATGACTTCAGGGCTATATCATCTGAAAATCGTATGGTACTGTGCAGCTTGCCATTAACTTTTATGCCATGACTGTTGGTAGCTAAGAATTCTAGAATGGCTTCTTCAATGTAGATATTAAATAACAGTGGTGATAGTCCACGTCCTTGTCTTACTCCCTTTCCAATTCTTGCTTCCACTCTTTCCTTGCCAATTAATGCTGTCTGGTTCTTGTAAAGTTGATAAGAGTATTCTTCTGTCCCTGTAGTCTATCTTCAGTTTTCTTAGGGTTTCAAACAGCACCTCCCAATTTACATTATCAAAAGCTTTCTCTAAATCAATGAAATCAATTACAACAAGTTTGTCGATTTCCAGGGATTTTTCAATAATTACTCTGAGACTTAGGATGGCTTCTCGTGTACCTCTTCCCTTCCTAAATCCAAACTGGGGTTTCAAACAGCACCTCCCAATTTACATTATCAAAAGCTTTCTCTAAATCAATGAAATCAATTACAACAAGTTTGTCGATTTCCAGGGATTTTTCAATAATTATTCTGAGACTTAGGATGGCTTCTCGTGTACCTCTTCCCTTCCTAAATCCAAACTGTTCTTCTGAATTATTATCTTCTACTTTTCTCGTGATCCGATGATAGATGATTCTTGTTATAATTTTCGAGGCATGGGAGAGAAGGCTCAAAGTTCTATAATCTTCGTACCTTTGTGCTCTGTGCTTTTTTGGTATGGGAATAAGAATAGTTTGCTCAAAGTCCTTTGGCATTTCTCCTGTTACATATATTTCATTTATTAGATTGTATAGATTGTCCTTGGCTTTATCTCAGAGGGGCTGTAGAATCTCTGCAGGGATCCCATCTGGTCCTGGAGCCTTTCTGTGTCTTAACTCTTTGAGGGCTCTATCAAATTCTTCTCTTAAAATTAGTGGTCCTAATTCATCAGCATCCACCTGGTCTTCACTTTCAAGGAAATTTGCATCTAGAACTCCCTCATACAGTTCTTCCATCGTAATGCTACCTCACCATCTTCCGTTAGGGCTTCGCCATACTTGCTCCGTATGATGTTCATCATGTTTCTTTTTGTTTCAAACTGTTTCCGTATCTCGACACATGCTTTCTCACTATTACCTTTCACCATACGTTCGTCTATGTCTTTGCACTTCTTTTCATACCATTCTTCTCTTACTCTGATTCTTTATTAATCTTGTTTCGAAGTCTCGCATACTCCTCATGGTTTCCTCTTACTTTGCATTTACTTCGTTCTTCCATTAAATCCAGTAGCTCTTCAGTAATCCAAGGTTTGTAAATCACCCTTTCCTGTCCACCAAAGCAGGCCTCGGCTGTTTCGGTTACTTTTTTTTTGTTTTGTCCCATAGAAGTCCAAATTAAACGGAGGAAATGGGGCTGGATTGGGCATACTCTGCGGAAACAGAATTATGCAGTAGAAAGGGGAGCTCTGGACTGTAATCCTCATGGGGCTCGGAGACGAGGAAGACCTGGAAACGCACCATTGAAGAGGAGGCCAGAAAAACTGGAAAGACTTCGAAGGAAGTGAAGAACTTGGCAACAAACGGAGCCCGATGGAAATCATTCTTGGATGTCCTATGCTCCGCACGGAGCGAAAGGAAATAAGTAAGTAAGAGTACTAAACAAAGAAAATCTCTCAGAAGCCACTCCAGATGCTACCGTGAATGGGTAACCAGGACTTTTCCAGACATTCACCGAGGAGGATGTAAAATAGAGCTATAAAGACTTTGGAGAATAAAAAATCTGCAGGAATCGATCTGTTTAACAAACATATTAAGGACACGGAAAATATTATCCTAAAAACATGGACATTGCTTTTCAACAAGTGCATTGAAATGAATAATATACTTGATATCTGGAGACATTCAATGATCAAGATCCTACATAAAGAAAAGGGAAACACCAGCTGTCTGGATTCATACCATGGGATGCTTTGGAAAGCAAAGTTTTTAATCTCTTCACAAGATTACTAACAGTGAGATTGATACAAGAGGTTAACCACTCACTCCCGAAAGAGCTAGGCAATTTGAGTTTCGATGAGGCCCACAATGGATGTGATAAAGAATCTAACTGATGGCAACAATGATGCTCTAAGACACCCTAAGGGGAAACTATATGTAATATGTGTAGACTGCACCAAAGCATTTGATCTACTTGAGAGAAAAACTAATGGGAAAACTGGGAAACATAGCAGGACATCTGAACCCTTTGATGAATATTATCAATGTTGAAGAGAATGGATATTTCTCGTACTATCTAATCTCGCTCGCATGTAAATATCGTTTGTCTTTTGTCAAATGTATATTCCTTGACCTTATGTTCTTTGCCTTTTGTATGTACCCTGTATCCTGTGTCACAGCGTCTTGTTCAATACATCCAAGTCAACATGTGTTCGTGTATTTTAATCCGTTCACCCCGTGTTTAACTGATACAATAGAAACCCATGCATAGCTCAAGTAGTTTCAATAGGTTACGGGCCCAGACATAACGGTGTTCTGTGATCATTTTCTTCAGCGAACTTTAAAGTGAGAAGGCAAAATGAGTGAACATGCTTCGAGTCTTTGTGCCTATGGGTTTCCGAAATTGAGTGGTCGGGAGGATTATTCGAACTGGTCTTTTGGGATGTCAAATTATCTCAAAAAGCATGGATTGTGGGCCAGTGTCCGAGGCACAGATGTGTCGGAGGGACATGATCGGCGTGACGAGAGAGCGCTGGCGGATATATGTCTCATGGTGACTGTTCACAATTATCCCCATGTTCGAGATTGTGCAAAAGCTAAGGATGCCTGGCATGCCCTTGAAAAGGCTTTTGAAGATAAAGGAAAGTGGAGGTATATCACGCTGATGCGAAATCTGTGCTCGCTCAAGTTATCAGATTTTGATTCTATGGACAAGTATATTGGTGACGTTATGTCAGTTACACAGAAGATAGCAGCTGTTGATGAGCCTGTCGCTGATAAGTTTGTTGCTGCTATGATACTTCGAGGTCTTCCTGATGAATACGATAACTTAGTTATGACTGTAACCTCAACATCGGAGGAACTACAATTGGACCGCATCAAGTCTATCTTGTTGGATGAAAGCTTTCGCCTAAGTCATGGTGAGAAGTCAGCTGATGGGGCAGCCCTGTACAGCAACACCAAGAAGGAAGTCAGGTATGTCAAGAGCTCTAGTGAAAAAGCAGTTGACAAGAGTCGTTGGAAGTGTTGGATTTGTGGTGAAAAGGGTCACGGAAGAGACACTTGTCCACAGAAGACAAAAGTTCAAAGTGCACCGAAGTGTCCAAAATCCGATAAAAGTCTGTTTTGTCCCTTAACTGCTCGCATACCAAAGAATTGTTTCGTCATTGATTCTGGTTGTAGTGCTCACATGTCTCCTACTGTTAAACTTATGTCAAATTATAAATGCAATGATGATCCTGATATAAGGTAATAATGATAAGTTGTCTGTACAAGGAGTTGGTGACATTGCACTGAATGTAAGCGACAGTATTAATAATCTGTCAGACATGATGCCATGTTCCAGGACTGAGTGTTAACTTGCTGTCGGTAAGTCAGATGATTACAATGGGTGCTGTTGTTCTAGTTAACAAAAATGGATGTGAAATCTTGGATTCAGAGAATTGCTCAGTGAATGGTAGCATGCTAGCTATTGGTTCAGTTCTGAATGGTCTGTATTATCTGAATGTTAACCAAGATATGTCTGCCCTTGTTGTGATGTTTCTGATTACAATTTGTGGCATCAGCGGTTGGGCCATGTTGGACAACAGAAGTTACAGGTCTTAAGTCAAATGTCTGATGATGTTAAATTTAAGGAAATACCAAAGGAATTGTGTGAACCATGTGTTCTCGGGAAGCAGCAAAGGCAGTCATTTCCACAGGTAAGTCACTCGAATAGTGATGTAAAATACTCAGGTATTTATAAATCGGGGTAAATACCCAGGGTATATACTCGGGTAAATACCCGGGCATTTTAGATTTTTCATCAAAAATCCTGTGTCGTGGTAAGTTGAACCTTAAAAAAGGGTACCGGTATGCAAACTATTTTATATATTCCCTTTTTAGAATTGTAATAACATTAGATAGTTAATCCAATTAAATATTATTAGAATTGGGACTTAAAAACAGAATTAGAATTGGGAATTAGATCGGGAGATATAAAATAACAACTCCACTACACTGAAAAAGTTAGGTTAAGTACAGTAGGCATCAAACGAAGAATAAAAATGGGAAGGAAGTACAGTGTCAGTTTGAATTCTGGGTAGGATGAGCGGAGCAGTGTTGCCAACCCATATGCTTGCTGGCATACATCTTCACCCATTTAGGACCCACATACTACAAAATCTTCCTGACATGCATTTATATTATTTAGAGTCATCATCATCATCTTGTACAGTTTCCAGCCCCAGGCTGGGTCTGTTTGGAACATAAGCCTCGCCACTTAGTTCTTTCTTCCCACCACCTCTCCGCTGTCACTCTGGTCCAGTCCTCGCCTCTCTTCTTGACACATTCCTCCACTCCTTTCAGCCATCTATCTCTTGGTCTTCCCCTTGGTCATTTCTTCTGCATCTGCATCTCATATATCCTCTTGGGAATCTTCTTCTCATCCATTCTCTTTAAGTGTCCATACCACCTCAGTCTTTATGTCTCAATCCTACCTAGCAAGGGCTCCTCTTTCACCATTTCCCTGACCTTTTCATTCCTCACCCTGTCTCTTCTTGTTACTCCGATCCTACTTCGCAGGAACTTCATTTCACCTGCCTGTATTCTGCTTATGTCTCTTTTCTTCATTGTCCACGTTTCTGAAGCATAGGTCAGTATCGGGATATAGTAGCTTCTGTATAACACTTCCTTGCTTTTTTGTGGGACATCTTTATTCCACACTAAGCTTCTAATGCTTCTCAGAAATGCTTCTGCCTGTCTGCCACGTTCCGTAATCTCTTTGTCATTTCTCCCATTTTCCTCCACTATACTTCCCAAGTACTTGAGACTTTCCACCTTCTTCAGCTGTCCACCTCCAAGTGTTATCCCACTCATTGGTCTGTCCTTTTTCCTGGTCGTTAACAGGATCTCACATTTACTGATGTTGAACTTCCATCCGTACTCTCCCACTGTTTCTTCCCAAGCCTTCAGTTGCTCCTGAATTTCCTCCTCCTCGTTTCCCCAGACCATGAGATCATCTGCAAACACCATTGCTTTCATCTTATCTTCTCCTATCTTTCCTGCTACCCGTGTCATTGCCTCGTCCATAACCACAATAAAGAGAAGGGGTGACAGCGCACTACCCTGTTTCAGGCCACTCATTTGTCTGAACCAGTCTGTTCTTTCCCCTCCAACTTTCACACAACTCACACTTCCACAATACATCTCCTTCACTCTGCCTACAGTCTCTTTTTCCACTCCCATGTTTTCCATTGCTTTCCAAACCTTCTCCCTACACACACTATCATAGGGCTTTTCGATGTCCAGGAAGGCCATCAGCAGATCCTCTCCAAATTCGTAGTGGTGTTCCTGGAGCTGTCTCACTGAAAATATGAGATCCATTGTTGATCTCCCAGGTCTGAATCCATACTGCTCCTCTCTCAATTTTCTCTCCACTTTGGTTCGTATTCTACTTTCTAATATCTTTTCATATATCTTGGCACAGTGAGGTATGAGTGTAACTCCCCTGTAATTTCTGCACTCCTTTCTGCTTCCTTTCTTAAATATTGGGACAATTAATCCTTTCTTCCAATCTTCTGGGGTCTTTTTCTCCTTCCATATCACCCTCATCACACGGTACAGCCACTGTTTCCCAACCTCCCTTGCTGCCTTCACCATTTCAACACTCACTTCATCCACACCTGGTGCCCTTCCTCCTTTCATCTTGTCTATTGACGTCAGAAAAGTTGGATGGCGCAGCCACGCGGCAGAATGTTGAAGCTGTAACATTGTGACTGGTGAGATTTATTTAGATGGTGAAGCATTGACGTCGTGATGGAAACAGAAAGAAATTTGTCAAATTCGAGGAGGTACTGCTCTGTATACGGTTGCAAATCGTATAAAACGGCTACGAAATATCTTCACTACTTTCCTGTACAAAAAGTTCAGAGAGAAAGATGGTCTTCGGCGCTGTCAATTGGAAAACGTGTTAAATGTTACATGACAGTGTGCAGTCTGCATTTTTGTGAAGACGACTTCTTTCCACCGGTACTGTTGATTATTGTTAGTTATTGTCTCTAATTTGTATTCACATGGATTTACCTACATCAAAAATACTGATAAACTTATAGCCTATTACTTCTGTGCCGTACAATGAATGTAATCCGCTCTTCGTAAACTTATTTTAGGGGTTCTTCCGATTGACAATAGCCGAATGGTTAGAAAACTTAAGAAAAATGCTGTTCCTAGCCTTAATTTGCCAGAGAATATATATTCTTGCCTTTGAACAGCAAGTATGTAGGTCATTGAAGTATGATTTGGCTTAAATTGTGTTTTTGGCTATGATCTCCCTACTGTTGAATTTAGTTGATTAATGAGTAAAATCTTAGTTTTAAGTACCGGTTCGGTGACCCATCATCCCAGGCAGGCCGGCAACACCTATACTACTCAGGCAGATAGGTCACTTAGCCGTAATTTTGAAGTTATAGTGATGTTAAGTATACATATGCGGTAATGTAGCAGGAGACCGGATCGGCCTAGGCTATTCTAACTTTAATTAGTTCCCATTTCAGGGTTTTACAGTTTTGAGTGCGAATAGTTGGTTTGAAAGTTGTACAACAGTAAGGAGAGTATGTTTTGTATAGGTTTTAATTGGTATTATGGTTTATGTCGAGCTGAGGAGTGAATTTGGTTTGGCTTAAAGTGTAGTTTTTGATCTGTTCCGTTTGCTTATGACAAGTTCAAATGGAGACTCCAGCTATGTTAAATGTCTGTATTTTAAATATTTAATTAAATATATTGATAAAGAGGATGTCTCCATTTTAACTTGCCTGTGGCAAGAGATTAATAAATTAACATTCTTGCCTTTGAACAGCAAGTATGTAGGTCAATATTTGCAATATTGAAGTACGATTTGAGCATCCCAAGTAACGCTTCCTTGAACCCAAAACATTCATGCAAATTCAGGGTTGCTTGATTCAATTTATTATCAGGGAGTCGTCCTTTGTGTTATGTGAGATATATATTGTGAAATTAATAAAAACATCGATACCGCTAGGCTCCCAAGTACAGGCTTCATATAGGCCTATGTAACAGCAGACAGTAAATTAACTATCTACATGTGGGTAATATTTTTAACTGGTAGTAATTAGGCACTGCATTTAAATTGATTATAAAAATATTTCTATCAATGAAAGGAAATATGTAGTATTTTGCCATCATAAATTTGAAGCCATAACAAACGCACACCCAATTACTTCACGTCACTATATCGCCGCCATATTGCAAACAGCTGACCGTAAGCTCCTCCCCCGTTTCGGACGTCAATAGCCATTTCCAGTTCTCTCCAAGTCAGGTACTTTTCCATTCCTGTGTTGTCTTCTCCATCTTCCAATACATTGTCTTCCTCCCTATGACCATTTAGATTCAGCAAATCCTCAAAGTACTCTTTCCACACTGTCTTGAGTGCCTCTTTGTTGTGTACCTCATTTCCGTTTCTGTCCATCATTACCACATCCTCTCGCAGACCTCTTCTCTTACTTTTGACCATCCCATAAAGTACTTTCTTATTTCCTCTGCTGTCTTCCTCCATCATCTCAGTCCACTTTACCATCCACTTCTTCCTCTCCTCTGCGACAATCTTGTTTGCTTCTTTCTTCTTTATCTTATAATCTTCCCTTGTCAGATCAGTTCTTTCCTGGAACCACACTCTGAAAGCCTTGTTCTTCCTTCCCACAGCTTCTTTTACTCTCTCATTCCACCATTCCATTTAGAGTATGATTTTAAAAATTAATATTTTTTTATGTTTAAAATTTAATGAAAAATAACTTAAAGCAGTTTTACTAAGCTTTTTTTTTTAATGTGCTTTCTGAAAATGAAAATCCACAGCCTGCTTCCAGTCTCCGACCGGGTCAGGAATGGAATGAATGAAGCCCCCATCTAGCGGCGAGGATATGAACTGTGCCGGCTGCCGAAGCCTGACGCACTCCTCTGGGACAATGATTAAATGAATGACAGATGAAATGAAATGATAGTGGAGTGTGTTGTTGGAATGAATTGTGACAGGGAAAAACGGAGTACCCGGAGAAAAACCTGTCTGCCTCCGTTTTGTTCAGCACAGATCTCACATGAAGTGACCGGGATTTGAACCACGGACCCAGCGGCGAGAGGCCGGCGTGCTGCCGCCTAAGCCACGGAGGCTTCTTTTAATGTGCTTTCTATTGAACATATTTTATTACCTTTTTAGTTTTGGCATACACATATGCATATAGCCTACTCATATTACTACAAAAGTAGCTTTTCCCTCCCACATCTTTGTTGATCATTTCCAGTACCATAATAAAACTTGACCTTCTCAATATCTTGGTATTTATTAAAAATTTAAAGCACAAAACAACCAAAAGGAAAAAACACACTTAAAGACAAGGCTACAGTGCCAAAACATATAAATACGCGGTCGTCCGTTTTCTTTTTCTTTTAGTTTTGAAGGATCAATATTGTTCCCGATTGCAATTTAAGGCATGTACAAAGCTCAAAAGACTGAAAATACCTTCATTTTGGGTATTTAAATGACCACTGGGTATATACCCGGGTAAATACCCAATTTATACTTACCTTCCCACTGGGTATTTACCCGGCCCACATTACTACACTCGAGGAGTGAAATTTTTTTTGGACTTGGTACACTCTGATCTGTGTGGGCCGCTCCCTGAGACCTGGAATGGTGTTAAATATATGATGACAATAATTGACGATTTTTCCAGGAAGATTTTTGTTTATTTTTTGAAACAAAAATCTGAAGCCAAGGAGAAAGTCAAGGATTTTGTTGCATATTGTGAAACTCAGAAAGGTAAGACACCAAAGATTTTTAAATCTGACAATGGTAAGGAATTTGTCAATTCTGACCTGAACAAATATTTCAAGGAAAAAGGGATTGTGCAACAGAAAACTGTAAGGTATACAGCTAAACAAAATGGCATAGCTGAACGTCACAATCGTACCATTATGGAAAGGGTTAGATGCATGTTGTTTACAGCAGGATGTTCTGAAAAACTGTGGGCGGAAGCAGCCAATACGGCAGTGTATATTTTGAACAGGAGTCCTCGTAGTAAAGTTGATAATGCCATACCAGAGGAATTGTGGACTGGTAAAGCTGTAAGTCATGAGAATATGAAAATATTCGGTTGCGATGCTTATGCCCATGTTCCAAAACAGGTGCGTACTGGCAAATTGGAACCCAGAAGCAAATGTTTTGTGTTTGATGGGAAAAAGAAAGGTTACCGTCCGTTTGATCCCAGTAAACCTAAAAATATATTTGTAGAGCACAGTGTTAAATTTGTAGAACATAAATTCACCAGATGTGCTGAGAAAAATGTTGAAATGAGCAATGTAATGTATTGTCCGTTGCATGACATTGTAAATGATGATGAAAACAGAATTGGACAGGATAATAACCTGCCAATTGTTAAGTTTCAGTTGTTGGTCAGGTTAGTGACAACATTGATGTTCCAGGTATTACTCAGGTTAATGAAGACATTGTTGTAATTCATGATGATGAAAATGATGAGATTGACCAGGTTGGTGTTCCAGAAAATGCAGGTAGGAGGTACCCTTTACGGGAGAGACTTCCAAAACGATGTCCTGATTATGAGGTCTATTTTGCTGAAAGTGGTGGTTATGTGGAACCAACCACTGTGTCTGAAGCACTTAACGGTAAGGATGGCATGCAATGGAAAAAGGCGATGGAGGAAGAACTAAAGTCATTTCATGATAATGATATATGGACATTAGTTGAGAAACCTGATGAAACAAATATTGTAAGATGCAAATGGGAGTTTAAAGTGAAATGTAATACTGAAGGTAATGTGTCTAAATTTAAAGCACGCTTAGTGGCTAAAGGTTGTTCTCAACGGTACGCAGTTGATTATCTGGAAACTTTTGCACCTGTAGTGCGGTATAGTACATTGAGATTATTTTTTGCTCTTGCTGTAAATATGGATCTGGAAGTTCATCACCTTTTTTGAATGGCGTTCTTAAAAATGATATTTATATGTACCCCCCAGAAGGCTATGAGTGTGACAGTTCTAAAGTTTGTAAGCTTTGAAAAGCTGTTTATGGCTTGAAGCAAGCATCTCGCGCTTGGTATGAGAGGGTTCATGAAATTCTTACTGAAATCTGTTATAAGAAGTCTCTGTATGAACCATGTGTATATTTATTTATTTACATATGTTACGCCCTCATTGGAGCACTTAACCAAAACAAGTATATACATGTCTCAAAAACAATATTAAAGATTCAGCTTCTTATTTTTCTTCTTTTCCCAAAACATTTTCATTCTAGTCGACCTTACCGCTCTCTCTGCATCGCTTATGGTGTAAGTTTTGTGGGTAAAGGTTTTTAAGGGAAGTCGGATGTTCTTGTTTTTCAAGATATTCTTCTCATCTTTGTTAGCAATTTGGGACAGTGTCAAGCCGAGTTCATCCAGATCATTTTGAATTTCCATAAACCAAGAGTTCTTTGTTTTACTTTTGAAAAAATAATTAAATACCATACTTTTAATTGTCTGGCATCCGGCAGGCGTGAGATATGACAAAAAAAAGCAATTCGCCTTTTTCGCATAGTATCGACTATAGACTCAGTTTCTTTATAAACCACTTCATTTGGTAATAGACACCATTGACCAGATGATTTTTATTAATTATAGTTCTGAGAATTCTTCTATCAGTCTTCTGTAATGTGTCGGTAACTGATCGAGTGTTTAACTTGAAAAGTGTTTCACAAGCATATATTGCTTCCGGTTTAATAACCGATTCGTAATGTCGTAATTTGGCATTTATGGAGAGTGATTTTTTTTGTAACTAGACCAAGTAATATGTTGCGCTTGTCTTGACGTTGTTCTATTTTCGATTGACGCATTCTCATTCAAATTCCATGTTATAATCTCCCCTCATCATCATCATCATCATCTTGTACAGTTTCCAGCCCCAGGCTGGGTCTGTTTGGAGCATAAGCCTCGCCACTTAGTTCTTTCTTCCCACCACCTCTCCGCTGTCACTCTGATCCAGTCCTCTCCTCTCTTCTTGACACATTCCTCCACTCCTTTCAGCCATCTATCTCTTGGTCTTCCCCTTGGTCGTTTCTTCTGCATCTGCATCTCATGTATCCTCTTGGGAATCTTCTTCTCATCCATTCTCTTTAAGTGTCCATACCACTTCAGTCTTGATGTCTCAATCCTACCTAGCAAGGGCTCCTCTTTCACCATTTCCCTGGCCTTTTCATTCCTCACCCTGCCTCTTCTTGTTACTCCGATCCTACTTCGCAGGAACTTCATTTCACCTGTCTGTATTCTGCTTATGTCTCTTTTCTTCATTGTCCTCGTTTCTGAAGCATAGGTCAGTATCGGGATATAGTAGCTTCTGGATAACACTTCCTTGCTTTTTTGTGGGACATCTTTATTCCACACCAAGCTCCTAATGCTTCTCAGAAATGCTTCTGCCTGTCTGCCACGTTCCGTAATCTCTTTGTCATTTCTCCCCTTTTCCTCCACTATACTTCCCAAGTACTTGAGACTTTCCACCTTCTTCAGCTGTCCACCTCCAAGTGTTATCCCACTCATTGGTCTGTCCTTTTTCCTGGTCGTTAACAGGATCTCACATTTACTGATGTTGAACTTCCATCCGTACTCTCCCACTGTTTCTTCCCAAGCCTTCAGTTGCTCCTGAATTTCCTCCTCCTTGTTTCCCCAGACCATGAGATCATCTGCAAACACCATTGCTTTCATCTTATCTTCTCCTATCTTTCCTGCTATCCATGTCATTACCTCGTCCATAACCTCAATAAAGAGAAGGGGTGACAGTGCACTACCCTGTTTCAGGCCACTCATTTGTCTGAACCAGTCTGTTCTTTCTCCTCCAACTTTCACACAACTCACACTTCCACAATACATCTCCTTCACTCTGCCTACAGTCTCTTTTTCCACTCCCATGTTTTCCAAACCTTCTACCTACACACACTATCATAGGCCTTTTCGATGTCCAGGAAGGCCATCAGCAGATCCTCTCCAAATTCGTAGTGGTGTTCCTGGAGCTGTCTCACTGAAAATATGAGATCCACTGTTGATCTCCCAGGTCCGAATCCATACTGCTCCTCTCTCAATTTTCTCTCCACTTTGGCTCGTATTCTACTTTCTAATATCTTTTCATATATCTTGGCACAGTGAGGTATGAGTGTGACTCCCCTGTAATTTCTGCACTCCTTTCTGCTTCCTTTCTTAAATATTGGGACAATTAATCCTTTCTTCCAATCTTCTGGGGTCTCTTCCTCCTTCCATATCACCTTCATCACACGGTACAGCCACGTTTCCCAACCTCCCCTGCTGCCTTCACCATTTCAACACTCACTTCATCCACACCTGGTGCCCTTCCTCCTTTCATCTTGTCTATAGCCATTTCCAGTTCTCTCCAAGTCAGGTCCTTTTCCATTCCTGTGTTATCTTCTCCATCTTCCAATACATTGTCTTCCTCCCTATGACCATTTGGATTCAGCAAATCCTCAAAGTACTCTTTCCACACTGTCTTGAGTGCCTCTTTGTTGTGTACCTCATTTCCGTTTTTGTCCATCATTACCACATCCTCTCGCAGACCTCTTCTCTTACTTTTGACCATCCCATAAAGTACTTTCTTATTTCCTCTGCTGTCTTCCTCCAATCATCTCTGTCCACTTTACCATCCACTTCTTCCTCTCCTCTGCGACAATCTTGTTTGCTTCTTTCTTCTTTATCTTATAATCTTCCCTTGTTAGATCAGTTCTTTCCTGGAACTACACTCTGAAAGCCTTGTTCTTCCTTCCCACAGCTTCTTTTACTCTCTCATTCCACCATGGTGTCTCTTTACACCTCTTTCTGTTGCTTGTTCTTCCACATACTGCCACTGCAGCTTCCACCATTGTGTTTTGAATTGCTTCCATTCCTCTTCTCCTGTTTTAGGATTGTCTGTTGGCATCATTTCCCTTATTATCTTCTGGAATTCTTCCTTGACTTCCTTTTCCTTGAGTTTCCATGCTTTGATTCTCCTTTCCTGGTACTCTGTCCTCTTGCTATCCTTAACAACTCCCAGTATTCTGTGGTCGCTATCTAAGGCCTCTGATGGTTTTACCTTTATATCTCTGACACTTCTCTTCATTTCCCAGTCGTACAGCATGTAATCTACCAAAGATTTCTTTGTTAAATCACTAATGTACCAAGTTACCTTGTGGCTTTCTTTCTTCCGGAACCAGGAGTTGCCTACCACTAAACCGTTTCCCTTGCAAAAATCCAGCAACATTCTCCCTTCTTCATTCCTGCTACCCCATCCTTCTGCTCCCAATACATTTTCATATCCTTGCCTTTCACTTCCTACATGTGCATTCAAATCTCCCATGACAATGATGCTCTGCCCATTCAACTGCTGTTGTAGCTCCTCCTCAAAGTCTTCCTTCTCTTGAGCTGTACATCCAACTTGAGGGGCATATACCTGGGCTATCTCCAGGCTTCTTCCCTTTACAGTTACTCTGATCTTCATGATCCTGTCACTTATTCCCTTTATCTCTTCTTTCATTCCATCTTTCACAACTACTCCTACTCCGCTGCTCCTTCCTTCACTGTTCCCACTCCAGTACAACCGGTACCCTTTCCTCAGTTCTCTGCGACCTTCTCCTTTCCTTCTTGTTTCTGCCAAGCCCAGTACATCCAGTTTTCTTCTCTCCATCACATCTACAATCTCCTCCACTTTTCCTGTCAGTGTCTGTATGTTTAATGTCCCAACTCGTAGTCCATTAGCATATCCGGGTCGTCGTCGTTTGCATCCGTCCTTTCCGAGGCCTGTTCCTGGTTTGAAAGCAAGTATGATATCCACTACTGGCTTGCTAGGCCTATCGTAGCTTCACCAGAGCCCCGTCAGCCGTTACTTTTCAGGGTTCCCATAGAGCCTTCACAGCTACCGTAGCGGTCCCGGGGCACACAAAGTCCCCACTGTACTTCACCCCTACAGGCAATCCCCTACTTCATGCCGTTGCCCGTCTCCCACCACGTGGAGGAGGGGTTTGACTTGTGGGAGACTCCCCTAAATATTTAAATTTATGTACAACTTTAATTTCTTTATTGTTAATGAATGTAATAGCTTGTGTTTCCACATCAAAGGATGCCATTATTTCAGTCTTTTCAAATGAAATTTGAAGTCCTACTTTTGCTGCAATAGACCCAAGTTCTTCAATTTGGTGTTTAGCCTCAATCTATACTGGTTGCAAGCAGTGCAAGGTCATCCACAAAAGCCAAGCAATTCAGTTTTATATTAATAACAATCTTTACATTTGGAGGACAAGTTTTGTTCCACTCACGCATGATCTTTTCAAGAACACAATTAATAACGGTGATAGACCATCTCCCTGTCGAAGTCCAGTCCGGATATCAAATGGTTCAGACAAGGCTCCTCGAAATTTAACCTTTGATTTATTATCTTTCAAAGTAACGCCGATGAGGTTGATAAGCTTTTGATGTAACCCAAATTCCCTAAGGATGTTAAGTAATGACCCTCGATGGATACTGTCATAAGCTTTCTTAAAATCCACAAAAGTAATGACCAAATCCTTGTCTCATTCTATGATATTTCATTATCCATTTCAGACTGATGATCTGATCCGGACAGCTGCGATCTGGTCGGAAATCTCCTTGATATTCTCCTAGTTCTTGATCGAGTTGTTGTTGAATTCTTGTCAAGATAATTCTAGATAGAATCTTGTATGTTACATCAAGCAAAGAAATCCCACAGTAGTTGTTCGGGTCTGATCTATCGCCCTTTTTATGAATTGGGTGGATTACAGCCATTCTCCATTCCTCTGGTATTTGTTCGGAATTCCATACATCGATGAGGCGTTTATGGAAGTTGGAGATGGTTTGTTCAATTGCATATTTCCATAGTTCTGCTACCAATGAATTCTCTCCTGCTGCTCTATAATTTTTGAGCCAATTAATTGCTGCACATACTTCAGTCAAGTCAGGAGGAATAATGTTCTTTAAATTTGTTTTTTTGGATTAAGCTCAAAATCAAGATATTCCTTAGGTTCATCAGCATTTAGTAGTTCTCTAAAATAATATGCTAGAATTTTAGCATTATCAGTATCATTGTGGGATAGTTTACCTATAGTCCATTGTTTTGTGTTGCTTAAAGGAATCATCAATAATTTGTATGGACTTTTTTTTTATTTTCTCTTTTAATCCTCCTAATTTCCCTGGCAGTTTCCCTTCGAGCAATGGTTAATTCTTCTCGCGATTGTGTGGTCCTCTTTTGCTGATCATTGAGCCAGGCTGTATGTCTTTTCCGAATTGCAGCGTCACATTCCGCATTCCACCATGCATGCTTTTTCCTTTTCCTAATAGGGGCAATTTCGACAGCAACGGTTTTCAGTGTGTCAACCATCGTTTCTAGCTTGTCACTTAAGAGAGTTTTAGACTTTTCCTTATAGGACACATTATTTATTAAATAACTAGGGTCATATTGTCTTTGCATGGTCGAGTTTGAAGACTTTTGTTTACGTCGTAGAGTTAACCTGATCTTTATCTTGGATATATAATGATCAGAGTCAACATCGACCCCACGTAGTACCTTCACGTTATATATTTCTTTGTAGAACTTTTTATCCATTGCAACATGGTCTATCTGGAATTCCCCTAGTGCACTATTAGGGCATTTCCAGGTCATAAGTTTGTGTGGTCTTCGCTTAAATCTAGTAGTTTCGAGACGTAGGCCATGTTCTTCACAAAGGGTAATTAATCTTTGACCATTCTTGTTAGTGAATTTGTGAGCAGGCCACTTACCTACTATTGGACGAAATTTTCTTTCTTGACCAATTTTTGCATTAAAATCCCCAAGCAAGATTTTAACATGAGTGTCTGGAATGTTTGATATTAGTAAGGCAAGTTCTTCCCAAAAATTGTCCATTTCATCTCTAAATTTTTTGACATTCTTGTCATTAGTTGGGGCATGAACGTTTATCAAAGAGTATATTTTGTTTCCTGTCCTAATTGTTAAAGTTGCTAACCTTGATGAGTTCGACGAAAAGTCTTCCACTGAATCAATAATACTGGTATGTACTAAAAATCCCATACCAAATTGGGGGACATTTTTCATAACTCGTGGTCCTGGAGGTCCGTTGTAGAGACGGTATCCTCCAGATTCAATGGGGTCTTGATCTGTGTTTCTAAGTTCTTGAAGTGCTGTTATTAAGATCTTGTGTTGGTCCAATATATCGGTTAAATGCTTAAGTTTTCCAATTTTAATTAACGAATTTATGTTTAATGTTGCAAAGAATGATGATTCCCTATGTTTGTTAATTTTGAGTTTGTATTTGGACTTTCGGGTTTACAGGCGCTCCGACTCACCTGACTCTTCTACGCGACACCCCACCGTATCCGAATGGTGCCTTGCGGTGGAAGAGTTCATTAGAAGACTGTTCATACTTGAGTTGATTGTCTGGTCTAGGACCCATGATCTGACCGTAGTCAGGGATTACAATTCCAGATGTGATCTGGAAAAGTGATGAATGGAATATGATAGGATGATTGATGAGAAATGGGAGTGTGTTTGGTCCGCGAGAGCTATTTTATTTCGCTCAAGTCCGCCAGCAAAACTGGTGAAGACCCCCCTATCCGCCACCTGGGACGTGCCACGTCGGAGTATCACCTCTCCGCCTTCCTACGACAACGTAGTAGGTTCGTGTATATTACTGTAAAGATTCATCATCTTTTGTTGTTATTGCCCTCTATGGTGATGATTTTTTTTGTATTTTTTAATAATCAGGTCCAAGTGGAGAAACTGAAGTTTGTGTTGCATTCTCATTTTAAGATCAAAGATTTTGGACAAGTCTCTGAATGTCTGGGGATGAGAGTTCAAAGAAGCAAAGATTGTATTAGATTGGATCAGAAGTGTTATCTGTTAGATGTGTTGGATAGGTTTAACATGTCAGATTGTACTCATGTGAAAACTCCAATGGAAACAGGTTTGTTGTTGGAGAAATCCACATCCTGTGACAAATCCTATCCCTATCAACAGGCTATTGGTGCTTTGTTATACATTTCCATTTGTGCCAGGGTAGATATCGCATATGTATCTAATTATTTGAGTCAGTTCAATAATTGCTATGGTAAGGAACATTGGACATGTGTCCAGAGAGTGTTCAGATACTTGAAGGGTAGGGTGGATGTTGGTATCATGTTAAAAAAATCAGAATGTGATGTCAAGGGTTTTGTTGATGCTTCTTTTGGAAATAATTTAACTGACAGGAAATCTGTGAGTGGTTATGTATTTAAATATGCAGAAGGCCCAATAAGTTGGGAAAGTAAGAAACAGCCAGTTGTGGCACTGTCTAGCACTGAAGCAGAATACATAGGTCTGACTTTAGCATGTAAAGAAGCTCTGTTCCTTAGAGGTTTCTTCTTTGAGTTGTGTAAGAGAAGAGGTCCAATTCAGTTGTGTGATGACAGTCAGAGTGCTCAGAAATTGGCTGAGAATGAAGGTTTTCATCAGAGAACAAAACACATAGATGTGCGCTATCATTTCATTAGGGACATCTTAAAGAAATGCAAAGTAAAGTTGTCCTATATGCCTACTGCTGAAATGATTGCTGATGTATTGACAAAAGGTCTGCAATTTCATGGTCATGTGAAATGTGTTACTGGCACTGGGTTGTCCTAAGTGCAGCATAATGCAGCATTGCTCGATTAAGGGAGAGTGTTGAAGAGAATGGATATTTCTCGTACTTTCTAATCTCGCTCGCATGTAAATATTGTTTGTCTTTTGTCAAATGTATATTCCTTGACCTTATGTTCTTTGCCTTTTGTATGTACCCTGTATCACAGTGTATTGTTCAATACATCCAAGTCAACATGTGTTCGTGTATTTTAATCTGTTCATCCCGTGTTTAACTGATACAATAGAAACCCATGCATAGCTCAAGTAGTTTCAATAATCAAGAATATCCTTGCTTATAATTACATTACTCTACATGACAACATAGGCTTATCTTTCTAGAATTCGATAACACAGATGAACAGCGTGTTACAAGGAAGCCCACTGAGCACCACACTGTTCAATATAGCAGTTTATGATTTAATAAAGAGAATAAAGGATGAGGATGACACGATAAATGTGTACATGAATGCAGATGGCACAGTACTAGTAGAGAAAAGACCCAGGATGCTGAATATTTAGGCAGAGGACAATAAATTCCTCATCAACCGAAAGAAGATGATAAAGATGATTTTCCGCAAGGGAGGCAGAACGACATCAAGCAAGACAATTT
The DNA here is from genome assembly GCA_946902985.2 of Meconema thalassinum. Lineage (NCBI taxonomy): Eukaryota > Metazoa > Arthropoda > Insecta > Orthoptera > Tettigoniidae > Meconema > Meconema thalassinum. The sequence goes on along the minus strand of OX336388.2, from coordinate 1,713,242,243 downwards.
CCTACAAGGGAAAAGAATCTATACAAATTGCAAGTAGTTTCAAATATCTCGGCATTATACTGCTGACATTAGACAGTACTTGCACTAAACACATTAAGGATAGAGTAGCTGCAGCAGTAATAAAAATGAATGACATTTTGTTGCTCCGCCAGCCGTTCATCTGCGTTATCGAATTCTAAAAACGCATGTTGTCATTTACATTGAAGTAGCAATGAGGCAGTTTCATTCAAAAATATCACCGATAATCACGTATGGATTAGAAATTATATGGGAATCTCTCACCAAAAAAAACCTTCCTGACACTGAAAATGTGAAAGCAATTTATATGAAAAAACCTACTATGTTTGTCCAAATTTACCCCGTCAAGACTATGTTATGAGTTAACAAGTGAACATTTCTACATAGAAGAATTCCAATATCACCTGATATTACCATGAATGAAAGAACGAGCCATAACATTCTCTATAGTGCATGAATTGGCCAAAATACCTTATCAAACGAGAAATAAATCAGGGAATGTTGTTTTAATAAGTTTCCTCCTCCACTGTCTGTGACCCACCCGGCCATCCCTAATAGGATCACGACTTATATAGGCAAAATTACCAGCTGTGGCCACCATTGCCCACATCAATCATCATAAAAACAGTACTGCCAACCTCGCCCTTACGGCACTATGCCGCACCAACACCCGACCATTCTAACCTTCGTTTCGTACAATCCAATGGTTTTTGACAATGGTTACAGCCTAATGCGTCCAGATCAATGGTTTTGTGTAAACCGTGCCTCGCTAGCTGCACACGACCAATGCCGCACCTACACCCGACCATTCTAACATTCATTTTGTCCAGTCCAATTGTTTTTGACAATGGTTACAGCTTAACGAGTCCAGATCAATGGTTTTGTGTAAACCATGTCCCACTATACCAAACGCAAAATAACTGTGAACATGGGCTCGTCCAGTAGCGCGCGTCCTGCTGAGCGCTGTTGCCGCAAAAGGACTGGCGAGAGAAGACACGGCTCTACGCTCACAGTATACACACGACGACAGGACCTTCCCCCTGAACACAAGACCCTCTAAATGTAAGTACATGTACGGGATGGAGGACCTAATCCTACGAATATCTATGCTCACAATGGAGTGCGTCCATTTTTATAATTGTGATATGAGGTAGATATAAGATATCACACAAACGTTATTCGTTATTACACCTCCTGGTGTAGTGACCAGCATTCTCCGCTGTCGCCCAGGATGTCCGGGTTCAATTCCCGGCTCTGCCAAGCAATTCAATTCTAGTCTGACAAGGGGAGGTACGATGCATGGGTCACTGATTTGAACCTTCTTTAGTACACTTGTAGGGCATGACTAGGCGTATACCAGGTGCAAGTAGTAAGGTGCGCTTCTCAGCCGATTCCGAGAAATTAATTATAAATTATTCGTAATTGCTGTACGGCGTTCATGTGCGCTGTACGTTCACATGAAGCCAAGGAGCGCTTGGAGCAGCGGTAAGAGCCCTGCTTCCTAAGCGTGGGGTCACTGGAACGAATCCCACAGGTGAGCCTTTTTTTTTTTTTAAACATAGGCAATTTGTACAACTGTTAGGTGTTGTGAATAATGTTCATTTTGCAGTCAATTGTAATAACGTGTTTTGTGAGCGGGAAAAGGGATTCTGAAATCATCGTATGGGGGTGAACGTTTGTGACATTACATAATGTACAGTCGGGGCATTGATACCGGTATTATACATGGTCAGGTGTATTCTATTATTATGTATACGTTTATACGCTGAAGGCCCAGTCTGTTCCGTTCATTGCACGTCAGTGAACCATCAGACCACCCCGTACCCCGCAAGTAGTGTCACATGCTATGGGTATTGGTTGGAAAGTGCTCGGACCTGGCGAGGTCACCTGCACACAAACTAACGATAATGGTGGGCAGTTGTACTAACAGCAAATACTGTGAATAAAGGTATTCTTTCATCAATCTCCTGTACGATTTATTCAGACTCCCTTTTCCCGCTCGCATAACACGTTATTACAATTGACTGCAAAATGAACATTATTCACGACACCAACAGTTGTACGAATACAAAAAAAAAGGCTCACCGGTGGGATTCGATCCAGTGATCCCGCGCTTACGAAGCAGGGCTCTTACCGCTGCACCATGCACTCCTTAGCTTCATATTAACGTACAGCGCACATGAACGCAGTACAGCAATTACGAATAATTAATAATTAATTTCTCGGAATCGGCTGAGAAGCGCACCTTACTATTTGCACCTGGTATACGCCTGGTCATGCCCTACACATGTACTAAAGATGGTTCGAATCAGTGACCCATGCATCGTATCCTCCCCTTGTGAGGGCTGGAAAGGGGAAAGCTCAGCCTCATGAGGCAAAACTGGGAAGAGATGCATTAGATTCTTACCTCAACTATCCCGGAAATGGTTTCTCGTGGTTTCTCATTTCTACTCCAAGCAAATGCCGGGATGGTTCCTAACTTAAGGCCATGGTCGCCTCCTTCACAATCCTCACCAGAATACAAATACACACACACTAATACAGACGCCACAGTAACACAAGATTAACAAACGAATGCTACACACATCCAAGTACACGAGGCTAAAGCACCAAGATGTCCAAGCCCCTCAAATCAAACAACAATAACAACGTTATTATTTCACACCACGTCATCTACACCCCATGCCATTCTGATTAACATTGTTTGTGGACCCTTTATAAGGTAATATAAATACAGAAAACAATTTATTGGGATCAGTTTTTGTTTATTGGGGGGATCAGTTTTTGTTCATTGGGGACCACCTTGTGGTATACCAGCTAGCAGATTTGCTGTCAACTCTTGGCTGTCACCGCGGATGCCCGGCTTTGATTCCCGGCTCTTCCAAGAAATGTTATTCTGCTCTGAGGGCTGGAACGGGGTGCACTCTGCCTAGTGAGGCAAAACTGAGAAGATAAGGGTTAGATTCCTACCTCAGCCATCGTGGAAGTGTTCTTCTGTGGATTTGCTCTTCTATTCGAAAGATTCTTCAAAAGGCCATATCCTCTGAAAATTATATTTCTTACCTGGATGTGTAAAACTGTTCGGCTGCCACTCAGCTTGCTAAGGAACATTGTTACGAGTTCAAAACTTCAGCTCACAGCACTTCCTAAATCTTCACTCCTGTACACTGAATTGAAACAGGAATGCTGTCACCCTTCGTTTCCTTCCCTGGCAAACCTAAATATATAGACACCTAAAGCATTCTCTCTTTAATTATCCCTTCAATTCGAGGACAGACGTTATCTCCCGAACAGCTGGTCGTAACGCCACAAGGATAGGACAGACCGCTTCAAAATGTACAGCTCTGTAACATAAGGTCATTAAACTAATTGAAGAATTAATTATTTTCGTGTGCGGAGAGAAATAAAGATTTCGTAAGGCACAGGGAGCCTAGCAGGTTGAGTTATCTAGGCAACGCGCGCTATGCTATTGACTGTCAGGGGTGAGCGAGTGAATCAAGCTCCTCCCTCATCTTCACAGAAGTTTTGCATTTGGTATAGTTACGCGCAGCCAATGCCACACCTACACCCGACCACTCTTATCCTTCGTTTTGTCCAATCCAATTGTTTTTGACAGTCGTAGAGCCTAACGCGTCCAGATCAATGGTTTTGTGTAAACCGTGCCCCAATAGCTGGGCGCGGCAATGCCACTCCTACACCCGACCGTTCTAACCTTCGTCTTGTCCAATCCAATGGGTTTTGACAACGGTTACAGCCTAACGCTTCCAGATCAATGGTTTTGTGTAAACCGTGCCCCGCTAGCTACGCATGGCCAATGCCGCACCTACACCCGATCAATCTAACCTTTGTTTTGTCTAATCCAATGGTTTTTGACAATGGTTACAGCCTAACACGTCCAGATCATTAGATTTGTGTAAACTTTGCCCCGCTAGCTGCGTGCGGCCAGTGCCACACCTACTCCCGACCATTCCAACCTTAATTTTGATCAATCCAATGATTTCTGACAATGGTTACAGCCTAACGTGTCCAGATCAATGGTTTCGTGTCAACCGTGCCCTGCTAGCTGTACAACACCAGACCATTCTAACCTTAGTTTTGTCCAATCCAATGGTGTTTGACAATGGTTACAGCCTAACGCATCCAGATCAATGGTTTTTGACAATGGTTACGGCCTAACGTGTCCCGATGAATCCTTTTTTTTATCAACAGGTTGGCAACAATGTGTGCACCTCTGTGTGTGCCGCTAGAGTGCACCTCGTTGACAGTTGAACGAGATGCAAGCACTGTCTGAACATGGCAGCCGTTTTTAAAAGAGCAATTAACACATATTCGCATACTTTAGCACTTCGGCCTATATGAGGTGAGTTAGTGGCCAGGGTTCCAAATTTCAATAAGTAATATCGCCCAGAAGATGAAACAAGGACATAAAGTATGTTAAAGTCGCATTCATGTCTGATGCAAGTGTATAAGCCGCATTCATTAAAACTACAGAACAGGAGACCAAGCCGTCGTAACTTTCAACAAAGTATATTACTGAAAATATAGTATTTATGATTGACAAACCTTTCTCGGAGAAGTTGGGAGTCGTTTTACTTTCTCAACTGCCACTGCTGCACCGGAACGATTCCTTTTAATTGATTATTTACGAAAATAATACTTTTAGCATTGTCTTCATTTCACTATGGACGCCATCATGGACACTACGTCATACGTCATGTGACACCCGAAAAACGAACATCTGAGTACGTTACCAACATGTCCAATACAAAATTCACCATATGACACGTAAAGTTTGAAATTGTTACAAATTTCCACTAAGTTAAGCACTGTCTTGCGGAAAATTACTGCTAGTACCACAAGCAAGGGGGTCTGGGGCGTAAGCCCCAGGTTAGGTCTGTTTTTGTATGTAAAACATTATAAATACATAAATAAACACTGACAATTGGCGCAATTTTTCATTACATTACTTTATCGACGCTCTTTTGTTTACTCGTTCTATACCCGATGTGAAATAGTACCAAATGCGTGGGGTTGGCATTCCTGACTTAGTAAGCAAGATGGTTCCAAAAGACTTCATTTCTGCTATATAAGTCGTGTATCTATTTGGGATGGCTGGGTGGGTTTATGGCAGCGGACGAGTCAACATCTATTATTTAAACATCTCCGGATACCATTACTAAAGCTACTTTGGCAAATTTCATTACCTAAATTTTTTTATACCTTTGGTCTCCTGTTCTGTAGCGCTACTTTCATTCAGAATTTATGACAAAATGTATTTGTATACGGTATTGTGCAAAATGACTTGTGTCAGGGATCATGTTATAACCTGTGCTAAGAGACAGATTGGACTAACGAAATTCTGTTTCTTATCTTGTATTATTAAACTTAGTGGTCATTAGCCACAATAAATTCTTATTATTATTAAGATCTGTAGTCCATATGCCAGAAAATAGAGTACCTACCTCTATACAATGGTAGGACCCTAATTAGGTGATGCAAAATGTACAGGTTGTGGAGAAGGAAAAAAAAGTAGCACCGTTGATACATCCTTCATAAGCTACCAATAAACCAAGGAGCTGAGAGTAGCATAACGTGACCCTGAATAAACTGACCAGAGTAATGCAAGGTAATTTAAGACCTTTGTTTTTCATTGCGATTATACACCCTAAAAGTCTCTAATAATCAACACATAACAAGGAATGAAACATAACTTGTTGTCCCACTGCATTGCTGGGCCCGTTAAATCGTGCACCGCGGCCGTGAGGGCAGCTGCAGCAAATCTGGAGATCGTAGGTTTGAATCCTGGCGCCGACAGCGGCTATCCTGAGTGAGGCTTTCCCTTGGAGTTTTCCACACTCCCTCCACACAAATGCTGGGATAGTAGCCTACGTTATACAAAGTCCGGGACACTTACCTTATCCCTGTCCGTAACACAGTTACACACACTCCTAAAGTCATCACATATACAGGTTTATCAGACAAATTCAACACATACTCAACTACACGGGGCTGACCCCAGTACCTATAAATGAATAAACAGCAACGAACAAGAGTAGTCAAACTGAGCTAGGTAGATGCCCTTTTAAGAGGATCCAACTAACCTTATGGCTGAGAATACAAACGTGACAATATTGAAGAAATTTCATAAATAATAGCTCTTGATATGCATATATTTGTACTTACACTTGTCACAATATCATGCAAGAAACGAAACGGTGGTTTTTTCAGAAGCTTTTCTGTTAGTGGCGGCCTTTTGATGTACTTTCCTAAAGAATCTTGAGTCTTCTTAACAACTTCAGGCTTCACGTCTTCTGACATAATATAGATTATGAAACAACAGGGATATACGAGATTTTTAACAGATTAGGTGTGAGTTGACTGACAATCATAAAGGAATGTCGCGCGATCTTCTCACATTCTACTGTCACCTGGAATTTCTTCTTCTTCTTCTCTTGAGGGGTGTTGGGCGCAGTACACTCTTTACACAGTCACTAATCCAGAGATTGACTAAAAAATGATCTATTATCGGGAGGAGAATATATGGAGGAAGCATGGGCGCGTTCAGCGGGCTCTGAGTTTGCCGTTCAGCGGGCTTGCTAGCAGATGTGACGTAGGTAGCCAGAGCTCAGCAGAGCCACAGTATAGATATGATTACTATACTGTGGCAGAGCCAGCAAACTTTTTCTCTGCTAGCTTGCTAGCTTGTTTCTGCTGACTTGCGGCGCATGGCGGGGAATCAAATTGATCAAGTTCTGCACGTTCGGCGAATGAACCTATTATGTTTCTTAAATTCTAGAGACGAAGATCTACACTCAAGAATGGCGACAGGTAATATAATACAATGTTTGTTAATAGCATAATTGTTGTAATTGGACCTTTTACGCTTCTAAAATTCAACTTTAAACTCACTAGGCCTAGGTCTAGTTGTTTTCTTGATGGATGATGACTTTTAATAGTTATTTTATGTTGTATTAAGGAATTGGTTTGCTCAAGGCAAATCCGGCTCGTATTCTTTATCTATTTTTGTGTATGATTTAAACCTATTACAGTCTTCCCGCTGTTAAATCGGGTTGAAATTAAATGCCACTTTGTACCGGTAGCATGAACGCGATATTTAGAACAGAAGTTTTCTTAACTCTGTTAACCATACTTTTGGGCTGAAAGATGTTTTAAATGTAGCCTACTGTGTGTATAGGCTACCAAACAGCTTTCGGATTTCCCATGGCCAAATTATGTGTGAGTTGGCTACTGATGAGTTATTTATGGAATTATTCTGACTTTTTGTATCTGAGCATTTTGATGTCTCTTCCTTGTATGTTAGGTCACGAGTTTGCCACTAATTATATTCAAGAAAACTGCAGAAACATGGAGATGGCTGTATAATCTAGAAAATCGGCCCCTACTTCTTGGTGGTAAGTTTTAAAACTAGTATTGCACTTGGGATGGTATTTGCAGAACATGTTAAACCTTGCTTTAATGGTAATTATGTGGTTAATTTGGGGACATTTGGACGAATGAGTAGGGCCTATAGGAAGAGGAACGATCTTTTCAAAAGTACCGTACCAGAAAGTCTTGTGGGAAGAGGTTGCTCCGGCGATGAATTCCCATGGGTAAGATGCTGCGCATTTTCTACATGCGTCAGATACCAGAAGTAGAATTTTACTGCAGTAATTTACATTTCAGCTCTGATACCGTTAGGCCTATGCCTTTTGTGTAGCCTACAAGCTTTTTTGTCGAATAGGTGGTATACCGGCAGTCTTGAATTTCAGTATAGTAGAGCAAGCAGGGTTCATATTTCGTATAATTACATACCGGTACCACTGTAACATCCATTTTGTCTGTACATAAATATTTATTTATTTATTTATTTACATAGGTCCCAATGAGCCTGAGCTCGTGTTAGGGACAATCAAGTAACATAGTTACAGCATGGCATATATATAATATTTGTAACATTATTGTTTAATTTAATAGTAACTTATATTAGATTGCTAGTGACTAACTTTACAGAGATAATTTGGTATGATACATTGCATTGCTTAAGGCTATTGTACATAGGCTATTCATTCCTTAATAGGAAGTCTTTTGTTTTCCTCTTAAATGTTTTTATAGAGAAACTTTCCCTTATGCCTAATGGTAGCGAGTTGTATTCTTTTATTATAGAGGACATAATTCCTTTAGTTCCAAATTTAATGGATTGGGAATGGCTGGTGAATATTTGATTTACTCCTCTTGTTGCATAATGATGAATGTCATTTGCATGGGTAAAATGGATGTGTGTGTGTGTATCAATTTGCTTTCTAATTTGTATACAAATACTGTTGCTGACATAGCTATTTGTTTTTGCAGTGGCATAATTTTAGTTCTTGAGTATAATTCATTTGAGGGTGTGAGCCAAGGAAGTCCAAAGATAGATTTTATAGCACGTTTCTGGAGTATCTCAAGTTCTTTTATCAGCTCCTTCTTACAATATCCCCATATGAAATTCATGTACATTAGATGTGAATGTATCAGAGCAAAGTATATATTTTTCAATTGTTGGCTAGTAAGACAGCTATATCTTAATCTGAAAATAATACCAATTAAAGGGCTGATTTTATGTTTTACATTTTCTACATGATTTTCCCAGGTTAGTGTACTATCTAGTGTGATACCTAAGTATGTTGCCGATTTAACCCTTTCTATTTCTTTGTTGGCTATGTTGACTATGTTTGTGGTCTCAATCTTGTATGATGGTTTATGGAAGAATAAATATTTTGTTTTAGTGATATTGATAACCATTTTGTGTGCTCTCAACCAATCCACCAGCTTATTGAGATCATAATTAATATTTAGCATAATTTCCTGTTCAGATGTTCCCAGATAGAGTATAAAAATATCATCTGCAAATAGTTTAAGCTTGCCTTTCAATTCTAATAATACTATATCATTAATATAGGCCAAGAAAAGAATTGGTCCTAAGACAGAACCTTGAGGTACTTCTGTGTCAATTCTCATTTGAGACCCTTTTACATTATCGATTGCAACATATTGTTTTCTGTTAGTGAGGTAGTTCTTGAACCAATCATGTGCCACTCCTCTGATGCCTGCAAATTCTGGTTTATTAAGGAGAATCTTATGGTTAACCAGATCGAATGCTTTTTGAAGGTCAATTAGTACACCAGCAGCTAGTTTGTTTTCATCTAATGCCTTTTCTACATCAGTTACTACTTCAAATATAGCACTATCAGCTCCTCTATTTGGAATAAACCCATATTGGCAGTTTGCAAAGTAATCATTTTTCATGAAGAAATTCATAAGTCTTCGTTTAACAACGCTTTCTAGAACCTTGCTGATGGCAGATATAATATTAATGGGTCTGTAATTTGATGGGTGGGTTTTGTCTCCTTTTTTGTAGATCGGGACCACCCTAGAGACTTTACAGGCATCGGGGAATATACCAGTCATCAGTGAAAGATTTATTATTTTGACAAGATATGGTGTAAGGCCCTCAAGACACAATTGTAGCATGACATTAGTAGTTTTGTCCTCACTTATATTGTTTTTGTGTTTTAGGGAGTTTATAATTGATTGTATTTCATTAGCATCAGTAGGTAACATAAAGATTGTCTTAGTGCTAGTAGTATTTTTATAGCTTGCAATGTCCGAGGTAGAACCGTTTCCTTGATTTTCCCATATACTGTTAGCAATATTGACATAATATTTATTAATTTCATCACATATATTTTCCTTTTTTTTCGACATTTGTGACATCGACTATAAGTTTGACAATTTCATTTTTCCCCTTCTTTGGCCTATTTAACATCTCATTAACAACACTCCACACTTCCCTCTGATTATTTGCATTTTGAATTTTTTGGTCAAAGTAGTTTCTTTGTAGGTTTCTCTTAAGTTTTGTAACTTGGTTGCTAATAATTTTATATTCTTCTAAAATTTCTGCAGATGGATTTTTAACTTTGGTTTTTGTATATATCTTATCTTTCCTGTGTATTAGTGCTAAAAGATCTTGTGTGATCCAGGGTTTTATTGGTGGGGCACTTGGCTCCTTATTCGTATATTTCATAGTACAGGCTTCTATTCCTTTATTAATAAAATCACATAATTTATTGTAGTAGTCATTGATGTTAGTTTCATTGCATACAAATTCTTGAGTTATTAAATATTTATTAAGTTTTTTGTAGTTTATTTTATCCTTTTCTATTGGCCTATCATCACATATTGAGTTCCTGTTTATCTTTTTGTTTCTCATTTCACAGATTAGTAAATGATGATCACTCAAATCATTATCAATATTATAGACATTACATATTTTGTCACAGTCGTTCACCAATACATGATCAATTAGAGTAGAGCTAGTTTGTGTTACACGAGTTGGATATTTTGTATTACATAAGACTAGACCGTATGATTTGACTAGGTTAATATAACTACTAGTATATCTGTCCCCAATTAATAGATCGATATTCATATTACCTAGTATTATAACAGGATTCGTTGAGTAAGAACTAATAATTACTTCGAGATCAGTTAGAAAGTGTGGAATGTTGCTTTTATGAGGGTTATAAGCAGTGATTATATTGTATTCTTGATGGCCTTTTCTCACAGTAATGTGCAGTATGCTGTGGGTGGAATTTATTTCCTTTACAAGGGTACTGCTACATTTGTTTGAAATATACAAAGATACTCCCCCTCCAGCTTGCTTTCTAACTATGTGATATGCAACATATTTCTTAATATTGAAAAACATTTTTGTTTGTTCTGTTAACCAATTTTCTGAGATTGCTAGGACATCCACACCTTTGATTCTGTCTAACATTATTTGGATATCATCGAACTTGTTTTTTATGCTATGTGCATTTATGTGTACGCATTTTAGTGTACTGGTATCGGTTATTATGTGTTTACTGTCCTTAATTTTATAATAATCGCTAAGTGTATTACAGTTACACTCGGTTAATTCTAGTGTATTATTATTTGCATTACCTAAAAAATTTAATTTCTGTGATTCTAGTTCCATATGGGATAATACTTAGTAGATATCTTACTATTCCATAGATTTTAGTTTGAGAGGGCGAGTGAATCCAGTATTTCAGCACTTGATATAAGCTTTGAGGGTCCATTTTGATTTTTCCGAATGTATATTTTGCAGTCTCTGACCCAAGTTGCAAAGATTTTTCCTTGTTGTCTCAATTTACGGCACTGTTTGGCGATGGTTTCATTTCTTGGGGTCAGGTGTTCATTGATATATATATTACCACCATCACTGTAACCAATTTCACTCGTCTTCAGGGTCTTCTTTTGTCTTCTGCTACTGAGAATCTCTTCCTTCTTCCACCTATTATTTAATTTCACAATTATCGGTTGAGGCCCAGGCTTTGTTGACGGGAGGCGGTGAGCTGCGTCTATGTTTGCCCTGGTGATTTCAACTCCTAACGTCTTGCCAATGTCCGAGATTATGTGAAATACATCCTCCTCTCTTTCAGTGGGTATTCCATACACTATCAAGTTGTTCTTGCGCTGGTACTGTTTTAGTTCCTCCAATTCATTGATAGCTCTAGATGCTGCCATTTCTGCGTCCTTGACGGTTTTTCTCTCTTTCTTCAGAGTTTCAATTTCCCGGTGGAGTTCATCATACTTTTCTGATAAGAAAGTTGCTAGTTTTCTTACCTCGTGGTTTTCTTCTCTCATCGCCGAAAGGGATTCCTCAAGTTTCTGGGAGAAAGATGCCATAACCTCTTTGAGGTTAGGTTGCGGGAGGCAGTCTTCACGATTGCATGACCATTTAAAAGTATCATCTTTCCGGAATTGTTGGTACGTGTCTTTACTCATTTTCATGCATGTTACATGAAACCAGCGTCCACACTCACCATCACATCCTACAGCCTGCTGATTATTCTTGATCTCTTTGCCGCATGGAGCACAGTTGACCGTCATGATATTAAATGTTATATGTCTTCTCTTTTAACAAGTTATGTATTGTATTTCTCCTACGTATTTTATCTACACTGTTCACACAATATTTAACACTTTAGTCACTCGCGTAATCCTCGGTAAATCTGCGTAATTTCTTAATTTTGCTTACGTTTAGAATATAAACCTTTTACATATCCGCCATTTTATTATCATACATTCTGCTAAGATTGGCCTCCCAGCGATGGTGGAGCTGACTTGACCAGAAGTCAAGGTAGGTACCGTAGGCTAACTTCTGTGGTTGGTGGCACCCTGGTCAATGTCAGTTTTTAGTCCTTTAGGAGATAACCTTAATTGGGAACTTGAGAGGCAGTTGGGCACTTCTTAACACATCAAATTTTTCTATTTGAATTTTGGTTTATTGTAGAAAATTGGTGTTCTAAAAATCTTTGCCAGTTGCAAAGTCTGCCTAGTTTTAAAGGGTGGTGGTTTGAAGAAATCATTTTATCATTCTTAGTGATGGTCGCAGCAAATTGTATTTGACCCATGGGTGTTCATATAATTATACTTCCTTTAAATCATTAAATCACTTCAAACTTACACGATGGTAGTTACATATACAGTATATGCAGTGGCGATGTTGCTGTGGTCTGCTGCCTTTCCACTGCTTTGAACTATATGCAACCGAAGGCGCCTACCCTCATCAAGATATGTATCGCAATATTAAGACCACCCTACCTAATGGTGGGAGGAACCACTCGGTAACGCTGAATGAGAGCTCATCATACACTAACATTTTCTAAAGTATCACTGAAATTAGCCAATATACTGAACCCTTATTAATCCGCGATAAATAAGTATTCATGATGTATTATTATTAGATAGATAGATAGATAGATTTTTATTAATTCCATTTGATCAAATACATGCATTCAATACATTTTTGATATAGGACACGTCAGAATTTACATGCATAAAATAAAAGAACTAACAGGTATATATTACTAAGATTAAAACTATTTATAACTTATTATAATAGCAAATCTTAATAGATACAATCTTATTGCACAACTATTTACACCTCACTCTATTATCATAATATGAAAACTTAATTCTATAAATACAACAACATACAGCTAGGTATTAAAATTAAATTAAAAAAGTAAAATATAGTTATAGATTCCATCACTCCTATACGCTAAAATATTCAACTACTGAGTAAAAACAATGGCACTGCAGATAAGCTTTCAACATTCTATCAAAGGTTTTTATTTTTGGGGCCAGTTTTATATACTGGGGTAGTTTATTGTATAATTTAACTCCAGTGTGAAAAGTTCCTTTTTGATATATGCTTGTGTGTGTGTGTGAAATATGAATGTTTTGATTTTGTCTTGTGTTATGCCTATGAACATCATTGTTTGTTTTAAGAAAAACATCTTTATTCATTAAATTCTTTTTAAAAAACATAATACTTTCAAAGATATATATGCAGGGCAGTGGGAGAATGTTTAAATCTTTAAACAGAGGTCTACATGATTCTCTAGAGTGTACATTTGCCATAATTCTAATCGCTCTCTTTTGTATCCTAAACGTGCTTAGTACATCTGGCGACATACCCCAAAATATGATCCCATATCTTAAGTATGAATGGAAATAAGCAAAATAAGTATTTCTTAATGTGTGCATGCTAGTGCAGGTTTTCAAAATACGTAACGCAAAGCACATCGAGTTCAGTTTAGTATTCAGATATTGTATATGTTTATTCCATTTCAAGTCTTGTTGTATCCATAGTCCTAAAAACTTTGTTTCTGATTTATTTTCTATTTGATGACCATTTAATGTTATATTGGGCATCGCAGGATTCCTATTCTGTATAGTGTGGAAATTTAGACATACTGTCTTTTTATAGTTTATTATGAGGCGATTATCTTGTGACCATTTGGTTAACTCTCCTGTAACGGAGTCAGCAGACTGCTGTATGACCTGTTTAGTTTCACCTTTTATTACGAGTGTTGTATCGTCCGCAAACAAAATTTCCTTATGTGAATGAACGTTCTGTGTTATATCATTGATATATAGAAGAAAGAGTAGTGGGCCCAAAACCGATCCCTGGGGTACTCCAAATTCAATAATTCCCTCATTGGACAATGTTTCATTAAGTAATTTGGTTCCATCATCCTTGTGTCTCAAGCTTACTATTTGTTTACGCCTTGTTAAGTAAGACTCTATCCATTTATTAGCTAGACCTCTAACACCATATTGATTTAGTTTGGTAAGGAGGATTTTATGGTCAACTACATCAAATGCTTTCGATAAATCCAAGAATAGGCCAGTTACATGTTCCTTATTGTCAATTAATTTCAGTATACTATTACTACATTCGTAAATTGCTGTCTGTGTAGATTTTTCCGTTCTAAATCCATGTTGTGAGTTTGATAATATTTTATTTTTTTCTATGAAACTTATCAGTCTCTTATACATAATTTTTTCCACAATTTTTGCAATACCAGTTGGTAAGGTAATAGGACGATAGTTATCTAATTCATCTTTTGAACCATTTTTGTGCACTGGAATTACTTTTGATAACTTCAAAATATCCGGGTAAGTTCCTGAGAGAATTGAACTGTTTATTAAGTGCGTAAGTGGATTTATTATATTTTCTGCACATTTCTTTAAAATTGCATCAGGGATGCCATCAATGCCAGCACAGAATTTATTTTTTAGCTCTTTTATAACTATTCTTACCTCTTCACTTGTGACATGATTTATAAATAAAGAATCACTGCATATATTTATTTTATTATTAGAATTTAGTGTATTTACCTGTGATTTATTTAATAATTTTTGCGGAATTTCCAGAAAATAGTCATTAAAAGTGTTTGCTATTTCCTCTGGATTATTAATCACTTTATTATTTCTGGTCAGTGTAATGTTCCTTTGTATTTTAGCAGATTTTCCAGTTTCTTTCTTTATTACAGACCACATAGCCCTGTTTTTATTAGATGATTGGGAAATAAAATTATCATTATGCATTTTCTTTGCTAGTCTTATTACCTTATTTAATATGCTAGTGTATTTTTTGTAGTATAAATTGAATTCAGGTGTTGTGTGGTATTGTTTATATAATTTGTGTAGAAATTTCTTTCTTTGACATGAATTTATAATCCCTGTTGTTATCCAATTGCTAGTTTTGTTATTTTGAACAGTTCTTCGTTTAAAGGGGAATGCTATTTCAAAATAGTGTTTTAGGGTACTGTTAAATGCATTAAATTTATCATTTACATTTTCTAGTTCATAAATTTCTGACCATGTTTCCTTATTTAATAAGTCATTGAAATATGTAACATTTGATTCAGTGAATGACCTGCACTTTGATTTTACTCCATTATCATTATTATTGATTACTTCGGATACTTCAAAACTCAGTATTTGTCCATGGTGGTCACTAAAACCCGGACAATAGACTTCTATTGAATGGTGATATTTATCTGTATTTATAAAAATTTGATCAGGAGTGGTTTTACTAAATTTTGTTATTCTTGTTGGTGTATTTACTGTAGGTTTCAGTCCATAGGAAATTAGTAACTGGTTTAATAATTCACAATTTCTATCAAGTTTTAAGAAATCCACATTTACATCCCCACAAATTATTATATCGAAATTTACTTTGCTCATGTTATTGAGTAACAATTCTAGTTTATCTATAAATAGAGGAAACTTTCCTGACGGAGAACGGTATACGCATACAATTATTAACTTAAACTGCTGAATTTTTACGGCAGAGAATTCAAAATCCTGTTCCATAATTAGATAATCATAAGCTGTTATCTGTTCATGATCTAAATTATTTCTTAAGAAGATGCAAGTACCACCATGGCTAATATTAGATCTAGAGTATTTACTAGCTTGTATAAACCCTGGGAATTGAATTAATTCGAGTTGTTCCTCTTTCAGCCAATGTTCTGAAATACATAGTGCTGAGATGTCTTTAAGTTCATTTTTAAGCATTAGATTTATGTAATCAATTTTATTATAAAGAGACTGGACATTCTGGTGGTAAATTTTAAATTTGTTACTTTTGCAAGCTTGTGTTGGTGATTTATTTACATTATTATTATCATAATTGTTATTATTATTGTTGTTATTACTGCGGCCCAGGCAGTACTTATGGATGGTGACAGAGAGGAAGGCAAGTTAGAGTGTTGCAATGATTGCCACAGAAACAGAGCTTGGTAGCTATTCTTGAAAACGGCCGGGTAAGCTGAGTTCAAGGCCAAATTGTGTAACAACATGCACCAGAATTGGAGTCATAAAGGGATGATCACGAGTTTCTTGCAACCGACCTACGATTGAATCACCCAATCAGGAGAGACCAAGCTGAAACCACGCGATGGGTGGCGTCACTGGTAAAAAAGCGCGCGGAATTGATTATCTAAAGAACCGCCGATCCGAATTATCTCCGCATGAGTGCCCTGAGACGTTTGAATTAAATGATGAAGATTGACACTAGTCCCGTGTGTGTGAAATGAAAACTCTAGAAATTTTTTCTTAATTCACCCCACTCCTCCTCACTCTGACAGTTTCCCATAAATTGATCGACGAGACGCTGTTTCGAGGACTATCTGTTGGAGCTCTGGTGAGCTAACTTCACGCCAGTTTGTGTAGTGATTTTAACGCTCTAATAATATTTGAAGTCTTTTCTGTTTGAGCTCTGGTGAGCTAACTTCACGCCAGTTTGTGTAGCGATTTTTAACGCTTTAATATTATTTGAAGTAATACTTTTGGAGCTCTGGTGAGCTAACTTCGCGCCAGTTTGCGTGGTGATTTTAAGTACTCTAATATTATCTTGAAGACAACTATTTTCAGCTCTTAGGGGCAAGACTTGAGTAAAATTCCAATTAGCGCTCAGCGAGCGAAGGTCCAAGAGTAGTAGAGATTACCGAGCGAGATAACGACTGCGACACAGGCAGATTTAAAACTTGTATTGTCAAGCCAGTGACGATGGGTTTGAAGTGTACATTTCATGTAAATTTTTACTGTATTTTTCAAGTGTTGTATTGTGCGTGTGTGAGCGAGAGCTAGGGAAAGTCTTCGTTGATTAATCGCATAGGACTATCGTGGGCGAAATTAGTAACTCACAAGCGATTATAGCCAGGTCAAATTATAATAACATTGAACTTTTCTTCCAAAGAGACTACACCAAGATGTCCGACGTGTGGTCAGGAGCTGGAGTGATGTCCAACGCTTCTACGAAGACAGCGATGGAGGGCTAATTTTCCCGTAGGGAAATGAGTCGAGATGCAAGTCATATGTTCTGCAAGCTGATACGGTGATGTACAAAAATTGATTATTCAATATGTAGTTAGATTGGCGGGGGAACTTTGTAAATAGTTCAGTTTAGTCTTTTTTTGTTTTAGAGTGTTTTTATTGTACCGACACAATGTGTTAAATGTACGTTGGCGCGTGGCCAAAGTTGTTTATTGTGTTTTATTTTTCTTTGGAGTCATATTTAATGTACACGGCGTGTGTACGTGATTTTATCCATGCGAATGCGAAGCCCGTTACATTCGATAAGTGGTGCTTTATTAAAGTTCATATTTTGTTGATAGGAAAGGGAGGTAATTACTGTAAGATGTTTGCTGAACAGGTTATTATTCATATTAGGGTTGCCGAGTGAAACAAATTAAGATGTAATTGTAGAACACCTTAGTTCTAATTTTTTAGATTTTTTTGAGTCCTTTTCAGGTTTATTAGTCACTGGCATAGAACGGAGGCGCCAGCAGGTGGAAAATATATATGTCATTTATTTCAGGGTCTGTCAAACCCATACGTGTGATCTTGTGTGTGTTATTGTGTCAGGTGTGTGTTTTGATTCTACGTGAAGAGGGGTAGAGGTCCTACCGCCCTCATATTTTGTTGTTGTTGTATTTTGATGGAAAGGCAGGGTGCTCTGAGGAGACCGCTGTTCCTTGTCCATATGCTGATTCTTGGATTTCCTAGTGGAAATGCTGAGATATATTTTTGTTCTGACACACACACACACACGTATTATTGTGCTTTGGGGCACGCTTCTTCGAGACTGGATCCCGTGCCTTGGAAGGCCGAGATTATTTTGACACGTGGGTTGACAGATATGCAGATTTCCACGAATCGCCCGTCTAGCCTGGTGACT
The DNA here is from genome assembly GCA_946902985.2 of Meconema thalassinum. Classification (NCBI taxonomy): domain Eukaryota; kingdom Metazoa; phylum Arthropoda; class Insecta; order Orthoptera; family Tettigoniidae; genus Meconema; species Meconema thalassinum. The sequence continues at coordinate 1,713,224,143 of OX336388.2, read as the reverse complement.
TATTTTGTTAGGCAGTCCTATTTTCCGACTGGCCCCTTTAAGCTTTCATTTAGCAAACCTGTTCTTTGTGATGGTTATTTTGAACCATAATTAATTGGGGAGTTCGCCATGTCTGTGACGGATTATTGCATGTCGTATGGATGGAATATTGTGTTAATAATGTAAATGTTGGCTTTGAGCCTAGTGTTGGTTATGACTCAGTTCATGTAATTTTGTGTGTCACACCCGAGTGGTGTAGTGGTAGTATACTTGTAAAAATGACGGCGGTCATATGTGTATTTTGTTTTGTTGGTCACGTGTTAACTTACTTGTGTTGATTTGTGTGAGAAGTCCTAATTTTAGGCAGTAATGTTTTGCTACGGCAGTCTTGAGTCCAATTTCATGCGGAAATTATTGTGTTGTTTATTTTAAGTATAGGAAGTGTCGGTTTAGTTTAAGCGTTGTATAGTTGTTCCCCGCGTCTGTCTAGCTCTAAGTAATGCGGATTCGTCTTCTGAAAGTTATTCTGGATGATGACGAATCATGCATTCAATTGTACTCATCGTGAAGCATGTAGAACAGCACTCGCGCATACATCGTCATTATTGTTGATTATTTTTTGGGACACTTGGTCCGTGTAACTCTCCTGAGATTCAGCCTAGTTTTGGCAAATTTAATTTATTCAGTGGGAGTCATTATGGGAGTTTTGTTTGTTAATTAATCGTTGTAAATAGCTGATTTGTTATTAAATGCATTTGTTATAACCCTGGCTTCACTTTTTCCTGCATGTTATTTTGTTATATGTTACCCTGCATGTTAATGAAGCGCTTTAACAACAACTTACGATATGGACTGTTACACCCCCCGAAACTGAGTCTCATAAGCTTCTTTGCAAGGGTTCAATACCTTTTCTAATAATGAAAAATAAATCAGGAAATGATGTGATAATAGATGATTACTCCTCTGCTGTCCATAACCCACCCACCATCCCCTTTCTAAATCATGACTAATATAGCAAAATTCCAACTGTCTGCCATTCTATGAGTGAATTATCGACAAATGCAGTATTGCCATCCCCACGAATACGGTACTACTGTGTATATAGGCGGTACCGTACTGTAATCCTCCCACCCGCTAAAAGGAACTTCCGCCGCTACTGAGTAACGCCCACCACGTGCGTATTTGATGTGTGTAATAATTGGCTGCTGTGTTATTAATGTGTGTAATATTTCACTGTAATTGCTTTTTGTAGTAGTAAAATTTGTTAGATCCAGACCAATGGGTTTTGCATGGACCAATAATTATTAGGTAGAGCGGCCCGCCACGTTAGCCGTATATACACTTTTGGTTTTTGTCATGTACAGTAGGGTACTCGCACATCAATAATCTTTATCCAGACCAGGCATATGTGGTATATTTTGTATCTCACATGTTGGTAACAGTAGTGACATCAGTATGTGCAAGTCTTGGTACCAGTTGAAGAGACTTCATCCTCCCGCTGTCGTTGAATTATCAAGAAATAGAAACACATACAGTATTTACGTAATTTAAAATATATTCCCGGTGCAGTAGTGATCATGGTTAGTAATTTGTATTGGGAATGTCACCCAGAAGATGAAACATTAATTCTGAATGAGACCAGAACGTGGCTTTTATACTTGCATCAGACGTCATTGTGACTTTCATCTTCTAGGGTACATTACCAATTCAAATTAGTAACCATAGTCATTACTGCACCTGAAATATAGGTGCTAAACTACATAAATATGTACTTTTATTGCTCTTTTAACAACGGCAGCCATGTGCCGATGGCACATTAATGTCGTTGAGTCAACAAGGCGCACACATTATTGCCAGCATGTGGGATACAAAATACAGCACACTAATTAAAGATTAGGTACGCAACAACCCCACTGTGCGTGCAGGGGTGTACGCATTGTTAACGCGCGCCCGCAGGCTAAAACCATTGGATTGGACAAAACAAATGTTAGAATGGTCGGGTTGAAGTGCGGCAAGCGGGGCACTGTTGATGACATGTTAGGCTGTAACCATTGATCTGGACGAGTTAGGCTGTAACCATTGTCAAAACCACTGTTACTTTCATTTGAACCCGTTCCAGAACGGTACCCTAGACGGCCTATACGATTAGTACCGTACGAATGGGGTTACTTTGGGGGTTGACAATACTGTACGTTACATAATTCACGTGGATAATGGCCGACACAGCTGGAATTTTACTATATAAGTCGTGATCTAAACGTGGGATGGTGGGTGGGTTATGGTCAGCAGAGGAGTAAACATCTATTAAGTTACTACATCATTTTCTGATTTATTCTTCTTTTGAAAAGGTATTTTGGCTAATTTCAGTATTTTATAAAGTTCAACTGCGACTTGTTACTGTTACCACTGACCATGTAACAGTATGACTCGAGACTGCTATATTATGAGTTCCAAACTTACGCTCCCCATGGAAGGTACCTGTATACTAAGCAATAAATTCATTATGGATTTGGTGTTGGAGCCTACCAATCAAAAGGATTTCATTTAAAAAGTTTCTTTGAATGTATTGGTGTTCCTAGGAGTAATTCCTAGTTGCTATTCCACCTGTTGCCATTGAGAGAAAAGGGGAAATTTTGGCTCATCTATTACATGCATGACAACTTGCATTTTTTCTTGTCAGGGACATCATTGCACCATCACCGACACTCCCCATGGTCTCAAAAGCAGCTGTTACGGTATAGCAACTCTGGGCAGTGCTTCGACTAAAATACTTGTATGCCCATACTCCTAATTTCTAATTTGTTCCCCTAGGGCAAAAAAGAATTTTCCATTTTGAAGTACCTTTTGTATGGGCAGTCCACTTCTTTTTTAATTATGTGTTCCTTTCTTATTTAGGCACCTGATGGGGATGTATATTCTGCAATATGGAGGTCACGTTTACAAAAATCCGGGATTCCGGTCGCTCAACATATTCTGATTCAGTCCAGTGAGAGATTTACAAGTTGTTTGAAGCAATTCTTTCCAACGATGAGACATTCAACCCTCGACTGACCATATCGACAAAGTTGAGGGAGATCGCCTTACCAGTGGAAGCAGCCACACAATCTGCCCCAGCAACTCTTCAAGTTCGAAGTCCCCAGGGGGAAGGAGCGATCTAAGAAGCAGACCAAGTATAGCAAAGATGGAGCTACAGAGAGATTAGGGAAAGGGCATACATGTCCCTAGTCCGTCCTCAGCTGGAATATGCTGGGGGAGTGTGGGATCCATACCAAATGTATTTAATAAAGGAATTGGAAGGAGTGCAAAGGAAGGCCGCCAGGTATGTAATGGAGGACCACAGATCGACGAGTAGTGTGAGTAGGATGATACAGGATTTGGGATGGGAAAGTCTGGCTGATAGACGTTCAAGAGCAAGACTAGGGGGTATTTTCTTAGCTTACAAGGGGGAAATTGCATGGGAAGATATTCATGAGAGATTGGGAAAGGAAAGTTCATATATGGGCAGATACAGTCATTGTTGTAAATTGAAATTAAGTCAGTGGAAAAGTAACTGGGGCAAATATTCGTTCATTGGGAGGGGGGAAATAGAATGGAACAGTTTGCCAGGGGGCATTTTCAGCCCTTTGCCTTCAGAAGTTGGTAAATTTAAGGAGTTGGTGAAAAAGCACCAGATTAAGAGGCAGTGATGAACGGTGCATAAGTTGAAGCAATGAAAGAAAGTGTAAATGTTTATAGATAGATAGATTTTTATTAATTCCATTTGATCAAATACATGCATTCAATACATTTTTGATATAGGACACGTCAGAATTTACATGCATAAAATAAAAGAACTAACAGGTATATATTACTAAGATTATAACTATTTATAACTTATTATAATAGCAAATCTTAATAGATACAATCTTATTGCACAACTATTTACACCTCACTCTATTATCATAATATGAAAACTTAATTCTATAAATACAACAACATACAGCTAGGTATTAAAATTAAATTAAAAAAGTAAAATATAGTTATAGATTCCATCACTCCTATACGCTAAAATATTCAACTACTGAATAAAAACAATGGCACTGCAGATAAGCTTTCAACATTCTATCAAAGGTTTTTATTTTTGGGGCCAGTTTTATATACTGGGGTAGTTTATTGTATAATTTAACTCCAGTGTGAAAAGTTCCTTTTTGATATATGCTTGTGTGTGTGTGTGAAATATGAATGTTTTGATTTTGTCTTGTGTTATGCCTATGAACATCATTGTTTGTTTTAAGAAAAACATCTTTATTCATTAAATTCTTTTTAAAAAACATAATACTTTCAAAGATATATATGCAGGGCAGTGGGAGAATGTTTAAATCTTTAAACAGAGGTCTACATGATTCTCTCGAGTTTACATTTGCCATAATTCTAATCGCTCTCTTTTGTATCCTAAACGTGCTTAGTACATCTGGCGACATACCCCAAAATATGATCCCATATCTTAAGTATGAATGGAAATAAGCAAAATAAGTATTTCTTAATGTGTGCATGCTAGTGCAGGTTTTCAAAATACGTAACGCAAAGCACATCGAGTTCAGTTTAGTATTCAGATATTGTATATGTTTATTCCATTTCAAGTCTTGTTGTATCCATAGTCCTAAAAACTTTGTTTCTGATTTATTTTCTATTTGATGACCATTTAATGTTATATTGGGCATCGCAGGATTCCTATTCTGTATAGTGTGGAAATTTAGACATACTGTCTTTTTATAGTTTATTATGAGGCGATTATCTTGTGACCATTTGGTTAACTCTCCTGTAACGGAGTCAGCAGACTGCTGTATGACCTGTTTAGTTTCACCTTTTATTACGAGTGTTGTATCGTCCGCAAACAAAATTTCCTTATGTGAATGAACGTTCTGTGTTATATCATTGATATATAGAAGAAAGAGTAGTGGGCCCAAAACCGATCCCTGGGGTACTCCAAATTCAATAATTCCCTCATTGGACAATGTTTCATTAAGTAATTTGGTTCCATCATCCTTGTGTCTCAAGCTTACTATTTGTTTACGCCTTGTTAAGTAAGACTCTATCCATTTATTAGCTAGACCTCTAACACCATATTGATTTAGTTTGGTAAGGAGGATTTTATGGTCAACTACATCAAATGCTTTCGATAAATCCAAGAATAGGCCAGTTACATGTTCCTTATTGTCAATTAATTTCAGTATACTATTACTACATTCGTAAATTGCTGTCTGTGTAGATTTTTCCGTTCTAAATCCATGTTGTGAGTTTGATAATATTTTATTTTTTTCTATGAAACTTATCAGTCTCTTATACATAATTTTTTCCACAATTTTTGCAATACCAGTTGGTAAGGTAATAGGACGATAGTTATCTAATTCATCTTTTGAACCGTTTTTGTGCACTGGAATTACTTTTGATAACTTCAAAATATCCGGGTAAGTTCCTGAGAGAATTGAACTGTTTATTAAGTGCGTAAGTGGATTTATTATATTTTCGGCACATTTCTTTAAAATTGCATCAGGGATGCCATCAATGCCAGCACAGAATTTATTTTTTAGCTCTTTTATAACTATTCTTACCTCTTCACTTGTGACATGATTTATAAATAAAGAATCACTGCATATATTTATTTTATTATTAGAATTTAGTGTATTTACCTGTGATTTATTTAATAATTTTTGCGGAATTTCCAGAAAATAGTCATTAAAAGTGTTTGCTATTTCCTCTGGATTATTAATCACTTTATTATTTCTGGTCAGTGTAATGTTCCTTTGTATTTTAGCATATTTTCCAGTTTCTTTCTTTATTACGGACCACATAGCCCTGTTTTTATTAGATGATTGGGAAATAAAATTATCATTATGCATTTTCTTTGCTAGTCTTATTACCTTATTTAATATGCTAGTGTATTTTTTGTAGTATAAATTGAATTCAGGTGTTGTGTGGTATTGTTTATATAATTTGTGTAGAAATTTCTTTCTTTGACATGAATTTATAATCCCTGTTGTTATCCAATTGCTAGTTTTGTTATTTTGAACAGTTCTTCGTTTAAAGGGGAATGCTATTTCAAAATAGTGTTTTAGGGTACTGTTAAATGCATTAAATTTATCATTTACATTTTCTAGTTCATAAATTTCTGACCATGTTTCCTTATTTAATAAGTCATTGAAATATGTAACATTTGCTTCAGTGAATGACCTGCACTTTGATTTTACTCCATTATCATTATTATTGATTACTTCGGATACTTCAAAACTCAGTATTTGTCCATGGTGGTCACTAAAACCCGGACAATAGACTTCTATTGAATGGTGATATTTATCTGTATTTATAAAAATTTGATCAGGAGTGGTTTTACTAAATTTTGTTATTCTTGTTGGTGTATTTACTGTAGGTTTCAGTCCATAGGAAATTAGTAACTGGTTTAATAATTCACAATTTCTATCAAGTTTTAAGAAATCCACATTTACATCCCCACAAATTATTATATCGAAATTTACTTTGCTCATGTTATTGAGTAACAATTCTAGTTTATCTATAAATAGAGGAAACTTTCCTGACGGAGAACGGTATACGCATACAATTATTAACTTAAACTGCTGAATTTTTACGGCAGAGAATTCAAAATCCTGTTCCATAATTAGATAATCATAAGCTGTTATCTGTTCATGATCTAAATTATTTCTTAAGAAGATGCAAGTACCACCATGGCTAATATTAGATCTAGAGTATTTACTAGCTTGTATAAACCCTGGGAATTGAATTAATTCAAGTTGTTCCTCTTTCAGCCAATGTTCTGAAATACATAGTGCTGAGATGTCTTTAAGTTCATTGTTAAGCATTAGATTTATGTAATCAATTTTATTATAAAGAGACTGGACATTCTGGTGGTAAATTTTAAATTTGTTACTTTTGCAAGCTTGTGTTGGTGATTTATTTACATTATTATTATCATAATTGTTATTATTATTGTTGCTAGACAAATCCGAAATACCATTGTTGCACTCCGTTAAATTTGACTTCAAAAGATGTGAATGCCAAACCTCACGTTTGGCTTCTTCTACCAGTTTCCCTGCTTCCACTCTAATGATATTACTGTCGAATTATTCTTACCATTTGAATTTACAATTTTGCAGATTTCATCACTAAGATACTCTTTTCCTAATCTATTTAAGTGTAGGCCATGCCGAGTGTGGAACTTCCTGTCTAATTTACTTACATCTACAATTTGGACATTCGGAAAACTCTTACAAATTTTATGAATTTTTCCATTTGTAGCCTCTATTTCTATATTTACACATGACTTGGGAATTAAATCGTGTCTCTGCGGAATGTTTACAATAATGACATTTGTTTTTTGCATGGATGGCAATGTACCCTTTAAATCTTTGATTACCTTTTTACTCTCATTTCTATAGACGTCGTTTGCTCCAGCGATGATCACTGCGTAGTCCTTTGCAGTAAGGGACGCACACTCTCCTATCATCCCGTTCGTGACTTCTGCAATCTGAGCTCCTGGCTTCACTGTCGAAGTGACCTCCATTTCTCGGCTTCTCTCCAAAACGCTTGCTGCTACATCTCGCCCGTGGCTATCCGCAAATATCCGCATCTTCCTGGATTTTCTCTTTATCACTTTCTTCTTTTCTTCTTGAGGAAAGTCATCATTTTCTTCGACAAGCACTCCAAATGAATTTGAGACGGGAATTTCAGTTACATGTACTCCATTTATAGGCCTAGGCTTATTCAATCTTACCTTACCAGCAATCACTGTCGACCAAGTTTCCTTGCTTTCCCCTCTGTTTCCTTTTAATTTATTCAACTCTTCCATTAACTTAGCAATATCTTCCTTTAGCAGCTTTATAATTTCGTCTTTTGAGGACAGTTCGTTTCTCAGGTTATGACATTCGCATGACGGTAGCGGTAGGCCTACATTACGACAATCGGTTTCACTTTTCTCCTCATTCAATTTTACCTGAGATCTTGTGATGATTTTATTTGCATTTTTTACTTTTATTTTGCACGACGAGCATAAATCCGTTACGGTTACACAACCTGACGAGATACTAACACTGTTGACTGTCGTCATACTAGAGATCTAAGTGAGCCTAGATGTTTACACCAAATTACACTAAATTTAATTTTTACTACCTAATAGAATTAATCTAATAACCTACCAATAAAGAAGAATGTGAAATACGTATATCTTCCAATCGGGTGAAGTCTCGTAAAAGCACCACTGCTCTACTTGGTTCAAACAGTGATTGAAGAAGTCACCGAATCTTTGGATACACGTTCCCACAACTTAGTTTAAGTTTATTAAATTATCAACAATAATTTCTAAATACTATCAATATTCCGTATTACACTTGATCTAAGGAAAGTAACTTTATAGATTTTAAGCCTCTGTTATAATATTTTACCACTTTTATCAAATATTTACACTAGCTGCTATTTCACTACACTTTCACTTAGTATTTTATGTTTATTTCTGTTATTAGAATGATTATTTTTACGATTACCGGTTTCTTCTCTTAGCAACTATTATTTATTTTCTAATTAGTCCTAATTTTCTAAAATTTTTGTGGTTGTGAATTGTTTTGTGTATTTATTGTAATTTTCCACCATGGACAGTGTCCACATTTGCAAATAAACCATGTATGTATGAATAGACAAGTCCTTGCTGACACTGGGGCTTAGAAGTTGAAGTTGTGCTGCCTACGGCAGGTAGTTGCTAGAGGGAATGAACTGTCCCAACAATGCAACAAATATTTTCATAAGAGGAATGATTTGATAGGAAAAATTAGTTTAATTTGTGAAGAAAAAGAAGTGCTGGTTTAGCCGTAAATTGTACAACCTACTTACGTTTTTTATTTGTAGCAATGCCATTTGCAATATTTATTTAGGGTAATTAGGTTTAGTGTTGGTTAGGCAACTTCGCCTCTAGGTTGTACTTCATTGCTTCCGCCTGCTGGTCACAAGTCCACATGAAGGAGGAGGTCCTTTATAAATAAACTTGTTCACCTCGTGTAACAGTGACTAGTGTTCTCGGCTGTCGCCCCCAAATTCGATCAGAGTCGAACTTAAATGTTATTTCAGTGTTGTTGAAGTTGTATAATAGAGCCAAGATGAACTCGCATCTTTTCTCTTGGGATGTGTGAGTAGCCTACTTGTGAATTTCATGCTGTCTCAGTTATATTTAAAATTATGAAACGTTTTCCTCTTCTAATTGTGTTTTTTATTGTCTGTTGCATTAAGTGTCTGTAAAATGGTGATGGGATGGAACCAAGGTCTAAAAAGAGAAAAATTAACAATGAATTTTGAATAAATTTATATTAATTAAGTTAATCAATGGTTTAAAAAATATGTTCAGTTCAATTCTTTTTCTGGACACCCTATCTTATACCCTTATTACAAAATGTGGATAAACGAATGGATAGATTACCAAGTAAGAGCACAATTCAATACAAATAGCTGGCATTGAATATTACTTTAGTAAATATTTTCTGTCCATCTCTGAGCCAACATAGGGAAACCATTCCAAATGTTCAACCTTATTTTGAATCCATATCATTAAGAACATGTATATTTCTCTTGCATTCCAATATTACAGTATTCTATGGTGAGTATCCGCCCTACCCTCAAGTTTTATAATATTAAAATAATCTATTTTCAGTCAGTCAACACAGCAATATGGCCAATTAAATTATTTCCAGGTAGTGTGACAAATTAATCGGGCACTTACTGTGTTTACCGACTGAAAATTGATTCTTTCTTAGTACAAAGGCGACACTCAAGAATTTTTTTCTAAAACTTGGTCAGGTCTTAGCTGACTGAATAGAGAACGTCTCCCCTAGCTGTGAAAAATTTCTATTAAATTTTCATTAACAGAATGCTTTTCAGTCAGTCAACATCATTCTGTCCAATTAGTTTGGGAGAGGAGCAACAATTAATGTTTTATCACCCAAACCTTAAAGAAATAGTTATTGTTGTTTTAAGGGGTGGAACTATGAGGTCTTCTGCCCCTTTAAAGAATTATTTCAAGAATTAAGTTATTTATTACTTGACACGTTTTTCTAGAAAAGAGTTTTTGTATATACATTTTTAATCGCATCTGATATGCTACCTTATTGAAATATATGGGGGAATTAAATAACTGAAGGGCTTGGGGCAACATAGTGATATCCCTCATTTTCTTAATTTTCAGCTAAAGAAAAATAGCTTACCAATAGCCTTGCACTACAATTATTTGCATACATTGCTGTGTTTTACCACTAAGGGCTACAGTAATATGAACAAACTTGTTTGATTGGATTTTATGGAAATAATACATGTTAATTTTGTGGGTAATGTTGCCCCAAACAATTGGCTTGTTTGATAGTAGGGTGTTCAATAATAATTGTTGTTTTAAAGGGTGGAACAGCGAGGTCATCTTCCACACGTAACACGTAGGAGAGACAATTTTCATTTTTTTTACAAATTTAGGCGGATGTTTAAATAAGAAATCAGCCTAATATTAATAAGACTAATAATTAGTGGACTAGCCTACAATAAAATTGAATTTCAAAAGAAGAGTTATTCTTATCGTCAGGATGTCAACCCCTTATTATTCCCGTTTTCAACAATTTTGGGTACGGTACTATTAGAAGGTAATGTCCTGGTATTTGCCTGGACCTGAAGATTGGAAACCACTGAAAACCATTTACATGACGGCCGACGGTGAGATTCGAACTCATTTCTCCCGAGTCCGCAGATAGCTTTGCTCCGCGGCCTAGCGCCGCGCATTAACAAGGGTGTCTACAGCTCTGTCGCTTAAAAGTTATTATTTTCTATGTATTTATCATAGATCATAGACCAATACGTATGGTAGCTTCAAAGGAACTCTGTGCATTGCTCAAAGTTCCCGCGTCAGCTTGTAGCAAAGCGTTCAGGCGGGCTCACGCTTGCTAGCCTAGCAACAAGTCAGCAGGCACCTAGCAGGTTAGCAGATTGCTGAGCCCGCTGAACGCGCCCCATGATTATGACGTGGACGGGGGGTGACACATAAACAAACAAAGACACAATAAGGTGCTAAACTTCACGCCCAAGTGACGCATCTTGGCGACTTGCTACGTATAAACAAACACGAGGCGTCACACGTAAGGAAAAGAGTTAAATAGTTAAGTGGCAATCAGAAAAATATGTGAGTAAAGCGGAGAGGACAGGAAATGTAGGGGAATAAAGAAGTACCGAAATGGATAAGGGGAGAGAAAAACCGAGCGTACTGAGTGAATTAAATAGCGTAGTTCGTTGAGACGTATATAAGGGACACTGAAACACGAGGTGATTAACAGTACATATCGCAGTATTACATGCACAAACCTCGGAGGTTTGCAAGTTGCACCGAGCCATATAGACGGGGGTGCGCGCATGATTAAAACGTAAGCGAATAATGGTAATGATGTGACGACGAGTATAGCGACCATTATAAAACCAAGGGAGATGGGGTATCGACGGTTGTAGATTATAATAAAACTGAGCCTTTTCCCTTGAATAATCCCTCCATTGTGTCGACCATACTTCCTTTAATTGATTTTCCAGAAGAGGTATAAGATCGGAGGCGGGAGTGGCAATGGCGATGGGGGTGCCGTGGCCACAAGCAGCACGTCGAGCGGCCTGATCTACGTATTCATTTCCTAAAATAGCTGTATGGCCGGGGATCCAAGAAAAAACAACCGAAAATCCCGACTGAGTCAATTCATACGTCAACCTAAGTATATGAAGTATGAACCAGTTGTCGATGTGCATCACATTTTGTAAGGCCTGGAGAACACTTCTGGAGTCAGAAAGAATAAGAGAGCGAGATATCACATTCCTTTTGACATATAAGAGAGCTTGACGAATAGCAAAAGCTTCTGCCGAGAAAATAGATAATTGCGGAGGTAACGTAAAGGAAGCAAGATGTTGTTTGGCGGGGACATAAAAGGCCGCCCCCACGCCAGGCGGGGAGTCGAATTTGGAGCCATCTTTGTATATGGTGGTACAGCTGGAGGCACTTTCTTCAAGTTGACAGACATATCGACGGGCGATAGAGTGGGAAAGAAATGAAGCTTTTTGAGAAAAGTAGGGGGAATGGTGAAGAACATCAGGAATGAACTGATAAAGAGGGAAGGGCGCATTATAGCATAGCGACTTCCGGGTTTGGAGAATGTATGGACGAAGACTGGTAAGACCGATAAAAGATAAGAGATTAGAGGGGGTGGAATATTTTTTAAGTAAGTGTTGCTGATGATATTCTTGTAGTAATTGTAATTTCGGGAGAATGGGAGAAGCAGCAAGAGCCATTTTGCGAAGGAGATAACAAGAAGACAGGTACTTCCGTCTTAGACCAAGAGGTGGATCTGTAGCTTCGACGAGAAGGGCCTGCGTGGGCGTAGAGGAGAGAGCTCCCAAGATAATTCGCAGAGCGGCATATTGTGATTTATCTAGTATCGTGAGACGAGACTGGTACATGATGTCATAAAAATGGCAACCGTACTCCATGGAGGACCTAACGATAGAGCGGTATAAAAGTAGCAAAATTTGAAGGTCCGCTCCCCAAGGGCGGCGCGTTAACGAACGTAGGAGTTGTAATTTTTTGTGACGTGTGATTTTAGGTGCGCCAGTTGGGGTGCCCATGTCAACTTATCATCTATCAATATCCCTAGGTATTTGGTATGATGGGTGATGGTAATAGAACCCGGTTGATATAGAATCGGGGAACGGTCGTAGAGACGTTTATGGGTAAAAATTAAGGCAGAGTTTTTGAGTGGGACTGTATCAAGACCGTGATTAAAAAGCTAAGAATGTAAAATCGTGAGGGCATGGAACATATGTTGTCTACACTGAGATAAATCGGGGTGTGAGCAATATAATAGAAGGTCATCGGCATATTGTATAAGCCGGACATGTGGGAGTATTAGTTCCTCAATCTCACTGGTGTAAAGGAGATATAGTATACCACTAAGAATATCGCCCTGGGGCAAGCCGGAAGACGCAAAGCGCGAATTCAGGACGGTGGGGAAAGTTGCAAGAATGACGTGACGGGAGTGAAGAAAGGCGGCAATCAGTTTTATAAAAGGGGGAGGAAATTTCCATTTACAAAGTACAGCCAATAACAACGAGACGTTGACATTATCATATGCGCCTTGAATGTCTAAAAATACTGCTACCGTAAAATGCTTACGACAGCTGGCCAATAGGAGGTCAGTGAGGAAGATATTCAGAGCATCGATAGTCGATTTTCGTTTTATAAAAGCAAATTGAGTTTTTGGGACCAAATCATAATACTCAAGAGCCCATATCAGTCTCGCCAACAATATACGCTGAAACGTTTTTCTAATACAGGACCCGAGCTGAATTCCCCTATAACTGCAGGGGAGGGCGGGGTTTTTGCCAGGTTTTAAGATGGGAAGTAATAAAAAGTCGTTCCATGTGGAAGGAATCTGACCTGTACGTAGGACATTATTGTAAAATTCAAGTAGGACCAGATGTGCGGAAGAGGGTAAACTATTGAGCACGTGGTAAGAAATGTAATCGGGACCGGGGGTTGAAGAATTTTTGAGAGAGAGGGCATTTCGGAGTTCAGCTGGTAGAATTGGTTGTATTAGACATGTAAACTTGGAAGGCGTGACATATTGATAGGATGGTGGGGCACAGGCTACAAAATCAGGCGTTAAACTACGATAGAAACATAAAGAATTTTCAAAAGTAAGACGATGTGGAGACGCATTTTTGTACTGCTTGATAAGTTGCGTACAGAATTCCATATTTGAGTAAGGGGAGTTTGGTGATTAATGGAATTGACATATTTTTGCCAAGCAGTACGACGTTTGTCATTGAAAGTGCGTTGCATAGTCGCAACAAACTTTTTATACTGCAAATAAGTATACGGGGTATGGTATTTACGAAGGAGGTGAAGCAATGCTTTGCGGCGGTTGACCAAGCGTATACATTTGTCGTCCCACCAGGGGATGTGAAAAAGGGCTTGACCGGATCGTTCTCGACAAGGAATGAGTGGATGATAAGTGTCAAAATATCTATTAATGGTAATTAAGGATACATAAGAATAGCGTACAGGCGGAGCGGCATGGCAAAAATGTTGTTGGATATATTCAGAAAACAACACTCATCAAAATTTTTAAACTGTCGAAAGAAGCGAGGAGTATGCTCGGGGGGTTGGGGGCAGGTGTATAGATGAACCGGTAATGATGATGGGATAATGATCACTGAGATGTAGATCTGGAGTTGTTTGCCAATAGAACAGGTGTGCGAGAGAAAGGGATACAAAGGTTAAGTCGACAGCATTGGGTGCTTGCTCAGGGGCAGAAAGACGGGTAGGGGAACCATCATTAAGAAGATGAAATGAAGCAAGTTGGGACGACGTCCAGATATGACGACCTTTGGGCGTAATTCGGGCGCTGCCCCATTCCGTGTGATGAGCATTGAAATCACCGCCCAGAAAATTGTACGGAAAGGATTGACAATAAGTGAAGAAGGATTTCCACTGTCGTTCGTTGCCCTTAACATCTGGGGGAGTGTAAAGATTGGTAATATGATACTTGTCAACTTGAATAGTAAGGAAATATGTGCGGGGAAGATGAAAACGAAAGGGTATCACTTTATAGGCAAGGGACTCATGAATGAGAGTAAGCACTCCACCGTAATGGGGCCCGTCATGACGTTCAACTACATACTTCGGTATATTGAACAATAAGGAATGATACAACCATGTTTCCTGTAGCAGGACAACCTCTGGCTGATATTTCTGTATGAGAAGGAGTAGTTCGTGCCGCTTGTTTAATATGCTATGGGAATTCCATTGTAGGATCTTCATGGGATGGGAGATGATTGTACATCCCTGGGTGACTCAAGTGGTTGGGATTCGGGAGGAAGAGAATGAAACGGAAGAAGAACTATTTTATGATAAATATTTTTTAAAATGTTGGCCCATTGGGCATTCGAGCCCAAAAGGTCCATAAGTTGGAGATAATCACGTGTGATGGCAGGAGGCACACCAGTTTTGGGTGGCACAGGAGGGGGAGGAGGGGGGCTGAAGTGCATGGTAGACGTCGACGGAGTGACGGCACCGGGCACCGGACGAGTCAAATGGTCTGGCCGAACTATCGAGAGATAGGCCTGCCGGTCGTAACCCAAAGGTGGTATCACTTTGGGTGAGCTTTGGACAATGGACGTAAATTTACGTTTTTAGGTAGCGTGGTAGAAGCAGGGGTATTAGTGGGAGAAAGTGGGGGAAATTGCTGAGGAACGGTAAGTGGTTGAAAGAGGTTAGAAAATGGGGCAACAATTTCTTGGTATGACTTATTTTCGACACACATGCGTGTTTTTATCCCAACTTGATTTTGATGGTACACACACTGGGAGGAACCGCTTGTATGATTCTCATCACAATGCACGCATCGTACCAAGACTTGGGAACAAGTCGAAGTTTCATGGCCTTAAGCACAGCGGCCACATCGGGGAGCTCTTGCACGACAATTTTGACCGGTATGTCCATACCGCCGACATCGATTACATATGATCGGCCTAAAGATAAAAAAGGTGGACCTCAAGGACAACATGAAAGATTGAGACATATTTTGGGAGAGTCTGCGTTTCAAAAAAAAGTGTTATCGTCCCCGTGGGGAGCATCTCCACTTTATCGTCAATCATCTTACGGCGAGACATGCGTTGGAGTTTGATTATGGAGCATGGCGACTCAATATACTGCAGGATATCGTCATTCGATAGAGATAAATCGACACCACGGATTAAGCCTAACCGTTGGATGTTCGCGGATGGAATGAACGCTTTCAACTTTTTTTCGGCGAGTAAGGGGTTTTTAAGAAAGAGGTTGGCGGCTCGAGCCGTGTTGAAGGTAATCTGTATGCGATTGCGCCCCTTGCGGTGAATGGCCGAAATTCCCTCGATTTTTTTCTCATAGAACAGTCGTCCCAAAGCCATCGGATGTAAATGACCGATATGCGAATTGTCGACAGACTCAACATTAACATGATATGGCCCAGAGTGGGTTGAGGGGTACGGTCTCGGAGGATCAGCCCCAGTTGACGGGGTTGAGGAGGTCAAAATTACAGGAGGCAAATTCGTATCAGATGACGGGGTATCAGAAGATAAGGCTGGGGTAAACGGGGTATTTAAAGGCATAATCTCCGTAAGACTAACGTCCATGGCATCGTCAGGTGGGCCCGGATTTTCCGCACCCCCACTGGTGTCTGACATGTCCCCGATATATAGAACCGAGAATGGGTCTACTATTCACTGAGTAAGAGTCACTAATACACACTTAGGCACACACAAATTTACGTGAACACACACAGTCACACTACTTAACAGAAGCAGTCGCTCTCCACACACGAGGCGATTCGAATAGGCGAGCTAAGAGAGACCGACCCGTACGCGACGAAAGAGCACACGCAACTGACCTGGAATTTTATTCCTTTGATAACTCACTTTTCATCTCCAGGGTCAAAGATATTCATGCATTTGATATATGGAGTATTTTACCTGTTGGCGATCTTTGAATAAATTGTGACTCACGACCAGTATCACCAATTCCATTACTTTATAACTAAATCTGGTCTTTATTTTTTAGGAGTCTAGTTGGAAACTTTGTTTCTTTATATATAGGCCTAGAATAGTTGCTTGTGGCCTTGTGGAAAATCTAACCTTTTTTGGAAATACTGACTAGTTAATACCTAGGTTAATTTTACTTTCGAAAGAATTTTCGAATGTTGGCAAGATGAAGAACGTTAATTGCCTTGAATCATCATATTCTTGATTCTATCTCTACCTCGGAAGTTAAAGCACTAATAAAACATTCCAATATACCATCGCCTTCTGCACTTATGCATTTTCGCACCAGAAATAGCTTAAATATACACTAAAATTAAAAGTATATGAATTATGACGCTTAAAATACCTCGTTTGATGCAAATCTCAAGTCTGATTATTGTAGATCGTGATTAATCTTGTAATATGATATCTTATTATATAATACGCTAAGGTGTAGGCTATGTTTCAAAAAACTCAAGCTCCTAAACCAGAGGGTTGGTACTAAAATCTTCCAAATCGTCTCAATAGTACAGCGAAAATCTTGCATTTCTTGATAAGTCAACGGAGATATATTTATTTGTTTATGAAGTGCTCTTAAACAAATAAACAAGGCGATAGCCCCTGGCAGAACGATGTCGCGTACAGCCCACATATCACCAGAGCCGGACGGGTAGTCTGTACACATGGGGCGCACACAACCCATTATGCGAGAGTTCTTGCACGGGTCCGCTAGTTGATTATAATTTTGTGGTGTGTTTGTGGCAATTTTTACAGACACCACAGGTACCGTAATCATACATTCTGCTCGAGTACCTGTAGACTATATACTTTTTGTAGGCTGGCTGCGTGGCTCAGCGGTAACGTTCTCGTTCACTGTGCCCAAATCGAATCCTGGCGTGGTCATCTGGCATGTGAGGGTGCGCAAATGCGAGTACATTTTCTGGCACGTTAAAAAAAACTTCTGGGCAAAACTCCGGCACCCCGGCGTCTCTAAAAGCCGCAGTAGTTAAAACGGGATGTACGGTAAAACAAATAACATTATTACCGGTATTATATAATTTTGTAGATGGATCTGATGACCACAATGACCCTTGTCGTGAATTCCTGCCATACATTTGAAGGTTTCGAACATTCTCTACAATTCCGTACAAGTACTCTAGTGCTTTATATAATGTTGTTGCTTATTTTAAGGGCTGCTTGTCCCTTGCCAGGGTGGACTGGGCTCGATTCCCGGTCAATGCAAGCGAGATTTACGAAGGGAAACATCACGTCCTGTGGTTCGGATTCCACGTGAAATGGAGCTCCCATGGCTCATGAACGCTAGATTAATGGTCACGTAAAACTTCAACCTTTCCGTTTTTTCTTTTTAGTTTGAGCGATAATCTGTGTTATGCTGTACTAGTGCGTGGGTAGGATTGGGAAGGAGGCGGTCGTGGCCCTGATTGGAGGAAATCGGAGAAAACCATGGAAAACCACTTCCAGGATGGCTGATGTGGGAATCGAACCCACCTCTTCTTAGTTTTGCTTCACGAGGCTGAGTAGAGGCTACACCGTTCCAGCCCTCACACCAGAATTAATATTTCTTGCTAGAGACGGGAATCGAACACGGCCCTCCGGGGTGGCAGCCAGAACGCTAGCACGAGGTGGTTTGCTTTATGTCTTTTGTCGATGGTAAACAATTGTGAATATCAAATTGTCAATGAGGCAGCACTGAAAAATGGTTCTCTATAAACAATTCTGATGCAACGCGGAGGGTAGCATTGACGTGACATGGTATTATCCATTACCTGAAACTTGTTCATGTTGGACAATACTAGGAAATTACTCCGATTACATCACACATTTTGTGAAATTCTACGTGTAGTTATTACAAGTCGGTTTACTCATTGCTCAGCGTCGTGATCCCATGGACTAAGCGGCGCCATCCCGGACGGTTACCCGCTTTTCTTAAAGCCTGCTGAAGAGGTGAACCGGTGATCTTCATAACTTGGTCTATCCATCCACTCGGTCTCGTGCCTTCCATCTTCTCTTTCATGACTATTTTTTCTACGGTTTAAAAGTCAATGAGGCAACATAGAAAAATGGTTTCAAGGATTTTGAAGAGCGTTAAAATACTTAAGTATGCGTTCCTACGGAGGGGAAGTAAAGCCGGCGGGCCCATGTCATAGTCTTATGGCATGTAAAAGAACCTACCACTACAATTGGTAGTGTGTAGCCAAAATTTGTAGGTTATAATTGGCTGGTCAGAAACACTCCATCAAGTTCCAACGTTCGCCGCTGGGTGTCAGTGACAGTGGCGTCTGATAGCCGAAGTTGGAACTACTTAAAATTGAACATGCTGGGAAACCTACGGGCGTTCAATTGAATTGCCCCGCTACGGCCGTTGGCTGCAATTCAAATATAGTAAAAGTCGCTTTTAATGTTGAAATATGCGCCTATGCAAAAGAAAGAAATATGCACATTATTGATTAAAATATAGTTCACTTGATATAAAGAACTTAAAAGATCTTGGTTCGTATGTTCCTCAGTCATGTAGCCCCGTGTACTTTGGGTGTGTGTAGAATCTGTCTGATACCGGTGTTAATTGTGATGGCTGTAGTAGTGTGTGTTATCTGTAATTCAGGTAAGGAATGCAAACGATCAATTTCAAGTAGTTCCTACTTTTGTTACCAAATGCTATCATAACGACACCTAGCTGTGAACTTGGTTACTAGATTCCACCGCAACCGGCACCTGGCGACAAACGTTGGAACTAATAGAGCGTTAATCAAATCTAACCTACACATTTAGCTTCACATAATAAAGTGGAAGGTTCTTTTACATGCCATAAATCTATGACATGGTCCCGCCGGCTTTACTTCCCCTCCAAAGGAAGACAAACTAAGGGATTTTTAACGCTCTTAAAAAATCCGACGACTTTGGTCGGGTTTAAACCCGCGATCTTGGGCATAGAAGCTCAGCATGGTACCAACTACGCCACCGAAGCCGCTAAAAAATCTTAAATATGCCCATTAAAATTTTAATATGTTTCTGTCGGTCAACACGATTGTACCCAAATTATAATGTGTGTTATTACCTAAACCTGAAACGAATTACATGAGATAAATTAATTCACTTGGATGACTAAATTTGTTCATAGAGAACACCTGCACTACTGTTTGTAGAATGTGAAACATCCAGAAGAAATGGTCGGAGACATTCCCAGAAAAAGGGGTCGTGTAGGCCTGCAGTATCATACTAAGTGATTGAAATCGCCGAGTGATTGCGTGCACATTGGCCCACCAGTTCCCTTTGTCGTGGGACCGGGCAGGTCAGTGTTCCGCACAGTTCTGTCGGCGTTGGGCCGTCATACCAAGTGGAAACGTGTAAGCAAGTACAACGATGCCTCGCCGACATCACAGGGTGGACTATGACCATGTGAGTGCGGTTGAACGGGGCAGAATGCTTGAGCTCTTTGAGGCGGGTCTGTCGTTTCGGGACATTGCGGCTCGTACAGGGCACACTGCGTTGACAGTAAGGCGTATGTGGATCCAGTGGAGAGAGGTGGGCCGTACACAGCGACGACAGGGTACAGGACGACGCAATGTGACCACAGCGCGAGACGACCGCCATCTTCTCCGCATGGCCGTATCGGACAGAACAGCGTCGTCCTCGGTGTTGGCTCGACGTTGGAGCACTGCAACGGGGGTGGACATGTCTGCATCGACGGTGCGGTGGAGTCTTTTGAGGGCTGGCCTGGTAGCAAAGATGCCACTGCGTCGACTTCCATTGACTGGGAACCACCGACGCCTCCGACTACAATGGGCACGTGCACCCCAACACTGGCAGGCTGAGTGGCGAAATGTAGTGTTTTCGGATTAGTCCCGCTTCTACCTGTCCTACAGTGATAGCCGCATACGCGTTCGACGCCGCCGTGGTGAAGGCAATCAGGCAGACTGCATTGTTGAGCGGCATAGCGGACAAACACCAGGTGTAAGTTAATGGTTTGGGGCGCAATTGCCCATAACAGGCGATATCGTCTCGTACGTCTTGCGGGCAAGCTGAACAGTGACCGCTACATCAGGGAAGTTTTACAGCCCGCGACACTTCCCCTCTTGCAGGCCGTTCCGCAGGACAATGCCCGCCCGCATGTGGCGAAGAATGTGCAAACCTTCTTCGCAGAACGACGGATACCTCTGCTTCCCTGGCCTACCCGTTCGCCTGACATGTCGTCCATCGAACACGTTTGGGATATGGTCGGCTGGCAACTTGTTCGTTCAGGTCCACCTGCCGCCACTGTTGATGCTTTGTGGACGTGCCTACAAACCACGTGGGACGGTATTCCCCAGCAGCGTATTCAAGCGCTGTATGATTCCATGCCACGACGTCTAGCGGCTCTGAGTGCAGCACGTGGTGGCGCGACGCCGTACTGAAGATCGTGCATGTACTGGACTGTCCTTCTATTCAGTAATGTATTGTCATGTCCCTAATCTGTAGTATAAAGTGCAATGTGGTCACATCTCTTGTTCCTGGTGTTTCACTTTCTACAAACAGTAGGCTACTGTATTACAATTTGGGAACAATCGTATTAACCGACTGAAAATCATTCAAATATTATTTATTTGTGTGGTTCTTCGTTATTTGTAATGTACGGTAATGTATAAAAGTTATTTTGAAAATGAATTGTCTTAATTTTATTTTTTTCTTCCTTCCTTCTTTCTTTCTTTTACTGTCAAGAGAAAAAAATACTGCTGGCCATACTGCGCACGCAGCATGGCAGTGTCTTTGGTCGCATGGATGAGGGTCGTTTTTCGCGCATAGGCACATGATCTGTCTTGTGATCAACGCCTTCGATTAGAAAGTTTGATAGCTTTTGTGCGGTCATTATCTAATCTTATCTTGCACGATTGCTGTACTAAAGAGAACTTCGAATACACCAAGGGCTTGTGAGAGATACGATTTAAGTCTTTTTTTTTTTTCCGAAACACCGTGGGTGAATTTTCTCCGAATATTTAGTGTTGGTATCATTGTACAATTCGTGAGCTTAAAAGTATGGCAGACCATCCGACGGAAGAAACTCAGAGTATAAGAGATTCAACGAAGGCTTTAAAGAAATACGGTAGTACATGTAATCATTTTAAGCGTCAGGAACATTTTATAAAACATGTTATTTCCGAAGGTGATACATTACAAGGCATTGCGCTAAAATACGGTGTGACAGTAAGTATGTAGGGTTTCCATGAAGCTTATTCATTCTTTACCCTTCACGTGCTTATTTCATGAATAAAATATTGTATAATGAATTGACATTCATAACGATAGTCATTGCTAGTGTTCAAACTTATTTCTTGATTCTACTATCAGTGTAGTTCTTTGTATGTAGGCTTATTTGATTTTATGTATATTTGTCATACGAGTATGACCCCATTCTTTTAAATGTTAAAATGTAAGCTGTATGATCCCATAATAAATTATGGACTCTTATTAGGCTGCGTCGGTGTTTTTGTAATGCAGTAGGCTGTACTAAAAGTTTTTCCACTTTTCATTGTAAGAGTAGGCACAATTTCAAATTTCGCTGCCTATAGGTTTGAAAAGTTACTTCCCAACTTAAGCATTAAGCTGCAGTAGTTCATGTGAAGCTCTCTCGTTTTTGTTTAACCCTCAAATGGTGAGGTGGGGATATTTTCGACCCCAGTCGGACTATACATCCATCAGTCGAAGTTCAATTCTTGTCTGAAGGCAGCTATTTGCTATCGTCCACGTTGTTCTATTCAGTATTGTAGGCTAGCTTTTACTATGTAAGCTGGGAGATTGTGATTGACATATCTCGTCTCACCATGTGCTCCTACCGCTTGGGTAAATGCGTTACTTCATTCAACTCGCTATAATATATTAAGTTAAATAATTATTTCAGTGATAGTCTACAGAATTATTACCCTTTCACGAATTGATTGCCGGCGGTCGAGATGGGAACTATTCTTTGTTTACTTGTGTTACACTTCGGCCTGCTTCGTTGACAGGTACAGTTGCGCGAGTAGGATATTACTCAGCTCCAGTAGCCTCAGTCATAGTTTAACTGTCCGTGGTGATATGAGCTCCTGTGACGTGCAATGCTGCTTGACTTACGTGCAGAATGCACTCTGTCATCGCTGTGTTCCCCGCTTCGCCTTGCGTGGCAGCTGCAACAATAAACAACCAACACTGGCGCAGCCACACTCAGCGGCAATCAAATCATAAATTGGTAATATTTAGAAACTGGAATAGTTGCTCGAGTTGAAGAATATCTCCTTTTGTGGTAATGTTACAGGCTTCAACATAACTTCAAGTCAGCTACTTCGCTTCATCTGACCTATGCTATGCCTTAACTTTGGAAAGAGCAAGTTGTTCCTTAAAGAAAAATCAAATTTAAGAAAACAAAGAGTAAAGATAAACTGTCAGTTTAGAGATAAAAAGGAATGGTAGGACTGACTTGACCAACTAGGCCTACCTGGGAAAAAAATCTTGACTACTGAAATTAGCGAAAATACCTGTGGTAATGGTTGGGAAAGAATTTGGAGATGTAGTAATAGATGTTTATTCCTCCACTGTCTATAATCCGCCCACCATCCCCTTTTTCGATCACTACTTAGCCTAAATAGATGGAATTCCAGCAGAGTCTGCTATTATACGCCTGATTTAGTAACAAGTACAGTATTGCCAACCCCATGCATTCGTTACTATTTCATATCCGGTATCGTAAAACCAAAATGCTCCATTCTAGCCCAATAGTTTCATTTTCATCACGTTTAGCTCGCCTCTTTCGTGTCTTAAGATTTCCTCCTCAATATCATCTTGAAGGCATTGATTGCATGTATAGTCAATCATCCTCTATATCTACTACGTATTATTGTAGGCCTATTTGATAGGCACAAGATTATGCTATCTATAATTGACTTAGTGTTTTGTTATTGCAGCATAATTTTACAATGGTTACAGATGTAAATATATTTGTCTTGGATGAGAAATTGTCTTCAAAGAATAAATATCTTGCTTTTTAGTGGTTAAAGCGAGATGTTCGTGAGTAAATAGCTGAAAACTTCTCACTGTTCCATCTACCAGCGAATATCAGTGATCTGCATTGTTGTCAATTCATTTCTAAGGGGCTTTGTGATGACATGTACTTGGGTTTACATGGAATCTGTCTTGACACCCTGTGTTACTGATAGCTATACTGATGTATGCATTTGTAAATGGGGTTAAGAGTTGGGTAGTAAGTGGCCGTGGTCTTAATTTAGGTACCATTTGCCTGGTATAGAAGTATGGCGACATGAAAACAACTTCTAAGATGGCTAAGGTAGAAATTGAACCCATATCTTCTCAGTGCTGCCTAGTGAGGCTGTTCCAGCCCTCTGGCCAGAAATAAATTTATCCCGCAGCATAGCCTTACATGTTACATCACTCACCACGACCGATGGAAACTGCAGCAAGTCCGGAGATCGGAGGTTTGAATCCCAGCGTACCAAGAAATCTTGGTTGGAAAGTAGTTTCCGTAGTCACAGTGTTTGCCATCTCATATATATTGGTAATAACTGTTTCCCCAAGGATCCGGGATATTTTTTTTTACTCAGTGTATTATTTCCAATATGGATTTGCCTTGGTGGGCCAATTTTCGAATCATCATCTTGCTTAGTTTCCAGCCACTGGCCGGGTCTGTTTGGAACACAAGCCTCTCCAATAAAGGGAGCATTGCTATCATAGTACATTGGCACTGCTTGTGGCATCATGTAAGGAAGAAAGAAAGCTTGTAGTTTAATGGGACCGATATTGGGACCTTAATTTTTACGTGGAATCCGAACCACAGGATGTGATATTTCACTTTGAAAATCTCACATGCATTGACCAGATTTGAATAGCCTTGCAGCAGCCTTCCCAGTATGTACTAGCTAAGCGTCTTGGTGAGGTGACTAGCTGGCAATACTGAATGAAGCTAACCGGATCAATTTTTCGTAATATTTGAAATTTGACCTCTTATATTTGAAATTTGACCTAGTCTATAGATGTAAACCAGTGGTGTACACTGAGTACCTCTGTTTATACTGTTGGGTAATTAAGAGGAATTTTGCCATATTCATAAAAGTTTGTATGAAAATAAAACATTCGTTGAGCAACCTAGGTTTATACTATAGGCTACATCATGTTAATCCTCAGAGCGTAGCCATGCACTTAAAGTTGTACACCACGACTGTCTAATATCTAATTTTTACATCTTATTTCATGTTTTGGGGGGACATTATGAATTGTAACTACTAACCTTGATCTCTTGTGCACCGACTGCACCGGATATATATTTTAAATCACGTAAATATGCTTTTTTATTTATTGTTTATTTAACAACCGCAGACATGTTCAACAGCGTATTTAGTGTGTGAAACTGCCACAGCGAGCGCTCACGAGGTGCACACATTGACATCATTAGTTGTCAACATATCAGATACCAACTTCAGTTAACCACAATCCCCTGTAGTGAGGTTTGGCGACCATCTGGACGAAAAATACCACACACATACATAGTAGTGCCGTAAGTGTGGGGTTAGCAATACTGTACTAGTGCATAATTAATGTCGAAAATGGCGGACACAGCTGGAATTACATCTATGTAAGTCGTGATCCTATTTGGGACGGCGGGTGATTATAGACAGCGGAGGAGTCAACATCTATTACTAACATCATCTCCAGATTTTTTTCCTGACCAATAAGTTGCATGTATTTCGGTTATTTTTTGTACTTGAGTAAAGTTATGAGGGAGTGATACTCCATGCAGTGCTACTATTAAAACAAATCATAGGTTTGTCTCCATAATCAATACAATTTTAATTATCCCTATTAACCTACAAATTGTTTTAATTGAAGTCAATATGGAACCAATTTCTGAAAATAAACCATTATAGTTTATTTTAAAGCTTTACAGCTGGAAGTCAGACGATCAAGGGTTTGAATCCCTGAGCTGATTAACCATCCAGAGTAGTGACCCCAGGTTTCCGGTCATCTGTCCCTTAAATAGATATAGATAATAGATAATAACATTCCAAATTTATATCCAGGAGCCCATACATTACAGAATTGCCAACATGATTCTAAGCCTGCTGATAGGTCCAATTTTTAAATGCATGTAACTTCTATACTAACATGGATTTCAACCAAATTTCGCATGTGCTTTGTGTACCTTAACAGATATGTCTATGCATATTCTTAAGAGTCAGCAGGGCTGCCAACTTTTAATAAATGCTCTCTCTATTTTTTTTACCCTAATATCTATAAATCAGAAAGTATGCAATCCATCAGCTCTAAACTTTGCATTAGGTATTACCTGACATTCTAGATTACTTTGGAGTAACTAATATGTCAGTCCTGCCAACATGATTCTAAGCCTGCTGATAGGTCCAATTTTGGTAAGTCATAACTTTTCTAAAGTAGAAAAACTGACCAAAATGCCTGTAATAATGGTCAGGAAAATATCTGGAGATAATGTAATAATAGATGCTTACTCCTCCACCGTCTGTGACCCACTCAGCCATCTCAGATAGGATCACACTTATATAGCCAAAATTACAGCTGTGGCCACCGTTAGTCCAAATCAATCGTCATCGGTTGTGGTTGTGAGTATTCGGCTCCGTAGGCCTGTCTCTAATCATCAAAACAGTACTGCCAACCTCGCCCTTATGGTACTATATAAAACAAAGAAGCGCCTAGTTCATTCTCTTGTGCTCATCATTCGTGTGCAGCACTCGGTTCCTTTGATAGTGCGCTGAATTGAATAATTTATTCACTATGGATTGTCGAAGTTGCCTGATAACAATCAGTAACTTCAATTGGAGGTTTTATGATCAACCTAAAAAGTTGCTGAAGCTATTGCAACAACACATTTTAGTACCAAAAACACTAGCGTGCACAAAATGCCATCGTGAAGGGAAAGTTAGGTGGATAAAACATAACCTATCTATAACCTGCAACAAGCGATACCCGAATGTCAAGACCGCACCCACACCCGACCATTCCAACCTTCGTTTTGTCCAATCCAATGGTTTTTGACAATTGTTACAGCCTAACGCGCCCAGATCAATTAGTTTTGTGTCAACCGTGCTCCGCTTGCTGCACGCTGCTAAGGCCGTACCTACACCCGACCATTCTACCCTTCGTTTTATCCAATCCAATGGTTTTTGACAATGGTTACAGCCTAACGCGTCCAGATCAATAGTTTTTGATTTTGGTAAAGTGAAGTTGGCACCATTGCCTCATACAAGCATTATTTACAAATATACAAAATACAGAGCCTCCGTGGCTTAGGCGGTTCAAATCCCGGTCACTCCATGTGAGATCTGTGCTGGACAAAACGGAGGCAGACAGGTTTTTCTCCGGGTACTCCGGTTTTCCCTGTCACAATTTCATTCCAGCAACACTCTCCACTATCATTTCATTTCATCTGTCATTCATTTAATCATTGCCCCAGAGGAGTGCGTCAGGCCTCGGCAGCCGGCACATTTCATATCCTCGCCGCTGGATGGGGGCTTCATTCATTCCATTCCTGACCCGGTCGGAGACTGGAAGCAGGCTGTGGATTTTCATTTTCATACAAAATACACAAAAGTCCAATTATTTTCTTTTTTCACATAATTACGTTCCACTTAATCTATATTCCGTTCCGTCTTTTCAATACTTGTTGTATTTACAGATGTTATCACTGGTACATGTTTCGGACACTGATGTGTCCTTCCTCAGCCAGAATACATATTAAAAACACTTATAGGTAAAAGCATACATTCAAACACATGCAATTCATTGAATAGTCTTTTGATATAGACATTGTCCATGCACCTGGAAATGGTGTCCCATTCTATAACTATCTAGATAGTCTAGATTGTCTGGATAGTATGGACGTTACATGCAGTTAGACATTGGATCTATATACACACATCAAAAAAAGTTTTGCATCACCTCGGTTCCAAGAGTTCCGGAACCTTTAAATACAAAGGGAATAGAGATCAACACAAACAACATTTCAGCTCGTTTTATTGCTCATGAGACCCACACATTGCATGTTGTACCATCATACAGCTAGACTTTCAGCATTTGTGGTCCAGATTGCAGTACACACCACTACCTCTAATACCCAGTAGCACGTCCTCTTGCATTGATGCATGCCTGTATTCGTCGTGGCATACTATCCACAAGTTCATCAAGACACTGTTGGTCCAAATTGTCCCACTCCTCAACGACAATTCGGCGTAAATCTCTCAGAGTGGTTGGTGGGTCAAGACGTCCATAAACAGCCCTTTTCAACATATCCCAGGCATGTTCGATAGGGTTCATGTCTGGCGAACATGCTGGCCACTGTAGTCGAGCGATGTCGTTATCTTGAAGGAACGCATTCACAAGATGTGCACGATGAGGTCGAGAATTGTCGTCCATGAAGACAAATGCCTCTCCAATATTCTGCCGATATGGTTGCACTATGGGTCGGAGGATGTCATTCAGGTATCGTAAAGCCGTTTCGGAGCCTTCCATGACCACCAGTGGCGTACGTCGGCCCCACATAATGCCACCCCAAAACATCAGGGAACCACCACCTTGCTGCACTCGCTGGACAGTGTGTCTAAGACGTTCAGCCTGACCAGGGTGCCTCCAAACACGTCTCCGACGATTGTCTGGTTGAAGGCATATGCGACACTCATCGGTGAAGAGAACGTGATGCCAATTCTGTGGGGTCCATTCAGCATGTTGTTGGGCCCATCTGTACCGCGCTGCATGGTGTCGGGGTTGCAAAGCTGGACCTCGCCATGGACGTCGGGAGTGAAGTTGCGCTTCATGCAGCCTATTGCGCACAGTTTGAGTTGAAACACGACGTCCTGTGGCTGAACGAAACGCATTATTCAACATGGTGGCATTGCTGTCAGGGTTCCTCCGAGCGGCAATCCGTAAGTAGCGGTCATCCACTACAGTAGTAGCCCTTGGGCGGCCTGAGCGAGGCCTGTCATCGACAGTTCCTGTATCTCTGTACCTCCTCCATGTCCGAACAACATCGCTTTGGTTCACTCTGAGACGCCTGGAAACTTCCCTTGTTGAGAGCCCTTCTTGACACAAAGTAACAATGCGGACGCGATCGAACTGCGGTATTGACCTTCTAGGCATGGTAGAACTACAGACAACATGAGCAGCGTACCTTCGTCCTGGTGGAATGACTGGAACTGATCGGCTGTCGTACCCCCTTCGTCTAATAGGCCCTGCTCATGCATGGTTGTTTACATCTTTGAGCAGTTTTAGTGACATCTATGAACAGTCAAAGGGACTGTATCTTGGATACAATATACACAGTCAACGTCTATATGCCGGAGATCTGGGAACCGAGGTGATGCAAAACTTTTTTTGATGTGTGTAGATTGTCACATTCTGTAACTATCTAGATAGTACAGAATGGGACAATTTTTCCAGGTGCATGGACAATGATGCATCTTGGTCTATATCAAATTACTATTCAATGAATTGCATGTGTTTGAATGTATGTTTTTACCTATAAGTGTTTTTAATATGTATTCTGGCTGAGGAAGGACATATCAGTGTCCGAAACATGTACCAGTGATAACATCTGTAAATACAACAAGTATTGAAAAGACGGAACGGAATATAGATTATTAAGTGGTGGGAAGAAAGAACTAAGTGGCGAGGCTTATGTTCCAAACAGACCCAGCCTGGGGCTGGAAATTGTACAAGATGATGATGATGAAGTGCGCTGTCACCCCTTCTCTTTATTGTGGTTATGGACGAGGTAATGACACGGATAGCAGGAAATATAGGAGAAGATAAGATGAAAGCAATGGTGTTTGCAGATGATCTCATGGTGTGGGGAAACAAGGAGGAAATTCAGGAGCAACTGAAGGCTTGGGAAGAAACAGTGGGAGAGTACGGATGGAAGTTAAACATCAGTAAATGTGAGATCCTGTTAACGACCAGGAAAAAGGACAGACCAATGAGTGGGATAACACTTGCAGGTGGACAGCTGAAGAAGGTGGAAAGTCTCAAGTACTTGGGAAGTATAGTGGAGGAAAATGGGAGAAATGACAAAGAGATTACGGAACGTGGCAGACAGGCAGAAGCATTTCTGAGAAGCATTAGGAGCTTAGTGTGGAATAAGGATGTCCCACAAAAAAGCAAGGAAGTGTTATACAGAAGCTACTATATCCCGATACTGACCTATGCTTCAGAAACGTGGACAATGAAGAAAAGAGACATAAGCAGAATACAGGCAGGTGAAATGAAGTTCCTGCGAAGTAGGATCGGAGTAACAAGAAGAGACAGGCTGAGGAATGAAAAGGTCAGGGAAATGGTGAAAGAGGAGCCCTTGCAAGGTAGGATTGAGACATCAAGACTGAGGTGGTATGGACACTTAAAGAGAATGGATGAGAAGAAGATTCCCAAGAGGATACATCAGATGCAGAAGAAACGACCAAGGGGAAGACCAAGAGATAGATGGCTGAAAGGAGTGGAGGATTGTGTCAAGAAGAGAGGCGAGGACTGGACCAGAGTGACAGCGGAGAGGTGGTGGGAAGAAAGAACTAAGTGGCGAGGCTTATGTTCCAAACAGACCCAGCCTGGGGCTGAAAACTGTACAAGATGATGATGATGAAGGGGAATTCAATTCAGTACTAACCAACATGGATAATAACAATTACATAATTACGTTACGTGTCGTCTGGTGTATTTTGTATCGGGCATGTTGGCAACTACTGACGTCAATGTGTGCGCCTCGTTGTGACCGCTCGCTTCGGCAGTTTCACATACTAAAGTACATCTGACGAACATGGCTCCAGTTGTCAAATGAAACATATATTTATGGGATTCAGCACATATATCGGGTGCAGTCGGTGCAAAAGTGATCAAGGATGGAAGTTAAAATTGATAATGTCCCCCAAAAGATAAAATAAGGTATGAAAATAATATATTGTCGAAATGGAAGCGAAAAGAGTAAAAGTGATCGTCTGCAACTGGTTTTACTTTGCTCCACGTTGAGCGTACAAATGTAACAGTTTGCCTGGCCCTTACTGTTGGGTGACAAATGTAATGCTTCTACTGGGCCTGCCTTGCACTTTGAAATATTAACTCTGCCTTAAGATATGTTGTTTTAATGGGCGCCAAGACCTCAACGCAATGTTGAAATTTAAATTTGTATTTAACAACACCTAGCTCTGGTAGAACACCTTCAAGACTATTCACTCAGATCGTGGTATGATTTGTTCATTAACCCAACAAACAATTGTATCAGGAGAAGGAATTGGTCTATATCTAATGCTACCTACTGAAAGCAAAGATTGCATGGTTAAATGAAATGAATTAATTATATAAAACAAGTATTGCAAAATTATTAATAATAATAATAAGTTTAAAATTTAAATTGGAGCGTTGCGAGTTGAATATCACCGCTAGAAAATTACGTGAGAACGGAGTCGGATAAATTACTGATTTCACTCTTATTCCCAAGCTATGAAGTTACTGAAATATTG
This sequence comes from Meconema thalassinum, assembly GCA_946902985.2. Lineage (NCBI taxonomy): Eukaryota > Metazoa > Arthropoda > Insecta > Orthoptera > Tettigoniidae > Meconema > Meconema thalassinum. The sequence continues at coordinate 1,713,193,055 of OX336388.2, read as the reverse complement.
AATATAAAACAAAGAGAAACAAGAGATTGCGTAGTTCTGCATCATTCGCGCTTACCTCTGGAAATTGCCGAAGCATTTCCCTCGTACTGGATGATGAAGAGAGCTTCCCACAGTCTCCTGGACGTCGTCATCTTCTTAGTTATTTGATGATATACTTGTAGATTTAGTCACTTTATGGTCTGAACATCGGAGCCAAACACTCGTACAACCACACTGGTTAAGCTTTACAAAGATAGTCCTCACCTCCACGGCGCGCCAACGATATATGCACTCGTCGGCTCCCACTCCGGTGCCGACTTCCACCTTACGTGGTCTCCACTGATTGGCTGAGCACCCCGCTATACTCCCCTCCTTGGGCTCAATACACACGGCGCGCGGACGATGTCGATTGCGTTCCAGACTATTTCGCCTTTTCTTGACGCTGCAACCCAGGCTTGCGACATGCTTCTTGACAAGAATAAGCCTGTATCTGAATTCCCAGTGAGTCATCTCTCTTATAATACCCTAATTGACAAAACTCCGTAAAATTCCTTAATCATATAATTTTCTATGATAATGTCGTTCGTAATAATTTGCTTGATAGTGTTTTCTATAACATAGAAAACCTATCTGTATGCTTATAATTTTATAAAATGCTCCAAAAAATACCTTAATAATAATAAGTTAATAATAATAAATTAACATGAAAAATTCTCTTGGCTGAACAATTTGCCGTGTAAATAAATATAGAATGGCTTCCTACTGACTTAAAAATCCCCTCGAATAACACGTTACACATTCGCCTCGGATCATCGGAAGATTTACCGTGACGACGGTCCATTATCCGATTATCCCAGACACGTTAATAATCCCCATCCAAAATACATATTACATAAATCAAATCACCATAAATTACAGATATACACTCATAACTTTTCTTTATGCACTTTGCGTCAAAGTTTGTTGTCACTATGGATTGCACTTTGCAACCAGTCCAATGTTTTTCATATAGAATAATGTTCCACGGATATTTCCGCCTCTCAAATTTCTCTATGTTGGAAAAATTGACATAAATAATGTGTGAGCACTATGTATATAAGATGTCACATCACACGCATCAAGGTGTTCTGATATATGTATGTCTCCCTAGAACTTCCTAATTTCACTGGAGGTTCCTTCCTTATTGTGAAATTTAATCCCACTTATCACTGAGCACACGATAACTCTATTGTGGCAGCGCATCGTGACCATAATACTTAATCTCTTTTTTATAAAAGACGAAATTAATATTGACTTCTGAAAAAAAAAAAAACAGTAAATGCGCATTACATATAACACCAAATATTTTTGTGCCGTAATCGCCCTCTCTTCTTAAGTTCCCGTAGACCATATTCTACTTAATACTAGTTCTCAACACAGACCAGTTCTCCTCACACAAATAATACCATTGTACAAATCACCTTAAATTACACACTTACAAATCTTACATGGCGAGGCCGTAAACAGAAATCACGTGTGCTGTTATGTATGAGTTTCATGAAGGACTGTCTCGCCTTCTGATGGCCCATCTTTTGCCTCGTGGACGCCTTAAGCAAAAATACCCTGTCCAAGCGCTCACCCATCTCTTGGAGACAAATGGGAATTCACCAGCGCTACCAAATTCTGGCCTTGGTGTATCGAGACATTTTAGTGCTCAAGAGCATCCGACAATCCCGTCATATTTCCCTGTACCTTAAAAACTCTCAATTACTTACATACTGACCCCCTGTGTGACTTCTGATACGCCTGCCTAGAAGACCATATCCCCCACGCTCCAATTACCACACCTACTTATTTGATCGGCTGGCTCGCCAGTTAAACACACTTACTTTATGACACATACTTTCGTAGACTATGTATATTATACGTCCCGTATAATCTGTTTCCCTCACTATCCTCCAGCACATATGCTGTTTTGAAAATACGTTTGGAAACCATAAATGTTTCTGCGTCACCTGCTTCCAACCTTGCAAGTGGCTCCCTTAAATGAACGTCATCACGTTGCTCTACCTACCTATTTCTCAGTGTCCGTAACGATGCACTGTTGCTACTGTCCACACATGTTAACCCTACTTTCCTCTGGTGTCACACCTCTACTCGACACTCTATGACCTAAAAATGTCACTTCTGACTGACAGAATGACGACTTAGACAGCTTCAAAGTGAACCCTGCCTGATCTAACTTCTGAAAAACTATATCTAAATGACGTAGATGCTCCTCAAAACTGCGTGAACTAATTACCATATCATCAATGTAAATGGTTACAAACTCTCCTGTGTCATCCCCTAATGCGATGTTTAAAGCCCTAATTAAAGCTGCTGGACTACTCTTTAACCCATAAGGTGTTCTACAAAATTGATAAAGGTTATATTTTTGACTAAAAGCTGTAAATGGTCTATCTTCGTACATAAGTGGCACTTGCCAAAAACTGGAACTCAAATCTACACAAGTGAAATACAGTACTTCTTCCCCTCAAATGTTTGCATTAATTCCTCTATTGACATAGATTTCAGCTGATCTGAACTAATCCTACTGTTAACCAAACGAGCGTCTAAACAAATACGAACTGTTCCGTCGGCTTTGGGTACCGTGATCAAAGAATTAACATACGGACTGTTAGAGTGCTCAATAATCCCATCTTCAAGCATCTGGTTAATTTGTGCCTCAACTGCACTCGGATAAGCGAAAGGTACAGGATATCTATGTCCTGTGAATACTGACCTATCAATAACGTTCAATGAATGTGTATAGCAATTGGCCATACCAATGCGATCCTCAAAAACTCTCCTATTACACCATAACACATCATAGAGCCGAACACATTGTTCCACCTCTATATTTCCCTGAAATGCAGCATCACGTAACGAGTCCTCTAGACTACCGTTCGTAATCACACTGCCCACAAAACATGGAGAACCCCGCTCTACGGCTGGCGATATCTCATTTAAAGTACAAATTACACCTACAACACTACTTCTCTGAATATGGTCATTGAACGCTACTTCTACTTCAGAATCTCCCCATTTAAATTTCAAACTCCCTACATCATAACATAAGTTACCAGACACTCTACTTAGCCACTCTGAACCCAAGATAACACTGAATACTAAATTTGGACTTACAAGACAAATCTGCTTTTCTATATGATTATTAATTTTAATGTCTACTAAAACTTGCTTATAAATTACTTTAGACCTCTTCCCAACAGCTGTGATAACAAAAGTGATTTTAATTTGCATCTCCTCAAAATTTACTCCAGTTCCTTTCATTTTATCATAAAATGCACTACTTATGCAACTCTTCATACAACCACTATCAATTAAAACATCTGTGTACGCCTCGGACACGTTAAATTTAACTATGGGGCTCTTACTAACCACTTCCTGAATAATACCTTCATCATTTAGTTCATGTAATAATTCATTTCTTACATTTAGGTCATAGGGTTCCTGTATAATTGTATGGACAGGGCATGCTACAGACTGAGATTCTGACCTTACTTCGCAGCCTGGTTCGCGTTTAAAGAACCGCTACAGCTGGCTGTAGTACTACTAACTACTGGTCTGGTTGTTCTGGGCTGTGTTGTCATTGTTTGGCTGTATATTACTACCACTAGGCTGTCCTCTTCCTTGACCCCTATTCTGGTTGTAATTATTGTCATTATAATTTCTTCCTTGATTTCCCCTGAAATCATTATTTCTCCCTTGATTTCCCCTGAAATCATTGTTCCTCCCTTGATTTCTCCCCCTTGATTTCCCCTGAAATCATTGTTCCTCCCTTGATACTGATTACCATAGCCATTTCCTCTGTTCTGATTTAGCTGATTATTATTATTATTTCTATTTTGAGCGTTGGCCCCTTCGCCACCGTTCCCTTGAACTTCCTGATGCCTGGCTTCATTAGGCCTATTATTATTATTACCCTGGTTCCTATTGAAATTGTCCTCATAACCCCCTCTCCCTAGTGCATCAAATATGCTTAACAAATTTTCTACTTGTGATATTGTCTTTACATTCTGGATACAAGCAGCCTCCTTGATCCTATAGGGAAAGTGCCTAAGTAGCAACCTCACCACATCACTTTCCTCCTTCAAGCCATCCAGATATTTACACACTAATACCTGCCCTAAAAAGTATTCGGTCATGGTGGAGCTTCCTTTAGGGTTATATTTACCACACACTACTCCCTCACGATGCTGCGACTGAATAACCTCATTCCAGAACTTTTCACAGAATTTCATTTTAAAATCATTAATATCAGTAAACTTGTCTCTGTAGACAGCAAACCAATTCCTCGTTTCCCCCACAAACACTTGTTCTAAAATTTCAACTACCTGGCACCACTCAATACTACCATTTTCCAACCTCTCCCTGATTTTATTTTCTATAGTATTCATGAACTCCATTGGGCACCCCTGTCGATTGCTGAACTTACCCAGTTCTACCTCCCTGTGTGTGCTATTCACAAAAACTGGCCTATTCTGACTATTTTCTTGCCTGATCCTAGCTTTTAATTTTAATTCTAATTCTGCGATTTTCTCCTCAGCCTTCCTCTCAATACTGTTTACTGTTAATTTAATGTTTCCTTCTGATTCTTCTACTTTATCATATAGCTTTGCTTGTTTCTCCTCAATCTTGCTAATGCTCTCTCTATTACTCACTCTTAAATCATTTACTTCTGCAACTATTTGCGAGTGGACTTTCTCAATTCTACCCCCCAGCTGTTCCTTAACCTTTTTAGTTGATACGTGAATCTTGTGAAATTCCCCCCCCCCCCCCCAATTTCTTTTTAACCTGCAGTGTTTCTAATTTAACTAATTCCTTTAAATTTTCAGCCTGTGTGCTGATTCTACTTTCCAACTCCTCCTGTACTTTTCCTAATTTCTTGTCTACATCTGCAATGATCTCTTTAACCTTCTCTTCCATTACTCCTCTGATTTCTCCTCTAATCAGTTCGAATTTATCACTAATTTCCCTACTGTTTTGTTCTAATTTGGTGTTTAAGGCATCTGTACTTTCTTTATTTTCCCTACTGTTTTGTTCTAATTTGGCGTTTAAGGCATCTGTACTTTCTTTATTTTCCCTACTGTTTTGTTCGAGTTTCGCATTATTTTGCTCGAATTTAGCGTTGTTTTGTTCTAATTTTTTATTTAAGGCATCACTACTAACTTTGTTCTGAAACATGAACTCGAGAAGTAAAGTTTTTAATTCTGGTTGGCCGCCTACACTCCCTGTTTCAGTATCGGGATTTACCTCCGCTACCCCGGTACTACCATCACTCGGCATACTGCTCGTATCATCACTCTCCAGTTGATGACCACTACGTAACCTCATCTGTTTTTCTTTCTCATCCCCCATAATGATATACACCGATAAATGAAAAACCCCCATAATACAGGCACAGAAATACATACCCTTCTCCTTCCACAAATGTTATTATGTTTTCAGCCCCACGTTGGGCGCCAATGTAACTGGTTTTACTTTGCTCCACGTTGAGCGTACAAATGTAACAGTTTGTCTGGCCCTTACTATTGGGTGACAAATGTAATGCTTCTACTGGGCCTGCCTTGCACTTTGAAATATTAACTCTGCCTAAGATATGTTGTTTTAATGGGCGCCAAGACCTCAACGCAATGTTGAAAAATAAATTTGTATTTAACACCACCTAGCTCTGGTAGAACACCTTCAAGACTCTATTCACTCAGATCGTGGTATGATTTGATCATTAACCCAACAAACAATTGTATCAGGAGAAGGAATTGGTCTATATCTAATGCTACCTACTGAAAGCAAAGATTGCATGGTTAAAAGAAATGAATTTATTATATAAAACAAGTATTGCAAAATTAATAATAATAATAAGTTTAAAATTTAAATTGGAGTGTTGCGAGTTGAATATCACCCCTAGAAAATTACGTGAGAACGGAGTCGGATAAATTACTGATTTCACTCTTATTCCCAAGCTATGAAGTTACTGAAATATTGAATATAAAACAAAGAGAAACGAGAGATTGCGTAGTTCTGCATCATTCGCCCTTACAACTGGAAATTGCCGAAGCCTTTCCCTCGTACTGGATGATGAAGAGAGCTTCCCACAGTCTCCTGGACGTCGTCATCTTCTTCGTTATTTGATGATATACTTGTAGATGTAGTCACTTTATGGTCTGAACATCGGAGCCAAACACTCGTACAACCACACTGGTTAAGTTTTATAAAGATAGTCCTCGCCTCCACGGCGCGCCAACGATATATGCACTCGTCGGCTCCCCACTCCGGTGCCGACTTCCACCTTACGTGGTCTCAACTGATTGGCTGAGCACCCCGCTATACTCCCCTCCTTAGGCTCAATACACACGGCGCGCGGACGATGTCGATTGCCGTTCCAGACTATTTCGCCTTTTCTTGACGCTGCAACCCAGGCTTGCGACATGCTTCTTGACAAGAATAAGCCTGTATCTGAATTCCCAGTGAGTCATCTCTCTTATAATACCCTAACTGACAAAACTCCGTAAAATTCCATAATCATATAATTTTCTATGATAATGTCGTTCGTAATAATTTGCTTGATAGTGTTTTCTATGACATAGAAAACCTATCTGTATGCTTATAATTTTATAAAATGCTCCAAAAAAATACCTTAATAATAATAATAATAATAAGTTAATAATAATAAATTAACATGAAAAATTCTCTTGGCTGAACAATTTGCCGCGTAAATAAATATAGAATGGCTTCCTACTGACTTATGTCAGTGGCATAAAAATCCCCTCGAATTACACGTTGTGCATAATTAATTCAATTTTTAAATACATGTAACTTCTATACTAACAAATGGATTTCATCCAAAATTGGCACAATAATAGATCATAATATTTCATATAATTCTGGGCCCCACATACTTGACATTGTTGCCAACATGATTTTATAGGCGTTGATAGATCCAATGTCTAACTGCATGTAACGTCCATACTATCCATTGGACTCAACCAAATTTTGTATGAGCATTCTGTACCTTAAGAGATGGAACTAAGAATATATTCAGTCACTGCAGTGCTCTATTAAGCTACACTATTTCAGGTATATTTTGAACTAATTAAAAATGTCAGTAATTCAGTCATTATTCTAGATAGGTCTATATAGATTAATCATTGGTATGAATCTTAAAGAAAAGTAGGCTCTTTAGTTCATCACGGAACTACTTGTTATACTCGTATATGCTTTCAATATAGCCTACATGTGAAGTAAAATACTGTAGTTGCAGACTCTTATTTGTCATAATCACAGTACAGAAGTTGACTGGGTTATAATTGATGGGCTTGATGTTTGCTGATTGTGTTGTTGAACATAGCAAAGAATTAGGAGAAGATGGTCATTTTTAGAATTTTCTTGAATATTTGGTATTCTTTTCCAGATGGAACAAATCAGAAGAGTGAACCGTCTATGGGCAAGTGATAGTCTCTTCCTACGTGAAATGTTACTTATTCCTGTACCTCTGGACATTGCCACAAACCCCAGCAATAATCAGCTTGTCTTTGATATACATAGTCTACATTCTCCTGGAACTCCTGACAGTAGTCAGGAAGAAGAAAGCAGTATCAGCGACTTCCTTGTAAAAATTGATACGTCGATAGCTAATACCAAAAGCCAAGTAAAGAAATCTCAAGGAAATAGTGAGTAAGTTTAAGGTTTATATATTTCTGTACTTCATTAATCATTTACCGTGTGGTGTAGCCGTGCACATTTAATTAATTCTCTGTTATTGTTCTTTTAAAATCCTTTCTTAAGAGTAGAGGTAATTCAATATTGTTATACACAGTAGAACCTTGAATTGAGAGCAACTTGGCTTGGTCTGCGAGTGTTTTACAAGATGAGCAAAAGTTTTCAAGGAATTTTAACTTTGCAAATGAGCGATGCTTTGCACTACGAGAGAAACCTGTTTGCCTGCTGAGTGTCACATATTCAAAATGGAGCTGGTTTTCTCCTCCCTCTTACCTTGCTGCAAAATTGTGTGTCCAGCAATTTCTCGAACTCTGTTTTAGTAGGCGTGCCTCGCTGGTACAGTCCACATACATACGACTGGACAGTATACATACCAGCATTGTTGCCACGTCTGTGTTTACCTAAAGCCTTCTTTATTAAATCTGAGTGTAATGACTGTTCTTTAGTGAACATACAGTACTGTAACTGTAGGTTTGCTGCAACAATGGACCACGTGAAGAAGACTAAGAAGGATGATGATCGTGGTGGAAGTTAAAAAAGAAATATAGTAAGAACATATCAGAGTGGCTGATATTGCAAGATTTTATAACAAGTCTACGTTAACGATTTGCACAATGTTAAAGAGAAACTCTAGGCTCTGTACCCTGTTGTTTTCTTTTCGTTTTTCGAGAAAGAATTTGAACTGTTTGGCGGTATAAAATGGTCTCCGGCGGGCTCCTGCTGGCTGTAGTTTGACAGCTAGCACAACACATTGCCAGGGGTTCATTCATTCATTCATTCATTCTGATGATGAGAGCAATGGATATTTTCAATGCAATAGGTCACATTTCCGTGAAATCCTGGAGAGGAGACTAAAGCAACAGTCATTGGATAGGTCTTTTGGTTTATGTGGCACAGAATGATTCCATTGAGCCAACTGGTGACAGTGATTCCATTACTGCTAAACAATGAACCCATCTTTTCGTCTAATCTCTAGTCTCCCTCGCTGTACATGTACAGCTATGTATATTTACTGTGAACATGGTGTTGTAGCAATCTGTGCTACATTGCATTGTATCACCTCTGGTAATTGTTGGGACTATTGAAAGAACACAACGAGACACACTCTTCACACCACTGCTATATTGAACGCCATGACAGGCACATACTGTACACAGGTTGGCCAACATAAGAGCAACATTGCCAACTTAACTAAATATGATGAAATTAAATAACTAACATTCCGCCTACCTTGACAGACCTTGAACGTCTGTCAACAACAAGACAAATTTCAACCAGACTCATGATAAAATATGACATACATTGCAAATAAGACAATATCAAATTTAAAAAAAAAATGATGTATACAAACACACGAAATGAAAATCGCAGGAAATGTCAATGAAGGTTCCCTGAAAATGGCACAATTAATCATTTAAATAACACATTAATTGATTACACTGGAAGAGCACAGAGTCTATTTACATGTCTCTTAATGGTCCCATTAGCGACCTTCATGGTCACAACTCGAACAACACCATCTGAGCCTGGATGTAATGCAACGATTTTTCCCATTCGCCATGTCAAAGGAGGAGAGTTGTCCTCCTTGATGAGAACCATTTCACCTTCCCTGAAGTTTGCAGCTCGCTGCCTCCTCGCTGCTGCAGACCGTTGAGATACTCCTTTGACCACCTCTGCCAGAAGTGCTGCAACATTTGCTGTATATGTTGCCATCTACTCAGTCTATTCTCAGGCACAAGCTTTAAATTAGGCTCTGGAATAGCAGTGAGTGAGCTTCCTATTAGGAAATGTGCAGGTGTAAGAGGAGATGGATCATTAGAGTCACTCGGAAGTAGGGTCAAGGGTCGGGAATTCATACAGGCTTCAATCTGAGCTGTTAGGGTAGTCAACTCCTCAAGAGTCAAACTGCTGCTGCCAACTACTAGACGAAAATGGTATTTGAAAGCCTGTATTCCAGCTTCCCAAAGCCCTCCCATGTGTGGAGCACGAGGTGGTACGAAGTGCCACTGGATTCCTTCGGTCGCCAAGGTTGCCATAAGATGATCTCTTTGTTCTTCTGATTGAAAGGGATTGGTTGATGCATCTAATTCTCTTCGAGCACCTACTAAGTTCCTAGCATTGTCAGAATACAGGTGGGCACATTTTCCGCATCAGGCTACAAAATGATGTAATGCTCCAAGAAAAGCTGCTGTAGTAAGGTCACTTACTACTTCTAAATGCACAGCCTTGGTCGAGAAGCAAATAAAGAGCGCAATATGTCTTTATGGGGGCACGTGTTTGACGTCCTCCATGACGTATGAGAACTGGTCCACAGTAATCCACTCCAGTGTGGAGAAAGGGTCTTGAAGGCGTAACTCGGCTCGAAGGGAGATTTCCCATCAATTGATTTGCTGGTGTTGACTTCAGACGTGAGCATCTGACACAGCCATGCATGATAGTTCCCACCAGTTGTCTTCCTCTTCTTGGCCAATATTCTTCTCGAATAGCATTTAATAAAGCAGATGGGCCTGCATGCAGGTTTCCTATATGCATATCTTGGGCGATGAGGTTGGTCAGGTGTCCGCTTGCAGGAATGATGATGGGATGCTTCTGCCCGTCTGGAATGTTGGCATGTTGAAGACGTCCACCTACCCTGAGAAGTCCATCTGGAGCTAGGAATGGATTCAATGACTTCAGCTGACTGCTTTCTGCAACTTGATTTCCACCTCATAGCCTTCAAAGTTCTTCTGAAAACCTGATGTCTTGCTCCATTCTCAGAATCACTTGCATCGTGGTGTCTAATTCTTCCGTGCTGAGCGGTCCTGTTTTACGCTCCTTCGTAGCCTTTCTTAAGTTCATTCCAAACCTACAGCAGTACGCTAGTACTCTTCTGAGCCTTGTCAGCGTAGAAAACAGAGTAATCAGCGATGTGTCCCTATCTTGAGTAACAAGAGTTATGAACTTGCTGTTGCTTCCTCTTGCCTCTTAGCGCGTTTCTACTTGAATGCGTTATGGCCACGACTCTTCTTCCTTACTCAGCCATGGTGCACCATCCCACCAGAGTTGAGGCTCCATTAACTGTGACGCTGACGCTCCTCTAGATAGGAGATCTGCTGGATTGTTTTCAGTTGATACATGACTCCAGTTGTCGACAGTAGTACTGGTTTGTATCTTCGACACTCGGTTGACAACAAACACGCTCCAGTTTGTTAACGGTGCTGCTAACCAAGCGAGAACAATCCTTGAGTCAGACCAGTATGGAATCTTTGGTCAATTCTCAATGTAAGGGATGAACTGACCTTAGACATCAGTTCTGCTAACAGAACAGCCCCACACAACTCCAATCTCGGAATGGATTGTGTTGTTATTGGAGCTACTCTCGACTTTGAGCAGATGAGGTGTACTGATATGGCATTTCTATCATCAGCGCATCTGAGGTAAACACATGCACCATAGGCATTGACTGATGCGTCGCAGAATCCAAGAAGTTGGATGGAACAATGACGTCCTCCTGAAACAATCATTCTAGGAACACATACATCCTTGATTTGCATGAGGGACTGTTTACATGACATCCACCTCTCCTGAGTGTCAAGAGGCAATGGACCCAGAGCTCCTGCAAGAAGATTTTGCATGTTAAAATGACTGGACCTATTAATCCCAAAGGGTCGAATATCCTTGATATTTCGGCTAACACCGAGCGTTTAGTGCATGGGATTGCCCTACCTTTCTGTTCTGCAGCTTGTACGCCGTACTTGAACTGATCTGATTTAGGATCCCATAACAGGCCTAATGTCTTGACTGCCTCTCCATCGAAATTCAACGCTGCCTGTTGGGTCTTCATATTTTCCGGGATGTTCGAAAGAATTGAGTCGTCGTTGGAACACTATTTTCGAAGGATGAAACCTCCCATTTCGAGAGAGTAGCTTCCTAGCTTCTTCGATGGTATCCGCTCCTGTAAGTAAGTCATCTACGTAGAAATCACGTTTCAGAACGGCAGCAGCTGAAGGAAACTCTCTGAATTCGTCGTCAGCCAATTGGTGCAGAGTCCGTGTGGCTAAGTATGGTGCACAAGCAGTGTCATACGTGACTGTCGTTAACCTGTAGGATTTAATCGGTTGATCGGTAGATTCTCTCCATAGAATCATTTGAAGTTGCGAGTTGGACGGGTTCATTTTGATCTGACGGTACATTTTCTCAATGTCTGCCGTCAGTGCATATCGCTGCGTTCTGAAGCGAACAATGATCGAAAAGAGGTCATCTTGCATTGTGGGACCCAACATCAGTAGATCGTTCAGACACTCCCCAGAGTCCGTCTTCGCTGAGGCATCGAATACCACTCTCAGCTTCGTGGTTGTGCTGGAATCCTTCAGTACTGGATGATGTGAGAGATAATATCTTGGTGAGACATGCGATTATTCTTCTTCTCCTTCTGGTACAGGTTCCATATGTCCGAGATCAGCATACTCCTTCATGAACGCTGAATACTGGGCGTGGATCTTGGGGTCTCGGGCAAATCATCGTTCCAGTCGGAAGAGGCGTTCCTCGGCACATTCCCTTGAGTCTCCCAACAACTGAGTCGCCCTTTAAAGGCAATCTTACTATGTACTCCCCGGTGGGCTGCCTTGTGACATTTTCTTTGAAATGATCTTCACATAATCTATCTTCCCCCGTGAAGACCTTCTCATTTCCACATTCCTCCAGTTGCCAGAAACGTTGCAGTTGTCCATTGATGTCACTGTTGACGCTCAGGTAACAGGATGTGTTTGTAGTGGGTTGATTTTCAACTCTTCCCGTGATAATCCATCCCAATTTCGTTTCTTGTAGCAATATCCATTCTGTACCTGGTCTCGGCTGTCCTCGAACAAGTTAATCCCTAAATACATCTGCTCCAAGAAGAATGTCAATGTTACTGGGATCATAAAAGAAGGGATCAGCCAGGCTGATATTGCTGGGTATCGATAGTTTTGATGGGTCAACAGGACTTGAAGGCATACGATCTGTGATCTTGGGAACCTGTAGAAAGTCTGCTGACTTCTTGTACTCTGTGTGACGAGAGTTGAATGTGGCACGAATGCTGCGCTTAACGAGTGTTGCGGCACCATTGTTTCCTATGACGGGAACTGAAACACGATCCTTCCGAAGGCCAAGTTTGGAGCACAAAGTTTCTATCATGTAATGGCTTTGTGACCCAGAATCCAACATAGCTCGGCATGTAACAGATACCCCTTTATTATTAATGACGTCGATCACTGCTGTAGCCAGTAGCACTTGAGATTCACGTCTGTTTATGGCATGACCCGTGAAGCTACTTCCCTGTTGCGGTTCTTGTAATGTCGGCTGCTTATCAGTAATGTCTCCTTCATGATTGACGTTCGTGAGATGAAGAAGAGTGTTGTGTTTACTCGAGCATCGTTTACAGTGAACAGATTTCTTTAGAAATATGGCCTCGCCCTAAACAATTGAAGCACAATTGCCACTTCTTGATATTATTGCGCCGTTCTTCAACGCCTAACTGCAGGAACCGAGCACATTGGTACAACCTGTGACTGTTGCCACACATGTTGCATTTTCCCAGTTGAGTTGTGAAGCAAGCGTTCGAGTTTGATCGCTGTGTAGTCTTATTGAAGGGGTTCTTCATTATTTCCTTAGATGTAGCCTTACGATTCACCTCAACACTCAACAGCTTCTAATACTTGACATCGCTGTTGAAGGAATGTTGTGATGTCTGTGATTGTTGACAAGTGGTCTGATTGTTTGCTATTTTCCCACTGCCGTTGAGTAGCTGGATCTAATTTAGTGTACACTAAATGTACAAGAAGTGTGTCCCAGTGTTCTGTTGGTAAACCCAGTGCCTTGAGTGACCAAAGATGTTTTATTGTGTCATCAAGAAGCCGTCGTAGAGAGCTGGCAGATTCCCTTTCTACCGTGGGTAGGCCAAAGAGAGACCTCACATGAGACTGAACAATAATTCTCTTGTTTTCAAACTTCTCATGTAACAGTTGCCATGCAATAGAATAATTTGCAGCAGTTAACTGAAGAGAATTAATTAATTCTGAAGCGGAACCCTTGAGTGACGACTCGAGGTAATGGTACCTTTGAGTGTCAGTTAACGCTTCATTGTTGTGTATTAAGGCTAGATATGTGTCCTTAAATGGTAACCATTCCTCATAATTATCGTGAAAACTTGGTAGTTCAATTGCAGGTAATTTAACTTCTGTGACATGTGTTTGTGACGTACTAGACTGATTTGAAAAGGTAGTTGATTGTGAGCATTGTTGAATTAATTGTTGTGCTCTTGAAACGGTGCTGAAATATGTATCCTCAAAATCTACTCTTTCTTGTTCTTGAACATCTTGCTTCATTACAATTTCAATTTCTGATTGAACGGTTTCAAATTCAGCATAACATTCCTCAGCTTTCGAAAGCCTCATTTGAATTTGCAGTAGGCCTTGTTGTATACTGTACGAGTCCAAAAATGTTCTAAATCGCGTTAATTTGGCCTTAATCTGCGCACGCTTGCTTTTCGACACGGCTAGTTGTTCAGTCATGGTTGAAATGTAAATAGCAAGTTGTAGAGAAGGTAACTGAAGCACAATAGTGAAGGTAATAAAGGAATTATAAGGATATGAATAGGTCGCTCACTCACCGATTTGTTGGGCTGCTGACTGCGGGGTCCTGCTGGCTACGGGCTGGTTGATTGTGTCTCACTCCCCTTCCTGAAGTCAGCTGTCACTTTCTCTTTCACCTACACCGCACTCCCTAATGGCTGTTGTTCCCTGAAGGCACGACGATGGCCAGTTGAGGGTTGACGTTGATTTATGACCCTTGCCCAATGTGCCGGACGAGTGACTAAGTGGTTGAATGTCTTTCTACCAGAGTGCGTTTGCTTGCCTGTTGCGTTCAACAGATTCACAGTCCCGGACTATGAAGATGACGCAAACGAGGTTTCGATTATTGGGTGATCTGCTCGGATCTGATATTGCTATGTATACAGGGTCTTCCATATAAAATAAGAGCGCCAAGCGGCGGCTTTGTTAACCGCTGCTGCGGTCACCTTGGCCGAGCTTTTGGAGCGCCAAAGCCCCCTGCTTTAAGCGTGTGTACAATCCTATATGATGCAGCGGCCTTGCTAGCGTGTATACAATGCTGTAATCTTACTTAAGTTAGTTATTGTTGATGAAACCGAAACCCCTATAGTATTGAAAGTGCGCGCATAGTACATACGATGGCTGGCTTTTTTTTTTTTTTTTTTAGTTCCGATGGACTGTATAAAAATAACAGATTTACATGACCAAACTTGACCTTGCAACAAGCGTGCAGTTGCTCAGTCGCCAGTCTAAACCTCAAGTGCTAACATGGTGATACAGTTATCATTGCAACATCGTATTTTTTATGTAAAACTTATTTTAAGTACGGCTCGGCAGGTACGTGATGCATTTGTTCAACAATTTCCTGATGAAGTGCCACCTTCACTAGCACAGATTCACGTACTTTCAAATAAGTTTGACTCTACTGGCTCGGTGCTCAATAAAAAACATGCCCGCACACGAACACTTTTAACAGAGGATGAGCTAGATGACATTGGCAAGAATCTTGAACGGTCTCCGAATAAATCACTCTCAAAATTAGCACAAGTAGGGGTTTCGGTTTCATCAACAATAACTAACTAAAGTAAGATTTCAGCATTGTACACACGCTAGCAAGGCCGCTGTATCATATTGGATTGTACACACGCTTAAAGCAGGGGGCCTTGGCGAGCCAAAAGCTCGGCCAAGGTGACCGCAGCAGCGGTTAACAAAGCCGCCGCTTGGCGCTCTTATTTTATATGAAAGACCCTGTACTCGTTGCACTTTTACTTACTAGTGAAACGTTTTGCTAGCCCCTAACTGTTGGGTGATAAATGTAACTGTTTACCTTTGCCTAAGCTATGTTGTTTTAATGGGCGCCAAGACCTCAATGCAATGATGAAATCTAAATTTGTATTTAACAACGTCTAGCTCTGGCAGAACACCTTCAAGACTCTATTCACTCAGATCGTGGTATGATTTGATCATTAACCCAACAAACAATTGTATCAGGAGAAGGAATTGGTCTATATCTAATGCTACCTACTGAAAGCAAAGATTGCATTGTAAAAGAAATGAATTTATTATATAAAACAAAAATAGCAACATTAATAATAATAAGTTTAAAATTTAAATTGGAGCGTTGCGATTTTAATATTACCGATAGAAAATTACGTGAAAACGGAGTCTGATAAATTATTGATTTTACTCTTATTCCCAAGCTATGAAGTTACTGAAATATGAAATATAAAACAAAGAAAGATGAGAGATTGCGTATTTCTGCGTCATTTGCGCTTACCACTGGAAATTGCTAAAGCATTTCCCTCGTACTGGATGATGCTGTGTGCTTCCCACAGTCTCCTGGACGTCGCCATCTTCTTCGTTATTTGATGATATTCTGGTAGATTAGATAATTCTATGGTCCGTACATCGGACCCAAACACTCGTAAAACCACACTGGTTAAGTTTTACAAAAGTTAGTCCTCCAATCCACGGAACATCAGAGCGACTCCCCGCGTGCACCCGTACTCGTTAAGTTCTACACAGATAGTTCACCTTCCACGGCGCGTCGAACGATATCTGCACACGTTGGCTCCCCACTCCAGTCCAGACTTCTAGCTTGCGTGGTCTCCACTGATTGGCTGCTCCCTACGCGCTAGATCCCCACTCTGGCTCATTACACTCGGCGGGAGGGAGAAGTCGTTTTCCGTTCCATATATTCGTCTTTTCTTGACGATGCGACTCCGCTTGCGTAATACTTCTCGACAGGAATCAGCTTGTATTTGAATTCCCAGTGAGTCATGTCTATCATTATATCCTAACTGACGAAAACTCCGTAAAATTCCGCAATCATATAATTTTCTATGATATTGTCGTTCGTAATAATTTGCTTGATAGCGTTTTCTAAGACATAGAAAACCTATCTGTATGCTTATAATTTTTATAAAATGCTCCGAAAATACCTTAATAATAATTATAATAAATTAATGAAATGAAAATCCACTGCCTGCTTCCAGTCTCCGACCGGGTCAGGAATGGAATGAATGAAGCCCCTATCTAGCGGCGAGGATATGAACTGGGCCGGCTGCCGAGGCCTGACGCACTCCTCTGGGGCAATGATTAAATGAATGACAGATGAAATGAAATGATAAGGGAGAGTGTTGCTGGAATGAAATTGTGACAGGGAAAACCGGAGTACCCGGAGAAAAACCTGTCTGCCTCCGTTTTGTCCAGCACAGATCGCACATGGAGTGACCGGGATTTGAACCACGGACCCAGCGGTGAGAGGCCAGCGTGCTGCCGCCTAAGCCACGGAGGCTTCAATTATAATAAATTAATAATAATAATAAATTAACATGAAAAATTCTCTTGGCTGAACAATTTGCCGCGTAAATAAATATAGAATGGCTTCCTACTGACTTATGCCAGTTGCATAAAAACCCCTCGAAAAACACGTTACACTAGGTCGACATGTCTTGTCGGTGTTAGAATGCTGCACGAAATCCAGATGCTGTACTGAACTGATTCGTCTAGCACTCGCGCTCTTCGCTAAGACACCATTACGCCAAACACTTATTTTATCACACGAAATCATGAATATGACGCACTTCACTGTCAATCCGTGTCGGAGGACCAAAATTATGTTGTAGCAATCGGTGCTACATTGCATTGTATCACCTCTGGTAATTGTTACGACTATTGAAAGAACACAACTAGACACACTCTTCACACCACTGCTATATTGAACGCCATGACAGGCACATACTGTACACAGTTTGGCCAACATAAGAGCAACTTCAATTATTTCTTAAGGGAAAATTCACCTTGATATAAAAGTCTTTTGGAATACAAGCATGTTTCTAGAACGGATTATGCTCTCAATTCAAGGTTCTACTGTACGTTAATGTAATTATGTGGAACCACACCTAGGTGGCTGGCCTTCTGACTACTGGGCAACCACACTTAGTGTGCACACTTTCTCATTCGTGCAACTCTACAGAGTGGCCAGATTCACTGATGTTTTGTGTCGGATTTACCGCATTACAAAAACAAAATATTTTGAACATGGAAAAGAAAATTATTCAATGTGATTATAAAAACAATACCGTACCCGTCTTTTTTTAAAATTGTATTTTCCTGACAATAAATAAGATACATTTGATGGTGTATGTACTGGTATTTGCTCGTTATAATGTTCGGTAGTTATATGCTGTACTCGTAATACCTCAGTATTAATGAGTTATATAAACACCTCTTTCAATATGAATGCCTGAAATTTTTGCATATTAGTCACACCCCTTATTTTGGGAGCTTAAAGTTGATCGAAAGACTTGGGCTATCATGTGAGTCTGTAGAATATTGTGATCTTTCGGGTGCAAGCTATATCTATAGCTTTAAACGAAGGCAGAATTCTTAAACTTTCATATTGATCCACGTTATAACTCTGCTTAAATCCAAAAGATCATAAGATTTCTAATATTCTGGTCCAGTGATAATGGACAGATTCCACACATGCATACCGTAATACATGGGGCTACATGATCACAATGTTGCAAAGCCCCTAAATGAATCAACAACATATTCTGGGCGGTATATGTAAAAAACGAATGGAAGCTTTAATCAGAATTCTGTTGTAATGTTAGTGTGTTTTGCTACATTTTATCTTAATGTAATCTTCCTTATGGAGCTAATTTATATTAACACCTAAATTAAACATTGTGGAACTTTTAATCTTTTTTTCTTATGTGCAGACCTCTTTGTTCTGCACCCTGAAAGAACAATAACTAACTTTCTTTCTTCTTGGAGCCTCTGCTGTTACTTATCTTGGGCTTCTTATTGTTGGACTCCATTTCACCAATGAAGAATTTGTCAATGATACTCCTTTGTTCTAAGCAGTGCATCAGAATAATCCTCCTTTATAAGGCAACATTCATGTGACAGAGAGAGCAACTGCAGCAATAAAAACCATATATAACATTCAACAGCCGCAAAAAATTTCACTAATCACTGCAATAATACTGTTCAAAACGGCCATAGCACCAATTGCAACCTACGGGATCAATATCCTCTGGGACAAACTTACGATCACCAACCTGTCAACAATTGAAAAATTAAAAGCCCGCTACCTAAAACGGATTCTTTCAGACGGGAAGACAGCACTATCAAGGTTAACATTTGTACTAACAAAAGAAACATTCTTCATTGAGGACATTAAAGCACAATTCTGGCTACCAAATACAAAGGCTTATGAGAAGACTCTCCACCTACTAAATGAGAAGAAAAAAGCCACATGGCCCGAATTCTACACAGCAGATGCTATTATTACAACATCAGAAGGGAAGCAGCCAAATTGTGAACTCCGGCATATAATGACAACATATGCAACACACGGTTTTCACTATAAATTATGCAGTAGCCAGAGATTCCATCAACCGGAAGAAGACTGTGTGTGTAAACTGTGCGACAAACACTGTGAGAGGTATGCTCAAAATTGCACACAAAAAAAAAAGACAACCACAATAATTTAACTAGGACAAGAATAATTATTACAGTATGTCAATATGCACATCGTGGGCTTTCATTAAATAATTAGGCAACAAGTAGTTCAAGTATATACCATGATTCCTGTGTCCCTAGGGAAAGTTTTTATTAGTGTAGTCAGTGACTTATGGATGTTATTGTTAGTTTTTTTTTTTCGTTTGGTCTCCTGAGAGGCCGAGTGCAGGTCTTTCAAGTCGACGCCCGTGGGCGACCTGCGCGTCGGGATGAGAGATGGAATGGATGAAGATGAATGAAATTGGGCAAGGATTTGGATGGAAGCGGCCGTGGCCTATCAGAAGGTACCGTCCCAGCATTTGCCTGGTGTTGAAAATGGGAAACCATGGAAAACCATTTCAAGGACGGCCGACGGTGGGGCTCGAACCCACGCGTCTACCGAGTCAGCAGAGAGCTTGGCCCCATGACCCTTCTTCTTTTCTTCTTTCTTCTCTAGTGGCTTGGCATCTGATTGATGTGCTGCTGTCTTGTTTTGGTTTTTGAAATCTTGTTTCCAGTGGCCAGGTTTGCGGCAGTTTCAACAGAACTGTTCCTTGGGTTCATTATTCTTGAATCCACTCCTGTTAGTGTAGAGTGCTGTTTCTTTGCTGAAGCTGCGTTTGTCTTCCTGTAGCAGTTTACATTTCACAAAGTCATAAGTCAATTCTGCGCCTGAATTTTCTAATGCCATAATCCTAGGTTCATAGTCGTCAGATAGTGCCTGAACGAGCAAGGCACCTAGAAATTGATCAAGTGGTTTTTAACTGCTGCTAGCCGCTAGGAGAGTCCCAAGACTGTGGTGACATATTCTTCCATAATCTTGAATTGTTCAATAATTGTGGATCACAGTTGGCTAAGAATTCTTGTGTGCCTCTTTGCACCTTTATCTTCGTATGCCATCTCGAGCGAATTCCATTCTGCCTTCGCCCTTTTTGCTTCCATGACGTACGGAAAAACTCTCTTTTTCCACCATAAGGTTAATCTCGCCGCGTCGTACCTTAACCTCTGCGCCCATTTTATCATCTTCTGTATAACCAGATATGCACTTCCAAAGATCATCATGCATAAGATAATTCTTCATCTGGAAACTCCAGTCAATGTAGTTTTTCTCTCCCCTTCAGTTTCTCGAAGCTGGATTCCGCGGTGATGCACACACTTATTGCATGCAATCACAGTTTTGTCCATTCAAATAGAATCAAACTGGTCAGAAAACTATACACTTGTCAATGATCATATGCCCATAACCTGTTGGAGTAAATGGCAGGAGAATGACGACTGGGCATATATGCAGGATAAACTTTTAATCGAACTAACTTACTAGGTCACATACAGGCGTAATATAAAAAGGAAGACAAATTCAACAAGAACATTATAGTAACTAAAACCGTCACGCTTCAAACCAAAATCAGTTGTTGCGTTACCTATTTCTAACAGTTAGTACTTCCAATACAATAATGAATCTCAAAAAACACATTAAAATCACACGTCCAAACATGGATTTGCTATGTATTTTAGAGTAAATAAATACTAGTTGGTTTAAACTGTTGTTTAATTGACTTTGACCAGAGCCTGTTCCGCTGATAGGTTATGGGGCCCAGTATCGTAACTGGAACGCGAAAAATTCAGTGTGAACAAAAAGGACTCTTCTAACCTCAGGGCGTTCAGCTGCAATCGCGGTCAAGTTTTGTATCACGAGATGGCTGCACACAGCGCGAGGATCGGACTTCTCGACAAACAAAACTACGATACCTGGAAGCTCCAGATGGAAGCCATCCTGGTGAAGAACGACATGTGGGAGTATGTTAACGGTGTAAAAGTCAAACCTGAACCGGCAGCCGACAATGCTGAAGCCATGTTAGAATGGAACAGAAACGACAGGAAAGCGAAATCTGACATTATCTTGGCCATCTCAACTTCCGAACTCAAACAGGTAAAGAATTGTGAAACCTCACGAGCCATGTGGACGAAATTGCGCGATATCTATCAGTCGCAAGGACCAGCGCGGAAGGCAACGCTCCTGAAACGGCTGACCTTGCATAAAATGGCTGACGGCGGGGACACGCGAGCACCTCAACGAGTTTTTCGACACTGTTGACAAACTCTGCGACATGGAGATAAACATCCACCCAGATCAACTGGCGATAATGTTGCTGTACAGCTTGCCATCGTCCTTCGAAAATTTCTGCTGCGCCATTGAGTCACGTGATGAGCTGCCAACCCCTGAAGCACTGAGAACTAAAATCACTGAGGAAAGCGAGGCCCGAAAAAATGGAACATCCAACGATGGATCCGCCGTCATGTTCGCGAAAAATCAAAAATTCCCGCCAAAGAAGAATTTGCTGCATCACAAAGAGAAGGACGGGAACCAAAGTGTCAAATCTGTAAGAAAATCGGCCATAAAACCATTGGATTGTTGGTATGGCAAGAAAAGCAAAAATCCAACGAGGAACAAGCAACCGAATCTGGAAACGTCTGCTACCACATCGGTAATGGTGCTGTGTCGATAATGCAGAGTCGTGACTGGTGCCTCGACAGTGGCGCCACGACACACCTGTGTCACAATACGGAAAGTTTTCGTCAACTCGACGTGAAAAAACGCGCTACACTCAATCTTGCAAATGACAGTTCAACTCCGATCACCGGAAAAGGGACAGTTTCATTCTAAACCGAAGTGTCGGGAACCGAAGGGAATGTGACTCTTAATGATGCATCTCACGTGCCGGACTTACGCACTAATCTCGTGTCGGTGAGCAAACTCACCGATCACGGTTCCGATGAAACAAGGTGCAGTGGTCGTGAACACGAGTGGCAAAATTGAGTTGTGTGCGGATCGAGTTGGGGACTTATATTATGAGCGCGAACACGAGGAGAACACATGTGCTGCATCGCGAAACGAAAAGACAGTGTCACTTGAGACATTACATAGACGTTTTGGACATGCGAACACGCGCGATATTACCCACGCAATGCGTGATAAGCTAGTGACTGGCTTAAAACTCGATGACGAAGTGTCTCAGCTGGAGTGTGATACCTGCATCAAGGGGAAGATGACAAGAACACCCTTCCCAAAGTGTTGCGAGAGAGAATCGGAACCACTTGACATCATCCATACCGATGTTTGGGGTCCACATCCGATCACATCCATGGGCGGATCTCGATATTTCATTACGTTTATCGATGACGCCTCCAGATGGTGCGAGGTTCGATTCCTGAAATCAAAATCTGAGGCATTCAAGGCAACCGTAGAGTACGTCGCATTCGCTGAGAACTTCACCGGTCGGCGCGTCAAACAAATCCAGTCGGATAACGGCCGAGAATACTTCAGTGGAGAAATGGAAAAGTTCATGAAGAGCAAGGGCATCACTCGACGGCTCGCCGTACCTTACAACCCATAGCAGAATGGCGTCGCAGAGAGGAGAAACCACACCCTGTTAAACGACGGCAGATGTCGAATGTTGGAGTCTGACGTACCAGATTCACTTTGGACCGAGCTCATCAATGCCTCAAATTACTGTGGAACCGGTTACCATCAGCAAAATTGGGAGGAAAAATCCCATACGAGATTTGGACGGGTAAGCCTCCTGACATTTCACACCTGAAAATCATCGGGAGCCCTGCGATTTATCTCGACCGAGAACCCGGTAAGAACAAGTTCGAGCAACGCGGACGAGACTGCATTCTGGTGGGATACTCGACAGAATCCAAAGGTTACCGGATCTGGGCCCATAACCTATCAGCGGAACAGGCTCTGGGCAAAGTCAATTAAACGACAGTTTAAACAAACTAGTATTTATTTACTTTAAAATTCATAGCACTGTTGACCCGACACGAAATGAACTGAACTGCGTGTGAGGTTGAAAACAAAACACTTGTGTGTTTATTGTGTGCGCATCGTAGATGGCAGCACTAGATTTGAAAAACACCGATACTCGTGTTCAATTGTTTATTATTGTTTTTTGTAGGGTAATGTGTTCTAACAGTTTTGAATTGCTAATTAAATTCAAGGTTTTTCCACTTTTCAATACGGTATATATTTTTTTTTTTTTTTTTTTTTTTTCACAATAGTGGTAGTACGTGTTTCGTTCTAAAGACCTTCCTCAGCTATGCTTTAGTAATAAATAATACTATATTACAACATATTATGTAATATTAAAAACACTGTCATATACACTTTTTCTTTTCAAAAACGCACTTAAAAAGTCTTCGCTGGAATCTTATCCCATGTCTCAAAGACAAGTACAGTAGAAACCCGCTTATCCGAGGTAATTGGGATCGGGGGTAGCTCGAATAGCAGAAAACTCGGTTAAGAGGGCATGTGTAGGGAATCTTATTTAATTCAACGAATCGCAAAACAAGAGCACACAAAACGATGCAACGTGTGTATAAACTTCGAAATCCAACTAGTAGTGCAAGCAAAGCAACATACGGTGACGCGGGACTTAGGGTAAAGATCAACGAACGGCTCCGATCCCTGCCGAAGTTCGTCTATATGAACTCTCCCGCACATTCAACTTGAGGGGTGTTGGGCTAGTTCGTTACTAGCAACACGTTATTATGAGTTTTAACGCAAATTTAATTAATTACGTTGACATAATGAGTGCCTCGGTTAACACGGAGCCTCGGATAAGCGGTTCTCGGTTAATCAGGTTTCTACTGTACCAATAAATTGTTCCAATTACATTTTACATGTGCTACCACTAATGTAAAAAGAAAATGTTATTTTATTCAAAAGTGGAAGAAACTTGAATATAATTAATATTAGATGACTTATTAAGAGTTCTCAATCTTGAGATGGGCTGTTTGTTCTACATAGACTTTTTTGAGTCAATGACAGTCTAAGTCGGGCAAATGGATTGTATTAGCTTGCCACACAATTACCTACACCCCGTTCACACATCCGTTACCCCTGATTTCACCAACTGAGTGAGTGCTCGGTGTGTGTTCTTGAGCCCCATTGCATCGTCTCAAGTTGTACATTCTGGCCTGTTAGCCTCGTGGTACTGGACTGATTGGGTTTGCTTACAATGGACAAGTAGCTGTGTTAGGTATTGTAGGTGAAGGGGAAGTGGGGATAATAGTTGATGTGCGGGAGGTAACTTGGGCAGATTTATAATTGTGGAAACATGAATTGTTGAGCAGGTTGTCAACAAGAGTGAAAGAGAAGGATACACCGTGGTGGAATGAGGAAGTGAGGAAAGCAGTGAAAGAAAAGAAGTCTGCATGGAAAGAATGGAACCGAGATCAAACAGAAGAAAGCAAAAGGAAGTATCACGACAGCAAACGGAGGTGTAAGAAAGTGGTAGGAGAAGAAAAGAAGGAACGTTGGGAAGAATTTACACGAAGAATGGAAACAGATGTAAGTGGCAATAAAAGGATGCTGTATGGACTTCTAAGAAGTAAGAGGAAAGAAAGAGTTACTACAAAGCTAGTGAAGAAGGAAGATGGAGAGTTGTTAACTCACCCAGAAGAAATAAAGGGACGATAGAAGAAGTATTTCGATAAGCTATTGATTGTGAACAATTGTGCAGGTGAGATGGAAGTGACAGAGCCTGACGACTCTATAACAGAAGATGATATAACAATGCTGGAGGTGGAATTAGCAGTACAGAAAATTAAGATGGGAAAAGCAACAGGGGTGGATGAATTCAGTGTAGAAATGATAAAGGCTGCTGGACCTGTTGGTATGCAATGGTTGTATCGACTGCTAAAGTGTGTGTGGAAACGGAAATGTGTACCAGAAGACTGGGAGAAAGGGCTAATAATACCAGTGTTTAAGAAAGGGGACAAGAAAGTGTGTGATAACTATGGAGGGATCACCCTAATATTGCAGATAGTAAAAATACTGGAAAGGATATTAGAAAGAAGAATGAGAAGAAAGGTGGAAGGAGAGTTGCAAGAGGAACAGTATGGCTTCAGGAGTAGAAGATCCACAGTGGACCCAATCTTTAGCTTGAGGCAGGTGACTGAAAAGAACTGGGAATATGGAGAGGATTTGGTCATGCCTTTCATAGATCTTGAAAAGGCATATGATAGTGTCCCCAGAGAGAAGGTATGGGAAACCATGGTTAAGAAGGGACTGGGAAAAGAAATGTTGGAAATGGTGCAAGCAATGTACAGCAACTGTGTTAGCAGGGTACTGACCTCAGTTGGAAAGACAGATTGGTTTAGGAACAAGACTGGACTAAGACAGGGGAGTGTGCTGTCACCTCTTTTGTTCATAATGGTAATGGATGAAATTGTATAGGAAACAAATGAAGCATATGGACATAAAGAAATGAAGTTACTATTATTTGCAGACGATATTGTGGTCTGGGGAAGGAACACCGAAGAAGTGCAAAAACAACTAGATGCACTGAACGAAAATATTCAGAAGTACGGCCTGAAAATCAGTCTAGAGAAAAGCAAGACCATGGTGATGACAAGAGGGGAAAGACAAGGAAAGGGCACTGTGAAAATTGGAAGTCAGAGTTTGGAAATTGTGGACACGTTCAAATACCTAGGAAGTGAATTGATGCAAACTGGTAGGTTGGACATGGAGATTGGCAGGAGGGTACAGCAGAGCAATGCATTCTATCCAAGTGTAAGAAAACTTGTTTGGGATAAGGAAGTACCAAGGAAAAGCAAGGAGGTAATGTATAAAGTGTACTATGTACCCATATTAACTTATGCAGCTGAGACTTGGACCCTGACAAGCAGGCAAGAGAGTAGAATCCAAGCCAGTGAAATGAAATTCCTAAAGCCTGCAGTACACTATCGCCGAATGTAGGCGAACTGAGACGAGCGCGATAGTGTACCAGGTGTGCTCGTGTACATTCGGGGTAGTTCGCATCGCCAACATTCGTGTTCGACTGCGCTCGCTATTTTGGCGGTCCACCGACACGGATCAAAGGAGACGAACTAGGGCGAATGCCGAGCGCGGACAGGTACTAACTTGAGCCAGTACACACTCGTTTGCATTCGTGTAGCCACGCACGCGCTCTATCAACAGTATTCAGTGCAGTGATCGTTGATTATTTATTTGTTAATTGGTGCGATTTCTTTATTTATTGATGGAGTGGTCCAACGAGGAAAGGCTGTTGTTTCTAAGCCCCCCACTTCCACTCTGACGTCAGGAGCCCCACCATCCCCCTACTAATCTGTTTGTCCTAGACACTTGAAACATGGTCTGTGGGTAGAGGGGGGGTAAAGACAATTCATTTAAGTCAAACAAACTATTTTGTAAAATTCTTAGTTTCCAAAATATAGGCAATTTTGAAAATTTGATTTTTTGGGAAAAAAATGAAAAATATATAAAGTTTTGTTCTAATGATAAAATATATATAAACTATTCTTTTAAGCCTATATAACACTTGTTAGAATGTTTGGTTTTCGAAAAATCGACTACTTTCAAAATTGAACTTATTTGGTTTTTGTCCTAGAGACTTGAAACCTGGTTTGTGGGTAGAGGGGTTAAGGACCATTCATTTACGTGAAACAAACTTTCTTGTAAACTTCCTAGTTTCCAAAATATAGGAATTTCAAAAATGGACTTTTTTGGAAAAAAATAGAAAAAAGTAAAAGTTTTTCTTCTAAGGATAAAAGTCACAATGAGTGGGTTTGTCGGGAATGTTTTGCAGCGAATACGCTCGATTGGGTTCGGCATGGTTCGGCCGAACTTAGGCAATGGTGTACTTGGTTAGTTCGGGGTGGTTCGGTTTGCACATTAGTCATCATTCGCGGTCGCAATCCCACCCGAACATTCGGCGAAACATTCGGGCGAATGTTTGGCGATATTGTACTGCCCACGTAAGAAGTATGATAGGAAAGACAGAGTGAGGAATGAAGATGTTAGGAAGGAAGTTGGGATGGGAAAACTAAATGAGAGAATTGAGAAGAATAAACTAAGGTGGTTTGGACATGTAAAGAGGATGGAGGAAAATAGAATACCAAGACAGATGCTGGAGGCCAAGTGCAAGGGTAAGAGAGCAAGAGGAAGACAGAGAACAAGGTGGATCGATTCAGGGAAGAACAGCGTGAGAAAAAGAAATCTAGACTGGGACAAGATCGTGGAAGAAGAATTGTGGAAGGAAAGAGAAAAGTGGAGAAGTGCCATAAATACTCAGACTCGGCAGGAGCTGGATAAGGGGAAATGATGATGATGATTTATTTAATTGTGTATGCTAGGAGATGAAATGTATAATGATGTTGAATAGTACCTAGTCTTACCATAATTACTGGCACAAAGTTATTAATTAGATGGATATACACTGCTCAAAAAAATTAGAGGGACAACATTTGAGACACCTGCATTATTTTGCCAGGAATGGGTGGAGTGAAACAGCCATGTTACCTGGGAAATGAAACCTTTATTTAATGGAATTGTACATATCTTGTGCACGTCGTAGCATGAATATTGGTGCTATGACCAGAAATGCAACACAATGTCATTAACCAAAGTGGCGAGTCCTTCCATGAATGCATGGAGTGAACGAAAAGAAACAGTTCAATATCTGCTAGACCCTCCAAGTGCCCGTATAACTTCCTCACATCTTCGTGACATGCTTCTAACTAGTCGGTGAACAGTTTATTGTGGAATTTTGTCCTACTCCTCCTTAGGGGCCTCTGCAAGTTGTTCCAGAGTCTGAGGCTCTACAGGACAGTTGTCTGTCCAGCATATCCCATAAATGCTCAATGGGATTGAGGTCCGGACTCAACGCAGGCCAGTCGAATGTTTGAATCGCGATGTCCTGTTGAGTTTCCATGGTGGCTGCTGCTGAATGAGCTCTCACATTGTCGAGTTGCAGGATAAACTGGGAACCCATTACAATTGCAATGGGCATAACATGACCTAGTACAATCTCGTTGATGTACCTCTGAGCATTAAGTCGGACTCTGGTTATCTGAAGGTCCGATGGGCCATCGATTGTGATGCCACCGAACAACATGACTGAGCCGTGGCCAAAGCTGTCCCTTTCTTGGACTGCTGCTCCATAATAACATTCACCACGACGACGATAGACACGTATACGTCCATCACACTATGTTCGGCGAAAGCAGGACTGGTCCGTAAACAATACATTGCGCCAATGATGCAGCTGCCAGTACCTTTGGTCCTCAGCAAATCGAAGTCGCTCTCTCTTGTGCCGAACAGTTAATCGTGGGACTGATGAGGTCATCCTGGTCTTAAACCTGCCTATTGGAGTCTGTTGTGTATTGTTTGGACACTGACACTGCTACCAGTTGCTGTTCTTAGATCATTTTTAAGGTCCTGGGTGGTCGCCGAACGCCGGCGGAGAGAACAATTCACCACATAACAGTCATCTCTGGCCGATGTTTTTTGTTTTCTCTATTGCCCTGGCTTTCGTGTGTATGAAGCAGTTTCACAAAATCGTTTCCAAACCCTTCCAACAGCTGAAGCCACATTAAGCTCTGTAGACACTGCACGAATAGTCCAACCTTACTGCAATAATGCAACTGCCCGAACTCATTCTGCCTCATTCAGATGCCTCATTTCGACTAATGCAACGTACACTAAGTGGATAGTAACTTATTCTTCACTTACATGCACTCTAGGACAGAGTGTGACATCGCTCAGCCATTTCACTCTGCGGCATAGCACTATACATGTGTCTACTGCTACTAAGCCATGGCTTTCCAACGACATATGAAGATGTCCTCGCATTCTTAAAACATATTGGAAATATCTGTTCCCGAAGGAAACAGGATGTAAAATTGTCCGATTGAGCTATGTACATTAACAAATTCACAACGAAATTTGATAAAATGGTCCGGCTACTGTGAAGGCCGCTGCAAGGCACAAAATGTCGCCACGAGCAGCGCCAATGTACTACGGAAGTCAAACCTTCCTTTCAAAAATAATGTTAGCTTACCTGAAGAGCCCATTGGTACACTGGGGCGAAACGCTGGCAACTGTTTTGAGCTAGCCGGACCATTTTATCAAATTTCGTTGTGAATTTGTTAATTCTTAAAACATGTCAGAAGAATATGGGCAACAGTGTATATCATAATCACGGACTACGTTCATGGTTCATGTGGTGAAATTCCTGTCCCTCTAATTGTTTTGATCAGTGTATAAGGAACACGTCGTTCATAAGCTTGCGTAATATGCAAGACATTGTCATTGGTGATATTTTTATATCATGGGTCATCACAGACTGGCTCCTTACAGGATTTCTTCCCACACGTGCCTCCACTATAATGGCTGCTGGAGTGCGTACCTTGCGTGACCTACCTTTTCTAGAATGATTTGTCCATAGTTCCAGTCTCTATGTATCACTGGGCAGTGTGATACACAAGTCCCTCGGAATTTGCAGCTTTTGGAGTGTCTTGAAAATCTCACGTGCTGGCTACATGGTTTTCATAATGACCGCACTCCATTGTGACAGCGGACACGAACAGTGTCTTACTTCTGCAATTCAACTAGGTCATCTTAAGATTAAGTAAAGTGTAAGTCCTTTGCTTTTCACTAGATGGCTGAAAGGAGCCACTGTGTATGGTGTAGAAAATTCACAATAACTTAAAAGTATGACCCCCAAAATATCAAAGAGAGGGGGGAAAGAATAAGGATGTAGTGTTATATCATGGGCCATCACAGACTGCCTCCTTACAGGATTTCTTCCCACACGTGCTGCCTCTACTTTAATGGCTGCTGGAGTGCGTACCTTGCGTGACCTACTTTTCCTAGGGCGATTGTCCACAGTGTGTGTAGGGGTGGAGAGCATAAAACAAAATCGGGTGGGGAAATTATATACAATCCTCTGAGCCAAAACATGAAAATGGAAATAAGATGATACTGGGCCAACAGAGGTATACAAAATAAAATTTAGAGAGAGAGCACAATGGTGTAAATTCAGCAATGGGAAACAGGAGGCTTTAGGTATAGGCAAAAACTATGGGTATGCACCAGCAAGTTGTTGTTGACATGTCCTCATATATGCTTTGATAAAATATTGGATGAAACTTCAGTGGCGAACAGAGGAAACGAAGCCATGGCTATAAAGTCGCAGGAGTGAATAACTAGCATTTGAACTGGGTTGAGACAAAGGACTTTTGAGGGGATCTATTATCCCAGATTTTTTACAACTGGTTACCAAGTGTTACAGCTAATTTTATTCTTCTACACACATCAAAAAAAGTTTTGCATCACCTCGGTTCCCAGATCTCCGGCATATAGACGTTGACTGTGTATATTGTATCCAAGATACAGTCCCTTTGACTGTTCATAGATGTCACTAAAACTGCTCAAAGATGTAAACAACCATGCATGAGCAGGGCCTATTAGACGGAGGGGGTACGACAGCCGATCAGTTCCAGTCATTCCACCAGGACGAAGGTACGCTGCTCATGTTGTCTGTAGTTCTACCATGCCTAGAAGGTCAATACCGCAGTTCGATCGCGTCCGCATTGTTACTTTGTGTCAAGAAGGGCTCTCAACAAGGGAAGTTTCCAGGCGTCTCAGAGTGAACCAAAGCGATGTTGTTCGGACATGGAGGAGGTACAGAGATACAGGAACTGTCGATGACAGGCCTCGCTCAGACCGCCCAAGGGCTACTA
Source organism: Meconema thalassinum (assembly GCA_946902985.2). Classification (NCBI taxonomy): domain Eukaryota; kingdom Metazoa; phylum Arthropoda; class Insecta; order Orthoptera; family Tettigoniidae; genus Meconema; species Meconema thalassinum. The sequence continues at coordinate 1,713,162,183 of OX336388.2, read as the reverse complement.
CTGTAGTGGATGACCGCTACTTACGGATTGCCGCTCGGAGGAACCCTGACAGCAATGCCACCATGTTGAATAATGCGTTTCGTTCAGCCACAGGACGTCGTGTTTCAACTCAAACTGTGCGCAATAGGCTGCATGATGCGCAACTTCACTCCCGACGTCCATGGCGAGGTCCAGCTTTGCAACCCCGACACCATGCAGCGCGGTACAGATGGGCCCAACAACATGCTGAATGGACCCCACGGAATTGGCATCACGTTCTCTTCACCGATGAGTGTCGCATATGCCTTCAACCAGACAATCGTCGGAGACGTGTTTGGAGGCACCCTGGTCAGGCTGAACGTCTTAGACACACTGTCCAGCGAGTGCAGCAAGGTGGTGGTTCCCTGATGTTTTGGGGTGGCATTATGTGGGGCCGACGTACGCCACTGGTGGTCATGGAAGGCTCCGAAACGGCTTTACGATACCTGAATGACATCCTCCGACCCATAGTGCAACCATATCGGCAGAATATTGGAGAGGCATTTGTCTTCATGGACGACAATTCTCGACCTCATCGTGCACATCTTGTGAATGCGTTCCTTCAAGATAACGACATCGCTCGACTACAGTGGCCAGCATGTTCGCCAGACATGAACCCTATCGAACATGCCTGGGATATGTTGAAAAGGGCTGTTTATGGACGTCTTGACCCACCAACCACTCTGAGAGATTTACGCCGAATTGTCGTTGAGGAGTGGGACAATTTGGACCAACAGTGTCTTGATGAACTTGTGGATAGTATGCCACGACGAATACAGGCATGCATCAATGCAAGAGGACGTGCTACTGGGTATTAGAGGTAGTGGTGTGTACTGCAATCTGGACCACAAATGCTGAAAGTCTAGCTGTATGATGGTACAACATGCAATGTGTGGGTCTCATGAGCAATAAAACGAGCTGAAATGTTGTTTGTGTTGATCTCTATTCCCTTTGTATTTAAAGGTTCCGGAACTCTTGGAACCGAGGTGATGCAAAACTTTTTTTGATGTGTGTATGTATTTCTACTGCCTCCTTTTGATTCTAAAGTGCTTGTGTTCATTTATGTTGTTTTCTTACCAGGTTCCGAGCAGATGATGACTTAGCTGTTACACGTAGTAGACCACCCAAGTCACGATTACGACAGCAGCTGACAGCACAAGCCACTCATGGAACTCACAATGATATGTTGAGTGCCCCACATCCTGTTGTCATGACCCAGGGACGTAAGGTTCGCTCATCATTACAGAGACTTGAAAAGGAAACTGATGAGATGTTTGAATTGTAGCATTCGTTTACCTGCGTATAATACTTTGAAATGCCTTATTAGTGAATGGATGTGTGTGCCGGGGTTATCAGAAAGTAAGTAATAATTCATTTTCATGCATATATTTAAATTTTTAAAAAAAGTTTAACGTCTTCTTTACCTAACCTTACAAAGGGGCTGCCAATTTTTTAAAACAAATGATGTTTTACTATAGAATGGTGTTACGTGACATCTGCCATTGCCCTACAAAAGCGCCAAGTGATATTCTTATTTTTGCGATTTGTACGTTGTTCGACAGAGTGCCTGACCATTAGGTACGAGAGCTATGTTTTTACAAAGGTGTCAAGTAGCAATTAATTTGGCGCGTGAACTTTCCCGCTCTGGCTTGCTGTGGCAGCTGATCTGTTGTGTTTAAGCAGTTAGTGAATCTTGTAGCTAAAAATTACTTGTGTGCACTGCAATTTCTTGAATATGCAAACAAATGATAAGAAGAGGAGGTGGCCTAAAGGCTCTGGCAGTGAGCAGGTTGAGAGTAAGAAGTTGAAAACAGCAGGAAAAGAATATGTAACCAGAAAAAATAAACGTATGCCTGCAAAGAAACGACCTTCATTAGAGGTAAATATAAACAAAGAAATAAAATCTGCAAATTACTAAAAGTTAAATAATAATTTAATGAGTTCTGCGAATGGAAACATGATTTTAGTTCTCAAAAAGGGGGTTACTGAAGAGGACTTGAGAAAGGCTGAGCTTCACCTAAGTGGTTTGTCTAACAGAGTGACAACTGAAAAGAAACGTGATCCAATGTCAATGATAAAATATTTACCTGAGGAAGAGCATCAAGCATTCTACAGGAATATGTGTTCTGATATACTGTAAGTGTTCACAGACAGCAGTAGCTACGTTCACTAAAGCGTAGCGCTAAGGCTTGGGGCCAAGCTCACTGTAGACTCGGTAGAAGTGGATTCGTGCTCCACCGTCGGTCGTCCTTGAAATGATTTTCCGTGGTTTCCCATTTTCAACTCGAGGCAAATGCTGAGACGGTGCCTTTTGACAGGCCACAGCCGCTTCCTTTCAAATACTTGTCCAGTTTCATTCATCTTTATTAATTTCATCTCTCATTAATTCGTCTTATGAGGTTGGCATCAGGATAGGCATTTGGCCGCAAAAAACATCCGCCACGTAGCATTTCATCGCATCTCATCCCCGACCCCGTTAGAAACGGGTATAATAGACATACATGCATATGCTGTAAAAGTTCAATCATTCAAACAAGGGATGCATAATAATGATAGGCCTGTTAACAGACATATGTTTTACTAAAATGAGCGATATTCCTAACCAGCAAAATTAAATCAGACTCAAATACAGTATAATTTTTATATTTTTCTGTAAATTGTTGTAATATGTGAAAGTATGGAACATGAGTAAGTATTTAACACTTTTGTAAAGAAGACATGAGATACATAACTCTTTCCTAATTTTCTACTTTCATCATGTTATTTGATACTGAAAGTTTACATTTACCGACCTTTAATTTTACAAAGACATTTCTAACATGTAAACAATCTATTTCACATAATTCAACATTTGAAATAAAGAACTGCATTGATTCAGGGAAGTTTTTGTAAGTTATCTCAGAAACTTAATTTTGGCGCCTAGTCCCTTTGTAAGGTTAGGTATTCAATTGATGTGGCTTTATAGATGCTGAGGGGCCAGAATGTTGCCGGGAGAGGATCTTAAATGTGCTGGTAAATCGACTGACTCAACTTTGTCACATTTATACTCTCTTAAAGGCCATGCAAATGAGATGGGTTGAACCCACAATCTTGTGTTTTGGAAGTGATTTATGAACAACTGCTCCAATCAGCCTACCAAACTATATTTTATGCACATAGTCTCACTGACAACTTGAGGGGATATTTCTGTGGTGTTGTCCAGCGATCTTCTGATCAGTTATAATTTTGGAAGAAAAGATACTTTTTTTTCGGTAAACTTTCCTGTGCCACTTTATGACCTGAGAGTGTGGAAACCAATGAACCACGCTCTGCAAGCTAGATTGTGTCCCTTTTATCCCCCTTCCCGGCGGAAGACAGAGTATTGAGGAAGGAGGTCGGGAACCCGCATTGGGCGGTTGGTGGGAAGACTTTAAGCGTCATTCCAGTGCTAACTACGACAATTAGGTTGTGGCACCATACGCAACCATTAACCCGGCTCAAGGGAGATAGGGTCACCTTCCCTATTCTCCACTTGAGTAATTCTTGCCTGGCGTGTCCACGTCACGGGGGTGGGCATCCTACACTTCAGTAGGTCGGAGTGATAGGATGGCGGAGTTCAGGCAAGGACCCAGTCCCGTGGGGTATAGCACGGAACCCATGCCCAGGGTTACGGGTGAAGTCCTTAATGGCAGCGGCGGCGGAGGAGGAGACTTCGGTACGGCAAAGCTGGCAGACGAGGCAACCCTCCCTTCTGGGGATTAAATGAGAAGGGGAATTTTTCCTCAGCTTGTGTAGGTAGCAGTGAACGGCTTTGAAGGCGGATGAGGAACAAGTGTCCCAACGGCAGAGAAGGCGGAAGAACTGTCACCAGCAGCGTCTGCACTCCAGAGGAGCGGCTGCAAAAGGCGTCTGTTCCCCATGTTAGGGGCGGTCTAAAGTAAAAACCTGGCAGTAGGTTATAAAATGCCTTTGGGTGTGGCGAGCCCATCGAACAAATAGCCTATATTATGAAAGTTTGTGAATTGAGGCCTCGGAAACAGCTAGGGCGTCCCCCGGAGGCGACGCGCAGCTCCCGGTGTCCTGGGGGAGCTGTGAGAAGTAGGCTACCAGACGTAACGAAGGTTGGTTTCATTAATGTCATGACACTCAATAGAAAGGTAGAAGAGCTGGTTGATTATATGGAGAAGAAAGATATAGCGATGCTGGGAGTGAGTGAAACGAAATGGAAAGGGAAAGGGCGAAAAGAAGTGAAGAAAGGGAAAGGGTACAGATTATATTGGAGTGGAGGACAGAAGGCAACGAATGGCGTTGGTGTCATATTGAGAGAGGACCTAGACCAGTATGTTGAAAAAATTGACCCGATTAGTGACCGGATTATCAAAGTCAGGCTTGGACTTGAGAGTGGTACAAAAGATTTTATACAGGTTTATGCTCCCCAAACAGGGAAGGTAGATGAATGTCTAGAAGAGTTTCTAGAAGAGCTGGAAAAGTGTATAGAAGACAAAGAAGTGATAATAATGGGAGACATGAATGCACATGTGGGAACAGATAGACAGGGAAAAGAAGAGATTATTGGCCCGTTTAGCTATGGAAATCAGGATGAAGAAGGAGATTTCTGTAGGAGGAATGGATTAACTGTTGGAAATACGTGGTTTAGGAAAAAGAACTCGCAAAAAATAACTAGGTATGGATGGGGAGACAGGAAGACAAAGACAATGATTGACCTTATTCTGGTGGAAAAGGATAAACAAAGACAGTTAGTAGATGTGACAGCTATGCCCAGAGGAGATTTTGAAGGAGACCACAAAGTGGTGATAGCCAAAGTGAGGCTTGGTAAAATCACAAAACTAGTAGAAAAAAGGGAAAGAAAAATAAAGGTATGGAAACTAAAAGAGAAGGAGGTAATGGAAAAGTTTCAAGAGGAACTAAAACAGGAAATTCGCAAAGATGAAGCAAAAAGCATAGAAATGGAATGGACATGTTTTAAGAATGGATTTGTGAAATGTGCAGTAAACACTTGTGGAAGATTATCAGGGAGGAAAAAGGAAAGGGAGACTCCTTGGTGGAACAACAGGGTAAAGGAAGCAGTTAAAGAAAAACAAATGGCATGGAGAAAGTGGATATGCAGCAAAGATGCAGAGAAATGGCAAAAATATAGAGAAGCCAAGAAGGCATGTCAAAAGATTTTACAAGAAGAAAAAAGGAAAAGCTGGGAAAGTTTCACTGAAACTCTAGAGTAGGATATCAAAGGAAGTAAAAAGGTTCGATATGGGCTAGTAAAAAACAGTGTGAAAGGTAGGGAAAACACAAAATTTGTAAAAACTGAAGCTGGACAGATATTGTATGAAAGAGGTGGTATATTGAAAAGATGGGAAGAATACTTTTCAAAGCTACTGAATGTTAAACACATTGAACTGGATGAAGAAAGGGAACAAGAAGGAACAATGGAGGAAGAAGAAGAACAAGAAAAGGAGATATCTATGCTAGAAATAGAGGAAGCCATAAAGAAGATGAAGAGTGGCAAAGCACCTGGAGTGGATGAGGTGACCACAGAAATGATAAAAGTAGCAGGACCAGTAGGGTTGCAGTGGCTGTATAGATTATTTAGAATAATTTGGAAGAAGAAAGAGATCCCAGAAGAATGGGGAAAGGGTTTAATTATGGATGAAAGTTAGCACAGAGAAGAGCAAGACAATGGTAATGTCAAGGGGAAGTAAGGAGGGAAGAGGAAAGATAGAAGTGAACGGAAAAATTCTAGAAGTGGTGAAAAGTTTCAAGTACTTGGGAAGTGTGATCACAGAAGATGGAAAGATTACTGAGGAAATTGGAAAGAGAATACAACAAGCGAACAGCTTCTACCAGAGTGTTAGGGGTATTCTGTGGAACCAAGATGTCCCAAAGAAATGTAAGCAGGTATTATATTCAACCTATTATGGACCCGTACTAACATATGCAGCTGGAGCATGGACCACTACAAAAAGAGAGGAGAGTAGAATACAAGCAGCGGAGATGAAATTCCTAAGAGGTATAGAAGGGAAGACCAGAAGAGATAAAATCAGAAACGAGGAGATAAGGAGGACAGGAATCTTGAAGCTGCAGGACAGGATAGAAACAACCAAGTTAAAGTGGTATGGACATATGATGAGAATGGGAGAGGAGAGAGTGCCAAAGAAAGCTTTTCTGGAAAAGGTTTCGGGGAAGAGACCGCTCGGAAGGCCCCGAAAGAAATGGGCAGATACAGTGTGGGAGTGCGTGGAGAAGAAGGGAGGAAAACCTGAAGTTGTACTTAAAGGGGGAGAGGAGTGGTGGAGAGACAGGCAACGTTGGAGGTCCTTGATTCACAACCCGACCCAGGAAGCTGGAAACGGGAAATGAAGAAGAAGAGAAGGGTATGCAAAACAATATATTACTGTAGGCGCTCGCTAATCGGAAGTTTTCAGGGCTTTTCGTGTGGGGATGGTTATCTCTATAGTCGGACGGTTTTGATGGGTTACCACTCGGTAATCGGACAAAAGCAAGTTCGTTGCACTCCTGTTGCTTGGCGCCACTATACATAGGTTATTGTTAGGCAGTGTCAGTTAGTCTTAGCGAAGTGTAGCATCATAACCTTAAGGCATGTATACTTAACTATTGAGTGATTGTAAGTGTTACAGTTTAGTTCAGTGTGTTTAGTGTTAACGGGAGTTTACGTAAATAAAAGTAATATACTGTACAGTTAAAGTAGATTTTTGTGAAATGCCAATGGTTAAGCGGAAACATGAGACTCTTAACACTGAGATTTTAAGAAAGTTGGACAAGGGAGAGAAGGTTGCTAACATAGTTCGAACACATAATATTCCGCACACTACCATCTACTTGATCAAGAGTAGCAGAGAGAACATTGAGAAGTTGTAAAAGATGCTGAAGGTGGTTCTTCTTTACGGCAAACTGTGAAAGCGGGTGAATTTTCTACGATGGAAGAAGTACTTTACTCTTGGTTTATTAAAGAACGTGCTCGCCACACCCCCATTAATGCTGAAATGTTAAAACAAAAATCTTCAACTTTTTATTACAAAATGTATGGAAAAGATGATTTTAAAGCAAGTGATGGTTGGTTTGCAAAATTTAAAGTGTGGTGTGGTATTCGTCTGTTGACTGTGACCGGAGATAAATTGTCTAGTAACGATGTAGCTGTAGAGCAGTTTATAAAACTTTTTCTAGAGCATGTAGATGAACTAGGTCTTACAGGTGACCAGATGTACAATGCAGATGAAAGTGGATTGTTTTGGAAATTATTGCCACGAAAAAGTTAGCTTCATCAAAATGAAGCTTGTGCACCTGATTTCAAAGTTTCAAAAGACCAAATAAGAATCCGCAGTTTCTTAAAAATGTAAATTTGCCTGGTACTTATAAAGGTCAAAATAAGGCATGGATGACAAAAGAAATCTTCCATGAATGGTTCCGTACTGATTTTGTACCCCAAGTATGGTGTATTTGACATAATTTGATAGCCAGGAGATCCTAGAATAGACTGGCTGCCTATTGCCGTTGCTCGCTTAGCACCACCCGGAAAGAATATATTCCTGGCTGGAATACCGAGAGTGAGGAATTGTTTAAGAATTTCGAACAAAACAGAGATGCAGAAACGGCTGACAAACTTCTGGCTAGCTTGGATGACTGCCGAAGACAAAGATGGGTTGAAACAGTCGAAAGCTTAGATTTCACTCATTCTAGCAGAACAGCCTGGGGTCTTCTTAGAAGGCTAGGAGGAGGTACACCAGTAGTAAAGAGTCAACCTCAGGTGACACCAGACCAAACAGCTTCCCATATTGTAACAACTTCCCGAGCTCCATCTGACAAGAAGCATACGAAGTATGTTAGATACCAGCTTCGTGCTCTGAAATCATCAACACCTCGCATGTCTAGCTATTCACGTCCCTTTACAGCCTTTGATGTTCAAGAGGCCTTCAAAGAACTAAAACCTGGCAAGGCACCTGGTTTCGATGGAATTCATCCAGAATTCCTCATACATATGGGAAACAATGCAAAGAGATGGATGGCACAGTTCTTCACAGATATTCTCCAGACTGGACAAATCCCACCCGACTTCAAGAAAGCTAAAATCATTTCCATATTGAAGCCTGGGAAACCTGCAAATATACCTGAAAGTTACAGACCCATAGCCCTCCTTAGCTGTTGCTACAAACTCTTTGAAAGGCTTATCTACAACAGAATTGGGTCAACCATTTTAGAACTCATTCCTGTGGATCAGGCAGGCTTCAGACCTAACCGAAACTGCTGTGATCAAGTACTTTCGTTAACATCTTACATTGAGGCTGGATTCCAGCAAAAGCTTAAAACATCTGCTGTCTTTGTGGATCTCACTGCTGCCTTTGATACCGTATGGAAGGATTGATTTTTAAATTACTCAGAGCTATACCCTGCAGAACAATTGCACAGCTTATCAACAAAATGCTCAGTGACAGAAAATTTCAGGTCTGTTTAGGTGAAAAGAAAAGCTCAGTGAGAAAACTGCATAATGGTTTGCCCCAGGGATCGGTTTTGTCGCCACTACTGTTTAATCTATACATCTCTGATCTTCCAGAAACAATATCCAGAAAGTTCTGCTATGCTGATGACTTGACCTTGGGCACACAACACAAGATCATTGAGAAAACTGAAGACATTTTGATTAAGGACTTATCCACCCGAATATTTCAGGAACTGGAGACTCAGACCCAGTGCAGTCAAGACGGAGGTCTCTTGCTTCCATTTGAGTAACTGGCTTGCTAACTTCAAACTAAATATTACCTTTTCCAATAGAGTACTTAATCAATCACAATAGGTTTCCGAAATATCTTGGTGTTACCTTGGATCGGACTTTATCCTTCAAGCGACATCTTTTGAACTTGTTGAAGAAACTGAAAACCCGAAACAATATTATTCAGAAGCTAACGGTACTGCTTGGGGATCTGCTGCGAACATCCTGCGCTCTTCAGCCTTAGCACTGGTTTTCTCTACTGCTGACTACTGTGCTCCAGTGTGGCTTAATAACTCGTATACGAAGTATATTGACCCACAATTGAATACCAGCATTCGTCTTATATCTGGCACCATCAGACCAACTCCAGTCCACTGGCTCCCACTATTGTCTGGTATAATGCCACCTGACTTACGAAGATCCAGTGCTCTTGTTCGAGAGTACAACAAGATCTGCAAGAATCCTCTGCTACCTGTTCTAGGCGACATACCAGCTCTTAGTCTCCAAAGATTGAAATCACGACATCCACCCCTTTGTGATGCAGCTCTGAAGACATCCACCAACTTCGATGCTTTGGAGGAATGGAAAGGCCGCTGGAATAACTCCACTGACTTGCCCCTACATAACATCTTCAGAGGTGAAAAAATTGCTAACGGATTCCAACTACCACGTGCAACTTGGCCCAGACTGAACAGGATCAGGACAGGTCATGGAAGGTGCAGGGATTCCCTCTATAAGTGGAACTTTGTACCTTCTCCAGTATGTGATTGTGGAGCCCCTCGCCAGACCATTCCCCACATTTTAAGCGAGTGTCAACTACGGGCTTATCCAGGTAGATTGGAAGACTTAATATCACCAACAGCGGAGGCACTGCAGTGGGTTCAAAAGTTGGACATTCACCTATAATGGATAACTCTAATGCCTGACGTGAATCAATGTTTTTTTGTTATTGTGTGTATATTGTATATATTATGTATATAATTTCCTTGCCATACGCTAATAATAATAATAACCCCAAGTATGCTAGTTTCTCAAAGCAAGAAATTTACCTGAAAAGGTGCTACTCGTCCTTGATAATGCACCAGGACATGGACCAAATAACGTGTTAATGTCGAAAAACGAACGCATTAAGGCTCTTTTCATGCCTCCAAACTGCACTCCCCTCTTACAACCAATGGACCAAAACTTAATTGAAATGGTGAAAATTTGTTGAATATGTGTAGCAGTATGTTCAGAGCAGATGGACCTAGATTTTTTATGAATTCTGGGAAAAATGTATAAAGGGAAGAAACAATCTACAATATATGTTTTTTTTTTTCATTTACAGTAAAATTTAAAAAATGTGAGAACAGTACATACAAATAATACATTCAGTATTATTATTATTATTTTACTTTATTTTAAAAGTTTAGTTTTTCAATAAATATACCCTACTTTATATTAAACTCTGTAGCCTAATCAAATTGTGGGTTTTAAAATGCCCAACTCTGATATTTTGGATTACTTCCTTTAGTTGGACACTTGCAGTTATCGGACAACTTAATGGTCTAAGACTTGTCCGATCAGAGAGCGCCTACTGTATATCTTAAAGTTTAGAAGACATTATGATACAAAACTTGTTGCTTTCTAACATGATACACAAAAATTAATACAACAAACCCCAGAAAAAAGGAGATGAAGTTGGTGTTAAAGTAGTTCTGACTTTTTAAATCAAAACTAAACCTAACCTACTGGATCCTTCTTATCCTAAATTTAATAAAGAAATGAAAAGAAACAAATATAATAAGGGGAGCTAACCTATCCTAAACAAACTTAAGAAACAATTACCTATAGTAAAACCTTAATAATTCCAAATTTATATAATTTGAAGAAATGTTCGGTCCCCAAAACTCAAGGTATATCTCTTCATGTTATTTAATCTGTTTGATTCGAAATACGGATACATTGTAATTCGAAGTGTGATGCTGATACCGTGTATGAATTTAATTTCAAAATATGTAAAAATATCTTTCAAAACAACACGGAATTCATCGGCCCAAGCGTTGAGATGCACAGCTCTCTAGCGATGAAGATATTGACATTGTACTAACGAATAATCAATATTTGTGACTTATCAAGCGATTGTATTGTCTGCGGAACAATCGATTAGGTGTGTTCGATTTTAAAATGGCTGTATTTTCTTGCATCCACGATTATGGCCAATTTAACTTACTATGTTTTTTGGTAAATTTGTCCTCTGTGACTACTCAGTAATTCGGTCCTGCATCTGTGTTTGGGCAGGCCTATTTAGGATCACCGCTGCCCACCCCACATGGGGAAGGCCATAGAAAAGGTGGGCTAAACATCGGAAGTCACAATCTTGGTCCGACTGGGCAACCGCTCTCAGCAGGTCACCCCTCATGCGGTCGAAACTCAAAAACAGTAAAGAATCGCAAATTGATTATTGGATCATGGAACAACAGACCTTTGCTTGATTTGGACAATAACGTTAGACCTGAGAGAAGGTCAGCTCTCGTAACCCATGAGTTATCAAAACTCAACGTTGACATTGCTGCTCTCAGTGAAACTAGGCTGTCTTCTGAAGGCAAGATTACTGAATCTGGAACAGGATATACCATCTTCTGGAAAGGAAAGGAGGAGGGTGAATGTCGTATTCATGGTGTGGGCTTCGCTGTGAAGACCAAACTGGTAAATTATCACCAACGCCCATTGCTATCAGCGAAAGGCTCATGACTCTCCGCATACCACTCTCAGGAGGTTCCTTTATGATGCTCATCTCTGCCTATGCTCCTACCTTAGATTCTGATGATGAAGTAAAGGCTCAGTTCTATAATCAGCTAAGTGAAATCATCTCCAAGGTACCATCTGCAGATAAACTCTTGCTCCTCGGTGACTTCAATGCGAGTTGGGAAAGATCACAGGCTATGGAATAATGTGATGGGCAAACAGGGACTTGGAAAATGTAATCCCAATGGACTGTTGCTTCTTGGTCTTTGTGCAGAACACGAACTTTTCATTACCAACACGCAGTTCCGGCTACCTAACCGCTTCAAAACCACGTGGATGCATCCTCGTTCCAAACATTGGCACATTCTTGATTATATCATTACCCTGCAATGTGATAAGAAGGACACTCTTATTACCAGAACAGTAAGGAATATAGACGATTGTTGGACAGATCATAAACTTCTTATATGTAAGCTCAGGATATCCATCAGACCTAAACCACCTAGGAACATCAACAATTTGCCAAGAAAGAAGTTTAATACATCCAAACTTCAGGATGAATCCATGTATAAACATTTTGGAAACAGGATCGTCACCCAGTTATCAGAAAACCCAGTAACAAATGACATTCAGCAAGAATGGGCCACACTACAGAAGGTTATCACACAGTCAGCTGAGGAAACCATTGGTTTTATAGTGCGTAAAAGACAAGACTGGTTTGATAACAATGAGGAAATTCTGTCTCTCATCAATGCCAAAAGGAATGCCTATCTTGCCCATCTTCAAGACCCAACTTCCAACACAAAGAGAGATAAACTACTGGAACTCAAGGGTAAATGCCAGACGCAGATAAGGCAGATTAAAAATATTTGGTGGCAACAGAAGGCTCAGGAACTGCAGAGACTATCGGATGCTCGAGACTTGAGGAACTTCTATGCAGTACTCAAGGAAATATATGGACCATCTCGCTCATCATCAGGTACACTGAAAAGCACTGATAATTCTACTACCTTTACTGACAGTCAAGAAATCTTGGAACGCTGGAAGGAGCACTTCTCCAATCTCCTAAATCGTCCATCAGCAGCTGCTGAAGACTTCCTTTGTGATGTGCCGCAACAACATGAACAACTGTGGTTGGCAGTACCTCCTACTTATCATGATTTCAGTGCAGCTCTCACCCAATTGAAACCTAGAAAAGCACCTGGCCCAGATAACATCCCTCTGAAACTAATTCAAGTCATTCTCTCAAAACAAGGATTTTCACCCTTATCCTCAGAATATGGGAATCAAGAAAGGTACCTGGAGACCTAAAGAATGCCACTATCGTCACTTTCTTTAAAAAGGGTGATCGCAGTGTTTGTGGCAACTACCGTGGTATATCACTGCTATCAATTGTGGGGAAGATTCTTGCAAGAATTCTACTTAACCACCTCAAGGTTATCTCTGAGAAGATCCTCCCAGAGTCACAATGTGGATTTAGAGCTTCCAGAAGCACAATTGACTTGATTTTCTGTGTGAGACAGCTACAAGAAAAATGTATAGAACAACAGAATCCACTCTTCTTAGTCTTTTATGACTTGGAAAAGGCATTTGATTCGGTTCCAAGACCAGCCATGTGGGCGGTGCTGAAGCGGTTTGGTTGCCCTCAGCGATTTGTAGATCTATAGAGCAGGAATATTAGACAGAATATGGTCAAAGTGAGGAAAATTAGTTTATCAAGCTAAAAATTGGTGGAGAGGTTCCTTGAATAGCCTGGATCAAAATACTAAAAGTCCCAAAAAATCCCTCATGGGAAACATGCCACCATCTTGGAAAAATGGCCGGCATCTTGGATTTCGTATCCAGTATCGCATTGAACGTCTTAACTCGGTATCTAAGGGTGATAGGGACATGTGGTTTGGTCAGGATAACTTACCAGAATGCAAGCTATCATTTTGACACTACTTAACCTAGATAACAATCGAAATAGTTATTATAAATCACTTAAACAAACTCTCATAGGGTAGCATTAAAAGCCATCTTGATGTTCAATGTCGATTTTTCACCTTATGCAGTCATGGGATTGAAAAAAGTACTGAAATAAATGTTGTTAAGCACATCAAAATGCACAAAAATATGTAATCTGCACTTTCGTAAACCAAAAATTACGGTTGTGAGAAGTTGTCAAACGTGCGCCTGCAACTCTAGGAGAGGCGCACCGAGGAGGGGGGCATCTCAAAGCCGGTGCAACTGGTGAAGTAAAGGTATTCTGTAGGCGCAACTAAGCCCCTTTTTTAATGATAAGTAAAAATTTGACACTTTTATATAGAAGGATAGCATCTTATAGCCTAATAAATAATTAAAAAAACAATAATTAATTTGTTAATACAGTAACTTTTCATTCTAAAACTCTCTTTCTTAGCTACTTATATTGTATGTATAAAGAGAAAGGAATATTTCCTTTCAATTTTAATAATGAAGTATTTTTTGCGCTACGCTCGTATGTAATTAAACTAAGAATGGACTTGCGTCCACGCGTTGCTGAGCGACATCCCTGCCGCAGCGCCGTCAGAGCGCTCTCGTTCCCCCACTCCACCTTTCCTGTGTTGCTTAGCAGTGGCGCCGGCCGGCTGGCCGAAATGAACGTCTTTACGGTAACGTTTATCATAAAATTTATCTTAAACGGTATGCCACAGAAAATAATCATAAAAGCGAAAAATGTGTGTTTCAGTTTGAACTGTCCCTTTATGCGTATTTTGCAGATGTTTACCATCCGGTTTAAAAGTTAATGCCATTTCCTGTACTTTATAAATGTCCTATATCAAAAACGATTTTACCGTTAAATTCCATGCAGCACGTGGAACTTGGGCAAGCTTGCTAAAGGCGAGAGTTCAAACATCTCGAAAAATTCACAGAATGGCTACGTATACATTCTCCTTTCGACAAACCTCAGGATATTTTTGTGTCCTAATCAACCGGTGTTATAGGTGACGAAACGGTGACCTGCGACTCAGCTTGGGAGATAGAAACCGCGACTTTGAAGAAACTGGAAGGGAAATCGTTCGCCGAAGTTAAACTCCAACGAAAGGACAAAGTTGTCACTCTTGCAGCGCTTGTTGTCCGAGGTGAGACCGTGCCTGTAAATCCGAACTAGCTGTTTCATCGAATTGCGTGTGTCGCTCGCAATGAAGAGGACCTTCAATCTTGCTTTGAATACGAGTTGGCTTTATTGCCGCCAGCGCTGTTCGATGCTTCAACTATCAGAAAATGTACAAAATCAACTTTATGGACAGTGATAGAGAAGTTGTGTGCACCAATGACCTGTCTTCCTGAAGACCTTACCTACGTGTTTGACGGTGGAGATCTCCTGCACCGGGTAGTATTGCCGAAATCGGGAACCTTCGATGATGTTTGTAAGAACTACATTTCGTACATCAAGGCGAACTATCAAGGGAAAGCTATTGTAACTTAGTGTTCGACGAAAGACGTGGAGCATATGAGACGACGTGCCAAGACGTCATCTTCTGAAGTTTTGGTGGATTTTGAGGTGCAAGTGGTCTCGTCGCAGAATCAGTTCCTAGCCAATACTTCAATCAAATCAAGATTCGTCGCCATTTTAGGTCGTTGTTTCGAAGAAAAGGGGATTCCAGCTATTCATGCCAAGTCTGATGCTGATCGTCTCATCGTGACAACAGCTATCAAGGAAGCAGAGAAGGGAGGTCATGTGGCAATTGTTGGAGAGGATACCGATTTGTTGGTATTTCTTTCGAGCCTTGCAGAATGCGATAGAAACGTCTATATGCTGGTGCCACCATCAAAAGCCTATCCAAAGAAACTCTTTGGCTCTACGGAATTGCAGAAAGTTCTAGGGGACATGACCGACAATCTTCTCTTCCTCCATGCCATGTCCGGTTGCGACACAACTTCGGCTCCCTACAGGAAGAGGGTACACGCGTTCAAGACTTTAAACAATAACCCAGGTCTTCGCCAAAGAATTGCTGAAGAGATCGTGAAGGCAGGGGAAGAATTCTTCGTAGCATTATACGGAGGTAGAACTACAGATAGCCTAAACAAGACGAGGTATAGTCAGTACCTTAAGACCATTGCCAAACAACGTCTCCATGCAGGCTTCGACCTCTCAAGTCTTCCACCAACATCAGCAGCATCTCGACAGCATAGCCTAAGAGTTTACCACCAAGTGCAGGAATGGCGCAGAATCTCTCTTCCACCTACAGAGTGGGGATGGAAGAAGAACAGAATCAGCAAATTTTTACCGATTCCAACAGAATCTCCTCCCGCACCAGACTTCCTCCTAAATCTCATCAGCTGAGAGTGCAAGACAGGATGCGGCAACCGATCTTGCGGTTGCCGAAGACAAGGTCTCTCCTGTTCAGCAATGTGCAGCAATTGCACTGGTGATGGATGTTCTAACATGCCAGAGCCAGATACTCTTGACGATATGGTGAGTGAGGAACAGGAGGACAACCCCGAAGAATTGCCATGCAGATCCTCGCCACCTCTTCGCCGCCGAGAAGATTCTTCTGAAAGTTCAACCTTACCAAAGAAAAAGCGTCAAGATTAAGGCAGGTGTCACGTTTTCTTTTTACCAACACATGACCAATATTAAACGCGTACGATATAATTAATAGTTGGCTTTATTCCTTTACAGGCACACCGCACTACAGCGTCCCGTGGCAGCAGAATATCCTCTTTTCCGTGTTTTTCGTGTTTGTACAAAAGAAATTGTAATGTGCTTAAACGTTTGTGTGTTGAAGGTGTGGTATAAGATAGCAAATAGCTGCTTAATTTATTTTCTAATAGGGGCCGATAACCTAGATGTTACGCCCCTTAAAACAACAATTATCATCATCATATTTTCTAATAGTAACGTTTATCATTCCTTTTCTATATAAATATAATATACGTAGCTAAGAAAGAGAGTTTTAAAGCTCTAAGTTACTGTATTAACAAATTAATTATTGTTTTTTAAATTTTTCATTAGGTTATCACATGCTATCCTTCTATATAAAAGTGTCAAATTTTTACTATATAAAAGTGTCAAATTTTTACTTATCATTAAAAAAGGGGCATAGTTGCACCTACAGAATATGTTTACATCACCAGTTGCACCGACTTTGAGAAGCCCCCCTCCTCGGCGTTCCGCTCCTCGAGTTGCATGCACATGTTTGACAACTTCTCACACCCGTAATTTTTGGTTTACGAAAGTGCTGATCACATATTTTTGTGCGTTTTGATGTGCTTAACAACATTTATTTCAGTACTTTTTTCAATCCCATGACAGTAAAAGGTGAAAAATCGACATTGAACATCAAGATGGCTTTTAACGCTACCCTATGAGAGTTTGTTTAAGTGATTTATAATAACTATTTCGATTGTTATCTAGGTTAAGTAGTGTCAAAATGATAGCCTGCATTCGGGTAAGTTATCCTGACCAAACCGCATGTCCCTATCACCCTTAGGTACCGAGTTATGACGTTCAATGCGATGCTGTATACGAAATCCAAGATGCCAGCCATTTTTCCAAGATGGCGGCATGTTCCCCAAGAGGGATTTTTTGGGACTTTTAATATTTTGATCCAGGCTATTCAAGGAACCTCTCCACCAATTATTAGCTTGATAAACTAATTTTCCTCACTTTACCCTATTCTTCTTACACTACTAATCAAGGCTCTCCATGATGGCATGACAGGTCAGGTTTGCCATCAGAATAAGATGTCCGATGAATTTCCTATTATCCATGGACTGAAACAAGGATGTATACTGGCTGCAACGCTTTTTGCGCTGTACTTGGCTGCAATGCTTTATGATTCATCCACAAACATCCCAGGTGTGGAGGTCAAGTATCGTTTTGATGGAGGGCTTTTCACCCTTACTCGTCTCCGCTCCTTGAGGAAAACTCAGGTTACTAACATGTTGTATGCAGATGATGCTGCGTCGCCAACTCTCACACCAGAAGAGCAAGAGTCAGTTAATTGTTACAAAAGTGCATGTGATCACTTTGGTCTTGCCATAAATGTCAATAAGACTAAAGTCTTGGCACAACCTTCACCAGGCACACCTCTTTCTCAGTTCAATATCTCCATCTCATATTTGCCATTAGAACAGGTAGACCACTTCTCGTACCTGGGCAGTACCATTTCTGTGAGCTGTACCTGTGAGCAGGATGTGGATAAGAGAATTGGCGCAGCCCATGCAGCATATGGACGATTAGCGCACCGGGTCTTCATGAATAAAGATCTGTCCATGAGTACAAAGCAGTAGTCCTTTCTACATTGTTGTATGGCTATGAAACGTGGACCTTTTACAGACGTGATCTTAGGAAGCTTGAGCGTTTCCACCTACAAAAACTTCGATCAATCCTGAGGATTAAATGGGAAGACCGCATTACCAATATTGCTGTTCTGGAAAAGGCTCAAATCAACTGCATAGAATCATCCATATTAGGTCACCAATTTAGATGGATTGGTCATGTCCATCGGATGGATGATGTGAGATTACCTCGTAAAATGCTATATGGTGAGTTATGCTATGGCACCAGACCTCATGGTGGTCCTAAGAGGCACTACAAGGACCAATTTAAGCAGACCCTGAAATTGACAGGTCTTGATTCACAAACCTGGGACATGCTGGCTGAAGACCGCTCAACTTGGCGCCGTACCATCTCGGATACTGTAAAGATGTTTGAAAGGGATCGACGCACACATGAAGAGGCCAAGCGTCAAGCTAGGAAACTTCGAGCAGCCCAACCACGTCCTCCTCCATTAATACTATGTGACTTGTGTGGTCGCTTGTTCCATGCCAGGATTGGACTCTTTAGTCACCATAAACACATCCACAAACTGGACTGAAGGAAGAAGATTTATACTCGGATTCGAGTTAAAGCCGATGATGATGATGACATAGTACATCAAATGCTATTGAAGAAACCTCATCATCTCACAATGAACTTATATTGGTAGTTTCAAGACTGTAGAACAGAGCAGACACACTTTCAATTTCTATGAGAAGAACCAAAGCTTGTGTTTTTCTTCTAAAAGGATGTATGTTAGTGTAACACTTGTACGTTCTTTTACATACGAAAAAGGCAAAGGTTCCATCTCTAAATTCCCTACTTAATCAAGTGATAGGATCTTGGTAGGTTTCTCATCTTCAGACAGTAAGACACTGGCCCTTTCCTTGCTGGTGTAGCCTCCTGATATTTGATATGAGGTAGCTCATAATATCATAGTGCAAAAGATTGATCTCTCCACCCCCCTGCCTTTTGCTTAGGTCAACTATTTTACAAGCACATGAGGAAAATAAAATGTATTTATACTTGGCTATGTTATTTTGTCACCATACTAATAGGGTTTTGTGCCTTCTTCTGTTTTTACGGTCTCATTGGACCACTTCAGTCAATCATTTCTTGGTCCTCTTCTTCAGCAAGTTTCCTTTCCGAGTTGCCAGTAGCTTTTCATTCGCTCTGATCTTCTCAGGCGTTCCTCATCTGTAAATACCCTTTTTACTGTATGAAGTTAGTCAATTTTTGCTTGAAATCTTATTTTTATATCTGTCAGTTTTTTTAATTTTTTTTGTTTGTTTTGAAAGTCATCCAAGGTTATTTCTAATTCTTTCATATCTTCTCAAATTTCCTTAATTCATCCTACTTGTTGTTTCATATTCCAAAGTTTCTCTACAATTTTTCTAGATAATCTGGTTTCCAGTGTCCTCATAATGTGACCAAAAAAAGAAATCCGTTTCTTCTGAATAGTATCAGTGATGGGTTCCAGTTCTCTGTATACCACTTCATTTGGTATTATCCGCCATTATCCATCTTTCTGATATTTTTTATTAATGCATGTTCTAGCTATTCTTCTTTCTACTCTTAAAATTTTGTCGATTCTGTTTTTCTGAGTAACTTTCAAAAGAGTTTTGCTTCCAATTGTCACCTCTGGTTGAAACACTGTCTTGTAATGTTTTAATTTTGTTGTGATTGATAGACCTTTTCTTCTATATGTAGACCATGTTAATTTTTGGGCTTTTATCATTTTATTAGTTCTTTCTTGCCATGCAAGTTTCTCATCCAAGTTGTAAGTTATAATTTCTCCCAAGTATTTAAATTGCTTCACTATTTTAACTTTCTTGTTATTTCCTGTTATGTGATTGATTACAATTAGATTTATTCGTACAATCATTCATGGTTCCGTATTGATTAAAAGTCAAATATAAAGGGAACAGAATTCCGCCTGATCAATACAACACTTTCAATTAAGGGGCTATATTAAACCCATTTGGATGGTACATGTTTCGAGGCCAAGAGGAGCCTCGAAACATGTACCATCCAAATGGGTTTAATATAGCCCCTTAATTGAAAGTTGTATTGATCAGGCGGAATTCTGTTCCCTTTATATTTTACAATTAGATTTGCTACCATTATCTCTGTATTTTCAAATGATACCTGAAGTCCAATTTTTTGTGTTATATTTTGTAAGCTTATTATTTGATTTCTGAAGCCTCCGTGGCTTAGGCGGCAGCACGCCGGCCTCTCACCGCTGAGTCCGTGGTTCAAATCCCGGTCACTCCATGTGAGATCTGTGCTGGACAAAACGGAGGCAGACGGGTTTTTCTCCGGGTACTCCGGTTTTCCCTGTCAAAATTTCATTCCAGCAACACTCTCCACCATCATTTCATTTCACTTGTCATTCATTTAATCATTGCCCCCAGAGGAGTGCGTCAGGCCTCGGCAGCCGGCACAGTTCATATCCTCGCCGCTTAGATGGGGGCTTCATTCATTCCATTCCTGACCCGGTCGGAGACTGGAAGCAGGCTGTGGATTTTCATTTTCATTTCATTATTTGATTTCTGGCTTCTTGAATAATATTAGCCAGTAATGCTAAGTCATCTGCGACTCCCAAGCAATTTAAGTCTATTTGATCTTTCTTGATTCCAATTCTCATGCTCCTAGGATTTTCTTTGTACCATTCCCTCATCACGTATTCCAAAAACAAATTTACCATTTTTAAGCCTGCACATTCTGGATTCATAAGAGCAGCAAATTTAATAAAAATCAAAGATTTTAGGACTTGAGTTTCTTTATTGATTCAAATGCCTAGCTACTTGTTAGGAAGGTAGCCCTAATGTTTTGTCTTGGCAGCGAGTAGGTTTTAATTTTTTAGTTTTTGTGCTTTGTAACGAACTGGCAGTCATTTTTAACCCTCCGTTAGTGACTCACGGTGTCACAGACCAACGTCATAAACGATTGCGCCTCCTTCTTTGTCTGTTGGAGCTGCACATCAGGTTACCTTCATCAATTTCATTCTCGAGTATACTCACCACTGCACAAGTTCGAACTATAACCGTACAGGTCAGTGGAAGTCTTTTCGGTCTCACACACCGAGGTCACTAAGAGCGAATTCGGTAAAAGTGTCATAAGTATTTGTGCCTTGAACATGCAAATATTGTATGCCATGACTGTCTTGAAGGTTAATTGTGTACTGATGCAAATTTACAAACTTTAGATCTGAATTGTGATTGTTTTCTTTTCAATAGAGTTTATCATTGGATATTTCGCTAATGTCACTTTTCATAACTCTGTTGGGGGCGTGGTGGCTCAGCGGTCTAGCTGAATGCCTCTCACCAAGGTGGTCCGGGTTCGATTCCCGGTCAATGCATGTGAGATTTTCGAAGTGAAATGCCATGTCCTGTGGTTCAGATTCCACGTTAAAAGGAGGTCCCGTGGCTCATGATCTCGAGATTAACGCTCACGTTAAACTACAAGCTTCCTTCCTTCCTTCCTTTCATAACTCTGTTATAATTTCTCCTTATTATTGCTTATAGGTTACTTATGTGTGTTTTAATAAAGGTTAAGATGATAAAATACTTATGTATTATACCCTTCCTTAAAATATACTTTCAAAATAATGAAAAGTATGGAATTATTTAAGGCCGGTGTACTGGACCGAAGTCACTAAAGTTGAGAGTAAAATTCACGTCACTAGCGTAGGGTTAATAAACTTCCATGTGTGTATCCTATTAGTAGTCCATTATCTTCTTAACATGGTCATTGAGGAAGTGTGACTAATATCCATTACTTTTGCTTGCTTCTCGTATATTTTTTTGATTAGACTAATATTAAGAAAGATTTCTAATTCCTTCTAAATTCACCTCCTCTTTGGCACAATCAAATAATTTATAAGGGGATTGAATTCTATACTAAAAAATTATAATTTCATTCATAATAAAAATGTCAGGTTTCATAAAATTATATTCAGCTGTGGAAAGAGTACTTTGAGGATTTGCTGAATCCAAATGGTCATACGGAGGAAGTCAATGTATTGGAAGATGGAGAAGACAACACAGGAATGGAAAAGGACCTGACTTGGAGAGAACTGGAAATGGCTATAGACAAGATGAAAGGAGGAAGGGCACCAGGTGTGGATGAAGTGAGTGTTGAAATGGTGAAGGCAGCAGGGGAGGTTGGGAAACAGTGGCTGTACCGTGTGATGAGGGTGATATGGAAGGAGAAAAATACCCCAGAAGATTGGAAGAAAGTATTATTTATCCCAATATTTAAGAAAGGAGTGCAGAAATTACAGGGGAGTCACACTCATACCCCACTGTGCCAAGATATATGAAAAGATATTAGAAAGTAGAATACGAGCCAAAGTGGAGAGAAAATTGAGAGAGGAGCAGTATGGATTCAGACCTGGGAGATCAACAGTGGATCTCATATTTTCAGTGAGACAGCTCCAGGAACACCACTACGAATTTGGAGAGGATCTGTTGATGGCCTTCCTGGACATCGAAAAGGCCTATGATAGTGTGTGTAGGGAGAAGGTTTGGAAAGCAATGGAAAACATGGGAGTGGAAAAAGAGACTGTAAGCAGAGTGAAGGAGATGTATTGTGGAAGTGTGAGTTGTGTGAAAGTTGGAGGGGAAAGAACAGACTGGTTCAGACAAATGAGTGGCCTGAAACAGGGTAGTGCGCTGTCAACCCTTCTCTTTATTGTGGTTATGGACGAGGTAATGACACGGATAGCAGGAAAGATAGGAGAAGATAAGATGAAAGCAATGGTGTTTGCAGATGATCTCATGGTCTGGGGAAACAGGGAGGAGGAAATTCAGGAGCAACTGAAGGCTTGGGAAGAAACAGTGGGAGAGTACGGATGGAAGTTCAACATCAGTAAATGTGAGATCCTGTTAACAACCAGGAAAAAGGACAGACCAATGAGTGGGATAACACTTGGAGGTGGACAGCTGAAGAAGGTGGAAAGTCTCAAGTACTTGGGAAGTATAGTGGAGGAAAATGCGAGAAATGACAAAGAGATTACGGAACGTGGCAGACAGGCAGAAGCATTTCTGAGAAGCATTAGGAGCTTAGCGTGGAATAACGATGTCCCACAAAAAAGCAAGGAAGTGTTATACAGAAGCTACTATATCCCGATACTGAACTATGCTTCAGAAACGTGGACAATGAAGAAAAGAGACATAAGCAGAATACAGGCAGGTGAAATGAAGTTCCTGCGAAGTAGTATCGGAGTAACAAGAAGAGACAGGCTGAGGAATGAAAAGGTCAGGGAAATGGTGAAAGAGGAGCCCTTGCAAGGTAGGATTGAGACATCAAGACTGAGGTGGTATGGACACTTAAAGAGAATGGATGAGAAGAAGATTCCCAAGAGGATACAGGAGATGCAGATGCAGAAGAAACGACCAAGGGGAAGACCAAGAGATAGATGGCTGAAAGGAGTGGAGGAATGTGTCAAGAAGAGAGGTGAGGACTGGACCAGAGTGACAGCGGAGAGGTGGTGGGAAGAAAGAACTAAGTGACGAGGCTTATATTCCGAACAGACCCAGCCTGGGGCTGGAAACTGTACAAGATGATGATGATGATGTTGCAGGATAAACTGAAGGACCCTGTGTAGCGGTTTCTATTGCCCTCACTTTGAGCGACAAATGTAGCAGTCTTGCTAACCCACACTGTTGGGATATAAATGTTACTGTCTACCTTTGCCTAAACTATGTTGTTTTAATGGGCGCCAAGACCTCAATGCAATGCTGAAATCTAAATTTGTATTTAACAACGTCTAGCTCTGGGAGAACACCTTCAAGAATCTATTCACTCAGATCGTGGTATGATTTGATCATTAACCCAACAAACAATTGTATCAGGAGAAGGAATTGGTCTATATCTAATGCTACCTACTGAAAGCAAAGATTGCATTGTAAAAGAAATGAATTTATTATATAAAACAAGAATAGCAAAATTAATAATAATAATAAGTTTAAAATTTAAATTGGAGCGTTGCGATTTTAATATTACCGATAGAAAATTACGTGAAAACGGAGTCTGATAAATTAATTTTACTCTTATTTCCAAGCTATGAAGTTACTGAAATATGAAATGTAAAACAAAGAAAAATGAGAGATTGCGTATTTCTGCGTCATTTGCGCTTACCACTGGAAATTGCTAATGCATTTCCCTCGTACTGGATGATGCTGTGTGCTTCCCACAGTCTCCTGGACGTCGCCATCTTCTTCGTTATTTGATGATATTCTGGTAGATTAGATAATTCTATGGTCCGTACATCGGACCCAAACACTCGTAAAACCACACTGGTTAAGTTTTACAAAAGTTAGTCCTCCAATCCACGGAACATCGGAGCGACTCCCGCGTGCACCCGTACTCGTTAAGTTCTACACAGATTCTTCGTTCCACGGAACATCGGAGCGACCCCCGCGTATAACCATACTCCGCAAGAACTATACAGATTGTCCACGTTCCACGGCGCGTCGAACGATATATTCACCCGTTGGCTCCCCCACCATGGTACCGTCTTCCAGCTTACGTTGTCTCCACTGATTGGCTGAGCACGCCGCTACTTCCCCTCCTCTGGTTCATTACACACGGCGCGCGAGAGGGAGAAGTCGTTTTCCGTTCCAACAATTCGCCTTTTCTAGACCTTGCGACCCAGCCTTGCGTAATACTTCTCGACAGGAATCAGCTTGTATTTGAATTCCCAGCGAGTCATGTCTCTCAAATACCCTAACTGACAAAACTCCGTAAAATTCCGTAATCAGATAATTTTCTATGATATCGTCGTTCGTAATAATTTGCTTGATAGCGTTTTCTAAGACATAGAAAACCTATCTGTATGCTTATAATTTTTATAAAATGCTCCGAAAATATCTTAATAACAATTACAATAAATTAATAATAATAATAAATTAACATGAAAAATTCTCTTGGCTGAACAATTTTCCGCGTAAATAAATATAGAATGACTTCCTACTGACTTATGCCAGTTGCATAAAACCCCTCGAAAAACACGTTACACCTGCAGCATAGCAGTGTTGGTTAATATGTGCACCACGGCCATGCGGGCAGCTGAAGCATGTCCAGAGATCGCTGGTTCGAATCCTGGCGTGACAGTGGCCATCCTGAGTGTGGTTTTCCCACACTCCCTCCAAGCAAATGTCGGGATAGTACCTTATTTCAATTCCCAGGGCACCTACCTTATCCCTGTCCCTAATACAGCTACACGCACTACTACGGTTGTTACATTAATACAGGTTATCCAACACGTTCAACACACACTCAATTACACTGCTGTTGATCAAGCCCTTCACATGAATTAACAACAAGAAACTGGAGGGTGATTTTGGTATTAGAGAATAATGGTGTGTGGACCAAAGACAGGCCTGGTGCAGGTCTTTAAAGTTGATGCCCTTAGTCTACCTGCGTGTCATCATGGTAATATGAATAATGTTGCAATCACTCAGTCCCCAAGACGGGAATTAACTGTATGAAGTTAAAATCCCACAACCCGGTTGGGAATTTAACCTGGGGTTCTGGGAATAGTATAGATCATGATACCTTACACTAC
The DNA here is from genome assembly GCA_946902985.2 of Meconema thalassinum. Lineage (NCBI taxonomy): Eukaryota > Metazoa > Arthropoda > Insecta > Orthoptera > Tettigoniidae > Meconema > Meconema thalassinum. Next base: position 1,713,136,857 of record OX336388.2, on the reverse strand, counting down.
AAAATTCCCCTAGACACAAAATGCGGCATCCATGACGTCATGGATGACACAAGGTTTAAACGATACATACTTGTTAAATTCTGTATGTTAATGAGTCTTTACCTACAGTACAAACACAAACCTAACCTGGGGCTTATGACCCAGATCCCCTGCTTGTAATAAAAGCAGTAATTTTCATCCAGACAGTTGTCTTAACCTGGTAGTGACCAATGGTTTTGCCCCGACAGTCGTCTTAACCTGGTAGTGACCAATGGTTTTGCCCGGACAGTCGTCTTAACCTGGTAGTGACCAATGGTTTTGCCCCGACAGTCGTCTAACCTGATAGTGACCAATGGTTTCACCCAGACAGTCTTCTAACCTAGAAGAGTGTAGTACAACTTTTCAATTAAATTCAGCAACTAAAATTAATTGATGAACATTCATAACTCACAACCAAATCTCGCACTTGAACACAGGTAACTGCTTCGGCATGTTACAACGAACTGTTTGAAACCTCATACAGCTGAGTAATATAGCGCCAACAAACGAACATAAACGTTAACATGTCATCCATGACGTCATAGACTACACTAAAAAAAATCCCTTAGACATGTGCGTATTACAGTATATACTTGAACTGAGGTTCCATGGACCAAAATATAACATTCCATCCTGTTTGCCTCTAAGCTAGACATTTCGGCATTATTGCGATATAAAATTAATACAAAGTGTTCTCTTTCCTAATTCCATGGAAAAGTATTCATAAAACTCAAAGTTTATATAGGTAGCGGTCTTTAATGTTAATTATTTTCTATTTTTCAACAGAGATCTAGTACAAGATCAATCTCATGGCGACCGTACACGCGTATTCGTGCGACTGAAGTTCAGCGTGCAATTTAACCATGTGAGTATCGGCTAGTTACGTTCTTGGCGGACCATCCAGTGGCACATCTGTGAACAAAAACGAACATTATATCAAGGAAAGTCTGTTTTATTTTGTATAGTGTAAATGTTGAGAAGATTTTCTATATGCTGTAAATGTCCTGTATATTCTTAGTATAGGTCCGTCCTGTGCAGTTTTTGGTGCACAGTCGGGGAGTGTCAATACCTGGCTAATACTGTTAAACTTTTGTAAAGTGTTATTTTTGTTAATTTTTTCTCATTGTATTATGTTCCTAACAGGAAAAATAATTTTATAAATTGTTTATTTTTGTTGGCTGTGTACAGTGTATAATTGTTAATACGGTATGTATGTTAATAAATGTAGATAAACAATGTTACTAAATTGGAGAATACTGTTATGTAAAGTTAAATTGTTTGAAGGAAATTCGTACTTAGTACTTTTGAATAAGGTAAAAAAATTGTTAATGCCTTCCATGATAGTATACAGTGGGAATTAATGTTGAAACATATCTTGATTTGTTGTTGTAACTAATCCAAATATGCATTATTCGATATGAATATTATGTCCAAAAATAGTGCTAGTAAAGTACTGTATATATATTCAGGCTGTATTTAAATATCCATGCCAAGCCTGAGAAACCTATGGCCAAAGGTCATATAATTTTGTGATAATGCTTTTCTTGCTTCCATTATGTGAAAGGTCTGTAAAATCTTTCCTTTGTTTGTGTGTGTTTTTTTTTCTTCTGCTCATATTGATCTTCAGCTTTGTTGAACGAATAATTTCACATATCAGATTATCTTTAGTAATGCTTCTTCAAATTGAACAAGCTCTTTAATTTTTCATGCTGTGGTTTCAATGTATGTAACTAGCCAATATGCCAAATGTGCAAATCATTTCCAGTGTGAAGTTATTGTCCTGACAGACTGTTAGGAAGGCTTGCAAATAGTGAAATATATGTTGATGATTCCTAAAGTGTGTGTAAATTATGTACCTGATACAAAGTTGTGTGATCACCGTGTATGTAATTCACAAAATATTACTCGTGAAACAAATGTCATTCATTTTCTTTGTAATCAAACCAATTTTTCCTATTGCAGACCCTAATTGATTTTAACTTTTTTTTGTTACACAGTTCAGTTTTCATAAAATGGGACTCAGATTGTTTTTCAAAATTTACAAATTGTGATGGTTTTCCGGTAGGATTACCAACCATGCGGTTTGCCTGACATGGTTCAATTTCCGATCAAGCCAAATTTGGCTTAAACTCTCAACATAAAATGGACCTTTGATTTTAGGACATTCTCCGTAGTCTATAATATTTGAAGGGTCCTGGGGAGGAATTTGATGACTGCTATTTTACAAATTTTAAAGGAGCTTTCAAGAGCTGTAATATTTAGGTATATTAGTCTAATGTAAATACCTTTCAAATAAATAATTTACCAGATATGTTGGTAGCATGGTTTCAAGGGATGATTATGATAAACAACTTGACTTCATAATTTGCAAAGAAGGAATCATGATAAATAGTGGACTTAACGATTTTCCATTGAAATTAATATTACTTGGATTTCCACATATGCTTTGTACATATAATTTGTGCCAACTTCTATTCCATGCGTGGTGGATGCCATAATGGATGTTATATTTGGGAATATTTGATTCCATTTTGGGTCTGTATTGACAAATTAATATAATACGGTAATAACAAGATGTTATTATTAAATTCTGCCTGGACGGTATCTTTTCGTACTAAAAATTTTATTCTGTTTTTACATGGTACATGGCCCTCGAAACATGTGCCATGTAAAAATACAATAACATTTTTAGTATGAAAAGATATGGACTAGGCAGATTTTTTAAAAATCATAACATCTTGTTATTACCATCCTAATATGGGAGAAGGGTTCTGACCTCACCAGGACTCAAACCCTGGACCTCATGATTTCAGGTTGAGTGCTGTGACCATTGAACTTAGAACCCAGGACACTTTATTCAGCTTGGCTTACATACTCACAACAGAGTCAACAATGTCATCCCAGGTTCGAGTTGTGGTATGGTCGGCATATTTTTTCTCTTTGATCAGCTTAGAGATCTGCTACACATGGGATAGAGGTTAGTTGGTTATTGTTGTTTTGAGGGGCGGAACTACGAGGTCATCTTCCCCTAGAGGTTGGCACAGGTTATGTGTATAACAGTATTGAAAATTGCCTGATACGGTTCATAACTAACATAATGCTCATTTGGGTAAGAAATAAATCTGTAGGAAAAAAACTGTGATAAGTTTCATAACAAAAATTATGCTCATTTGGGTAGACCTCTTTAAACATAAAAAATAAGTTTTGAAATATGTCGTTCGTATGGCTAGTATATTTTAGTGAAATCTTTTAGGCTGTAGAGACTGCCACAACCTTTAATAGATTTGATATTGTTATGAACAGTTTTTGGTGTTTTGTCACTTAATGTATGAGTTGTTGGTGGCGTTTATCTCCTCCATTTTCAATAGGTTGGTCTGTACTTTCATTGCAGATAAGAATATAATCAACTTAGGGAAAACAGCTTCGCACACTTGCATGTCTATTGTACGGTACTTCCATCACATACAAAATGGATCTGTTAACAATAAGTTATATCCCTAAATCTTGCTTTATCCTCATATTTGGCCCTTCTATGATTCACTGGCAGTTCAGAAATATAAGTTGACTACTTCACTACTGTCCATTTTATTCACATCTTTTATGATTTAATTCCTGTCATTTTCAGCAACAGTTTTAAAACATTTCCTTCGGCACTTGCATAACCTCTTCTTAGCATCAATTAGATAGCCTTACAGGGATACAGTTGGAATGTTATTCCTTTCCTTATCAGACTGTTGATCATTGAACATAGTGATAAAACAGCACCAAACTATTAACAGGAGGTCACTAACCCTATTGGTCACTAAAAACACCCACATACTACAACATACAAACAACATGTAAATAAAGCAAAAATAGAAAAGAGCGGCAGTGGCAAATGACCTCACTGTTCTCCCCTTATCAACAGTAACTAACTAAAAGCAAAATGGCTGGCTACCAATTCAGGCCTCATGCTAGTGACATTGCCAGGCACAATGGAAACATATGAATTGAGTTATGAAGGTCTTTTTCTGTTCAGGTGGTGTTTAACAGGTTTACCGACTTTATGGGCATTTTTATTTAAGTATCTCCAGACTTATGTTATTTTCCTTGACAATTTACCATCGTGGAGAGCTCAATGTGAGCATTACCCATGAAATAAAAATGAAAAATCAGAAAAAAAAAAGTTATTAAGTTAATCCCCTGCACTCTTCATTTACAATCTAAAGATGTAAAAATCGATTATTCCAATTTACTAGACCAGTTCTGCAGCAACAAGAATTATGTTCAAAGTTGAACTTTGGATAGCATTACATCAGCATTCCCCCCCCCTCTCCCTTTTTTTCTCCTTCTCTTTCTTACAAAAATGCCCAAACATTGAAACCTTTTCTGAACATTTATTGGTTTTTCTATGCTTTACCAAGGAGCACCTTTGTTGATTGTATATTTCTTTTCATGAGTGCTCATTGGACAAAAGAAGGAACTGTACATAGTTAGTGAAAGAAGCTGTACTGGTCAAATTTGATTTAACCCCTATGCTGCCGAATTAAATTTTGAACTTTACTCTCAATAGATTGAATTAAGCAGTGAAAAATTAATTTTTGTTTTTACCTCAAATAACTTTATTTTTGGATTATATACATACTCAAGGCCACTGAAAAGTACTATTATGACAAAAATATTTCTAGTGGGTGCACATACACTGCAAAAAAAGGCAAAACAAAAATGAAAGAGTGGAAGATTTTTTTAATATATAGTATGTATATGACTTAATTTCATTTTTTTCTTCTAATTGATCACAATTTTTAACCTATTTTCATTTATGAAAAGAAATAGGCTTATGAGATCACCATTTTTCCGTGTGTGTGTCGCCTTCCCCCCTAATAAAATCTAAACGGCTGGAGCGATTTCAATGAAACTCTGTAAGGTCGTAGTACTATTTTGTCCGACCCTGACCATGCCCTTGAAATTTTATTTCGTCGCACCAATCCAACATGGCGTCTGTGCGAAATATTTCACCGGCATTCTATATCTCCGAAACTATTACCAATATCACCCTGAAATGTTGTACGGTGATAAAGGACACTACTAGAAGTTCACCTATGATGTCAGAAGAACGTTGTATCAAGAGGTTATAAAATTCTGAGGCCGTGGACTTGAGTCGAATACGGCAGCGGACGGAGTGGGATTGCCATTTGACTACAGTCTAACATGGCAGCATAGGGGTTAAAAGGTTTATTATGAGAAGAATTATGCATGTATGAGCTGCAAGAAAGCATTCATTTCTGGTTTTTTGAAGTATAGTACATTCTGTTTACAAATGCAGCTTTAAAGAAAAGTGAAACAAGTACTGAACATTAATAAATAAGGGGATGTTTGAAAATGGATTTTTGTTGTTGTTAATTTGCCTTAAATGTGAGGAGGTATTGGTATACCACACACCATAAAATTATTATAATAATCTATTTACAAACAGCTTGCATTGTAATAAATAAAATACACTAAATAATAATTGTTAAGAGAAATGATGAAAATGGTTTTATTTTTCTGAAGATTTGTTGAATTAAAATTTTTTTAAAGTGGAACTTCGATTTTTTTCCCCTAGATATTTATATAATTAAGTAAAATAATGTAACAAAAGATGTATACTAAAAGTAGTATTTTACCTGCATACAAATTTTCAGGTAAAGTGAAGTGGCCTTCTTGTAGCTAGTCTCTGCACCCTCTTACTTGAGGGTTATAGTATTGGTGCCTCCAGCTATCCACCATTATAAGTTTTCCAAGTTGGTTTGCTGTTGCAATATTTCATATTCTTTCAGAAGGTTCTTCTTTTGTGTTGTATACGTTTCGCATTCTCAGATATCTGAAGAAAATGTAAGTTTGTTCAGTTATCCAGTGGAAAGACCCATTAGCCAACTGCATACCATGATTGCTAGGAGGAGATGGAAGTTTGTAGATTTAAGGTTCAAATCCCGGTTCTGTCAATGGTAACCCAAATGTGATTTATTTGAAGTCCTAGGGCACCTACCCCAATCTTAGATTTTGATAATTACAGTTGTACACACTATTCAATCATCACAGTTACTGCAGAATTGCTGGTTATCAGGCAAATTCAACCCACACCCTAGTACATACAGTAGAACCGATGACCAAAATGTCCCAAGTCTCTAAAAGAACTGATAACTATTGTGCCTTAAAGACATCTGGTGTTAGAACCCCTGCTTACAATATTACACAATACTATTCAATCTAAACAAGTAGTGTTAAATTTAAATATATGAACTATGTGAAGCAGTAATGAAAAAAGTTATTGTTGAATTATTACAGGTTTGGTTTGCCTAATGTAGCACTGTATCTTAAGTTACCATGTAGTGGTCAATCAATAGAGAGAAAACAGAAAACGCTGAGAAACATTTAATCATGGATATGTGTTTTAGGCCTAGACGACTAATATTTGTTGGCTTGGTAACCGTAGGAGGCCTAGACGACGAATATTTGTTGGCTTGGTAACCATAAAGGAGTCCTAGATGACGAATGCTTGTTGCCATGGTAACTAGCTGTCTGAAATTTGTCCATGCTAATCGCAGTTAACCCCCAGCTCTGAAACATATCCATGTTAAAAGGGGGAAAGAAACGCTGTTATAGTTGGAGTCATCTTACCGTAGTCACTAAAGAGCAAATTATTTATTCTTTGAAGAAAATGTTTCAGCAGAGATCATTCTGCCAAAATGGAATTTGCTCTTACATTTCATACTCTCCCATAAGTCCAACCCCTCGTCCACGTCGTGGGAGACGGGCAACGGCACAAAGTAGGGGATTGCCTGTAGGGGCGAAGTACAGTGGGGACTTCGAGTGCCCCGGGACGGTTACGCTAGCTGTGAAGGTCCTACAGGAACCCTGAAAAGTGACGGCTAACGGGGCTCTGGTGAAGCTACAATAGGCCCAGCAAGCCAGTAGTGGATGAAACCAAATGCTTTCAAAAATGGAACGAGCCTCGGACAGGATGGATTTAATAGATAACGACACGGCTGTACACACGGACTAAGATTTTGAACTTTAAACCTAAGAACGCTGACGGGGAAGGTGGAGGAGATAGTGGATATGATGGACAGAAGGAAGTTGGATTTATTGGGATTGGCAGAAACCAAGTGGAAAGGGGAAGGAAGGAGAGAACTGAGAAAAGGCTATAGACTGTACTGGAGTGGGAACGAAGAGGGAAAGAGGAATGGAGTGGAAGTAGTAGTACGAGATGGTTTAAAAGAAGAAGTGAGGAGAATAAGTGATAGGATGATGAAAGTGAAAGTAGCACTGAGGGGAGAGACCGTAGAAATAGTGCAAGTGTATGCTTCACAAGTAGGCTGCGCCTCTGAAGAGGAGGAGGAGTTTGAAGAGGAATTGCAGAAGCAGCTGGTAGGAAGAAATATGTTGTTATGGGGGACCTGAATGCCCATGTATAAAGAGAAAGACAAGGTTATGAGAGTGTTCTAGGACCAGAGCGTTGGGGCGGAAGAAATGAGGAAGGAAAGGGACTTTTGGACTTCTGCCAAAGGAACAGCCTGCTAGTTGGGAACTCCTGGTTCAGGAAAAGAGAGAGCCACACAATCACATGGTACAGTGATGACTTGACCAGGAAGTCGGTGGTCGACTATATACTGTATGAGAAAGAACTAAATAAGAACATCACGGACATCAAGGTTATACCATCGGAGAACCTGGATAGCGACCATCGATTGCTGGTAATGAACCTGAGAGGGAGTAAGGAGAAGAAAGGGACTGAGAACCAGGAAAGACGTATAAGGATATGGAAACTGAAAGAAGGGGATAGAAGGGTCGAGTACCTCAAAATGGTAAAGGAAGGAATTGCAACAGATGAAGAAAGAGGGGTGGAAGAGGAATGGGCTAGATTTAAGAAGACACTAGTAGGTGCAGCAGAAGCAGTATGTGGGAGGACAAGTAGTAAGAAGAGGTGGAAGGAAACACCATGGTGGAATGAGAAGACAAAAGATATAGTAAGGGAAAAGAATAAAGCCTTTAGGAGGTGGTATCAAAATAGGACGGTAGAGACAAGGGAAGAGTACCAGGAAAGAAAGAAGGAGGCGAAGAGAGTAGTGGCTGAGGAGAGAAGAAAGTGGATGGAAGAGTGGACAAAGATGATGGAGGAGGATAGTGAAGGTATAAAAAAGGTCCTGTATGGGATGGTAAAAAATAAGAGGTGGAAGGATCATGCGGATTATGTTAGAATGGTGAACAAAAGGGGACAAGAAATAGAAAATAGGGAAGAACTGAAGAAAATGTGGAAAGAATATTTTGAAGAACTTCTGAACCCAAATGGAAAAGATGGTGAGGAGGAAGAAATTGGGGAAGAGGAAGATGAACTGCAAACAGAAAAGGACTGAACATGGAAAGAAGTGGAAGATGCAGTGAGGAAGATGAAAGGAGGAAAGGCACCGGGTGTGGATGAGTTGATTGTGGAGATGGTGAGAGCAGCAGGAGAGGTGGGGATACAATGGTTGTACCGAGTGATGAGGACAGCATGGAAGGAAAGGAAGACCCCAGAGGACTGGAAAAAAGGAATAATTGTCCCGATCTTCAAGAAAGGTAGTAGAACAGATTGCAGAAACTATCGGGGAATAACACTGATGAGTCATTGTGCAAAGATCTTCGAGAAAGCTTTGGAAAATATAATTAGGACAAGGATAGAAGGAGGGATGAGGGAAGAACAACATGACTTCAGAGCAGGAAGGTCCACAGTGGATTTGATTTTTGCTGTAAGGCAGTTACAAGAACAGCACTATGAGTATGGAACAGATCTACTGATGGCCTTCCTGGACATTGAGAAAGCATATGACAGTGTATGCAGAAACAAAGAATGGAAGTCCCTGGAGGATAGAGGAGTAGAGAAATTGACTATAAAGAGGATGAAGGAGATGTACAAGGGAAGCGTGAGCTCAGACTGGTTGGAACAGAGAAACGGCCTGAAACAAGGAAGTGCACTGTCACCGTTACTTTTCATTGTGGTGATGGATGACATAATGACCCGAGTGGCACAAGTAATTGGGGAAGGAAAGATGAAAGCAATGGTGTTTGCAGATGATTTGATGATTTGGGGAAACAAGGAGGAGGAGGTACAGGAGCAGTTGGAGGTGTGGGAAGGAATAATACAAGGATATGGGATGAAATTTATCATAAATAAGAGTGAGATGGTGATCACAACAAGGAAGAAGGAAAGAACCACTACGGGAATAACAATTGGTGGGGAACAGCTGAAGAAAGTGGAGAGTTTCAAGTATCTGGGAAGCCTGTTACAAGATAATGGAAGAAACTATAGAGAAATAAATGAGCGGGGGAGGGAGGCAGGCAGAAGCATTTCGGAGGAGTGTGAGAAGCATGTTATGGAGCAAGGATGTCCCTCAGAACAGCAAAAAGATCATATATCGGACATACTATGTCCCTATCCTGACGTATGCCTCGGAGACCTGGGTTATGAAAGGAAGGGAGAAGAGCAAAATACAGGCCAGTGAGATGAGGTTCTTGAGAAGCAGTATTGGAGCTACAAAGATGGACAGAATAATAAATGAGAGGACCAGAGAATTCATGAAGGAGGAACCATTACAGGATGGTATAGAGAAATCTAGACTTAGATGGTATGGACATGTAAAACGAATGGAGAAGAGGATACCCAAGTGAGTACACGAGACGAAGTGGTAAGGAAAGAGACCCAGAGAAAGGTGGCTGAAGGGGGTGGAAGAAAGCGTGAAGAAGAGAGGAGAAGACTGGACAAGGGTGGAGGCTGAGAGATGGTGGGAAGACAGAAGACGTTGGAGAGGCTTGTGTTCCAAACAGACCCGGCCAGTGGCTGGAAACTGTGCAAGATGAAGAAGAAGAAGTCATAATTCATAACTAGAGAGTCAAAATTCGCAAAATCACGAAAGTAAAAAATAAACAAACATTGGTTCAGAATATATTTTACATAAAAAATATATAATTACAAGTTTCAACCCGCAAATCACTCGCGGAAATTTGCAAAAAATCTGACTCGCTAATTTAGCATCTTCTTTTTTCTCATTCGCGAAAAAATTGAATGTTTCGGCAATCAATAAATTAACTGAATTTGAAAATTTTAGTGTTTTTTCATAATATTTATTGACAGAGTTCCAAAACAAAACTGTTTTCTGCCTTGTCATATCTGAAAAAATCCACAAGGTTTGGAATGTTGTCGCTAGAGGGTGTGAGTTGAATTTGTTTGTATATAACTAATTATTACTGCCATAATAACTTAATAAAGCAGTGTGAAAAATTCAGCTTCACTCCAGAATTTTTACCCTCAGTAACCAAGAATTTTAGCCCCTTTCATAACATAACAAGGTCAATTATAGATGGCATACTCTTGAGCCAATCATATACGATAATATAAGTAAATAGAATATACCATCTACATGAAGTGAATATGTATCACAGCTCTTCAGTAGGCATTGCATTAAAGGTTATTACATTTTTATATTGCTAATGTCTTTAAGATTGAGACCCTAATGAGGTCAAAGAAAGACATAAAACTTTCAGGTTAACATGGTAGTTTCATTGTTTGAAAGTCTGGTTACTTGAATTCAGTGAATTCAAACCTGATTCAACATAAAAGCAAGAAATTATATTATAAACCACCCTGTTTGTAGTTATGGGGGGATAAGTGGTAATCTTACATTGTTAGTAACTTATTTAAGGTGGAGGAAAAATTGCACAAATGGGTACAATGGCCCTTGCTGTTCATAGCTGGACATACCACTGTCGTAGCATTTACACCTTCAATCTAATTCGTAGCTCTTCAATAGAATCTTTCTCAATGAGCTCGTTTTGACTTCCCAGTTTCGTCAGGAGGGTGGACAGCAATTAGTTTATTTCGTCTTCAGAACGGTGTGAAATTCTTCAATGAGATCTCCTGCCTTGAAGTGCATAGTGTAAGATCAAGTAAAAAGTAGTGAGAAATTTCTCTATTCCTTGAATATTATTAGGTCAGTGAAAAATGAAAATCCACAGCCTGCTTCCAGTCTCCGACCGGGTCAGGAATGGAATGAATGAAGCCCCCATCTAGCGGCGAGGATATGAACTGTGCCGGCTGCCGAGGCCTGACGCACTCCTCTGGGGCAATTAGGTCAGTATTTGCAGATATATAATTTAACAAATTAAGGAAGGCAAGAGAGAAACTATTATATTTAATATTTGCCCTTGCTGTTCCGCCCCTTAAAACAACCATAACTAACATAACTGAAACCATAAACAGCAGGAACTAGAGTCTAGCTGGAGAAATATCATTCCAACTGATAGCTGTTACTAAATCTCACTTGTTTTTTTCTCAAAACTTTGAGGGGGTGATCACACTTTATTTGCTTTTATAGTTACAATCAAGTCTTCTTTTGTGGTGAAACTAATTTAAGAAATTCATGCTTATGATTTAAACACTTGTATAGAGTCATTGATAACTCGAAAATTCACAGAAATTTGTTGATGATTCAAATTAATAAAAATATCAATAAAATATTTTTCTGCTAGGGGCATTTTTTTATTTTTTTATATACCAAGGGCCTGTCAGCTAAGCTCCGGATGTACTGCAGCCTAAAGGCTTATTGTACTGCCCTGTGTACTCAGCACCAGTCCATTATCCCTGTGTCTTTAATAAGATGGTACAGTCCCATGATGGACTCTGTTTTGATTTCTTGTGGTTCAATTGTCGATCTCCCAAAAAGATTGAATCTTCTGCAATCTAGAGCTTTGCAAGAGCAGATTATGTGATGGGCTGTCTCCGTTTCCTTCCCGCAAAGTCTGCAGTCTAGGTTTCCTTTGATTATGCCCATTTTGTTTAGGTGCTTTTTCACGGGAGCATGGCCCGTGAGAAGAGCCACTGTGTATCTTACCTGAATTTTTTTACATCTGAGTAATTTTCCAGCCATTTTCTTACATGGTTCATTGATGAACATTTTCCCATGTTTCATTCCAGGGTTAGTTTCCCATCTATCCCTATGTTCCTTTTTGATCCAGTCTTTAATAGCTTCTCTTGTGGCATTTAGGTACTCCTAGAGCCGGCTCTGGTCCATAAAAGATTGTTGCCGCTCTCTTTCGGGCGAGTTCATCGGCTTTTTCGTTTCCTTCAATGCCCTTGTGTCCTGGGACCCATATCAATTTGACGTTGTTATGTTCCCCCAATTTAGTTAGGGCATTAAGACATTCTTCCACCAGTCTTGAGTTCACTTGAGGGCTTTTTAAAGCCTTCAGTGCTGCCTGGCTGCCTGAGTATATAATAATCTTCTTATTTGTATAAGATCTTTTTATATTTTCATATATGCATTGTAGTATTTCATAAACTTCTGCCTGGAATACCGTGGGATATTTTCCCAGGGGAAAGCTAATGCTTTTTCCTGGTCTCATTCCATATACTCCCGAGCCTGCCCCTGAGTCGTCTCTTGACCCGTCTGTGAACCAGATCAAAGTTTCCTCAGGATGCTCGGGTTTTGTCTTCCAAGAGTCTGTTTCAATTATTACTTCAAATGTTTTATTGAAGTTGTATTGTGTAGGAGTGTAGTCTGATCGCATTTCAAGTATGGAATCTTCTACAATTTTTGTTATTGATGATATTCCTGATTGTGAGTCAGGAATATTTCCAGCTTTACCCTGTTTCAGCCTATGTAATGCCATTCTAGCTTCCCCTTTGATCAGAATGTCAAGAGGGGCCAGGTCTAGTAAGGCCTCCATAGCCGCTGTGGGGGTAGTTTTAAATGCTCCGGTAATTGCTAGGCAGACTTGTCTTTGAATTCTTCCCTGCTATACCAGAGTTGTTTTATTTTGCACCTTGGTCCACCATACCAGTGCACCATATGTTATAGAGGGTCTCAGTACCCTAGTATACAACCAGAGTATCATCTTAAGTTTTAGTCCCCACGTATTTCTACATCCTCCTCACAGTCATGAAGGAGGTTACAAATTTATTGAATATTTTGTTCAAGTGCTGGTTCCAGGTCAACTTGGAGTCAAGAATTACTCCCTTCATTTTAATTTCTTCACCTTTTAGAAGCAGGGAACTAGTTTCCTTCAGATTTCTTCTTCTGGTGAATGGGACAATGGCTGTTTTGAGAGTGTGAGAGGTCTGTAGGACTTAGCCCGGTCTATAACTTTCCCAGGTTTAGGTATGAATACCGCCCTACAGTGTCTCCACCCCATTGGTATATAACCTAGGGCTAAACTAGCTCTAAGTATATTAATCATAATCCTCGCAAGCATTTGAAAGCCTTCTTGGAGCATGATGGGCATTATTCCATCACTTCCTGGGGATTTATACGGTTTAAATGAGAAGATTGCCCATTTTAGAGTTTCATAGTTAACCACCTTCCTGGCTGTTTCCCAGTCTCTCCTGTCAGTTTTCCAAGATGGAAACTCCAGTTCCAGGCTGCCCCAGCCTCCGGGAGGTTCTTCTATGATTTCCGAACCTGGGAAGTGTACATGAAATAGTTCTTCCTTGGTCTCTTCCGCAGTTCGGGTGTATTCTCCATTATCTCTATGGAGTGAGTTTATGCTGTTTCGGCTTTCTTTCGAGAGAATTCTTTGAAGTCGGGCACATTCCGGAGTCTCATCTATCTCCGTGCAGTACCTTCTCCAAGACTCTCTCTTTGCCAATCTTAAGGCTTTGTTGTAATCAGTAAGGGATCTCCTATATTCCTGGGGGGCGTGGTGGCTCAGCGGTCTAGCTGTATGCCTCTCACCAAGGCGGTCCGGGTTCGATTCCCGGTCAATGCATGTGAGATTTTCGAAGTGAAATGCCATGTCCTGTGGTTCGGATTCCACGTAAAAAGGAGGTCCCGTGGCTCATAATCACAAGATTCACGGTCACGTAAAACTACAATCTTCCTTTTTCCCTATATTCCTCCCATTTTCCTGATTTTTTAGCTGCATTGAACAGTCTTCTTACCTGTTTTCTCTGGTCTGCTAGGTCTTTACTCCACCAGGGGATATTCCTGTTGGACTGCCTGGCTACCAGAGGGCAGGTTTCTTTGTAGGCTGAAATTATTGCATCTTTGTAATTGTTCTGCAACAATTTCAACTTCTTCTGTACTTTTGAAGTTTCTGTTTATTCCCCTGAGATTCTGAACTAGTTCTCTTTTGAAGCTGCCCCAGTCAGTTCTCTGGGGATTTCTGTAATATTCTGTTTGTCGTTCTAATCCCGCCATGTTGAATATTATATATCTGTGGTCTGAACAACTTACTTCCTCAGATACATGCCATTCACTTACTCTACTCCCTATATAGGGGGTAGAAAAAGTTATGTCGATAACCTCCTTTCTGTTTTTAATAACAAAGGTTGGTTTATTTCCTTTATTCATTAAGTTCAAATTACGTTCCAGAATGAATTCTAACAAGGTCTCACCTCTGGGGTTGTTGTTGGTGCTACCCCAGGCCAGGTTGTGTGAGTTGGCGTCGCATCCTAAAATTAGGTGTTCACCTTCTTTTTCACACCTTGCTACCAAGTCCATTACTTCCTTGGTAGGTGGTAACTGCTCATCGTCGTAGGGAAGTTATGCGGATCCAAGGATGATTTTCCTTGACCCTTTGATGATGTCTGGATTGCCACTGTTGTGAGGTCTCTGGAACAGAAATCCATCAGCGGCAGTATCTTGATTCCTCTTTTGGCAAGTATACAGGTTCTGGGAGTCTGGTTTGTCCGACTGAATATCAGTTCGCCTCCAACTCCTCCCAGTCCCTTTATTTTGCCTTTTTCAGCCCAGGGTTCCTAAATGAGAGCCAGGTCACAGTCTCTCATCATCACACACAGTGCTGCCAAGGCAGCCCTGCTATGCTGAAGATTTATCTGGACCACTCTCATTCGCGCCCTTGGGTCTGGGTTTACCTTTTAATGGTTTAAAGGTTACCTGACTTAGGCCGCAGAAGACCTTAAATTGTTTGGCTTCTAGCTTTTCATACGAGTCGAGGTCCACCGAGAATGCCAAAGTTTGGCCTTTCTCGGTCACCTTTCGGCTCATAAGATGCCATTCACCTACCTCAAGTCCTGAATTCTGTGCCTTCAGTCTCTTTTTGATGGTTTCCACATCATTTGTTGCTGGTACCCAGACTAGGACCCTTGGCCTCCTTGGAAGGTCTTTGGAGTCTACAACTTGTAACTCCAATCCCTCCCAAGGGCTGCCAAGTCTGCCTATAGCTCCGGATAACCAGTGTTTTGTTTGTTCATTCTCACAGGTCATCCAAAGGATACCCTGTGAGAATTTGTTATCTAGAAATTGTGGTGACACCTGTTCAGGGTTGTCATCCAACATTTCCAGAATTTTCCCTTTCACCAGTTCTGCTTTTTCCTGGTTAAGTTGTTGGTTTTTTGCCATTACGGCTACCTTGATACCTTTAGCAGCGTCCCTGTAGCTCAAAGGTTGAGATGGTTCATTCCTTCGATGCTTAGGTTCTCGCTGCTTTGGGGTGCTTGATTCAGAGCGTGGTCTTTTTTGAGTTGAGGTTGTGGTCTTTTTGCTCCTGGACGGTTTGTTCTCCGTCCAGGTCCCTTCTTTCATCTTCCTTTCCCTCATTAGTTTCTTCCGTTGTGCTCCAGAGAGTTTCTTAGGTTTGATCCCAGTTCCTGACGTACCTGGTTGTTTCAGTCACCTCCATTGTGGAGTCTTCTGATGTCTACAAGTCTATGGACGAGTCCATTCCTTGTATTGTCTTGGTTAAGCTTTCGCTTGAGGTTGTTTCTTGGTTCTCCATTTGGGTCCCACGAGTATCGGAGAAATAAATAGTCCACTCAGACAGAGCTCCGGTTGTCCGAGCAAGGCTGCATTCTCAGGGAGGTCGCCCAGTTTCCCTGAGGTTCTGTTAAGGACACATCACCCATGTGCCATGCACCCCTTCGGCATGGATTAAGGCAAGCCACACTTAACACCTTGGGGTTGGGGAGGTGGCCCGCTATCTCTTATTCAATATATTCAGAGAAACACCTGTCCGGCTCGTCAGTGGTCAACTGTCGCTACCAGACAGGTGCCGGCTATCCGCCACCTGCCGACGCGTCACGATACCCGCTCAAGGTCCAGCGTTAGGGTTTGCAGGATGTTACTCCTTGCCAGGAACCCCCCCCCGCTGAGGATGCTAGGGGCATGATAGCGATGTGATCAAGCCGATTGCCTTTCAGCAACGCAGACTGGGATTTTTAAGATGAAATGTCGCATCCCACCATTCAAATTTCACATAAATAGGTCACGTAGCTTATGAACTCGAAATGGTCTTGCTATGCGAGATGCTTCCTTCGTTATTTCTGCACTAAAGTAACAAATGAATACACATTCACTTTAAAATAAGTTGCAATTAAAAATACTCAGAAAATTATCTTTCTGTAATTTGTAAATTTTAATTTGCAGAAAGTTCATAGAAAGATCAGATACTGTAAATCTATAGTTTCCATAGACGCGTCCAACTGCAGGAACTAAATCTTAACCAACTATGGATGCCTACTTCGTTTGTCACCTTGCACTTGATCACATCCCCCATTTTACTATCGGACTCGTCTCCTTACATTTGAATCATTCATCGCATTTTCTATGTATACTTCGCAAATATTTCAAATGTCAACTGGTTTAGTGTTCTTTGCACTCAGGAAAGGAATGACTGATATAATCTCACAAGTGGCAGGATTTTCAATCAACTTTGCTATTCAAACCAAGCACTATAAAGCGTAAACAATAGACATTAAAATGGTGTCATCTCCTCCTTGAATCAGAGCAGATACAACACACACGTGCCGAACTGCGATTGCTGCAATGCAAGGGCAGCATATAAGAACTGAACTTATTTCTGGACGTGCCTAGTAGGTGTCCACATGACAAATTATTTACGTGGTACAACACCTCTTTGTTTAATAATGGAAAATATTTCCAGCATCTCCTATGAAAAGGTAACTTCTTTAATGGTGAATTGCTTATGAATTTTCTGTTAATTACTGTATACTTACTGTCACTGTTTCTACCTTTGCGCAAGCAGCTGCCCGAGGTGGGTTGGCTAGTGGAGGGCGTGCGTGGTCCTGGTTGACTGGTGGCCCCGCTCCAACTGAATGCTTGCCCTTCGTTTAGTAGATCACGAATGCTATTTACTGAAACTGTAACGATGTTAGTTACTCGTGCATTTGAGTCGACCGAGAAATTATCCCTCGTTTTAACCTATTCACCAAATATATAAGCAATTATTCCTGTCAAATGTCATATTGCGCGAGTGAAAACGTGTCCATTAGGTCTGTATTTTGTCTAAATATACATTCATTCTATTACTGGTACTGTACCCGAAATTCACATAACCACCACCTAAGGATGGAAGGGATCACACGGGATGTTGATACCCAGCTAGAAAAACCAACAATTCCCGGCTAGTCGGATAGCTAGGAATCTATCGATACGATATTTATTAAAAACACGACAGTACTACTACCTAGTTACAAACAAAATTCCTACAATAAAGTATTGGGAGGACGAGATTCTCAGAATTTCAGGGGTGAACGGTTTAAAAGCGGGCACCAGTACCTAACTAGTAGTACCACCGCATCCGATTATTAAATAAGGAGATCGTCAAGTTCTATAAAAAGGAACAGGCAAACTATCGGATTTTTTACTATGGATACTCGAGTTTAGGCCTCAATTACAAGCAAACCAACAGACCTATTAAAAAATGATTTATACCAATATTTTCCTTGTTTAATTCTGTGTTAGACTATATAAGCCAATTTTTTTTTTGGTGGTTGTATGAAAAATTGTCCGTGTTTTTGACGTCTTCTGTAGGAACCGCTCACTTAAAACTATATACATGAAAAACTACTTGGCTGAGGGTAGTGAAATTTTTATATGTAATAGGCACAAGTATTGGTGGTGCAAATCTGAAGTTTCAATGTTTTTCAATTACCCAATAAAAAGTTCTTATACTTTTTCTGACATAACGATTTCTCAGCCCAGGATAAACGTACAGCAGGAAACTTGGTCTCATTTTGAAGCTCTCGTTCGTGATTATCGAAAACTATGACCAATGCAAACATACAGTGTGATGATGAATTTAGGAAGAGTAATATTAATGGGAGGTTTTGTGCGTTCTGGCCCGTGCGATTAAATGCGAGCAGGCTTGTGAAATCCGGTGCAGCGTTGCCGCATTAAGTTGCAGTCGTCGCGGCTCGCAACGAACGAACACTGCTTTAAGTTTCCTTTCAACCTTTTATTTTCTTTCCTCGTACAAATTTCATTTTCCATCACCTTTTTCACATAAGGGCTTTGGACCTTCAATGGCAGGTTTAAAAATGGTTTGCTTCCTAATTTGGAAATGTCATACTACACAATTTTTACATGGACTATTTACATTATTTACATATATTTACAATATTTAATTCAGTCAGTATTCTTCGTCTGAAGAATCGCTCTGTTCCGATGAATCACAACTGCTGTCATTCATGTTATGACTGGCTCGAAATGAGGGACATTTTCAGACGGGCCATATTTGTCCTAGTAGTGGTCTTCAATTCTTTTAGCGTGTTTAATACATTGTTTCCAGAATTCAGGAGCAACGGTATGCAAGGCTTCTCGGCATAAAGCATTCATTGCTTCCATACTTCTACCATTTTGTAATATGTTAGCGCAGTTTCGCCCTCAGACAATGGTGGTCTCTGAGGCATCTGGAAGTGATGTGATGTGTCCCATAAGCAGTAAACAGGAAGACTGAAAATAGCATGTGGACATAGCCAGGTCACTCGCATTCCATTACACAACTGCCCGGGACGAGGGTACGCGGCAACGCTGCACTCGAATTCACCAGCTCGCCCGCTTTTCATCGCACGGGCCAGAACGCACAAAACCTCCCATTAATATTACTCTTCATAAATTCGTCATCACACTGTACGTTTACAGTGGTCCTAGTTTCCGATAATCACGAATGAGAGCTTCAAAATGAGACCAAGTTTCCTGCTGTACGTTTATCCTGGGCTGAGAAAACGTTACATCAGAAAAAGTATAAGAACTTTTTATTGAGTGATAGAAAAAAATTGAAACTTGAGATTTGCACTACCAATACTTGTGCTTATAACATATAAACATTTCATTACCCTCAGCCAAGTAGTTTTCCATGTATATCGTTTTAAGTGAGCGGTTCCTAGAAAAGACGTCAAAAACACTGACAATTTTTCATACAACCACAAATAAAAAAACAAATAATTAATAAACTTGAGAATAATTGGCTTATATAGTCTGACGC
Source organism: Meconema thalassinum (assembly GCA_946902985.2). Taxonomy (NCBI): domain Eukaryota; kingdom Metazoa; phylum Arthropoda; class Insecta; order Orthoptera; family Tettigoniidae; genus Meconema; species Meconema thalassinum. Next base: position 1,713,117,603 of record OX336388.2, on the reverse strand, counting down.
AGAATTAAACAAGGATATTGGTAGAACTCATTTTTCAATATTTCTGTCGGTTTACTTTTAATTAAGGCCTAAACTAGAGTATCCATAGTAAAAAAATATAATAGTAAGCAGTGCCTGCTAGTGGTTATTCATAAATAGGACAACATAACAACAAATGTCCAAAAAACATTAATTAACCCTTCACACGTTATGAGAAATAAAACTTTAAACCTTAAAATAAACTCGTACCTTCACTTAAAAATGAACTTTACCGTGAATTTCGGCATCAGGACATCTCTGTGTCCTCATTTAAGGAGTAACTGTAATATCATAGACCTCTTGTCTATCCAAATTCTTAAAATAATCAACCAACTTGTTGATCAAACTGTACTTCAAAACATTAATGACCTGTAAAACGACGTTACTATATACATTTCCACTCCTATATGATACATGGGCCTCCTTAAATTAACACTCTTAACAATCCTATATTATTAATAAAAATCCTTAAATTATTATTGTTAATAAAATTCTGAACTAGAAGTGGGTGACGGTGGCGTTTGGAACTACTTGAAATTCATTGTCTGCAATTCGTACTTGAATTAAAAACAGATAACACACACTAATACAGTCATCACTATTAACACCGGTTATCAGACAGATTCTATACACACCCAAAGTACAAAGGGCTACATGACCCCGTTGTCGCAGCCCCTAAACTAAGGAACCAACCAACACTTGTTATTGTTACCTGCACGTTATTTTATTATTCAATCATCTTCCCTATATCATACTTATATTCTCTCTTTCGTTATATTTCCATTATAGATCACAAATTCCTTCAACACTGTCGTTTACTTATTTCCAATTGAACATGTGTGACAAGCAATTAAGCTAATAACTGTACTATTAAAGTCATAATCTTGATTTTAAAAAACTATAATATAAAATATAACAGACTGTCTGTCGTGGTTTTTATGTACTTGGGATATATAGTGGTTTCAATACTCAACTTAACAAATATCTATATCGCATATTTACATCACACTTTGTTCAACTACGCTGTCGTAATTACATTTTTCAGATCGCTATAAAACATTTACATCATACTATATACAAGTCTGCATTACAATATACGCTTAAATACTCTTTTTCCCCATTTCTCTACACCTTAAGTGCATGAAATTCAGTAATCCTACTTATCATACATGAATGCATGATATAAACTTTAAATTGCAACTCCTCTTACCATTATACATCCTTCATCCTCTCGTATTCTCATTAATTATGACTTGTTTCAATATTCCACTCTCATATTTGTCAAATATTTCATCTATTATACATTCCTTAGCGATTCATTGCGAACTTTATCATTACCATAATTTTATAAAACCACAGTTCCTTGAACTTATATTTTAAAGATACTCGTCTGTATATAATTATCTCATTAATACAAATACGTTGCATATCCTCTCCATACTGTTCTGATTTAATGAATATAAATTCATTTCATCTGTTGCTTACATTTGTTACAATAGTTGTCAGAGCATTTCATTATAAATTCCTACATTCCATTCTGTTATAACGGGTATTAGAGTTGTCACGAGCTGCGCTCTTCGATAAACTATAAATTCCTTTCAATAAAGCAATAAACTCTGCAATGCGTTGTTTCAATTCAAATAAACTTATTGATGTTCTCAACAGAATTAAATCAATAATTTGTTGACTGTAAATAATTATCAAAATAATTATTTAAAATTGACGTATATGAAAATATACTTTCAATAAAGTATTATATAAAAAGTATTTTAAAATATTCCACTACGAATCAAACTCGGATACGCATAGAGATTCGAATAACTTACCAATATCAAATAACAACGACGTCTAAAATTTACTACACGTCAAAATCGTAAACGATGACGTTTTAAAATATTTACGTGAAAATTTAAACAATGAAAATACTAAACCAAACTATTAACCAATCATCAAGAAAAAAGTCAATTGGCCACACAAAATACGGTCATGTCAAGTGTATCTACAGTATTGCAAAATAACTACTAAATAAAGTCCGCCCGAAATATCTCTTCTGTTTATCGGATTCTTTGAAGTCTTGCGTACCGCAGTTCAGCGCGTACGTAGGGTGAACGGCTGTTAGGTCGGCTCGAGCTAGGGCGTGTGCCAGCCAAGCGGTCTTGTTCCTCCGTGCTGCTACTGTCCCCACTTGCGTGAAGACGGTCCAATCTCATCCCCTGCCTTCTCCTGGGATTCGAACTGCGTCACTCTCGTACGCTTCAGAGCCGAGGTGGCTTCTGATGATCATCTTCAATCGGCACCAATCTCGAAGGTCTTGGTTGAATGTAGATAATTGCTTGTAGTCAATGAAGTTTCCGAGATAGTAATGGGAACTCATTTTTATGTTATTTGCTGTTGTCACGTTAGTGGATTAGAGATGTTAATTTTCCACTCTTCTTGTATTTGCGTCGGCGTGTAGCTATGTCACTCCTGGAACCCACACATTGAAGTCGGCTAGTCCCCCTTAATAGTTTAATGTGTCATCGTAGCTTCTGTCGAGTAAACCATATTAAACTTCCTCGTCGACTCCAGATTCTTTATCCTTTGAAAATATTTCATAAATGCTCGAAATACTTCAATAATTGTAGATTGTCTCCCATAAGTCCAACCCCTCGTCCACGTCATGGGAGACGGGCAACGGCACAAAGTAGGGGATTGCCTGTAGGAGCGAAGTACAGTGGGGACTTCGTGTGCCCCGGGACCTTTACGGTAGCTGTGAAGATCGTACAGGAACCCTGACAAGTGACGGCTAACGGGGCTCTGGTGAAGCTACGATAGGCCCAGCAAGCCAGTAGTGGATAAGACTTTTGCTTTCAAGAAGAGAACAGGCCTTGGACAGGACGGATACAATGGACGACGACCTAGCTGTGTTCATGGACTGAGATTTGGAACTTTAAACATAAGAACGCTGACGGGGAAGGTGGGGGAGATAGTGGATATGATGGAAAGAAGGAAGTTGAATTTATTGGGATTGGCAGAAACAAAGTGGAAAGGGGAAGGAAGGAGAGAACTGAGAAAAGGCTATATACTGTACTGGAGTGGGAATGAAGAGGGAAAGAGGAATGGAGTGGGAGTAGTAGTACGAGATGGTTTAAAAGAAGAAGTGAAGAGAATAAGTGATAGGATGATGAAAGTGAAAGTAGCACTGAGGGGAGAGACCCTAGAAATAGTGCAAGTGTATGCTCCACAAGTAGGCTGCGCCTCTGAAGAGGAGGAGGAGTTGGAAGAGGAATTGCAGAAGCAGCTGGTAGGAAGGAATATGATTGTTATGGGGGATCTGAATGCCCATGTAGGAAGAGAAAGACAAGGGTATGAGAGTGTGCTTGGACCAAAGGGTTGGGGTAGAAGAAATGAGGAAGGAAAGAGACTTTTGGACTTCTGCCAAAGGAACAGCCTGCTAGTTGGGAACTCCTGGTTCAAGAAAAGAGAGAGCCACACAATCACATGGTACAGTGATGACTTGACCAGGAAGTCGGTGGTCGACTATAAACTGTATGAGAAAGAATTAAATAAGAACATCACGGACATCAAGGTTATACCATCGGAGAACTTGGATACCGACCATCGATTGCTGGTAATGAACCTGAGAGGGACTAAGGAGAAGAAAGGGACTGAGTACCAGGAAAGACATATAAGGATATGGAAACTGAAAGGAGATAGAAGGGTCGAGTACCTCAAAATGGTAAAGGAAGGAATTCCAACAGATGAAGAATGGGGGGTGGAAGAGGAATGGGCTAGATTTAAGAAGACACTAGTAGGTGCAGCAGAAGCAGTATGTGGGAGGACAAGTAGTAAGAAGAGGTGGAAGGAAACACCATGGTTGAATGAGAAGACAAAAGATATAGTAAGGGAAAAGAATAGAGCCTTTAGGAGGTGGTATCAAAATAGGACGGTAGAGACTAGGGAAGAGTACCAGGAAAGAAAGGAGGCAAAGAGAGTAGTGGCTGAGGAGAGAAGAAAGTGGATGGAAGAGTGGACAAAGATGTTGGAGGATAGTGAAGGTACAAAAAGGGTCCTGTATGGGATGGTAAAAAATAAGAGGCAGAAGGATCCTACGGATTATATTAGAATGGTGAACAAAAGAGGACAAGAGATGGAAAATAGGGAAGAACTGAAGAAAATGTGGAAATAATATTTTGAAGAACTTCTGAACCCAAATGGAAACCACGGCGAGGAGGAAGAAATCGGGGAAGAGGAAGATGGACTGCAAACAGAAAAGGACTTAACATGGAAAGAAGTGAAAGATGAAAGGAGGGAAGGCACCGGGTGTGGTTGAGTTAAGTGTGGAGATGGTGAGAGCAGCAGGAGAGGTGGGGATACAATGGTTGTACAGAGTGATGAAGACAGCATGGAAGGAAAGGAAGACCCCAGAGGACTGGAAAAAGAGAATAATTGTCCCGATCTTCAAGAAAGGTAGTAGAACTGAATGCAGAAACTATCGGGGAATAACACTGATGAGTCATTGTGCAAAGATGTTTGAGAAAGTTTTGGGAAGGAGAATTAGGACAAGGATAGAAGGAGGGATGAGGGAAGAACAACATGGCTTCAGAGCAGGAAGGTCCACAGTGGATTTGATTTTTGCTGTAAAGCAGTTACAAGAACAGCTCTATGAGTAGGGAACAGATCTACTGATGGCCTTCGTGGACATTGAGAAAGCATATGATAGTGTATGCAGAAACAAAGTATGGAAGTACCTGGAGGATAGAGGAGTAGGAAAATGGACTATAAGGAGGATAAAGGAGATGTACAAGGGAAGCGTGAGCTGTGTGAAAGTGGGATGAGAGAGATCGGACTGGTTGGAACAGAGAAACAGCCTGAAACAAGGAAGTGCACTGTCACCGTTACTTTTCATTGTGGTGATGGATGACATAATAACCAGAGTGGCACAAGTAATTGGAGAAGGAAGATGAAAGCAGTGGTGTTTGCAGATGATTTGATGATTTGGGGAAACAAGGAGGAGGAGGTACAGGAACAGTTGGACGTGTGGGAAGGATATGGGATGATATTTAGCATAAATAAGAGTGAGGTGGTGATCACAACAAGGAAGAAGGAAAGAACCACAACGGGAATAACAATTGGTGGGGAGCAGCTGAAGAAAGTGAGAGTTTCAAGTATCTGGGAAGCCTGATACAAGTTAATGGAAGAAACGGTAGAGAAATAAATGAGCGGGGGAGACCGGCAGAAGCATTCCGGAGGAGTGTGAGAAGCATGTTTTGGAGCAAGGATGTCCCTCAGAACAGCAAAAAGATCATAGATCGGACATACTATGTCCCTATCCTGACGTATGCCTCGGAGACCTGGGTTATGAAAGGAAGGGAGAAGAGCAAAATACAGGCCAGTGAGATGAGGTTCTTGAGAAGCAGTATTGGAGCTACAAAGATGGACAGAATAAGAAATGAAAGGACCAGAGAATTAATGAAGGAGGAACCATTACAGGATGGTATAGAGAAATCTAGACTTCGATGGTATGGACATGTAAAACAAATCGAGGAGAAGAGGATACCCAGGAGTATACAAAAGACGAAGTGGGAAGGAAAGAGACCAAGAGGAAGACCGTGAGACCGGTGGCTGAAGGGGGTGGAAGAAGAGAGAAGACTGGACAAGGGTGGAGGCTGAGAGATGGTGGGAAGACAGAAGACGTTGGAGAGGCTTGTGTTCCAAACAGACCCGGCCAGTGGCTGGAAACTGTGCATGATGGTGATGAATTGTAGATTTTAGAATCTGCTTATTTTTCTATCAACTCTCGTAGCTTGGAAATTTATATTGTTCTTCCTTGTAGATGTTGAACTATGTGGATAGATTTATTCTTATATCAATTATATGTCGAATTCACTCAGTAGAATGTTCATTGTGCGCTGCTTCAAATATTACTAAGATCTTTCTGTCGAGTATATATTTCATCGGAGCTTCGATGTAGCTTGACCGAAAGTGATGGCGACTCGTCCGTCAACCCTCCTGTACTTTCCTCTCCTTACATTTTCCGAACTCTAGAATCACATCTATACTCAATCGATGCTAGAAATGGAGTGAATCCACTGACGCTCTGCCTTTTCTCTTCTGGTCAATATAAAATGGCGTCGATTGAGTCAGACAATGAAGGTGTACTTCTAGCTTAATATCTCCTTAATTATCATTCGTCTTATAATTTTATTCATATCGATGTGATTTATTTTTAATTTAAAACAGAATTCTGGCATTTAATTTCTTCTAAAAATATTTCCAAGTAATTATTAAAATGTTGTTCTCCGCCAAAATATAATATTCTGATTGGCTATATCCAGTCATGTGATCTCTATTGTCTTAATTTCCTCGTGTGCATAGCGTGCTGTAGAAAATCCACGCGTGCCAAGGTGACCTCTCTCCCCCTTCTTTCACATGATCTACAGAACTGGTTTTCTGCTCGAAAGTATCACAGACGACTCTTGCTAACTTGTCATATTCCTGATCGAGCTTAATCTCATTTATGCCATGTTAAATATTTCGTACTACAAAACTCTCCTCTTCTCTGCTTATAAAAATGGGCAGATAAAACATTGAACTCTGCTAGCAGGCTTGCTTGGGCTCTGAGATTCCTGTAAATGATGCAGGCTGCCTATATAGTCCCTTTATTTCAGAACTTATGTTCTTACGTGCGGACAGTTCGATGCCTGACTTGTGACATATCCTGAGTCTTATAAATACGGGTTCAGTACCTTAAGTATTGCTTAATTTCATGTTTAGCTTTCTTAAAGAAAAGGGTTAACAAATTTTGATCCTTGTAAGGGTAGAACTGGTAAGTCGTTTAAAAATTAGAGAACCTTTCAGTGGACAACCAAACCTTACAGGTTGCGTGTCCTGGTATAATCCACGTATCTTGTTCTGCATCCATATGACTGGTATTACGTCGTGCATAGTAGATACTTAATTTCTTCCTGCTGGCCTAACGTGTAACTTAAGTTTAGAGATGATGATAATACCATGAAATTAAGTCCTATCTACACTCTCTTTATGCTTCTTAAGACTCTGGCACGAGTTTGAAATCGTAGCACTACCATAGTGGGTACCTAGAAATGGACGAGTGATAATTTATGTCCAGGGGGCGTGGCGGCACAGCGGGCAAGCTATTTGCCTCTCACCAAGATGGACCGGGTTCGATTCCCGGTCGATGCATGTGAGATTTCCTAAGGGAAATGCCATGTCCTGTGGTTTGGATTCCATGTAAAAAGGAGGTTCCGTGGCTCATGATCGCACGATTAATGGTCACGTAAAACTACAAGCTTCCTTTTGATAATGAATGTCCTCATTGATCTGCTTGACAGATGAAAAAAGGTCTCTTAAACCATCCTTGAAGAACAAGCCTCGGTTCCTGGTCATGTTGTTACACAAAAGAGCTTTCTTGCAGAGAGTAAGTGAAACTTATTGAACCTCAGGCCACCAACTTTCTCTCTAACGGAGTAAAATATGCATAGTATTCTACAATTACCTAAATTTCTGAGGGTCATATCTAATCAGTCCGCCTAGTCAATACAGATCCAAAATGAATCGCGAAGTTCCTAAATATTACCTGAATTTCTATGCCACTAGTGTGGTCTAATGGTATTATAGTAGCTTCGTGGACAAAGGGCCTGAGTTTGATACTCAACTCAGCAATGGAGGATTTTAATATTGGTATTAATATTGAAACAGCATGCACTCAACTTCATGGGGGCTATTGAGAAGAGAATCTCACTCGTACCAATTTCGAAGTAGTTTTCCATGGCTTCTCACTTCTACTCTCAGTGAGTGCTGGAATGAAACGTAACTAAAGGTCATGGTACCACCTTCCAAATTCTAGCCACAACTACATACTACAGATCCCAAAATAACGTATGTTATCAGACAGATTCAGTACACACCCGGCATTTGATTCCACGTAGCTTGGAAAACTCGAGTAAGAAATACATTGTAAAGTTAACGGGTAAGGAATTGATTGGGCGGAAATTCCTTACCCATTAACTTTACATTGTAAGCGTCAATACGGACCTTAAAAATGGAAAACACTCCAAATAACCTTAAGAAATACATATCATTGCAAATCTTTGCTTATTAACAAGCTATTGCTGCATGATTTAAGAGATTAATTGATATTAAAATTCATTGTTCATAAGCATTTGCTGTGTTTTGAAGGAATGAAGTATAAGATTTACAGAAATCTAATTGGAACACCACCATAGTGTCAGGTGTTGATTATGATATGAGCCTATTAAGTATTTTATTGATGTGTTTCAATTGTGTGACCTTGCCATGGTAAACTATGACTGTATTTCTATGTCTATTATGCGGTATTGGACAAGAAGAGAGTTGATCTGTTTTATACTGTGCTTTGGTATTCTTATTTTACTCTTCACTTGAATATAATCGATAAGAAAATATCTTTTAGATGTACAATCAATTATTAGGAAGTACAAGAAGTGTTTGTAGCCTTATTAGTCCAGGCAACGAAAAGGTATAGAGGGAAATGTTTGGAACACAATTTTTGACTTCGTAACTTTGTTTGGACTAGTTAGGAGGTGAACATATCAAAAGTCCCCGCCCCTAGCCCTTGAGCTGGGAGGAAGGTCCCAATGTTTGGTTTTTTGCTTAAATCTCTGCAACTATGCGTCCTAGCGAAATTACCATTCTATACAAAATGAAAGCTGATTACATTTTCTACAAGTTTTATTCAGTCAAGTTTTTCGATATCTTTGTATAGTTTTCACGATATCCGCTCTTAAAAGTCTGTAATTTTGGAGAGAAAAAAAATCCTCACAATTTTTGCTCTTTTTGACCGTATAACTCTTCAACTATACACCCAAAAAATAAATGCCGGCCGGAGGGTTATAGAACATTAAATGTACTATTTTATCTATTTTCCTTCAAATGTTATAGCAATTTCAGTGTTGAGCGTGAAATCGGAAGTTTTGCGAAAACTGTCGACTAATGAATCTTTCAATTTCTCACCATTCCCAGTCAACATATTGGCCTGAAATATGCACCATTATATACACATATTGAGTACTGGACGTCTAAATAGCACAGATACTCATTTTAGAATGTATATACTTGTGAGCCCGCTGACCAGTTCCTCACACTTTATTAAAGATGATATAGTCAATTTTAATGGGAAAATATGTTATGACCATGTGTGTGCACGTATGAGTGTCTATAAGGCATTGGAATAGTTTTATAATTAAAATTAAAACTTACAATTTCCGCCTAGTCAATACTATACTTTTTTTAAATATTTCAAGGGTACATGTTTCAGGTCCCAATCTTTATGGACCCTTCTTCAGCCCATAAAATCACACATGGAGCCCATCAAATCACAAAAACATCGATAAACACAAACTGCACACACACAATAAATAGATAAAAACACTGTAAAAACATCTAAGAGTCTAAAATCTAAAAATAACATGCATGTTTTACTGTCTTCAGGAACATGTTTTCACTTGTTCTTCATCTAAGTAAAATGTCATTTGACGCTGTGAAACACTGGGCACATATTTTTGAAGTCTATAAGTGGCGTGCTCTAAGAACTTGCTGTATATCTTGTACTGTTTTTGTGGCTGAAGATGGGTTGGACGTCAATGGCTACACGTTTACAAATTCTTGTTTTAAAATTTTATGCATTTGGCAACTTGTCTTTTATGGATTAAGATTAATCCATGCATTTGGCAACTTGTCTTTTATGGATAGATTTTGGACTCTTAGATGTTTTTAGTGTTTTTATCTATTTATTGTGTGTGTGCAGTTTGTGTTTATCGATGTTTTTGTGATTTGATGGGCTCCATGTGTGATTTTATGGGCTGAAGAAGGGTCCAGAAAGATTGGGACCTGAAACATGTACCCTTGAAATATTTTAAAAAAGTATAGTATTGACTAGGCGGAAATTGTAAGTTTTAATTTTAATGATTACTGTCAATACGGAACCTGAAATGTATAATATCTCTAATAGTTTTATAAATCACAACCATTAAATTAAAACGAAGTTTATTGGCATAGAAAAGTGAATTAACATAAAACATTACAACGGTAGGTACCATTGAGACAATTTCTTGCTCTCTTGGGGTGGGAAGGACTTTCATCCTCGTCTTCGTTTTCATCTTCTTTTTCCCCAATATCTTCTCCATCGGACCCCTTTAGGGAAAAGGTCAGAGGATCCTCCTGTTCTTCTTCATCTTCGGAGTCAACTTGAGGGACCTCTTCAGGCAATTTTGGCATGCTGATGAACATTTGAGGCTTGCTTTTTGCAGCCACACTTTGCACTAGCACAGTCTTTCGTGCATCGGCAGAAAATCATTTTCAGGATATCCTCCGGTGCAGCTGCTAACTCACTGTGCACTGGGACCAGACAGTTGTTCTCAATCTTCCACCCATACATCTGAGGAGGCAGGTCATTTCCCAGCCACGGCTGAACTCTGTGGATTGTTCTGAGAGAATGCTGTTTTACAGCTCCTTCAGTGGGAGGAAGACGAGATATCAGACTTGATTGTGGCCACTGATTTCAAGAATGACTTGTACCTGTAGGTATTGAGGGAGACCTCTTTCGCTGGAGCCACATACCACCTCAAGATGCAGGTTTCACCTGCCTTTTGTACATGGGCGTTGGTGGAGGAAGGGTTTAAAAGGACCGCTGCTGCTTTCAGGACCCCTGGCGACTTCAGATACAACTTCGCAAATGCGACCTTGCTTTTTCGAAATGCGGAAGATGTTGTGACGCATCCTGTAAAGGCGTGCAAAAACAGCACATTCTTGAAACCTTGTTGCTAAAGCTCTTAGGACGAAAAGAAGGAATCCCTTATCTTTCCACGTCCAGGTTTGATGAAAATAATGTCCTTATGCTTATCAGCTTTAGCCATCAAGAGGACTATGAGGTCGACATCTTCACCCACAATGCCGACAGCTGTTGTTTTGAACATTTCCACAGCCGTATCAGAACATCCGCATCACTTTCTGCTTGAAGGGTCCTGATCCCATTGTCCTCAAGCTTCACCTTTAGCATGTTGATGAGCCTGCTTTTGTTGAACTTGTTTGACAGAAAATCTTCTTGTTTGACGTTGATCTCGGCGTCTTCCGTAAAATGGATGTCAGCAGACTTGCTGAGTCGATAGCGCCTTTGCTGCTCTGCTACTTTCGTGCTTGAAGTTGATGAAGAATAGCCATCAAAGACTACAGTACATCTCCTTCCGTGGTAGTTCTTCGTGATTAAAGTGGATGTAGTTCCCGCAGATTGTCGATACCTTGGCACTTCTTTGCCAAATTACTTTATGGAGGAGAAGCCCCAAGTCAAATACAATGTATAACTGTGCGACACGTACATCCTTGGTCGTAGTGTTGAATAATTTGTACAGCGCTGACTTAGGTCAATTTCCTCATCCCACTCTCACTGAATAGGGCTAATTTGTATCCCATTTACAGCTTTAAATCTTCGTCTGTTTCTTTGCTGATGGATATACGTCGGAATAGCAAGAATGCAAGAAGTAAAACACAATTTTCACTCGCCAAATCAATACTTTACTAAAAATACTATAGGTACATGTTTCGGAAACTTGATATGTTTCCTTCTTCAGCCCATATGTTGGTGTGAAACATCATATGACATCGAAATCCTAACCAGAAATAAAAATACAGTTCGTACTTTCTCTCTTGTTCTTCTTTTGTTGAGCCTGTGTCATGGTCAATACGGAACCTGGAACGAGTGCGGTTTATAGCAAGAATGGGTCCACAGGAATCTTTTCGTCGTTGATTTTGATCGATGAGCTCACTGTCGACAGGGGAAGAGCTCGATCTTTTCGAGACATTTCGATGTTAGAAAATGCCGAATTGACCATTTTAGCAATTGCATGCTTAGCAACTACAACAGCATTGTAGCAGGTGATCGTTGTATATCCAACAACTCCTGTCGCGATAGATACGTCACTGGTCTCTGGGAAGAGAGGAAATTTCTCAAACCAATCGGTGAGCTGCAATCGGCAATGTCAGCTGTATCCTTGTTTTGGCAGGCTTGTCCTGGGCCGCCGATACGTAGCCAGCGCGCAAGTCTGTGCGAATGGGTTTTAACTTTTGAAGGAAAATATATAAAAAAGTAATGTTATACGTATTATTGAAGGGAATTTAATGTTCTACAACCCTCTGGCCGGCATTTATTTTTGGGTGCATAGTTGAAGAGTTATACGGTCAAAATAGAGCAAAAAGTGTGAGGAAAAATATTTTTTTTCCAAAATTACTGACTTTCAAGAGCGGATATCGCAAAAACTATACAAGATATCGAAAAACTTGATTGAATAAAACTTGTAGAAAATTTAATCAGCTTTCATTTTGTATAGAATGGTAATTTTGCTAGGACGCATAGTTTCAGAGATTTAAGCTCAAGGGCTACGGGCGGGGACTTTTGATATGTTCACCTCCTAACAAGTCCAAACAAAGTAACGAAGTCAAAAATTGTGTTCCAAACATTTCCCTCTATACCCTTTTTTGAGCATTCGTTGACTGGACTATATGTCCAATGATGGATGACTTGTAAGGAATTCCTTACCAGTCTCTCTGTACTTCGAGCCTCTGTAAATTATCAGCCCAGTCCTTGTGAATGTCTTGCCATTGCTGTTATATCTGTTTGGTAATGCTACCACTTGGAAAATTCTAGAGAATCTAGCCATGATGGTCGATTGTTTTTGTTTAAAAGGCACATAACTAAAGTAGAAAGTGTTTAGATAAAGAATACCAAAGACCACAAGAGGTAGGAAATGACTGTGGGTTTCTAGACCTAATAATGCTAAGTTCTGTAAAGAACAATCATCGAACACTGAGGTTGAACAGAAAAGATGAAACCAAAGGATCCTGGCACAAAATGAGCCCCAGAGGGGGACTTGCAGCTCTCTTCCTATCTCCATCATCGCATCCATGTCCATAATATTAGTAGATTAAGTCATGGTTTCGTATTGATTGTCAGTTAATTATAATAAAAGGAAGAGAGAATCCTCCTGATCAAAACTTATAATCAAACACTAAAGGGTTACGTTAGACCCATATGGTACATGTTTCGGAGCTTATGCTAGCCCTTTCATCAGCCATACATTGAGAAGCACTTATCAATATCATTGAAAAAATCTTAAAAGTTAAGTCTAACATGAAATGAGTGAAAGAAATGAATGTGATACAAATGAGGAATGATATAAGTATGAACAGATATATCCAAAAGGGGGACATAAAATTAGTACAGCACATATGATAAAATACACATTAAAATAACATATTAAATTTAGGCCTCTTAAAGTGCATGTCCCCAAAATCATTTGCAATGTTCACGTTGGGTCCTTATGACCCTGAAAATATTAGATAAGGTTTATTCTTATGAATTCACTTCACTAAGAATAATGTGGCCTGTTAAAGATTGCTAATATTATTGAGGGCCTTGCTGTTTATAATTTCCTGCTGGTGGTAAGACAGCTGGCTACTGAATAAATCGAATACATCACCAATAACTAAGGAAGTACAGGCCAAGCTTAAAATGGGTTTCTTGAATGTGGAGATTTGGGAGGCCCATTAGATTATTGCAATGGTGCTCCCGAGTTGTAAATCCAAAAAGGAGGTCTTCTCTCTAGGCAATGTGTCATTTGAGAGAGTATCTATGAATGAGACAAAAAAATAGGGAATGAAAGGAAAATTACATGTTAAAAAATAATGTAATGTATTTGAAAAGATCAAAAACGCAATCATGTTAAGCACAAGGGAAATACACCTAAGAAAAACACTATGAAGTAAAGTAGATTGGTGTTGAAAGTGGAAATGACAGATACTTACGTCAGAGCAGAAGAGATTTCAAGCGGCCTGAAGGTGAGACTGGAATGTGGTTCTTGCAATACCTAGCCGAGCGAGCAAGTGTGGGAGGGAGGGCAGGAGATAAGGGGATTTGAACGGGAAGGGAGGAGGAAGGCTGCTCAAGCTGGTTTATTATTATCTTTTTTTGTTGACACGATGAAATCCGATAGTGTCGAACGAAACATTGGAGTCAAAATCAATCTCGTCGAGGTGGGGGGGGGGGGGGGAGGGTGTTGAAAATTCTCTGGACGGTGTTGATCTCCATGGATTGTAAAATGTTCATTAATGTACCTTTATTTGCTCGGTGTAAAATTTTAAGATCTTTGTCGATGCTGGTAAATTTATGGTTCATGTCACTTGTATGAGAAGCCATACCTTCAAAATTTTACTAAGCAAGCATACGAAACGAGCATCGCACTCTGATGCAGGTCCACACACTTTTCAGAACCCTGTCAAAAGTTTGACCCATGTCCAATTTGACGAATCCAAAATGGATATCCTCAACAAAGGACCCAGGCACAACTGGTATACCAATATTAACAAGAACTCCATTATGACTATAATAGCAGAAACTGAAGCAGCTGTCCACCAATTACCCAAGGATAAACAGAGTGCGGCCAGACATGAAGCTAATAAGCAAATTACCTGAATCTTAATTAACAGCAAAAACAGCTCTCCCACTTGTAACCCCAACCCCTCCAACTTAAAGAAGAAGATCTCAGATAACAATATTATTGTCACCAAAGCCGATAAAGCACTATAGTTTTATAAAACAAGCAGGACTACATCAACGAAACAGATGATTTTCTAAACAATCCCAGTTTCTAAGTTATTGAGAAGGATCCTACTGCCGATTTACAAAGGAAGCTAAAAAGTATCATTAAAAACCCCGTATTTTTGCTATATGAAAAACAAACAAGCGACCTTACCGCCATGAATCGGGGACTTCCAACTCGACGTGCTTTACCTAATATTCATAAAGATAACATCCCCATCAGACCCATAGTTAACTTCAGAAATAGCCCACTGTACAAAACCATGCTATTTATCCAAAAATTTCTAAAAAAATCATTGTCTTCCAAGGCCAACAAATCTTTCGTCAACACTTTAGATTTCTGCACCAAAACTTCAATCTTGAACTTAGGCAATGAACATTCTCTTCATAGGGTTGACATTAAAGACATATACACTAACATCCCTGTGCATTCCGTGTCAAACATCATTAAGAGAAATTTGACAGAAAACAGCAAACTGTCAAAGGTTGAGATTAATGAATTCAAGAATATTCTCGATTATGCATTAAACGATATTTTTTTCGCCTTCAACAGTGTCATTTATAAGCAGAAAGAAGGGTTGGCAATGCCATCCCCACTTTCAGGCATTATTGCTAATAACACTCTGAAATAGTTAATAAGATTAAAGGATTAGAGTTCTGGGGCAGATACGTGGATGACGCTTTCATCATCAACGACAATATCCAAGGCATTGATCCTATCTGGAACAAATTACATAACATAGACCCCAACATCAAATTCACTTTAGAATCAGCAATTAATAACTCCATCAATTTCTTGGACACCACTATCACCAAATTGAACAACAAGCTGCAATACAAAATCTTCAGGAAACCGACACAAACATACACCACTATCAGGCATGACTCGACCCACCCAGGATCTCATAAAAGAGCTACCTTCTTTAGCTTTGTCAACAGGGCCCTCAACTTACCCTTATCCGAACAAGAGCTCAACGAAGAAATTAAAATTATCCATCAGATAGCCAATATTAATGGTTTTAGTCATAATTATGTCCATATTATCAGGAAGATCTAAAACAAACCAGCCACCCACCTCTTGCCAGACAAAGTTGAAAAACCATCATATGCAGTGTTTACCTATTTCAATAACTTAACATACAGTATCACCAATGTTTTTAAAAAACACAATATTAAATTAGCTTACAAAACCAGCTATACTAACAGAAATCTATTTTTTAATTCACACACTATTAATCATAAAGATAAGTATAGTGCTTCAGGTATTTACAAATTAAGCAGTAACGACTGTGGAATTAATTACATTGGACAAACGGGGAGAAATTTTAATACAAGATTTCTAGAGCATGTTAACGCCACCAAATACAGAAAATTTTCGGCTATAGCTTCTCATATGAGTGACATGAACCATAAATTTACCAGCATCGACAAAGATCTTAAAATTTTACACTGAGCAAATAAAGGTACATTAATGAATATTTTAGAATCCATAGTGATCAATCTCAACGAGATTTATTTTGACTCCAATGTTTTGTTTGACACTCTATCGGATTTCATTGTGTCAACAAAGAAAGATAATAATAAACCACCTTGAGCTTCCTTCCACGCCTTCCTCCCCCCATCCCTTCCCCTTCAAATCCGCTTATCTCCTGCCCACTTGCGCTCCCTCACTTCCCCTCCTGCCCCTTGCTCGCTCAGCTAGGTATCGCAAGAACCGCATTCCGGTCTCACCTTCAGGCCTCTTGACAGCTCACGGACCTGCATCGGGTGCGTTTGAAATCTCTTCTGCTCTGACGTAAGTTATCTGTCATTTCCACTTTCAACACCAATCTATTTTACTTCATAGTGTTTTTCTCAAGTGAATTTCCCTCGTGCTTAACATGATTCCATTTTTGATCTTTTTAAATTCATTATATTATTATTTTTTTAAGACGTAATTTTCCTTTCATTCCCTATTTTTTTGTCTCATTCATAGATACTCTCTCAAATGACACGTTGCCTAGAGAGAAGACCTCCTTTTTGGATTTACAACTCGGGAGCACCATTGCAATAATCTAATGGGCCTCCCTAATCTTCACATTCAAGAAACCCATTTTAAGCTTGTCCTATTCTTCCTTCATTTTTGGTGATGTATTCGATTTATTCAGTAGCCAGCTTCTTACCACCGGCAGGAAATTATAAACAGCAAGGCCTTCGATAATATTAGCAATCTTCAACAGACCACATTATACTTAGTGAAGTGAATTCATAAGAATAAACATTTGAACCTTATCTAATATTTTCAGGGTCATAAGGACCCAACGTGAACATTGCAAATTATTTTGGGGACATGCGCTTTAAGTGGCCTAAATTTAATATGTTATTTTAATGTGTATTTTATCATATGTGCTGTACCAATTTTGTGTCCCCCTTTTGGATATGTCTGTTCATACACTGCAGGCCAAAAGTTTCCGGACAAACATTAAACTTTAAAAATAATGACTGAGAGTAAAAGGAAACAACACATATATGCAAGGATTTGACAAACATGTATTCTAGAACTTATTTACACTACACCCAAGTAAGAAATTAACAATATGTACACATTTACACCCACAGATGACGAGAATACATCAAACTTTCTTCTCATCAAAGAAACCCCCCTTTGCTGCAAGCACACGTTTCACTATTCTTGGCATTCTCAGGACAAGTTTCGCCAACACCAATGCAGGTATCCTCTTCCAGGCATTTTGTAGGATGTCCCACAGCTTTTCTGATGACGAAGGACACTCTTTCCGGACTTGCCGATCCAATTCCTCCCACAACAGCTCAATTGGATTTAAGTCAGGTGATTGAGGGGGCCATTTCATTAAAGACAATTCCCCAGAGTTTTGCTTGCTTTGCAAATATTTTATACAATAGCGAGATGTATGTTTAGGGTCATTGTCTTGTTGGAAGACAAATCTACGTCCAACAAGTTGTTGTCCAGATGAGAGAGCATACCGAGATAAGATGGAATGGTAACCGTTTTTGTCCAATATTCCATGAATGCGGCGCAGCATACCAACTCCACTGAATGAGAAACAACCACAAACCATCACAGAACCCCCTCCATGTTTCACTGTAGGTGTTATACAGTCAGGATGCATTTTCTCCGATGCTGAACGTCGAACATACATTCGTCGCCGTTGCCCAAAAACTTCGAATTTGGATTCATCTGTCCACAGAACCCTTTTCCAGTCCTCAACTGTCCAACTTTTGTGGACTTGAGCCCACTTCAGTCTCTTTTGTTTATTTCCACGTCGTAAGAGTGGCTTTTTTTATAGCAATTCAGCCGCAAAGATCAGCCGATCTGAGGCGACGTTTAACTGTGGTCAATGACACTTTATTCTCATGGTTCATATTAAATTGTCCCTGGATTTCTGGCGCTGTAATTTTTCTGTTTCGTTTACTGACAACGACGATATACTTGTCTTGAGCTTAAGACGTAATTCGGGGTCTATCCAAAGGCAAAATCGTATCGCTGACTGTTGAACGGGGGATTTTTAGTTTACTAACGATTTCTCGTATCGTATATTTTTCTCCTCGAAGAGTATTAATTGCCGAGCGTAATTCTAAGCTGATGGTCCGCCCATTATCTACAAAGGATAACAAAAACTGATGCTATATTTGGTACCAGTGACGTCACAATATTAATACGACTTTGGTTTGTAATAATATAATAACTACATTATAATATAACATAATACTTACAGTTTAATTGAAAATGAGAAGTTAAACAACTTCCCTCCTAATAACGAAACTAAGCTGTAGCACCAGAACAATTACTTTCAGCTCACAGAGCACCCTGACTGATTGATCAACTACGCGTTGATGCGAGAGGAACAAGCTGTGACAATCGCGACAGGTAGCGAACACGTGTAACCTTGAACCTCCCGAGCGATTGTTGGCCAACACTTACAGAGGGATGCTACAGTTCCGCCAACCTTTGAAACTTGGTTACAATAATATTAACTATCCCTAAACTGTAATTAAGCATAATTATGCCAGTACATATGTTTTGGCCTGCAGTGTACTTATATCGCCATATCATTCCTCATTTGTATCACATTCATCCTCATTCATTTCTTTCTCTCATTTCATGTTAGACGTAACTTTTAAGATATTTTGAATGATATTGATAAGTGCTTCTCAATGTATGGCTGATGAAGGGGCTAGCATAAGCTCCGAAACATGTACCATGGGTCTAATGTAACCCTTTAGTGTTAAATTATAAATATTGATCAGGCGGATTCTCTCTTCCTTATATTATACTTTCCATGTCCATAGCCAAGCTTGGTAAGGTACATTCCGCAGGACTTTAAAAACCTAGGTTGAGTGGTTCCATTCCAGACCATGGCAACCTTCAGCAGCTGCAGTCAAATGCCAGGACACAACCTTGTATGTGTTTTCCATATTAATATCCTCTTCTGTGATTTTGTGCTTGTTTTTGTATACGGGGTTTCACAAAAATGTGCAGCACAAATTGCAGGACACCTTCCTCACACGTAGACGAAGAAATTTTGTTATATGAACATGGCTCCGGAAACGTTTTGTTTCCATGTTATACCTCATTGTCTCCAACTCATTAATCATAGGAAACACATAAGAACAGAACGTTCCAATCGTGGGGAACATGCACTGTTGGTTACGTTGTCATTATCACCAGTGTTTTGTTTTACATGGCCGACTACGGTAACTTCAGCTGTTCCAGTGATCAGTAAGACCTCATTTTAGTGTTAATGTCCGTCGGCTTCTAAATAATAGATTCGGTGACAGATGGATAGGTAGAGGTGGACCAATTGCCTGGCCTCCACTTTCTCTAGACCTAAACCCATTGTTCATATAACATAATTTCTTCATCTAAGTGTGAGGAATGTCTCCTGCATTTTGTGACACCCTGTATATGTATATACTCTTAGAAAGTATGTGCAGTGTACATAGTTACTCTTTCTAAGCTCTTGTGCATCGAACCCTTCTACAAGACGTTCAGAGTCTGTATTGTGGAAGGCTCCGAAACCATACGCAATACTCCAGGCATACATCAGCGCATCCGATATTCACTTTGATGCATGCATCAATGCGCACGGAGGGCATATTGAACATCTCCTATGAGAAAGAGCTGCGTGTGGTATGCTGGTATGTTCCATTCTTGTGTGTTCGCATCATTAATGAGTTGAAGAAGATGAGGTGTTAAATGGAAACAAAGAGTTTCCGAACCCATGTTCATATAACATAATTTCTTCATGTAAGTTTGAGGAATGTCTCCTGAATTTTGTGACACCCTGTATATGTATACTCTTAGAAAGTATGTGCAGTGTACTCTTGTAGTTGAGTTCACAGCATTTAAAAGTTTGTAACTTCAAGTCAGCAAACCCTTAGAAAGCACATACTAACTGAATAATTATTATTCGAAACCCTGAAGGTGCCTGCACACTCTGCACACTGGAGAGTGATTTTCATAGAGGAAGTCTAGCTAATCTGAGTGTGTGTACACTGGAGGTAGAGCATTCGTAAAGCGGAAATAGACAAATCAACTGAAAGCACTCTCTGAACCTGTGTACACTGTCAAACGTAAATGCACTAGGTAGAGCAACACTAAAAATTTCTGAGAGCAGTGTGAGTCTAGGTAATTTTGCGCTTTGTTGTGAAGTTAAAATATCTTCAAGAGAAGGTTTAGCACCTGTGGTGGTTGTGTGTGCCCTGTTAAAAAGGAAAACTATGAAGAGGAAGAAAGGGTGGGTGAGGAATTGAATATAAAAAAGAAAATACGAGGGAATGCACACCAAATTATTGCAAGAGTTATGTTCAGAAGATTCTGAAGCGTACAAGAACTTTTTAAGAATGAGCAAAAATGACTATTCTTTCAGAGTACAATTCCAAGTTTCTGGATGTTCAATTAACGTTATTGTTTTTTCGTGACTCCACACAAATTCAGCCATATTCAAACACTATAATAATAAACAAATAACCACATCAATCCACCGCGGACTCTACGTAGAGCACTTTCCAATGTTCAACCGGACGAATGGAGCTACACTGGTCTAGCTAGGGCACCCAAATACTGTTTACACCGTAGAGTCGGCCATCTTGAGCTAGAGCTTAGAGCCGTCTCCGCTTGAGTTCTCTACCACCTGTGTACACTGGAGAGAAGCTTAGAGCGCCCTAGCTAGAGCTACTCCACGCTGTGGCTAGGGCATAAGCTCTCCAGTGTACAGGTGGTCTTAGACAAGCAGGAATGTATGGATTTACAGCAATCTGCAACAGTATAGAGGACTAGTGAAGATCCTCCAATAAGCCAGGAAGTTTGATCAATTGTAGTGAACACTATAGCTTTATTGTATATTACCATTTTATGTTAATTTCAAGTGCTAAGACTGAGCTACTCAAAAGTATTGTTTTTTACCTCTTCTCTAACAGAAAAATACTGTAGAGTTGCCACCCAGCCGTTTTATGATCTTATCTGCACATGCGCCAAATGCCGTTAGTTTTCTGTTATTTTGTCTACCTTCGGTGTTTGAGTAACTGTTGATATAACTACATCGTTCAAGCGTTTTTTTTTTTGTGCAGTATTGTTGTGTTAGGATCACATACGACACTATGGTGCAGTAATCTACTGAACCTATCTTGGTGTTCCTAGGCGAAACCCCGCACAAGACGGCATAAACCTAGAAAAATTGCTGAGTTTCAATTTCTTGGCCGTGAAAGTCAATATACCATATGGAGAAGAGTTAAATTTGGGATAAAGACATACCACTGAAGACTAAAGAAGTGATGTACAAAACCTATTACTTACCAATAATAACGAGAGATGAAAGTAGAATACAGGCAACCAAAATGAAATTCCTGGGGAGTATGGTACAGAAGACAGAGGAGAGAGAGTGAGAAATGAAGACATTTGAAAGGAAGTGTATGTACAGAAGCTGAATGATAAGCTGGAGCAGAACAGATTGAGATGGTATGGACATGTGAAAAGGATGAATGATGAAAGAATGCCGAAACAGGTCATGGAGAGACGGATGACTGGAAAGAGAGGACGAAGAAGACATAGAGTACGATGGTTGGATTTGGTGAAGGACAGTGTGAGAGAACGAAACCTGGAGTGGAATTCAGTGGTTGAGGAAGGATGGGGGACAGACAGTAAAGTGGAGGGGTGTCATATATTGGCTTCGACCCGGCTTAGGCTGGAAAACTGAAATTGATGATGATATGGAGAAGCTTCAGCACTGGACTAGGCGCCAATTCTGCTCGATATATCGATAGTCAATGCCAATATAATAGTTGCGGAGGAACAAAATTCCCGATTTTCACCCTGCGCACTCAATTCAAAATTTGCGAAAATGAGAAGTATTGCTGTTAGAACAGCCACAATGTGGGGCAATGCCCACTTCTGCAGGGCCATTTAAATGGCCGCTAAAGGTTTCAAATGGCTGATTTTAAGAAAAAGTGCAACTGTAAAGTACAAGGTATAAGCATAATACAAATTTTTTAAAAAAATATATTTTTTCACCAAATTTCCTTAAAATATGTTCCTGCATGTATTAGAATACTTTTATTTTATGGGATTAGGAGAGTCGAAGTTTTTAGCCTACTTTCGATTTTTGCAAAAAAATGTGTGTCCCCCCCCCCCCTATCAATTCGAACATGGTGAAACCGAATTGAACGAAATTTGGTACAGAGGTAGCTCTAGCATAGGGCACCTCAGTGTCATACTTTATATCGCCGCCATCTTTACCAAAACTGAATGGCGGCCACTCAAACGTTCAAAACGTAAACTCAAATTACGGCTAAACTAATCATCCGATCTCTACCAAATTTGGTGACAACATACCTTTATATAGGACGCGTCTTTCACCCAAACTTCAAGGTCATCGGCCTTGCCATTTCAGGATGGCGGCCGTGTGAATTATGCAACTATTATAATCAATAGCTTAAGACCCACCAATTCAGATTATCAAGCCTAGGGTGGTTTCAGCTATCCTGAAGGTCGTGATCCGTTATTTATTATAATTTAATATTATAATATTATTCTTTATGACTGGCTTAAAATAGGTGAGCCGTATCTGCCATACGACAAGATGGCAGCTGTCCTCATGAGCCTGTCTATATTTCAGTAGTTTTAGTATGTTGTATGCGATATACCCTACTGATACAATAATATAAACTTTGTATGAAATTATCTATAATAAAGATGTACTGCAGTGAAGAAATCGTTTATTTCAAGTCATTATTTGCCAACAGGTTCTATCTAATATGTCAGTTAAGAACACCAAGACGATAAGGGTATGGTTAGCTCTGGGCTAGCGAGTTAGTCTGTCACGCAGTTGACTGGGGATCGAATACTGCTACAGTTAACTTTTTTTTTTCTTGAATTCTTTTACAAATGATGTGCACAAGCTCTTTCCACAGATACTGAATAAAATGGCATTTAGCTCAAAGGGGAGGCTAATGTATACACTCGTTTATTAATAAAATCACAGTCCCAGCATTGCACATAAACAGAAGACATTAGGAAAAGGAGAATAGAAGAATTAGATACACGTTGTTATCAACCACAGCCTTCTTAATGTGTCTGTACGGTGCTGTCCTCTTGTGGGTTATGTGGGTAATATTGTTCCAAATATACCGCTGTGTCAATACCTGGCCTCCTAAAGTATGGCAATTTTGTAATACTGGTAGTTCAACTATTAGCCACGATCGCGCTCCGATTACCTTTAAACACTGCCAGCTGGATCGCCTCCCTCCTGGCTACTTTAAACTGCCTGCTCGTTGAACACCCAGAGGCGTACAAGATAAATATTAATCTATCTATCGTATGGCTTTTTAGTGCCGGGAGTGTCCGAGGACATGTTCGGCTCGCCTGAGTCTGTAGCTGCTTCCAGCGGACACCGTAAAGGGTGAGCTACAAGTTCCGTTCAATTTCAAGTAGTTCCAACTTTCGCCACCAGATATCGATGATACCTAGTGGCGAACGTTGGAACTTTGATAGAGCGTTCTGACGAAATCTAACCTAACAAATTTTGCTTTACACATGTTTAGTCTGTGAAAGGATCTTTTACATGCCATAAATCTATGACATGGGACCGCCGGCTTTACTTCCCCTCCGAGGGAAGGCATACTGAAGGATTTTTACCGCTCTTAAAAAGATCCGACGACTTCGGCCGGGTTTGAACCCGCTATCTTGGGCATAGCAGTTCAGCATGCTACCGACTACGCCACCGAAGCCGTTATAAATATTAATTCACTGCTAGGTCGCAGCACCAACCTACTGTGATCGGCGCGGATTTTTAAAGGGGAAGGTACCCAAAACAAAAGATTCTTAAGTTTGCAGGCTGGCTTAATATAGAGATTAACGGACGTGAATGCATTACAATAAGTTAGTAGTTTTGTTATTCAATCATCATAAAGTATATAATATTGATTTTGACACTTACTGGCTAATTATCTCCGTGGCTCAGGCGGCAGCACGCCGGCCTCTCACCGCTGGGCCCGTGGTTCAAATCCCGGTCACTCCATGTGAGATCTGTGCTGGACAGAACGGAGGCAGACAGGTTTTTCTCCGGGTACTCCGGTTTTCCCTGTCACAATTTCATTCCAGCAACACTCTCCACTATCATTTCATTTCATCTGTCATTCATTTAATCATTGCCCCAGAGGAGTGCGTCAGGCTTCGGCAGCCGGCACAGTTCATATCCTCGCCGCTAGATTGGGGGCTTCATTCATTCCATTCCTGACCCGGTCGGAGACTGGAAGCAGGCTGTGGATTTTCATTTTCACTGGCTAATTATCAATATAAAAGAAAACAAACACTACATGGTGGTAGAGGTGGTTTTAGGGATGAGGACAAGGAGTTATAAATATACCCATACATTTAGGAGAAAGTAGGCTATATGTTCTTTGCTGAACATCTTGTTTTTTCGTAATATGTTATTTCTAGTAAGGCAACTTAATAATAAATATAGTACATGTATAAGTGCATAGGAGCAGGGAAGAGCATTAATGCCACACTCTAGATCAGGGGTTCTCAACCTTTTCCAACCATCGTACCCCTTTAAAAAAATTAAACATCCTGCGTACCCCCTACTAACCTTTCTTAGGTAGTAATAATGGTTATTAAAAATGTAAAAGGTATTTAGTTAGTATGGTTTAACCTTTGTAATTCTATAAGGAAAGATATTTTAATAAAACAAAATATAGTTGTTTTTCAGTTCCTTTTCCCAAAGGGTGATTTTTGCAATCATTGCGTTAGTTTTCATTGCAACATAGAACATATCAGAAACACTACCTTGCATACACTTATTCCAAATGTTCAGTTTTTCAAAAATCTCACTTAAATAGGCCAATTTTAAAAGCCAACCAAAGTCATTGAGTACTGATGATAAATTAGAATTGTGCTCGGTAAAGAAAAGATGCAATTCTTTGTGGAGTTCAAATACACGCGCAGTAAATAACTCGCACAGTAGTCACGGCACGAAGCTCACTGCGCATGTGGATCGAGTAGAAGGATGGCCTGCCGCGTACCCCCTGAAATGTTTCGCGTACCCCTAAGGGGTATGCATACCACAGGTTGAGAACCCCTGCTCTAGATGATTGAGAAGAGAAACTACATGAAAATTTAAAAAATTTATAAATGAATTCTGATATCACTTTTTAGAATTGGGTTACCAGTGACTCCACAGTGTGGTTCCTGAAAGTGTCTGTGTGGTTCCAGGGTTATGAACAATCCTATTTAAGGTAGCACATTCACTTAACGTCTGCCATGCGAGGAACTATATACTGTGCCCTTATACAACGGAATGGATGATGGCGTGATTTGAATTGAGCGCGCTGAGGCACCACCAAGGATGCGGCAAGCTGTTGACTAGCCATGATTTGAAACAGGCGCGTGTTCTGAGTACCGCCAGGAAATGTCGGAACTCAATATACTTGTTTGCATTTGGATAAAGAAGAGGAAGGCACCAGCACTTCAGAATTATATTTGGAATAATTCTCCCGTTTAATTCACAAAGTTTCAATTTATATCAATAACCTTCCAGCATGTTCTATAGGTGGGGACCAATAGAAGAGAAGATATCGCATTACGTAATGCAACTACAGCTATCAATATGAGACCTTGTGGCAGTATATAAACCGGCTCTTAGGAGGCCAGGCTATCTGTCTGTGGATCAGCTGGTCGGTGGTGCTCACTCGTCTTTACGCTGTGGTTATACTGTGCAATTACTCCGCGAGGCTAGGCATTCACAATAACATCTCCATGTTACTCCAATATTGTGTCAGAAGACATAGTCACATTTTCACACCAGTGCGTAAAAAGTAAAGTGCCACTGTGTTCCATGAACTTATTATTATGGTGATTGTGAAAATTCATCGTTATGAAAATACTACAGGAATTACAGGTATGTGAATATGTACTTGTTTCACGTAAGTGACAATTTTACTGTGTGTAAACTTCTACCCAGTGCTCAATGTTTATAAACTGGAATTTTGTCCAATTCAAACTATCATCATCGGCTTTAACTCGAATTCGAGTATAAACCTTCTTCCTTCAGTCCAGTTTGTGGATGTGTTTACGGTGACTAAAGAGTCCAATTCTGGCATGGAACAAGCGACCACACAAGTCACATAGTATTGCTGGACGAGGACATGGTTGGGCTGCTCGAAGTTTCCTAGCTTGACGCTTGGCCTCTTCATGTGTGCGCCGATCCCTTTCAAACGTCTTTACAGTATCCGAGATGGTACGGCGCCAAGTTGAGCGGTCTTCAGCCAGCATGTCCCAGGTTTGTGAATCAAGACCTGTCAATTTCAGGGTCTGCTTAAATTGGTTCTTGTAGTGTCTCTTAGGACCACCATGAGGCCTGGTGCCATAGCATAACTCACCATATAGCATCTGACGAGGTAATCTCACATCATCCATCCGATGAACATGACCAATCCATCTAAATTGGTGACCTATTATGGATGATTCTATGCTGTTGATTTGAGCCTTTTCCAGAACAGCAATATTGGTAATGTGGTCTTCCCATTTAATCCTCAGGATTGATCGAAGTTTTTGTAGGTGGAAACGCTCAAGCTTCCTGAGATCACGTCGGTAAAGGGTCCACGTTTCACAGCCATACAACAATGTAGCATCATAACTGAATGCAGAGTGATAGTGAGCGATCCTGAGAGCTTATGTAATATCATGGAAATTTCGTGTTAGAATCAGATCAAGCATAGTTGAGACATTCTAGCCAGGGGATATTATTATCATCCAGCCCGTAAGATCGACCCGATCGTATTTGTGACAGTCAGTATAAGTGGATATTCCAAAAACTGTGGGCTACACTATCAGAATGCCGAGTGTGCATTTGTGGGAGAGTTCGGAACGACTACATGAGATGGTGACGTCACTACCCCACTGTTCAAACATGACGATCGGCTAGAGTGGCACTATGTGAGGGGAGCAATACCAGGATTGCCGGAAGGGGACCCGGAGCGATGCCTGTCAGGGGGCATTTTTCTGTGGATGAGGACGCAGCGTGAGGCGAATGCTGGCATATGTCTCTTTCCTAGTGTGCAGCCATCACGGGTCTGTGGTGCCATGGTTCAATCCACACCGAGGGATGACCCACCGCCACAGAACATCTAAGGTAGAAGCCTTCCGACTTATGTAGATCTTATTCTTGGACCATGAATTTCCATAATTTCCGCTAAATCTATTTACTTTCCTAATCGTTAATAATCTTCGTTCTTATATAACTGGTTGCATATAGGCTAGGCGTATATTTCTATTAGCCGCTTAGACTTGTGGGCGAGGTGGATCCTCAACATTTTTCACTCTTAATTATAATAAATCATAGGGGATGTCCTACCCCATTTGCAGCAGAATTATGATTAGTTAGAAGCATTTGCATTATTTTTCTGAATAATTAGAAAATATTTTCTATTGATTATAATAAAAATCTCTACAAATTTATATTGGAAGAACACCGAATTCTGATAAACAACAATGAAAGTAATATTCCATGAGGATAATAATAAATGATAATGATAAATATGTTGAATTATGACTATAAACAAATGGTTTGATTGTGTAAAAAACTGGGATCTTATGATCTTCAAATAATATTGGATATTTTTGAAACGAAGCCTAATAATAATAATAATAATTATGTGTCAATACACTTTTCTAAAGTTAGTTCAGGTAGATTGAGGTGTTGATTCTCGAATGAGTGGGATTCATGCGGGAGTGATATCCTGTCCCACATAATACTGCTTGCTTTGACAATAAAATGGGATGCATGCGGGAGTGATATCCTGTCCCATAGTGGTAACAGTGCTTCAAATGTCAGTCCAATTACTAAGAATTCCCTTGAAATACACTAATATAAGATCAGTGATTTGTTATGAATGTAATGACGTCACGTCCAACCTCATGCCGATTTTTGTGACGGCTGGTATTTAATTCATATTCAGTGTTACATATCCTCTCATTAAATCATATAATTATGAGAATTATAATGAGATATCTGAGGCCACATTTGATAAAGCCTACAATTATTATTATTACTATTTTGCTTTGAGATAAATAAATGCTTTGATAAATGTTAATTGTCAAACTACTGCAATTTGACATGTCGCACTAGTAAGTGTCATTCTGAATTATGTGTTTTCATCGTAATAGTGAAACGCGGGTGTGAAACAACCTCAAGATTGTTGTAAATAATAAATATAAATATGTGAAATAATATAGGACCCTATTATGAACTGAAACCAAATAGGTTAGATTTAGGTAGCCTATATCTTTTCCGTGTTGTGAGTGATAATTTAAGATTATGCAATCTCACATGTATAGGTTGAAAGAACAATGTGTATTTTTGATCAAACATAGTCAAACCAATGAACTTTTAAGAAAAGACTAAGATTTTTTCAGAGAGGCATAATCAAAACAGGGAAGTGATTATTATTATTCTTGTTATTGCCAACAGGCAATGTTTTGTGAATAAATATTTGGTGAATTGGTTTTTATCTTAATATGTGTTCTCACTTTCTGTTGTGTTGTGAAGTCTTTCCTTATCCTTTACGGGGAGCATGGGTGCAGTGTGCGGTAATTATGTAGCCCAGCCCAGGACGCCCTGAGATAATCTCGTGCTGACACTGTGCTCATGTTGCCTTGCATGTGGTCGCCTGTTCATCCCAGGTGGACAGACGGGCACATTACTGTTAGTATGCTTGAGTCACTAAGGTTCACTTTGATATGAAAAGTATACCAGATATAAAAGAGAATCTAAATGGCAATATGGCTTTAATACAGTTTGATTATTTGATCCTTATAAATACATTTAATGTAAAGTAGCAAGTTTTAAAATCGTCAGCAGTTCTGTTAGGTTGTCATTTCAAATTCATCTTGTACAGTTTACTACTAGCTACATATTTCTCTGCTAAATGAGCATCACTTAGTTTTTTTTTTTAAATTTTTTACAAATCTTAGTTTGGCTTCAGTACTTATGATGATTTCTCTATTTCAATTTAAGCTATGGCATTTATTTTTAGCAACCTTTTAGAACTTAACTATATTACTCATTTGCTGCCACAGTGGCATAATTAGAAATCTGTACTTATTCAGTTTTTACTTCAGTGTCGTGCTGGAAAAATTAAATTAAATTGATTAAATCGACACTACTGTTATTGTTTTTCTGCTCAACATGTGACTGCAAAATTATTTGTGCCAGTTTCTGAAAATATTGAAAATACACCAAAAACACTGATACTTCCTTGCATTGGTGCCCGTTTACACTCATTTGAAGCAAAGTAATAGATAACCATGTAACCCAACTTTATAGTAGGTTATAGAGATCATCTTTTGTTTTTTCTGTTTATATTATTTTTCTTTTGAGGTTACTAGCAATGGCCACTTATTGGTGGGGCACCACGGGGAGTCTTTTGTGTTTAGGCATAGAGATTCTTAGTGTTGGTCTAGCCTTGGGTGGCAGGTGGCTTTGATCTAAGGGCAAGGTAACGATGGGGATGTGTTTGGTGATGGATAGTTTCTGCCATGCGGAATGGAGGTGTGAAGATGATGGATATGTTCTGTGGCTTGGCAATTATGTTGGTTTATTGAAGATTATATTATGTGATGTTTGGAAGTCTAAGAATTTGTTTTCTTTTGGAGAAATAGAACTAATATCTAGTAAGATGAAGGACAGAAAGAGACTTTTAAGAAAATGCAAGAATAATAAAAAATGGAGTGGAAGAATAATACGCTTTGTGAGGGCTAATTTTTATTAGGGAAGATAGTAATGGATACTGGACTAGAGATGCAGGTAAATGAAGATTGCTTACATGTAGACAAAAAGGGTAGAAATAGTATTGTATTTTTGATTTCGTTATGTGCGCAACAAGCCTCCGTGGCTTAGGCGGCAGCACGCCGGCCTCTCACCACTGGGTCCGTGGTTCAAATCCCGGTCACTCCATGTGAGATCTGTGCTGGACAAAACGGAGGCAGACAGGTTTTTCTCCGGGTACTCCGGTTTTCCCTGTCAAAATTTCATTCCAGCAACACTCTCCACTATCATTTCATTTCATCTGTCATTCATTTAATCATTGCCCCAGAGGAGTGCGTCAGGCCTCGGCAGCCGGCACAGTCCATATCCTCGCCGCTAGATCGGGGCTTCATTCATTCCATTCCTGACCCGGTCGGAGACTAGAAGCAGGCTGTGGATTTTTCATGTGCGCAACAACATCTCGACCCTGGAGATTATTATGAGAATGAAGATAACTTTATAAATTTGGATGAAGTAGAAACAATGATGAGATTTGTTTCATTGGCGCCCAACGTTAAGGCACGAATAACGAAATAAGAAATATGGAAGCTGAGATGATGGCCATGTTGAGGAAGCTCATGCTTCATAGCGACAAGTCCATAGGTATGGAGGAGAGGATTACAAGACAGATGAACAGTCGGATGGATGGTATGGAGGAGAGGATGAATAGCATGGCAAGTCGGATGGACGGTATGGAGGTGAGAATGTCTGAGAATATAGACAGTGTTAAAGAGCAGGCGGCTAACCTATGCATTGTAGAAGAGAAAGTTGAGATTAGAATCTGAGAGTGTGTCTGTAAAGGTAGAGGAAAAAATGAGATGTGTGAAGTACATGATGCTAGGGGGCGTAAGAAAAAAAATCAAGAAGTGGAAAAGATGAGGCGATGTTGTAGAGGTATATATCGGAGAGACCATAGCAGGCGAAGAAGAGAGAGCAGTTGCGGAGGTCGCCGCCGACGTAACAGAAGAGGACGTCAAATGGAGGAGGAGAATAAAACTGAAGACAAGGAAGAGAATGAGATAGAAGACAAGGTGAAGAAAAGGGTGGAAGATAAGATAAAAGAGGAGGAAGACAGCATACAAGAAGTTAATAAGGTGAAGAAGCATTGGAGGAGAAGGATGAGGAGGACGAGATGGAAGGAATAAGAAGAGGAAGAGATGTTAGGCAGATCGAGATAAGAGAGTGAAGGATCGGAAGAAGAAAAAGGAAACAGGAAAGGAACTGCTGAGCAAGATCATGAAAATGAGGAAGAGAAGGAAAGCGACGCAGGAAGGGAAGGTGAAGAAAAAGAAGAGAAAGAAGAAGAAGGAGAAACAGAAGAAAAGACAGAAGCGTCGTGCAGAAAGGTTGAAGAATGAGGAGGAGAGGATGAAAATAAAGTTCTCAATCTTGATAACTTCATGATTTTTGGTTCTCTTAATGATGATGATGATGAAGACGAAGATGATTATGATAACGGCACAGACAGGTTTGATGACGATTCTGCCGTTCCTTCTGACTATGATATTGTTGTCGGATTTTCCGATGGAGCAGGAGTGTCTGATAGACTCGATGAGATAGTTTCGGCTACTCTATCAGAAGAAAATATTTATGCTGGTAATTCTGATGAACTTGGAATAATTGTTTGTGGCGATGATAGTGCCAATGGTCTTTCTGAAGATAATATCGCCATTGAAATGGAAGATGACGATGCCACTATTGGCGAAGATGATCCTGTTATTTTTTCTAAAGAAGATGATCAATATTTGTTTCACTTTGTATTTTGTTTTAGTCTGTGTATGTTCCATGTATTCTTTTTAATTTATGTATTTGTTTGGAGGATTGAGAGTGAATTTCTAACCTTCAGTTAGAAAGTCACTCTCAAGGGGGCGTTTCTGTAACCAAACTTTATAGTAGGTTACAGAGATCATCTTTTGTTTTCTCTGTTTTATATTATTTTTCTTTTGAGGTTACCAGCTTGCACTACAGGATGCACGAATCCACTTTCTCGTGTGTACCGGCTCTTTGAGTTTGTTGCAGTCAATTTCTACATGTTTCCCGCAACACCCCCTAGTGCAGCGAATCCATGACCTACTAGCCGGGCTGTGCCACGCTGACACTCAAATCACCTTTCTGTGGCTTCCAAGCCACATGGGAATTGCGGGAAATGAGTTAGCAGATCAAGCTGCAAAAGAGGCGGTATCACTACCACCTCGACCAATGGAGGTACCCGCTAGAGATATTCGCTCTCAATTACGCCTACAAGTTCTGGCTTTTTGGGAGAGTCAGTGGCTAGCTGACCCACTGCCCAGTAAACTGAGAGCGATCAAGGGAACTACTTGCGTGTGGCGGAGCTCCTTCCGGGCCCGGAGAGAGTCCGTCATTTTGTGTAGGCTAAGGATAGGTCATACAAGATCCACCCACTCGTACCTAATGAGGAGGGAAGACCCCCCACTTTGTACCTGTGGAGCCGTTTTCACCGTAGCCCACATTTTCACCGAGTGTGTGGATCTTGCTGACTTACGAAGAAACCTTGGTTTGCAGATGACACTCAAACTTACATTAGCCAATGACGCGGTGGCTGCTGATCGCGTTATCCGCTTTATAAGTGAGAGTGGGTTAGGGCCAGCAATCTAAATTTTCCAGTAAACATTGACTCAACGACTTGTTCGTTTTTGAAAGATAATGTTTTGTTTTTCCGTAATTTTTGTTTATTTTTATAATTTTAATTTTTATTTAATTTTTTGTTTTCGTTTTATTGATTTTTGGTCTTTTTAAATTTAGATGTCCACCACAAAATTTTAAATTCAATTCAAAATTTGTATTCTTTAATCTGTGTTGAGGGGCAGATGACCTCGTAGTTCCGCTCCTTAAAACAACAATAACTAACTAACTAACTGAGGTTACCAGCCATGGCCACTTATTGGTGGGGCACCACGGGGAGTCTTCTATGTTTAGGCATAGATATTCTTAGTGTTGGTCTAGCAGTGGCTGGCAGGTGGCTTTGATCTAAGGCAGTGGTTCTGAACCCGTAGAAGTCTGCGGACCACTCAGCCTGAAATTGAATCATGCAAGGACCCCCTCCCCCCTCCGCCTCCGCCCTCCACCCAATACACCGTATCAGTTGTACCCTTCCCCAATAACCCTTATTTTAAAGATACTTCAATTCAAGACCTGATAGTCATCGCCGCAAACACATTCGAACGATTCTCGTTTTCGAAATTCCGATTTTTACCACTTTTATATACGTGCTGGTGGACCATTTCTCCCGGGGACCATTTCCGAGGCACTCGCGGACCACCGGTTAAGAACCACTGATCTAAGGGCAAGGTAACCATGGGGATGTGTTTGGTGATGGATAGTTTCTGCCATGTGGAATGGAGGTGTGAAGATGATGGTTATGTTCAGTGGCTTGGCAATTATGTTGGTTTATTGAAGATTATATTATGTGATGTTTGGAGGTCTAAGAATTTGTTTTCTTTTGGAGAAATAGAACTAATATCTAGTAAGATGAAGGACAGAAAGAGTCTTTTAAGAAAATGCAAGAATAATAAAGAATGGAGTGGAAGAATAATACGCTTGGTGAGGGCTAATTTTATTAAGGAAGATAGTAATGGATACTGGACTAGAGATGCAGGTAAATGAAGATTGCTTACATGTAGACAAAAAGGGTAGAAATAGTATTGTATTTCTGATTTCGTTATGTGCGCAACAACATCTCGACCTCGGAGATTATTATGAGAATGAAGGAAGGAAGATTGTAGTTTTACGTGACCGTGAATCTTGTGATTATGAGCCACGGGACCTCCTTTTTACGTGGAATCCGAACCACAGGACATGGCATTTCACTTCGAAAATCTCACATGCATTGACCGGGAATCGAACCCGGACCGCCTTGGTGAGAGGCATACAGCTAGACCGCTGAGCCACCACGCCCCCCCCGGGAATGAAGATAACTATAAATTTGGATGAAGTAGAAAAAAAAATGATGAGATTTGTTTCAACCAATTCAGTATTGGGTCAAAACCTTGACATTATTGAAATAATCCACAGTTTAGTAACTGCCTTTAAATCTTTAAAACATATTTTGAGTTATGTTACTGTTGCAGCAAATGAGCACCATTTGCCTGAGGGGGTTTAAAGTGATCTGCAGACCATGAAGGTTCCTACGGCCTGGTGGGGATGGCTGGTGTTCCAGTGATGTTGAGACTGATTTCAGTCATATCTTTAAAACTTGTATCTGTATGTGCTTCATCATTCTGTTTGGATTTGGGAGATTTTCTGTGGAGAATGTATATATTATCTGTGCACCAGGAAAAGTCGGTTCGACATGCCACGACGGGGAGTGGTGGTTCGGCTGTATGCATGCGCGGTCTGTCTATACGTGACCTAAATATATCGACAGTCAGTTCCTGCTACCTCATTGTGCTTGTTGTTCACCCAGCATTAATTATGTAGGCTGTCACTAAAGGCCCCTTTCCACTTTTCCCATTTGCAGAGTACAAATAAAGAAAATCAGAAGGCGTGAATGAGTGAAACTGGCAGTGACCAATTACATGGTTTTTGAATGTGCGGTATGCACTGTTCATTCAGTCACTCATTCTTTTATTTGCAATTGGGAGTGTGTCCCCGGTGGCAAATTGGATATACATAACAATTCAATAACAATTAAACTGGAGTATTTACACAAATAGTCAGTCTTTTCTTAAACACACCTATATGTTTGGGGAAAGGCTCTAAGACTGCGGCAGGTAGAGAGTTCCAGTTATCAATGGCACGGTTTACAAAAGAATATTTACCATAATTTGTTCGCTGTGGTCGGCCCTACCCATGTAAGTGGGCTTTCCCATACGTTTGCTAAGTCACCCCATGCTGGTTGATTTGTATACGTGTTGTACATAGCGCAGAGTCTAGATTTCATCCTCCTAACCTCAAGTGATTCCCACCCAAGTTTCTTTAACATACGGCTCACACTGCTCCTGGGATTAAAGTCACTGAGCACAAATCTAGCGGCCTTTCTTTGTACCATTTCCAACTCATTTATGAGTCCTACTTGATATGGATCCCAAACCGCCGAGGCGTATTCAGGAAGGCATCTGTAATTCAAACCGAGCAGACTTTTTCTGGTGCGCAGACAATAATTAGTGGCATCAAATGGTTTCTGGAAGATATCATTTCCAAGCTAAATGCTTATTTGTTCCTTCAGTGTATAGAATAGATCTGTTCCATTGTGGTCAGATCTTGAATTTATACCAATGTTGTTAATGTTAAATGTTGTAGAAATTTACCTGCAGCATGTATTTCTCATTCTTAAATGAACATGGCCACTCTCTTCCAACTCCTTGTCCAGTTTCATTCATCTCTCATTAACTCCCTCTTCTAAGGATGGTGTCAGCAAAGGCAGCCATAAGAACATCTGCCACTTAGAATACTCATCTCAGCTCATCACAATGGGAGTAATAAGAGGTAGAAATTACCACATTGGATGGATAATTATAATAGAGTTTGCTGTTTTTACCATTATTGGTAGAAAAACATATTGTCCAAATGTCATGATATCTTCAGGTTTCCTGACTTTCTGTGGGCATATTTTAGCAGTTTTGAATTACCATAGTGATAAAATGTAAAATTATTAGTTTTCTACTATATACGGTATATATTTTGTTTATTTGCAAAACTTTTCCCAGGCTTTTCTTATAAATGATAGTGCAGGACTGCCGTTTTATCGGATTTTAGGATGTTGTAACAGTTTGGCGGATTTTTATGAAAGTATTATAAACTTATTCATTTAACTATTTATCCCACTTATAACTATGTATACAATACTTGGGAAGAGATGCGATACTCTCAGTGAACATGACTTCGGTGAAAAGTAGCTTCACTCAAGAAGAAATGTACTGCGGGCAGTATATATAACAGGCCAATTACGGGACGAGAAACATCTCGCCTGCCACAGGCAGCAACCAGATGCGGGTAGTATCTCCTTGTGCCCGTTTAGGGGAAGTGCATGGTATCGCCAACTGGTTGCAGCTTTCTCCGGCCCGTTTGGTGAGATTCCCCGCCATCTTTTGGTTTCCAAGTTCATGATGCCACTCTTGCGTAGGTTTTGCAGTCGGCGATGCTCTCGGCCCATTGGACGAGATTCCCGCTAAATTTATTCTATGGTAATGAGTCGCAGGCCGCTGCGCTGGCTGTTTCTAAGATACCATTTCAATGTATAGACGCTTGAAGTATGCAGGTTTCGTACTGTAGGGAGGAGAATTGTGTATTATTATGAAAAGACACAATTTTCTTTCGAATAACAAATTATACCGGTTTTCGAAATTGCGCCCCATATATCCAATGGGGAAGAGGAATGAAATCAATTCAAAAATACAATGGTGGAAGCTGCAGTGGCAGTATGAGGAAGAACAAGCAAGAGAAAGCGGTGTAAAGAGACACCATGATGGAATGAGAGAGTAAAAGAAGCTGTGGGAAGAAAGAACAAGGCTTTCAGAGTGTGGTTCCAGGAAAGAACTGATCTGGCAAGGGAAGATTATAAGATAAAGAAGAAAGAAGCAAACAAGATTGTTGCAGAGGAGAGGAAGAAGTGGATGGTAAAGTGGACAGAGATGATGGAGGAAGACAGCAGAGGAAATAAGAAAGTACTTTATGGGATGGTCAAAAGTAAGAGAAGAGGTCTGAGAGAGGATGAGATAATGGTGGACACAAATGGAAATGAGGTACACAACAAAGAGACACTCAAGACAGTGTGGAAAGAGTACTTTGAGGATTTGCTGAATCCAAATGGTCATAGAGAGGAAGACAACGTATTGGAAGATGGAGAAGACAACACAGGAATGGAAAAGGACCTGACTTGGAAAGACCTGGAACTATACACAAGATGAAAGGAGGAAGGGCACCGGGTGTGGACAAAGTGAGTGTTGAAATGGTGAAGGCAGCAAGGGAGGTTGGGAAACAGTGGCTGTATCGTGTGATGAGGGTGGTGTGGAAGGAGAAAAAGACCCCAGAAGATTGGAAGAAAGGATTAATTGTCCCAATATTTAAGAAAAGAAGCAGAAAGGAGTGCAGAAATTACAGGGGAGTCACACTCATCTCACACTGTGCCAAGATATATGAAAAGATATTAGAAAGTAGAATACGAGCAAAAGTGGAGAGAGAATTGAGAGAGGAGCAGTATGGATTCAGACCTGGGATATCAACAGTGGATCTCATATTTTCAGTGAGACAGCTCCAGGAACACCACTATGAATTTGGAGAGGATCTGTTGATGGCCTTCCTGGACATCGAAAAGGCCTATGATAGTGTGTGTAGGGAGAAGGTTTGGGAAGCAATGGAAAACATGGGAGTGGAAAAAGGGACTGTAGGCAGAGTGAAGGAGATGTATTGTGAAAGTGTGAGTTGTGTGAAAGTTGGAGGGGAAAGAACAAACTGGTTCAGACAAATGAGTGGCCTGAAACAGGGTAGTGCACTGTCACCCCTTCTCTTTATTGTGATTATGGACGAGGTAATGACACGGATAGCAGGAAAGATAGGAGAAGATAAGATGAAAGCAATGGTGTTTGCAGATGATCTCATGGTCTGGGGAAACAAGGAGGAGGAAATTCAGGAGCAACTGAAGGCTTGGGAAGAAACAGTGGGAGAGTATGGATGGAAGTTCAACATCAGTAAATAATGTGAGATCCTGTTAACTACCAGGAAAAAGGACAGACCAATGAGTGGGATAACAATTGGAGGTGGACAGCTGAAGAAGGTGGAAAGTCTCAAGTACTTGGGAAGTATAGAGGAGGAAAATGGGAGAAACGACAAAGAGATTACGGAACGTGGCAGACAGGCAGAAGCATTCCTGAGAAGCATTAGGAGCTTAGTGTGGAATAAAGATGTCCCACAAAAGAGCAAGGAAGTGTTATACAGAAGCTACTATATCCGGATACTGACCTATGCTTCAGATACGTGGACAATGAAGAAAAGAGACTGGCAAGTGAAATGAAGTTCCTGCGAAGTAGGATCGCAGTAACAAGAAGAGACAGGGTGAGGAATGAAAAGGTCAGGGAAATAGTCAAAGAGGAGCCCTTGCAAGGTAGGATTGAAACATCAAGACTGAGGTGGTATGGACACTTAAAGAGAATGGAAGAGAAGAAGATTCCCAAGAGGATACATGAGATGCAGATGCAGAAGAAACGACCAAGGGGAAGACCAAGAGATAGATGGTTGAAATGAGTGGAGGAATGTGTCGAGAAGAGAGGCGAGGACTAGACCATAGTGACAGCGGAGAGGTGGTGGGAAGAAAGGACTAAGTGGCGAGGCTTATGTTCCAAACAGACCCAGCCTGGGGCTGGAAACTGTACAAGATGATGAAGAAGATATCCAATGGGACTAAAGTTTGATGGAACTTCCGAAATATCGTAAAATTTTTAATTATTCAGAAGACTTCTCCTTACACAGTGTTATCGCCACGTGTAAATTAGCGATTTTTGCATGAAATGATGATGCAGGTAAGAGTCAGAATGAAGGGTAAAGATATGGAAATCCTACAAGTGTATACACCACAAGTCGGTTGCTCTGCGGAAGAAAAGGAGAAATTTCAAGATGAAATGCAGAGACAACTCACAGGACAGAAGGTCATAATCATCGGAGACCTGAATGCACATGTTGGAAAGGAAAGACAAGGCTATCAGGAAGTGATGGGAGCAGAGGGATGGGGAGGGTAGAAAACTGTTGGATTTTTGTAAAAGGAATGGACCAGCAGAAGGAAAGCCACAAGATAACATGGTACAGTCATGATCTGTCGAAAATGTCGGTGGTGGACTATGTGATATGTGATCAGGAGACAAAGAAAACCATCTCAGTTGTCGAGGTAATACCATCTGAAGCCTTGGAGGTGATCATCGGATTTTAGTAGTGACTATTAGAAGAGTTACAGAGAGAAAGGGGATAGAGAGACAGGAAAAAAGGATAAGAGTATGGAAGCTGAAGTAAGAAAAGTACAGAGATAAATTCCAAGAAATAGTGAAGAACAGCATACCAACAGATGAAACAAAGTCTGTCGAGGAGGAATGGAAAAGGTTAAAAACAACGATGGAGAAAGCAGCAGAAAGAGTGTGTGGAAGAACTAGTGATAAGAAAGGGTGGAAGGAAACACCCTGGTGGAACGAGCAGGTGAAGAACAAAGCTTTCTGGATATGGTTCCAAGAATGAACAGAGGAAGTAAGAAAGGAATATATGGAAAAGAAGAGAGTGGTAGCAGAGGAGAAGAGGAAATGGATGGAAGAGTGGACAAAAATGATGGAAAGAGACAGTGATGGGAGTAAAAAAGTTCTGTATACAATGGTCAAGGCACAGAAGAAAATGCCAGGATGATAAATAAAGAAGGGAAAGGAATTGAGGACATACAAGAACTGAAAAGATGTGGAAGGAGTATTTTGAAGAGTTACTGAATCCAAATGGGAATATGGAGAAGAATAATGAGGAATTATGTAATGTAGAGAAAGATGAAAAGGACCTCACATGGAAGGAAGTGGAAGAAGCATTAAGGGCCATGAACGGAGGAAAAGCACCTGGAGTGGATGAAGTAAGTGTCGAGATGGTGAAAGCAGCTGGCGTCAAAGGAGTGCAGTGGCTTTATCGGGTCATGAGAGTTATATGGAAGGAAAGGAGAAACCTGAAAACTGGAAGAAAGGGATAATTGTGCCGATTTTTAAGAAAGGCAACAGGAAAATAGTCGAAAACTATAGGGGAATCACGTTGATGTGCCATTGCTGCGAAGATATTTGAGAAGATCCTGGAAAGGAGAGTGCGGAGAGTAGTAGAATAAGTTGGTTTTTTTTTTCAGCGTATGGCTTTTAGTACCGGGAGTGTCCGAGGACATGTTCGGCTCGCCAGAGTTAGTAGGTGCTTCTATGCGGACACCCATGGGGTGAGCTACAAGTACCGTCGCGTGTGGAGTGTTGTCTGGGAAGGAAAGTGTGCGTGTAAGGACCAGGAATTAGAAGGTAGCGGCTGTGGCCTATAGTTAGGGACCAACCCCGGCATTTGCCTGGAAGGAAGATGGGAAACCACAGAAAACCATCTTCAAGGTTGCCGGCGGGCGGATTCGAATCTCCTCGCCTCCCGGATGTGAGCGTCTGCCTGCAGCCACGGCGAACTCATCCGGTAGAAGAAGGGTTGAGGGAGGAACAGTATGGATTTAGGTCAGGAAGATTAACAGTGAACGTGATTTCCAGCATAAGACAGCTCCAAGAAAAACACTATGAATGTGGAGAGGATTTGGTAATGGTGTTTCTGGACATAGAGAAGGCGTACGATAGCTTGGATAGAGGAAAGGTGTAGGAAACTATACAGAAAAAGGGAGTTAAAAATCAAACTGTGGCTAGAATAAAGGAGATGTACCAAGGAAGTGTGAGCTGTGTGAAAGTTGGGGAGAGAGGTCAGACTGGTTAAAGCAGAAAAGTGGTTTGGAACAAGGGAGTGCACTATGTCCACTCTGTCATCTCTGTGATGGATGAGGTAATGGTAGAAGTGGCAGCACAAATAGGAGAAGAACATATGAGAGCAATGATGTTTGCAGACAATCTAATGATATGGGGCAATGAAGAGGCAGAGTTAAAAGAAAGGTTGAATGTATGGGTTGAGACAGTAAAACAGTTTGGTTTGAAATTATGTTTCTTTTTTTTGTTGTTGTGTGGCCTCCTCAGAGGCCGAGTGCAGGTCTTTCTATTCGACGCTCGTGGGCGACCTGCGCGTCGGGATGAGAGATGGAATGGAGGAAGGTGAATGAATGAATGAATGAAACTGGGCAAGGATGTGGAAGGAATCGGTGACAACGAGAAATAGGGGAAGAGTAACAACAGATATAATGATAGGAGGAGAAGTATTAAAGAAGGTGGATAGTTTTAAGTTATTATTATTAATGGAAGTAAGTTGTAGAAATGACAAGGAGATCAGTGAGAGAGGAAGGCAAGCCCATGGATTCCTGCAGTGCGTGAGAGGTCTGGTATGGAGCAGGGACGTATGCCAGGAGAGTAAACGGGTATTGTATCGAATGTATTATGTCCCAATACTCGCATTCGCATCAGAAACGTGGGTTATGAAGAAGAGACAGGTGATCAGGATCCAGGCTTGCGAAATGAAATTTCAGAGAAGCAGATTAGGAATAATGAGAAGGGATAGAGTAAGAAATGAGAGATTGTGGAAGAGAATCCCTTACAAGAGATCATAGAGAAGTCGAGAATGAGTTTGTACGGACATGTTAGGAGGGCAGGATACCAAGGAAGAAGAGACCAAGAGATAGGTGGATTGTGGGTGTGAAGGAAGGAGTGAGGTATGAAAGGTGATGGGAGGGTAGAAAACGATGGAGAGGCTTATGTTCCAAGCAGACCCAGGCAGGGGCTAGAAACTGTAGATGATGATGATGATGCATGAAATCTAAAGAGTATAGATAAAAAGGTAATGTTTTGTTTACAGGAACAGTATGCTGAATCATTTTATGTAATGCTAATGGATAAAAATAATTTTGTCGTTTTTCATTAATGTTTGGATTGATGTGTGGGCTTGTTTCTTTGTAGACTTGTTATTTTCTCGGATTTTTCAAGTACTTGACCAGGATTTCAAATGTATATTGATGGCAGCCCTGTACTAGTATATTCCTTCATAAAAGTACAGTAAGATAATGTTGAAAGTATGTTCTTCTCAGTCAAGGATCTCTTATTTTGAGTTCAGTATTGTAGTTTCTCAGTGGGAGGCATCTTTTTTCTGGACACATACCATAATGCTTACTTTTTAAACATATTTTAATGTTTATCCTTCCTACTCTGTATTATTTTTATTAAATAATTTATAAATGGGTCTAAAGGACCCATTGTGTTTTAGAACTAAAATTGCATGCTAACAAGGGAACTGTACATACGGTCATATCGAAATCGACAATGAAATTTCGTAGAGATGATGAGGAAACCATAAATTGGCGATGTACAAAAAATTAGCTGTCATTTCGAACTGGAAGGTATCGAAATCTTGATACAAAATCCGTGTGACAACGCAACTACTGGACAACCCTTGCATCTTGCTCGCTCATGCGGCGCACAGCGGACTGGAGTTGCAGTTGTGCTGGAGAGAGACAGAACGAACTGGCAGGCTACCACGCGCCAAGGACACTTCATTGTTAGGAAACGAATGTGAAACATAAATGAGTTTCGTTAATCGCATGAAAAAAAACAGAAATATTTTTGGCACCGTGCACAATGAATATGAACTTTGAGGCCACAGTGTTCTTCACTGTTTTCCTTACTTATTTGAAGGCAAAATTTCGCAGGCACTTCGAACTCGGGAGGTCTCTCCCGTTGTGTACCGTATATACCCGAATGTAAGATGAGGTTTTTTCCCACTTTTTGTGTTATAAAAACTTGGGGTCGTCTTATATTCAGGGTATATAAAAAAAACAAGGTTTTTAAACATTGTTATTATTTGCAAAGTAGTATGTGGTGTTGACATCTTGTAACTCGCAACAAATCAATGCGTTAATGAAGATTAAAATATGGTTTGTTATGTTTAATTACCATGCATATACGAATAACGTACATTTTGAGGTTAGGATTTACGCATACACGTCATTTCAAGCGGATAAATTATATGTTCGAAAGCATACGGAAATATGTTTTAAAACAATCTTTACAAGAACAACCAGTCAGTTTTACGAGCAGTAATTTTGTTATCAACGTATCTTAATTTAATAACGTCTCCCATTCTTGAACAAAGAAATTATAGAGTATGTCTTGGAAAAGCGGGCAGAGGGATTTTCGATAACACGAGAAGTTATAAGAATGAAAGCACAACCTTAAGGGCATATATTGTGCAAGTTATGAGTTAGCGAGTATTTTTTTTTTTTTAATCTGTAAGAAGCAGTTGATAACTAGGGCTCGTCTTATATTCGGGGTCGTCTTACATTCGGGTATGTACGGTAATTGGTTGCGAACTACGAATATTTAACCATGTCCTTGAACCATGGGGAAGAAAATTGAAAATGAATGAAGGATTGCATTTTCAGTACGCTGTTTCTCTGATATACATAAAACTGAACATCTTCACAAGCCGACACTATGTCTGTTAAACAGCGATACAAAGCTTTCCATTGCCGGGAGAAAAACTTATCCAAGAGCTGTATTTTCCCTGTATTGCCGGGAGGAATCTGGAGAATTTCTATACTGTTGTCTGGAGGAATGTCTTCAAGACATTTTTTATCACTATAAGTAGTCCAGGAATCTAACAGTAGCAAACACTTCTCTTCCACAAATGGGAAAAAGGATTCTTTAAACCTATATTTTAATTCCTTTTTCCCCATTTTTCCTGATTTTGTGGCAGTTACTTGAAACATTTCTTTGGAAACTCTCGGACCGAAAGTTCCAATTGCCTCCTGTAGTACAGTGAATAATTTTGGGAAAAGTGTACCGGGCATACTAATTGTAGGCATAAATGTGTACGAATGGGTGAGTGCAGGAACTGATTGAGCAACTGTTTCTGTATGTTTTCTCACCAACAAACGATAGAGTCCTTTTCGCTTTCATTTCGCACCCGAAACCACTTTGATCTGTGTTATATATTGAAGAAGGGGTGTAGTCTAATAATCGCTCTGTAG
Source organism: Meconema thalassinum (assembly GCA_946902985.2). Taxonomy (NCBI): domain Eukaryota; kingdom Metazoa; phylum Arthropoda; class Insecta; order Orthoptera; family Tettigoniidae; genus Meconema; species Meconema thalassinum. Next base: position 1,713,074,027 of record OX336388.2, on the reverse strand, counting down.
CTGCTTCTACAAATTTCTTTGCGACTTGATCTTTTTCGTCTTCTTCTTGCAGATACGTACGGGATATATATATATATGACCACGATGTCGCAGCACCTAAAATAAGCAACAACATATAGTTTTTCCCTCCCCTGTTTCATTGTCACCATACACTTATCACATCACTACCATTGAGCTATCTGAATAACATGTACTGTATTAACCCTTTATAGGGCAGAACTTTTATTAATAAATTTTATTTGTGTTATCTTCTTAATTTTTATATGTATATATTTTTATTTTTATTTTGTATACCGTAATTCTTATTATCTATTTTTATAATTCTAATTTTGTAAGCTTATTTATTTTTAATTGTAAAAGCTTATTTAATTTTTATTGTAATTTTGTAGGATTATTAAATACTAGCAGTGGTACCCTGCTTCGCCCGGTGGAATGATGATAATATCTCAAAGTCTCCTTAACACTCAACGTGATAAATTTATTTATGTATTCATTTCTTACATTATCAAACCTACGTTATCAAACCCAGTGACAATGTTTATACTTAAGTCATTATGGGAAGGCTCTGTAAAATAATGATCATTCTCATGATATTTGTCTTCAGTCCGAGTTGAGATATGTCGTTAGTGGTCCCAGAAATCGTGACATCTCAGTCGTAGAAGACTTTATGTAGTGGTGTTTAGATATATAACGGACTTAAAATCAAGGTCATTTGCCCCAATGACAATGAGGGTGTAACATGTAGATAATTTGCCCTAATGATCAGGATGATATTGAAAATTACTACAGAACTGACATATGAAACTTAGAAAATAATAGAAAAAGTTATTTTTAAGAATCACATTTCGGGAAAGACTTGATTATTTTTTGCCAAAGAGCTCCCACTTAGATCGCTATCTGGTAAAAGTTTCGTCTTGTTATGGTTTCACCTGTACGATAAATGTCCGAAGCAATTCCTCCAAGAGAAACTTCCAGATTTTACAGTCGATATATCGTTAACGTTACTGAGCATCCAGTTGTCTCTTTTTCTGACGAAAAACATCTACATAGTGATGATGCAAATAGGATCGACCACTGGCTCATGTAACTTATCAACGAATTTGAAAAAAATATAAGTTAAAGGAATGAGAGGAATAAAATAGAAAAGAGATGTACGATATACCATAACACTCGCTGTGAAATTTCTACGTGACTGGTTTACATGTTTCAGTACAGGTTCTCAAGAAGAGGAACCAGATCATTGGCATAAATGAATACGGTGACAGTAGATTAAATAGTATCCGAGACAGATAACACGCAAAGTAACACGGCCTAATATACGATGTAATGGTTGAACTTAAGAGAAATATTTAATCTCACTTCGCAGTTGTTATTTAATAAATACTAACATGTATGTAGGTAACATGGAAATTATTGGAGTGCGTTAGGATAAATGACATTCCTTGTTTTTCCCTCTGGTGTATAAATGAATAAATGTTTAGGTGTGCCCACTCTTGAGCAAGCTAAGTATAACTGACCATGAGAGAAGCATGGACTTTCCAGATTAAGGCCTGCTACCTTGAGTGACTGTCCTTGGGCCTTGTTTATGGTCATTGCAAATGCAAGACGTGCAGGGAATTGCAGTCGCTTGAAATCAAAAGGCAAATCAGTAGGGATCATAGGAATCGGGGAAATGAAGATATCTTCTCCTTTGGCATGGCCTGTCAATACTGTCGCTTCTATTACATTTGGCATGAGTTTTTTCACACAGAGTCTTGTTCCATTACACAATTTTGGTGGATCAATATTACGTAATAGCAGTATTGATGATCCAGCTTTTAGTATTAATTTATGTGGTGGAAATCCAGGTGGTTCCAGAGAATTCAAGAACTCAGTCGGGTAAAATACAGCCTGTTCGGTCTCCAGAACAGTATCGATAGATTCGTACGTCGTACTGGGGCCAGGAAGATGATCTTGGATCTGAATATTCATTTTGTGTACACATTCGTTTTTAGGCGCTAGAATTGCTCGCTCGCTAAGCCACTGATGGTCTTTATAATTTCCAGGAATATTTGGGAATACTTCGTTCATCATTTCCTGAACTGAAGGCATCAGTTCGCAAAAGTCTAACGGGAAAGAAATGAGATTGGTTGTCGCATCAGGCGTGAAATCACCATCACCGAGATGCAGGAGTTGTTGGGCAAAATTCTGTGCAGTCACATCTCCTAGTAAATGGACTCATATTGGTCGTCAGTGTCATTTTGTAAACATGTCTCCAAAGATACGATGCTTTGAGGCAAGCATTGAGTTCATCAGCGGGAGTTGATCGTGGTATAACTGGTAATGTTTGGCGAAAGTCACCCGCCAGAACTATAACAGCTCCTCCCATTAGTTGACTGTTTCCTCATATGTCTTTCAGTGTTCGATCAAGCGCTTCAAGAGTTTTCTTATGGGCCATAGTGCACTCATCCCAAACAATGACTTTGCATGTTTTTGGTATTTCAGCTTTTCCGGTGCCCTTCTTGATGTTACATACTGGAGTTTCTGACTGCGCAAGATTTAATGGCAGATTCAGAGCTGAGTGTGCTGTTCGACCTCCAGTGAGTAGTGTGGATGCAATTCCTGATGATGCCATTGCGAATGCAATTTCGTTCTGTGCCCGAATTTCTGCAAGTAGCAAATTAATGAGAAAAGTTTTTCCTGTTCCTCCTGGTGCATCAAGAAAATCAATTCCACCATTTCCGTTATTGATTAAGTCCATTATGGCACTATAAGCAAATCTTTGGTCATCAACTAAGAGAGGCTTCTTGTCTTCAACGAACTTAACTCATCAGAGTTGAAACTTCTTTCTCTCAATATGTCCCTATCAAGTACGTCAGCATTAGTGCGTATGGGGGCTGGCAAACCAAACTGTATGAGAGTTTTGCCATTGCATTTATCCTCAATCATTATGAGGGCTTCATTAAGTACTTGAGGAGAAAAATTCATATCCAAAGCTGGATTATCTCTTCATTGTTCTCTAAGTACATCCTCACTAAGGCTTTCTTTATATTTGTCCCAAAGAGCCTGAGGGTTTGATGGGGAGCAAGTTGTTATTATAATTGCAAAGAGACTTCTTAGTTGAGATGGAAAGGATGTGAGGGATACTTCGGACAATGTTATATCCCAATGTTGGTCATTTTCAAGTAAGCCACGCTGTTGGCATGCTTCTCTGAATGTTTGACATTCTACTCCGTTCACAGTTTTCAGATATTTGAATGATGTTGGCCCTCGAATTGTGTGAAGTAGTAATCGAAGGTAATAGCATTCGGCGTTGTTGGGATGAACTGTATATACCCGGCCTAAGGCATCACTTGCACGCACATCATGTCCTGGAACTAAAGCACCTTGTTTTCTCTTGCAGAACACTTTGGTAGATTTATTCCATGTATAATATCTTGGAACTTCTGCATACATCAGTGTTCTAGTAAATGGATCTTGTTGACATAAAAGAAAGAAGGCTGTTAGTGTCGTTTTAGGAGGTTGTACAGCTCTTTCTTGGGCGTTATCAGCTGTGAAATAAACTCGTCCGTTTTCTAGGTGAACACTGAAATGAACAACAGGTGGATAACGTTCATGAATTGGGAAATTAAGGATACGCCAAACTGCTTCGTTGCTGCTGATATATCTTCCCAACTGAAATTGTGTAGGCTCATCGATAGTCCTGGTTTGTCCTTCAAGTTGAAATACTGCCATATCGCTACCCTTGTTGATGTATTTACAGATGTATTTAATGGATTTCACTGAATTGCAGTATTCAACATTGATGTGTGCTTGGAACATTTTAGAAAGTAGAGGAGAATATGGAACAACCCATCTGTTGTCTACCTCAGTTTGTCTGTACTGGTTGTTTATTTTAAGATTAATATTCATAGTATAGCCTCCGTTTCCTGGTTTTCGTCTTCTGTACAGAGGGTAGCCATCATCTCCGGTTTGGGTTTCCTGGGTAAATTCTCGGGGGTACTTTTTGCTACATTTTCCTTCCTTCATGCAGGGTGACTTAGGGTTGATAGCTCCACATGGTCCATGAATCATATTCTTTGTAATTATCTCAAAGAGCATGGGGTCTTGTTCTTCACTGGGAATCTCCGCGGATATAACACTGTCCACTTGAGTTGGACGTATCTTGCTTTTGAGCCATAATAATATGTGAGCATGTGTAAGGCCTCTTTTTTGCCACTCAATTGAGTACATCCAACAGCGAGTTTCTCCGTAAATATGGCTCTTGGTTATTATATTCATGAGGTTTGCTAATTTTTGTTTAAAAATTCTCGCTGTCAAATCATGACGATCAGTAGGTGCCTGGCCACAGAAAAGTTCTTCCTTAATGTCAGTCCAGGCAGGATTGCATGTAACTGTAATAAATAAATCGGGACATCCGTATATCCGAACATAGCACATGGCATCCTGGGCATATTCGTGCATATGTCTTGGACTTCCCGTAAATGTTGCCGGTAAAATAACCATTTTTCCAATGTCCACAACATTGCCATCATTGGCTACAGCATCACGCAAATGAATGTAATCATCAACTCAAAGTTTATTTTGGTTTAATCGGATGTTGAGCAGGCGTTCACTTTCAATCTTGGCGTACATATCAACAATAAATTGATGGTTGTCCGCATTTCAGAATAAGGTTTGATTATCCTGGTCTAATCATTATTCTGTAGGCATAAAAATCCATAGCTGATATCTTTTTATTTGTGGCTGCACCACTGATTGGATCAGTTTGCCTCAGATTAAAGTGGTACCCATCCTCACCCTCCCAAAATATTAATGAGTACTGAAGGGCATCGTACGATCTGTGTGTTTCTGAAATTCGTTGCAAAACATCACTCCGTCTATGAATGATTATGTCACGTTTCTTGAATTCTTGTCCTGTCATTACAATGGCCACTTCGTCAATGGTCGGAGCATTAAAACGACGTTCATGTTCGCCTACTGGTCTCTTGTCTGCTGATATGACAACCTTATTTTCATCCGTTGGCATTCGATCTAGGGCGGTCTTAAACATCTTTACTAAGTTGTTATGCTCTTGCAACAACCTCTGTAGAGCTATAACAATCTCCCTTCTGGTGCTGGGGATAATTTTACAACATTGATCGGCTTGTTGTCGTTCGTCTCCCATAAAATAGATTTGTAAGAACTTTGGATTCTCATTAGTGAAGGGAAGAATTGATCCAAGTTGATGATAAATTTGACCTTGCACTTTGAAAGTTGGCATGAAACCAGTTTCTTTTACTATTGCCGTTGTACCGAAAGAAGTAATTTGGAAGCATGAATTGTACTTCCTAATGTTTTTCAGGAAGTGTTTAGATTCTTGAGTCGTTCCTGACGTGTACGAAAGAAGTGGTTCGGGAGGAGGATTTAGAGTGGCTAGCTTAATTTTCCCGTTAGAGCAACATATTCCAGGCGACTCCGATCTGAATTTTTTGGCTAGACAGTGATGGCATACAACATCCATTTTTCCAATTGTTACTTTGGGGTGTATTGCATAATCGTAAGTGTGATCGTACTGAAATGCCTCTAATTTCAAATCAGACTGCCTAAATGTTTGCCTAGATTGGAAAAGTCGCGTACGTTCGATTTCAAGCGATCTAGACGCTGCTGAGGTGTTTCAGCAGCCCTGGACTCGGCATGCCTTCTTTCATCCTGTTCAAGCCGATATTGACGTTGCTCAGATGGTTCAGCAGCCCTAGTCTGAGACTGCCTTATTTGCTGATTTTCAAGCCGGCTGGACGCTGCTGATGTGTTTCAGCAGCCCTGAGCTCAGCGTGCCTTCTTTCGTCCTGTTGAAGCCGGTCTTGACGCTGCTCAGGTTTTTCAGCAGCCCTTAATAATCTAACTTTCTTGGTTTGTTGGCTGATTTTTCCAATAGATTGTCACTTTTTGGGAGGCATTTTGAAATAGTTAAAAAAAGGAAACCAAAATTCGAAGTGGAAAGCTGTTGGTGATTGTTACTATAAAATCGCAGTCAAGGAAGATTTTATGTCGTGTTATTTAAAAGTAGTACGAACGGAGCATATTATGGGTCATTGGCCCCTAATGACTACTATTGCATTGAACACATGAAACTTAGACATTAATAGACAAAGTCATTTATAAAAATCATAGTTCGTGCAAGAATATGTGTTGGTGATTATTACTATAGTAATAGGCGTAACATGTGGGTCACTTGCCTTAACAATGAAGATGATAATGAAGACGACTACTGAACGGGTATATCAAACTTACACTCGGAAATACATATTTTTAAACCACAGGCGAGGAAGACTGTGATGTTGCTTAGTAGTATAGTGGACATAAGATCTTGGTCATTTGCCCTTTTGATAAGGATGATAATGATCACGACTAATGAACTGGTACATCAAACTTACAAACTATTAGAAAAACATATTTTAAAAATCACAGGCGAGGAAGACAATTTGGTGTTGCTTAGTAGTATAATGGACGTAACATCTAGGTCATTCGCCCATTTGATAAGGATGATAATGAAAACTACTGTTGAATTGACACGTCAAACTTACATACTACCGTTGTAGCAGATTCTTAATGCCCCATGTTGGTAGCGACAAATGAAACGTTTTGGCTGCCCCTACTGTTGGGTGATAAATGTAACTGTTTACCTCTGCCTAAGCTATGTTGTTTTAATGGGCGCCAAGACTTCAACGCAATGCTGAAATCTAAATTTGTATTTAACAACGTCTAGCTCTGGTAGAACACCTTCAAGAATCTATTCACTCAGATCGTGGTATGATTTGATCATTAACCCAACAAACAATTGTATCAGGAGAAGGAATTGGTCTATATCTAATGCTACCTACCGAAAGCAAAGATTGCATTGTAAAAGAAATGAATTTATTATATAAAACAAGTATAGCAAAATTAATAATAATAATAATAATAATAAGTACAAAATTTAAATTGGAGCGTTGTGATTTGAATATTACCGATAGAAAATTACGTGAAAACGGAGTCTGATAAATTGATTTTACTCTTATTTCCAAGCTATGAAGTTACTGAATTATGAAATATAAAACAAAGAAAAATGAGAGATTGCGTATTTCTGCGTCATTAGCGCTTACCACTGGAAATGCCCGAAGCATTTCCCTCGTACTTGATGATGCTGTGAGCTTCCCACAGTCTCCTGGACGTCGTCATCTCCGTCGATGTTTGATGAGGTTCTAGTAGATTAGATAATTCTATGGTCCGTACCTCGGACCCAAACCCTCGTACAACCGCACTGGTTAAGTTTTGCAAAAGTTAGTCTTCAACTCCACTGAACATCGGAGCGACACGCACTTGCAACCGATCTCGGCAAGTTCTACACAGATAGTCCACGTTTCACGGCGCGTCGAACGATATATCCACACGTTGGCTCCCCCACCATGGTACCGACATCTAGCTTACGTCGTCCTCCCTGATTGGCTGAGCACGCCGCTAGTTCCCCTCCTCTGCCTCATTACACTCGGCGCGCGAGAGTTCCGTTTCGACAATTCGCCTTTTCTAGACCTTGCGACCCAGCCTCGCGTAATACTTCTCGACAGGAATCAGCTTGCATTTGAATTCCCAGTGAGTCATGTCTCTCAAATACCCTAACTGACAAAACTCCGTAAAATTCCGTAATCAGATAATTTTCTATGATATCGTCGTTCGTAATAATTTGCTTGATAGCGTTTTCTAATACATAGAAAACCTATCTGAATGCTAATAATTTTTATAAAATGCTCCGAAAATATCTAAATAATAATTATAATAAATTAATAATAATAATAAATTAACATGAAAAATTCTCTTGGCTGAACAATTTGCCGCGTAAATAAATATAGAATGGCTTCCTACTGACTTATGCCAGTTGCATAAAACCCCTCGAAAAACACGTTACATCTTCGCCTCGGATCATCGGATGATTTACCGTGACGACGGTCCATTATCCGATTATCCCAGACACGTTAATAAACCCCATCCAAAATACATATTACATAAATGAAATCACCCTAAATTACAGATATATACACTCATATTTTTTCTTTACGCACTTTGCGTCAAAGTTTGTTGTCACTATGGATTGCACTTTGCAACCAGTCCAATGTTTTACATATGGAATAGTGTTCCACGGATATTTCCGCCTCTCAAATTTCTCTATGTTGGAGAAATAGACATAATTAATGTGTGAGCACTATGTATTTATGATATCATATCACACGCATTGAAGGTGTTCTGATATATTTATATCACCATAGAACTTCCTAATTTCACTGGAGGTCCCCTCCTTATGGTGACATTTAATTCCACTTATCACCGAGCACACGATCACACTATTGTGGCAGCGCCTCGTGACCATAATACTTAATCTCTCTTTAAAGTAGATTAAATTAATATTGACTTCTGAAAAAAAAAACAGTAAATGCGCATTACATATAACACCAAATATTTCTGTGCCGTAATCGCCCTGTCTTGTTAAGTTCCCGTTAACCATATTCTACTTAATACTAGTTCTCAACACAGACCATTTCTCCACACACAAATAATACCATTGTACAAATTATCTTAAATTACACACTTACAAATCTTACATGGCGAGGCCGTAAACAGAAATCACGTGTGCTGATATGTATGAGTTTCATGAAGGACTGTCTCGCATTCTGATGGCCCATCTTTTATCTCGTGGACGCCTTAAGCTAACAAGCCCTATACAAGCGCTCCCCCATCTCTTGGAGATAAATGGGAACCCATCAGCGCTGCCAAAATGGCCTTGGTGCATCGAGACAATTTAGTGCTCAACAGCATCCGACAATCCCGTCATATTTCCCTGTACCTTAAAAACTCTCATTTACTTACATACTACCCCCCTGTGTGACTTCTGATACGCCTGCCTGGAAGACCATCTCCTCCCACGCACCAAATACCACACTTACTCATTTGATAGGCTGGCTCGCCAGCTAAACATCCTTACTTTATGACACATACTTTCGGAGACTATGTATATTATACGTCCCGTATAATCTGTTTCCCTCACTATTCTCCAGCACATATGCTGTTTTGCCAATACGTTTGGAAACTATAAATGTTTCTGCGTCACCTGCTTCCAACCTTGCAAGTGGCTCCCTTAACTTAACGTCATCACGTTGCTCCACTAGCATATTTCTCAGTGTCTGTAACGATGCCCTGTTGCTACTGTCCACACATGCTAACCCTACTTTCCTCTGGTGTCACACCACTACTCGACACTCTATGACCTAAAAATGTCACTTCTGACTGACAGAATGACGACTTAGACAGCTTCAAAGTGAACCCTGCCTGATCTAACTTCTGAAAAACTATATCTAAATGACGTAGATGCTCCTCAAAACTGCGTGAACTAATTACCATATCATCTATGTAAATGGTTACAAACTCTCCTGTGTCATCCCCTAATGCGATGTTTAAAGCCCTAATTAAAGCTGCTGAACTACTCTTTAACCCATAAGGTGTTCTACAAAATTGATAAAGGTTATATTTATGACTAAAAGCTGTAAATGGTCTATCTTCGTACATAAGTGGCACTTGCCAAAAACTGGAACTCAAATCTACACAAGTGAAATACTTCTTCCCCTCAAATGTTTGCATTAATTCCTCTATTGACATAGATTTCAGCTGATCTGAACTAATTCTACTGTTAACCAAACGAGCGTCTAAACAAATACGAACAGTGCCGTCGGTCTTGGGTACCGTGATCAAAGAATTAACATATGGACTGTTAGAGTGCTCAATAATCCCATCTTCAAGCATCTGATTAATTTGTGCCTCAACTGCACTCTGATAAGCGAAAGGTACAGGATATCTATGTCCTGTGAATACTGACCTATCAATAACGTTCAATGAATGTGTATAGCAATTGGCCATACCAATGCGATCCTCAAACACTCTCCTATTACACCATAACACATCATAGAGCCGAACACACTGTTCATCCTCTATATTTCCCTGAAATGCAGCCTCACGTAACGAGTCCTCTAGACTTCCGTTCGTAATCACACTGCCCACAAAACATGGAGAACCCCGCTCTACGGCTGGCGATATCTCATTTAAAGTACACATCACACCTACAATACTACTCCTCTGAATATGGTCATTGAACGCTACTTCTACTTTAGAATCTCCCCATTTAAATTTCAAACTCCCTACATCATAACATAAGTTACCAGACACTCTACTTAGCCACTCTGAACCCAAGATAACACTGAATACTAAATTTGGAATTACAAGGCAAATCTGCTTCTCTACATGATTATTAATTTTAATGTCTACTAAAACTTGCTTAGAAATTACTTTAGACCTCTTCCCAACAGCTGTGATAACAAAAGTGCTTTTAATTGGCATCTCCTCAAAATTTACTCCAGTTCCTTTCATTTTATCATAAAATGCACTACTTATGCAACTCTTCATACAACCACTATCAATTAAAACATCTGTGTACGCCTCGGACACGTTAAATTTAACTATGGGGCTCTTACTAACCACTTCCTGAATAATACCTTCATCATTTAGTTCATGTAATAATTCATTTCTTACATTTAGGTCATAGGGTTCCTGTATAATTGTATGGACAGGGCATGCTACAGACTGAGATTCTGACCTTACTTCGCAGCCTGGTTCGCGTTTAAAGAACCGCTACAGCTGGCCGTAGTACTACTAACTACTAAACTGGTCTGGTTGTTCTGGGCTATGTTGTCATTGTTTGGCTGTATATTACTACCACTAGGCTGTCCTCTTCCTTGACCCCTATTCTGGTTGTAATTATTGTCATTATAATTTCTCCCTTGATTTCCCCTGAAATCATTGTTTCTCCCTTGATTTCCCCTGTAATCATTGTTCCTCCCTTGATTTCCCCTGAAATCATTATTCCTCCCTTGATACTGATTACCATAGCCATTTCCTCTGTTCTGATTTAGCTGATTACTATTATTTCTATTTTGAGCGTTGGCCCCTTCGCCACCGTTCCCTTGAACTTCTTGATGCCTGGCCTCGTTAGGTCTATTATTATTATTACCCTGGTTCCGATTGAAATTGTCCTCATAACCCCCTCTCCCTAGTGCATCAAATGTGCTTAACAAATTTTCTACTTGTGATATAGTCTTTACATTCTGGATACAAGCAGCCTCCTTGATCCTATAGGGAAAGTGCCTAAGTAGCAACCTCACCACATCACTTTCCTCCTTCAAGCCATCCAGATATTTACACACTAATACCTGCCCTAAAAAGTATTCGGTCATGGTGGAGCTTCCTTTAGGGTTATATTTACCACACACTACTCCCTCACGATGCTGCGACTGAATAACCTCATTCCAGAACTTTTCACAGAATTTCATTTTAAAATCATTGATATCGGTAAACTTGTCTCTGTAGACAGCAAACCAATTCCTCGTTTCCCCCACAAACACTTGTTCTAAAATTTCAACTACCTGGCACCACTCAATACTACCATTTTCCAACCTCTCACCGAATTTATTTTCTATAGTGTTCATGAACTCCATTGGGCACCCCTGTCGATTGCTGAACTTACCCAGTTCTACCTCCCTGTGTGTGCTATTCACAAAAACTGGCCTATTCTGACTATTTTCTTGCCTGATCCTAGCTTTTAATTTTAATTCTAATTCTGCGATTTTCTCCTCAGCCTTCCTCTCAATACTGTTTACTGTTAATTTAATGTTTCCTTCTGATTCTTCTACTTTATCATATAGCTTTGCTTGTTTCTCCTCAATCTTGCTAATGCTCTCTCTATTACTCTCTCTTAAATCATTTACTTCTGCAACTATTTGTGAGTGGACTTTCTCAATTCTACCCCCCAGCTGTTCCTTAACCTCTTTAGTTGCTACCTGAATTTTGTCAATTTCTCCCCCCAATTGCTTTTTGACCTGCTGTGTTTCCAGTTGCACCAGTTCTTTTAAATTTTCAGCCTGTGTACTGATTCTAATTTCTAACTCCTCCTGTACTTTTCCTAATTTCTTGTCTACATCTGCAATGATCTCTTTAACCTTCTCTTCCATTACTCCTCTGATCTCACCTCTAATCAGTTCGAATTTGTCACTCATTTCCCTGCTGTTTTGTTCTAATTTAGCATTTAAAGTTTCAGTACTCTCTCTATATTCCTTACTGTTTTGTTCCAGTTTAGCATTTAAAGTTTCAGTACTCTCTCTATTTTCCTTACGGTTTTGTTCTAATCTGGCGTTGTTTTGTTCCAGTTTAGCATTTAAAGTTTCAGTACTCTCTCTATTTTCCTTACTGTTTTGTTCTAATCTGGCGTTTAAAGTTTCATTACTCTCTCTATTTTCCCTACTGTTTTGTTCTAATTTAGCATTTAAGGCATCTGTACTTTCTTTATTTTCCCTACTGTTTTGTTCTAATTTAGCGTTGTTTTGTTCCAGTTTAGCATTTAAAGCATCACTACTAACTTTGTTCTGATACATGAACTCGAGAAGTAAAGTTTTAAATTCTGGTTGGCCGCCTACACTCCCTGTTTCAGTATCGGGATTTACCTCCGCTACCCCGGTACTACCATCACTCGACATACTGCTCGTATCATCACTCTCCAGTTGATGACCACTACGTAACCTCATCTGTCTTTCTTTCTCATCCCCCATAATGATATACACTGATAAAGACAAATAACCCCCAAAATACAGGCACAGAAATATATACCCTTCTCCTTCCACAAATGTTATTAGGTTTTCAGCCCCACGTGGGGCGCCAATTGTAGCAGATTCTTAATGCCCCATGTTGGTAGCGACAAATGAAACGTTTTGGCTGCCCCTACTGTTGGGTGATAAATGTAACTGTTTACCTCTGCCTAAGCTATGTTGTTTTAATGGGCGCCAAGACTTCAACGCAATGCTGAAATCTAAATTTGTATTTAACAACGTCTAGCTCTGGTAGAACACCTTCAAGAATCTATTCACTCAGATCGTGGTATGATTTGATCATTAACCCAACAAACAATTGTATCAGGAGAAGGAATTGGTCTATATCTAATGCTACCTACCGAAAGCAAAGATCGCATTGTAAAAGAAATGAATTTATTATATAAAACAAGTATAGCAAAATTAATAATAATAATAATAATAATAAGTACAAAATTTAAATTGGAGTGTTGTGATTTGAATATTACCGATAGAAAATTACGTGAAAACGGAGTCTGATAAATTGATTTTACTCTTATTTCCAAGCTATGAAGTTACTGAATTATGAAATATAAAACAAAGAAAAATGAGAGATTGCGTATTTCTGCGTCATTAGCGCTTACCACTGGAAATGCCCGAAGCATTTCCCTCGTACTTGATGATGCTGTGAGCTTCCCACAGTCTCCTGGACGTCGTCATCTCCGTCGATGTTTGATGAGGTTCTAGTAGATTAGATAATTCTATGGTCCGTACCTCGGACCCAAACCCTCGTACAACCGCACTGGTTAAGTTTTGCAAAAGTTAGTCTTCAACTCCACTGAACATCGGAGCGACACGCACTTGCAACCGATCTCGGCAAGTTCTACACAGATAGTCCTCGTTTCACGGCGCGTCGAACGATATATCCACACGTTGGCTCCCCCACCATGGTACCGACATCTAGCTTACGTCGTCCTCCCTGATTGGCTGAGCACGCCGCTAGTTCCCCTCCTCTGCCTCATTACACTCGGCGCGCGAGAGTTCCGTTTCGACAATTCGCCTTTTCTAGACCTTGCGACCCAGCCTCGCGTAATACTTCTCGACAGGAATCAGCTTGCATTTGAATTCCCAGTGAGTCATGTCTCTCAAATACCCTAACTGACAAAACTCCGTAAAATTCCGTAATCAGATAATTTTCTATGATATCGTCGTTCGTAATAATTTGCTTGATAGCGTTTTCTAATACATAGAAAACCTATCTGAATGCTAATAATTTTTATAAAATGCTCCGAAAATATCTAAATAATAATTATAATAAATTAATAATAATAATAAATTAACATGAAAAATTCTCTTGGCTGAACAATTTGCCGCGTAAATAAATATAGAATGGCTTCCTACTGACTTATGCCAGTTGCATAAAACCCCTCGAAAAACACGTTACACCGTGATAGAAATATTTCAAAATTCACGGGCGAGGAAGACAGTGGTGTTGCTTAGTAGTATAATGGACGTAGCATCTAGGTCATTTGCCCTTTTGATAAGGATGATAATGAAAACTACTGTTGAATTCACACGTCAAACTTACAAACTACCGTAATAGAAATAAATATTTCAAAATTCGCAGGAGAGGAAGACTTATTGTGTGTGGTGATTAGTGGTATAATGGGCGTAACATCTAGGTCATTTGCCCTTTGGATAAGGATGTTAATGAAGCCGACTACTGCTGAACGGGTATATGAAACTTACAAACTAATAGAAAAACATATTTTAAAAATCACAGGCGAGGAAGACAATTTGGTGTCGCTTTGTAGTATAATGGACGTAACATCTAGGACATTCGCCCCTTTGATAAGGATGATAATGAAAACTACTGTTTAATTGACACGTCAAACTTACATACTACCGTGATAGAAAGAAATATTTCAAAATTCACGGGTGAGGAAGACTATGTTGTTGCTTAGTAGTATAATGGACGTAACATGTAGGTCATTTGCTCTTTTGATAAGGATGATAATGAAAACTACTGTTGAATTCACACGTCAAACTTACAAACTACCGTAATAGAAAGAAATATTTCAAAATTCACAGGCGAGGAAGACTTATTGTGTGTGGTGATTAGTGGTGTAATGGGCATAACATCTAGGTCATTTGCCCTTATGATAAGGAAAACTACTACTGAATTGACACTTCAAACTTACAATGTACACAATGTACTGTAATAAAAATAAAGATTTTAAAAATTTCAGTCGAGAAAGACTTAATGCGGTGGTGATTAGTGGTATAATGCGTGTAACATCTAGGTCATTTGCCCTTATGATAATAATAAGGTAATGCAAAAAAGACTACTAAACGAACATGGTATAATTTTAAAACTGATACAGGTAATTCGGATTTCTACCATCGATGTCTTCCAAAGTCTCAACCTTATTTTCCGGCTTAGGCCTATACACGATGCTTCTAGTGTAAGAGCAGTTGGCGTACTGCTCGGGTCCAAGCTGCACAAAGCTGAGAGGATCCCAGATGATGACGAAATATGATGACACACGTTCGGGGTTTCCCGTCCTATTTACATTGGCCGGGGAGTCACTCAGTATTTCGCAACACCAAAGTGGCTAGAGCAACGGGCCTGTGCTAGCGTCAGCATAGACAGCAGATTACACGGCGGTTTCTAAACAGTCCTCCCTTGTCCCCTCGTGATGAATCAGCAAGCTATTCTCTCAACTGGCCCCTCCAGAGACTCACAACTTGTGGCACGTAGATTGGCGACCACGGGACCCCAGCTGAGTCCGGCATAGCTTCTACTTCCTGGTGCCAGGCTCCTTTCAGTTCTCTTTCCTATCAGCCTCCCTTGGTCAAATCTTGTTCTCTTCCGACCCCGACGGTATTTGAGTATCCGAGGCCTAGGAAGTCTTTCACTTTCCCGCCTTAATTGGCCCTTGTCTCATCTTTCCTGATACCCTCATTCATCGAGGGATCAGCCTTCTTTTTCTTTTCATAATATCTCCTGTCTTCTGCTCAAGGCCCTCAAGGAGGCAGGGTGTGTGTAGCTCCACCACTTCTGGTGCACCCTGGATAGTGCTACACACAAGGGCTCATGGACGGTGAGTTCGGGAGCTGGCAACCCCGAGGGATTCCTGAGCTGGGTCCGGTTTTACCCCTTTTTCCATTGCCTTTGGGGTGGACCCTCTCCTCTTTCCCATTGCTATCTACCTTCCGTGGCTCTCCTACCTTCCAAGTCCCTCAATTCTCATTTATTTAGGGTTAAGAGCATTTCCTTTCCTCCTGTCTTTTATTTCCCTTATTCCTTTCTTTTGTCCTTATCTTCTTCTAGACCATAAGTTTTGTAGTTAGTTTTAGTTTCATTAGGGGCCGATAACCCCGATGTTAGGCCCCTTAAAACAACAATTATCATAATCATCATCATCATCACAACTGGCATTGTGCAATTGGGTTACTGTGGTATTTAAAACTTCCCGTTAAGTCCCTCACTCTTTTGTATTACATAAATAATTTGTAGCTAGAAACCTTCCTTGGAATCCACACAACAACTCACCCAAGTTTCATCGCAATCGGATGAATGGTATATGAACGCATAGGGGACATACATACATTATCACTATTAAATTGACACTTCAAACTTACAAACTAAATCACAGGCGAGGAAGACTTTGTGTTGGTGATTAGTAGTATAATTGACGTAACATCTAGGTTAGGGGCAGATGACCTCGTAGCTCCTCCCCTTAAAACAACAATAACTAACTAACATCCAGGTAATTTGCCCTTATGATAAGGATGATAATGAAGACGACTACCACTACTACTGAACTGGTATATCAAACTTACGAACTAATAGAAAAACATATTTAAAATAAAAAACACAGGCGGGGAAGAATGTGTTGTTGCTTAACTTCCGACACAATTAGTTCAAGGGCCTTAATGCAGGTAATGGAGTGGTCTGTCCGAAATTTAAAGTGGGCGGTGTTACCCTCAGGTTCCAAAAGGTAAGTATGTAAAATTTGGTTGAGATGGGTGAAATGATGTAGATTTTTTCCAAAGGGCCTAAATGCAGGTAATGGAGTGGTCTGTCCGAAATTTCAAGTAGACAGTGTTATTCGTCGGGTTGCAAAGGGTAAGTATGTAAAATTTGGTTGAGATGTGTGAAATGGTGTAGATTTGTGCCAAAGGGCCTAAATGTAGGGAATAGAGTGGTCTGTCCCAAATTTAAAGTGAACAGTGTTTCTTGTCGGGTTCCAAAGGGTAAGTATGTAAAATTTGGGTCAGATCGGTGAAACAGTGTTGATTTGTGCCAAAGGGCCTAAGTGTAGGGAATGGAGCAGTCTGTCCACAATTTCAAGCAGATAGTGTTAGTCGCAGGATTCCAAAGGGTAAATATACAAATTTTGGTTGAAATCGGTGAAACGGTGTAGATTTAGGCCAAAGGGCCTAAATGCAGGGAATGGAGTGGTCTGTCCGCAATTTCAAGCAGACAGTGTTTCTCGCAGGGTACCAAAGGGTAAGTATACGAATTTTGGTTCTGATCGGTGAAACGGTGTAGATTTGTGCCAAAGGGCCTAAATGCAGGGAATGGAGTGGTCTGTCCGCAATTTCAAGCAGACAGTGTTGCTCACAGGGTACCAAAGGGTAAGAATACGAATTTTGGTTCTGATCGGTGAAACAATGTAGATTTGGAACAAAGGGCTTAAATGCAGGGAATGGGGTGGTCTGTTCAAAATTTTAAGTGGACAGTGTTACTTGCAAGGTTCCAAAGGGTGAGTATACAAATTTTTGTTCAGATCGGTGAAACGGTGTAGATTTATGCAAAAGGGCCTAAATGCAGAGAAAGGGTTGGTCTGTCCGAAATTTAAAGTTGACAGGGTTCCAAAAGGTAATTATACAAATTTTGGTTCAGATCGGTGAAACGGTGTAGGTTTGTATACATAACAGACAAACTTTGTGCTTTATATATACAGTATATAGATAAGGGTTGCTCAAATGAAACATAAGCCTTATATCTTGACTGTTGGTATTCAAACACAACATGCATTGGACAATAAACATCATATTACAATGATGGTCCAATAGATTCTAGAGATATTCACCTCCACTGTTCACGCACCTGTCCCAATGCTGAACAAGGTTCCCTATACACTGGCTGCTGGAGAAACCAATCTTCCATAGCATCACAAAGTTCTTGATCGATGGTGAAACGCTTACCTGTCAAGAACTTCCTCAATAGATCAAATATGTGTTGGTAGCAAGGGGAGAGATTTGGGCTGTAAGATGGGTGAGCACTTGACAATGTTATTTATCCTGAGTTGGGTTGACAGCATTGTGCTGCTGAATACCAACAGTCAAATGTTTATAGACTCTTTCTTGAATTTTCATAGAATATTTTGTCAGGTAAATAAAGTAAACTCGTGTAGCCCACTGGCCTGGCACAAGTCTTTGAAATTGACACCACTTGGGAGAATTGCAAGTCGACGATACCATTCCAGTACTTCAAACCAGCCTCCCTGTGGGTGGAGGAACAGAATACACCGACGGTATGCCCTGCCTGTCGCAGGAGGTGACTAAAAGGGCCTACTTGATAGACTGACATGACATACTTTGATTTGGAAGACCCCTGTGGATGGGGAGGGCAGAATTCATCTTCGGTAGCCCCTGCCTGTTGTAAAAGGGAGCTTTTCTAAGGTCAATTTTGATTTTCCAGTCCCATTTTTGGTTTGACCCATTGAAAGTTAAAATTTGTGAACACTTTTCTCAGTAAATACTCTGTGATTTTTAGAAAATGACACCAATGAATTTGTCTGGTAGAGAACTAGTATGTTGGTGAGTAAAATCAATAAACTCCTATTAAAATAACATAATTTACTGTGAAAAAACATTCTACATCATCTTTATAGAGCAGTGGTTCTGAACCCGTAGAAGTCTGCGGACCACTCAGCCTGAAATTGAATCATGTACAGCCCTCCCCACATCCCCAATACTCCTTATCAGTTGTAACCTTTCCTCAATAACACTTATTTTAAAGATATTTCAATTCAAAACTTGTTAGTCATCGCCGCGAATACATTCGGACGATTCTCGTTCAACGCACATCGTTTTTGAAATGCCCATTTATTGGCCACTCTTTTATACGTGCTGGTGGACCCTTTTCTCCCGTGGACCACTCCCGAGGTACAACCGGTTAAGAACCACTGTTATAGAGTCTCTTATTACCATTAATCAGGGTGGAAATAAAGTACGTACTGGGTCTGAAGATATTTGAGATGGACAACTTACTTGATTAACCCTGCACGGTGCCATCAGCAACTGCAATTTTATCTTATCTATATCTGCTGTCACAAAAGCAGCTTGCTACCTTAAGGTGAATATCTGTATTCTGATGGTAAATGGATTGGCTTCAAACAAACAATTCTTGAAGTGACTGATAAAACAGTTGGAAAGATGAAAGCTTCACCTCAGAAACCGTGGATCACTGATCGACTACTTGAGCTTATAGAGGAGAGAAGAAAGTATAAAAACTCTAGAAGTGATGAAGGAATTCGTCATTACAAGAGCCTTCGAAATACGTAAACAGGGAAGCTAAGAATGCAAAGGAGGATTATATAATGAGACAATGCTTAGAAATTGAAGATAGTTTGAAAAATGGACAAGTAGAGAAAGCTTACGACTTGATTAATAAGCAATTTAAAAGGAGAAAGGGTCGTAGTGTTTGCATAGTGGATGAATATGGGAAGCTAATGATTGAGAGCAAGGATGCAGTGATGAGATGGAAGAATTATTTGGAAAATCTGTATGCAGACCCCACACAATTGACTGAGCTGGAAAATGGAGATACTATTTCGCATGATAACTTAGGACCATCCATTCTTGAATCAGAATATTTTCATGCTGTGAATGAGCTGAAATCACATAAAGCCCCAGGATATTATAAAATAACAGCAGATATGTTACAAGCATTGAATTCTAGGACACACAAATATCTGTTTGGGTTGATCAGTGAAATATATAACAATGGAGAAGTCCCAGACGACTTTACAAAGAGTCTCATGATACCAATGCCAAAGAAACAGGGAACACTGAAATGTGAGGAACATCGTACCCTTAGCATCGTATCGCATGGATCAAAAATATTGACTAAAATAATTTACAGACGAATAAAAAACAAAATAGAGCAAAATCTGAATGAAGATCAATTTGGCTTTAGGCAGAACAGAGGAACAAGGGAAGCCATATTACTAATTCGAGAAATAATTGATAAAATGATGGATATAAGGAAACCACTTTACATTGTTTTTGTGGACCTTGAAAAAGCATTCGATAACGTGAATTGGAATATTCTCATGGAAATTATGACTAATATTGGCTTGGATTACAGAGATAGACGGATAATCTATGAACTTTATAAAAACCAAAAAGGCATTGTGGACATATGCGGAGTAGTGCAAGAAGTTTGTATTCGCAAAGGAGTTAGACAGGGATGCAGCTTATCGCCTGCACTTTTCAACTTATATATTGAGAAAGGCATTGAGGAATGTAAGACAGTTATGAGAGGAGTTAAGATCAACGGAGTAGCAGTCAAGACAATAAGGTTTGCAGACGACATAGCAGTCCTGGAAACCAGTGAAGAGAAACTGCAACATGCACTCACGGAAATGAACAGGATTCTACATGAAAAATATAATATGAAAATCAATATTAAAAAGATGGAAATAATGGTATGCGCTAGAGAACAACTTAATGCAGCTATTCACATAGCTGGTGCTCCACTTAAGCAAGTTAACACTTTCACCTATCTAGGGAGTAAAATTACTTCCACTGGAAAAAGTTCAACTGATATTCAAGCTAGAATTGCCCAAGCCAAAATTGCATTTAACAGCAAAAAAATCCCTTCTGACTTCAAATAATATATCTATTGAGACCAGGACCAAATATTATAAAATGGTATGTGTGGAGTGTAGCCTTGTATGGCTCAGAAGCCTGGACAATGGGATGTGCTGATAAAAGAAGACTTGCAGCTTTTGAAATGTGGTGTTGGCGGCAGATGGGAAAAATTCCATGGACTGCAAGAGTGACGAATGACGAAGTGCTCAAAAACATTAATGAAAAGAGAGCATTTCTCAAAACAATACGGAAAGGACGAGACCAACTGATAGGACTTCTCTATCGCCACAATGACTTTATGGTAACTGTGTTAGATGGCAAAATTCAGGGGAAGAGGGCGACCGAGACTGCAATACATCAAGCAGATCATAACAGATGTTAATGTCCATTCATACAGAGACATGAAGAGACTGACTGGCGACAGGGAAGAATGGAAGAGGAGGATTGCTGCCGACCAATCTACGGATTGAGAACATGAATGACAAATATCCACCAATTTGATCCCATCCAGTGGCTTAGTATAGTTCTCGGGGAGTCCTGCAAACTGTGTATAAGAGGACCCTGGTGATAAAATAGGTCGAATCATTGATGAACCATGCACAACTACTGTCGACCAAAATATTATGTGCACTCGAGTTTGAAGGTTGTTTCTGAAGTAACCAATAGACCTACATAAAATCCAGTAACATCATAATTTTCGTCGTTCTATTTTACGTTAGTTCATGTAGGTTTGGAATTTTTAATTTATATTTTAATATCTTTTATCGCAGTTGGAACATAAAAAGTGCCCGTTTTTAAGCGTGTTTCAACCATGCGTCACATTTAAGAATTATTATCTCACAAACCCGTCATCAGATCGAATCCAAATTTTAACACAATATACATTGGAATGTTGTATAACTGGTTTATTAATTTCAAAATTTTGTGTGTTCAAGAAACAAAGTTGTTATAATTTTTGTAAGGTAACTTTTCCTCGGCTCTGTGTTGTTGGAAAATGTAGTTCTCGGTCGCGTTGTAATTCTTATCATCGTTGTCGGCTGTAACTCGATTCCGAGTACACATACTTCTTCCTGCAGAGAACTTTTCAAACTAGCTTGTGGATGTGTTTCTGATGACTCGCTGGACTTGAGTTGAAAGATGTGACAGCAGGAAAAAGGTGCCACAAGCGAGATTTTGTTTAAGGTGGATCACAGCTTGCAAGAAAGTGACCCACACACTATAATCTCGGAACTATACCCTGCAGCACAAATGAAATGAGACGTGCAGGTTCTAGCACCGTGACTGCAATGGACTGCCGCAGACCCTAAATACCATTGAGTTGCGCCATCACAGCCAGAACATCTGGCATGACCTCATCCGCCTCCACGACCAATGAGAACCACAAGGGAAGTTCCTCCTCCGCCCGTTTTGCCATTGGGTCAAAATATACGTAATGGGTTTCAGTGTCATTTCCTACACTGAGGGGATCATCACCCCACCTAAAGGGGTTCATCCGCCAGAAGCCGTTGGCCCCTTCAAGGGGTCGAGTTATTTACCGCTGCCCAACACTCGGCGTTAGCAGTTTTTACAGCTGGTTGCCAAAGCAGCTAACCCTCCTCTTTTCGCATGCTGTACGACTGTGAAATACGTAAATTAATTCACTCATTTTATATCGGCTTGTATTTGTACAGGGAAATAAGACATGGTTCACCAGCAAGCCACTCCGGGGAATGCTATACAGTGTTACAGAGATGGAGCCCATCAATTCCGAGTGAGGTGCGCCATGACGTGTGTTTGGCTCCATCTTGGCAACGCTGTACAGCTTTCCCCGGAGTGGCTAGCTGGTGAACCATGTCTTATTTCCCCGTACAAATACAAACCGATATAAAATAATTGAATCAATTTACGTATTTCACAGTCATACAGCATAACATTTTGATGTATAAGGATTACAACATGACCAAGAACTACATTTTCCAACGACACGGAGCCAAGGAAAAGTTACTTTACAAAAATGATAACAACTTTGTTTCTTGAACACACAAAATTTTGAAATTAATAAACTAGTTATACAACATTCCAATGTATATTGTGTTAAAATTTGGATTCGATCTGTTGACGGGTTTGTGAGATAATAATTCTGAAATGTGACGCATGGTTGAAATACCCTTAAAAACGGGCACTTCTTGTGTTCCAACTGCGATAAAAAATATTAAAATATGAATTTTAAATTCCAAACCTACATGAACTAACGTAAAATAGAACGATGAAAATGATAATGTTATTGGATTTGATGTAGACCTATTGGTTACTTCACAAACAACCTTCAAACTCGAGTGCACATACTATTTTGGTCGACAATAGTGATGCATTGGAGAGAGATATTTATTTATTTATTTACACTGTTTTAGCCCACATTGGAGCACCAAAATCAAACCTTATATACAAAGTCTTCAAATACTAAGTTCAGTTCTTAATTCTTGATAATTTTTTCCTTTCCCAATACTTCTTAATTCTGGAAGATCTTGCAGCTCGTTCTTCAGCTGATATAACATATTGCTTCCGCTGTGAAATTTTGAACGTTAGTCGAATGTATTTGTTATTCAGAAGCTGTTTCTCCTCTCTATGTTCAATATGATGCTTAGTAATTTTCAAATCGTCTAAATCCATTTGTATTTCTTTAAACCATGTGATTTTTGTTTTACTGTTCCAAAAGAAGTCAAAAAGTTGTTTCAGGAATCTAGTATTTGGCAAGCGGGATATGTCTCCAAAGGAGAGTCATATTTATTCAATTAAAATTTTATTTCGAGTAACAAACTGAAAACTTTATTTTTTATTTTTTAAGGAGAATAAGTTACACACCATCAAAGGATATTATCATCACTATGATTTTGGCTCAGAAATAACCCTAGTTTCTTACTGTACTTGTCACAATGGACAGTTTTTTTAAATACATCTCCCACATCCTTCAGTATAGGTATTCAGAAACACACTTAGCCTACGTCACATTTTAAAAGATTATGTATTATACATCAGTCAAACATCGTTTCCACATGTTTAGCTCACTGGCAAATCTCCACTAGCTTCTCTTGGAATTTATGCCTCCTAAAGAAAATGAAAATCCACTGCCTGCTTCCAGTCTCCGACCGGGTCAGGAATGGAATGAATGAAGCCCCCATCTAGCGGCGAGGATATGAACTGTGCCGGCTGCCGAGGCCTAACGCACACCTCTATGCCTCCTAAAGCAACACTCAAAAAAATGTTTTCAACAAGAATTGATTTCAGTGATACAGATTCATTCATTTATTAAACATATTCATGGACCATTTACTGGAAGCTTTTGTTATACAATTCCTAAGGAAAGAGATGGCTTGAAACATTGCAGCTATTTGCAAATATTGTCAGGTACGATTTCGGAGCCTTGCAGTTCAATCTGGCAGGTGATTTTCTGCACATTGTCCTCATAGTACAACGATTACGTCCTCAGAGTTTCAAGATGGGTTTCGACCCATCTTACCTGATACTTCCCTTGTTAGTGAGTTTGCTGCCTTACAAATAATAAAGTAGGTAGTAAGGCTGTTTGCTATTGCAGAGATCTGTAATGTAAGGGCCGTACGGTTTCCATTTACTTTTTGTTTTAAGTCTGCTTGGTGTATAGGTATACCGATAAATTGTTTGAGAATTTCTGGCTGACAAAAGAATGCTTGTAGAAATGGAATTAGAAGTAACTATTTGGAATATATTTTTATTACTGTTAGGAAGAAATGTCATCTGCCTATAATGTGTGTGATAGTATGGGCTATTAACAATTTAGGTGCTGTCCTTACAATGCCAAAGTTTGTGTCTCCTACCATAACTCAAAGATGAGTTGAACCATTAACCTTTTTGAGTTCTGGCTTAAGTTAGGTTAAGTGAAATTACAATTCTTCTAGACCAGGGCTTTACAGAATGCACTTTGCACATGCATAAGACAATACACTACTTGCTCCCATCACTGTGTACTATATTCGTTTTGATGCTCAGCATAAGCAAACTGTTGTTGTAGTTAAAAGACCAATCCAAGCATTCACTGGGAGTGTTTGATTATTGCTATTATTAATATTATTAAATTCCAACAATTAAAGACAATTTTGAAGTTGTTCTTCACCATTGTTTTCTTTTTGTCTCTTTCTTCTTTCCTTCTTGCTAGGTACTGCTTGTTTTGCTGAGCCTTTAACAGTAGCTCTGCAAATTAAACATGTTACACTCATGCCTTACACTACAAAAAGTAAAAAAAGTTTCCATTCACTTATTTTTAGTCCACTTCCTGGTGTAGGTGCTAGCATTTTTGGCTGTCGCCCTGGAGGTCTGGGTTCGATTCCCGGCTCTGCCAAGAAATTTAATTCTGGTCTGAGGGCTGGAACGAAGTACACTCAGCCTTGTGAGGCAAATTAAACATGTTACACTCATGCCTTACACTACAAAAAGTAAAAAAAGTTTCCATTCACTTATTTTTAGTCCACTTCCTGGTGTAGGTGCTAGCATTTTTGGCTATCGCCCTGGAGGTCTGGGTTCGATTCCCGGCTCTGCCAAGAAATTTAATTCTGGTCTGAGGGCTGGAACGAAGTACACTCAGCCTTGTGAGGCAAAACTAAGAAGAGGTAGGTTCGATTCCCACCTTGGAAGTGCTACTCCGTGGTTTCCCACTTCTACTCCAGGCAAATGCTGGTATGGTTCCTAACTTAAGGCCATGGCCGCCTCCTTCCCAATCCTCACCTGAATTTATAAATATGCACACTTTTGTAAAGACACCACAACAATGCAGATTATCAGACAAATTAATTAATTCTCTCTCTCATCATCATCATCTTCATTTCCCCTTTTCCAGTTGACACTGGGTGGGGGAAAATATGGTTCCTCTCCACTTTGTTCTGTCGTTCCACCATTCCTCTTCCGACACAGTGTTCCAATCCAGGTTCCGTTTTCTAATAATATTCTCCACCGAGTCCATCCAACGCATTCTTGGTCTTCCTCGTCCTCTCTTCCCTGTCATCCGTCGTTCCAGTGCTCGTCTTGGTAGCCGTACTTCATTCATCCGTTTGACATGTCCAAACCATCTCAATCTGTTTTGCTCCAATTTGTCATTTAGTTTCTGTACTCCCAGTTTTTTCCATATATCTTCATTTCTCACTCCGTCCCTCCTCGTTTTCTGGACCATACTTCTCAGGAATCTTATCTCAGCTGCTCAGCTGCTTGTACTCTGCTCTCATCCCTCTTAGTCATTGTCCAAGTTTCTGCTGCATATGTCATTATAGGAACATAATATGCTTTGTACATAACTTCTTTAGCCTTAATTGGTATATCCTTGTTACATACTAGTCCCCGTACCTGTTGGTAGAAAGCACTCCCGAGTTGTATTCTTCTGCTAATTTCCAAATCTAGTCTTCCATCTGCAGTCAGTTCACTTCCCAAGTATTTGAAGTGTTTAACCACTTCCAATTCCTTATCTCCTACTTTGATTACTCCTTTTCCTTCTTTCTTATCTCTACTCATCACCACTGTTTTACTCTTCTCCACATTTATCTTTAATCTCCTCAATCTTTTCATTTATTACATCTAACTGTTCTTGTACCTCCATCTCATCCTCGCCCCAGATCACAACGTCGTCTGCAACAACATTACCTTCATCTTTGCCCTACTATATTCTTGCTGCCTTCATGATGTCATCCATCACCATTACAATAATGGTGACAACACACTTCCTTGCTTTAGTCCAGTGTCAATTTTAAACCATTCCGATGTCCCGACTCTAGTGTTCACACTACTGTAGCACTCCATGCACATTCCTTTTATCATGTCTCTCAGTTCATTGCCTATCCCCCTATTTGTTAAGTTTTCCCAAACTTTTGTTCTAGGGATGCTTATCATAGGCCTTTTCTAGATCAATAAAAGTCATTACCATATCCTTCCCATATTCCCAACTCTTTTCAATGTTCTGTCTCAGAATGAAAATGGGTTCCACTGTTGACCTGCCCCCTCTAAATCCAAACTGCTCCTCCTCTATTTGGCTTTCTACCTTCACTCTAATTCTTTTTTCTAGGATTCTTTCCATTACTTTGGCAACAAGCGAGATGATGGTGATTCTTCGGTAGTTACCACACACCTTCCTGTTTCCTTTCTTGAATATTGGCAATATTATTCCCGTTTTCCAGGCTTGAGGTACTTTCTTCTCTCTCCACACACTCCTGAGAAGTCTGTATGTCCACTGCAGTCCCACCGGTCCTGCCGCCTTGATCATTTCTATTGCCACTTCGTCGATTCCCACAGCTTTCCCCATCTTCATCTTCCTAACTGCCCATTCCACTTCTGCCATAGTAATGTCTGGTTCTTCTTCTATTTCTTCCTCCACCGTTTTGGCTGTTTGCGTAACTTCTCCACATGCCTGGCGTCTCACCTTCAACAGCTCGCTGAAATATTCTTTCCATCTGTCTGTTATCTCTTCTGGTTTTGTCAATATTTCACCTTCTTTGTTTTTCATGAACCCAGTGTTCACCTTTTCATTCCTTCTGCTTTCTATAATTCCAAACAGCAATTTCTTTCCACAATGTAAATCCTCCCTTATTTCCTGAGTGAATTCTTCCCAGCTTTTCTTCTTTTCCTCTGCAATTACTTTATTGCAATCTCTGTTTGCTTCTATATATTTTGCTCTACTTTCTTCAGTCTTTTTTGTTTTCTATTCCTTCCAAGCTTTCTTCTTCTCTCTTAGCTTTTCTTTCACTCTATCATTCCACCATTTTGTCGCCTTTTCCCGTACCTTCCCTGATGTTCTACCACATGTGTTCTCTGCACTGTTTACAAATGCACTCTTAAACTTTTCCCATTCTTGTTCCACATGGGTAATATCTGTCCTTGGTATCTGTTCTTGCAATTCTTTCTTAAACTCTTCTGCAACCTCTTTTTCCTTTAGTCTCCAGACCTTAATCTTTCTTTCCCTTTTTTCTGGTAATCTCATTCCTACTTTTAATTTTGCTACCACTGCCCTATGGTCTCCTCCAAAGGCTTCCTCTGCCATGGCTGTGACATCCATTAGCTCTTTCCGATGTCCTTTTTCGACTAATACATAGTCTATCAGAGTTTTCGTTCTTCTATCTCCCCATCCATACCTCGTTAACTTCTGACTATTTTTCTTTCTGAACCACGTATACCCTATAATTAATTGGTTCCACTGACAGAAGTCCATTAAGAAATCCTCTTCTGGATTTTTACTGCCATAACCATATGGTCCCAAAATCTCCTCTCTTCCTTGTCTGTCTCTTCCCACTCGTGCAGGGGCGGATCTAGGGGAGGGCGAGGAGAGCGCCCACCCAGGGCCCCGAGGTCCAGGGGGCCCCGCGCCATGGATTTTTTAAAATTTAATTAATTAATTATACTTTTCAAACTAATTTATAATTCATATTCCTTTTTTCAGTGCAGCTATGACCTCCCGTGACCGTTTAGCTAGTTTAGATTTCAGTGAAATAATGGAAGACTTCAGCCGGGAAAAAAGTTGCAAAGTAATATTTTAATATTTCATAGTTTACATAATCTTCTTCAAGGGGACTTAAAGGTTTTTTTCATATTATTAAATAAATGTACTGTAGTGTATTCAAAATATTGTAACTATTTTTTATTTTATTATTATTAACAAACTATTTTCCATTTGATTTGATATTTTTTTATATCCTATTGTTGTGGGCCCCATTTTATCATATTGCCCAGGGCCCCGCAAGGCCTAGATCCGCCACTGCACTCGTGCATTCAAATCTCCCATTACTACTATTTCCTTATCCTCTGTATATTTTTCCACATCTTCTAGGAATTCTTCTAAGTTCTCTTCTTTATTCCTCTCTCTCTATATGGTAAATATTTATATATGCACACACCCAAGTACATGGGACTAAATGACCGTGATTCTCAAGCCCCTCAAATGAAACAACCACCTCCATTCACTTTAAATGTAATGTCCTCACTTTTGTTTTTTTCTTTTTTTGAGTGAAATGATCCAGTACACATGTACTCAACAGCGGTATTCTTCTACACTGCGTTGAGTCCTAGTTGCGTTGCACATAGCTACGTCGTGGGCTATGCACACGTGTAATTTTGTGTGTTTGTGAAGCTCTGTCCTAGACCAAAACATTGTTCCAAATAACAAAACTACGGTACCATACTACTGGTAATATATTAATGGCATGCATTCTAGTTAAATAGTGTTGCTTACGAAATGAAATTATTTAGAATATAATACAGAATTGTTACCTGCCCGTAATTTAATTTACTGTACAGTATGTACAAATGGATCTGTTCAATCCACATGTTGTGATTATTTCTTTTACCGGATATGAATGATGTATTTTGAATAAATTGTATGAAACTGTCCAGATTAAGCCAAAACTCATTAGAATTGTTTCTGTGAACTCAAAAGCCTTAACCTTCAATTCTGATTATAACTTGAGCTAAAATTGCTGGAAATATAAGTTGGTGATCTTTGGTAACCTATATCAGTGGATATAGGGTAGATTGTTCGTTATTGGTGGTGAAATTGATACTACACAGTATAGTAGTTCCCTGTATTTCTACCAGATGTTCTAGATACTATGTAGCTTAAGAAGTTGTTTTCTCTTCACTTCCTTTTGTCCACATTGTAAAACAATGCAGTACAACTTAATTAGTTTTATGTTGTTTATCTCAGAGATTTACTTTAAGATTCATTAATGTGGCACTTGGTATAATAAAATAATTAGTTTTGAATGTCAGGTTGTAAAGCAATACATGTGAAAATGGATTCCCTGGATTCCAGAATTGAATTTTCACTTCTGTATTGATGACATAAGAAGCTTACAGCTGTTAGGTTGTGTATTGTGTAGAAAGTACGAGCTATTTAAGTGGAAGGAAGAGAATTGAAATGTCTGATCCATGCGGGACTTGAACCCGCAACCTCCAGCATTGTATCTTGTTGCTCTGACCACTGAGCTATTGAAGCAGACACCTTAATTCTCTTTGTGAAGACCACCATGTGGTGTAGCGGTTAGTATTCTTGGCTGTCGTCTCGGATGTTCGGGTTTGATTCCCAGCTCCACCAAGAAATTTAATTGTGATCTGAGGGCTGAAACGGGGTTCACTCAGCCTTGTGAGGCAAAACTGACAACAGGTGGGTTTGATTCCCACCTCAGCCATCCAGGAAGTGGTTTCCCTACTTCTACTCCAGGAAAATGCTGGGATGGTTCCTAACTTCAGGTCATGGACACTTCCTCCCCCATCCTCACTTGAATTACAAACACACACACTACTATAGACACCACGATAACACAGGCTATGATAACACTGGTCTACAATGCAAAATCATCAAGTAAACTGGTATGTGGATTTAACTAATGTGGGGCTGCTGATTTCAAATCTGTTGCCAGTTTTGACCTAGCATGTATAGTTTGTGTGATGAGGAGGGCTGGAACCTATGTGGAAATGGTACAAATAGGTGTAAAAAATTATAAATAATAATAATAATGCCATTTATTTTACGCCCCTTTTAAATACTGCGGCTATTAGAGACGCCAGGGTGCCGGAATTTCGCCCCAAAGGGGATCTTTAACGTGCCAGTAAATCTACTGCCACGGCTCCCATACATTTGCGCACTCTCAAATGCCAGCTGGCTGCGCCAGGATTCGATCTTGCAATCTTGGGCATGGCCAGTGAGAACGTTACCGCTGAACCATTCAGCCAGCCTAAAAAATTATATGTTGGGCCTCAAATCCGAGAAATACTGAAAGATGCAGCTTTCTTTAATACTTTGACGTACAAAGAACAAGAAGTTTGGAAACATTTCAAATGGATTTGCAGCAATTTTTAGGTATGAAGAAGGATCCTATTTTCAAAAATGGGATCCACAGACTTCTGACGCATACAAGGAGCTTGGGTGTTGTATGTCGCTAAAGATTCATTTTCTGCATTCCCATGTGAACTTCTTCCCAGAAAATCTTGGTGACGTAATTGATGAGCGGAACATAAAGCAAATGGAGCAGCGTTACCAAGGTTTCTGGAATGGTTCCATGATGGGCGATCACTGCTGGATGTTAAACAGGGATGCTCCAGACACCACGCACCATAGGAACAGGAAATCAACTATATTTCAATAACAGAAGGTATGTTTATCATCATATATCATGTCCTAGATATACAACAGTGACGGATTTCAATGCAACCTTCCGCCATACTATGTAATACACTATACTGGTAAAACTGTACGTGCTAGAAAAAATTGGACAGGATCTTTGTAATCAGCGTCGCAAACCGATCTATATATGCATAGTTTTATTTCTGATGATTAAAACAAGTTTAATTTTGTAGACTACAATGGACGACTTCCATTGTCTTCATTTTTGTAAAGCTTGTTTGTTGCCTTCATAAAGGTGTAATAAATAATACCTTGAAAAATTATGAAGTTATTTTGTATTCTGACCACAGTCGTAGTACATTATATTTGCATTTCTCGAAAAATAAAAAATAGACGAAGTGTTATGCTTTTTTTGCTCGTCAGTGTATGTATACACACACTCGAGTATATGGGGCTAAATTACCACAATATCCAAACCCCTCAAATAAAATAAATTTTTTAAAATCTTGTGAAAGGTGCAGTATGTGAAGCCAGCATATGTTTGACACAATCACACTGCATTATCAGGTATCCAAGCTTCACATACCATACGTTTCACAAAGAGAATTAAGATATCTGCCCCATTAGCTCAGTGATCAGAGTTTCCGCATACAAAGCCAGAGGTCATAGGTTTGAGTCCTGCATGGGTCATACATTTTAACTATCCACCTTCCATTTAAATAGCTTGTACTTTCTGTACAATACATGATGTAAGCTTCCATTTGTCATGATTTTTCTGGAATTTCTTTGTAGTTGACCCCTTGGTGTTGGGCATACAATATCAATGATAGGTGATCCAAGTATGAAATTATATTTGTGATTTTTATTGAGAAGATATAGGCCTACCAGGTCACTGATTAAAACCAGAAAATACAAGGACAATAAACATTTCAGGGTAAAACTCAGCAATTCTTCTAGGTTTGTGCCGTGTCTTGTGTGGGGTTTCGTCTAGGACACCAAGCTAGGCTCATCGGCGGGCTCTTGGTGTCCCTGCCCGGACCCCCACAGGAGTGACGAACTGCGCGCCACCTCCCTTTATATAAGGTGCAACTGCACCACTTGACTACGAGAACTAAAAGTTCAAGCAGCCTTAACCTCCCTATGAAGGCTTCCAAAAAGATGGTATATTGGCTTTCACGGCCGGTGAATTAAAACTCAGCAATTCTTCTAGGTTTGTGCCGTGTCTTGTGTGGGGTTTCGCCTAGGACACCAAGCTAGGCTCATCGGCGGGCTCTTGGTGTCCCTGCCCGGACCCCCACAGGAGTGACGAACTGCGCGCCACCTCCCTTTATATAAGGTGCAACTGCACCACTTGACTACGAGAACTAAAAGTTCAAGCAGCCTTAACCTCCCTATGAAGGCTTCCAAAAAGATGGTATATTGGCTTTCACGGCCGGTGAATTAAAACTCAGCAATTCTTCTAGGTTTGTGCCGTGTCTTGTGTGGGGTTTCGCCTAGGACACCAAGCTAGGCTCATCGGCGGGCTCTTGGTGTCCCTGCCCGGACCCCCACAGGAGTGACGAACTGCGCGCCACCTCCCTTTATATAAGGTGCAACTGCACCACTTGACTACGAGAACTAAAAGTTCAAGCAGCCTTAACCTCCCTATGAAGGCTTCCAAAAAGATGGTATATTGGCTTTCACGGCCGGTGAATTAAAACTCAGCAATTCTTCTAGGTTTGTGCCGTGTCTTGTGTGGGGTTTCGCCTAGGACACCAAGCTAGGCTCATCGGCGGGCTCTTGGTGTCCCTGCCCGGACCCCCACAGGAGTGACGAACTGCGCGCCACCTCCCTTTATATAAGGTGCAACTGCACCACTTGACTACGAGAACTAAAAGTTCAAGCAGCCTTAACCTCCCTATGAAGGCTTCCAAAAAGATGGTATATTGGCTTTCACGGCCGGTGAATTAAAACTCAGCAATTCTTCTAGGTTTGTGCCGTGTCTTGTGTGGGGTTTCGCCTAGGACACCAAGCTAGGCTCATCGGCGGGCTCTTGGTGTCCCTGCCCGGACCCCCACAGGAGTGACGAACTGCGCGCCACCTCCCTTTATATAAGGTGCAACTGCACCACTTGACTACGAGAACTAAAAGTTCAAGCAGCCTTAACCTCCCTATGAAGGCTTCCAAAAAGATGGTATATTGGCTTTCACGGCCGGTGAATTAAAACTCAGCAATTCTTCTAGGTTTGTGCCGTGTCTTGTGTGGGGTTTCGCCTAGGACACCAAGCTAGGCTCATCGGCGGGCTCTTGGTGTCCCTGCCCGGACCCCCACAGGAGTGACGAACTGCGCGCCACCTCCCTTTATATAAGGTGCAACTGCACCACTTGACTACGAGAACTAAAAGTTCAAGCAGCCTTAACCTCCCTATGAAGGCTTCCAAAAAGATGGTATATTGGCTTTCACGGCCGGTGAATTAAAACTCAGCAATTCTTCTAGGTTTGTGCCGTGTCTTGTGTGGGGTTTCGCCTAGGACACCAAGCTAGGCTCATCGGCGGGCTCTTGGTGTCCCTGCCCGGACCCCCACAGGAGTGACGAACTGCGCTCCACCTCCCTTTATATAAGGTGCAACTGCACCACTTGACTACGAGAACTAAAAGTTCAAGCAGCCTTAACCTCCCTATGAAGGCTTCCAAAAAGATGGTATATTGGCTTTCACGGCCGGTGAATTAAAACTCAGCAATTCTTCTAGGTTTGTGCCGTGTCTTGTGTGGGGTTTCGCCTAGGACACCAAGCTAGGCTCATCGGCGGGCTCTTGGTGTCCCTGCCCGGACCCCCACAGGAGTGACGAACTGCGCGCCACCTCCCTTTATATAAGGTGCAACTGCACCACTTGACTACGAGAACTAAAAGTTCAAGCAGCCTTAACCTCCCTATGAAGGCTTCCAAAAAGATGGTATATTGGCTTTCACGGCCGGTGAATTAAAACTCAGCAATTCTTCTAGGTTTGTGCCGTGTCTTGTGTGGGGTTTCGCCTAGGACACCAAGCTAGGCTCATCGGCGGGCTCTTGGTGTCCCTGCCCGGACCCCCACAGGAGTGACGAACTGCGCGCCACCTCCCTTTATATAAGGTGCAACTGCACCACTTGACTACGAGAACTAAAAGTTCAAGCAGCCTTAACCTCCCTATGAAGGCTTCCAAAAAGATGGTATATTGGCTTTCACGGCCGGTGAATTAAAACTCAGCAATTCTTCTAGGTTTGTGCCGTGTCTTGTGTGGGGTTTCGCCTAGGACACCAAGCTAGGCTCATCGGCGGGCTCTTGGTGTCCCTGCCCGGACCCCCACAGGAGTGACGAACTGCGCGCCACCTCCCTTTATATAAGGTGCAACTGCACCACTTGACTACGAGAACTAAAAGTTCAAGCAGCCTTAACCTCCCTATGAAGGCTTCCAAAAAGATGGTATATTGGCTTTCACGGCCGGTGAATTAAAACTCAGCAATTCTTCTAGGTTTGTGCCGTGTCTTGTGTGGGGTTTCGCCTAGGACACCAAGCTAGGCTCATCGGCGGGCTCTTGGTGTCCCTGCCCGGACCCCCACAGGAGTGACGAACTGCGCGCCACCTCCCTTTATATAAGGTGCAACTGCACCACTTGACTACGAGAACTAAAAGTTCAAGCAGCCTTAACCTCCCTATGAAGGCTTCCAAAAAGATGGTATATTGGCTTTCACGGCCGGTGAATTAAAACTCAGCAATTCTTCTAGGTTTGTGCCGTGTCTTGTGTGGGGTTTCGCCTAGGACACCAAGCTAGGCTCATCGGCGGGCTCTTGGTGTCCCTGCCCGGACCCCCACAGGAGTGACGAACTGCGCGCCACCTCCCTTTATATAAGGTGCAACTGCACCACTTGACTACGAGAACTAAAAGTTCAAGCAGCCTTAACCTCCCTATGAAGGCTTCCAAAAAGATGGTATATTGGCTTTCACGGCCGGTGAATTAAAACTCAGCAATTCTTCTAGGTTTGTGCCGTGTCTTGTGTGGGGTTTCGCCTAGGACACCAAGCTAGGCTCATCGGCGGGCTCTTGGTGTCCCTGCCCGGACCCCCACAGGAGTGACGAACTGCGCGCCACCTCCCTTTATATAAGGTGCAACTGCACCACTTGACTACGAGAACTAAAAGTTCAAGCAGCCTTAACCTCCCTATGAAGGCTTCCAAAAAGATGGTATATTGGCTTTCACGGCCGGTGAATTAAAACTCAGCAATTCTTCTAGGTTTGTGCCGTGTCTTGTGTGGGGTTTCGCCTAGGACACCAAGCTAGGCTCATCGGCGGGCTCTTGGTGTCCCTGCCCGGACCCCCACAGGAGTGACGAACTGCGCGCCACCTCCCTTTATATAAGGTGCAACTGCACCACTTGACTACGAGAACTAAAAGTTCAAGCAGCCTTAACCTCCCTATGAAGGCTTCCAAAAAGATGGTATATTGGCTTTCACGGCCGGTGAATTAAAACTCAGCAAATCTTCTAGGTTTGTGCCGTGTCTTGTGTGGGGTTTCGCCTAGGACACCAAGCTAGGCTCATCGGCGGGCTCTTGGTGTCCCTGCCCGGACCCCCACAGGAGTGACGAACTGCGCGCCACCTCCCTTTATATAAGGTGCAACTGCACCACTTGACTACGAGAACTAAAAGTTCAAGCAGCCTTAACCTCCCTATGAAGGCTTCCAAAAAGATGGTATATTGGCTTTCACGGCCGGTGAATTAAAACTCAGCAATTCTTCTAGGTTTGTGCCGTGTCTTGTGTGGGGTTTCGCCTAGGACACCAAGCTAGGCTCATCGGCGGGCTCTTGGTGTCCCTGCCCGGACCCCCACAGGAGTGACGAACTGCGCGCCACCTCCCTTTATATAAGGTGCAACTGCACCACTTGACTACGAGAACTAAAAGTTCAAGCAGTTTTAACCTCCCTATGAAGGCTTCCAAAAAGATGGTATATTGGCTTTCACGGCCGGTGAATTAAAACTCAGCAATTCTTCTAGGTTTGTGCCGTGTCTTGTGTGGGGTTTCGCCTAGGACACCAAGCTAGGCTCATCGGCGGGCTCTTGGTGTCCCTGCCCGGACCCCCACAGGAGTGACGAACTGCGCGCCACCTCCCTTTATATAAGGTGCAACTGCACCACTTGACTACGAGAACTAAAAGTTCAAGCAGCCTTAACCTCCCTATGAAGGCTTCCAAAAAGATGGTATATTGGCTTTCATGGCCGGTGAATTAAAACTCAGCAATTCTTCTAGGTTTGTGCCGTGTCTTGTGTGGGGTTTCGCCTAGGACACCAAGCTAGGCTCATCGGCGGGCTCTTGGTGTCCCTGCCCGGACCCCCACAGGAGTGACGAACTGCGCGCCACCTCCCTTTATATAAGGTGCAACTGCACCACTTGACTACGAGAACTAAAAGTTCAAGCAGCCTTAACCTCCCTATGAAGGCTTCCAAAAAGATGGTATATTGGCTTTCACGGCCGGTGAATTAAAACTCAGCAATTCTTCTAGGTTTGTGCCGTGTCTTGTGTGGGGTTTCGCCTAGGACACCAAGCTAGGCTCATCGGCGGGCTCTTGGTGTCCCTGCCCGGACCCCCACAGGAGTGACGAACTGCGCGCCACCTCCCTTTATATAAGGTGCAACTGCACCACTTGACTACGAGAACTTCATAGGGAGGTTAAGGCTGCTTGAACTTTTAGTTCTCGTAGTCAAGTGGTGCAGTTGCACCTTATATAAAGGGAGGTGGCGCGCAGTTCGTCACTCCTGTGGGGGTCCGGGCAGGGACACCAAGAGCCCGCCGATGAGCCTAGCTTGGTGTCCTAGGCGAAACCCCACACAAGACACGGCACAAACCTAGAAGAATTGCTGAGTTTTAATTCACCGGCCGTGAAAGCCAATATACCATCTTTTTGGAAGCCTTCATAGGGAGGTTAAGGCTGCTTGAACTTTTAGTTCTCGTAGTCAAGTGGTGCAGTTGCACCTTATATAAAGGGAGGTGGCGCGCAGTTCGTCACTCCTGTGGGGGTCCGGGCAGGGACACCAAGAGCCCGCCGATGAGCCTAGCTTGGTGTCCTAGGCGAAACCCCACACAAGACACGGCACAAACCTAGAAGATTTGCTGAGTTTTAATTCACCGGCCGTGAAAGCCAATATACCATCTTTTTGGAAGCCTTCATAGGGAGGTTAAGGCTGCTTGAACTTTTAGTTCTCGTAGTCAAGTGGTGCAGTTGCACCTTATATAAAGGGAGGTGGAGCGCAGTTCGTCACTCCTGTGGGGGTCCGGGCAGGGACACCAAGAGCCCGCCGATGAGCCTAGCTTGGTGTCCTAGGCGAAACCCCACACAAGACACGGCACAAACCTAGAAGAATTGCTGAGTTTTAATTCACCGGCCGTGAAAGCCAATATACCATCTTTTTGGAAGCCTTCATAGGGAGGTTAAGGCTGCTTGAACTTTTAGTTCTCGTAGTCAAGTGGTGCAGTTGCACCTTATATAAAGGGAGGTGGCGCGCAGTTCGTCACTCCTGTGGGGGTCCGGGCAGGGACACCAAGAGCCCGCCGATGAGCCTAGCTTGGTGTCCTAGGCGAAACCCCACACAAGACACGGCACAAACCTAGAAGAATTGCTGAGTTTTAATTCACCGGCCGTGAAAGCCAATATACCATCTTTTTGGAAGCCTTCATAGGGAGGTTAAGGCTGCTTGAACTTTTAGTTCTCGTAGTCAAGTGGTGCAGTTGCACCTTATATAAAGGGAGGTGGCGCGCAGTTCGTCACTCCTGTGGGGGTCCGGGCAGGGACACCAAGAGCCCGCCGATGAGCCTAGCTTGGTGTCCTAGGCGAAACCCCACACAAGACACGGCACAAACCTAGAAGAATTGCTGAGTTTTAATTCACCGGCCGTGAAAGCCAATATACCATCTTTTTGGAAGCCTTCATAGGGAGGTTAAGGCTGCTTGAACTTTTAGTTCTCGTAGTCAAGTGGTGCAGTTGCACCTTATATAAAGGGAGGTGGCGCGCAGTTCGTCACTCCTGTGGGGGTCCGGGCAGGGACACCAAGAGCCCGCCGATGAGCCTAGCTTGGTGTCCTAGGCGAAACCCCACACAAGACACGGCACAAACCTAGAAGAATTGCTGAGTTTTAATTCACCGGCCGTGAAAGCCAATATACCATCTTTTTGGAAGCCTTCATAGGGAGGTTAAGGCTGCTTGAACTTTTAGTTCTCGTAGTCAAGTGGTGCAGTTGCACCTTATATAAAGGGAGGTGGCGCGCAGTTCGTCACTCCTGTGGGGGTCCGGGCAGGGACACCAAGAGCCCGCCGATGAGCCTAGCTTGGTGTCCTAGGCGAAACCCCACACAAGACACGGCACAAACCTAGAAGAATTGCTGAGTTTTAATTCACCGGCCGTGAAAGCCAATATACCATCTTTTTGGAAGCCTTCATAGGGAGGTTAAGGCTGCTTGAACTTTTAGATCTCGTAGTCAAGTGGTGCAGTTGCACCTTATATAAAGGGAGGTGGCGCGCAGTTCGTCACTCCTGTGGGGGTCCGGGCAGGGACACCAAGAGCCCGCCGATGAGCCTAGCTTGGTGTCCTAGGCGAAACCCCACACAAGACACGGCACAAACCTAGAAGAATTGCTGAGTTTTAATTCACCGGCCGTGAAAGCCAATATACCATCTTTTTGGAAGCCTTCATAGGGAGGTTAAGGCTGCTTGAACTTTTAGTTCTCGTAGTCAAGTGGTGCAGTTGCACCTTATATAAAGGGAGGTGGCGCGCAGTTCGTCACTCCTGTGGGGGTCCGGGCAGGGACACCAAGAGCCCGCCGATGAGCCTAGCTTGGTGTCCTAGGCGAAACCCCACACAAGACACGGCACAAACCTAGAAGAATTGCTGAGTTTTAATTCACCGGCCGTGAAAGCCAATATACCATCTTTTTGGAAGCCTTCATAGGGAGGTTAAGGCTGCTTGAACTTTTAGTTCTCGTAGTCAAGTGGTGCAGTTGCACCTTATATAAAGGGAGGTGGCGCGCAGTTCGTCACTCCTGTGGGGGTCCGGGCAGGGACACCAAGAGCCCGCCGATGAGCCTAGCTTGGTGTCCTAGGCGAAACCCCACACAAGACACGGCACAAACCTAGAAGAATTGCTGAGTTTTAATTCACCGGCCGTGAAAGCCAATATACCATCTTTTTGGAAGCCTTCATAGGGAGGTTAAGGCTGCTTGAACTTTTAGTTCTCGTAGTCAAGTGGTGCAGTTGCACCTTATATAAAGGGAGGTGGCGCGCAGTTCGTCACTCCTGTGGGGGTCCGGGCAGGGACACCAATAGCCCGCCGATGAGCCTAGCTTGGTGTCCTAGGCGAAACCCCACACAAGACACGGCACAAACCTAGAAGAATTGCTGAGTTTTAATTCACCGGCCGTGAAAGCCAATATACCATCTTTTTGGAAGCCTTCATAGGGAGGTTAAGGCTGCTTGAACTTTTAGTTCTCGTAGTCAAGTGGTGCAGTTGCACCTTATATAAAGGGAGGTGGCGCGCAGTTCGTCACTCCTGTGGGGGTCCGGGCAGGGACACCAAGAGCCCGCCGATGAGCCTAGCTTGGTGTCCTAGGCGAAACCCCACACAAGACACGGCACAAACCTAGAAGAATTGCTGAGTTTTAATTCACCGGCCGTGAAAGCCAATATACCATTTCAGGGTAACTTTATTTTCAACAATACTGTATAACATAAGTCATAATTACAAACAATACAATACAATAATTGCCATTGTGTTGTCTTGAATGATTAGATTTCACAGTTAGATGTTATTTGGTTATTCTTTAACTAGAAGATAAATTTATTCAGTGTACTGAACAAGGTGAACAGCATTATTCTTATAATTAAGAACATAATATTATTATTATTTTGGCCACATCTGAAAGAAAAGTTAGGATGTAAATGTTCTCATCTTGAGGAGTTTCTTGTGTTCCTTTTTGTCAAGATCACATTTTTCATGTCAGAGTATCAATGCTCACTCTTTATTTGAGGGGGCGTGGTGGCTCAGCGGTCTAGCTGTATGCCTCTCACCAAGGCGGTCCGGGTTCGATTCCCGGTCAATGCATGTGAGATTTTCGAAGTGAAATGCCATCTCCTGTGGTTCGGATTCCACGTAAAAAGGAGGTCCCGTGGCTCATAATCTACCGATTAACGGTCACGTTAAACTACAAGCTTCCTTCCTTTTTTCTTTATTTGATAACTTGTCTTCCATTGATTATTAAAAAAAAAAAATATCCTTCTGTGTGATGATTTAACATTTGTTTTTATTTTTATTATTACTTATGAACCATATTATTTAATTTGTCTAGTGAGTAAAATAAACATTGGTTTTGAAGTGAGATTTTAAAATTTTCCTTCAACTCCTTATGTGCTTAAAAGATGACATATTGGCTTTTACAGCCATTAATTATACTCCAGCAATCCTTTTATAATTTTGCTGTGTTTGTTGCAGGGATTCTCCTAGTTGCACCAAGTCAGACTCTTCAGCGGGCAATTTGGTGACCCTGCCCAGACCACCTTTGGGGTAGCACATCATGCACTAAGTCCCATACTTATAGTACACTGTTATGCTACCTTGCAGTGGGAACAAAGAGCTCCCACAGCTCTTCTCCCTATATGGGTTTCTAAATAGATGACATATTGGCTTTCACGGCTCTTGTTGTCTGAAGAGCCTGGCTTGGCGCACATAGACAAAATCCTGCAACAGACACGGCAAAAACCTAAAAGGAATGATGGAGTAATCTTATGTACTTCTTTCTATTAAGTATGCATTGACTTTGGCAAAGTGTGTGGCAAGCTTTATCGAAGCAAACTGGGCTGCAATGCTGGACAAATCGTCTGCCCATTGTGAATTTAAATTCTGATCATATCAAGGTATGTATTCAGAAATGAGTCAAGGCAGGTAAACTGGATACTTTCAGTGACTGACATTTGGGGGAAAATGGTCTCGTCTGGGAAATCACAGACCAGTTTAAACAAATAAGCGGGAAAAGGATAGAAGCATAGATACAAACATGACGACCGGGAGTTGGAGGAAAGACAGATGAAGAGCAAGAACATTGACAATCTCCACAGCTGGATACACCGCTGCGGCTTTGGTGGCATAGTTGGTAGCATGCTGAGCTTCTATGCCCAACATAGCGGGTTCAAACCCGGCCGAAGTCGTTGGATGTTTAAAGAGCGTTAAAA
This sequence comes from Meconema thalassinum, assembly GCA_946902985.2. NCBI lineage: Eukaryota > Metazoa > Arthropoda > Insecta > Orthoptera > Tettigoniidae > Meconema > Meconema thalassinum. The sequence goes on along the minus strand of OX336388.2, from coordinate 1,713,033,153 downwards.
ATCCCTCAGTATGCCTTCCTTCAGAGGGGAAGTAAAGCCGGCGTCCCATGTCATAGATTTATGGCATGTTAAAGAACCTTCCACTAATTACACCTGTGTGAAGCTAAATTGTATAGGTTAAGAATGTAAACAACGCTCTTAGGTTCCTACGTTCATTGCCAAGAGCCGACTGCGGTGGCGTCTAGTAGCTAAGTTCTGAACCAGGCCTAGTAGTCGTTGACGGTGGCGATTGGCGGCAAAAGTAGGAACTATTTGAAAAATTCTAAGTTGCAGTACTTAAATTAAAAAACAGATAACACACACTAATACAGTCATCACAATTAACACCGGTTATCAGACAGATTCTACACACACCCAAAGTACACGGGGCTACATGACCGCGTTGTCGCAGCCCCTGAACTGAGGAACCAACCAACCAGATACACCGCCAATTTCAATGGCGAGCATTCACTTCATTAGCTCATTAATTCTATAACCCTTGACAAAAGTGGCATAAATGTGATATCTCTTCCTGCTCTGTATGAATTTGATATCCTATTTCGACCTGTCTTTATCATATTGTAACAATATAATTTAATAATTGTAAATTTACAGGTTAAACAATGAGTAAGTAGGAAGTGTAAGGAAATTCTTAAAATGTGTAAAGATATTATGAATTTTGTAAAATGTGTGTATTTGTAACGATTTAATAAATAATAATAATAAAAATAATAATAATCTTCCCTGTCTCACCTGGAGGGTAGTCAAAAAACAGTTCTTTTGTCGCTTAAAACAGAATGTAATGAATGGATGAAAGATTGGTTTGCAGAAACTGAAACTGGCTGCAACTTGAAAATTGGCAGCATGAGTTGATTGTTGTCTGTTTAGTGGTGACCAATCTTCACAGCATGTCAGATAACAACGTACGGTATAACATAAACTCTAATGTAATGTCTACTGAAGAACACTGAAGTACTCCGCACACCCCAGTCGTGTTACACATGTTTACATCCATAGCATCATTAGGTGGCCTTGGAGACTACATGTTTCCTATGTCGATGTGCCTGGATTGCTGAAATCCGTTTGGCACACTCTCACTGAAACACCCTGTATATATATCCTGTGTTACAATTTTGGCACTTTTGCAGTAATCTACAATACTGATTTTCCATTTCAAAGAACTTTATTGAATAAAAAAGGATGTTGGGACAGTCAATGCTTCAAGACTTGTCTTAAATACCGTTCCTGTACTTGTACCCTAGTTGGTAATTTGTCGAAGAGCATCAATGAAAAAGTTAAATGACCTGTAATCTGCAATGGAGTGCATCCACCAGTTTTCTATTTCTAGTGTTGTGATTATGCAAGTAATTTTGGTTTTAATTAACGTAATGCATTAAAGCATATAGATTACCATAGAATTATCAATATACAACCCTAGCTAAAATATTTTGTTTTGTTATTGTGTTTTAGGGGCTTGGGGAATCTTTGGTATCAGCCCCGTGCAGTGGGGTGTGTGTTGAATTTGTCTGATAAACTGTGTTTCTGTGAAGACTGTAGTAGTGTGTGTAATTGTAATTATTAGAGTTGGACCGGGTAGATGCCCTGGGACTTGGAATAAGGTACTATCCCAGCATTTGCCTGGAGGAAGCCTGGAAAACCCCAGTGGAAAAATTCATCAGGATAGCTGCTGTCAGAGCTGGGATTTGGACCTCCAATAACCGGACTTACTGCAGCACCCCATTATGGACGAGGTGAGCAATTTAACGTGCATGGCTAAACCTGGGGTTGTCGAAATATAAAGAGTCAAGTAAGGACAAGGGGGCAGTACAGTGACACACAAGGCTTTAGGGGCAGTAAGAAGGAAATAAGGTGCCAATTAAGGGATAAACTTCTATGCTGGTACTAAGATGGAAATAAGGAGGCAAATTAAGAAACAACTTCTAAGGTGGTATTTAAGTGGCACTAAGGGAAGCCTACATTAGAACCCTCTTCTCAGATGATCGACCAAATGTTGAAATTCCTCGGAATGATAATCTAACAGGACCTTCAATTATGAAAGAAGAAATCAAGAAAGCCATATGTAACTCAAAAACTAATAGAGCCACAGGACTTGATGAAATTCCAGTGGAACTCATTAAACTTCTTGATGAAGAAGGAATCAGTGTCTTACACAAACTTTTTAACAAAATTTATGATGCAGATCAATACCCTGCCCAATGGCTGTTATCAACCTTCATTCCATTACCTTAGAAGAAGATTGCACGGAAATGTGAGAATCATTGACTCATTAGTCTTATGAGTCATTCCTTAAACATATTTCTGAAAGTCATCCATCAAAAGTTGTATGAAAAATGTGAGCCCTTCATGGGTGAGGCACAGTTTGGGTTTCGGAAAGGTTTTGGTACAAGAGAGGCAATAGTTTCTCTACATGTTCTGGTGCAAAAATGCTATGATCAGAATAGAGATGTAGGTCTTTGTTTTATTGATTATGGAAAGGCCTTTGATAGGTTACAACATCACAAACTTCTGGAAATTCTAAGACGATTGAATATAGATCAAAAAGATATCCGTTGTATAGAAAATTTATATTGGAATCAGATGGCACAAGTTAGGTTTGATAATGAGATCACTGACTTGGTTAATATTTTTAGAGGAGTCCGACAAGGTTGCGTTCTGTCACCTCTGTTATTCAATTTGTACTCGGAGAGTATCATTCAAGAAGCAATTGGTGATGTAGCAATAGGCATAAAAGTTAATGGAGTCTTCATCAACAACATTCGCTATGCAGATGATACAGTCTTGATTGCAGATAATTTAGATGATCCTCAGCATCTAGTTAACGTGGTAGGGGAATACAGCAATATGCTAGGTCTGAACATCAATACAAAAAAGACACATTTCATGATTGTCACACGTCAGCCTAACTTTTAAAAAATTGCACAAGTCCAATTTAATGGCTCCTCATTACAAAGAGTAGATAAATTCAAATACCTTGGACATGGCTATGTGAGGATTGGAGATCAGATATGGAGATAAAATGTCGTGAGAATGCCTGTAATGCTTATGTGAAATTCAAGAAAATACTCACAAGTACGGACTTAAATCTAACCCTTAGACTTCGGTTTGTAAGCTGCTACATTTGGTCTGTATTTCTATATGGGTCTGTAGGATGGACAATAAATGCGGCAACAATAAAGAAGATAAGAGGCCTTTGAAATGTGGATTTGCCGCAGAATGCTGAAGATACCATGGACTGCACGAATAACTAATATTGAAGTACTGCATAGAATGAACAGACAACGAAACTTATTAACTTATGCACCTTTAAAAGACAAAAAACTGTATACCTGGGGCATATCTTGCGGAACACCAAATATCGACCTCTCAAATTGATACTGGAATGAAAGATCGAAGGTCAAAGTGGAAGGGGCCGAAGAAGAATTTCCTGGGTGGATAACATAAAACAGTAGACAGGATTAACCAGCATAGATAAATCATTCCACATCGCAGTTCATAGGCAAAAGATGCATCATGTGGTCGCTAACATCCATTAATGGATAGGCATCCGAAGAGGAAGAAGGGAACAACTTCGAAGGTGAAATTTCTAGTCATCTAGGTGCCACAAAGGGGGAAATAAGGTGGAAAATTAAGAACAACTTTTATTCGAAGGTGGTAGTAAGGGCGAAGTTACAATAAAAAACCAACAGCTTGTGACATGCTCGGTGCCCTTTAGAGGGAATATTACTGTCCCTAGTTTGCGTGATGTTTGGTATCATTCTTTCGCCGTTTTGTGGGAATATTACTGACCCTAGTTCCCGAGGTCGTTCGGCGTCACACACATGCCGTTTTGTGGGAATCTCACTAGCCCTTGTTCGCGATTAGCCCACTGTATGTTCGGTACCACTCAAGTGCTGTTTAGCGGAAAATTTACTGACCCAGTTTCGCAAGAATATTCAAGGACATTGTTGGTCTTCGGTGCACATATTTCTTAATCTGTTGTGGATTCTGCATAAATGAAGATATAGAAGGTTTTCATTTTATCTTTCCCAGATGTAGGCTACATTGCCTACCTTTAAATTACCGGTAGGCCTACATCTATATTTACCAAAACTCATGTCTTTTTTTTACCATACCTGTCATTGGTTGCTGCCGCGTAGTGCGTGTTCTGAACATACGGTACCTACGGTATTATATTTTGAATACGGTATCAATAAACTGACAAGATACTTCCAACAGATATGGTATGAAGGTTAGTTTTAGAACTAATGTAACCGGGTGAGTTAGCCGTGGTCGTTATGGCATGACTAATGGCAGTCGCTCACATCCGGGAAGCGAGGAGGTTCGAATCCCCCCGCCGGCAACCTTGAAGATGGTCTTCTGTGGTTTCCCATCTTCCTACCAGGCAAATGCCAGGGTTGGTCCCTAACTATAGGCCACAGCCGCTACCTTCCAACTCCTCGCCCTTCCCTTCTAACTTTCCTCCCCAACGGTACATGTAGCTCACCCATTGGGTGTCCGTCTCGAAGCAGCTACAAACCTGGCGAGCCGAACATGTCCTCGGACACTCCCGGCACTACAAGCCATACGCTAAAAAAAAACTAATGCAGGTACCGGTCTAATTTCAACGTAACCTGCAGTGTCGCCATTGAAGCGTTTGAATCGCTGCATCACCTGCTATTTTACAAGATAAGTAATGATTTAAAAATAAATATTATGACATTATTTATTAGGATTTTTAGACATGATATTTACTGCATTAGATGTTACCAATTATGTAATGAACGTCGACCTTCAAATGGCACGACACGGCAGGTTGTCGCGGTGGCGATTATACTGCCGCATTGCTAAACTAGCCTGATGCGACACGAATGTGCTGGCAAGAACGTCCCTGCCTTGGGGATTGAATAAGGCCGGAGGGGGAACGGAAGTCGGCGGTAACCATGGCAAAAGGAGTTCCGTGATGCAAATTCAGCCAGCAAGTGAGTCGTCTTTCGCCAGTGATTGCTCATCCACATTGCTCTCATTTCAAGCAATCGTGTACTATAATCGTTACTGTGCCCACTGCATGTGCAGTTCGTGTACTAGATAACGATGTGTTGCATGTGTAATATGTTTTACATTTGTTTGTCAGTGTGATTACAAGCAATAATGAATCCTAATGACTTAGTGTGCAATTTATTGGAGACTCCATTTTTACGTAGGAAAGATGAAGACGAGGATTTATTTAACGAAGGTAGGCCTAAATAATTACATTCATTGGAAAAATCATGTGGTGTTAAAAACCACGCCAATTCAAAAGTTTTCGTTAGAATATTCAAATCTCGATGGTATGAACATAAGTGGTTGTGTGGTAGTATATAGTTACATGCAAAAATTTCTGTATATTGTTGGCCATGTTTATTGATTGCAATATAAGCAGGAGTGTGGATTGGAGACCTAAATAATGTCACTCGTGCATTTCGGAAACTTGAATGTTCAATTGAACATTTAAGGAATTCTGGTTGGTTGGTTCCTTGGTTTAGGGGCTGCGACAACGCGGTCATGTAGCCTCGCGAGGCAAACCAGAATTTAATTTCTTGGTAGAGCCAGGAATCGAACCCGGACCTCCCCCAACAGCCAAGAATGCTAGGTACACCACTAGGTGGCCGACGAATACCTAATTCGCTAAATTACCGTATTGAAAGAGGGCAGTTTGTTAGCATTCATTCAGTGCAAGGAGGATTAAAACGTGGCTTCTTCGGAAAGCTTGGTTTGAAGCTCTGTAGAATTAGCCAATAGCCATATTTTTTTTTTTTTTTTGCATGATCGTAGACTCAAGCAGGGGCGAAGCAACGACTATGAACTAGGGTCGTGACTTTAAAAATAGGCCCATCCAGACTTCTTGGCACAGTGTTGTCAACCGCCCCTACATATCGGGTGATACTGGGAGTTTCCGCTATTCAACATAATGTGTGAGTGAGGGGGGGGGGGGGGGGCACTCCCCTTGCCAAAATAAAGGAACAAATATATAAATGTACCAGTACCGCATGTGTACGGTAAGTATGTATAGGCTATATAAAATGTATGCACACACTGTAAAAACCTTCCCTGACAAAAATATTAAGATGACTTACTGGTCCCTAAGCAAGGTGGTAGTTTAGCATAGATTGACAGTTTAGGTGGCAGTTAAGAGGCAATAAGGTGACAAACAAGTTAGGTGGTAGTAAAATGTAAAGAGGTACGGTAGACTAATAAAGGTAGGCTAAACTTGCTTCCTTATGAAGTGAGTGGCAGTCGAAAGGCAATAAGGAGGCAGCAAGATGGCACTTGGGTGGGAGCAAAGTCTAAGGAGGTAATAAAGGAATAGGCTATTGGTCCCTAAGAGTAGATTGGCCATTTAAGGGGCGGTTAGTGGCCTTTAAGGTGGTAGCAAGTTGGCACTAAGGAGGTTCCAAAGAATAAAGAGATACCGGTACCGATAATGTAAGGAAACTTTTCTCCTTACAATGTGGCAATAGGGATGTATAGAACTAGCACCGATATAGCGCACTGCTGTTGTACTGGGTAAGCGCAAGGCGCTCTTCATTTGTCTCCTGTGTTCTCATGCCGCTAATATCCACGAATTTAAGTCGTATAAATTGCTATTTTCGTGACTATGCTGAGCTATTGCAGTGTTCCTCTTTGCAAAAATCAAGGAAGCCCGTTATCGTTTCACCAATTTTAACAAAATAAAGAATTGAGGAAGAAATGGTTACATGCTATTAGAAGGAAACATTTCGGTGAAGAAAATCTGACCGAAAATATTAAAGTGTGTTCCCATCATTTTCAACTCGATGACTTTACGAAAACTGTGTTGGGCAAGTGTAATTTACAAAGGGAAATAATTCCTACCTATAAACTGATTAGACATTTCGATAACAACCACTGAATTTATGCGTTTGTATTTGAAGGTAAGAGAGCAAGATTAAAACTGGGCACTGTTCCATCCTTTTTCCGTGGACCACGAACACAACAAACAATAAGGAAGAGGCCATACACAAGAAAATTGCCGTATTACCACGATAAGTCTACAATATCGGAATCAGCTGAAATTATCTCCTTTGAAGTACGGTACAGGAAGAAATCGGTCAATATACAGGAAGAAGTGAATGTAACATTTGTAACTCCCATTTTCAAAGGCATCAATACTCGGACAAATACTTCAAGAATACATTTCACAACATTAACAGTCACAAACGTATTATGGTTGGTTTCTTGAAATCAGAATTAATCGTCAAATTCCATCTGCCCGACGGAGAATGTGATACCGGTAGTGACTGACTTCTACATTCTTGAGACATAAGTTAGTCAGATGAATGGACACAACTCGTGGCCCTAAAGCAGGGATTCTCAAACTTTCCAAAAAATTGTACCCCTAAGTCGTTTCCAAGGGGTATGGGAACTATTCGTATTGAGAAATTGTCAAAATTACATAAGAACCAAACGTTGCGATGAATTTTCAGGTATACAATACTGGTATTAACTTTCTTTGATAATGTTTACACCTTAAAACATGACAGTTTCATTTAAGGTATCAACCAAAAAAAGACATGAATCGAAGTCTATAAGCAAGGGGAGCAAGTGAATATTTAAATCTCCATTTATGATTTAAGTCTTATGGAGATGTATTTATCAATATAGACCTGCAATACTCAAGAATTCTGACTCCTATTCATTATTTGAATAATAAAGCGTGTTAGAATTTTGTTATTACCGTTGTAGCCTATTAATTCTTCCTTCCTCCCACTAGTTTTAGCACCTCTAGTCCGTAGCTCATTTTGCAGCTGTTTAACGCATAAACGCTGAAAATCGTCCATAATATATTAGAGGATATACCTATACAATTAATTAATATAGTCTTGGAGTAATATTAGAGAAGATATAATTTACTTTAGCTTAGAAAACTCGGTCACAATCTATACATTCCTCGCAGCTGACTGGGGGAAACATAGGACGATCGCCTTGCGCTTACCCAGTACTACACGGGCGCTATCTGGCGCGAACTTTCTCAGGCTACATCCCTATTAGAAGGCAATAATGCGGCAGCGAGGTGAGAGGAGCCGAGAAGGTAAAAATAAAAGAGAACTTGGCTCCTTAAAAAGTGGTAGGCCTAATAAGGTGGCAGCAAGGTGCACTTAGGAAGTAACAAAGCGTAATGAGACATCAGGTTACCAGTGGCGGCTCAGGAGTGAATCGGATAGTGACGCGTCGATGGTTGGTTCCTTAGTTTAGGGGCTGCGGCAATGCGGTCATGTAGCTCCGTGTACTTTGGGTGTGTGTAGAATCTGTCTGATAACCGGTGTTAATTGTGATGGCTGTATTAGTGTGTGATATCTGTTTTAATTCAAGTAAGGACTGCAGACAATAATTTTCAAGGAGTTCCTACTTTTTCTACCAAATGCTACCGTCCACGACAACTAGCTTGCGGACTTGGCTACTAGATGGCATCGCTGTCAGCACCTGGCGGCGAACCTTGGAACTAATAGAGTGTTATCAAATTCTAACCTACAAATTTTGGCTTCACACAAGTGTAGTTAGTGGAAGGTTCTTTTTCATGCCATAAATCTATGACATGGGATCGCCGGCTTACTTCCCCTCCGAAGGAAGACATACTGAGGGATTTTTAACGTTCTTAAAAAAATCCATCGACTTCGCCCGGGTTTGAACCCACGACCTTGGACAGAGAAGAGGTGGGATCGATTCCCACCTCACCCTACCTGGAAGTGATTTTCCATACCGTACCGGTAGGCTCCTAACTTAAGGCCAAGGCCGCCTCCTTCCCAATCCTCACCTGAATTACAATATTACACACTACCGGTACCAGGGGCGCACCCAGACTTTTGGTTTGGAGGGGGCTTTCTCAATAACATGATTTCAGCAATGGAAGGAGAATGTGTCCATTATTATTCTTGTATGTAAATATGTATATGAGATCATATGCTTAAAAAGATATTCTATAAGATCAAACATACTGTAGAATGATCTGTTAAAACCAATACAAAATATGCTATTGGATTGGAGATTATTTAAACAAAATGTGCATTGGTTTTATATAAATTTTAGTTACAGTACCATTGAGCTAAGGTTATACAAGTAATAAAAAGGAACTGCATGATTTTTATCAAGAATTAACTTTTGATCAAGATCAGAGTGATAACGACTGGATTGCTCTGCTCACTATTATCATAACTATATATCCAGCTACCAGGATCGACAGATTGATGTGTAACATCAATAATCTGCAATCATTTACTAAGTTATGAGTTGTTTATACCAAGAACTAGTATAGGTTTTAGGAAATTAATAATAACATTTTAATTTTGAATATGTAAATTTAATTGGAACTAAAAATTACATTTTAAAAATTACGAGATATTGTATACCATAGTGTTATGGATTGTAACAAATATTTTATGTGCTTTACGTGAAAAATATATAAGTTATTTTAATTTTCCTTAATCAGTAGTGGCTACGCTGGCTAACGCCAGCATTAGGTCATGGGGCCAAGCTCCCTGCTGACTCGGTAAACGCGTGGGTTCGAGCCCCACCGTCGGCCGTCCTTGAAATGGTTTTCCGTGGTTTCCCATTTTCAACACCAGGCTAATGCTGGGACGGTACCTTCTGACAGGCCCCGGCCGCTTCCTTCCACATCCTTGCCCAGTTTCATTCACCATCATTCATTTCATCTCTCATTAACTACTCTCATGAGGTTTGCGTCAGGAAGGGCATCCGGCCGTAAAACCCATCGCCACAAAGACTTCCATCGCATCTCATCCCCGACCCCGTTGGAAAAAGGGAATAATAAGGGGTAGACATACATTTTAATTTTCCTTAATAACTAACTTTATAATAAAAAATCTTAAATATTTCTAGAATGTCAAGTTGAACTTAATTACACAGGCTAAATGCAAGTTTAAACAAATAGTTGAATACAAATCATGTATTAATGAATTAACATTAACGTTGTTTGAATAAAGTGGAAATTCAAATTTCACAGAACAAAATCCAGCCGCCTAGCAGATATTTTCAAAACGGAAATTACCTCTGTACTGGTGACTTCAATTTCCCGGTGAATATTCAGTGCTGCTAGTACAGTCAGCCTGTCTGCACCCATGGTGTGCCTAAGATATGTTTTCAGCCGACGTAGAGTAGAAAATGACCTCTCAGCAGTGCTTGTAATCACAGGGATGGTACACAAAATTCTCAACAATGTGTGGATATTAGGAAACAAGTCCTTGTCACATAGATTCAACACATCGATTGCGTTTTTAGGGATATTAGTGTGGTCTTGAAGCTCTTGTGCCACAGTACAAACTCAGCCATAAGCAGGCCTTTGTTGTTTCCGCCAATTTCAATTATGTCATTCTTATAAAAATTACACAGGAGTAAGAAATCAAGTTGCATTTTTTCTTGGAAGGTTTTAGGGGGGGGGGGGCTTAAGCCCACCCCCCCCTGGGTGCGCCCCTGACCGGTACTACAGCGTACAGACACCACAATAACACAGGTCATCAGACAAATCCTACACGGGGATAATGACCACGATGATCAAGCCCCTGAAATGAAACAGCAGAATTATTATATAGCCTACTGGTAGTCTACTTACCTTGGTTATATTCGTTGCACAATCTGTGTGTGTATTTGGGGACATGCTTTAATCGGTTCCAGTGTTACCAACTTGTAACTATGTAACTGAATCTAATGACTTTCCGAAAAAAAATGTGACAAAATATTTTAAATGTACCGTAGTATTGCTTAGACAGCGATTTAGCGACTACGGTATTTCAACTCCCGATGTCAAAATAATATTATTTTATATATTTATAACATAGGACTCTATCGACTATTGTTTTTTTTAAACATGAGTTGGCAACACTGCTTAGTTCTTTGTTTGAACGCAGTCTTGCAGCATATTCCTTGCTTGTCAGTTCGGTTCTTGATTAGTGTCGATTCGTGTGATTCAAGTCGCTGTGCGTACTATGTTGGGGCTTTGGAAAAAAGGTAAATCAGGGAACAAGGCAGCCGATGATCTGGTGAGTGGTTTGAAAGGTTTGTTGTAAAAAGAGTTCTTTAGTAGGTAATCTTTGTTATCTACGTATGATCTACCGGTTTTTTACGAGCCTCATTCTGTGTTGTAGGCTAATTTAGATGGTTAAGCCGTAGCGATGTGATGCGTTTTCTAATTTTTGGTACACCTTAGGGGTGTAATGAGCTATATTCATAGAAATCTATCGGATTTTCATTATTTTCTCCTGCGTATGCTATCTGTTAAGTTGGTGATACTTCCCCGTGGGAAAGCCCCTGCATAATATAAGAAAGCTTCAGGGGATGCCTAAACGTAGAGGCAAGACCGACTACAATATATCAGACCGTAATACGACAATCGATTGGGCAAAAATGGTGGAAATCTTAGGGGAAGATTTCGAGTCTTTTTGGGAGTAACGGCTATTTGTTTACGTTTGTTGTGAGTGCGTCTAGTGCAGAAATTCGTATAATAAGTATATCTCTAGTGATCTCGTACTGTTTATTATGTTAATGGTGTACCGTAGATAGTGTAATACATTGCAAATAACAAATACCAGTATCATTTGAATTTTACTCGCCAATAATCGTGTGTGTTTTTGTCAGTTTGAACATACATTTATGGTTAGAAAGATCTTTCCCCAAGTGTCTATTTCTTTCGACGTAAGTGCATTCTATAAGAATCTCTATGTACATGTGGAGACGTTTAAATGGATACTGCAGTGAGGCAAGACGATTTGGTGAGTCATATTTCAAATTACAATAACCTTAGCCTACCTAACGGTAGTTTGAAGATGATCCAAATGTTGGTAGATATTTTAAGGGAGGCCTTGTGTATTATTTTATTGTGACAATGGTATAATGAAAACTAAGTTTCCGTATAAATCAAATCCAGTCTTCGCTAGAGCTTTTAATATTGGCTATTCTCAAGAGCCTGTCAGTCAAAGAAAGAAATAACTTATGATGAACAGATTAGGCCTACCCATGTGTTCAAACAGGATGGTATAGGGTTTTCTCAAATATCATTCTTAATGTCAAAATGTAAACTCTGCCATTGTGATAAGGTTGTAACAGCCTCCTAGCCACCCCCGTGGTGTTGGGGCCCCGTGTTCGATTCCCAGCTCCGTCAGGGTTTTTAGAAACTGACGTGAGGCCTGGAACGGAGTGCACTCATCCTCGTGAGGACAATTGAGTAGCTGCCTGACAGTGAGGCAGCGCCCCGATCACGAATACCCAGATTAACGGCCGAGGGTACCCGGTGCGCTGATTACGTATCACCCCCAATATCTGCAAGACAATTGGCTGGGCAGCGGTCGCTTGGTAGGCCTAGGCCCTTAATGGGCTGTAGTGCCAGGGGTTATTATATTGTAATGCCTCCGCATTATGTAGTCTCGGGGATAGCATTGAGACTGTGGATCCAAAGGTCCTGGGTTCGATTTCTGGCCCTGCCAAGAAATTTAATTCTAGTCTGAGGATTGGAACGGGGCATGCCCAGTCTCGTGAGGCTAAACTGAGAAGAGACGGTTCGAGTCCCACCACATCTGTCATTGAAGTGGTTTTCCGTGTTTTTCCACTTCTACTCCAGGCAAATGCCATGAAGGGCAAATGACCTTACTGTTTCTCCCCTTAAAACAATAAATAAATAAATAAATAACAAATGCCGAGATGGTTCGTAGCTTAGCTACGGCCACCTTCTTCAAAACCCTAGCTTCAATTACAAATATACACACTGCTACAGCCATTACAATGCCACAGGTTATCAGACAGAGTCCACACACACCTATGTACAAGGGACAACAAGACCACGATGTCGCTAAGGCCTTAAATGAATCAACATCCATGCAACAATCTGCAACGTATGACAGTAATCAATGAAACTCCTTATGATCTCCAGAAATGGAAGATTTGTGTCATTTGAGCCGTAGATTGGACTGACATACACATTGCGAAGAAATTTAATTTTGAAGTGCACTCAGCCTAATCAGGCAACTGAGTAGAGGAGGATTCTATGCCCACCTCAGCCATCCTGGAAGTGGTTTTCTGTGGTTTCCCACCTCTACTGTACAGGCAAATTCTGGGATGGTACGGCTGCTTCCTATTCAAATCCTGGAAGTGGTTTTCTGTGGTTTCCCCATTTCTACTCCAGGCAAATGCCAGGATGTTCCTAACTTAAGGCCATGGCCTTCTCCTTCCCAATCCAATCCTCAAAGTTCAAGCCATAAAATAACGCAGGTTTTCACACAAATTCCGCACAGAAATACATGGGGTTATAAGACCACGATGTCGTAGCCCCTAATATAAACAACAACAACAATTTCTATTTGCTTTCTTGTTGATCCATTTACCAGTATTTGCATTTTTTTAAATACTGTATTTGTCTTATCTTTGCTTCATTTGTGTCTGTATTTTTAGCTACTGTCGGTTCGCGTTGCTTGTAAGGAAGTACGGTACGTCAGGGTTTCAGTCTTTACTACAGTAGTCCTCCCCGCACACTGAGGAGGCATGTTCTGAATGAGACCATCACGTTTATCTTGGGGTAAGAGGTCCCACTCATCTATGCGAGCGTCAACATACCGATGACAGTACGGTACCGTAGTCCAAACTTTTGTTGAGCAGTGTATAATTTGTCTGATAACCTGTGTTATTGTGATGGCTGTATTAGTGGGTGTGTGTATTTATAATCCGGATGAGGATTGGGAACGAGGCGGCCGTGGCATTAAGTTAGGACCCATCCAGGCATTTGCCTGGAGCAGAAGTGGAAAATCACTACCAGGATGGCTGAGGTAGGAATCGAACACGAGGCTGAGTCTACCCCGTTACAGCCCTCAGACCAGAATTAAATATCTTGACAGAGCCGAGAATCAAACACGGGCCTCCGCGGTGACAGCCAAAAATGCTAGCCACTACGCAACGAAGCGGACTCCCATTTCTACATGGGGGCTGAAATTATCACAATGTCCAAGCCCCTAAATGAAACGACGAACAACAACGCTTTCTGGAGCGAAGAGTTGTAGAAGTCAGTTTATTTATGAAGATCCTTTTTTTTATCGCTTATCCTATCAGCTCGGCTGAACGGTCTTCACCCACGGAAGAAGAGCATTCCTCTACCATCGGAAGGACGGTGTCTGCGAGCTAAACACACTTTCTCAGCAGACAACAGGGGATGGTGACTGGCCGATCGCTCAGGCATCTGCTAACTTGGGGTCTTATTAAATTATATAAATTATAAGGAAGGGTCAGAGAAGGGATTCTGGAAGGAAGTCGACCGTGGACCTGTTGAAAGGAGCCGTACCCGGCATTTGCCTGGTGATAGGGAAACCACGAAAACCATTTTCACGGAAGCTTTATACATGGGCGCGTACAGTTATTAAATAAATTACATTTTAATGGACTTCTCACCGCCATTTCTGTCATGAGCCAAGGCGGATTGTGCGCATGCGTGAGTGGCAAGAATTCTGCATTTTTCTATATTCATTTAAAAATAAACTGTAACATATTTGTTTATTTTAAAGACACTATGCAAATGTACAGGCCAAGAGCTTTCGTCAGAGTGCTCTACGAAGTAAATCGGTTATGTCGTTCTCTCAATCTCGCGTTAACAAAAATCACCTTAGTGTTTTAAATATATAGACTAGTTGAAACCCGTCAAAACATGACGGTCAATAGAAAAATATTTACTGAAGAATTTTCTTATATAGGCCTACTGTACATTCTTTGTACGATTATTTTTTGACTCTATTGAAACTATGAGGGCGTCAAAAGATTGCACTCTCAACATTGCAAAATACTGCTGGCCATGACTGAAAAATTGTTGGGGCAAATTGAGGCCTATACGTTCCAGAGTTTCCCCTTGAGCTTTATTGATTGTGATAAAGTTTGCCAAATGAATTGGAAAATATTGCCTCTTAAAAGAAAATGATAGTGTTTTATCGGATGGTGTTAAATCAAGTCGAAGGATTAGACATCTCTGCCTAATTTTAACTGCACCTATTATTTCCAAATCCAAGCAATATGGTTGCATTTAGGAGTCCTTGGGAACCGTTCAGATTTCTAAGCAGCATAACGGGCCAAGCGTTTGGAGTATGTGGCGGCCAGTCGTTTAGTTCCAAGGGATTCAAGAACTCTGATGAGTCTAATACAACTGGCCGCAAACCATCGCTTATATTTTTGGAATATAACGAAGAAATGCGATGATGTGCAATTCCATACATTTTAAAACAATGTGGACCGTGTGCGTGTGGCACAGTAACATTGGCACCAAATGAAACGAAGGAAGGAAGGAAGCTTGCAGTTTAACGTGACCGTTAATCTCGCGATCATAAGCCACGGGACCTCCGTTTAACGTGGAATCCGAACCACAGGACATGGCCTTTCACATCAAAAATCTCACATGCATTGACCGGGAATCGAACCCGATCCACCTTGGTGAGAGGCATACAGCTTGACCGCTGCGCCATGAAACGAAGGACATAGCATTGTACTGCCGATTAGTCCCTCTGGAATTCCTTGAGATATCATCTCCAGTGAAAAATAATTGTTAAAGTCTGTCAAATATTTTATATTTATTCAGATTAATTTTACCATTACAACAGCAAAGGTCAAAGTAACCAAGTGTAGATTTCTCGCGAGAGAAATACAGTGCAGAACAATGTTTACATTTGTTCGTCAAGGACCCTAAACTGTAACGGCATAGTATCTGGAATTGTTTCTGAAATGCCATATTTATATTGGATTTTAAAAGTGGCTTCGTATTTTTCTCCGATTTCCCACTTTTTTGCGGCTAATGTTCTATTTCGTCAAATGAGTTTATTTATAGCAGCATTTCTGCCCAAATTAACGTCATTTTATATAAAACTATAGTGGCCTGCATCAACGTAGCCGCCAAATATTAAATGGCAAATAATAACTTACTTCCATTGCCAAAATCAACTGCGTGGTTAGACCCATTGTTATGCACTCTAAACAAATAATCAATAAACAATAATATTCACATATACAATGAATACTTCCATTCTCAAGTTGGTTGCTGATGAGAATGCGATGAGATTGATCGCCAATAATAAAATCCTTGCAATTTTTGCAATTTGCTTGCAAACGCAACTCAGGATGACGATCTTCATTTTGAAATAAACAGAATGAAATTGCTGTAAATAATGAATTTCCATCACCTGTTGAAGGTACAATACTTTGTATTTCCATGACAGTAAATTATGCAAGGGAGCATAGAATCACTTCGCCACTACTGGAATGAGCATAGACTCACTTCGCCAGCCACAGTAATGGAGGGAGTTTTAGAATTATATGTTCAGTGCTTGTCAAAGATCGTATTAACACAGGGAAGCCCATTCTTAAGGCTACATTCTGAGCTATTGCCCCGGATTCCAGGTTCGATCCCCGCTCTGCCAAGAAATTTAATTCTGGTCTGAGTGGAACGGGGCGCACTCGTGAGGCAAAACTAAGAAGAGCAAAGTTTGATTCCCATCTCAACAATCTTGGATTTGGTTTTCCGTGGTTTCCCACTTCCACTCCAGGCAAATATCGGGATAGTTCCTAACTTAAAGCCTCGGTCGTTAACTCCCCATTCCCCACATTAATTACAAATGCACAGATCAACACAGCCATCACATTAACACAGGTTATCAGAGAAAAGTTTACACTCGCACACCTGTTCGCCAATATGTTAACGCTGATGTATGTGTTTGAACTACTGGATATAAGTTCAATGTTCCCCATCTCTTGATGAATACAGTACTTTTGCATTTGTCAGTTGGCACAGGCTAGAGTAAAAGGTGGCTTTTCACCGATGTCTCAGTCTCACTCATGGCTGTGATTATATGGAAGCTACTGAGGTATGGGTGGTGCTTAGTAATGGCATTCGGGGCACAGTCAGTGCCTGTGAATGCTGTGAAAGGTTCAACTCATATGGTTAGGACTACTGTTCTGACTCAGTGAGGAAAGCAATGGCAAACTACCTCACTCCTCTTCTTGCCTAGAACGCCTCAAAATAGCGCTGCCTTGGGTTTTTGTGGGTATCTACTCACATAACGTAACGGCGGTACTTTTTGAGGATCCAACCAGCCTTCGGGCTGACTACCTAACAGACAGACAGACAGACAGACAGACTTTAAAATTAATATTATTGCATTGTTGCAGCTTGGCAAATATTTTATATTTCAGCAGATCAATTTTACCATCACAACAGTAAAGGCCAAAGTAACCGCGCGTAGATTTTACGCAAGAGAAATACAATGTAGAACAATGTTTACATTTGATCGTCAAAGACCTTTCACTGTACTGCATAACATCTGGAATTGTTTCTGAAATGGCCTATTTATATTGGATTTTAAATGTGGCTTCGTATTATTCGATAACACTATAGTGACCTGCAATATCGGAGCCGCTAAATATTAAATGGCAAAAAATACTTCCATTGCCGAAATCAACTGCGTAGTTAGATTCAGTACTCTAAACAAATAATCATTAAACAACTGTCTTATACAATGAAGTTCAACATGACCGTCCAGAGACTCTCATACTCAAGTTGGTTGGTGAGGAGAATGCGATGAGACTGATCGCTTACAATAAATTCCTTATAATTGTTCCTGCCAGCGAAATGTTTGGCAATAGCTTGAAAACGCAGCGCAGAATGACGTTCTTCATTTTGATATAAACAGTACAAAACTGCTCTAAATAAGCTATTTCCATCACCTGTTATAGTTTATGGCAGTACATTTTGCAGGGGAACATAGAATAACTTCGCCAACTACTGGAATGAGCTTAGGCATATACTCAATACTCACTTCGGCAGTCACCCTAATGGAGGCTGTTTTAGAATTCTATGTCTCGTGCATGTCAAAAATCGTATTAACACATGGAAGCCCACCCATTCTTGGCTATCGCCTCGGAGACCCGGGTTACATTTCCTGCTCTGCCAAGAAATTTAATTCTGGTCTGAGGGCAAAAACGGGGCACATTCAGTCTCTAGAGGTATAACTAAGAAGAGGAAGGTTTGATTCCCACCTCGACAATCTTAGATGTGGTTTTCCGTGGTTTCCCACTTCCACTCAAGGCAAATACCGGGATGGTTCCTAACTTAAGGCCTCGGCCGTCACCTTGCCATTTCCCACCTTAATTACAAATACACAAAGTAATGCAGCTATCACAATAATACGGGTTATCAGAGAAAATTTTACACTTACACACCAAAGTACATGGAGCTGAGTGACAACGATGTCGGAGCCCTTCAAACGAATTATGTTTGCCAAGTGTCTCTCATGACGAAAGCAATTGTGGACACGCGCCAGGGCCTGGAAAACTACCTTTTCACTAATAATTTAAGAGTATATCGACGATGCATAATTTATAACTTTTAGTCTAGGATGCTACCAACTTGACCACCGAAGCATTGGGAAGAAATTGCAATATTAAAGTACATAAACAACATAGCCTACACACTCAACTGTCAGTTAATGTTCTTCAACGTTTCCCTTCTTAAAAATTCCCCTCTATAACTCTCCATCACTTGAAAACGCGCCATGTTTTGTGTTTTAAATATATCGATGCAATGGTGCTGCCATCTGTTGTTAGTTACTGAAACTATATGGGCGACGTACTGCCATCTGTTGTCAGTTACTGCAATTGATGGCAGATATTAGCTCTTTTGACCATATGCTGTAATGCAATGGTAAAACGGAAATAAAACTTATTGAGAGGGAATGTAGGAATCTTTAACTGACATAAAACGTTACTAATAATCCTTGATAAAACAATATTTAACTATCACGCGAAAACTCGCCATCAAGGCCATGCCTTGTGTTTTAAATATATCGACGCAATCTGCTCTCAGTTACTGGAACTATATTGGCGAGGTACTGCCATCTGTTGTCAGTTACTGGAACTGATTGCAGATATTCAAACGACGTATTGAGGACATGCTGTAATGCAATGGTAAAACGGAAATAAAACGTGTTGAGAAAATGTGTAGAAATATGTATCTTTAACTGACATAAAACCTTACTAATACTCCTTGATAAAACAATATTTCAGTGGCAAAAAAAAAAAAAATACTGGCGAGAGTTGGGATCGAACCTGCGATCCTTGGATTCACAGTCAATCGCCTTAACCAAATAGCTACTCGCGCACTCACATTTAGATGAAGACGCAACCATTCACTATCTTCAAAAGCCGCTATCTGAAGAAAATAATCCAATTCATTATCAATAAAATCAATATACATTCGTATATGTTCATACTGTTATTATATTGTATTGTCAGAACTTGGTTAATGTATGTTTTCAATTACATGGAAGCTTATTAAATAACTTACATTTTAATGGACTTCTCACCGCCATTTTGTCATGAGCCCAGGCGGATTGTGCGCATGCGCGAGGGGCCAGAATTCTGCTATTTTCTATATTTATTTAAAAATATACCGTCTTATATTTGTTTATTTTAGAGACACTCTGCAAATCTACAGGCCAAGAGCTTTCGTTAGAGTGCTCTACGAAGTAAATTGGTTCTGTCGTTCTCTCTATCTCGTGATAACAAAAATCACCTTACTGTTTTAAATATATAGATTCCAGCCGCTGAGTCTCCGGCAGGGTGTGACGTGAATTCCCATCCCATTATCTCCACTAATTTATTTCTTGATATTCTTCCCTGGCCCTTTCTCAATTGCTTGGAAAATCCGTTTCATGTACCTGAGTTTCTAATGAACAAATATTGTCATACAGAAAGTTTTGAATTACCGTATATTTCACTTGCGAAAAAATACTTTTTTTTTACAGTAAGAGACAGAATATGTAATTTTAAATAAATTAAGTAAAATTATGTTAAAAAATGTATTTTTGATCAAATATGAAAAATAAAAACACAGAATATGTAATTTTACATTAAAAATTAAAAATATATGTAGGCTAAAACAAATGTCATTATGATCAGATATGTAATAAAAATAAAATGTAATTATATGATAGCCAAGGTTCTAATTCATGGACATTTATCATTTTTAGTTATGTATAAGCCAAGGGAAAGAATATGTATTTATATAAAACTCCTAGCCTTATACTCTGTGAGCTACCAGAAAGGGATTGACAGTTATCGCCTCGCCATGTGGTCTGAGAGCGAGGTTGCCAAACTGCTCGCTCTTACCGCGCGCACGTGGGCAAATGAGTTACTGCAGTACATTCAACTCGCTATAATATATTTAATAATATTATTTCAAGGATAAGCTACAGAATTATTTAGAATCTAGAATAGTTGCTACATATGTAGAATATACAATATCTCCTTATTTTTTGCGTTAATAGTAACGGCTTTAAGAAAACGCTGAGTTAGATAACTTACAATAATGTTAGCCTGAATGTTTTCTGTGACAATCTACTGCTTCACGCTTAAAAGAGGATTTTACTCCTATATTGCGAACGAAATAGTTAGGCCAGGTTTGCACTTAAACCCGAGAAATATTTATTCACATGCTTTCAACGTGTTTTTCTTACAGCTTATTAAGTACCGTATGTTCGAGTAGAAGGTCTCGGCATTTCATCAGCTCTCACTACCATTATTGCTATACGCACCAGTCATAACGCTGTCAGTAATCTTGTTAGTTTTCATTGTGGCATCATTAACATTCATCAAGTCGGCTACTTAGCTTAACGTCTCAAGCTACGCCTTAACTTTGGAGAGAGGAATTTGTTACTCAAAGCAAAATCATGTTTAAGAAAACACACACACAAAAAGTGAACTGTCAGTTCAGAGATTTAAAAAAAGGAAACTTACCATTTGAAGGATAGCATCAAGGACCTTCACACTGGTAGCTAGATGATGGGTGACCCACTAAGACTGACATTACTGGAAATTCTCGTTGCAGGTGTATCCGTAGATTTATTTCCAACTAGTCATTTTAAACGAAGGTTCAGGTAGGTAGTTATTGGAGTTTGACAAATTTATTTTTGACTTTCCTCGAGCTGGAATCTCTCGTTGCAGATCTTCACTACTGTATTCTTATTGATGTTTAGGACATCAGAAGTTCTCTCGATAACTTTACTAAAAGGCACTAAAGGATCGCCGTTATCTCTCTCCTTCTCGAAATATTCCCGTAAAGTTCATACCAATTCACGGGACTGACCTCGCAGAACGATTCCTCGCCCAGTGGTTTTCAGTTTACCCTTTCCCTTAGCCAACGTACCCGCCTCCGACATAGCAAAATATAATAAGAAAATAGACTGTTAATGTTAATGAAAACTGAATAAAGTCACAAATATAAGTTTCTAATTACTTTTAACTACTGCTGTTCTACTCTACAGTATTACACAAACAATTATTAAAGCACTATTATTATCATTAAAGCACCAACACACGGTTAGAATAACAAGCGTTCACACTGTACAAGTCAGGGACACAGCTAACCATGCACTGACGCACGTGGGCTGTGATATTGCAACGCAGAGAATTATGACATCAACTATGCGATCATGGATTGGTCAAGAGGCAGAGAGGTGATGACTGACGTGAAACATCCGGCCAAATGTCAATCCTATTCAGGCAGCTCCCAGAGTATAATGATCGGTCTAGGTTGTGAAGTTTCGGATATGTTCTTATTGCCTCGCTGCGCTGGTCTGTCTCAACGAGGAACAGTTGACTGCCCCGCTGGTATGTCTCGAGCGGGATAGATGATCGTTTGCGGTCGTGAGTATTCGGATCGCTAGCCCGCTAGCTAGGCTGTAACTGGGGTGATAGGCTCACCACTAGAGAGCTCGTAAACTGTCGCCTCAGTAATTGCATGGAGATTGTTGGAAGAAATGAAAACTTATAGTGGACGATGTATTGAAGATAGAGATATGCTCTCCCGGACTTTTTTTTTGTAGAACTTTTAATGCTGAACAATTCTTACAATCATAGTATATTGATATTTTTAACGGTTTGCCCAGCGTAGGCTTGAAAAGCGCACGGAAGCCAGTTTTTTTTCGACTTTTTCACTGAAATCGTTACTGCTTGGCTTCCTTTTATCATAAATAAATTATTTTCTGCAGAAACCTTCCTCGAGATATTCTTTACAGAATGGTGAAAACCGCATCAAAATCCATCCAGTGGTTCTCGAGATTATAATTACCCCTGGTACTACAGCCCATGAAGGGCCTAGGCCTACCAAGTGACCGATGCCCAGCCATTTGGCCTGCAGATATTGGGGTGACGCGTGATCAGCGCATCGGGTCCCCTCGGCCGTTAATCTTGGTTTTCGTGATCGGGGCGCTGCATCACTGTCAGACAGCTACTCAATTGTCCTCGCGAGGCTGAATGCACCCCGTTCCAGCCCTCACGGTAGTTTCTAAAATCCCTGACGGAGCCGGGAATCGAACCCGGGGCCTCAGGGTGAGAGGCAGGCGCGCTACCCCAACACCACGGGGCCGGCTCTCGAGATTACCCGTGACATCCAAAAATCGGGGACTTAGTTTAATACTAAGTAGAGATTATAATACAATTTATATAACCATAAGTCAATATAATTATACAGGGTCATTGAAAAATAATGCCAACATTTTAAAAAATGATAGCACCGAAACCCTTTATGTTAAACGTGTAATTCTTTCAGTGAACGCCAGCTGGTTAGTTTTGTTTTGGAGGTGACGTGACCTTGCTATTCGCACACTAGATGCGCAGTAGCCAAGGTCGGCAGGGGGCGCGCGCGCCAATGACTGCACCGCCCGACAAACTGCACCTGATTACAAAGCTGTCATTCGATGGTTTAATCAGTTTAAGGAAACAAGGACTGTAGAGAAAAAATCTAGGCAAGGCCGACCACCAACATCAGCATTGAACGCACGCTTTCCCAATGGCTGGATTGGTTCGTGCAATCATTTCAGGAGTAAATGTCAAGATTGCGGCAGAAATTCGCTCCCGCAGGTGCTCCAAATCCCGATTTTTTTTCTGTTTACGCAATGTTTTTAATGTACCCCCAGAAAAAAAATCCAAAGGGGTGAGGTCAGGACTTCATTGGCGCGCGCGCCCCCGGCCGACCTTGGCTACTGCGCATCTAGTGTGCGCATAGCAAGGTCACGTCCCCTCCAAAACAAAACTTACTTTAACCAGCTGGCGTTCAGTGAAATAATTACACGTTTAACATGAAGGGTTTCGGTGCTATCATTTTTTAAAATGTTGGCATTATTTTTCGATGACCCTGTATTGTACTTTAATATCGCACCGGTTTCAGTCACGTTGTGACCTTCCTCAGCGTAATTTAGGACATGAAAAGGTGCAATAACATATACGTAATATAAATTTGCCATAACAGAGGACGTTATCATAAATTCTAAGAATACTCTTCGCCCAAAAGCTTAGGCTACACATTAAAATAAAGTAAAAGTAAAACAGATCTGTTACAAAATGTGTTAAGTAAGAAAAACATGAAAAATACAGTCAAGTCTTGATAAAAAAAAAACAGCGTGGAATAGAAGAGATGTGGATGTGAAACTATATAAGTGGAAATAGTGAGGTTAGAACTTATAGTTTGGTATGTATATGAGAAGCAATGGAAAAATAATGGAATGAAAACGTTGGAATAAGTGTTACGAGGTAATGTTTTGAATGGGCAAGAAATAGCTGTTTTTATCAAGACTTTTATTTTTATGTTTTCCTAACAATTTACAATTGGTAGGCCTATCTCGAATATCACCCCACTCAGTGAGTGGAATCTTCCCAGGAGTAGTTTATTTCACACAGTTCTCGGAATTCAGGCTTGTCATAGCTTTCCTCGTAAAACAAATTAGAGAGAGTGCTAGTCGAACCAATGTTCTCAGATTTTAGGCTTGTCGAAAATCTCTCTCCATAAAGCTGGCCATTAGCGTTAATAGTTCTTAGAATTGAGGTTTTCAGAAATTAGGCTTGGAAAAACCTTCTTCTTAAGCTGATCATTAACCAGGTGCAGAATCGAAAGCTGTAGATGAATTCGTAGAACGAGGGTTGTTGCACATGTCCACGATGATACTTGGATTTTCCAGCTCAGAACCACGCTTGGGCTAGAATTTTTATAGATGACTTGTGTGCCGATTCCTCAAAACGGTACATTTATCAAGACATATTTTTTATGTTTTCCTAACTTAACGCATTTTGTAACAGATCTGGATTTTTTTAAATTTTAATGTGTGAGCTTTTGGACGAAGAATCATATATATTATTTCAGTATTATAGATCCCTCCTGCGGCACTCACAAGCGACCGATCGTGAAAACGAGCATTCAAATGAAAGAGAATAGACATTAGTAGTGGCGAATTGCACTCTTATTCCATAAATATCAATGATTTCTTGAAAAAATGACTTAAAAATGTACGAAGTGTGCGATTTGCAGATACTGTTGATGTATTCAAATACGCTCCATAATTTCTATCCACTTCACATTTTTGTCGACGCCCACTTCATGTCATTTTAACATTATAATAAATACAGTACTTTATTGCGCACAATGTGCATGAACGTGGTTCTTACGAACCATCATTAATACGAATCGTTGTCACTGTAAATGCCTTTTTCCGAGGGGTGTCCATATATTTCTAATTTTCACAGAATTTCGTCAGAGACACCTCTCTGCACTTGCACGTCCTCACGTGGTATCTGTCGCAAGGACCCTTACAAAGCTTGCACCACGGCCGACTGAATACGAGCTGCGCTCTATTGGCAACTCCAGCTATCTGATATGACATCTAGCGGTAAAAATGAGAAACTTACCAAGTAGGGTACATTTGTCACGTGGTGACTGTTTGTATATGGTTTCTTGTATTGGTAAACAGATCGTGGTAAATTGTTCGTGTCTTTATACATAAGTAATAAGTTTTACTCGTTGATAGAGTGAAAAATGAGTAAAAGCAAATTGTATTGCTCAGTTTACGGCTGTAAGTCGATGTATAAGAGGGCTGCGGATATACGTTTTCATCACTTTCCAAAAGATGCAAATAGCAATAGCCGAAAAGTGATGATACCTAATAATACCTAATACCTAATAATAATACCTTTCCACCCCGGGAAGGATCTAACACTTGTCGAGGTAGACAGACAGAAGACCTGCGACGTAAAGCCAGCGAAGGTTATTCAGTTTAAAAACAGCTGTTACGATGGGCGCGCTGGTAAGATTGAAGTTACTTGAATAATTAATTAAATAATTAATTATTGGCTGCTTGGTAGGGAGAAGGGATGAGTTTAACTTGTATTAAAACTCGGGGGGCGACAGGAATTGCTTGATTTGGATGGTTAAAAGGTGGGTTTGGTGTTGAATATTTGAATGGTAGCGGAATCACTCATTCTACAGTGCCCACGGGGAGGCAAATTAGGCCTTTATGACTCGTAGTGGAATAGCTCGAATATCGAAGAACTTAGCGATTACGAGGTGTAGGCTTGGCGGAAAGGCTGGCGGATCATCAGTTTGACATCAATTCACGATATAAGTCGGAGCTTGGAACAGTGGCGTCTGGTTTGTGTGGATGCTAGTCTCGGAATGATAAAAGTAGCACAGCTTCGGTGTGCTATTTATTTGTTTATGTACCGTATTTCTCTATTTGAATGTCCTCGGCGTTGACTCAGGATCGACATTTACATTATATTGCGCATAATAGTACCGAAATAATGTCCGAAGTGTAGCCCTATCTAAATTTGAATCAGCTGATCTACATCAACCATAAAAACTGATGCTTGATAATATGCAAATGACACCAAAAAATTCAGTGGAACACACAAATTAGATCACGTGTATCGCACAGTTATACATATATACAATTAAAAATAACACTGTCATTACTTTAGAGTGTTCCATATCAAACGCGTGTTATTGAGTATTTTAAACCCTATACTTATACAGACCGACCGCAGTGCCCCAAGTGTTAGTTTGAGTTGCCAATACCGGCCTTGACATTCCCAGTCAGAACCCATGTATAACATGTAATTGGAAAGTTTCTACTCGCTGCCGGTAGAGCGCACTCCCCTCCCATTATAGGCGCGATAAGGAATCATCTGTACAGTACGTATATTAAATGTGTAATCTCAACAACCACTGGATGGATTTTGATGCTGCTTTTACCATTCTGTAAAGGTGATCTCGAGGAAGATTTGTGTAGAAAATAATTTATTTATGATCAAAGGGAGCCAAGCAGTAACGATTTCAGTGAAAAGGTCGAAAAAATAGCCTGGCGTCCGTGCGCTTTTTAAGCTTACGCTGGGCGAACCGTTAAAAATATCATTATATTATGAGTGTAAGAATTGTTCAGCGTGAGAAATTCTACAAAAAAGTCCGCGAGAGCATATCTCTATCTTCGATACATCGCCCACTATAAGTGTTTTTAGTTTGGACGGGAGGGGCATTTGGCTTGCACCTCGCCATTCTTAAATTACGTCTGACAGGAATTCCTTGCACATTCATAACTGTTCCCTGGCGAAGCCGGGGCCGGTTGCTAGTGACACTATATAATTATTATCATTATAATTTCCGCATTATCAAAATTAAAATTATATCACAAAATAAAATAACTTGCTAATAAATCTAAGAGAAATTAGACATACCTTGCACCTTCTTCGGGTACTAGGACACTACTCCAGCACCGTCTCATTAAAAGGAAAGAGAGGATCAAAATTACAGCCGGGAACAAGTAGCAGCTAATCGTGTGTTGTGTTTTGTGCTAAGAGATCTTTCGACAAATTAT
The DNA here is from genome assembly GCA_946902985.2 of Meconema thalassinum. Taxonomy (NCBI): domain Eukaryota; kingdom Metazoa; phylum Arthropoda; class Insecta; order Orthoptera; family Tettigoniidae; genus Meconema; species Meconema thalassinum. The sequence continues at coordinate 1,713,006,457 of OX336388.2, read as the reverse complement.
CAGATACCGTGTGCCTTCTTTTTCACGAAGCAGCTGTCAGGACGGGACTTACATAAACTCCTGCTGGACGTTATTCTCGAGGTTGAACAATGCGGTTTCATAATTATAATAACTGTCTCTGATAATCACAAAACTAACACTACAATGATGAGGCATTTAGGGGGAGGGAATTTGCAACCAATGGTCAATCACCCATACGACGAGTCTAGGAATGTATTCCCTAGTTTTGATCATTGTCACATTCTAAAAAAAAACCATTAGAACGCAGTTTCTGTAACGAGAGATGACTGATGGTACTGGAATAATTTCAGGGAAATACTTGTCATTACTATACACAATGCAAAAGGGTGAGATCGTCAAACCGGTCAGACACCTCACTAAAAAACACATCGAACCCACTAAATTTGAAAAAACGAATGTTCGGCGTGCCAAGGAAGTGTTCTCGTCAGAAGTTATTGGTGCCATTAGTACACTGAAAGAAAATATAGGCATGCACCCGGAAGCGTACACATTCATGGACGCAGAAGCAACCATTTTTTTTTGAAAAACGTTAATAAATGGTTCGCTATGCATGACGTAAGCATCACATATCATCATATTCAGTCTAGAAATCCAGATAAAGGGCATTTTTTCTCATTAAATGTCAGTCGCCTAAACTGGCTAGAGGAATATTTTCTTTCTTACCTTGAAACTTTGAAAGCTGCTAGTAACGCTGATAGAAAAGACTTCCTGAGTTCTGAGACTTACGAAGCTACCTATACAATTAATCACGGATTCAGCTGTCCAGTGCATAAGGTATCTTCTAAAAATGGGTAGAGGAAAGTCGCCAAATATGGGGAGTTTTTTTTTATAGGGCTCACATTAGACATAAGAAGGAACGGAATAATTTTGGTTTTCTCACCAATGTAAACCTCAGGCGATATACTATGTACACACATCAAAAAAAGTTTTGCATCACCTCGGTTCCCAGATCTCCGGCATATAGACGTTGACTGTGTATATTGTATCAAAGATACAGTCCCTTTGACTGTTCATAGATGTCACTAAAACTGCTCAAAGATGTAAACAACCATGTATGAGCAGGGCCTATTAGACGAAGGGGGTACGACAGCCGATCAGTTCCAGTCATTCCACCAGGACGAAGGTACGCTGCTCATGTTGTCTGTAGTTCTACCATGCCTAGAAGGTCAATACCGCAGTTCGATCGCGTCCGCATTGTTACTTTGTGTCAAGAAGGGCTCTCAACAAGGGAAGTTTCCAGGCGTCTCAGAGTGAACCAAAGCGATGTTGTTCGGACATGGAGGAGGTACAGAGATACAGGAACTGTCGATGACAGGCCTCGCTCAGGCCGCCCAAGGGCTACTACTGTAGTGGATGACCGCTACTTACGGATTGCCGCTCGGAGGAACCCTGACAGCAATGCCACCATGTTGAATAATGCGTTTCGTTCAGCCACAGGACGTCGTGTTTCAACTCAAACTGTGCGCAATAGGCTGCATGATGCGCAACTTCACTCCCGACGTCCATGGCGAGGTCCAGCTTTGCAACCCCGACACCATGCAGCGCGGTACAGATGGGCCCAACAACATGCTGAATGGACCCCACAGAATTGGCATCACGTTCTCTTCACCGATGAGTATCGCATATGCCTTCAACCAGACAATCGTCGGAGACGTGTTTGGAGGCACCCTGGTCAGGCTGAACGTCTTAGACACACTGTCCAGCGAGTGCAGCAAGGTGGTGGTTCCCTGATGTTTTGGGGTGGCATTATGTGGGGCCGACGTACGCCACTGGTGGTCATGGAAGGCTCCGAAACGGCTTTACGATACCTGAATGACATCCTCCGACCCATAGTGCAACCATATCGGCAGAATATTGGAGAGGCATTTGTCTTCATGGACGACAATTCTCGACCTCATCGTGCACATCTTGTGAATGCGTTCCTTCAAGATAACGACATCGCTCGACTACAGTGGCCAGCATGTTCGCCAGACATGAACCCTATCGAACATGCCTGGGATATGTTGAAAAGGGCTGTTTATGGACGTCTTGACCCACCAACCACTCTGAGAGATTTACGCCGAATTGTCGTTGAGGAGTGGGACAATTTGGACCAACAGTGTCTTGATGAACTTGTGGATAGTATGCCACGACGAATACAGGCATGCATCAATGCAAGAGGACGTGCTACTGGGTATTAGAGGTAGTGGTGTGTACTGCAATCTGGACCACAAATGCTGAAAGTCTAGCTGTATGATGGTACAACATGCAATGTGTGGGTCTCATGAGCAATAAAACGAGCTGAAATGTTGTTTGTGTTGATCTCTATTCCCTTTGTATTTAAAGGTTCCGGAACTCTTGGAACCGAGGTGATGCAAAACTTTTTTTGATGTGTGTATATTACAAATATGGGCACGTTTGATGTTGTAATACCCTCTGATATTATTGTTAACTTTAAAAGTGCACTTTCCCCGTATTAGGCAACCGGGTTACGTAATATGGGGAGGTGAGAAACCTCACGGTTTTTATTTATAATAGGTACACTGAATAGTATACCCTACTAATTAAAGCATTAATTCTGACATTTTTTTCGTGTGGCCTCCTGAGAGGCCGAGTGCAGGTCTTTCTAGTCGACGCCCGTGGGCGTCAGGATGAGAGATGGAATGGATGAAGATGAATGAAACTGGACAAGGATGTGGAAGGAAGCGGCCGTGGCCTGTTAGAAGGTACCGTACCAGCATTTGCCTGGTGTTGAAAAATGGGAAACCACGGAAAATAATTTCAAGGACGGCCGACGGTGGGGCTCGAACACACGCGTCTACCGAGTCAGCAGAGAGCTTGCCTCCATGGCCTAACGCTGCGCTTTAGCCAGCGTAGCCACTACTGTCGGTAATTCTGACAATGTAATGAAATCATCAACACAAATAGTACAAAAATACAAAAATGAATATTTAAAGTAAATAACAGTCCTAGTTTCCTGTTGCCGAACTTCCAAACCGTTCAGCAGAAAAATGCATAAACTTTAATGAAAACCGAGTGATTCTGATCGAATTCAACTGTAACGAGGTGCAAGGTATGTCTAATTTCTCTTAGATTTATTAGCACGCTATTTTATTTTGTGATATAATTTGCATTTTGATATTGTGGGAATTATAATGATAATATAATAGTGTCACTAGCAACCCGCCCCGGCTTCGCCCGGGAACAGTTATGAATGTGCAAGGAATTCCTGTCAGACGTAATTTAAGAATGGCGAGGTGCAAGCCAAATGCCCCTCCCGTCCAAACTAAAAACACTTATAGTGGGCGATGTATCGAAGATAGAGATATGCTCACGCGGACTTTTTTGTACAATTTTTCATGCTGAACAATTCTTACACTCATAGTATATTGATATTTTTAACGGTTTGTCCAGCGTAAGCTTAAAAAGCGCACGGACGTCGAGTTCTTTCTTCGACCTATTCACTGAAATCTAAAATCGTTACTGCTTGGCTCCCGTTGATCATAAATAAATGATTTTCTACAGAAATCTTCCTCAATATTACCTGTACAGAATGGTGAAAGCCGCATCAAAATCCATCCAGTGGTTCTCGAGATTACCCGTGATATCCAAGAATCGGGGACTTTGTTTTACACTAAGTAGAGATAAGTCTTAGTCGTGCAATGCTTGGTGAACAGCGCTGTGTGAGCAGTTGAGTAACTAACAAGATTTCATGAAAAAGGTCTCATTGTCTAGGCCGGTATGAGCGCATTCAGTCGGCCGTGCTTGCACACGCATAGTTCGTCTGGTTGGTGATAGACGTCTCTCATGCAGATCCGGTGGTGGAAACCATGGACCGCAAAGCGCGTCAAGATATGTCTCAGCTCGTAGGATCCTTGCATCCAGTCCTGTGTAGTCATAGCGTCCGTCGTATAAAATTCATGCCAAATGTCGTTTCTCTTTGCTGTCATGAGACGCAAATACTCCCCAAATCCCGGTGTGTGCGGCAGGAGCATCTGTAATCTGACTTCTTCCATAAAGGGTAGTTCCCCTGTCATGACATACACAAGCCGCGAGGGCGTGAACTTGGATAGGCCACGGCCGACTGAATGCTCGTATAGGCATAAGGCTCTTTTTAGATACATTGCCTTGATCCTTTCCAGCGTTGCCAGATGTCTCTGCCTAAGATGTTTCCAAATAATTTCCAGGCCATACATCGCGACTGGTGCTATTTTTAACCAAAAAAGTCGTATTGCCGTCTTCAGGGATAGGCTGTGTAGATGCTCGATGTCGCTCATAGCCGTCAGTGCAGCTTCATTATTTTAACATTATGAGGTCTTCCCTTTATCATTTTGCATGGATTTCAGAAACAGTAAATCAAAGGAATGAGTGCTCAAATCGTATAATTTCATAAATATCGAATAACCGGTGAGTGTTACAGCACACTCAGCACACAAATTACATTATCAATGACAAATTGCATTCTAATTTCTTAAATATCAATTTTTGTAAGAAGTGTTCGATTTGCAAAACCTATTGGGGAAAGTGTGGTTTATGTAGCCTACATGCGAGATTTCTCGCACGGGTCCGTTAGTATTTTTATAATTTTTGATAACATCCTCTGTTATGGCAAATTTATATTAAGTATATGTTCTTGCACCTTTTCATGTCCTACATTACGCTGAGGAAGGTCACAATGTGACTGAAACCGGTACGATATTCAAGTACAATATATTGAACCCTTGCAAAGAAGCATATGAGACTCAGATTCGGGGCGTAACGGGTCATATTCGTAAGTTGCTGTCAGGGCGCTTCATTAACTTGCAGGGTAACATATAACAAAATGGCATGCAGGAAAGAGTGAAGCCAGGGTTAAAAAAACAACTGAATTTAATAACAAATCACCATATTTACACATAAACAATTAACAACAAAATCTCCCAACTGACTCCCATTTAATAAAAAATGCCAAAAACTAGGCGATATCTCTGGAGAGATTAATTACCTGGACCAAGTGTCCTTAAATAAAAGATACAAAAGTGACCATATAAGTGACCATATAAGTGACCATATAAATGCGTATGCCGTTCTACATGCATCACGATGTGTACTTTGAATGCGTGATTCGTTATCATCCGGGATGACCCTTCAAACACCGAATCCGCATTTCCTAGAGCTAGACCGACACGGGGGAACACAACTACACTACTTAAATTAAACCGACACTTCCTAAATCTACTATACACAAACACAAAATTTCCGTGTGAAATTGGACTTAAATTGCCGTAGCAACATTTACTGCCTAAAAACTTAGGACTTCTCACACAACTCAACACAAGTACATTAACACGTGACCAATAGAAAAATACTCAAATGACCGCTGTCAAAATTTACAAATACTCTACCATTACACCACACGGGTGTGACACACAAAAATTACATGAATCGAGTCATCAACAAAGCAATAGGCAAACAGCCAACATTTACGTTAATCACAATATTTTTACCCATACAAGGTACAACAATCCGTTACACACATGGCGAACTCCCCAATTAATTATGGTTTGCTATATGAAAGCTTACAGGGATCAGTCGGATAAAAGGACTGCCTATCAAAAATAAGTCACAGGCAAAACGGGCGGTTTGTGGAACACTGCATGTCTGTCAACCCACGTGTCAAAAAAAAAATACCTCGACCTCCCAGAACATGGGTCGAACCTCGAAGAAATGTGCCCCAAAGCACAATAATACATGTGTGTGTCAGAATAACCATATGGACAAGAATCAGCAGTCTCCCAAGAGCACTCTGTCTTTCCATAAAAAAAAATACAATAGCAGCAAAATATATAAGGGCGGTAGGACAACTACCCCCTCCTCACGTAGAATCAACACACACAAGACACATCAACACACACTGAATCACACGTATGGGTTTTGACAGACCCTGAAATAAAAGACACAAATAATATCCACATGCTGGCGCCATCGTTCTATGCCGTGACTAGTCACCTGAAAAGGACTCAAGAAAATCTATCAAATTAGAACGAAGGTGTTCTACAATTACTTTTAAGTTGGTGCACTCGGCTACCCTAACATGAATAAATAACCTGTTCAGCAAAATGTTTTACACTCATTTCCTCCCATTCCTATTTCAAATATTAACGTTAATAAAGCACCATTTATCGAATGTAACGGGTTCCGCAATTGCAAGGATAAAAATCACGCACGCACGCCGCGTACATTACACATGACTCAAGAAAGAAAAACAAAATATCAACAAACACTTTGGCCACGCGCCAACGGACATTTAAACATATAGTGTCGGTACAAGAAAAACTCTAAAACAACAAGAAAGAAAAACATGACTATATACAAAGTTCCCCGGCCAAATCTAACTACATAATTGAAATAAATCCAATTTTTAGTACATCACCGCTTCTGCATGTAGACCAAGGACATCTTCCTCAACCCATTGCCCTATGGACAATTTAGCTCTCCATAGTAGTCGTCTGTGCTGATTTCTTGAAGCTCATCCCAACTTCAAACCACGTGCTGTTCATCTTGGTCTCGACTCCTTGGCAGAAAAGTTCAATATTAAATATTTGCCTATCTATAATCGCTTGCAGGCTACTCAGTTCACCCACAATTGTCCTATTGCGATTAATAGCGAAGACTGGCCCTAATTATATCAGACACACGCACTATAAAAAAAATACATAAAATGCACACAATTTATACATAAAATATACAATCTCGAGTCCGCGCCACTGGCTCGTTAACAAGTTCACAATCCTGGCTGCACTAGCAGTCGCTATCTCGTCCGGTATTTCCGTCTGTACTATGGACTTCGGTTCTGGTAAGCGCTAATTAGGGTGATACGATACTTCCCTCTTAAAGTTGAACTCGTCGTCTTGAAATGACTGTTACTGTTTAACACGCGCTAGCGTGAAATATTTAGATCACACAACAAAGTTGATTTTATAATAAACTGTATTATAGCTTTTAAAATTTGATACTGCGATCGCTTCGACTTCAGTTCCTCAAAGCTCACAAAATGAATTCGCTTCACTGATTTAGAGCGTAAAATCATATTTAACACCAAATAATGACTTAGATAAATTCGAGCGTCAAAATCACAATCCAAACTGACGTGGAGTATGCCTCTCAAGGCTCCACAAGGTAAGACCTAGATTGGCGTCAGGCCAAGCTATTTATGAGAAACTGACAAGGGCGGTGGAGTGGGGCAAAGTCGGATAAAAACTTCCAGAGTTTTTGTCTCACAAAGATGTAGCTAGTGTCATTCTTCTCCAAATAAATCCAACGTCTCAAATTACTCGAGCGGAAATTAATCCGTTCGGCGGTTCCTTAGATACACACTTCCGCGGGCTTTTTACTACTGACGCCGTCCACCTCGTGGTCATGGCTTGGTCTCTTGCGATTGGCTGATTCAATCGTATGTTCGTTGAGAGGACCTCGTGATTCTTCCTTTATGTCTCCAATTTTGGTACTGTAGTTGCACAATTTAGCCTTGAACTCGACTAATTCTGGCCGTCCCCCAGGAATAGCTAGCAGCTCAGCTTCTGTTGCAATCGTTACGAAATGCTGGCCTCCCTAATATCCAAGTCGACTTCCTTACGTGCTGCCTGGGCCGTAGTAATAATAATAATAAATATGAATACTTATTTATCGAAGATCAATAAGGGTTCATTTATCCTCAGCAAGGTTTTGAAATTCGAAACAATTTATTGGTTTGGATTTCAAAAACAAAATCCACAGTAGTAACAACACATCTCTTTAACTCTCACTCAGCTGCTCGAGTGTATGCCCCTCTGACTCGATTAGTGTGCTCCCTTCTCGCTGGAATGTCATTCATATTTTCACTAGGTCTCCCCCTTCTCCTCAAGTAGTTGCCACTCCCGTCGTCTCAGCTGCTCGTTGTTTACAAACACAGTGCGTACTCAGGCGCTCCCCGTGAATTTGAGTGTTTGTTTCCAAAAATATGAAATTTGCAATCAGATTCTGCACATATCATCTTTCCTACTCGTCAAATGGTTCCCTTCTGTAGTACGGTTTCAAATTGGCGCTATTAAAAACAGATTTTGCACCAGTGCTCACTTCTTCTAATCTGTAGGCATTGTTACCCAGATTCTTAATTACCCGGAACGGACCAATGAACCTTGGACAGAACTTGGCGAAAACTTTGTTCTTAGGGTCGGAGATCGGTGGTCTACGAACCAGCACTAATTCTTGTTCTTGTAACTCTCGGTGAAACTTCTTTCCTCGGTACCGTCTCAGCCTTCGGTCCGCTTGGTTCCTCATGTGCTCTCTCGTTCGCTGGATTCGCAAATCATGCGCTAATAATGGATCCCTTGGGCAAGGAATGATCTTATCCCAAGTTCTTTCCGGCAATCTGTTGTGGTGTACAATCAGTGGGACTTGACCCGTCGACTCGTGCTTCGTAGTGTTCATGCACATCTCAATTTCCCCTACTTTGTCTACCCATTTATTGTGTTCGTTAGGAATCATTACTCTGTAGTATTTAGCGAGACAGCGAATTGTTCTTTCGCTCGGATTTCCACAAGGATGACGAATACTTGAAAATATGTGTTTTATTCCTAGGCTCTCCAAACCTTGCCTAAAAACATTGCTTGTGAAATAGGTACCGTGATCTGAAAGAATGGATTCCGGCTTCCCAAGCATCGGAATGACTTTGTTCTTAATTCTACTGAGGACTTGTCTTGATGTCGTCTTCTGAATAGGACATAGCACGACCATCTTCGAAAATACGTCGACACACACCAAGAGGTGTCGGCATCCTCGCTTTCCTTTTACTAAAGGACCAAAGCAATCAATCGCGAGCATCTCGCATGGTTTCTGCGGTAATAGTGGTCTTGGAGGTTGTTTCAGAATAAAGTTGTTCGGCTTTGTGCGCTGACAAGCGTCACACGTTCTAATTACTTCAACAATGGTGAATCTCATCTTGGGCCAAGTAAAGGTCTCCCCTATCGTAGCTTCAGTCTTATCCGTGCCGATATGTGCTAGGCTCTCGTGAACATGCCAAGTTAATCCCCTCTGTAGTGATGCTGGAACTAAGATCCGCAGTTTAGTATGATGCTCATCCACGTACTTATGTAACAAGTTATTCAAGTAGTGAAATCTCGCTTGTTTAGCACTGGCTTCCCGGTACTCTGGTGAATTTGGTTGTAACTCCTTCCTATAGAATTTTATCATCATCATCATCCATGGGTCAGCTTCTTGCTCCTTCCGAACATCCTTCAATCTTGCCAAAAACTCACGTGCCTTAGGTGTCAAGGTAATATTGTGAACTTCCGCTGTTACTTCGTTTCCGTCTTCAGGGTTTCTACTTAAGGCATCGGGTATGACGTTCAATTTCCCAGGACAATGCTCTATTGTGATGTCAAACTGCTGTATGTAGATGGACCAGCGCGTTACTCTCTCACTTGCTATTGTCGTCTTAAATAAAAATGTCAGTGCATGGTGGTCGGTTCTAACAATGATGGAATAACCATAGATCATCTTGCGCCACTGTTGGAGAGAATATAGAATTGCTAGTAGCTCAAGTTCCGTAACTGTGTAGTTTCTCTCATGTTTCCGTAATTTACGACTCGTAAATGCCAAATAGGATTTCTTCTTGGGTTCTTCAGCGTCCTCTTGGTACAGCATAGCACCAATCCCAATTAACGAAGCATCTGCTTGAATGATGAATTGTTTCTCAAAATCCGGATATCCAAGTTTCACACAGTTTTCCAATAAATCCTTCGTTGCTTTAAAAGACCTGTCGCACTCCTCATTCCACGACCATCGATTCGCTTTCTTCAACATCTCCTGCATAGGCGCTACTGTTTCTGTGTAACCAGGGCAATTTTCTTTGAAGAAACCTGTCACTCCCAAAAATGCTCTAACATGTTTGACTTTGGTAGGTGTGGGAAATTTCTTAATAGCATCAATCTTGGCTGGATTAGGCCGCACGCCCTCGACATCAATTATATGTCCCAAATATAAAATTTCGCTCTGGCAAAAATGTGACTTTTTTAAGTTGATCTTGAAGTTCATGGTTCTCAGGTTGTCCAGCAGTTTATTTAAATTTATCAAGTGTTCTTCCATTGTCTCAGAAGCGATTAATATGTCATCAACATATCTCGTGGTGAAGTTCTTGACCTCCTCAGTCAGATTTCTGTCGAGTGCTCTAATGAGTGCACATCCCGCAGTTTTCACGCCAAAGGGCATTCGACACCAGATATAACTTTGATTGTCGAATAAAAATCCCGTCAACAGTTGAGATTTTTCTTCAAGTTCAAGATGGTGGAAACTATTCGTCAAATCAACACTTGAGTATATCTTCTTCCCACGGAAGCCTTTCAAAACATCTTTGATCCTCGGTGCTTGGTCGTGCTCAACTAGCAGTTTACTATTTAAAACTCGCGCGTCTAGGCATAGCCTAATTGATCCGTTTGGCTTGGTCACAGCCAATATTGCGTTCAGATAAGGAGTTGCAGCTTTCCTTATCATGCCAGAATCTAATAAGTTAGTAATAATGTCCTTCACCTGAGAAAAATGCTTCTCTGGGATCGGGTATAATTTACTTTTAAATGGGGTCCAATCTGTCACCTGCATAGCATATTGAAAATTCAAAACTTTCCCAGGTACGGTGTCAAAAGCTTCTTTATGTAATCTTAAGATTTCTTCCAGTCTTCTTCTATCAGATTCCCCTACGATGGCTTCCTTAAGTCGCTCCTGAAGTAAAATTTCGAATTTGGTTCCGCCCATTTCTTCTTCCGCCAAATGCACCCAAAGTTCCTGCGAAATATCTCGGCTGTCCATTTCTAGCACTGCTGTCTGGTTGACTTGCTCTCCCCTCAAGATCTTATCTCCGGCCTCATTAGTGCATTCCTCAACAACCCAAGTATTGGCCTCTCTCTCCAGCGGATTCTCTTCCATATTTAAACCCACATGATCCAATCCTTCTACTTGTTTGAAGCTTACAGTGTTGTTATGTAAATCAATTACAGCATGAAAATCGCAGATGAAGTTGGCTCCTAAAATTATATTGTAGTTCATCTTTGGAATAACAATGAATGTTTGTGAAAAAGTATGGTTCAATATTTCCAGATCTAGAAATGCTTGCTGTTTACAATTCATAGTTTTGTCAGGAATGACACCTCTGACTTTCATTAGCGGTACCGGCATAATAGGAACAGTCTGTTTTCTTGCTATTTCTTTTAACAAAATTTCAGTGACTAAGCTCACCTGGCTACCTGTATCAATCAAACATCTCACCCTCATACCTCCAATATGCGCGTAAATAATTGGTAACTGTCTGATAACGTTTTCACGGTTCTTCACCACTTCCTCCAGGCAGTCGTCTGGGAATGCTACCCACTCTTCTATGTTGGCCACTATCATCTCTTCTTGCTCCCTGGCGATCTCCGTTTCTAGCCTATCTCCTTTCAATTCATTTGGTTTTTTTTTTAATCCCGGGCCCCATTAGATGTGTTTCGCCGGTTATCATTCTGCCGCTCCTGTTGCCTCAGTAAGCTCTCTGCCCCCTCTCCTTGATGATTGTCTGGGCTCTGTCTGTTCGCCATTGCACGCCCCCACTTTTCCTTCTCCGCTTCTTCACTTAATTGATCCAGGTATTTACGGGATTCAATATATCGCTCGTCCCAGTTGTTCCTATAATCCCCTCTGTTTTCTTGGCGATAGTCCCTGCCGTTACTCCATCTACCATCTCCATTTCTTTGGTAGGGTCTACCTTGTCTCTGGTTTCCCCTCCAATTCGTGTACTCCCGCTGGTACGTCCACTGATTATTTTGATTCTGGTTATTCTGATGATATCTCCCGCGGTTATTCTGATAGTTATGATTGTTGTGATGGAACTGGTTTCGGCCGTCAAAATCTTGTCTTCTTGGCGTGAACTGTGTCCCTGTGGACTGTGTCTTACTTTGGTTCCCCTGGCCGTGGTTATTTTGGAGTCCCTGAACTACCTCTGCCGTGTTTACACATTCCAAATTCCTTCTTCCTGTTTGTGGGCTCACCATACTCGTCTCATCTAAGTGTCTAAGTAATTCTTCTGCTTGGACTGCGGTCTGAATGTTTCCTGCGACTAACAATTGTTGGATATGCATTGGGAGTTGTTTTCCGATGGTTAGAACCATATTCGGCTCGCTAGGCGGGTCATCAAAATCCCTGAATTTCACCAATTGCTGACTGAAGAATTCTGAGAAACGGGTTGGATGGGTACTATGGTATTTGCGTGTGTACAGGTCCATTCTTAACCCCTGCTGTAACGAAGGACTCCAAAACTTCTTCAAAAACGCCTCGCGGAATTGAGCCATGTCTGCAAATGTGTACTTGAAACTTAAAAACCAGGTCAGGATTGGTCCTTCTAAAAACTTCTCCACCAGTCTTAATTGTTTCTCAGGGCCAATGTGTTGGTCATTAAAGTAATCCGTTAATTGCCGTAGAAATGCTTTGGGAGTGGTTCCTGAATTTTCTTTGAACTTATCGGGCTTAAAATCATTACCCCGAATGACTTGGATGACTTGGGCTGGTGCCAAGTTCGGTTGCGGAGTTGAAGTCTCCCCCCTGTACTGCTGGAATGCATTAGTCGTTAGTCTGGGACTTTGACCCCGACTCGTGTCCTCAGCCAACTTCGAACCTGCCGGACTTCCAATACTTGTTTGCTTTTCCTGTATATTTTCATTTGAAAATAATGTCGCATTCTCTAATGATCTAATCTCGTTCTTTATGATTAATTCTGAGTGTTCCTGTAATTTCGACTTCATACTTTCCTCCAGTGCCTGCATTCTTGAACTGTGTTCCCCCAAGCGTTTTAAAATTGTCAAGCGGTCTTCCTTATTCGCCTGAGCCTGCTGGTCCCAATCTCGCCGGATCCTACTTTTCAAGCTGTTTATTTTCTCCTCGTTCCTCTCCTGATTTTTCTCTAGCTCTTCACGTATCCGTTCCTGCGTTTTCACTAGTTGTTCCCCCACCTCTTCTCTTATAACCTCTTGTGTGTTTATTAGCTGGCCTTCCATCTCTTTTCTTATGATCTCTTGTGTTCTGCCTAATTGCTCCTCTAAATTTTCCCGCAAGTGTATCCGCTCAGTTTCAGCCTTAACTTCGACTTTATCTATTTCCTTTATTAATTCCAGCACGTTGTTATCTACCGAATTAATTTGCTGTTGTAGTTTCTCTTGGGTCTTCTTCACTCCCGCGGTGTTACTGACACATGCTGCCTCTATCTGCTTAAGTTTATCCGCCACCATCTCGTCAAATTGCATTAATTTGTTATCAAATTTTGCCTCCAATTTCTTCATTTCGCCTAACTGTCTGATGTTGTTTTCCGCAACCTCGCCTGCCAGTTTCTCTACTTTTTGAACGCTCTGATTAATATCATTTGTGATTTTCCCTAACTGTTCGGTTTGTGTTACCGCCTGTTGTGACAATTTGTGGTTTAGTTCATTAAGTTGTTTGTCAGTGTCTAATTTCTGGACTTCTAACTGGACCGAAATGTTACCGCTCATATCAAGTAATTGTTTTTCACTATCTATCTTCTGCGCTTGTAACTGTATCGAAATATTATCGCTCATATCAAGTAATTGTTTTTCACAGTCTATCTTCTGCGCTTGTAACTGAACCGTAATGTCACTTAATTGTTTATCGTTATGCTCCCGCTGAGCTTCTAATTGTTCTTTTAATTGTTCTTCCGTTTTCGCGGACATTTGGATCGACATCTGTTCTAATTGTTCTTCCGTTTTCGCGGACATTTGGATCGACATCTGTTCTAACAATGCCTTTATCTCATCAACAAGCGCCATATCACACACACAAATATATTCAGAGAAAAACAGGGTTATGGGCTAAGGTTTCAGCCCCATACGCACATACATGTCACACATTTAAATATTACTGGCTCTAATTTAATGAAAATTTCAGTAACAAAATTTACTGAATACAATGACACTTATTCCCAAACAACAAAATAACCCCTAGTGATCTGCTTTTAAATTCCTAACCAACAGAATTTACGAAACACCAATTAACCGAAGTCAATTAAATGTCAAATATAAGGCAACATCTTCCTGCTTGACTGAGTTCATTCATAATGCAAATTTCTAATTTTAATGTGGGCGCCAGAACAAGTTTATAACAAATACAAAATCAAATTCTAACCTTGTTCAATATTTCTAACTTTAGGAACTCAGTGATTTTACTAATGCACATGGCGGTACAACATCGCCTCCATTTACTGAATTTACATGTCCGCTTGACCTGGCATCATTTCTCAACGAAATAAATATGAGATCAGCGAAGCAACAACAACAACAATCCCCACTTGGGCAGCCATTTTTGTTTTATGAACCCTTGCAAAGAAGCATATGAGACTCAGATTCGGGGCGTAACGGGTCATATTCGTAAGTTGCTGTCAGGGCGCTTCATTAACTTGCAGGGTAACATATAACAAAATGGCATGCAGGAAAGAGTGAAGCCAGGGTTAAAAAAACAACTGAATTTAATAACAAATCACCATATTTACACATAAACAATTAACAACAAAATCTCCCAACTGACTCCCATTTAATAAAAAATGCCAAAAACTAGGCGATATCTCTGGAGAGATTAATTACCTGGACCAAGTGTCCTTAAATAAAAGATACAAAAGTGACCATATAAGTGACCATATAAGTGACCATATAAATGCGTATGCCGTTCTACATGCATCACGATGTGTACTTTGAATGCGTGATTCGTTATCATCCGGGATGACCCTTCAAACACCGAATCCGCATTTCCTAGAGCTAGACCGACACGGGGGAACACAACTACACTACTTAAATTAAACCGACACTTCCTAAATCTACTATACACAAACACAAAATTTCCGTGTGAAATTGGACTTAAATTGCCGTAGCAACATTTACTGCCTAAAAACTTAGGACTTCTCACACAACTCAACACAAGTACATTAACACGTGACCAATAGAAAAATACTCAAATGACCGCTGTCAAAATTTACAAATACTCTACCATTACACCACACGGGTGTGACACACAAAAATTACATGAATCGAGTCATCAACAAAGCAATAGGCAAACAGCCAACATTTACGTTAATCACAATATTTTTACCCATACAAGGTACAACAATCCGTTACACACATGGCGAACTCCCCAATTAATTATGGTTTGCTATATGAAAGCTTACAGGGATCAGTCGGATAAAAGGACTGCCTATCAAAAATAAGTCACAGGCAAAACGGGCGGTTTGTGGAACACTGCATGTCTGTCAACCCACGTGTCAAAAAAAAATACCTCGACCTCCCAGAACATGGGTCGAACCTCGAAGAAATGTGCCCCAAAGCACAATAATACATGTGTGTGTCAGAATAACCATATGGACAAGAATCAGCAGTCTCCCAAGAGCACTCTGTCTTTCCATCAAAAAAAATACAATAGCAGCAAAATATATAAGGGCGGTAGGACAACTACCCCCTCCTCACGTAGAATCAACACACACAAGACACATCAACACACACTGAATCACACGTATGGGTTTTGACAGACCCTGAAATAAAAGACACAAATAATATCCACATGCTGGCGCCATCGTTCTATGCCGTGACTAGTCACCTGAAAAGGACTCAAGAAAATCTATCAAATTAGAACGAAGGTGTTCTACAATTACTTTTAAGTTGGTGCACTCGGCTACCCTAACATGAATAAATAACCTGTTCAGCAAAATGTTTTACACTCATTTCCTCCCATTCCTATTTCAAATATTAACGTTAATAAAGCACCATTTATCGAATGTAACGGGTTCCGCAATTGCAAGGATAAAAATCACGCACGCACGCCGCGTACATTACACATGACTCAAGAAAGAAAAACAAAATATCAACAAACACTTTGGCCACGCGCCAACGGACATTTAAACATATAGTGTCGGTACAAGAAAAACTCTAAAACAACAAGAAAGAAAAACATGACTATATACAAAGTTCCCCGGCCAAATCTAACTACATAATTGAAATAAATCCAATTTTTAGTACATCACCGCTTCTGCATGTAGACCAAGGACATCTTCCTCAACCCATTGCCCTATGGACAATTTAGCTCTCCATAGTAGTCGTCTGTGCTGATTTCTTGAAGCTCATCCCAACTTCAAACCACGTGCTGTTCATCTTGGTCTCGACTCCTTGGCAGAAAAGTTCAATATTAAATATTTGCCTATCTATAATCGCTTGCAGGCTACTCAGTTCACCCACAATTGTCCTATTGCGATTAATAGCGAAGACTGGCCCTAATTATATCAGACACACGCACTATAAAAAAAATACATAAAATGCACACAATTTATACATAAAATATACAATCTCGAGTCCGCGCCACTGGCTCGTTAACAAGTTCACAATCCTGGCTGCACTAGCAGTCGCTATCTCGTCCGGTATTTCCGTCTGTACTATGGACTTCGGTTCTGGTAAGCGCTAATTAGGGTGATACGATACTTCCCTCTTAAAGTTGAACTCGTCGTCTTGAAATGACTGTTACTGTTTAACACGCGCTAGCGTGAAATATTTAGATCACACAACAAAGTTGATTTTATAATAAACTGTATTATAGCTTTTAAAATTTGATACTGCGATCGCTTCGACTTCAGTTCCTCAAAGCTCACAAAATGAATTCGCTTCACTGATTTAGAGCGTAAAATCATATTTAACACAAAATAATGACTTAGATAAATTCGAGCGTCAAAATCACAATCCAAACTGACGTGGAGTATGCCTCTCAAGGCTCCACAAGGTAAGACCTAGATTGGCGTCAGGCCAAGCTATTTATGAGAAACTGACAAGGGCGGTGGAGTGGGGCAAAGTCGGATAAAAACTTCCAGAGTTTTTGTCTCACAAAGATGTAGCTAGTGTCATTCTTCTCCAAATAAATCCAACGTCTCAAATTACTCGAGCGGAAATTAATCCGTTCGGCGGTTCCTTAGATACACACTTCCGCGGGCTTTTTACTACTGACGCCGTCCACCTCGTGGTCATGGCTTGGTCTCTTGCGATTGGCTGATTCAATCGTATGTTCGTTGAGAGGACCTCGTGATTCTTCCTTTATGTCTCCAATTTTGGTACTGTAGTTGCACAATTTAGCCTTGAACTCGACTAATTCTGGCCGTCCCCCAGGAATAGCTAGCAGCTCAGCTTCTGTTGCAATCGTTACGAAATGCTGGCCTCCCTAATATCCAAGTCGACTTCCTTACGTGCTGCCTGGGCCGTAGTAATAATAATAATAAATATGAATACTTATTTATCGAAGATCAATAAGGGTTCAATATATTGACTTACGGTTATATACATTTTATTATAATTACATCGTCAATAAGGAACAGGGCCATCATGGTCATTTTATACTAAGTAGAGATGTTTCGACACCGTTGCAAAACACCTTCCACACTCGGTAGAAGATTCCCAATGCTCTCTTGCCTTGGCTGTTCCTCAATAGCAGGAACCCTCTTCAGGCGCTCTACAACATTGCTAAATTCATCATAGCATCCATAATATAAATTTCTCTCAACTAAGGACACTATCCCATTCCCAAAAATCAACCGAGGCAAAAACAAACAATTGCCTCCTGTTCCCAAAAACTGAACACGAGAATCTATCAAGCAGAGGACTGTTGCTACGTTCCCAAGGTAATGGGGCTCTAATGGCCGCCGTCACCAAGTAGGCCAGACCTTTATATTACTGTCCCCTGACGACGGAACCTGTTGGCAACTGTAGACTATGTTTACTATACTATTACTCTAAACTCAGATGGCTTAGGATAATACGAGTTGATGACGTCAAACTTCATGCTCTATGGGTCAATTCATAAAAATAAAAAAAAAATTGAGTGCCATATCCTCTCCAGGAAGTAGGCGACCTGAATTAGAGCCCTTGACTTCGTCAAGGGATCACTAACCACGTATCCCGAGCCGGAATTTGCATATGCTAGGGTGGCCAGTTTCTTTCCACTCCTCCTCCTGCCATATCATCTGGCAGTTTTTTTTAATGTACCGTATTTATTTATTTATTTATTTATTTATTTAATATAGTTACAACCCGTGTTTCACCTACAGTTATACCACGGGATATTTACAGTTTTAAATGCAAAATTAACATGAATAATATTATTGAAGTGAGTGGAAGATTTTTTTTTATAAATTCAGTTATTTCCACAGTATTCCAGTGGTGTTTCATAATGGTATGCAGTGGTAATGATCGTAGTACAGTTGGTCGTTCTCCCGAGTACGTGGTGCATTCAGTCAACAGGTGACGAGCCGTCTGTTGAGTTTTTTCCTGACAGCTGCAAATTGGTGGATCAATAATGTTCATTTTATGAAGATAGGATTTGAAGCGACCATGATTTGTGATAAACTGGGTGGTTATGAAGTTGGGCCAGAGAGATGAGAAAAGTCTGTGTGGTATGTTAGGAAGGAATAATTTTGTATGTAAGGAGTCTTCTGAATTGGTGTATATGGAGTTCCATATATTTGTATAATTCTCAGTTAGTACTTTTTTGCCTGGTTTAGGGGTGGTGATCTACAGGGTCTTTCATATAAAGTAAGAACGCCAAGCGGCGGGTTTGTTATCCGTTAGTGAGGTGGCCTTGACCGAGATTGTGGCGAGCCGTGGCCCCCTGCTCTAAGCGTGTGTACAATCCTCTATGAAATATTACCTTATAAAAGTTGCTGGAAGTGTCGTCCTTCCTGGGTTATACAGGCATTGTATCTGGTAACCACATTTTGGCTGACGCGAGTGAGTCATGTCACTGTATTTTTTCTGATTTTTTATTTTCTGTTTTTTATTGAGCACTGAACCAGTAGTGTCAAAGTTATTTACAATTACGTGAATCTGTGCTGGTGAAGGTGGCACTTCATCAGGAAATTGCTGAACAAATGCATCACGTACCCGCCGAGCCGAATCGTAATTAAAATAAATTTTACATACAAAAATACGATGTTGCAATGATAACTGTCTCAACATGTTAGCAGCTGTGGTTCAGCCTGGCGACTGACAACACCTGCACGCTTATTGCAAGGTCAAGTTTGTACTATGCGCGCTTTCAATAGTACAGCAGGGGGCCGTGGTGCGTCACAAGCTCGGCCAAGCCGGCTTCAGCAGCGAATGACAAAACCGCCGCTCGCCGTTCTTACTTTATATGAACACCCTGTATAATCTATTGCAGTTCTATGGCTGGCAGCAATCCTGGCGAGATAGTCAGCTCTCTCATTCCCCCTGAGTCCTGTGTGTCCTTTAATCCACTGAAAAGTAATCTTGTTCAACTTGTTGAGGGCAATAATTTTGTCTGTTATTTCAGTGGCGAGAGGATGGGTATTTTTTCTGTTGGCTACAGCAAAGATTGCAGCTCTTGAGTCCACAAGAATAGCTTAATTTACTGTGCAATTATTCTGTAGTTCAATCCATTCAACTGCCATGATGATGCCCATTAATTACGCTTGGAAAACTGAACAATTAATATCTAACCTTTTTATACCAATACAGATTTCTTTTGAGTTTTTCTCGACTACCATTCCTGCTCCGACATGGTTTTGTGTTTTCGATCCGTCTGTGAAGATGAGGACGTCTGCTTTTTCTACAGCTCCTGAAATAATTAAGTTTATATGATTCTCTCTCGGATGGTATAAACTTGATCTCTTCGGGATTTCTGTTTCTTTTAGCGAGGGAACTACAGCGTTTGTAGGCCGACCTCTGGAAATGGCTTTGATGTCATTATGTAAAAGTATGGCTGCGTCTATGGGCATAGCGGAGGCTATAGCCTGCAAAGCATTGTTAGAGACTGTTCTGTATGCCTTTGTCGCAAAAATCAGAAAATATCTCTGTATTTGTTGCAGTCTCACTTTGGCTCTTTTTGATAAGGAGATGCTCCATACTTCTGCGGCATACATTATGACGGGTAAAATAGCATGATTGTATATCGTCATCAAATTATGAAAAGACATGCCCCAAGATGCTTTGGAACATCAGACTAAGTTGTTCCTGATTTTCATCACTTTAATGTCCAGGTGTTGCATATGTGGGTACCAGTCCATTTTGTTGTCCAGCATTACTCCCAAATACTTCATTTTTGACACAACGTTGAGATCCCTAATTGTAACTGAATGATGATTGGTATATACTTCTTTCTTTCTAATGTACATTGGCATTAGTGCTGACTTTTCCTTAGATATTTCAAGTTTGTGTTTCTTGCACCAATCACTCACAATGTCGAGGGCTTTCATAAGCGTTAAGAGGATACTAGAATGAGAAGGACCCCTGAACATGAGCATTACATCGTCTGCATAAACAACTATATCCAAATCGGGCACATTTGATAGCAGTACAATTAAACCGCTAATGTTGACGTTCCATAAAGTAGGACCAGCGACCGAACCTTGGGGACCTCCTTTGGTGATGGCTTTTGAGGTAGAAGTATTTTCTAGGGTGAAGTGGGCTGTGCGATCTTGTAAGAAGTCCTTAAAATGATATTAAAAATGTTTGCAGGGCAGTTAAAATCACGTAAGCGAGCTAAAATACTAGGGTGCCATGCATTGTCGAAAGCACCAACAAAATCGAGAGAAAGAAGACAGCTTTTCAGTCCAAGTCCTTTACACTGGTGAACAAAATCTGACACTGTTTTTAGCGCATCCGTTGAGGATCTTCCTGCTGTGAATCCGTATTGATGCGAAGGTAACTGGTCAGTGGCTTGAAGAAAGTAGTTTAACCTTTCCATAGGTAGTTTTTCCAGATATTTACCAGGAATTGAAAGTAAGCTGATCCCTCAGTATCCAGAAACTGACTGCAGTTTTCTTCTGTCTCCTTTAGGAATTACTATAACATTAGCGTTTTTCCATATATTAGGGAAACAACCCAAATGCAAGCATTTATTGAAGATGGTTATCCAAAATTTAGGTAGGGTATTGTGTACACTTTTTATTATTTTTCCATCAATTCCATCAGGTCCAGGACACTTTTTTTTATCATTAATATCGGTTATAATATCTTCTACTTCATGGTCTGCAAATTCGAGTTCCGGTTGTGTGTTTGGGGCCCTAGAATTCGAGTTAAACAATCTTATGATCTGTTGTTCGTCATTATCTAGATCCGGATCATTATCCGGAAAGAATTTTTCGAGAAGTGCCTTAGCTGTATCTATTTCTGACGAAGTTGATGATCCATCTATTAAGTAGTTGGATGCATACGTTTGGTAAAACCTGTTTTGCAACTCTTGTAAATTTTCCAAGGAGATACTTTTGAGGTCTCAGAACAGAATTGTTTCCAGGATTCACGTTTAGCATTGATTAATTCTAATTTGTATTGGTTTCGTAGGATTATAAATCTAGTTTCATAGATAAATTTAAGCGTTGCATCACGAGGCTGGAAGACCTCGTACCAGACCATACCAAGACTTTTAAATTCTTGGCAGAGCCGGGAATCAAACCCGGTACCTCGGGGGTGACAGCCAACAATGCTAGCCACTGCGCCACGAGGTGGTTCTATGGGTCAATAGTACACGATAAAACTTACCCCCAAGATCTCGTAACAAAACTAGTCTACAATCGATTGACTCGATGAAGTTGATTTCAGGAATACAATTTAGTGAGTACCGTAGGTTATCTATGATGCACACTAACCTGTTCCCGAGCTGGAAAACAATCCTCACATCCACTAACAAATGTTTCATTAAATAGGCCTACACCTGTACCACGCACAACACACCATATACCGATCATGGCCGCAACAATAATCCCAATAATAATAATAATAATAATAATAATAATAATAATAAAAATGTGGGCATTATGGAGGATAAAATCAAAGACAGGAATAGTTTCAGAAGGATGGTGAAAAGCTATCAGAGTTTTATGGTGGAGGCGGAACCCAGAAGACGGAGAGGCCCTTTAACAGAGGAGCGGAAGAACAAGCTGATAGATGGGCTCAAGGGATACTGGCAAGATGTCAAAGCCGGCAAAAGAACAAGGCAAACCTGTATTCCCAATATCGGCTTAAGAATTGTACTGTGCAAAATGGTAATAAAAGTACTGATTTATCCACGCAGCATGACCTGCCTTGGATTAGACGGTCGCGCAACATTGCGACGAGCAAGATGGGTAATAATTTCAAACAACAACTTCGTTGTGGCAAGGTCTGCGAATTTGCATTTCGGACATTCGACCCGATTGCGAGGAAATGTAGTAAAATTATAAAATGTTATTCTAGGCAATGCTGACACCATCACGTGGTTATGAAAGCCGGACGTCCTCGGAAGTGGAAAATATCTTACTGCTGTAAATACATGATTCAACTTATTGAAAAGGTTAAAACGAGTAATTATAGATAATTTTCCGTAGATTTCAATTAGACCATAAGTTGAATTTTTACCAGTTGTTATATACATTTGGGCCCCATTTTTTTTTCAAAAACCAAAACATTAAATAACATCAAAACGGTGAGAGATATCAAAATATGATAAGGGGTAGAAAAGTTGCTAATCACTGAGATCTTACACCTGTAGATTTAACTTTTTCGATAGGATCGACGCTTTCCGAGATATAACGATTCGATAAAATGAATGAAACTCACGGCCCCAAAAAGGAAAATGGTGAGAGATATCAAAAAATCATATGAGTTAAAAAAGTTGCTAATCACTGAGGTCCTATATCTGTAGATTTTACTTTGTTCGATACGTTCAACCGTTTCCCAAATATAACGGTTCGAAAAAGAGGAAGAAATTCAGGGCCGCAGAAAATAAAATCGGTGAGAGCTATCAAAAAATCTTAAGGGTTGAAAAAGTTGCTAACCACTGAGATCTTACACCTGTAGATTTAACTTTGTTAGATACGGCCAACCGTTTCCCAGATATAACGGTTCGTAATAATGAAGACATTCAGGGCCCCAGAAAAGGAAAACGGTGAGAGATATCAAAACATCATCAGGGGTAAAAAAAAAAGGATGAAATTCAGGGCCCCAAAGAATGGTCCGGCCAAGCACCATGTTTTAACGCCCGACAAGAGAGTTCCTGACAGGCCCAATTTCTTTCCCCGTGACACATTTCAGCTCGATATCTTGAATATTCCGACCTCTAGTTTGCTAAACGTAAAAACGACACGCACTTACGTACATTTTCAGGGCCCAAAAAAAAGACAACGCTGAGAGATATCAAAAAATCGTTATGGGTAAGATCGTTCCAAACCGTGGAGATTTAACACTTGTGTATTTAACTTTTTTCGATATGACCAACCGTCTCCGAGATATATCGATTCCAAAAGAGTTTCAAATTCAGGGCCCCCAAATAAGATCCAGCCCTGCACCGATTTTAACGCCGAAAAATAGGGTTCCTCATAGGCTCTAGCTCTTTTACCGCTCGAAATTTCAGCTTGATATCTTGAAAATTGCGACCTGTACTTTGCTAAACCCAAAAACGTCACGCACATACGCACATCTTCAGGGCCCCAAGAAAGAAAACGGTGAGAGATATCAAAAAATCGTTTAGAGTAAAAAAGTTGCATACCGCAGAGATCTTACACCTGTACATTTAACGTTTTTCGATCCGACCAGCCGTTTCCGAGATATATCGATTCAAAAAAAAAAGTTTGAAATTCAGGGCCCCCCCAAAAGATCCGGCCCTGCACCGTTTTTAACCTCCGACAACAGGTTTCCTCACAGGGTCCAACTCTTCCACCGCTCCTAATTTCAGCTCGATATCTTGAATATTGCGACCTGTACTTCGCCAAACCCAAAAATGTGACGCACAATGGACATTTTCAGGGCCCCAAAAATGAAAACGGTGAGAGATATCAAAAAATCGTTTTGAGTAAAAAAGTTGCATACCGCGGAGATTTACACCTGTACATTTAACGTTTTTCGATACGATCAACCGTTTCCGAGATATATCGATTCCAAAAAAAGTTTGAAATTCAGGGCCCCAAAAATAGATCCGGCCTAGCACCGTTTTTAACGCCCGACAATTGGCTTCCTCACAGGGTCTAACTCTTTCACCGCACCAAATTTCAGTTCGATATCTTGAAAATTGCGACCTGTACTTCGCTAAACCCAAATATGTCACGCACAATGGACATTTACAGGGCCCCCAAAAAAAGAAAACGGTGAGAGATATTAAAAAATCATTATGAGTAGTTAAGTTGCATACCGCGGAGATCTTACACCTGTACATTTAACGTTTTTCGATACGACCAGCCGTTTCCGATATATATCGATTCCAGAAAAAGTTTGAAATTCAGGGCCCCCCAAAAGGATCGGGCCCTGCACCGTTTTTATCGCCCGACAACAGGTTTCCTCACATGGTCTACCTCTTTCACCGCTCCAAATTTCAGCTCGATATCATAAAAATTGCGACCTGTACTTCGCTCAACCCAAAAATGTAACGCACAATGGACTTTTTCAGGGACCCAAAGAAAGAAAACGGTGAGTGATATCAAAAAATAATTTCGAGTAAAAAAGTTGCATACCGCGGAGATTTTACACCTGTACTTTTAACGTTTTTCGACACGACCAACCGTTTCCGAGATATATCGATTCCAAAAATAAAAAGAAGTTTGAAATTCAGGGCCCCCAAAAATGATCGGGCCGTGCACCGTTTTTAACACCCGACAACAGGTTTCCTCACAGGGTCTAACTCCTTCACCGCTCCAAATTTCAGCTCGATATCATGAAAATTAAGACCTATACTTCGCCCAACCCAAAAATGTCATGCACAATTGACTTTTTCAGGGCCCCAAAAAATCAAAACGGTGAGAGATATCAAAAAATCGTTATGAGTAAAAAGGTTGCATACCGCGGAGATCTTACACCTGTACATTTAACATTTATCGATACGACCAACCGTTTCCGATATATATCGATTCAAAAAAAGTTTGAAATTCAGGGCCCCCAAAAAAGATCCGGCCCTGCACCGATTTTAACGCCCAACAATAGGATTCGTCACAGTCACTAACTCTTTCACCGTACCAAATTTCAGCTTAATATCTTGAAAATTGCGACCAGTACTTAGCTAAACGCAAAAATGTCACGCACAATGGACATTTTCAGGGCCCCAAAAAAGAAAAAGGTGAGAGATATCAAAAAATCGTTTTGAGTATAAAAGTTGCATACCGCGGAGATATTACACCTATACGTTTAACATTTTTCGATACGACCAACCGTTTCCGAGATATGAAAAATGAAAATCCACAGCCTGCTTCCAGTCTCCGACCGGGTCAGGAATGGAATGAATGAAGCCCCTATCTAGCGGCGAGGATATGGACTGTGCCGGCTGCCGAGGCCTGACGCACTCCTCTGGGGCAATGATGAAATGAATGACGGATGAAATGAAATGATAGTGGAGAGTGTTGCTGGAATGAAATGTTGTCAGGGAAAACCGGAGTACCCGGAGAAAAACCCGTCTGCCTCCGTTTTGTCCAGCACAGATCTCACATGGAGTGGCCGGGATTTGAACCACGGACCCAGCGGTGAGAGGCTGGCGTGCTGCCGCCTAAGCCACGGAGACTTCGCTTCCGAGATATATCGATTCAAAAAATAGGATGAAATTCAAGGCCCCCAGAAAAGGTCCGGCCCTGCACCGATTTTAACGCCCAACATTAGGGTTTGTCACAGGCCCCAACTCTTTCACCGTACCAAATTTCAGCTCGATATCTTGAAAATTGCGACCTGTACTTTGCTAAACGCAAAAACGTCACGCACATACGTCCGTACATACACACATACAGACAGACAGACTCTTTTTGGATATTTTTTTTCAACTCCGATTCGATTGGTAAAGGTTTCAACACTGGGCGACGCGTAGTTTCCGAGATCTCGAAAAATCCTACCACGGCTATATGAAAGCCTATAGGATCTAGATCCGGCTTTCATAACAAGTAGGAGTCCCCGCAGCAGGACCTGGTTTGGATGAGAAGGTGCGGCAAGATAGCGGCGAGCAAGAGGGGTAATAATCTCAAACAACAACTTCGTTGGCAGCAAGGTCTCATGCTTTGCATTTCGGGCCTTTGGCCCGATTGTGTGGTAATGTAGGAAAATTATTAATGTTATTCTAGGCAATGCTGACACCATCACGTGGTTATGAAAGCCGGACGTCCTCGGAAGTGGAAAATATCTTACTGCTGTAAATACATGATTCAACTTATTGAAAAGGTTAAAACGAGTAATTATAGATAATTTTCCGTAGAATTCAATTAGACCATAAGTTGAATTTTTACCAGTTGTTATATACATTTGGGCCCCATTTTTTTTTCAAAAACCAAAACATTAAATAACATCAAAACGGTGAGAGATATCAAAATATGATAAGGGGTAGAAAAGTTGCAAATCACTGAGATCTTACACCTGTAGATTTAACTTTTTTCGATAGGATCGACGCTTTCCGAGATATAACGATTCGATAAAATGAATGAAACTCACGGCCCCAAAAAAGGAAAATGGTGAGAGATATCAAAAAATCATATGAGTTAAAAAAGTTGCTAATCACTGAGGTCCTATATCTGTAGATTTTACTTTGTTCGATACGTTCAACCGTTTCCCAAATATAACGGTTCGAAAAAGAGGAAGAAATTCAGGGCCGCAGAAAATAAAATCGGTGAGAGCTATCAAAAAATCTTAAGGGTTGAAAAAGTTGCTAACCACTGAGATCTTACACCTGTAGATTTAACTTTGTTAGATACGGCCAACCGTTTCCCAGATATAACGGTTCGTAAAAAAGGAAGACATTCAGGGCCCCAGAAAAGGAAAACGGTGAGAGATATCAAAACATCATCAGGGGTAAAAAAGAGGATGAAATTCAGGGCCCCAAAGAATGGTCCGGCCAAGCACCAATTTTAACGCCCGACAAGAGAGTTCCTGACAGGCCCAATTTCTTTCCCCGTGACACATTTCAGCTCGATATCTTGAAAATTCCGACCTCTAGTTTGCTAAACGTAAAAAAGTCACGCACTTACGTACATTTTCAGGGCCCAAAAAAGAGACAACGCTGAGAGATATCAAAAAATCGTTATGGGTAAGATCGTTGCATACCGTCGAGATTTAACACTTGTGTATTTAACTCTTTTCGATATGACCAACCGTCTCCGAGATATCTCGATTCCAAAAGAGTTTCAAATTCAGGGCCCCCAAATAAGATCCATCCCTGCACCGATTTTAACGCCGAAAAATAGGGTTCCTCATAGGCTCTAGCTCTTTTACCGCTCCAAATTTCAGCTTGATATCTTGAAAATTGCGACCTGTACTTTGCTAAACCCAAAAACGTCACGCACATACGCACATCTTCAGGGCCCCAAAAAAGAAAACGGTGAGAGATATCAAAAAATCGTTTAGAGTAAAAAAGTTGCATACCGCAGAGATCTTCCACCTGTACATTTAACGTTTTTCGATCCGACCAGCCGTTTCCGAGATATATCGATTCAAAAAAAAAGTTTGAAATTCAGGGCCCCCCAAAAAGATCAGGCCCTGCACCGTTTTTAACCCCCGACAACAGGCTTCCTCACAGGGTCCAACTCTTCCACCGCTCCTAATTTCAGCTCGATATCTTGAATATTGCGACCTGTACTTCACTAAACCCAAAAATGTGACGCACAATGGACATTTTCAGGGCCCCAAAAAATGAAAACGGTGATAGATATCAAAAAATCGTTTTGAGTAAAAAAGTTGCATACCGCGGAGATCTTACACCTGTACATTTAACGTTTTTCGATACGATCAACCGTTTCCGAGATATATCGATTCCAAAAAAAGTTTGAAATTCAGGGCCCCCAAAAAAGATCCGGCCTAGCACCGTTTTTAACGCCCGACAGTTGGCTTCCTCACAGGGTCTAACTCTTTCACCGCACCAAATTTCAGTTCGATATCTTGAAAATTGCGACCTGTACTTCGCTAAACCCAAATATGTCACGCACAATGGACATTTTCAGGGCCCCAAAAAAAAAGAAAACGGTGAGAGATATTAAAAAATCATTATGAGTAGTTAAGTTGCATACCGCGGAGATCTTACACCTGAACATTTAACGTTTTTCGATACGACCAACCGTTTCCGAGATATATCGATTCCAAAAAAAAAAAAAAAAAATTGAAATTCAGGCCCCCCCAAAAAAATCGGGCCGTGCACCTTTTTTAATGCCCGACAACAGGTTTCCTCACAGGGTCTAACTCGTTCACCGCTCCAAATTTCATCTCGATATCATGAAAATTAAGACCTATACTTCGCTCAACCCAAAAATGTCATGCACAATTGACTTTTTCAGGGCCCAAAAAAAACGGTGAGAGATATCACAAAATCGTTTTGAGTAAAAGAAGTTGCATTCCTCGGAGATCTTACACATGTAGATTTAAAGTTTTTTGATAAGACGAACCGTTTCCGAGATATATCGATTCCAAAAAAAAAATTGAAATTCAGGGCCCCCCAAAAAATTCGGCTCAGCACCGATTATAACGCCCAAAAATAGGATTCGTCACAGTCACTAACTCTTTCACCGTACCAAATTTCAGCTTCATATCTTGAAAATTGCGACCAGTACTTAGCTGAACGCAAAAATGTCACGCACAATGGACATTTTCAGGGCCCTAAAAAGGAAAACGGTGAGAGATAT
Source organism: Meconema thalassinum (assembly GCA_946902985.2). Classification (NCBI taxonomy): domain Eukaryota; kingdom Metazoa; phylum Arthropoda; class Insecta; order Orthoptera; family Tettigoniidae; genus Meconema; species Meconema thalassinum. The sequence goes on along the minus strand of OX336388.2, from coordinate 1,712,977,824 downwards.
CAAAAAATCGTTTTGATTAAAAAAGTTGCATACCGCGGAGATCTTACACCTGTACATTTAACATTTTTCGATACGACCAACCGTTTCCGAGATATATCGATTCCAAAAATAAGTTTGAAATTCAGGGCCCCCCAAAAAGATGCGGCCCTGCACCGATTTTAACGCCCAACAATATTATTCGTCACAGTCACTAACTCTTTCACCGTACCAAATTTCAGCTTAATATCTTGAAAATGGCGACCAGTACTTAGCTAAACGCAAAAATGTCACGCACAATGGACATTTTCAGGGCCCCAAAAAAAGAAAACGGTGAGAGATATGAAAAAATCGTTTTAAGTAAAAAAGTTTTTCACCGCACCAAATTTCAGTTCGATATCTTGAAAATTGCGACCTGTACTTCGCTAAACCCAAATATGTCACGCACAATGGACATCTTCAGGGCCCCAAAAAGGAAAACGATGAGAGATATCAAAAAATCATTATGAGTAAAAAAGTTGCATACTTCGGTGATCTTACACCTGTACATTCAACGTTTTTCGATACGAACAACCGTTTCCGAGATATATCGATTCCAAAAAAAAAAGTTTGAAATTCAGGCCCCCCCAAAAAATCGGGCCGTGCATCGTTTTTAACGCCCGACAACAGGTTTCCTCACAGGGTCTAACTCGTTCACCGCTCCAAATTTCAGCTCGATATCGTGAAAATTAAGACCTATACTTCGCTCAACCCAAAAATGTCATGCACAATTGACTTTTTCAGGGCCCCAAAAAAACAAAACGGTGAGAGATATCACAAAATCGTTTTGAGTAAAAAAGTTGCATACCGCGGAGATCTTACACATGTAGATTTAAAGTTTTTTGATAAGACCAACCGTTTCCGAAATATATCGATACCAAAAAAAATAATTGAAATTCAGGGCCCCAAAAAAAGAATCGGCCCAGCACCGATTTTAACGCTCAAAAATAGGATTCGTCACAGTCACTAACTCTTTCACCGTACCAAATTTCAGCTTTATATCTTGAAAATTGCGACCAGTACTTAGCTAAACGCAAAAATGTCACGCACAATGGACATTTTCAGGGCCCCAAAAAAAAAGAAAACGGTGAGAGATATCAAAAAATCGTTTTAAGTAAAAAAGTTTTTCACCGCACCAAATTTCAGTTCGATATCTTGAAAATTGCGACCTGTACTTCGCTAAACCCAAATATGTCGCGCACAATGGACATCTTCAGGGCCCCAAAAAGGAAAACGATGAGAGATATCAAAAAATCATTATGAGTAAAAAAGTTGCATACTTCGGTGATCTTACACCTGTACATTCAACGTTTTTCGATACGAACAACCGTTTCCGAGATATATCGATTCCAAAAAGAAAAGTTTGAAATTCAGGCCCCCCCCAAAAATCGGGCCGTGCACCGTTTTTAACGCCCGACAACAGGTTTCCTCACAGGGTCTAACTCGTTCACCGCTCCAAATTTCAGCTCGATATCGTGAAAATTAAGACCTATACTTCGCTCAACCCAAAAATGTCATGCACAATTGACTTTTTCAGGGCCCCAAAAAAACAAAACGGTGAGAGATATCACAAAATCGTTTTGAGTAAAAGAGTTGCATACCGCGGAGATCTTACACATGTAGATTTAAAGTTTTTTGATAAGACCAACCGTTTCCGAAATATATCGATACCAAAAAAAATAATTGAAATTCAGGGCCCCAAAAAAAGATTCGGCCCAGCACCGATTTTAACGCCCAAAAATAGGATTCGTCACAGTCACTAGCTCTTTCACCGTACCAAATTTCAGCTTTATATCTTGAAAATTGCGACCAGTACTTAGCTAAACGCAAAAATGTCACGCACAATGGACATTTTCAGGGCCCCAAAAAAAGAAAACGGTGAGAGATATCAAAAAATCGTTTTAAGTAAAAAAGTTTTTCACCGCACCAAATTTCAGTTCGATATCTTGAAAATTGCGACCTGTACTTCGCTAAACCCAAATATGTCGCGCACAATGGACATCTTCAGGGCCCCAAAAAGGAAAACGATGAGAGATATCAAAAAATCATTATGAGTAAAAAAGTTGCATACTTCGGTGATCTTACACCTGTACATTCAACGTTTTTCGATACGAACAACCGTTTCCGAGATATATCGATTCCAAAAAAAAAGTTTGAAATTCAGGCCCCCCCAAAAAATCGGGCCGTGCACCGTTTTTAACGCCCGACAACAGGTTTCCTCACAGGGTCTAACTCGTTCACCGCTCCAAATTTCAGCTCGATATCGTGAAAATTAAGACCTATACTTCGCTCAACCCAAAAATGTCATGCACAATTGACTTTTTCAGGGCCCCAAAAAAACAAAACGGTGAGAGATATCACAAAATCGTTTGAGTAAAAAAGTTGCATACCGCGGAGATCTTACACATGTAGATTTAAAGTTTTTTGATAAGACCAACCGTTTCCGAAATATATCGATACCAAAAAAAAATAATTGAAATTCAGGGCCCCAAAAAAAGATTCGGCCCAGCACCGATTTTAACGCCCAAAAATAGGATTCGTCACAGTCACTAACTCTTTCACCGTACCAAATTTCAGCTTTATATCTTGAAAATTGCGACCAGTACTTAGCTAAACGCAAAAATGTCACGCACAATGGACATTTTCAGGGCCCTAAAAAAAGAAAACGGTGAGAGATATCAAAAAATCGTTTTGAGTAAAAAAGTTGCATACCGCGGAGATCTTACACCTATATATTTTACATTTTTCGATACGACCGACCGTTTCCGAGATATATCGATTCAAAAAATAGGATGAAATTCAGGGCCCCAAAAAAAGGTCCGGCCCTTCACCGATTTTAACGCCCATCAATAGGGTTCTTCACAGGCCCCAACTCTTTCACCGTACCAAATTTCAGCTCGATATCTTGAAAATTGCGACCTGTACTTTGCTAAACGCAAAAACGTCACGCACATACATACATACATACATACATACATACATACATACAGACTTTTTTTGAATTTTTTTTTTCAACTCCGATTCGATTGGTAAAGGTTTGAACACTGGGCGACGCGTAGTTTCCGAGATCTCGAAAAATCCTACCACGGCTATATGAAAGCCTATAGGATCTTTAGATCCGGCTTTTATAACAAGTAGGAGTCCCCGCAGCACGACCTGCTTTTGATGAGACAGTGGCGCAGCAGCAAGGGGCCAGCAAGAGGGGTTATAATCTCAAACAACAACTTCGTTGGCGGCAAGGCCTGATGCCTAGCATTTCGGGTCTTTGCCCCGATTGTGTGGTAATGTAGGAAAATTATAAAATGTTATTCTAGGCAATGCTGACACCATCACGTGGTTATGAAAGCCGGACGTCCTGGTAAATGGAAAGTATATTACAGCTGTAAATACATTATTTAACTTATTGAAAAGGTGAAAACGGGTTATTATAGATAATTTTCCGTATAATTCTATTAGACCATCGTTTAAATTTTTACCTATTATTATATACATTTGGGCCCCATTTTTTTTTCAAAAACCAAAAACATTTAATAACATCTTCAGGGCCCCAAAATAAGGAAACGGTGAGAGATATCAAAAAACGTTATGAGTGAAAAAGATGCATACCGCGGAGATCTTACACCTGAACATTTAACGTTTTTCGATGCGACCAACCGTTTCCGAGATATATCGATTCAAAAAAAAGTTTGAAATACTGGGCCCCCCAAAACGATCCGACCCTGCACCGTTTTAACGCCCGACCACAGGTTCCTCACAGGGTGCAACTCTTTCACAGCTCCAAATTTCAGCTCGATATCTTGAAAATTGCGACCTGTACTTCGCTAAACCCAAAAATGTCACGCACAATGGACATTTTCAGGGTCAAAAAAATAGAAAACGGTGAGAGATATCAAAAAATCATTTAGAGTAAAAAAGTTGCATACCGCGGAGATCTTACACCTGTACATTTAACTTTTTTCGATACGACCAACCGTTTCCGAGATATATCGATTCCAAAAAAAAAATTGAAATTCAGGGCCCCAAAAAAAAAGATTCGGCCCAGCACCGATTTTAACGCCCAACAATAGGATTCGTCACAGTCACTAACTCTTTCACCGTACCAAATTTCAGCTTCATATCTTGAAAATGGCGACCAGTACTTAGCTAAACGCAAAAATGTCACGCACAATGGACATTTTCAGGGCCCTAAAAAAAGAAAACGGTGAGAGATATCAAAAAATCGTTTTGAGTAAAAAAGTTGCATACCGCAGAGATCTTACACCTGTACATTCAACATTTTTCGATACGACCAACCGTTTCCGAGATATATCGATTCCAAAAATAAGTTTGAAATTCAGGGCTCCCAAAAAAGATCCGACCCTGCACCGATTTTAACGCCCAACAATAGGATTCGTCACAGTCACTAACTCCTTCACCGTACCAAATTTCAGCTCGATATCTTGATTATTGCGACCTGTACTTAGCTAAACGCAAAAATGTCACACACAATGGACATTTTCAGGGCCCCAAAAAAAAGAAAACGGTGAGAGATATCAAAAAATCGTTTTGAGTGAAAAAGTTGCATACTGCGGAGAACTTACACCTATACATTTAACATTTTTCGATACGATCAACCGTTTCCGAGATATATCGATTCCAAAAAACAGTTAGAAATTCAGGGCCCCCAAAAAAGATCCGGCCCTGCACCGATATTATCGCCCAACAATAGGATTCGTCACAGTCACTAACTCTTTCACCGTACCAAATTTCAGCTTAATATCTTGAAAATTGCGACCAGTACTTAGCTAAACGCAAAAATGTCACACACAATGGACATTTTCAGGGCCCCAAAAAAAGAAAACGGTGAGAGATATCAAAAAATCGTTTTGAGTAAAAATGTTGCATACCGCGGAGATCTTACACCTATACCTTTAACATTTTTCGATACGATCAACCGTTTCCGAGATATATCGATTCCAAAAAAAAGTTTGAAATTCAGGGCCCCCAAAAAAGATTCGGCCCTGCACCGATTTTATCGCCCAACAATAGGATTCGTCACAGTCACTAACTCTTTCATCGTACCAAATTTCAGCTTAATATCTTGAAAATTGCGACCAGTACTTAGCTAAACGCAAAAATGTCACGCGCAATGGACATTTTCAGGGCCCCAATAAAAGAAAACGGTGAGAGATATCAAAAAATCGTTTTGAGTAAAAATGTTGCATACCGCGGAGATCTTACACCTATACCTTTAACATTTTTCGATACGACCAACCGTTTCCGAGATATATCGATTCAAAAAAATAGGATGAAATTCAGGGCCCCAAAAGAAGGTCCGGCCCTGCACCGATTTTAACGCCCAACAATAGCGTTCGTCACAGGCCCCAACTCTTTCACCGTACCAAATTTCAGCTCGATATCTTGAAAATTGCGACCTGTACTTTGCTAAACGCAAAAACGTCACGCACATACGTACGTACGTACATACAGACAGACTTTTTTTGAATTACTTTTTTCGACTCTGATTCGATTAGAATAGGTTTGAACACTGGGCGGCGCTTAGTTTCCGAGATCTCGAAAAATCCTACCACGGCTATATGAATGCCTATAGGATCTAGATCCGGCTTTCATAACAAGACGCAGACACTGAAATGAGGGTCCATAGAGGCTCAAGTCGACGGTTAAAAAAATAAATAAAAAATAAAATAAGTTCAAGATAAAATGGCTAGAAGAAACTAAGGCGGACCTCCAAGAAATGAATATCACAGATGACATCATAGATAATCGTAGAGCTTTTAGGACAAAATAGCCAACCATAAATTTAGGGAGAAACCCATAAAGAAAACTGGTAGGAAGTGGTCGACAGAACGCAAGATGCTGCACAGTGCATTCATGAAGAGATTTTGGGAGGATAAGAAGGCGAAAACCACCAGGTCAACCAACAAGTTTAAACGCGCTCTTTGAATGGGCATAATGACGAAAGAAAGAAAATAATAAATTAATAATAATAATAATAATAATCAAAAAGAGCTTTATCAGCTCTATGTTTCCAAGATATTTGGGTTGTCTTCTTTTGCTTATAACGACTGCAGTTAAGCAATTAGACTGTACTTCCACTTCCAGCGTCGTCTTACAAAAATAATGCGTTTTTTTAAATTTATTTGTTAGGGTCGTTTTAAGGCTACATAGCGTTTCGTATAATAATCCAAGATATTGAACAAGGTAGCCTATTCGTTAAAGCAGTCTGCTGCGACTGTGTATTTTCGTCCATTGTAGTCTAGGCTACTGTTTTGGTTTTGATGACATTTAACTACGTAGTGGCCAAGTTCCTTGCCTCTCACAGTCTCACCAATGCGGAGCGGGTTTGATCCCCGGTCAATGCATATGCGATTTTCGAAGTGAAATGTCACGTCCTGTGGTTCAGATTCCACATAAAAATGGAGGTCCCGTGGCTCTTGATCGCGAGATTAACGGTCACATAATACTACTGTACAAGCTTCCTTCCTTCAATAATATTCTAAAAGCTGTTTTAAATTTTCTGTACCGGTAAATTAAATTGTCATAGTTCTGCCAGACGTACAGTACGGTACTATGGCTTTATTACGTAAATAATTGCCACCTTTTTGAGTGGATTTATTTTATTATATTTCACTGTAACATTTGCTATACCGTATAAAAATAAGTTTAAATTCATACTGAAGCAGTTATCATATTTACACAAATAAAATAAAATACATAGGCCTACCGTACGCCTAAAGGGGTTCATCGTAGTCACAATTTCTGCTGTTTTTTTACCACCCATATTCTTCTAATCTCGTCATTTCTCACCTTTGAAGATGCCTGAGTACCGTAGTTAGTTACAGTACCAAATTGGCTTATTGTATTCACAAGAGCAACAATCGAACTGTTGGCCAATAATTCACAACAATGAGCCATAAGATAAGACAGCGGGGACTGGACAGCGAACAGGTGAAAATATCACATGACCAGCTCTCTGCCAATAGACAGGCCATGGGGCGGTATTCGCTGGGACAATCGGTGTCCATACCTTGTAGTGAGTGTTTTTAGATGCCACTGGTCGTCATACTCGGCAGTAGTGGTAGGAAGCTTGGTGCGACAACAAGTGACTTACGTTGCACTATGTCAAAGCGTGAATCTGTTCTCCTTTACGTTCCTCCACCATTGCGGAAGCCGGGATCCTGCGCGTATAATCTTGGGAATACATCGGTAAGTTTTATACACAAAATAGTTTATAACCGTAGGCTATTGTTTTTCCATTGTACTGTATGCTATCGAAATGACACTGTGAGCAACGAATAAGTAATATGAGATTACGTCACATATTACATTTTGTTATTGCTGGATCTGTACTCCTTGTGTATTGGTTAGCATTGATGGCTATCACTCTGTAGGCCCGGGTTCGATTCACGGCTTTGCGAAGAAATGTAATTATAGTTTGACGCATTGGGACGTCTGTGTAAGTGTCATTGACATGAAAATCACCCAGTGATGTCAGTTTTGAAGACTTACACCAGACCAGTGGGCTAAAGGAATTTATTTTATTACTGGATATTTTTTACGCCAAGAAGGTTCATTCGGCCATTAAAACTACCAGCCTCAAAGAAATTCATCGCATCTCATTCCCGACCCCGAGAAAATTTTTATTATTGTTTATTATTCTGTAGAAACACATTTATCATTATTGAAACTTGAGCTCTCAACACTTGTCATTATGGTATGCTTTTTGCGATTTGTTGATTGAACTTTCAATTGCAGTGTTGCCAACCGTAACATAATTTTGAGCTCTGTAACATGTAGCCTAACTGAATGAATCCATTAGTTACGCAAATGTAACATAATTTGCTTGAGGAAGTATTTCCATATCTGTAATATTTTAATTATGTACGAAAGTACTGTCCTGTATCACACCACTTCCTGCCAAGAATAATGCTTGTGTGTACTGTAATTCACTACAGACAGATAATGTTACACATTTCCGCAATCCTCTGTTGGCGTCGGCAAGTTAGGCTTCCCTTTAACAGTGCCAGTTATGAAACGATGCCGCCAATAATAAGCGGTATTATTTTACCTCTGTACAGAGTTGGGCAAAATACTCCCAAAGTGTATTTTCGATACAAAATACTCACAAAAATGTATTTTGGATACAAAATACACTTATAAAATTCCTGAAAATACAAAATAGTATATTAAAATACAATTCAGAATACAAAAGACTTTTAATAAAATATGCTTCTCTTCCATTCAAACTTTTCAAAATAACATTATTAGTGTATTATTGTTATTATTATTATTATTATTATTATTATTATTATATATTATTATCAGTGACCTGGATGGGTGCGTGCATTAACTTGAAAGGCCAAAGGGTTCAAATCACACCGTCAGCCTCCATGAAATAGTTTTTCGGGACTCAACTTCCTGATCAGGTCGCCTTCTTCCAAACCCCTTGCCCTGTTGCCATTTTGTTTCCCATCCAGCTCTGTGTTGAGGATGGCGTCAGGAGGGTCATCCAGCCGTGAAAACCACTGCCACATAGAAACTTACGGTACCTCACATCACCCCCAAACCCATAAAATGGGAAATACACTGTATACGGTATATTGTTATTATTATTATTATTATTATTATTATTATTATTATTATCTTAAGACCTAAGCTACCTCGTGGAGATCTTTAGAGCTAGTAGTACCTTCATCGGCCGTGAATCAAACTACCAGAGTGGTACAATACTATTTTGTATTCAATTGTGACTTTCCTTTTATATACGGTATGTTGATTAATTTAGAGGCTTTGCGACATCGTGGTCATGTGGCCCCGTGTGCTTGGGCATGTGTGTGGAATTTGTCTGATATTTTTGAATGAATAATAAGATTTCCGCCTTTCAATACTATTTATTACTGCTACTTACAGGGCCATGTTTCGAGGGCTATCACTCCCCCTTCATCAGCCTGTCCAACAAAACTTCAAAGAAAACCTTCCTTATACAAGTACATGCAAATCACATGAAGACAGTTTCTACAGAATAATAAACAATAATAAAAATGTTCTCCAATCCATTGTATTCATGTGATTTGCATGTACTTGTATAAGGAAGGTTTTGTTGGACAGGCTGGTGAAGGGGGAGTGATAGCCCTCGAAACATGTCCTTGTAAGTATCAGTAAAAATGGTATTGAAAGGCGGAAATCTTATTATTCTTTCAAAGATATAGTTACGTCAATACGGACCTGAATAATTATTCGACATTATGAATTTGTCTGATAACCTGTGTTACTGCAATGGCTGTATTAGTGTGTGCATTTGTAATTCAGATGCCATCCCAGCATTCGCCTGGAATATTGGGAAACCACGGATAACCACTTCCAGGATGGCTGGAATGGGATTCGAACCCGCCTCTTCTCAGTTTTGCTTCACGAGGCTGAGTGTACCCTGTTCAAGCCCTCATACCAGAATTAAATATCTTGGCAGAGCCGGGAATCGAACCCGGGCCTCCGCGGTGACAGTAGGCCTATAGAGTGCTGCCACTACGCAACGAGGAGGACTTATATAATTAAAAATTTCATTCCATTCCTGACCCGGTCGGAGACTGGAAGCAGGCTGTGGATTTTCATTTTCATAGTGTATATATGTGCAGGGGCGTATATAAGGTGGCTCCAGCCCCCCCCCCCCCCGAAAAATGCCAATAAAAATTAAGAAAGTGTTGCTTTGGTAAGAGCATAAAATAATTGTAAATTTGGTTGTACCCTAATATTAACTTATTGGCTAAGTTATAAATACTCTTAGACAACTCGTGGTGTAGTGGCTAGCATTCTTGGCTGCCGCCCCGGAGGTCCGAATTCGATTCCTGGCTCTGCCAAGAAATTTTATTTCTAGTCTGAGGGCTGAAACGGGGCACACTTAACCTTGTGAGGCAAAACTGTGAATTCCACATTACGGTACTTTTGAGAAATAAATGATCAACTTTTAAGAAAAAGAAGAAAAGAACTGTTTACCTTTCTGCTTAGTAAATTGATAAATATTTAGATATTTGTCATTCATACTCCATAGATCATAATAGGAAATTAAATAAGTATACAATTTTATTTATGTGTTGTGTTGTATTTTACAACTATTTTTGTATTGCTAGTAATTGTAGACTATATAAGCTTTGAATCTTATCTAAAATAATTACACAAAGTTATATGCTCTAAGATGATGATGATGATGATGATGATTGAGTCTTCAGTCTTTTGACTGCTTTGATGCAGCCCTCCATGCCTCCCTGTCCTGAGCTAATCGCTTCATCTCTACATACCTACCACACCCTACATCCGAGGCAATCTGTTTAACATATTCTAACCTTGGTCTACCCCTACAGTTCTTGTCCTCGACCCTTCCTTCCATAACTAAGCTTGCTATTCCTGGGGTCTTAGTATGTGTCCTACTAACCTATCTCTTCTCTTCATTAGCAGTCGCCAGAAACATCTCTCCTCTCCCACTCGTCTTAATACCTCTTCGTTTGTAACCCTATCTACCCATCTGATCTTCATCATTCTCCTGTAACACCACATTTCAAAAGCTTCAATTCTCCTCTTTTCTGCTGCACCAATAGTCCAAGTTTCACTTCCATACAGCGCCACGCTCCAGCCAAAGGCTTTCAAAAATGACTTCCTTATACCTAAATCTATGTTCGATGTCAACAGATTCCTTTTTTGTAGAAATGCTTTCCTTGCCAGAGCCAACCTACTTTTTATATCCTCTTTGCTTCGTCCATCACTGGTTATTTTGCTTCCTAAGTAACAGAAGTCTCCTACTTCCTTCAGCTTTTTACCTGCCAATTTGATCTCCATAGAGGTTTCTGATTTATTTCGGCTGCATTCCAGATATTGATTGGTTGATATTTCTGGGTATTTTGCGGTGACAATCCCCTGAGAATACTCAAAATTTTTCAGGATAGCCAGCCTTCTCCGAAAAAAATTGTATATACGCCCCTGTATATGTGTACTGTTTACACTGGCTGAAACTCTTGAGAGAACGCTATCTTTAAAAGATTATCAAACAAAGACTGCTGACAACCGCAAGACGTACAATCTGGAATGACATTTTCTGGAAGCTTTGTGGTTTCACTTAGGGTCCAACACGAATACACTCTGTTGCTCAGCTGTTGACTTAGTATAATCTGTCACTGAATATTGTGCATCAGTTCGGATAAAGAGCCAGTTGCAGTTGCGATATTGCGTTTATGTAGCCCCGTGTAATTGGGAGTGTGTGGAATTTGTCTGATGAATTGTGTTATTGTGATGGCTGTATTAGTGTGTGTATTTGTAATTCAGATGAGGATTTATAAGGAGGCGGCCATGCCCTTAATTTAGATACCATCCCGGCATTTGCCTGAAGTAGAAGTGGGAAACCGGGGGAAACCACTTCCAGGATAATTGAGTTGGGAACTGAGCAAACCTCTTCTAAGTTTTGCCTCAGACCAGAATTCAATTTCTTGACAGATTCGGGAATCGAAACCGGACCTCAGGAGTGACAGCCAAGAATACTAGCCACTGCGCCGCGAGGTGGTGGGATAAATCTCTCTCATGTCAAGATAATAGATGTACAGCTTAATAACTAAGGCCCGGAAGATCATGCAAAATCATATTTCTGCATATTTTGGTTATTTTGGCACAATGCATCATTTTTTTTTCTCCTTTGTCTGTTTAAGTGCATACCTATCCTCGAGAATGTCGTATATTCTAATTTGCTATTGTTTTGAAGCGCTTTTTTTTACTTCATGTTCAGTTGTATATTTCTATTCGGACTCAAGAGAGTCTCGTGGCTGGTTGGTCAAAACCTGAACATTTCCTTGTTATTGATGTTGCTTTCACCTGAGCCCTTAAATCTCCCGGAGTATTTGTATCACCTGCTAATTAGTAGTTTGCACTGCGTGTAAGGAAGAACCGGATTCTCCAACAACTGAAATACTTTCGTTCCTATTCGCCCTGCTTTCACTTTAACTACCAGTTCACAATAGGGGTTCAGCTTATTAATGACCAGGAATTTCCAGAAGTATTACCTGGACCTATTATCTCAAATTCCTTAATTTTGACCTTCAATGAAATGCCGACCACGTGCCGAGTGCGACCGTGTCGGATGAGACCCAGTAAAAATCGCGGCTGTAGCGACCCTGCTAGTACAGTAGCATAAGCGGCCCTTACACGTTCAATAATATTGTCAATCATTCAATATCACTTACATCAATCTACATCAATATTCCACAATGAGCCGTCAAGCCTTGTCGAGCATTACACGCTCAATATTATTGTCAATACTTGCCTTCAATAAGAGCTGACCATTCACACCCCCCAAGGTCTCACATCTAGTGGGACGTGGGTTGGCGACCACGGGACCCCAGCTGCGTCCGGCATTGCTTCCACTTAGCCTACTTGTGCCGGGATCCGCTCTGTCTTCTTTCCTGTCGACCTCCCTTGGTCAATTCTTGTTATTTTCCGACCCCGACGGTATTAGGGTATCCGAGGCCTAGGGAGTCTTTCACTTGCCCGCCTTAATTGGCCCTTGTCTCATCTTTCCTGATCCCTCCTTCTTCGAGGGTCAGACCTCTTATTTTCTTGTCATTATATATCCTTTTCTCTTTAAGATTCCTGCACTGTTTTTGTTAATTGGATTCCCGTGTATCTAAATTCCCTTTAGTGATTTTTTTGCATCTACGTTGCATTTTGTAGGTCTTTTCATTCTAAATTGCATTTTGTAAGGATTGACAATCTAAATTGCTTTTTAGTAAGTCTTTCAATATAGGGGGTGGAACTTTTGTGAGTATTTTGAATTTCAATTGCATTTTGTAAGTATTTTCAACCTAAACCGCTTTTTGCAAGTATTTTCAATCTAAATTGCATTTTGTGGGTATTTGGAATCTAAATTACATTTTGTAAGTATTTTCAATTTAAATTCCATTTTGCAGGATGAGCATTTTGCAAGTATTTTGATTATCAATTGCATTTTGTGGGTATCTTGAATCTAAATTACATTTTGTAAGTATTTTCTATCTAAACTGCATTTAGTAAGTATTGTCCATCCAAACGAGTAGTTTGAATCTACCGTACATTTTGTAAGCATTTTCAATTTCAATTGCATTTTGTAAGCATTTTGTGTATCAATTGCACTGTGTGAGTATTTTGGATCTGAAATGGGAGTTTTTCAATCTGAATTGCATTGTGTATTTCCAATTTCAATTGCATTTTGTAGGTTTATTGAACCTCAATTGCATTTTGTACGTATTTTCAATCTCATTTGCATTTTGTAAGTATTTTGAATATCAGTTGCATTTTGTAAGTATTTCGACTCTACATTGAATTTTGTACGGATTTTGAACCTAACATACATTTTGTGCGTATTTTTCAATCTATAACTTTTGTGAGTATTTTCGTTCTAACTTCCCTTTTGTAAGTAAGTTATTACCGCTCTCCATTTTGTGAGTCGTTTCAATCTGAGTTCTTTTTTGTAAGTATTTTCTGTCTCAACTTTCGTTCTGATTTCCATTTCATTGTCATTTTCGCTATCGCCCAGACAATTAGGGGCCGTTAACTTAGATGTTAGGCCCCTTAAAACAACAATTATCATCATCATCATCATCATGTTGTTCATAGGTCCCAAGAAATTGGAGAGCATGGAACACCCATGAGTTAGGCTGATAAACTTCATCGGCACTTGTTCCACTTCTTTTAGATGTCTCAATTTCTTTCGCACGTCGGCATGAGTCGCCGACAGTTTCATTTCTTTGTACACAACGAGCAGCTTATCGAGCGCAACATTCCTCTTGTGTTTATTTATACACACATCAAAAAAAGTTTTGCATCACCTCGGTTCCCAGATCTCCGGCATATAGACGTTGACTGTGTATATTGTATCCAAGATACAGTCCCTTTGACTGTTCATAGATGTCACTAAAACTGCTCAAAGATGTAAACAACCATGCATGAGCAGGGCCTATTAGACGGAGGGGGTACGACAGCCGATCAGTTCCAGTCATTCCACCAGGACGAAGGTACGCTGCTCATGTTGTCTGTAGTTCTACCATGCCTAGAAGGTCAATACCGCAGTTCGATCGCGTCCGCATTGTTACTTTGTGTCAAGAAGGGCTCTCAACAAGGGAAGTTTCCAGGCGTCTCAGAGTGAACCAAAGCGATGTTGTTCGGACATGGAGGAGGTACAGAGATACAGGAACTGTCGATGACAGGCCTCGCTCAGGCCGCCCAAGGGCTACTACTGTAGTGGATGACCGCTACTTACGGATTGCCGCTCGGAGGAACCCTGACAGCAATGCCACCATGTTGAATAATGCGTTTCGTTCAGCCACAGGACGTCGTGTTTCAACTCAAACTGTGCGCAATAGGCTGCATGATGCGCAACTTCACTCCCGACGTCCATGGCGAGGTCCAGCTTTGCAACCCCGACACCATGCAGCGCGGTACAGATGGGCCCAACAACATGCTGAATGGACCCCACGGAATTGGCATCACGTTCTCTTCACCGATGAGTGTCGCATATGCCTTCAACCAGACAATCGTCGGAGACGTGTTTGGAGGCACCCTGGTCAGGCTGAACGTCTTAGACACACTGTCCAGCGAGTGCAGCAAGGTGGTGGTTCCCTGATGTTTTGGGGTGGCATTATGTGGGGCCGACGTACGCCACTGGTGGTCATGGAAGGCTCCGAAACGGCTTTACGATACCTGAATGACATCCTCCGACCCATAGTGCAACCATATCGGCAGAATATTGGAGAGGCATTTGTCTTCATGGACGACAATTCTCGACCTCATCGTGCACATCTTGTGAATGCGTTCCTTCAAGATAACGACATCGCTCGACTACAGTGGCCAGCATGTTCGCCAGACATGAACCCTATCGAACATGCCTGGGATATGTTGAAAAGGGCTGTTTATGGACGTCTTGACCCACCAACCACTCTGAGAGATTTACGCCGAATTGTCGTTGAGGAGTGGGACAATTTGGACCAACAGTGTCTTGATGAACTTGTGGATAGTATGCCACAACGAATACAGGCATGCCCCAATGCAAGAGGACGTGCTACTGGGTATTAGAGGTAGTGGTGTGTACTGCAATCTGGACCACAAATGCTGAAAGTCTAGCTGTATGATGATACAACATGCAATGTGTGGGTCTCATGAGCAATAAAACGAGCTGAAATGTTGTTTGTGTTGATCTCTATTCCCTTTGTATTTAAAGGTTCCGGAACTCTTGGAACCGAGGTGATGCAAAACTTTTTTTGATGTGTGTATATGAAGGATCACCTGGATTCCACAGTTCAGGTAAAGTTTCACACAGGTCAATGAATGAATGAATGAATGAAGACATGTATCGGTATCAGATTGTGGTGCAACGTTGGTCTCGTGACCCACGGAGTCATCAGTTGGGTAACCCTCCATCTTGCAAGCACTGACTGAACACACTGTGGATTGATGCGATATTGAAGTGAGCGCCTTCACACGGTCAATATTATTGTCAATATCCCCTCCACTTACCAGTATTGATGCTCTGATATCCAAATTTCCGGATTTTCATCAATACGGGTTCAATCCAAACCATCAATCCATTTTTATTAACCTTACACGGTCAATATTATCGTCATTACTTGTCAGTATTGACAATATTATTGAACGTGTAAGGGCCGCTTATTACAGTGCCCCATGCGACCCATTGTTCGAGAGAAGAATTGAAAGATCTTATTTCCAAAGTGACGTAAATCCATGAAATGCAAAACTTCAGAAATCGCGCTTTTTTTTCTTCGTATAATTAAATTCAGATATGATTATGAATATAATGTAATTTCATTCGTGACTTTTATGCACATCCTGACACTGTGTTTTAAAAATCTCCTATCATTGGAAATTGTGGTAATCGTCTCCTGTAAGTTGGAGTTCGGACGTTTTGGAAATAAATCATATATTGACATACGCTTTGAGTGGCATTTATGAACATTTAAATGGTTTAAACACAACAAACACAAACTGATGCTCTACATATTCTTCAAGTTAGCCATGGCCATGATTTATCGCATATCACGTGATATCCAGAGAGCCATCGGATTGGTCAACATGAATATAAGACACATTGGAAATAAATACACGTTGGAGTTACATCACTTGGCAAATAAACTTAGTTCTTAGATCTCTGTTAATATGGGATATACGAAGTATTGCGACTTAAAACCTTTGTTATACGTTTAGAGAACCTATAAACTTGCTTATGAAAGAAAAAAACTGAAAAAAAAGTCAATTTTGGATTTACGTCACTTTGGAAACGAGCTCTTCAATTTTTACGGCGCCTAACCTAACCTAAGGGGAATTTTAGCAGAGACAGTTGTGTTAGAAATTTCCCGATTCCACCCATACATCAGTGCTTGGGTCGCTAGTGGCACGATGACAAATTGGTGGGCCGCTTGCGGCACGGGTCACATCCGGCACGACACCGAAATTCCAAGCTGCTTACCGTCAGCCACAGCAAGCAAGGAGTTATGACTCCAATAAAAGCTAACGACGTTGTTAAATTACGAAATTTTGTGAAAACATTTGGAAGTGAATTTTCTTCTACCGACGATGGTGTCCTTTATTGTAATATTTGTGAAACAAATGTAGGGAGTTCGAGAAAGTCTTCAGTGACTCAGCATTTGAAAACCACCAAACATAACCGAGAAGTAAAAAAAAAAAAAAAAAAAAAAAAAAAAAACGTGGGTTCTAACCTCATCGTCGGCCGTCCTTGAAATGGTTTTCCGTGGTTTCCCATTTTCAACTACAGACAAATGCTGGGACGGCACCTACGAATGTGCCACGGCCGCTTCCCTCCAAGTCTGTGCATAGTTTCATTCACCTTCATTCATATCATCTCTCATTAACTCCTCTCATGAGGGTGGCGACAGGAAGGGCATCCGGCTCTATAAACTATCCACCACAAGGACGCGAAAAATCATCTCTTCTCATTTCCGTCCCAGTTGAAACGGGAATAATACGCACTTTAGTTATTATTACCGTTTTATTATTATCATTTTATCATAATCACCGACAGCGGTAGCTACGCTCGCTAACGCGCAGTGCTAGGCCATAGGGCCAAGTTCTAGGCGTGGGTTCGAGCTCCACCGTCAGCCGTCATTGAAATAGTTTTCCGTGGTTTCCCCATTTTCAACCCTAGGCAATTGCTGGGACGGTAGCTTCTGACAGGCCACGGCCGCTTCCTTCCACATCCTTGCCCAGCTTCATTCATTTTCATCTCTCTTTAACTCCTCTCATGTCAGGAAGGGCATCCGGTCGTAAAAACATCCACCACATAGCCTTTCATTGCATCTCATCCCCGATCCCGTTAAAACTGGGAAAATAACTGGTAGACATGTATATCATCATCATCGTCGTCCATCCTTGACGTATGCACCTTTCCAAGACAAGTACCGAGATCCTAGTTTCTTTTTCTGGCACTGACAGTGGTCATCCTCGGTGTGAAGTTAATTATTTTTTCCCCACATGCCGGAATACCACCATATTTCGAGTCCCAGGGCATCTGCTCATCCCTAGACCATAATAAATACAGCCACGCATACTGATACAAAAAACACACAATCACAGGTTATCAGACAAATTTAACACACACCCAAATACATCGGGCTAATGATCAAGATGTACTAACAACCAACACCATGTTTATTTTCGTCTGCTTCGTGGGCAGTGGCTAGCAAACCTGCGAAGAGTGGAAGTGGTTTTCCTCTTTTGCTGGGATGGTTCCGAACTTCAGGCCACGGCTGTCTCCTTCCCCGAATTAAAAATAAGCACACTATTGTACTACTACTGCATTGACCCACAAAGACACGGTCATCAGTCAAATCTATCTCTATATAAATGAAAGTTTGTCTGCTTTTTCTGAATTTCCACGGAAATTTGAGTTATTAACGCGTTTTAGACTGGTTTATGACGGTTACGCGCAAAAACAAATTTTTTGTCTGTCTGTTTGTCTGTACAACTTGGTACGCGCATCACTCGAGAAAGGCTGAGTGGATCAACGTAAAATTTGGTACAGATATCCATCAGAGGCACGAAAGTAATCATTGATGTAACTCTTCTCCATACCTCTCATAAAAGGGGGCCCACCCCCTTAAAATACATGCTGAAATGGGCGTAGAAAGACGATACAAAGCTCATTTTCAGCGTCTCAATGTGAGAAACAAAACTCGGGGGCCCGTAGGTCCTAAAACCAACAGTTTTTGAGATATTCCCAGAAAACCTTATTCATTTAATAATCAAATGAAAGAATGCAGGCCGGTAACCATGGCAACACAATCTCAGGAGTCCGTCTATTTCTGCAAGACGCAATGCAATTCCGGTTGGTTGGTTCTTAAGTTTAGGGGCTGCGACAACGCGGTACGTGTAGCCCCGTGTATTTGGGTGTGTGTAGAATCTGTCTGATAACCGGTGTTAATTGTGATGACTGTATTAGTGTGTGTTATCTGTTTTTTAATTCAAGTAAGGACTGCAGACTTATGCATTTTTCAAATAGTTACTACTTTTGTCGCCAAACGCCACCGTCGACGACTACTAGTTCAGAACTTAGCTACCAGACGCCACCGCAGTCGGCTCTTGGCAACCAACGTAGGAACCTAAGAGCGTTGTTTACATTCTTAACCTATACAATTTAGCTTCACACAGGTGTAATTAGTGGAAGGTTCTTTAACATGCCATAAATCTATGACATGGGACCGCCGGCTTTACTTCTCCTCCGAAGGAAGGTATACTGAGGGATTTTTAACGCTCTTAAAAAATCCGACGACTTCGGCTGGATTTGAACCCGCGATGTTGGGCATAGAAGCTCAGCATGCTACCGACTACGCCACCGAAGCCGCCGCAATGCAATTCCATTTACTACATTACTGTGAAAGTTTGCAAACGGCTATCAGGTTATCACGGAACCGACTTAAGCTGTAAAATTCATCAATACGTATATAATGCGCTTAAGGGTGTCGGGGGTACTCGGGAATTTTTTCACGCGATTTACACGTGCGGGTGTGGTACTGAAGGTCTATTATATCCCTATATTATCAAATTATTATTATGATTATTATTATATTATGGCGTACAAGGACAAGACAAAGCTCATTTTCAGCCCCTCGGAGACTACTACGCCTTAAGGCTCTAAAACCACGTTTCTGACATTTTCTCAGAAAACTAATTTCATTTAATAAACTAATAAATAGACGACGAGTACAGAAGAAGACCAAATCAGGAGCTATATAGATATACTGAGAAAATCACAGATGTGGCCAGGAAGAGACGTCTGGCTTTCTACATACAAGTCTCATGGATGAACCCAACAAGACTAACCAATCGGCTCTCAACTACTGGGGGAATAGAAAGAGCGTGACACCGTCGCTAACAGTAGTTAACAAGGATATCCAAGAACTGAAGATAATGAAAAGTGATATTAGAAGCCGATCACATCTCAGAAAGATACTTAAACAGAAGAGTTTTCAGGACACACCACCCTGTAAGAAAACCGGCATCATCTGGATAAAAGAGAGAAAGGAGAAACATAGCCAGAGAATGCGCGTATATTGGGCAAACATCAAGTCCCTCGCCAAGCTGAAAAGTTGAACGTCGTGGTCCTTAGCTGGCCCATCCGAAAGAAGAACAAGAAGAAACTAATGAAGTAATGCAAGCCGGTAACCATGACAAGAGTATCCCAAGAGGTGACATCCAACTTTCCATCGAATTCTCTAAGAAGCAATGCCACTCAATTTATTAAATTTCTGTGAATGTTTGCAAATGGCTGTAAGGTTATTGTGGAATCAAACATAGACTGTAAAATTCAACAGTGCGATTAAGGGGGTCAACGGGTACCCTAGAATTTTTACACGTGACTTACACGTGCGATATGCGATATGTTGTACTGAAGGTATATTATATGTCCAAACAGCAACATTATTTTCAAAAATTCCTGGATTGGAATAGTGTTTTTTACAGCTTTTGGGAATTTGGGCCATTGGAGGCTATAAATCCCGAATTTTCATGTACCACAAGCCTTTATAGTTTATTAAAGGGGTCTTCCTGGGGATGGGGACTTTCCACAACGGTGGCGGTCAGTTTTAATTTGACATATATTGCGTTTCGTCGACGATGTTTTCAATATTATTTTCACGTCAGGAAGTACACGTTAGGTGAATTTAGTTTGAGAGCACATTTTAACTAATCATATTTTTGTCGACAAACAGGTTCATCGTAAAGATGATTTTGTTTGATACTGTGTGGTTGATATATATCTATGTTTATGTGCGCCTATAATTCATGTTCGGGTGCTTGGAGCATCGTAAAATTAGGTATTGTAACCATGAGTCTATACACCAATCATTTAGAAAACTCTTCAACGTACTTTTCATAGAAGGGTGGGTATAAGGAACAACTTTTCAAAATACATTCTAAAATAGGCGAAACATAAAAAATTATCCTACAAGGACGACCAAAGCATATGTTGCGCTTCTCAATGTGTGACACAAAACTAGGGAGTCTATAAAGGGTCTCCGAAAACCACATTTGATGGCCCTTAAATTAACAGTGTCTGAGATATACCCAGAAAACTAACTTCGTTCTGATAAACTTATGAAGGAATGACAATCCCCTTAGAACCATTGCAACAGTAGCTCAATTGATAACGTCTGGTTATTAATACCGAAGACCGTTCGAAGATCCGGTAAACTAAAAAACAAACGTTATATAATCTATTAACATAAGTTGTAATACCTTTTTTCAGTTGTACAAAAAATATAAGAACACTTTTCTTACATTTACAACTTTGCATTATGCACTAAAATAATGTGTCAGCATTTTTTTTGTACATTTGTATAGCTTTTGCGCGCAGCACGGTCACGAATACGTTTTACTAACATAAGTTCTCAATTTTAGGCGAATGTCGGAACGGTACCTTTGATACACCGTGGCCGAATTATTTCTAATTCCTGTCCTTATCTATCCTTGGCGGAAAAGACATTCAAGAAGAGTCTACCCCATAAAATAAATACTGTACATTAAAAAAAATATTTGTATTATTATTTTCGATCCGGATAAACCGGAGGTCCGGAGGAATGAGGGCCGGATAAACGAGGTTCTTGTGTATACTCAAGTACACGGAACTAAATGATCACTATGTCCAAGCCCGCCAAATGAAAGAATAGAAACTTATTTTTCAATTCGAAGTTTTATACGTCTGTTACACTGCTCTTATAAGTGACAATTGCCGCATTTTGTACAGCCCTTGTGTGAACACTTCCAGGAATATTATCGAACAATACTAATTAACAGGTTCAGACAACCTCTTGTGATTTCGGATTTTCATACTAGGTAGCTTGATGCTACTGCTTGTGGAAACGTTTTCAAGATTAACCAAGCTGATAACAGAACATACGGGAGACATTCCTCTTGAGATTTTGTTTCAAATGCATCCTAAATAAATAGCATTGCATATGTTCTTACAAGGTTGCTTAATTGCTGGCACAGTTGTATTGTTCTCAAACTTACCTGTGTCATGTCTACCAATTAACTTATGAAAAGGGAAGGTAATGGAAGATGAAACTGAAAATTACCTAATACAGTGATTGTATTTTGATTGTGTTTTATGTATTTTGAAAATACAAAATACTCATGAAAAGTATTTTTGATACAGACAAAAATACATGTTCCAAAATGTATTTTAGA
Organism: Meconema thalassinum; assembly: GCA_946902985.2. NCBI lineage: Eukaryota > Metazoa > Arthropoda > Insecta > Orthoptera > Tettigoniidae > Meconema > Meconema thalassinum. The sequence goes on along the minus strand of OX336388.2, from coordinate 1,712,956,086 downwards.
AACAAAATACAAGATACAAAAGTATCGAAAACACGTATTTTAAATGCATGTATTTTCGATACTAGCCAACTCTGGTGCAGTTTACCGATAGTAATGAGATTATGATTGATGGTGTTAAGTATCAAGCTACTTTGGGATTGTGTGGGCTGTTGTTCAAAAGAATCCCAATGTGCGAATGATTTATTGCCCAGATGTGAATAAGTATAAAAGATTCTTGGACAAACCAACGTGCATTGAAGAGGGAATATAATTATCTAACGTTCCATTAAAGTCAAGTAGGAGTTATAAATACAAAAACTATCTTAGAAACTTGTTTAGTTCTAAAGGACAGCCGGGTAATGTTGTTTGAAAACGAGATAAGGGTGAACAAAGTGGTCGTGGTATGGTTCCTCAGTTTAGGGGCTGCGACAACGAGTTCATGTAGCCCCAGGTCGTGGTAAGAGTGTCAAGTCCTTCACCAAGAGCAAGAAAAATGTGATGTATTGGAATGACCCTAACGAGTTGGTCACATGTTTGAGATTGTTGCATACTAGAGCGGCTGGCCATTTAGGAAGAATTGCGCAAGGCGGGATTTATAGTAGCGTATTATAGTCATCATGAGTGGAGTCTGTCCTAGTGCACGGTTGCAGTATCATAACTTCGCCGCAGAAAGAGGAGATTGCTGAAGAGCTGCATCATCAAGCAAGACGCAATCCCGCCTTCGTGTGATTACGAAAGAGTTTGATGATTTACATCAAATGCACTTGGTTGAATTGATACCTTATACCAAAGAGAATAGAGGGTTTCGATATATACTCACTATTATCGATGTACATTCAAAATTTGCATGGGCACACCCGTTAAAAGCAAGCAAGAAAAGGAAGTGGCAACTGCCTTAGATAAAGTGTATGGGAAAGTTAACGTTATCAAAACCACATGCAAACGGGCAACTTACAGAGTTTTACAATAGCTATGGTAAACAGTGGTGTGCAACGCATAACCTATTCGTCATGGCATAACATTAACCATTACATTACACATAGCAATTTAAGAGCGAGTATTGTGGAACGTTTTAATCGAATATTACGAACACGTATACGTGGAGAATATTTAGCAGTGTTGGTTCCTATGAGTGGCACACTGAGTTGAACAAGTTATTGTACGGTTATACTCACACACATCATCGCACGATTGGAATCATGCCGGCACAAGTCAAAGACAACAGTTTACTGAACACCGTGTACAACTACATGAAAAAAAAACCAAACAAACAACAACTCGTAAACCAAAATTTAAGAAAGGGTGTTTTTCGTATTTCCAAACTTAAGCATTTGTTTGAAAAATGATTTACGCCCAATTGGACGATAGAACTTTTTGTAATATACTAAGTGCAATATACCGTATTTACCACACAACTTACATGTTGAAGGATTATCAAGGCAAAGCCATGGCAGGAGGCTTTTATACCGAAGAACTTCAAACTATAAAGTATCCAAAACTATACCTTATTGAGATAATCGTGAAAAGGCGAGGATGTGAGGTGTTGGTCAAGTGGTTAGAGTTTAACAGCATGCATATTACCTGGATTAAACAAAGTGAACTTGTAAAATAAGCTCCCCCGCTATTGTCTAACGTGTACCTACACCTGGTGAATTTATGATAAAATCTTGTTTAGTAGTTTTTTAGGGGCCGATAACCTAGATGTTAGGCCCCTTAAAACAACAATTATCATCATCATCATCATCATCATGTTTAGTAGTTCATAAAACAAGGACCCTGTGACATACTATGTTGAAATATTCTCTCTCTTTTTTTTTTCAGTCCATGGGTCGGTCGCACTCATCGTTTGAAGACTCGGCTCCCTCCTCTACCGCCACAACTTCCGAGGATACGGTAAGCACAGTGTTGAGTCTAGCCGCTTCCCTCAAGGGGGATGTCATAAGCTTCATATTTTGGGTTATATTAAGAACATAACACCGTTATTGGATTATGTTAAACAATTTCCCGTTCTACCTGATACGCAATAATTGTATTAAGTGTAATAAGGTGTAGATATCTCTAAGAATGAAATTATGAGAACCAATGAAATAATAATATAGTGAGCAATTAAGTTAATTTTACAGCAAATAATGCGTCCTAAGCATATTGGAAAACTGACTGGTTAATTAATTATGAATTTCTTATAATTGTCATGATCTCCCACGCCCTAGTGCTCGTGCCCAAGCTCCGTGATCCTGAGAGGAATGTGGATCGCGGATGATCCGTGGGGTTCCCGGTCCGTGCGTAGTAACAGAACAAAATACATTGGTCGGTGACTCGCTCACTCACTCACTCGCAACACCACAGTGGTTTAGGCAATGGCCAATGTTAGCAGTATTGGAATAGACAGGAATTCCAGATAACACGGTGGGGTGTTCACAGGTCCTTCTCTTCCCGCCTCCCGCGTTACCTCACCCCCCAAGTTCATAGAGCTTAGACTCGAGCAGTACGCCCACATTTGGGTTATTCGCAGGGGCCAACATAGGGCCGTGGAGAGCGATCACGGGCCCTAGGACAGAGTTTTCCGGGCCCCTCCATTTTTGTTCAACCTGAGACATTTTTTTGGAAGGAGTACGCTGGTTTTCTGTTAACCCATAAAAAACTCCATGACATTCATATTGAATATCAGTTTACTTGGTTTCATTTCAGTTTCATTGCATCTGATCGTGTTCCGTCACCACAAGAACAGCCATACTCCTTTCAGAAGGTGGAATTATCAGACATTGAATTAGAACCTTCCCGCCCTATTCAGAACATTCCTACCGGTACTTTATAAACTAAGTGGAGAATTGTGGCAATTGTACCCTTTCCCCGGCAGAGAAGTGAAAAACACAATGGATATTTATAAAATATCGTTATGGCCTATATTCTCTTTGTAATGTATCGGTTACTATTCACTGGTTCATTTACACCGAATAAAGTCATATAAGAACATTTCAAAATGGAAGTGGAGTTGTCCACTCTTAGCCCTTTTACCACCCCGGGCCCCTCAATATCCGGACCCTGGGGTTACAGCCCCGATTGCCCCTACCTGTCGTCGAGCCTGCGTCAACCCAAGGGCCTCTGTCCAAGGATGCTGGGAAGAAGAATGCTAACGCTTGCTCAAAATAATAATTAACTTATTATACTCGTATATTGTTGGCTGGCATTGCGGACAGCATCAGTCTTTCTGTAACCCCCCTACCATACGTGGCGGATGGTATGATCTCTACTGCTTTTTGAGCCGAGTATTCTCGAACCCCTGGTCCGCGCCCCTATCCGACAGCACGTATGAATAAAATGAAAGATGCTTAAAATTTTATTTCCAACAATATTTTTGTCATATGCAATTTCTTCATAAAACCAATAATTGCGGAGATAAAGTAGGAAAACAAAAATGATTGCCCCTAAACCCCCTCCGTCGTAAAACAGAAAGGATTTCTACCATAGTTTGAAGGCCTATTGGTCTTGGACGTAAATACAAATCTTCATGAAACTGAATGCCGTTTGCATGTGATTCGCGTTTTTGCATACCGACATGCAGAAAGACCAATAGACAAGAATTGAACCAATGCAACATTCATTTGGCATGAAACGCTTCGAGAACGTACAATTTCTTGATTCGAAACTATGTACTGACAACATTTTAATCTTATTAATAAGTAGAGTGAGTAAATATATGAAATTTCATATTCTAAACTATAAAGAATACCTAAGTGGGAACCAGATATCTTATAAGTTTTATGCAGTCAGGAATAAAAATCCACCCCAAAAAAATAATATTTTATAATATTTTGATAAAATCTTCATATTTTACGAAAATTCTCATATTAATTCATATTCTGGCATTTTTAGAGATTTGAAGCCATTCTTTTTTCAGTGTTGCCTATACAAATTGACTTTTTGTAAATTTTCAGTCGGTAAACACGATTGTGCCCAAGGATTGGGCGGGGCACACGATACAAATATATACATATATACAACAACCCCCCCTGGCACTATCCAGCCCATGACGGGCTAAGGCCGACCAAGCGACCGCTGCCCAGCCATTTGGCCTGCAGATATTGGGGTGACGCGTGATCAGCGCGTCGGGTCCCCTCGGCCGTTAATCGTGGTATTCGTGATCGGGGCGCTGTCTCACTGTCAGACAGCTACTCAATTGTCCTCACGAGGCTGAGTGCACCCCGTTCCAACCCTCACGTCAGTTTTAAAATCCCTGACGGAGCCGGGGATCGAACCCGGGGCCTCCGGGCGAGAGGCAGGCACGCTACCCCAACACCACGGGGCCGGCTATACATATATACACTCCTGGAAAAATTACATGTGTTAGTAATATTCACAATTCCTAAATTGCCCAATATCATCATCATCAACATTTCCCCTTATCCAGCTCCTGCCGGGTCGGCGTATTTATGGCACTTCTCCACTTTCCTCTTTCCTTCCACCATTCTTCTTCCACGATCTTGTCCCAGTCTAGATTTCTTTTTCTTACGCTGTTCTTCACTGAATCAATCCACCTTGTTCTAGGTCTTCCTCTTGCTTTCTTACCCTTGCACTTCGCCTCCAGCATCTGTCTTGGTATTCTGTTTTCCTCCATCCTCTTTACATGTCCAAACCACCTTACTTTATTCTTCTCAATTCTCTCATTTAGTTTTCCCATCCCAACTTCCTTCCTAATATCTTCATTCCTCACTCTGTCTTTCCTTGTCTTTCCTATCATACTTCTTAGGAATTTCATTTCACTGGCTTGGATCCTACTCTCTTGCCTGCTAGTCAGGGTCCAAGTCTCAGCTGCGTAAGTTAGTATGGGAAGTACACTTTGTACATTACCTCCTTGCTTTTCCTTGGTACTTCCTTATCCCAAACAAGTTTTCTTACACTTTGATAGAATGCATTGCTCTGCTGTACCCTCCTGCCAATCTCCATGTCCAACCTACCAGTTTGCATCAATTCACTTCCTAGGTATTTGAACGTGCCCACAATTTCCAAACTCTGACTTCCAATTTTCACAGTGCCCTTTCCTTGTCTTTCCCCTCTTGTCATCACCATGGTCTTGCTTTTCTCTATACTGATTTTCAGGCCGTACTTCTGAATATTTTCGTTCAGTGCATCTAGTTGTTTTTGCACTTCTTCGGTGTTCCTTCCCCAGACCACAATATCATCTGCAAATAACAGTAGCTTCATTTCTTTATGTCCATATGCTTCCTTTGTTTCCGTTACAATTTCATCAGTCACCATTATGAACAAGAGAGGTGACAGTACACTCCCCTGTCTTAGTCCAGTCTTGTTCCTAAACCAATCTGTCTTTCCAACTGGGGTCAGTACCCTGCTAACACAGTTGTTGTATATTACTTGCACCATTTCCAACATTTCTCTTCCCGGTCTCTTCTTAACCATGGTTTCCCATACCTTCTCTCTGGGGACACTATCATATGCCTTTTCTAGATCTATGAAAGTCATGATCAAATCCTCTCCATATTCCCAGTTCTTTTCCATCACCTGCCTCAAGCTAAAGATTGGGTCCACTGTGGATCTTCCACTCCTGAAGCCATACTGTTCCTCTTGCAACTCTCCTTCCACCTTTCTTCTCATTCTTCTTTCTAATATCCTTTCCAGTATTTTTACTATCTGTGATAAGAGGGTGATCCCTCTGTAGTTATCACACACCTTCTTGTCCCCCTTCTTAAACACTGGTATCATTAGCCCTTTCTCCCAGTCTTCTGGTACACATTTCCGTTTCCACACACACTTTAGCAGTCGATACAACCATTGCATACCAACAGGTCCAGCAGCCTTTATCATTTCTACACTGATTTCATCTACCCCTGTTGCTTTTCCCATCTTCATTTTCTGTACTGCTAATTCCACCTCCAGCATTGTTATATCATCTTCTGTTATAGAGTCGTCAGGTTGTGTCACTTCCATCTCACCAGTACTATTGCTCACATTCAATAGCTTATCGAAATACTCCTTCCATCGTCCCTTTATCTCTTCTGGGTGTGTTAACAACTCTCCATCTTCCTTTTTCACCAGCTTTGTGGTAACTCTTTCTTTCCTCTTACTCCTTAGAAGCCCATACAGCATCCTTTTACTGCCACTTACATCTGTTTCCATTCTTCGTGTAAATTCTTCCCAACTTTTCTTCTTTTCTTCTCCTACCACTTTGTTACACCTCCGTTTGCTGTCGTGATACTTCCTTTTGCTTTCTTCTGTTTGATCTCGGTTCCATTCTTTCCATGCAGACTTCTTTTCTTTCACTGCTTTCTTCACTTCCTCATTCCATCACGGTGTCTCCTTCTCTTTCACTCTTGTTGATTTCTTACCACAAGCACTCTCTGCTGCACCAACAAAAGCCTTTTTTAAAGTGGGACCATTCCTCTTCTATGTTTTCCACTTCAGTAACTGGGATTTGTTGCTTCAATCTCTCCTGAAAATCTTCCTGTACAGTTTTGTCTTTCAATTTCCATACTTTTATTTTACTTTCTCTGATCTCCTTTAGGTTTTCCAATTTTTCCCATCTAAATTTTGCCACCACAGCTCTATGGTCCCCATCAAATGCTTCTCCTGGTAAAGCTGTCACATCTATCAGCTTTCTGCGATTAGTCCTTTCCACCAGAAAGTAGTCAATTACTGATTTTGTTCTTCTATCGCCCCAACCATATCTCGTAAGTTTCCTGCTGTTTTTCTTCCGAAACCATGAATTACCCACTATCAGTCCATTCCTTTCACAAAAGTTTACAAGTTCCTCTCCTTCCCGGTTCTTTTTCCCATATCCATATGGTCCAATGACTTCTTCCTTTCCTTGTCTCTCGTTTCCGACTTGTGCATTCATATCTCCCATGATCACCACTTCTACATCTGAAATTACTCTTTCTACATCCTCCAGGAATACTTCAATATCTTCTTCTCTGTTTCCAGTCTGTGGTGCATACACTTGTATGAAGTCCATCACGTCATTTTTCATCTTCATTCTAATTTTCATTATTCTGTCACTCATACACTCGACCACTTCAACATACTCCTCCAGTTGTTTCGAGGTTATCAGTCCCACGCCTTTTTTTGCCTCTTGGCCACCACTCCAGTATAATGAATATCCTTTCCTCAATTTCTTCCTTCCTTTACCTTGCCCCATATATTTGTGAATATTACTTATACATGTAATTTTTCCAGGAGTGTATTTATTTATATATTTGTATCTTGTAGCCCGCCCATTCATTGGGCACAATCGTATTGACCGACTGTAAAGCTACAAAAGGTCAATATTCTGGCATTTGTGCAATTCTGTATAAGTATATATTAAGTAGTTATTCAAATAAATTAGGGAACAGAAAAGGCGTGTCTTTTCATTCGTGTGTTATAAGCAATATAAAAGAAATAAAGAAGAAAATAAATTTCAAACCCAAGTTAATTTGTGTAAATTTATTATTAAGTACAGTGACATTAATTATTTACGAAATGAATTGAAAGAATACTTATTAGGCTATATATGTTAACACGGATAACATAATTTCGTACATATGTCATTAAAACTTTATATGCCATGTCATATTAAAAATTATGTCACAATTAAATATTCATGTTATCTATTTTAAATACAGTTTCGCGTATCAAGTCGTGCGACATAGTGTACTTAAAAATAGTGTACCCTGTTTCAATACAGATCCCAGCAGCTGAAAGCGTATTAAAGCATATTGAAAATTGAATACGCCTTGATCCTGTTTCTGTAAATAAACGTATTAAAATTTATTTAATGTCAAATAGTGTTTTCCTTGATTTCGTATTAACTTGAAAATAACATGATTTCGTGTACAAGTAAAATTAGCTTTATATGCTACTAGCAGTAGTGCCCGGCTTCGTTCGGTGTATTTATTTGTTTTATGGATGATAATGAATACTACTACAGAAGTGGCACATGGTACTTAAACTAACAGAAAGAAAATATTTAAAAAAATGTAACTTTTTGTGATGGTGGTGGTGATGGTTGTAGTGGGGGTGATAAGTAGTACAGTATAAAGGACGTAACATTCAGGTCAATTTCCCGTAAAGATAATAATGATAATAATCAGAGCGCGGATTCTGATGACATGTCATATTTTAAATGGCTCACCACAGACATTGCTAACTTATGTACAATTCCTGTTAATGGCCCCCACGTTACAGAAATGCATATTCATTTAGTCAATTTTTCGTCATTTTTCTAAGTATTTTATTTTTAGGTCCTTTTCGGGCTAATCGCGTCATTATTATGTCATTTTATGGAATTTATTAGAACATTTGTATGCGTTTCAAGTCATTTACTCACATTTTTAGCCTACTTTTCACATTTTGCAAAAATGAGGAAAAAGTAGACTTATGAGATCGATCCGGGAAAATGTGTGTCTGTCTGTCCTTCTGTCTGTCTGTCTGTCTGTCTGTCTGTCTGGCTGTGTGTGTGTGTCCCCCCCCCCCTATCAACTAAACGGCTGCAAAAATCGAAAACAAATTTAGTATGAGTAAAGATGTGCACCGGAATATCTCACGTCCATATTTGAAAATGATGTCAGTGCTACCAACTGCTGAAAAAACGCACTAGAAATTTGAGCTCCATGTTGGATATCTTGGAAGGTATGCATGGGAGCTATTCCGAAATTGGCACACATGTAGATAACACTATTTCAGTTTAATTTCCAGGAGGCCATACATGACAGTGTTGCCAAAATAATTTTAAGCCTTCCGATAGGTCCAATTTTAAATGCCTATAACTTCTACACTTTCAATTGGATTTCAACCAAATTTTGTATGTAATATGTGTACATAAACAGATATGACTATAAGTATTCTTAAGAGAAATCAGGGCTGCCAACTGTTAATAAATGCTGTCTATATTTTGTTTACCTAATATCAATATATCAGGAAGTATGCAAGCCAACAGCCCTATACTTTGCACATGTATAGCACCTGCCATTCTAGATTAATTTGGAGTAATTCATATAAGTCATAGCTGCCAACATGATTCTATGCCTGCTGATAGGTCCAATTAAAAAAAACATGTAACTTCTATACTAACAAATGGATTTCGTCCAAAATTTGCACAACAAGATACCATAATATTTCAGATTAGACCAGCGGCGGCTCGTGGGGTGTAAGTTCGGTGCAGCCCAACACACGCTCGTGGTCAGAATAGGTGTGTTGGGTCATCTACCTAGGATGAAATCTGGTATGTCAAAAGTGGTTGGGGTTGATTGCTTGATAAAATTTATTTTTATCCTCCTCCTTCCATTTAGAGAACGGAGTTTCTCCTAAAATACAAACTAAATCTACGGACGGTTCGTGTTAAAACACGCCTTGGAGGGAACACTATTATTTTACACTATAAGAAAATATTTGAATACTATATACCTAAAGAACGACCTCTCACTCTACATGCCGTACTCGTACTTATACTTATAACATAACTGAATTTCAAACGCACTTCCTCTCCAAACATACACCTATAATTATGTTATGATTAAACACAGTATCTATAAAAACGCCAAGAGCTCACTCTTTTAGCTGTGCTACTGTATGCTATTCAAAAGCGCTTATTCTATTTACACTTCACTCACAATTAATGCGCCACACGGCCACGAATCACATTTTAACAGCCCAATTTTTACTATAAAAGAATACTTCTTACACCACACGTTCAGATTTATAACAAGCTTCTTGGTTGGTTGGTTCCTAAGTTTAGGGGCTGCGACAACGCGGTCATGTAGCCCCGTGTACTTTGGGTGTGTGTAGAATCTGTCTGATAACCGGTGTTAATTGTGATGACTGTATTAGTGTGTGTGTTATCTGTTTTTAATTCAAGTAAGGACTGCAGACGATAAATTCAAGTAGTTCCTACTTTTTCCGCCAAACGCCACCGTCAACGACTTCTAGTTCAGAACTTAGCTACCAGATGCCACCGCAGTCGGCTCTTGGCAACGAACGTAGGAACCTAAGAGCGTTGTTTACATTCTTAACCTATACAATTTAGCTTCACACAGGTGTAATTAGTGGAAGGTTCTTTAACATGCCATACATCTATGACATGGGACCGCCGGCTTTACTTCCCCTCCAAAGGAAGGCATACAGAGGGGTTTTTTACGCTCTTAAAAATCCGACGACTTCGGCCGGATTTGAATCCGCGATCTTAGGCATAGAAGCTCAGCATGTTACCAACTACGCCACCGAAGCCGCCAACAAGCTTCTTATTACAGCTGTTGGAACAGTAGCCACAACTCTCGCGACAAAATATACTAGTCAATATGTCTTTGCGTGATTGTGTTTTAGCGTGACTGAGATACTAACATTTGTTTATTAATTTTAAGGTTCGTATTCGCGAATATCAAAATTTGTACGAACAATGAGTGTAAGTGGCTGTGCTCGAAATTAGGCCTAAAAACTGATGAATGCCTCAACACCAAAAATAAATTAAAAATCAATTTGGTGTAAGTACCGTGATTAGTTCGGCATCATTATAATAGTTCCCAAGACGTTCCTTCTTTGGTATAACGAGCACCTTCAGACATCTGTAATCAATTTAATCAGTATTTCAGCGTATTATTACGTTTTGCCGCGTCTTTCTTACAAAACTAGCCTTGCATAGGTGCTCTCATATTTCTATTTAAATTCGCTTTTAAAACGAGAACGCAGCTTATTTGTGCCAAGTACCGTGATGTATGGAGTGTATTCTGCCTATCCAAGAAAAAATCTTGACTTGTCATTTAAGTTTTATGTCACTAAAATCCAAGACAATTGTTGGAGTGGTTTACGGCTTTAAAAGCATAGGAACAGACATTTTCTTGCTACCCCAATTGGGCGCGACGTTTGGCTTCAGTAGCTTGCACTAGGCAGCGCAGCGAATGCATCTACTTCCGTTCTTTCCTCCATGTCGAGGTGCGAAGAGCTCGCTTTTTATATTCGGATGCATTCGGTTAATATCGTCACGGCTCGTGCGAGGCAGCGAAACATTCCTGTTGCTTGACGGGCTGCATCAAGCGAAACACTCCTGTATATATACTGGCAGGCGGTTTGGCGCGTTGTCATGGCAACCGTTCAGTTATACGTCACAAGTCAGCCCGCATTGCTGTGAGCATTGGAAAGGCTGCACTCACAACGCAAGGCGCAATCGTGAAGAAAATTGACTGCGGGGCTCGTTTAATTACTAATAAGTATGAGCGCTTCGCCGGTTGTGTAATCACAACATATAAAGCGCACTCTTCGTTCTTTTTAACGAATACGGTAGGTTTTAAAGAGGAAATATAGGGATTCAGAAAATGATAGACAATTGTTTTGAGAAATGTTAGTGCAGCCGGGCTGTACCTGATGCACCTGAAAAGCCGCTACTGGATTAGACTATTTCTGATCAGCACACGCATGATATTGTTGCCAACATGCTTTTACGCGTGCTGATAGATCCAATGTCTAACTGCATGTAACGTCCATTGGACTTCAACCATTTTTTTATTCTGTACCTTAAAGATGGAACTAAGAATATATTCAGTCACCAGGGCTGCCAACTGTAATGCTCTATTAGGCTACATTATACCAGGTATATTTAGAACTAATTAGACATTTCGATATTACCAACTTAATTTCGTCATTTTTCTAGATAGGTTCATATACTGTAGAATAATCATTGGCATGGAAAGTAGGCTCTTTAGTTCGTCACGGAACTTCTTGTTAATGGTTTATGATGCATTTTTTTGCGTATGGTAGTGGATATTAACGGAACTGAAAGTGAGGAACTGAGGATGAATACGAAGACATGAGAATCTTCACAACTTTGTTCAACCCTTATTTCTTGGAATATACACATTCCAGGAGACATGCTGCGCTTGCAACTAATCCGGAAGCGATGTTGAAATCGAGGGGGTATGAATACACACAACAGTAGGCGAAATTCTCTCCTTTTTGTTCTTCAGATGTTGCAGCCTTATTGGCAACTCAAACTAACACTTGGGGCGCTGCGGTCGGTCTGGATAAGTAGGGTTTAAAATACTCAATAACACGCGTTTGATATGGAACACTTTTTATTTTTCGGTTATAATCAGTAAATGTGGTCTCTAAAGTAATGACAGTGTTATTTTTAATTGTATATATGTATAACTGTGCGATACACGTGATCTAATTTGTGTGTTCCACTGGATTTTTTGGTGTCAATTGCATATTATCAAGCATCAGATTTTATGGTTGATTTAGACCAGCTGATTCAAATATACACAGGGCTACACTTCCGACATTATTTCGGTACTATTATGCGCAATATAATTTCAATGTCGATCCTGAGTCAACGCCGAGGACATTCAAATAGAGAAATACGGTACATAAACAAATAAATAACACACCGAAGCTATGCTACTTTTATCATTCCGAGACTAGCATCCACGCAAACCAGACGCCACTGCTCCAAGCCCCGACTTATATCGTGAATTGATGTCAAACTGATGATCCGCCAAGCCTACACCTCGCAATCGCCAAGTTATTGGATATTCGAGCTATTCCACTACGAGTCATATAGGCCTAATTGGCCTCCCCATGGTAACACTGTAGAATGAGTGATTCAGCTACCATCCAAATATTCAACACCAAACCCACCTCTTAACCATCCAAATCAAGCAATTCCTGTGCCCCCCCCCCCCCCGAGTTTTAATACAAGTTAAACTCATCCCTTCTCCCTACCAAGCAGCCAATAATTAATTATTTAATTAATTATTCAACTTCAATCTTACCAGCGCGCCCATCGTAACAGCTGTTTTTAAACTGGATAACCTTCGCTGGTTTTACGTCGCAGGTCTTCTGTCTGTCTACCTCGACAAGTGTTAGATCCTTCCCGGGGTGGAAAGGTATTATTATTAGGTATTAGAGGTATCATCACATTTCGGCTATTGCTATTTGCATCTTTTGGAAAGTGATGAAAACGTATATCCGCAGCCCTCTTATACATCGACTTACAGCCGTAAACTGACCAATATACTTTGCTTTTACTCATTTTTCACTCTATCAACGAGTAAAACTTATTACTTATGTATAAAGACACGAACAAATTACCACGATCTGTTTACCAATACAAGAAACCATATACAGTCACCACGTGACAAATGTACCCTACTTGGTAAGTTTCTCATTCTTACCGCTAGATGTCATATCAGATAGCTGGAGTTGCCAATAGGTCCACATACCATCAAGTGTTATTTTCTCTGAAGAAAAGAACTCATAGGAGTGCCAAACAATAGACTGAAATAATAACCAGTATTTGTGTGCAAATAATTCGTATTTGTCAAATAATAATTAAATTATATTAGCCTAGGTATCTATTAAAATCATTTCAACATACAATGACGTAGTCTGCGTTTTGGGTGTGATGAAATTATGTCAGTTTCATTCAAAGTTTTAGGTCATTTTTTAAAATTTTCTGCTCTTTTAATGTTTTTTTTTGCAGTCATTTTATAGGTCATTTTTTAAAACATTTTTAGGTCACCAAAATCCGGGCCTTAATAATAATGAATAGGGAAACGGCTATTTACCAACTACAGCACTGACACATGTAATTTCCAAATGAATTAAAAAAAGTGATTAGAAAGAGGAGTAAGTGAAATAAAATACACTGCCTAGGGCCTATATCTCATTGGGTGTTAGAAATGTAGAGACCAATAGTGTCGTTTTTTGTCGCATAGCGCCGTAGGAAAGTAATCAGAACACTTTGGAAAACTTCGGCTGTCCTGAGCTCCTGAGGTAGCAATAGTATCATTTACCGCCACATAGCGCTCAACGATAAGGTTTCGGAATAAATGAAGGTAAATTTGAAAGCACCAACGCTTATTGCAGCTGATAACCTGGTAGGGGCGACGTGATGCAGCCCGAAATTCCTGTCAACAACAGACTTATTAAAATACTCTTACAGTTATACTTCTACGGACATGGATGTTTCTAGGGCCTTAATATGTGGTTTCCAAGTTCATTTTGTTTGTTATTCTAAATGTAGGGAATGGGGAGCGTTGTCCAAAATATCAAGTTGACAGTGTTACCAGCAGGGTAGTAGTCTGTCCGAAATTTCAAGCAGACAGTGTTACTCGCAGGGTTCCAAAGGGAATGGAGGGGTCTGTCCGAAATATTATGTAGACAGAGTTACTCGCAGGGTTACAAGGGGTAAGTATAGAAATTTTGGTTCAGATCGGTGAAAAGGTGTGTAGATTTGTGTCAAATGGCCTAAATGCAGGGAATGGAGTGGTCTGTCCGAAAGTTCATGTAAACTGTGTTACTCGCAGGGTTCCAAAGTGTAAGTATACAAATTTTGGTTCAGATCGGTGAAACGGTGTAGATTTGAGCCAAAGAGAAATGCAGGGAATGGAGTGATCTGGCCGAAATTTAAAGTGGACAGTGTTACTCGTAGGGTTCCAAAGGGTAAGATTACAAAATTCGGTTCAGATCGGTGAAACGGTGTACGTATCACTAACAATAACGCCAGCACATGCGGATAAATCTGTTCGGGAGCGCTTTTTCTTCCGACTTACTGAACAAAAATCAATCTTTAATGTTACCTGACTTACCTGAGAGGTGTAGCCTAATACTATATAGCCTAATCTATTCCTCTTGAATCTGCCTATCATATACTGTACAAAAATAATCTTTCGAATCCGACTAGTAGTTCCAGAGATTAGCGCGTTTAAACAAACAAACAAACAAACAACAATTGAACTTGATTATATTAGTATAGATGTATTGAAAAGCTTCATGAAACTGAAGAATCAATTCATTGTTTTGAATACAGAAGCACCTATAAAATTGGATGGCATAATATACTTAAAAACAATATAGATATTGAAGCAAATTACAGTGTTGCTACGTATATATGAAAATTAATAGAAAATTGATTCATTGTGGTAGGCTACACGCATACGCTTTAATATGCTTCTGGCTGCTGGGTTGGTGACAGTGTGAGCCACGCGCGCATCCATTGTTGACGCATGACTTACTGTTACTTTCTGCATTGAAGTTGAAGTTATTGAAGGTATGACAAACATCATTCCAGCCATCATTGCAGTAAATGATGTAGCATGCTACAAATATGCTCCCATTTCATCATGTGATGTGGAACGAAGCTTATGATCATACAAAATTATATTGACAGACGTTACAGTTTGCTTCCTCAAAAATTGGAAAGATTGTTGTATATTGCAACAAATAGAATATTATGTATATTAAGGCTTTCACGGCCCCGATTACTATTGAACCCTTGCAAAGAAGCATATGAGACTCAGATTCGGGGCGTAACGGGTCATATTCGTAAGTTGCTGTCAGGGCGCTTCATTAACTTGCAGGGTAACATATAACAAAATGACATGCAGGAAAGAGTGAAGCCAGGGTTAAAAACAACTGAATTTAATAACAAATCACCATATTTACACATAAACAATTAACAACAAAATCTCCCAACTGACTCCCATTTAATAAAAATGCCAAAAAACTAGGCGGTATCTCTGGAGAGATTAATTACTTGGACCAAGTGTCCTTAAATAAAAGATACAAAGGTGACCATATAAATGACCATATAAATGCGTATGCAGTTCTACATGCATCACGATGTGTACTTTGAATGCGTGATTCGTTATCATCCGGAATGACCCTTCAAACACCGAATCCGCATTTCCTAGAGCTAGACCGACACGGGGGAACACAACTACACTACTTAAATTAAACCGACACTTCCTAAATCTACTATAAACAAACACAAAATTTCCGTGTGAAATTGGACATAAATTGCCGTAGCAACATTTACTGCCTAAAAACTTAGGACTTCTCACACAAATCAACACAAGTACATTAACACGTGACCAATAGAAAAATACTCAAATGACCGCTGTCAAAATTTACAAATACTCTACCACTACACCACACGGGTGTGACACACAAAAAAATTACATGAATTGAGTCATCAACAAAGCAATAGGCAAACAGCCAACATTTACGTTAATCACAATATTTTATCCATACAAGGTACAACAATCCGTTACAAACATGGCGAACTCCCCAATTAATTATGGCTTAAAAATTAACCATCACAATGAACAGGTTTGCTATATGAAAGCTTACAGGGTTCAGTCGGACAAAAGGACTGCCTATCAAAATAAGTCACAGGCAAAACGGGCGGTTTGTGGAACACTGCATGTCTGTCAACCCACGTGTCAAAATACCTCGACCTCCCAGAACATGGGGTCGAACCTCGAAGAAATGTGCCCCAAAGCACAATAATACATGTGTGTGTCAGAATAACCATATGGACAAGAATCAGCAGTCTCCCAAGAGCACTCTGTCTTTCCATCTAAAAAAATACAATAGCAGCAAAAATATAATAAGGGCGGTAGGACCACTACCCCCTCCTCACGTAGAATCAACACACACTAGACACATCAACACACACTGAATCACACGTATGGGTTTTGACAGACCCTGAAATAAAATACACAAATAATATCCACATGCTGGCGCCATCGTTCATTGCCGTGACTAGTCACCTGAAAAGGACTCAAGAAAATCTATCAAAATTAGAACGAAGGTGTTCTACAATTACTTTTAAGTTGGTGCACTCGGCTACCCTAACATGAATAATAACCTGTTCAGCAAAATGTTTTACACTCATTTCCTCCCATTCCTATTTCAAATATTAACGTTAATAAAGCACCATTTATCGAATGTAACGGGTTCCGCAATTGCAAGGATAAAATCACGCACGCACGCCGCGTACATTACTCATGACTCAAGAAAGAAAAACAAAATATCAACAAACACTTTGGCCACGCGCCAACGGACATTTAAACATATAGTGTCGGTACAAGAAAAACTCTAAAACAACAAGAAAGAAAAACATGACTATATACAAAGTTCCCCGGCCAAATCTAACTACATAATTGAAATAAATCCAATTTTAGTACATCACCGCTTCTGCATGTAGACCAAGGACATCCTCCTCAACCCATTGCCCTATGGACAATTTAGCTCTCCATAGTAGTCGTCTGTGCTGATTTCTTGAAGCTCATCCCAACTTCAAACCACGTGCTGTTCATCTTGGTCTCGACTCCTTGGCAGAAAAGTTCAATATTAAATATTTGCCTATCTATAATCGCTTGCAGGCTACTCAGTTCACCCACAATTGTCCTAGTGCGATTAATAGCGAAGACTGGCCCTAATTATATCAGACACACGCACTATAAAACATACATAAAGTACACACAATTTATACAGAAAATATACATCTCGAGTCCGCGCCACTGGCTCGTTAACAAGTTCACAATCCTGGCTGCACTAGCAGTCGCTATCTCGTCTGGTATTTCCGTCTGTACTATGGACTTCGGCTCTGTTAAGCGCTAATTAGGGTGATACGATATTTCCCTCTTAAAGTTGAACTCGTCGTCTTGAAATGAATGTTACTGTTTCTCAAGCGCTAGCGTGAAATATTTAGATCACACAACAAAGTTGATTTTATAATAATATGTATTACCGCCTTTAAAATTTGATACTGCGATCGCTGCGACTTCAGTTCCTCAAAGCTCACAAAATGAATTAGCTTCTCTGATTTAGAGCGTAAAAATCCTATTTTACACCAAATAATGACTTAGATAAATTCGAGCGTCAAAATCACAAACCAAACTGACGTGGAGTATGCCTCTCAAGGCTCCACAAGGTAAGACTTTAAAATTCACACTTCGAACTGGCGTGGAGTATGCCTCTGAAGGCTCCACAAGAATAGACTTTAAAATTCACACTTCGAACTGACGTGGAGTCTGCCTCTGAAGGCTCCAAAAGAATAGACTTTAATTGGCGTCAGGCCAAGCTATTTATGAGAAACTGACAAGGGCGGTGGAGTGGGGCAAAGTCGGATAAAAACTTCCAGAGTTTTTGTCTCACAAAGATGTAACTAGTGTCATTCTTCTCCAAATAAATCCAACGTCTCAAATTACTCGAGCGGAAATTAATCCGTTCGGCGGTTCCTTAGATACACACTTCCGCGGGCTTTTTACTACTGACGCCGTCCACCTCGTGGTCACGGCTTGGTCTCTCGCGATTGGCTGATTCAATCGTATGTTCGTTGAGAAGACCTCGTGATTCTTCCTTTATGTCTCCAATTTTGGTACAGTAGTTGCACAATTTAGCCTTGAACTCGACTAATTCTGGCCGTCCCCCAGGAATAGCTACTGGCTCAACTTCTGTTGCAATCGTTACGAAATGCTGGCCTCCCTAATATCCAAGTCGACTTCCTTACGTGCTGCCTGGGCCGTAGTAATAATAATAATAAATATGAAAACTTATTTATCGAAGATGAATAAGGGTTCACTATAAAAATAATTCATTCGCGTATGGTTCTAATTTAAATACACACGGCATTAGCCCAAAAACATGAATTATTTTTAAATAGAATATTGTTATTATATGTGTGCAAACTTTGTCCTCTTCAAGGTTTCGGCCTTTGACCAATTCCAAAATTACACATTGATTGCAAATAATTACAAATTAAAATTTACTTTTTTAAATTACTGGGAGATAATTAAATAAATACAGTCTTAAAAGAAGCTTATTATATAATAGTTTTAAAGTAAAGGTTCAATCTAATAATTTTATTATATTGAATTTTCGCATGAATTCCTACCAATTAACTTTCAAGTATCCACATTAAAACCAGCACAAACTACTTCATATAATTTCATATTTCGTCACTTTAAATTTCATACTTTTCTTATTTTCATACATTTTATTTCATAATTTGGCAAAAACATCTACATATTTTTACTAGCTCTATTAATAAGGATTACATTTTATCGGTTATCAAACACACAGCAATCTTCATACACTCGTTATTTTGACGTAGTAGGTATTATATAGACTACAGTTACAAATAGATTGATTTCGAATTTTTTGGGGGGATTTTAATTCCCCAGGCCAACTCCCAAATTTAACATTGGGTAGGTATCTATTGTACTTATTCCTTAGTGCTAGATCAATGCATCTTATGTATATAACACTGTTCATGACTACAAATTCCAGCTTTACTGTACGCTACATTTGCTGTTCTTCCAGCCTGAAAAGTAATGGAAAAATAGTTTTTTTAGAGATCATTCCGGAGCGAGTGTCTTATGGGCACAGTAAATTATGTTTGTACGGTACTGTTTGTATATATGTCCCGTCATTAACTACTGAGCGGCTCAACCTATTTTGATTAAACTTTGTATGAATCTGCTTCTTCTTCCTAGCATTTATCCCGCGTTGCAGGGTCTGCTTTCTTGCACCTTTGCTTCCATTTCTGCCGGTCTTTGGCGTCTCTATAGTAAAGCCATCATTACTTACGACTTGACGTTTCAGAGCCAGGCTAGAGTTTTGTTCGCTAAATCGCGAACGAAACTCAATTTGTCGTGATATATCGATTTGAATGGCTGCCTGTAATTGTCTAGTTAAAGTGATTTTCCTTATGACCGCTAGATAACTCTAGGGTAACACTGATACGTCAAGTCGGAAGTAATGATGGCTTTACTATAGGTAGAACATTCACCGTGCGCATGTCTTCCCGTAAGGTGTCGAATCAGCGCTTCCTTGGTCGTCCTCGCGGTCTACGGGCTTCAGGACACAAAACTAGTGCAGTTTTCGCAACTGCGTAACACATGGCCATACCATCTCAAACGATTCATGCATTTTATCAGTTATTGGAGCTACACCAAGTGTTGCCGGACATCCTCATTCCTGATGGCGGTGTAGTCTAGTAAGTCCTTGCGGCTAGCGAATCATCTTCATTTTTAGCCTATTTTCATTAAAAGAAACGAAAAAAATAGGCTTATGAGATTACTTTTGTCCATGTGTGTGTGCTCCTCTAATAACTTCTAAACGGCTGGAGCGATTTCAATGAAACTCGGTAAGATCATAGCACCATTTCGGCCGACCCCGACCATGCTCTTTAAATTTTATTACGTCTCACCAATCCAGCATGGCGGCTGTACGAAATATTTCACCAGCATTCAATATCTCCGAAACTATTACCGATATCACCCTGAAATGTTGTATGGTGATAAAGGGCACTACTAGAAGGTCACCTACGAGACATTCAAAAAACCGGGTAACTACAAAACCAACATGGCGGCCAAGCAAAGTTGAGTCTTTTAAATAGACTTCTTTCGTGATTTAACCACCCAAACTCAATGAAACTTGGTACAGGAAATGTTTATACACATTGTAATGCATCTAATTTAGTTGAATTGTTTACATAACCTCAAGATGGCGGCTGTGTGAAATATTTCACTGGCATTCTAAATCTCCGAGACTATTACTGATATCACCCTGAAATTTGTACGGTGATAAAGGGCACTACTACAAGTTTATCTATGATGTAACTTTCAAAAACCTGTAAAGTACAAAACGAACATGGCGGGCAAGCAAAGTTGAAACATTTTAATAGACTTTTCTCGCGATTTAACCACCTGAGCGCAGTGAAATATGGTAAATGATTATGCATAATGTACTCCACTGGCGTCTAATTTAATACAATTGTTTACATAACCTCAATATGGCGGCTGTGCGAAATTTTAAAATTAAGTTTTTATTTCTTGTGTCGTAATCATGCGATCAAAGTGAAAGTTTGAATAATGAAGCTACGCAATAATTTTCCTTTAATGTTACATAACTCTATGGCCTATATATATAACAATCCAAAATGGCGTCCATCCGAAATATTTAGACGGTTCTCAATATCTAAGAATCTTTTACAGCAATCAAACTGAAATTTTTAATTTTCGTAGAGGCTATGAACATAAGTTCACATATAGGACTTTTAATAACCTAGTGAGCATAAATCCAACATGGCGGCGACGCGAAGTATAAATATTTAAATGGACGTATCTTGCGATTTAACCATCCGATTGTAGTGAAACTTGGTACAGTAAATGCTTATACAAAATAATGTTAATCCACTGGCATCTAATTTATTTCAGTTATTTTCACAACCACAAGATGGCAGCTGTGCGAAATTTTAAAATCTCGTTTTTATTTCTTGTGTCCTTATCATGCGATTGAAGTTTGAATACTACACGTACACAATAATCTTCATGCAATAGTACATAACTCTAAGACCTACATATACACTATAAAAATCCAACATGGCGACCATACGTAATATTAGACGGTTCTCAATATCTACGAATATATTACAGCAATCAAACTGAAATTTTGTATGTTGATAGAGGCAATTAACATAAGTAGGATGTATGAAAATAGGATTTAGTTCTTCACGGAACTACTTGTTATCACATGCAGCTGTTGTTCATGTAGGGGAAGGTGGGGCATAACCGGGTAGTCGGGTTCAAACCGGGTACCCCAATTCTGGCTCAATTATTGTTTCCATCTGGCGGCCAACTGTCAAATAAAACTACCAAGGCCAAGGTGAAGTTGCGGGGAGCTCGCCATTTCACTGTGGAGATTTGTTCAGTTGTGACTAATGATTTTGTATTTTTGTGATTTCTTGTTTCAACTTTCTATTTAACTTCATCGATTACTACCGAAGTACTACAGCAGTAACAGTTAAGGTAAATGCATTGTATGTAGCTTATTTCTTTAGGCTTACGATGGTATCGATGTATTTAAGATTCAAATCGATTTTGTTTGGCCAGTCCATGTTTTGCTTTAGAACTACCAGTGGGGTGAAACCGGGTATGACGCGTGGGGTAGGATCGGGTGGTGCCCGATTTTACCCCATCTATTCAGCACTCCACAATAATAGCTACAAAATAGTGTTTTTTATAAGAGTGTGTGTGTGTGTGAGAGAGAGAGAGAGATAAGTGTTATTATTTGAAATATGACTTAACAATGTGTAAGGCCTAGACTTTTAAGTTCTTAATTTGTGCAAAAAAAGTTGTGTTGCTAATTTCATTAAGATTTTTTTTTTTAGAATCTGATGCTGGAGAAAGATGTCGAGAACATACGTTAGAAAATCAAAGAGACAGTCATGGGAACAGGAAACGAGACTTTACTTCTAGCGAAGAAGAGTAGCTTGACGAAGATGCAGCGTGTATTTTCTGCAGTGACTATTATTCTAATTCAAAAGACAAAGTAGGGTGGATCAAATGCACAGGATGCCGGGGATGAGCACACGAAGATTGTTGTGGTTTGGATGAGGAAGACGATGGCTTTGTGATTTGTGCAAACTAAAATAATTGTTTAATGTTTTTACATAAGGGAACAACGAAGTACAATTCTTTACCATAATCAATGATTTTGTTCACAACTATATTAAAATAATTAAATACAAGTTTTTCGGGCTTGTATTTAATTATGAACGCCGGCCGTGAAAGCCTAAGCTGTTATATATTAAAATATGTACGCTATTCGGTTGCTAAATAGGACTAGTTATCTCCGTTTACCATTAGAAGGTAGACAATGAAGAAAAAAAGGTGTTTTCTAATTTTCCATATACTCAACATGTATACTCTCGGTTCTACCCCACCGGTGGGGTAAAACCGGGTGAATTTACTTTTTTTTTTCTAATTTTTATAATAATAAACAGAATGACCGCCAACCTGGGCCCAACCTTTGGGAAGCCAGGCTCTGCCTGTCACAAGCCAGGACTAAGGGTGAGTGATAGAGGAGTAACACCTCTTTAAAAAACCTTGGTCCAGCTGGCCCGGCTGGTAGTACCTTGTATGGGTCCCTGCCGGGGTTACAGGTGAAGATAGACAACGGTTTAGAAGGCGGAAGAGGACCTCGCGTCCCAACGGCGGATAAAGCGGAGGAACTATCTTCAAGCTCTGGGGCTTACAACCTTGGTTCTACTAACGGGAAGGAGCAATCCGACCCACATATTTCTTAACAATCAAGCATCATGGAAAGTCGTCAAAAGGAAGACACTACCCCAGGTGGTAACTGTTTAAGGGAATCCACCGCTCCTAGGAGTGCACGCACGCCTTTGGATTCTGGGGAGCTTGCAAGTAGATGCTTAAAGAATACTAAATTGAAGACGAAACAGAAATATTATTTTGGAACGTTAAATGTCAACTCATTACTCAAAGTTGGTAAACACAAGGAATTGACAAATATGATGGACGAACATAACATCTCAATCCTGGCCTTGCAGGAAACACGGTAGCAGGACGAAGATGTCATGGACATTGAGGGCTATAGGGTCTATAAAGGACAGAGAGCAGTGAAGATAGGCAAGAATATGCCAATGTTTGGAACAGCTTTTGCTGTAAATAAGAAGGTAATCAGTGCAGTTGTGGACTTCTCTAGCCCATCAGAAAGACTATCACTCCTAACTCTACGCTGTGGTAACAAAGGCTATACCCTGATCAATGCACATGCGCCAATTAATGAAGACAACAGGCGTAATCCCGAGAAAGTTGAACAATTCTGGGACCTTATAGAGGAGGAGATGGAGAAAATACCTATAACATCAAGGTTTTATTGGGCGACTTCAACGCTCAACTGGGAATAGAAGCAAGATATAGATCGACAGTAGGAAAATATCCTGCTCACAGAATGACCAACAAAAATGGAACACGGTTTGTCGAACTATGTAGAGCGTTTGATCTTCAGATAATGTCAACTTTCTATAAACACAAACCAAGTAAACAGAAGACATGGCGTTCACCTGGCAATTTGAACGGAGAGAAACAAATTGATCACGTGGCAATATCCAGGACAGTAATGAAGGAGATTATGAATGTTAAAGTACAGAGAGGGGTCAAATTTGATTCAGATCATTATCTCCCCAAGATTAAAATGATTTTCATTCCTTTTAGAAAGGCTCCGAAAGCTGGAAATAAACTTCACAGATATGATGTGACAAAACTTAAGGTTGATCAAGAAGTATTGGAGCAATACCACCAGCAATTAACATTTAAATCCAAGAATTGGACTGACATTGCCTCCAAAATCCAACAAGCAGCCAATGTTTCAATCTTGACAGCACAGAAGCGTAAACACAGATGGTGGAACGAGACATGTGATAGTGCATGTGTACAAAGAACAGATGCTTGGAAGAAATGGAACTCAACGAAGAGACAAGAAGATTATAACTCGTTTTGTGACAGTCGGAAAGATGCAGCCCGGGTTTTCCGAATTGCAAGGCGATCATATGAAAAACAACAGATGGAACAGATTGATCAGGATTTCAGGAAGAATAATGTCAGGGACTTCTATCAAACTTTCAAGTGTAATCTGAAAGGGTATCAAGCACCGAGCTTGTGCTTCAGAGATGAAAATGGAAAGTTAGGTCTGAACAACAAGGAGAACTGTCGTATCTTGGCTGAGTACTTTAAGAAATTACTCAATTGTGCTGAACCAAAACATAGGCTACTCATAGGCCGTCTTACTCAAGTAATGGCCAACTCGCATCCACCTTCTAAGACAGAAATTAAAATTATTATCGATGGTCTAAAGAATAATAAAGCAGCGGGAGAGGGTTCCATTGTGGCAGAACTTCTAAAACTGGCAAATGAAGATACTCTGAATATATTAGCTGAGCTCTTTGCGGAGATATGGAGAACTGGTAGGATACCCACAGAGTGGCAGTCTGCATTAATTCACCCTCTCCACAAAAAAGGGGATAAGAAGGACGTTAATAATTACAGGGGTATATCAATTGTATCTGTTCCCTACAAGATCCTATCCAAAGCACTCCTGAACAGAATTGAAGAAAATCTTGATAATCAGATTGGTGAGTACCAGGCCGGTTTCAGAAAGGGACGTTCTTGTCCGGAACAGATTTTAAACCTGAAAAACATCATAGGCAGGTATGACTATGTGGTCGTATTCATTGATTTTAAGAAAGCGTATGACTCAATTGACCGCGAGTCGCTACTGAATATTCTGGAAGAATTTGGAGTGGATGACACGTCTCGAAATCTGATTAAACAGACTTTGACCGACACAGTGTAAAAGTAAAATTCATTGGCGAGATCTCAGATCCCTTTGTAATCAAAACTGGTGTCAGACAAGGTGATGGATTATCTCCAATCCTTTTCAACTGTGTATTAGAAAAGGTCATTCGTGAATGGAGGAAGACACTGAGTCGGGAAGAAGGGAATGAAGAACGATTCAGGCTAGGGCCCAAACTGAAAGGGGTGCACGTTGATTGTTTGGCTTTTGCAGATGACCTAGCTATTTTTGCCAACAATATTAAATCAGCCATTGTAAAGATTAATCGGTTGTCAGAGATGGCTGAGAAAGTAGGTTTACAGATTTCCTTTGAGAAGACAAAGTACATGACAAACATCAGTGATGGACCAGAATGGATGAAAACAAACCAAGGAAAGATTAAAGGCGTAAAGAAATTTAAATACCTGGGTGAGGTAATCCAGCAAAATGGCCTAGAACAGGAAGCAATTAATCTTAGAATCTGGAAATTAGACCGAGCCTATCACCTGACGAAAAATCTCTATAATAAGAAGTCGCTGAGCATTGGAGCCAAATTAAGACACTACAGCACGGTTGTCAAACCTGAAGCATTATATGCTTCGGAGACTTTGACTATGAACAGGCGGGGACTAGTCGACCAGTTGGTCAAAAGAGAACGCAGCGTATTGAGAAAAATTTTAGGCAACAGATGGGTTGACGGGCACATACGTTTGAAGTCGAACGAAGAGTTATATAGAAAGATAGAACCAGTCACGTCAACAATAAAAAGGAAAAGGTTGTTGTTCTATGGACACATTTTCAGAATGTCCAACGATCGTCTAACAAAGAAAATTTGGAATTTCGTGAAACCAAAGAAGAAAAAATTGGCATGGTTTGAAGAATGTAACAAAGACCTTCTAGAAATTGGTATTCCGGACTGCAAAATTATGAAGAGGTGTGAATTCAGACACCTAATCAAAAATTACCAGGGATTTAAGGTAGGGGCAGAACCCAAAAGACGGAGGGGACCTCTTTCAGAAGATTGGAAGAAGGCGCTGAGTGATGGGCTCAAGAGATACTGGCAGGACATCAAAGCTGGCAGACGATCTAGAACGAAACATTGATTTTGATTGTTACTCCGTAGTCCATAGTGGCTCAATTCGAATGTAAAAAAAAAACAGAATGACTCTCTCGTTTATTGATGATGGATATATTATGAAATAAAACTATTCAAAGATCATGTTTGCAGGTTTTAATAGTTATCTGAAATTAAACATAGCTTCAGGAAGCCGTCAAAGTCTAGCCACCCGGTTTTACCCCAATTTCCCCTATCTTCGTGACTGGCCAACATTCAGTTCCGGACGAACGATGGTTTTGTATAGGTATATCTTCGATTTCAAGTACAATGGCACCTTCCGATCGAAAAGGACTCAAGTGGCTTGGCGCCACTTCGTCCAAGCTGCCTTGATTATATTTCGGGCGTCTGGGAGCGTGAGACCATCCGAGCGAATTAATGCCCCCAAGTAATTGTAGTCATACGTTTTATTGAGTTCAACGCCATCGATGGTAACTGACTCACCACTTGGGTCCCTACTCTCCATGTGCTCAGTCTTCTTGATGTTAAGTCGCAAGCCATATTTGTCCAGATAAGTTTTCCATCGTTGGACAAGCTGATGAGATTTGCAAGCGATCATGATATCGTCAGCATATAGCAATTTGGGATAATCATGACTATGTCACGGAGACGTGCATCTATGACGCACTCAAATATCTTCATTGTGTGGCAAAGCAGGCGAATTGGTCGATAATTGGAACCGTCGAGAACATCTCCTTTACCTATCCACAGAGGTATTGTGACACTGGTAAGCCAAGATAAAGGAGCTTCGTTTTCATCTTTCATCTTGTTAAAGATATCCGCCAGGAACTGAGCTGCTTCAGGTACACCTCTGATGGTAGATCATCCGGGTCAGTTGCCTTTCCATTTTTCATTTTCTTGATGGCAGTCTCTACTTCAGTAGCTGTGATGGCTGGTGCTGGACCACGCACAGGATCCGCAGCTGGTATTGGCGGATGCCGAAATTCTTCTTGGCTGATATTTTCGAAGCGCCTCTTCCATTGACTAAGGAAGAAACTTCACTTTGCTGTTGATGGCGTTCCTGGATGAGGTCTCCATTAGTTTGCACCGGAGCATTTGAGTGTGGCGTCAAGTGGGTGAGAGATTTCATGAGCCCTTCATCCAGGAACGCCACCAACAGGAAGGAGGTTCAGGCATGTTTTAGGGTGGGATCATGTTTGGTCAACGTACGCCTCTAATTCCTATCCACGGTAACATGACTGGTCTGGCGTACAGAGACAACATCCTCAAACCTGTTGTTACAGGCACAGAACACCTATGTTACAGGTTTCGCTGCCACAGTGAGTGAGGGCTTTACACTAGTGGACAATAATGCTCGCCCCATCAAGCTAGGGTGGTCAATCAGTCCTTTAGATGAATGGCACACGGAGAATGGAGTGGCCTGGAGGACAATTTCGCACCGTTCCAGTCATGAGCGCCCGCAGGGAGGGGCAAGGTGGGGCCGTGCCCCCTCCCTGGAATTCCGAGAATGTTGATATTCGATTAGTCATTGTCACCAGATTATTTCATAGATTGGAGTTTCTGATAATCAACTGACAAAATATGGTACAATAGAAAACTTCTTTAATGTTGCTGACGTAATATGTATTTATATTCAAAAAATATATATGGTTCTAATGATGTTATGCACTTGACCACCAATGGAAACATAGCTCCATTTTTCAATATGTTTATGCCTAGTGTAAATACCGTATGTTTACCCAACACTATTGCCAACAAAAAAAAAAGACGGCTTCACAGTGGAAATCGAAAAAAAAACCAACCTAAAAATGTCGGACTTTTTTTTCACAAAATCGCTTATAAGTTGAAAAGTATGCATCCTAGTGAATTTCTCACTATTTACAAAATTGAAGTAGCCAAAATTTCCTTCAAAATTCACTGGTCACTTTTAATTTTTGAGTGCAGGGCACCGCCGCTAAGGAGCGCTGAAAAAGAGCAACTTTTTGGCACTTAGGCAAAAACGAGAGAAACTCAGCC
Source organism: Meconema thalassinum (assembly GCA_946902985.2). NCBI lineage: Eukaryota > Metazoa > Arthropoda > Insecta > Orthoptera > Tettigoniidae > Meconema > Meconema thalassinum. The sequence goes on along the minus strand of OX336388.2, from coordinate 1,712,928,107 downwards.
CTAACTAGCCCCAGACGCTTTCTTATCTTGTTTCTCCATGAATACGTGTTTTATTCATGTTCTATGGTGGTTACAAGATTACGGAGCCCTTGAAAAACATTGCCGACGGAGTGGTAGGAATTCATAAAGGACAGATCAAGCCGTTTTATTATTTATTTCAAAAATTAAATGAAATGAATATAATGAAAAGGAATGTAATAGCAATTAACTATTAATACATTACAATTAATTTCAATTCTTTAATTGAGTTGTCAACGTTCAAACAGTTTCCCTCGCAGATGGTCCAAAGCCTAGAGCAATATAGACCCACACGTCGACAACCGCAGCTTCCTCGACAGTCGCCTTTGCATTTGCTAGAGACCTTGCGGAGAAGCTTGTCAGGAGCTGGGGCCTTAGCTGTTCTCGTGGGGATGAGGCCGTTCCTCGACGACTTCCACTCCCACTGTTCTGGGTTGAGCTGATTCTCGAGCCACTGCTGGATCTGGTGGTATACTCGCAGAAAGTGCTCACGGGCTGCAGCTTCAGTGTGAGGGATCGAGACCATGTTTCCGGTGACTTTATATGCTGTACTGAGGTATAACTTGTACCTCAGTTCGTTTAGACGAGTGTTATGGTGGTCACCACCATAAGGCCTCTAGAAAATTTTTGCCAGCATTCACTAGCTCCTCAACTTGTGCTGTGGGGTCCATGTAATGCTCAAGGTAGTTTACAAGATCTGGGTTCTTCTTGAGGGTCTTCTGGAATTTCGTCTTACCCTGGTTGAACATGACAGATGTGGAGTCACAACCACTGACAGCGTGGAGGAATAAAATATGGTGGCTCAGAGGCTCCTCTAGCGAGCTGCCAGGGCTATATAGCGTCAGTGGTACTTTTCCTTTTCCTGTTTTCAGGAAAAGCACGTTAGGAGAAGTGTGGATGCCTATCATGATGACGAGAAGGTCAACATCTTCTCCCACCACTGCAACTGTGCCATGCGTGGAAGCTATGGATTGAGCCGTTCTTATGATGAGGGCATCAGCATCCTCAATGACTTATCGAGATTCAATCCCTGCCTCACTCAGTCTACTCCTGAGGAGCTCTATGAATCTACTCTTGTTCTTGTCGTTTGAAAGAAAGTTGGAGTCTGATCATCCAGAGGCTCCTCATAAAATTGCACATTCACGACGCGACATTTTCGTCCCTCACATATTCACTAATAACAACATTAGTTCACTTGAAAACACTGAAAGAACGGCAGAAACCCGAAGAAGAACGCTTAGCAGTCCCACGAGGAGGAGAGAGCAAACTAAACTAAACTCGAATGGCAGAGGAGTTGGCCGGAGGCATATAGGGGAACCTGTCAAGGACAGATGTGTCGTCAAAAAAGGGACCCTTCGTATTGAGGGCTTGAGGGTGACCATTTCACACAAAGAGGAAACGACTCCGGTTTCACTCTATCAATATATTAATTATATCTCTTTAGGAATGTGTGAGATATGTGTGACATGGTGAGATTTTGAGTGAAAAAATCACAAAAACTGTTTTACATTACTCACCTCATCACTTTCACACTTTACCATTAGGTGGATAAGTACAGATGGACATACTCCACCTTAACTTGAATACATTAATTTATTTAAAAAAATTCCAACAAACTTTCAATCATGTTACCACCATAGAACATGAATAAAACACGTATTCATGGAGGAAACACGATTAGAAAGTGTCTGGGGCTAGTTAGGGCTGAGTTTCTCTCGTTTTTGCGTAAGTGCCAAAACGTCGCTCTTTTTCAGCGCGCTCTAGGGTCGGTACCCTGCACTCAAAAACTAAACGTGCCCAGTGCATTTTGAAAGAAATTTTGTCTACTTCAATTTTGTAAATAATGAGAAATTCACTAGGTTGCATATTTTTCAACTTATAAGCGATTTTGTGAAAAAAGTCCGATTTTTTTTCGATTTTCACTGTGAAGCAGTCTTTTGTTTTGTTGGCAATCTTCAGATTCGGATTCAGCACACCGAAAAACATAAGAATCCGTCGAGAAACCTTCTACCCTATTTTTTTGTTGTTGTCAAAACTACCATTTGACTGGGCTATTGGCAGTGACGATATGAAAGCACGTTCTGGAAATATTTTTATACATTACGACACCGATAGCGGGTTTCAGCCCCTAAAACAAGGTTTCCTTTAATGACTACGGTAGTAAAACACTGCTTAAGGTCGTGCTTACAATATTGGGTCATTTACTGTATTCAAGCCCGTAATTACGGGGGAGCAAACAGGGCAGCTGCCCAGGGTGGCAGGTTTTACGGGCGGAAAAAATTCTGGAAAACTGTACAAAACCGCTTGGGCATTAAACGTCAAGTTATTCAAGTTTAACCCCTCCTACACACACACACACACACACACACACACACACACAAAGGGGCCGATAACCTAGATGTTAGGCCCCTTAAAACAACAATTATCATCATCATCATCACACACACACAAGATAATTATTCATTGTCGCACATTTGCAATGTTGATTATGTAAGGACGCACAAAACGGGATTGTGTTAGTCATCTTGGTGTTCTTGCTTTTGAATCTGAGTTGAAAGTGAAATTGGACTAATGAAATCCTAATCTTGTTTGCAAATGACAAAGGCAAGAAGGAAGCCCCTTGTTATTTAAATAATTGGTGTTTTTGCCATTAGTTGTGTATGATAGCTTTTAAAATTTAAATGTACATTCTTTGTATTAAGTTTTTTTCTATTTGTAAATTTAGTAAACACATATTTATAGTGTTGGGCACTCATACATGCTCAGTGAAGAAACAGCCCCACATGTTAAGGAAACTTTAATAAATCTACATATTTTAAGTCAGGGGTAGCAAAGATTTTTAATTTTAATTATATTTTGCCCAGGGGCTTCAGGAGCCCTAAATACGGGCCTGACTGTGTTGTACACTCGTCTAATTTTGCGCCGTTCTGCCTTACTGCGATCGTTATTCGTGCGGCGAAATGCCATATATTTTTATTCAAGGTGTGCCATAGTACTGTGTTCCTTTATTTGAGAACAGAGCAATTATTGCTACAAATGAACAGCAATCTACCATTGTTGTGGATTCTTAACCTGTAGTGTTAAATCATCTACGATCGAAGCAATTTATAGGCTGATAGTTAATTTGTTCTGCGGTGTTTTTGTGCCGTTATCGAAGCGACTGAGATTCGCACTCTGAATCTAATGCAGACGGTAGATCAGTTGAGACAAAATAGGGAATACTGATAGACTTCGTAATGTTGTAGGCTATATGATTCCAATATAATCTTCTTGCAAGGCAATTTTCGATGTGTAACATGCAGCCTACTTATATGAGCTGAGAAGCGAATTTAATCCTAATTTAATTGGGCTTATAGTCGTATTGACCGACTGAAAGTTACAATTCAATGTACAGTAGATCAATTAGGTGATACAGCCAAAGTTCAAGGGGGCATTAATAATGATGTGCTTCTGAAAGAAGAAAATTACAGACAGACATTGGCAGGCTCTTAACTCAAGGGACATTTATGTGACATTCTTAAGTACGAATGTATAAATGATCCTGCGATATTTGTCGTTATCAAAGAGACTAAGTAAGAAGTACACGATTTAGTGAGTTTTATATATTTTACTTAACGGTCAGCAATAATCAAATGAAATGTTTTCTTTCCAAAACAAAAATTTGCTAAAACCATGGGCGTCACAAGTACGAGTAATGTACAATACGAATTCATCACTTCGCACAAAATTCATTATGCTGAGAAGAGCAATGCGAAGTATTCCTAATAGCTTGTGAAGAAGAGGAAAAACGTGACGGATCCGCTGAAACGGCCAGTACAAACTAGATATTTGGGAACAGTGCTATTTGAATTATTAGGCATATTCATATGTAGGGAGGGGCAGACGACCGCGTTGTTCCACCCCTTAAAAACAACAATAACTAACTGACTAACTCATATGTAGGGATATTTCCACAGTTTAATTTAACTCAGTAATTTGGAAATATCCGAAAATATGTCCTCCAGTTACCGTATTTAGAAAATAGGCGAACTGGATTTATATTAGCATTTTAATGAACTGCTTGATTTTTATGTTATTGTCGATACATGGTGATACCACTATTGTTTTTACCTGTTTTTAAGACCTGAACATTATGACAATGAATCACAAAAGAAGACACGCCAACTTTCATGGACAAAATCTGTGACCTAAAAACAAAACATTCCTCCCAATCTTGCCATAAAGTAGCCAACTGATTCAGAGCAGTCAAATAATGAATTTCACGAAGCACGTAAGAAATGAAACGAAAATTGGGGGGTAATGAAATGAAAATTATAACTTGGCCTCCCTCTGGAAAAAATCCTGCGGTTGCCCATGGTCCCAGTCTCTCAACAAACATCTAGCAACTGATTTAAGCTGCTCTGAAAGAGTGGAATAATCTGCTCAAACCAGGTTGGATCCGTTGGTTCTCAGTAGCCTATGCCTCGTCGTCTGCAAGCATGCCTTAGGGCTCGTGGTGGCCATACACGGTATTGTTATGCCCCAAACATGAAAAATGCGTGTGAACTGTATACCAAGTCCCACATTATCACTTTTGTTATTCATTTTGTGTTTCTCTCTCTTCTGCACAGCAGATTGTGTGTTTTTTTCTTTGTATGTACCCTAGGTATATTGTGTATAATGTGATTACATGCACATAGAAAAATAAACAAGTCACTCAATCGCAATATGCAAAACATTTTTTGAGTCCTGTAGATCTCATGCTATTTAGGGATTGATAATAATATCAATGTTATTGGTTTTACGTCCCTTTTAACTACTGTGGTTTTTAGAGACGCCGGGATGCCGGAATTTCTCCCCTAAGGGGGCTCTTTAATGTGCCAGTATATCTACTGACATGGTTCCCTGCATTTGCGCACCCTCAAATGCCAGTATACTGCGCCAGGATTCGATCCTGATTTAGGGATTGATGCACTGTATGACATCCACTGAAATGTGGAACGACTTATAGTGAGTCTCTACCTTAAATGACAGTACGCATTAAATGCAACGCGCTGATGCCAGATCTATTGCATATACAGAGTTCTGCAAGGCCGGGCACATGTTGTAACATAACTCGTATACAGGCGTGCTTTTACGCAAAACGCGGGAAATTTCCAAAATATTTGTTCGTTATATATAACTGTAGGCCTACCTCATGCCTTGCAGCGAACGACGGCACACTATTTACTGTCGCGCAGAAATTATGTGCACCCGAGTTTGGAGATAATAAGCAACACAACCGAAAGGCCTACAATAAAACAAGTGATATCACCTTTTTCCTTGTTTATTTCTGCGTTGATTGATGATAAAGGTAGTTTTTAGGAACTTATTTTAATATCCCTTATGGCAGGTATAACGTAAAAAGTACCGGTTTTTTGCGGGGTTCGAGCGAAGTGTCGACTTCAGAGATTCACAACTCTTAAATCAATTGTGCTACAGCACCCAACTTTAGGTGTGTGTTAGTCAGATATGTTTTCTGTGTATATGTGAAATTTCAGAATTTGATCTCTAACACAAACAACGCAACAATCAATTATGTGAAAGGCTCGTATTTCGAAACTGGACTCCCGCATAAGTTCGCTCTTGGGTGCGTTGTATTCCACATATAATAAGCGTTTGCGATATGTAACTATCCGTGATCTAAATAAATGGGTTTAGTTTATATGGATTGATATTTATTATGCGTTTGGTGACTGTTGTTGGCAGGCGAAATCCGCAGGAAAGTTCGTGCGCTGTTGCCGTATTCACTGCTCGTTTAGCGCTGTCTCGGCACAGAGCATGTTCAAGTTAAATGTATTTCGTTTTCACATTTCCCATCAGCTTTTCTCAAAAGGTCTTTGGACCTTCAACGGCAGCTTTAAAAATATTTTTTTTCTGTCTCAGTTCTTTTTGATGTGTAACATCTTTCCGCTCGGTTGCTGGATAGTTTTGTGGGAGTGATTTTGAAAATTGGGGACGGAAGTGGATCGGATCGATCGAGCTATCAGTGGTGGATCGAACGGAAGTAAGCACTGCCCGCTCGATCGATAGAACGGAAGTGTACTAGCTGGCAGTGGTGGAAAACGGAAGTATGCACTGCCCGCTCGATCGAATGAACGGAAGTGTGCCCTAGCTGGCAGTGGTGGATCGAACGGAAGTATAAGACGCACTACCAACTCGATCGATCGATCCAGCTGGCACTGGTAAGAGAAACAATCAGCGCGCGGTGTCAGAAATCGATACCATGACGCACTCTCGGCCATGTGGAATGTATATGACATACCACTCCCAGCTGGATCGCATCCCTCCTGGCTGCTTTAGACTGCCTGCCCATTCAACGCTCAGAGGCGTACAAGATAGGTTGCAGCACCATCCCACTGTGATCACCGCGGCTTTTTCACTGCCAGCTTCATCGCGTCCCTCCTGGCTGCTTTAAACTGCCTGCCCATTCAACACTTGGAGGCGTACAAGATATACATTAGTTGCAGATTTAATTTCTGATTTACAAAAGAGCACGCAGCAGTACGGCATTCTAAAATCCAAAACACAACTTCGCGGAAAACGAACAACAAACGGTTGAACATCGTAATTCAGCGAGGCTCCAAAGCCTTTCACACTCAAAGCAATGGCTTCTTACCAAGGAAGTCAGACCGTACCTAACATTACCGACAGTTCTACCCACAATGTACCCAAGAAATCCCAGAAAAGTTATTATGCTTCTGCAATACAGTTAACACCGAATAAAGAACAGGTTATTATTATTGTCGCCATTAACATCAATACAAAACAAATGTCTGCAACAGTGACTTGAAAAAGTGGCGATCACAGAGGTTTGGTGCTGCTCTTAGCGTCTATATTTGGCTATTCAAATATTAACCCATATAACGGTAATGCAGTCATCAATATAATATAATCGTTGTGGTTATACGAGAATTGAGCAAGCCTTCATGAACTATTACTCAATACATTCTCTTTACTCACAAGAGGGCCTATTCATAAGGCATTTTAAACTCAATTTCACGCAGGAACACTATCGAAACAAGCAAAATATAAATGAAACTTAATTCCGTAATGCAGTATTATTGGAACGTGGAAATAAGTCACCATCTATTGCACAATATTTGCGTAGGCGAAATAGCCGTAGGGTTAATGCGTATGACTGTGAATCTAGAGATCTTGGGTTTGAATCCTGGGCGGGGTAGATATTTTTGCTACCAGTTTATCATTTTAAACGATATTTATCATATCAATATGACTCATTTTAACAGAATCCATATGCAATTACGTGTTGGTCTGTGAATCAAGAGGACCTGTTTATAAGGAATTTAAGGTTATGAGCGGTGTCGCGTCTATTAATCTAGTTGATCCATATCGTATTCTTTATTTAGGCTAGTGCTGGTGGAAGCTACAAATCATCTAATAAAATGAGTTCCGTATTATAAACTACAATATCTGGAAAACACTCCCTTTTACAAAAGATTAATATTTGTGCCAATAATACTATAAAATACCGGTGTATCAACAATTTCACGTGAGGTTTCTTCTATGTCAGATGTTACACATCATATGCGACTACTGTAAGGCTCGTAATTTTTTTCTTTTTTTTAAATTTTCTATTTATAATTTCATAAAATATACAGTGTTTACATGACAAACATCTGGGAAAATGATCAGTTATCGTCATCTGATTGAATGTGATCATCCAAAGTAAAATGTTGTGTGACCTCATCCTTACTATCTGAAGAGGTGTTCAAATCAATTATTAGGGGTTCGACTTGAGGTATTTCTTGAGACAGATGATCTTTTCCCCAGTAGAAATCTTCAATTTTTATAGCGATACATTTCTTCCATAACTCAGCTGGTACCGATGCTAGGGCCTCGTCACACAGATCTTTCACCACCTTCTCACTGTTACTTTTCTGTTCAGCATTTGCCCGGTTTACTTTAGTCACTGTATTTTTACATGGGCCCATATCAACTCAATTGCATTAAGCTCACAATGGGCAACTGGTAACCATACCAATTCCACATCAGGTCGTAATTCCTTCGTAATTTGGTCCAATTTTCTTTCTGGCGTTTTGAAGTGAGGTTTGGCGTGTACGATGAGCGCGGCTTTTGTTAGAGGCTCGAAGTTATCTGCATCTTCAGGGTGGGTAATATTTCTTTTAACTATCCATGATTATGATGTTGGCCTTCAACCAGCTCATCGTTGGATTTTTTTGTATCGGGGTCCAGCATCGTGTGAGCCTGATCGATAACTATTGCGGACTTGTGTGGAATTATGGTTAAAATCCTCCTAAACCATTTTTCAAAATGAACAGCGTTCATCTCCTGATGAAAGTCGCCCGTCCCCCTTTTTTTTTCAACAAAACACAAACCCGCACCTTATAAGAAGCCATCCTCACTTCCTATATGTAGAATTATAGTCCGTTTACCGGCGCCGGAAGGAACTTTGAAGCCACCTCGTCAACCAAACACTTCTTGAAGCTGTCCTTGATATTGGTCGCAATTTGAAAATTCACAGCTCAATGCTTCAATAACATTTTCTTGCCAAGTGGATTTCATTGAATTGTTTTGGCTGCACCAGGTTTTGTCCGTGTAAAATATTTTGTAGCCTTCATTTCAAAGTCGTCGCATTCTTCTGAGAAATGTGTGGCTTCTTATTCAATTTTTAGCCTACTTTCGATTTTTGCAAAAAATGAAAGTGGACTTATGAGATCTACACAGGGCCAAAAATTGTGTGTCTGTTTGTGTGTGTGTGTGAGTCTGTGTGTGTGTGTGAGTCTGTGTACTCTTAATTTCTGCCCCCCCCCCCCCCCCCTATCAATTCAAACACGGTTAAACCGAATTGAACGGAATTTGGTACATAGGTAAAACTAGTAAAGGGCACCTCAGTGTCATGTTTTATATCGCCGCCATCTTTACCAAAACTGAATGGCGGCCACTCAAACGTTCAAAACGTAAAATCAAATAACGACTAACCAAATCATCCGATTTCTACTAAATTTGGTAACGACATACCTTTATATAGGACGCGTCTTGTGACCAAACTACAAGGTCATCCGCCGTACCATTTCAGGATGGCGGCCGTGCGAATTATGCAAATTTTATAATCCATATCATGGGACCCACCAGTTCCGATTATCGAGCCGAGAATCGTTTTAACTGTTCTAAAGGAAGAGGCACGTTCGAAATTAAAAGTTTATTTTCTAATACTATAGTGCAGAAGTGATTTTAAAAAGCTGAGCCGTGTCAGTTACAAGGCAAGATGGCAGCGGATATCTTGTGCCTGACTTATATTTTACTAATTTGAGTATTGCATGCAATATAGCGTACTGATACAAAATAAATAAACTTTGTATGAAATTCTTCATATATAAATAATATACTCCACTGATGAAATCGTTTAGTGTAGATCATTATTTGCTAAAAGGTCCTATGTAATTCATTTGATATCGGACGATGTTCGTTGGCACATTTGGCTCCGTGGTAAAGCGTTAGCCTATCACTTTTATGGCTATGGTTCAAACCCCATCAGAGTTAGTTTTTTTTTGCTTGATTTTTTTTATATTTATTGCTTTGTAATGACTCAGATGTTTTAAAATTAAGCGTTATATTGTGCATAGTACGATGGAAAAGATACATTTAATTAAAACAAAATTTGCCAGCAGATTTGCACGAGACATCATGCAACAAAAAAGTGAAATATCATGGCCTACTGGCGGCGAACTGCACTCCGGCCTACAGATTAACTTACAGTTTTTATTGAAAAGTTTATTTTTATGGCCGCTAGAATTCACTCGCCCTGTTAGGATTATCTTGTTCAATGCTTCTCCACTAGATGTCACGACTGGTCTACGTGGGACTCCATTGATTAGTATACCATTAGCATTCTATGCGCATCGAATTTGAAGAATAATAAGCTGATACTACGATACATTTTTACTTTTTATTTTAAAGGGTTTGTAACAGCCTATTGTGCGTTATTTGAAAATGTTATATGAAGTAAAGAACAAAACGATTTCACATAGTACCTGAAATCTAGCCGTTGGTGCTAGTTCAGGATATTAATACTTTATTGCAGCCAAATAGCAATCGAAAATGTCCACATAGTTGGTATACACACGTCTCTGTAGGGTCATGGAAAGATTTGTTAATTCAATTTGGGTTGTGAAAGCCATGCACAGCCAGACGTGTAAAGACATGCCTCAACTCAAAGTTGGATGTTGCCCACGTCAGGTCGATTATGTAATAATAATAATAATAATAATAATAATGTTATTGGTTTTACGTCCCTTTTAACTACTGTTGCTTTTAGAGACGCCAGGGTGCCGGAATTTTGCCCCGAAGGGTATCTTTAACGTGTCAGTAAATCTACTAACATGGCTCCCTCGCTTTTGTGCACCCTCAGATGCCAGCTGACTACGCCAGGATACGAACCTGCAACCTAGGGCCCAGCAAGCAAGAACGTTACCGCTGAGCCACGCAGCCAGTCCGGTCGATTATGTCTCCAGATCCATAACATTCTTGAGATACTTCTTATCTTTTTTTCTTCAATGATGGTAGCAGTTGAAATAGGAATCTCTGTTTCGCGGGCTTATAGGCCGTGTTCTAAGGACATTTTGTCGTCCTGACGTTTCGCTGTTTACTTGTTTTACCTCGCTTAATGTAACCTGTGAACATGCTGAACGCAGTCTTCAGCGAAACGTTAGGACGACAAAATGTCCTTAGAACACGACCTATAAGCCCGCGAAACAGAGATTCCTATTTCAACGCCGGTCGTGAAAGTCTGAATTTTTAGCCTATTTTCAATTTTGAAAAAATAGGCTTATGAGATCACCGTTTGTCCGTGTGTGTGTGTGTGGTGTGTGTGAGGTGTGTGTGTGTGTCCCCCTAATAAAATCTAAACGGCTGGAGCGATTTCAATGAAACTCGGTAAGTTCATAGCACTATTCCCGGCGACCTCGACCGTGCCCTTCAAATTTTGTTACGTCTCACCAATCCAACATGGCAACTGTGCGAAATATTTCACTAGCATTCAATATCTCCGAAACTATTACCGATATCGCCCTGAAATTGTGTACAGTGATAAAGGGCACTACTAGAAGTTCACCTATGAGGCTTTCAAAAACCTGGTGACTACAAAACCAACATGGCGGTCAAGCGAAATTGAGACTTTTAAATAGACATTTCTCGCGATTTAACTATCCAAACGTAATGAAACTTGGTACAGCAAATGTTTATACACATTGTAATGCACTGGAGTCTAATTTAGTTCAATTGTTTACATAACCTCAAAATGGCGGCTGTGCGAAATATTTCACTGACATTCTATATCTCCGAAACTATTACAGACATCATCATGCAATTTTGTACGGTGATAAAGGGTACTGATACAAGTTTACCTATGTATATTTCATAAACCTGTAAAGTACAAAACGAACATGGCGACCAAGCGAATTTAAAATATTTTAATAGACTTTTCTCGTGATTTAATTCTCTGAGCGCAGTGAAATGTGGTACAGTAAATGATTTTGCAGATTGTAATGCACTGCCATCTAATTTAATTCAATTGTTTACATAACCTCAAGATGGCGGCTGTGCGAAATTTTCAAATTAAGTTTTTATTCTTGTGTCGTAATCGTGGGATCGAAGTGAAAGTTTGAATAATGAAGCTAGGCAATAATTGTCCTTGAATGGTACATAACTCTATGGCCTGTATATATAACAATCCTAAATGGCGAGCTTCCGAAATATTTAGACGGTTCTCAATATCTATGAATCTTTTACAGCAACCAAACTGTTTTTTTTTTTATGTTCATAGAGACTATGAACATATGTTCACCTATAGGACTTTCAGTAACCTGGTGAGCACAAATCCAACATGGCTGCGACGCGAAGTATAAATATCTAAATGGACGTTTCTCGCGAATTAACTATCCGAGTGCCGTGATACGTTGCACGTTAAATGCTTACACAAATTTTGATCCACTGGCATGTAATTAATTTCAATTGTTTGCATAATCACAAGATGGCTGGTGTGCGTACTTTTAAAATCTCGTTTTTACTTCTTGTGTTCAAATCATGCGATTGAAGTTTGAATACCTCACGTACACAATAATCGTAATGTAATAGGACAAAAATAAAAATCCATCCTGGCGACCATATGAAATTGTTACGTGCCACCCCCCTAGTGGCACTTTTGTTAACTGGATTACGGTGGGTAGGAAGCACAACACCAATTACTGCTTAAAGAAGTAATTAACTTTATTGCGGCCAGAAAATTACACTAATCAGCAAATACAAGCAATTAGGAACCTTACTCCAGTTTACAAAGTCTCTTGCTTGTGGAGAGCTCTTGCCCCTTTCACTTGTCAACAAACCACAGAAGTTAATCCTGCCGCTAATGAGCCTAGTGGCCTTGACAGAACTACATGCAACTTCTTTCTAATGTGCGCCTACTACAGTACTTACGAGCACTTGCTGCGCGCTGTTCACCAGCTGGGAGAAACAATGTCACTGGATTTCGACACCACAATATCTGACACTCAGTGAAAGCACACTTACTCAGAACACGGCAGTCCCCTGTATGTTCCTCACTTCGCCGCTACACTAGGGGTTTCGCAAGTCACCACACTTCTGTCGCTCAGAATAAACGCTCACACTAGCTCGTAAAATACAACACCAACTGCTTCACGGGTCACTCTTATATAGCAGGCCGGTGACTCAATAAATGGTTCTAGATCCATCCAGGGTCCACGGCTTCTCGAGGTTTCCATCGCTGGTCCAGTCACGAATCTTCTGGACTATCCCTTTGTCTGTAGTAGCCCTGTTGCATAAGGCGCGCGCAATACACGAGGCAAGGCACAGCCCAGCCCTGGGGCAGTTGTGACTCATGCGGCGAGTGATGACACAAACTCACAGCCGTAACACCACCCCCTTCCTAAAAAGGCTGATCGTCCCGATCAATCATTGGTCCGTCTGTGTCCCTCCGTAGGCTGCCAGGCGATCTCGATGCACGATCTTCATCTTCGCCCTCGGGCTCCGCTGGATCCTGTAGACGACATCGTTGATCCGTTTCACGACTCGGTACGGGCCCTCCCAGGACTTCTGCAGTTTGGGTGACAGGCCTTTCTTCCGTAATGGGTTGAAGAGCCAGACCAGGTCGTCCTCGTGGAATCCTCCGGCCTCCGTCTGCTGGTCGTATTGGGTCTTCATTCGGTCGGTCTCGATCCGCAGTTTCCTCCTCGCGAACGCGTGCACGTCCTCCAGTTGGTTGACCAGTTCTTGACAATACTGGCTTACCGGGATCGGATCATTCCCAGGTCGGCTGAAGGCAAGATCGACGGGTAGACGGAGCTCCCTCCCAAACATGGCCCGGGCTGGTGTGCACCCGGTGGCTTCATGCACGGCGGCGTGGTAGGCCAGGAGAAATAGTGGAAGATGCTTGTCCCAATCCCTCTGGTGCTCGCTGACAACTATTCGGAGATGGTTCTCGATGGTGCGATTGAATCGCTCTACCATCCCGTCGGACTGAGGGTGTAGCGGCGTTGTCCTTGTCTTCCGGATTCCCAGCAGCTGGCATAGGTTCTGGAACACCTGCGACTCGAAGTTCCTCCCTTGGTCGGAGTGCAGCTCCAGGGGTACTCCGTACTGGCTGACGAATTCCTTCACCAGGGTCTCTGCGATCGTCGCGGCTTCTTGGTTAGGGAGCGCATACGCCTCCGGCCATTTGGTAAAGTAGTCGCTGACGACTAATATGTAGCGGTTCCCTGCCTCGCTTAACGGGAATGGCCCAGCAACATCGATGGCCACTCTCTCCATGGGGCCGCCCACGTTGTAGGTCTTCAGTGGACCCCGTCGTCTTCGTCCTGGGCCCTTGCTGGCTGCGCAATCGTGGCACCTCGCGCAGTGGTGCTCCACGTCAGTTCGGCATCCGATCCAGTAGAACCGCTCTCTCAGCTTCTCCAGGGTCTTCTTTATCCCTAGGTGTCCACCAGATGATCCTCCATGGACTTCCTTCAGGACTTCCTCCGTCATAGCCTTTGGAACGACGACTTGTTCCCGAGATGTCTTCCCGTCGGTGCTCTCCCAGGCGCGGCAGATGAGGCCATCCCTTACAATCAGCGAGTCCCACTGCGCCCAGTAGGACTTAAACTTTGGGCTGCAGTCACTCACAATGTTCCACCCGGGTCTGGGGACACAGGCCCGCTTCCATTCGGCTATCAGTCCCAGGTCATCATCTTCTGCTTGTGCCTGCGTGAAAGATTCGCGGCTCCAGTTCCCTTGAAGTTCCACAGTAGTCCTCCGGCACTGTATCCCGGTGTTCTCCTCCCTCCTAGTACAGAAGGTGCAGTCTTCGGGGCACGGTCTTCGTGACAGGGCGTCGGCGTTAGAATGCAGTTGGCCTTTCCTGTGCTGAATCTCAAAGTTGTACTGTTGAAGCCTCTCTAACCACCGCGCGAGTTGGCCCTCGGGCTGCTTGAAGTTCAGGAGCCACCGCAGGGATGCATGGTCGGTCCTGATGAGAAATTCTTGCCCGTACAGGTACTTGTGGAAGTGTTCAATGGTCTTCACGATGGCGAGCAGCTCCTTCCTGGTGACGCAGTAGTTCCTTTCTGGCTTTGACAAGGCCTTGCTGAAGTAGGCCACTACTCTCTCCTCGCCGTTCACTACTTGCGACAGGATCCCCCCTATGCCAAAGTCGCTGGCATCGGTATCGACGATGAACCTTGTTCCAGGTCTGGGGTAGGCCAGAATAGGCGCGGTGCACAGAGCCTGCTTGAGTTGCTCGAAGGCATTGTGGCATTCTGCTGTCCACGTGAAGAGTTGGTCCTTCTCAGTCAGTCGATGTAAAGGTTTGGCGATGTCGGCGAATCCTCTCACGAAGCGACGGTAATAAGTGCAGAGTCCCAGGAAGCTTCGTGGTTGGGACTTGTCCTTCGGAACTGGCCACTCCCTCACAGCTGCGGTCTTCTCTGGGTCGGTGCGCACCCCTTCTTCGGAGACGATATGCCCAAGGTACTGGACCTGCTTCTGGAAGAGCTGACACTTCTTGGGGCTCAACTTCAGCTGGGCAGCCCGTAGCTTCAACAAGATCTCCTTCAGGTTGCTGTAGTGCTCCTCGAAGCTCCTCCCCAGAACGATGACGTCGTCTAGGTATACCAGGCAGGTCTTCCAGTGTAGTCCCCTCAGAATGGACTCCATTAGCCTTTCGAAGGTTTCAGGGGCGTTGCACAGACCGAATGGCATGACGGTGAACTGCCAGAGCCCGCTGCCCACAGAGAACGCCGTTTTCTCGCGGTCCTTAGGGTGGACCTCCACCTGCCAGTAGCCACTCTTCAAATCCAAGGTGGAGAACCATCTTGATCCTGATATGGTGTCCAGCGTGTCGTCGATCCGGGGTAGAGGGTAGCTGTCCTTTTTCGTGACGTCGTTCACCCGCCTGTAGTCCACGCAGAACCTGGTGGAACCGTCCTTCTTCTTCACTAGCACGACCGGAGAACTCCAAGGACTATGTGATGGCTCGATCACCCCTTGCTCCTTCATCTCTTCTACCATCCGGTCGACTTCGGCTTGCTTGGCGAGCGGGACACGTTGGAATGGGGCCCTAATCGGTGCGCTGTCCCCAACGTCGATTCTGTGCTGGACCAAGCTTGTCCTGCCGAAGTCTTTGCTCCCCACGGAGAAGACATCCTGGAATTCGCGTAGCAGGTCCTGAAGTTGGCGTGATTGCTCTTCGTCTAAATGGTCCTGGGATCCTTGGTACAGCTTCTGTAGTTCTTCTGGCAGGGCGCGTCTTCTTCGGTTGTCCGTCTGCAGGTGTCCGTCCGTCGTATCTGTGATGCGGGCAATCCAGGTAACGGGCTCGCAGACTCCTAGGTTGGTGTCCCGGTGAACCGTAATGTCGTAGTCGTTCAGGTTGGGCAGGCGGACGTACGGCCGAGACGTCGTGTTGATGAGAGTCTTGGCAACTAGCAATCCTTTTGTCTGGATGTCCTCATATTTTGGCTCGATAACAGCCGCCACTCCCTCAGCAGTTCCGTCGACAATTACGGCAGCGCTGACCTCCGTCCTGGCGGGAACGATGACGTCCTCTCTCAGCCTTACATAATTACATCGGGCAGAGTGGAAGACGAGTAGACACCCGTTATAATGAACATAGGAATGCGATAAGATACGGAACACATTCAGCCGTGTGCGAACATATGTGTGACGCGGGGCACAGCTTTACCAACATAGAGTCGGACCTTAAAATAATCCATCACGAATCGAAAGGCAGAGCTCTTGACATAAAGGAAGCAATCGAGATACACCTAGCCAAACGAAACAATCCCAACAATCTAAACGAACACACGTTCATGGAGAGCTCACCCCTCTTCACGCTACTAAAAAACACACCCTGTCGGAAACAAGACACAATTTAGCGACACAGCCAAGCTAGATAAAAAAAGGGGGAAATTAGGGGGTTTTTAATAGGTAAATGTTATCTGGATCAGGTGTACGATGTACTTTTCTTCTGCAACAAACCAAGGCCCATATTCGCGGCAGTATTAAAGGTGCCGGGACGTCCTCATAAGACCGTCAACGCTTAGTTCGAATGGGTAATGCTCCACGCGTGGCGAGGGCTAATCCACGGTCTTTAATAGTTGTAGACACACCTCATTCAATAACATACATCTTATCTAGGTTGGCAACACCTCACATAAACACATCGCTATCACTCCCCACAGCACGTAGGGGTAGGGGGGAGAAGGCAGGAAAAACCAGTCGTTAAGATAACCACCGCAGTTGACCGCAAAGTAAGTTACAGTGAGCACGAAAACTGCGAGCAGCTGTAGTACGGAAGACAATCAGATAAGTAGTTAGCCTAAAATTTTATAGTTTAACTATAGTTTACAACCATATAATCTCTCTAAAGTACAAACTCCGGATAGCTATCACCATTTAGCATTTCACCTAACATATACACTGACAGTTGCAGTACCAATACTGCAACTAAATAATTGTACATATTGTAAATATTTTCACCTGTATCTCAAACATAGATTTTATAGCCTAAGTGTAATGGATCTGATGATGATCGCTTGACGATCGAAACTGGTCATCCTAGTGTTTTATTAATCTCATGTAATTTATTTCAGGATTAGGGCATAACCCATCTCTTTTGGGTACATTCGTGTTGACCGACTGAAAAGCACTAAACTCTTGTTTAATAGTAATTAATGTACAGTATACCAAATTAAAATTTTAAATGACTCTCCAGCACTAAAACCCACGGAACACAAAGAGCAACTGAAAAGGTATCCTGCCAGACACCATTAATGCTGGGACGGTACCTTCTGACAGGCAACGGCCGCTTCCTTCCACATCCTTGCCCAGTTTCATTCACCATCATTCATTTCATCTCTCATTAACTCCTCTCATGAGGTTGGCGTCAGGAAGGGCATCCGGCCGTAAAAACCATCGCCACAAATTACTTCCATCGCATCTCATCCCCGACCCCGTTGGAAAACGGGAATAATAAGGGGTAGACATACAACTGTCAGACACCATTTCACAAAACGTCCTACAGGCGGCGCAGTACAAGTATTTTCATCTACTTAATATAAATGTAGGTACAGTACTACATTCCAAAAGATTTTGCCTACTGCATGACAAAGCAGAGTGAACGAAGTGATGATCAGTCGGTGGCATTCTCGGGCGGGCCAGAGCAAGCTAACGCGGCAACACGGCACAAGCTTTCCTGCGGACCTCTCCTGTCAACTACATACACCAAAATCATAATAAATGTCAAACCATATAAACTAAACCGATTTATTTAAATCACGGATAGTTACATATCGCAAACGCTTATTATATGTGGAATACAACGCACCCAAGAACGAACATATGCGGGAGTCCAGTTTCGAAATACGAGCCTTTCACATAATTGATTGTTGCGTTGTTTGTGTTGGAGATCAAATTTTGAAACTTCACATACACACAGAAAACATATCTGACTAACACATATCCAAAATTGGGTGATGTAGCACAATTAAGAGTTAAGAGTTGTGAATCTCTAAAGTCGACACTTCGCTCGAACCCCGCAAAAAAACCTGTACTTTTTACGTTATACCTGCCATAAGGGATATTAAAATAAGTTCCCCAAAACTACCTTTATCATCAATCAACGAAGAAATAAACAAGGAAGAAGGTGATGTCACTTGTTTTTCTGTAGGCCTTTCAGTTGTGATTTATCTCCAAACTCGGGTGCACATAATTTCTGCGCCGACAGTAGATAATTATGATACACCGAAGCTCAGAGCGCGATTTTAATGCACGCATTATAATACTTTTCAATGTTATATATACACTATATATATTTTGTGGTCCACATAATGTACCCAATTTTGTGAGGCCATGTGGTGGTATGCAGCCGAAATTAAACTCTTCATTTCTTGTTTCTTGAATGAGACGTTGTTCAATTTTATATAGTTCTTCACTTTCGCCCATACCATTTCGATGGGATCAAGTTCACTGTGGTATGGTGGCAAGCGAAGAGCATATTTTTCTGCTGATTTTGCCATCTCGTTAATACAGTATCTGTCTCTGTTTTGAGTCACAATAAAAATAAGCTCCCGTTTTAACATATCATTTCGGAAAGGGACCCTTTTTGAGTGAGCCAATCTATAATCCGGCCTTTTCTCCATGAAGTTGTTGGTAAAAGTTCGCTTTTCCGACTGTGATAGCCTACATTGTCTATGACTAGGATAGATCCTTCGGGAACATTGGGCAACAATTGCTCGGCGAACCACTTTTCATACACTTCACATGCCATTTCGTCGTGGATGTCTGCCGTGTTCTTTTTGGCACAGAAACGTTAACTCTGCACTTTTAACGAACCCTTGTTCAATCGCGGGATGATCAAAGGCAAACCACGGAAATCATTTCGAGGATGGCTGAGGTAGGAATCGAACCTGCCTCTTCTCAGTTTTGTCTCATGAAGTTGAGTACAGCCCTCAGACCAGAATTAAATTTCTTGGCAGAGTACGCAAAGTGCTAAACTTATGAATGCTATCCGATATCGAGCTCTGGTTTGTTTTAAAAACTCTTTCAGACATTAATGAACATTCCTTCTCGGTTAGTCACCAACGTAAAGTCAACAGCAAAAACGTTTCTCGCTACCTAACTTTTCTGTGATACCATCCCAGATTTTTGAAGTAACATTTAAGAAAAAAATCATAACTTTCTTATTATTAAAATAATTACTCCCCTGAGAAATAGGGTATCTTCTACCAACACCAGGAAATCTAAAAATAAATTCTTGATCTGTTGCGATCATGAGTTCATTATCTATGGCGTGATAAGTTTTATATCTGCAAAAATATAGATTCGCGCTAAAATATCGTAATTTGAAAATTGGGCCATGTATTAATTATTTACGGCTTTTATTTTCACATCATCATAAAGAGCGGAAAATTCTCCATAAGACCACGCAAACATTTTCTTAGATTTGTCACTTTCAATTATTGGGAAATGGTAACATCGCCGGGGTAGAAGAGGACGAAGCTAATTGCAGGACATAGGAGTGCGAGTGAGAGGCAAATACTACGTACTGATATCGCGCCAGGAGTTGGCAGTTGGGTTTGAACTGCAGATGTCTTCCCGCTCACTGCGTATCGCGCATTCCAAAAACATTAAGTTAGTCACTACTTGCTTCACTCATTCAGCACATTCCTTCTTTCACTGGCTGGGTGTCGTGTGCTGCGATAACAACGATTGGCATGCAGAAAGCCGATATATTTAGGTCTGGAATGGGCGGGCCACGCATGCGTACTGCAAGACCCCCCGCACCCCGTCACAGCGTGTTGAACTGTCATCTCCTGACGCGATGACTATACATTAGCGGCTTCGGAGGCATAGTTGGTAGCATGCTGAACTGCTGTTGCCAAGATAGCGGATTCTTCAAACCCTGCCGAAGTCGTCGGATTTTTAAGAGCGTTAAAATCCTTTAGTATGCCTTCCTTCGGAAGGGAAGTAAAGCCGGCGGTCCCATGTCATAGATTCATGGCATGTAAAAGATCCTACCACAGACTAAACTTGCGTGAAGCTAAATGTCTAGGTTTGATTTCGATGGAACGCTCCATCAAAGTTCCAACGTTCACCACTAACATCTGGTAGCGAAAGTTGAACTACAGTGAAACCCCTCAAATCCGAACCCCAGAAATCCAATGTCCCGGGTAATCCGAACGACTTCTTTCCGACAATTTTAAGTTTGAAAACAAAACACAAGCAAAAAAAGAGGAACTTATTTAGTCATAAAACAATATTCTACAATCTAACCTTAATTTACATATTTATTTGAGAAATTAACAAAGAAGTACAGTTAGCATACTTAACAAACGGTAAATATGCCTACAGTACATTCTTATCTCATCCAGGATTGAGAAACGGAATAGTTGGTTATTGTAATCCCTTAGGTTAGTCACTTTGCAAAAACAATGAAATGACAATAGAAACAAACAAAATATCACTTGAAATCGGTTATCTTTAATTGTCAAAGTGACGAAAACCTTCCCGCGGAGGCATTTGCGCGTAAGCGTCGCATGAACATGACATCGTTTGGCGTGGCTGCTGCGTGTTGTTCTACGAAGCGCAATGCGATGTCAAGAGCAGATGCAGCTTTAGTATACACACATCAAAAAAAGTTTTGCATCACCTCGGTTCCAAGAGTTCCGGAACCTTTAAATACAAAGGGAATAGAGATCAACACAAACAACATTTCAGCTCGTTTTATTGCTCATGAGACCCACACATTGCATGTTGTACCATCATACAGCTAGACTTTCAGCATTTGTGGTCCAGATTGCAGTACACACCACTACCTCTAATACCCAGTAGCACGTCCTCTTGCATTGATGCATGCCTGTATTCGTCGTGGCATACTATCCACAAGTTCATCAAGACACTGTTGGTCCAAATTGTCCCACTCCTCAACGACAATTCGGCGTAAATCTCTCAGAGTGGTTGGTGGGTCAAGACGTCCATAAACAGCCCTTTTCAACATATCCCAGGCATGTTCGATAGGGTTCATGTCTGGCGAACATGCTGGCCACTGTAGTCGAGCGATGTCGTTATCTTGAAGGAACGCATTCACAAGATGTGCACGATGAGGTCGAGAATTGTCGTCCATGAAGACAAATGCCTCTCCAATATTCTGCCGATATGGTTGCACTATGGGTCGGAGGATGTCATTCAGGTATCGTAAAGCCGTTTCGGAGCCTTCCATGACCACCAGTGGCGTACGTCGGCCCCACATAATGCCACCCCAAAACATCAGGGAACCACCACCTTGCTGCACTCGCTGGACAGTGTGTCTAAGACGTTCAGCCTGACCAGGGTGCCTCCAAACACGTCTCCGACGATTGTCTGGTTGAAGGCATATGCGACACTCATCGGTGAAGAGAACGTGATGCCAATTCCGTGGGGTCCATTCAGAATGTTGTTGGGCCCATCTGTACCGCGCTGCATGGTGTCGGGGTTGCAAAGCTGGACCTCGCCATGGACGTCGGGAGTGAAGTTGCGCATCATGCAGCCTATTGCGCACAGTTTGAGTTGAAACACGACGTCCTGTGGCTGAACGAAACGCATTATTCAACATGGTGGCATTGCTGTCAGGGTTCCTCCGAGCGGCAATCCGTAAGTAGCGGTCATCCACTACAGTAGTAGCCCTTGGGCGGCCTGAGCGAGGCCTGTCATCGACAGTTCCTGTATCTCTGTACCTCCTCCATGTCCGAACAACATCGCTTTGGTTCACTCTGAGACGCCTGGAAACTTCCCTTGTTGAGAGCCCTTCTTGACACAAAGTAACAATGCGGACGCGATCGAACTGCGGTATTGACCTTCTAGGCATGGTAGAACTACAGACAACATGAGCAGCGTACCTTCGTCCTGGTGGAATGACTGGAACTGATCGGCTGTCGTACCCCCTCCGTCTAATAGGCCCTGCTCATGCATGGTTGTTTACATCTTTGAGCAGTTTTAGTGACATCTATGAACAGTCAAAGGGACTGTATCTTGGATACAATATACACAGTCAACGTCTATATGCCGGAGATCTGGGAACCGAGGTGATGCAAAACTTTTTTTGATGTGTGTATGTCACATTGTCTATCGATGTTTCTTCATCCTCACTGTCACTAGCCCATCTCGCTCAATGTGCAGTCATATACCATAACGAGGGCTGGCTATTATGTTAGGCTATGCATATTTTTCGGCTAATCCAAACAAATTGAAATCCGAACAGGCTACAGCCGCAATTAGTTCGGATTTGAGGGGTTTCACTGTACTTGAAAGTGAACGGAACTTGTAGCTCACTCTATGGGTGTCCGCTCGAAGCAGCTATAGCCTCTGACGAGCCGAATATGTCCTTGGACTCTCCCGGCACTAAAAGCCATACGATAAATAAATAAATAAATAAATAAATAAACTACGTACATTTAACTCCATACTGCCTTTTAAGGTAGAGACGCTCTATAGATGCTGAGAACTACACTAGTGTCATAGCTACCTTTAAACAGCCCTTGGCCACACCGAATTGCAACACCGCTTCGCTAGCGTCATACGTCCGGGTCCAGCCGTGCGCCTAGGGCAG
Source organism: Meconema thalassinum (assembly GCA_946902985.2). Classification (NCBI taxonomy): domain Eukaryota; kingdom Metazoa; phylum Arthropoda; class Insecta; order Orthoptera; family Tettigoniidae; genus Meconema; species Meconema thalassinum. The sequence continues at coordinate 1,712,905,453 of OX336388.2, read as the reverse complement.
AATAGACATTGCTGTCTAATTTGATATCGGGTTGGAAAGAAGTTCACTAATATGTATGGACGGGGGAAGGTGCGTATATTGTTAGTTTACAAAAGGAGATTCTGATGTAAGTAATTTAATAATTAATCGATAAAACGATAAAAATGATAAAATTACTTAACATAAATTTAATTTTACTAAAACATGACAAGAATCAAATAAATACTTCATATAAGTGTTAAAAATTTTCGTTTCCTACTTTCACTTGAAATAGGCCTATTCAATGCGTCTGTCTATAATACTGTAATAATAATAATAATTTTATTTTATTTATTTATTAAATACTATTGATATTGCATTAATGTGATATGTCTCACGAATCTGACGACAAATCCAGCACAGATTATCTGTACTACTACTACTACTACTACTACTACTACTACTACTACTACTACTACTACTAATAATAATGATGATAATATTGACCGGGGTAGCTACTCACGTTGAGTCGCAAGGGCCTGGGACCATACTATCTCTGGACTCGGAAGACCAGATGAAATGAAATGATAGTGGAGAGTGTTGCTGGAATGAAATTTTGACAGGGAAAACCGGAGTACCCGGAGAAAAACCTGTCTGCCTCCGTTTTGTCCAGCACAGATCTCACATGGAGTGACCGGGATTTGAACCACGGACCCAGCGGTGAGAGGCCGGCGTGCTGCCGCTTAAGCCACGGAGGCTTCCGTAGAAACGGCAATAATATGGGTTGGAAATAATAATAATAATAATAACAATAATATGTTGTTGTTGTTGTTGTTTGAGTCTTCAGTCTTTAGACTGGTTTCATGCAGCCACCATGCCTCTCTGTCCTGAGCTAATCGTTTCATCTCTACATAGCTACCACACCCTACATCCGACGCAATCTTTTTAACATATTCTAACCTTTGGCTACCCCTCCAGTTCTTGTCCTCAACCCTTCCTTCCATAACTAAGCTTGCTATTCCTGGGTGTCTTAGTATGTGTCCTACTAACCCATCTCTTCTCTTCATTAGCAATCGCCAGAAACATCTCTCCTCTCCCACTCGTCTTAATACCTCTTCTTTTGTAACCCTATCTACCCATCTGATCTTCATTATTCTCCTGTAACACCACATTTCAAATGCTTCAATTCTCGTCTTTTCTGCTGTACCAATAGTCCAAGTTTCACTTCCATAGAGCGCTACGCACCAGACAAAGGCTTTCAAAAATGACTTCCTAATACCTAAATCTATATTCGATGTCAACAGATTCCTTTTTTTTTGTAGAAATGCTTTCCTTGACTGAGCCAACCTACTTTTTATATCCTCTTTGTTTCGTCCATCACTGGTTATTTTCCTTCCTAAATAACAGAAGTCTCCTACTTCCTTCAGCTTTTCACCTACCAATTTGATGTCCATAGAGGTTTCTGATTTATTTCGGCTGCATTCCAGTATTTTTGTTTTACATTTATTAATTTGCATCATGTATTCTTTCCGTAAGACGGTGTCCATACCATTCAAAAACTCATTCAAATCCTCAGGCTGTAACTGTTTCTTATGCCCTCACTGTTGCGTGACAAATGTAATGTTTTCTACTAAGATATGTTGTTTTAATGGGCGCCAAGACCTCAACGCAATATTGAAATCTAAATTTATATTTAACAACACCTAGCTCTGGTAGAACACCTACAAGAATCTATATACTCAGATCGTGGTATGATTTGATCATTAACCCAACAAACAATTGTATCAGGAGAAGGAATTGGTCTATATCTAATGCTACCTACTGAAAGCAAAGATTGCATAGTTAAAAGAAATGAATTTATTATATAAAACAAGTTTGCAAAATTAATAATAATAATAATAATAATAATAAGTTTGAATTTAAATTGGAGCGTTGCGATTTGAATATTGCCGTTAGAAAATTACGTGAAAACGGAGTCGGATAAATTACTGATTTTACTCTTATTCCCAAGCTATGAAGTTACTGAATTACTGAATATGAAACCAAGAAAGACGAGAGATTGCGTAGTTATGAGTCATTCGCGCTTACCACTGGAAATTGCCGAAGCATTTCCCTCGTACTGGATGTTGAAGAGAGCTTCCCACAGCCTCCTGGACGTCGTCATCTTCTTCGTTAGTTGATGATATATTTGTAGATAAGAAGATTTATGGTCCGAACATCGGAACCAGCACGTACAACCACAACGGTTAAGTTTCACAAAGATAGTCCCCGTTTCCACTGAACATCGGAGCCACTCACTCGTGCAACCATACTGGTTAAATTTTACAACGAAAGTTCTCGTTTCCGCGGCGCGCAAACACTTTATGCCCTCGCCGCATCCCCTCTCCGGAGCCGTCTTCAAGTCGCTCGGTCTCCACTGATTGGCTGATCCCCACGCGCTACTTCCCCACCTCTGGCTCATTACACTCGGCGGGAGGGTGAAGTCGTTTACCGGTCCAGGCCAATTCGCCTTTACTTGACGCTGCAACCCAGGGTTGCGTCACGCTTCACGACAAGATTAAGCCTGTAGCCGAATTCCCAATGAGTCATCTCTCTCATAATACCCTAACTGACAAAACTCCGTAAAATTCCGTAATCATATAATTTTCTACGCTAATGTTGATCGTAATAATTTGCTTGATAGCGTTTTCTATAACAAAGAAAACCTATCTGTATGCTTATAATTTTATAAGAAAATGCTCCAAAAAATCAATTAATAATAATAATAATAATAAGTTAATAATAATAAGTTACATGAAAACTTCTCTTGGCTGAACAATTTGCCGCGTAAATAAATATAGATTGGCTTCCTACTGACTTATGCCAGTGGTGTAAAATCCCCTCGAAAAACACGCTACATATTCGCCTCGGATCATCGGATGATTTACCGTGATGACGGTCCATCATGTGATTATCCCAGACACGTTAATAAAATCCCCATCCAAAATACATATTACATAAATTAAATCACCCTAAATTACATATATATAGACTCATAATTTTTCTTTACGCACTTTGCGTCAAAGTTTGTTGTCACTATGGATTGCTCTTAGCAACCAGTCCAATGTTTTTCATATAGAAGAGTGTTCCACGGATATTTCCGCCTCTCAAATTTTTCTATGTTGGAAAAATACACATAAATAATGTGTGAGCACTATGTATATAAGATGTCACATCACACGCATCAAGGTGTTCTGATATGTTTATCACCACAGAACTTCCTAATTTCACTGGAGGTCCCTTCCTTATGGTTAAATTTAATCTCACTTATCACTGACCACACGATCACACTATTGTGGCAGCGCATCGTGACCATAATACTTAATCTCTCTTTATAATAGACGAAATTAATAATGACTTCTGAAAAAAAAAAAAAACAGTAAATACGCATTACATATAACACCAAATATTTCTGTGCCGTAATCGCCCTGTCTTCTTAAGTTCCCGTAGACCATATTCTACTTACTACTAGTTCTCAACACAGACCAGTTCTCCTCACACAAATAATACCATTGTACAAATTACCTTAAATTACACACCTACAAATCTCACATGGCGAGGCCGTAAACAGAAATCACGTGTGCTGATATGTATGAGTTTCATGAAGGACTGTCTCGCCTTCTGATGGGCCCATCTTTTGTCTCGTGGACGCCTTAAGCAAAATTACCCTGTTCAAGCGCTCACCCATCTCTAGGAGACAAATGGGAATTCACCAGCGCTACCAAATTCTGGTCTTGGTGTATCGAGACATTTTAGTGCTCAAGAGCATCCGACAATCCCGTCATATTTCCCTGTACCTTAAAAACTCTCATTTACTTACATACTACCCCCCTGTGTGACTTCTGATACGCCTGCCTTGAAGACCAGATCTTCCCCGCACGAAATACCACACTTACTCATTTGATAGGCTGGCTCGCCAGCTAAACACACTCACTTTATGACACATATTTTCGTAGACTATGTATATTATACGTCCCGTATAATCTGTTTCCCCTACCATCCTCCAGCACATATGCTGTTTTGCCAATACGTTTGGAAACTATAAATGGGCCCTCGTAGAGATAAAAGAACTTGGACATGACTTTCTCTAGCTTATTTGACTGTTTCTGCACTCTAAGTAAGACTCTGTCTCCCGGCTCGAATAGGTCAAATTTAGTTTCTTTTTGTTGGCGAATTCTCTTTTGTGTTGACTTAGATAAATTCTGTTTCGCCAACTGGACAATGTAATCCATCCCCGGTTGCTTACCCTCATTTAATCCCAACACCCTCGCTAGTTCATTTTGTGGTCTCTTTCCGAAGTGAACTTCGTATGGCGTCAATTTCGTGCTCTCATGCTGGACAGAATTCAGCCAAGTCTCGACCTTGGGAAGATGTCCAACCCAGGCCGTATGCTTGTCATGCACTAGAGTCCGAAAAAGACGAGCCACTTCCCTTAATGGACGCTCTGGAGAATTACCCTGAGGGTACCTTACAGAGGAATGAACGTGGGTTATACCAGCTTCCTGCATACTGGTTCTCCATTTCTTTGCACTAAACTGTGGTCCACTGTCAGATAGTATCCTGAGAGGAAGGCCATACTCAGGTACATACTTATTAATGATCAGACGGCTACACGCTAGACCCGTGGCTTTCCTTAGCGGATATAGCTTGACATACTAAAAGCGTCAATAACTATAAAAATGTACTCGTAGCAGTACTGTCCTTTAACGATCGGGCCAAATAAATCCACACACAGTAGTTCGCCGGGATTACTGGTGAGAACTGCAGATCTCTCCCCCCACTAAATATTTAACTGGATATTTGCTCCTTTGACAGGTGTCACACTTAGCTAAAATCCTCCTAACATCCCTTCCCATTTTACTCCAAATGAAGTCACGACCAATTTCATAGAAGACCTTGGCAGCACCAAAGTGTCCTAATTCCCTATGAATGAACCAAATTAGCTCCTCCCGCAAAGTGGCAGGAACACATATTGCCCACCGATTATTCCTACATTTCAGTGCAAGAAGCCCATCCTGCATCTTGTACGTGAACCGTCCTACTTTTACATACCCTTCTTCACTTATTTCCAACCTAGCCAGTGGCTCCCTTAACTTAACGTCATCACGTTGCTCCACTAGCATATTTCTCAGTGTCTGTAACGATGCCCTGTTGCTACTGTCCACACATGCAAATAATAAAATACCGTCCTCTGCTTTAACCACAGGATAATCCCTTCATAAATTAGTGTCCCTTGATAGCATGTCTGCAAGAATGTTATCTTTACCCTTAATATATTTTACTGTGAATTCGTATTCCTGAAGAGCAAGAATCCACCTACTAACTCTGTTAGAACTGAGTTTACAAGTTCTCATATACAGTAATGCATGGTGATCTGTGTGGATCTCTAATTTCCCCCTACTAAATACATTCTAAATTTCCCTAAACTGAAAACAATACCTAGAAGCTCTAACTCAGTAATCGTGTATCTTTTCTCTGCTGCTGTCAGTCCTCGCGAGGCTAAAGATACAATGCACAGATTACCCTCATCATCTTTCTGACATAATACTCCAGCAATGCCTATATGTGAAGCATCTGTCATAACCACATATTCCTTATCTTTTAAAGGATATTTCAGCACTACAGCTTTCTCAAAACCTTCCTTCAGCGCTCTAAAAGCCTGATCATGCTTGGACTCCCATCTCCACCGAGTCCCACTTTTAAGCAATTCCCTGAATGGTTCTACCAACCCTGAGTATTTAAGAAAAAACCTCCTGAAAAAGTTGCAAATTCCCAGGTATGTTTTTAACTGTTTAACATTCTGGGGCACCTCTGCGTTAAGTATCCTATGTGTCACACCTCTACTCGACACTCTATGACCTAAAAAGTCAGTTCTGACTGACAGAATGACGACTTAAGACAGCTTCAAAGTGAACCCTGCCTGATCTAACTTCTGAAAAACTTTATCTAAATGGCGTAGATGCTCCTCAAAACTGCGTGAACTAATTACCATATCATCAATGTAAATGGTTACAAACTCTCCTGTGTCATCCCCTAATGCGATGTTTAAAGCCCTAATTAAAGCTGCTGAACTACTCTTTAACCCATAAGGTGTTCTACAAAATTGATAAAGGTTATATTTATGACTAAAAGCTGTAAATGGTCTATCTTCGTACATAAGTGGCAGTTGCCAAAAACTGGAACTCAAATCTACACAAGTGAAATACTTCTTCCCCTCAAATGTTTGCATTAACTCCTCTATTGACATAGATTTCAGCTGATCTGAACTAATTCTACTGTTCACCAAACGAGCGTCTAAACAAATACGAACTGTGCCGTCGGTCTTGGGTACCGTGATCAAAGAATTAACATATGGACTGTTAGAGTGCTCAATAATCCCATCTTCAAGCATCTGATTAATTTGTGCCTCAACTGCACTCTGATAAGCGAAAGGTACAGGATATCTATGTCCTGTGAATACTGACCTATCAATAACGTTCAATGAATGTGTATAGCAATTGGCCATACCAATGCGATCCTCAAAAACTCTCCTATTACAGAATGACACATCATAGAGCCGAACACATTGTTCCACCTCTATATTTCCCTGAAATGCAGCATCACGTAACGAGTCCTCTAGACTACCGTTCGTAATCACACTGCCCACAAAACATGGAGAACCCCGCTCTACGGCTGGCGATATCTCATTTAAAGTACAAATCACACCTACAACACTACTTCTCTGAATATGGCCATTGAACGCTACTTCTACTTCAGAATCTCCCCATTTAAATTTCAAACTCCCTACATCATAACATTAATTACCAGACACTCTACTTAGCCACTCTGAACCCAAGATAACACTGAATACTAAATTTGGAATTACAAGACAAATCTGCTTTTCCACATGATTATTAATTTTAATGTCTACTAAAACTTGCTTAGAAATTACTTTAGACCTCTTCCCAACAGCTGTGATAACAAAAGTGCTTTTAATTGGCATCTCTTAAAAATTTACTCCAGTTCCTTTCAGTTTATCATAAAATACACTACTTATGCAACTCTTCATTCAACCACTATCAATTAAAACATCTGTGTACGCCTCGGACACGTTAAATTTAACTATGGGGCTCTTACTGACCACCTCCTGAATAATACCTTCATCATTTAGTTCACGTAATAATTCATTCCTTACATTTAGGTCATAGGGTTCCTGTATAAGTGTATGGACAGGGCATGTTACAGACTGAGATTCTGACCTTACATCGCAGCCTGGTTCGTGTTTAAAGCATTGCTACCGCTTGGTGTAGTACTACTCACTACTGCACTGGTTTTGTTGTTCTGGGTTGTGTTAACGGTATCTCTCTGTTCGTTATTACCATTGGGCTGATTCCCTCCTTGACCCCTGTTCTGGACCACCCTTGGTTACCCCTATAATCATTATTTCGGCCTTGATTTCCCCTGAAATCATTATTTCTACCTTGGTAGTTCGTACCATACCCATTTCCTCTGTACTGGTTTTGCTTATTATTATTACTATTTTGGTTCCCCCTATTTTGAACGCTGGCTCCTTCGCCACTGTTCCCTTGAACTTCCTGACTCTTATTCTCATTAGGCCTGTTATTATGGTTACCCTGGTTCCTACCGAAATTCTCCTCGTAACCACCTCTTCCCAGAGCATCGAATGTACTCAATAAATTCTCCACTTGTGAGATAGATTTAACATTTTGTAAACAGGCAGCTTCTTTGATTCTGTATGGAAAATGTCTTAGTAATAGCCTGACTACATCACTCTCCTCCTTCAAACCATCCAGATATTTGCACGTTAATACCTGTCCTAAAAAGTACTCGGTCATAGTGTAGTTGCCTCTCGGGTTATATTTCCCACACACAATTCCCTCACGATGCTGAGACTGAATCACCTCATTCCAAAATTTCTCACAAAATTTGACTTTAAAATCTGAAATATTCTCAAAATTGCCTCTGTAGACAGCAAACCAGTTTCTTGTCTCCCCTACTAACGCTTGCTCTAAAATTTCAACTACCTGGCACCACTCAACACTACCATCTTCCAACCTCTCCCCGAATTTATTTTCTATAGTATTCATGAACTCCATTGGACAACCCTGCCGATTACTAAATTTGCCTAGTTCTATTTCCCTGTGTGTGCTATTCACATAAACTGGCCTACTCTGACTATTTTCCTGCCTAATTCTAGCTTTCAACTTCTGTTCTAATTCAGCAATTTTCTCCTCAGCTTTTCTTTCAATATTAGTTACAGTTAACCTAATGCTCCCTTCCGATGCCTCAACTTTACCACTTAACTGAGCTTGTTTCTCACTAATCTCATTAATGCTTTCCTTATTCCTCTCCCTTAAAGTATTAACTTCAGTGATTATTTCTGCATGTACTTTATCAATTCTTCCCCCCAGCTGTTCTTTAACCTCTTTAGTTGCTACCTGAATCTTATCAATTTCTCCCCACAATTGCTTTTTGACCTGCTGTGTTTGAAGTTGCACTAGTTCTTTTAAATTTTCAGCCTGTGTACTGATTCTAATTTCCAACTCCTCCTGTACTTTTCCTAACTTTCTGTCTACATCTGCTACAATTTCTTTAGCCTTCTCTTCCATCACCCCTCTGATTTCTCCTCTAATCTGCTCAAATTTCTTATCTAATTTTAGATTGTTCTCTTCAAATTTCTCATTTAATTTATTGCTCACTTCCTTACTGCTCTGCTCCAATTTAGCGTTTAGGGCCTCTGTACTCTCTTTATTTTCCCTACTGTTTTGTTCTAATTTAAAGTTATTTTGTTCGAGTCTAGCATTTAAACTATCGCTCAATTCCCTATTACTCTCTTTATTTTCCCTACTATTTTGTTCAAGTTTAGCATTTAGAGTTTCAGTACTCTCTTTATTTTCCCTACTATTTTGTTCAAGTCTAGCGTTTAAGGCATCAGTACTAATTCTGTTTTGTTGCATAAACTGAAGAAGCAAACTCTCTAACCCTGCTTGACTGTTTTGATTACCCCCCCTCAGTATCGGGATTTACCTCCGACATCCCTGTACTGCTTTCATTTCCAAGACTAGCCATACTGCTCGTATCTTCACTATCCGACTGGTGACCACTACGCAACTTCATCTCTTCCTCAACACTACCCATGCTGATACACACCGATAAATGAAAACCCCCCAAAATACAGGCACAGAAATATATACCCTTCTCCCTTCCACAAATGTTATTAGGTTTTCAGCCCCAACTTGGTAGCGACAATTGTAACTGTTTGTTATTCCCTCATTGTTGCGTGACAAATGTAATGTTTTCTACTAAAATATGTTGTTTTAATGGGCGCCAAGACCTCAACGCAATGTTGAAATCTAAATTTATATTTAACAACACCTAGCTCTGGTAGAACACCTACAAGAATCTATATACTCAGATCGTGGTATGATTTGATCATTAACCCAACAAACAATTGTATCAGGAGAAGGAATTGGTCTATATCTAATGCTACCTACTGAAAGCAAAGATTGCATAGTTAAAAGAAATGAATTTATTATATAAAACAAGTTTGCAAAATTAATAATAATAATAATAAGTTTGAATTTAAATTGGAGCGTTGCGATTTGAATATTACCGCTAGAAAATTACGTGAAAACGGAGTCGGATAAATTACTGATTTTACTCTTAATCCCAAGCTATGAAGTTACTGAATTACTGAATATGAAACCAAGAAAGACGAGAGATTGCGTAGTTATGAGTCATTCGCGCTTACCACTGGAAATTGCCGAAGCATTTCCCTCGTACTGGATGTTGAAGAGAGCTTCCAACAGCCTCCTGGACGTCGTCATCTTCTTCGTTAGTTGATGATATATTTGTAGATAAGAAGATTTATGGTCCGAACATCGGAACCAACACGTACAACCACAACGGTTAAGTTTCACAAAGATAGTCCCCGTTTCCACTGAACATCGGAGCCACTCACTCGTGCAACCATACTGGTTAAATTTTACAACGAAAGTTCTCGTTTCCACGGCGCGCAAACACTTTATGCCCTCGCCGCATCCCCTCTCCGGAGCCGTCTTCAAGTCGCTCGGTCTCCACTGATTGGCTGATCCCCACGCGCTACTTCCCCACCTCTGGCTCATTACACTCGGCGGGAGGGTGAAGTCGTTTACCGGTCCAGGCCAATTCGCCTTTACTTGACGCTGCAACCCAGGGTTGCGTCACGCTTCACGACAAGATTAAGCCTGTAGCCGAATTCCCAATGAGTCATCTCTCTCATAATACCCTAACTGACAAAACTCCGTAAAATTCCGTAATCATATAATTTTCTACGCTAATGTTGATCGTAATAATTTGCTTGATAGCGTTTTCTATAACATAGAAAACCTATCTGTATGCTTATAATTTTATAAGAAAATGCTCCAAAAATCAATTAATAATAATAATAATAAGTTAATAATAATAATAATAAGTTAATAATAATAATAAGTTACATGAAAACTTCTCTTGGCTGAACAATTTGCCGCGTAAATAAATATAGACTGGCTTCCTACTGACTTACGCCAATGGTGTAAAATCCCCTCGAAAAACACGTTACAAGGCGTGTCGGCCAAGATGACGATGTCATCAGCAAATCTCAGTTGAAATTATTTCTCCTTGAATCTTCACTCCCACTTTAAATTTCTCTCCAATTTCCTTCATTGTTTGTTCAATGTAAGGATTGAAAAGTATGGGTGATAAGTTGCAGCCTTGCTTTACACCTTTCTGAATTCCAGCTTCTCTCTCATGTCCTTCAGCTCGAATGACTGCTGTCTGGTTTCTGTATAGATTGTATATCACCCTCCTATCCCTTTACTTTATTCCAATAGTTTTCAAAATGTCGAACATTTTAATCCAATCAACGTTATCAAAAGCCTAAGTCTACAAATGCCATGAATGTTCTCTTATCTTTCCTTATTCTACCTTCCAAAATCAGCCTAAGACTTAGTACAGCTTCCCTTGTTCCTACATTTCTCCTGAAACCAAACTGATCTTCACCCAACTCCGTTTCTATCTGACTTTCCATCCTCTTGTAAATTATTCTAGACAGGATCTTTGATGCATGAGTAATCAAGCTGATTGTACGGTAATCTTCTTATCTGTTAGCTCCCACTTTCTTTGGTATAGGGATGATAACATTCTTCTTGAAATCAGGGGGTACCTCACCTGTCTCATAAATCCTACACACCAAGTGAAATAACCTGATCAGACCTTCATCTCCTATGCAGCGTAGCAACTCAATCGGTATATCATCTATGCCTGGTGCTTTGTTCCTGCTTAAGTCCTCCAATGCTCTGTCAAATTCTGATCTCAATATTAAATCATCTTTTGCATCCTCATCAATTTCCTCCTCCCTTTCCATTACATGATTCTCAATCTCCTTTCCCTTATACAAGCACTCTATGTAAGCTTTCCATCTCTCAACCTTTTCTTCCCTATCTGTTAGAGGCTTTCCATTTGTGTCCGTAATATTACAGCACTTATTTTCCCAAAAAGTATTCTTAATCCTTCGATAAGCTGTGGTTACTTTTCCTAATTTCAGACAATTTTCTATATCTGTACATTTCTATGTCAACCATTCTTCTTTCGCTTCCTTGCACTTCTTGTTAACCTCATTTCTCTGACATCTGTATTCTGCTTTCCCCTTTTCATCTCTTACATTCTTGTGTTTCCGCCTTTCATCCATCAATTCTAGTATGTCCTGAGTGATCCACGTTTTTTTTACCTATTCTTTCTTTCCTACCAATGTGTTCTTCTGCGGATTTTATTATTTCATTCTTCAAAAGTGCCCATTCGTCTACAATTCAAGTTTGTTTAGGGGTTTTCATTAGTCCTTCCTTTATACTCTTCTTGAATCTTTCGTTTAGATCCTTCACTTTCAGTCTGTCTATTGCCCACCTTTTTGGCTTTTGACTTGTCTTCAGTTTCTTCAACTTTAATCTGCATTTCATAACAACCAGATTGTGGTCAGAGTTTATATCAGCACCAGGATATGTTTTGCAATCCAAAATCTGGTTTCGAATCCTCTGCTTGACCATAATGAAGTCGATTTGGTAACGCCCTGTATCTCCTGGTCTCATCCATGTGTATATTCTTCTCTTGTGGTTATTGAATAAGGTGTTAGCTATGACCAACTCATGCTCGGTGCAGAATTCCATCAGCCTGCTTCCTCGATCATTCCTTTCACCTAATCCGAAATCTCCTACTATCTTCCCTTCTCTCCCTTTTCCTAGCACAGCATTCCAATCTCCCATTACTATAACATTTTCATCACCCTTGGTATACCTCAGAATTTCATCTATTTTTTCGTAGACCTTTTCGACATCCTCATCATCAACTTGACTGGTAGGGATAGGCCTATAGACTTGTACCATTGTGGTGCACGTAGGTTTAGTATTGATTTTTGCTACAATAATCCGTTCACTATATTGCTCATAATATTCCACCCGCTGTCCAAGAGTCCTACTCAATATGAGATCAACCCCTGCTTGGCCATTGTTTGATTTAGTGCTAATGGCCCTATAGTCACCTGACCAAAGTCCCGTTCTTCCTGCCAGCGCATTTCACTAATCCCAACAAAATCCAACCTCAACCTATCCATTTCCCTTTCTAAGTTTTCTAACCTTCCACTTCCTAGCAGACTTCTAACATTCCACGCTCAGATCCGTAGAATGTTAGATTTCCTCGTTGTCACTTCTGTGATGTTAACCCCCTCTCGAGTATGCTGATGATAAAGCACCATTAGACTACTGAGACACCTCTTGCCTCTGCTAATTACAATAGGTAGCTCGGAAGGCTGCCTCTCCGTCATTCATATCTGTCATTTCCAGCAGGAATTCTTATTCAGACATCATACGAAACAGAAATAGACGAAGGTAACTTCCTCATGCAATAAATCGCTATCTATGTTTTAGTAACTAATTAGTACGCCCATATCTATGATGTATGTGTATCTGTCTAACTTACACTGCTTAAATGCCAACGAAGACATGAGAAATATAGCTATCGTAGGTCATGCTCGATCGAAAGTAGGCCTACTGATTAATTATTGACGAGAATAAAGACTCCGCTAGTATCAACGCACGATTTTTGTTTAAACACATTTAAATTTTATCAAATGTATGAAGCTTAAAAATCAAAATGCATGAAGCTTTGGAACAATACAGAAGAGCAACCACGTGTGATAGAATTCGAGCGCTTGCTATCATTTAATACTATAGAATAACGACGTTGTGTTAGGAGCTGTTCTTACGTTTACCTGATGATTGGCCTTTCACTCTCGGGTCTACCTTAAACACTAGTAAAATAAATAAAAAATAGCGAGCGATAAAAGAATACAGTATTACCAATTTTATGCGGACTCGCACGTTCAGCACCATTCATCACCATGCTTATTGCTCGCCACACACAGACGTGAGTGCGGCATTGCCGCTCTGCTCTACCTGGTTATAGGAAGCTATGCTATCCAAAAGTTAAGCATAAGCAGGGCAACAGGAAATGAACTACAAATCGCAGGACATATAGTACAGGACAGCTGCACAGAAAAAAGAACCTTTTGTTCCAAAAACTGTGCTATGGTTGGCTTTTTGTAAATCGTTATAAAAGCACAAAAAAGCTTAACTCTGAATTTTAGAATAATTTGCACGATCATTTTGTCGGAAAACTCAAAAAAACATTGAAAAGCGTTTTTCTCTGAATCGACGTATTTTAAAGAAAAGTTTTTTAAACAAAAAATTTAGAGGACATTGTCACCTACAATTCGTCTCATTGAGGTCATGTCATACGTTTTGAAATGCATAAGTTAGGTGGCGCCAAAGTTTCCAAAAAAGTGTTTTTTCACTTTTTGTCATAGAAAAAATGTTTTGTTCAGAAAAGAGCGAATCAGAAATTTGTTCCTCTCAAAATTGTCTACAACATTTATTGAAACATTTTTTTCCCTCCGCCGTACCGTTCCAAAGTTATAGTCTGCCGAAGTGTGAAAATTGTACTATTCAGATGGCACAAAGGTTAATATGTGTACAGTTATGATTGATACGTTGCGATTGAAATAGATATGATTGTTTGAGCTAATTAACAAACACAGCCCGCGTCATGTTTGACCGAGCCTTAGGCAGCTGTCCGACACCGGTCCCTGTCTAAAATATGCCCACCGCTCTCTCCGCAGTAACAATAGTAGCCTTGACTACGCAGTGTTGCATTTGCTGCGCTATAACTTTGGAACGGTAAGTCGGAGGAAACAAACGTTTAAATAAATGTTGCAGACAATTTTGAGAGGAACACATTTCTGATTCACTCTTTTGTGAAAAACCTATTTTTTCTAGGACAAAAAGTGAAAAATCACTTTTTTGGAAACTTTGGCGCCACCTAGCTTCTGCATTTCAAAATGTATGGCATGACCTCAATGAGACGAATTGTAGGTGACAATGTCCTCTACATTTTTTGTGATTTACAAAAAGCCAACCATAGCACAGTTTTTGGAACAAAACCATTCCAGCTGTACTGTACTAATATACACCTACCAACCTTACGTGTTCGCTCTGTATTGGAAAGGAGTATTCCCTGCTTTGACTAGCGGCGTAACCACAAGGTAAACACAGCCAGTGCCTGCGCCCCGTATTCCCTCAGTAGTGTTTGCCGTGTTATAGTTTGCGGAATGTAGCCTCGTGGTGAACGTGACAACATAATGGCACAACGACGCCATTTTGGGCCCCGTTTTGCAGGGTAGAATACTCGGCCGCCTGAAAGCAGGCCAGACACAGACCGAAGTCGCAGTATTCTTGAATGTGCCACAAAGTGTCATTTCCAGGCTTTGGAGACGATTTCGAGACACAAGAGATGTTAGTCGTAGGCCAGTACCAGGTTGACCAAGTGTAACCACCCCACAGCAGGGGGTCTTAACCGCCCGACGAAATCGGAGTGCACCTGCATGACAATTGTCGGCGGAGCTTGCAGCCGTCTCAGGGGTTGTCGTTTCCCGGCAAACTGTGTACCGGAGGCTCAGAACAGCAGGGCTGTTTGCCAGACGTCCAGCGGTGTGTGTCCCGCTCACTTCAGCACAGAGACGGGCCCGTTTACTGTGGAGCCGTCGACGTTGAAACTGGCCCATGAATGAATGGAGGCATGTGCTCTTCACAGATGCATCCCGCTTCTGTTTGCAGAACGATTCCCGTCGCACATTAATCTGGAGAGAACCGGGTAGCCGATACAACCACAGGAGCATCGTGGAACGGAACCAGTTTTGTGGTGGTGGCGTATGGTGAGGGGCGGCATCATGTTGAATGGCCGTACGGACCTGCACATCTTCATGGGTGGTCTGAGGAACACTGTGAACGCTCGGATATACAGGGATGATGTACTGAGACCACATGTTCGACTCTTCTGAGGTGCGGTTGGTACAGACTTCCTCTTAATGGACGATAATGCCCGACCGCACCGCGCTGCTCTGGTGGATTCATTTCTGTCTGGGGAAGACATTCATCGCATGGACTGGCCAGCGAGGTCTGCGGATCTGAATCCTATAGAACATGCCTGGGATGCATTGGGGAGGCGAATTGCATCCCGTCAGCCTCCACCAGGGACCCTCCAAGACCTTTGCATTGTCCTTTGGGAGGAATGGGAACGACTGCCACAAGAGCTATTGGACCATCTAATAAAGATCATGCCACGTTGCTGCGAAGCATGTGTGGCCGTTAGGGGTAACCATTCACCGTATTAACAGCATATTTTGTTGTGGAAGACTTTGCCAGGTTTAGTTAGTTGTTGTCAAAGGTGTACCTTAGCTATCAGAACCTTTCTGACACTGCTTTTTTGGACAAGTTGTGTGACATATGGTGTGTGATTCAGCTTCTGTTTGTTCAGCAATCTATCTGACATTCCTATCAGGCGGTATGGCCTCGTTTAGTGAGTATGCTTAACTTTTGGACACTAGTGTATTTACTGTAAATCGGAATGATAATGTTTGAGACATAAATATTGGTCATTCCCCATTTTACTTCCATTGCACCCTTCAATAATATTACATACATTTTTCCACAATACATGACGAAAGATGAATTCATTTATTTTGTGCCTAGTGCTGTGACAGCGTCTTACACGAGTCTACCGTCTTGCAATTAATACCTGATGGTCCAAACCTGCACGAACCCATGAGTGGTGAGGGGAAAGGAGGAGAAGGAAGGTAGTGGAGGGGGTCACTGTTGCTGTGCTCCTGGGAGACGCTAACGTGCAATACTGCTACGGTTATTAGAAAAGGCCGTATCACACGGCATTCGCAAGCAAGGAAGCTGTTGTGATGGCTGGTACAAAATCCGGTATAATTCTGTTCATTCTCGTTAGTACACCTGCTTTTACAGCCTGATTCGAATATCTTGTTTATGAGATGTGTTGTGATGGGTATAGTTTTTTGAGATGTTGCCATAATGTATTTCAAGCGTAGGCCTATATCGTCTGCACCGGGAGATTCGTCTGACTTCAATACCATAATTATGTTCTCTATTTCATATTCATCAGTTTCAAGTAACGTAAAAGAATTCATTAATGTGTTTTTATTCGAATGCCATGTGTTGATCAGTAGTTATGAGCTAGGCTACTTATTTTTCACTAAAAGTATTGTTGAATTTATTGACTATCACTTCATTAGTAGTCTATAATGTATTCTTAAATGTTCGTTTATGACTTCATTGACAGTTTGTGTTAATCATATTAATAATAATAATAATAATAATTATAATAATAATAATAATAAACCACTCAAATGGACTTGCCTTCCCCCATTCCCTCAGGAGGGTTCCTGTAACAAATGTGGCGGATGGCGTTGATAAAAGAAAATACTATTGCCATCTCGGATAGTATTATCTGCGGCCCAGTGATAACCACCGTATCGCCATCTTTGTGATGAAAATAACTCGTGGTAATTTGGCGGCAACCTAATCAGGTGACATTTATATTTACAAAACTTTTAAAATGCTACATTAATATCCCCGAATTTTTGTCCGTTCGCCTCGAACTCTTCGTACGTTAATTCCCTAAAATCGCGAACTGGTATATGGCAACCATATAATACAGGTGAAGCCATTCTAATAAATTTAACTTCCAGCTGTGTTTGACGTAACACCTGGGTCGGTGTTGATCAGCTTGTACAAAGTAGTGAAGTGAAATATACGACGATTTGTGGCAACATTAGGCTATCTCAATAGCATCAGCCAAATTAATCTATGGCAGCCATAAGCCACTCCCGATGTCAAATGTCTTCTCTTAATACTGGACGAGTATTTAGATTGTAAATTGCCCTCAATAAAGACGTCCAGTAGTTTGAGCCTTTCTCTTGCAAATTTCATAGCTTTATAAATTCATTTTTCAGGCGAAAAATCCCTATGTTCCTTCCTTTCTAGACCATGAATCCCGTTTTCCCTGGACGGCAACGTCCCCCCTTGGCGCAAGATGAATTGTTGGCCGCCATAGTGAGTCGTTCTCGATCATCTAGGTCTTCAGAGACGGTAAGCACTTGACAAATATAGTAGGCCTATTGTTTTTTACCTCTTTTGGCGACTGAATTTATGTTAGAAACCGAAGCCAGAGAGAACTCTCTAGCATATGGCAGTAGTGAATCATTGATTGCCATGCACGGATGTGCCCAAAACACGTCACAGTCAGGGCTGCAGGCATTGTTGCAAAACCTTGTTGGACAAAAAAGGAGATTGAAGTAAATTTTCAAATTTCAATGGGTATCAACCTTTTCTCAAATATACTCAAAAATTGTTGTCATTTGCAAAAATGTAAACTAAAATTCATACCAAATGGTTTAAAAATAATGCAATTTATAATGTATTCAACATTTTGTCACTGACACAGCTGCATCCTCAAATTTGATGAGAGTTTCACATGTAATACTATGTCTCACAGGGAACTGCACAGTGCGTACCATAGCGATCAAAGTGGACAAACATCTGATTGATCAGGGAAAGTTTATACGATGTAAGAGAACTCCTTGTCATGCATGAAAAAAGATCGCGATTGTTACCCATGTTGCATCATAAAACCCCCTACACACTATCAGACCAGACCAGACCAGCAGACGGTCGGGCAGTTCGATAGTGTGTAGGCCTGTCTGCCGACCAATTCGGTCTGTACAGACCGTCTGACGGTCTGTCCAGAAAACCTTCAGACCACCAGACTGCCCCTCGCCTGTCTGGTCTGGTCTGATAGTGTGTAGCGCTGTCTGGCCGACTGGCGGACTTCGTCGCGATCTGCAGCAGTTTCAGTACGTATTCTACTGTGTACACAAATACTCTGCATGTGCTGAGACAGCACTTCAGTAACCGGGTACTTTCTTCTCTCCTACTTCAGAATCTGTTTGATTTTTTGCTAATAATATTAATCTATAATTACTGAACTTAAATACAAATCGTGATGACTCGTCAAAATGCTTCTTATTCATCCGCAGAAACAGTGAGACTATTGTAGCTGTCCCTTGGGTGAAGACGAAGAAACCTATAATTAGAGGCCAGCGCTATATATACAGGGTCTTTCGTATAAAGTAAGAACGCCAAGCGGCGGGTTTGTTATCCGCTAGTGTGTTGGCCTTGACCGAGCTTGTAGCGAGCCTTGGCCCCCTGATCTAAGCGTGTGTACAATCCTCTATGAAATATTACCTTATAAAAGTTGCTGGAAGTGTCGTCCTTCCTGGGTTATACAGGCATTGTATCTGGTAACCACATTTTGGCTGACGCGAGTGAGTCATGCCACTGTATTTTTTCTGATTTTTTATTTTGTGTTTTTTATTGACCACTGAACCAGTAGTGTCAAAGTTATTTACAATTACATGAATCTGTGCTAGTGAAGGTGGCACTTCATCAGGAAATTGCTGAACAAATGCATCACGTACCCGCCGAGCCGAATCGTAATTAAAATAAATTTTACATACAAAAATACGATGTTGCAATGATAACTGTCTCACCATGTTAGCAGCTGTGGTTCAGACTGGCGACTGACAACACCTGCACGCTTATTGCAAGGTCAAGTTTGTACAATGCGCCCGCTTTCAATACTACAGCAGGGGGCCGTGGTGCGTCACAAGCTCGGCCAAGCCGGCTTCAGCAGCGAGTGACAAAACCGCCGCTCGCCGTTCTTACTTTATATGAAAGACCCTGTACTTCTCAAATAAATTAAAGCACCACTTTTTTCAAAGGCCACCAAATTTTGAAAAGTTGACCTACAAGCTCGAAATCTCAGTATGACGTTTGTCCTGACGCCTACCAAGCATATGCTTCAGCACAACTCCCCAACTTGAGTAGTTTCGGGGTAGCACCCCGAAAACCAGCCCATTTTCGAAAACCGCAAATTGAAGTTTGCGAAAAACGCTGCAGGACTTGTCGCAGGTTGCTAAAGCAGTCGAAAATGAATGAGTCTTGCTCTTAAAGGTTCCACAAACACGTAGAAATCGTTACATTTGACGTTTGGGCATTTTCAACCCCCTTCATCATCCCCTAAACATGGACTACCATTGGGGGCGTCTGAGAAGGTACCGGGTGTGTTTAACCATCTGAAAACCTGCACACCGTCCTCAGTTGCTGATTGCAGTAAGTTCTTAAGGCCTCCGGCAATGTCCACACCTCCTAACACCCTCAACTGGCATGGGCCCAAACCACCCCCTCTCGATTCACCCCTAAGGAAGGTTTTAATCGAGATGTTTATCAGTGCTGTGAATGCGGGGTCTTCCCCTACCGTTTCAAAAAAGGAGCTGTGCCTTTGTCACCACCCCTTCCCCTGCAACCCCCGTTTGTATGATTTTTCGAATCAGGCCCTTTTTAAGGGCTGAAACGAGGTCTTAATCGCTGAAAGGGCTGTAAAGGTCCTTAGAAGTAGTGGTGACACGAAATCAACCCCTTCCGATCGATTATTGACATTCCGTCCACGAAATTCGAAATTTTTGCACCCCCAACCCTCCCTGTCAGGACGCGTAACGCGTCATGGCAGAGTTTTCAGAGTTGGATGGAAATGAAGCTTATGGCCTGCAATGGAGCCCAAAACAGCAGGTTGGATAGAAATTCATCAGTAGGTTGGGAAACGGGACCAAAATGTTTCAAAAAAGTGTACAGCCTACAGTAAGTACGCCCATGCATAGGCAACCCACATCACGTCCGTGCGTGTGGGTTGCCTATGATCGGCAATAGGTTACAAAGTTTGGCAATGAGAGAAAAATGACGTGATGTGGGTTGCCTATGCATTGGTGTACTTACTAGAGGCTGTTAACTTTTTTGAAAACTTTTTGGTCCCGTTTCCCACCCTACCGATGGATTTCCATCCAACCTGCTGTTTTGGGCTCCATTGCAGGCCATAAGCTTCATTTCCATCCAACTCTGAAAACTCTGCCATGACGCGTTACGCGTCCAGACAGGGAGGGTTGGGGGTGCAAAAATTTCGAATTTTGGGGACGGAATGTCAATCATCGATCGGAAGGGGTTGATTTCGTGTCACCACTACTTCTAAGGACCTTTACAGCCCTTTCAGCGATTAAGACCTCGTTTCAGCCCTTAAAAAGGGCCTGATTCGAAAAATCATACAAACGGGGGTTGCAGGGGAAGGGGTGGTGACAAAGGCACAGCTCCTTTTTTGAAACGGTAGGGGAAGACCCCCGCATTCACAGCACTGATAAACATCTCGATTAAAACCTTCCTTAGGGGTGAATCGAGAGGGGGTGGTTTGGACCCATGCCAGTTGAGGGTGTTAGGGGGTGTGGACATTGCCGGAGGCCTTAGGAACTTACTGCAATCAGCAACTGAGGACGGTGTGCAGGTTTTCAAATGGTTAAACACACCCGGTACCTTCTCAGACACCCCCAATGGTAGTCCATATTTAGGGGATGATGAAGGGGGTTGAAAATGCCCAAACGTCAAATGTAACGATTTCTACGTGTTTGTGGAACCTTTAAGAGCAAGACTCATTCATTTTCGACTGCTTTAGCAACCTGCGACAAGTCCTGCAGCGTTTTTCGCAAACTTCAATTTGCGGTTTTCGAAAATGGGCTGGTTTTCGGGGTGCTACCCCGAAACTACTCAAGTTGGGGAGTTGTGCTGAAGCATATGCTTGGTAGGCGTCAGGACAAACGTCATACTGAGATTTCGAGCTTGTAGGTCAACTTTTCAAAATTTGGTGGCCTTTGAAAAAAGTGGTGCTTTAATTTTTTTGAGCAGTATATAAATTAATCCAGGTAAGTCTGAATTATTGATGCATATTTCTTCGGAACCTAGTCTCGTCTTGTGATATCTTTTATCCCCGTAGCTAGGTAACGCAGTGTCTTTGTTCAGCACTCACAGATTCCCGAAAACTAGTATTTTTCTTCTCGATGTATGGCCGGACCATACAGAGTAATTCAGTAAAACACTGCTCATCCATTCGTAGAAAAGTGCGGAAATCATCTGATTCTAACTCCCTCATCAAGTTGGCTTGAGTGAACCTGTGCCTTTCTTTATTGATCTTCTCCCATACTCTTCTCTTCTTCTGCGTATCCTCATCACTGATCAATGCAACGCACAATGAAAGTCCTATTTTCAGTTGCTTTGAAAGATGTGGCGCCATCACAATACCGTATTTATTAAATACTCAACAAAATAACAATAACATAACCTAACCTTCTTACTTATTACTCGGCGGACGACTCAATACAACCAAGACCAACTGCAATCCTCAGACCTTAATTTAGAAAAAACATGGCGGCGATAGTTGCCCTCCCAATAGCTAAGATCATGTCATCGGGCTTGTCACAGTTCGAGTAAATTATTATTTTAACTCACCTAAGAGCATACAAGATATCACAAGACGACTAGGTTCCGAAGAAATATGCATCAATAATTTAGACTTACCTGAATTAATTTATCTATATAGTGCTGACCTTGAATTATAGGTTCCTTCGTCTTCACCCAAGGGGCAGCTACAATAGTCTCATTCTTTTTGTGGTTGAATAAGAAGCTTTTTGGCGAGTTATCAGGATTTGTATTTAAGTTCAGTAATTATAGGTAAATATTATTAGCAAGAAATCACAGATTCCGAAGTAGAAAAGAAGAAAGTACCCGGTTACTTCCCAGCACATGAAGAGTATTTGTGTATACAATCGGAATGAGAATAGTTGCCTGAAATAATCAAACCAACGCCATATAGATACAACTCAATTAAGATCTCTCATGGAACTGTATAAAATTTCGGGTAAAACATCGCGGCGAATTAGTTAATTTAAAAAAGGAAAGACGTCGTCGTGTGGATATCAGAACATAATTACTGTATTTAGATTACTACACACAAGGGACACAATAGTACGTTAACATTGAACCTATTAAACATTCGCTTTCACCGTTTGGAATAGTTGTACGTTGGAAATAGCTGATTTAGTAAAGTAGATAGGCAAGCACCATCTCCCTCTTACAGAATTATCGCGGCACAACATCTCGCAATATAAGTACATAATTGGCAAGGTACCCATAACACTTTATTACACACATCATAATTGAAAATAACTTTTAAGCTGTAAGAATCACAACATTATGAATAATGACGGAACACAATGAGTTCACTGTTTGGCACAGGGGAAACATCTTCCTTAACACGTACCCTGCTGATGCCTTAAATGTTGCTCCTCGCCCCTGTGCTGACTGATTTCCAGAATGTATGGCTATGTTTAGAATGGCACAAACTGAATGTGGTTTGAGTTACAAATAAATTGAAAAGTCCGTTCGATTTCTGAACCCTTACACTACAAATTTAATAAAAATCCGACACGATTAAAAATAAAACTATAATGTAAAAAAATAATAAAAATGCCGTAAACAGCTGTGGCACGCGCTCTAGTCCTGGAACGAGCGGGTGCGCTGGCAGAAGTAGAAGGGAGAAATGTCACTTCAGTTGCGTCAGATTCAGAATCTGTAATGCGAATTATAACCCCAAATATGTATACTAGTCATAGAATAAACTCAACGTTTTTCCTAGAGAAAAATCTGTCCACAAAAAATAAAAACAAAGGAAAGGAAAACAGATTTGACCTACTTGAACTTGCATCGCTTGCCTTCGAACAGATCGATATTCTTCCGCTGAACAGTGACGTGGTGCTATCTAGCGATAGTATGTGCAACTTCATGCTTACTGGCACCAACACGCGAGTGCTAGAGCTGTAATATTACGTTTGTCTCCAACACAAAGCGCGAGAAATCGATCAACGTAATATTACGCTCGCCGCAGTTTTAAAAAGTTACCTTCGAACGTAATATTACGGTGCCCGCGCTCTAAGTGTTAACCAATAGAACAGATGTTCACTGTTAGTATACAAGGCAGTGTAGATAATCTGCAGACTAGTAAGGATTTATGGAGGCACATGTTGCTGAGCGTTCTAGATAACGTCAACGGTTTGGTCTAGCCGTAGATGCTCTTTGCGTTTTTCCCTTTACGTACCGTACTTACTGTAAGTTCGACACTACTGAAGTGTACTAAGCTATTACTATATTGTCAATGACTAGCAAATCATTTCGGTGTATATTCTTGAGACACTTCTATTAATGCTTTAGTCTTAGGTACCGGTGCTTCAACATCTCCAGTAAATGACACAATGCCATCGGTCGACTGAACAATCATCACACAAACGAACTACTCCATAATCGGCGTATTATCAAATATTTACATACGATTGCAGTACATTAACGCGAACTGGTCTTTACAGACATACAGATGAACGATAGTTTATCCCAACTTTCATCTAACGAAGCTAATCAAAGCTAATATTGTATCCCAGCAACGAATGTAAACAAACAATATGTCGGTCTTCCGCATACGCCATTTTCAAACTTTCGATACCTGCATTAAGGTCTGAGTATTGTAGTTGGCCTTGATACAACTGAGGTCTGGAGGTCTGGTGTGATGGTGTGTATGCAAAGCCGTCCCCTGACCTAGCAACTTGCCCGTCCACGTCTGCTGGTCTGGTCTGATAGTGTGTAGCAGCCTTAATAATAAAATAAAAACAACCCCTGGCACTACAGTCCATGAAGGGCCTAGGCATACCAAGCGACCGCTGTCCAGCCATTTAGCCTGCAGTTATTGGGGTAACGTGTGGTCAGCGCATCAGGTCCCCCCGACCGTTAATCTTGGTTTTCGTGATCGGTCCATGTTGCATCAAGTAACATTAAAGTTAACTTAGTATTCCTTAGTCATGATCTCATGAATGAATGCTCATTGTCGTAGCATCGAACTAAACTTTTGATTTTTACCTGAGTTTACTTTTAATTAAATTTCTTACACACGGTTCTTTAAAATGACTACATGGGGCAGATGACCTCGCAGTTCCGCACCTTAAAACAACAAACTATAATATGACAAGATGTAAAATTCGCGAAAAAGAAGAAGTAAAACACATTTTAAGGGAACATTTCATAAAATAACGAGATTTGCTAATGTTTCTTAAGCTTTTGATGTAAAAAAGTAGACATAACTTAGTGTGACCAAACACAACACCAAGAAGTTCCAAGCCAGAGCCGTCTCCAGAAAACCGATGCAGATATCACAAGAGGAAAGAAAGAGGAGATCAGATAGAATGAAGAAGTATTGGGAGAAAAGGAGAGCACAAGCTTCTAAGAAGTGATTGATTTGGCGTACCCCAAAGTGGGTGATTCGAAAAGAAGAAGAATAAGAAGAAAAGGAAATCTCCTTCTAAGTAAGTAAACATGGAAACACTGGCTGATGGTAGACAGTTGTTCTCCTTCTGGGTTCAGGAGAATGAAGTGCACTGGAACTCACAGTCTTCATTGCTCAAGATGAAATATTGGTTTTCCTAGCACAGTTAAACCTGCCTTCAACGGAATCGAACAGGACTCGCAAATTTTTCCGTAAAGATAAGTTTCTCGGTAACGGAGTTCTATGATAAAAATAATTATACCATGAACATACTGGTACTTAGAAAAATTAAATGGTGTACAATCTGTACATACCTTATTCAATGTCGTATTTACACATGTCTGCTACGAATTAATACAGTATTGTATCACTTTTACGTGTGAAGCACATCCCCAAGTAATGAGAATTTCAGACCTGAGTACCGCTTCGTAGAGATCTGCATTATGGGGTTTGAAGCCATTTTCAGTGTTGCCTTAGTAAACAAAAGTTTGGTGCTTTTCAATCGGTCAACACGAATGTACCCAAAAGAGTTGGGTTATACCCTAATCCTGAAAAAATTACACGAGATTAATAAATACACTAGGATGACCAGTTGACGATCGACACTGGTCATCCTAGTGTATTTATTAATCTCATGTAATTTTTTTCAGGATTAGGGTATAACCCAACTCTTTTGGGTATATTCGTGTTGACCGACTGAAAAGAATCAAACGTTTGTAGAGATCTGCGTTAATGATACTAAGGTACTATTTATTTGTGTGTATAGAGCACCCAAAGTCGGTTTCATGGAACTACTATTAAATGACATGTTTACATACAATTTTAGTTATAAATATGAAATATTAGCTGGCGATATCAATGCACATTTTGGGTCGGATACATTTGAAACGAAATACGTAATAGAAACTCTAAATACTTGCAATCTGTCGTGGCTCCCGTATCAAGATACACATCACACTGCACCCTCCTCTTCTACTCCGGATCTAATAGCATCCAACTGCAATGGGCACGTGATTGAGTTCGGCCAAACAGCTGCTTCTGGCTTCTCAGCACATGATATCTTATACACAGTATATAGGCTACCCTGTCAATTCCAAAATATAAGCCTAGTATTCGAACTTTTCGTGACTTAAGCAGGTTTAATTACGAAAGGTTTAAAGCTGATGCCATCTCAGTTTCATGACACACTATCCTCGAGCAGCAATATAGATGAAAAGATCGAAACTTGCAACACAATTTTTAATTGATTTATATGATCGCCATTCCCCAGTGCGCTCGGCTAACGTGAGGCACGCACCGTGCAGCTGCCTGGATTAACACCGAAATAAAAGAGCTAATAAAATCTCGAAATAGAGTCAGAAAGTGCAACATAACACAAAAACCCGAGGACATTGTAGAATGCAAAGGCTTACGCAACAGAACCCAGCAAGTTGTCCGTAATACTGTACAAAGAACGTTCCACTTATTCGCTATTTAATTCAGCTAAAACCTCTTTGGCTTTGTGGAGAACTGTAAGAACTCTCGGTGTTGGAAAATCCAGACACAAAAGCAATAACCCATCAATGAGCGCTGATGAGCTTAATAATCATTATTTAAACGTGTCAACTGCTATAGACAGCAATAGAGTTTTGTCTACTGTTGCTCACTACAGGGAAAAATTTACTGACCGACGGGAAGAATTTAATTTTGGCCTTATATAATATATCCAGAGGACATTCATTTAGCCATATTTAGGATAACTTTATAAGCCATAGGACTAGATCATATTCCACTATTGAAAAATAATATGGACCTCCTCGTGCCAGTTTTATTGCACATATTTAACTATAGC
Organism: Meconema thalassinum; assembly: GCA_946902985.2. Taxonomy (NCBI): domain Eukaryota; kingdom Metazoa; phylum Arthropoda; class Insecta; order Orthoptera; family Tettigoniidae; genus Meconema; species Meconema thalassinum. The sequence goes on along the minus strand of OX336388.2, from coordinate 1,712,878,956 downwards.
CTGCGAATGGGCATTTATCCGACACGATGGAAAAAAGCCAACTGTAATGGCTCTCATCCCCCCTTTACCCTTTGAATAACCAAAAGATGATAATAATATTAGCATATCAAATATGCTTTATCAACATGATATTACCATACCCAAAATTAATAAATTATAACACACAGGAAAGGCCTAATTTAATTACTCGCTAGGTCAGCTGAGTTCACAGCAAAAAAAACCTAGGACTGATTGTTGCAATCTTCGTGGTATTCAAGAACACCCTGATTTGATTTAGGAAAAGAGATCAGGCGGGACGAAGCTAATGTCAAGACCAGCTTGTTGAATGGAAGGCTGGACGTACTCAGAAAGGCCGACAATTTTAATCTTGCCACACATGGTGAAGGGAACAGAAACAATCTTCCTACTGACTGGTATCATTAAATAAAAAAACAACATCCAAAGTCTCCCACAAATCCAACCCCTCGTCCTCGTCGTGGGAGATGGGCAACGTAGGGGATTGCCTGTAGGGGTGAAGTACAGTGGGGACTTTGTGTGCCTCAAGACCGCTACGGTAGCTGTGAAGGCCCTACAGGAACCCTGAAGAAATTACGGCTAACGGGGCTCTGGTGAAACAACTGCTGCCTTGTAGTTTGGAATTGGTTCTTCAAAGGCTAAGGGAAGAAACCCTGACAGAAAATCAGCCTGGTGCCTCAGGCCTAAGGTGGCAGTCCCTCCAAGGCACTCGGAGGCAGTGGGTTAATCACTCGCTCCTCTTAAATAAACTGATTACTGAAACTGAAGCGAAATTACAAAACCGGACGGATAACCTGATGACGATTTTGGCATGAAGAGGACTACGAAAATCGGTTTCTGGAATGTGAGGACCTTGATGGAGAAAACCAGACTGAAACAAGTGACACGGGAGATGAAGAACTATGGGCTGGATATCCTAGGATTGAGTGAGGTGAGGTGGCCAGGATTTGGTGAAATACAGACAACAGATGGAATTACATTTCTCTATTCTGGGGGCGATGAGGAAGAACACAGGGATGGAGTGGGGTTGCTGCTCAACAGAAATGCAAAGAGGAGCCTTATGGAGTGGAAGCCAATTTCTAGCAGGCTCATGTTTGCTAGGTTCAAGACAAAGATCAGGAATGTGATCATCATCCAATGCTATGCGCCTACAGAACAATCGGAGCCAGAGAAGAAGGAGGAATTCTACCAAATGCTGCGAGATGCCACAAGACAAACAAGTAAGCAGGACATTCTCATTGTTATGGGAGACTTCAACGCGAAGGTGGGATCAAACAATGAGGGGTTGGAGCAGATCATGGGTAAACATGGCCTTGGTGAGATGAATAACAATGGGGAGAAATTTACGGAATATTGCGCCAGTCAGGATTTGGTGATGGGTGGCACGGTGTTTCCTCATAGGCGGTGCCACAAGGTCACCTGGGTGTCTCCTGATCAAGTCACAGAAAATCAAATTGATCACATCGCGGTGAGCAGGAGGTTCAGAAGAAGCTTGGAAGATGTTAGGAACAAGAGAGGAGCGGATGTTGGTAGTGACCATCATCTTGTGGTTGCCTACTTCCGCATGAAGATCGTGGCAGTCCGCCGAAAGTTTATCACTCGGCACAACAAGTTTGATGTGGGCAAGCTTAAGAACCAGCAGAGATTGGACCAATTTAAACTGGAGCTCAGAAATAAATTCCAGGTGTTGGGCTCCGAGACAGAGAAGGATGTGGAGACTGTGTGGAGCGAGGTAAAGAATATCTTCGTGGAAACCAGTGAGATGCAGCTCGGGTACAAGAACTACCTGCGGAAAGAATGGATATCCGATCAGACCTGGGACAAGATAAATTATAGAAAGGAGATTAAGGCCAATCTCAACACCTGCAAGACTAGGCAGCAGAAGGCTCTCACACAAGCAGAGTATTCAACGGCAAACAGGGAGGTAAAGAGGAGTGTGCGGAAGGATCATAGGAGGTGGATTGATGAGCAGGCGGTGAAAGCAGAAGAAGCGGCAAGAAGGGGGGACGTTAAGGAGCTCTATGGCATCACAAAGATGCTTTCGAAGAAAGGTTTTAATAAAACTAGGCCTGTGAAGAGCAAGACGGGCGAGATCCTCACGACGTGTAAACAGCAGCTGACTAGATGGAGAGAACACTTTGCGGAGGTTCTTAATAGAGATAGAGGACCAGAAAGTAAGCAGCGAGGAGAAGATGAAGAGGAAGCAGAAAGTGACCCGGACATCAGCCTTGACTCCCCAACTCGGGGCGAAATACGGACAGCTTTGAAGCAGATGAAGTGCGGGAAGGCACCAGGTCTGGATAATATCCCAGCGGAAGTATTGAAAGCAGACCTGGATATCACGATCAATCTGCTGCACCCGCTGTTGGAGAAGATCTGGAAGGAGGAGAAAATACCAACCGACTGGAAGAAGGGGTTGATCGTCAAGTTACCGAAGAAAGGGGACACCACAAACTGTAACAACTGGAGGGGAATCACCTTGCTGTCCATTCCAAGCAAAGTACTGGTGAGAGTCATCCTGAATCGTATAAAAGACTGCGTAGAAAAAAGGCTTCGGAAGGAACAGGCTGGATTTCGACAACATCGCAGCTGTGTGGATCTCATCAACACGCTCCGAATCATCCTGGAGCAGAGTGTGGAGTGGCGGAATTCCCTTTACCTCACATTTGTCGACTTCGAGAAAGCTTTCGACTCCGTAAATCAAAGAATCATGTGGAAGACCCTCGAGGAATATAAAATTCCAACAAAGATCATCAGAATCATGGAAGAGATGTACGAAGGGTATGAGTGCCAGGTTCTACACGAAGGCAAATTAACAGAAAAGATAAAGGTCAGTTCCGGAGTGAGACAGGGGTGTGTCCTTTCCCCCACTCTGTTCCTTTTGGTCCTGGATAGTGTGATGAAGAAGGTAATGGGAGGACGGAAGAGGGGTATTCAATGGGGTATAAATGACAGGCTTGAAGATCTGGATTTCGCGGACGACATTTGTCTTATGGCACAACGGTACCGAGACATAGAAAATAAGCTGGGGAGGTTGCAGAGAGAAGCAGAACGTGCAGGACTGATGATCAACACCAACAAGACCAAAGAGATGAGGATAAATTCTGACGTCACGACTAGCTTGACAGTCGACGGAAAGGAAATTGAGCGAGTTGAGTCCTTCCTCTACCTTGGGAGTATAGTCACAAATGATGGGGGAGCAGAGGAAGATGTTCGTAGCCGTATCAGGAAGGCAAATTGTGCCTTTGTCCAGCTCTACCCCATCTGGAGAAATAGAAACATTTCCAGGAAGACCAAGCTCCGCCTTTTCAATAGCAACGTAAAGTCGATTCTTCTCTATGGCTGTGAAACATGGAAAGTCACAAAACCGATCAACAACCAGCTACAGGTGTTCATTAACAGATGTCTGCGTCGCATCATGAATGTGAGGTGGCCGGACATAATCTCAAATGAAGATCTTTGGACCATCACCAATCAACAACCGATTAGCATCCAGATCAAGGAGAGGAAATGGCGCTGGATCGGTCACACACTAAGGAAGCCGGACGGAGCTGTTGAGAGGGCGGCGCTAGACTGGAATCCTCAAGGTGCCAGGAAGCGAGGTCGACCTAAGAAGACCTGGAAGAGGACGATCGAAAATGAAATTGCAGAGGTGGACAAGAACTGGAGTCAAGTGAAGAGAAGGGCCAGGAACCGTACTGCGTGGAGAAATTTCGCCAAGGCCCTATGCTCCGGAAGGAGCGGCAGGAATTAAGTAAGTAAGTAAGTAACATTATTATTATTGATATAAAAGAACAATGATGTGTGGGAATCCCGTTTAGATTTCCACAAGTTCAGAAGAAAGTGAAAAGAGAATGATTTATTTGTTTGTAATAAATATTTAAATTATGTATTAATTCTTATAACCGTGACAAGCGAAAGACCAGTATGGGCTGCACTAACTCACTTTTATTAGAAAACGATATTACTTTATTATTAATTTTTGTTTTAATTGTTTAGTTTCAATATTAATTCAAAAGGTTAATAAAGAGTGTAAGGTCTGCTAATCAGAGGGCACTAGATTATTTCCTCTTGAAAAGCACAAATATTTATTATTAAATATATATATTTTTGTTTTAATTTACTGGTTTAATTCAAAACGAAATGACAAAGCAAACTCTACTAGTTAAAGTTTACCGTAATTTGCTTCCGTTTGAAAGGCAAGAATTTATTATTTAAGTTTTATTTTACAAGTATTAGTTCAAATGAAATAGGAAAAGCGACGTATCTTTCGATCCCACTAAATCACTTTTCATTTGAAGGGCAAAAACGAATTGATTATTATCTTAGTATCGACGTATTAATTCAACAGAAAATAGTGACTCACTCTTCTTTTGAAAGGCAAATTAAATATTATTATTATTGCTCTTCACAAAATACATACTAACCATGTGTTCACTGGAAATATGCAGGTATTACAAAATAAGGTACTGTATATTTCATGTACTCACAGGTAGAAGAAGATGAACAGTTCGGATTGCATTTCTTCTGTACAACAGCAGCACATTTGGTTTCCTTGGTGTCGTGTAGTCGAAAGGCGTTGCTTGGGGCGTTGCCTCTTGGAACGTTGTCGGTACACACGTACAGCGATGGTGGTAGGCGGTAGTCGAAAGGCTCCTCATTCGGAGTTGTCAGCTTACTTCCTTCTCCGTCTTCAGGCGTCGTCAAGAGGTCGAAAGGTGATTGCTTCACCGTTGTCGGCTTGCTCGAACGACGATGGCGGTCGGTTGTTGTCGAAATGCGCTTACTTCAGCGTTGTCGGCTAACTTGCTTCCTTCAACTGGCGTAGTCGGTTGTGGTCGAAATGCTCTTATTTTAGCGTTGTCAGTTCCACTCCTAACTAACTGGCTGGTTCTTTTTGAAAGAATAAATTGCAGAATGTTGCGGGATGATACAGCTTCTCGGGCAGGTAAGGAAAGGCGCTTCTGAATACCTGATCCAATTAGCATATGGAACTTGATGATCACTTATCAATCGCCGAGCGGGCCCCCAGATAAGTTTGTAGATCTCTAGCCGGTTGTCTAGACGAATGGTCAACTTATCAAATTTATATTTGAATGCTTAGATACTTGAGTGAGTATCTGCTATTCAAGTCCTCACAGGTTCTCCTCGCGACTGAGTTATTATATTATTTCAGAAAGAATACGAAGACGTTGAGAATAGTTGTTTATTCCAGTTTAAACCAAACACCAAGTATTTACATAAGTATACATTGGCACGAAGCCTATCTTGCTTGCCTTAGCAAAGCTTAACACAGTAACTACATAGTAAGAAGTATAATGTTGAAGAGACAGGAGCTGCTCCAACATGTGATTAAATATTAGGGTTAGTCTTGGTGGGGGACACGAGGTATTCCCGAGTGTCTCCGATTGAGTTTCGATTGAGTTTTACCAATGAACATACACTTTAGTTTAGTTACAACCAAGAAAGGTAAACCTGTGGAAAGGGAAGGACAATAGCGAATGACAATATGGTTTCACGGGTGGTGGCCAGGCGTTGCTTCACGGCGACATACTGACTTTCTGGGAATAGTGGATTTCTGCGAACTCTGAGTGAGCAAGGAAGAGGAATGGCCATTTCTAAGAACGTTGGTCATGGACTGGCGACTGCTTGGTTTTCCAAGTTAAAGTTCGTCACAAGGACCAGAGACGGTCTGTCGTTCTGAGAAATGAATATCGGACTTATGATTTGGGAGTAATGCTTCTTGTTTCCCTTAAGTGGTAATACAAGCTTTTACTCTTGGGTTAATGGGAAGGCTTCGCTGAGGGTCGGGTCGCTACCTGACGCTAGCCTTCTGAGAGTCCAGCAGTGTGCTTTTGCACGTTTGTAGCAAATACAGCTTTTGTGTCTCCAATATGAATAGTAATAATAATAACATCTAAAACCCAAAGTTATTGGAGTACATTGACTGACTTTGAATATCAATTGAATTATTAGGTTGGTGCAAAAGTCCGTAGCGTTTTTGGTTTGGTTGTTGGTATTCCGGTTGCTATGGTTTAATTTATCGACTGTGATTGTTGCTTTGTAGTTCAATGTTTGTTCTTGATTTTACATATTGAAGTTTTGTCATTTGCTGATAGTGAGTGGAGCCGTGGACGCTAGAACATGGAGTGCCAAGTGGAGAAATTGGAACATTTCCGACATATTCTTCTCTTTGAATTCAATAGAGGGACGAAAGCAGCAGAGGCGGCCAGAAACATTTGCGCCGTGTATGGCAAAAATGCTATTGGAGAGAGCAGGCAAGAAAATGGGTTTCTCGTTTTAAGGTGGGTGGTTTTGACCATAGTGAGTTCCCACGTACAGGAAAGCCGTTGGAATTCGATGAAGCTCATTTAAACGCATTAATTCACAATGATCCACGTCAGTGCACACGGTAACTGGTGAATGTGTTGAACTGTGATCATTCCACCACTGTGCGGCATTTGCATTCAATGGGTAAGGTTAAAAATCCGATGTATGGGTACTTCATGCTCTAACTCAAAATCACAAAAGCATCTCAGCTTGCTCGTTATCGATTGGCTCGCGAACAACATCGACCATTCCTATCCTGTATCGTTACTCGTGACGAGAAATGGTATCTTTACGCTAACATACTGAGAAGAAAGGAATGGTTAAGCCCAAACAAACAAGCAACTCCCCGTAAAAAGACCTGCGCGCATCCAGAAAAGATAATGTTATGCATCTGGTGGAACACCGACGGTGTGCTATACTACGAATTGTTTCCCCGAGGTGTAACTATCACTGCTGATATTTATTGCCAACAACTGAGACGTCTTGCAGATGCAAACCAAGAAAAACAACCACCAGGACTGCGTGAAGTGATGCTCCTCCACGATAACGCCCGCCCGCAGTCTGCTAACCTGACATAAACACTATACAGGAGTTGGGCTGGGAAATTATTCCGCACGCACCTTATTCACCCGATTTTGCGCCCTCAGATTTGCACCTTTTCCGCTCTCTATCGAACAACTTTCAAGGAACTTCCTCTCCGGATAAAGATGCGCTCGGAACATGGCTTGACGAATTCTTCTACAGGCGTGGAATCGAAAAATTATCACAGCTTTGGCAGACTGTTGTAGATAGTGAAGGAGAATATGTTACTGATTAGTAACTTCTCTCTTATGTGTATCAGATGTATTTAGTAAACTTATGAACTTGATGTGGATATACTTATGGAAAATGCTACGGACTTATTCACCAACCCAATACTTGGCAGGGTACATGACTCGCGCACGATAATCCTCGTACTTATGCCGTCCGTGATTCACTCCGTCTGCAGTATGTTCTCTTCCTGCCGCCTTCCCTGCCGGGATCACGATGAACTTAACGCAAAGTGATAAGGCGTAAAAGTAAAACAAACACATGGTGTTGTTTGGAGCTAAAGGCTGGTTTACAATCGCTCGGGGACGGGAAGGAAGTTAAAATGCACGGTACCCAAAAATAGTTGGCTAAAGTTGCTATCAGTGGTGACAACAACATTCCTGTCACCAAATAAACCTTAAAAACTTTGGTACCGTATCCTATTTAAATTATAATATTTTGGCGGTAAAATACAGTAGGCCGGTAGCCTACATGTAAATTTGCTAGATTCAACGACTTGTTGATAATGTTGACATTACTGCTTCGCTTCCGCTGCTTTCGCTTGTTACAGGTACCGTACCGTTTATTTATATATAATAATAATAATAATAATAATAATAATAATAATAATAATAAAGATAAACCGTGGCTCTACAGTCCATGAAGGGCCTATGCCTACCAAGCGACCGCTGCCCAGCCATTTGGCGTGCAGATTATTGGGTGACGCGTGGTCAACGCGTAGGGTCACCTCGGTCGGTTAATCTTGGTCTCCGTGACCGGGGCCGTTGCCTTACTGTGAGACAGCTACTCAATTGTCCTCACGAGGCTGAGTGCACCTCATTCCAGCTCTCACGTCATTTTTTTCGAATATCTGACGGAGCCGGGAATCGAACCCAGGGCATCCGGGGTGCGTGGCAGCCGCGCTACCCCAACACCACGGGGCCATACTATAATTAGAAGTGACTGGCTGCGTGGCTCAGCGACAACATTCTCGCCTGCTGAGCTCAAAATAGCGGGATCGAATCTCGGCGCAGTCAGTCGACATTTGAGGGTGCGCAAATGCGAGGGAGCCGTGTCAGTATATTTACTGACACGTTAAAGACCCCCTTCGGGGCAGAACTCCGGCACCCCGGCGTCTCGAAAAGCATCAGTAGTTAATAGGGAAGTAAAACCAATAACATTATTATACATAATTAGAAGTACATAATTTTTCAAGCTCAAGTGGAGGAAATAGACAAACTTTGTGAGGACCCATTTCTTAGGAGGTGGGATGTCTTCCGAGCGGTTCAGCGCAGCTACAGTACGGCTCTGAGCTCGTGATGTCTGCATGGAATACGTTACATCAGCGGACAGACTGACAGGGGCTACTACTACTACTAACGGTACAGGAAATATTTACTTACCAGATGAAGATGTTCACAGTGGAGTTGCTAGTTCAGACTTACACCCAGATTCAGCTTCACTGGAAACCGTGTTGTCAGAAGAACTAGAAACATCACTAACACTCGAATCACTGCCGGTGTATATTGGTACAATGCCACCTGTGCGTCCAATGCTTTCATACTGGAAAAGGGTGGGGTCACCCTTTTAGGGATTTCGAAAGTATGTGGGGTTTTGGGCACAAGGATTGAAGTTTACTTGATGGTGATGGAAGAGACCAAAGATTAAGATTTGGCTTTATGTTTATTAAATCTCTAAAGAACATATAAAGTTACTTTGAATAAATATAGTCTAAGAATTCTCAATAAGAATAATAAGAATGCAAATTTGCTAGTTTCTCCAGGAAACGAAAAAGGTTAGCAAAATTCCCTTAGGAGGGATAAAACTTTATATTGTTAATTAAAAGGCATAATTTAAAATACATAAAAGAGGAACCATTAATGATTAAACATAATAAAGCTAGGTGTCTACTAATATATGATACCACCATCATTAAGGTGAAAATACAAAACCATTTCGTTTTAGGCCAGCAAACCCTTGGCTGGAAACAGTTGGTTTGCCTGCACAGGGCTGATGACCGTGGTTGCGGGTAGATTGTCCACACAGGGCTGATGAATGAAGTAGCAGTTCGAATTGCCCGCACAGGGCTGATAATCGAGGTTAATGCGCACACACTCCAGAGGTGCGGGTTCTGAGCCAAGGTTTTGGTGATGTTTAATCGTGTTGACGAGAGTTGACCAGAAGGGAGATGTTTCTTGGTAATAACAACTCTGCTGGTTCGAGAAGTTACTTTTCCATTAAGCAGACTTTAAACTGAGTACAGCGTTGTAGAAAATTGCTAAGCTGCCAGCTGGAGAAAGGGTTAGCCTGTGCAGCCGGAACCCGTGTTGTCGTGGAGCAGAGCTTCGGGCAAGGCCGTGTTACACCAGAGGGCAATAACCCCCAGCAGCCATGTAGCAGCAGGTGACTGATGATGGAGAGTAGACATAATAGGCCCGAAGACCTTAGGTTTTATAGCGGTAGTGACGTCATGGCAAGGTGCAGATAGCCGACCAGCGGGGGAAGGCAGGCGACCAATCAGCGCATAGACCGGGAAAAGGCAGCCGGTCTGCAAGCCGGGGCGACTAGTACTTTGGTGACAGTGCGCAAGAAAAGTAGTCTAAGAACACACTACAGAATAGGTGAGTAATGATACATAAATAATCGTAAAACGTGAATACAATAAAAATATAAGTTGCACTTAAAGAATAAATGTACAAGAACCGCGTTCTTTCTGCAATTATGGCAAAGTAGAAAAATGGGGCAGAACAATAAACAAATGTTTCAAACCATACGGGAAACTAACCACTAACAAAACTACTCGCAAAAGCGAACAATACCAGCATTCGGAAACATTTCCTTGTCTCGCACGCAGCAGCGCTCTCCCTCACATACTCACTCCTCTCTACTTTCCCTCCCTCAACCTTCCCCGCCCGCCAGGGATCATGAGCTGGGAGCCGTACTGTAGTAGCTGCTGACGGACATACTGTGTCATACTGGGGGTTTTTGTTTCGTGGTAGAGGGTGATTTCTGTGCAACACGATTCTGAAGAATAACGAGAACAGAATTTGAAAAACAATTTTCTTTTCAGAGAGTTGGGTTTGCTAATCCTCGAGCATGGCGCCCCTGGTTCATCAGTACAGGGCGCTGGGGGCTTGCAGAGAATCGCGAGCCTTGCCGAGGGTCATCGCGGATGGTAAGTACATAATTTCTTCTCTCCTCTGTCTTTAGTACGGTACCCTAAAATTCAAAAGTATTGAGCTGTTTTGAATGCTGTTTTTCTGCTTCAAACTTGTGTTTCGAGTGTGGAGATGAGAAACGGTTTCTTTCAGAAAAGAAAAAGAAGCACGGAAAGTGGAAAGGAGAAAATATACAATAATCTTTTACAATATGTTAGATTGTCCCTTTTGCAGTAAAAGTCTTCCACTTTCACCTTGTCTTCGCTCCTAAAAATATATTAAATAATCAAGTGTCCTTTTTCAAAAAGAAAATATTACGGAGACATGCACCGAGTAGATATCGCAATTGGTTCACACCCTTCTCAGTTCAGATTCCCAAACCCTGCTGGGAAACTATCAAGCCAATGACTATGACCCTTGCTCAGAAGGAAATATTGAGGCAGGAAAAGATATGAGAAATTTGACTGAAGGAAGGAAAAATGGATCAAACTTATTGGAGATGTCGACAAGACACACAGCTGTAGAAAGGCTTGGAGGCTAATATAATAAATAACTTGAGCAATGACCTTACGATCCCTTCATCGTCTACGAATCAGTGCCCAACAACTGATACTAAACGGAAAGACTACACGTGAACATTTTAACTGTAATTAATTATATGACCCTAAGTAACAGAAGTCTGCTACTTCCTTTAGCTTTTCACCTGCCAATTTGACGTCCATAGGGGTTTCTGATTTCTTTCGGCTGCATTCCAATATTTTTGTTTAACATTTATTAGTTTTCATCATGAATTCTTTCCTCAAGACAGAATCCATACCATTTAAAAACTCATTCAAATCCTCGGATGTGTCAGCTAAGATGACGATGTCATGTTGCATGTTCAGTGTAGAATGTGAACAAGAGAGACTGTTTTCAGAATGTGGGCGATGCTCACCCTCGGCCTTTCCGACCCAAGACAAATGACACTTCTCTACCTGAGACCATTGGACTGAAGCCAAGTGTTGATAGCACTTCCCTAACTGAGGCCGCTGGAGATTGTCCAAAGATTGCTGACTCTACTGGTCCTACTCGAAGTGCAGCTGAACCCTTATGCAGTGCAAGTATTCCCGAGGCCACTGAAAATGGATCAAATGTACGTGACTCTCTTCTCCCTAATGCCACTGGAACGGGTCCCTCAGCTTCAGAGAGTGTAAGTATTTGTTTATTAAAGCATGTTCTTTATCAATATCGTCAGTTGACTATTGAAATAATCGCATAAAGGCAGCAATACATCCGTATAGATATTATCACCATAGAAAGTGGGTGGGTTAACTGCATATATGTTAAAATGGTTGGTGCTCGTACAAAATGCTGTGATATTTTACAAGAAAGTTCAATGATAAATGCATATCACCAATGAAATGGACCTTGTTACATGCCGGTAGTATTAATAAACCGATTAACCAGGCCAGGGGCATATATACATTTTTTTCTGGAGGGGGTGACTATCCTGGAAAATTGTGAGTATTCTCAGGGGATTGTCACCGCAAAATACCCAGAAATATCAACCAATATCTTGGAGCATATATAGGATTATATAGCCTACAATATGGCAATACAAAAAAGTTGTAAAATACAAAACGTAAATAACATTTTATAATTAATGAATTTTCTGTTATAGCCTATGGAGTATGAATGGCAAATGTCTAAATAAGCTACTTGTCAATTTATTAAGCAGAAAGGTAATCGCTTATTTCTTTTACAAATTGATAATTATTTCTTAAAAGTACTGTGGAATACATTGTATTTTGTACCCGAGCATACTGCATAATAAAATGTTTATTTAGTGTCCTGTTGAACCAAATCCAAATTAGATAGTTACACTAACTTAACATATTTTATAAAACTTGCGTTATAAGTCAGGCGTCAGGTCGAAAAAAAGGTCTCAATAAGGAAATAATAAGTGGAAAGCTGGAAATTGTTTTAATCGCTTTATTTGGACCCAGATATTACTCTCGCAAGTTTTCCCCCTCGAGCGAAGTCGGCGTTGGCCCTTCTGGCCCTAAGAAGGTACCATTTTTCGTTTTTTTTTGCAAATATCTCCCAAACCATCAAATTTATCAACAAAATACCTATTATAAAATAATTTAGAGTAAATTTCTTACAAAAATGTTCTGTACCTTTTTTCTCTAATGTTAACCGTTACGATACTACGCCCATTCAAAGTGGAGTCCTTTTTGATTCTTGCGGACAAGCTATGGAAATGATATGGCATATCAACGTTTCTACATGTTATAAATATTTGTCAGCATTCCACAAGATGTTAACTTGTTACAAGTAAAACAGTTTTCAATGTAAACAGCTGTGGCAAAGTACCTACTATTAGTATTATTATTGCGTAGTATTGGCATAAAATCACTCTTTTCCACACCACTTGGCGGTAGAGTAAATAGCGCGTTTTTTTTAGTGGTGTCCCTAGGAGGCCTAATCCACTGTTCAAATGTCAAAGTTAGTCGATTATAAACCGTTTTGATGAAGGCTGGTAGTCCTGATCGTCTGCCTCAATTTCTCAGTCATCGCTTTCATCGTCTGTATCGGTACATTTGTCCGACGTAACAGGGCGCTTAAGATTAGCCTAACATCGATGTCTCCGTCACAATCATCCATATCACCTTCCTCGGCAGCATTTGTACATGACCGTCCCATACAATTCATGCAGATTCTAGAGCATCGGAGGCCCGTTTTCCTGCAACCACACGCTGCGTTACATCCTTTCGAACATTTGCAGGACACTGTGTTTAGAAGCGTTTGTGGCGTGGATCCCTCGTCGTAGGTATGTGAGCCAAACCACATTGAGAATTTTTCCAGCCCCAATCCAGTGGATTTGTATAATTTCCATACCAAGTTTGGATTTGATGGTATGTTCTTAAAGAGTGCTCACGTGCCGCTGATTCGGTGGGAGGTAAGCTTGCGAGATTAAATCGATGTTTGCTTAGAGATTTTGCAATCAGTTGGAACCGCAACTCATTCAGGGTATTTCCCGTGGTTTTGTTGTCATAAAGCCTAGCCAAAACCAACTGGCCCGCTTCGTCAGTTTCATCGGGGTTTGCGTTCACGTCTCGGAAAACCCTAACAGCTGTCTGCAGTTCCTCATTACTCTTGAGCAGTGTTACGAATTTCATTTTGCCCTGCCTGTGAAACGAAGACATTGTATCGCACCCACTAAACGCATGCAAAAAGAGGATGTTTTCTTGCACACACGGCAGGAGATTGAAATTTGTTATGCAAAATAGTTGTTGTTTGGTTGAACCTTTGCCGGGTTTCATAAAATGTCTATTATCACGTCTTTTCACTCTTTCACGTAAGGTTCTTAATCCTCTCTCCTTCACTATTGTAGTTTGAGAAAGTGCGGCAATGGCCGCGGCTGGTAATCCAACCGTTTGTTTTTATTTGTGAAAAAGGTTTAGAAGACGGAGACACTATTATAGTGAAGGAGAGAGGATTAAGAACCTTACGTGAAAGGAATGTGAAAAGACGTGATAATATACATTTTATGAAACCCGTCAAAGGTTCAACCAAACAACAATTATTTTGCACAACAAGTTTCAATTTCCCGCCGTGTGTGCAAGAAAACATCCTCTTTTTGCATACGTTTAGTGGGTGCGATACAACATCTTCGTTTCACAGGCAGGGCAAAATGAAATTCGTAACACTGCTCAAGAGTAATGAGGAACTGCAGACAGCTGTTAGGGTTTTCCGAGACGTGAACGCAAACCCCGATGAAATTGACAAAGCGGGCCAGTTGGTTTTGGCTAGGCTTTATGACAACAAAACCACGGGAAATACCCTGAATGAGTTGCGGTTCCAACTGTTTGCAAAATCTCTAAGCAAACATCGATTTAATCTCGCAAGCTTACCTCCCACCGAATCAGCGGCACGTGAGCACTCTTTAAGAACATACCATCAAATCCAAACATGGTATGGAAATGATACAAATCCACTGGATTGGGGCTGGAAAAATTCTCAATGTGGTTTGGCTCCCATACCTACGACGAGGGATCCGGCGCCACATACGCTTCTTAACACAGTGTCCTGCAAATGTTCGAACGGATGTAACGCAGCGTGTGGTTGCAGGAAAACGGTCCTCCGATGTTCCAGAACCTGCTTGAATTTTATGGGACGGTCATGTACAAATGCTGCCGAGGAAGTTGATATGGACGATTGTGACGGAGACATCGATGTTAGGCTAATCTTAAGCGCCCTGTTACGTCGGACAAATGTACCGATACAGACGATGAAAGCGATGACTGAGAAATTGAGGCAGACGATGAAGACTGCCAGCCTTCATCAAAACGGTTTAAAATCGACCAACTTTGACATTTGAAGAGTGGATTAGGCCTCCTGGGGACACCACTTAAAAACAAAATGGGCCATTTACTCTATCTACCGCCAGGTGGTGTGGAAAAGAGTGATTTTATGCCAATACTACACAATAATAATACTAATGGTAGGTACTTTGCCACAGCTGTTTACATTGAAAAGCTGTTATACTTGTAACAAGTTAACAGCTTTTGCACCTGGAATGCTGACAAATATTTATAGCATGTAGAAACTTTGATATGGCATATCATTTCCATTGCTTTTCCGCAAGAATCAAAAAGGGCTTCACTTTGAATGGGTGTAGTATCGTAACGGTTAACATTAGAGACAAAAGGTACAGAACTTTTTTGTAGGAAATTTACTCTAGATTATTTTTATAATAGGTATTTTGTTGATAAATTTGATGGTTATTTGAAAAAAAAAAAAAAAAAAAAAAAACACGAAAAATGGTACCTTCTTAGGGCCAGAAGGGCCAACGCCGACTTCGCTCGAGGGGGAATACTTAGGAGAGTAACATCTGGATCCAAATAAAGCGATTAAAGCAATTTCCAGCTTTCCACTAATTATTTCCTTATTGAACTACATGCCGTGGAGAAGGCAACTCGCCTAGAAGAAGGTCACTTTGATAACAAACCGGGTGGCTCAGCACCTTAGATGGCAGCTCCATCACTGAGCTCGGGCTCGGAAGGCTGATAACCTACCGGTCTTAAATTACAAGATCAAAGAAAAAGGCAAAAGAAAATATCGGACGGATCAAATATGGTTGACGACAATGGATTGATTAAGGGAATGTTTGGTTTGTAATATTGCATACCGTATTTGAAGTGTTTGTTATGTTTCTTTGTTTTCTGTCATGGGCCTTAATGGCCTGTTATGTACAATAAATGACGATGATGATGATGATGATGGTGATTGAACTACCTGTCGCCTGGCCTATTACAGATTGAAACAACTGAAGAACAAAATCGAGATTTCGTGGGAGGCTTGCAAATTTGTCTATAACCTTTTCATCGCTAATAAAAATGTCACGATGGATGGAAAGCAGTGCCAGACCATTTCATCTGTCTTCTGACTTAGTGTTCCTTAAATATGTCTTTAATCTTCTAAGGCTGGAGAAACTTCTTTCTGCAGTAGCAACGGAAACAGCAATACAGCTAAAATCTTTAAAAGAATGTACAAGTTAGGGAAAAAGTCTTGGTCGCAATTTACAAGAGCACAAACTGCTGTTCTAGGTAGAACCTCACTTTCTGACTCCATTTATTTTTCCAAAGAGCATACTCACTCTTTACAACTTCTTTGTATGATAAATCTGCTTCATAAAAGTTAAAAGCTGGTTCTAAAGACTCAAAATCATTTAAGACACAAAACTCGGGCAAGACACACTGTAATGACCAACTGTAATGACCAACTGTTTCTTGGTGTGATTGAAACCGCTCTTTGAGGGAGGAGAAAAAAATCATATGTATGGCACATAGATGGCACGTCGGTAATACTCTTCTGCGGAGGAGTAAGGTATATTAGAACGGCCTACCTGCAGTTTACATGTTCTACGGACGTCTTCAGGAACTTTCATTTTATTGGAAAATAATTTTGCCTCTTTGTACTGTATATTTCAGCAAAATGTTCATTGGCACTACTTCTCCTTAAAGAAACATTTTCTATAACAGAAATCTTCTTAACAGCTTTCGAAAGATCAATTTCTTTCTTTTGTAGTGTCTCCGATAAATTTAGAGTTATTGATAGCATATCGCTCAACACGAATAAGCTGACAATAAATTGGAATTGGCATTGAATTGCTCAAACCATGAGCCTTTGCAGCAGCTTCCCTTGAAAAAGATTCATTCTCAATATCCAAAAGGGCCAAGATAATTGGTTCTAGAATATCTTTTAACATTAAAACTGAATCATGGCGTTGCACCCATCGGGTTTCACACAAAGATATTAGTTTTCTCTTCTTATAGTCACTTTGGCAACATGCTGCTATTTTACATTTTTCAATTTATGTTCTTTTGGCTGACATATGGAAAAATGCATTCACTTCTTTAATCACCCCCATACAATTTCTAACTATTGGGACTTGACTCGCATCAGACAGGCATAGATTGAGAGAATGTGAGGCAAAATGAGTATATACAGCTGAAGGCACTTTTCTTGATCATAAGCCTGTACTCCTCTGAATTTACCGCTCAAGATAGACGCGTAGACGCACCGTCATACCCTTGTCCTCTCAAATTAGCCAAACCCAAGGCTGTTAGGTTTTCCATTAAAGTATGCGCCAAACCAGCGCCAGTGACATTATATATGGATACAAAGCAGAGATAATCTTCCCTCATACTGATAGTTTCTGTGTCTATATATCTCACACCTAGGGAAAACTGTTCAATTTGACTGATGTCAGTACTTTAGTCTGCAAATACTGAATAAAAGTTCGATTTTCTAACTTTGGTAACGATTTCTTTCTGAATTAATTCACCAAACACGTTTATTATTTTATTTTGTATAACTGATTCAAGCTTTTACCGCCACTTGCTAACAAGTGATCTCTTAAATGTAAATCTCCACTGTTTGCCCTATACCTTACCAAGGCACGGAAATTTCCATCATTACTGAGCGGTTCATCAAGGTCAATTTTTCCAGAATCACGTTTACCTCTCATAGGTAACTGTTGGCGGCCACAAAGTCTAATGGTTTGAATGATAGTAATGAGTTTGTTTCTATTTTTTTCACACTCATTTTTTTTCTTTGCTCATCGATTTGATTAATAACGCTGTCAGTGTTTTTGTTTACTAGTAATCTCAAATGATCAAAAGTAAAAACAGCTTCTCTGTGGTACTTTGAGTTTTGGTGTTCTCTAAAAACCTCTTAGGCCTTTTTAAAGTTTTTGAATGGCTTAGTGACTAGTGCACACAAAGCCTGGTGGCTCTCTTTTCCTCCAACATCTTTACTGTTTAAAACACAAAACTTACAATATGAGCCCTCTTTTTCTTCTGAGTACGCCAACCAATTAAAATCATTCAACCATTTTAACTGGAAAGATCTGTAAAATGTGTTAGCTTGATCGCGTACTTTACGGAATACATAGTTAGAAATTGGAATCCAGACATTGTCAATGAAGGAAACACGTTCCTAATTACTAAAGTTTTTTACTCCGTCCGAAGTTGGATGCCCAATATCATTAGGCCTGTGTGGTTTTTAAGTTGGTACCGGTATGCTACACTTACTTGTACCAGTTGTATCACTACTGCCATCGTACGATGAATGACCAAGAGGAAGGGGCTAGCGTCAAAAGAAACATTTCCCTGTGAAGACATTGTTGCAATAGAATCATCACGCACTTCACTGTACTGAACTATGGTGTTTGTAGAAGATGAACACGTCCTTTTAGAAAAGAAACTTGCAATATAAGCCTGTCGCTTCATAATTACTTATTAAAGTAAACTCTTCAATCCTTATTTAGTAAAATGTGTTATCACTAGGGCTCGAATTTTTAAGTGCTAATAATCGGGAAAATATTCATATTTTTTTGTATTAAAAATACCTGAAATATGTGACAAAAAAGGTAGAAATATTTAATTATAATTTAGTTTATTTTAATGTGAATATGAACAATATGCAGTACTCACAAATGCAATTCATGCTATGCCTTACTGACTCCTGCATAATTACAATACACAACGAGATACACCTTCAGGTTGTCCATCACAAATGACTGACGATTATCGCGAAACACTTCTTCTGAAGGCGCGAAACTCCAGCAAAACTTGAGAATGCTGTTCAGCCTTGATTGCTTTCCCACATGGTTGGCAAAACTGAACGCCCCCATCAGAAGTAAAATTATCCTTAAATTCTGCAACAAACTGCTGCAGACGATAACTTGTAGTTGATTTTACTTTAGGCATCGTAGAACCGCCCTACACTTCACAGTGCCAGAAATGAACTGCATATGAGTGACACTGTTTCCAGGTAGCTGGGGGTGGGGGGAGGTCTAGCAAGTGGTGCAATATGGCTATGGACAAGGAAATCCCCGGCTTCCACAGTGAGTAGGACGGGGCGACAAGATAAGAAAAACACAGCTGCAAGCTGACATACGCTCTGCAGGAAGATTAGATAGCTCACAGGTTCTTTCCCGTTGAAGTAACACACAACAAAATTGCAATTAACTGAAAGATCTAGCATACCGATTTCAAAAATGTAAATATTATGTCCTTTTATGTGCTAATAAGTGAGAAGCAAGAATTCATGTAATTATAGAAAAAAATGATTAAAATATGTATTTACATAAAAATATTTACCTAAAAAAATATAAATTACAGTCAGTCTGAGAGACTAGGCTTTATATCATTTCAAATGACGCATGCTACAAATGCTACACATGTTAGAAAGCCCCAGGACTCTTTCAACAGACTCCATTACCCATTAACTTAGGCTTCCCGCGCGGGGAACTGAGAGCGGGAGGTGCACTCTGCTGCATGACGTCACGCACTCGCCATCTCCGTATCGCATAACGCCAGACCCCAGGAGTAAACTCAGCCTCAACAGACTCCATTACCCTTTAACTTAGGATTCCCGCGCGGGGGACGGAGAGTGGGAGGTGCATTCTGCTGCATGACGTCACGCGCTCGCCATCTCCGTATCGCATAACGCCAGACCCCAGGAGTAAACTCGGACTCGGTGCATATGCACTGAACAACATGATGACGTCATACACTCCGTAACCATAACGCATAACGGTAGACCAAAGCATAACGATGAAGTCGACAAGATCATTTGAAATGATAAAATCCGAGTCCTTGTTATCACTTCAGCACTGTTACTCACGTGGAGTCACGAGGAAGAGGTACTGCTCGGGTCTAAGCTGCGTGGACCTGAGGGGAATGTGCATCGCAGACTATCAGTAGTGGTGGTGACGAGTGATGAGGTTTCTCGGTCCTTGCGTAGTAACAGAAGCAAATACATCGGTCGGTGACTCAGTCACTCATTCCCAACGCCACACTGGTTTCAAAAAAGACCCATGTTAGCAGTATTGGAATAGTCGAGAATGTCAGATAACACGGCGGGTTGTCGACAGGCTTCTCAATTCTCGCCTGCTCCTACCCTGCCTCTGCCCTTCATCCCGCAAGTTCACAGAGCTTGGAACCGAGCAGTAGAAGGCTAGCAAGATGCGTAAGCGTGGACGGACATTTCCTTCCACCACCCAGCCCACTTGTCCGACGACCGCTCAAGGAATGCAATTGTCAGTGTATTGTAGCGCCTACTTTGCCGTCTTACAAAACACGTTTTGCATAGCCTAACAAAGATACGTTTTATTGCTGTTCTATTATGAAATTCAGCAATAACGAAGAAATCATTTGTTTTGTATTAATTAAAGCAATGCCTTCATTTTAGTGTGAAACCACTTCAATATTGTTGCTGTTGTTGGTTGATTTTGGGGCTTTGCGATATTGTGGTGATGTATATAGCCTCGTGTACTTGGGTATGTGTTGAATTTGTTAAATAACTTGACTTATTGGGATGGCTGTATTAGTATGTGTATTTGCAATTCTGGTAAGGGTTGCGAAGGAGGTGGCCGTGGCCTTAAGTTAGGCGGCATCCCGGCATTTGCCTGGAATAGAAATGGGAAACCACGGAAAACCACTTCCAAAATTGCTGAGATGGGAATCGAACCCTCCTCTTCTCATTTTTGCCTTACAAGGCTGAGTATACCCCGTTCCAGCCCTCACTCCATAATTAAAATTACTTGGCAGAGCCGGGAATCGAACTTGGACCTTCGGGGTGGCAGCCAAGAATGCTAGCCGCTACACCAGGAGGTATTCTAATTTCAATATTAATAATGTTTACTTAGCCAATAAGTTAAAATAAGGGTACAACCAAATTTACAATTACGTTATGCTTTTAACAAAGCAATACTTTCTTAATTTTTATTGGCTCTTTTCGGAGGTGGGGGGCTGGAGCCCCCTCCCCCCTCCCCGCCCATGAACCAGGCCCATCACGTTCTTCAACTTTTAGGAAAATGATTCCTGTTTATTTTACTTATAAGGTTTAAAAACTGATACTGTATAAAATGCCCAATAATAATATTGTATAGAACTCAAAATATGTGAAAGTACGGTATGAAATACAATTTACTTTATTCAGTTCATAGTCATTATTGTAGAATGGCAAAATTTAAGCAGACAAGAATTTTACAATGGTTTAGAATGCAAACTGCCATTCTGGCTTGCATCGCGCTGTAGATCACTGATTTCCACAGCGTTGTTCAAGATGGCTTAAGATCGAATTGGTGCGATGCAAAATTGCTTGTATGATTAACTTTTTCAGATTCATCCGTGCTGAAAATTGTGTTCGTCTCAGGGATGAAAATTATCATAAGCGTGTGTATGTGTTGAAGGCTAAGGTAACTACAAAGTAAGAGCCTCGGGACTATTGGCTGCTGAAGAAGTATGGTGCCGTAGCCTACTTGTTGAGAATGAAATAAATTAGCTAGTTTAAGAGGGATACGGTAATTTTCAGTGTTATGGTTCTATTCCATGCACTTCATAAGTCTCATTTAGCAGTTGGTCGTGAAAGACGATACAGCATGTTGAAGGAACTATTGTCTGAACACGAGAATATTGCACATCATGATGTTGAACTCGACAGTAGCCTATATCCGGCCGCGTGCCAAAGAAAATAGAACGGAGTTAAAAGCAAGGTGCTGTAGAGAAGTCCAGTGTATTTTCAGGTTTAAATTCCTGCTGCTTTCAATCATAATAGGACTCGCATACCTGCCAAGTTTCCCCGGAAGATTTCCGGTTATCCGGATTAACATAGTTTTTTTTTCTTCCGGATTTTCTACTCCCTAGCTTGTTTCCGTTCTCTGCATCCAAACCGCATTTCAGTTTCGATTTTCGATAATAGCTGCAATTCTGAGATGCGAATGTTGGAAATTCGACTGAAAATCGACCGATTAGTTTATCGATAATCCCGTCTCGCAGATTATCGCTGCGCTTTTGTCATGAATTCCTTGCGTTTGACCAAGACCAACTATTGTAGTTGGTCTTGGTTTGACATTACGTTGAAAGTCGATCGAACTGTCTATCGATAATCACATCTCGCAGATTATCGCTGCATTTATAGGACCAAAGGACTCTTTGTTCTTCGACTGTTTGTTAGCGGGAACGCTTGGTTTTAAGCGGTGTTTGCTGTAGTTCTGGTATTCGTGCAATTGTGTGACAAATGTCTGTGCGATTTAGTGTTTTCGTGATGAATTCAAGTAAGAAACGATATCATCAGTCTCTCAAGGAGGCATATTCTTCAGAATTTTGGAAACTGCCACAACGAATTAGATAGTATCACATCACCAAGAGTTTGTAATCTCTTTCCCTGTAGTCTTTTCTCGCTATTTTTAAGACCTTGCGACGCATGCACGCGTTAAATTTTTGGGCCTTGGGATCTTCTATTTTTGAAAGTTAGTAGGTATGGGACTGAGAATACGAGTACAAATCTATAGTAGCGTATTAGGACCAGCTCATTAAATTTGTTCTCAGGTCTCTTCAATCTGAGACAGTTGCCACCTCTTGGACATGTTCACATTTTTCGGAACCCCCTCGATTTTATAATCCGATAATAATAGAGAATTCCTAACAAGGTACAGTAGTATGCAGCTTAATTGAGTACCAGCCCTCCAAAGATATTTCATGGTAAGCCATGACACTCATTGAGTCACCAAGACGTTGAAAATATGGTTTCGACTTTGAAGTAGGGTCAACAAAATAGCCGCTGGAATAATCAGCGGATGAAAAACTGGGCCTTTCCTTCTGGAATTAACGGAACCACATAGGCCTATAAAGCTATCTTCGGTTGTGAAGTAAAGATGGGTCTGCCGATCTTCTCTGCCTCCTGCTTTACAAATCAAGAAGATGAGGAGAAAGTCCTAGGAAAAGGTTCTTCTTGATAGGGGAAAACATAGAATCTTATTAAAGAAGGAAGGAAGCATGTAGTTTTACGTGACTGTTAATCTCATGATCATGAGCCACGGGATCTCCCAGGGGTATGACTTCCAACCAGGATGTGAAGCTGACAATGCAGGTTAAGCAATAAGTCATACGGTTAGAGGGTTGAAGCGGTCCAATGAGGTCATTGTGCACTACACTGAAGCGTTCATCGGGATCTTCAAATTTTTTAAGTGGCGATCTTGTTTTCTGAGTGACCTTGGGTTTCTGGCAGCTGACATAGGATTTGGCCCATTGTCGCACATCACTTGTGATATTCGGCCAAATAGGTCCGGCTCCGTGGCTAAATGGTTAGCGTGCTAGGCTCTGGCCCAAAGTGCCCCGGGTTCGTTTCTCGGCCGAGCTATCAGGGATTTTAATCTCCTGGGGTTAAATCCCGTGGTTCTTATTATTCTTATTATACTGGCCCATTCTTCCTACTCGTTATTTGAAAGGTAAACTATTAATGGTACATCTGAACAAAGGCTGCCAAGGGATTTTTTGAATTGTTATACTTCAAACAATAACATACGATTTTAAGATTTTATAACCCTCAAGAATTTAAGCGACCACTGTTTGGATACAAATGAAGTATTTTTGGTGATTATGATATAAAGCAACTACTTCAAGAAGAGACAGTGAATTTTAGATGTAAATTTTTATATACTTTTTAATGAATCGGGACAAGTTATCCTTGTCTTCAGTGTTTCTTAATGTTTTTAATTCTGTTTTTGAGTGTACCGAAATATGGTGTTTTTATATTGGTTAGTCCCTTTTCGTGGGGGGGGGGGGGTGAACTAGGGGGTGAGTGTGTGAACGGGGTGGTGTGCAGCTAGGGGAAATTTAATGGATGTGTGGGATCTCCGGACAGGTGCTGGAAAGTGTTGTAATTAAAGGGCAAGCTCTACGGACCAAGGATCACAGTTAAGGGATTCGCCCTTGGGCGGAAGACAATAATTGGCAAGCTAATTGTGAACGAGCGAAGCTAGTGTTGCTGACGGTGCGTCTGTTTGAGTAGCGGGCGCGCGTGCTCTCCGAAGGACACGGTCGCCTGAGTTGTAGGTAAGCTGATAACGCTGGCACAGCGATATGGTGGTAGGACGGTGTTTGAGGAGGGGCGTGCAGGGAAGTCGGCAGTACAACTGGTTGAGGGCAACAATGATAACAATCGAGCGTTGATAAAATGTACTAGTTTACTAGTATAAGGTAATGGTGTAAATGCGCTTCCCTTAACTGTAGGGATAGCGCAAGCAAATTAGTGTACATGTGTTACAAAGTAAAAGGTGTGGTAAATGGAAAGGATGTATAAGTATGTGTGGAAACACTGAGAGACACACTCACCTCGAGGTACGTCGGCGTCGCTCTGGTCACGGGCGTGGAGACGGTCGGCAATAGATGTCCCCTCCTCTTTCGGAGGTCTATTTATGTATTTGCAAGTGCTGACCATTGCGGCTTTGCTGAATAGCTGTTTTAGTAAGCAGCTTCTGTGTCCATGTTGATGTGTGTGGTAAGCTTGGGCAAGAGCTGTTACATAACTCTGCCGGATTTGTGTAATTAGAATTATGTTGGTGTTGGTTCCCTTGGGCGATTAGGGTGCTGTATTAGACATGGGGGCAGATGAGGGTGTACGCGTTAGTCAGATAGTGTCGATGTTATTTATAGCTGATTGTTGAAGTCTAGATTGTAGGTTTAATTGTATAAATTCTAGGTGTATGTGCGTGTACCCCTTTAAGGGCGTTAGGCGCCCTATATGGCCCTAACAATATCATGCCCCTATGTTTCGTGCACCTTTGATTTCATTCTCATTTCATCTCATCTGTCCCTATTTTAATATGTTTTCACGTAATGGAATAATTGTCATGAATGTTAGCCAGTCAGTTTGTAAGCTGAGGAAGGGATCATTTGATGTTGGATATCGAAACAAGTACTTGTAGAATATGTGATCCATGATTACATTTCAATAAATGTTAGATTGACTAGGCGGATCCAGAATAAAAGGATAATGATTTATCTATTCATATAATCTTGTCAATACGGAATAATGTCTAATGTTAATGACTTCGAAGTTAACATATCTGATAATAATAATACGGTAATAATAACTATAATGCGTATTATTCCCGCTTCAACTGGGACGGAAATGAGATGAGATGATTTTTCGCGTCCTTGTGGTGGATAGTTTATACAGCCGGTTGCCCTCCCTGTCACCAACCTCATGAGAGGAATTTAGACTTTCACGACCAGCGTTGAAATAGGAATCTCTGTTTCGTGGGCTTATAGGCCGTGTTCCAAGGAAATTTTGTCGTCCTGACGTTTCGCTGAATACTGCGTTCAGCATGTTCGCAGGTTACATTAAGCGAGGTAAAACAAGTAAACAGAAGATATATAAATAGTCAACAACCTCACACATAGGGGCTACCATAGCAACGGCGTACCACATAAAAGTAAAGCATCAAGGACAGGGCTGCTCGTCTGTTGCATCTTCTCGTCTACGACGGTCAATAAGGGCAGGCTTGAGGGGATTAAGGACTGGAAGACAAGCTCTGTTCACACGTTCTGCTTCCTCCTTAAGATTGAAGCTGTTAGTATGCTTCAGGATTTCAATGGCCTCCCTTTGTAGCCTGGCATGATAAGACACCGTGGTGGACAGAACTTCGGTGTCTCCATATCTTATATCGTGACCTGCGAGTAGTGAGTGTGCTGCTACAGTGGATTTATCTGTTTGTCCCAGCCGGCTGTGTCGTTCGTGCTCCTTGAGGTGGGTGGCAATACTTCTTTTCGTTGTTCCAATATATACTTGGCCACAATCCCACGGGATTTTATAAACCCCTGCCGCGGTATGAGGATGTCGCTTATCTTTAGCGGACCTACACATGTCCTTAATTTTTCGTGTAGGCCTGTATATGGTCTTTATATCATGGGACTCGAGTAGCCTCCCTATTCTGTCCGTGACCTTTTTTATATATGGAAGAAAAGCTAGCCATGGGCTGTTTGTCTCCAATTACCCTTGTAGTTGGACGTCTTGGATGGAGTGCTCGCTGGATATCTTTCTGGCTGTACCCATTGGCGCGTAAGGCCTCGTTGAGGTGTACAATTTCTTGTTTTAGGCACTGCTTTTCACAAATTCTTTTCGCGCGGTCAGCCAGTGCTTTTATCACTCCATATTTCTGTCGTGGGTGATGGTTGGTCGTCTTATGTAGATATCGGTCAGTATGGGTCGGCTTACGGTAAACTGTATGTCCCAAGGTTAGATCAGCAGTCTTCGTTACCATAACGTCGAGAAAAGCGATTTTCTGTTCATTTTCTAACTCCATGGTAAACTGAATGTTAGAGTTCAGGCTGTTAAGATGTTGTAAAACAGATTTAATTGATCTTTACCATGGCCCCATATTACAAAAGTATCGTCCACGTATCGTAGCCACACTTTAGGTTTCAAAGGTGCGGTCTCTAGTGCTATTTGTTCAAATTGTTTCATGAAGAAATTCGCGATCACCGGACTCAGGGGACTGCCCATGGCGAACCCATTAATTTGTAAGCCGACCCATACTGACCGATATCTACATAAGACGTCCAACCATCACCCACGACAGAAATACGGAGTGATAAAAACACTGGCTGACCGCGCGAAAAGAATTCGTGAAAAGCAGTGCCTAAAACAAGAAATTGTACACCTCAACGAGGCCTTACGCGCCAATGGGTACAGCCAGAAAGATATCCAGCGAGCACTCCATCCGAGACGTCCAACTACAAGGGTAATTGGAGGCAAACAGCCCATGGCTAGAGCTTTTCTTCCATATATAAAAAAGGTCACGGACAGAATAGGGAGGCTACTCGAGTCCCATGATATAAAGACCATATACAGACCTACACGAAAAATTAAGGACATGTTTAGGTCTGCTAAAGATAAGCAACACCCTCATACCGCGGCAGGGGTTTATAATATCCCGTGTGATTGTGGCCAAGTATATATTCGAACAACGAAAAGAAGTATTGCCACTCGCCTCAAGGAGCACGAACGACACAGCCGGCTGGGACAAACAGATAAATCCACTGTAGCAGCACACTCACTACTCGCAGGTCACGATATAAGATATGGAGGCACCGAAGTTCTGTCCACCACGGTGTCTTATCATGCCAGGCTACAAAGGGAGGCCATTGAAATCCTGAAGCTTACTAACAGCTTCAATCTTAAGGAGGAAGCAGAACGTGTGAACAGAGCTTGGCTTCCAGTCCTTAATCTCCTCAAGCCTGCCCTTATTGACCGTCGTAGACGAGAAGATGCAACAGACGAGCAGCCCTGTCCTTGATGCATTACTTTTATGTGGTACGCCGTTGCTATGGTAGCCTCTATGTGTGGGTTGTGGACTAATTATATATCTTCTGTTTACTTGTTTTACCTCGCTTAATGTAACCTGTGAACATGCTGAACGCAGTATTCAGCGAAACGTCAGGACGACAAAATGTCCTTGGAACACGGCCTATAAGCCCGCGAAACAGAGATTCCTATCTCATGAGAGGAGTTAATGAGATATGATATGAATGAAGATGAATGAGACTATGCACGGACTTGGAGGGAAGCGGCCGTGGTACATTCGTAGGTGCCGTCCCAGCATTTGTCTGTAGTTGAAAGTGGGAAACCACGGAAAACCATTTCAAGGACGGCCGACGGTGAGGTTCGAACCCACGTCTACCGAGACCGCAGACAACTGGGCCCCAGCTACCGCTGTTTGTTGCTGGTAATTAATTATAAGTGACCCAACTTATCCAGGTCTGGATATCAAGACACCTGATGGGAGGGGATATTTATTTATTCATTTATTTATTTATTGTTTTCTTTGGGGGCATATTACTTACAAAGATGAATGTATAATCGAATGTACAAATTAAACATGTGGAGCCAATTGACTGTAGTGTCCTTTGGTGCAGATTTCTTACATCACCATTTTGGGATTTCAGAGGTTGGTCTGAATGATATATCTCACTGTTTTCCTGATAGCGCTATAATCTTTACCGTTTCTATTTTGAATATGAAAGAAAATATGAACAGACGGACATATAACTACACCTTTTCTTTTAATATCCCAACTAAGAAACAGTTCTAAATAGTAGGAAATACACACATCAAAAAAAGTTTTGCATCACCTCGGTTCCCAGATCTCCGGCATATAGACGTTGACTGTGTATATTGTATCCAAGATACAGTCCCTTTGACTGTTCATAGATGTCACTAAAACTGCTCAAAGATGTAAACAACCATGGATGAGCAGGGCCTATTAGACGGAGGGGGTACGACAGCCGATCAGTTCCAGTCATTCCACCAGGACGAAGGTACGCTGCTCATGTTGTCTGTAGTTCTACCATGCCTAGAAGGTCAATACCGCAGTTCGATCGCGTCCGCATTGTTACTTTGTGTCAAGAAGGGCTCTCAACAAGGGAAGTTTCCAGGCGTCTCAGAGTGAACCAAAGCGATGTTGTTCGGACATGGAGGAGGTACAGAGATACAGGAACTGTCGATGACAGGCCTCGCTCAGGCCGCCCAAGGGCTACTACTGTAGTGGATGACCGCTACTTACGGATTGCCGCTCGGAGGAACCCTGACAGCAATGCCACCATGTTGAATAATGCGTTTCGTTCAGCCACAGGACGTCGTGTTTCAACTCAAACTGTGCGCAATAGGCTGCATGATGCGCAACTTCACTCCCGACGTCCATGGCGAGGTCCAGCTTTGCAACCCCGACACCATGCAGCGCGGTACAGATGGGCCCAACAACATGCTGAATGGACCCCACGGAATTGGCATCACGTTCTCTTCACCGATGAGTGTCGCATATGCCTTCAACCAGACAATCGTCGGAGACGTGTTTGGAGGCACCCTGGTCAGGCTGAACGTCTTAGACACACTGTCCAGCGAGTGCAGCAAGGTGGTGGTTCCCTGATGTTTTGGGGTGGCATTATGTGGGGCCGACGTACGCCACTGGTGGTCATGGAAGGCTCCGAAACGGCTTTACGATACCTGAATGACATCCTCCGACCCATAGTGCAACCATATCGGCAGAATATTGGAGAGGCATTTGTCTTCATGGACGACAATTCTCGACCTCATCGTGCACATCTTGTGAATGCGTTCCTTCAAGATAACGACATCGCTCGACTACAGTGGCCAGCATGTTCGCCAGACATGAACCCTATCGAACATGCCTGGGATATGTTGAAAAGGGCTGTTTATGGACGTCTTGACCCACCAACCACTCTGAGAGATTTACGCCGAATTGTCGTTGAGGAGTGGGACAATTTGGACCAACAGTGTCTTGATGAACTTGTGGATAGTATGCCACGACGAATACAGGCATGCATCAATGCAAGAGGACGTGCTACTGGGTATTAGAGGTAGTGGTGTGTACTGCAATCTGGACCACAAATGCTGAAAGTCTAGCTGTATGATGGTACAACATGCAATGTGTGGGTCTCATGAGCAATAAAACGAGCTGAAATGTTGTTTGTGTTGATCTCTATTCCCTTTGTATTTAAAGGTTCCGGAACTCTTGGAACCGAGGTGATGCAAAACTTTTTTTGATGTGTGTATTATTTTATGGAGCTTCAAGTGGTGTTGACCATAAGGGTGAAAATCATAACGGTATAAGTGACATTAAAATGAGTTAAGTGCAAGATGTAACTCAGGAAGGTTGTATCTTTTGATTATCAGAGAGGGACAAGTGATTGCGGTATTGTTCTTCCCTCTAGTGATAGGTGGTATAACTACAAATAGCCTGCTTTATATGAGTGTTACAATGTTTAAATGGCTTTTTCTCTGAATGAACAAAATGTTACTTATACCGTTATGGTTTTCATCCATTCAATTATTCTAGTTGGTTAGTTATTGTTGTTTTAAGGGGAGGAACTACGAGGTCATCTGCCCCAAATATATCATCATCATCTTGTACAGTTTCCAGCCCCAGGCTGGGTCTGTTTGGAACATAAGCCTCGCCACTTATTTCTTTCTTCCCACCATCTCTCCGCTGTCACTCTGGTCCAGTCCTCGCCTCTCTTCTTGACACATTCCTCCACTCCTTTCAGCCATCGATCTCTTGGTCTTCCCCTTGGTCGTTTCTTCTGCATCTGCATCTCATGTATCCTCTTGGGAATCTTCTTCTCATCCATTCTCTTTAAGTGTCCATACCACCTCAGTCTTGATGTCTCAATCCTACCTTGCAAGTGCTCCTCTTTCACCATTTCCCTGACCTTTTCATTCCTCACCCTGTCTCTTCTTGTTACTCCGATCCTACTTCGCAGGAACTTCATTTCACCTGCCTGTATTCTGCTTATGTCTCTTTTCTTCATTGTCCACGTTTCTGAAGCATAGGTCAGTATCGGGATATAGTAGCTTCTGTATAACACTACCTTGCTTTCCTGTGGGACATCTTTATTCCACACTAAGCTCCTAATGCTTCTCAGAAATGCTTCTGCCTGTCTGCCACGTTCCGTAATCTCTTTGTCATTTCTCCCATTTTCCTCCACTATACTTCCCAAGTACTTGAGACTTTCCACCTTCTTCAGCTGTCCACCTCCAAGTGTTATCCCACTCATTGGTCTGTCCTTTTTCCTGGTCGTTAACAGGATCTCACATTTACTGATGTTGAACTTCCATCCATACTCTCCCACTGTTTCTTCCCAAGCCTTCAGTTGCTCCTGGATTTCCTCCTCCTTGTTTCCCCAGACCATGAGATCATCTGCAAACACCATTGCCTTCATCTTATCTTCTCCTATCTTTCCTGTTATCCGTGTCATTACCTCGTCCATAACCACAATAAAGAGAAGGGGTGACAGCGCACTACCCTGTTTCAGGCCGCTCATTTGTCTGAACCAGTCTGTTCTTTCCCCTCCAACTTTCACACAACTCACACTTCCACAATACATATCCTTCACTCTGCCTACAGTCTCTTTTTCCACTCCCATGTTTTCCATTGCTCTCCAAACCTTCTCCCTACACACACTATCATAGGCCTTTTCGATGTCCAGGAAGGCCATCAACAGATCCTCTCCAAATTCGTAATGGCGTTCCTGGAGCTGTCTCACTGAAAATATGAGATCCACTCAGTGCCGGCCCTAGGTCTTTTTGTAGTGTAAGCAAATAACATTTTGGCGCCCCCCCCCCCCATCAGAGTACCTTTACTATTTTCATTAAACGTGTTATATGGCCAAAAGATAAAAGGCAAAGGGATACTTAAAAAATAACTTAAAACCAAACATTTATTTACAGGTCATTATTATTACATAGAATGACAATTATTGTTGATTTTTTGCACACTGTTGAAATCTTTTAAAATTAAAACGAGATTTTCCTGGCTTTCACTTTAGAAAACGCGTTCAGCAGCAAATCTGTTTCCATTTCATTTAACAAATCTTTTTCAATTGCCAAACTAGCTAGTTCACTCAAGTGCTCTTGGCTTAAAGTTGATCGCAAGTATGTTTTTATAAGTTTTAACTTCGAGAAACTTCTTTCTCCGCTGGCCATTGATACCGGGAGCGTTAGCAGAATCCTCAATGCAACAAAACATTTGAAAAAATGTCCACATAACCACGTTTGGTTATAAAAGACAAGGCTCCAGCTGGGTGACTTCCAGGGGGTAGCATTGGTGAAAAAATTTGCAGTTCTTCGAACAGATCATCTCCGTTCACATCACAGTCTCCTCCATCACTCAAAACGGTTTTGAAGGTGCTTACAGGCTTTCTTCAACTCTTGTTCTTTCAAATTCTTCTCGAAGCTAGCAATGTCATAAAGAAATTTGAAACTTTCACTATGGTGTTCCATTAGCTCTAATCTTTCCCTTAATGAGGCTATTGCTGTGTCAAGTACGACAAAGAAGAAGTTAACTTTAAATGCATTTTTTTTTTCAGAACGTAGAGCTTCATCTTCACTCTCATAGGAGAATTGTTTTTTTACTTTTCTTGGCCGAAGTAGAGTCCCCTTTTCAAAGTTAGCATCAACCTCGATTTTTTCTGCAAGTTCTTTTGCATCTGTAATGACGCTGTTTAGTTCTTGATCTGATCTCATCTTTTCCAGAAATGATTTTACACATTTAATGACATCCATTGAACTTTGTAGGTCATTTGTGACTTTTTGCAACAGTTTACTAACCATATTGGTTTTATGCAGGATCTAAGGCCATGTCACTAAGCAGCATAGAAACTTGAAGTTTTGAAGTTTTTTTAAGTCCTACGGCAGTGTTCCTACCAAATGCATCAAGTTGATCTCGAGAAGCTTCATATAAGGCATCATACACTTCTTCAATGTGGTACCTCAAAGGCAACAATGCCTCAATTCTACTTTCCCATCTAGTATTGCAGAGTGGTTGTACTGTCAGACTTGAAACATGTTTCAGCAAAATATTCCATCTTTGAGTAGAACTGAAAAAAAAATCTTTGATAGTGCTGAAACAGTCCTCAGCAATGTTGCACGACAGAGCTGCATCATTAATGACCAAGTTCAAGGAGTGGTTCCCACACGGTACATAAAAAGTTCTAGGATTTAAAACAAGGATTCTCTTCTGGACTCCGACAGGTTTTCCCTTCATTGCGGAACCATTGTCGTACCCCTGGCCTCTCATGGCTTTTAAAGGAATGCCTCGTGCTTCTAACTGTTTGAGCAATACCTCTGTGAGGCCTTCACCTGAAGAATCTGTAATGGGAACAAAGCCCAAAAAATGTTCCTTAATTGAAATATCCTCATTTGCTAAAATTTTTACAAATCTTACATTAAGAGTCATTTGCTCGGTATGGCTAATGTATGGAGTACAGTCTAATATAATAGAATAGTACGTTGCTTGCTGTATCTGTTGTAAAATGTTAGCTTGAATCTTGGCCGACAAGAAATAACAAACCCATTTTGGATACTCTTGCTCAAGTAGCGTACGTGTGTTTCTTTTGTACTTATTCTTCTCAAATGTTCAGCCATAAAACCATCAAATTTAGCTATGTGTTATACCAGCTTTAAGAAATTTCCATTATTACGTTCAAATAGGGTGTCTTTTGTTCCCTCTAAAGGCCAATCCTTGAATTCTCAAAAGTTGTACAATACTTAGTAGGCGTTTTAGAACTTGATTCCAATGTTCAGTTTCAGCACGAATAAGTCTTTCATTTTCCTCGTCAATAGTTTTTTTTGAACGTAAACGTAAAGAAAGTTCGCGCCAACAGTTTTGAATATGAATAGGGGATTTCTCATGACTTGTCAAAGTTTTGCTCAAGTTTTGTTAGAATACCCTTAGCAACCAGCAAGGAGAGTATTATCATTCCAAAAAGTTTGCAAGCGAAACAAAAAAATGCGTTTTTTAATATGGAATACAGTATATTAACCAAATCCTGTGGACTTGCTCTCCGTTGCAAAGCTTCCTTGTGTAAGGCTTTGAGGAAAATCGCCTATCTTTAAGGTCCACAGGAAATTCTTGGTCTGTGACCTGCTGTGGACCTCGATCAACAAGAATTTTTCGTACATAATCGTTTATTTTAAGTGGCCATTCTCCACGGTCATTTCAAAAAACTGATGACGTTTCTGCGCTCAGTTTCTGCAAATAAACCACCGACCTTAAAACTTTTACCTTTAGATACACATAGTTTAAAAGCCGTAATACATAGAGACCTTAAACTTTGCATTCATAATTATGGGTACTTGATGAGTACATTAAACCAAAATTTTATTAATATTAATAAATATTTCTATTTTCAAAAAATATTTTTAGTTCTAAAAATGATAAGAAAAAATTGAACATTTTCAAACTGTTAAAAATAAGTAGGATGTATATACTTTTATAACAATTTTCGTTTATCAGGAAGATATGGATGTAGTAAGTTAAAAAGTATATACAATTTTGGAATGGTAGGTTTAGTGGTTTTGTTTGATATGTACTTAAACTTTGAAGAAATCTTCATTAAAAAGCATTGAAGCAGAAAAGGTACAGTCTCCCCTTAATACAAGAAATATAAGGTGCCCCTTATCCATCTCTGCCTTCTTTCCTCGCTCAACCTAAAAGTGGCTAAACTAACTATGGATTACTAGGCCGAGTTATATTTTAACAAAACATGTACTCCGTTAACTAAGATTCAATTTACACCATTGTAAATTGTAATTCTTAAAGAAATACCTAATAAATAACCCATTGTATTGTTTCAACATAAACTTACAGTTTCCCTGGCTTGTTGACTTGTAGACTCCAGGTCTGTAAGATCCCCGTCAACACCTTCGGTCCCGGTTATGTCATAGCCAAT
The DNA here is from genome assembly GCA_946902985.2 of Meconema thalassinum. Classification (NCBI taxonomy): domain Eukaryota; kingdom Metazoa; phylum Arthropoda; class Insecta; order Orthoptera; family Tettigoniidae; genus Meconema; species Meconema thalassinum. The sequence goes on along the minus strand of OX336388.2, from coordinate 1,712,845,076 downwards.
TGGTAGTGCCAATGGTTGAACCGTTTTTCTTTTCCACCTGTAGTCTTGCCTTTTTTTTCTCTTTTCTTCGGCGTGTCAATTATCGGAATTGTTCTCTTTTCTTCTTGGTTATTACTGGCCAGAATAGCCGAGCAGATCAGTGGACATTTCTATAATTGCTGATCAAGGTTCCTTATAGTGATTTCTTGCTATGCCGAATCGTGATTAGTGACACCTCTTACCTTTTTATCTTCTTTCTCGTCACCTGTGACAACCCCTTGTTACTCTCTGGGCAGTCTTCTGTTTTTTCTATCCTGGTAGAACCTTTTTTGTTTATGCACCCGCTCTCATTTTCAAGATGCCTTGATTTTCTATCCGTTTTTTTCCCGTTCGTTTGTGTTTTTATAAAGGTGCGCGTAGAGGTGCGAATCTAGTTCATTTAATGTAATTCCGTGATGCCGGATTAATGCTGATACCATCAAGGTAGGTTACGTATTTTTGTCTTTGCTCATTGTATGGAATACTACGGCGTTTCGCCTATTCTAGTATGTCCATGGAGTATCTGTTTCGTTCCCGTTATTTCTTTGTCCCCATTTCGTCGTATCTTTTGTGTTGGTATTTGGTACGGCTTACTGAATAGCGTGTGTTCAACAGTAAGACCTATGCCATACCTCTTATATTTTGTTTGCCTCTTATCTTAGGATTGCGTTTTCATATGCAAGTCCATGAGTTTGGCTTAATCCCTTTCTGACGTAACTTATTTTGATGGGTATCTTTTATTTTGTGTTGCAATACATTTCTCGTAATTATTTTTAATATCGGTTACTAGCCTCTTTTTGTGTTTATTCTTTTACGTCATATCTACGCGCGCTTTTATTAATACTCCGTCCCCCTCGCACTCCCTCATCTCCTTCAGGGCTATTTGAGCTACCGTTCGCTCCTTTGACGGTAGACTCACATTCCCCGACTCTTTGTCTACCCCTTTTAATCTTTTTATTTTTCCCAATGTAATTTTACTCTTTACGAGTATACTTTCCCAGATGTGTTACCCCCTTTATCGTTTCTCCCTATCGATCTTGACATTTACGTTTCGGTCCTTTCGCCCGTTATTTTACCTAGTATCACATGTTTGTCGTCCACTTAACCTCATTCATAGCATGTAATGCTTCCTCGTCATTCCTTGATGGTATCTCTTTGGTCAATACATTACCTCCTCTTTGCCTATGTGTTGAGTTTGTGTACCTTATTTAGTCTTTATTTCTTTAGGCTAAGCTAAGTTATGCCCATAATGTATAGCGCATTCGAATAGAACTTGCATTCACATGGCAGTGAATGTCCGTTCAATCCATCGCCTCTGATACCTTCATAACCTTAGTCCTGTTTAATGGGCCCAGCGCTAGACTAATTGGTACACACTTCCACTGCGAACTACATCTTGCGAAAGGCCAGACGGCACATGGTGTTCCTCAGATCCACATCCTGCAATAAAATTAGCTGTTGGCCAAGTAAACGTAAGCACCAATATATCTTCTAAAGCTACCCTCAATTCCTAAATGTATTTTCTAAATATACAACTTAAGTATAAATTAATACTACTTAAGGATTAGTGCTATAATACTTTAAATAAATTACGACAGTATTCAGTAAAGTAATGCTATTAAATCAATAATATTATTATAATTTACGTTATAAGGGTAAATTGTTTACACAAATGCTCATCAATTTAGATTAAATTAATTTAGGCATTTAGAGTCATTAGCAAAAAAAAATATAACTTAAAATTATTTACAGTTACACTTATATTTTTGAGGGATTCTTCACTCATTGATGGTCTAGGCAGCTCTGATATTGGTAACTTGTCGTCATCCTCATCGTTATGAACGGATTCAGTTAACTTAGTTGTTTCGTCGATCATTTTTGCACATGACAATGAAGCCAAAGGCGCAAAAACCCTTTTCAGCGCTTCAGATTGCTTCTCATCTTCTTTAGATTGCTGCAAATTTCTTTTACGGTGAAATGCACCTGATGGCTTATTATTACTGGACATTTCGTGTGTCTAAAATCATCTCCTCATTTAAGAAGGGGCAATAACACAGTGCAGCTTACGTCAACACATCAACACACTACAAACTACAACGTTGAGTGAAGGCTGTCAGCTAGCTGGCAATACTGAGCCACTGAGCGGATAAAGACAAGAGACGTATGAGTCACACGGACGAGTCGAAGTCATTAGTGGAAGGGGTCATACTTCGACCGAAAGGCTCCAGGCACTCCGTAATACTGTAGTTCTAAGTTTGTTTCATAAGTAGCATCACCCGTAAAGCGGCGTCTCTTTAAAATGGTTATGCTGAATTTTTCAAATATTATTTCGTTTTGTTTGTTAGTGAAATAGTCAAGTAAAACTGAAAAGACGAAACATAAACAGAATGGTTATATTATCTGGTTACATTGTTTATAATGTAAACATTACAGTTTGTTAATGTTGTAAAAATTAGAATTCGTAATGTTTACAACATACAAACTAACTCCGGGCGCCCCTAACTTGATATTTCGGCGCACCGCGGCGCCCCCATCTCACGGCGCCACCCGCGGCCGCGTAGTTCGCTTATATCTCGCGCCGCCCCTGGATCCACTGTTGATCTCCCAGGTCTGAATCCATACTGTTCCTCTCTCAATTGTCTCTCCACTTTGGCTCGTATTCTACTTTCTAATATCTTTTCATATATCTTGGCACAGTGAGGTATGAGTGTGACTCCTCTGTAATTTCTACACTCCTTTCTGCTTCCTTTCTTAAATATTGGGACAATTAATCCTTTCTTCCAATCTTCTGGGGTCTTTTTCTCCTTCCATATCACCCTCATCACACGGTACAGCCACTGTTTCCCAACCTCCCCTGCTGCCTTCACCATTTCAACACTCACTTCATCCACACCTGGTGCCCTTCCTCCTTTCATCTTGTCTATAGCCATTTCCAGTTCTCTCCAAGTCAGGTCCTTTTCCATTCCTGTGTTGTCTTCTCCATCTTCCAATACATTGTCTTCCTCCCTATGACCATTTGGATTCAGCAAATCCTCAAAGTACTCTCTCCACACTGTCTTGAGTGTCTCTTTGTTGTGTACCTCAGTTCCGTTTTTGTCCATCATTACCACATCCTCTCGCAGACCTCTTCTCTTACTTTTGACCATCCCATAAAGTACTTTCTTATTTCCTCTGCTGTCTTCCTCCATCATCTCTGTCCACTTTACCATCCACTTCTTCCTCTCCTCTGCGACAATCTTGTTTGCTTCTTTCTTCTTTATCTTATAATCTTCCCTTGCCAGATCAGTTCTTTCCTGGAACCACACTCTGAAAGCCTTGTTCTTCCTTCCCACAGCTTCTTTTACTCTCTCATTCCACCATGGTGTCTCTTTACCCCGCTTTCTGTTGCTTGTTCTTCCACATACTGCCACTGCAGCTTCCACCATTGTGTTTTTGAATTGCTTCCATTCCTCTTCCCCTGTTTTAGGATTGTCTGTTGGCATCTTTTCCCTTATTATCTTCTGGAATTCTTCCTTGACTTCATTTTCCTTGAGTTTCCATACTTTGATTCTCCTTTCCTGGTACTCTGTCCTCTTGCTATCCTTAACAACTCCCAGGTTCATTACAAGTATTCTGTGGTCGCTATCTAAGGCCTCTGATGGTATTACCTTTATATCTCTGACACTTCTCTTCATTTCCCAGTCGTACAGCATGTAATCTACCAAAGATTTCTTTGTTAAATCACTGCTGTACCACGTTACCTTGTGGCTTTCTTTCTTCCGGAACCAGGAGTTGCCTACCACTAAACCGTTTCTCTTGCAAAAATCCAGCAACTTTCTCCCTTCTTCATTCCTGCTACCCCATCCTTCTGCTCCCAATACATTTTCATATCCTTGCCTTTCACTTCCTACATGTGCATTCAAATCTCCCATGACAATGATGCTCTGACCATTCAACTGCTGTTGTAGCTCCTCCTCAAAGTCTTCCTTCCCCAAATATATAATAATTATTATTTTATTATGTTAATTTTTAAGTATAACTTAACTGGTGTACAATTTTAATAGCCATTGATTAAAAAAAATGAAAATAACTTAATTTTACAATATTTACATAGTGTTGCTGAATAAAAATAATTGATATTAACTTGCGAAAGGGACTGAAACGTGCTAGATATTATAATAATTTCAGTATTATTCTGTGATAGTCTCATGAAATTTCTTCTTCTGTTTTTTTACGACATTTCGCTTATGTTTGGTGGTTTCCAAATTTTGAGTCACTGAAAACTGTCTTGAAGTTCCTACATTTGTTTCACAATACAGTAATATTACAATAAAGGACACTATCGTCGGTAGAAAAAAAATAATTCCAAATGTTCTCACAAAATTTCGCAATTTAACGTCGTTAGATTGTATTGAGACAGTATCGTAGCTAAGATTGGCCAATGGGAGGGGTTATAGTAACTGAAGGATAATCGTAATTCGGGGAATTGCACGACATAGTAATTGAAGCGACTCTGCTATCTCACTCAAGAAGTTAGCAACGATCCCCAAATTAGTTTTAAGTTAATGTACCTAGAGAAATGTCTAGGTTATTATTATTATTATTATTATTATTATTAAAACTAATATTAATTTATATACAACTCTCCTCTTGCTAGGAAGAGAAAGAAAGAGAGAAAGAAAGAAAGCTAATTGCCCCGCTTGGCGGGATTAAAATTATCTGGGGCTAGACTCAGTTTGAAAAAAAGCTATATTTAACTGAGAAAAAGTTAGATTGGCAACCCTGGGAGGACTGGTGTTTTCATGAAGACTTGCGTAGCCTTAATGGGGAGCCCGGCCGCAAGGCGACAACATTACATCACCAAGCAGCAGGCACAAATCACAACCATACCGATTTTCCATAAAACAAGAGTGCCATTATTTAATTTAAGAAATGTATCAATAGTTTTGTTAAAATTCCTTAAATTGGGGGGGGGGGGGTCTAACCCCCAGTAACACCACCCTGGCTACGCCACTGATTGGAGTCATAACTCCTTGCTTGCTGTGGTTGACACTAAGCAGCTTGGCATTTCACTGAAGGTCAAAATTAAGGAATTTGAGATAATAGGTAGAGGTGGGGCCATTCATAGCTGAACCCCGTATTGTGAACTGGTAGTAAAGTGAAAGGAAGGTATTTCAGTTGTTGAAGAATCCGGTTCTTCCTTACAGGCAGAGCAAACTACTAATTAGCAGATGATACAAATACTCTGGGTGATTTAAGGGAGGTGAAATCAACTTTATCAATAACAAGGAAATGTTCAGGTTTTGACCAACCACCCACGAGACTCTCGGAGTCCGAATAGAAATATACGACTGAACATGAAGTAACGAAAAGCTCTTCAAAACAATTAAGTAGGAAATTAGAATATATGCCATTCTCAAGGATAGAAATGCATTGAAACATGCAAAGGGGAAAAATATGATGCATTATGCCAAAATAACCAAAATATGCATACATATGCAAAAATATGATTTTGCATAATCTTCAGGGCCTTAGTAATTAAGCTGTATATCTATTATCTTACATGATAGCTAATTATCCGACCACCTCGTGGCGCAGTGGCTAGTATTCTTGGCTGTCACTCCTGAAGTCCAGTTTCGATTCCCAACTCTATCAAGAAATGTTATTCTGGTCTTAGGCAAAACTTAGAATGGTGGATTCAGTTCTCAACTCAATTATTCTGGAAGTGGTTTTCCGTGGTTTCTCACTTCTACTTCAGGCAAGTGCCGGGATGGTACTGTGCTCTTATATGGATATGAGCTAGGAATTTATTCATCTCTTCAAAAGTTTTTGAAATTGTCCGATGATAAAATATAGCAACTCTGGAAGTCGACACAAAACTGGTTTGTACATCGCAGAGTTAACCTAGTTAACCGAGCCGACCAATGAGAATATTAGCAGTCACGTGGGGAACTTGGAGCTAGACTGCGTCGTTTGAACAAAGACGGGACGAGCGTGCACGAGCAGAATCGAGGACTCCCGAAGGAGAGCCCACCCCAGCACGCGTTGTAAGTGTGTCTGGAGTGTGGAAGGGGAAGACGCGGGCATGGCACGTGGCACGCAGCCAATGAGAAGCGACCTTACTTAAACAAGAGCAAGCAATGTAATGAGCATAGCTAATTACCAGGATGATTTTAACACATCGTAATATCATGGAATATATTAAATAATAAATAAGAACTATTTATTAAATTTGCGGCTAATTATTTATGTAATTAAGGATTATTATGATCATCGACAATGATCGACCAATCAGATCCTTGTTCTGAAAAGGACGCGGACTTGGAAATTTGATGAGGGGGAAATAAGAGAAGAATCGAGGCTCTTATTACTTACGACTTCAGCGGAGAAGGACGTCTCAACAAGTTACTCAACAATACGACAAAGCAAATAGAGATTCACGAACGATGGCACTTAGTTTGTGCAAGCAGATATATAAAGTCGACATTCAACGAAATTTAAAAGTTATTGAAACCAATCTACATTATTAACCATGTCGAAATTCCTGAAGCTGAGGGAGGAATTTACTAATGAATCTACAGGAGTCATGATGATCAACTAAGAAGTTATGGGGACAGAACTGTGACGGCAGCAAGAATATTCGAAATGACATAACATCAATCTTGCGGGAGAGATTAACATCTCGTCTCTCCCATGCAGAAAATTCTACATCTACAAGTCATTTCAACAACTAAAATGACGACATGTATCAGAACTTTGGCGAAAGAAGACAGGAGAATTCCAGAACTAGGGCGGCTAGGGTGGACCCAGCGCCAATCAAGAGAGAAAGGGCTTTCCCATCTCATACAAGAAGATTCACCAGCAGAAGGAACGGCAACACGAAGACGATGGAGTTCGAATCCCGGACCTGGCCGCATGGGAACTTCTGTAGGAGATCGTAGAAGACCGCACGACATCATGCAGTCTCGCGCTATTGGAAACAATCCGTTTCTAAAGGATAGCGAAGAAAGCCCACTTCTAGTCATCTATAACGCAACACAAGGTAGTCTATTGACCAACGATATATCCCAATTTGTAGAGTATTGTAGAACATTTAAGAATATCCGACAACTATTTATTGATGCCATTTTTCTACGTTTTAAGAAAATGATTGTAGTTTTCGAAGTTATATTGTCATAACTACATCATGCGAATGTTTATTCACGTTTTTCGTCGATTATTAGTATTGGGAATTGTTGAAATTTTGCGACTTTCGAAATTTGATTGAGGAGATTTTACAGTTTAGTTCAGAATATTTTTATGGTAAAGTTTAATTGTGTTCAGATCACATTTTGTCAATTTTTGAATTGTAAGATATCGTTTTTTGTCAACGATAATAATAATGAAAATTTGTTCCAAGAGTGTTGTACAGAGATATTTTAGAGAATGCGATTATTAAAGATCTTATGTAGAGATCTATGCAAAGTCACGATCTGATAACTTATTAGACAGATTTGGTTATACATATTTGGTGACTAACAATTATGAAGTACTAGCCGAAGACCCGTGCTTCGCTACGCGTCATAAATAAATTAAAATGTGAAAGTGACAGTTAAAACAGGGGATAGGCGAGGTGCTGCGCAGAGGGAGATTAAGGATGGAACATTTTGTCCAACTACACCGTTCGGCGTTGACCGTGTTTTATAGCACAAATTTAGGTTTTACTCGCTAGGCGTTGGAAATACCTTTCGGATAGAAAATGTAATTTTAAACCTCTTATATGCCATCAAAAGTTTGCTATTTCTTAGCGTTCACTTTTTATTTGAAATGGAAATATGAAAGTTTGAAACCAAAGGGTGTAGTGACGTCACTAAAATGGTCGCCATCTTTAAATAGTGCAAAGTATTGAAATCAAAAGTAGCCTATACGTTAACCAGGTAAATCAGCTACTTCCATGTAAAATTCATGTAAGGCGGACCAGTGGTTCTTGCGTGATTGAGTAATACACAGACACACACCATCTCATTTTTAGCCTCGCGTCGCTCGCGTCGCTCGCGTCATAGTCGTGTCATATTGTTATTCAATGACATGCAGGTTTAACCCCGTTAACACCCCATTAGAACCTGAATATCCAAAAATCCCTCCTCAAGACTGTTTCGACACACAACAAACATATCCCCTTCTTCTAACTTCAATAGTTTTGATTGGTCGATGAGAGTGAACATCCAAAAATCCTTCCTTAGTGGACGTTTTTCTTCCAGAATTTCACCCCTCCCCATATGCCCCTTAAATTGGATTTATGAAAGAAACGGTCGAACATCTACTTATTTTAACTATTTATTCATTTATTTATTTTTAAGCTGATTGGAACTCGGAGAAAATCAAACACCTCGTCTATGTCGTTTAAGAGATACACACTCCGTTAGGAATCTTTCAACCCCCACTTTTCATCCCTTTCACCTCATAATATACACCACATCGAAAAACCATTAGACATGTGTCAGCTTATTTTAAATGATTAGTATATATGCCAAGTATCACATCCCCAAATGAAACCACTCATGAGATATTGTTATTCAATGAAATGCACGTTTACCCCCTCAACACCTCATTAGAACCTGAATATCCAAAACTCTTTCCTTAGTGGACGTTTTCGACATACAACGAACTTATCCCCAACATTTCATGTTTCTAACTTCAATAATTTTGGCTGGGCGATGATGATGAGTGAGTCAGTCAGTCAGGAAATTTTCTTTCATTAATTTTTGAGAATTTCACTCCTCCCCAAGAACCCCTTAAATTGGATTTATGAAAAAAAGACGGTCGAACACCTATTTACTTATTTAAAGCTGTTTTCCCCCTGAGTTTGATGAGTGAGTAAGTAAGTCAATCAGTCAGGACACTTTCTTTCCTGTTTCCCCCCCCCCCCGAATTTCACTCCTCCCCATGGGTCCCTTAAATTGGATTTATGAAGAAATGGTCGAACACCTATTTACTTATTTTTAAGCTGCTTCTTCTGCTGAATTTCAAACTTATCGCCTATGTTGAATAAGAGATACAGTACACGCTCCGTTAAGAATTCTTCAACCCCCAATTTTCTCCGCTTTCACCTCATAATATACACCATATCGATAAACCCATAGACATATGTCTGCTTATTTTGAATGCTTAGTTTGTATGCCGAATATCACATCCCCAAATGAAACAACTCGTGAGATATTGTTATTCAATGAAATGCAAGTTTAACCCCCTTAACACCCCTTCAGAACATGAATATCCAAAAATCCATCCTTAGTGGACTTTTTCGACATACAACGAACATATCCACAAAATTTCAAGTTTCTAACTGCAATAGGTTTGCTGGGGGATGATGAGTGAATATCCAAAAATCCTTCCTTAGTGGACTTCTTTCCCCAGAATTTCATCCCTCCCCATGAGCCCCTTAAATTGGATTATGAAAAAACGATCGAACACCTATTTACTACTTTTTCAATCTGATTTTTCTCCCTGAGATTCTTACTTTTTGCCTCTGTATTTTCAGAGATACTTGCTCCGTTAAGAATCCTTCAACACTCACTTTTCACACATACTCCTCATATTATACACCAAATCGAAAAACCCTCAGACATGTGTCTTCTTATTCTTAATGATGAGTTTATATGCCTAGTATCCCATCCCAAAGGAAACCAATCGGGAGATATTGTTATTCAATTAAATGCAAGTCTACCCCCTTAACACCCCCTTTAGAACCTGTATATCCAAAATTCCTTCCTTAGTGGACGTTTTCGACATACAGCGAACATAGCCCCTTAATGTCATGTTTCTAACTTCAATAATTTTGGCTGGGGGATAATAAGTGATTAAGTCAGGGCATTTTCTTTCAATTATTTTTCAGAATTTCACCCCTCTCATGAACCCCTTAAATTGGATTTACGGAAGAAAGCGGTCGAACACCTATTTACTTATTTTTGAGCTGTTCTTCCACCCTGAGTTTGATGAGTGAGTGAGTTAGGACACTTTCTTTCCTGTTTTTCCCCCCAGAATTTCACCCCTCTCCAAGGGCCCCTTAAATTGGATTTATGAAAAAACGGCCGAACACCTATTTACTTATATTCTAAGCTGTTTTTCCCGCCGAATTTGAAACTTCTCGCCTAAGTCGTTTAAGAGATACACGCTCCGTTAAGAATCCCTCAACCCCCAATTTTCACTCCTTTCACCTCGTAATATACACCACATCGATAAACCCTTAGACATATGTCTGATTCTTTTAATGATTAGCTTATATATCGAATATCACATCCCCAAAGAAACAACTCATGAGATATCGTTATTCAATGAAATGCACGTTTACCCCCTTAACACCTCTTTAAAACCCGAATAACAAAAATCATTCATTAGTTGACGTTTTCGATATACAGCGAACATATTCCCAAAATTTCATGTTTCTAACTTTAATAGTTTTCGCTGGGCGTGATGAGTGAGTGAGTCAGACAGGACATTTTCTTTCAATTATTTTTACCAGAATCTCACCCCTCCCCATGGGCCCCTTAAATTGGATTGATGAAAAAACGCTGGAACGCCTATTAACTTATTTTTAAGCTGTCTTTTTCCCCTGAGTTTCATGAGTGAGTGAGTTAGTCAGTCAGTTAGGACACTTTCTCTCCTTTTCCCCCCCCCCCAGAATTTCACCCCACTCCATCGGCTCCTTTAATTAATTTATGAAAAAACGGTTGAACACCGATTTACTTATTTTTTAAGCTGATTTTTTTCGCTGAGTTTCAAATTTCTCGCCTATGTCGTTTAGGAGATAGGCCTACACGCTTTGTTAGGAAGCTTCAACCCCCAATTTTCACCCCTTTCACCTCATAATAATACACCACATCGAAAAACCCTTAGACACATGTCTGCTTATTTTTAATGATTAGTTTATATGCCGAGTATCACATCCACAAATGAAACCACTCGTGAGATATTGTTATTCAATAAAATGCAGGTTTAACCCCCTTAAGACCCCTTTAGAACCTGAATATTCAAAAATCCTCCCTTAGTGTATGGTTTTGACATACAACGAACATATCCCGAAAATGATATGTTTCCAACTTCAATATTTTTGGCTGGGCGATGGTGAGTGGGTGAGTGAGTCAGGACATTTTCTTTCAATTTTTTTCTTCAGAATTTCACCCCTCCCGATGAACCCCTTAAATTTGGTTTATCAAAAAAACTGTCGAACACATAAGATATACTTATTTTTAAGCAATTTTTCCCCCTGAGTTTGAAGAGCGAGTGAGTCAGTCGGTTAGGACACTTTCTTTCCTGTTTTACACCCAGAATTTCACCCGTCCCCATAGGCCCCTTAAATTGGATTTATGAAAAATATACACCACATCGAAAAACCCTCAGACACGTGTCTTCTTATTTTTAATGATGAGTTTATATGCCGAGTATCACATCCCCCAATGAAACCAATCGGGAGATATTGCTATTCAATGAAATGCAGGTCTACCCCTTTAACACCTCTTTACAACCTGAATATCCAAAAATCCTCTCTTAGTGAGCGTTTACGGCCCTTGAGGACGCTGCATACCAAATTTCATTTCAATCCGTTGTGTGGTTTCTGAGATTTCGTGATGAATGGATGAGTGAGTGAGTGAGTGAGTGGTATTTGACAAATAACTAGTAGATAGTGTCCAGTCTTTGTTATGCTATACTCGTTTGACAGTGCTGTGTGAGCAGTTGAGTAACTAACGGGATTTCAAGTAAAGCTCCTCATTTTCTATACCGGTAGCGCAGAGCAAAACTGGCATCCAGTCGGCCGTGTCTCGACTTGAGCTATGTTGCCATGGAAACTATCTGCCTTGCCATTCCTTCATGAGTATATTTTATGATTTGATTAGCCTGTGCTTGAGTGCAAAAGGGCCGAAATCAGAAGAATGAGAAAGACTATCGAAAATTCATGTAGCCAGCGGTTCCTTCTGGGTCCTAAACTATGTGTATGCAAAATTTGGTTGAGATTGGTGGAACGGTGTAGATTTGTATACGGAACCAACCCACCCACCCACATACATACATACAACTTTCACTTTTATATATAAGATTAAAGTTTGTGAGAAATATATTAAAGGAAGAATATGTAAAGGAATACAATGTCAAGTAAAACAAGAAGTTCCGTTAAGAACTATACAGCCTACTTTTCATGCCAATGATTATTCTACAGAATATGAACCTATCTAGAATAATGACGAAATTAAGTTGGTAATATCGAAATATCTAATTAGTTCAAAATATACCTGGTATAATGTAGCCTAATAGAGCACTACAGTTGGTAGCCCTGGTGACTGAATATATTCTTAGTTCCATCTCTTAAGGTACAGAATACAAAATTTGGTTGAAGTCCAATGGACGTTACATGCAGTTAGACACTGGATCTATCAGCAGGCGTAAAAGCATGTTGCCAACAATACCATGCGTGTGCTGGTCAGAAATAATCTGAAATATTATGATATCTTGTTGTGCCAATTTTGGATGAAATCCATTTGTTAGTATAGAAGTTACATGTATTTTAAAATTGGACATATCAGCAGGCATAGAATCATGTTGTCAGCACTGCCTTGTATTAATTACTCCAAATTAATCTAGAATGTCAGGTGCTATACGTGTGCAAAGTATAGAGCTGTTGGCTTGCATACTTTCTGATATATTGATATTAGGGTAAAAAATATAGACAGCATTTATTAACAGTTGGCAGCCCTGATTGCACTGAAGAATACTTATAGTCATATCTGATATGTTACACATAGCACATGCGAAATTTGGATGAAATCCTACTGATAGTATAGAAGTTACAAGTATTTAAAAATTGGCCCTATCAGCAGGCTTAGAATCATGTTGGTAGAACTGACGTATATAAGTTACTCCAAAATTAATCAAACATGTCAGGTACTATACGTGTGCATAGTTTAAAGCTGTCGGCTTGCACACATTCTGATATATTGGTATTTGGATAAAAAAATAGAGAGAGCTATTATTAACAGTTGGCAGCCCTGGTGGCTCCTAATAATACGCTCAGTCATATCTGTGTATGTACAGATATTACATACAAAATTTGGTTGAAATCCAGTTGATAGTGTAGAAGTTATATGCATTTAAACATTGGACCTATCAGAAGGCTTAAAATTATTTTGGCAACACTGTCATGGTTGGCCTCCTGGAAATTAATCTGAAATAGTATTATCTACATGTGTGCCAATTTTGGAATAGCTCCTATGCATACCTTGCAGGATATCCAACATGGAGCTCAAATTTCTAGTGCGTTTTTTCAGCAGTTGGTAGCACTGACATCATTTTCAAATATGGACGTGAGCTATTCCGGTGCACATCTTTACTCATACTAAATTTGGTTTCGATTGCTGCAGCCGTTTAGGAGTTGATAGGGGGGGACACACACACAGCCAGACAGACAGACAGAAGGACAGACAGACAGACAGACAGACAGACAGACAGACAGACAGACAGACACACATTTGCCCGATCTCATAAGACTACTTTTTCCTCATTTTTGCAAAATGTGAAAAGTAGGCTAAAAATACGAATTACAGCGTAATTTTGAAGTAATAAGAATGTGAAGAAAGATTTAAAGATATATCACAGCTAATTGAAAGCTTTTTTAGAAATGTGAGTGATACAAAGAAATAAGATTGTTATTTGAAAACTAGTATTTTATCGTATTACCTGTTAAATTAATTCATTGATAGAACCAGTATGTTTATTAAATATTTTTATTGAGTTTGTTGTAACTATGAGACGGATTTGTTAACGAGAAGTGAGTTAAGAATTATATGTTTTGGAAGAAACTGCGAAGCATCTCTGAGAGAGAGATGTATTATTCCCGTAGCAGGCGGAGGTATTTGTTGTATGACAATGGGCAATTGTGAAGCCATTGGTCAATTGTTGAAGGAATGTCTGTAGTGACAGACTTGCCCATATTTTGAAGTTGAAATAGGATGTTTTATGAAGATGCAGTATTATTGATGTTTATTAGTATTGGAAGTTATTGCAATAGTTTCGCAGAGTTGAAACTCCTTGAAATTCACAGGACAGCGGATCCTAGATGAAGTTGAATCTGAAAGAAATGATAGGATTAATGGATCTTTCTGAGAGTAAACTGAGATCTATTTAAAAGGTTCTTAATTAGATATTGAATTTACGGTAATTATTCAACGCAGTGGAAGTTTATATTTTTATTAAGTATTTTTAGACGACAGACCAGTTGTAGAAGGTCTATGAACTTTGTCTCTACTTAATTGTATGGATTATAGAATCCCGGATTGTCACAGTTTCACGAATAAGACATAGTATGGTGAAGGATTATTTTCTAAAGTCCGTTGAGAAGCAGTAAAGAAATAGGAAGCCAATTTCAGTCTATATTGTCAGTAAAGAAAGCAGTTGGACCGTTGTACATATTTTATTTTATATTGAGTAGTTGCTGAACTACACCGTTATTATTTGTGTTGTACATAAATTATATTAAGAATTTAAAGAAAGGTTTATTGTTACATTTACGAGCATTATTATTTTTAACTTGTAATTTAAATGTAAATAGAGATTTTTATCGCTTCCATGAGAAGAATTTAAGTGATAGGAGGCGGGAGAGAAATTGTATAGAGTAATGAATAGTTTTTGTAATGACGGAGATCTACGTCAGGGGTAACTTCATTTATTTTTGGGGATAATTTTTTTAACTTGATAACATTTATCTTGTTATAAAACTCCCGTTACCTAGGGAACATCAGTTGTTTGCTGCTATTTATGTCATGATTTTATTTAAGCTTATAAAAGCGTTTGAAATAACTTTTTATGGTTTCTCAAAGAAACAAACATGTATTTCATGTATCTGAAGCAATGACATTGGTCATTTGATCTTATTTAACGCTATTAATGCATATAATCAATGCTAGTGTTAGGAAACGTGTAATTGTTAAGTGAATAAATACGACAGGCACGTTGTTACGATTCCCTGATCTTTTATAAGAAATTGGTATTATCTTTGTAGTTAAATGGTAGTGGAATGTGCTGTAGGGTGGAAGTTCCCGAGGGACCTGATCCGCATCCTTACGCCCGAGATTTTCATAGATTCTCATTTTTCCTGAGTAGATAGAACCCTACTGTTCTGTAGTTAGTTACTATGGCACATTCCGTTTGAAAAAATCCTGTTCCTTATTCTGAGTGTTTTCGCCAAGTAGCTCTATGTTGTTTTTAGCCGGGACTTCAAGATGCTACAATCCATTATTATTTCCAGCCTGGGATTTTGGTGGATCATCCAGATATAAGGGTGCAGCACCTAAATTAAGGGCATGGCTGCCTCCTTCCCAATCCTCATCTGAATTACAAATGCACACACTAATACAGCCATCACAATAACACAATTCATCGGACAAATTCCACACACATCCAAGTACACGGGGCTACATGAACACAATATCGCAACGACAACGAGCTCTTTATCCGAACTGGTGCACAGTATTCAGTGACAGATTATACGAAGTCGACAGATGAACAACAGAGAGTATTGTTGTTGGACCCTAAGTGGAAACACAAAGGTTCCACAAAATGCCATTCCAGATTCCACGTCTTGCGGTTGTCAGCAGTCTTTGAAAGATAGCTTTCTCTCAAGAGTTTCAGCCAGTGTAAACAGTACACACATATACATAAACTATATAATTTTTAATTATATTAGTCCAACTCTTTGCGTAGTGGCTAGCACTCTAAGCTGTCACCACGGACGCCCGGGTTCGATTCCCGGCTCTGCCAAGATATTTAATGGTTTGAAGGCTGGAACGGGGTACACTCAGCCTCGTGAGGCAAAACTGAGAAGAGGCGGGTTCGATTCTTATTCTAAGCAATTCTGGAAGTGGTTATCCGTGGTTTCCCACCAATACTCCAGGCGAATGCCGGGATGGCATCTGAATTACAAATACACACACTAATACAGCCATTGCAGTAACATAGGTTATCAGACAAATTCCACACACATACCGAAGAACACGGGGCTACATGGCCACGATGTCGCAAAGCCTCTTAATTAAATTAATCAACATACCGTATATAAAAAGAAAGTCACAAATGTATACAAAATAGTATTGTACCACTCTGGTGGATTAATGGTAGTTTGATTCACGGCCGATGATGGTACTACCTCAAAATACTGTATCTCCACGAGGTAGAGTAGTGGTTTTTGAGGGGTTCAAGGCCCACCGCCACCGCTCCACCGCTGGAATACTAAAATGGCAATATCTCGCGAACCAATCAGGCTAGAGACTTGTACGAGGTGTCATTGAACTCGAGCTATCACCCCCTTTCCAATGGACAACATATTTCCACCCCAAAATAAAACCTACCCCTACTAGGGGGTGAAATTGTATTTTTTTAGAGAATCTCTCTTACCAATTGCAACATGTGAGAGTTTGAATGCCAATATGGTATGAAACGTTGTTCTACATAACGTTCATCTGTTCGGTGGGTAGCCACTATGAATTGACATGCTTGTTTTTGTTTTGTTTTTACACATGAACACTCATAGCTTTTCTAAGAGGGCAGGCTTTTTAAAAGATGGCGGTTGTAGTGTAACCTAACCTAACCCAATCTAATGGGTTATTGTTGACGGGTCATTGTTGACGGATTATTGTTGGCAGGTCCATGTTGATGAGTCCCTTTGGACGGGTCATTGTTGACGAGTCATGGCTGACGGGTCCTTGTTGACGAGTCCCTGTGGACGGGTCATTGTTGACGAGTCATTGTGGACGGGTCCATGTTGACGAGTCCCTGTAGACGGGTCATTGTGGACGAGTCCTTGTGGATGAGCCCCCTTTGGACTGGTCCCTACGGACTAGCCCATGCATTTATTTAAATTATGTCAAAGGGCCTAACTACATTTTGTGTGTGTTGAATTGACGTTGTTCACTAATCCCCCACTACTATAATGTGATAACGATATGAAAGTAAAGTGACGAAATACATGTGAGCATACAAGGGATCTAACTTGGTGGATGGATGTGTTCTAACGAGTCATTTGTAGTTGAAAGAGAATAATACATGTTCTTAAGATGTTAAAACTGAGGAGATGATATGTGCAGTAAGACGTCTTGTTATTTCCTGTGTCATATTACAGACATGGCAGAGAGCGCACAGATCTGTTGCTATTACTAACGCTGCAGTAATTTAAAACCGCAAGTGTTCATTAAGACAATGGGGGATGATCATGTAAAGTTAACAGTTATTGGATATTACACAGGTGTTCCTTCCGGTGTCATGTTGCTGACATGACAGAGAACGCACACTGCTGTTGCTATGACTGACGCTGCAGTAATTTGAAACCTCAGGTGTTGATCAAGACAATGGGTGATGATCATGCAAAGTCAGCAGTCATTGGATACCTCACAGGTGTTCCTAGTGTACTTTGGACTCTCAGCTGTATTGGGAAAGGAATTGCAATGATCTGCAAAAAACTGCTGACACGAGCGATGAGAGTTTATATAAGAGGGGTGTCATATATTTCCCTACTGTCAGTCTTTATTACTCGCTTTGAGTGAACAGTGCTCTATTACTGCTCAAGAGTTGTAAAAAAGCCGTTTTGGTAGAAAATCATTAAATTATTTTGCAAGGTAAGTACTTATTATTAATGGATTGTAGTCTATTACTAATTGATGTTGAAGTTATTGATTGTAATGTATTTATTGTTTGATTGATTGATTAATTTGTTTACAGATAATTGGGTACCTGTAGGTTACCAGATTCCTACAATCTGTTCATTCAGTGGCAGCAGTTGATCAATTATAAAAAGGTAAGTGCCCCTCTAATAACTTTTAAACAGCTAGAGTGATATTTTCCAATGTTCACCACTACATGTTAGTGAAAATGGTATATTTGGCAGTCAAAAGTTGGAACTACTTGACCATGATGTGTAAAGCTAAATTTGTAGGTTAGATTTTGATTACCGCTCTATTAAGTCCGAATGTTCATTGCTAGGTGTCAGTGACAGAGGGAATATTTAAAGACTTAACCTCAGTTCACCTAACATAACCTAACTTTACCTAACTTAACCTTGTCACGTGACATGTTTTACAAGTTTAGACTTGCTTTATGACTGACTATGACGTCACACTTAGGTCACTTAACTGGTGGTCGCTGGTTTCCAATATGTGACATGTTCTACAAGTTTAGACTTGTTTTAAGACTGGCTATGACGTCACACTTAGCTCACTTAACTGGCGATCGCTGGTTTCTATCACATGACATGTTCGACAAGTTTAGACTTGCTTTAAGACTGGCTATGACGTCACACTTAGCTCACTTAACTGGTGACCGCTGGTTTCTACCACTCTATCAAGTTCCAATGTTCACCGCTAAGTGTCAGTGACAGTGTCAGTGACAGAACTACATGAAGTTAGACTTGCTAGGAGTTCACAGATGATCGATTTAAATATCCTACTATAACCATTGACTGGAATATAATTAAACTATTTAAATTGTACTTTTGTTTATCATTTATTAACATTTATGATTTCTTTCTTTTATAGGTAATTTCGAAAGTGATCATCATGTTCAAGTATGGTGACTGTAAGAAACAGTTCTCAAGACCTGACAGCCTTCAACGGCACGCAAATGTTAAACATGACATTAAAATGTTTGTGTGCAGTCATTGTGCTACCACATTTAACAGACAGGATAGTCTTGGACGGCATGTAAATTTAAAGCATGTCAGTTCAGCACCATTTTCGTGTTCAGTTTGTGATCTTGGATTTTCTGCTGTAAAGCGATATCAATCCCACATGGTTGAAGTGCATGGAGAACAACAGGAATTGAAATCTGTAAAACCATCAACTAGCACGGAACCTTTAAATGAATGTGATGCTCAAAAGCGTAAACGTTCTCAAGATTGTGAAAATAGTCATGCAACAAAAAGAAAGAAGAATTGTGAACCTTCGATAACACATTGTAATGTATGTAATATTGATATACCTTCTTCAATTATTCATGGACATTTACGCAGTATTCAACATAAAAATAACGCATGCCATGAAAGAAATTCTGAAAATATTCAGAAAATTGGCAGTGCATTTAAAAGTCGAATTGCTAGTCATAGACTTTATAGTAAAGAAAAAACTCAAAGTATTGAATCAGTTTTAAAAAATGTTCAACCTACTGTGTTTGACTTGGTAGAAAATGTTTTATTAGAGCATAAAACAATTAAAATGAATTTTGAACTTTTTGGACTCTATGTAAAAACTGGGAGCGAAGGTGAAATTACAGATATCAAATCTTTTAATACAAAAAACATAATTGTTAGCGAATCAACTAATATTAGTGATATATATCAAAATATTTCAGTGCTATCATTGTGAAGAGTGAAGAGTTCCAGGAAAGGGAGTCAGGTTGGGCGTTGGTTGAAGTACTTTATTTAGAAACCAACATGAATAAATACAACCCCCTTCGAGCATCATCATACATTGATTTGCCAGGATGGATCAAACGAAAGAAAGCTGTTGAGAACGTTATGAATAATGATGACGCATGCTTTGCGTGGGCTGTAACCTCAGCTCTCCATCCAGCAGAGGAGCATCTGTATAGAACATCATCCTATCCTCACTATTCTTCAGTGTTAGATTTAAAAGAAATAGAATTTCCTATGGCGATAAAAGACATTCAACGTTTTGAAGAGCTGAACAATGTAAGTATTAATGTTTATGGAATTGAAAATAAGAGTATAGTTGGTTCTCTATATTATACTCAGGAAAAAAAGAATGCTCATGTAAATTTACTATACATAACCGAAGGTGAAAATGCTCACTATTGTTGGATAAAACATTTATGTAGACTTGTTGGTAGTCAACTATCAAAATACAAAGGTAAGAAGTGGTTGTGCGATGGCTGTTTGCTATATTTCAGAAAAGAGGACCAACTAACTCAACATCAAAAATGGGGGTGTAATCATGTTTGTACGGTATTACCGACTCCTAAAAATAACATTCTAAAATTTAAGGATTATGAGAAACAGCTTCGAGTACCATTTGTTATATATGCTGACTTCGAGGCTTTGCTAAAACCATTTAATACATGTTCATCGAATCCAGCCCAACCTTTTACCAACACTACTCACATTCATGAACCTTTTAGCTTTGCATATTATATTAAATGTAGTTATGATGACTCTTTAAATAAGTTTGAGCTCTATAGAGGACCTGATGCACCTAAAGTTTTTATGGAAAGGCTTGAGAAAGATGCCATCCGTATATCCTCTATTTTAAATACGATCATTCCAATGGAACCACTAACTTTATTAGAGCAAATGAATTTTGAAACTGAAACTAATTGTTTTATATGTGGTGAATGTTTATATACAGACAGGGTTCGCGATCATGACCATTTAACAGGACAATATCATGGTGCTGCTCACCAAGAATGTAATTTAAATTATAGAGTAAATAAATTCATTCCGGTCATTCTACATAACGGTAGCAAATACGATAACCACTTTATCGTTAAAGAATTTGGAGCTTCAGATGTGAAAATTAATGTGATTGGAAATAATAAGGAACAATACATATCGTTCACAAAATACATCAAAACTGACAATAAGAAAACCATTAAACTGCGATTTTTAGATTCATTCCGCTTTATGCCGAGTAGTCTTGATAAGCTGGCTAGTAATTTAAAATCAGATCGGTTTCACGAAATTCATCGTGTCTTTCCTAAAGAAGACGATTTTAATTTGATTTGTCAAAAGGGTATATTCCCTTACGAATATATTAACTGTGTGGAACGTCTTGAGGAGTGTTCTTTACCACCGAAAGATGCATTTTACAGTTCCTTAAACACAAGTCATATCAGTGATCAGGAATATTTACATGCACAACGTGTATGGGCACAGTTTAACATTCAAACTTTAGGAGAATTTTCAGACATATATTTGAAGACAGATGTGTTGTTATTAGCAGATGTTTTTGAAAATTTTCGGAATGTTTGTATGAAAACTTATGACCTTGATCCTTGTCAGTATTTCACAGCTCCTGGGTTAAGTTTCAGTTCAATGTTGAAAAAAAACGAAAGTAAATTTAGAATTAATGGCTGATATAGACATGATCAATTTTATAAAATCATCAATTCGAGGTGGATTAAGTCAATGTAGTGGACGGTACTCTAAAGCGAATAATAAATACATGCCTAGCTACAACCCTTGTGAAGAGTCAAAGTATATTGTCTACCTCGATGCAAATAACCAATATGGTTGGGCTATGAGTCAATATCTACCACTGAAAGATTTTCGCTGGCTGACACAACCTGAAATTGATGTCTTACATGTTGACACTCTTAATGATAACGATGATAAAGGATATATTTTAGAGGTAAATCTTGAGTACCCTAAAGAGTTACATGATGATCATAATGATTTACCATTTTGTCCTGAGAATATGAAATCTCCATACATCACATCACGAACAAAAATGTTAATTGCTAATGTAAATAATAAATGTAAATATGTAATACATTATCTAAACTTGAAACAGTGTCTACAGCATGGATTGAAATTAACTAAAATTCATCGCGTATTGCAATTTCATCAGTCAGCATGGCTCAAACCGTATATTGATCTAAACAATAATTTAAGAACACAGTCAACAAACGCGTTTGAAAAGGATTTTTATAAACTCATGAATAATAGTGTTTTTGGAAAGACTATGGAGAATGTTGATAAACGAGTTGATGTAAAGCTGATAACAAAGTGGGAGAATGATGGTAAAAGGTATGGTGCGAGCAACTTAATAAGCAAGCCTAACTTTCATATCTGTTCAATTATTCATGAGGATTTACTTGTAATACAAATGAATCGTCTTAAAGTAACTTACAACAAACCCATATATGTGGGTTACACCATTCTGGAATTGTCAAAAACACTTATGTATGAATTTCACTATGATTATGTAAAGAAAAACTATCTTGATAATGCTAAATTACTCTACACAGACACAGATTCTTTTATTTATGAGTTTAAAACTGATGATTTTTATGAGGATATCAAAACTGAGCTAAATAGGTTTCAAGAGTTTAGTGCTTTTCAGTCGGTCAACACGAATGTACCCAAAAGAGATGGGTTATGCCCTAATCCTGAAATAAATTACATGAGATTAATAAAACACTAGGATGACCAGTTTCGATCGTCAAGCGATCATCATCAGATCCAATACACTTAGGCTATAAAATCTATGTTTGAAATACAGGTGAAAATATTTACAATATGTACAATTATTTAGTTGCAGTATTGGTACTGCAACTGTCAGTGTATGCTAAATGCAGTATATATGTTAGGTGAAATGCTAAATGGTGATGGCTATCCGGAGATTGTACTTTAGAGAGATTATATGGCTGTAAACTATGGTTAAACTATAAAATTTTAGGCTAACTACTTATCTGATTGTCTTCCGTACTACAGCTATTCGCAGTTTCCGTGCTCACTTGAACCCGCTGTGCGGTCGACTGCGGTGGTTATCTTAACGACTGGTTTTTCCCTGCCTTCCCCCCCTGTCCCTACGTGCTGTGGGGAGTGATCGCGATGTGTTTATGTGAGGTGTTGCCAACCTAGATAAGATGTATGTTATTGAATGAGGTGGATCTACAACTATTAAAGACCGTGGATTAGTCCTCGCCACGCGTGGAGCATAACCCATTCGAACTAAGCGTTGACGGTCTTATGAGGACGTCCCGGCACCTTTAATACTGCCTCTAATATGGGCCTTGGTTTATTGCAGAAGAAAATTACATCGTACACCTGATCCAGATAACATTTACCTATTAAAAACCCCCTAATTTCCCCCCATTTTTTTATCTAGCTTGGCTGTGTCGCTAAATTGTGTTTTGTTTCCGACAGGGTGTGTTTTTTAGTAGCGTGAAGAGGGGTGAGCTCTCCATGAACGTGTGTTCATTTAGATTGTTGGGATTGTTTCGTTTGGCTAGGTGTATCTCGATTGCTTCCTTTATGTCAAGAGCTCTGCCTTTCGATTCGTGATGGATTATTTTAAGGTCCGACTCTATGTTGGTAAAGCTATGCCCTGCGTCACACATATGTTCGCACACGGCTGAATGTGTTCCGTATCTTATCGCATTTCTATGTTCATTATAACGTGTGTCTACTCGCCTTCCACTCTGCCCGATGTAATTAGCTTGACAATCGGTGTCTTGGCACGTTATAGAATATACCCCTGACCTTGAATACGGGTCACGTTTATTTAGATTACTATTTAGGAGGTGCCTAGCGGTTGTGTTTTTCGTCGTGAAAGCTATCTTTATGCCTTGCTTTTTGAATAGGTTAGTGATTTTATATGTATTCGCATTCACATAGTTGAAACGCGCAAATTTTTTCTCATTACTGTCCGGTTTGGGAATCGTTTTATCTTTATTTTTATGTTTGGCTATAATTTGATTTATTTTGCTTGGCGAGAAGTTGTTTTCCTTTGCTATTTGCATAATAGTTCTTATTTCCTTATTATAGTTGTCTTTTGACATGGGTATGTTTAAAGCCCTGTGCACCATTGAATTGAAACCCGCTAGTTTGTGCGTACTGGGGTGATTAGACTGATTGTCGATTGCATGCGAGGTTTGTGTTGCTTTCCGGAATATGGAATATGAAAGGTCGTTGTCTTTACGTTCAATAGTTATATCGAGATAATTTATTTTCCGGTCTATTTCGGATTCCTTAGTGAATTTGATAGAATGGTGAAGGCTATTAATGGATTGGAGAATTGTTTCTTCGCTTGTTAGTTCAGTATCGTAGATGCAAATTACATCATCTACGTATCTTTTCCATATTACTATTCCCTTTGTTGAAGTCTTTTCTAAGAACGCATTTTCTAGTGCATTGATGAAGATGTCAGCGATTAACCCACTTAGTGGCGATCCCATTGCTAGGCCTTCTCTCTGTGTGTATATTTTATTGTCGAATTGAAACAC
Organism: Meconema thalassinum; assembly: GCA_946902985.2. Taxonomy (NCBI): domain Eukaryota; kingdom Metazoa; phylum Arthropoda; class Insecta; order Orthoptera; family Tettigoniidae; genus Meconema; species Meconema thalassinum. The sequence continues at coordinate 1,712,821,103 of OX336388.2, read as the reverse complement.
GTTTTGGGTGAGAACGACCCTCAGTAATCTCACAATCTCTTCAATTTCTTTTACCGAATTGTTGGATTTTAAGTTGTTTTCGATAGTGTTGATTGCTTCAATAATCGGAATATTGGTGTACATGTTAGTTACGTCGAAGGATACTAGCCTGAAGCTAGGTTTCATTTGTAGGGTGTTCAATACTGTTACTAGTTCTGTTGTGTTCTTTACAGAGTTGTTTTTGTCGTTGGAAAGACGGCATTTTAAGATTTTTAGTAACTCTTTGCTGATTTTGTAATTAGGGGCATTCCTACAATTGACTATTGGTCTCATTGGGCATTCCTTTTTGTGTATTTTTGGTTGTCCCCTCAATGACGGTATTTTCGGGTTCATGTTTATTAGTTTTGATTTTTCAGCTTTGGTCAGTATGTATTCTGTTTCTTTTAGCGCACTTTTTATTTGTTTTTGGAATTTGTTGGTGGGGTCTTTTGTTAATTCCTTGATTTCGTTGTTGTTTAGGAATTCGACTGTTTTTTCAATGTATTCTGTTTTGTTCAAAATTACTGTAGTGTTTCCCTTATCTGCTTTTGTGATGATTAAGTCATGTTCTTTTATTTTTTGTTTCAACGACTTTATTTCTTTGATTTGTTTGTTGTTTTGAATGTTATTGCTATCGCCCTCTCGTTTGAGGATTTTTTTGGCTTCGTTGGTGGCGAGATTTTTGGTTAATTCCCTGTCTTCTGCTGGGAGCTTGTGACTGGCTATCTCAATATCTGTGATTAACTGTTTTATATTGTGGTTCGTGTGTGCGTCTGTGCAGTTGTATTTCAAACCTTTGTCTAACATATTCATTTCACCTTGAGAAAAGGTTACGTTCGTTCTGTTGTTTACTCTGCTGTGGAAATTGAATTCATTGTTATTCGTGTGTTGTTCGTTAGATTGATGGTTCTGTGTTTCTCCTAGTTTTCTTAATTTATTTTCTAGCGTTTCATGCTTCCTCGTTGCTCTGATTTTGATGGTGTCATGTAGGTGTTCGGTGAAGCTGTCCCATTGGGCTGCGTGCCAGAAATTACTTAGTTGCAATTGAATGTCGTATAATTGTTGGTTAATTTTTTGCTTTCTTATGTATGCAAATCTTAATTCGTTTTTTATCCAAAGCGCTTTGGCTTGTTTAGTTGAAATGATCGAGGCTGGTGTGTTCGGTACGGTTTTAATTGGTACGTATTTAGGGGTGAGGTTTAGTTCTATACATTTTTTGTTGAACCAAATTGACTTGTCTAAATTCATGAGTTTAAGCCTGAGTGATTTGAATTTCTTGGCTTCACGATTTGCCTGACTAGCCGTGAACATTGTGGTGTTTGAAGCCATATTTTCAGTGTTGCCTTAGTAAACAAGAGTTTAGTGCTTTTCAGTCGGTCAACACGAATGTACCCAAAAGAGATGGGTTATGCCCTAATCCTGAAATAAATTACATGAGATTAATAAAACACTAGGATGACCAGTTTCGATCGTCAAGCGATCATCATCAGATCCAATACACTTAGGCTATAAAATCTATGTTTGAAATACAGGTGAAAATATTTACAATATGTAAAATTATTTAGTTGCAGTATTGGTACTGCAACTGTCAGTGTATGCTAAATGCAGTATATATGTTAGGTGAAATGCTAAATGGTGTTGGCTATCCGGAGATTGTACTTTAGAGAGATTATATGGCTGTAAACTATGGTTAAACTATAAAATTTTAGGCTAACTACTTATCTGATTGTCTTCCGTACTACAGCTATTCGCAGTTTCCGTGCTCACTTGAACCCGCTGTGCGGTCGACTGCGGTGGTTATCTTAACGACTGGTTTTTCCCTGCCTTCCCCCCCTGTCCCTACGTGCTGTGGGGAGTGATCGCGATGTGTTTATGTGAGGTGTTGCCAACCTAGATAAGATGTATGTTATTGAATGAGGTGGATCTACAACTATTAAAGACCGTGGATTAGTCCTCGCCACGCGTGGAGCATAACCCATTCGAACTAAGCGTTGACGGTCTTATGAGGACGTCCCGGCACCTTTAATACTGCCTCTAATATGGGCCTTATTAGAGGCAGTATTAAAGGTGCTGGGACGTCCTCATAAGACCGTCAACGCTTAGTTCGAATGGGTTATGCTCCACGCGTGGCGAGGACTAATCCACGGTCTTTAATAGTTGTAGATCCACCTCATTCAATAACATACATCTTATCTAGGTTGGCAACACCTCACATAAACACATCGCGATCACTCCCCACAGCACGTAGGGACAGGGGGGGAAGGCAGGGAAAAACCAGTCGTTAAGATAACCACCGCAGTCGACCGCACAGCGGGTTCAAGTGAGCACGGAAACTGCGAATAGCTGTAGTACGGAAGACAATCAGATAAGTAGTTAGCCTAAAATTTTATAGTTTAACCATAGTTTACAGCCATATAATCTCTCTAAAGTACAATCTCCGGATAGCCATCACCATTTAGCATTTCACCTAACATATATACTGCATTTAGCATACACTGACAGTTGCAGTACCAATACTGCAACTAAATAATTGTACATATTGTAAATATTTTCACCTGTATTTCAAACATAGATTTTATAGCCTAAGTGTATTGGATCTGATGATGATCGCTTGACGATCGAAACTGGTCATCCTAGTGTTTTATTAATCTCATGTAATTTATTTCAGGATTATGGCATAACCCATCTCTTTTGGGTACATTCGTGTTGACCGACTGAAAAGCACTAAACTCTTGTTTACTAAGGCAACACTGAAAATATGGCTTCAAACACCACAATGCTAAATAGGTTTGATACAAGTGACTATCCCGAGGATAATATTTACCATTTGCCTCTAGTAAACAAAAAGGTTCTTGGGAAATTTAAGGTTGAATGTGCTGGTGTTATTATAGACACCTTTGTAGGTACAAAATCTAAATCATACAGCTATATGACAATTGATAATGTAGTGGTAAAGAAATTAAAAGGAGTGAAAAAGAATGTTGTTAGTAAAGAGTTAGATATAAGTGATTATAAAAACTGTATAGTTAGTAACCCACCTGTATTATATAAGAAAATGTGTGTATTTAGAAGTAAAAATCATCAACTACATACCAATTTGCTGAACAAAGTTGCTTTAAGTAATGAAGACAACAAACGATTCATTATACCCAACACGTTTGATACTCTTGCTTGGGGAAACAGTCGCATTGACGACTATTACTTTACTTAAGTCTAATGATCACTATATTGTAATATTTGTAGTATGTTTTATATTGTATTTTTTTTGGTAAAAACTGTAAGTAGAATGTATAATGTTAGGCTACTCTAGATTAGTAAAAATAAGATAAGTAATACATTTTAGTGTAAAATGTTTTGCTTTTGTATATTACGAAAAAGATTTAAAAAAATGTACAGAATGTGTGAACTAAACAAGGGAAATGTAAAAAATGTAAAATGGAAATTGTAAATATCCATGTATGAAAAAGTGAAATGGCTATCACCATTTTAAAATTAAGACATTGTGATCTGGTAAACCTTGTTTTTATTTCACAACAACAAAAATGTACAGAATGTGTAAACTAAACAAGGGGAATGTAAAAAATGTAAAGTGGAAATTGTAAATATTCATGTGTGAAAAAATGAAATGGCTATCACCATTTTTAAAAATAAAAGACATTGTGATCTGGTAAACCTTGTTTTCATTTCAGAACAAATAGGGCTTTACAAAATAGAATACAAAGAAAGGCCAATTCCTCAATCCTTTTCATTGTTCATGTCCACTCATCATTAACTTTCCTTTTATAGCCAACCTCTCCCCCACTGAGACATCACAGGATGTCAAACGTTGTTTAGCTCTTTTCAACAATACTTTATCCACTACACGTCTTAAAGCAGAATGACTATGACGATAAGAAAGGTCGTGTTCTTTACATGCTTGATCCAAAGAATTAATAGATATTCACTTAGCATGGGGTCTTGCGACCATGATTTTGGTACATGTTGCCTGATTTCTTTCACGGTATTGTCTGTCACATAATAAATGAACAACTTGGAGAATACTAATAATTCATCTTTGGTAAGACTATCCAGGATCTTGAGTCCATGATTTTGGTATAAGTTGCCAGATTTCTTTCACGGCATTGACTGTCACATAATAAATGAACAACTTGGAGAGCACCAATAATTCTTCTTTGGTAAAACTATCTGCATATCGATGACAGATAACCTTTTAGTTCCACCCTTAAAACAACAACACTACCTCTTGCATAATCTGCGATGTTGATGGCTCTTGAGACGTGAAAGATGGATTAAACATAACTTTTACATCAACAGGAGTTAGACTTTGCTCAGTAAACAATGCACTGTCATGAGCCACAGTATTTTTCTTCTTGGACTTGCTTTTTTCTTTTCTTTATAAGTGTTTGAAACGGTGTATTAAAAGAGAATGATAAACATCCAAAGGGTAAATAGAGTAACAAATAAAGAGAAATGAAAATGATACTTCCATATCAATTGTCAAGCATGAACTAATCTCTAGCAAAGTTCACTCAATACTATAAATAATAGTTTGAAGTGGGTGCAAAAGTGGGTGCAAACGTGGGTGCAAATGTGGGTGCATAAGTGGGTGAAAAAGTGGGTGCATAAGTGGGTGCAAATGTGAGTGCATAAGTGGGTGAAAAAGTGGGTGCATAAGTGAATGCAATAGTGGGTGCAAAGGTAGGTACAAAAGTGGGTGAAAAAATGCCCCCCTTTTTGAATCTCGCTAACACCCCCTTTTTAATCTATTTATTGAAATTTTGACAAAGGGTCCAAGTGCACTTTTGTTAATATTTCGCGAACCAGTCTCTGTTGACGGGTCCTTGTTGACGGGTCCCTGAGGGCGGGTCCTTTGGACTGATCCCTATGGACTGGTCCATGCATTTTATCCAAATTATACCAAAGGGAACCGCCCACAGGGACCCGTCAACAAGGACCCGTCAACAGAGACTGGTTCGCGAGATATTAACAAAAGTGCACTTAGACCCTTTGTCAAAATTTCAAAAAATAGATTAAAAACGGGGTGTTAGCGAGATTCAAAAAGGGGGGCATTTTTTCACCCACTTTTGTACCTACCTTTGCACCCACTATTGCATTCACTTATGCACCCACTTTTTCACCCACTTATGCATCCACATTGCACCCACTTATGCACCCACTTTTTCACCCACTTATGCACCCACTTTTGCACCCACTTTAAACTATTATTTATAGTATTGAGTGAACTTTGCTAGAGATTAGTTCATGCTTGACAATTGATATGGAAGTATCATTTTCATTTCTCTTTATTTGTTACTCTATTTACCCTTTGGATGTTTATCATTCTCTTTTAATACACCGTTTCAAACACTTATAAAGAAAAGAAAAAAAGCAAGTCCAAGAAAAAAAATACTGTGGCTCATGACAGTGCATTGTTTACTGAGCAAAGTCTAACTCCTGTTGATATAAAAGTTATGTTTAATCCATCTTTCACGTCTCAAGAGCCATCAACATCGCAGATTATGCAAGAGGTAGTGTTGTTGTTTTAAGGGTGGAACTAAAAGGTTATCTGTCATCGATATGCAGATAGTTTTACCAAAGAAGAATTATTGGTGCTCTCCAAGTTGTTCATTTATTATGTGACAGTCAATGCCGTGAAAGAAATCTGGCAACTTATACCAAAATCATGGACTCAAGATCCTGGATAGTCTTACCAAAGATGAATTATTAGTATTCTCCAAGTTGTTCATTTATTATGTGACAGACAATACCGTGAAAGAAATCAGGCAACATGTACCAAAATCAAGGTCGCAAGACCCTATGCTAAGTGAATATCTATTAATTCTTTGGATCAAGCATGTAAAGAACACGACCTTTCTTATCGTCATAGTCATTCTGCTTTAAGACGTGTAGTGGATAAAGTATTGTTGAAAAGAGCTAAACAACGTTTGACATCCTGTGATGTCTCAGTGGGGGAGAGGTTGGCTATAAAAGGAAAGTTAATGATGAGTGGACATGAACAATGAAAAGGATTGAGGAATTGGCCTTTCTTTGTATTCTATTTTGTAAAGCCCTATTTGTTCTGAAATGAAAACAAGGTTTACCAGATCACAATGTCTTTTATTTTTAAAAATGGTGATAGCCATTTCATTTTTTCACACATGAATATTTACAATTTCCACTTTACATTTTTTACATTCCCCTTGTTTAGTTTACACATTCTGTACATTTTTGTTGTTGTGAAATAAAAACAAGGTTTACCAGATCACAATGTCTTTTAATTTTAAAATGGTGATAGCCATTTCACTTTTTCATACATGGATATTTACAATTTCCATTTTACATTTTTTACATTTCCCTTGTTTAGTTCACACATTCTGTACATTTTTTTAAATCTTTTTCGTAATATACAAAAGCAAAACATTTTACACTAAAATGTATTACTTATCTTATTTTTACTAATCTAGAGTAGCCTAACATTATACATTCTACTTACAGTTTTTACCAAAAAAAATACAATATAAAACATACTACAAATATTACAATATAGTGATCATTAGACTAAAGTAAAGTAATAGTCGTCAATGCGACTGTTTCCCCAAGCAAGAGTATCAAACGTGTTGGGTATAATGAATCGTTTGTTGTCTTCATTACTTAAAGCAACTTTGTTCAGCAAATTGGTATGTAGTTGATGATTTTTACTTCTAAATACACACATTTTCTTATATAATACAGGTGGGTTACTAACTATACAGTTTTTATAATCACTTATATCTAACTCTTTACTAACAACATTCTTTTTCACTCCTTTTAATTTCTTTACTACTACATTATCAATTGTCATATAGCTGTATGATTTAGATTTTGTACCTACAAAGGTGTCTATAATAACACCAGCACATTCAACCTTAAATTTCCCAAGAACCTTTTTGTTTACTAGAGGCAAATGGTAAATATTATCCTCGGGATAGTCACTTGTATCAAACCTATTTAGCTCAGTTTTGATATCCTCATAAAAATCATCAGTTTTAAACTCATAAATAAAAGAATCTGTGTCTGTGTAGAGTAATTTAGCATTATCAAGATAGTTTTTCTTTACATAATCATAGTGAAATTCATACATAAGTGTTTTTGACAATTCCAGAATGGTGTAACCCACATATATGGGTGTGTTGTAAGCTACTTTAAGACGATTCATTTGTATTACAACTAAATCCTCATGAATAATTGAACAGCTATGAAAGTTAGGCTTGCTTATTAAGTTGCTCGCACCATACCTTTTACCATCATTCTCCCACTTTGTTATCAGCTTTACATCAACTCGTTTATCAACATTCTCCATAGTCTTTCCAAAAACACTATTATTCATGAGTTTATAAAAATCCTTTTCAAACGCGTTTGTTGACTGTGTTCTTAAATTATTGTTTAGATCAATATACGGTTTGAGCCATGCTGACTGATGAAATTGCAATACGCGATGAATTTTAGTTAATTTCAATCCATGCTGTAGACACTGTTTCAAGTTTAGATAATGTATTACATATTTACATTTATTATTTACATTAGCAATTAACATTTTTGTTCGTGATGTGATGTATGGAGATTTCATATTCTCAGGACAAAATGGTAAATCATTATGATCATCATGTAACTCTTTAGGGTACTCAAGATTTACCTCTAAAATATATCCTTTATCATCGTTATCATTAAGAGTGTCAACATGTAAGACATCAATTTCAGGTTGTGTCAGCCAGCGGAAATCTTTCAGTGGTAGATATTGACTCATAACCCAACCATATTGGTTATTTGCATCGAGGTAGACAATATACTTTGACTCTTCACAAGGGTTGTAGCTAGGCATGTATTTATTATTCGCTTTAGAGTACCGTCCACTACATTGACTTAATCCACCTCGAATTGATGATTTTATAAAATTGATCATGTCTATATCAGTCATTAATTCTAAATTTACTTTCGTTTTTTTTTTCAACATTGAACTGAAACTTAACCCAGGAGCTGTGAAATACTGACAAGGATCAAGGTCATAAGTTTTCATACAAACATTCCGAAAATTTTCAAAAACATCTGCTAATAACAACACATCTGTCTTCAAATATATGTCTGAAAATTCTCCTAAAGTTTGAATGTTAAACTGTGCCCATACACGTTGTGCATGTAAATATTCCTGATCACTGATATGACTTGTGTTTAAGGAACTGTAAAATGCATCTTTCGGTGGTAAAGAACACTCCTCAAGACGTTCCACACAGTTAATATATTCGTAAGGGAATATACCCTTTTGACAAATCAAATTAAAATCATCTTCTTTAGGAAAGACACGTTGAATTTCGTGAAACCGATCTGATTTTAAATTACTAGCCAGCTTATCAAGACTACTCGGCATAAAGCGGAATGAATCTAAAAATCGCAGTTTAATGGTTTTCTTATTGTCAGTTTTGATGTATTTTGTGAACGATATGTATTGTTCCTTATTATTTGCAATCACATCAATTTTCACATCTGAAGCTCCAAATTCTTTAACGATAAAGTGGTTATCGTATTTGCTACCGTTATGTAGAATGACCGGAATGAATTTATTTACTCTATAATTTAAATTACATTCTTGGTGAGCAGCACCATGATATTGTCCTGTTAAATGGTCATGATCGCGAACCCTGTCTGTATATAAACATTCACCACATATAAAACAATTAGTTTCAGTTTCAAAATTCATTTGCTCTAATAAAGTTAGTGGTTCCATTGGAATGATCGTATTTAAAATAGAGGATATACGGATGGCATCTTTCTCAAGCCTTTCCATAAAAACTTTAGGTGCATCAGGTCCTCTATAGAGCTCAAACTTATTTAAAGAGTCATCATAACTACATTTAATATAATATGCAAAGCTAAAAGGTTCATGAATGTGAGTAGTGTTGGTAAAAGGTTGGGCTGGATTCGATGAACATGTATTAAATGGTTTTAGCAAAGCCTCGAAGTCAGCATATAAAACAAATGGTACTCGAAGCTGTTTCTCATAATCCTTAAATTTTAGAATGTTTTTTTTAGGAGTCGGTAATACCGTACGAACATGATTACACCCCCATTTTTGATGTTTAGTTAGTTGGTCCTCTTTTCTGAAATATAGCAAACAGCCATCGCACAACCACTTCTTACCTTTGTATTTTGATAGTTGACTACCAACAAGTCTACATAAATGTTTTATCCAACAATAGTGAGCATTTTCACCTTCGGTTATGTATAGTAAATTTACATGAGCATTCTTTTTTTCCTGAGTATAATATAGAGAACCAACTATACTCTTATTTTCAATTCCATAAACATTAATACTTACATTGTTCAGCTCTTCAAAACGTTGAATGTCTTTTATCGCCATAGGAAATTCTATTTCTTTTAAATCTAACACTGAAGAATAGTGAGGATAGGATGATGTTCTATACAGATGCTCCTCTGCTGGATGGAGAGCTGAGGTTACAGCCCACGCAAAGCATGCGTCATCATTATTCATAACGTTCTCAACAGCTTTCTTTCGTTTGATCCATCCTGGCAAATCAATGTATGATGATGCTCGAAGGGGGTTGTATTTATTCATGTTGGTTTCTAAATAAAGTACTTCAACCAACGCCCAGCCTGACTCCCTTTCCTGGAACTCTTCACTCTTCACAATGATAGCACTGAAATATTTTGATATATATCACTAATATTAGTTGATTCGCTAACAATTATGTTTTTTGTATTAAAAGATTTGATATCTGAAATTTCACCTTCGCTCCCAGTTTTTACATAGAGTCCAAAAAGTTCAAAATTCATTTTAATTGTTTTATGCTCTAATAAAACATTTTCTACCAAGTCAAACACAGTAGGTTGAACATTTTTTAAAACTGATTCAATACTTCGAGTTTTTTCTTTACTATAAAGTCTATAACTAGCAATTCGACTTTGAAATGCACTGCCAATTTTCTGAATATTTTCAGAATTTCTTTCATGGCATGCGTTATTTTTATGTTGAATACTGCGTAAATGTCCATGAATAATTGAAGAAGGTATATCAATATTACATACATTACAATGTGTTATCGAAGGTTCACCATTCTTCTTTCTTTTTGTTGCATGACTATTTTCACAATCTTGAGAACGTTTACGCTTTTGAGCATCACATTCATTTAAAGGTTCCGTGCTAGTTGATGGTTTTACAGATTTCAATTCCTGTTGTTCTCCATGCACTTCAACCATGTGGGATTGATATCGCTTTACAGCAGAAAATCCAAGATCACAAACTGAACACGAAAATGGTGCTGAACTGACATGCTTTAAATTTACATGCCGTCCAAGACTATCCTGTCTGTTAAATGTGGTAGCACAATGACTGCACACAAACATTTTAATGTCATGTTTAACATTTGCGTGCCGTTGAAGGCTGTCAGGTCTTGAGAACTGTTTCTTACAGTCACCATACTTGAACATGATGATCACTTTCGAAATTACCTATAAAAGAAAGAAATCATAAATGTTAATAAATGATAAACAAAAGTACAATTTAAATAGTTTAATTATATTCCAGTCAATGGTTATAGTAGGATATTTAAATCGATCATCTGTGAACTCCTAGCAAGTCTAACTTCATGTAGTTCTGTCACTGACACTGTCACTGACACTTAGCGGTGAACATTGGAACTTGATAGAGTGGTAGAAACCAGCGGTCACCAGTTAAGTGAGCTAAGTGTGACGTCATAGCCAGTCTTAAAGCAAGTCTAAACTTGTCGAACATGTCATGTGATAGAAACCAGCGATCGCCAGTTAAGTGAGCTAAGTGTGACGTCATAGCCAGTCTTAAAACAAGTCTAAACTTGTAGAACATGTCACATATTGGAAACCAGCGACCACCAGTTAAGTGACCTAAGTGTGACGTCATAGTCAGTCATAAAGCAAGTCTAAACTTGTAAAACATGTCACGTGACAAGGTTAAGTTAGGTAAAGTTAGGTTATATTAGGTGAACTGAGGTTAAGTCTTTAAATATTCCCTCTGTCACTGACACCTAGCAATGAACATTCGGACTTAATAGAGCGGTAATCAAAATCTAACCTACAAATTTAGCTTTACACATCATGGTCAAGTAGTTCCAACTTTTGACTGCCAAATATACCATTTTCACTAACATGTAGTGGTGAACATTGGAAAATATCACTCTAGCTGTTTAAAAGTTATTAGAGGGGCACTTACCTTTTTATAATTGATCAACTGCTGCCACTGAATGAACAGATTGTAGGAATCTGGTAACCTACAGGTACCCAATTATCTGTAAACAAATTAATCAATCAATCAAACAATAAATACATTCCAATCAATAACTTCAACATCAATTAGTAATAGACTACAATCCATTAATAATAAGTACTTACCTTGCAAAATAATTTAATGATTTTCTACCAAAACGGCTTTTTTACAACTCTTGAGCAGTAATAGAGCACTGTTCACTCAAAGCGAGTAATAAAGACTGACAGTAGGGAAATATATGACACCCCTCTTATATAAACTCTCATCGCTCGTGTCAGCAGTTTTTTGCAGATCATTGCAATTCCTTTCCCAATACAGCTGAGAGTCCAAAGTACACTAGGAACACCTGTGAGGTATCCAATGACTGCTGACTTTGCATGATCATCACCCATTGTCTTGATCAACACCTGAGGTTTCAAATTACTGCAGCGTCATTCATAGCAACAGCAGTGTGCGTTCTCTGTCATGTCAGCAACATGACACCGGAAGGAACACCTGTGTAATATCCAATAACTGTTAACTTTACATGATCATCCCCCATTGTCTTAATGAACACTTGCGGTTTTAAATTACTGCAGCGTTAGTAATAGCAACAGATCTGTGCGCTCTCTGCCATGTCTGTAATATGACACAGGAAATAACAAGACGTCTTACTGCACATATCATCTCCTCAGTTTTAACATCTTAAGAACATGTATTATTCTCTTTCAACTACAAATGACTCGTTAGAACACATCCATCCACCAAGTTAGATCCCTTGTATGCTCACATGTATTTCGTCACTTTACTTTCATATCGTTATCACATTATAGTAGTGGGGGATTAGTGAACAACGTCAATTCAACACACACAAAATGTAGTTAGTCCCTTTGACATAATTTAAATAAATGCATGGGCTAGTCCGTAGGGACCAGTCCAAAGGGGGCTCATCCACAAGGACTCGTCCACAATGACCCGTCTACAGGGACTCGTCAACAAGGACCCGTCCACAATGACTCGTCAACAAGGACCCGTCAGCCATGACTCGTCAACAATGACCCGTCCATAGGGACTCATCAACATGGACCTGCCAACAATAATCCGTCAACAATGACCCGTCAACAATAACCCATTAGATTGGGTTAGGTTACGTTACACTACAACCGCCATCTTTTAAAAAGCCTGCCCTCTTAGAAAAGCTATGAGTGGACATGTGTAAAAACAAAACAAAACAAGCATGTTAATTCATAGTGGCTACCCACCGAACAGATGCACATTATGTAGAACAACGTTTCATACCATATTGGCATTCAAACTCTCACATGTTGCAATTGGTAAGAGAGATTCTCTAAAAAATACAATTTCACCCCCTAGTAGGGGTAGGTTTTATTTTGGGGTGGAAATATGTTGTCCATTGGAAAGGGGGTGATAGCTCGAGTTCAATGACACCTCGTACAAGTCTCTAGCCTGATTGGTTCGCGAGATATTGCCATTTTAGTATTCCAGCGGTGGCGGAGGGCCTTGAACCCCTCAAAAACCACTACTAGGTAGCTTAGGTCATACGATAATAACAATTTTTATACCATATAATATTTCCCATTTTATGGGTTCGGGGTCGAGGTGAGGTAAGTTTCTATGTGGCAGTCGTTTTCACGGCTGGATGACCCTCCTGACGCCATCCTCAACACAGAGCTGGATGGGAAACGAAATGACAATAGGGCAAGGGGATTGGAAGAACGCGACCAAGACCTATCTGGAAGTACCGTCCCGAAAAACCATTTCATGGAGGCTGACGGTGGGATTTGAACCTTTTGGCCTTTCACGTTAATGCACGCACCCGTCCAGATCACCGATAATAATATATACAGTATAATAATAATACAACACTATTAATGTTATTTTGAAAAGTTTGAATGGAAGTGAAGGATATTTTAATAAATAAATTTTGAATTGTATTTTCAGGAATTTGGGTCGCCTCCGTAGCGTAGCGGTCAGCATGGTTAGCTGCCGCCCCGGAGGTCCTGGGTTCGATTCCCGGCTCTGCCACGAAATTTGAAAAGTGGTACGAGGACTGGAACGGGGTCTACTCAGCCTCGGGTGGCCCAAATGAGTAGAGGGGGTTCGATTCCCCCTCAGCCATCCTCGAAGTGGTTTTCCGTGGTTTCCCACTTCGTCTTCGGGCAAATGCCGGGATGGTACCTTCTTCAAGGCCACGGCCGCCTCCTTCCCTCTTCCTTGCCTATCCATCCTCACCATCCCTTACCTTCCCTCATGAGGCCCCTGTTCGCTTTGCAGGTGCGGCCGCCTGGGCGAGGTGCCAATCCGACCTCACCAGTTGTATCCCTTCCGATTCGATGTTCCCAGCTCTAGGACACTGCCCGTAGAGGCGGTAGTGGTGAGTTTCCTCGCTGAGTCCGTGGGTTCCACCAACCTGGAGGGTAAACGACTAAATAAAAAAAAAACAGGAATTTTATAAGTGTATTTTGTATTTTATATCAAAATACGTTTTTGTGAGTACAGTGTTTTGTATCGAAAATACACTGACCGGCACATTAAACGCAACACACAATAAATGATGTGTAATTATCTATTCAATCAAAGTCATCATATCATCATCATTTCCCCTTATCCAGCTCCTGCCGGGTCGGGGTATTTATGGCACTTCTCCACTTTCCTCTTTCCTTCCACCATTCTTCTTCCACGATCTTGTCCCAGTCCAGATTTCTTTTTCTTACGCTGTTCTTCATTGAATCAATCCACCTTGTTCTAGGTCTTCCTCTTGCTCTCTTACCCTTGCACTTCGCCTTCAGCATCTGTCTTGGTATTCTATTTTCCTCCATCCTCTTTACATGTCCAAACCACCTTAGTTTATTCTTCTCAATTCTCTCATTTAGTTTTCCCATCCCAACTTCCTTCCTAACATCTTCATTCCTCACTCTGTCTTTCCTTGTCTTTCCTATCATACTTCTTAGGAATTTCATTTCACTGGCTTGGATTCTACTCTCTTGCCTGCTAGTCAGGGTCCAAGTCTCAGCTGCATACGTTAATATGGGAACATAGTACACTTTATACATTACCTCCTTGCTTTTCCTTGGTACTTCCTTATCCCAAACAAGTTTTCTTACACTTTGATAGAATGCATTGCTCTGCTGTACCCTCCTGCCAATCTCCATGTCCAACATACCAGTTTGCATCAATTCACTTCCTAGGTATTTGAACGTGTCCACAATTTCCAAACTCTGACTTCCAATTTTCACAGTGCCCTTTCCTTGTCTTTCCCCTCTTGTCATCACCATGGTCTTGCTTTTCTCTATACTGATTTTCAGGCCGTACTTCTGAATATTTTCGTTCAGTGCATCTAGTTGTTTTTGCACTTCTTCGGTGTTCCTTCCCCAGACCACAATATCATCTGCAAATAACAGTAACTTCATTTCTTTATGTCCATATGCTTCCTTTGTTTCCTTTACAATTTCATCCATCACCATTATGAACAAGAGAGGTGACAGCACACTCCCCTGTCTTAGTCCAGTCTTGTTCCTAAACCAATCTGTCTTTCCAACTGGGGTCAGTACCCTGCTAGAACTCGAGCCAGTCGGGAAGGCGGTGCGCAGAGCACAACGCTACCATTACGTCATGCCTCACTTCCATCCCACCAATCACACTCAGTCTGTCTTGAGAATCTGAGCTAGAGTGTTGTCAGGAAAGCCAGGTGTAAAGCAGCGTGAAAGAGACAGGCTCGATGAGCTAAGCGACGGTGTTGCCATACTGCAGGAACTCATGGCAGCAGCCTGCGGTGAGGGGCTCGGACATGGTGGACCTGTTGCAACAGAGGACATGTATCTCTTTCTCTCTCTGCGCAGATCCCAGAGAGCCGGCCGCCTTCCGGGCTGGCGCGAGCTCTAACACAGTTGTTGTACATTTCCAACATTTCTCTTCCCAGTCTCTTCTTAACCATGGTTTCCCATACGTTCTTGCTGGGGACACTATCATATGCCTTTTTTAGATCTATGAAAGTCATGATCAAATCCTCTCCATATTCCCAGTTCTTTTCCATCACCTGCCTCAAGCCAAAGATTGGGTCCACTGTGGATCTTCCACTCCTGAAGCCATACTGTTCTTCTTGCAACTCTCCTTCCACCTTTCTTCTCATTCTTCTTTCTAATATCCTTTCCAGTATTTTCACTATCTGTGATAAGAGGGTGATCCCTCTATAGTTATCACACACCTTCGTGTCCCCCTTCTTAAACACTGGTATTATTAGCCCTTTCTCCCAGTCTTCTGGTACACATTTCCGTTTCCACACACACTTTAGCAGTCGATACGACCATTGCATACCAACAGGTCCAGCAGCCTTTATCATTTCTACATTGATTTCATCCACCCCTGTTGCTTTTCCCATCTTAATTTTCTGTACTGCTAATTCCACCTCCAGCATTGTTATATCATCTTCTATAATAGAGTCGTCAGGTTGTGTCACTTCCATCTCACCAGTACAATGGCTCACATTCAATAGCTTATCGAAATACTCCTTCCATCGTCCCTTTATCTCTTCTGGGTGTGTTAACAACTCTCCATCTTCCTTTTTCACCAGCTTTGTGGTAACTTTTTCTTTCCTCTTACTTCTTAGAAGCCCATACAGCTTCCTTTTACTGCCACTTACATCTGTTTCCATTCTTCGTGTAAATTCTTCCCAACTTTTCTTCTTTTCTTCTCCTACCACTTTCTTACACCTCCGTTTGCTGTCATGATACATCCTTTTGCTTTCTTCTGTTTGATCTCGGTTCCATTCTTTCCATGCAGACTTCTTTCCTTTCACCGCTTTCCTCACTTCCTCATTCCACCACGGTGTCTCCTTCTCTTTCACTCTTGTTGACGTCCTACCACAAGCACTCTCTGCTGCACCAACAAATGCCTTTTTAAAGTGGGACCATTCCTCTTCTATGTTTTCCACTTTGGTAACTGGGATTTGTTGCTTCAATCTCTCCTGAAAATCTTCCTGTACAGTTTTGTCTTTCAATTTCCATACTTTTATTTTACTTTCTCTGATCTCCTTTAGGTTTTCCACTTTTTCCCATCTACATTTTGCCACCACAGCTCTGTGGTCCCCATCAAATGCTTCTCCTGGTAAAGCTGTCACATCTATCAGCTTTCTGCGGTTAGTTCTTTCCACCAGAAAGTAGTCAATTACTGATTTTGTTCTTCTATCGCCCCAACCATATCTCGTAATTTTCCTGCTGTTTTTCTTCAGAAACCATGAATTACCCACTATCAGTCCATTCCTTTTACAAAAGTTTACAAGTTCCTCTCCTTCCCGGTTCTTTTTCCCATATCCATATGGTCCAATGACTTCTTCCTTTCCTTGTCTCTCGTTTCCGACTTGTGCATTCATATCTCCCATGATCACCACTTCTACATCTGAAATTACTCTTTCTACATCCTCCAGGAATACTTCAATATCTTCTTCTCTGTTTCCAGTCTGTGGTGCATACACTTATATGAAGTCTATCACGTCATTTTTCATCTGCATTCTAATTTTCATTATTCTGTCACTCGCACACTCGACCACTTCAACATACTCCTCCAGTTGTTTCGAGGTATCAGTCCCACGCCATTTTTTGCCTCTTGGCCACCACTCCAGTATAATGTACAGTATATCCTTTCCTCAATTTCTTCCTTCCTTTACCTTTCCATTTCATTTCACTCTGCCCCATCAATCCAACATTCTCCCTCTCCATGAAGTCTACCACCTCCTCCACCTTGCCTGTCAGGGTCATGACATTCATGATTCCCACTTTCATTTCGGTAACTGGTCGCCCATTTCTCACAGTTCCCCCAGTACCAAAAGAACTGCGCGTCGCCTGCAGGGTACGCCCTAACCTTCTCCGAATCATTTGAAGTGCCATTTCCATTTTAGGCTATTATTACGATGGGGTCGCCTCTCCCAAAGGCATTTTATGAAGCTACTGCCAGCTATTATACAGGCCGCCCCTAACATGGGAAACAGACGCCCTTGCAGCCTCCCCTAACCTGGGAAACAGACGCTGCCAATTGATGCTGTACTCATTCTATTCCCTGAGTACTGGGTTGCCTCTTCCGCAATTTCCACCGTTCCGAAGTCCATCTTCTCCGCTGCAGATTCCGTTGAGGTCTTCGCACGTAACCCTGTGCACGGGGCCTATGTTATACCCCATAGGACTGGGTCCTCACCAGAACTTAGCCGGTACTGTAGTTCCATGGTATATTACAGTACCGTTGCCCACCCCCGCGACGTGGACGCGCCTGGCAAGAATTATCCATGTAGCCAATTATAATTGTCTCATGGACCGGGGACCTATTCAATCAAAGTGAAGCACTTAAACCTATTTTTTTTTAGATGGGGTATGATATTGGCGTTGTTTTGCGAGCAAACAATGAAGTGTCGATTGTTGATTGCACCAGCCTCAATTGTTTTTTCCCGCGCAATCTGGAAAACACATCACTGAATGTGAGCCAATAATGGGTTACCGCTCTTATAGCGCTTATTGTTGTACTTTGAATTGTTCCCTTCTCAATCACATGTGTTTGTAGGATCTTTCTGTGATTGTCGTAATTAGCTTTCTGGAGCAAACATGCCCTTAAGCCCTGAACAAGCTGCTGAAGCTGTTGCTTTAGCGAAGATGGTCGCAGCATGCATCACGTTGCAGAAGTGTTGAGGACTACACCTTCCACGACTTCCAGAACCGTACGAATGTACAGGGGAACTGGAGGCTTTGCAAGGAGACCAGGAACAGGTCCGAGAAGAGCAACATCGGAGAGAGATGACCGCTTCTTACAACTTCAAGTTCTCCACGACTGTCACACCTCCGCCATTGAAGCACGAAATCGACTCCACCAAGTTCAAGGGGTCGATGTTAGTGAGAGAACCGTCCGAAGAAGATTGGAAGAAGCCAATCATCAATCCAGAAGACCAGTTACAGGCCCAGAACCTACCAGAGAATATCTGACAACTCGACTACGTTTCGCAAGGAAACATCATGGCTGGACAGTACAACAATGGGAACAAGTGTTGTTCACCGATGAGTCGCGATTTGGCGTCCGATCACCTGGCGGAAGAGAGAGGGTCTGGAGAAGGCCAGTGGAAAGGTATTCCCCTTGCACATTCTCATCCAGGATGCCTTTTCAGGGTGGTTCTGTGATGGTGTGGGCAGGAATCATTATGGCTGCAAGGATGGATTTGGTCATCGTGGAGAATGGGAGCTTTACCGCACATCGGTATGTGGAGGAAATCCTTCTGGAGCATGTTGTGCCTTTCGCTCCATTTATCGGTGACGATTTCACACCAAAGCAAGGCAATGCACGCCCACATGTTGTGCGAGTTCTTGGACGAAGCAGGGATTCATGCTATGGCTTGGCCTGCTCGAAGCCCTGATTTGAATCCTATTGAGCACGTTTGGGACCGGGTGGGGAGAGGAGCACGTCAGCGCTATCCAGAGACCATACAGGACCCTACAGGACCTGCGAAATGCCCTCCTGGAAGAATGGGAGATGATTCCTCAACAGCATTAATCAGGAGCATCCCTGAAAGGTTGAATGCCATCATTGGTGCAAGAGGTGGCAATATGCGCTTTTGAAGCTGCGAACAGAGGTCTACGAAATCATCTCCGAGGTCTGTGAAGTAAAGTGTGAGGTGTATAAAATCAAAGCAGAAGTGCATTACCTTTAGGAGCTTACTCAAAATTTCCCTCGCTTACAGCGCTCTTTCCTTGAAGTGTGTATCTTTGGCTTAATTTGTTAAATTTGTTTATTATTGTCATTTTCTTCATTGTTAGACACCTACATGGGACCGTACTACAATATTTCATCATCATATAGTAGATTAATGTCATAGGAGTGTCATAAATTTAAAATAAATTTCAGTTTCTGTAAGAAATTGAAGTGTTGCGTTTTTCGTGGCGGTCAGTGTACATTTTGGGAATATTTTTCCCAACTCTGGTCGTAGGTACTATAAACCTTCTGTGCCTGACTCAGCTTTTGTGAGAAGAAAGCAATTGGCCTCCAGCTGTCATTTTCCAATTGCTGGAGCACAGCACCGACAGCAATATTTAGACGCGTCTGTGCAAAGTGCTAGAGGTCAGTCTGGGTTGGGAAACGCTAATAATGCAGCGTTTGCGGTATCATTTTTACATATCTTAAACATTTGCTTTGCTTCCTCAGTCCATTGAATGAGTCTGTTGTCCTTCTGCTTTGCTCCCTTAAGATAGTCATGTAATACAGCCTGAGTGTGTGCTGCATCTTTAAGGTAACGGCGATGGTAGTTGACAACACCAAGGAATGTGCGGAGCTCAAGCTTATTAGGTAACTTGTACTCCAAAAGTGCTTGCACTTTCTCAGGTAGGGGGCGAGATCCCTCTAGAGTAACCCAGTAGCCTGGTTGGTTAGTTCCTCAGTTTAGGGGCTGCGACAACGCGGTCATGTAGCCCCAGGTACTTTGGGTGTGTGTAGAATCTGTCTGTTAACAGACGTTAATTGTGATGACTGTATTAGTGTGTGTGTTATCTGTTTTTAATTCAAGTAAGGACTGCAGGACCATCGATTGCTGGTAATGAACCTGAGAGGGACTAAGGAGAAGAAAGGGACTGAGAACCAGGAAAGACGTATAAGGATATGGAAACTGAAAGGAGATAGAAGGGTCGAGTACCTCAAAATGGTAAAGGAAGGAATTCCAACAAATGAAGAAAGAGGGGTGGAAGAGGAATGGGCTAGATTTAAGAAGACACTAGTAGATGCAGCAGAAGCAGTATGTGGGAGGACAAGTAGTAAGAAGAGTTGGAAGGAAACACCATGGTGGAATGAGAAGACAAAAGATATAGTAAGGGAAAAGAATAGATCCTTTGGGAGGTGGTATCAAAATAGGACTGTAGAGACAAGGGAAGAGTACCAGGAAAGAAAGGAGGCAGAGAGAGTAGTGGCTGAGGAGAGAAGAAAGTGGATGGAAGAGTGGACAAAGATGGCGAAGGAGGATTGTGAAGGTACAAAAAAGGTCCTTTATGGGATGGTAAAAATAAGAGGCGGAAGGATCCTACGGATTATGTTAGAATTATGAATAAAAGGGGACAAGAGATAGAAAAAAAGTCCTCTCGGCACGCCGGAAGGCGGAGGTAGATTTCACCGGGCAGACTAGAGGATAGGCTAAAATAGGCGAAATATGCAGATTTTCGTAGGTGGATCAGACCTCAGTTATTGCGAGAATGTATTTTACAATTGGAGGTTAATTAACCTTTTTTTTCGTTTTTCTATGCATATTTTTAACATTTTATTGTCTTATGGGGATGGTAAATTTCTTGTCATATTTGGGGTTCATTTTAATACTTTAGATCACAATGTCCTTATGCAAGGTTTGGAACTGATGTGTAACTATGTAACGGTCTGTTACTTCTTCACGCAAAATTATATCTCCCGCAGAGATTTTGGTTGGTTCCTCAGTTTAGGGGCTGCGACAACGCGGTCATGTAACCCCGTGTACTTAGGGATGGCTGTATTAGTCTGTAATTCAGGTAAGGACTGCAGACGGTCAATTTCAAGCAGTAGTTCCTAATGTTGCTACCAGGTACTACCGTCAACGACACCTACCTGTGAACTTCGCTACTAGATGCCACCGCAGCCAGCAACTCGCAACGAACGTTGGAGTTTCCCCTCCAAAGGAAAGCATACTGAGGGATTTATAGCGCTCTTAGAAAATCCGACGACTTCGGCCGGCTTTGAACTCGCGACCTTGGGCATAGACATTCAGCATGCTTGCTACCAGTTACGTCACCGAAGCCGCTTCACACTTAGTCAGATGGAATTCTGAATATGATCTCGTGCAAGTGCGTTATCTTGGCAACGTCTGATGGCTCATCCCTCATCAATTTAGTAGAGTTGCCATGGCAAGCACTGATAGCTCTTGGCATTTTCTTATAATTCCGAAATCATTTTTCTCATCCCTTGGCATAATGGTGGGTCATATCAAAAATTCTTTAAGACAAAATTTTAGGTAATTATTAGGGGAATATTGTCCATTTTGTACGGTTTTGAGATTGTGCCTATTAAGAGAGATATGATTAATGTTTCCCGAAAAACCCACTTTTTCCCACCCCTTTGGTCAATGGTTGGTGCTATAAAAAAACTCTTCAAACATAAATTTTTGGGCTTTATCCGACACATAGTATGGACGTTGAACGGATTCGATATTTCACATATTAAGCGAGTTATAGCAATATTTCACTTCTTCGAAAAAAGCCCCCCATTTTCTCCCCCTTCTACCGATTTAGCCCAGTAACGAACTCGACCGAGATTTTATAGGTATACATATTCGGTAAAAAGTGATTGGTGAAAAATTACGGCAGTTATCGCGTCCACAAGAAACTGATATATATATACTTTTGAACTGACGGTGGTTTTGGGGTCTGGGGGATGTGAAACGCGAAGATATGTCGAAATTTTCCGGAAGTCGAAACATGGTAGCCTACCCATTGCAATAGTTAGCTTTCTAATGAAATCTACCTCTGGTTGGTTCCTCAGTTTAGGGGCTGCGACAACGTGGTCATCTAACCCCGTGTACTTTGGGTGAGTGTAGAATCTGTCTGATAAACGGTGTGAATTGTAATGGATGTATTAGTCTGTAATTCAGGTAAGTACTGCAGACGGTCAATTTCAAGCAGTAGTTCCTAATGTTGCTACCAGGTACTACCGTCAATGACACCTAGCTGTGAACTTGGCTACTAGATGCCACCCCAACCAGCAACTCGTAACGAACGTTGGAACTTCCCCTCCAAAGGAAAGCATACTGAGGGATTTTAGCGCTCTTAGAAAATCCGACGACTTCGGCCGGCTTTTAAACCGCGACCTTGGGCATAGACATTCTGCATGTTACCAGTTACGTCACCGAAGCCGCTTCCCACTTAGTCAGATGTCAAAGTCAACCCCTGGCACCATCCAGCCCATGACGGGCTAAGACCGACCAAGCGACCGCTGCCCAGCCATTTGGCCTGCAGATATTGGGGTGACGCGTGATCAGCGCGTCGGGTCCCCTCGGCCGTTAATATTGGTATTCGTGATCGGGGTGCTGTCTCACTGTCAGACAGCTACTCAATTGTCCTCACGAGGCTGAGTGCACCCCGTTCCACCCCTCACGTCAGTTTTAAAGTCCTTGACGGAGCCGGGGATCGAACCCGGGGACTCCGGGTGAGAGGCAGGCGCGCTACCCCAACACCACGGGGCCGGCTTAGTCAGATGGAAATACTGAATCTGATCTCGTGCAAGTGCGTTGTCATGGCAACGGCTCATCCCTCATCAATTTAGTAGTGTTGCCTTGGCAACCTCTGATAGCTCTTGCCATTTTCTTATAATTCCGAAATCATTTTTCTCATCCCTTGGCGTAATGGTGGGTCATATCAAAAATTCTTTCAGACAAAAGTTTTAGGTAATTATTAGGGGAATATTGTCCATTTTGTACGTGTTTTGATATTGTGCCTATTAAGAGAGATATGATTAATGTTTCCCGAAAAACCCACT
This sequence comes from Meconema thalassinum, assembly GCA_946902985.2. Taxonomy (NCBI): domain Eukaryota; kingdom Metazoa; phylum Arthropoda; class Insecta; order Orthoptera; family Tettigoniidae; genus Meconema; species Meconema thalassinum. The sequence goes on along the minus strand of OX336388.2, from coordinate 1,712,798,284 downwards.
TTTTTCCACCCCTTTGGTCAATGGTTGGTGCTATCAACAAACTTATTTGACATAAATTGTTGGCACTCATCCGACACATATTATGAACTTTGAATGGATTCGATATTTCACGTATTAAGAGAGTTATAGCGAAATTTCAATTTTTCGAAAAAAGCCCCCCATTTTCACCCCCTTCGACCGATTTTGCCCATTAACGAACTCGACCGAGATTTTATAGGGATACATATTATGTAAAAAATTCAAAGTGATTGGTGCAAAATTACGGCAGTTATCGTGTCCACAAGAAACTGATATACATATATATATATATACTAGCAGGTACCGCGGCTTCGCTCGCGTCATAGTCGTGTCATATTGTTATTCAATGATTTGTAGGTTTAACCCCGTTAACACACCTTTAGAATCTGAATATCCAAAAATCCCTCCTTAGTAGACGTTTTCGTCACACAACAAACATATCCCCAAAATATCATTCTTCTAAGTTCAATAGTTTTGGTTGGTCGATGAGAGTGAATATCCAAAAATCCTTCCTTATTGGACGTTTTTCTTCCAGATTTTCACCCCTCCCCATGGGCCCCTTAAATTGGATTTATGATAAAACAGTCGAACACCTATTTACTTACCGTATTTTTAAGCTGATTTCTTTCCCGCTGAGTTTCAAACTTCAGGCCTATGTCGTTTAAGAGATACACGCTCCGTTAGGAATCCTTCAACCCCCATTATTCACCCCTTTTACTTATAATATACACCACATCGAAAAACCATTAGACATGTGTCAGCTTATTTTTAATGATTAGTTTATATGCCAAGTATCACATCCCCAAATGAAACTACTTGTGAGATATTGTTATTCAATGAAATGCAAGTATACCCCCCTTAACACCCCTTTAAAACTTGAATATCCAACAATCATTCCTTAGTGGACGTTTTCGACATAGAACGAACATATCCCCAAAATTTCATGTTTCTATCTTCAATAATTTTGGCTGGGCGAATATGAGTGAGTCAGGACATTTTCTTTCATTTATTTTTGAGAATTTCACCCCTCCCCATGAACCCCTTAAATGGGATTTATGAAATAAACGGTCGAACACCTATTTACTTATTTTTTAAACTGATTTCTTCCCGCTGAATTTCAAACATCTCGCTAATGTCGTTTAAGAGATACACGCTCCGATAAGAATTCTTCAACTCCCAATTTTCACCCCTTTCACCTCATAATATACACCATATAGATATACCCTTAGACATGAAAAATCCACAGCCTGCTTCCAGTCTCCGACCGGGTCAGGAATGGAATGAATGAAGCCCCCATCTAGCGGCGAGGATATGAACTGTGCCGGCTGCCGAGGCCTGACGCACTCCTCTGGGGCAATGATTAAATGAATGACAGATGAAATGAAATGATAGTGGAGGGTGTTGCTGGAATGAAATTATGACAGGGAAAACCGGAGTACCCGGAGAAAAACCTGTCTGCCTCCGTTCTGTCCAGCACAGATCTCACATGGAGTGACCGGGATTTGAACCACGGACCCAGCGGTGAGAGGCTGGCGTGCTGCCGCCTAAGCCACGGAGGCTTCGCACCCTTAGACATATGTCTGCTTATTTTTATTGATTAATTTACATGCTGAATATCACACCCCCAAATGGAACAACTCGTAAGAAATTGTTAATCAATGAACATGATTATCCAAAAATCCATCCCTAGTAGATGTTTTCGACATACAACGAACATATCCCCAAAATTTCATGTTTCTAACTGCAATAGGTTTGGCTGGAGGATGATGAGTGTATATCCAAAAATCCTTCCTTAGTGGACTTCTTTCCCCAGAATTTCACCCCTCCCCATGGGCCCCTAAAATTGGATTTATGAATTATGGTCGACCACCTACTGTATTTGCTTATTTATCAAGTTTATTTTCCCCCCTAAGTTTTATACTTTATGCCTCTGTCTTTTAAGAGATACTTGATCCGTTAGGAATCCTTCAACCCCCCACTTTTCACACATTACACCTCATAATATACATTACATCAAAAATTCCTCAGACATGGTGTCATCTTATTCTTAATGATGAGAGTATATGACGATTATCGCATCCCCCAAGGAAACCAATCGGGGGATGTTATTATTCAATTAAATGCAGGTCTACCCCCTTAACACCCCTTTAGAACCGGAATATCCAAAAATCCTTCCTTAGTGGACGTTTTCGACATACAACGAACATAACCCCAAAATTGTATGTTTCTAACTTCAATAATTTTGGCTGGGCGATGATGAGTAAGTGAGTGTCAGGACATTTTCCTTCATTTATTTTTAATAATTTCACCCCTCTAATGAACCCCTTAAATTGGATTTAAAAAAACCCGGTCGAACACCTATTTACTTATTTTTAAGCTGTTCTTCCGACCTGAGTTTGATGAGTAAGTGAGTTAATCATTTAGAACACTTTCTTTCCTGTTTCCCCCCCAGAATTTCACCCCTCTCCTAGGGCCCCTTAAATTGGATTTATGAAAAAACGGTCGAACACCTATTTACTTATATTTTAAGCTGATTTCTTTCCGCTGAGTTTCAAACTCCTCGCCTATGTCGTTTAAGAGATACACGCTCCGTTAAGAAACCTTCAAGCCCCAATTTTCACCCCTTTCACCTCATAATATACACCACATCGATAAACCCTTAGACATATGTCTGCTTATTTTTAATGATTAGTTTATATGCCGAATATCACATCTCCAAAGAAACAACTCATGAGATATCGTTATTCAATGAAATGCACGTTTACCCCCTTAACACCTCTTCAGAACCCGAATAAACAAAAATCCTTCCTTAGTTGACGTTTTCGACAGCGAACATATTCCCAAAATTTCATCTCTCCAACTTCTTATTTTTTTTCTGGGCGATGATGAGTGAGTGAGTCAGTTATGTCATTATCTTTCAATTATTTTTACCAGAATTTTACCCCTCCCCATGGGTCCCTTAGATTGGATTTATGAAGAAACGCTCGAACACCTATGTACTTATTTTTAAGCTGTCTTTTTCCCCTGAGATTGAAGAGTGAGTGAGTTAGTCAGTCAGTTAGGGCACGTTCTCTCCTTTTTTTTCTCCAGAATTTCACCCCACCCCATTAGCCCCTTAAATTGAATTTATGAAAGAACGGTCGAACACCTATTTACTTACCGTATTTTTTAAGCTGATTTTTTTCCCGCTGAGTTTCAAACTTCTCGCCTATGTCGTTTAAGAGATACGCGCTCCGTTAGGAATCCTTCAACCCCCACTTTTCACCCCTTTCACCTCCTAATATACACCACATCGAAAAACCCTCAGACACGTGTCTTCTTATTTTTAATGATGACTTTATGTGCCGAGTATCACATCCCCCAATGAAACCAATCGGGAGTTATTGGTATTCAATGAAATGCAGGTTTAACCCCCTTAAGACCCCTTTAGAAACTGAATATTCGAAAATCCTCCCTTAGTGGACGGTTTTGGCATACAATGATCATATCCCTAAAATGTCATGTTTCTAACTTCAATAAATTTGGTTGGGCGGGGGTGAGTGAGTCAGGACTTTTTCTTTCAATTTTCCTTTTTCAGAATTTCCCCCCTCCCCATGAACCCCTTAAATTGGGTTTATGAAAAAAACTGTCAACCACCTATTAACTTATTTTTAAGCTATATTTTTCCCTGAGTTTGATGAGTGAGTGAGTGAGTCAATCAGTTAGGACACTTTCTTTCCTGCTTTTTTTCCCACATAATTTCACCCCTCTCCATGGGCCCCTTAAATTAGATTTATGAAAAAACGGCTGAACACCTATTTACATATTTTTCAAGCTGATTTTTTTCCGCTGAGTTTCAAACACCTCGCCTATGTCGTTTAAGAGATACACGGTCCGTTATGAATCCTTCAACCCCCACTTTTCACCCCTTTCACCCCATAATATACACCACATCTAAAAACCCTCAGACACGTGTCATCTTATTTTTAATGATGGGTTTATATGCCGAGTATCACATTCCCCAATGGAACCAATCGGGAGATATTGTTATTCAATGAAATGCAGGTCTACCCCCTTAACACCCCTTTAGAACCTGAATATCCAAAAATCCTTTCTTAGTGCGCCCTTTCGAAATACAGCGAACATATCCCCAAAATTTCATGTTTCTAACTTTAATAGTTTTGGCTGGGCGATGATGAGTCAGTCAGTCAGTCAGTCAGTCAGTCAGGACACTTAGTTTTATATAAGATATATATATATATATACATACATAAATTATATATAAACTTTTGAACTGACGGTGGTTTTGGGGTCTGGGGGATGTGAAACGCGAAGATATGTCGAAATTTTCCGGAAGTCGAGACATGAGACCCATTGCAATAGTTAGCTTTCTAATGAAATCTATCTAATAGGGAAGAACTGAAGAAAATGTGGAAAGAATATTTTGAAGAACTTCTGAACCCAAATGGAAACCACGGCGAGGAGGAAGAAATCGGGGAAGAGGAAGATGGACTGCAAACAGAAAAGGACTTAACATGGAAAGAAGTGGAAGATGCAGTGAGGAAGATGAAAGGAGGGAAGGCACCGGGTGTGGATGTGTTGAGTGTGGATATGGTGAGAGCAGCAGGAGAGGTGGGGATACAATGGTTGTACCGAGTGATGAAGACAGCATGGAAGGAAAGGAAGACCCCAGAGGACTGGAAAAAGGGAATAATTGTCCCGATCTTCAAGAAAGGTAGTAGAAAAGAATGCAGAAACTATCGGGGAATAACACTGATGAGTCATTGTGCAAAGATGTTTGAGAAAGTTTTGGAAAGGAGAATTTGGACAAGGATAGAAGGAGGGATGAGGGAAGAACAACATGGCTTCAGAGCAGGAAGGTCCACAGTGGATTTGATTTTTGCTGTAAGGCAGTTACAAGAACAGCACTATGAGTATGGAACAGATCTACTGATGGCCTTCCTGGACATTAAGAAAGCATATGACAGTGTATGCAGAAACAAAGTATGGAAGTCCCTGGAGGACAGAGGAGTAGAAAAATGGACTATAAGGAGGATAAAGAAGATGTACAAGGGAAGCTTGAGCTGTGTGAAAGTGGGAGGAGAGAGATCGGACTGGTTGGAACAGAGGAACAGCCTGAAACAAGGAGGTGCATTGTCACCGTTACTTTTCATTGTGGTGATGGATGACATAATGACCCAAGTGGCACAAGCAATTGGGGAAGGAAAGATGAAAGCAATGGTGTTTGCAAATGATTTGATGATTTGGGGAAACAAGGAGGAGGAGGTACAGGAACAGTTGGACGTGTGGGAAGGAATAATACAAGGATATGGGATGAAATTTATCATAAATAGGAGTGAGATGGTGATCACAACAAGGAAGAAGGAAATAACCACAACGGAAATAACAATTAGTGGGGAACAGCTGAAGAAAGTGGGGAGTTTCAAGTATCTGGGAAGCCTGATACAAGATAATGGAAAGAAACGATAGAGAAATAAATGAGCGGGGAGCACAGGCAGAAGCATTCCGGAGGAGTGTGAGAAGCATGATATGGAGCAAGGATGTCCCTCAGAACAGCAAAAAGATCATATATCGGACGTACTATGTCCTTAACCTGACGTATGCCTCGGAGACCTGGGTTATGAAAGGAAGGGAGAAGAGCAAAATACAGGCCAGTGAGATGAGGTTCTTGAGAAGCAGTATTGGAGCTACAAAGAAGGACAGAATAAGAAATGAGAGGACCAGAGAATTAATGAAGGAGGAACCATTACAGGATGGTATAGAGAAATCTAGACTTCGATGGTATGGACATGTAAAACGAATGGAGGAGAATTGGAAACCCAGGAGGATACACGAGACGAAGTGGGAAGGAAAGAGACCGAGAGGAAGACCGTGAGACAGGTGGCTGAAGGGGGAGGAAGAAAGCGTGAAGAAGAGGGGAGAAGACTGGACATTGGTGGAGGCTGAGAGATGGTGGGAAGACAGAAGACGTTGGAGAGGCTTGTCTTCCAAACAGACCCAGCCAGCGTCTGGAAACTGTGCTAGATGATGATGATGATGAAGGACAGCTGTCATTCAATTTTCAAGTAGTTCCTACTTTTGCTACCAAACGCCACCGTCAACGACAGCTAGTTCTGAACTTGGTTATTAGATGCCACCGCAGTCGGCTCCTGGCGACGAACGTTGGAATCTAAGAGCGTTAGTCAAATCTAACCTATAATTTAGCTTAACACCGGGAAGGTTATTTTACATGCCATAATTCTATGACATGGAACCGCCGGCTTTACTTCTCCTCCGAAGGAAGGCATAGACTACTGAGGAATTTTTAACCCAGTAGCCTAGGAATGCTAATTCCTTTACACCAAATATTTTTTCGAGATTTTGATTCGAAGGCCATTCTCCGACAGTCGCTCTAGAACTAGTCTCGGGTGTGCTCGGTGTTCTTTATTACTGGATGATGTCTGAACTAGTGTGTGTATTTGTAATTGAGGTAGGATTTGGGTAGCAGCGATCGTGGCCTTAAGTTAGATACCATCCTGTCATTTGCCTGAAGTAGAAGTGGGGAAACCAAGGAAAACCACTTCCAGGATGGCTTCTCAGTTTCGCCTCATGAGGCTGATTGTACCCAGTTCCAGCTCTCACAATCAGACCAGAATTCAATTTCTTGGCAGAGCCCGGGAATCGAACCTGGACCTCGGCCAAGAATGTTAGCCACTACGCAACGAGGCGGACCACACGTTGGAAATAAGATAATAATAATGCTATTGGTTTTTGGTCCCTTTCAACTACTGCAGCTTTTAGAGACGCCAGGCTGCCGAAATTTTATGCCGAAGGGGATCTTTAACGTGCCAGTAAACGTACTGACACGGCTCCCTCACATTTAAGAGCCCTTAAATGCCAACTGACTGCGCCGGGATTCGATCCCGCTATCTTGGGGTCAGCAGTTGCTGAAAATAAGAGAATAATAGTCATTTTCATCTACTCTCATTTAAGCATTCATCAAATAACTAGTCTACTAAACGAAATATAATGATAATAATAATTACAATAGACTAATAATAAGGGATATTATTGTTATTATCAGGGTTGGGATTTTTAGGTGTGCACCTTTTTTCTTACGGTAAATTAAAGCTGTTCGGAAAGATATCATATTGTGAAATTTAGTTTATTAGTTGCGAAAAGAGGCATTTTTCACGCACCCTTTTCCCTTTTTTGGGACCTTTATCTCCTCCCCCCCCCCCCCCAACCATGCCCATAATCCCCTTTTCCCACATTTTTAGCCAATTTTCATTTTATGGAAACATAGGCTTATGAGATCACCTTTTGTCCGTGTGTGTGTGTGTGTCTCCCCTAATAACTTCCAAACGGCTGGAGCGATTACAATGAAACTCGGTAAGATAATAGCACTATCTGGCCGACCCCGACCGTGCCCTTCAAATTTTATTGTCTCTCACCAATCCAACATGGCGGCTGTGCAAAATATTTCACTAGCATTCAGTATCTCCGAAACTATTACCTATATCGTCCTGAAATTGTGTACGGTGATAAAGGGCACTACTAGAAGTTCACATATGAGACTTTCAAAAACCTGGTGACTACAAAGCCAACATGGCGGCCAAGCGAACTTGAGACTTTTAAATAGACTTTTCTCGCGATTTAACTATCCAAACGTAATGAAACTTGGTACAGCAAATGTTTATACACATTGTAATGCACTGGAGTCTAATTTATTTCAATTGTTTACATAACCTCAAAATGGTGGCTGTGCGAAATATTTCGATGACATTCTATATCTCCGAAACTATTACACATATCACCCTGAAATTTTGTACGGTGATAATGGGTACTGATACAAGTTTATCTATGTAACTTTCATAAACAAGAGTTTAGTGCTTTTCAGTCGGTCAACACGAATGTACCCAAAAGAGATGGGTTATGCCCTAATCCTGAAATAAATTACATGAGATTAATAAAACACTAGGATGACCAGTTTCGATCGTCAAGCGATCATCATCAGATCCATTACACTTAGGCTACAAAATCTATGTTTGAAATACAGGTGAAAATATTTACAATATGTACAATTATTTAGTTGCAGTATTGGTACTGCAACTGTCAGTGTATGCTAAATGCAGTATATATGTTAGGTGAAATGCTAAATGGTGATAGCTATCCGGAGATTGTATTTTAGAGAGATTATATGGTTGTAAACTATGGTTAAACTATAAAATGTTTGGCTAACTACTTATCTGATTGTCTTCCGTATTACAGCTACTCGCAGTTTTCGTGCTCACTGGAACTCGCTGTGCGGTCGACTGCGGTGGTTATCTTAACGACTGGTTTTTCCCCTGCCTTCTCCCCCCTGTCCCTACGTGCTGTGGGGAGTGATAGCGATGTGTTTATGTGAGGTGTTGCCAACCTAGATAAGATGTATGTTATTGAATGAGGAGGGTCTACAACTATTAAAGACCGTGGATTAGCCCTCGCCACGCGTGGAGCATAACCCATTCGAACTAAGCGTTGACGGTCTTATGAGGACGTCCCGGCACCTTTAATACTGCCGAGAATATGGGCCTTGGTTTATTGCAGAAGAAAAGTACATCGTACACCTGATCCAGATAACATTTACCTATTAAAAAACCCCTAATTCCCCCCCTTTTTTTATCTAGCTTGGCTGTGTCGTGAAATTGTGTTTTGTTTCCGACAGGGTGTGTTTTTTAGTAGCGTGAAGAGGGGTGAGCTCTCCATGAACGTGTGTTCATTTAGATTGTTGGGATTGTTTCGTTTGGCTAGGTGTATCTCGATTGCTTCCTTTATGTCAAGAGCTCTGCCTTTCGATTCGTGATGGATTATTTTGACTCTATGTTGGTAAAGCTGTGCCCTGCGTCACACATATGTTAGCACACGGCTGAATGTGTTCCGTATCTTATCGCATTCCTATGTTCATTATAACTTGTGTCTACTCGCCTTCCACTCTGCCCGATGTAATTAGCTTGACAATCGGTGTCTTGGCACGTTATAGAATATACCCCTGACCTTGAATACGGGTCACGTTTATTTAGATTACTATTTAGGAGGTGCCTAGCGGTTGTGTTTTTCGTCGTGAAAGCTATCTTTATGCCTTGTTTTTTGAATAGGTTAGTGATTTTATATGTATTCGCATTCACATAGTTGAAACGCGCAAATTTTTTCTCATTACTGTCCGGTTTGGTAATCGTTTTATCTTTATTTTTATGTTTGGCTATAATTTGATTTATTTTGCTTGGCGAGAAGTTGTTTTCCTTTGCTATTTGCATAATAGTTCTTATTTCCTTATTATAGTTGTCTTTTGACATGGGTATGTTTAAAGCTCTGTGCACCATTGAATTGAAACTAGAGCTGGTGATAATTGATTTTCAATTAATCGATTAATAATCGATTAATCGATTAATTTGAAATTAATCGGAAACGATTAATCGAAGCTCCTTAAAACAGATTAACCGATTAACCGAATAATCGATTAATCGAATAATCGATTAACCGAGAAATCGATTAACTGATAGTAGACACGAGATAAGAAAATACGTTTTGAAAATGGTTTAAATGAGAAGTCATCGCTAAAGTTGAGTTACGCTTATTTTCGGAATGATGTATAGAAATCTATAAAAGTTAAATTTTGGGTAAAGATACGTGTCCTTCCTTGTTTATGTTAACAATAATCAAATAAGAGTCAGTGACCGTGGAAGGACAAACATCAATCATATTGGGAAGGATTTCAGGAAAAGAAAACGAGGAGTTTTCAGCAATGCTTTTGAATCTTGATCAATTTTTGTTGGAAAGGCTGTTTACAATTTAGGACAGGAACATTTTTGTTTTATTCTGGTTTAGCCTAATTTCCACAAAGACCTGTAGGTTGTAACTCTTCAGGCGGCAACGAGCTAGAGAAAGGTATATAGAGAGGCAAGTAGCCGCGTAGCAGCGCTCTGGGCGGAGGCAACCTGAGTTAAGGCGGCCATGATTCAGAACGTCGTCTGACAAGAGCTTGTTGTGATTGTTCGCGTTGAGGGGGAACATGTGTTGAATGAAATGTATTTAAAAATACATTGACCATGCCATCAGTATGATCGTCATTCAATTGTACGAATAGAAGTTATAAGACAACAGGAGTGTCGTATTTCAGGTAAGAAATGTCATCCAAATTCATAAATTAATGAGATAGACCCTTTACGAAAACGTGATGCAGCAGTTTAAGTTTGTGTGATATTTACATTTCAGATTCCCTTTGCAGAACCAGAAACTAACAAAACAATGGGTTGTCAACATGAAAAGCAATAAATGGCACCCCACGAGATACAGCTTAATTTATTCTCTACACTTTGAAGATAAATATATGTATGTAGTAAATGAAAGGCGACGTCTACTAGCTAATGCAGTACCTACAATTTTCAATTTTCCTGCACATCTGCAGAAGAAGCAGGCCTGTAGATCTTCGCCGAAGAAGCGTAGTTTCCAGGAAACTACAGAACACTCGCATTCAGATACGGTAGCATTGTTGCAGAAGATATCAGTAGGTAAATATATTAGGCTGTCTTAAAATTTAAGCAAAGATAGTTATGAGCCATAATCATAATTACGGTAATAATAATAATAATAATAATACCGTATGGCCTCGGGTGCCGGGTGCAAGCTTTGTTATTTGACACCCAGAGGGTAGCTTGCATGTCGAATTTTGTTGTTCCTGGAAGCACGATGAAAGTCAAGGAGGTTAGATAACTAAGCTTCTTGACATTATAGCGCTTTCTAGTAGAGAAATGAGGAACTTTGTGTTGCCGGAAAATCCCGAGATTAATTATGCCATTATGAACACGGCCTACCGAATTCAAATGGGTTCTTTAACATGCCAACATCGTACGACATGCGTATCGTGATTTTTGCCCCCTTAGAAAACTATCACTTACCACGGCCAGGAGCGAACCTGCAAGCTTGGGGGGGTTAGTAATCCGACACGATAACCACTCACCCACCGTGGCAAGCTATAAAATAAAATATATTGTTCCAATATCAATCTTCGTAAGCCAACGAGGTATACTTTCTCTAGTTCGTTGTTTTGAACTAATTATGGGAAACGTTACAGGCTTTACTAATCTTTTATTTTTTCTTTCTTTCTTTCTTTCTTTCTTTCTTTCTTACTTTTTTCTCAGAAATTTTAGATGGAAAGCTTATTTGCGATTCCAGCAGAAAGATGCCAATATACGGTTTGATTATTGATCTCTTAAGTGTGATACAACTAGCAGAAACATACGTGTGGGGACAAAGTTCTGTATTGAGATACTTATTAACACGCAGATTAAGTCAGGATCACTTGGAGCTATTTTTTTTCTTCTATTCGCTCCAGAAGTGGGAATAGAAATAATCCAAATGAAGTACAATTTAATTCAGCTAATAGGACGTGTTTAATTGCGAGGGTACGCCCATCCATGAATTCCAACTGTAAGCCTATTCTGTTTGACCTACTTGTGACAACTGCAACAGCAAATATTCATGGTGTCAATGGGAAGGACGATACTATGCTGACAGACAGATCATGGTTACTGTGCACATTATAATTCACCGAGCTTGTATGTAGGACATGTTCATTACATAGCAGGAAGTGTCGTTCGCCAAGTGTCTAAAAAAATTTACTTGTATTGAATGCCTAGAAGTACTTTTATCAGGTCAAGATGTTCAGAAAGAAGGAGTGATTAAAGAGAAAGACGTGAAAGAATGCCCTTTGAATCCATCAAATGATGTAGTGAAATTATGTAAAACAGCTGAGTGTCATCAGGAAGAATGAGTGTATGTTGCGAAAGAACACGAATAATCTCATGCTGAAGTTGAAGACAGATGTCTATGATATGCTGCCGGGTTATCTGTTTCTGAAATCTGACCATCTATTTACAGCTACTGAACCTGGGGAAAAGCCTCACTATGCTTCACTCATCAAGCGAATTGTGAAACAGTATTATAAATGCAGGCTTCACACTTCAGCAGAAATACAGCTCAACGTGAGAGGTCAACAGGTGCGTCAGTTGTACACAAAACGTTTTATTTTTAAAGGAGAATGGAATCATGCAATGTACTGTGCATAAGCAACGTAGCTTATTGTCTTGTAAGATGATTGTGTTAGTTTTTGTTCAATGTACAAATTAAATTATCAGGCCTTATGTAGGCCTAATCTTACGCCTCGTTAGTCACGCCTCTCCCTCCCTGCCTCCCACCCTCTTGACAGGGTATATCATGGCGGCTGCCAGTTCAACCTTCTTCAAACATGGCGGCGCCATTTCCACTCTATATACCTTTCTCTAGCTCGTTGTCAGGCGGTCAACTTGAATTTGCCCAAAGACTGGGCGGAGTCCAATTTATAAACTATATGAATTATAAGTAAATAACACTCCTAGGAAGATTACATGTGTTAGTTATGATCGCTATTACAATCACTATCACTATTACGTCGCCACACTCGAATGCTCCGAGTGGGTAAGAGATTTCACGAGCCCTTCATCCAGCAAAGTCTTCAACAACAATGAGGTTCAGTCATGTTTTGGGGTGGAATCATGTTCGGTTGACGTACGCCTCTAATTCCTATCCACGGTAACATGACTGGTCTGGTGTATACAGACAACATCGTTACAGGATTTGCTACCACAATGGGTGAGGGCTTTACACTAGTGGACTATAATGCTCGTGCCCATCGAGCTAGGGTGGTCAATCAGTTCCTTCAGATGCATGTCATACAGAGAATTGAGTGGCCTGCCTATTCTGCGGACATGAACTGTAATGAACATGCCTGGAAAGAGCCCAAGAGAGCAATTTCGCACCGTCCCAATCCTCCAACAAACAAAGAGCAACTGATTGAAGCTGCTTTCCAAGAGTGGGGGAATCTGCCCCAAACCACGTTGTATTCGTTGGTGCTCAGTATTCCTCGTCATCTGCAAGCATGGATTAGAGCTCGTGGTGGCCATACATGGTATTAATATGCCCCAACATGAAAAAGACAGTTGTGTGCTCAGTCCCACATTATCACTTTTGTTATTCGTCGTGTGTTTCTGTCTCTTTTGAAAGGAGATTGTGTGTGGTTTATCTTAGTATGTACCCTATATTGTGTATAATATGATAACATACATATAGCAAAATAAACAAGTTACTGAATCACAATATGCGAGGCCATTTTTGAGCATTGTATAAGTTTAGTTTGTTTAATAAGGGTTTGTGAATTATTTATGAGTATTATGATCGTGTATACAAATAAGAATAACACAAGATAATAAATAAAATTAGAGCATGCACTTGAATTCTATTATGCATAAGTTTACATATCTCAGCGGAGCCTTGGTCGTACAGTTGTTACGCTTTAGCCTGCCTACTCCCGCCGGGGTCATTGTGATCATAACTAATACGTGTAATTTTTCAAGGAGTTCATTTACTTATTACTCATATTTTATATACATTGCACCCCGCACAGTCAGTGGACAAATTCATGTTGACCGACTGAAGAGTTACAACTGACAGTTTTTGTATAGGCAACACTGAAACAATGGCTTCAACAGTTCACAAACAAGATGCATTATTTAAAAATAAATGTGAAAATATATTTCAATAGACGGTCTGTTTTGGTGCAAAAATACTAGCAAGTACTCATTTTCTGGGACGAGGCAGCTCCGCTTTGCAGTCACAATGTTTCCAGCGGGGAATATCAAGTATTTTGTCACTATTCATAATGTTGAATTTTGGGCTTATGCCGTGTTTTATTATATTAATATTCGACGCGTTTCGAAAGAAACCATGTCTTTCTTCGTCAGGAATAATCTGGAATACGACAATGTTGCTAAGAGAAAGCAACGAAGAACATATAGAAGGTGCCCAAAGATGGACGCCATTATAGCCCCATGTTAGGGACAACGGAAAGCAGCAGTGAATTACTTTCTCAGGGTTCTGATAATAGGTAGCCAGGATTCACTGAGATTGTAGGCGGTGTCGCGGTTGAAATTATCTGGGTGTTTACGTATTTCAACCGCCTCCCTGATGATTCTGGGACGATATTGCTTTATACGGGCAAGAACATCCACTCCTTGGAACATATAAAGCAATATCGTCCCAGAATCATCAGGGAGGCGGTTGAAATACGTAAACACCCAGATAATTTCAACCGCGACACCGGCTACAATCTCAGTGAATCCTGGCTACCTATTATCAGAACCCTGAGAAAGTAATTCACTGCTGCTTTCCGTTGTCCCTAACATGGGGCTATAATGGCGTCCATCTTTGGGCACCTTCTATATGTTCTTCGTTGCTTTCTCTTAGCAACATTGTCGTATTCCAGATTATTCCTGACGAAGAAAGTCATGGTTTCTTTCGAAACGCGTCGAATATTAATATAATAAAACACGGCATAAGCCCAAAATTCAACATTATGAATAGTAACACGGGCCGTGAAAGTCTAAATGACAAGTATTTTGTCGTTAGTTTAGCGGGCCTTTGATATATTGTTTATTCATTTTCCACCTGTGAAAAAGGGTGAGTATGCAAGTCAGGCGGTGAATTCCCAAGATAGACGTCCAGTTCGTATTTTGCAATGATTGCTACATCTACAAGATTTCCTATTTTTACCGCGCTTTTTATAACTGCCCTACCATGAGATCATTGAGTTTTTATCGAACTTGCTTAAGTGTTGACTTAAGACATACCTTCGTACGTAAGACGTCACATTTGTATCTTTGGAGTCGAAATTTAATGTTTTTCGGACGGTCAAAGACTTTTTACATGATATTAATAAATACAATTAGATGACCAGTTTCGATCGTCAAGCGATCATCAGATCTTTACACTTCGGCTATTAATCTGTGTCGACAAGTATGGGTTATGATATTTACAATACATACACTTTTTTAGTTGCAGTAGTAATTAATCTGGCACAAATAGTAACGATAGACTATGTTATTTTTTGTTGAGATACTGATAGTTGTGATTGATTTTCAAGTTTGCTTGCTTAGTGCCATTATGTGATTGTTATTAAATGGTCAGGTTATTGTGTCAGCATAATCGTCCTCACGCTGTGCACAAAAACGGACCACACATCGCTCAAACTGCTAAGTGCACCATTTAATAACTATCAGTATCTCAACAAATAGCACATATCTTTAGTTTGGTAGTTTAATTGCTACTGCAAATAAATAAGTGTATATATTGTAATTATCATTCCATACTTCTCCATATTCAGTAGATGTAATAGCCTACGTGTAAATGATCTGATGATGATCACTTGACGATCGAAACTAGTCATCCAAGTGTATTTATTAACATCGTGTAGTATTTTTTCAGGATTAGCGAACAAATTTTGATTTCTAAGGCAAGCCTGAAAAAGGGTTTCCAACACGGTAATCCTTGGAGTGAAGTTAAATGAAACCTCAAAGCAGGCGTTGAGCAGTGGCTAGCATTCTTAGCTGTCACCACAGAGGTTTGGGTTCGATTCCCGGCTCTGCCAAGAAATTTAATTCTGGTGTGGGGGCTGGAACCTGTACACTCAGCCTCGTGAGGCAAAACTGATAGAGGAGGGTTTGATTCTTACCTCAGTCATCCTGGAAATGATTTTCCATGGTTTCTCATTTCTACTCCAGGCAAATGCCGGAATGGTACCTAATTCAAGGCCACGGTCGGTTCCTACCCATATTCTACCTGAATTACAAATACACACACTGGTACAGACATCGCAGTGACACATGTTATCAGACATGTCTTAAACACACCCCAGTACGCGGGGATACGTCACCACGATGTTGCAAAGCCCCTAAAATAATCAAAAACATCATCCATCATGGGACTGCCCCGGCAAACCATGTCGAGTGATTGCATTAAGAAACCAAGTTGTGTCATAGTTGGTTGATTCTGTGAGAGCGTAGTTAAAAATGCGAAATACATTGATTAATCGGCCAAACAAATCAAAAACCGATTAATCGATTAATCGATTATTCGAATAACCGATTAATCGATTTTTCTTAAAATCGATTAATCGACTAATTGATTAATCGATTAATCGTTATTTACGATAATTAATCGATTATTCGGTTTCGATTAATCTGTTAATCGAAATCTGAAATTAATCGATTAAAAGTAACAGCCCTAATTGAAACCCGCTAGTTTGTGCGTACTGGGGTGATTAGACTGATTGTCGATTGCATGCGAGGTTTGTGTTGCTTTCCGGAATATGGAATATGAAAGGTCGTTGTCTTTACGTTCAATAGTTATATCGAGATAATTTATTTTCCGGTCTATTTCGGATTCCTTAGTGAATTTGATAGAGTGGTGAAGGCTATTAATGGATTGGAGAATTGTTTCTTCACTTGTTAGTTCAGTATCGTAGATGCAAATTACATCATCTACGTATCTTTTCCATATTACTATTCCCTTTGTTGAAGTCTTTTCTGAGAACGCATTTTCTAGTGCATTGATGAAGATGTCAGCGATTAACCCACTTAGTGGCGATCCCTTTGCTAGGCCTTCTCTCTGTGTGTATATTTTATTGTCGAATTGAAACACGTTTTGGGTGAGAACGACCCTCAGTAATCTCACAATCTCTTCAATTTCTTTTACCGAATTGTTGGATTTTAAGTTGTTTTCGATAGTGTTGATTGCTTCAATAATCGGAATATTGGTGTACATGTTAGTTACGTCGAAGGATACTAGCCTGAAGCTAGGTTTCATTTGTAGGGTGTTCAATGCTGTTACTAGTTCTGTTGTGTTCTTTACAGAGTTGTTTTTGTCGTTGGAAAGACGGCATTTTAAGATTTTTAGTAACTCTTTGCTGATTTTGTAATTAGGGGCATTCCTACAATTGACTATTGTTCTCATTGGGCATTCCTTTTTGTGTATTTTTGGTTGTCCCCTCAATGACGGTATTTTCGGGTTCATGTTTATTAGTTTTGATTTTTCGGCTTTGGTCAGTATGTATTCTGTTTCTTTTAGCGCACTTTTTATTTGTTTTTGGAATTTGTTGGTGGGGTCTTTTGTTAATTCCTTGATTTCGTTGTTGTTTAGGAATTCGACTGTTTTCTCAATGTATTCTGTTTTGTTCAAAATTACTGTAGTGTTTCCCTTATCTGCGTTTGTGATGATTAAGTCATGTTCTTTTATTTTTTGTTTCAACGACTTTATTTCTTTGAGTTGTTTGTTGTTTTGAATGTTATTGCTATCGCCCTCTCGTTTGAGTTTTTTTTTGGCTTCGTTGGTGGCGAGATTTTTGGTTAATTCCCTGTCTTCTGCTGGGAGCGTGTGACTGGCTATCTCAATATCTGTGATTAACTGTTTTATATTGTGGTTCGTGTGTGCGTCTGTGCAGTTGTATTTCAAACCTTTGTCTAACATATTCATTTCACCTTCAGAAAAGGTTACGTTCGTTCTGTTGTTTACTCTGCTGTGGAAATTGAATTCATTGTTATTCGTGTGTTGTTCGTTAGATGGATGGTTCTGTGTTTCTCCTAGTTTTCTTAATTTATTTTCTAGCGTTTCATGCTTCCTCGTTGCTCTGATTTTGATGTTGTCATGTAGGTGCTCGGTGAAGCTGTCCCATTGGGCCGCGTGCCAGAAATTACTTAGTTGCAATTGAATGTCGTATAATTGTTGGTTAATTTTTTGCTTTCTTATGTATGCAAATCTTAATTCGTTTTTTATCCAAAGCGCTTTGGCTTGTTTGGTTGAAATGATCGTGGCTGGTGTGTTCGGTACGGTTTTAATTGGTACGTATTTAGGGGTGAGGTTTAGTTCTATACATTTTTTGTTGAACCAAATTGACTTGTCAAAATTCATGAGTTTAAGCCTGAGTGATTTGAATTTCTTGGCTTCACGATTTGCCTGACTAGCCGTGAACATTGTGGTGTTTGAAGCCATATTTTCAGTGTTGCCTTAGTAAACAAGAGTTTAGTGCTTTTCAGTCGGTCAACACAAATGTACCCAAAAGAGATGGGTTATGCCCTAATCCTGAAATAAATTACATGAGATTATTAAAACACTAGGATGACCAGTTTCGATCGTCAAGCGATCATCATCAGATCCATTACACTTAGGCTACAAAATCTATGTTTGAAATACAGGTGAAAATATTTACAATATGTACAATTATTTAGTTGCAGTATTGGTACTGCAACTGTCAGTGTATGCTAAATGCAGTATATATGTTAGGTGAAATGCTAAATGGTGATAGCTATCCGGAGATTGTACTTTAGAGAGATTATATGGTTGTAAACTATGGTTAAACTATAAAATTTTTGGCTAACTACTTATCTGATTGTCTTCCGTATTACAGCTACTCGCAGTTTTCGTGGTCACTGGAACTCGCTGTGCGGTCGACTGCGGTGGTTATCTTAACGACTGTTTTTTCCCCTGCCTTCTCCCCCCTGTCCCTACGTGCTGTGGGGAGTGATAGCGATGTGTTTATGTGAGGTGTTGCCAACCTAGATAAGATGTATGTTATTGAATGAGGTGGGTCTACAACTATTAAAGACCGTGGATTAGCCCTCGCCACGCGTGGAGCATAACCCATTCGAACTAAGCGTTGACGGTCTTATGAGGACGTCCCGGCACCTTTAATACTGCCGCGAATACGGGCCTTGGTTTATTGCAGAAGAAAAGTACATCGTACACCTGATCCAGATAACATTTACCTATTAAAAAACCCCTAATTGCCCCCCTTTTTTTATCTAGCTTGGCTGTGTCGCTAAATTGGGTTTTGTTTCCGACAGGGTGTGTTTTTTAGTAGCGTGAAGAGGGGTGAGCTCTCCATGAACGTGTGTTCATTTAGATTGTTGGGATTGTTTCGTTTGGCTAGGTGTATCTCGATTGCTTCCTTTATGTCAAGAGCTCTGCCTTTCGATTCGTGATGGATTATTTTAAGGTCCGACTCTATGTTGGTAAAGCTGTGCCCTGCGTCACACATATGTTCGCACACGGCTGAATGTGTTCCGTATCTTATCGCATTCCTATGTTCATTATAACGTGTGTCTACTCGCCTTCCACTCTGCCCGATGTAATTAGCTTGACAATCGGTGTCTTTGCACGTTATAGAATATACCCCTGACCTTGAATACGGGTCACGTTTATTTAGATTACTATTTAGGAGGTGCCTAGCGGTTGTGTTTTTCGTCGTGAAAGCTATCTTTATGCCTTGTTTTTTGAATAGGTTAGTGATTTTATATGTATTCGCATTCACATAGTTGAAACGCGCAAATTTTTTCTCATTACTGTCCGGTTTGGTAATCGTTTTATCTTTATTTTTATGTTTGGCTATAATTTGATTTATTTTGCTTGGCGAGAAGTTGTTTTCCTTTGCTATTTGCATAATAGTTCTTATTTCCTTATTATAGTTGTCTCTTGACGTGGGTATGTTTAAAGCTCTGTGCACCATTGAATTGAAACCCGCTAGTTTGTGCGTACTGGGGTGATTAGACTGATTATCGATTGCATGCGAGGTTTGTGTTGCTTTCTGGAATATGGAATATGAAAAGTCGTTGTCTTTACGTTCAATAGTTATATCGAGATAATTTATTTCCGGTCTATTTCGGATTCCTTAGTGAATTTGATAGAGTGGTGAAGGCTATTAATGGATTGGAGAATTGTTTCTTCGCTTGCTAGTTCAGTATCGTAGATGCAAATTACATCATCTACGTACCTTTTCCATATTACTATTCCCTTTGTTGAAGTCTTTTCTAAGAACGCATTTTCTAGTGCATTGATGAAGATGTCAGCGATTAACCCACTTAGTGGCGATCCCATTGCTAGGCCTTCTCTCTGTGTGTATATTTTATTGTCGAATTGAAACACGTTTTGGGTGAGAACGACCCTCAGTAATCTCAGTAATTGTGGGAATGCCCCTAATTACAAAATCAGCAAAGAGTTACTAAAAATCTTAAAATGCCGTCTTTCCAACGACAAAAACAACTCTGTAAAGAACACAACAGAACTAGTAACAGCATTGAACACCCTACAAATGAAACCTAGCTTCAGGCTAGTATCCTTCGACGTAACTAGCATGTACACCAATATTCCGATTATTGAAGCAATCAACACTATCGAAAACAACTTAAAATCCAACAATTCGGTAAAAGAAATTGAAGAGATTGTGAGATTACTGAGGGTCGTTCTCACCCAAAACGTGTTTCAATTCGACAATAAAATATACACACAGAGAGAAGGTCTAGCAATGGGATCGCCACTAAGTGGGTTAATCGCTGACATCTTCATCAATGCACTAGAAAATGCGTTCTTAGAAAAGACTTCAACAAAGGGAATAGTAATATGGAAAAGATACGTAGATGATGTAATTTGCATCTACGATACTGAACTAACAAGTGAAGAAACAATTCTCCAATCCATTAATAGCCTTCACCACTCTATCAAATTCACTAAGGAATCCGAAATAGACCGGAAAATAAATTATCTCCATATAACTATTGAACGTAAAGACAACGACCTTTCATATTCCATATTCCGGAAAGCAACACAAACCTCGCATGCAATCGACAATCAGTCTAATCACCCCAGTACGCACAAACTAGCGGGTTTCAATTCAATGGTGCACAGAGCTTTAAACATACCCATGTCAAAAGACAACTATAATAAGGAAATAAGAACTATTATGCAAATAGCAAAGGAAAACAACTTCTCGCCAAGCAAAATAAATCAAATTATAGCCAAACATAAAAATAAAGATAAAACGATTACCAAACCGGACAGTAATGAGAAAAAATTTGCGCGTTTCAACTATGTGAATGCGAATACATATAAAATCACTCACCTATTCAAGAAACAAGGCATAAAGATAGCTTTCACGACGAAAAACACAACCGCTAGGCACCTCCTAAATAGTAATCTAAATAAACGTGACCCGTATTCAAGGTCAGGGGTATATTCTATAACGTGCCAAGACACCGATTGTCAAGCTAATTACATCGGGCAGAGTGGAAGGCGAGTAGACACACGTTATAATGAACATAGGAATGCGATAAGATACAGAACACATTCAGCCGTGTGCGAAAATATGTGTGACGCAGGGCACAGCTTTACCAACATAGAGTCAAAATAATCCATCACGAATCGAAAGGCAGAGCTCTTGACATAAAGGAAGCAATCGAGATACACCTAGCCAAACGAAACAATCCCAACAATCTAAATGAACACACGTTCATGGAGAGCTCACCCCTCTTCACGCTACTAAAAAACACACCCTGTCGGAAACAAAACACAATTTAGCGACACAGCCAAGCTAGATAAATAAGGGGGGAAATTAGGGGTTTTTTAATAGGTAAATGTTATCTGGATCAGGTGTACGATGTACTTTTCTTCTGCAATAAACCAAGGCCCATATTCTCGGCAGTATTAAAGGTGCCGGGACGTCCTCATAAGACCGTCAACGCTTAGTTCGAATGGGTTATGCTTTACGCGTGGCGAGGGCTAATCCACGGTCTTTAATAGTTGTAGACCCACCTCATTCAATAACATACGTCTTATCTAGGTTGGCAACACCTCACATAAACACATCGCTATCACTCCCCACAGCACGTAGGGACAGGGGGGAGAAGGCAGGGAAAAAAACAGTCGTTAAGATAACCACCGCAGTCGACCGCACAGCGAGTTCCAGTGACCACGAAAACTGCGAGTAGCTGTAATACGGAAGACAATCAGATAAGTAGTTAGCCAAAAATTTTATAGTTTAACCATAGTTTACAACCATATAATCTCTCTAAAGTACAATCTCCGGATAGCTATCACCATTTAGCATTTCACCTAACATATATACTGCATTTAGCATACACTGACAGTTGCAGTACCAATACTGCAACTAAATAATTGTACATATTGTAAATATTTTCACCTGTATTTCAAACATAGATTTTGTAGCCTAAGTGTAATGGATCTGATGATGATCGCTTGACGATCGAAACTGGTCATCCTAGTGTTTTATTAATCTCATGTAATTTATTTCAGGATTAGGGCATAACCCATCTATTTTGGGTACATTCGTGTTGACCGACTGAAAAGCACTAAACTCTTGTTTACTAAGGCAACACTGAAAATATGGCTTCAAACACCACAACTTTCATAAACCTGTAAAGTACAAAACGAACATGGCGGCCAAGCGAATTTGAAACATTTTAATAGACTTTTCTCGTGATTTAATTCTCTGAGCGCAGTGAAATGTGGTACAGTAAATGATTTTACATATTGTAATGCACTGGCATCTAATTTAGTTCAATTGTTTACATACCCTCAAGACGGCGGCTGTGCGAATTTTAAAATTAAGTTTTTATATTTCTTGTGCCGTAATCATGCGATCGAAGTGAAAGTTTGAACAATGGACCTAGGCAATAATTGTCCTTGAATGGTACCTAACTCTATGACCTATACATATAACAATCCAAAATCGCGAGCATTCGAAATATTTAGACGGTTCTCAATATCTATGAATCTTTTACAGCAATCAAACTGTTTTTTTTAAATGTTCATAGAGGCTATGAACATATGTTCACCTATAGGACTTTCAGTAACCAGGTGAACACAAATCCAACACGGCGGCGACGCGAAGTATAAATATTTAAATGGACATTTCTCGCGAATTAGCTATCCGAGTGCAGTGAAACGTTACACGTTAAATGCTTTTACAAATGTTAATTCACTGGCATCTAATTTATTTCAATTGTTTGCATAATCACAAGATGGCAGCTGTACGAAATTTTAAAATCTCGTTTTTACTTCTTGTGTTCTAATCTTGCGATTGAAGTTTGAATACCACACTTACACAATAATCTTAATGTACCGGTAATAGTACAAAAATAAAAATCCAACCTGACGACCATCTGAAATATTTAGACGGTTCTCAATATCTACGAATCTATCACAACCTTCAAACTGAAATTTTGCATGATGATAGAGGCAATTAACATGAGTAGGATATATGAAAATAGGCTGTATAGTTCTTCACGGAACTACTTGTTTCTTTTAAGTTTAATTCCACTTTATTCTATAAGATTTGTAATCAATATAAAATATTTAACTTTCAATTAACGTCTATTCAGCTTTCTGTGTACGTGCGAATAGTAAGCCTATCTCTTTCATTAAACACCGCGCAGGAGTTGAAAGCACACCTCCAACAAAGGAAAAATAATTGTGTTTTCGACAAAACCTCTTTCGCTCGCTTTACCGCTATAATGCAGCCCGCAATAATGCAATTGACAATGAGTGATTCTATCCCAACAGAATCAGTAGACTGCTGTTCGTGAATGTGAGTTTGTTACTGTGAGAGACGTCATCTGTTCGCATGGAAGCGGGAGCTGGTGACGCAGAGATGTCTGAAACCGTATCCGCGTAGATCCGAGAATTCAGACTGGGTTCTGCTCGAAGCTGCTAGAAAATCGCTGAGACTCAGGGGGTACCGATACGAGCTCTGCGCGAGAAATGGTAGCCATTGGTCTAGCGGGATGTGACGTCACCTCGCGGACACAGGCAAGTCCCACAGCACTGCAGCACCTGCATATATTTTGCTTGAGGCACGTTTTCTTAATATATACGAGTTAATAGCTACACAATTGCACACACCTTTCAATCTACTATTGTTAGAATATTTCTGAATGATGTTGGGAATGTTGACGCTGAATTAACACATAATGAATATGAGTTAATTAACGGCTATGAAATGTTACACATCTTAGAATCAAACATTTCCGGTCTTAACCATTCATTTTAGGCGATTGGGAAATATTGGTCATCAGTCTCATGCACTTCGACATGTTGAATATGCCTGACAACCTGTGTTTTTGTAATAGTACCGGTATGTGTAATTGTAATTTTCAGCATTTAGGATTGAGGTAGGTGCCTTGAAATATGCACCATCCCGACATTTTCCTGGGAGGAGTGTGGAGAACTCTCAGGAACACCACACACGGTGTCAGAATTCGAACATTAATCTCCGTACAGTTATGGGTCACGACTTAACGAACACATCTATGCTGTGTGGTCAAAAAAATATGTCTAAAGAATATTGGAAAAGTCAATATTTAAACCAATCCATGTATGGTGGGTTAGCATAGTCTATAAATGAATCAACAGCAAATAACATTTCAAACATCGTGGTCAAGTAGTCCCATGTACTTAGGTGTATGTGTTAAATCTGTCTTCGCTTGCTGGGCCCAATGTTGCAGGTTCGTATCCTGGCGCAGTCAGCTGGCATTTGAGGGTGCGCAAATGCGAGGGAACCGTGTCAGTAGATTTACTGGCACGTTAAAGATCCCCTTCGGGGCAAAATTACGGCACCCCGGCGTCTCTAAAAGCCAGAGTAGTTAAAAGGGACGTAAAACCAATAACATTATTATTATATTAAATCTGTCTGATAGCCTGTGTAATTATGATGGCTGTACCAATGTGTTTAAATTGGGGTAAGGAATTGGGTAGGAGGCCGTAGTCAATTGTGTGTGTCTATTTCCGTGTTTGGAGATACTGGAGTTGAAATGAAAACCACTTAAAGTCCGGCAAACGGTGGAATGCAAATCCACATGGCCCCGCTAAACAGGGTTTAGGCGTTAACAAGGAGAAACCATGCACTGAACGCAATGAGCGGCTGCAGACTTGAGAACTTGCGAGGCAAATTTCTGTCGGCCTAAAGGAAGTATTCCATTTGATAGGTATATTGCAATACGCCTATGAGATAGAAACGTCAAGGTCATCAGCCCTATATAAATATTTTAGGGTGGAAAGAACAAGACAATAATCCTAGGGTTTTTCTTTTCAGATTACAGTTTTTATTGGTGAGCTACCGCTCACCCACCCCTACCCCTGCTGTAGCCTACAGAGTACCGCTGAATTGATGTGATCATACAATTAATTGTAATGTTTAAAACTTTTGGGGGAAATAGGATAGCAATAATCCCCCAGTTTTTTAGATACTGCTTCTAATTATCTATTAATGTGGTCTTGTAGAAGTGCTGCATTAACGTACTCACTTTAGGTTGTATGTTGTTGATTCGTTTAGGGCTTTTGCGACATAGCGGTCGTGTAGCCGCGTGTACTTGGGTGTGTGGGTGTGTATGTATGGAATTTGTCTGATAGCGCCTGTTATTGTGATGGCTGTATTAGTGTGTGTATTGGTAATTCAGATGAGGATTGGAAAGGAGGTGGCCGTGGGCTTAATTTAGTTGCCATCTCGGTATTCGCCTGAAGTAGAAGTGGGAAAGCACGGAAAACCACTTCAAGGATGACTGAGTTGGGAATCGAAGCCACCTCTTCTCAGTTATGCCTCACGAGGTTGAGTGTACCCCGTTCCAGCCCTCAGACCAGAATTGTATATCTTGGCAGAGCTGGGAATCCTACCCGGGCCTCCGCGGTGACAGCCAGGAGTGATAGCCAGTACGCAACAAGGCGGACTTTTAGGCTGTATGCCCGGGTTGAAAAGTAGGTATTTTGGTATGTTTATTTGATCATTAGCTTTTCTTAACCCGTCCTAGCATTTGCCTGGAGTTGAATATGGGAAACCATGGAAAAGCATTTCAAGGACAGCCGGCGGTGGGGCTTGAACCCACGTCTACCAAGTCCGCAAAGAGCTTGGCCCCATGGCCAACTGCTGCGCTTTAGCGAGCGTAGCTACCGCAGTCGATCCAATCGTGACAGATATTTTTCTCAATATTAAGAAAACAGTAGTCTTTTTAACATACTTGTCACTCAGTAGCAAATGTCCCAATGCCAGCCAGGCCCGTAGAGAGCGATCAACACCCCAAGACAAAGTCTTCCAGGCCCCTCCTGTTTTATTCAACCTAGGTCATAATTTTGATATTAAAGTATTGAAAATCCACAGCCTGCTTCCTGTCGACAGACCGGGTCAGGGATGGAATGAATCTGGCGGCGAGCATATGAACTGTGCCAGCTGCCGAGGCCTGACGCACTCCTCTGAGGCACTGATTAAATGAATGACAGATGAAATGAAATGATAGTGGAGAGTGTTGCTGGAATGAAATTTTGACAGCGAAACCCGGTGTACCCGGAGAAAGAGCTGTCTGCCTCCGTTTTGTCCAGCACAGATCTCACATAGAGTGACGGGGATTTGAACCGCGGACCCAGCGTTGAGAGGTCGGCGTACTGCCGACTAAGCCACGGAGGCTTACGGTGTTAAGCTTGCAAATCCCCCCCCCCCCAAAAAAAAAAGAGCTTCTGGCTGTTTTGCCCCATAAAACTTCAATCATCATTACCATCCGTGGAATTTATCTTGCCCTACTTTGTTTTTAGTTATTCAGCCATCTCATTTATTTTCAACCCTCATTGGTTGTTCTTTTACTTTACGATGCCTTAAAAATCAGTTTTCTTTTTATCTGAACGTGTTCAGATTCTAAAAGAAAACCCCACACTCCTTTCAGAAATGTAGCCTACAGTATGAGGTAAAGAGTCATTTCTTTCTGAGATTGAATTAGAAACGTTGAGGACTCTTGAACTCTAGCACGTTATAAAATGGATGACTCTGGCAACTTAATCATTTCCCCGGAAAACGAAAAACACAATGGTTATTTATGAAATTAATTATGTATTCTCTTTGTAATGTTTTGTATACTGTTCACTGCCAGTGTTTACATCGAAGTGTGTAATCAGAAAAATTCGTAATACACACATCAAAAAAAGTTTTGCATCACCTCGGTTCCCAGATCTCCGGCATATAGACGTTGACTGTGTATATTGTATCCAAGATACAGTCCCTTTGACTGTTCATAGATGTCACTAAAACTGCTCAAAGATGTAAACAACCATGCATGAGCAGGGCCTATTAGACGGAGGGGGTACGACAGCCGATCAGTTCCAGTCATTCCACCAGGACGAAGGTACGCTGCTCATGTTGTCTGTAGTTCTACCATGCCTAGAAGGTCAATACCGCAGTTCGATCGCGTCCGCATTGTTACTTTGTGTCAAGAAGGGCTCTCAACAAGGGAAGTTTCCAGGCGTCTCAGAGTGAACCAAAGCGATGTTGTTCGGACATGGAGGAGGTACAGAGATACAGGAACTGTCGATGACAGGCCTCGCTCAGGCCGCCCAAGGGCTACTACTGTAGTGGATGACCGCTACTTACGGATTGCCGCTCGGAGGAACCCTGACAGCAATGCCACCATGTTGAATAATGCGTTTCGTTCAGCCACAGGACGTCGTGTTTCAACTCAAACTGTGCGCAATAGGCTGCATGATGCGCAACTTCACTCCCGACGTCCATGGCGAGGTCCAGCTTTGCAACCCCGACACCATGCAGCGCGGTACAGATGGGCCCAACAACATGCTGAATGGACCCCACGGAATTGGCATCACGTTCTCTTCACCGATGAGTGTCGCATATGCCTTCAACCAGACAATCGTCGGAGACGTGTTTGGAGGCACCCTGGTCAGGCTGAACGTCTTAGACACACTGTCCAGCGAGTGCAGCAAGGTGGTGGTTCCCTGATGTTTTGGGGTGGCATTATGTGGGGCCGACGTACGCCACTGGTGGTCATGGAAGGCTCCGAAACGGCTTTACGATACCTGAATGACATCCTCCTACCCATAGTGCAACCATATCGGCAGAATATTGGAGAGTCATTTGTCTTCATGGACGACAATTCTCGACCTCATCGTGCACATCTTGTGAATGCGTTCCTTCAAGATAACGACATCGCTCGACTACAGTGGCCAGCATGTTCGCCAGACATGAACCCTATCGAACATGCCTGGGATATGTTGAAAAGGGCTGTTTATGGACGTCTTGACCCACCAACCACTCTGAGAGATTTACGCCGAATTGTCGTTGAGGAGTGGGACAATTTGGACCAACAGTGTCTTGATGAACTTGTGGATAGTATGCCACGACGAATACAGGCATGCATCAATGCAAGAGGACGTGCTACTGGGTATTAGAGGTAGTGGTGTGTACTGCAATCTGGACCACAAATGCTGAAAGTCTAGCTGTATGATGGTACAACATGCAATGTGTGGGTCTCATGAGCAATAAAACGAGCTGAAATGTTGTTTGTGTTGATCTCTATTCCCTTTGTATTTAAAGGTTCCGGAACTCTTGGAACCGAGGTGATGCAAAACTTTTTTTGATGTGTGTAGTTTTGACATTAAATTAAATAAAGTTGTCCGTTCTAAGTCCTTTTACCACTTCGGGCCCACCTCGTAGTTCCGCCCCCTAAAAACAACAATTACTAACACTTCAGGCCCCTCAGCTAATCTGGGTCCCAGGGCTAGAGGCCCGCTTGCCCCTCCGTCTCGTCGGGCCTGATGCCCTTTTAGGTTTATACTGCGAAGGGATAGCACGAACGCGTAATTTCTTCATCAGAGGCAAACCCAATAATTCATTTTTGAGGTTCCGTTCGTAGTCCTATGGTAAGAAATGTGCAGAACAAACTCGGGCAGTTCTATCATTGACGCTATCCTTTCGTCTGCATCTTAAAATCCACTGCCTTCGAACTTCCTTGTCGTTAGGAAAATAGTGGTTAATCACTTTAGAATTTCTACGGCCAATGCTTTGTACTCAGAAACGGCACAGTTACTGTGGCTAACCATTTTTTAAAGCGCATTATTTCACATCGAAATGGATCATACAACTACATTACAAAGCACGGTTTTTACTTCAGGCGACAATGTCTTGTCCGCGAAATGACGTCAGCGGAAAGGGAGCTGCCTGGCGACTGAAGCGGGAACTGAGATATCGGCCTACCTGATAGTATTCTAGTTACCTTGGAGACTGCAGTTCCAGCATGAATGAGAATATTCTGGTAATTGTCGCGGTGTTATAAGCGAGTGTGGACAGCAAGTGAGTGAGCGCAAGAGTGAGTTGTGTGATAGTCGAATTGATTTAGCAAGTGAATTGGTGTTAGCAGTTTGTTACATTACTAAACGAGTGTACTACTAGATTTTACCATTCCAAAGGTGTCAAGTGCCCGATTTATTGCTCTGGCTCAGGAATTCAAACAAGATTACATAGACACTTGGGTAGGTTTTAGCTTCGGATTAACACTACCCCAGGGATAATGAAAATGAAGAAACAAGGAAGTGGGTTTCGGTGTGGAGAACAAGAATGGGTAGATAGGAAGAGAATCCACCATAAAATTGCAATTAGTAAAGTAGAACGAAAAATCCACTATACAAATCCTAAGATGAACCTAACTCCAGCGGGGGCCCAGCTCAGGCAAGCGGAGAGCGTAGCGTGAATTAAGGTTGCCTGCAAGCGCTCGGTGATCGCACTTTCCCTTTCGAGCCTGTATTTCCCTATTATGGGGAAGTGTAGTAGTCGGGCAGAACAAAGTGTGTTAAGGAACACAGATTTAAAGTTTCTCCTTTCAAGGGAGTTAAATTTAACCAAATGTTTGGTAAAACTGAAATAGTTTGAATTCGACGTGGTAGTTTGGTTCGTGGAACGTTTGGATCTCCAGCGAATGACCGAGTACCACCAGGAAGGGTAGCGAGGAAGCAGTTATGATGCTTTTGGAAATAATTTTACTGGTTTCTTTGAAGATTGTAGGAAGAATATTAATTGTTGCACTTGAGAATGCTAAGCTTTTACCCAGCAGCGTGCCGACTAAACGTTTAGACCAGAGAAAAACGTTGATTTGGAAAATAGACCATAAGTTATAGAGAAAATCTCAACAAGCAGGACGCTTGCGGAGCTAGCTATGCTTGCCTTAAGGCACATTAGAATTAGCTATGAAAGCTAAGATAGACCTGACAATGTAGTTACGGAGAGGTTTTGTTCAAATGCAACAAATAGTGAAAACCTTATTATTTGGGTACTTAATTTTCTTAAATAGGGCATAAGCCTATTGGAAGAGTCAGGGAAAATAGGGTCCCGCCTAATCGTTATTCTCTAGAAAAGGATAAAGCGAAAAAATATAATCTGGTTTATTTAACAATGCGTAGAGATATACTGATTTTAACAAATATAAATATGCAATCTAATTTTAATCTTTGAGGTCTCAGACCTCCAGAATTGTGAAATTTGCTCGTGGCAATTAACTTATTTAAGGTTTGGAACCTCTTATAAGCATTAAAATCTGCATAAGATTTTAAAAGTTGTGCTTAAGATTGTTGTTGTTAGAGTCTTCAGTCTTTTGACTGGTTGGATGCAGCACTCCACGCCTCCCTGTCTTGAGCTAATCGTTTCATCTCTTCATAGCTACCACACCCTACATCCGAAGCAATCTGTTTAACATATTCTAACCTTGGTCTACCCCTACAGTTCTTGTCCTCAACCTTTCCTTCCATAACTAAGCTTGCTATTCCTGGGTGTCTTAGTATGTGTCCTACCAACCTATCTCTCCTCTTCATTAGCAGTCGCCAGAAACATCTCTCCTCTCCCACTCGTGTTAATACCTCTTCGTTTGTCACCCTATCTACCCATCTGATCTTCATCATTCTCCTATAACACCACATTTCAAATGCTTCAATTCACCTCTTTTCTGCTGTTTTACTTCCATAGAGCGCCACGCTCCAGACAAAGGCTTTCAAAAATGACTTCCTAATACCTAAATCTATATTCGATGTCACCAGATTCCTTTTTTTGTAGAAAGGCTTTCCTTCCCTGAGCCAAGCTACTTTTTATATCCTCTTTGCTTCGTCCATCACTGGTTATTTTGCTTCCTAAATAACAGAAGTCTCCTACTTCCTTCAGCTTTTCACCTGCCAATTTGATGTCCATAGAGGTTTCTGTTTCATTTCGGCTGCATTCCAGTATTTTTGTTTTGCATTTATTAATTTTCATCGTGTATTCATTCCGTAAGACGGAGTCCATACCATTCAAAAACTCATTCAAATCCTCAGGCGTGTCGGCCAAGATGACGATGTCATCAGCAAATCTCAGAGTTGAAATTATTTCTCCTTGAATCTTCACTCCCACTTTAAATTTGTCTCCAATTTCCTTCATTGCTTGTTCAATGTAAAGATTGAAAAGTATGGGTGATAAGTTGCAGCCTTGTCTTACACCTTTCTGAATACCAGCTTCTCTCTCATGTCCTTCAGCTCGAATGACTGCTGTCTGGTTCCTGTATAGATTGTAGATCACCCTCCTATCCCTGTACTTTATTCCAATAGATTTCAAAATGTCAAACAATTTAGTCCAATTAACGTTATCAAAGGCCTTTTCTAAGTCTACAAATGCCATGAACGTTCTCTTATCTTTCCTTATTTGTAGTTTGAGTCTTCAGTCTTTTGACTGGTTTGATGCAGCTTTCCATGCCTCCCTGTCCTGAGCTAACCGTTTCATCTCTACATAGCTACCACACCCTACATTCGAGGCAATCTGTTTAACATATTCTAACCTTGGTCTACCCCTACAGTTCTTGTCCTCGACCCTTCCTTCCATAACTAAGCTTGCTATTCCTGGGTGTCTTAGTACGTGTCCTACCAACCTATCTCTTCTCTTCATTAGCAGTCGCCAGAAACATCTCTCCTCTCCCACTCGTCTTAATACCTCTTTGTTTGTAACCCTATCTACCCATCTGATCTTCATCATTCTCCTGTAACACCACATTTCAAATGCCTCAATTCTCCTCTTTTCTGCTGCACCAATAGTCCAAGTTTCACTTCCGTAGAGCGCCACGCTCCAGACAAAGGCTTTCAAAAATGACTTCCAAATACCTAAATCTATATTCGATGTCAACAGATTCCTTTTTTTGTAGAAAGGCTTTCCTTGCCTGAGCCAAGCTACTTTTTATATCCTCTTTGCTTCGTCCATCACTGGTTATTTTGCTTCCTAAATAACAGAAGTCCCCTACTTCCTTCAGCTTTTCACCTGCCAATTTGATCTCCAAAGAGGTTTCTGATTTATTTCGGCTGCATTCCAGTATTTTTGTTTTACATTTATTAATTTTCATCATGAATTCTTTCCGTAAGACGGAGTCCATACCATTCAAAAACTCATTCAAATCCTCAGGCTTGTCGGCCAAGATGACGATGTGATCAGCAAATCTCAGAGTTGAAATTATTTCTCCTTGAATCTTCACTCCCACTTTAAATTTTTCTCTAATTTCCTTCATTGCTTGTTCAATGTAAAGATTGAAAAGTATGGGTGATAAGTTGCAGCCTTGCCTTACACCTTTCTGAATACCAGCTTCTCTCTCATGTCCCTCAACTCGAATGACTGCTGTCTGGTTTCTGTATAGATTGTAGATCACCCTCCTATCCCTGTACTTTATTCCAATCGATTTCAAAATGTCAAACAATTTAGTCCAATCAACGTTATCAAAAGCCTTTTCTAAGTCTACAAAAGCCATGAACGTTCTCTTATCTTTCCTTATTCTACCTTCCAAAATCAGCCTAAGACTTAGTACAGCTTCCCTTGTTCCTACATTTCTCCTGAAACCAAACTGGTCTTCACCCAACTCCGTTTCTATCTGGCTTTCAATCCTCTTGTAAATTATTCTAGACAGGATCTTTGAAGCATGAGTAATCAAGCTGATTGTACGGTAATCTTCACATCTGTCAGCTCCCACTTTCTTTGGTATAGGGATGATTACATTCTTCATGAAATCAGGGGGTACCTCACCTGTCTCATAAATCCTACACACCAAGTGAAATAATCTGATCAGACCTTCATCTCCTATGCAGCGTAGCAACTCAATCGGTATATCATCTATGCCTGGTGCTTTGTTCCTGCTTAAGTCTTCCAAAGCTCTATCAAATTCTGATCGCAATATTAAATCTCCTTTCGCATCCTCATCAATTTCCTCCTCCCTTTCCATTACATGATTCTCAATCTCTTTTCCCTTATACAAACTCTCTTCCATCTCTCAACCTTTTCTTCCCTATCTGTTAGAGGCTTTCCCTTTGTGTCCTTAATATTACAGCACTTAGTCTTCTTTTCCCCAAAAGATTAACAAATGCGAAATTTAACGACAATTATAACGCAATTAAAGCTTTAACAATAAATCAGGTACAATGTGGGTACTTTGAGAATTCCTATATAGAAATCTTAAAAGTATGAACAAATATTAAATTTGAGATTATAACAAAATAGAGAGAAAAATTAAGAAGAAGTTTCTATAACTTCTTATATTTAAACAGGAATCACGAGAAAAAATAGGGCAAGTTACCCTTTCGTGAAACCTGGAGAAAAAGTTAGATAACTCACTTGTGAGTAGAAATAATTGAATTCCCTAGTTAGAAGGGAGAAACAATATGGTTTTAAATGTGTGCAGGACACGAATTATACAGAATTTACTTGTGAAAAATGGAACAATAATGGGAGGGCACTTGCTTGCTAGTGACATCTCATTGAAAAAGACCTAAATTTATAAATTTAACCTAATTTGTTAGTAAGGGTGTTTGGGAAAGAGGAAATGGGAACTTTAGGAGAACGCTCTTGGCCATACTTATTGCTTTTACGAAGCGCGATGCGGTTGGAAGTTAAACGGGCACTGTTTTGCACTATAGTTTATTAATGTATTTAGAAAGTTCACTATTGCAGCACAGAAAGTTTATAGAGAAAAAAGTTATTGCAGTTATGTAGATCACTAGTTGCACTTTTAGCTTGAGAGAGTTTATTGCGATGTAGCTTTTATAAGTTGTAGTCGAATGCAGCGGAAAATCTCCCACGAAGGAAGACAAATTATGTTTTGATCAGCGGTTTTTATAAAGAAAATTCCTTAGTTAGGAAAAGTATTTCCATATGAGAGTGGAAAATACTCGAAGGTTTATCTTGTAGATAGATCGTTTGGCATGGAAAATTCCAGAACAATGATGGCTGTTGAATTGGGCGAGAAAAGTCCCTCGGCGAAAAGTTAGGTTTTGTAGACAGTGGGTATTTTGAAAATATCCCTCGGTATGAGATAGTATCTCAGGAAATCTGTACAAGAAGTACTGTTTCACTTTAGAGAGTTAGCTGAGGTAGCCATAACTTGATCAGGAAGATCTTTTGCAAGCAGTTATTGCTGAACATTTAGAGATGCCACACCCTGTCTATACAATTGAATAAAACGCATTTAGCTATTTAAAACCCTTTAAAATATGGTGAAGACCATTGAAGTTTGTACTTAGCTCTGTTTCATGAAGCAGGCGATGTTCCTGGTGACGGTTGGTTTTAAAATTCAGACATGGCGTCTGATTTAATAAAAATGTCTCTCGAGTAGAGGAGACGAGCTCGAGGGAGGAGCCCCAACTGTATGGTTTGACGTCTAACACAGAAGTGAGAACGATGAAGAGGATGAGCCTTGCCGACTTGACAACAAGTAGAGAGCGAACTAAGCGCGCACGGGAGAGGTAAGCGGGCGAGGGGAAGGGGAAGCAAACAAAAGAGGTTATACAAAATTGGGAAACATTATAAGTACAAAATCTCTCATGTAAGTAATGCTTCTTCACGGAGTAGTTGGTTGGCGATGATGACGAAACCTGGTGTGTTGATGAGGAAGTCTTCTGGACTTGAGGCAATGGAAGGACTTCAGAAGGCAGCTGCAAGGCGTTGCCAGGCTGGTTTCACAGAATATGCGCTTCTGGAACAAACTTAAAACAACCATGAACAAGTGCACGGGGCAAACAAAATATGAAAGTTCGCTGTTGGTGTTTGCGGGAAGGAAATCTAAATAAGTGAATTAATATAAAATAATAAAGAGCAGCAAAAGCCATTCTGCCTTACCGTGTATTTCGAGAAATACACCAACACTGATGGAACTGTTATGCGATTGTGATTCAGGAAATTTGATAGATGAAAAACACCAGCAGGATCGCATCAAACAACACTTTTCCAGCTCTAAGCATCAAATTAATAAGACTATTCAAGCAAACAAATCGCGGCAATCTCTATTATGAAATGCGTTTCAACAGAGTTCTTCAAAAAGCCAAAATTTGAAGGCATTAAACATTGATTTGTGTTCAGCTCTCACACAAGCAGGAATTCCGCTCAATAAGGTGAACCGTCCAACCTTCAAGGGATTTCTTGAAAAATACACAAATATGCCAATGCCGGATGAGAGTACTTTAAGAAGAAACTACATGGAGCATGTTCACCGAGAAACCATACAAAGAATCAAGGTGATTGTTTCTGATTGCGATGTGGGATTCATTGTGGATGAAACCATAGACTCAATGGAACGATATGTTTTTAGCATTTTACTTTTTCCCTTAGCATATTGTTAAAAATGTATGAGCTGCCGAAAGTTAATGCCAGTACAGTAAAGCAATCAATTATGGACTTCTGCCAAAAACTCTGGCCTACTGGTATCGAGTTTGGAAAACTTCTTCTTGTGGTTACGGACCAGGCTCCATACATGGTTTCAACTGTTAACCAATTGAAACCTTTATTTCATAAGTTGAAGCATATGACATGCTTGGTTCATGCCCTTCACCGGGTTTGTGAATCCCTAAGGAACGAATACGACATCGCAAATCAATTCATCTCTGCTCTGAAGAAGATTCTACTGAAAGTTTCGAATCGTGTTGTTGCGTACAGGGGAACCACTGGCCTGCCCCTACCAAATTTCCCGGTCTTTACTCGCTGTGGATCGTGGATTGAGTGTTTGTGCTTTCTTTGGATCCAGCCGGCGTAGGCGCTATTTTGAAGGCACAGTAACTTCTGTTACCGGAGAAAATACATAATTTGCAGACAGAACTATATTGTGTACAGGGCCGGAGAGAGCGGCCGCGGGCCCCAGGGGCAAAACAATCCTACAATACAAACAGTTATATTAACTTAGGCTAAGACTCCCTTTCTGGCCTTTTCTGGGAAATATCATACACATTTATTTGTAACTCTCCATAAAATGCATTACCGATTTTAAACCATATCTTTGTAAATTTTAATGTCAAGTCATGTAAGCACTCCAATTCGTTTTAATAATTCTCACTCCCAAATAAACAGTAACCCATTCACTTTAAAAACAATGCAGTTCATATAACTATTTTTAACTAAAAAAATCCAATCAATTTGTTTTTAAAATCGATGGTTAAAGTTTCCATTACCTTATTTGTAAACTGAACTGAAAGGTTAGGAATAAAATATTAAAACACTAAATTCACTATAAACTTCCATCTTTAATGGCTCACAATATATGTACATGTACAAAACAATCCTACAATACAAACAGTTATATTAACTTAGGCTAAGACTCCCTTTCTGGCCTTTTTCTGGGTAATATCATCTATGATATTGTCCAAATTAGTGAACTTCACAAGTTCCGTTTCAACAGCCAAAACACCCAAGCTTGAAAGTCTATTTTGGCACAGTGTCGAGCGGAAAACGTTTTTTACGCGACTGAGAACCGAGAACTGTTGCGGGGATGGTAACAAATATTATCAATGCTACATTAAGATTAGTAAATAGGGTTTCCAAATTTAAAGTTTTAACTTTACTGAGAAGGTCCAAGGGCGTAAGAGTTTTGCTACCAAAGTTAGCATGGTAAATTAATTTCAGGTTTGGTAATTCATCAGAAAGGTCGTTTCCTATGTCATTAGAATAGCGCCTTACAAACTTAGCTGATTTTTCCGAAATTAATACATCTGCCATTTCATTGCATTGCCACAAAACAGAAAACCCACCACAAGGAGATTGTACTGATCGAAACCGCGCTGTCATGTCCCCTATGATACTGTCCGGAATTATATTGAACACATCTTTTCTGAAATTAGTTTTTGCATCATTACTGTCATCATGACTGTCATCCCCTTCATCAGCTTGCCTCTTTCTTTTCTTTAGTCTCTCTTCTTCCTCTTCAAGTTGTTGGGGCCATCCTATAAATTTTTTGCCACTACTTCAGCGGCCTTCTTCTTGCGTCTATTTGGTTCAAGGTAAGAATACATCATATTATACCGGTATATATTTATTATTCAATGAATACCATATATTCGTTTAGAATTTCGGAACCATATATACGAGTTTAGTGAAGCTGAAGTAGTGGCTAAAAATATAAGATGGCCCCAACAACTTGAAGAGGAAGAGAGGAGACGAAAGCAATTGAAGGTTTTGAAATATTTTTTTCAATTCCTCAAAGTCTCGACGACATTCAGAAGTTAGGCTCGGTTCATCCAATGCCTCCAGTTCTTCTATCCCTGGAAAGTGAGCTGCGACTGGTTTAACGCTGTCTACTCTAGCAGACCAGCGAGTCTTCGACATCGAGTGAAGGGAGCTTGGTATATTTCCTTTCAAAATTTCCCATCTTTGGGGGCTGGAGCTAAATATGTTAAACAAATTTTGAACAGCTCCAAAGATTGTTACTGCAGCCAAAAAGCTCTCCGCTGCTTGTTCTCCACACATATTCAAGGAATAGCAAGTGCAAGCAGAGTAAACTGCTTCACTGTTAGCAGACAGAATTCTTGCCTGAGCTCCTTTGTACGGTCTTTTCATGTTACTCCCATTGTCGTAACCTTGACCCCTACAGTTTTTTAATGGGATGTCAAACTCCTTTAGCTTATCTAAAATAAGCTCAGCAATGGTTTCTCCGTTCTTTTTGGTACAGTCGGTAAAGCAAAGTAGCCTTTCTTCGATTTGGTAAGGCTGAGTTTCATATTCAGTCAAACAAACGTATCTCAAAAGAAACGCTGTCTGTTCAACATGTGCAGAATCTCGTGTTGCATCAACTATAATGGCATAGTCTTTTGCCATTTCTATTTCTTCTAAAATTTTCTTCGTAACTTGTTCAGCGCGAAGAATAATAAACTCATTTTGAATATCATGAGACAGATAATTCACTTGCATTCTTTCTCCCTTTTCTTGAAACGAGCGGACTCTATTTAAATGTTCATTCAAAACTGGATCATAATTGGCCAGCAGTTCTAAAATTCCCCAAAAATTGCAATTTGAGGGGTTCTCGATTTTATCAATACTACCCCGAAAAGCAAGTCCTCTTTCAGCTGGGAATAAAGTGACATTACGAAGTCGCTTTAAAAGATCACGCCACTTGTCCTTTTCTTGTTGAATGGAGTGAAAGATTAAGTCCGTTAGCCATTTATAATTTTTTGGTTTAATCACCTCTGGCTACCATTCAACATAGCAGCTTTTATGACTGGAACTACTCTCAAGTTCTGGCACTTTATTGAAGAGCTTTCTCAAGCGTTTTTCCGCAGAATATCCTTCAGAAAGAGCGAACGAAGATCGTTTTGGCTGGGGCAACGTAAAACGCTTTCTGAACCTTGCTCCAAACAAGCCAATCTCGAGTAATCAGTTCACCATTTGTAAGTTTCATTTGGAAGACCGACTCAGGAACGGAATAGCCTACCGAATCCACAGGAAATTGTTCAGGCAAAGGAACATGAGGGTATATTAAGTCTCGGCTGCTATCGAAAGCAGGGTCACCTACATCAACATATTTGTCTGGTAGGCCTAAAGGTAAAGGCGGTTTGTGGCCTTTGATAGATTCAATATTCGTAGGCGACACAGACTGAATAGGACTAGGAGTCCCTGTTTCAGTGATGGGAACTGGTTCTTCCTTGTTCGATTCGATTTCATTTTGTTGCTGTTCATTTGTAGGTAAAACATATAGGCTACTTTATAACTATTACTATCGGTGGGCCTATTAGTAATGTTACATTTTTCTATACCTGACGATGATGGAGGACATTTTAAAAACTGTCCAAGCGATAGCTGGCCTTTCTTCGATGCTCTTTCCTTCAACTCCCTGTCTTCTCTTTCCTTCCTTTTTTAAGCACCTGATTTGTGTTTGTAATTGCAACTCATAGTTTCAATAAAAACACACTATACGCATTTTAAATTGCAATCTGTAATCGAACAATAATACACACCGACATCATTAAAACTGACGTATACAAATCACACAAACCGTGGCGAATCACTAACACAACGTATTACTATTGGATTAGACAATCGACTGGCAGTGGATGACAAAGCATTATTTACGCAGCACAGTGCGGCCAGTGCGGGGACAGCGGGGAAAACCCTTCCTCGATGCGGGAATCCTCGCGCACGCGCTTCATAGATTGTTGTGCATCATTGCCAATATCAATTTTTCAAACAGTAAGCATGCAACTTAAGTTTGTTTTGTCATTTGTATGGTATAAATAAAAAATCAAGTTAATTTAATAGCCACACACATTTCCAGTTTCCCGCTTGGAACTGGATGAGGTAGGCCAAGAATTCTGTACCAACCACAAAAATCTACATTACATAATTGGGCCCGGGCCGGGCCCCTTCAGGGCTGCGGGCCCCGGTGCTGTAGCACCCCCTACACCGGTCTCTCGCCGGCCCTGATTGTGTCCATAGTTACTAGTATCTGACTGCAGTTATTAAACGATTAGAAGAACAAGGTCTGGAAAAGGAAAAGCAATGGGATATTTTTACTTCTGTGAGGTACAAAGACAAACTTGAGTCTAGTCTTCAGAGGAATCTAGACATGTGGAATTCGCCACGTCTGTCAAGTTGCCATTCCGAGTGAATACAAGGTTTGCCCCACTGGTTTCTGTGGATGTCGAAAGAAGCTTTTGCATCTACAAATACATTCTATCTCCTAATAGAAACAGACTTACTTTTAAATATGTAGAGATGCTTAATGTCTTGAAGTACAAGAGCTTCATGTGTTTTTTCCCTTCTTTTGATGAGTGATTTGATGCACTTGTTTGTAATTCAATAAACTAGAATAGAAGAAAGACAAAATTAGTTGAATAAACCAGCACCTTTTTGCCCCCCTTTTTTAAACGTAATTTGAGCACCTTCCCCACCCCCCCCTCCTTTTTTCATCTGAAATTTGCACCTAAAAATCCTAGCCCTAGTAAATATGTTTCATTTAGTAGTTAGGCCTATAAATTATTTTATTATTATGTGCTAATTAAAAAATACTAGGGAACCTGTGCGAGAAATCTCGCATGTTCAGTAACCACCCGCCCGGCTTTACTGTTATGTGGGCTTCTATAAATATGTTTATTTGTTTAGAAGCGGATTTTAAACAAATTGTCGATATTTATGAGATCAGAGTGCAATTCGTCACTGCTGCTGTTAATTCTGTTTGAATATTCTTTTCAATGCACAATGGGTTGTGTGCGCCCCATGTGTACAGACTACCTGCCCAGCCCCAGTGTTATGCGGGCAGGACGCGACACAGTTCTGCCAGGGGCTGTCGTCTTTTTTATTTGTTTAAACACACTTTTTAAACAAATAAACATATTTCCGTTGACTTTTCAAGGAATGCAAGATTTTCCCTGGACTATTGAGACGATTTGGAAGATTTTGGCACAAAACGCACCTTCTATTGTCATCGCGCCAGGAAATGGCAGTTGGGTTTGAACTGCAGATGTCTTCTCGCTCACTGTGTATCGCGCATTCCAAGAACATTAAGTTGGTCACTACTTGCTTCACTCACTCAGCACATTCCTTCTTTCACTGGCTACGTGTCGTCTGCTGCTATAACAAATATTGGCATGCGGGAAGCCTAGATATTTAGGTTTGGAATAGGCGGGCCGTGCATGCGTGTTGCAAGACTGCCCGCACCCCGCCACAGCCACAGCGCGTTGAACTGCCATCTTCTGGCGCTATGACAATAACTCCTCGTTCAGGAGCTTGAGTTTTTTGTCGGATGATCTTAGCGTATTATTTAATAGATAATGATTCTTGAACGGAATATCGAGTGGATGTCGAACCTTTTGTTAGTGGTAACAGAAACCGGGGAGCGTAACTGATTACAGATGCGAATGTTGTGGGCTGAGGAGTAGGGGTAGGTACTAGGCGGTGGAAAGTCGTTGTGTCAATCCAATCGTGCTCAGCAGAAATAAGCGATTTGCTCGTTCTAAAAGACCGTGGCGCGGCCAATTGAAATAAAAGAAGCATTAAGAATATAGCCTATTCCAAGCTTACAGAGATTGCACGTAGAGAGTAACAATCTTGGCTGTCACTCCTGATGTTCGGGTTCGATTGCTGGCTTACCCGAGAAATATAATTCTTGCCTGACGTCCGGAATCGGAGACACTCAGCCTCATGAGGTAGGAACGAGAATAAGTGGATTCGATTCCCACCTCAACCTTCCTAGAAGTAGTTTTCCTCGGTTTTCCCACTTATAAACCAGACGAATGCCGGGATAGTACCTAAGGCCACGGCCGCTCTTTAACAAATCCTTGCTCCAATTACAAATTCACTAGTACAGCGATCACCAATGATACAGGCATACCTGTCAACCTTACAAAACCAAAAATCTGGAGATTTTGGTCTGAAAATCAGGATAATTCGGGAGATGGAAAGTGCATATTAGCTCAATTAATTGCCAAAGTATGCTTTAAATGAATGACGTCAATCCCATCGCTTACACTTTTAATACCAAAATCATTACTTTTTTTTTGCTACTCTTCACATTTTCTTGGCGCTTCTTTGCTCCCACGCGTTACGAAATATCACTTTTTCCACCATGTGATATAAAAAACATTACATCGACAAACAGTACAAAATGCAAAATAATTGACCTTTGCTGGATTCAATCAATCACGGAAGTTGTTCCCTGTTTCAAAAACAGAGAATTGTATTTTTTGGTCATAGTGAAGATTCGAACACCGAGCAAAAGCACTAGAATGTTGCAGCAAAGTCAATAAACATCCGCTTACACTAAAATAAACCCCATTTACGAATTACCCAAATAACATTCACTACTTGCCAACTAAAAAAACTTCTAAAAAATATTGGAAAATGTTTGAAGTTCACCAATACAAAAATCGAGAGGAACACGTATGTTATCGTAAGGCGGGAAAAACTAAGGAAAATCGGGAGTCTCCCGCCCAAATCGGGAAGGCTGGCAGGTATCTACAGGTTATAATGGAGATTCTGCAGACCCAAGTACACGGAGCTAACTGACTACAATGTAGTAAGCCCCTAAATGAATCAACAACAACCCAAGCCTCTCAGAGACAACAGCTGAATGCGGAGATAGAATTCCGTATAGAAAATTAACTTCGTTATACTGTTAAAACAAACTGAATATGTGTGCAGTAGACGTTACATTGTTTTTGACACAGCTCGAAATAATAAGAATTGGACATTTAGTGGTTGGTGGTTGCAGTCTGATTAAGCGCTTGAAATAACTTTCCTCGAAAAGGTGCAGTTTTCGGAAGTAAACGTTTCTTGAAGGGAGACTAGCTCAAACAGTCCATGAGGGAGGAATGTTGCGGTCACCAATCAGCAGAACCTGTTGTCGTCAGACACCCCCTGTTAGTCATAAACTAATAACCATAATAGCCTACCCAAGTTTGCCTGGGAAACGTTTGAAACTCTACGTCTTGTGACGACATACTGTATACCTTTGTCCTTGGTGAGGTCCCCCCACTCCTCAAAACACAACCCTCCCGTTGGAGATTCAGTGCATTCTTTGTTCTTGCGTGCGAGAGTTACTCGTATATTACCGTAGCGTAAATATTGCAGGTTCATGGTACAAGAGGATATTGCACAACAGACACAAATCCATCTCAACGAGTAAACTTGCTGTTTACATACCGAATTACGACTAAGCAGTAGCCTACTGCAAGTGGGTAGTGTATACTGTAGTGTTGCTTTGATTAATCAATTACTGCAATGTCTGCTATTTCTGTCGTTGGGCGATTGAATGTGGATCGACTGCATAAAGAGGTATGGTAAATTTGCTATTTTCTAGTTACCGTAGTCAATATTGATGATGATAATAATAGTCTAATAATAATGATATTGGGCTGTGGCCTTCAGAGAGGGCTAGTTCAGGTGTTTCGAGTTGACGCCTGTGGACGACCTGCGTGTCGTGTTGTGGATGAAATGAATCATGAACACGTCACTAAACACGCAGTCCCTGAGTCGGAGGAATACGAAGTTGAATTCCCACGGTCCGGCCGCCACAACCATCAGTATACTCTGCGAGTTGCCAGATTAGGATTGACAGTTCTCGTCTCGCCATGTGGTCTGAGAACGAGATTGCCAAACTGTACAAGCAAGAGGTACAGCTGACCAGGCACTGAGGCACGTGGACTGTAAATTGCAACGCAGAGTATTATGACATCAACTATGCGAACATGGATTGGTCAAGTGGCAGAGGGGTGATGACTAGGGCTCGGATTTTTAGGTGCTAAAAATCGGGGAAATATTTATTTTTTTATGTATTAAAAATACCTGAAATATGTGCCAAAAAGTAAAAATATTAATTATAATTTAGTTTATTAATGTGAATATAAACAATATGCAGTACTCATGAATGCAATTTATGCTATGCCTCACTGACTGCTGAAGCATTACAATACATAACGAGATACATCTTCAGGTTGTCGATCACAAATGACCGACGATTATCGCGAAACACTTATTCTGAAGGCGTGAAACTGCGGCAATATGTTTCTTGCTCTTGAGGTGTTGTGTAACTTGAGATCGCTGTTCAGCCAAGATTGCCTTCCCACATGTTTGGCAGAACAGAACAGAAGTAAAATCATCTTTAAATTCTGCAACAGACGATAACTTTTAGTTGTTTTTACTTTAGGCATCGTAGAACTGCCTTACACTTGATAGTGCCAGAAATGAACGGCATGTGAGTGACACTGGTTCCTGGTAGCTGGGGGAGGGGGAGGTCTAGCACGTGGTGCAATATGGCTATGGACAAGGAAATCCCCGGCTTCCACAGTGAGTGGCACGGGGCGACAAGTTAAGAATAACACAGTTGCAAGCTGATACACGCTCTGCATGAAGATTCGATAGCTCACAGGTTCTTCCCCGTTTGAATCCTGCCTAACACAGAACAAAAATGCAATAGTCTGAAGGATCTAGCGTAGGCTACTGACTTTCAAAAATGTAAATATTAAGTCTTTTTATGTGCTAATAAGTGAATTTATTGAAAAAGTTCTTAAAATATGTATTTACTTTAAAAATATATATATTTATCTAAAAATCCTAGCCCTAGTGATTTTATTTATTTATCGTATGGCTTTTAGTGCCGGGAGTGTCCGAGGACATGTTCGGCTCGCCTGAGTCTGTAGCTGCTTCTAGCGGACACCCTAAAGGGTGAGCTACAAGTTCCGTTCAATTTCAAGTAGTTCCAACTTTCGCCACCAGATATCAATGATACCTAATGGTGAACGTTGGAACTTTGATAGAGCGTTCTGACGAAATCTAACCTAACAAATTTTGCTTTACACAAGTTTAGTCTGTGAATGGATCTTTTACATGCCATAAATCTATGACATGGGACCGCCGGCTTTACTTCCCCTCCGAAGGAAGGCATACTGAAGGATTTTTAACGCTCTTAAAAAATCCGACGACTTCGGCCGGGTTTGAACCCGCTATCTTGGGCATAGCAGTTCAGCATGCTACCGACTACGCCACCG
The DNA here is from genome assembly GCA_946902985.2 of Meconema thalassinum. NCBI lineage: Eukaryota > Metazoa > Arthropoda > Insecta > Orthoptera > Tettigoniidae > Meconema > Meconema thalassinum. Next base: position 1,712,754,037 of record OX336388.2, on the reverse strand, counting down.
AAGCCGCTAGCCCTAGTGATGACTGACGTGGAATTTCCGCTGAAATGTCAATCCTATTCAGGCAGCTCACAGAGTATAGTGTTGATTTGATATTACAAGATTACAAGATTGATATTAATTAAAGTTAGTGAAAGTCCCATCGTGCAGTCCCGTGAGAGAAATCTCGCATTTCAACATCATTGTATTGTGTAGGCCTATTAGCCTCGTACAACAGTATGGCTGAAGGCCAGATGACTACGCTTTTCTGCCCCTTTGAACACCAATAACTAACACATTGTAGGGCTCGACTCGACTGTTCTGGCAGGGGCTGGCTGTGTGTGGGCTCGGATTTCCTGTAATTCAGGTTCGACGCGACACAGTTCTGGCAGTGGTTATCGTCTTGTTTATAAACAAACCGTCGATATTTATGCAATCAGTGTGCAATTCGTCACTGCTCTGGGTCATAATTCTCTTTCTTTTGAATGCTCATTTGTTATGATCGGTTACTTGTGTGCACCCCTATAGGTAGGCTTGCCATACGTCCCGGTTTGACCGGGACAGTCCCGGTATTTTGCTCTTGTCCCGGTGTCCCGTCCGGTTTTATCAATGTCCCGGAAAACGTCTGTAAGATGTAAAAAGTAATGAATTTATCTGTTTAAGAATCTTTTATGAATCGGTTACTTTTCAACAATCAACATAGTTGACTATCGCGCACAGCATCAAAGAGGTCAGAAGCATTCAAACGAATGACACAAATCAATAGCCCAAACTGCTAATTCAGCGCGAGGGTAGTCTAATCAGTGAGCAAACGCTGGAATTACTTGCCCTGTAGTTGGACAATAAGTTGTAGCTTTTCAAAAATAATGAGACTTAGTAATTGTTCTATTAAACAATTTTATGAAGTAATTTAAACTGTATTTTATTAACAGATCTTTCTAGATGGTAGACCAGAAAAAAATATCGTTTAAAAGGAAAAATTATATAGCCTATGTTTATGTAGCAAAAATTCATTTTATTTTTATTTTTAAAAGGTGTGTAAAACTAACAATTTAGGGTGCCAGATTCCCCCTCCCGTCACTTGCGAGTTAAAGCCATCCCATATTAATGTGTCCCGGTTTCTCTCACCAAAAATATGGCAAGCCTACCTATAGGGATCTAGACTAGTGAAATAATATCAAAATATCAAATTGCCATAAATACTGTTACAACATTTAACCTTAGCCATTTGCACAGTTTTAAACATAATTTAATATTCTTTTAATACCGGTCACTTTGTACACACAGAGCACCGGTCATATTTCAAAATGGCTGCCTTTGGCCTTCATACAGGCCCTAAGTTTCTGTGGCCACACAACAATGGAATTACGCAGAGACTCCATTGGAAAGTCTGCCACTGCTTTCACCAGGGAGCGCTTCAGACTGTCGATACTGGCATGTCTCTTCTTACGGCAGATGTTTTCACCCCTTTTTCACAAAAATTGAGTTTGGTGGTGCCGTCATATGCCACTCCCCACCAAACCATGACTGAAGCAGGATGATGGCCTCTTTGGATCTTTGGAACCTTCTCACGAACTTCTCGAGATGATTTAGCATAAACACGATCATTTTGCCGGCTGAAAGCCTCTCTAATAGTGAATATCTTTTCATCTGTGAAAATAATTTTTCTGTGGCCATTGTTTGCGTAACGCTGAAGAAGGCGTTTTGATTTTATCACCCTCTGCTCCTTCAGACGCTAGGTTAGAAATTGACCTGTACTCTGCCGGTAACCTTTCAGCCCTAGATCATCCCTTAACAGGTGGGACATTACCATTTTTGAAATGTTCAGCTCACGAGCCAGCACTGACTGCTTTCGCACAGGATTTTGTCGAATACAAGCTGCCACTGCTTTAACCGCCTGCTTGTCCCTAATGCTGCGTGAACGGCCTGGTCTCGGGCGATCTTCAACAGTCCCGGTTTCTAGGAATCGGCTAATGGTCCGATACACAAACATTCTGCTTATTTTCAACTTCGTAAGGGTAGTAAAATGTCAGAGGGTGATTTACCCACCTTTTGAAGGGCTATTTTTTCTTAATCGCAATATACAGAAACCAGAAACACACTTTCCCTTCTGCAGCTGTACCCACAATGACATTCTCTTAACTTACCCTCAAAAGGGTTGTCCGCGACCTTCAAAACCAGTTGTAGGCCTACAGCCTGTACTAAATGTTTGTAACAGTATGGTAAGACTGATGATAGGGGCATTACGGCCTTCAGCCTTGTGCGGTTATTGTTTAATTGGGGAGATATTGAGGCAGAGGTTGGCAACCAGATCGACCGGTTGATCGCGGAAGTCGATCTTATCCATCGCAAAGTACTTCAGGGAATCCATAAAAATGCCTTTTGATGATGATGATCGTTGTTTTAAAGGGTGGAATAATTGAGGTCATCTGGCTCTCGTAATACAGTTAAATGAGAGTACAAATTCGGATGCTTCAAAGTTTCGAGTCGGATACCTTAATAAGCAAACAGTCTAAAATACATTTTAAAAATCCCTCTCGGCACGCCGGAAGGTGGAGGTAGATTTCACCTGGCAATAAAAAGAATTCGAATTCGCTAAATTTGCCAATTGTTGTATAACTACAAGAGTTCCACATATTTAGCATACGAGAAGCCTCGCCTTCTAATAATTCGAAAAACATATTGCTCATCTTTCAGAAAAAAGTTTTAGGTAATGTTTAGAGGACTATTGACCATTTTACTGTAAACGGTTTTGATATTGCGCCTATTAAAGGAGGTATGATCTTTTTAAGTAAAATAAAACTCCATTTTTCTCACCCCTTCGGTCAATGGTTAGTGCTATCAAAGAACTTTAATGAGATAAGTTTTTGACCCTTATCTGAAGAATAGTACGCGCAATGGCGGGTCAGTGAGGTCGTGTGTAGGTGTGCTCCGTGAAAATTATGCTAATAAAGTGAAATAATACGTTGAATGAATACAGACTCGATCGACGTGCGCAGTAAGTAATAGCAATTTCAAGTTCAATATAGTTTTGTTGTTAAATTGAACTGGTAAAAGAAACTGAACGTTTTTATATGAGACTAGCAGAAGTACCCGTTCTTCGAACGGTGTTCGGTGATAACACCAGACATAATAATAATAATAATGTTATTGGTGTTACATCCCTTTTAAGTACTGTTGCATTTAGAGACGCACCAGACGTTATCAATTGAGCTATTGTTGCAAGAGTTAGCGGCTTGTAATTCCTTCATAAGTTTATCAGAACGAAGTTAATTTTCTGGGAATATCACACACACTGTTAATTTAAGGGCCTTATAATGTGGTTTTCGGAGACCCTTTATAGACTCGCGAATTTTTTGTCTCACATTGAGAAGTGCAACATATGCTTTGGTCGTCCTTCTAGGATAATTTTTATATTTCGCCTATTTTAGCATGTATTTTGAGAAGTTTTTCCCTATATCCACCCTTCTACTGTATGAAAAGTACGGTGAAGAGTTTTATAAATGATTGGTGTATTGACTCATGTTTACCATACCTAATTTTACGATGCACCAAGCATCCGAACATGAGTTATAGGCTTACATATGGATACACAGAAAGACAGACATACAATTCTATTGTCTACAACATATCACCCAGAAATCCAAATATGGGTATATCTACCACACAGTATCAAAGAAAATCATACTTACGATGAACCCGTATGTCGACAAAAAAAAAAAAGAAATGAAAAAAGATTAGTTGAAATGTACTCGCAAACTAAATTCACCTTACGTGTACTTCCTGACATGAAATAGAATTGAAAGTCTTGTAGATGAAACGCAATACACGTCACATAAAAACTGACCCTCTACGTTGGGTTGGGTCCCCATACACAGGAAGACCTCTATCATAAATTATAAAAGGTTGTGGTGCATGAAAATTCAGGTTCTTTAGTCTCAAATGGCCCAAATTCCTAAAAGCCGCAAAAAATGCTGATTCAATTCAGGAATTTTTGAAAATAATGTTGTGGTTTGGAGATATAATAGTCCTTCTGTACTATATGTCGCACGTGAAAATTGCATGAAAAAATCCTAGATTACCCCTTGACCCCCTTAATTGCATTGGTGAATTATACAGTCTACGTTGGTTCCTTGATAACCTTATATTTGCAAACTTTCTCAGAAATGTAATAAATGTATTAAATTGCTTCTTACTGAAATAGATGGAAAGTTGGATGCCACCCCTTGAGATAATGTTGTCATGGTTACCGATTTGCATTCCTTCATTAGTTTGTTAAATTAAATTTAATTAGTTTTCTGGGAATGTTTCAGAAACTGTTGGTTTTAGAGCCTTATAATGTAGTTTTCGAGGACCCTCGAGTTTTATTTCTGGCACCGAGGGCCTTTGTCTCGTCGTTGTACGCCATAATATAATACTACTAACAATAATATAATATAGGGATAGGAATATAATAGAACTGCCATACCACACCCGCAGGTGTAAATCGCGTGAAAAAAAATTCTAGACTACCCCATGACCCCCTTAAGCGCATTTTACATATTGATGAAATTTACAGCTTAATTTGGTTCCATAATAACCATCTAGCCGTTTGCAAACTTTCACACTAATGTAATTAATGGAATGGCATTGCGTCTTACAGCAATAGATGGACCTCTGAGAATCTGTTGCCATGGTTATCGGCTTGCATTCGTTCAGTAGTTTATTAAATTAAATTAGTTTTCTGGGAATATCTCAAAAACGGTTGGACGTAGGACCATAAAATGTGTTTTTAGGGCCCCCGAATGTTATCTCTCACATTGAGGGGCTGAAAAGGAGCTTTGTCTCGTCCTTCTACTCCTATTTCAGCATGTATTTTAAGGAGGTATGCCCCCTTTTATGATAGGTACAGAGAAAAGATACATCAATGATTAGTGTCGTGCCTCTGATGGATATCTGTACCAAATTTTGCGTTGATACACCCAGCCGTTCTCGATTTATAAGGGAACAAAGTTGTCCACAGACAATCAAACAAACATACAGACAGACCAAAACATTATTTTCGCCCGCATCTATCATAAAACAGTCTGAAACGTGTAAATAACTCAAATTTCCGTAGAAATTCAGAAAAAAAAACAGACAAATTTTCTATTTATATATGTAGAGATATACTGCACCGAAGGTGTTGACCGTGTTTTATTGCACAAATTTAGGTTTTACTCGTTAACCGTTGGGGATACACGAAAAGTGTTGAGGAACTTTTGGATAGAAAATTGAATGTTAAAGCTCATGTATGCCATCAAAAGGTTGCTATTTCTTAGCGTTCTCTTTCTATTTGAAATGGAAATATCAAATTTTGAAACCAAAGGGTGTAGTGACGTCATAAATGTGGGTTTTACTCGCTAACCGTTGGAGATAAACGAAAAGTGAAGCTCGTAAGTACCGTCAAAAGTTTGCTATTTCTTAGCGTTCTCTTTTTATTTGATAAGGAAATATGAAGTTTTGATTTAAGTGTGTAGTGACGTCACTAAAATGGTCGCCATTTTTTAATAGTGCAAATTATCGAAATAAAATGTTTCCTATATGTAAACCTGGTAAATCAGCTACATCCATGCAAAATTTCATTTAAATCGGACCAGTGGTTCTTCCGTTATTGAGTAGCACACAGACAGACAGACAGACAGAAAGACAGACACACACCATCTCATTTTTATATATTAGTATAGCAGAAGTACCCGTCCTTCGAACGGTGTTATATATTAACACCAGACATTATCAATTGAGCCAGCGGTTTTTCATTCCTTCATAAGTTTATCAGAACGAAGTTAGTTTTCAGGGAATACCACACACACTGTTAATTTAAGGGCCTTAAAATGTGGTTTTCGGAGACCCCTTATAGACTCGTGAATTTTGTGTCTCACATTGAGAAGCGCAACATATGCTTTGATCGTCCTTCTAGGATAATTTTTTATATTTCGCCTATTTTAGCATGTATTTTGAGAAGTTTTTCCCTATATCCACCCTTCTACTGTTTGAAAAGTACGGTGAGGAGTTTTATAAATGATTGGTGTATTGACTCGTGTTTACCATACCTAATTTTACGATGCACCACGCCTACGAACACGATTTATAGGCGTACATAAAGATACACAGAAAGACAGACAGACAGACAATTCTATTGTCTACAACATATCACCCAGATATCCAAATATGGGTATATCTGCCATACAGTATCAAACAAAATCATCCTTACGATGAACCCGTATGTCGACAAAAGAAATATTAGTTAAAATTTGCTCTCAAACTAAATTCACCTAACTTGTACTTCTTGACGTGAAATAGAATTGAAAGACTTGTAGACGAAACGCAATACACCTCACATAAAAAATGACCCTCTACGTTGTGTTAGGTCCACATACACAGGAAGACCTCTTTCATAAATTATAAAGGCTTGTGGTGTATGAAAATTCAGGTTCTTTAGTCTCAAATGGCCCAAATTCCTAAAAGCCGCAAAAAATGCTGATTCAATTCAGGAATTTTTGAAAATAATGTTGCTGTTTGGAGATATAAAGGATGATTGTAGTTTTACGTGACCATTAATCGCGAGATCATAAACCACGGGACCTCTATTTTACGTGGAATCTGAACCACAGGGCATGGCATTTCACTTTGCAAATGTTTGGAGATATAATAGTCCATCTGTACTATATGTCGCACGTGAAAATTGCATGAAAAAAATCTAGGTTACCCCTTGACCCCCTTAATTGCATTGATGAATTATACAGTCTACGTTGGTTCCGTGATAACCGTATAGGCATTTGCAAACTTTCACAGAAATTTAATAAATAGAGTGACATTACTTCTTACAGAAATAGATGGAAAGTTGGATGCCACCCTTTGAGATAATGTTGTCATGGTTAGCGATTTCCATTCCTTCATTAGTTTGTTAAATTAAATTAGTTTTCTGGGAATATTTCAGATACTTTTGGTTTTAGGGCCTTATAATGTAGTTTTCGAGGACCCTTTAGGGCCCCCAAGTTTTGTTTCTGGCACCGAGGGGGCTTTGTTTCCTCGTTGTACGCCATACTATAATAATAATATAATATATGGATAGGAATATAATACACCTGCCGTACCACACCCGGAGGTGTAAATCGCGTGAAAAACTTCTACTGTACCCCTTGACCCCCTTAAGCGCATTATACGTATTGATGAGTTCTACAGCTTAATTTGGTTCCGTGAAAACCTTGTAGCCGTTTGCAAACTTTCACACCAATGTAATTAATGGAATTGCATTGCGTCTTACAGCAATAGATGGACCTCTGAGAATCTGTTGCCATGGTTACCGGCTTGTATTCGTTCATTAGTTTATTAAATGAAATTAGTTTTCTGGGAATATCTCAAAAACGGTTGGTTTTAGGGCCTTAAAATGTGGATTTCGGGGACCCTTCAGGGCCCCCGATTTTGTCTCTCACATCGAGGGGCTGAAAATGATTTTTGTCTCGTCCTTCTACTCCTATTTCAGCATGCATTTTAAGGGGATATGCCCCCTTTTATGAGAGGTACGGAGAAGGGTTACATCAATGATTAGTGTCGTGCCTCTGATGGACATCTGTACCAAATTTTACGTTGATACACCCAGCCGTTCTCGAGTTATAAGGGAAAAAAATTGTCGACAGACAATCAAACAAACAGACAGACCAAAACATTATTTTCGCGCGCATCTATCATAAAACAGTCTGAAACGTGTAAATAACTCAAATTTCCGTAGAAATTCAGAAAAAAACAGACAAATTTTCTATTTATATATATAGAGATATACTGCACCGCTCGGTGTTGACCGTGTTTTATTGCACAAATTTAGGTTATACTCGCTAACCGTCGGAGATACACGAAAAGTGATAAGAACCTTTTGGATAGAAAATTAAATGCTAAAGCACGTGTATACCATCAAAAGTTAGCTATTTCTTAGCGCTCTCTTTTTATTTGAAATGGAAATATGAAATTTTGAAACCAAAGGGTGTAGCGACGTCACAAAAGTAGGTTTTACTCGCTAACCGTTGGAGATACACGAAAAGTGATAAGGACCTATCGGATAGGAAATTAAATTTCAAAGCTCGTATGTGCCATCAAAAGTTTGCTATTTCCTACCGTTCTCTTTTTATTTGATATGGAAATATGAAATTTTGAAACCAAAGGGTGTAGTGACGTCACTAAAATGGTCGCCATTTCTTAATAGTGCAAAATATAGAAATTAAAAGTATCCTATATGTAAACCTGGTATTTCAGCTACATCCATGCAAAATTTCATTTAAATCGGACCAGTGGTTCTTGCGTTATTAGGTAACGGACAGACAGACAGACAGAAAGACAGACACACACCATCTCATTTTTATATATTAGTATGATTAGATTGCAGAAAATAAAGAACTGTTTGGGCTTATTGTAGTACTGCCAACTTAAGAACTTGAAGGAGTGCAGCATACTCTCTGACCTTCATTTCTCGATATTCGCAATAATGGGTGTTTGCAAGGCATGCAATAAACCAGTTACGAAGCAAGATGCATCAAAAATCCAATGTAGTGAATGTCAGTTTTGGTTTCATGTGAAGTGTGTGAAATTAATTGAAAGTCAGTGTGCGTGACTGGCGATGTGGTGACTGTGTGGTGCTGACACCTGACGGTGTGGAGTGGCAACTAACAGGTACAAGAGCACTGCCGTCCATGCGGGAACTGTATGAACTGATAATGAGCATCAAATCTGACATTGTGGAAATGAAAGGAGATATTGCCAACATAAAGGAAAGAAATTCCCAGACTGAAAAGGACCTGGGTAAGTCTTTAGACCTGACCCATGAAAAATTGGATGAAAATAGTAGACTGATTAAGGATCAGAGTGAGCAAATCAGGGCTTGTATGAACCAAATGGACGCTTTGAAGGAAGAAACGTCAGCACTGAGAAGGCAACTGAAAGACACGCAGCGGGAAGTCGAAGATCTCAATCAGTACGGAAGAAGAAATACGGTCGAGATTTTTGGACTCCCAGAGACACCTAACGAGGATACCTACGAACTAGTTAGGAGAGTTGGACAAGCACTAGATGTCGCAATTGATGCAGACAAGATTGATATCTGCCACCGCTTGAAGAAATCCCCACAAAATCAACAAAACACCCCGGCGGGCGTAGTTGTGAAATTCCTCAGGCTAGCAGATAAGGAAACATTCATCCAGAAACGGAAAGTAAAACGCAACAACACATCTAGGTTATACTGTTAACAACCCCATTTATGTTAACCAGAGTTTGACACCACTCAGAAGGCAGGTGTTTAGCCTAGCTAGAAAAGTCAAACGTGAAAGAGGCTATGCGTTCCTGTGGATAGATAACTCTGGTGCCATTAAACTGAGGAAAAGAGAAGGAGATAGATTTGTACATGAACTGAAATGCATTGAAGACGTGAACAACTTAGGCCTAATGTAAAAATGAATAATTCTAATCAGTTTCTTTCAATTTATTACCAAAATGTTAGGGGTTTGAACACAAAAACACATAATTTCTATACGAGCATATTGAGTAATAGGCACGATGTCGTGCTCGTGACAGAGACTTGGCTTTCGGAATCAGTATACAACGCGGAGCTGTTTGACGACTACTACAATGTCATTAGGCAAGACAGGGTAGGGAAAAGAGGCGGTGGAGTTTTAATTGCAGTGAGACATGACATAAATTATAATGAAATTTACTCTGAGCATGGAAATTATGAAGCGTTAGGTATTAGAGTGCTGATGAATAATAAGGCTTATTATATTTTTAATGTTTATTTTCCACCAAATTCATGTCTTGATACTTATAATAAATTTTAAATGAATCTAGGAGAACATTACAATGTTATTGGTAGCAATATTATAATCGCAGGTGGCATTCCCACAGTGAGGGGTGCTAATCAAGATCTTCTGAATGGTGATTCCCAAGAAAGAGCCTTATTCAATTTTATGTCACTACATAACCTACATTCTCTAAATGATATCCAGAACATAAATTCCAGAACTCTAGACTTGGTACTCACTAACTTACCCAAGATCGTGTCGGTCAGTAGGGGATGCATCCCATTAGTAGGAGAGGATGACCACCATCCCGCATTGTCTATTGAGCTAAGTCTAACAAATGTACGCATTGGTTCTAGTAAGGCCACTTCTACTTTGATTTATAATTTTAAACGAGCAGATTTCAATAAAATGTATAGGTTATTGAATGAAACTAACTGGGAATATCTTGATACATTTCATGACATTGATAGGGCAGTTGAGTATTTCTATGACAACATTTATGCAGTATTTAATGACACTGTACCTTTCATAAAAACGCATAGAAAACGTTCATACCCTAGTTGGTTTAATTTAGATATTATCAAATATTTGAAATTGAAGGAATATCATAGAAAGAAAATGAAATCATCTTCATTCCACAAGGAAAATTTTATCAGATTAAGGAAGATAACCAAGGCTTTGATTGACACTGAATATAAGAAATATATAAATGTCTCTGAAAATTTAATGCAGGAAGATCCCAAACAATTCTGGAATTATATTAAAAATAGAAAGGTAAAAACTAGGGCGAATTATCAACAGATGAAACTTGGCCAAAACTTGTTAAAAACGAATAAGGAAATTTCAGATGGATTTGCAGATTTTTTTAAAGCAGTATATGAAGGTAAAACAACATCTTATGCACTCGATGAACATACAACAATGATCCCAACTATCACCTCTCATTCATTATTCATAAAAGCCATAACCATAAAAGAAGTTGAAACTGCCATCAAGAAATTGAAGCATAAAAAGTGCAGTGGTCCGAATAATATACCTCAATATATTATAAAGGCCTGTGTTGATGTCATAAAATATCCACTGTTTCTCTTGTTCAATCTCATTCTAAGACATAGCACATTTCCAGCAATATGGAAATTATCCAGAGCATGTCCCATCTTCAAATCCGGTGACTCCTCTCAATTTGAGAATTAAAGACAAATAACGATCATCTCTGTACCTGCCAAGGATTTCGAACAAATTATTTATTATAGAATTCTCAATCATGTAAAGCCATATATAAGTAATTTTCAACATGGCTTCGTTCCAAACCGATCTACAACTACAAATCTGTGTAACTTTGTACAGTTTGTCTCGAATGCATTAGATTCTCGATATCAAGTTGATGCCATCTACACTGATTTTTCAAAAGCCTTTGACAATATTAATCATGGTATATTATTACGGAAATTATCAGCCTTAGGATTCTCGAATCAAATGTTAGAATTAGTGGCATCTTACTTATCAAACAGAAAACAGTATGTGTCCTATAGTGAAGCTAATTCCTACACCTACATTGCTAAGTCTGGCGTCAAGGCTCAAATTTGGGTCCGTTATTTTTTGTGATTTTTATAAATGATCTTCCCATTTCTATTAAAGAATCAAAATGTATCCTATATGCTGATGATCTAAAAGTGTACAGAGTTATTAAAAATGAGCAGGATGTCCAGAAATTGCAAAATGATATAGATAACATTCACAAATGGAGCCTAGACAATGACTTATTGTTTAATATTAAAAAAATGTAATTTCATCATCTTCAGTCGGAAAAGACAATGCTTGGAATCGAGCTACAGAATGGATGGAAATCTTTTAACTAGACTGAATACGGTCAAGGATTTAGGGTTGTATATAAACCATGATTTGAGTTTCAAATATCATATTGATAAGGTAGTGAATGATGCACTTAGAACTCTGGGCTTTATTTTTAGAAATTCCAAGGAGTTGACGAATGCAAAGACAATCATTACGCTCTTCCATGCATATGTGAGAAGTAAACTGGAGTTTAATGCGGTAGTCTGGTCTCCAATGTACGAGTCACATATAAAAAACATAGAAAGGCTGCAAAAGAAACTGTTACGCTTCCTATATTACAAGAAGTACTCTGTATCAGCCATCCGTTGTAGAATTCCTTACTCTAACTTGTTGTCAGAATTCCAAATGACTAAACTTTCAACACGCAGGCTTATTGCTCAGCAGATATATTTGTATAAAATTATCAATGGTATCTCAGACACGAGTGAAACTTTAGGGCAAATAAATTTCAATGTGAGAAAAAAATGTCTCCGAAAACGAGAACTCCTAATAGTTAAAAAATCTAATACAAATTTCCATAAAAATTCACCGATATTGAATATGTGCTGTACTTACAACAGGCTCTCAGCTGACAACAATTTAGATTTTGGAATGTCCTTGCTAAATTAATATTATAGAAGGCAATTACACGTAGTTTTAGATGTCAAATGATTCATTATAATGAAGATATTAAATTTAGGTTTCACTTTCTTACCATCTTCCATTGCTATTGTATTAGTACCTTAAGATATGAATCTAGTTTTACTTTATGTGACCAAATATTAAAAATCTTGCTTCATTTACCGTTATTACGACTTGAACTTGTGTATATTCCTTGTTAACATTTTTTTTAAATTTAATTTTTAATTTTTAATCTTCAATTTTTAAGTTTTAATTTTCAATTATCAATTTTTAATTTTCAATTTTTATTTTGTATTCTAATGTATTTTTATCTTGTATTTTAATGTATTATCTGTGTGTATACAATTGTTTAATTGTTTGCTACTGTAATAAATAAATAAATAAATAAATAATTAAATAAACTTTGAATGGATTCCATTTTTCTCATACTAAGCGACATTTCACTTTTTCGAAAAAGCCCCCCCCCCCCCCCATTTTCACACCCTTGGTCTGATTTTGGCCATTAACGAACTCAACCGAAATTTTATAAGGTAATATGTTATGTAATATTTTTTAAGAGCGTTAAAAATCCCTCAGAATGCCTTCCTTCGGAGGGGAAGCAAAGCCAGCGGGCCCATGTCATAGATTTATGGCATGTAAAGAGGATCAGCCATAGCAGCTGAGAATTATCTTGCCATCAACCCAATTAAAACACAAGATATCGTAACAGGACAGACTAAATTTCTTTTCCATTTAGCCCAACAGTAGACCACTTTCCTTAATTCAACTTAATGGTGTTGCTATCCCGTTCTCTAAATCGCTAAAAAGTCTTGGAGTCACACTAAATGAAACATTGAATTGGGATGAGCACGTTACTAATACATGCAGGAAAGTTTACTCATCACTTCATCCACTAAAGATTCACCAGCCCGTTCTACCCCGTAACTTGAAAATAAGACTCGTTCAAACCTTGATACTCCCTATATTTAAATACTGCGATGTTGTATTAGTAGATACTACTGGCGAACGTAGAAGATACGTAGAAGAACCAGTATTAAAGAAGTCATCAACACAGCGGACAGACTAAAATGGAAATGGGGAGGCCACGTAGCGAGGATGGAGCATAGGAAGTGGACGCACAGACCGGCCTAGACAATGAGACCTTTTTCATGAAATCTTGTTAGTTACTCAACTGCTCACACAGCGCTGTTCACCAAGCATTGCACGACTAAGAATTATCTCTACTTAGTGAAAAACAAAGTCCCCGATTCTTGGATATCACGGGTAATCTCGAGAACCACTGGATGGATTTTGATGCGGCTTTCACCATTCTGTACAGGTAATATCGAGGAAGATTTCTGTAGAAAATAATTTATTTATGATCAAAGGGAGCCAAGCAGTAACGATTTTAGATTTCAGTGAATAGGTCGAAGAAAGAACTTGACGTCCGTGCGCTTTTTAAGCTTACGCTGGACAAACCGTTAAACATATCAATATACTATGAGTGTAAGAATTGTTCAGCATGAAAAATTGTACAAAAAAGTCCGCGTGAGCATATCTCTATCTTCGATACATCGCCCACTATAAGTGTTTTTAGTTTGGACGGGAGGGGGATTTGGCTTGCACCTCGCCATTCTTAAATTACGTCTGACAGGAATTCCTTGCACATTCAAAACTGTTCCCGGGCGAAGCCGGGGCGGGTTGCTAGTGACACTATTATATTATCATTATAATTCCCACAATATCAAAATGCAAATTATATCACAAAATAAAATAGCGTGCTAATAAATCTAAGATAAATTATACATACCTTGCACCTCGTTACAGTTGAATTCGATCAGAATCACTCGGTTTTCATTAAAGTTTATGCATTTTTCTGCTGAACGGTTTGAAAGTTCGGCAACAGGAAACTAGGACTGTTATTTACTTAAAATATTCATTTTTGTATTTTTGTACTATTTGTGTTCATGATTTCATCACATTGTCAGAATTACCGACAGTAGTGGCTACGCTGGCTAAAACGTAGCGTTAGGCCATGGGGCCAAGCTCTCTGCTGACTCGGTAGACGCGTGTGTTCGAGCCCCACCGTCAGCCGTCCTTGAAATGATTTTCCGTGGTTTCCCATTTTTCAACACCAGACAAATGCTGGGACGGTACCTTCTAACAGGCCACGGCCGCTTCCTTCCACATCCTTGCCCAGTTTCATTCATCTTCATCCATTCCATCTCTCATCCTGACGCGCAGGTCGCCCACGGGCGTCGACTAGAAAGACCTGCACTCGGCCTCTCAGGAGGCCACATGAAAAAAAATGTCAGAATTAATGCTTTAATTAGTAGGGTATACTATTCAGTGTAGCTATTATAAATAAAAACCGTGAGGTTTCTCACCTTCCCATATTACGAAACCCGGTTGCTTAATACGGGGAAAGTGCACTTTTAAAGTTAACAATAATATCAGAGGGTATTACAACATCAAACGTGCCCATATTTGTAATATACATAGTATATCGCCTGAGGTTTACATTGGTGAGAAAACCAAAATTATTCCGTTCCTTCTTATGTCTAATGTGAGCCCTATAAAAAGAACTCCCCATATTTGGCGACTTTCCTCTACCCATTTTTAGAAGATACCTTATGCACTGGACAGCTGAATCCGTGATTAATTGTATAGGTAGCTTCGTAAGTCTCAGAACTCAGGAAGTCCTTTCTAGCAGCGTTACTAGCAGCTTTCAAAGTTTCAAAGTAAGAAAGAAAATATCCCTCTAGCCAGTTTAGGCGACTGACATTTAATGAGAAAAAATGCCCTTTATCTGGATTTCTAGACTGAATATGATGATATGTGATGCTTACGTCATGCATAGCGAACCATTTATTAACGTGTTTTTTTTTTATGGTTGCTTCTGCGTTCATGAATGTGTACGCTTCCGGGTGCATGCCTATATTTTCTTTCAGTGTACTAATGGCACCAATAACTTCTGACGAGAACACTTCCTTGGCACGCCGAACATTCATTTTTTCAAATTTAGTGGGTTCGATGTGTTTTTTAGTGAGGTGTCTGACCGGTTTGACGATCTCACCCTTTTGCATTGTGTATAGTAATGACAAGTATTTCCCTGAAATTATTCCAGTACCATCAGTCATCTCTCGTTACAGAAACTGCGTTCTAATGTTTTTTTTAGAATGTGACAATGATCAAAACTAGGGAATACATTCCTAGACTCGTCGTATGGGTGATTGACCATTGGTTGCAAATTCCCTTCCCCTAAATGCCTCATCATTGTAGTGTTAGTTATGTGATTATCAGAGACAGTTATTATAATTATGAAACCGCATTGTTCAACCTCGAGAATAACGTCCAGCAGGAGTTTATGTAAGTCCCGTCCTGACAGCTGCTTCGTGAAAAAGAAGGCACACGGTATCTGATAATTTGTCGAAAGATCTCTTAGCACAAAACACAACACACGATTAGCTGCTACTTGTTCCCGGCTGTAATTTTGATCCTCTCTTTCCTTTTAATCAGGCGGTGCTGGAGTAGTGTCCTTGTTCCCGAAGAAGGTGCAAGGTATGTCTAATTTCTCTTAGATTTATTAGCACGCTATTTTATTTTGTGATATAATTTTAATTTTGATAATGCGGAAATTATAATGATAATAATTATATAGTGTCACTAGCAACCCGCCCCGGCTTCGCCCGGGAACAGTTATGAATGTGCAAGGAATTCCTGTCAGACGTAATTTAAGAATGGCGAGGTGCAAGCCAAATGCCCCTCCCGTCCAAACTAAAAACACTTATAGTGGGCGATGTATCGAAGATAGAGATATGCTCTCGCGGACTTTTTTGTAGAATTTCTCACGCTGAACAATTCTTACAGTCATAATATAATGATATTTTTAACGGTTCGCCCAGCGTAAGCTTAAAAAGCGCACGGACGCCAGGCTATTTTTTCGACCTTTTCACTGAAATCGTTACTGCTTGGCTCCCTTTGGTCATAAATAAATTATTTTCTACACAAATCTTCCTCGAGATCACCTTTACAGAATGGTGAAAGCCGCATCAAAATCCAGCCAGTGGTTCTTGAGATTACACATTTAATATACGTACTGTACAGCTGATTCCTTATCGCGCCTATAATGGGAGGGGAGTGCGCTCTACCGGCAACGAGTAGAAACTTTCCAATTACATGTTATGCATGGGTTCTGACTGGGAATGTCAAGGCCGGTATAGAGCGCAGCTCGTATTCAGTCGGCCGTGCACAGACTAACGATGTGGGACCCCAGAACCGGTAGGAGAAACGTAGGAAGACAGAGGACACGCTGGGCTGACACATTCAAGAAATTTGCCGGACCACAATGGACAAGAAGAGCAAGAGACAGACAAGAGTGGAAGACCCTAGAAAAGCTCCTTTTCAAAACATAGTATATGTGAGGAAAGGAAAGGAGCAACTCAGTACAACATAGTGAACCTTTAAATACGATAGCGATAATGTATTGATGACAGTTAAAACTACTAATAAGTAGTTCCGCGAAGAACTAAATAGCCTATTTTCATATATCCTACTAATTGCCTCTATCAACATACAAATTGTCAGTTTGATTGCTGTAATAGATTCGTAGATATTGAGAACCGTCTAAATATTTTGGACGGTCACCATGTTGGATTTTTATAGGCCTTAGATTTATGTACTATTACATGAAGATTATTGTGTAGGTGTTTTATTCAAACTTCAATCGCATGGTTAGGACACAAGAAATAAAAGCGGGATTTTAAGATTTCGCTCAGGCGCCATCTTGAGGTTATGAAAATAATTTAAATGAATTAGATGCCAGTCGATTAAAATTTGTATAAGTATAAACCTATCAGGTTTCACTGCGCTCGGATGGTTAAAACTCAAGAAACGTCCATTTGAATATTTAAATTTCGCGTCGCCGCCATGTTGGACTTGTGCTCGCCAGGTTATTGAACGTCCCATAGGTGAACTTATGCTTATAGCCTCTATACACTTAAAAAATAAAATCCGTTTGATTGCTGGAGTAGATTACATAATATTGAGAACCGTCTAAATATTTCGGATGGTCGCCATGTTGAATTTTAATATATGTAGGCCATAGAGTTATGTACTATTAGGTGATGATTATTGTGTACGTTCATTATGCAAATGTTGATTTCGATCGCATGATTAGAACACAAGAAATAAAAACCTAATTTTCGAAATTCGCACAGCCACCATCTTGAGGATACGTAAACAATTGAACTAAATTACATACCGGTGCATTACAATGTGTATAAACATTTGCTATACGAAGTTTCATTGCGTTTGGATCATTAAATCGCGAGAAAAGTCTATTTAAAACTTTCAAATTTGCTTGGCCGCCATGTTCGTTTTGTAGTTAACCGGTTTTTGAAAGTCTCATAGATGAACTTCCAGTAGTGCCCTTTATCTCCGTACAAAATTTCATGGTGATACCGGTAATAGTTTCAGAGATATAGAATGCCGGTGAAATATTTAGCACAGCCGCCATCTTAAGGTTATGTAAGCAATTGAACAAAGTTAGATGTCGGCACATTACAATTTGTATAAACATATACTGTACAAAGTTTGATTGCGTTTGGGTGGTTAAATCGCGAGAAAATTATATTTAAAAGTCGCAACTTCGCTTGGCCGCCATGTTGGTTTTGTAGTAACCAGGTTTTCATATGTTACATAGGTGAACTTCTAGTAGTTCCCTTTATCACTGTACAAAATTCCAGGGTGATATCGGTAATAGTTTCGGAGATATTGAATGCTGGCGAAATATTTCGCACAGGCGCCATGTTAGATTGGTGAGACGTAACAAAATTTTAAGGGCGCGGTCGGGGTCGCCCGGAATAGTGCTATGAACTTACCGAGTTTGATTGAAATCGCTCCAGCCGTTTAGAAGTTATTAGGGGGAGGGGGCACACACAAATCCACACACACGCACACACAGACAGACACACGGACAAAAGATGATCTCATAAGCCTATTTTTTCATAAATGAAAATAGGCTAAAAATAAAGTGAACGTGCTAGAAACATTAACAATTTTGCAAATATTAGATATAAGAACAAGAATACATAACATAGAGAATACTAACTAGGTTAGGAATAGATATATCAATAGCTATAAGAACAATTCAAGAACAGAGACTAACATGCCTGAAAAAGTACACCACTACTGTCGACCAAAGTATTATGTGCACTCGAGTTTGAAGGTTGTTTATGAAGTAACCAATAGACCTACATAAAATCCAATAGCATCATCATTTTCGTCGTTTTATTTTACGTTAGTTCATGTAGGTTTGGAATTTTTAATTTATATTTTAATATTTTTTATCGCAGTTGGAACACAAAAAGTGCACGTTTTTAAGCGTGTTTCAACCATGCGCGTCACATTTAAGAATTATTATCTCAAAAACCCGTCGTCAGATCGAATCCAAATTTTAACACAATATACATTGGAATGTTGTATAACTGGTTTATTAATTTCAAAATTGTGTGTGTCCAAGAAAGAAAGTTATCATTTTTGTAAGGTAACTTTTTCTCGGCTCGGGCTGGATGGAAAATGTAGTTCTCGGTTGCGTTGTAATCGTTATATATCAAAAAGTTATGCTGTATGACTGTGAAATACGTAAATTAATTCACTTATTTTATATCGGTTTGTATTTGTACGAGGAAATAACACATGGTTCACCATCTAGCCGCTCCTGCAATTGCTGTACAGCGTTGCTGAGATGGAGCCCATCACTTCCGAGCGGGACGCGCCATGATGCGTGTGGGCACCATTTCGTCAACGCTGTACAGCTCTTTCCGGAGCGGCTAGCAGGTGAACCATGTGTTATTTCCTCGTACAAATACAAACCGATATACAATAAGAGAATTAATTTACGTATTTCGCAGTCATACAGCATAACTTTTTGATATATAACGATTACAACGCACCCAAGAACTACATTTTTCATCCACCCCGAGCCGAGAAAAAGTTACCTTACAAAAATGATAACAACTTTGTTTCTTGGACACATACAATTATGAAATTAATAAACCAGTTATAGAACATTCCAATGTATATTGTGTTAAAATTTGGATTTGATCTGATGACGGGCTTTTGAGATAATAATTCTTAAATGTGACGCATGGTTGAAACACGCTTAAAAACGTGCACTTTTTTTGTTCCAGCTGCGATAAAAAAATATTAAAATATAAATTAAAAAATCCAAACCTACATGAACTAACGTACAATAGAACGACGAAAATGTTGATGGTATTGGATTTTATGTAGGTCTATTGGTTACTTCACAAACAACATTCAAACTCGAGTACACATAATACTTTGGTCCACAGTAGGTGCCTCACTACTCTTTAGGACTGCTCAACTAATGAGTGTAATGGAGCAATATCCCTGCCTAGCCAGGAGGCCATTGCCCTTAGGGGATTAAAGGGCTGTATTTATTATTAATATTATTACTGGCGAACAAAACAAGAAACTTCAGAGAGCTTTAAATTCCTGCATTACGTTTATTTTCTTCTTAAAATTCTCCTCACACGTGTCTCCTTTTTATGCTCCACTTTTCTGGTTAAAAGTAGAACAAAGAAACCTGCACGTACACTCATTTATTGACTTCTCAATGAAAGTTCACTTCACTATCTCTCTTGTAATTTTAGTTTGTTTTCTTCCTTTCATGATCGTCACAAGCGATCTGGATATATAATTGCAATTCTTCTACACCATTCATCTGCCTTCAGTAACTCTTTCTTCGTGTCGGGAACTAGAATTTGGAATAATTGTCCTCTTGACGTTATAAATTGTACATCCCTAACAACTTTCAATCGTGCATGTAAAGATTTTCTCTTCAATTCATAGGCCAACTGGAACAATTTGTGTATGTGAGAGTGAATGACCATAGTAAAACTTTGTTAAAACTCCATGTATTGTTATTACTGTATGTAATTTGTATAGCTTAATTAATATCACCCTGTTGCCACTTTAATTCTAGTATTTAAGTTTTCCTAGTATTTAAGTTTGGTAGGTTAAGAATAACATATGAGTATTCATGTTAGTTGCATTGTGTGTGGTTAAGTGTAAGAGAGGGCCTAGAGCCCTAACTTTGCCACAGTAAAGGCACCAATAAATAAATAAATAAATAAAAGAACCTTCCACTAACTAAACTTGTGTGAAAAAAAATTTGTAGGTTAGGTTTGATCATTGAACTGGGTTTGATTAATGCTCTTAAGTTCCCACGTTCGTCACCACTCGTACCTAATGAGAAGGGAAGACCCCCCACTTTGTACCTGTGGAGCCGTTTTCACCGTGGTCCGTGGCCCACATTTTAACCGAGTGTGTGGATCTTGCAGACTTACGAAGAAACCTTGGTTTGCAGATGACACTCAAACTTATATTAGCCGATGACTTGGTGGCTGCTGATCTCGTCATCCGCTTTATAAGTGAGAGTGGGTTAGGGTCAGCAATCTAAATTTTCCAGTGTACATTGACTCAACGACTTGTTCCTTTTTTGAATGCAGAATTTTTGTGTTTCGGTAATTTTTGTTTGTATTATAATAGTTTTTTGTTTTTTTTTTGTTTTATTAATTTTCGGTCTTCTCAAATTTAGGTGTCCACCTCTAAATTTTAAATTCAATTCCAAATGTGTATACTTTAATCTGTGTTAAGAGGGGCGGATGACCTCGTAGTTCCGCCCCTTAAAACAACAATAAATAACTAACCAGGCGCTGGTTTGATGGTATCTAGCCAAGTTCACAGCTAGGTGTCGTGGACGGTAACATTTGGTAGCGAAAGTAGGAACTACTTGAAATTATCGTCTGCAGTCTTTACTTGAATTCGAAACAGATACACAGTAATACAGTCATCACCGGTTATCAGACAGATTCTGCATACACCCAAAGTACACGGGGCTATATGACTGCGTTGTCGCAGCCCCTAAACTAAGGAACCAACCAACCAACGAAGTCCCTTACGTACAAATACTGAAACATTGAAAATCTTCCGTTTATTGTGATCATGAATTCGGTTTATGTTATCGCATGTGTTTTCAAGGATCCCGTTCTCTCAAGTATGCGAGTCCAGTGCATGCAAAGAAAACGCTCCCAACCCTTAAAAACCTGTTTTTACACTGCAGCTGTCTTCAAGGCCACTTTCAGGCTTAACGGAAGATGAATTTCAGAAACGGACGAACATTGATGAGGGCATCATTACTGTTGCGAAAGAGATATAAGACGACTTAGGCTATGTGACGCAGTTACTTCCGCAGAATCAGATATGAGAGTTGAAGAACATGGAGCAGAAGATGGCGTTGCTGATGATGACGATGTTGCCGAAACTTCCCGAACACCAACCAATCCTGAAATGCGACAGGCGCTAGATATCTTGCGACGAGGTGTTCAGCGTAGGTCAGTGGACTTTCAAAAACATTATGAATATGAAAGATTCATTAATGGACTTTTGAGAGACAAGCAGAAGCAAATAACAATTAGAGACTATTTTACATAGCAGAAAACAGCTCACTGTATGCAGTGCTGTGTACCGGCCTACCAGGGAACTGTTACCGCTAGACGTGGAGCCGGCCTGTAGTGTATACATTACGTCATCTCGCCTCGTTATGGCTGCAGCGAGTGGTTGCGGTGCAAGAGGGGAATGTATGTACAGTCATACAATGAGAGCACAGCGCACGCCCCAGCATGAATCATGCACACAAATGGCATGTAAAGAGGTTTTGCACGTCTATCGCAGGCGTGTGGCTGAGCGGAGCGCATTAGTTCCGAATTCCGCCACCGGTAACAATTCGCTGGTAGGGTAGTGCCTGTTTCATTGTAGTGCGTGTAGGTTATGAATCAGTGTTTTATTGTAGTGCTTGTAGGTTATGATTTATGAATAAAGACAGTAGGCTACGTATCAATTTTTATTTTTCGGCTACTGTTATCAATCGGTTAATATTATCAAATTATCTGCGTCCCTGAGTGACCGTAATGAGCGGCGTCCACTGTATAAACGTTTGAACTGACGGTGGTTTTGGGGTCTGGGGGATGTGAAACGCGAAGATACTGTATGTCGAAACTTTCTGGAAGTCGAAACATGGTACCCATTGGCCATTGCAATAGGTAGCTTTCTAATGAAATTACTAAAAAGAACTAGTGCATTGATTCACATTATAGGCTACTTTTAATTTACTGTAAATTGCTGACCCTAACCCACTCTCTCCTCTAAAATGAAAGATGCGATAAACCACGGCGTTCTTAAGTTAACTTAAGAACGCCGTGGATAAGAGAAACAGTTCAAGTAGGCGGTTTCAACTCCACGAACCTGAATATTACTCCTACATCCTGGTACACAGCACCTTCGTGGCATTGTATATGCATTAAAAATATACCACGTGTGGCACGGGTATATTTATCGCTTGTTACTGGACAACAGGAAAAGCAATACATCAGTGGCGGCTGGTGTAGAAAATTAGCTGTGTGCTGTAGTCCTAACCCTCCCTTCCAAAAAAAAAAAAAGTTATGTACACATACCAGAAACACTCACTCAGTGACCAAAAATGAAGTCCATACGTCGCCCCTTCTTGCTGCAGAACTTGTCAATCACCCTGGCATTGAACCCCTCCATAATGGAGACCGTCTTCTTCTCAATGGAGAGCATAGCGAAGGCACCTAGTCTTTCTTGTGCCATGGTGTTCCGCAGAAAGGTCTTGATCTTCAGCGATGAGAAACACCTCTTAGGCTCTGAAGTAGTCATGGGTGTTGTTACTAATATCCTCAGAAGCTTGCTTGTTTGGCAGAACGTACCTTGCAGATTACTGGATATTATGAAATGCAGAAGAGGGACTGCCCCACCAATATTCCTAAAATCTGGCCTACAGTACAGAACCGACAGTTCTGTTCTGAGCCTTTTCTTTTCCAGCATGCTATAGGCCTGAACAAATACACCTAGTTCTTTATCTGGAAACGTTTTGGAAAATCGTTCAAAGTTGGTGGAATCTAACAGTTTTGCTGCTTCCAGGTGATCCAAGGTTTGGAAGCGATCGCGGGCTTCTCGTGTTATTCTATCACATACTTCCTTGGCATCAGTACGCCGACATGATACTTTCTGCGCTTGTTTTCTGAAGCACACGGTTCTTCAAAAGTACCGGTATTAGCAATGTTTTCTACCGATTCCCTGATGTTGTTGATCACTTGAATGAAGTGTGACACAGCGGATTTTATCTTCACGGCGTCAGCTGTTCTTGACTGCAACTGATTGTACATTATGTCCACATGTAGCATCAATTTATGAAAGAAGTGTAGCCAAAATATGAATTCCTCGTCTTCTAAGCTGCGACGAAGCCCATTTGCCTGAAGGCAAGTTTTATAGGATGGGGTTTTCTCCA
Source organism: Meconema thalassinum (assembly GCA_946902985.2). Lineage (NCBI taxonomy): Eukaryota > Metazoa > Arthropoda > Insecta > Orthoptera > Tettigoniidae > Meconema > Meconema thalassinum. The sequence continues at coordinate 1,712,730,409 of OX336388.2, read as the reverse complement.
GCATTAATAAACACTCCCTTTGCTCGTACACCACATTTACGGTGCGCGACCTGAAATTCCATCTAGTCGCTGGTCCAGTTGGAATTCTTCGAGCTGCCACTGCTTCTAAAGCAGACGTCCGTTGCGCGACCTTGAGAAGAAAGTAGGGAACGCTGAAAGGTGAGCGAAGAACCTCCTAGCCGACTGATTCTGCGAAGCTGCATGTTCCATTGTTAAATTCATTTGGTGTGCATAGCAGTGGATGTAATGTGCGTTGGGATAGCAGGCTTTTATCTTTGCTTGCACTCCATTTCTACCACCACTCATTACTGATGCCCCGTCGTAGGTCTGCACAATAACTTTGTGTGGTGTAGCGTTAAACATGTTGTCCATTACACTTAAAATACATGATGCAAGGGAATTCGCATTCTGACCTTGGGGTTTAAAGAAGCCCCAAAATTGTACGTATGGAATACCATCTTTCTCATACCGAAATACCAACACTAACTGTGTCTGCTCTGAAACATCGGTAGTTTCATGGGCCATCACACTAACAAAATATGCTTGCTGCATTCCTTCTGCTATCACTTCTCTGCAGGTTTCTAGCATGCAGTCCAACAGCTCGTTCTGGATGGTTTTTGAGGTCCCTTTGAAAACTCGATTAGATTCAATGTGCTCCTTGACTGCACTGTCTATAATGGAAATTAAATCTACTAGGCCCAAGAAAACGCCAGGATTGTCTGAATTATCACTTTCGTCGTGCCCTCTTAAAGCTAATTCAAACGCTCCACAAAACTTAATGCAGTCTATAATTCTGGATAGCACATACCTGTTCTTCTCCACTTGTTGATTGTGCTTTTCTTTTTCTTCGTGATAAGCACGGCTTAATAGTGTTGCAATATTAACTGTTCCTAAAGCACTTAAATTTAAAGAATTATTGATGTGTTTCTCGCTGTCATTATGCTTCCTCATTAAAGCGTTTAAATGCCCAAGATCTCGAACACCCACTGTTCCCCAAGAATCACTATTGCCAAAACACAAACAAGGAAAACAGAAAAGGGCATTTCTAATCTCACACCTGCACACCCAATCGTTTTCATACACTTTTCTATTAAATTGTCTACTAGTGTATGCAGATTTGTTAGAAGTGGCTTTCTGAGCAATATCTAAGTCCGGGGTAGGTCTACCTAACTTCTTTACCTTAGTTTTTTCTTCAAGAGTTCTGGTTGAAAATGGGGTTTTCAAGAGGCTCTCCACTGAGTTTTCCATATTGCACAAACACGCAAACAAACTCAACACATATACTCATTCCTCATACAAAATTAATTAGCCTAAGTACTGCACACAATAACACCTGCAATTACAAAATATTCACGAACTCGGAAACACTTGGTCTGACCGCGCAAAAACAGTACTACTCATTAAAATGAAACCAGCAACGCCGTAATGCAAAATCACATGCTATTTTGCTATAGTGAAATTTATGAACTAGGCATCACAATAATCATGTCCTTATTTTGACGACATAAACATTATAATTTTTATAGTACATCGATTTACAAAATGTGGCTATAGAATAAGTAGGTGAACAGTGCTGCCTTTCTGTGGTCGAACAAAGAATCGCTGTTATGACTGGTCTAGCTGTTGTCCCAACCAAGACCAACTACAATACTCAGACCTTAGGTATCGAAAATGTGAACATGGCGTATGCGGAAGCCCGAGATATTGTTTGTTTACATTCGTTGCTGGGATACAACCGGCCTAGACAATGAGACCTTTTTCATGAAATCTTGTTAGTTTCTCAACTGCTCACACAGCGCTGTTCACCAAGCATTGCACGACTAAGACTTATCTCTACTGAGTGTAAAACGAAGTCCCCGATTCTTGGATATCACGGGTAATCTCGAGAACCACTGGATGAATTTTGATGCGGCTTTCACCATTCTGTACAGGTAATATCGAGGAAGATTTCTGTAGAAAATAATTTATTTATGAACAAAGGGAGCCAAGCAGTAACGATTTTAGATTTCAGTGAATAGGTCGAAGAAAGAACTTGACGTCCGTGCGCTTTTTAAGCTTACGCTGGCCAAACCGTTATAAATATCAATATACTATGAGTGTAAGAATTGTTCGGCATGAAAAATTGTACAAAAAAGTCCGCGTGAGCATATCTCTATCTTCGATACATCGCCCACTATAAGTGTTTTTAGTTTGGACGGGAGGGGGATTTGGCTTGCACCTCGCCATTCTTAAATTACGTCTGACAGGAATTCCTTGCACATTCATAACTGTTCCCGGGCGAAGCCGGGGCGGGTTGCTAGTGACACTATTATATTATCATTATAATTCCCACAATATCAAAATGCAAATTATATCACAAAATAAAATAGCGTGCTAATAAATCTAAGAGAAATTAGATATACCTTGCACCTCGTTACAGTTGAATTCGATCAGAATCACTCGGTTTTCATTAAAGTTTATGCATTTTTCTGCTGAACGGTTTGGAAGTTTGGCAACAGGAAACTAGGACTGTTATTTACTTAAAATATTCATTTTTGTATTTTTGTACTATTTGTGTTCATGATTTCATTACATTGTCAGAATTACCGACAGTAGTGGCTACGCAGGCTAAAGCGCAGCGTTAGGCCATGGGGCCAAGATCTCTGCTGACATGGTAGACGCGTGTGTTCGAGCCCCACCGTCGGCCGTCCTTGAAATGATTTTCCGTTGTTTCCCATTTTTCAACACCAGGCAAATGCTGGGACGGTACCTTCTAACAGGCCACGGCCGCTTCCTTCCACATCCTTGCCCAGTTTCATTCATCTTCATCCATTCCATCTCTCATCCTGACGCACAGGTCGCCCACGGGCGTCGACTAGAAAGACCTGCACTCGGCCTCTCAGGAGGCCATACGAAAAAAAATATGTCAGAATTAATGCTTTAATTAGTAGGGTTTACTATTCAGTGTACATATTATAAATAAAAACCGTGAGGTTTCTCACCTCCCCATATTACGAAACCCGGTTGCCTAATACTGGGAAAGTGCACTTTTAAAGTTAACAATAATATCAGAGGGTATTACAACATCAAACGTGCCCATATTTGTAATATACATAGTATATCGCCTGAGGTTTACATTGGTGAGAAAACCAAAATTATTCCGTTCCTTCTTATGTCTAATGTGAGCCCTATAAAAAAAAACTCCCCATATTTGGCGACTTTCCTCTACCCATTTTTAGAAGATACCTTATGCACTGGACAGCTGAATCCGTGATTAATTGTATAGGTAGCTTCGTAAGTCTCAGAACTCACGAAGTCCTTTCTAGCAGCGTTACTAGCAGCTGTCAAAGTTTTAAGGTAAGAAAGAAAATATTCCTCTAGCCAGTTTAGGCGACTGACATTTAATGAGAAAAAATGCCCTTTATCTGGATTTCTAGACTGAATATGATGATATGTGATGCTTACGTCATGCATAGCGAACCATTTATTAACGTTTTTTTTTTTTTTAATGGTTGCTTCTGCGTCCATGAATGTGTACGCTTCCGGGTGCATGCCTATATTTTCTTTCAGTGTACTAATGGCACCAATAACTTCTGACGAGAACACTACCTTGGCACGCCGAACATTCATTTTTTCAAATTTAGTGGGTTCGATGTGTTTTTTAGTGAGGTGTCTGACCGGTTTGACGATCTCACCCTTTTGCATTGTGTATAGTAATGACAAGTACTTCCCAGAAATTATTCCAGTACCATCAGTCATCTCTCGTTACAGAAACTGCGTTCTAATGGTTTTTTTTTTTTTTTTTTTTTAGAATGTGACAATTATCAAAACTAGGGAATACATTCCTAGACTCGTCGTATGGGTGATTGACCATTGGTTGCAAATTCCCTCCCCCTAAATGCCTCATCACTGTAGTGTTAGTTTTGTGATTATCAGAGACAGTTATTATAATTATGAAACCGCATTGTTCAACCTCGAGAATAACGTCCAGCAGGAGTTTATGTAAGTCCCGTCCTGACAGCTGCTTCGTGAAAAAGAAGGCACACGGTATCTGATAATTTGTCGAAAGATCTCTTAGCACAAAACACAACACACGATTAGCTGCTACTTGTTCCCCTCCCGTCCAAACTAAAAACACTTATAGTGGGCGATGCATCGAAGATAGAGATATGCTCTCGCGGACTTTTTTGTAGAATTTCTCACGCTGAACAATTCTTACACACATAATATAATGATATTTTTAACGGTTCGCCCAGCGTAAGCTTAAAAAGCGCACGGACGCCAGGCTATTTTTTTCGACCTTTTCACTGAAATCGTTACTGCTTGGCTCCCTTTGGTCATAAATAAATTATTTTCTACACAAATCTTCCTCGAGATCACCTTTACAGAATGGTGAAAGCAGTATCAAAATCCATCCAGTGGTTCTTGAGATTACACATTTAATATACGTACTGTACAGCTGATTCCTTATCGCGCCTATAATGGGAGGGGAGTGCGCTCTACCGGCAACGAGTAGAAACTTTCCAATTACATGTTATACATGGGTTCTGACTGGGAATGTCAAGGCCGGTATAGAGCGCAGCTCGTATTCAGTCGGCCGTGCTTTGATTAGCGTGTTATTCGCGAACTCAATCGAATGTAGGTGGCAGGTCGGTCGCGAGAAAATGGTGGACGCAATGGTGATAGACTTGATTGATGTATTGAATGTTGTTGGGGATTCTAGGCGGCCTCTCGTTGAAGGACAGGCAATTTTAGATGACAAACACATAATTATGTGTGGGAGAGTAGCCGAAACAGATGATTTAGTGAGACTTGAAGCTTTATGCTTACAAACCAGTAATTTGAAGGGAGTTCCTCGCCAGATTAAAATCGAGATTCGATCACCAGTTGCCGAGAAAAAGTTAATTTGTTCGTGTACCTGTAAGGCTGGAAGTTCAGAAAAGTGTAAGCATGTAGTCGGTACATTGCTTTACATATTTCGGTAAGTAGATGCATTTAAATTTAGAAGATATAATACTGTTGAAGCCGATAAATCGAAGAGTGTACAAGTTGACTGTATTTGTTTTTTCTTCTTTTCGTAATAGGCACACAATTGAAAACTTTGAAGACCTGAGCTCCACAGATTTGAAGCAGCAATGGGGCAAGTTAAAGAAAGACAATTACATGTACGACAAAGCGATTCCTATAAATAAATTTTGCCACATGGGAAGATCAACTGTCAAATCGACCCTCCAAAGTCGCCTAGTCGGCAGTGCAGGCGAGAATAATATACTGGATATTCTACTTTCTTGGGCACAGGGATCCGAGCTGGATCTTACTTTGCGCTTAAGGGAGACTACTGCTACTACTACTGCTATTCAAGTCTCGAGTGGTGATGATTTGCTACAATTATCCCTATGCCATAAACTTTTAGGCAACAACAACTTGTTGCCACAATTTAGTGCTATGGTTGATTTTGATGCAGAACTTCAAGGTGACATGGCTCAATTTTTTAATGAGAAGGTAGCTCTCACATATGAAGACAGTGTAAAATTATGTTTGACAACTCGTACCCAATCTGGAGAAATTTGGAAGAATGCAAGAAAAGTAAGATTAACTGGTACTACTTGTTACAGTGCACCGAACAGTTTTAAGCATTGCTTTGTTTAAGATTTTTGAAAACCATGAGGAAAGGAGTGGGAGAGTGGAAGTACACACGTGGTGGCCAACTGCGCTGCGGTTGGTCTGGATAAGTGCTTGGTAGGGCGAAGGGATGAGTTTAACTTGTATTAAAACTCTGGGGAGACAGGAATTGCTTGATTTGTTGGATGGTTAGCAGGTAGGTTTGGTGTTGAATATCGGACTGGTAGCAGGTTCTTGCAGAGTAGATATTTACCCTCCGAAGTCAAATTAGGCCTATATGACTCGTAGTGGAACGGCTCGGATATCGCAGAGCGAGGTGATGGTGGTTGGTAGGGAAATGAACTAGGGAGCGGGGAAGGATACCTGACTGATGAAGCTTGGCTGTCGTGGTACGGCTAGGTTCGGCGAGACTGTACTTGGCTGTCTAGGTGCGGCTTGGCACGGCGTAACAGTGAACAACCCGTCCTGTCGTCAGTGTGTGTAGTGGTGAGTGGTCCAACCCGCTCCTGTTGACCGTATTTATTTGGTATCGTCCCCTTTCGGCTATTGCTATTTGCATCTTTTGGAAAGTGATGAAAACTTATATCCGCAGCCCTCTTATACATCTTATACATCGACTTACAGCCGTGAACTGAGCAATATACTTTGCTTTTACTCATTTTGCACTCTATCAACGAGTAAAACTTATTACTTATGTATAAAGACACGAAGAATTTACCACGATACAAGGAACCATAATACAAACAGTCACCACGTGACAAATGTACCCTACTTGGTAAGTTTCTCATTATTACCGCTAGATGTCATAATCAGATAGCTGGAGTTGCCAATAACAATAGATGTTTTTTCTTGTAAATAGCATTTTACTAGCTTTTCTTATAGGATAGTTGATGTAAAAAGTAACTTAGAGTAATTATTGCTACATTGCATCCATAAATAGGCTAATTTATAAAATAATAAAAACGTGATATTGTTTCAAATGCTTTATTTATCATAGAAGTACAATGTGAATGTAATAATATCATCATGTTGGTCATACCACAGAGCATCCCCATCCCCCAACATTTTAGCTTAAGATGAGTCATGAGTGGTTTCACTTCGCTGCACGTTTGATACATTGAAAAATGGCTGCAGTCATAACAAGATAAACTCTTGTTTTCATCTGAATTTTCTTGAAGGCGTTGTTGTGTACGACTGAATATCAATTAGGAACTCGTGTAGTATACGTTGCCCGGCGCCATTAAAATCCGAAAAATTTACTATAGAAATGGCCAATGTTACTAATATACAGGAGTTGAATATTTTATCGATAGAGTGTGACTGTATTTTTTCAGAGTGCCAACATTGTTTCCTGACCAATGGTTTTCGCCTAGGCCAATAAAGGTTAGGTAGCGCGGCCCTGCGCGTTAGGCTAATATAAACACCCCTGGTTTTTGTTACGCACAGTGGGGGTAGTCATGCGTCAATACTCTTTATCCAGGCCAATGGTTTTGCCTAGCAGCACAATCAGTAAGTTGGCAGCAAACATGACGACTTGCTTTTTGATAAGTTAATGTTGACAATTCCCTTATTTTGGAAGTGTTTATGCGGTGTTTGTCAATGGCAAATGGCTTTAATAATGTGGCAGAGTAATTACAAACCATTTTCAGAGCGCTACTAAGTAAAATAACGCACTTTCGAAACGGGCAACGGATGCGACACGAGAGCCATCCAGGAAGATAAGTAGGATCATGCCTAGAAAGGCGTAGCATTGCTTTGAAGTTCATAATCATACGAGTACAGTATTCAATTGATGATTATAATTCTTTGGTTATGGGCTATGGAGGAAAACCCATTCTCCATAAGAAGACTCAGATTTGTGAAAATAATTTACATATAGTACGTAGTTATGAACGAAATACCACATTTTTTTTCTTAGGTCTACAAACATTACTATAATTTTGTTGGTGTACATACTCCAGCATGGTAACATATCTGTACTTGGCAGAGTGACAGAAAATTCTATTAGGTTTCTCATGAAAAATAATAGGCTACGGGTACCAACCTATTTTCTTTCACTCGGGTGCATTCTAACAAGGTACGCAAATTGTATACTGTATATGAACTAGTAGGCTAATGTATGTTAGGGAGAACTTGTTGATTATAATCTACTGTATACTTGGGGGAGTGGTGGCGCAGCGATCAAGCTATTGGCCTCTCACCAAGGTGGACCAGGTTCGATTCCTGGTCAATGCATGTAAGATATTTTTAAGTGCAATGCCGTGTCCTGTGGTTCGGATTCAATGTAAAAAGAAGGTCCCGTGGCTCATGATTGTGAGATTAATGGTCACGTAAAACTACAAGCTTCCTTCCTTTACTATACATTGTTTTACTAGTGATTTGGTTCTTCTGGTCTAATTTCTGCAATTGGCACAGTCTAGGCCCAGGGAGGGACAAGGGGGCCAAATGCATAGGGGTCCGTAAGCAATGAGGGCCCATTAGTGGTGCACGTTAGTTTCAGTTTATTGTAGCTACTTTTGTATTATGTAAGATGTTAAAAGTTTAAATTAAACTTTTAATTCATCTATCAATACGGATATCTACAAGCATTCGTACTATCAATGGCAAATGTATTTAAAGTCTAATAACAATGACCGCTGCGCCACCATGTCCCAGTCTAATAACACTTTACATCATTAGGACGGGGGGTGGTGGAGGGGACCAACGTTTTAAGGAGTGTAATATTAAGGTCACCTACATCTGTTGACATACAGTTATGCTATACTGTAGAAGGAAGAGTTTAGACTCCTCAAAAAATTAGGGTAGAGGGCAGGGCTGTGCAATGGTTGAGTGCTAGCGAGAAATTCACTTGTGCCGGCGAAGCACTGCCCTGCCCATTTCTGAGCAGTGCACCGTTTAGTCGCACGAGTACTGCCCATGGTACTGCAGTGCGCCACTAGGCGCACTACAGCCAACATTTTGTCATATGCATGTGGTCCGCTGTGCTCATAACATCTTTTGTGAATGGGGAGGACAGTACTAGCGAAGTGGGAGAAAAACACCGAAGACACATAAAACATTTTTGGACGTACATGGACCTGATCTGCAACAAGGATACATGCATTTGCTTAATTTTCTGAGTGATGCACCAGGTAAGCTATAGTGAAATATAATAATCCTAAAAATGATATCGAGCCTATTGGAACCGTGCATGTGGCAGTAACAGGGGCCAGAATGGAATCAGGAGAGTTAAAATACATTAAATTTGTTGACGTAATGTCATAAACCAGCAAACTCATGTTAACGTGTGTGCATGCACAGTCTACTCCGTTATCATTAGCGACATGCTCTGGCTACTAGTGTAGCCTATGAGACTACATGATTATAGGCCTACATTTCCACTAGCAGCATATCAGTAGGTTAATTAAGAATTATTTGTAAGAAGTCGAGAGCTTGTTCATCCTATTTTTAGATCCAATTTAACCTGTCACATAAACGTTATGGTGAATATTATAGATATGGTAACCTTAAGTTCAGGAATGTTTATCCATATGCTGCTACATTCATGAAACGATCATGCAACTTTAGTGGCTAAAGCAGGGGCATTAATTCATAGAAGGTAACTCGAATGGCCTAGGCCTAACCTAAAAATTAGTTAGTTATTGAGGTTTTAAGGGGCGGAAAACCTAAAAATTACAAGCAACGTGAAATTAACAAAGTTGTTCATTGAGCGACACCACTATGCATTCATCATCAGTTTAGTCTCCCAGTGGATCCATTGTTATATTAAGTTGTATTAAATTTATTTTGAAATAATGAACGAAACACGTTTATACAACTGTCATTTCGTGCCATCTATCCGTTTCTATTTACAGCTAGTTTATATGTAGCGCTTTACTTCGCTGCTGATACAGCGCTCAAATTCTGCTTTAGAAAAAACACACCCACAAACTGGGTACTAGGAACCAGTAGCAAAAGCCTCCTTAGTCATACTTATCAACACTAAGAATAGGAGCTGAAAGGTTCACTACTCCTGCAATAATAGTCATTACAGAATCCATGTATGGAACCATATATAAATTGACTCTCCCTTTTAATACTTTAATTATTTTCATCCTCTGAATTGTTCTTTCTACATGCACTCTAGCTGCAGCTATGTCAGCAGTTCTGAGTGCATCCTCTGTTGACAATTGCTGATTCTTACCAAGAAAGGGTGGCCTGATCAATTGTATATTCCTTTCAATGCACTCACTCTATCAAAAATCCTTTATCGACCATTACAGCCTCCTGATAAGGTAATAACATGCCTAATAAATTGCATTGCAAAAATATTTCTTTGTCTGTAACCCTTCCACCATACACTTGACTTACAAAAGTTACTAAACCTGATGGTGCAACACCAACAAGTACTTTCAATGTGTAATCGCCTTTGTAATGAGAGTAGGACATCACACGACACTTAAAACACTTATTTTTCTCCACGGGAATTTCTGTACAATCCAAAATAACTCTAGTATTCTGAAAATGTTGAAAACATATAGGCATCCTCTTCTTAATCAGATCTTTCTCCAGCCATGGATCAGCTGTTTTTAGTGCCTCATGTAATAACTCTACTGTTACATGGAAATAGTTCTTACATGTATTAGCTGTGGCCCCAAATAGAACAGCTAAACACCTAAAAGAAAGATTAATTTTCAATTTCACGAACACTAAAATGATACGCTGTCTTAATGACAAGGTTAGTGGTTTGGCACTCTGTCTTTCTAATTTTCCTGTAGCAACACACATATTATCTAATAATGTAACCGATGGGATACCAGTAAATGCATTAATTTCTCTATTTGTTTTCATCATGTCCTCTAAAGTTATTTTTCTACAATCATCAATTACACTTGGCGTTACTTGTATCCCTTTATCTTCTACACATTTCCTTAGAGTGGGATCTTCCACCAGAGCTGCAAACATCTCCTCTGCCACAGTCTCTGTGTCTTCAGTTACCACTTCACTGTCTTCAGTTGGAGATGGTGGTGCCACAGCTTCATGTCTATGTTGCACACGTGTATCCCTGGCCTCTGCCTGTAGTTTCAGGGGAGAAGATATCTTCATATCCAATGATCTCAGTGGCAATTTCTGAGAGGGGATGGCGCCCTTCTTCAGGTATCTTTTATATGCTCTCACATCTGAAAGTAAAATATATTTATAATTCTACTGCAATATTATAACAATCTTATGCTTATTGATAATCCTACCCCACTGGAAGTAGCTTGTGTAGTCCACTTTAAGAATAATAGGTATAAATAATGTAGCCTAATCCAGTGTATGAAGGTTATCTTTCCACAACTGGGACGTAATTAATATGTGTGAAAGAAATAAACAGGTCATCAACAGTAAACGTACAAAGGAATGTTTACTAACCTGGATAAAATAATCCTCCTTTGTGAAATGCAAACCGCATACAATCATATATTTAGAAATCGGCTTTGCGATGCGAAGTACTCGACTCCATTCCTTCTTTAAACCTTTCTCTTTAGGAAAGTAATGCATTGATATGCCTCTTGTTGCCTTTGAAGAGCACTGTGGAACTGAACAATATCTATTACTCATTTTTCAGCCTCAGTTATTATGCAAAAGCTGAAAAAATGAGAGAAGATCACACACGTCAACAAAAATCGCAGGTTAAACAGCTGTTTGTTATTATTTCTATCACCATTCCTCTAGTTCCAGCTAAGCGGCAGCACCGTCGCTTGAGTTCGCGAATTAGCTTCTTTTGATGAAAGTTGGGATAAAGAAACTATTACTCATCTGTAATTTTTAGTGTCTTCAGGATGTCTGTTAAGTCCAGTTCGCGTTAATGTACTGCAATCGTGTGTAAATATGTGATAATACGCTTATTATGGACTGGTTCGATTGTGTGATGATTGTTCAGTCGGCCGATGGCATTGTGTCATTTACTGCAGATGTTGAAGTACATAAGACTAAAGCAGTAACTTAATAGAAGTGTCTCAAGAATATATACCGCAATGATTTGCTAGTTAGTGACAATATAATAATAGCTTAGTACACTTCAGTACCGGTAGTGTCGAACATAAGTACGTAAAGGGAAAACGCAATGAACATCTACGGCAAGACGTTATCTTGAACGCTCAGCTTCATGTACCTCCGTAAATCTTGACCAGTCTATCAGATGTTCTACACTGCCTTGTATACACGCCAAATATTACAGTGAACTTCTGCTTTATTGGTTAAGGAAGATGTTTCCCCTGTGCCAAACAGTGAACTCCTTGTGTTCCGTCATTATTCATACTTTTGTGATTCTTACAGCTTGCAAGTTATTTTTTTTATTAAGATGTGTGTGATAAAGTGTTGTGAGTAACTTGCCAATTATATACTTATATTGCGAGATGGTGTGCCGCGATAATTCCGTAAGAGGGAGATGATGATTTCCTACCTACATTCCTTTACTAAAACTACTATATATTTCAAGCGTACAACTATTCCAAACGGTAACAGCGAATGTTTAATAGGTTAGATAGTAACATAATATGTTAATATATGTGTAATATTATTATCGTGTCCTTTGTGTGTGGCAGCGGCGGCTGGTGGTCTTCGAGCTTGGGAGGGCACACAAACTAAATTATCATGCACAGCAACAGCTAGCACGCTAGGTGTTTGCCAATATCCATTAAATTTTGTCTCATTAGGGAAAATGTTATGTTCTACATATGTTCTAAATCGCTATTTAATTACAAATTTATAATAGCCTATCACTAAGACATTTGTCAAAAATTCTAGGCCTAGGTGAAAAACAAAATTATTCAATTTGTAACACTTGTCACAGAATTCCAAAAGAGACCTCTTTACGTAACCTTTTTTAAAATTTATTTATTTATTTATTTTTAACAGCATGTTCCATGACTATGAAAGTAATACTACATGCTATGTTTACAAAATGTTTACAATTTTAATAACATACATTTACTTAGGCTATGTATTCATTATTGTTCTATGGCTATTTGTTTGGTGATATATTGTTATAGGAACTGTCTAAATCTATTAACTTATTGTTTTTATGAGCTACACCACTTGACATTTTTTTCTAAATCTATTAAATTAAAATATAAAATTAATTATATAATGCTTCACTAGCTTAATTTTTTCGAACGTCCATTTTCCATGTTTATTTACCATATTATCCTTACCGACAGAAGTGGCTACGCTGGCTAACGCGCAGCATTAGGTCATGGGGCCAAGCTCTCTGCTGACTCGGTAGACGCGTGGGTTCGAGCCCGACCGTCGGCCGTCCTTGAAATGGTTTTCCGTGGTTTCCCCATTTTCAACACCAGGCAAATGCTGGGACGGTACCTTCTGACAGGCCACGGCTGCTTCCTTCCACATTCTTGCCCAGTTTCATTCACCATCATTCATTTCATCTCTCATTAACTCCTCTCCTGAGGTTGGCGTCAGGAAGGGCATCCGGCCGTAAAAATCATTGCCACAAAGACTTCCATCGCATCTCATCCCCGACCCCGTTGGAAAACGGGAATAATAAGGGGTAGTCATACATACATACATACATACATACATTTACCATATTATCCTTAAACAACTGTCTTTCTTTTTCCAGTTTCACGCATGTAAATAACAAATGATCAACTGTTCGTTCTTCATTGCCACACGCACACAATGGACTGTCTTTTATTTTGAAACGAAAGAAATACGAATTTATCTTACCATGTCCTGTTAAGAAAGTAGTTACAGTGCTAGTTAATGGGAAGTTTATTTTTAACCTATCCTTGACACTAGGTATGAATGATTTTGCCACTGCACCATTTAAGGTATTCTTCCATTCGTTTTCGTTTTACGTAGGCTAACCTTGGAACTAATGACACCAGGGTGGTGTCCTGTTTGCCATCTAGTGGTCGTCTTGTGAATCATTTCAAACAGCATCGAAAGAAGGGGTGGTAAGGGGAAGGGTATGGCCATAGATGTTGTAAGTTGGAGTTGAACGTAGCAGTTCAGCATTCCAACGTTTTTCCAGAGCCCATACAACTGCTCCTATTGTTATTCGTCCTTGTAACCGTGGGCTCGCAATCTCAGGGCCCATAGCCGACGTATGAACAGCGTCCGCGCGAACGCGCAATAGACCTGTCCTTGTTTGTAGTTGAATGGAGTCTCGGGCCCAGTAAGGCCTGGGCCCCGAGTAGCCCACAGCAAGGCGAATTACGTGACAAGATATGTAGCGCGTTATTCAAACATGCTGGTGCATTTTCATAGTGAGGAGCGCACAACTCGGCCAGTATTTCGAGCGTTAAGGATTAAGAAATGAATTACTAATGCAGGTTAATGGTAAGGAGGGCCCTGGCCCACTGGCCCGTTAGAGCCAGCCGCCCCTGGTGTGTGGTAATCTCCATAGTTACTGTATGTTCAGATATCCACACGACGACTTCTTTGCATATTTCAATCAACTAATTCGATGTGATGTTTTAGGCGAGATTTTAGACAATTCTACGAGAGGTCTTAATTGAATTGTATCTCTATAGCGTTGGTTCGATTATTTCAGGCAACGATTCTCATTCCGATTGTGTACACAAATACTCTGCATGTGCTGGGACAGCACTTCAGTAACCGGGTACTTTCTTCTCTCCTACTTCAGAATCTGTTTGATTTTATGCTAATAATATTAATCTATAATTACTGAACTTAAATACAAATCGTGATAACTCGCCAAAAAGCTTCTTATTCAACCACAGAAACAGTGAGACTGTTATAGCTGCCCCTTGGGTGAAGACGAAGAAACCTATAATTCCAGGCCAGCACTATATAGATAAATTAATTCAGGTAAGTCTAAATTATTGATGCATATTTCTTCGGAACCTAGTGACGTCTTGTGATATCTTTTATGCTCTTAGGTGCGTAAAAATAATAATAATAATAATAATATCGTATGGCCTCGGGTGCCTGGTGCAAGCTTTGTTAATTGACACCCAGAGGGTAGCTTGCATGTCGAATTTCGTCGTTCCCTTGAACGCTATGAAAGTCAATGAGGTTAGATATCTAAACTCCTTGACATTACAGCGCTTTCAAGTAGAGAATGGAGGAACTTTGTGTTGGCGGAAAATCCCGAGATTAATTTTGCCATTGAACACGGCCTACTGAATTCAAATGGGTTCTTTAACATGCCAACAACGTATGACATGAGTGTCGTGATTTTTGTCGCCTTTCAAAAATCACTTACCATGGTCAGGAGCGAACCTGCAATCTTGGGGTTGGTAGTCCAACACTATAACCACTCACCCACCGTGGCAAGCGTAAAAAAAAAAAAATAATAATAATAATAATAATTTACACGAACTGTGACAACCCCGATGACATGATCTTAGCTATTGTTAGGGCAACCATTGCCGCCATGTTTTTTCTACATTAAGGTCTGAGGATTGTAGTTGGTCTTGTCCCAACAGTACATCCAGAACACAAGGGAAAAGTTGGGCGCGCATGCGCAGAAGACAAAATTCACGCTTCTTGCCAATAAACTTTGAAATTCTCGCTGGGCTGTGACCAGCACAGCTAACGCCGTGCACGAAGTGGAGCGCACGCCTTGATACCTCGAACCGTACATGCTCTGTACCTCGTAGTGAGGGGAGTAGAAATATTTCCTATTCTTTGCTTGACGTCTTTTTAAAGCGTTGTATTTGTAGATAATAGGCCTATTATTAAAATAATTTATTTTCAAATAAAGCAATGTGCTGCAGCACTTCAGCACTTAAGGAGCGGCCGCCCCTGCAATATATTGTGAATTGTCACCCTCGAAACATGAAACAAGGACTACATCACAGCGCGCCAACAAGACTGAGCATCTGTTTGCTGTGGGGAGTAAGACCCATGACGTCACAGCCCCGCCGGCAGTGTTCCCGCCTGTTGACTTAAGAACGCCGTGTCATTGGCTAATATGTGATCGAGTGTATCGTGTATAAATATCAAGGTTCCTTCGTAGAATTGCAAGATGCACACACTCGTTTGAACTGTGGGTCACGGTGAATGCGGGTACACAGGCACAGCGTGGAGGGTCTCCAATCTCATCAGAGTCATCACGTACGAGTGGGTGTACCATACACGACATATCTCTAATCTGCATAAAATGACTCACGAGCAGAGTTGGGCAAAATACTCCCAAAATGTATTTTAGATACAAAATACACTTAGGCTTACACATTTCTGGAAAATACAAAATAGTATTTCAAAATACAATTCAAAATACAAAATACTGTCATTAAAATAAGCCTCTCATCCATTCGAACTATTCGAAATAACAACTATATATTACTACTAGCAACCCGCCCGGGCTTCGCCCGATATCTTTAACGGTTTAACCAGCATAAGCCTAAGCTTAAAGGGCGATTTATTTTCTATTTCAAGGAACTACGGAACTAGATTCGTTTTCCGTCTTGGCATGATGGGTTAAAATCACCTACAGGACTATTAATTATACTGTATTATCATGGAGATAGCATGTGCAACGAATTCTTGTCAGACGTAATTTAAGAATGGCGAGGTGCATGAAACAAAAACCCCTTCCGTCCAATCTAAACTGACAGTGTATTCTGCGGAACGAAGAACTTTTCATGCAGAACAATTCTTACACTCATAGTAGATAGATATTTTTAACGGTTTACTCAGCGTAAGCTTAAATGGCTGTAGTTTTTTCGACTCGATTCACTGAAATCGTTACTGCTCGGCTTTCTTTGGTCATAAATAAATTATTTTCCACAGAAACCTTCCTCGAGAAATCCATTACAGAATGGTGAAAACCGCATCAAAATTCATTCAGTGGTTCTCAAGATTACCAGGAACATCCAAGAATCGTGGACTTAGTTTTATTCTAAGAAGAGATTATACTTATTATTTACCTACACGGATACGCGCATTAACGGGCAAGACCAAAGTTTCAAATCCCACCGTCAGCTTCCGACTGAACGCTATCTTTCAACGATCCTCTAAGAAGGACTGCTACCAAACTCAAGACACGGAATAATATTTTCCGGAACCTTTGTAGTACCACTTAAGATCCAGCACCAATACTCTCCGCTGTCCAGCTGTTTCCATAGTACAGGCCGGACGTTTGTTTTAGACGAGTGAAAAATCTTAATGGAAGCCTGGAGGCGAGTTACTGCAGTACCTGTGTTGTTATCAGCTGCCCCAAGCGGTCCGATGATTGACAAAGCTGTCTCACACTCCTACTGAAGTACAGTCAGTGGCAAATATAATGACGTTCTGTTCGTAAATACGTAACGCGTAGTTCCGCGTCACACAATACTTCGACGTTGACTGTACTGTCTGCAAGTCGGTGTCGCCACGTGCTCAAGTCTGGAATTCCATTACATCAGATCGGTGGTGACAAATTTGAAGCGATAGGGTGAGAGAGTGACTGTGTACAGGCTCACCCGCAGGCTTCAAGTTCACGGGCAATCGTCTAAAACAAACGTCCGGCCTGTATATTCTAGTCTCTTCTATGGCTGAATAATGTGCCCCAGTTTGATAAATAGTTTTTGTTGTTGTTGTTGATGTTGATTCATTTAGGGGCCTTGGGACTTCGTGGACATGTAGCCCCCTTGTACTTGGGTGTGTAAGGAATTTGTCTGATGACGTGTGTTATTGTAATCGCTGTATTAGTGTGTATTGACATATTACCAGGTATTTTTCAGTGTTGCCTGGCTGCGATTGTAGTGCTGACAGACAAAATGTGAGGCATATCAATCAGGACTGCCCTCTGAGATCCTACAGTGCTGCTGAAAGAAATCTGTACCAAGGAACGCCACAGTCCTATTGACAACACATTATAAACAAACAAATAAATACATTTAAATTAAATAAATGATCCTAACTCCTCAGGTTTCTGGTTAACCTGGAAAGGTTGGGTCAATTTTTATTATATTATTATTATTACCAACTGCTTTCAACTCGGTGAGATGGTGTGATGTTTTGGAAGCTCTCCAAAACACGTTCAAGCTACCAGAGTATCTCATATTCTTATTACGTTACTATCTGAACGATCGCACTTTATTATACGATACGGAAGAGGCCAGAGAACAAAACAGGTCACAGCTGGTGCAGCGCAAGGGTTCATCCTTGGTCCCGACCTTTGGAATGTCACGTATGATGGCTTATTACGCCTGGAGATGGCAGAAGATACGACACCTGTCGGTTATGCTGATGATGTGGCTGCTTTGATAGTAGCTTGTAATTTGGAGATGGCTCTACTCAAACTGAACTAGGTCCTGCGGCGGGTGAAAGCATGGATGTCAAATCATGGACTAGAACTGGCAGATCACAAAACAGAAGTTGTTCTCCTGACAAGGAAAAGGATTGATACCATCGTGCCGATGCAGATTGGACAGATTGTCATCAAAGCATCCAAGCGCACTAAGTACTTAGGTATAACGATCGATACCAAACTCACATTTTGGGACCATATTCAGCGGGTAACTGATAGGGCGGCAAAATCTGTGACTGCGTTGAGTAGACTGATGGGTAATATTAAAGGCCCGAAATCCAGTAAACGACGGCTACTTATGACAACTGTCCAACCAATACTGCTGCATGGTTCTGAAATTTGGCGTGAGTCCTTGAAGATTGATAAATATCGGAGAAGGATGGCTGCAGTACAGCGGAGAGCACCGTTGCGAATTGCGTGCGCATATCGTTCGGCGTCATAACCTGCGATCCTTATAGTGGCAGCAGTAGCTCCTATTGACTTCCTTGCCTTAGTAAGACAGGAGATCTGGCGTACCCAAGGAGAGCTGGGAAGGAAACAGGCAAATGAGCTGGCGCTCCGCCAAAGGATGAGGCGATGGCAACAGCGATGGGAAATGAGCCTTGGGGAAAATGGACGAAGCTGATACCATCATTGGCTGACTGGGTCAACCGGAATAACGGTGAGGTGAACTGTTACCTGACGCAGTTCTTGACAGGTCACGGATACTTTCGCCAATTCCTCTACAGACTAGAGCGAGCGAGTAGTCCAGCGTGCATATACTGCAGTGAAATTGATGATGCACTCCATACTTCCTTTACATGTGACCATTGGCTGCCACAAAGATGTTTGGAGGCAGTGCAGGGAGAGCTCACGCCAGACAACATAGTCCATGTCATGCTACAAAACCAGGAATCCTGGTATCAGGTGGCAATGTATGTTGAGAGTACTTTGCGCCTAAAGAAGCGGGATCTAGACGCTTATGGCCAATAGTAAAGAAGAACTGAAGGAAGAAGGAGCATAAGATGCTTCATAAACGACGCCGCCCTGAAATAATGCGAGAGCGGTTCCTCGGCGGATATACACGTCGTGGAAGAAGGTTGTGTGTGTTTTTAGTGGGTAAAAGCCCCACACAATTGAAGTGTGCGGACCCTCTTCAAGCGTCTGGAAGCAGATTTTCCACAATCCCTCGTAAAAAAAAATCACAGTCAGTCTGAAAGACTAGACGTTGTATCATTTCAAATGACGCATGCTACAAATGCTACACATGTTAGAAAGGCTCAGGAGGACTTCTCGCTTTGCTCGAAGCCCCAGGACTCTTTCAACATACTGCATTACCCATTAAATTAGGCTTCCCGCGCGGGCACCACTTTAAGGGTCACGGGAAGAAATGTGTTTCTTGTACTTGTATTAAAGATGTGTTTGGTTGAATAAAGCGTAAATTGTGTACTTTTTGATAGCGGTTTTGTGGCCCATCATCCCAGGCAAGCCGGCGGAAACCTTTGCCTCCCTGTCAGAAGGATCATTTGGCCGTAAATTTGAATTAGTGTAAGGATGCAGTATGAGTGTCCAGATTTAGACAATAGCCTACTCCATGAAGGGGTCATGTCTATACCATATATGTTTGTTTAATGAATAGTGTATCTGAAATAAGGGAAGAATACTGATTTACAGATTTGTGGAGTGAGTTTCTGATTTTTAAAAGGTCGCTCGACGCCAGGCCTCTTTCAACAGACTCCAATAATCATTAGCGTCTGGTTCTCGCTCCCCGCGTGAGCATGACGTCACGTTCCCGCGCAGCTGCATGACGTCACGTCCGTCACCGTGTCCGTAATGCATAACGATGGACCCCAACCATAACGACGAAGTCGACAAGATCATTTGAAATGATAAAACAAATAATAACAACCGCCAGCGGTAGCTGGGACCCGCGCTTTGGGAGACGTGGGCTTGATCCACACCGCCCTTGAAATGCTTTTCCGTGGTTTCCTTCTACAGTGAAAATAAACCAAACCAAAACCCCGTGACACTAGGCTTAGCGAACGCTGCTCGGCCATTTGGCCTGCAGATCAGTGGGTCGAGTCCCCTTGGCTGTTAATCTTGGTCTCCTTGACCGGTGTGCTGCCTCGCTGACAGACAGCTACTCCATTGTCATCACGAGGCTGAGTTCACCCATTCCAGCACTTACGCCAGTTTCTAAATTCCCTGACGAAGCCGGGAATTGAACTCGGGGCCTCCGGATGGGAGGCAGGCAAGATGCTCCAACACCACACAGTAATATCCTTCTCTAAAGAACGGAACTTCGCCGTGGCCGTGTGACAGAAGGAGAGCAATAACTTACGGCCAGATGACTAGCATCTACCGATTACACAAGATCAGGTCGGGAAGCATCGGATGCTGTCATAGCTTTGATTACGTACGGAGCTGGCAAGATACCTTAGTTGGGAGAGTTAAGACTTGTCATGAAGTACTGTAGCCTATCTCATATCCGGTGAACGGGGTTAGGCATGGAACAAGAAATCAAGTTTTCCAAGTGGAAAATTATTTTCACAAGAAGTCGGACAATACTGTAAATGTGTTCGTAAGTTTCAACGCCGTGCGATATTTGGACTACTTGTGGGGAAATCTCAAACAAAATGTATACAGAAACAATCCGCGTACTCGGGAGGCTCGCGAAAACAAAATAACTGCACCAATACAAAATATCAGTGAGGATGAATCACAGCGAGTGTACCAAAACTTCCTAAGTTGGTGCAATGTATGTTTAGAAAATGAAGGACAGCATTTCCAGTAACTACTTTGAAATTCATGTAAGTAATGATGATTATTAAAAATGTTAAAAAGTGCAAATGTGTTAATTGGGCACTACGCTGCTGCTAGCGCCTTGCTGGACAGGTTCCTACACACAGTGGTACGGCCGTCACGCGGCGACTGCGAGGTTCCATTGTGTAGAGTAACACCTCACCACGCTTCCTTCCAATGCCTTCCCTAGTTTCATTCACCTTCACTCATTACATCTCTCATTATCTCCTCTCATGAAGTTGGCATCAGTAAGAGCATCCGGCCGTAAAATCACTCACCACAGCAAAGAAAAACATCATTCCATCCCATCGCCGATCCCGTTGAAACGGGAACAAAAAGGGGTAGACATACATTTTATAATTATTTTCCTTTGTCAACGTAGACAACTATCCAAGGCAATTTAAGAGATTCGAGTTTCGAATTCTGGCACTGACAGCGGCCATTCTCGGTGTGGTGTTTGGATTTATCGCACTCTCCGTCTAGGCACATGCCGGAATGGCAACATACTTCAAGTCCTGGGGCATCTGCTCATTTCTAGACCATAATAAATACAGTCACGCAAACTACTATAGACACCACACAAACACAGGTTATCAGACAAATTAACGCACACAAATACATGGAGCTTATGATCAAGATTTAGGCCTACTAATAACAACCGGCATACTTATTTTGCTGCCGGCCCCGTGGTGTTGGGGTAGCGCGCCTGCCTCGCACGCGGAGGCACCGAGTTTGATTCCCGGTTCCGTCAGGGATTGCTGGAACGGGTGCACTCAGCATAGTGAGGTCATGGCGACCAAGATTAACGACCAAGGGGAACCGACGTGCTGACCACGCGTCGCTCCATAATCTGCAGGCTAAATGGCTGGGCAGCGGTAGCTTGGTAGGGCTGTAGAGCCACGGGGTTTGGTTTGGTTTATACTGCTCGTGGCGCAGTCGCTAGCATTCATGACTCTCATCCCTTAGGTCCGGGCACGATTACCTACCTAGGAATTTAGTCATGGCCTGAGGGCTGCAATGGGGTATATTCAGTTTAGGGAGGCAAAATTGAGAATCCTCGAAGTGATTTCCTGTTGTTTTCTCACTTCTACTCCAGACAAATGTCGGGATGGTTCCTAAATTAAGGCCACGGCCACCCACTTCCTAATCCTCACCTGAATTACAAATACACACACTATTACGAGAAATACTACTACAGATTCCACAATAACACAGGTTATCAGACAAATTCCACGCGTAACCAAGTACACGGGACTACTGTATGTGACTACGATGTCCAAGTTCCTCAAATGAAACAACAACTTGTCGAATTTTGTACAGCCCTTATGAGTGCACTTCCGGGAATTTTGGAGAATTCTAGTGAACAGCTTCAGACAACTACTTACATTTTGGAATTTCATACTCAGGTAGCCTGAGGCTATTTGTTGGAAAAGTTTCCAAGATTAACAGCACTGAGCATCGGGCAGACATTCCTCACGAGATTTTGTTCTAAACGCATCCTAAGTAAACAGCATTGCACATAGTCTCACAACGGTGTTTTTTTTTTTTTTTTTTTTTTTTCGTGTGGTGTGATGCTGGAACAGTTGTATTGTTCTCAAACTTGCCTGTGCCATGTCTAGCAATTAACTCAAATTATGAGATAGGAAGATAATGGAGGATTGAACTAAAAATCATCCAAAACAATGAATTTTTCAAAGTATTTTATTTATTTTGAAAATTTAAAATACGCATGAAAAGTATTTTCGATACAGATACAAAATACATGTTCCTAAATGTATTTTAGATACAAAAGTATCGAAAATACGTATTTTAAATACATGCATTTTCGACACGGCACAACTCTGCCCACGAGTACGGAAGTTACCGTTATCGCTTTCAGTTTACTGGGTCTTGGATCTGCTAGGCCGATTCTAAGCTTCTGGAAGCTTCGATTGTGCAATATAATCACGTGACGGAAATTCCCTTCTGCTCAACGTAGCCACAAGACTGGTTTGTGCCAAGTTCCTGCCTCGATATTGCTTGGTTAAATTTTATCATTGGATTCCGAAAAATATTCCCATTTTCATCCCAAATAATTCATTTTACGGGGGCAGTACCTCTGGCGACATACCCCAAAATATGACCCCATATCTTAAGTATGAATGGGAGGAGTGCGTCAGGCCTCGGCAGCCGGCACAGTTCATATTCTCGCCGCTAGATAGGGGCTTCATTCATTCCATTCCTGACCCGGTCGGAGACTGGAAGCAGGCTGTGGATTTTCATTTTTTCATCTTAAGTATGAATGGAAATAAGCAAAATAAGTATTTCTTAATGTGTGCATGCTAGTGCAGGTTTTCAAAATACGTAACGCAAAGCACATCGAGTTCAGTTTAGCATTCAAATATTCATCATCATCATCTTGTACAGTTTCCAGCCCCAGGCTGGGTCTGTTTGGAACATAAGCCTCGCCACTTAGTTCTTTCTTCCCACCACCTCTCCGCTGTCACTCTGGTCCAGTCCTCGCCTCTCTTCTAGACACATTCCTCCACTCCTTTCAGCCATTTATCTCTTGGTCTTCCCCTTGGTCGTTTCTTCTGTATCTGCATCTCATGTATCCTCTTGGGAATCTTCTTCTCATCCATTCTCTTTAAGTGTCCATACCACCTCAGTCTTGATGTCTCAATCCTACCTTGCAAGGGCTCCTCTTTCACCATTTCCCTGACCTTTTCATTCCTCACCCTGTCTCTTCTTGTTACTCCGATCCTACTTCGCAGGAACTTCATTTCACCTGCCTGTATTCTGCTTATGTCTCTTTTCTTCATTGTCCACGTTTCTGAAGCATAGGTCAGTATCGGGATATAGTAGCTTCTGTATAACACTTCCTTGCTTTTTTGTGGGACATCTTTATTCCACACTAAGCTCCTAATGCTTCTCAGAAATGCTTCTGCCTGTCTGCCACGTTCCGTAATCTCTTTGTCATTTCTCCCATTTTCCTCCACTAAACTTCCCAAGTACTTGAGACTTTCCACCTTCTTCAGCTGTCCACCTCCAAGTGTTATCCCACTCATTGGTCTGTCCTTTTTCCTGGTCGTTAACAGGATCTCACATTTACTGATGTTGAACTTCCATCCGTACTCTCCCACTGTTTCTTCCCAAGCCTTCAGTTGCTCCTGAATTTCCTCCTCCTTGTTTCCCCAGACCATGAGATCATCTGCAAACACCATTGCTTTCATCTTATCTTCTCCTATCTTTCCTGTTATCCGTGTCATTACCTCGTCCATAACCACAATAAAGGGAAGGGGTGACAGTGCACTATCCTGTTTCAGGCCACTCATTTGTCTGAACCAGTCTGTTCTTTCCCCTCCAACTTTCACACAACTCACACTTCCACAATACATCTCCTTCACTCTGCCTACAGTCTCTTTTTCCACTCCCATGTTTTCCATTGCTTTCCAAACCTTCTTCCTACACACACTATCATAGGCCTTTTCGATGTCCAGGAAGGCCATCAGCAGATCCTCTCCAAATTCGTAGTGGTGTTCCTGGAGCTGTCTCACTGAAAATATGAGATCCACTGTTGATCTCCCAGGTCTGAATCCATACTGCTCCTCTCTCAATTTTCTCTCCACTTTGGCTCGTATTCTACTTTCTAATATCTTTTCATATATCTTGGCACAGTAAGGTATGAGTGTGACTCCCCTGTAATTTCTGCACTTCTTTCTGCTTCCTTTCTTAAATATTGGGACAATTAATCCTTTCTTCCAATCTTCTGGGGTCTTTTTCTCCTTCCATATCACCCTCATCACCCGGTACAGCCACTGTTTCCCAACCTCCCCTGCTGCCTTCACCATTTCAACACTCACTTCATCCACACCTGGTGCCCTTCCTCCTTTCATCTTGTCTATAGCCATTTCCAGTTCTCTCCAAGTCAGGTCCTTTTCCATTCCTGTGTTGTCTTCTCCATCTTCCAATACATTGTCTTCCTCCCTATGACCATTTGGATTCAGCAAATCCTCAAAGTACTCTTTCCACACTGTCTTGAGTGCCTCTTTGTTGTGTACCTCATTTCCGCTTTTGTCCATCATTACCACATCCTCTCGCAGACCTCTTCTATTACTTTTGAACATCCCATAAAGTACTTTCTTATTTCCTCTGCTGTCTTCCTCCATCATCTCTGTCCACTTTCCCATCCATTTCTTCCTCTCCTCTGCGACAATCTTGTTTGCTTCTTTCTTCTTTATCTAATAATCTTCCCTTGTCAGATCAGTTCTTTCCTGGAACCACACTCTGAAAGCCTTGTTCTTCCTTCCCACAGCTTCTTTTACTCTCTCATTCCACCATGGTGTCTCTTTACACCGCTTTTTGTTGCTTGTTCTTCCACAAACTGCCACTGCAGCTTCCACCATTGTGTTTTTGAATTGCTTCCATTCCTCTTCCCCTGTTTTAAGATTGTCTGTTGGCATCCTTTCCCTTATTATCTTCTGGAATTCTTCCTTGACTTCCTTTTCCTTGAGTTTCCATACTTTGATTCTGTTTTCCTGGTACTCTGTCCTCTTGCTATCCTTAACAACTCCCAAGTTCATTACAAGTATTCTGTGGTCGCTATCTAAGGCCTCTGATGGTATTACCTTTATATCTCTGACACTTCTCTTCATTTCCCAGTCGTACAGCATGTAATCTACCAAAGATTTCTTCGTTAAATCATTGCTGTACCACGTTACCTTGTGGTATTCTTTCTTCCGGAACCAGGAGTTGCCTACCACTAAACCGTTTCTGTTGCAAAAATCCAGCAACTTTCTCCCTTCCTCATTCCTGCTACCCCATCCTTCTGCTCCCAATACATTTTCATATCCTTGCCTTTCACTTCCTACATGTGCATTCAAATCTCCCATGACAATGATGCTCTGCCCATTCAACTGCTGTTGTAGCTCCTCCTCAATGTCTTCCTTCTCTTGAGCTGTACATCCAACTTGAGGGGCATACACCTGGGCTATCTCCAGGCTTCTTCCCTTTACATTTACTCTGATCTTCATGGTCCTGTCACTTATTCCCTTTACCTCTTCCTTCATCCCATCTCTCACTACTACTCCTACTCCGCTGCTCCTTCCTTCACTGTTCCCACTCCAGTACAACCGGTACCCTTTCCTCAGTTCTCTGCGACCTTCTCCTTTCCATCTTGTTTCTGCCAAGCCCAGTACATCCCGTTTTCTTCTCTCCATCACATCTACAATCTCCTCCACTTTTCCTGTCAGTGTCTGTATGTTTAATGTCCCAACTCGTAGTCCATTAGCATATCCGGGTCGTCGTCGTTTGCATCCGTCCTTTCCGAGGCCTGTTCCTGGTTTGAAAGCAAATATGATATCCACTACTGGGTTGCTAGGCCTATCGTAGCTTCACCAGAGCCCCGTCAGCCGTCACTTTTCAGGGTTCCCATAGAGCCTTCACAGCTACCGTAGCGGTCCCGGGGCACACAAAGTCCCCACTGTACTTCACCCCTACAGGCAATCCCCTACTTCATGCCGTTGCCCGTCTCCCACCACGTGGAGGAGGGGTTGGACTTGTGGGAGACATTCAAATATTGTATATGTTTATTCCATTTCAAGTCATGTTGTATCCATAGTCCTAAAAACTTTGTTTCTGATTTATTTTCTATTTGATGACCATTTAATGTTATATTGGGCTACGCAGGATTCCTATTCTGTATAGTGTGGAAATTTAGAGATACTGTTTTTTTTTAATTGTTTATTATGAGGTGATTAATTTGTGACCATTTGGTTAACTCTTCTGTAACGGAGTCAGCAGACCGCTGTAAGACCTGTTTAGTTTCACCTTTTATTACGAGTGTTGTATCGTCCGCAAACAAAATTTCCTTATGTGAATGAACGTTCTGTGTTATATAATTGGTATATAGAAGAAAGAGTAGTGGACCAAAAACCGATCCCTGGGGTACTCCAAATTTAATAATTCCCTCATTGGACAATGTATCAAGTAATTTGGTTCCATCATCCTTGTGTCTCAAGCTTACTATTTGTTTACGCCTTGTTAAGTGAGACTCGATCCATTTATTAGCTAGACCTCTAATACCATATTGATTTAGTTTTGTAAGGAGGATTTTATGGTCAACAACATCAAATACTTTCGATAAATCCAAGAATAGGGCAGTTACATGTTCCTTATTGTCAATTAATTTCAGTATACTATTACTACATTCATAAATTGCTGTCTGTGTAGATTTTTCCGTCCTGAATCCATGTTGTGATTTTGATGTATTTTATTGTTTTTCTATAAAACTTATCAGTCTCTTTTACATGATTTTTTCCACAATTTTTGCAAAACCAGTTGGTAAGGAAATATGACGATAGTTATCTAATTCATATTTTGAACCGGTTTTGTGCACTGGAATTACTTTTGATAACTTCAAAATATCCGGGTAAGTTCCTGAGAGAATTGAACTGTTCATTAAGTGCGTAAGTGGATTCATTATATTTTTTGCACATTTCTTTAAAATTGCATCAGGGATGCCATCAATGCCAGCACAGAATTTATTTTTTAGCTCTTTATAACTATTCTTACCTCTTCACTTGTGACATGATTTATAAATAAAGAATCACTGCATATCTTTATTTTATTATTAGAATTTAGTGTATTTACCTGTGATTTATTTAATAATTTTCGTGGAATTTCCAGAAAATAGTCATTAAAAGTGTTTGCTATTTCCTCTGGATTATTAATCACTTTATTATTCCTGGTCAGTGTGTAATGGGTTTCCGTTAAATGTCCCTCGTTGAATATTAATAATAAACTGATTATATGCAAAGCGGTACACTGTTGGGCGTTGTATGTAATGTGTTAGAGAGAACTGAATCTTATTAATAAGAAAGCGCTCCACAGTTTGTAACGTGTTTTTCGAGGGGATTTTACGCCAGTGACATAAGTCAGTAGGAAGCCATTCTATATTTATTTACGCGGCAAATTGTTCAGCCAAGAGAAGTTTTCATGTAACTTATTATTAACTTATTATTATTATTAAGGTATTTATGGAGCATTTTTTATAAGAGTATAAAGTATACAGATAGGTTTTCAATGTTATAGAAAACACTATCAAGCGAATTATTACGAACAACATTATCGCGGAAAATTATATGATTACGGAATTTTACGGAGTTTTGTCAGTTAGGGTATTGAGAGAGATGAGTCACTGGGAATTCGGCTACAGGCTTATTCTTGTCGAGAAGCGTGACGCAAGCTGGGATGCTGCTTCAAGGAAAGGCGAAATGGCATGGACCGGTAATCGACATCATCCTCGCGCCGAGTGTATTGACCCTGAGGAGGGGAGTAGCGCGTGGTGGCTCAGCCAATCAGTGGAGAGCGGGCGACTAGAAGACGGCTCCGGAGAGGGGAGGCGACGAGTGCATATATGGTTTGCGCGCCGTGGAGGCAGGGTGATTATCTTTGTAAAACTTGACCGTTGTGGTTGCACGTGTGGTTGGTTCCGATGTGATCGGACCATAAATTATCATATCTACAAGTATTTCTTCAACTAACGAAGAAGATGACGACGTCCAGAAGGCTGTGGGAAGCTCTCTTCAACATCCAGTACGAGGGAAATGCTGCGGCAATTTCCAATGGTAAGCGCGAATGACTCAGAACTACATAATCTCTCGTTTCTGCTGAAACACAGGCTGAAAATTTCAGTAACTTCATAGCTTGGGAATAAGAGTAAAATCAGTAATTCATCCGACTCCGTTTTCACGTAATTCTCTAGCGGTAATATTCAAATCGCAACGCTTCAATTTAAATTTAAATATATTATTATTATTAATTTTGCCATACTTGTTTTATATAATAAATTCATTTCTTTTAACCATGCAATCTTAGCTTTCAGTAGGTAGCATTAGATATAGACCAAATTCCTTCTCCTGATACAATTGTTAGTTGGGTTAATGATCAAATCATACCACGATCTGAGTGAAAAGATTCTTGAAGGTGTTGTACCAGAGCTAGGTGTTGTTAAATATAAATTTAGATTTCAACATAGCGTTGAGGTCTTGGCGCCCATTAATACAACATATCTTAGTCAGTGTAAACAATACATTTGTGTTTCAAAGTGCAAGGCAGGGCTAGTAAATGCGTTACACTTGTACACCCAACAGTGAGGGCTATAGAAAACGTTTCACTTGTCACCCAACGTAGAGAAAACCATTACATTTGTACGCTCAACGTGGATCAAAATAAGAGCATTACAAGTTGGGCGTTATATTCTCTTGGTTTACGTTAACTTCTTTACTTTTAATATGCAAAGGTTAATAATTAAATAGTTGCCCACTTTGGGTGATCAATATGAAACATCTAATTGTGTTTTAATTTAATAGTGTATCTGTATTGTTGTCAGCATCACTAAAAAGTACATAATATGTAGTATTATGTGTAGCCAGGGCGCCAGACCATTCATATATCATGATCAAAATAATATATTAAACCTCGGTTAAACAGAGGTAGAGCAGCGAAATTCCTTTCTCCAGCCGTAGTGAAACTTACGTAATCTAACCTTACGACAATTAGTTTAGGAGTGTGGTGTTGCCTTATAGTAATTACTAGCTACTAAAGGAAACCAGTCAAACATTTGAATTTACAAATGAATTTAATATATAAAAACAACAAGTGCAAAAAAAAAAGAATAAAATACTAAAGATAATAATAAGAATAAATTTAAATTAAAGAATCTACTGAATTTACTTGTATTATGGGTCTTGATTGGAAATTGGAGTATACTGAGTTAATTGAATAAAATGTATTGAATTTAATAAGCATGAGAGCCTTCTGATTTGACTGTAGTAAAACTGTTTATGTAGCTCACCGCATTGCAGATCATTGTAGATGGATTGTTGCGTATAGAGTTCAAGTGACCCTTATCTTCCTCAACGTAATGAATTTATATGTGGATGACGGAATAAATTCCATAAATCATCGCTGTGACAATAGCCTCGTACACAACCATGTCACGGTTTGATGAGACTGTATAATATAGCACTGCGTTACAGATGAATGTTAATTTCCAACTCCATCTCGCTACAAGTTCCACTCTTCTGCTCCAAACAGCACCATTCCATCTCCTGCCAGCAATTCAATAATAATTATAGTCCAGTTGGGCGGCCGTCATATATATAACGTTCCCAGGTAAGGCACGCGCCCACCCCCCACTTCTGAAGTCACTAGGCAATTTTAGCTCGCCATTCACATATCAATAATGACAATACTTCTTTGTAGCATTTCTCGGGAGGTCCAGCCCACCTTTTGTATAAAGTTGCAAAGGACTCCTCGCCTACTGTACTCTCCTTGTACACAAGCCCCATTCATTACCTTGCCTGCCAGGTATTGTTAATGGCGAGTCTCCAAAGAATCCATTCCAAGTAAAATTTGTTTACTGGTATAATTCTTGAAGTGAAAGACATTAGTGTCTACTCATGTCGTTACCAGGAAGCAGTTGATAAGCCGGCCTTCCGCGAACACCCTGTTTCTTCCTCTGTACGTATTTTCTTCAGATATAATATTCAGTCAAGCGTCTAACTTATTTCAAATATAATGTGTGTAGCTCCAACTCCTTTCAATTGCCATAATATTCTACATTACCGCATAATAATAGATATAAACATATTAGTTAACATAATAACTAATAAAAGGTAAAAATGACAAATTAAAAAGTATTGATAATAATAATAATAATAAAATATATAAAATTATATCATTCTGGTCACAAATTAGGACCATCACAAGTGTAATGTCCCTTTGTATTTTAGCAGATTTTCCAGTTCCTTTCTCTATCACGGACCACGTAGCCCTGTTTTTATTAGATGATTGGGAAATAAAATTATCATTATGCATTTTCTTTGCTAGTCTTATTACCTTATTTAATATGCTAGTGTATTTTTTGTAGTATAAATTGAATTCAGGTGTTGTGTGGTATTGTTTATATAATTTGTGTAGAAATTTCTTTCTTTGACATGAATTTCTAATCCCTGTTGTTATCCATTTGCTAGTTTTGTTATTTTGAATAATTCTTTGTTTAAAGGGGAATGCTGTTTCAAAATAGTGTTTTAGGGTACTGTTAAATGCATTAAATTTATCATTTACATTTCCTAGTTCATAAATTTCTGACAATGTTTCCTTATTTAATAAGTCATTGAAATATGTAACATTTGTTTCAGTGAATGACCTGCACTTTGATTTTATTCCTTCATCATCATCATTATTATTGATTGTTTCGGGTACTTCAAAACTCAGTGTTTGTCCATGGTGGTCACTAAAACCCGGACAATAGACTTCTATTGAATGGCGATATTTATCCGTATTTATTTATTTATTATTTATTTATGTATGTATGTATGTATGTATGTATGTATGTATGTATGTATTCTTTAATGCAAGACAGAATCCGCGTGTGACAACATAATAATTAATAATTCAATTTAAAAGTATAAACAAAACAAAAATAACAACAAACATGAACACAAATAAAAAGACACTAGTATCTAATCAACAACCACAATCATATAGATAGGCCTATGCACTCAAACATCCTGGAAGAAAATTACCTCCAGCTATTATTCATAAAATACCAAATGTTCAAGAAACATTAAAATAATTATTTACAGAAAATTCAAAACTATGTACAATAAACTGAAAACTTAAAAAGGCAAAACATATGAACAAGTTCAGAAACTGGAAGAAATAATACAAAGTGTCATCCGAGGATCTAGCAAACAACAAAATATTACATTCCTTCACTCGTTCGTACAATCAATTAAAAAATCATACCATTCATTCATCCCAGTGGCGGCCGGTAATAAAGTTGCAGTGTTGCACAACAACCAGTTTAATAATATAAAAAATATATATATCATGATAAATATTTTTAGTAATAAAAGCTGTACATTTCCTTTTATATGTATAGGAATTCATAATTTTGTTCTTTAATAATTAAGAAAATCTTTAGTATGTTACTGTGAACTGTCTGAGAAAGCGAAGCGTGCCAACCAATTAGGAACGCTCTTCCGTTTGGTCGTTGCCAGGCCCAGGCACCGACCAGATCTCAATAGTGAAGGGTATGGCAGAGATGCTAAACCGAGTAAGCCCTATCCCAACAGTTAACTCGGCTGGTCGTTGCCCGCTGATGGCAACAAGGGAGCCGAGGCGCGGACGGAGACATCCGTGACGTATCGTCAACTGCCGATACTATGTCTTGCAATGAAATTTGCACGTACTTGTGGTTCTTTCTCGCCCTCTTATATAACTTCGGCTGGCTGCTTGCCTCAGGCAGCGGTAACGTTCTCGCTTGCTGTGCACAAGGTTGCAGGATCGAATCCTGGCGCAGTCAGCTGGCATTTGATGGTGCGCAAATGCGAGGGAGCCGTGTCAGTTAAAGATCCCCTTCTGGGCAAAATTCCGGCACCCCGTCGTCTCTATAAGCTGCAGTAGTTAAAAGGGACGTAAAACCAATAACACTATACAGTATAACTGACGTTGTTTTATTCTTGTGAAGGGTTTCATGTAGACTAATTTATAATCCATTTCATCCGATGACAATGTGATGTTCTCTGAAATGCGGCATTCGTGATGAATGAGATACATTCGTTTTACCGCGCAATTGAATACAGTTTTCTCTGATATCAATCAGTCTTTTACCCTACCCCCGCCCTCTTAATGAAAATAGTGCAACACCCAGAACAATTAGCCGCCACTGATTCATCCACATATTCACTCAACCCATCAAACATAATAGAAATATACACAATTTACATTAGAATATTTTACAGCCCATTTGAGTTGTTTCTCATAACAGTTGACAGAGTTACAGTAGTAGTGGTAGTAGTATGCTTTTTATCATTTTAAATGATCTAGTCGACTTCGTCGTTACGTTACGGCGACGTTACGAAATGTATCGAGAATGCACTGAGGTGTGTGACGTCATAGTACAGCTTGGTGCATGTGTACTGAGTTCACTGGTGAGCTCTGGAGTTACGCGACGGCAACGACACGGCGAGCGTGAGTCATCCAGCCAGCTCCCTCCTTTCACCGCGCGCTCCAGCTCCCTCATGACTTGTAACTTTCTAGCGTTCTTATTGTTTATTGATCATCTAACATGTCAAGAGTCTTTCTACAATTTTTCGGCATTTGTAGCATTTAAAATGATATAAAGTCCAGTCTTTCAGACTGACTGTCTCTCTTTTTTTTTAAGAGACAGAACAGCGAGGTCATCTGCCTCAACGTTGACAAAGAGTCGGAAGTGAATATCAGCAGCAATTTTATTACAACTACATTTAGATTTAATCGAGCAAAACAGTGGTCCTCCAAAGTAGCTTGCATACACTCCAGGGTTGCCGATCTTTGTTTTAATGGGTAGCCTACCTAAAAGTACGTTATGTACGTTTCAAATCTTTCTCGAGTTACATTGCGGTCCTCGAGCAGGAAAGAGTCGAAGACCTGCGAATTGAATAAGTGCGTCGTTGCATCTTTCGCTCTTTAGCTGAAAATTAAGGTGTCCGGAATTGGCCCCCGCTCGGTCCTACTCGACTCTCCTCACGTCCACACGAGCAGAACACCTTACTCTATTATTTACCTTACCCCACACCTTCTGTACAGTAGCGACATATATTTGTGCACTTGACCTTTAGAGCTCAGCGGTAGGAGCGGGGTGTAGAGCGGCGCGGGGAGCGTGATGAATACTTCCCTATCTGAGAACATTGAAGCGCGTGATAGTAATAGACACAGACACGCTCTTGCCTTCCTTCGGAGGGGAAGTAAAGCCGGCGGTCCCATGTCATAGATTTATGGCATGTTAAAGAACCTTCCACTAATTACACCTGTGTGAAGCTAAATTATGTTAAAAATGTAAACAACGCTCAGGTTCCTACGTTCGTCGCCAGGAGCCGACTGCGGTGGCGTCTAGTAGCCAAGTTCTGAACTAGTAGTCGTTGACGGTGGCGTTTGGCGGCAAAAGTAGGAACTACTTGAAAAATTCAAAGTCTGCAGTCCTTACTTGAATTAAGAAACAGATAACACACACTAATACGGTCATCACAATTAACACCGGTTATCAGACAGATTTTACACACACCCCAAGTACACGGGGCTACATGACCGCGTTGTCGCAGCACCTTAACTGAGGAACCAAACAACGAACCAGCGTGGCAAATTAAGCTGCAGTAGTATAGGCATGACGAATAGAAATAAACAGTGTCATCACTCCGCTACTTACATTGTAGTTCATGGTCCAGCCAGTGTGTGGCGCGGAAGTCGCGACGAACCATAAGCATGTATGACAGTAACCCACGAGGTTAGTACTGTAATATCCTGTGCGCGAGAAGTCATATTATTGGAGGGAATTTGTTTCTTTGTAATAGTTTACGAATGTCTCTGCAGTGCTTTGTGTGTGCAAACAACTAAGTTTTCTGTTGTTTCGGGAAAATGTCGTAATGTTTTGTTCCTGGAAGTAAATCGGGTTACGAAGAAAATCTGATGGTAGACATTTTTTCACACCGCCAAAAGAAACAAATCTGTTTGCGAAATGGGCGAGAGTTATTCCGTGGAAAGATAAGCAATTGTCGATCAAAAATAGAATCTGTGACGAACGTTTTTCGGAACATTTAATTATTATAAAGGCGGACAGTTTCGTAGTGAACTATGAGAACGTGGAAATTCCTCGCGTGAAGTGGAAATTAAAACCAGGATCAGTACCTCACATTTTTCAAAATTTACCGAAATATCTATCCACTGATGTAAAATCACGAAAGCCGCCCAGTAGGATACGGAATGAAGGCAGCCTTCCATGGTTACTTGTTCTATTTCGTGCCATCCTTACCTAAAACGAAAAAAAAATCCTTCTTAATAATAATATGCCTAAAATAATAATAGTTGTTGATTCTTTAGGGACTTAACGACATCGTGGTCACGTAGCCCCGTGTGTTTGGGTTTGTTTAGAATTCGTCTGATAACCTGTGTCATTATGATGTCTGTAGTAGTGTGTGTATTTGGAATTGAGGTCGGATTTGGGTAGGAAGCGGCCGTGTCCTTCAGTTAGATACCATCCCGGCATTTGCCTGGAGGAGAAGTGGGAATCCACGGAAATCCACTTCCAGGATAGCTGAGGTAGGAATCGAACACGCCTCTTAACATTTTTGCCTCACGAGGCTGAGTGAACACCGTTCCAGCCCTTAGACCAGTATTAAATTTATTGGCAGAGCTGGGAATCGAACCAGGACTTCCGTGGTGATAGCTAAGTGGCCAAGAATGAGTCGGACATATAATAATGGCCAACCTGCCAATAAAATAAACGGTCATCCAATTCGTCGCTTCCGTTACCGTCCTCCTGATTTTCGGATCTTGTTTCAACTTTGTCTTCAGTGTCAGAGTCACAAATTCCTTTGAAATTACTGAATCATGAACTAGCTATTCGTTATCTTTCAGCAGAAGGTGACACGCTTCATCTGCATCCTTAGGTTTTCGTAAGGCGCAATCTCCTTACTGATATTAACTAAGGCAACATACTAAGCCAAATAATCGGTATAACAGCACACCTGCCACTCACTGACAGAATGTAACATCATTGGGAGCGCTGGTACTATCAATCTCACGCTGACAAAATGTTACACGTGTTAAAGTTATTTTTAAGCACGCTATTTCACAGCTCCAGAAAAATGCTTACTAAGGTTTGGTGTAAGATTTTATTTATTGTATGGCTTTTAGTGCCGGGAGTGTCCGAGACGATAAGATCATAACTTGAACTGTTGGCTTGATATTAAAACTAATATAACGGACCATGGAGCTGTCAGACCAATGCGCTACTAACGGAGGGTTTTAAACGATAGTTCTACATGGGGACAGAGAATATTAATACTAAATTTTTGACAGTATTATTCATAAGTCTAAACACACAATTTGTTGTAATCAGCGTAACCGCAGCCCTCGTAAAGAGGTTTACGTAGCCCAGCGCGTATCCCACTATTGAACAGCAGACTGTGTAGCGTTGGGGATCAGCGCCGCTAGCGCTAGCCGAGCGGGGCGCGGTTGAACTCGCTGAGTGATAACACTATTTATTTCTATTCGTCATGGTATAGGCCTACTGGGGGAGTGGGATGGGGAAGTGCAGAGCTACGCACGTGCCTGTACGTGTACCTCAATGTTTTGGCTTCGTCCGAGCCAAGACCAGTAGCGTAGCCAGGATCGACCAATGGGAGGGGTTATACTGTAGGTACCAGTGGCGGCTGGTGATTTTTCACTTGGTGGTGCCAGCATATTCAAAATTTGCAATAAAATCATTCAAAGTTGCAGGTACGGATAGTGCATATTTTATGCAATAAGTTATATGTTTAACATTATTTAACTGTGCTATTGTAGAAGACGTTTTGGAACTCGTGTAGTATACGTTGCCCGGCGCCATTAAAATCCGAAAAATTTTCTATAGATATGGCCAATGTTACTAATATACAGCAGTTGAATATTTCATCGCTAGAGAGTGTTACGGTATTTTTTCAGAGTGCCAACATTATTGTTTCCAGACCAATATTTTCATCCAGCCCAATGGTTTTCGTCTAGGCCAATAAAGGTTAGGTAGCTAATGGATAACACCCCTGGTTTTTGTCACGCACAGTGGGGTAGTCACGCATCAATAATCTTTAACCAGGCCAATGATTTTGCCTAGTAGTACAATCAGTAAGTTGGCAGCATTACGTAATCAAACATGGCGACGTGCTTTTTGATAAGTTTATTACTTGAAAGTTAAGGTTGACAATTTCCTTTTTTGGAAGTGTTTACGCGGTGTTTGTTAATGGCAAATAACTTTAATAACGTGGCAGAGTAAATACAAACCATTTTCAGAGCGCTACTAAGTAAAATAACGCACTTTCGAAACGGGCAACGTATACTACAGGAGAGCCGACGTTTTTAATTGAAGTGTCAGCTGAAGTGAATTGAGAAATTGCATAACTACTACAAATATTTTAGTCTCGGGATTTTTCGCCAAAACAAAAGTTCTTCCTTTCTCTACTACATATTTTGATCCATATGCATTTTAAATAAAAACCACTTTGAACAAACCTCTCAGAAAAATAATTTGAAGAAAACAACATATGCTAGGCCTACTCATCAAAAATATTTGTTCCAAAACCTCGATCGACACCTTCATTTGAATTAATAAGAGCGGTCCTATCGCTAAATGGAGATTGTAACAACTCACTTATTTTATTCATTGTTACACTTCCGAAAGGTGACACAGAGCTCATTGAGATTCCTACGGCTTCGTACGTTGCGCTCGAGCTATGCGATCTTCAAACATGAAACAAATCAAATTTTATTAAGGAACCTAGCTTGCATATTGTATCGATTCCAAAAGCACACTTATTAGATTAAAACGGTGTTTATATGGTCAATGCCGCATTATGCTATGCAAGTTTATGTAACATGTCTATATAGGGAAAAAATAAGCATGGCTATTGCTAACACACACGTGACCACAGCCTCTTTGTCGCAATTTCAGTTGCTGTCTCAAAATAAATAGGTGAGATGAAATGAACACGATGACCTACCTCTAAGACAACCTTACTTATCGTACATACGGATTGATTGGAAAGGATATCCCCTGCATCTAATATAAATGAACACAAAAGCTATTTAACGACGGACACTATTCATACACATTTGCAGTCAAACTTGAGAATTTGTGTTTACGCTTGGGACGTAAAACTGTGCCGCCAAATTAAATTAACGAAACACAGTAAAACTCGTTGAAAAATTCCGAATTTTTACATTACAAAGAGAGAACAAATAATCCCCGTCATCAATATGAGCCTAAAAAAGTTGCTAAATGTCAAACAATAAAGAACTAAAACTATTTTGTGGTTTGAATTTATTTAATAGTCAAGACACAGTGATATATCGTCAAGCTGGTACCACTGGAGGTGTGCTGCCATATGCTGTACTCTAGTGGTTGAAAGATAAAGCAGTTCAGCAGTTCTAACGTGTATGTAATGTGTGCTTGTACCTGTGACGTGCTGTTATCTCGTGGATAGAATTGAAGCTCCGCGTCACGAGGCCGTTGGCTCTACCTCAGGGTAATATGCGTCTCAACACAACACAAACAAACTCAAGCCAAACTAGTCCTTATTGCAGTACAGTGTCTGATGCGGTCTGATGTTCGTAGGTAGTGCCGGTTGGCTCTGGCTCAGTAATTCAATAAAGCGCCACCAGAACGCATGTCAGTTTGCGCGCTCGTTCAAATAGTGCAGAATTTGTATACAATTTCCTCAAAATGTAAATGTAATATAAACTGTTCTTGAGAGGAAAAAGTCACATATTCTCTCTTCATTACACTGGTGGTGCCATGGCACACGGGCACCACCTCAGGAGCCGCCCCTGGTAGGTACTCAAGCCAAATTGTACAAGCATTTCGTCCCGCGGTGTAGCCGCGTTCGTCAAACGTGCACCATGGTCGCGAGGGCAGCTGTGGTAAGTACGGATATCGTAGGTTCGAATCCCGGTGCTGGCAGCGGTTATCCTGAGTGTGTTTTCCCCGGGTTTTGCCACTCTCCCTACAGGAAATTGCCGGGATAGTACCTTGCTCAAGTCCCGGAGCGTCTACTCCATCCCTGTCCCAGATACATTTACACACACACAACTACAATCATCACAGCAAAACAGGTTGCCGGAGAGCTTCAACACACTCCTAACTACACGGGGCTGATGACCAAGGTGTCTCAAACCCCTCAAATGAGTTAACAACAACTCTACAAGTATTTCCATTTCTCTATGAGATATTATTACACAAGAAAAGTTTCATGTATTTTGATCCCGAATTTTTCGAGTAATACAATATGCTCAAAAGACAAAAATCAGTTCTTAAAAAAAAAAGTTAATTTTTGACTAAAATGTCTCACATCAATGGTAACTCGAGAACATTCCTGTTCCCCTGACAGGAACAAAATAAACTCAATATCTGTGCTACCAAAATGAAGACTGCGTATCTCTCAACAAGATAAATTATTTACAGAGGTCTCAGCAAAAGTGGGCATGTCCTCTCACGATGTATCATGTTGATTTATGAGTAATTCAATACCGGTACTAAGTTTTATGTTTATTCAGTTTTTCCAACAAGATCCCGTGCTTATATTGCAATTAGCCCTGAATGCCTAAAGTATCATTTTCGAAGATTTCTGTCACCTACCAAGGTCCTTCTTACCTTACAAATGCTACATGTAGCCGGAAAAAGGTTTAATTGCTTATACTACTCAGGCGACAAATTTCACTCATTCGTAACTGGGAGATAACCGTAATTCGGGGAATTGCTGGACATAATATTTACGTAATATGAAGCAACTCGGCTGATGGTTATCTCATGCTCAAGATTTTAATAATGATCCCAAAATTAGTGTTAATGCACCCATAACATTTTCTAAGTCTTTTTTTAAAAGCGCGTTATTTTTAATCAAAACTAGATTAATTTACGTATAACTTCTCTCCCGCCAAGAAAAGAAGAAAAAAGCTAATATTATCCCGCTGTGTGGGATTCAAAATTATTTGACGCAAACCTCAGTTTGAAATAAGCTATAAGTTATTTCACGGGGGAAAAGTTAGATTGGCAAACTTGGGAGGACGGAGTTGCATTACCACAGTCTAAAATACATCGTCGCTAAGCTCGCTGCGTTACGTAATTGCATCCTCTTTGTAGGTGAAGCGACACTAGCGCTCGCGGCGGCCAGCAAGCTGGCTACTGCCTTGAGCAGGTTATTCACGGAACAGATGATTTCATTTTTGCAAGGGTTTTTTGAATTTAAACTCACCTGAGTGATTATTTCCATTTTAAACATAAGTCACGTTAAATCACCAACTACTACAGAAAAAAAACCACAATGTTGATACGAGTATACTGTACACTTTTAACTCATAGAAACATACAAAGATTGCTGTTTTTATTAGTTCAGTCCTCTATAAGTATCCCTAGGTACAGTTATATGACGTATTTAATGAGTCTTACGTAGAATTCACAGTCCATACTAGTTATAAATTCATGTATTTGTTTTAATGATAGTCGCTGGCATCTCTACATAAAACCAAGTCCACGATTCCTGGATGTAACGGGTAATCTCTAAATCCACTGAATGAATTTTGATGCGGGTTTCACCATTCAGTAAAGAATTTCTCGAGGAAGGTTTCTGTAGGAAAACATTCATGACCAAAGGAAGCCGAGCAGAAACGATTTCAGTGAATCGTGTCGAAGGAAAACCTACCGTCCGTGCGCCTTTTAAGCTTACGCTGGGTAAACCATAAAAAATATCCATATAATATGAGTGTAAAAATTGGTCAGCATGAAAAGTTCTACAAAGAAGTCCGCGACAGCATATCTTTATCTTTAATACTTCGCCAACTATAAGTGAGTTTACGTTTTAATTTCTTCCAACAATCTCCATTCAGTGGAAATTTAAATTACTAGCTTCGGAGCGAGTTTACGAGCTAGCGAGCGAGCCCATCACCCCAGCTTCGACCAGCATTTACTGTCGAGTCGTGTCGAGTTAAGACTTCAGAGAAGAGTAGACTATAAGTGTTTGGAGTTTTGCTGTTCACCTCGGCTTTTCTGAATTGCGTCTGAGACCTACCGTCCGTGCGTATTTTAAGCTTACTCTGAGTAACCCTTTTAAGATACCAGCCGGAGTCGGGGCGGGTTGATAGTATGGGTATAATATAATATCAAATTCTTAACCATATCAAAAGCTAGTTATTCCGTAAAATTGCGTAACATTATAGTTAATTAGTAAAAATACCAGTGTGATTTGTGAAACGAAAAGTATAAAAAGATCTTAAGGTCTTAAATGGCTCAATTGTAGGTAACTTACTTCGTATTTTTTCTGTGGGTTTGAAACCATTCATTCCTGAATTTGACAAAATAATACAATGCCAATTTTACAAAATATCGGCAATAAAAAAATTATTGTGTACCATACCTTCACAGCAGCCATGTGGGAGACTAGGTATTTCATAAGAGAATTAACAAACAGTGTACCACATCTAAGTTTGTGAGCATTATCCTGACGACATAAATTGGCTTGCTTCCAAAGAATTCGAGAATAAGTTTATATTATTGTGCAAAATCTTTATTAATTTAATCAGCTCTCTGACTATTAAAAAGCCATTTTCTACATCTGAAAATTAAAATGTCGGCACGCGTTTGAGATGACATCTTTTACGTTTACTTAGCCTACCGTATGTCTTAATTTTCAAAACGCATAGATATTTATATTTGATTTGCAGCCAATGGCCATAGCAGGGCATTTCACATGAACGCCCGTAGGTTCCCCAATTTCAATGTCAAGTAGTTCCAACTTAAGCTAACAGAACTGAAACCCAACGGCGAACGTTTGAACTTGATAGAGCGTGTCTAACCCAATAGCCTAAACATTATGGCTACACACTACCAATTGTAGTTGTAAGTTCTTTTACGTGCCATAAATCTATGACATGGGCCGACGACTTCGACTGGGTTTGAACCCGCGATCTTGGGCATAGCAGTTCAGCATGCTACTGACTACGCCACCGAAGCCATGCATAGATATCCTACGGAGACAGGCTTCTGATTTATAACCGACTGGCTCCGTGGCTCAGCGGTAACGTTCTCGCCTGCTGTTCCCAAGGTTGCAGGATCTAATCCTGGCGCAGTCAGATGGCATTTAAGGGTGCATACATGCGACGGAACCGTGTCTGTATATTTACTGGCACATTAAAGATCCCCTTCAGGGCAAAATTCCGGCACCCCGGTGTCTCTAAAAGCCACAGTAGTTAAAAGGGATCTAAAACCAATAACAT
Source organism: Meconema thalassinum (assembly GCA_946902985.2). Lineage (NCBI taxonomy): Eukaryota > Metazoa > Arthropoda > Insecta > Orthoptera > Tettigoniidae > Meconema > Meconema thalassinum. Next base: position 1,712,688,954 of record OX336388.2, on the reverse strand, counting down.
TATTATTGATTTATAACGAGTTAAAGACCTAGTTCCGTTGTTTGATTGAAAGGCTTTATAATACCTTCTACTGCGTATCCCAATTAATTGGGGTCGCCGGAGCCAATCAGGCTCATTTTGGCTTTGGCCGGGGATTTAAGGTCGGATGCCCTTCCTGACGCCACGTAATTTTTCTGGTGAAAATTCCACCCCAGTGTCACCGGGATTGGAACTCCGGCCGTCCGGGTGATTGACGAGCTGCTAAGCCACTGCACCATCACGCTCCCCTTGAAAAGCTTTATAATACTAGCCTAAAATCTATAACTCAAATCTTACCTTTTCGAATCCTTTGGAAACTCGGGTGTCGTCTTGCTATTTGAAGTCTGACTTCCCAGTCGGTCAACACGAATACACCCAATAAGTTAGATTGGGCGAGGAGTAACAATTAATTTCCCTGTGTAATTCATAATACAATAATTATTTATACGTTTAATAAAACGCTTCTCATACACCCCCCTCCCCATTTTATGTGAGAAGTGTTTTATTAAGTGTATAAACTATTCATGTGTTTTTATTTCAGGCATTAGGAGATAAATTGCCACTGCCCACCTAATCAAATTGGATACCGTACACTCGTGTTGACCGACTGAAAAGCGATCATATAGGTTACTTAGCAACACTGAAATATTGCTTCTAACATTAGATCTATTTATTGAACTGCACATCTCCTCTTGTAAAGCACATGTTAAATTAAAGAAATAACCTTTACACAATGCTCACATACAATAAATCCAGCAACAATAACATACACCAACATAGCGCAGTCGACACATTCTTGCAGGCTGCTTGAGAGCATTATTGTCTCGCGGTAGAAAAATATGAGCTAAGCTTCGCTATCTGTAGGTAGACTATGGTTATACGTTGTCATGAAGACATGTGTAGCCACAAACGGGGACCCGGGCCGAAAGGCGACAACAGTACATCACCACAGACACAAATCACAACTTGCCGATTTTCCAATGGGAGGGGTTCTAACCCCCCCCCCCTGACTACGCCACTGGCCAAGACCAACTATCGTCTTGTTCGAGCGGTTTCTAGGCAACTCTCTGTAATCGTATATTACTCTCTGGCAGAGCTTCATTTGTTCAGTTGTCAGAACAGTTGGATTTTGTAGTGCTCGTTTTGATCTAACTTGACTTTAGATAATACAGCACGGACGAAGACTTGTGTATGTGTAGATGCAGGACGTTACGTTACTAACATAGGTACAGTATGTGCTTTCAATAACAAGGTTTCCTAGATTTATTGGAGATGTATTTGAAATACGACCGTCTTGGCACATTTTAGCATACATACTGTATCTTAGTGCTGCGCTTGTAGTTCTGCAGGATTGTTAATCTCGCGATCTTAAGGCATAGAACGCGACATTTAACCTCGAAAATCCCATATGTATTATCCTTGAATCGAATTCGATCCGTGGGACAGATGACCTCGCTGTTCCGCCCCTTAAAACAACGATAAATATAGGCTAACTACCGATATGTATAACGTGATCCGTCTAGGTGGGAGGCAAACGAAGTTTATTTTATTACTTCAAATGTAATGTTGGTCGTCCACCTTAATATCGATTTATAATGAATATTTGTTGGCAACAGTTCAGAAGTGGTGAATCTTATACAAAACTACGGTACTTAAATTAGTTATTGAGGTTTTAAGGGACGGAACAGCAAGTTCATCTACTTAAATTAGCCGAAATACCTTTTGTAATGGTGAGTAATAATTGTGGAAATGCTGTGGTAATAAATGTTTTCTCGGCTGTCTATATTCCACCCACCATCCCCTTTTCAGATCACGACTTATAAGTTATAGTAAAATCCCAGTTGTGCCTGCCATAATACGCGTGAATTATGGTACAGATACAATATTGCCAACCCCGCGCATACGGTACTAGGCCTACTCATCAATAATCTTGATCCAGATCAATGTTTTTTGCCTAGACCAATAATTGCTTGGCGTTAGCTAATACTAAACCCCTGGTTTCTGTCACGCATCAATAACGTTTATCCAGACCAATCGTTTTGCCAATTAATGCATTTTCACATAATTACAAGGTGTATTTTGTATCCCATATGCTAGTGACGTTATTTATTTATCGTACGACTTTTAGTGCCGGGAGTGTCCGAGGACATGTTTGGCTCGCCAGAGGCTGTAGCTGCTTTTAGCGGACACCCATAGGGTCAACTACAAGTTCCGTTCAATTTCAAGTAGTTGCAACTTTCGATACCAGATATCATTGGTACCTAGTGGTGAACGTTGGAACTTTGATAGAGCGTTCCAACGAAATCTAACCTAGAAATGTACCTTCACACTAGTTTAGTCTGTGGAAGGATCTTTTACATGCCTTAAATCTATGAAATGGGACAGTCGCGTCGGCTTTACTTCCCCTCCGAAGGAAGGCATACTGAAGGATTTTAACGCTCTCAAAAAATCCGACGACTTCGGCCGGGTTTGAACCCGCTATCTTCGGCACAGCAGTTCAGAATGCTACCAACTACGCCACCGAAGCCGCTGCTGGTGACGTGAAAAGCGTGAAGTAACCTACTTGGTAAAGCACACTAGCCATTTATGATTACCAAAAAACATTTTTTCAAGGACTTACGTATATGAATTTACAAGATAAGTTATTGCCGGACCTAGCCTATGGCGGTACTATTTGAGGATACAACCAGTCTATGGGCTGACTACCTGACAAAGACCGTCGATTCTCTTCTACATGATCAGACAGTGTTGAGGTACTGTAGGTCTACCCAATGGCCACCGCCTACTTCATACTCATGGAGTCTTGTGAACTAGAACGATTTCTGTTATTACGCATACCCATTCGGAATTGTCCTGTATTCTATACGGGACTGGTTGCGAGGCTCAGCGGTACGTTCTCGCCTGCTGTGCCCAAGGTTGCATGATCGAATCCTGGCGCAGTCAGCTGGCATTTGAGGGTGCGCAAATGCGAGGGAGCCGTGTCAGTAGATTTACTGGCACGTTAAAGGTCCCCTTCGGGGCAAAATTCCCGTACCCCGGTGGCTCTAAAAGCCACAGTAGTTAAAAGAGACGTAAAACCAATAACATTATTATTGTAATAGACTACTATATGCATGCTCCTTGTGGACCAAACGATTTATTTCTCGGGAAAGCCAAATAACATTTTATAAATTAATCACAGGATTTAATATTATAGTATGATAATTATGTTGCCGTACAAGAACTCGTGTCGCCTCCGTAGCGTAGCGGTCAGCAGGGTTAGCTGCCGCCCCGGAGGTCCTGGGTTCGATTCCCGGCTCTGCCACGAAATTTGAAAAGTGGTATGAGGACTGGCACGGGGTCTACTCAGCCTCGGGTGGTCCAAATGAGTAGAGGGGGTTCGATTCCCACCTCAGCCATCCTCGAAGTGGTTTTCCGTGGTTTCCCACTTCGTCTTCGGGCAAATGCCGGGATGGTACCTACTGTAAGGCCATGGCCGCCTCCTTCCCTCTTCCTAGCCTATCCATCCCTATCTTCCATCCCTTCCCCTCCCTCATGAGGCCCCTGTTCGCTTTGCAGGTGAGGCCGCCTGGGCGAAGTGCTGATCACACCTCCTCAGTTGTATCCATCCCGACCAGATGTTCCAAGCTCCAGGACACTGCCCATAGAGGCGGTAGTGGTGAGTTCCCTCGCTGAGTCCGTGGGAACCACCAACCTAGAGGGTAAATTGACTAAATAAATTAAAAAAAAATACAAGAACTCGTGCGAATGGCAATATTTTAGCTGCTGGCGCCCCTAGTGATAACTTGCTCACCGATCGGTATGGTTCGTGTTGGAGAACCGAGTGAGTCAGTAAAGACTAAATAATGTTGGTTAAATGTCGTCATACATAGAGATTTATCTGCGTTTAGTAAATATTCGGATTGCCACGTCGTATTTCACAGTCTCTAAGCATATGAAAGGCGGACAGCTCAATTATGATAGTAACCACACACTCCACGTGAAATAAAGATTGGAAGAAGACTTAGTTTGAGAGATATCAGCATTAACCACCACATGCTGTTAAATTTCAGTTGCAGTACCTTACTAGTTGCATTATAAATGTAGAATATTATTATCAACGTACAGTTAACTTTACTTCCTTCCTTCCTTCCTTCCTTCCTTCAACAATAAAAAAAAAACAACAAACAAACCTAATAAGAATGTTGCCGCGGAATAATGTAGAGGAGAGGGTCTGAGGGTTCAGAATATACTCAGACTTGTGAGGCAAAACTGAGAGGATGATGGTTCGATTCCCACCTCAGGTATCCTATATGCTAAGTAGTTTTCCGTAGTTTGCCACTTCTACCCCAGGAAAACCACCTTGATCCCAATCCTAGTCTTAAATACAAATACACACATTACTACAGACAACACAGTAAGATAGCATAATGTTACTGCGGTGTCTGTAGTAGCCCAATATTGTAAAGAATTTATATACTCACGCTAGTACACTGGTAGAAATAATGAGCAGGTAACTTCAGAAGTTAATTTTATCGCACGGATTCTGCGTAACAGAGCTGAATTTGTTTATAAAAGAACAACCTTGATTCTACTGTAGCCCGGACGCAATATTGCTACTTCAGGACTGTCTCACTCTTTGGAGATTGTGTGCCCTTGACTCAAGTTGTTATTGTTTATTTATTTAGCGTATGGCTTTTAGTATACGTCTCCATGTTGTGATTGATGACAATACGTGCTATTTAACTGTGGGAGTGACATCAAGCTCACCTTAGTCTTATCAGATCACTGTGGTCATGAACTCATGATATAAAAAAATATATCTGTCGGTATACTCGTGTTACTAAATAATCCAAATTTAAACACACTTCCTTCATTTTCATAGTACAGTTCTAGCCCTGATAACCTTCCCCTAGCAGCTCACCAATAGTAGGACGTGCGTTGAAGACCACGGGATTCCAGCTGAGCATGGCATTGCTTCCACATACTTGTGACGGGCTCCTCTCTATCATCTTTCATTTCGACCTTTCTTCTCGCAGCTACTCTGCTACCCTCCCCTTGTTGGTGCTGATCTGATAAGATTAGCTTCATATACCTAGGTAAGATAGTGCCTGAGTCTGTCAGGACCTCTTGTCGGTGTTCCATTTCTAAAATACAGACTACAAATCCGCAATTGCGGAGGCGTGCCTTCTGCGAATATACTGTGTTTTGTTTCCGAATACGAAGAATTACGTTTCAGGTGGATGTTTCTTTACGTTTAGTTACATTCGACCAGAAAATTATTTGTTCTTACTTACTTCCTCGGCGCTACAGCCTGGGGTAGGCTTTGGCCTCTCTCACGATTCCTCGCCATTCGTCTCTTCTATGAGTTTTCTCCCACCATCTTCCAACCCTCATAGTTCTCAGGTCTTCTCCTAAGTCTTGTAGACATCTTTTGCGCGGTCGTCCACGTCTCCTCTTCCCTTCCATAGTTCCATGTAATATCTTCCTTGGTGTTCTTTCTTCACTCATCCTCTCTACATGACCAAGCCAATCCAGACGTCGGGACTTAATAAATTTCACAATATCTTCACCTTTGATTATCTCTTCAATTTCTTTGTTTGTCCTGATTCGCCACCCTTCATCCTCCTTTACCGGGCCATATATCCTTCTTAAAACTTTCCTTTCAAAAATTTTGAGATCATTCTCATCATTTGTTGACATTGTCCACGTCTCAGATCCATAGGTCACCACTGGTCTAATAAGGGTCTTGTAGAGTTTAACTTTCAAGTTCCTACTTAACAGTTTTGATTTTAAGAGCTTAGTGTTAGCATAGTAAGCCCTGTTTCCATTCATGATCCGTTTATGAATCTCCTCTGATACAGAATTCTCACAATTTAGTATAGTACCAAGGTAACTGAAGCATTTTACATTCTCAAACTTATACTGACCAATTTCTACATTTTCTCTTGCTCTCCTATCTTTTCCCGCTGACATTTTCATATATTTGGTTTTCCTTTCATTAATTCTCATTCCCATCTTTCCACTCTTCTCCTCCAGAATCTTGAACATTTCTTTAAGAGATGCCCAGTTCCGTGCCATCAACACAATGTCATCCGCATATGCATACGCCTGCTTGGACTTGCTTATTATCGTCCCTCCCAAACCCAGTTCTTTCATAACTTCATTCAGTGTCAAGTTGAATAACACTGCAGACAATGAATCTCCTTGCCTCACTCCGGTATTCACCTCAAAATTCCTGCTAGTTTTGCCTCCCACATAAACCTTGGCCTGCGATCCTTCCATTGTCATTGCTACTAGACTGATCAACTTCCTTGGCACTCCACATGCTTCTAGGACGTTCAACATCTTCGTTCTATCAATGCTATCAAACGCCTGTTGGAAATCAATGAATAGCAAATGCAGATCAACCCCATATTCATAGCATTTCTCCATAGATTGTCTCATAACAAATATTTGGTCAGTAGTTCCCCTTCCTGGCCGGAATCCACACTGGTTCTCGTCCAGTATTTCTTCAGCGTAGTCGCTCAGTCTCCTTTGCAATATACTTGAGAATATCTTATATACAACACTTAGCAATGTTATCCCTCTATAATTTCCACATTGTAACTTATCACCTTTCTTGAAGATGGGACAGATAAGGCCAACCTTCCAATCCTGAGGCATTATCTCTCTTTCCCATATCTCCCCAATCAGTTCATGTAGGTTCCTAACTATCCCTTGTCCTCCATTCTTTATTACCTCCGCTATGATCTGATCCTCTCCTGGTGCTCTTCCATTTCGTTGACGCTTCACTGCCTCCATAACTTCGTCTATGGATGGTTTAGTGACCTGTGGCTCTACATTCATGTAGATCTGTCTCTCATTCATCTCGTCCTTACGTTCTATATTTAACGTATATTTAAAGTGCTCCGCCCATCTTTCAAGAACTCTCTCTTCCTCTCCAATTACTTTTCCATCTTTATCTTTACACGAGTTCTCCCGTGGTTGAAATTCCTTTGTCATTCGTTTCGTTGCTTGGTACAATTCCTTACTTTCATTCTGGCTGTTCAATTCTTCAATTCTTTCCATCTGTCTTCTTAGATACATTCTCTTCTTCCTTTTCAGAACCCTATTTGCTGTTCTTCTACTTTCTTTATATCTTTCACAATTCCATCTTGTCTCTCTTTGAATCATAATCAATCTGTCTGCATTCTTCTGCTCTATATATTTCCTACATTCATCATCAAACCATTCTTCATTCCTGTTCCTCTTCTTCTCCCCAATAGTTTCTTTCACAGTCTCTTCCAATGCTTTCTTTATTCCAGTCCATCTCCTCTCTACAGTGTCATCCTCATTCATATTCTTTAATCTCTCTTCCAACTTCTTGTTCAGTGTGTCCTCATATTGCTTAACAATTTGTGTTTGCTGAAACTTTTCCACGTCCCACTGTATCCTCTTAATTCCTCTGTCAAATTCTACATTCGCAATTCGTTCTCTAAACAGAGCTTTCACCAAAAAATGATCCGAATCACAGTTGGGGCGGCCCCTTGCAGATCTGATGTCAATCATTGAAGATGCATGTCTTCTTGAAATCAAGACATGGTCGATTTGGTTTACCACTCCGGTGCCTGGCATTTTCCAGGTTCCTTTGTGTATGTCCTTATGTTTAAAACAAGTACTTTTGATTACCATTCTATTACTTTCTGCAAATTGGCATAGAAGCTTCCCATTTTCACTAGTATTAGTATGTAAAGAATGTTTCCCTGCTACATACTGCAAGAAGTCCTCTCTACCTATTTTGGCATTGAAGTCCCCAAGAAGTATTATCACATCATATTTTGGTATCATACTACATTCCTTTTCCAACTGGTCATAGAATGCATTTTTCTTCTCTTCACTATCGTCTTCTGTAGGTGCATACGCTGATATAAGTGTCAGATTCCTGAATCGTCCCTTTAGTCTCATTTTACACATTCTATCTCCTAGAGGCTCAAATCCAAGAAGACTTCTTTTTATCTTTGAACTAATGATAAAGCCTGTTCCACACTGACCAGTTCTTACTTCAGGACCACTGTATAACATTGTATAGTCCTTCTTGTCAATCCTACCGTTTCCCCTCCATCTCACTTCCTGTATCGCTACTATATCCATTCCATACTTCAAAACTTCCTCAGCTACTTCTGCCATTTTTCCTATCTGCAACATCGTTCGTACGTTCCATGTTGCCATTGTCAAAGTCATGTCCTTTTTCCTTGTCCTTAAACATTTTCCAGGTTCATCATCGTTAATTCCGTCCAAATTCCGAGGCTTCGTTGAGAGTTTCGTAACTTTTGAGGTTTTACAGTGTGGGGTTGTTAGCCCCACGCCCAACCCCCAACCTGGAGGACCAGGGTACCGCTCTTAGTCTGGCTCATCACTTTAGACCTGTCCAGCTTGGGTGACCCTACCAGGAGCTTAAGCTCCCGCTGGCATAGCTCTGCAGATCATTTGAGCTCGCAAGCCCCCAAAACACCCGGCAATAACAAATTGCCTTCTTCAAGGTGGCAGTACCGGCGGGGGGAATTATTTGTTCTACTCTCTGTATAACTTTTTACCATCTTGAACTTGAAAATAATCTTTCCTCAACAAGAGTGCCTAATCACGTTGCTCCACTCACAGAAGTCATACCGATATCTGAGCAACTTGCCGCCAGAGCGCATCAACGTTCATTCGCACGAGGTCTTACAGTTTCAATGTTGTAATAATAATTAAATAATAACTAGTCTGGTTGACCGATAGCGATAGCTACACTCGCTAACGCGCAGCGCTAGGCTATGGGGCCATGCTCTCTGCGGACTCGGTAGACGTGGGTCCGAGCCCCACCATCGACCGTCCTTGAAATGGTTTTCTGTGGTTTCCCCATTTTCAACTCCAGGCAAATACTGGGAAGTACCTTCAGACAGGCCACGGGCACTTCCTTTCGTATCCTTGCCCTGTTTCATTCACCTTCAATCATTTCACCTCTCATGATTTTAGAGCCAGGAAGGGCATCCGGCCGTATAAACCATCCGCCACATAGATTTTCTTCGCATCTCAGTTAGTTAGTTGGTTAGTTATTGTTGTTTTAAGTGGCGGAACTACTAGGTCATCTGCCCCTTCTTCGCGTCTCATCCCCGACCCAATTGAAAAGGGGAATACTAAGGGGTAGACAGACATACAATAACTAGTTTGGTTGAAGTGGTCAAAATCTGATTTTCATTCTCAGGCCTGTAGTTGTGCTTCATTTTTCAGATGAGGTATGGTTTGTTTTTGTGATTAGTGTAAAAAGACGTTAGAATGCCTTATAATCTTAAGGATCATATGTCCCGTAGGCCTATGCATTTCTGCTGATATAGGCTACGTTAATGGGCTGGCAACACGGTCCCAACAGCTGGTGAACCGGCAAGTCTGAAGTAACGATGTCGTAACTGTAGTGCTTGGGCACATGGGAACAGTCACCAGCCGCCTGCTTTCGATTCCCGGCTCTGCGAAGACATTTAATTCTGATTTAGGTACTGGAATGGTATCGTTGAAATGCAAATCACCCAAATGGTGTCAATTTCGAAGACTTGTACGAGGCTAATTGGCTACGCGAGTTTACTTTGTACTTGTTTACCCCTTCTTATGCCCGTTTCTACGGGGGTCGGAAGACAAGGCATCAGAAGTAAGGGATCATGAAAGTACCGTCCGGCATTTGCTTGGAGTTGAAATTGGAAACCATGGAAAATATTTTCTTCGAGGATGGCCTACGAATACACTCGTCTTCCGAGTCCGAAGATAGGCTGGCCCCATGGCCCTGCTTAGGCACTGTAGTCACCAACACTGCCCCTCTAAAGTGACTAGACTACTACCCCCTCCGAATCGAAAGTCTAGATCCGTGCCTGGAATCACTCGCAGTTGTTTTAGAAACAGCAGACAGTGTGTTGCCGGACAATTTGACAGCGAGTAGTGGGAAAGCTTGCTCCGTGTGTCCATACACGCTTTATCACTACCGGTAGAACTAACATTTCCACAGCACTGATAGATTCATGTTTATTCCATTTCAAACGACACGCATAAGAACGTAATTATTCTAGTTAGCTCAACCGATGGTATTGTGATATTTTCGCCGAATGATAGTCACTGCCTTTGTTTCAGATGGGTCATTTACCAGCAGACGACGATTTCTGGTACAAGCAAGAGCGTGGTGTTGGTCGCGGATACATCAAACGCACCTTTAATAAGTGTATTTGTAACCGACCTTATACTACAATTGTTTGTCATGTGTGCGGCTACATCACTACGGGTCGTTTGAAGCTCTACTGTCCACAACATTCCAATGTAAGTATCGCCCTCAATCTTACATTGATAGTTCCTAGTTAGTATGCTCTGCTCATTGTGAGGTGGTTCTTATTAATAATAATGTTATTGGTTTTATGTCCTTTTAAACAACTGTGGCTTTTAGAGACGTCGGGGTGCCGGAATTTGCCCCGAGGGGGATCTTTAATGCGTCAGTAAATCTACTGACACGGCAACTCGAATGCCAACTGACATCCTGCAACCTTGGGAACAGCAGGCGAGAACGTTACGGCTGAGCCACGCAGCCAGCCAGAGGTGGTTCTTAAATTTAAGCTGATAAGACACCTTTCTTTATCAGATTTCTTTGATTCAGGGGCGTCATTACTTTGGGTGGTCTAGAGTTCTCTCTCCCCTTGTTTTCTCCAGGACAAGGTTCTGCCCACACGATCCTCCTTGTGTTTAACTGATGGAATGGTGGGAAATACGGTTTTCAAAATATGGCATAGTTGTTAAGCTACTTGCCTCTCGCCATGGCGGACTGGCCTCATGATCACGACATTAACGATTACGTAATACTATAATTCCTTACTTTCTTTCCAATAACATTATTATTATTAGTCTAAACTTTTTAATGGCTCCTATCACGTCAACATTTGTTTTCTTCATAACTTATTCCTAAGGATACTTTCGCACACTGTATATTTTTAATATTGCTACCTATTAGACAATTTACATTGAAAAAGAAATTTTTCATGAAAGCAAAATGGGCATTAGAAGCAAGGACAAAGAGGCATGGAAGAACTGCAAAATGGATGTCAGTTCATCAAATGGAAGACGAGAGTTCCTGTAGTGCTGGTATGTTCTAAAAACTGTTCATTCCACTTTCTCCCTAAAATGTACTTGTCACTATACTCTGTGAGCTGCCAGAATGGTATTGAAATTTGGCCGGAGATTCCACGTCAGTCATCATCCCTCTGCCTCTTGACCAATCCCTGTTCGCATAGTTGATGTCATAATACTCTGCGTTGCAATATTACAGCCCACGTGCTTCAGTGCCTGGTCAGCTGTATCTCTGGCTTGTACAGTTTGGCGACCTCGTTCTCAGACCACATGGCGAGGCGAGAACTGTCAATCCTATTCTGGCAGCTCACAGAGTATATAAATAACACCTTTCTCCGGAGTCTTTCAACACACAGGGTAAACATTTTTAGAAGTACCAATTCCTCCTTTTATGTGTTATATTTAAATTTTGGTTTAATTTTGCCACATGGAAATCTTAATGAAAATATTGTAATAAAAGTGTGCCATAAATAAATATATATATATAAAAAAATACCAACAACAAAAAGAAAAAAAACTACATTTATTATAAATAAGCCATTTGTTAAAGTAAGGAGAGAGCCTTGAAGAGCATCCCTGAAATATTGCGATTAGTTCCTATTAATTGTTTCCGAGCAAAAGGTAAATAAATAGAGAGTTGAAAATCAACATGGGCAGTATAGGACATACTGGGCATACAGTTGCCTCGATTTCCTCGTTACCGTGCGGCTAGTCTTTGCAACCTAGCTGGGCGGATGTTTACATTCCATGACTGCGGGGTGCCAAGGCTTTCCCAGCTTAAAAGGCACAGTGTTGTTAACTGTCCATTATCGTAGTACCAACTTACTCGGTCTCCAAGGCAAGCAGTAGCGAGACTGGACAGAACAGCGTGCAGCACTGTAGACTGTAAAGTGAGCTGGTAGACAGGGCTGGCGTCAACACCTGGTCCGCATGCCACGTGGACAGATGGAGGAAGCATCCTATTGGTCAAGAGCCGTCAGCTATTGGTCAGTAATAAACCATGGCTATTGTCGGTGCGTGCTACTGCTTAATGTTTAAGTCTCCGCTCGTTATCCAGGACAATGAGGCAACTATACACCTTAAGTGTTTCTTTGCTAGATTTTGTGGCCGACTTAAATTTACTTTAGCATTGAGGTATAACACATTTTATTCTCATTAATTCTTCACAATCTTTTCATTAAGGGGCTCATATATACAGTATTCTACTGAGGCTGGTTCAAGTAGGGCCCAGATAATTTAAGCGAAAATTCTCAGTAAATGTAGGCTACTCCCCTGATGAGATGTATTGGTCTGTTGGTTACTACCATAATGTTATGAAATACTAACCAATAAAACTTTTGACTAAGAGTTTTTCCCAGCCCCATTTGGACAGGCCTCTGCACAGTAAGCTTTTCTCAGCTGGACCACCTATCTTGGGATAAAATAACTTTCCTCATAACTAGCATATTTGATTGTGTTCCATTCTGTGTTGGTACAATTGGCACAGTTGGTTTAGTGTTTGACCACCCTGGCTCAGTCCGATAGTATTTTAGGACGTTCAAATATGATGACTCCGCATAGGTAAATTTACCGATAAAGTACCTCTCCAGGGCAAAATTCCAGCACCGTGTCGTCTCTTAAGCCTTAACAGTTAAAAGGGATGTTAAACCCATAACACTATTATTGGTCTATTATTATTATTATTATCTCTTCTTGCAAGGACTATTTTGACAATCTTCTGAACTGCCTTGATCCAGAATCACCAGTTATGGATCCTAAATGCCCTCCTAATGATGATCTGATTGCAGAGCCTACGTATGAGGAGGTAGTAAATAACATTATACATCTGAAAAATAATAAAGCTCCTGGTAATGACAACATCCCAGCTGAACTAATTAAATCTGGAGGAGAAGTATTACACAAATAGATATTCCAACTTAGCCTGAGAATTTGGCAGAACGAAACGATGCCTGGAGAGTAGAAAGAATCTCTCATAGTGCCCCTGCATAAAAAGGGAGACGAGGAAGATATTCAAAATTACCATGGAATATCCCTTGTTAATACATCCTGTAAAATTTTATCCTTTGTTATACTAAATCGCTTGAAACCATATGCAGAGAACATCATTGGTGATTATCAAAATGGCTTTTGGAGTAATAGTTCCACTACTGACAACATCCAATCAAAATGATAAGTGAGTAAGTGTGGGATTATAATCAATGTATTGACTATTAGTTTATTGATCTCCTCAAAGCATATGATTCAATTCATAGAGAGAGCCTGTGGAATGTCGTGACAGAGTTTGGCTTCCCTTTTAAACTTATTAACCTGTAATAATAATAGATATTCCAACTTATCCTGAGAATTTGGCAGAACGAAACGACGCCTGGAGAGTAGAAAGAATCTCTCATAGTGCCCCTGCATAAAAAGGGAGACAAGGAAGATTGTTTATGGATGACAATATAAGTAGAATTCTCCTGAATGGGAAAAGATCTGACCCTTTTACAAACGGAACCGGTTTAAGACTAGGCAATGCTCTGTCCCCTCTTCTCTTCAACATTGCTCTTGAAAGAGTTATCAGATCACTAAAATTAGTTCCGGCTGGCATGCATCTCGGACAGTATCATAAAATGTTTGCATACGCAGATGATATTGTACTAAAGACAGACTCTTGGAGTCAGTCTTGTACTCATAGGAAGAAATGAGATTGAGTTAAGGAAATTGTTTGTTTAACTTGAGGAGATAGCTTCAAATTAGGCCTTAGAATTAATGATCAAAAACTCAGTACATGGTAATGAAGACGAATATTTACGTGTTTGGGAATCGGTTACCTCTTCTTATTGGCAAGAATAGTTTTGAGCTGGTTGAACATTTCAAATTCTTAGGGGTCATGATTGATGAACAGAATCATAGAGAAGTGGAAATTCAAGTTAGAATACTGAATGCTAACAAAGTGTACTACTCTCTGCAGTTTTTATTGGGGTCCAAATTTTTGACGAAAAATACAAAATTGAATATATACAATACCATCATTAGGCCAGTTCTAAATTACGGTGCAGAATCATGGAGTTTAACAAAACTGGAAGAACACCAGTTGCAGGTTTTTGAAAATAAAGTTTATAGGAAAATTTTTGGACTGTTTTTTGACCCCACATCTCAAAGCTGGAAAAAAAGATCAAATAAAGACATACACTCACTATCGCAGCAAGCACCAATACTAAACATCATTAACTCCAGAAGACTTCAATGGGCTGGTCATGTACTAAGGATGGGAGATGATAGAATGATCTTACAAATCTTTAAAGAAGAACCAAGAGGAAAAAGTCCAGTAGGAAGACACAAAGTTCCTGGAAAAATGAAATCTCCAAACTTTGTAGACATCAGAATGTGGACAACTTGCAAGAACTCGCCCAAAACAGAGTTCAGTGGAGGCTTTTTGTGAGATCGGCGCGTGATTTTCGTGTCCCATAGAAGCCTTCTGAGTGAGTAGTATTATTATTATTTATAGAAAATTTACATAAAAATTCAAAAGCATCGTCTTCAGACTCCTTGCGAGCCAAAGACGCTTGATCTCAAGATGTTCACAGCAAGTCACTGAAGAGACAAAACCTTACATACTATACCTGCAGTTCCAAGGAGGGCAGCCTTTTGCATTATCTACATATGGTGTTTCTTCAAGCCATGTTTTTGCTTTGTATTTTCCCAGTCCTTTGTAACTAAGACATTCAAAGAGACAACTGGGATAATGAAAACTTCTTTTAAGCCGTATACTGTATATTGTATGTGACTCGGTGGCTGAAACTTGCGCCTTTTCTCTGCCTCCGTATCCGTAGGTTTCCATAAAGTGGAACAGCAACATCAATGATGGTAGTCTTGTGTGCTCTCTTATCGAATTTCACACGGTCTGGCCTGTTGCCTTCTACAAGGCAATGAGTTATAGTGGAATCCCCTAAGATCTTGGCTTTGTCATTGTTCAGAACTTGATCTGGTCTGCATTAAATATGGGACTTCTCAACAAAACCATATTGCTGCACAGAGGCTAGGAGGACTACTTTTGCCACGTTGGTATGCTGCTCCAAGTATTCTTTTAGAGCAAGTGTTCGGCATCCTTTCGTGATGTGCTGGTTGGATTCAGTAGATCTGTTGCACGGACGGCATTTGTCAGATGTATCTTTCCCAAGAGTGTGGCGCTCATTTTTACTTAGTATATACAACTTGAATTTGAATTTATTGTTTCTCTTATACAGGCCACTGAGGCTACACTGCCTCTTTATGCAGCTATCTTCATTCAGAGGGCGGTTAAATACAACAAATTAAATGAAAGAAAATAAAACAAACTTTACCTTAACTTGGTCCTTATTCACAAAAAGAAATCCTGCTGTGTCTCCGAATAAGCCAGCCGACCAAAGCCACTCTGTTGAATTCGTAGTACCTGTAGGTTTAGAATGCAGTTGAGCATCATACCTTCTATGTAGGGCCTTTTTGCCCAGTCATCAATGGGAGTGGCCTGTATAAGAGGAACAATAAATTCAGCATCGGCTCTATCTAGTGACAAGGGAGTGAAGTTCTGATCTTCTGAGCATGCTGCTTGATGAAGGGTGTTCTTACAAGACTTGAAATAATGCATGATTTTCATCTCCTGTGACTGGCATAGAACCTACAGATTTGACAGACCTCCATCTCGATTATTACGAGACAGGTATAATCTTTCCATAGAGCTTCGTGGGTGTTGAAGATGGTGTTTTGTGAGACTGGTTCTTATCTTGCAACCAAAACTCTCTAATGCTGTATCAGACCAGTTCACAATTCCAAAGGTGTAAGTTAAGTGGCTAGTGGAAGAGCCCAGGAGTTCATGGCTTATTATTATTATTATTATAAGAACTGATATTGTTATACTTTTTCTTACTTTGAAGTAATAAATTATCCTCTTTCTGTTAAGCTGCATTTCCTACAATTCCTATCTCCTTACCCATACGATGGGGGGTGTCCCTGTACAGAAATCTGAGGGACGATTCTCGATGTTGTCAGCGGTGATCATCCAGAGTGTGAATTTTGATTCTCCTAGCCTTTTCTGTTTCCACATTAACTTCAGTCAGCTGGGATGGCAAGCCCCAACTAGCCGCTTGTCCTAGAGCATCTACCCTAATCCTAGACTAATTGCGATTACAGTAGGCTCCAGCACTCTCCCGATATGTCATGGTAATTAATGCTCAGATTTATGCGGGTTATAGAAAACTTGCAATTTATCTGCAAGATTTTCCCATTTTAATGCTAGTTTAATGAATAAAATGCACTGTATTGTCTGTTGCAAATGTAATTACTGCATTTCTGTTATGCTGCATTAACTAGAACCTCAATAAAACAAAACTGAATAATTCACTTTCTTGCCTAATTTGAAGAACTGTTCTCCTGAAACACCAAGTGCATCTTTTAATGTTATTTACTGTTTAATTTGATAGAAGATTCTGATCCTGTGACTGCAATTCCAAATTCTACCACATTTTGTAAATCATTAGCTTTGAATTAGATCTAGGGTCGAGATTTTCCCACTTACAAATAGTTTTCTCAGTATCTTCTGGTGTAATTTGGGCTTCCAACAAGTGTTGTCTTCCTTAGAATGGAACGTAATACCCAAGACCATTCATGCATTAATATTAGCTTATAGTCTCTCTAATGGTGAACATGCTTTGAACTGTATGAACTGAAAATAAGATTACCATCAGGACTCAAATTGCCTTGCATGATAAGTTGCATCTGAAGGAAGATTATGGCTACTCGTAAGACTACAGAGCATTATATAAGTGAAGATGATAGCTCTACAGCTATGTTGAGATGCTCGTGCACCTGCACAGAGTGCAGAAAATTTAGGTTAAGAGCCCCTATGGCGGCCTTGGTTTCACCTCATTCACTTCACCTAAATCCATTCTTTTTAAGTATGGTTTGAGCTCAGGGCTCAACAGCAGAGCTCCAGAATCTTTTCTCAGGTTAATTACGTATTGATCACCTCGTGTTCAAATTGTATTAAAAGATATGTGTGGTACAAAAGCTTAATGTACAGTTTACGCCACAGTTTTTTGACCGGCCAGCCCCGGTTGCGAAGTCTTACTGTGGACAGTCGGCAAGCCTCAGGTATGTGCAATTAATATGCGAGTTGTCAGTTACTTGGAAAGTAACTCCCGTATCAATTGCATATGCCTGAGGCTTTCAGACTGTCCTTAGTAGGACTGCGCAGCCAAGGCTGACCGGCAAAAATTGTTGCTTAAACTGTATGATACAAGGGTTCCTTAATTTGACAGCTTGATGAATTTTGGCAATGAAATATAGGTTATGTAATTTGTTCTATGTCCATATTAATGAATGGCTTATTTTTATAATAAATTGTCAAATTTGAAAAGTTGTAATAAATGGATAACAAAGAAAATTCCTAATACATGCTTATTAGATCAACTACAGGCCTAATTTAGATATGGCAAGTTCAGTGGTTCAAATAACATTAATAAGAAAATAAAAAATAAAATTTTAATGTATCAGTTTTTGTTTTAAATGTTATTAGGCCAGTAATTATTCAGAATTATCCAGAGAGATCCTCTGGACCATCTGTCATAGTGGGTGTTGAGAACCCCCAATGTTTCAGAGCTTATTTAAGCCTTGATTGGGCTTGAACTTTCAAACATAGGACAACCATGTTTTGCCATGTATATCCATAAAATATATTTGTACAACTTTATTTGCATGTACATTTTTAATGGTTCATCTTGGTAATTCATTACTGCATTACTCATTTCAGAAAGTCTTTAGTGGAACCTTACTACTCACAAAACATGCCAAGTCCAAGGACTTCACAGGACCCAACATGCCACAGGTGATCACAAGCATAGATTAAATTCCATGGGGATACGGTTGTAGCAACGTCCTCAAGGTGGCTGTTGTGTAAGCTTAGTCATCATCCCTGCAAAGCTTCTCTCGTATTCCAACATGACAGACAAATCCACGTTATCGTGCCCGTATACAGGGTGAACTTTATTAAAACCAACAAACAGCAGGGACTGATACCTGACTTGAAATGGAGGACAAAAGGTCGTATGAACATGTGTCTGGAAATGGACAATGTGCGTGCAATGACAACTGTCCTGGAACACAGTACATAGCTGAGTCGCATCCACGTCACCACAGATGTTCAAAGTGGTCTCCATGGGCAGCAAAGCACGTATTCACACGTCTTATCATAGATTGCCTCACTCTTTCACACGTTCTGGCTTCTCGCCGAATAGTGTCATAGGCGTCGTGAATACGCTGTTGAAGGGCCTGCACATCAGGAACTGGTTCATCATACACAACGCTTTTCAGAAGTCTGGTGATCTAGCAGGTCATGCAATAGGACTTCCGCGTCCTATCCAACGTCTGGGGATGATGATGTTGAGGTGTCGGCGAACTGTAATGCGGAAGTGGGGTGGTGCTCCATCATGCAGAAACCACATAACCTGTCTTATTGCCAAAGGCACATTCTCGAGCAAATCAGGCACAGTATTTTGCAGGAAGTCAAGGTACGTTCCTCGGTTGAGGCGTTGTGGAATAATAACTGGTCCAAGCATGTGGTCGCCAAGAATTCCTGCCCAACATTGATGCTGATGAGACGCTTCAACGATTCCCCAGGGATTTTCTGTAACCCACAGATGTCGACTGTCCCCTAGAAGTCCAACCCCTCGTCCACGTCGTGGGGGATGGGCAACATTATGAAGTAGGGGATAGCCTGTAAGGGTGAAGTACAGTGGGGACCTTGTGCCTCCAGGACCGCTACGGTAACTGTATAGGCCTTACAGGAACCCTGAAAAGTAATGCTCTGGTGAAGTCCTTAACGGCAACGGAGGTGGAGAAGGAGACCTTTGGTACGGTGAAGTTGGCGGAGGAGGCAACTCTCCCTCTTGGGGTAAACAAAGAGGAAAACCACTGCCTTGTGATGAAGAGGGATCTTCAAAGGTTAAGGGAGAAAACCCCAAGTTTGGAGGTGTAGGTGGCAGCCCTACCATCAAGATCAGGTGCTGTGGGCTAATAACTCGCACACCTTAAAACAACTTGTTAAAGAAACATCAATGAAGAGAAACCGGACGGATCCTAAGATGCCTACATTTGGCTTGAAAAGGTCGACGAAAATTTGATTATGGAATGTGAGAACTCAGCGGGAGAGCAGAAGACTATGGCAAGCAGTGACATGTATGAAGAAGTAAGGTCTGAACATCCTGGGACTGAGTGAAGTAAGGTGGAGAGATTTTGGGGAGCTGGCCACCCAAGATGGAGTTACATTTATATACTCTGGAAGACCTGAATGTGATGGAGCAAGTTGTGAAGGTGTTGGTATAATGATGGATAAAGAGGCCAAAAGGAGCCATATAGAGTGGTATCCAGTGTCGGGAGGGATAATTGTGGCACGTTTTAAGTCCAATATTAGGAACATTGTGATGATTGTTTGCTATGCACCTACAGAGGCAGCGCAGGAAGAAGATAAGCAGGCGTTCTATGGACGTCTAAATAGTACAATTAAGAAACAGAAGAGGAAGGATATCATTATAGCTGGAGGAGACTTGAATGCAAAAGTGGGTCAGGAAAATGAAGGACTTGAGCATATTATGGGAAGGCATGGTTTAGGAGATCGAAATGAAAATGGACAACTCTTTTGGACTTCTGTGCCAACCATGATTTGATTATTGGTGGTAATGTATTTCCGCATAAAGATTGCCATAAAGTGACCTGGGTATCACCAGATCATAAGACAGAAAACCAGATAGATCATAGATCATGTAGCGATTGAAAGGAGATGGAGACGTTCTTTGTTGGATGTGAGAAATAAGAGAGGTGCGGACATCGGCGGTGATCACCACCTTGTTGTGGCTACCTTCAGAATGAAGATTCAGGCACAGAAAAGGAGGATGGACCAGAATAGGAACTGGTATGATGTGGGAAAGCTAAAGGATGACATAAGATCAAGCTGCAAAAGAGGCGGTATCACTCCCACCTCGACCAATAGAGGTACCCGCTAGAGATATTTGCTCTCAGTTATGCCTACAGGTTCTGGCATTTTGGGAGAATCAGTGGCTAGCTGACCCACTGCCCAGTAAACTGAGAGCGATCAAGGGAACTACTCGCGTGTGGCGGAGCTCTTTCCGGTCACAGAGAGAGTCCGTCATTTTGTGTAGGCTAAGGATAGGTCATACAAGATCCACCCACTCGTACCTAATGAGAAGGGAAGACCCCCAACTTTGTACCTGTGGAGCCATTTTCACCGTGGCCCAGGGCCCTGCGTAGCTAGTGCCTTTAGTATGTTCTATCCTGCTGCAACTTTACGGGCAGTCTAAAAAGTAAGCCACACGCGCGTGATGTCATGTCCTTGACTTCTCACCGCCTGCCGCTAGCAACGTGTGCGAGTGAGCTGTGTATAGTATGGGGTGGTACCCTGCAAGCCAGGCAAGTGCTTTTAGGGCCATATGACCCAGGCGCACACTATCAGCATTGTCTACGCTGGAACTCGTCAGTTCAGGCGCGTGGTCAGCCTGTCGCGGCTGGATTTCTCAAAGCAGTTCTTCTCTTCATAATATTTTATATTATTATTATTATTATTATTATTATTATTATTATTATTATTATTAGCAATAAAATATTATTGGATACCAATAGACTATGTCTCATACTGTTCCCGAGTACATTGTAGATCAATTCTCTATTATTGAATGGATTCATTTGATAGCAAAATTATGCCATTTATACTTAAGTTAGGCATACCCAAATATGATAAGTGATTAAAAAATGTTGATGTTGTTCCTTTCCCTTATTCAAAACGTGCCATAAGCTTTCAATTCTCTATGAAGCCTATCGCTTGCTCCAAACGACCTGTCTTGTTATGCCGATGGTTACTTCACATCTGATGGTGGAGTCCAGCATAAATAACGGCCAATAACAATTATTATTCTATTGTTCTTTTGCTTCTAACACGAGGAAGACCCGAAAACAAGGATCGTGTAACATTTCTGAAATGTTACAGATGCATCTTAGATCAATGTTGGTGATTCCTAAAGTTTGTAGTGAATCCCCTTCTTAATTATGGTGTTTGAACGTGAGCTAGGTTATCACACACTCCGCAGTGTTTGCAGAATACAGTCTCACACAAGAACAACCTTTGCCTCCACCTATTTGTGCTTGGCTACTCCCTTTCATGTGTACTTCTGGATAAGTCATTCTCCATAAAATATGGTGATTAGACACTTTCGCAATCAACCTGCAAGTTCATTCTGTTTTTTCCATACATTCGCTTCAGCCTTAAGTCTCAAGTATTCCTTTGGTTCCAAACTAGCAAATCACCGTCTTCATCGTTACCACCACCATCTTCATCATCATCACCGTAATGACAACCTCATTCGTTGTACAAACACAAATTACGCACCATGTCACCATGCCTTCAAGCAATTCTTGCACTCTCTGTATATATGTGGCACAGTCTTCCTACATGATGATTACTATACTTTGGATATTCATTCACTGAAAATTGTGAAATTAGCTTCAAGGTTTTCCTATGCCCTGAACATAGAATGCTATGAAAATCAAATGGTCTTAAATACGATGTGTGGATTACATATAAATATGCAATTGAATTAACTCACGATGGCTACTTGTAGCATTGGCCTTTGAAAATATTTTACGGAAGCTATTCTAACAACTCGACAAAGTGATTTGCTGTCAGAGTTCACATATTATGAATGTTCGAATTGCAGAATAAGAATGTAGAAAAAAGACGACAGAATATTGTTCAGTTTAAAAACCTGATAAATTTACTAATGCACGTTTCTCGAATTCACATATCCCTGACCATCATTAATCTAATCAGTTGGTGAATTCAGAATCTTGTTATTGAAATAGACTATAGCTTTATAGTCCTAATGTAGTTTTTTTGTTCTACCCGTAATTATTCCGGTTGCTACGAGGTAGGGGATGTGGTTAGACCGTTTCCTTGTGGGAATGATATTACGGGTAGATGCTCTTGATGACGTCAGTCTCATGAGGGGATTTAATGACAAATGAAATTAATGAGGTAGGGTATGAAGTGGCAGTGTGTGGTATTTAGAGTTCGGTGTAGTCTGACCATGCACGTTAGCTTGTGTTGGTACCTCGGCTGGTTTGTAACATTATGTCAACAAATTTAAAAAATGTGTTTTAACTCTCCTGATTCCATACCGGCCCCTGTTACTGTCACATGCATGGTTACCAATATGCTTGATTCCATTTTTAGGATTATTATATCTTGCTGCATCTGCTGCATCACCCAAAAAGTAGGGGCAGATGACCCCATACTTCCACCCCTTAAAACAACAAGTTAATAACTAACCCAAAAAGTATGCAAATTCATGTATCCTTGTTGCATATCTGATTCATGTGCATCCAAATATCATGTTTCATACGTCTTCGGTGTGTTTCTTTAATGTGCGACTTTCCCACTATGCTATTTTTGTGCTCCCCATGCACAAAAGACGTCATGAGCACGGCATACCACACGCATATGGTTGGCTCTAGTGCGCCTAGTGTCCAGGCGTTGCTCTCAGTATTAAACGTACTGCAGCACCCTGTCAAATGGACAGTGCTTGTGCGACTAAGCACTGCAGTGCTAGTGTGATGTCGTGCTGCACTGCTCAGAAATGGGCAGGATAAGGCTGCGCTTCACCGGCACGAGTAAATTTCTCGCTAGCACTGCTTCACATTGCCCATCGCACGGCCCTGCCGTGGCCCACATTTTAACAGAGTGTGTGGATCTTGCTGACTTACGAAGAAACCTTGGTTTGCAGATGACACTCAAACTTTTATTAGCCGATGACGCGGTGGCTACTGATCGCGTTATCTGCTTTATAAGTGAGAGTGGGTTAGGGCCAGGAATCTTAATTTTTCCAGTGAACATTGACTCAACGACTTGTTCGTTTTTGAATGATTATTTTTATGTTTTTCCATAATTTTTATTTATTCTTATAATTTTTTGTTTTGTTTTTTTGTTTTATTAATTTTAGGTCTTTTGGAATGTAGGTGTCCACCTCTAAATTTTAAATTCAATTCCAAATTTGTATTCTTTAATCTGTGTTAAGAGGGGCAGATGATCTTGTAGTTACGCCCCTTAAAACAACAATAACTAACTAAAGGATGACATAAAGGTGTTGGTTGGTTCCTTAGTTTAGGGGCTGCGACAATGCGGTCATGTAGCCCCGTGTACTTTGGGTGTGTGTAGAATCTGTCTGATAACCGGTGTTAAATTGTGATGGCTGTATTAGTGTATGCATCTGTTTTTTAATTCAAGTAAGGACTGCCACTTTGAATTTTTCAAATAGTTCCCTCTTTTGCCCCAAATGCCACCATCAACGACTACTTTGCCTAGTTCAGAACTTAGCTACTAGACGCCATCGCAACGAACGTAGGAACCTAAGAGCGTTGTTTACATTATTAACCTATACAATTTAGCTTCACACAGGTGTAATTAGTGGAAGGCTCTTTTAACATGCCACAAATCTATGACATGGGACCGCCGGCTTTACTTTCCCTCCGAAGGAAGGCATACTGAGGGATTTTTAACGCTCTTAAACATCCGACGGCTTAGGCCGGGTTTAAAGACATAAAGGCCTTTTAGGATAGAGTTAAAGAATCGATTCCAAGCACTTGCTCAGGTGGAGAATGAAACTGTTGAGGAAAATTGGGTGAAGATTAGATCTGTCCTTACCAAAGCAAGTGAAAACATCCTGGGTTTCAAAGATAGGTGGAAAAAAGATTGGATGACTGGACGGACATGGGATATCATCAGAGAAAGGAAACGGATAAAGGAGGAAATGAACGCATGTAGGACACGAGCTAAAATGGCAGAATTACAACCAAAATATGCTGCAAAGGTCAAGGATGTTAAGAGAAGTGCAAGAAGAGATCAAAGAAATTGGATAGATGACCTATCTAAACAGGCAGAAGAGGCAGCCAAGAAGGGAAATCTTAAAGAACTACTAGTTGAAACCCGTCAATACATGACGGTCAATAAGAAAATATTTACTGAAGAATTTTCTTATACGTTCTTTGTACAATTATTTTTTGGCACTATTGAAACTTTAAGGGCGTCAAAAGATTGCACTCTAGACATTGCAACACACTGCTGGCCATGATTGAACACTTGATGAGGCAAATTGAGACCTATACGTTCAAGAGTTCCCCCTTGAGCTTTATTGATTGTGATAAAGTATGCCAAGCGAATCGGAAAATGTTGCCTCTTAAAAGAAAATGATTGTTTTATCCGATGGTGTTAAATCAAGTCGAAGGATTAGACCTCTCTGCCTAATTTTAACTGCACTTATTTCCAAATCCAAGCATTTTCAAGCATATTTCTTATAATTAATATGGAATCAAGTCGAAGGGTTAGATCTCTCCGCCTAATTTTAACTGCAATTATTATTTCCAAATTCAAGCAATTTTCGTACATATATGGTAGCATTTAGATGCCCTTAGGAAACTTCAGATTTCTAAGGAGCATATCTATGGGTCAATCGTTTGGAGTATGTGGAAGCAAATCACTTAATTCCAAGGAATTCAAGAATTCTGCGGAGTCTAATATATACAACTGGCCGCAAGAACCGACGCTTATAATTTTGGAATATACATTAATGAAGAAATGCGATGATGTGTAATTCCATACATTTTAAAACAATATGGACCGTATGCATGTGGCACAGTGACATTGGCACCAAATGAAACCAAGAACAAAGCATTTGTTGTACTGACGATTATTCTCTCTTAAATTCCTTGAGATACCATTTCCAGTGAAAAATTGTTGCAGTCGGTCAAATATTTTATATTTAGTAAGATCAATTTTGCCATTACAA
Organism: Meconema thalassinum; assembly: GCA_946902985.2. Taxonomy (NCBI): domain Eukaryota; kingdom Metazoa; phylum Arthropoda; class Insecta; order Orthoptera; family Tettigoniidae; genus Meconema; species Meconema thalassinum. The sequence continues at coordinate 1,712,663,977 of OX336388.2, read as the reverse complement.
CACCAAAGGTCAAAGTAACCAAGTGTAGATTTCTCGCTACAGAAATACAGTGCAGAACAATGTTTACATTTGTTCGTCAAGGACACTACACTGTACGGCATAATATCTGGAATTGTTTCTGAAATGGCATATTTATATTAGATTTTAAAAGTGGCTTCGTATTTTTTCCGATTTCCCACTTTTTTGTGGCTAATATTCTTTTTCGTCAAATGGGTATATTTATTGTAGCATTTCTCTCCAAATTAACGTCATATTCAATAACACTATAGTGGCCTGCATCAACGCAGCTGCCAAATATTAAATGGCAAATAATACTTCCATTGCCAAAATCAACAGCGTGGTTAGACTCATTGTTATGTACTCCAAACAAATAATCAATAAACAATAATATTCACTTATACAATGAAGTTCAGATACTTTCATTCTCAAGTTTGTTGCTGATGAGAATGCGATGATACTGATCGCCAATAATAAAATCCTTATAATTATTCATGCCAGCAACAATATTTGCAATTTGCTTGCAAACGCAGCTCAGGATGACGTTCTGCATTTTGGAATAAACAGTACGAAACTGCTCTAAATAAGCAATTTTCATCACCTGTTGTAGGTACAATCCTTTGCATTTCCATGACAGTAAATTAAGCAAGGGAGCATACTTCGCCAACTACTGGAATAAGCATAGACTCACTTCGACAGCCACCGTAATGGTGGGAGTTTAACAGTTAGACTATATGTTCAGTGCTTGTCAAAAATCGTATTAACACAGGGAAGCTACATTCTGAGCTATCGCCCCGGATTCCGGGTTCGATCTCTGGTTTGCCAAGAAATTTAATTCTGGTCTGAGGGCTGGAACGGGGCGCACTCTTGAGGCAAAACTAAGGAGAGCAAGGTTAGATTCCTATCTCAACAATCTGGGATGTGGTTTTCCATGGTTTGCCACGTCCACTGCAGGTAAATACCGGGATAGTTCCTAACTTAAAGCCTCGGTCGTCAATTCCCCATTCCCCACTTGAATTACAAATGCACACATCAGTACAGCCATCACAATAACACAGGTTATCAGAGAAAATTTTACACACACACACACCAAAGTAGACAGGGCTGAGTGACCATGATGTCTGAGTCCATCAAAAGAACTATATTCGTCAATTGTCTCTCATGGCGAAAGCGATTGTGGCCATCTTTTATTTAATAATTTAAAAGTATATGGCAATGTAAATCGTGGAGAATTCCTTACTGTACGGGAATAACGAAAGTAAAATATGTTAAGACAATGAATTACCAATAGGCAGAAAGAATAATTAGGAATTAAAATACATGTCTGAGGTAAGATGCGAACTCCTTCGACTATGCAAAATTCATTCTTGGGCTCGCAATGTTACCCCTGAGCCACCCAGTCGACTCAAACGCCTGTTGAAGTTCTTCAATCCCCTCTTTTTAATTCTCAAAAACAAAGTTCACACTACGATACGGTGGATCCTTTATCCGCCATTTCTCTAGAAATGTAATTCTGATCTGAGGGCTGGAACGGGACGCATTCTTGAGGCAAAACTAAAAAGGGCAAGGTTCGATTCCTATCTCAACAATCTGGGATGTGGTTTTCCGTGGTTTGCCACTTCCACTGCAGGTAAATACCGGTATAGTTCCTAACTTAAAGCCTCGGTCGTCAATTTCCCATTCCCCACTTTAATTACAAATGCACACATCAGTACAGCCATCACAATAACACAGGTTATCAGAGAAAATTTTACACACACACACACACCAAAGTAGACAGGGCTGAGTGACCATGATGTCTGAGTCAATCAAAAGAATTATATTCGTCAATTGTCTCTCATGGCGAAAGCGATTGTGGCCATCTTTTATTTAATAATTTAAAAGTAGTCTATATGGCAATGTAAATCGTGGAGAATTCCTTACTTTACGGGAATAATAAAAGTAAAATATGTTAAGACAATGTATTACCAATAGCCAGAAAGAACAATTGGGAAATAAAAATGTGTGTCGGCGGTGGGATTCGAACTGCTTCCATTGCGCGATGCATAAATTAAGAATCTTCAGCGCTCCCGTCTGAGCTACCGAATCACTGGTGGAAGGGCGCAATATTAAGTTACTTTAACAATATTCACACTCAACAGTCAGTATAAGTTCTACATTTCCCGTCTTTTATAATATTCTATTCCTGTTTATATCGTGGAAACTTCATAATCAATATTCCCCTCCTTTATTATAATTCTTATAAATAACTATTGCATTAAAACGCGGTGGACATCCGCCATGTCTGTCATTAACCAAGGTGATTCTGCGCATGCGCTTGAGCCAATAATTTTGCAGTTTTGTTTATAAATTTAAAAATATATGGTAATATATTTGTTTATTTTAAAGACACTCTGCAAATCTACAGGCCTAGAGCTTTCGACAGATTGCTCTACGAAGTGAATCGGTTCTACCTTTCCCTCAATCTCGCGTTAACAAAAATCGCCTTAGTGTTTTAAATATATAGATATACAATCACCCGAGTACTGGCAAGAAAGCAGATGCAGAGAAACCGGACAGTCAGGAACAAAGATGGTACCCTTTTAACAAACCCTGAGGAACAACTGAAGCGATGGCAGGAACATTTTTGTGCAGTTTTAAACCGCTCCCTGGAAGATCAACTAGAAGAGGGAGAAGGAGATGAAGAAAGAGATCCAGCATGATCCAAAGATTAATGCCTGCATACCCACAGTGGAGGAAATCAAGCGAGCATTGAAAGAGTTGCATATTGGTAAGGCAGCAGGAGTTGACAATATTCCAGCAGAAGTCATGAAGGTTGATATGGACACACAGCAAATATGTTGAAGCCTCTATTTGAGAAGATATGGACAAATGGAGAAATGCCAACGGACTGGAGATGTGGATTGCTGGTGAACTTGGAGATACGTCAAACTGTAATAACTGGAGAGGCATTACACTACTCTCAATCCCTAGCAAAGTCTTTACGAGGGTTTTGCTAAACAGAATTAAAGAGTATGTTGACCGAAGGCTCCAACTAGAACAGGCAGGTTTTCGTAAAAATCGTTCGTGTGTCGACCAAATAAACACCTTGAGGATAATTCTGGAGCAGTGTGCGGAATGGTCATCTCGCCTCTATGCAGTGTTTGTTGACTTTGACTTCGATGCGATCAATAGAGAAGCCATGTGGAAGGAAGTGAAGCGCTATGGAGTGCCATCATAGATTATTAGTCTCATTCAAGAAACATACCGGGAGTACCGTATATACCCGAATGTAAGACTACCCCGAATATAAGACTACTGTCGACCAAATTATTATGTGTACTCGAGTTTGAAGGTTGTTTGTGAAGGAACCAATAGACCTACGTAAAATCCAATCACATCATCATTTTCCTCGTTCTATTTTACGTTAGTTAATGTGGGTTTGGAATTTTCCATTTATATTTTAATATTTTTTATTGCAGTTGGAACACAAAAAATGCTCTTTTTTAAGCGTGTTTCAACCATGCGTCACATTTAAGAATTATTGTCTCAAAAACCCGTCATCAGATCGAATCAAAATTTTAACACAATATACATTGGAATGTTGTATAACTGGTTTACGAATTTCAAAATTGTGTGTATCCAAGAAAGAAAATTGTTTTCATTTTCGTAAGGTAACTTTTTCTCGGCTCGGGGTGGTTGGAAAATGAAGTTCTTGGTCGCGTTGTAATTCTTATGCATCAAAAAGGTATGCTGTGTGACTGTGAAATACGTAAAATAAAACACTTATTTTATATCGGTTTGTATGTGTACGGAGCGGCTAGCTGGTGAACCATGTGTTATGTAATTTAACCGACATAAAATAATTGAATTAATTTACGTAGTTCACAGTCAAACAGCATAACATTCTGATGTATAAGGATTACAACGAGACCAAGAACTACATTTTCCAACGACCCCGAGCCGAGAAAAAGTTACGTTACAAGATAACAACTTTCTTTCTTGGATACACAACATTTTGAAATTAATAAACCAGTTATACAACATTCCAATGTATATTGTGTTAAAATATGGATTTGATCTGATGACGGGTTTGTGAGATAATAATTCTTAAATGTGAGACTTGGTTGAAACACGCTTAAAACGGGCCCCTTTTTGTGTTCTAACTGCGATAAAAAATATTAAAAAATAAATTAAAATTCCAAACCTACATGAACTAACGTAAAATAAAACGACAGAAATGATGATGTTATTGGATTTTATGTAGGTCTATTGGTTACTGCACAAACCACCTTCAAACTCGAGTGCACATAATATTTTGGTCGACAGTAGGCCTAGTTATCAACTGCCTCTTACAGATTAAAAAAAAAAAAAAACTCGCTAACTCATAACTTGCACAATATATGCCCTCAAGGTCGTGCTTTCATTTTTATAACATCTCGTGTTATCGGAAATCCCTCTGCCCGCTTTTCCAATACATACTCTATAATTTCTTTGTTCAAGAATGGGATACGTTATTAAATTAAGATACGTTGATCACTCAATTACTGCTCGTAAATCTGACTGGTTGTTCTTGTAAAGATTGTTTTAAAACATATTTCCGTATGCTTTCGAACATATAATTTATCCGCTTCAAATGACATGTATGCGTAAATCCTAGCCTCAAAATGTACGCTATTCGTATATGCAGGGTAATTAAACATAACAAACCATATTTTAATCTTCATTAACGCATTGATTTGTTGCGAGTTACAAGATGCCAACACCACATACTACTTTGCAAATAATAATAACAATTTAAAAAAAAAAAAATTAATACCCTGAATATAAGACGACCTCAAATTTTTATAACACAATAAGTGGGTAAAAACCTAGTCTTACATTCGGGTATATACGGTACACATGCAGAGTCATTCATGAGGGCCGTGTATCTGAGCCTATATCTGTATGTTCAGGAGTACGCCAAGGTTGTATCCTGTCGCTAACCATGTTCTTGATTGTGATTGATGCGGTGATGCGAAATGTGACTAGAAATGCGAAACGTGGTATACAATGGGGATTCACCAATATACTGGAAGATCTGGATTTTGCCGACAATTTGTGTCTCCTGTCTGAGGCACACGGTGAAATGCAAGCAAAGCTTGAAGACCTGATTGTAGAAGGGAAAAAGGTGGGGCTAACGATAAACTCAAAAAAGACCAAGGCCCTAAGAACTAACACCAACAGAATTGACCCATTTGTCTTCGTGGATGACCCTATAGTGGATGTGGATAGCTTTACTTACCTGGGCAGTGTGGTGACCAAAGATAGAGGAGCGGCAAAGTATGTCTCCCAACATATCCAAAAAAGCAAATGGCGCCTTTGTGCGGCTCTATCCGGTGTGGAAGAACAGCAACATATCCATGAAGACCAAACTTCGTATCTTCCGGAGTAATGTCAGGTCCATTCTGATATATGGGTCTGAGACTTGGAAGGTAACTAAGGAAATCACCTCTGCAGAACTTTGTCAACCGCTGCTTAAGGAAGATCTTAAACATCTACTAGCTGGAAGTAATCTTCAACCAAGAACTTTGGAGAAGGACGGGTGAAACTGAGATGGCCATACAAATTAAGTGACAAAAATGGAAATGGATCGGACATACCCTGAGGAAAGGAAATGAAGCCATTGAGAGAGAGGCACTGGATTGGAACCCACAGAGTACGAGGAGGAGAGGGAGACCCAAGCAAACATGGCGCAGTTCTGTCCTCTTTGAGGCTATAGAGGAGGGTAAGACCTGGAGCGAGGTGAAGAGGTTGTCAGCAAACTGGACCAGATGGAAATGCTTCATTGATGCCCTATTTTCCACGAGGGACAATAGGAACTAAGTCAAGTAAGTAACAGATAACGACTATACAGATTGATGATGGCATTTCTGGTAAAGGTTGCTTCATCGGTAAGGAGGACTGAAGACAGAAATCCTATAATTGTGATGGTCTGGTGCAAAAACCATCGAAATAATCCTTCCCGTAGAGGGAAATCTGCTGGTGATATTCCTTGTACTCATTGCAGGTGATATGGATAATAGCGTTTGTCATGCAGATACACATAATCGTACTTTGGCTTACACCATGTTGGCGGGCCACTTGCCTGGAGCTTGTACTAGGGTTCGTCTCTATCCTGTAGAACCTGTTCCTCCAAATCTGGTGTACGCACAGTCTGCCGCCTCCCTTCACGTTCATCTCTCTGAAAGGGCCCATGATCACACAAATGCCCAAAAAGGGCTTGAAAAGTTGTGTGATGAGGTTGGTGTTTGTGAGGGTAATTGTTTTGGTATAGCCATCCTGACTAGACCGTTAACATTTGCTTAGCCGTACACAAACACTGTCCCGGCTTGTTCCCGACATGAATACCGGCCATTCTGCTCCTGACAGAATGGTGCTTCAATCACTCAATCTGCAACAAACAAGAACAAAACAACAAAACAAACACTGCAAGTAGTTAGAGTAAATGCCATTCGTCAGTGCCATCTACCATGTCAACGATGCATTTCTGGAACATGTTCATAGGATCTTTTTTCCTCCCGTGTCCAGTCAGGAATCAATCTCCGCAGTTTGTCGGTTTTATTAAAGTTCACCCTATATAAGCTGATTTGCGATATATTTCACTCTGTAATAGAAGGATTAATTGTCCCAATATTTAAGAAAGGAAGCAGAAAGGAGTGCAGAAATTACAGGGGAGTCACACTCATATCTCACTGTGCCAAGATATATGAAAAGATATTAGAAAGTAGAATACGAGCCAAAGTGGAGAGAAAATTGAGAGAGGAGCAGTATGGATTCAGACCTGGGAGATCAACAGTGGATCTCATATTTTCAGTGAGACAGCTCCAGGAACACCACTATGAATTTGGAGAGGATCTGTTGATGGCCTTCCTGGACATCGAAAAGGCCTATGATAGTGTGTGTAGGGAGAAGGTTTGGAAAGCAATGGAAAACATGGGAGTGGAAAAAGAGACTGTAGGCAGAGTGAAGGAGATGTATTGTGGAAGTGTGAGTTGTGTGAAAGTTGGAGGGGAAAGAACAGACTGGTTCAGACAAATGAGTGGCCTGAAACAGGGTAGTGCGCTGTCACCCCTTCTCTTTATTGTGGTTATGGACGAGGTAATGACACGTATAGCAGGAAAGATAGGAGAAGATAAGATGAAAGCAATGGTGTTTGCAGATGATCTCATGGTCTGGGGAAACAAGGAGCAGGAAATTCAGGAGCAACTGAAGGCTTGGGAAGAAACAGTGGGAGAGTACGGATGGAAGTTCAACATCAGTAAATGTGAGATCCTGTTAACGACCAGGAAAAAGGACAGACCAATGAGTGGGATAACACTTGCAGGTGGACAGCTGAAGAAGGTGGAAAGTCTCAAGTACTTGGGAAGTCTAGTGGAGGAAAATGGGAGAAATGACAAAGAGATTACGGAACGTGGCAGACAGGCAGAAGTATTTCTGAGAAGCATTAGGAGCTTAGTGTGGAATAAAGATGTCCCACAAAAAAGCAAGGAAGTGTTATACAGAAGCTACTATATCCCGATACTGACCTATGCTTCAGAAACGTGGACAATGAAGAAAAGAGACATAAGCAGAATACAGGCAGGTGAAATGAAGTTCCTGCGAAGTAGGATCGGAGTAACAAGAAGAGACAGGTTGAGGAATGAAAAGGTCAGGGAAATGGTGAAAGAGGAGCCCTTGCAAGGTAGGATTGAGACATCAAGACTGAGGTGGTATGGACACTTAAAGAGAATGGATGAGAAGAGGATTCCCAAGAGGATACATGAGATGCAGATGCAGAAGAAACGACCAAGGGGAAGACCAAGAGATAGATGACTGAAAGGAGTGGAGGAATGTGTCAAGAAGAGAGGCGAGGACTGGACCAGAGTGACAGCGGAGAGGTGGTGGGAAGAAAGGACTAAGTGGCGAGGCTTATGTTCCAAACAGACCCAGCCTGGGGCTGGAAAATGTACAAGATGATGATGATGATGATGATGAATAGAAGGAATCTTGTAAGAAGTCTTTGCTTAACTATTATTGCCATTCAAAGCAGAAGTATTGCTATCTCACCATTAATCGCATGTTCAATATCTGTAGAATTGCTAAGATTACGGATTGCCAAACACAGAAAATGCGATTGACTTGGTTTAGTGGTTAGGATATGTTCATAACCTGAGTTTAATTCCCTGTTAGAGACATGTGTTTTATTATATCCCCCATTGGGGCTAGTTACTGAGATATTTATTTAATGTACTTTTGGCCATTCTTTTGATGGAAATTAAATGCTGTGATTTAATTCTACCTACCTAATTGAACCTACCTCACATATTTCCAGTTGGGGGATATTTGACAAGTTAAAACTCCATGGCAAAAGCTGATATGTGATTGCGCATAGTTTTTAAATATTTCCAGGCTCAGGTGTTATCGCTGTATGGCTACCACATGGGTTTAATTAAAAATAAGTTACTTTAAAACTAATAAATACAGTAGACTCTCGGCTATCTGGCTCGTGACTATCCGGTCTACTTAGTACTGTACCAATACTTTTCCAAAGCTTTAACAAGTGGGCTCCAAGTGACCACTTTATGTGGTATTTCAAAATATTTTATGCATATCTTGTACTTCTGGCACATGTGGAGCCACAATTATAAGGTACAGTACAGTACAGTAATAATACGTATGTATTGAATACGTTATCGGAAAAAACTCTTTAACAAACTGGACACAGAAGCCCTCTTTCAGCGCTCACAAACAACAATGAACACATGTAGAGAGCAGCTCTGTTGGCAACTCTTGTGTTCTTTGTTCCATCAGTTGTTTATCGGAAGTTCGAAGTGCGTACATTCGTAAATTGTTGTTGTGTGCGCTCCATTCTACAGTACTGTATTTTAATGAAAGGTTGCGGAACGGATGATAAATGAAAATAAGTTGTAGTGACTATAGATAAACTACGTGCTATAAAGCGACTAGATTCTGGGGTAATGGCCAAAGCTATTGCTTTGTAGTTAGGAGTAGGAAAAAGTACAGTTGGATGAAAAATCGAGCAGAAATTGAAAAGTGGTATGCTGCCCAAAGTAGTGGAAGGGGAATGAAAGTAAGAAAAACGATGTTAAAAGGTAAGCATAATGGTATGGCTTGGATCGGAACAAAGAATATAGAACTCCGGCCTACCCGGCTTTTTGTTATCCCCCCCAGGGGCTCACATCTAGAGGGGTGTGGGTTGGCGACCACGGGACGCCAGGTGAGTCCGGCATTCCTTCCACATACTCGTGCCGGGCTCTTCTCCGTCTTCTTTCCTGTCGACCTCCCTTGGTCAACTCTTCTTCTTTTCCGACCCCGACGGTATTAGGGTATCCGAGGCCTAGGGAGTCTTTCACTTTCCCGCCTTAATTGGCCCTCTTGTCTCATCTTACCTGATCCCTCCTTCTTCGAGGGGTCAGACCTCTTCGTTTTCTTTTCATTATACTGAATATTCATTTCTCTTTAAGATTCCCGCACTGTTTTTGTTTATTGGCTCCTCGTGTATCTCAATTCCCTTAAGCAATTTTACTTTTTTTGCATTTACACTCCATTTTGTAGGTATTTTCAATCTACGTTGCATTTTGTATGTTTTTTATATCTAAATTGCATTTTGCGAAGGGTTTTCAACCTCAATTGCATTTTGTAAAGATTGACAATCTAAATTACTTTTTAGTAAGTCTTTCAATATAGGGGATGGAACTTTTGTGAGTATTTTGAATTTCAATTGCATTTTGTAAGTATTTTCACCCTAAACCGCTTTTTGCAAGTATTTTCAATCTAAATTGCATTTTGTATGGTGGGCATTTTGCAAGTATTTTGATTCTCAATTGCATTTTGTGGGTATTTTGAATCTAAATTACATTTTGTAAGTTTTTTTTTAAATCTAAATTGCATTTTGCGAGTATTGTCAATCCCAATGAGTAGTTTGAATCTACCATACATTTTGTAAGCATTTTCAATTTCAATTGCATTTTGTAAGCATTTTCAATTTCAATTACACTTTGTGAGTATTTTGGATCTGAAATAGCGTTTTTCAATCTGAATTGCATTTTGTATTTTCAATTTCAATTGCTTTTTGTAAGCATTTTGAACCTCAATTGCATTTTGTATGCATTTTCAATCTCAATTGCATTTTGTAAGTATTTTGAATTTTCAATTGCATTTTGTAAGTATTTTGACTCTACATTGTAATTTGTACGTATTTTCAATCTATTCCTTTTGTGAGTATTTTCGTTCTGAGTTCCCTTTTGTAAGTATTGCCACTCTCCATTTTGTGAGTAGTTTAAATCTAGTTCCTTTTTGTAAGTATTTTCCATCTCACTTATTTTTTGTTCTGGTTTCCATTTCGTTGTCATTTTCGCTATCACCCAGACCATTAGGGGCTGATAACCTAGATGTTAGGCCCCTTAAACAACAATCATCATCATTTTTTTCATCCGTCTTGACCTTCCACCACATTAGGCCGGATAGCCGAGAGTCTACTGTACTGATGTATCGAAGCTGCAAACTGTTCTCCTGTAAAATCAGGAAAATTCGACCTATCATCATGTGCCATACCACTCGGAGAATTTAACATTTTTGTATTCAACTTTTTATTCAAGTAGCAGAAGTCTCCTACTTCCTTTAGTTTTTCACCTGCTGATTTGATGTCAATAGGAGTTTGATTTCTTTCGTCTGCATTCCATTATTTTTGTTTTACATTTTATAGATTTTCATCATGAACCCGTTCCTCAAGACGTAGTCCATACCATTTAAAACTCATTCCAGTCCTCTGGTGAATCTGCTAAGATGACAATGCCATCAGGAAATCTCAGAGTTGAAATTATTTCTCCTTGAATCTATTCCTCCTATAGATTTGTCTCTAATTTATTTAGTTTTTCCTAGGGGCTGAACAGCGAGGTCATCTAACTTCTTTCATTGCGTGTTCAATGTACTGATACCTTCGTTTAGCTGTGCTCTTGGCCTTGAGAGCTCAGCGGTAGGAGAGGGATGTAGGGTGGTACGGGGATCAGTTTGAATACTTCACTATCTGAGAACATTGACACGTGTGACAGTTGGTTCCCACAATCAGACACCGACACGCTCAGTGTTGCAAATGTTTTACACTGCAGTAGTATATCTGGAGAGTGGGATGGGGAAGTGCAGAGCTAACTGCCGGTAACTGTACAGTTTGAAAATTATGGATGATAGGTTACAGCCTTGCCTTACAGCTTTCTGAATACCACCTTCACTCTAGCTAGAAACTCAGGTAAGACAGAATGTGTAGAAAATCGTAGTTTCAGGTTAGAAATAACGAAATTGTTGCTGTTGTCATAATGCAAATGTTATTCAATTTGTCTTATGAAAATCAAAATTGTATGCATGTTTTTTACTGTCTCCAATCCCCCACTGATAACTTTCTCACACCCAAATTATCTCCCATTTTTTAATTGCTTCACTGCTGTAAGTACCGTACAGCATATAGTACAGTTCTGTTTGCAATTGGTAACAAATCGCATGCAATGTGTATATGTGAATGGCAGGATTGGTCAGGTAAACAAGGTAACAAATTGATAAAAGTTGGCGGCTGTGATCCCTGATAAAGTATGCTACATACTGAGCGTTGCTTCGTTTACTAAGGAGTATGGAGCGATTATTACGAATGTTATTGTTAATTATGTTGACGAAGCGTGTGCCTTGTAGCATGTGTGGCCTTCTGATGATTGATCCCGTACTGTCTTCATTTAATGAGTCTATTAAGGTCTGGCAGATTCTTGTGTAAGTTTACATGTGAAAAGGAATTGCGCATCAAAGTAACCAACTTCAGAATAGGGGAAGTTCAATTACTTTCCAGGAATATGGAGTATTGGTTTTCCAAATGAATTAACTTTGCACTTCTGATCTTCTATTAATCTTCCTGTTTTGAAAGATGAGTCCCATCAAAGTGGCACATATTAGTATGTTAGCATACTTGCTTATGATTGCCACGTTTATTACTGGATATTAGCTGTGTAAAATTGTACAAGTGCCATCTACTTATGCGTTGGAGACATTTCCTTTGGAAAGCACGTGCAAGGAGAGCATGGTATTGGATATTTTAAATTAATTTGTGGATTAACATATACAGTATACAAAATGTGTACTACTGATCACCATTCTTGAAAGATTTATCTTACACTGCATCGTTTCCTGCAATCTTTCCAAAACTGAAGAATGGTTAGTTGAAAAATATTTACAATTCTTGTGCTTATCCTCTCTTTTGTTTGTTTCTTTCTAGTATACATATTTGATGGACATACCACAGTGTCCTCAGTGCAAGGCTTATCCCTGTTTGATGGAGGAGGTGTGGCCTCAAATAGTACAGGATGAACGTCCTGGGAAGCATTGAAGTAAGACTGTTTGGCTGTAATAGCATGGTAAGAGTGACTCAGTTCTAGGAATCTAGGCCAACATGAAATGACTATTGTGTTTATATATCTTATTTCAAGCTTAAACCTTATGATGCCATGGTTTTGATGAATGGTTACAGTATGCTTGCCACGGTGGGTGAGTGGTTAACGTGTCGGACTACTAACCCCAAGCTTGCAGGTTCGCCCCTGGCCGTAGTAAGTGATTTTTGAAAGGCGACAAAAATCACGACATGGATGTCGTACGTTGTTGGCATGTTAAAGAACCCATTTGAATTCAGTAGGCCGTGTTCAATGGCAAAATTAAGCTCGGGATTTTCCGCCAACACAAAGTTCCTCCATCCTCTACTAGAAAGCGCTGTAGTGTCAAGGAGCTTAGATATCTAACCTCCTTGACTTTCATATCGTTCAAAGGAACGACTAAATTCGACATGCAAGCTGCCCTCTGGGTGTCAATTAACAAAGCTTGCACCCGAGGCCATACAATATTAAAAAAGTATGTTAAAAATACCAAGTTTAGTGAAATTACAAGTCTTTTTTCCTGGAGGTGGTAAATATATTTTAAACCTATTAGTTACTAAATAAATAAATAATTGTTTGTTTTTATTAAAATAATTTAAATTTTTTTTCTTTTCAAATTTAAATGAGAAATTATTCTAAGTCGTTATCATTAGTCGAAAATATATTCTTGCACACTTTTCTAAGCGGTAAACATTATTTATATCCTCTTCTTTGAAAGAGCTATTTCAACGCTTCTTAATTAGCTTCGAGCATCAACGTAAACAAATAATACTTCAAAAGTTAACACGTGCGGGAAGTCGACTGATTGCAGCTTATTCAAGGAATACTGTACTTAACAATTTAGACATTCACGGAACTTAAATGCGTCGTTAAATGCATCATTATATCCAGCGAGGGAACGATTCCTGCGTATCATCATCATCGTCGTCATTTACCCTTATCCAGCTCCTGCCGGGTTGGGGTATTTATGGCACTTCTCCACCTTCCTCTTTCTTTCCATAAAACCAAGAATGTCACAGGTGGTTTTCACACTGTAGCCCGTTAAATTAACTTTGTTTCCAAGTGCCTTACATTCTAAATAAACAATTATTTTCCTGTCTGTAAATAACCAAACAATAAGATATTAGCTGCACTCTTCTTGATTACAGTAAATAACCATGTGTCTTTCTAAGTTCAGTACTGTAAAGTTCCTTCTATTGTCACTTAGAATGCGTTTGAAAGCATAAAATGTTGTTTCGACCTCGCATGTGCGCAAATTTCATCGATGCCACTGTAGCAGGCCCCCATGTTAGGTGGTGACTTGAAAGTTGCTCTCCTTGGAGAATGGAGCACATTGTTTTAATCTGTTGAAATCCTGGTTCCTCAGAGGAGCATTATTCAGCTGGCATATGACGGCTTCACCAAAAGGTTCTGGAACTTGTTTCTTGAGAAGCGAGTCTATGATACTGACTGCATCTTTGAGTTCTAGGGTTGAAGATTCCATTCTTTCTATTAATTCTGGAATATCTGAGAAATAATAATAATAGTAATAATATCGTATGACCTCAAGTGCCGGGTGCAAGCTTTGTAATTTGACACCCAGAGGGTATCTTGCATGTCGAATTTCGTTGTTCCTTGAATCACTATGAATGTCAAGGAGGTTAGATATCTAAGCTCCTTGAACACTATAGCACTTTCTAGTAGAGAAATGAGGAACTTTGTGTTGGCGGGAACTCCCGAGATTAATTTTGCTATTATAAACACGTCCTACTGAATTCAAATGGGTTCTTTAACATGCCAACATCGTATGACGTGTGTCGTATTTTTGCCGCCTTTCAAAAATCACTTACCACGGCAATCTTGGGGTTAGTAGACTGACACGCTATCCACTCACCCACCGTGCCTTAAGAAATGCTAGGTAATCACAAATTTCCTTTGTATGCAGTATCAGTTTTGCTTTTGAGATTGTGGCGGCTTCATATGTGTCAAGTTCTTTAATTTCATTAAAGTGCTTCGCATAATACAGAGCAGCACACAGCAACATTTCCCAGTGTGTCAGCACTGGCTCTGGTGGAAGAGACTCCTGGCTACATTTCCTTAAACTTTTGAATGCAAAGAGGTGCTTTTAAGAAGATTTTCTTCACGGATGAAATAATGGTATTGACATCTGGAAAAAGCTCTCTAATGGATACTGTGCGCCAGCCACCTAACTTAAATCATGTTGGGATAGGAAGCTGCCAATGTCTCTCCTGCCTTCAGCTTGTATGCAGCACTGTCAGTTAGCAAAAGTAAAAACTTATCCTGATTTTCTCCAGGCTATACTACCTTTAATGCATCCTTAACTACACAGGCGATAGAACTATGATTTGTTTTATCTAAACATTTGCACAAAATAAGATGGAGTTTTCCTGGTGCAACAGAATCCAACTTTCCCACAACAACATTGGCAATAAAATGGCTACAAGAATCTGTAGTTTCATCTACTGAGACATAGATGAAGCTGTCAGCCAGATCCTTCCTAATGTCTTTGATTTTTCCATGGTATATTTTATGCAAATAATTCTGATGTAAAGTTGATTCATCAGGAACACTTAACCGATGCTGAGGGTTTGCACAACAGTAGCAGCTTGAGGTTACATTCTCATGATAGGCTACTTATGTATGTTCCAGACTTGCTGGTAACAAATGTTCAAAACTCACGGAGCACAAATAATAAACTAAAACTTACACACACAAGTGACAGAATATGTTACATGTAACGTCTCAGTGCATGATTGTTGACAATACGTGACAAGTGGCGGGGTCGGTAGCAGTCAGCAATTAACTTGAGAGATCGGAGAAGACAGGGAGCATCTCAACCTGCAGGCCCAAGTGTTATACGAATGCGCTGAATATGGACGAGACTGGGATGTTTGTTCGTATGCTCATTCAGGGGCCAAGCACTCCGTAGCTGGACAACTAGGCAAGTTCTCAAGTTGCCTGCCCTACGATGAGATATTGCTGCGAACCATGTGTTGGTTTTGAGTCGTGTGCACTGGGTTGGCGCTCGGTTTAAAAAAGCGGAGAGCCTTCACTAACAGACTTTCTTGAGAGGGAACAATTTGAAGCACCCTAAAGACGAAATACTCTTCGAAACATTGTAAACAAGGTAATCTGTTTCATAAATAGACAGAGATGTAAGTAAAGATATTTCATATTTCTAAAAATGTCGAGGTAGGCTAGCATCTGTTCAGTTCAGTTGACAATGCAACCTAATGTTCAGTTCCGTACCCTTCGGCACATTCAGGAAAGGGAAGGCAGATTGCTATTGTCCTGTACTGTTTTGTTACATTTTTAGCGCAATTAGTGCTGATTGAAATTTTAACAAGTAGTTCTGTGAAGAACTATACAGCCTATTTTCATATATCCTACTTATGTTAACTGCCACTATCAACATACAAAATTTCAGTTTGATTGCTGTAATAGATTCGTAGATATTGAGAACCGACTAAATATTTCGGATGGTCGCCATTTTGGATTTTAAATATGTAGTTTCTAGAGTTATGTACTGTTACTGTTACATTGTGTAAGTGTAGCGTTCAAACTTCAATCGCATGATTAGGACGCATAAAGTAACAAGGAGATTTTAAAATTTCGCACACTACCATCTTGTGGTTATAGAAACAATTGAAATAAATTAGATGCCAGTGGTTTAACATTCGTATAAGGATTTACTGTACCAAGTGTTAAATTGCGAGAAACTTTCATGTGAATATTTATACTTCGGGTCGCCGCCATGTTGGATTTGTGATCACCAGGTTATTTAATGTCCTATAGGTGAACTTAAGTTCATAGCTCCTATGAACATAAAAAGAATCAGATTGATTGCTATAATAGATTCGTAGATATTCAGAGCCGTCTAAATATTTTGGATGGTTGCCATGTTAGATTGTTAAATGTATAGGCCATAGAGTCATGTACCAATAAAGGAAAATTATTGGGTAGGTTCATTATTCAAACTTTCAGTTCGATCGCATGATTACGACATAAGATATAAGAACGTAATTTTAAAATTCGCACAGCCGCCATCTTGAGGTTATGTAAACAATTGAACTAAATTAGATACCAGTACATTACAATGTGTATAAACATTTCCTGTACCAGATTTCATTACGTTTGGAACATTAAATCGCGAGAAAGGTCTATTTAAAATTTTCAAATTCGCTTGGCCGCCATGTTCGTTTTGTAGTTAACCGGTTTTTGAAAGTCTTATACATAAACTTCCAGTAGTGCCCTTTATCTCCGTACAAAATTTCAAGGTGATACCGCTAATAGTTTCAGAGATATAGAATGCCGGTGAAATATTTCGCACATCCGCCATCTTTTGGTTATGTAAACAATTGTACGAACTTAGATGTCGGTGCATTACAATGTGTATAAACATATACTGTACCAAGTTTTATTGCGTTTGGTTAAATCGCGAGAAACGTCGATTTAAATGTCGTAAATTTGCGTGGCCGCCATGTTGGTTTTGTAGTTACCAGTTTTTCAAATGTCACATAGGTGAACTTCTAGTAGTTCCCTTTATCACCGTAATAAATTCCAGGGTGATGTCGGGAATAGGTTCGGAGATATTGAATGCTGGTGAAATATTTCGCATAGCCGCCATGTTGGATTGGTGAGACATAACAAAATTTGAAGGGCACGGTCGGGGTCACCCGGAATAGTGCTATGAACCTACCGAGTTTCATTGGAATCGCTCCAGCCGTTTAGAAATTATTAGGGGGACACACACACACACTTCACACACACTTCACACACACACACACGAACACACACACGGACAGAAGGTGATCTCATAAGCCTATTTTTTCAAAATTGAAAATAGGCTAAAAATGAATCCTATTCTTTACGGAGTGATAAGAGTTCTCACGATCTAACAAGGAATGCGTGGGAGATGGTTAGCTAGGTCTTAAACTGTTCAGGTATGTTTCTTATTTATGTTACGTTATTTACTTACTTCATAATAAGGCAAATGCATATTTCTAAGCGAAAGTTTGATACTTTTCAGTCGGTCAACACAATTTTTCCAAAAAAGAGATGGGTTATTCCCTAATCCTGAAAAATATTACATGAGATTAATAAATACACTTGGATAACCAGTTTCGATTGTCAAGTGATCATCATATTTGTTATTTTAACAAAACAGCATATAGAGCACAACTATTAAATATTGACGAGTTTAATTATCTCAACTCATACTGCAACTAAATAAGTTAAGTGTACATATTGTAAATATTTTCACCCATACTTTCTGACATAAACTTTAGGGCCAAAGTGTAATGGATCTTATGATGATTGCTTGACAATCGAAACTGGTGATCCAAATGTAGACTATTTATTAATCTCATGATTTTTTTTTTCAGGATTATGGAATAATCCATTATTTTTGGGAAAAATCGTGTTGACCGACTGAAAAGTATCAAACTTCAGTTTACTAAGGCAACACTGAAAATGGCTCCAAACACCATAACGTATTTCTAAGGTTGCATACTATTGTGATAAATAATAATAATAATAAATAATACATATAAAGAAAGGAAGATTCTGAGAAAATTACTCAGACCACAGAAAACTATTGATGGGACTTGGAGGAGGAAAAATGAAGAACTCGACAAGTACACTGAGAAGATCATGGACGCAATGAGGAAGCAGAGATTGAAGTTCTGTGGACACCTACTAAGGATGGATGAATGCTGACTGACCTAAAGGATCTTCAACTACATCATGGGATTCAAGGCCACATCTAAATGGGTAGATGAAGTGAAAAGGGATGCAGCAGAAGTTGGAATCACTCTACAGATGTTAATTATTGAGATTTTAAGGGGCGGAACTACGAGGTCATCTGCCCCTAGACTCTACAGCTGGTCCACAACAGAAGAGAGTTTAGAAGGAGAGTAGACAGTATAAAAGCATTTCAGTAGACACCAACAATGTGGAGGCCCAAACGGATCATTTCCGATGGCGGGAGAAAGAAAAGAAGTGAACGCATGAAGAGGTTCTGGGAGGAGAAAAGAAGAAAAGCCAAAAAGTCTTAAGCCCTTTGCGGTCCTTATTTGGCCAAATAAAAATAAATTATACATAACGGAAGATAAACTTAGAGAAACAATCTGTACACAGTCATCCCTTGTTATATGCGTTCTCACTTTACACGTTTTCGCTATAACGCGATTTTAAAAATTGCACATTGTATGTCTACCCCTTATTATTCCACGTAATTGCACATAATTACTGGATACAAAACAATTTATAAAAGTTAGGTTGCGGATTCACAATCACCCTGTGGGACGATTTCGTGATAAGAGTGTGCAGCGCTACAAGGCGGCGTGTGGTCAGTCTCAAAGAGAGTGCTGAGTAGCTGTGTTGTATTGTTTCTAAAAACGTTATGGAGAAAAGAAAGTTTGATCAAAATTCTTCCGAAAACAAAAAGCAAAGGAAATCAATAACACTTGAAGAAAAGCTGGAAGTTATAAAGCTATATGAACACAATGAGCGCACTATGGACATTTTCCGAGCTACAGGAATCTGATAATCAACTCGGAGAACCATAAGAAGTCAAGCAGAAAATATTAAAGAAAGTTGCAAAAGTGCGACCAGTGTGACGTCATCCAAGATAACACAAATCATCATCATCATCATCTTGTACAGTTTCCAGCCCCAGGCTGGGTCTGTTTGGAACATAAGCCTCGCCACTTATTTCTTTCTTCCCACCATCTCTCCGCTGTCACTCTGGTCCAGTCCTCGCCTCTCTTCTTGACACATTCCTCCACTCCTTTCAGCCATCGATCTCTTGGTCTTCCCCTTGGTCGTTTCTTCTGCATCTGCATCTCATGTATCCTCTTGGGAATCATCTTCTCATCCATTCTCTTTAAGTGTCCATACCACCTCAGTCTTGATGTCTCAATCCTACCTTGCAAGGGCTCCTCTTTCACCATTTCCCTGACCTTTTCATTCCTCACCCTGTCTCTTCTTGTTACTCCGATCCTACTTCGCAGGAACTTCATTTCACCTGCCTGTATTCTGCTTATGTCTCTTCTCTTCATTGTCCACGTTTCTGAAGCATAGGTCAGTATCGGGATATAGTAGCTTCTGTATAACACTTCCTTGCTTTTTTGTGGGACATCTTTATTCCACACTAAGCTCCTAATGCTTCTCAGAAATGCTTCTGCCTGTCTGCCACGTTCCGTAATCTCTTTGTCATTTCTCCCATTTTCCTCCACTATACTTCCCAAGTACTTGAGACTTTCCACCTTCTTCAGCTGTCCACCTCCAAGTGTTATCCCACTCATTGGTCTGTCCTTTTTCCTGGTCGTTAACAGGATCTCACATTTACTGATGTTGAACTTCCATCCGTACTCTCCCACTGTTTCTTCCCAAGCCTTCAGTTGCTCCTGGATTTCCTCCTCCTTGTTTCCCCAGACCATGAGATCATCTGCAAACACCATTGCCTTCATCTTATTTTCTCCTATCTTTCCTGCTATCCGTGTCATTACCTCGTCCATAACCACAATAAAGAGAAGGGGTGACAGCGCACTACCCTGTTTCAGGCCACTCATTTGTCTGAACCAGTCTGTTATTTCCCCTCCAACTTTCACACAACTCACACTTCCACAATACATCTCCTTCACTCTGCCTACAGTCTCTTTTTCCACTCCCATGTTTTCCATTGCTTTCCAAACCTTCTCCCTACACACACTATCATAGGCCTTTTCGATGTCCAGGAAGGCCATCAACAGATCCTCTCCAAATTCGTAGTGGTGTTCCTGGAGCTGTCTCACTGAAAATATGAGATCCACTGTTGATCTCCCAGGTCCGAATCCGTACTGTTCCTCTCTCAATTTTCTCTCCACTTTGGCTCGTATTCTACTTTCTAATATCTTTTCATATATCTTGGCACAGTGAGGTATGAGTGTGACTCCCCTGTAATTTCTACACTCCTTTCTGCTTCCTTTCTTAAATATTGGGACAATTAATCCTTTCTTCCAATCTTCTGGGGTCTTTTTCTCCTTCCATATCACCCTCATCACACGGTACAGCCACTGTTTCCCAACCTCCCCTGCTGCCTTCACCATTTCAACACTCACTTCATCCACACCTGGTGCCCTTCTTCCTTTCATCTGGTCTATAGCCATTTCCAGTTCTCTCCAAGTCAGGTCCTTTTCCATTCCTGTGTTGTCTTCTCCATCTTCCAATACATTGTCTTCCTCCCTATGACCATTTGGATTCAGCAAATCCTCAAAGTACTCTTTCCACACTGTCTTGAGTGTCTCTTTGTTGTGTACCTCAGTTCCGTTTTTGTCCATCATTACCACATCCTCTCGCAGACCTGTTCTCTTACTTTTGACCATCCCATAAAGTACTTTCTTATTTCCTCTGCTGTCTTCCTCCATCATCTCTGTCCACTTTACCATCCACTTCTTCCTCTCCTCTGCGACAATCTTGTTTGCTTCTTTCTTCTTTATCTTATAATCTTCCCTTGCCAGATCAGTTCTTTCCTGGAACCACACTCTGAAAGCCTTGTTCTTCCTTCCCACAGCTTCTTTTACCCTCTCATTCCACACAAATAAGGGCGCCAATTAAGGAGAAAATGGAACGAATGTTGGCCCAATGGAATGAACATCAAACTAAATGTTTTATCCTGTTATCCACCATGGTTATTCAGGCTAAACCAAAAGCTCTGTTTAAAGAACTGAAAGCATTCCATCCAGACTCTGAAGTTGCATTTGTTTAACACTTATAGGCTTTTAATTTTTTCCTTCAAATAGTCCTCATATTATAATACATTCACTTATAGATTTCGTATTACGCAATGATTACTCAGAACAAATTCATTGTGTAAATTGAGGGATACCTGTACAGTACACATTAACACAAAGTAATAAACATACGTTTCGTCTTAATAATGTATGGGAATCTTAACGATTTTAGCTATCGTGTATGCCTGTTCAAACACTGAGATATCAATTAAAGACCTTATTTGAATATTTTAACAGTGGTACAACTTATTTTTAAAAAACATTATCCCGTTAATCTGAACTAATTGGGACCGGAGTCTGTACGGATTACGAAATTTTCGAATTAACCGGAAAGTAGTTTCCAGTCAAAGCGTCTGCATCTGTCAAACTCCTTGAACTCGATCAACAAATTCCTGGGTGTGAGGAATCCAATGAAAATGATGTTAGAGAGTGGATGGAAACAGACCAAGAAATTTTAGCTATGGTGGAGAAAGGACCTGGAGTTAATGAGGAACAGAATGTCGAAGAAGAAAACTGCAATGAACAACTAGTGTCACATTCAGATGTCATTCAGATGTCGCAGCTGCCTTAGAACTTGCCGTACGCTACATCGAGCAACACCCCGATGCTACGCCCACTATTTTGATGTTTATGATATGCTGGTTTAACACTGCATCTTAAAGTAGGTTCCAATCACTGTGGCAAAAGAAACTAACAGACTTTGTAAAGATAAACGACCAATGATGATGGTTTATGATGTGTAATGTTTGCGTTAAGTTATTCTGAATATCTTTTAATACTGTAATTTTTCCGTACTGAAATTTATAATTCTTTTTAAAGTTTTCCACTTTTCAACACAACATATCTTTATTAAGAACTTATGTTCCTATATATATGTGGTACATTTTTATTTTATTTTTATAAAAGCCTTCCTCAGCCATAGCAATCTCAATTAGGCCTAAAACACTGTGAGGTGTTTAAATATTTAAAGTGTCGTTCATATTGATTTTTCTTTTCATATTACAGAATATGGTGTAACAGAACCAAAATAATATGAATAGAAGTTTTTAATATTCTACTAGAGCACCAGTTTGGAATTAAACAGTAACGACATTATGAAATAGTTTATAACATTTATTTCACAATACTTCCTTCCAGACAATGTTCGCTGTGCGTCGACCCTTAGGTTTAATTTCTACTTTTACATCTTTAGATGTTTTTCCTCAAGATAAGGCAACATACAATTGTCCGTGGCTAAATGCAGGATCAGGCAAGTAGATTCCAACTCGATGAAGCATTTGACCCTGCACTTTGTTGATCTTAATACAAAACGCTAGTGTAATAGGAAATGCCGTCTTTTAAAAGAGAACGGCATTGTAGTGTCAGATGGTGACAAATCTATGCGAGGTAGCAGTATTCCCTCCCCACTATTCACACTAGTTAGAACTTACAGTGTAAATCGATGATATTGTCATACATTTTTCTAACTCTTGTAAAATCTAGAAGTTCCTGGAAGTAGATATGAAACTACCCTATCAATTTTATGGCAATCATTTTTCGGTGCAAGAAAATGAAAAATGAGAAGTAATATTGAATGTCCACACATAACTTTCCTCAGAATCAGCCGATTTGAATAGTTCTCAAATTAAAGAGTGTTCTTAGACCAAAACGACCTACATACCTCAATTGGAACCAAAGATATGATTGCTTCAATGAGAAACAAAGTTGGAATAAGTTGGAAAAATCAAATAATTTGAGGAAGGCGGAAGTTAAGTGATTTGTAATACTTGACAACAAATCTGTGCATGATTACCTTTCATTAAAAAAAGAATGAAGGAAATCTACCGGATAGAATGGCCGAACGGACTCGGTTAAGTATTCTTAAATATTTTTAATATATAGATGTTCATTTTTCAGTGTGAGAAAATGAAAAATTAGAAGTAATATTGAATGTCCACTCATAACTTTCCTCAAAAACAGCCGATTTGAATAGTTAAGAGCCCGAATGAAAGAGCTTGATCCACTGAATGTTCTTAGACTAAAACGACAATTAAAACCAAGGATACGATTGCTTCAATGAGAAAAAAGAGTTGGAAAAAGTTCAAGAAATTAAATAACTTGAGGAAGGCGGAAGTTAAGTGATTTGTAATACTTGATAACAAATCCGTGCATGAATACCTTTCATTAAAAAAAGAATGAAGGAAATCGACCGGATAGAATGGCCGGATGGACTCGGTTAAGTTTTCTTAAATATTTTTAATATATTGAACCCTTGCAAAGAAGCTTATGAGACTCAGTTTCAGGGGGTGTAACAGTCCATTTCGTAAGTTGTTGTTAAAGCGCTTCCATAACATGCAGGGTAACATATAACAAAATAACATGCAGGAAAAAGTGAAGCCAGGGTTAAAACGAATTTAATGACAGATCAGCTATTTACAAAAATGAAATAAATAAACAAACAAAACTCCCAAAATGACTCCCACTGAATAAATTAACTTGCCAAAAACTAGGCCTAATCTCAGGCGAGATTATTAATCGGACCAAATGTCCCAAAATCTGCAATGACAATGTATAACGTGTGTGCTGTTCTACATGCTTAACGATGAGTACAATTGAATACATGATTCGTCATCATCCGGATAAACTTTCAGAAGACGAATCTGCATTGCTTAGAGCTAGACAGACGCGGGGAACAACTATACACAACTTAAAACTAAACCGACACTTCCTATACTAAATGAACAACAAGTAATTTCCGCTTGAAATTGGAATCAAGAACTGCCGTAGCAAAACATTACTGCCAAAAATTAGGACTTCTCATAAATCAACACAAGTAAGTTAACACGTGACCAACAAAGAAACACACATATGACCGCCGTCATTTTTACAAGTAAATACAACTACACCACACGGGTGTCACACACAAACAAACATGAACTGAGTCATAGAACAATCACTAGGCTCAAAGCCAACATTTACATCATTAACACAATATTCCATCCATACGACATGCAATAATTCGTAACTAACGTGGCGAACTCCCCAATTAATTATGGTCCAAATAACCATCACAAAAGAACAGGTTTGCTAATGATAGCTTAATAGGGGTCAGTCGGACAACAGGACTGCCTAACAAATAAGTCACCAAGGCTAGACGGGCGCTAAGTGGAAATCTGCACATCTGTCAACCCACGTGTCAATAACCTCGACCTCCCAAGGCACGGGATCGAGTCTCGAAGAAGCGTGCCCCAAAGCACAATATATACGCGTGTGTGTGTCAGAACAAAATATATCTCAGCATTTCCCCTAGGAAATCCAAGAATCAGCATTGGACAAGGTACAGTAGCCTCCTCGGAGCGCCCTGCCTTTCCATCAAAATACAACAACAACAAAATATGAGGGCGGTAGCACCATCTACCCCTCATCACGTAGAATCAAAACACACACTTGACACAAGAACACACACAGAATCACACGTATGGGTTTGACAGAAACCTGAAATAAATGACATAAATATTTTTCCACCAGCTCGCGCTTCCGTTCTAGGCTGTGACTAACGAACCTGAAAAGGACTCAAAAGAAAATCTAAAAAAAATTAGAACTAAGATGTTCTACAATTACATCTTAATTTGTTGCGCTCGGCAACCCTAATATGAGTAATAACCTGTTCAGCAAACATCTTACATAAATTACCTCCCTTTCCTAACAAAAATATGAACTTTAATAAAGCACCACTTATCGAATGTAACGAGTTTCGCATCCGCATGGATAAAATCAGGTACACGCGCCGTATACACTAAATATGACTCCAAAGAAAAATAAACAACAAACAACTTTGGCCACGCGCCAACGTACATTTAAAACACTAGTGTCGGTGCAAAGAAAAAAAATCTACACAAGAAATAGCAATGAATGAACTATTTACAACGTTCCCCCGCCTTATCTAACTACATATTGAGTAAATCAATTTTTGTACATCACCGTATCAGCTTGCAGAACATATAACCTCCGTCCCGGCTCATTTCCCTATGGGAAATTAGCCCTCCATCGTCGACGTCGTCGAAGAAGCGATGCACATCAATCCGTCTCCTGGCCAAACGTCGGACATCTTGGCGTAGTTTCTTGGACAGAAATGTTCAATGTTAATAAAAATTGCCTGGCTATAATCGCTGCGAGTTACTACTTTCACTCACGATATGTCCTATGCGATTAATGATCGAAGACTTTACCTAGCTTAGCATTCGCTTACACACGCACAATTATCACTTGAAACATACAATACAAAATTTACATAAATTATACACTTTAAACACATCGTCACTGGCTTGAAAAACAAGTCTTAAACATGACTGTCTCGCAGTCCTTATCTCGCTAGATATCTCTACTGCTCTACGTGAACCTTGCTCGCTTTGAGCACTAATGGAATGTTAGTAAAGTCTTGCCCATTAAGAGCTGAAAATCGTGACGCAGACTGGCGTGACCCTTGCTCACTAGAGCTCAATACAAAAGTCTTCGAAACAGCTTCTCCTCGATCAATTTATTGGAAACTGACAGAATGAGGTGGAGTGGGGAGAATTAAGAAAAATATTCTAGAGTTTTCATCTCACAAACTTGGGACAAGTATCAATCTTCATCATTTTATTCAAACTTCTCAGTGCGCTTATGCGGAATTATTTCGGATCGGCAGTTCTTTAGATAAGCGTTTCCGCGCCTTTTTTTTTACAGGGTACGCCACCCATCGCGTGGTTTTGGCGTGGTCTCATCTGATTGGGTGATTCAATCCTAGGTCGGTTGAAACTCACTCATGACCATCTCCTAATGACTCCAATTTTGGTGTGCGTTGTTACACAATTGTCCTTGAACTCGGCTTACCCGGTCGTCTTCAAGAATAACTACCAAGCTTGCCTCTGTGGTAATCATTGCAACACACTAACTTGCCTCTCCCTTTGTCAATTTCTACATGTACTGCCTGGGCCTCAGTAATAATAATAATAAATCATGAATACTTATTCATCGCAGATTAATAAGGGTTCAATATACAGTAGATGTTCATTTTTCGGTGCGAGAAAATGAAAAATGAGACGTAATATTGAATGTCCACTCATAACCTTCCTCAGAATCAGCCGATTTGAATAGTTAAGAGCTCGAATGAAAGAGCTTGATCCACTGAGTGTTCTTAGACTAAAACGACCTGCGTACCTCAATTAAAACCAAGGATAGGGTTGCTTCAATGAGATAAAAAAAAAGTTGGTAAAAGTTCAAGAAATAACCATTTGAGGAAGGCAGAAGTTAAGTGATTTGTAATACTTGATAACAAATCCGTGCATGAATACCTTTCATTTAAAGAAAAAATGAAGGAAATCGACCGGATAGGATGGCCGGTTGTACTCGGTTAAGTTTTCATAAATATTTTTAATATATAGATGAATGATCCATGCTTCTTTAAAGATCAACTGATTTAATCAAGAAGATGTCAAGTACACGAAAGACTATGGAATAATTATTCCGCAATATAATTTAAACATTTTAAAAATGTTGGTTGGTTCCTCAGTTTAGAGGCTGCAAATACGCAGTCATGTAGCCCCGTGGACTTTGGGTATGTGTAGAATTTGTCTGATATCCGGTGTTAATTGTGATGGCTGTATTAGTGTGGGTTATCTGTAACTCAGGTAAGGACTGCAGACTATCAATTTCAAGTAGTTTCTACTTTTGCTACCAATGCTACCATCAACAACACCTAGCTGCAAACTTGGCTACTAGATGCCACCGTAATCGGCACCTGGTGGCGACCGTCGGAACTTTAATAGTGGGTTAATCCACACTACCTACACATTTAGCTTCACACAATTGAGGGGCTCAGTGGAATAAGGGCCCATCCCAACCAGACTAAGTATTGAGGAAAAATGGGTTTTGTTAGATTTTACAACATTCCAAATGCAAAGAGCACACGTAAATGAAATTTGGCATGTATATTCTACACAAAATGACCCTTTTACCTGCAAATGTTTTGTGCGATACAATGTTTGGTTTTTGAAGAAATGCTGTAAGGAAATTAATAATAGGAGCATGAATTGAAATACATAGTATATGTTTGCACTATTATTATATTATGACTAAATGATTCAAGAAACATGATTTACAGCTCATTATTGCAGGTGTTCAATAACTGAGGCATCCATATCATTGTTGTATGAACTAAGGCCCTCGTAAAATGTTTGATATACAGGTGGTGCAAATTTAATAAGTTTCACAATGTTCTCATACTTAGCCCTCTTTAACTTCTTGCCACAGGGGTATTTTGTGTTCAGCACAACGTCACGTAGTACAGGCGGTTTCCCCTTCCCTTTAATAGTTTGTTTCTTCTGAAGCCAAATCCCCAAAACAAAATTTTATTTGCATAGCATGGGTTCCTTTCACAAACCGAAACTGAGATGCCTTTTTTATATCTACTTGATGTTTTTCCACTGTCACATTTCTCTTTATGAACATGTTGTTTAAGTTGTTGAGATCTTTAAAATCCTCAGTCCCCATTTCAATAACAGTGAAAGGTTTCTTCACGCGACTTTTCCTAATAAGATCACACCACTGTCCAGGTATATAAACCACTTGGGTTTTCCTTTTAAGTTTTTCAATGACACCAAAAGTCAGCATCACATGGAAGGAAAGTGTGACCTGGCACAAGAAATTTGTGTTCGATTTCCTCAAACAATCTGCAATCAATCATATATAGTCATAGCACCATTATTGCAAAATTCTTGTTCTGACCAACACACGAGTCGCTATACACAATAAGTTTCCTTTTGTCAACCCTTTCCTCAATCAATGACATAGCTTTCAACAAACAACTTGCGATTTCATCTGCACCTCTGGAAGCAACAGACAGGAATTTTGCCGCGCATTGTAGACCAGCGAGTGGTATGCTTCGCACTGCTGCAGCAACATATGGTCACATGGCGGGAGTTGGGATGGGCCTTTATTCCACTCGCGCGAGGGAAAGTTCAAAACATTGTGTTCCAAAGAACATGTCAAACACCACCTATTGAGTAAAGATTGAAGTTCGATCTTGTGAACAATGACTGCAGATGGCTCCCAGATACCGATGCCGTACAGAACTCAGTCGGCCATTGGTTGGGATGGGCCCTTATTCCATTGAGCCCCTCAATTGTAGTTAGTGGAAGGTTCTTTTACATGCCATAACTCTATGCCTTTTGCCCTCCGGCTTTACTACCCCTCCAAAGGAAGGCATATTGAGGGATTTTTAACTTCTTAAAAAATCCGAGGACATGGGCCGGATTTGAACCCGCAATCTTGGGCATTAGCTCAGCATTCTACCAACTACGCCACCAAAGCCACAATAAAAACTTTCAAATTAAGTTTATCATCGATTTTAGGACATATCATTCCCATTGTTTTATGTTTTTTTTAATATTTGACTTGCACCTCACAGTGTTTTACCTCACTGTGTTTTAGGCCTAAGTTCACAGCTAGGTGTCGTGTACGGTAGTATTTGGTAGCTAAAGTAGGAACTACTTGAAATTATAGTCTTCAGTCCTTACTTGAATTAAAAGCAGATAACTCACACTAATACAGTCATCACAATTAACACCGGTTATCAGACAGAATCTACACACACCCAACGGACACCAACACGATTAGGAAGTATTTGTTCTTGGAAGTAATTGCAATATTTTCGGGACTAATGAATTATGTAGTCTTGCGTTGTAAAGATAAACTAAGAGTAGTATCGATTTAATCAATCGATAAAAATTATTTTCCAGCACTATACTGAAGTAACAACTGATGACGTACAGATTTCTAGATATGCCACTGTTGCAGCAAATCAGTGACGTGTGTTAACCATTTTACAAACTCCAATAATTAAAGAATAGTGCGAGAATTTTTCTACCATAATGGTTTTCTTTTATTATCTTTGTTTAAATTTTCTATTGGCTATTCAGTGTTAATTGCCAACCAAAAGATTGACAAGTGGTTATTTAACTATTATTAGGAATACCATGAAATTTTGGCTAGTATTTAATTATTGAAATAGAACTTTGAAATTTTAGCGAGATATTCCTCGACATACTTATTGTGTCAACTGTTCTGTATTGCTATACTTTGTGCTTATAGATAACATTTATCTAAGCCAGTTATGTACATTAGTATTTGTAATCGTATGTAATATAAGAGGGCAACTCAATAACTATCTGCACTCAATTTTTATAATTTATTACAAAAAGAGTACACACTTTATATTGATATTTTTCAACATAGTCCCCCTGCTTTTCAATGCTCATGGTCCACCATTTCAAAAGCTAGCTTATACCCTCTGCAGAAAAGGGTTTTGGTTGCGCAGCAAACCACGTATGCACTGCGTCCTTCACCTGTTGATCGGAGCTGAAGCGACTGCCTTTTAGAGCATTTTTCAGTTGACCAAAGAGATGGTAATCCGAAGGGGCAAGGTGAGGACTATACACACGATGCTCCAACACCTCGAAACGCAGCGTCCGAAGAGTTTGAGTGGTGTGGGTGGCGGTATGTGGATGCACATTGTCAGGCAACTAAAAAACTCCTTCCAACAATCGACCTCTGCATTTGTTGCGAATTGCAGGTTTCAGCTTGTTTATTAGCATATCATTGTAACGTTCACTGTTAACTGTTTCCCCCTTTTCCTGGTAATGTTCCAGGATTGGCCCTTGAAAGTCCCAAAACACTGTGAGCACCACTTTTCCTGCAGAAGGTTGACTCTTGAATTTCTTTCTGACAGGGGATCTAGGATGCTTCCATTCCATGCTCTGCCGTTTGCTCTATGGTTCGAAGTGTTGAACTGTTCAATCCACTGGTGAACACTTCGCTGTGGCAAAACATTCTCGCCGTATTGTGCTGATCGTCTATGAATTTCCGCTCAGGGTACACCTTCAGGCCACATAAAACGGATTACGGAACGCTGCTTTTCCTTGGTGGAAACGGAGAGCGGTGCGGCCATCTTTACGTTGCAACAGCGCAAGGTGTACTGATAGCGCTGAAACTTTCCACAGACGTGGACAACAGTGCCATCTAGTGGCTGGTGAGCACACAACGCCATGCAGCCAACCTAATGACACTTTGAGCACAATTGTAGATACTTATTGACTTGCCTCCATAGATTAATTTTCTTTAAATGTAGCCAAGATTATTTCGCTTGTCAACATGAAGATAACATACTCTCACATTTCTTGTCCCATCTACTGTTGATTTATCTTAAACCTTCAGAGGACTATGATGAAGCGTTTTTTCACGAATTCTATCACGCGGTGGTGCTATTGACATCGGCTTGTTGTGACACTTGTGCCTTTTTAGTTTCACATTCCAGCTGTTTGCAGCGATGTTATGTGAAAGTAGACTTGCCTGCTTTGTGTGATAGTCCATAGAACCATTTCCTTTGCAATATCTCTATGGTGATGCGAATTATACTAATTTGTTCAACGAGATGACGAAGCTCGACTTATATTTGACTTCTGTGCGTTGTAATGGCTGACAACAGACCAAGTAGTAGTTAAGAGTAGTGGTGCTTCTCAAAGTCTACCATACCCCGGAGGGGGCATAGAGGATATATCTGTCATGAAAATCTGATTTTTCACCCCCTTGTGAAAGGCTGTTTAGTTAGTCGCTACATAAGGCAGTCTATACCTACATCCATTATCTTCCCAGAAATTATTTTCCGAGTGTGCCCTTGAAATAAACTTATTTGAGTACATGTGTGTAAAATGTAACCCAATGTAATATATAACATATGGAACCAATAGGAGAAGGGAGAATATGTTAAATTGATTTAGGGCCATGGTGTACATTGAGGCTAAGATGTGTGAACATAACTCACCATATAGGTGTTTATTAATCTGGAAATACATAGCAGTTAAGATGTTAACAAGCAAATGGACATCTAATTTCTAATGCTCTGTTAGCGACAGGTATCAAAGTATTGATATCCCACCAGGAGATAGCAGTTGGGTTTGAACTGCAGAGGTCTTCCCGCTCACTGCGTATGGCGCATTCCAAAAACTTTAAGTTGGTTACTAATTGCTTCACTCACTCAGCACATTCCTTCTTTCATTGGCTGCATGTCGTCTGCTGCTATAACAGCCATTGGCATGCGGGAAGCCGATATATTTAGGTTTGGAATGCGTACTGCACCCCGTTGCAGCGTGTTGAACTGCCATCTCCTGGCGGGATATCAATGTCATCTATTTTGACCCATTGTACTTACATGCAAGCAGAAACTTATGTTATTTTCTTTTCTTTCTTCCTTTCCTTCTTTTCCTTCTTGAAACATAGAGGGCATTGTGACTGTGATAAATTATCCAGGGCGATTTTAATTAGGTCATCTGTATCAACTTGCTCTTTGCTGGTTAAACATTTTTTCATTCACAGTGTGAAAGGTGTATTAGTCCAGTGCGCACATGCAATGTAAGTGTAAATTGTGTCGTAATTTCCTCATATTCGTTACCCTTACCATCAAGAGGTAACTACTGGCCTGCATGATGGTTTAAGCACACACTAGTACAGACATCACAGTGAAACATGTTCATCATCATCCGTAACCGTCTTCTGCTAGTCGGGTGCGGTATATGAGCGCTTGCCATTGCTGTCTATCCAGGTAGATTTCTTCATTCAGGATTCATTGCCAGTCCAATCCTTGGCCTGCCAGATCTTGTTGATCCTTAGTGATCCAGTTCTTCTCTACATAGGTTATCATACACACACCCAGGTACTTGAGGCAACATGACCACGACGTTGCAATGCCACTGATAGGGCCAACAACAACAATGGTTTAATTTGAGTTCTTGTTCCTGCTTGAAGCATTGTAAGCACTGTAAGGGATGTGTTTAGAAATATCCTCGGCTAATTCGAAGGGAAGTAGAGATACCATATTTCTAAGTCTCTTTAAGGTAACTGTACCGGTTTTCGTCACTGATTCAGTCTTCGTCACTCTCGTATATAAGTACAAAAAATAAGCATGTCAACGGGTCTTTCTCAACGCACGAAGTCTTACGAGATGCGTCATATCTTCCTTGCCGATAAGGAGCAACTTTGCGAAATCATGCGTGCGATGTAATAGGTGATTCCCTGCGTCAAACATCTCCTGTGAGCTGAGCTGTCTTGACGCGCCATTTGCTTCTCGCATGTGCTAAGCACGCGCGCGAGTTAATTATGTGCATGCGTGTTATGTTCCGACATTTTAAAATGTTACAAGTGCGTGATATAGTTGGTAATTGTTTCTGTAACATATGTGATTTGTTATTTCGTGCTCACGTGCCTAGTTTTGTTAGAAATGCCGGTGACGAACACTGGATTTAAAAAAATGCACTTTATCAATGCTCGTCATTTGAGACGAAAACTTGCACATTGTCATTTCTTCTTGCAAGACCTAACTAACAGCGGCAATATACTTATAATGTAGCTCTAAAGTACCCTGTATTAATTAAATTATCATTTGATCATTGTGTCCAGTAGTCGTCATAGCTGACGAACTTTAGAGCACATTCGTGACGAACACTAGTGCACGATAATGTTAATGTTTGTGTTAACGTTTCGCAACCAATAAACATTTACAGCATATTGTTATTATTACGTAGGTCTCTCTTCTTGACGGCCGCACCTCAGTAGGCCTAGGTTTTTTTTTTGGCTAGGCGTGCTACAGAGGATTTTTTTTATCTTTATTGTGATGATAAATAATATATTATTCTAAGACTAAATCTTTGCTTTCAGGCAATATGTTAGATAGTTATTGTTGTTTTAAGGGGCGGAACTACGAGGTCATCTGCCCCAGGCAATATGTCGAAACGCACAGTTCTGAATTATGATATTGAGCAAATGGAAGCTGCTATTAAGGCCGTTGTGGAGGACAGCATGAGTATTAAAAAGGCAGCGGAGAGGAATGGTGTTCCGAGAAACACCCTCTCGGACAAAATTAAAGGAAAATCTCCTAGAGGGAGGAAAATGGGGCTAAGTTCCATTTTAACAAAGGAAGCTGAGGCTATGCTAGTTCAATGGGTAATCTCACTACGAAAAGCGGGGTCCCGGTAACAAAGGACGATTTGCAAAAGCGTCCAGTGCCTTACAGAAGAATTGAAGAGGGACTTTCCTTTCAAAGATGGCCGCCAGGAAGGAAATGGCGTGAATCTTTCATAAAAAGAAATCCAGGTCTATCTTTTACGAACCCCTCAAAATTTGACAGTATGCTGTGCTGCAATTACAGAACATCAAAATAAAACCTGGGTTTCAGAAGTCTACAGCTATTCAGTGGAAAACGACTTCCAGTCTATTTTGTCAGACCCTCGGCGACTGTTCAACGCTGACGAGACGGTTTTCTTTCTCAATCCGAAAGGTAACAAAGTAACAGGGGTTACAAGACAATATATCAGCAAGTGAATTCGGATGAGAAAGAATGCTTGACGGTACTTCTAACAGGCAATGCCCACGGCGATATTTCTCCTCCCCTTGTAATGTTCAAGTATGAACGTCTGCCGCAAGACATCATTATTGCCTCAATGCCAGCACACTGGGGCATTGGCAAATCGCCAAACGGGTGAATGACGGGGGGAAGTGTTTTACGAATTTCTCAGTAACATATTTCATCCTGGGTTGGTTGAGAAGGAGATTCCTCTCCCTGACATTATTCATTCACGGGCACTTCTCACACTTGACCATACATACTAGTAAATTTTGTGAGGATCATGGAATTGTTTTGGTCGCTTTACTACCTAATGTCACACACGTACTTCAACCCACGGATGTTGGGGTAAAGACTGCCTGGAAGAAAAATGTACATGAGTGGCGAATTCGGAGGCTTTCTATGGCAACAATCGGTGTTAGGCCTCGGCAAATGGTCTTTTTCCGGGCTGTTATGCCGTGGTCTCACTTGTTTAGAGCAGAATTGCGATATTTTCCTGCGCGTATGTCTTCTACCCACCAATCCCGGTTCCCGTTGCCGTTTTTTTAAATCCATTTTTATTAAAAAACATAATTACTGGTAATGTTTTATTCGTAAATGTTAGCCTCCAAGTCGATAAATCGGTGTATTACGCAATAATTGACAGAAATGCATTATAAACAGCAGACAAGGAAAATTAACAATGTGACGGCAATTGGTGCAAACGGGTGCCGAATATAGGAAAAATCCAAATACATCGTGCCGAACACTGGCCCAAAAACACACCTTTTTAAAAAATACATAATTTTTCCTAAAACGAATATCTTTGATATTTGGTCTTTCCTAGTGTTTGAGTAGAGTTTGAGGTTAGGTACAGTGCTTTTGTTGATTAAATTTACCAAAATGTGTACGGTGTATATGATTTCTTGTCTAAATCTCCCTTAACATGACGACCATTGGTGCATTTACCTTAATAGATCTTCTGTTCATTTGCCTTTCCCTATGTTTTTTTTTTTCTCTTGACATTGTTTTTGGACTTAAGTTTTTCCTATTGTTGCAGTGTTCTGTTTTGGAGACAATACTTCCATTTTATTTATCACATAGACCATTGCAGCTGCTTGTTTGCAAGTTCCTCTAGCGTTTGAATGACAGGAGCATTCACTGTTATTAGCCTTTCAAGATACGAATGCCAGTGGCCGAGGTGGAAACCCTTCTTTGTTTACATGTGTCGTACTGTCAGCCTGCTAATTGACTGGTACAGTCTCGTGGGAAGGATATGAATTACGTCCAGCAGTAGCTTTTCATAGTTTTACTCTGTCTGGTGACACAAGCTCCTATTAAGCTTAATGGTGATGTTGAAATGCACCGTTCTTAATTCGCCCATTCGTCATCGTAATCATCATCATCATCATCATCATCAATCAATTCGCCCATTATTATTATTAATTATTCTGATCAAAATTCACAATGTTACTTCTGTCGTAACACAAGCAGCGCACATGATGCTGCTTAACTTGTATGTGCATACTGCATTCTGTCATCACTCTGTTGCCCTTCTCGTCACACAAGGCTCCAGTTGCTATATATCAACAAATGCTGACGCAGCGAAGTTCAGCGGCACTCTTATCTTGAAAGGTTAATGATGACATTATGATTCTGGTCAACCGAAAAACACAATGCAAATAAGTATAACAGACGAACACAATGCCTACTTCAAGTTTCACGATATAAGGCGGCAAGGTGAAACGTGTTTCTTAGGCGACTTTTCCTGTGATATAAATAATTCAAAATTAACTCTTCAATGTAGTTCACATGGTCATTGACAAGTTTTTCTTCCCCCCCCCCCCCCCTCCTTTTTTTAATGAATTTTTTGAATTTCCCTGAACTGCCTGTTTATATTTTTACCAGAGTTTTTAAAAGCTGTTTTCCATTTTTTGAGCTAGAATGACTATACAGGATGTTGAAGTTAACTGTGTGATGTTCCAGGAAAGATGCTGAGCCTGACAGTTCTGTGAGGAATGGTGCTGCTGTGTGGAGACAGCCACATTGTAGATTTAGATTAAGTTCTTATTCTAGTTTACATTTACTTTTTCAACCATCAGTTGTCATTTATTCAGTATTAGTGTGTGGAGTTCTGCACTGTATCTTTTGTGATTAATATCAGTTTAGATTTTATTTTGTACCGCACCATTATTACCGGCACTCAGAATATACTTGCATTGGTGAAAATTTGAATATTCTCTGTAACCGAGTTTATTGTAACCTGATGCTGTGGAGAAACTTAAAGAAGACAGGTATTTAAGTTTGAACTAAAAGCTACAATTGGTACAGGCTGTGCCAAAGAGACTTTTATCCATCAGCCATGGCAATCAAGACATTTCTCCAACATAATTGCTCTTCCCTTATAGAAGTTTCAGCACAGATGAACAATGTGTTAGATACCATAGTTAATTATCTTGCTTAGTGTGTCATTTTGCAACACAATGAGTATTAAGCATGTATTTTTATTTCAGGAATTATTTTAATTTGTGTTTCAGTTAAACATGTTTCTTTCAGTATGCTTTCTTTAGACATCTGAGCAGTTTCAGTAGCTTTTTTATATTTAGTAAAGTGATCCTAAATCAATATGTGTAAAATATGACTGATTAGTGTTTATTAAGACTGTGATATGTTCCTGTATGTAATGTTTAGTTAGTTGCTGCTTTAGAATTGAGAAGAATTGTAATGTAAGTGTATTTTAGCATTCCGCTCATTGGGTGAGAAGAAAGGAGTGTTATAATTTTTCAGAAAGTGACATGCAGACAGGTTATGTTATAATTTAGGCTAAATAACAGTTGTGAAGATAAAATTAAAATGTGTTGTAACCAAACTAAGAACTGTCCCAACAAAACCTAGTAGGGACAGAATAGTCAAAGGATGAAGTGTAAGTGGTTATTAAGGGCCTACTCAAGAATGCTGTTTTGGTTAGTATGTTTCTAAGCTGAGAAAGTGATCTTGTCCTCATATGATGCAGTAGGAATATTTAAAAGGAAGTTTTTTCTACTGGTTTCAATTATTTAGAAAGCTTCAACATTTCTGAAATACTTTTCCATGTCATGAACCATACAAAGTATCCTCTATCAAGTGGTGCCCACATCAGTGAGTTTTAGAAAATAATCTTCAATACCGGTAACCATATCAATGAAATTTACCAACCTAATCCAATTACGTATAGTGCTTCCTGAGATCAAGTTATTACAATTATGATACTCTAGTACTTTGGAGCTCTACTTAATAATCTTAATCCTGTTGTGTTGATGCAATATCATATAATAAGTAAAGATGGAGAGCCACCTGGATAAGCTGACAACTTTAAAATAAATGGTATGGATTTTGTTTGAAAAAAAATAAAAAATAAATGTAATGCTGAGACTCCTCTCGCAAAGCATCATCATCTTCTTCCTCCAAGGTGCGTTTTTTGTTCCCAGTTTCGTGCATGGATTCTTGCAGTGTTTTCATACGAGCCTCGAGGAGAGATAAGTAGTCTGCACTCTGCTAGATCGTTTTCATACTCTGTTATTTTCATGTCTTGTTCATTCCCGATCACCTCACCAGTGTCACTTAGATCTTTCAGAAGGTTCGTCAACATTTCTTTCAACTACTGGTGCTCAGACGACTTATTATTCAGAGCAGACTGCTTCTGCATGAACTCTTCCGTGACGTTTTCATACTCCTTGTTCTTATTCTTAACTTCCTGATACTTCTGATTGTACTTGACTTACAGCGCCTGCAGCACCTCCTTGGCACTCTTGTTCCCTTGCTGCAGCAACTCTTAATCCCGTCGTGTTGATGCAATAAGCTCGAGTTTGGTAAACTGGTCACTCAAGATTTCAAGCATGCTGAAACTCACTCCACTCCTAGACCAGAAGTTTGATTTGTGTTGTTGGACTGGCTGCGTGGCTCAGCGGTAACGTTCTTGCTTGCTGGGCCCAGGGTTGCAGGTTCTTTTCCTGGCGCAGGCAGCTGGCCTTTGAGGGTGCGCAAATGCGAGGGAGCCGTGTCAGTAGATTTACTGGCACGTTAAAGATCCCCTTCTGGGCAAAATTCCAGCACCCTGGCGTCTCTAAAAGCCAGAGTTCAGTTAAAAGGGACGTAAAACCAATATTATTATTATTTGATTTGTGTTGACAGACTGGAAAACTATCTTTAATAGGACTAGGCATTTCTAAAAAATGGCTTCTATCACTTCAATAGACCGGAAGTAGCATCCACACACGTGCACACATCACAGACGCACCTGGGGTGCGCATTCAGGAGATCACCCAAGATTATGCGTGTATGAGGTCCTTTAGATGTGTCTTCCTAGGTGAAATGCAAGTGAGATGATGGGGAGGTGTATTTGTCATCTAAACAATATTGGAGGACTCTGAAAAGAATAGGAAACTGCTTGCAATAAGACAAATTTTTTGACAAAAGAAAAACCAAACTAATAAATCATAATTTATCACTCTATATCAATTAAATCTAAAGTACTATGTATGAAACAATTGCATAATGAGACCGGTATGCTTTTAAGTGATAAGTGTTAACAGTGTAAAAACTTGCTCATTCCTAAGTACTAAAAATAACAAGTGAACATCAGTAGGCAATTGCATTCACTGCAGCCTAGCAAATACTGTATGTTGCTTTTGGTGTGGAGAGATAAATGGAAAAAAAAGAATACAATGGAAAAGAATTGAGAATGTTGAAGTTTTCTAGTTTAATAAAATAGGATCACATTGTATGGCTCAGGTGGAAGTATGAAGGGTCATATTTTCAAGGTTACTTACGAAGTTATTTGTTTTTTGAGAAACTGTCCCCATTGGAGACGGTCCATTAGGATTTTGTAATCTCTCATTGTTAATGTGTAGTCAGTTCATATATGCAGATGTTGGATTAAATATGTAATTCTGAAGTGGTATATATATATATATATATATAGCCTATCTATATTCAGGATTAATATATGACATGATTTCTTCAACACATTGTAATACTCTTGTCCCTTGGGCAATCCACATCTGTGATTCAAATTTAGCAATATTGGTACAATGTTTCTTACCATATTTTTTTTAGTCTAGTTGTAGGGAAACATTCAAATTTGCTCAATTTTTTCTCTTTATTTTGTAGGTGCTGATGTGTTTCCAAAGATGAGTAAAGTATATTTTGTGATGTGAACAGTGACGAGTGTCTAATTGCATATAGGTTTCACAAATTTTTGTTTCTACTTTAAACTTGATAAATCTGTTATTACTTTTCTGTTCCATTAACAAATGTTTTGTTTAGAATGTAAACCAGTAGTTCCTACTACTGTACCTGACTATTAATAATGAAACTATTTTGTATTATTTAATACAAATATATGCATTTTTATTGTGAGCTGCCCCAGTGCTATACTGTATCAAATTAAATTAATTGGAAGATTTTTGTGTTGGCATTATGCCGTTAAGTGAACACGTACTGTAACTGGCCAAGCTTAAGATTATCATAAATTGCAGTATATTTTGTTTTAGTACATATAGCAATAGGGCAATGTTCCTTGTTTCTTTCCTTGGTTCCTTTTACCGGTAATAGCTCAAAATAGGTTGGTTTCTTAGTTTAGGGGCTGCGACAACGCAGTCATGTAGCCCCAACGCCGTGTACTTTAAGTGTGTGTGACTGATAAACCGGTGTTAATTGTGATGACTGTATTAGTGTGTGTTATCTGTTTTTAATTCAAGTAAGGACTGCAGATGATAATTTCAAGTAGTTAATATTTTTGCTACCAAATGCTACCATCCATGACACCTTGCTGTGAAATTGGCTACTAGATGCCATCACAACCAGGACCTGGTGACGAACGTTGGAACTTGAAGAGCATTAATCAAACCTAACTTACAAATTTTGCATCACACAATTGAAGTTAGTGGAAGGTTCTTTTACATGCCATAAATCTATGATATGGGCCTGCCAGCTTTACTTCCCCTCCGAAGGAAGGCATACTGAGGGATTTTTAACTCTCTTTAAAAATCTGACGACTTCGGCTGGGTTTGAACCCGCGACCTTGGGCATAGAAGCTCAGCACGCTACTAACTATGCCACCAAAGCCGCCAAGCTCAAGTTACAGGGTGATTCTTTTGCTGGAGCGGGGCCAGCGGCTGACTGCCGGACGCATGCACCTTCTGCCAGCCAAACGAGCGCGCAGGCGGAAACGGTAACAAATTACATTAATTAATGGTAAATTCACCAGCAAATCATGATTAAAGAACTTTCCTATCCGCAGGAGATGCCGAGTGTTTTCTCCTCCAGCTGACAGACAGGGGCTGTACCGTGTAAATAAATTAGCGTTTACACGTTGTGATTCCTTTCTGTTGTGAGGGATATCTTATGCCGTATATTGTTCTCCATCTCCACTAGAGTACGGGTAATTTATCTGTACACTTTGTATTTTAAATTAACCCACAATTGAACAAAAAAAAAAGGGCTTAGGACCGTGTGCTTCGATTTATTACAGTTAACACGCAGGGGGGGGGGGGGGGGTGCAGGAGTAGCTACATAATGTAACGATTTAACTTCCAAAGTTACTGTCTGTCAGCTGAAGGAGATCATTTTTAGTATATTCTGTGAAAAAAAAAGTTCTAACCTTCAACTGGTGACGTGAGGTCATCCAGATTCCCAAGAAATAAGAAAATCATCTGTGCTTCTTTAATTAAATATTGCAGCTGTTGTTTATGTTACCTTATCTGTGCGCTGATACTACACACCTCCTTTGATGAAAGTTTAGTGACTTAAATGACCCTGGTTAGCTCGCCTCCGCCTCGCGCAACCCTGCGGCACGAGCTCGGTTTGCTGGCGGAAGGCGCGCGCGCCCGGAAGTCAGCCGCCGGTCCCGCTCCAGCAAACGAATCTCACTGTATAATAGTCTAAAGGCTGTATAGGAGGTGACTGATGTGGTAACTGGTCACCACACTGTTCCATACTAGGGTTAGCAAATTCCTATTAAAATTCCATAATTGCGAAACATATATTTAAGTCCAAAATTACAAACAACACAAGTGTTTTACATTAGAATAACAGACTTTCAATTTGATTTGCCTATTTTCATGTGTTACACTACCTTCAAATAAATAACTTTTTTCCATGTGTTGGACTAAATAGCCTTTGTTTTTCAAACTACATTGTGATAAAATATAGGATAGCTATTTCAAACTCAATATTCAAACGTTTGTCATTTTAGACAACAATCATAAAAATAAATTAAGATATCAAAATGGTCTAGGCCTATTTCAGTGCTAAAACTGTTCAGTCTTAAGCCAAAGCTGCCAACATCACTCCAGATAATTCGCATCAGCTCACCACCAGCATTGGGAAACCTGAGTCCAAGTCACATGAGGATGTCCTATCTACAAAACATGAATACAACACTCAAGAATTACTGTATCTACCAGTGTATTTAGTTCATCATACTGATTCATTTTAACAGCTTAAAAAAACAAAACAAAAAACAGGAAGGAAGCTTGTAGTTTCATGCGACCGCTAATTTTGTGATCATGTGCCACAGGATCTCCCTCTTAACGTGGAATCCGAACCACAGGACATGGCATTTCCCTTCGAAAATCTTGCATGCATTCACCGGGAGTTGAACCCGGTCCACCTTGGAGAGAGGCCAACAGCTTGACCGCTGTGCCACCATGCCCCTTTAATAACTTACCCTTTGGTTGGGTCAATGGAATATGAGGAACATATTCATTTAATACAGTAACATGCCTATCTGTAATATGCAATACACGGGGAAAATTGTGACAGTTGGACCACCTCATGGTGTAGTGGCTAGCATTCTTG
Source organism: Meconema thalassinum (assembly GCA_946902985.2). Classification (NCBI taxonomy): domain Eukaryota; kingdom Metazoa; phylum Arthropoda; class Insecta; order Orthoptera; family Tettigoniidae; genus Meconema; species Meconema thalassinum. The sequence goes on along the minus strand of OX336388.2, from coordinate 1,712,622,551 downwards.
GCGGTCGTCCCGGAGGTCCGGGTTCGATTCCTGGCTCTGCCAAGATATTTTAATTCTGGTGTGAAGGCTGGAACTGAACGAGGCAAAACTGAGAAGAGGAGGGTTCAATTTCCACCTAGGCCATCCTGGAAGTGGTTCTCCAGGGGTTTCCTCACTTCTACTCCAGCCAAATGCTAGGATGGCTCCTAACTTAAGGCCATGGCTACCTCCTTCCCAATCCTATCCCCAATTTACAAATACACACTAGTACATTCATCAAAAGAACACGGGTTATCACACAAATTCCACACACACCAAAAATACATGGGGCTACCCACTACACTAGTATGATAAACTAACTATTGTTATTACTTGTACTCATTGATTATGTGAGTATATTTCTCAATGTATGTTTTACAAAATGTTTTGTGTTAATGAAGCAATTTGTGAGGTAAATACTTATATAGTATTAATTTTCTGACACAGATGTTTGTAGGGTATTATTTAGAATAAATTATCAATGCTGTGAATATGATTTTCCGTGAAATGAACTCGTAACTCATCACTGAAGGATGCATTTTCTATAAGGGTGGTAGTGGTTATTTACACTGAAGAAAATGGAAATTGCAACACCATGAAGGCATTGGTCGTTTGTGTTGATTTTCAAGATATGGAACGATGCCATGTAGGTATGTAAACGATCAACGTTTCAGACTCATTGGATTGTTGCTACAGGTCTCCCCACGTGATTGGTCGCGGAGGAATCAACTCCAGTATACGGACTCTGGTGTAGCGTAGTTGACTTGCTGTCTGTGCAGTGAAGTGTTCCCCGTCAAACATGCCTCGATGACAGAGAAGAGCACGCTATCAACTATTGTCGCCGTTTGAGAGGGCTCGGATAATTGGGCTGTGTGAGGCTGGATTATCGCTAAGGACTGTCGCTGCACCTGTTGGCCGACAGGCATCTACGGTACAACGTGTATGGCAGCAGTGGTCAAATGAAGGTACCCACACTCGTAGACCTGGCACAGGCCCAGTGCGACAGACAACTGTGAGAGAGGATCGCCGCATCATTCGGATGGCCCGGATGGAACCCCATGCAACAGCAGCGCAAATTCGAGCAGCTGTGGCACCCCACGTTACACAACAAACAGTTGGTAATCGCCTGCGTGCAGCTGGCTTACGATCCCGTGTCCCTGCAGAAGGTGTTCCATTGACCCCACAACAGCGACGTGTAAGGCTGGCCTGGTGTCGAGAACGATCGACGTGGGTTGACGAATGGCATAGGGTCGTCTTTAGTGATGAATCGCGCTTCTGTCTTGCCCGTAGTAATCGCCGGATTCGTGTGCGCCGAAATACCGGGAAGAGGGGCCGCCCAGACCTTATTGTCGAGAGGCACACAGGGCCAACACCAAGCATTATGGTCTGGGGAGCTATTGGCTTTCATGTGAAATCACAATTAGTGCTTGTTGAGGGCACTATGACTGCTCGACAGTACGTTGATAGGGTACTCAATCCAGTGGTTGTCCCTACGATGGCGAACATTGCTAATGGGATGTTTCAGCAGGACAATGCCCGGGTTCACACTGCACGCATCTCCAGAGAAGCTCTCCACGACATCACAACCTTAGAATGGCCCGCCAGATCCCCGGACCTCAGTCCTATTGAGCATGTGTGGGACATGATGGGTCGACAACTGGCCAACAGTCCTCAGCCACCCACAACTCTGGAACAACTGACCCGTGCAGTGCAGCAAGCATGGGCCACAATTCCTCAGGAAGCGATCCAGGGCCTTATTGACTCCAAGCCTCGCCGAATTCATCAATGTATTGCAGCTCGTGGTGGCACATCTTGTATTGATTGTTGTCCAAACTTGCGGTCAGAGGGACCTGAAAGTGTAATCAGAGGCGGTTCGATTGGGGGGTTGGGGGTGTCTCACCCCCCTCGGGTATTTTCTCAGTCGGCAAATACGACATCAGTCAGCAAATCCTGAAGAAGTCGTAACATTCCCCAAAACAACATTTAAAAAAGAAAAACGGGGCATGGCCATCCGATTTTTTTAAAGAACAGTCGGCACAAATGGACGCTGCCATAATTTCGTACAGCCAGGCAATAGCCCAGTGCGGCAAGAGGAAGGGTCGGCAAACTCTAGCCAACTCATTGAGATGTCGGAGGAATGTTATCAGTCATAACTTAAATGTCCTGCTACCGCTGGTCTCGGCGCGTCCTAAGATATCCGCGCTTCGCGCTAATGTGACAAAATTGACAGGTTTATGGTTCCAAGGTTCCTCAAGGGGTGGGTTGCTCACTATGGTCAGTGCAGTGGTCACCGAGAATTAGTGAAAACAGTCGTTCCTGAACCGGAAACTTATACATTGATCAACTAGGTGCAAATACAGTGGCAGTGGGACGTGAGTTTTCGCCAGCATGGAACATTTTCATGGAGCTTCGCGTACCAATCAAACGTAAGTAATAATAATACAATAAATACATGCGTATTTTCAGACATGTTTATGTTTAATGGTGTTAACAAGGAAAAATGACCGATAAATCCATAAAAGTCGACCTTTGTGGAGGGGGAAATTTGTTCTCTTTTAAACCATCTCTTAATATTTAAATAAAACTTAGAGAGTGTTTTAAAACTCAGTGACAAGAGGACCGGGGCGGGGTGGAGGAGACAACTCTAAGTAACTTTGTCGAAGGAACGAATATCCGGAGAAGCAGCCCTGCGACGCTCGACGTCTTCAAAGGGTTGAACTTGATGCCCATCGGGTAGCTAAGGTACAATTAAAATCAAATTAAATCTTAGCGGAATGGATAGAGTATCATTGGTAAAATTCGTTATGTCGTATTTTGCTGTAGCTCGTTAGGTTTAGGTGCTTAATATCTCTAAAGAAAATGCCTTTACCCTGTATAGTAGGCAATAATTCACACACACCATTTTTGGTGACTAGCGCATAAACCTTACAGGTTACCAGAAAATCTCTCCATATGAAGTTTACTCATATGTATGTACTCTATCCCCTCCGCTAAGATTTAATCTGATCTGATGAGTAAGCTATCAGACAAATACCAAACTAAGCCATCTGCCCACTTTGATAAAGTCCAGCGTCGTAGGGACTTTCGTTTTTAGACTAAGTGGCTTAGAATTGTCTCCACCCCGACCCGGTTTTCTTGTCACTGAATTTTGGAACACCCTGTATACGGTACTCGCCAAAACGATTCGGCCAAACTCGGGCTTGCTCTTTACTGTTTTTGTTACTGAATTGTAGATTAGACATCTTTAAACACCTTACATATTTTTTTGCGTACGGTACTTCAAACCATTGTGTAAAATGAACAGTTTTCAAACCAGACTGTACCAATCGGACTACCTTAATATGAGAGCTATTTTGCCTTGTATTCTCGTATAGTGTGCATTTATTTTTCAATCTGTTATGTATCGTTATTTTAGTCTGTTGCACGTGTTATATATTTTCATATTTTACATCCTCCTTTCTTTCAAAGGCGTTATTGAGCGCGTATACCTTACAAACTATCAAATCTTAAGTCAGCACCCTGATACCGGTCCGGTCGATATTTTCCTTTTGTCATTCATTTTTCGCGCTTTATTGCGGTGAAAGCTCGGTTATATGACGTCCAATGGAGGGTACTGGCCAAAAACGTCGTTGAGAGCGTCGCATAAGTTAATGTGTGCTTACTTTTACCTGTCTTTATCATATAAGGCATTCATTCTCACTCTTAATGCGGTTTAGATGTGGAAATCGTCCAACAAAAGCAGCACTTCCCTAATAGGCGTCGTATAACTGAGCTTATTTTTCTGAAAGGACAGGCTAAATTCGTCGTATAAACGGGATCGTCGTATAACTAAGGTTTCACTGTAGTAAACTTTTTCCCTGTTAAAAAATTTAGTTACTGTATTTTTATATATTTTGCCCCCTTTACATACAGCTCTAAACTTACTTTCACTTTCCGCGGTTATGGAGTATGTGTCGTACAAAATAGATATTCCGTACGTTCCATGCCAAGCTCACAGGTTAAACAGTTTCGTAGAGACAGCTTGTAATGCTAGCGCGCTTACCCGAGAGTTTTTTTTTGGACACTCTTGAAGCATTGTACGTTTTCCTTCGGATAGCACGAAACGACATTTAAGCTTGCAGAAAGAACTGTAAAAATTGAAAATTCACTTCAACTTAAGAATTTATCAAAAACAAGGTGGACTGCGCCCGCCGAATCGGTCTTATGAAGATACTAGCAGGTACCCGCAGCTTCGCCCGCAAAGGCGGGGACGATGCATTATTGCTGATAATTGGTCTATTCTATTACAGCAATCGCGGCTATAGGTGTGTCCATTCTAATTCTGAATATTCTGATACATACAGTATATTGATATGATCAGCAAAGTAGGAATTTTATCGAGTTGTGAACGTCTGCAGGGTTCGTTGTTACATTATGTTAACACATTTTAAAATTACGTTTATGGTTTTGCCATCTTCTGCTGAGACATAATGATTTTGTTGTCCGGATGCTCGCGAGCACGCCACATACAGTTGGCCATGGGAAAAAATTGTTTTGTCTAAATGTACACGTGCTACTGTTAAGTGTGTGTCATTGCGCTTTGTTAAAGAAATTGCGAATATTGTTTGAAGAGGGAACTGCACTCTTGCACACTGGAATGGCAAATCTATCGGAATATGGGGAATTAAATGTATTCTTACTTAAGCTATTCTGGATGTAATTTGGCCATACTAATTGATGATTTGAACGTAAACATATCCCTATTAATAGACCTATAGTTAAATATCGCTCACCTTGGCCGCTGATGTACATTATGCAGTCTCTTCCAGTGTTACATCCCAGGGATTGAAATTCTCCAACGACCCTTTTGCCCCACATGCCTCTCTAAGTAATTAAAATTCCTGATTGTTGTTGTTTGAGTCTTCAGTTTTTTAACTGGTTTGATGCAGCCTTCCATGTATCCCTCTCCTGAGCTAATCGTTTCATTTCTACATAGCTACCACACCCTACACCCGAGGCAATCTGTTTAACCCTGGTTTACCTCTACAGTTCTAGTCTGCGACCCTCCCATCCATAACTACTGTCGACCAAACTATTATGTGTACTCGAGATTGAAGTTTGTTTGTGAAGTAACCGATAGACCTATATAAAATCCAATAACATCATCATTTTCGTCGTTCTATTTTACGTTAGATCATGTAGGTTTGGAATTTTTAATTTATATTTTAATATTTTTTTATCACAGTTGGAACACAAGAAGTGCCTGTTTTTAAGCGTTTTTCAACCATGCGTCACATTTAAGAATTATTATCTCACAAACCCGTCATCAGATCGAATCCAAATTTTAACACAACATACACTGGAATGTTGTATAACAGGTTTATTATTTTTTTTTTTTTTGTGTCCAAGTACATCATAGCCAAGATGGGCTACATCACGCGTCATGGCACGTCTCGCTCGGAAGTGATGGCCTCCATATCAGCAACGCTGTATAGCATTTCCCGGAGCGGCTAGCTGGTGAACCATGTCTTAATTCTCCGTACAAATACAAACCGATATAAAATAAGTGAATTAATTTACCTATTTCACAGTCATACAGCATAACGTTTTGATGTATAAGGATTACAACGCAACCAAGAACTACATTTTCCAACGACCCCGAGCCGAGAAAGAGTTACCTTACAAAAATAATAACAACATTCGTTCTTGAACACACAAAATTTTGAAATTAATAAACCAGTTATACAACATTCCAATGTATATTGTGTTAAAATTCGGATTCGATCTGGTTACGGGTTTGTGAGATAATAATTCTTAAATGTGACGCATGGTTGAAACAAGCTTAAAAAGGGGCACTTTTTGTGTTTCAACTGCGATAAAAAATATTAAAATATAAATTAAAAATTCCAAACCTACATGAACTAACGTAAAATCGAACGTCGAAAATGATGATGTCATTGGATTTTATGAAGGTCTATTGGCTACTTCACAAACAACCTTCAAACTCGAGTGCACATAATATTTTGGTCGACAGTAAGCTTGCTATTCCTGGGTGTCATAATATGTGTCCTACCCTCCTATTTCTGGCTGTCATAATATGTGTCCTACCCTCCTATTCCTGGCTGCCATAATATGTGTCCTACCCTCCTATCTCTTCTCTTCATTAGCAGTCGCCAGAAACATCTCTCCTCTCCCACTCGTCTTAATACCTCTTCATTTGTTACCCTAACTACCCATCTGATCATCATTCTCCCTTATCACCACATTTCAAAAGCTTCAATTCTCCTCTTTTCTGCTGCACCATTACTCCATTAGTACAACTCAGCAACTTTTCTAGGTTTAAGCCGTGCCTTGTGCGGGGATTCAATGGCCGTGAAAGACAAAACAACAACTTTATTGAAATAAATTTGCCCAATTCCTCAGTAAGAGTAATTAAGAAACAATAATAATTAACGTGGCAGCCGGTAGAATACGACACATTCGACTGTGAATCAACGTTGCAGATCATGGTTAAAAACGAAAAAGAGCAGATCAAAATTGGCAAAAAAAAATATTCAGTTAAGAAAAAACAAATTTATAAAGAAAATGAAAGCATACCGTGCAAAATAGAAAGTAGGCTATCTTAACATTGTAAATTCGAGTAAACTTCTGAAAGCTCGCTTACAATAACCAGCCGAAAGAGTATACAATTAGACTCAAAATCACGATCGTATCCGAGCCCCAAAAGCAACCTCTATATATAAAATATATCTCATTTTACGCGTATCAATGCGAGGAGCAACGTTCGTGGTTAGAGGTGGGAACCGAACCCAGCGATTTAAGGCCCTAAAACGAACGGTGTTCGAGATATTGCCAGAAAACTATCCCCGGTCTGCGAAATTTCAGCGGTTGCCATAGTAACGTTGATCTGTTTCTCAGAGGGAACACAGTTATTTGGGAATATCTCCGAAACCGTTCATTTTAGGAACTTAAAAAGTGTGTTTCGGGGTCCCTACAGGACCTCCGAGTATTGTTTCTCGTATGTGGCGGCTTAAAATGAGCTAAATCCGAACATTTTACCGACTGTCCTTGCTCAGTGCCAAAGGGCCGAAAAAAGTCACTTACAAATTGAATTTTCAAAAACTGTTTCTTATTGGGCCTCTACATACTCGGATCAACCAACATGCAAAATTTCAGCTTTCTAGGTCTAGTGGTTTGAGCCCTGCGTCGATGAGTCAATTTTGGATTGTCAATGCCAAAGGGCCGAAAAAAGTCACTTACAAATTGAATTTTCAAAAACCTTTTCTTAGTGAGCCTCTACATACTCGGATCAACCAACATGCAAAATTTCAGCTTCCTAGGTCTAGTGGTTTGAGCCCTGCGGTGATGAGTCAGTTTTGGATTATATATAAGAGATAGTCTCAGCATTGAAAACAATGAAAACCTCATTCGATTCTGAATTTGTCAGTAAAACCCGAACTTTTGCGTCAGGCTTGCACACAAGCTTCTAGACTTTGATTTTATATGCGACATGTACTTTACCAAAAACATCATGTTCAAAATTAAGAACGTAGCCGAGCTTTCAGAAGCGGAGGAGTTGAATGTAGTAGACGCTATTCAGCTGATTCAGAGCACTTTGAAGTCTTTTGAAGATATCAACGACGATGGCAAGATGAATGCTTTGATAAAGAGTGCATCGTCATTTGCGAAAAGTATGCAAGTAAATGCAGAGGAAGACTTCTTAAAACACCACAGGACCCGGCGACTTTCAAAGGAGTATGACGCGCACGCTGAAACGACAGCAGAAATTTCTTTCCTTACATTCTACAGAAAGGAGTTCCGAATACTTGTGGATGTATTTACTAGAAGCGTGCAAGACAATCTCGCAAAATTAATTCCTTTGCTAGAGCCATTCCACGTAATTTTCAAGATACCCGCTGACAGAGAAAACTGCACCATCGACCGCGTCCGATCTATAAAGCAATCACACCCCAAAAATCATCCTTCAAGATGAAGAGCTTGTGCTGGCTGAGCTGGAAATCCTGCTTGATGCCAATAAACAGTGCTCATCTTTTAAATAAATCACAAACGTTGCTGTTAAATTAAGAAGATTATCCCGTCTGGTTATCAAGTTGTTCGACTGATTTTAACATCCCCAGTGTCTTCTGCTTCTTCCGAACGGTCCTTCAGCAAGTTGAAGCCCATTTTCAATCATTTGCGGATATCGATGGGTGACGACCGCTTCGACTCCCTCATGATGTTGTTTTCAACGAAAGATAAGGTCGACGACATTGAAATTACGGAGATAGTGGAGAAGAGGTCCTTGTTAAAACATCGTAGGGTAGGGATTTAGAGAGATAACTAGAGTTTTTTTTATTCTTGTAATATTTAAACACTTACTTTGTTCATTTATCAAATTTTCCTGCTATTCAAAATTCTGGAAATAATAAAATACATTTTAAATGGAAGCCGTTAATTAAATATATTTGCCTTGTGTATCGTTTGCGACCGCCGTGCCCCGCCCCCTCCCCCTTTCCCTCCAGTTGCTCAGTTTTTAAGCGTATAGTCGGCAATGTTAAACAGCCAGTCGGCATTTTTAAAATTCTCACCCCCACTAGATGTACAAAGTCGAACCGCCCCTGAGTGTAATCATCGAATCACAACCAAACACTCATCCTGCATGTTCAATTGCAGCTATGTAGCACCACTCCTGCTGGGTGTTGCAATTTCCGTTTTCTTCAGTGTACTTAGAGTTTTTTTTTTGGTGGAGAAATACTCGTATAGCCTATTTTCATGTTCTATTGGTCCTTTAATCTCTAAACTATCTCTTCAGTTAAATTGTTTTTCATCAGATGAACCAAGTAGCTTTTGGATTATGACCTACACTACATTGTGATGAAAAACCGGGGATGTATCATAAGAAATGTCGTTTGTTAAAGACAATTTTATTTGGAAAGTTTTCTGACAAGAAATTAAACTATCCTTCAAAGTAGAGACTATCAGATTCTATGGTCTTGAGCCATCTTTCAGAGGGGGTTTCTTGTCCCGCGACGCTACCAGTCTATGGGTTTTGATGCAAAAAATTTGGCGAGATCCACTTCTACAGCTTCAATGTTTTCAAAATTTCTTCCACGCAAGAAATGGGCCATGGATCGAATATGATGGTAATATGAAGGCACAAGATCAGGGCTGTATGCTGAATGTGACTCCTCCCAATTCCTGAATTTTTGCCATGGTTGTTCGTGCAGTATGACGTCTCGAATTGTCCTGCTGCAAGAGAACTTATGGTTAATTAATCCTGGTTATCTCCATCTCAAAAATTTCATGACCTTGTTCTAGTTGTCTGCATTGACTGCATGCCCGTTTGGAACACTACCAGTGAATCGCTCCTTCAAAATTCCTCCAGACACACATCACTTTGGGGCCGAACTGATCCTTTTTAACAATGACTTTGGTAGGTTGACGGGGACTGAGCACTGATTCGAGGCGTCAGCGTTGCGGTAATAGACCCATTTCTCATCACATGTGACAATTCTAATAAATCTATTATCCATGGGGTTACCGATAAGCTGACGACAGATATCCACTAGACACTACATTGAGCTTGTTCAGGGGTCAGTTCATGAGGTACAGATCTACAGCTTCTGTTTGATTTTCCAAGTTTCTTGATCTGGCGATGTATGGTATCTTTTGATGCACCGAGTTCTTCTGACAGCCTACGAGTACTTTGCGGATTTTCTTCCAAAACCTGGCGTGTATTCTCAATATCCCATAGTTTAGGTCTTCCAGAACGCGGTAAATCTGTAGTGTTTTCTTCTCCAGTGTTGAGAAGTTGGAACCATCGTTGTGCCCCACGCTCACTAACGACACCTTCCGCTTCACATACCGTATTCTTCGAGCCGCGGCAGCAGCTTTGTAATCTTGTTTCAGCAGTGCTTTAGAAGGACCCTAACTTCCAACTTTGTAAGTTATATTTGTGATTGTGCATCAACAACCGACGACTGATACATTCGCGCAATATGTGCAGTCATGGCCTCCTGTAAATACACTCACCGGCATAAAAAGCGAAACACCACGAATTTCAGACAAAACTCAATGTTGGACCACTTCAAACCTTGTATTAATCATATATTATGACATTAAAAGAACATGGAAATGAATCATAAGTTAATTACCCTAAATAGCACAATATTTGATACAAATTATTTATCATAATAATCACAACAGTGCACAAACATGAATTTGGAAATGTCGAAACCTGGAATCCATCGTACTGTCCTCCGACCCGTTACACTGTATTATTACGAATGATTACTTTACGACTTAGTCCGTTTGTCCACTTGTTTGCACAACATTTCCATTGGCTCAATAACGGGTATTACCATCTCTAGCCACAGTTACAACTGTGATTGGATCAGGCATGCTCAGGCATCCTAGAGCGAAGTTCGAAGTCAGGAGAACGACTCCTAGCACGTCTCCCAAGCATATCCCAGAAATGCTCTAACGGGTTTAGGTCGGGACTACAAGCAGGCCACACCATGCGCTCAATTCCGACTTCATTGAGGTACTCACGTACACAGACGTCAACGTGTGGGCGAGGGTTCAGGATAAAGTTCGTTCCAATGACAGGTGAAAAGGGCGCGACGTGATGTACTAAAATCTCCTTGATGTACCAGTGGGCTGTCAGGCTCCCATTTTGTCAACGAACACAAGTTCCGTGTGCGTATCCGTGGTAATCCAGGCCCAGACCATCACAGAGCCTCCATTGAACGATGTCCTTGCAGAGAAGATACAGGGTGAATAACTTCCTTGGGCCTTCTCCATACTCTCTCCCTCCCGTCCGGTGCCCTCAAACAGAATCGGGATTCATCCGTAAACAGCACTGAGCTCCTCTGCTCCACAATCCAGTTTCGATGGACGTTGGCGAATTGCATCCGAGTGGCGCGGTGCTCATGTCTAAGGAGCGGTCATGTGGTGGGCCTCTTTGACTGTAAATCCACTTCGTAAAACCTCCTTCTTACTGTCCTTTCACTGATGTTAGTGCCCCGTACTTGCTGCAAGCGATTTCTGGCCTCCACAGCTGTTGTGTGTCGATCACGAAGAACTTGTATTGCGAGCGAGAAAGCGATCATCGCGGTCGGTAGTGCTTTTCCTACGACAAGAACCGGGCCTCCTGGGGGTAGATATTGTCCCCTGTACCTTTTAACAGTCCTGTACACGTTATAACCAGATACACTTAAAACGTTTGCCACATAGCGCATACTGCACTCATCCTTCCCTAATGCCACTACCCTTGCTGCGTTTTGAGGAGAAAGAGCCATTATGAACTGACTTAGGAGGGAGAATAACTATTGTAGACTAGCCGTAATGTCCACAAACATATGCGGCTCGAGAATTCACAGCAATAAACCTTAAGACAGCCATCTGTGATTATTCTTGTCCAAAGGCGGGAAACGGTAATATTGGTGCCGTAATTGTCACGATCAACAATGTTTATCAATTATTGTGCTGACGCTTCTCAAATGGGCTAATTAACTCATGATACATTGCCATATCGCTGCAATGCCACAACATTCAATTTGTACCAGGTTTGAAGCGGTCCAACATTGAGGTTTGTCTGAAATTTGTAGTGTTTCGCTTTTTATGCCGGTGAGTGTAGTATTGGCGAACCAAAGAAAGCCAATTCTATCTTATAAAACACCAAACTTTTAAAACATTACTTGTGTGACATCCTAATATAAGGTAACAATGACAAACTCATAACCTAATGCCAAACATTGTAATAATTTTCAACAATATAGACATACAATTTCAAATGATCATATTATGATGCTAAAGCCTGCCTTGTCCAAACCAAAGCTGCCAATACTGCTCAAGATAACTCAAATCAACACACCTCAAGCAGTTGAAAACATGTACCCAAAATCACATGGTGAGATGCCATCTATAATACCGGTACATGAATACAATCCTAAAGAATAATCTGCCAGATTACTTATTTTAGATTAAGTAGACTACTCGTTCATTTTATCATTTCCAGTGTTTGACTCAATAAATTATCATTTGTATACAATACATGTAACTTATCTATAATTTAGGAGGCCTATACAAGAAAATTAGGACAGATGACCTCATTGTCCTGTCACTAGAACCAACAAACACGAACTCCACCTTGCTACAAAATTACCTACAGAATTGTTTAACTCATAGTATCAGATAATTAGACTGCTCCTGCAAAGATCAAATTTTTCTGTGACTATTCTCAGGAGTTCATTTTAGGGAATGTCATGTGGCCCACACATAAAAATTAAAAATTAAAACTTAAAAATTGTCCACAAAAGTTGCTGGAAAACTATTTAGCCTATCAGAAAGACGAAACATAACATCCGCTTATACTTCGTATGAAGAGATAGAACTTGTGTCGCATGGTAAAATAGCAAGAGACATAAAAGATCCAACATGTTGTTGCCTACAATTTTTATGATATTACTCCCAAGACTAATATTAACAGAGATATTTGAGATTTTAATTTCCATAAATGTATCCCCTCCCCATACGGCTCCTAAAAAGATATCGAAAATTCAGTCGAACATTTACTTATTCTCAAAGATGAGTTTTTCTCCAAGTTTCACATATCTCGCCTATGCCATGTCAGGTAATAATCTTTCAACCCCAGCCTCTTTCACCCTGAAATACATCACATGAAAAGTCACTCAGACACGCGTCTGTTTATTTTTGATAATTAGTTCATAGGCCTATGCCGAATATCACAAATTAAATGACTCTTGAGATATTATTATTATTCATAAAATGCAAGATCACCCCTCTAGAACATGAATATCCTTTCCTATATCTCGCCTGTGGCATAAGGGAAGTAAACTCATCGATTTTCACGTTTATCGGTGCAGTTGTATATTCACCCGACTGCTTTGAAAAGGAGCGGAATCTATAGAGGTTCCCTCTCAACCGCCTCATCCCTTAGCACTATGTAAATAATTTGTAGCCTCGTTTTATTCTGAGGGTGCTTACTACTTGAATATGAATTTTCTTGCCATTTGCTCCGGTAGTTTTGACGCCAATCCATGACGAACAGAAAATAAGTTAACCAAGGATATACTTGGTCATAACCCCCATCCGGGTTAAATACAAAGTTTTAGCTGAAAATTTAAGATGCTCAGACAGAAAGCTTCCTTTATTTATAGAGATTATGGGTCCACTATTATTTCCCCCTCACAGTGATCGGATAATTCAATGACTAATTAGGTGGATTCATGTGTGAAAAATTGACATATGTGCCATCTATACCTAGGTATATTCATATTTTTAAAATTTGCAACAGCTGCCATCCTGACTTATTAAATTGAATTAAAATACAAACAAATACATACATTTACGTCTAAATAAATGTCCTCTGAGCCAAGTTTCACTGCAATAGATTGCCAGAAAGATCAATTTTTCGCGTGTCCGATATGTTGTTTTGGTGCTTATGAGGATTTGAAAGTTACATTTATAAACTTACTATGCAGTTCTCTATAACCATACAATGTTTCATGTTGATCGCTGCAATAGTTTCGGAAATATTATGTAAGTTACTGGCGAAATATTTCACGCGACCGCCATTTTGGGTTGTTGACACTTCGAAATCCAAAAGGCGTGGCTGGGGTCGGACAGGTTAGTAATTAGGCCCTAGCACTTTCCAAGATGCATTGGAATCGCTCCAACGAATACAAACTTATAAGGGAGACGCGCAAACACACATCGACAAACACACACACGGACAAAAGTTGATTTCTTAAGCCTATTTCTATAAATAAAGTAAGCTTTCTGTCTGATCATGAATTTTCGGCTAAAATTTTGTATTCATCACGGATGAAGTGTGTAATTTTAACACAAAATACGATAAAATGGTTCCGGCTAACTCAAATTGCTCGAGTTTCGCCCCAGTGTACCATTGCTCGGCAGTGGTCGTGACGTAAATACACATGTATCGAGTGTCTTGGAATGACCTTCTCAGTGTGCACTAGCTACGCGTCTTGGTGAGGTGTACCATACCAACTGAAGAGCCCAGGGGCGGATCCGGGGTGGGGGGTTGTATCCCCCCGAAAATTTGAAAACTATTAAGGACGTAACTAAAGAAAAGAGTATTCACATTAATTCACAAATATATTCAAAGAACCTGAGCGTTTTCTACGTTAATTACTTTCATTAAAATACTAAATGTACATTTAATGAAATTTCTTAAGATATTATAATAATGCCCTGCCATCGCAATTCAGAGTAGAGAGATTTAGAGCGGTTAACGATAAAATATGCTTCCCATAATCTCATACGGCATTACGGTAACACAAATCGCTCTGCAGTTTCGGGAAACTCCTAGTTTGCTTCGGTAGAGTAACAATAGAGGGACCGGATGGCTGCGTGGCTCAGCGGTAACGTTCTCGCTTGCTGGTCCCAAGGTTGCAGGTTCGTATCCTGGCGCAGTCAGCTGGCATTTGAGAGTGTGCAAATGTGAGGGAGCCGTGTCAGTAGATTTACTGGCACGTTAAAGATCCCCTTCGGGGCAAAATTCCGGCACCCCGGCGTCTCTAAAAGCCAGAGTAGTTAAAATGGACGTAAAACCAATAACATTATAAACAATAGAGGGGCTGCCGTTATTCCTACTCCTACAAACCATAAAAATTACAAACGTTGCTGCCCAAAAACATTGTGCAAGTCTCAGATGAACATATACAAAAAGCAGTTGATGCCATAGTAAACCAATGCAAAGCAAAGCCAACTCCATACAGGCCATGGAGGCCCTGGGGGTAGTTGAAGGTAGAGGCTTCCACTTTTTGTGACATCGGCATTAAACATGGGGTGGAGTTGTCAGCACCACGCCCGGCCGTCTTTGCTCCTAGGAATTACCCTGGTACTCATTTCTGGTGTAGGCTGAGTAAACCCCAGGGCTATTTGCGTTTCCGAAATAGTAAACCAATGCACAGTGGGTCAAAATCGAAATCTAGGGGGACAAAATTATTTTTACGTTTTAATCATGAATTTAGAGTGAAAGCAGCGTATTTGCTTACTTCATAATAAACATCAGTTAAGACATAATTAAGTACAAGTTTTTCGGTCTTGTAGGCCGTGGTCCAGACAGGATATGTCCCGACGTTTCACCGGAAACTGCGTCCGGCATTATCAAGGGTTCCGCTCCTTTCCTTGGTCAGCAGTGGATAATGCCGGACGCAGTTTCCGGTGAAACGTCGGGAGATATCCTGTCTGGACCACGGCCTACAAGTCCGAAAAACTTGTACTTAATTATGAACGCCGGCCGTGAAAGCCTAAGCTGTTATATCAGTTAAGACCTTTTTTTAAGCTGCGTCTACACATGCAAGAAAGTGTCTATGACTAGGAGTTGGATAGAGCATTCAGTTATCTCTTCAGGACAATTTTCTACCCCTAATTTACTTTTAACAAAGTCACAAAGTTCCGCTTTTGACATAATCGTCGAACCCAGTGCTTCTAACAGTTGTAAACGTGTGAGAACTGGTTGCGCGGCATCTTCTAAAACGTAAAATAACTAAGTAAGTTACAAAAACATGCAAAAAATCTTATAACAGGCGTAAACTACAAGACTTAATCTACACTTTAACATTAAGTTGAAAGTGACGCAGAGTGACGTGACATACTAAAAATCTAAGTGAAAATATCATTTTAAAAATAATAGTTAAATATTATATAATGCAAATATAGCTAAAATTGCGTAACAATTACGCCCAATAATAACTGAAACACGTTACAAAGATCATACCTTCAGCTGCATGTTCCATCTTAAAGCATCACACTAACCACAAAGACAACCAAACCATAGCCACTTACATTCACCCTCCAATTCAGACTGCTCAAACCGAGGTGACAGATTTACACTAAGATTCGTTTATATCCCAGAATAGTGAGCGGCAATTATATGAGACTGCTGTAAAGGTAATACATTTCGATTTTTTAATTATGAAAATAAATAATTTTGTCCTCCTAGATTTCGATTTTGACCCACTGTGCAATGGCCGGATGATATTGATGTATCACCAGAGTCATTCTCCAATGAGCTTAAAATGTGGAGAAGTAGTTTCCTTGAACTGAATGATCATGAATTCCCTAAGGATATTATATATCATCTTTGAATAGGTGTAATGAAATTATTTTCCCCTTCATACACAAGGCGTTGAAGATTTTCTGCACTTTACCGGTTACTACAGCAACACCAGAATGTTCGTTCTCAACATTAAGGTATCTGAAGACCTATTTGAGGAGCACCATGGGAGCAGACAGAATGAATGGACTAGCATTAATGTACAGTGTATACTGTACATAAATATGTGGAAATTAAAACTCAAGAAGTACTGGATAATATGTGTAAAAGCCTCGTTGGCTTCTTTAAATGAGTAGGCCTATAACACTATAATAAGACAATTATCTGATACAGTATATGTTGATGCATTCGATGACATTTGCAGACTTTCTAATTGTAGCACCTCATCAGGGCCCCCTCCCCGAAAACATATCCTGCGTCCGCCCCTGCCAAGAGCCCAAATAGTACAGTGGGGTGAAACGCTAGCAATTTGTTTGACTTAGCCGGACCATTTTATCATATTTTGTGTTAAAATATATTAGCTCAAACGGACAATACAATATGTTTTCTTTCGAAAACATTCGATTCTATGAAGTGTGTAAATGACCAAATACACCCTCAGTTTAATTATTGTGTCTTTGTCGTTTGTTATGGGATGGCGCCAAAACTACTCGAGTGAATGGCATGAAAATTTGTATGTAAATAGAAGTTACCCCCTATTATAAAACTAAGCTATACATCTTCTATCTTTATATACAGGGTGTTTCAGGAGGAATAGTAAATATTTTAGGAGGTGGTAGTATAGATGAATTGCAACAAAAAATTCCATATATCGTGTGTCCCATTTTTACTGCGTACCGAGATACAGAGGTTGGTATGTAACCAGATCAGTTGTCGTTTCGTGTGTTGGTAGACGTAGACTTTCTGCACGTATCGGCATTCCATGTACAAGAGTATGGTAGACATTACGTATGAGTAGTGTATTTGTAACATTTCAGATGCCACCGCCACCGCCACCGCTGGAATACTAAAATGGCAATATCTCGCGAACCAATCAGGCTAGAGACTTTTACGAGGTGTCAAATTACTCAAGCGAACACTCCCTTTCCATTGGACAACATATCTCCACCCTAAAATAAAACCTACCCTACTAGGGGGTGAAATTGAATTTTTTAGAGAATCTCTCTTTCCAATTGCAACATGTGAGAGTTTGAATGCCGATATGGATGTAACGTTGTTCTGCAAACCAATAATCAAAGAGGGGCATGTTAGGCCTTGAGGTGAGAGCCCCTGTTATTGTTGACGAGCCCCCTGCTGTCGGGCCCCTGATGATGGGTTATTGTTGACAGGTCCTTGTGGACGAGTCCTTGTAGACGAGTCCTTGTCCCTTTGGACTGATCCCTTTGGACGGGTCCCTTTGGCCTGGTTCCTACGGACTAGCCCATGCATTTATTTAAATTATATCAAAGGGCCTAACTACATTTTGTGTGTGTTGAATTGACGTTGTTCACTAATCCCCCACTACTATAATGGGATAACGATATGAAAGGAAAGTGACGAAATACACGTGAACACGTGTGAAATGACCTTATTACCGTCCTCCTTGTGAAACAAGTCGCTTCCTGTTTTGCTTCATACGTGAGAAAATGTGAGTTAATGTGTAATATGATCTAACACACAGGTGTTCATCTGTACACGCGCACGATAAGAGCTAACAAGTCACAACCTGTTTTGACAGTGGTGGGAGGTGAAGGGGGGTTAGTGTAAGAGAGAACACAGGTGAAGAGAGAAAGAAATATGTATTGCTCATAATACATGTATAGCTGAGGACTGTACATAGGACTGTAGGTTAAGTACAACAAGAGTAAATAAATAAATACAAGACACACAGGTTCACACAACATGTAATTTATTAATCCAAGAATTAAAGGCTGAGCTAAATCCCAACCATTTTACATATAGTTTATTTCCTTTTTGTTTCAACACTTTTTCCACAAGGTAATGTTTAGGAAACGCTGTCTTTTGAAGTTCTTGAAGATAAAACCTGCCTTTTATGGGTTGATGGTTGAGGTCCTCGAGTAAATAGGTGACTGGACTGTTCAGGTTGACTTGACGAATTCGAAATAGTTCAGTCCCCCAATTTGGTGTGTAGCCCTTGTCGAAGACGGACTTGAATTTGCTCACACGAACATGGTCCCCAATGTTAAGGCGATGACGTTTAGGGTCTGCTGTTTTTATGGGGTTAAACAGTTTATCCAGTTGTGGAATATTTTTAGTTACAAGTCGTGGCTTGGTCCCAATGGTTCTGTGTTTGGTGTCATTGTAACGTGACACTAGCTCAGGTAATATGTCCAACCAGCGATAAGTGCCCTGAGCGGTAAACGCTTTCCACATATGGGTTTTCAATGTTCGGTTGAACCGCTCGACCACGCTGGCTTTGAGATTGCTGTACGTGGTGTAATGGAGAATATCCTTAGATTTGAGAAAACTGGAGAAATCCTTGTTGAAAAATTCTTTTCCCTGGTCGGTTTGTAGCAGCTGAGGTTGACGTTTAGATTGTTGAATAATATGTTGAAAGGCTTTGGTGACTAGTGGACTCGACTTGCGACGCACAGGTTCAACAAACGCCATTTTGGAATAAACATCAATGGCCGTCAACATATAGCGTACACCATCGTTAACGTTAGCATAGGGAATCATTTCAGCCAAGTCTGCTTTCCAAAGTTCATCCACACACTGTGAAATCACCTTGAGTCGCTGATAGTGACGTCTAGCTGGACGATGCAACTCGTGAGCAATACCCATTTTAATGGGTGAGGGCTTAAACAATAATTTTGGCATTTCGAAGTTCTTCCTCAATTTCTTGAATTTCCCAATCGTGACCAGTATGGCCGGCTTGACGTGAAGCATGCAACAGCTGTAGTCGCTGGACGAGTTTATTGGGATTGTGCCAGTAGGTAACATCCACAAGGGGTTTTAATGGTTTAAATGTTACTCCTGAAGCGGACACTTTACGACGACCACTTTGACTAGTGGGGAACATTTTTGCAATGATGGTTTTATATTTTTGGGATATATTAGCATTCACTTGTTGAGTGGGATCATACTGTCTTTTGTGGGCATGGGTGTCCAATAAAATGGATTTATATTTACTAAGGTCCTCTGGCGTATAATCTTGGGATGAGGGAGTCCGAGAGAATAGTAGCTTTAACAGTCCTGGTGTTAATTTATAGTTGATTTTTTTAATGACAGCTTTAGTACGACTAAATTTAATCGATGAATCACCAATTTTAAAACTATCATCCTCATATCGAACGCCATATGTGGTATCTGTGTTTCCAACAAATAGATTGGTGAAATAGGGTTCCAGTGTTGATCCATAATATTTTATTAAATGTTTTTCAGTTGAGCTTTATGTTGAGGGGTGGCCAAGAGTTGTGACAATGGAGACGATCTGGAAGGGCAAGGGGTTTCGACCATGGCCAAGGATTTCCTTTTTCTTAAAAACTCTGCAAGGGGTGATGCCTTTTTTTGAGGCGTAAACACTTGTTCCTCATTATCCTCAACTTCACTAACACTAGTTAAATCTTCCTCTTCCTCTTCCTCAGAGTCCTCGTGGTGCGTCTGAGTGGCTTGTGAAACGGTAGGTAGCGTTTCAGATGGCTTGAAAGAGGGTTTCAACATGGCTTTTAGCGGAGGTGCTAAATGTTGTTGAATAAACAAAGCATGATCCGCACGCGATCGTTTCAATTGACGAAACTTTTGGCGAATAGTATTTTTTGCTCTAATAATATGCTTTTTCAATTGACTCTCTGCTAACGCCATGATGTCGTGACAAATGACTTGAGAGGGAATGATACAGTGCCTTAAATAGCAATAAAATGATCAAACCCTAAGCGATACCGCCCTTGGTTGAGTTCACTTTGTTTGTCAATCACTAAACAGGCATGACGTTGTGTGTTCCAGCACTTGCTACACAATTCTGTAAACATTTGAAAGGTCATATCCGGATTCACATGTTCATTATAAATGTAACGACTGTTCCTCTCGTCCTGGCGAAATAAAACAATGACATTGGCATTGTCACGAATCAACTGTTTGGACATTTTAGAATACGTTTGTCCAAGATAGAAGCAATCGATATGTTTGTGTCGACCCATGCTGAAATAGCTTTGAATGATACCTTGTCGTTCAGTGGATACATCATCGAAAATCATGAGTGAATCAGGCTTTACCTCATCCGGTGAAATAACATTTTCTTGCGTGGAAAATGTAAAATACCCCATATTCTCATATTTTTAATCCAGACATGACTTGATCCAGAAACACGTAGAGGGGTTGGTAGAGAGATTTTGCGAAAATATAAATATTTTGAAAACACAGACCATTGGGCGCTGTAATAAGTGTCAGCAAAAGATTGGTCTTTCCACAGCCGGAAGGTCCCACAATGATGCAGCGAATGGAAGATGGAAACAGCGAACCATGGCGTTGTTCACGTGATGTGGGGCAGAGATGGGAAACCATGTCCCTCACGGGGAATGACTCTTGCTGCTTAATTAGCTTCATTTCAACTAAGGCTTAGAGAGGCTAGCAGGCTGTCTATATACATTGCACCGAGCCTTGTCATAGAAACAGTAGACTCGTACTACAGGTTGACGATGGATGTCTTTGGATGTGTGTTGATGGTCAAAGCTAGGTCTGTTCCCATACATGATCCTAAACAAGAAACAGATCCTGCTAATAAACACTATGTGGATAGGTTAGTAGTGCCACGCACAAAACAAGGAGATTATGACTTTAAAGGAAAGCGGTTAACTCATGTAAAACATCTTCAAGTGTCTACAGACGTTACTACAAAAAAGTATGTGGATAACAAGGTGTATGAGTTTTATGATAAAGTGCCTCAGCTTACGGTGGATGGCTATAGCGCTAATCATCACCGCATTATTCACGTGGAAGACCCACAAGAAGATGATGATGTCTGTACCAAGCGATACGTGACCTATGAAATGAAAAGGCTTTATAAATTTATCCCATCTGTATTTTTAGTGCATCTGACAAATGTAAAACCTGTGAATGAGAGAAACCATATACCGCTAGTTCATGACCTGCACTTGACCTATGTGCTTGCTTCGGGTTTAAGCCACTATCGACTACACTATAATGGAACCATTCACATCAAATATGCCATACCAGATGAGAACCATTTACAAATAGAGATAAATGGTCATAGAATGTTGGTCCATAACCATGAAATGGTCAATGCAGGAGACGAATTATCCTTTCATCTCCTGTTGACATGGAATGAAAAGCAAGCTGGAAAAACCGTAAATGATTTCCCACTTTATGTAGAATTGGAATATACAGCCATGAAATAACAATCTAATGTTAGTTGTGACTTAAACTTTCTTGTGAAAGGTTGTTGGTCATCGTCATCATCATGGTGAAACAAAGATATGTGGTGAGAAAGACAAAAAATATGAGCCTGTCCTTGGCAAAGCCTGGGCTTATGACATTCGTGGACAAGCCCTTACGAAAGAAAAAAAGAAAAAATAATGTGTTGACCATAAGGAAAGCTCTTCGAGTAGCACAGAGACATGTTATTCCAAAACGTCAGCGACAGGGTTCAAAACAAGGGCGAGTGATCCCCGTCCCCAAACGAGCGGGATTTTTACCTGCATTATTCGCTGGTCTGGCTGCTCTAGGTTCACTTTTAGGCGGCGCCAGTGCAGTGGCAAAAACTATTAAAGCCGTGCAACAGGGCAAGCAACAACTCAATGAAAGTCTGCGACACAATGAAACAATGGAGGCCATTGTTATGGGGGCTAGAAATGTCAATTTGAAGCCAGCCTTTTATCAACAAGGATTTGGAATTTCACCTTTTCGAAATAAAAAAAAAACATCTTTAACCTCAGCCATAGCAAGACATGCCCTGACGCATCAGCAAGTGAAAAGCTATGCTAAACAACTAAAGCTTTCTAATTTTCGAGGTGTGTTTATGCGAAACCAATTACCCTCACAACCCTGGAAACATGAATGTGCTGTTGTCAATTTGGATGATCACCGAGGACCTGGAACACATTATGTAGCTTATGTCAAAGAGGGATCTACTGTATGGTACTTTGACAGTTTTGGGAATTTGCCCCCGCCCATGGAACTAGTGGCCTATTTTAGAAACAGGATCAAGATATATTATAATGTGAAACGTGAGCAAACGTTTAACAGTCAACAGTGTGGACGTTTGTGTTTATTTTTTTATATAAGACGCAACATAAGCAAAAACGTCAACAGTATGTGGGTGGAAAGTAAGACGTTTACACTGCATGGACGTGGACCTGAAGTGAGTCTAGACTTTTACCCACCTATCGAATTGAGTGAAAAACCTTATGGTTTAGGACTTGTTTCTCTTGAAACGTACAATCGAATATACAACATACGTGAAAATGTGAACAACAAGTTTTACTATGATGATTCTGTGCTCACCCTGAACTCTGGTGGATACACGATAGATGACATTTATGAACACATTTATGTGGTGTTGATCAATGAATATGGTTTGAAGTCATTTCTCGATGGAACGCGCAAGTTTGAACTTGTAGGAAATACCAACACTCATCGCTGCTGTATTTTTTCTACATTCAAAATTGACTTTAAAACTCACCCCGATTCCATTGGTCCATTACTAGGATTTAAACCACGTGTGTTAGAGCCCAACAGAAAACATGAATCAGACCATGAAGTGAAATTCATTGAGGACCATCATGTGTCGGTGACGTGTAATATTATTAGTCAAGTGTACACCAATCAAGAACCGTCGCATTCGCTTTATGACTTTATTGTAACATCGCCCAATGGCTATATTATTCGTGAAAACCCTCCAGTGGTGCTTTTTCATTCTGTGGCTGTCGATGGTATTAGTAATATAACATTAAGACTGATCAATAGAGAGCAACAACTCATTGATCTAGATTCTACCACACCAGTGACTTACAAGTTGGTGCTAAAACCACTATGAAGTTTGTATATAAAGCAACAGCACCGTCTAGGAATGGTGTTAGTTGTTTACCACGTGAATACACGTTAACATCTCAGAACAAGCAGATTTTACAGCATTTGGGTTACCACATCAACCCCCGCGATGAATTCCATCCTAGAGGTAGCGAACCACATCGAGGAGCAACCAGGAGTGGTAAGAATTGATCTCCATTCTTATCAAGCTCAAACACCTGGACTCAATAACAATGATGAAATTCAATTTGTTATCAACAACCAAGATATTTACACTCTACCACATGAAAGTGTTATTCAGATTGAAGGTCGGCTCACCAAAGCCGATGGTTCTACACCCACCACATCCAAGTTAGCCAACCATGCTTTCGCCTTCCTGTTTTCTGAAGTGCGTTATGTGATTAACGATATCGTGGTGGATAGCACTCGAAATGTGGGTATTTCCTGTGTCATGAAACTATATCCCTCTTATAGCGAGGAAGAAGCTAAAACACTTTGCATGGCGGGTTGGTGCCCTGACTCGACCAATGACTGGATGTTACACACCGATGGCACCTTTACTGGATATTTACCTCTTAAACTGATTTTAGGCTTTGCTGAAGATCACCAGCGCATTGTGGTCAACGCAAGGCAAGTGCTTTATCTGGTGAGAGACAGGAGTGATAATAATGCACTCAAGGGAGTCGACAATGCCCCCATTGATTCAAAAATTCAACTGCAACGCTTGCTATGGAAAGTGCCTCATGTAACCCTTAACGATAGCAAAAAACTGGAAATACTCAAAATGGTAAAGAGAGATATACCTCTACCCATGGAATTTAGAAGCTGGGCACTCCATGAGTACCCGTTATTGCCCACCACCAACACACACAGTTGGTCTATAAAAACAGCCCGCTATACAGAGAGACCTCTCTACATGATTGTGGGTTTTCAAACGAATCGCAAGTATCAACAAACCAAAGATGTCACGCAATTTGACCACTTGCAATTGAGAAATGCACGTCTTTTCCTCAACGGTGCTGTGTTTCCCTATGAAGGGTTGGATTTAGATTTTTCAAAAAATAAGTTTGGCCCCCTGTACGACTTGTTTTTTAAATTTAGATGGTCGTATTATCAAAAAGAGAATTGTCCAATGTTATCACCCCAAGCTTTTAAGACAAGGGCGCCACTAATTGTCTTTGACTGTTCCTACTTGGAAGAGTCTGTCAAACCATCCAATATTGACATTCGACTAGATTTTGAAACGCATGACAATGTTCCAGCCAATACCACGGCCTACTGTTTGATTATTCATCACAAACAAGTCAACTATTATCCACTGTCCAACCAAGTGACAAGTGTATAAATAGCAGGTCAACACACATCAAACCACTCAGTCATGTCTTGCTTTCAAGCCTCAAGAGAAGTTACATCCATGAATTTAAAATCTGAGGAACAACGTTTCAAGACCTTTGCAACGTGGCCGGTGCCTTTTATAAACCCTCAAGCCTTAGCAGCCGCTGGATTCTACTATTTAAAAAGAAGAGATGAAGTGAAATGTGTGTTTTGTCCCATCATCTTAGACCAATGGCAAGAGAGCGATGAACCCATGCAGGAACATCAGCGCTGGTCACCTGCCTGCCCCTACATGTGCAGAATGGAGGTGGGTAATATACCCTGTCATTCAAGTTACCCCTCACTCATGCCTCTGAGTGATGAAAAAAGTTATGATACGTGTGGACTTTATGGTGCCGGCAGTGCTTCAGTGAGCAGCTCACAGTTAAAAACATCCAGTTTAGAGACATTGGGATATCATCGGTGTTATGGACACTATAAATACAAAATACTTTTTTGTTGTATGAGATGGTACCGCCTCTATCCTAGAATGAAAAAAGAATGTAAAACTTGTTATGCTAATAAAATAATGAAATAAAAAAAATTGGTTGTTGTTGTTATATTATTATTTCTTATTCCCCCCTGTCATATCCTAACCTCTATAGTGACTACTCGATGTTTTTCTTTTCTTTTACTAGAATGGAATGTAAGTAAATGACATGGGTACACCTTACTGAACAATTGTCAGTCTATGGTCAGTTGGACTTGATCCAGACAAGAGTGAACATGTTGCGTACACTGATTGTCGACTGTCAAGGGTTTAAAATTGGAGATAACAAATTTATATTTAAAGAAGTGGCCATCATAGATTGTTCCACTTTTTGGATATCACAAGCTACTCATTTGGTGTTTAAACCACCTTATGCGTTTGATTTGTTGTGTGATAAAGACCGTAAACAAACCCAGTGGATTGAAACTCATATGCAACTAGACTGGAAGCAGGGAACCATTTCATATAAGCACCTGGACATGGTCATGAAAGCCCACTTGTCTTCTGCCCATGTAATATTTTTGAAAGGTAGTGAAAAACGTCAATGGCTACAACCATTTTTAGCGTCTTACTGTCAATGTATCGATTTAATGGATATGGGTTGTCCCTCGCTGCAAACACTCATGGACCGCTGCCCCTGTGACAATATTACCCATAAAGCTCTGGCTCAGGTGTGGCAATTGTTTCATTGGCTAACCACCAATGCCTGCTGGGAGTTGTTAAATAAAATTAAAACTAAAGGTTTACCTGTGAATGCCACCAGTGAGACTTCTACCAAGTGACGTGTAAACATCAACGTGATACCATGGAGAAAGGGGATGCTACCGATAAAGCGATTGGAATGTTCTTCGTGTGCAAAAAGAAACTAGACAGTTTTACTAAAGAAGAATTATTGGCTCTTCCAAAATCATTCATTTATTACGTCGCAGCAAATGCAGTGAAAGAAATCTGGCAACATGTACCAAAATCATGGACTCAAGACCCTGTGTTAAGTGAATTGCAACCATGTACGGATTATGATCACCATAAGCAAGTGGCTATGGCAAAAATACCCTCTATGCGACAGTGTGCTACTTGCCAGCTGGTCAAACTGTATCATGGTCATAAAAGTCAGTGTAAATACTTTGTTTCCTCATACCACGGGTGTAATGAAGAAAAAAAGCAGCAACAACAAACATCATCCACAGAGGAGGAGGAAGATCAAACCTTTTTACCATCGATGGAAAAGGATATGCCAGACCTGTACTGGCAATGGCGTCATTGACAAAGTAATTCAATACTTGACTTTCGAAATCTACCTACCTGGTTATTATTTGTGTGGTCCTGGAACTTATCTTGAAGAACCTTTGCAGCGTGGTGATATACCTATTAATCCTTTAGATCGAGCATGCACCTTTATCACCACAGTCATCCTGCATTAAGATGTGTAGCGGATAAAGTATCGTTGAAAAGCTAAACAATGTTTGACATCCTGTGATGTCTCAGTGGGAGAGAGGTTGGCAGCCCTCATTGTGATTAGTGCTATATAAGGAAAGTTGATGATGAGTGGACATGAACATTGAAAAGGATTGAGGAATTGGTATTTCTTTGTTTTCTATTTTTGTAAAGCTCTATTTGTTGTGAAATAAAAACAAGGTTTACAAGATCACAATGTCTTTTAATTTTAAAAATGGTGATAGCCATTTCTTCTTTTTCATTTTTTCTTACATGAATATTTACATTTTCCACTTTTCCTTTTTTTACATTCCCCTTGATTAGCTCACACATTCTGTACATTTTTTGTTGTTGTGAAATAAAATAAGGTTCACTAGATCACTATATCTTTTAATTCTAAAAATGGTGATAGCCATTTCTTCATTTTCATTTTTTCACACATGAATATTTACAATTTCCACTTTACATTTTTTACATTCCCCTTGTTTAGTTCACACATTCAGTACATTTTTTTGTGAAATATAAATAAGGTTCACCAAATCACTATATCTTTTAATTTTTAAAAATGGTGATAGCCATTTCATTTTTTCACACATGAATATTTACAATTTCCACTTTTCATTTTTTACATTCCCTTGTTTAGTTTACACATTCTGTACATTTTTGTTGTTGTGAAATAAAAAACAAGGTTTACAGGATCACAATGTCTTTTTAATTTTAAAATGGTGATAGCCATTTCACTTTTTCACACATGGATATTTACAATTTCCACTTTACATTTTTACGTTCCCCTTGTTTAGTTCACACATTCTGTAAATTTTTTAAAATCTTTTTCGTAATATACAAAAGCAAACATTTTACACTAAAATGTATTACTTATCTTATTTTTACTAAACTACTGTAGCCTAACATTATACATTCTACTTACAGTTTTACAAAAAATATTACAATATAAAACACACTACAAATATTACAATATAGTGATCATTAGACTTAAGTAAAGTAATAGTCGTCAATGCGACTGTTTCCCCAAGCAAGAGTATCAAATGTGTTGGGTATAATGAATCGTTTGTTGTCTTCATTACTTAAAGCAACTTTGTTCAACAAATTGGTATGTAGCAGATGATTTTTACTTCTAAATACACACATTTTCTTATATAATACAGGTGGATTACTAACTATACAGTTTTTATAATCACTTATATCTAACTCTTTACTAACAACATTCTTTTTCACTCCTTTTAATTTTTTTACTACTACATCATCAATTGTCATATAGCTGTATGATTTAGATTTTGTGCCTACAAAGGTGTCTATAATAACACCAGCACATTCATTCTTAAATTTCCCAAGAACCTTCTTGTTTACTAGAGGTAAATGGTAAATATTATCCTCGGGGTAGTCACTTGTATCAAACCTATTTAGCTCAGTTTTGATATCCTCGTAAAAATAATCAGTTTTAAACTCATAAATAAAAGAATCTGTGTCTGTGTAGAGTAATTTAGCATTATCAAGATAGTTTTTCTTTACATAATCATAGTGAAATTCATACACAAGTGTTTTTGATAATTCCAGAATGGTGTAACCCACATATATGGGTTTGTTGTAAGTTACTTTAAGACGATTCATTTGTATTACAACTAAATCCTCATGAATAATTGAACAGCTATGAAAGTTAGGCTTGCTTATTAAGTTGCTCGCACCATACCTTTTACCATCATTCTCCCACTTTGTTATCAGCTTTACATCAACTCGTTTATCAACATTCTCCATAGTCTTTCCTAAAACACTATTATTCATGAGTTTATAAAAATCTTTTTCAAACGCGTTTGTTGACTGTGTTCTTAAATTATTGTTTAGATCAATATACGGTTTGAGCCATGCTGACTGATGAAATTGCAATACGCGATGAATTTTAGTTAATTTCAATCCATGCTGTAGACACTGTTTCAAGTTTTGATAATGTATTACATATTTACATTTATCATTTACATTAGCAATTAACATTTTTGTTCGTGATGTGATGTATGGAGATTTCATATTCTCAGGACAAAATGGTAAATCATTATGATCATCATGTAACTCTTTAGGGTACTCAAGATTTACCTCTAAAATATACCCTTTATCATCGTTATCATTAATAGTGTCTACATGTAAGACATCAATTTCAGGTTGTGTCAGCCAGGGAAAATCTTTCAGTGGTAGATATTGACTCATAGCCCAACCATATTGGTTATTTGCATCGTGGTAGACAATATACTTTGACTCTTCACAAGGGTTGTAGCTAGGCATGTATTTATTATTCGCTTTAGAGTACCGTCCACTACATTGGCTTAATCCACCTCGAATTGATGATTTTATAAAATTGATCATGTCTATATCAGTCATTAATTCTAAATTTACTTTTGTTTTTTTCAACATTGAACTGAAACTTAACCCAGGAGCAGTGAAATACTGACAAGGATCAAGGTCATAAGTTTTCATACAAACATTCCGAAAATTTTCAAAAACATCTGCTAATAACAACACATCTGTCTTCAAATATATGTCTGAAAATTCTCCTAAAGTTTGAATGTCGAACTTTGTCCATACACGTTGTGCATGTAAATATTCCTGATCACTGATATGACTTGTGTTTAAGGAACTGTAAAATGCATCTTTCGGTGGTAAAGAACACTCCTCAAGACGTTCCACACAGTTAATATATTCATAAGGGAATATACCCTTTTGACGAATCAAATTAAAATCATCTTCTTTAGGAAAGACACGTTGAATTGCATGAAACTGATCTGATTTTAAATTACTAGCCAGCTTATCAAGACTACTCGGCATAAAGCGGAATGAATCTAAAAATCGCAGTTTAATGTTTTTTTTATTGCTAGTTTTGATGTATTTTGTGAACGATATGTATTGTTCCTTATTATTTGCAATCACATCAATTTTCACATCTGAAGCTCCAAATTCTTTAACGATAAAGTGGTTATCGTATTTGCTACCGTTATGTAGAATGACCGGAATGAATTTATTTACTCTATTATTTAAATTACATTCTTGGTGAGCAGCACCACGATATTTTCCTGTTAAATGGTCATGATCGCGATCCCTATCTGTATATAAACATTCACCACATATAAAACAATTAGTTTCAGTTTTAAAATTCATTTGCTCTGATGAAGTTAGTGGCTCCATTGGAATGATCGTATTTAAAATAGAGGATATACGGATGGCATCTTTCTCAAGCCTTTCCATAAAAACTTTAGGTGCATCAGATCCTCTATAGAGCTCAAACTTATTTAAAGAGTCATCATAACTACATTTAATATAATATGCAAAGCTAAAAGGTTCATGAATGTGAGTAGTGTTGGTGAAAGGTTGGGCTGGATTCGATGAACATGTATTAAATGGTTTTAGCAAAGCCTCGAAGTCAGCATATATAACAAATGGTACTCGAAGCTGTTTCTCATAATCCTTAAATTTTAGAATGTTATTTTTAGGAGTCGGTAATACCGTACACACATGATTACACCCCCATTTTTGATGTTGAGTTAGTTGATCCTCTTTTCTGAAATGTAGCAAACAACCATCACACAACCACTTTTTACCATCGCATTTTGTTATCTGACTACTGACAAGTCTACTTAAATGTTTTATCCAACAGTAGTGGGCGTTTTCACCTTTAGTTATGTACAGTAAATTTACATGAATATCCTTTTTTTCCTGAGTATAATATAGAGGACCTACTATTCTCTTATTTTCAATTCCATAAACATTAATACTTACATTGTTCAGCTCTTCAAAACGTTGAATGTCTTTTATCGCCATAGGAAATTCCATTTCTTCTAAATCTAACACTGAAGAATAGTGAGGATATGATGATGTTCTCATCGTGTCCCTCACTGCTGGATGGAGAGCTGAGGTTACAGCCCATGCAAAGCATGCGTCATCATTATTCATAACGTTTACACAAGCGTGCTTACATTTGATCCATCCTGGCAAATCAACGTATGATGATGCTCGAAGGGGGTTGTATTTATTCATGTTGGTTTCTAAATAAAGTACTTCAACTAACGCCCAGCCTGACTCCCTTTCCTGGAACTCTTCACTCTTCACAATGATAGCACTTGAAATATTTTGGTATATATCACTAATATTAGTTGATTCGCTAACAATTATGTTTTTTGTATTAAAGGATTTGATATCTGTAATTTCACCTTCGCTCCCAGTTTTTACATAGAGGCCCTATAGTTCAAAATTCATTTTAATTGTTTTATGCCCTAATAAAACATTTTCTACTAAGCCAAACACAGTAGGTTGAACATTTTTTAAAAATGATTCAATACTTTGAGTTTTTTCTTTACTATAAAGTCTATAACTAGAAATTCGACTTTTAAATGCACTACCAATTTGTTGAACATTTCCAGAATTTCTTTCATGGCAAGCGTTATTTTTATGATGAATACTGCGTAAATGTCCATGAATGAATGAAGAAGGTATATCTATATTACATACATCACAATGTGTTATCGAAGGTTCACCATTCTTCTTTCTTTTTGTTGCACAACTATTTTCACAATCTTGAGAACGTTTACGCTTTTGAGCATCACATTCATTTAAAGGTTCCGTGCTAGTTGATGGTTTTACAGATTTCAATTCCTGTTGTTCTCCATGCACTTCAACCATGTGGAATTGATATCGCTTTACAGCAGAAAAACCAAGTTCGCAAACTGAACACGAAAATGGTGCAGTACTGACATGTTTTAAATTTACATGTCGTGTAAGACTATCCTGTCTGTTAAATGTTGTAGCACAATGACTGCATACAAACATTTTCTGATTATGTTTTGTACTTGCATGACGTTGAAAGCTGTCAGGTCTTGAGAACTGTTTCTTACAGTCACCACACTTGAACATGATGATTACTTTCCAAGTTATCTATAAAAGAAAGAAATCATTAATGTTAATAAAAGATAAAACAAAAAGTATAATATAAATAGTTTAATTATATTCCAGTCAATGGTTATAGCAGGGTATTTAAATCGATCTGTGAACTCCTAGCAAGTCTAACTTTATGTAGAACTGGGGGTTACTATATACCACTGTCACTGACACCTAGCAGTGAACATTGGAACTTGATAGAGTGGTAGAAACCAGCGGTCGCCAGTTAAGTGAGCTAAGTGTGGCGTCATAGCCAGTCTTAAAGCAAGTCTAAACTTGTAGAACATGTCACGTGATAGAAACCAGCGATCGCCAGTTAAGTGAGCTAAGTGTAACGTCATAGTCAGTCTTAAAACAAGTCTAAACTTGTAGAACATGTCACGTGATAGAAACCAGCGATCGCCAGTTAAGTGAGCTAAGTGTAACGTCATAGCCAGTCTTAAAACAAGTCTAAACTTGTAGAACATGTCACGTGATAGAAACCAGCGATCGCCAGTTAAGTGAGCTAAGTGTAACGTCATAGCCAGTCTTAAAACAAGTTTAAAATTGTAAAACATGTCACATGACAAGGTTAAGTTAGGTAAAGTTAGGTTATGTTAGGTGAACTGAGGTTAAGTCTTTAAATATTCCCTCTGTCACTGACACCTAGCAATGAACATTCAGACTTAATAGAGCGGTAATCAAAATCTAACCTACAAAATTAGCTTTACACACCATGGTCAAGTAGTTCCATCTTTTGACTGCCAAATATACCATTTTCACTAACATGTAGGGGTGAACATTGGAAAATATCACTCTAACTGTTTAAAAGTTATTAGAGGGGGCAGTTACCTTTTTATAATTTATCAACTGCTGTCACTGAATGAACAGATTGTAGGAATCTGGTAACCTACAGGTACCCAATTATCTGTAAACAAATCAATCAATCAATCAATCAATCGATAAATACATTCCAATCAATAACTTCAACATCAATTAGTAATAAAAGACTACAATCCATTAATAATAAGTACTTACCTTGCAAATAATTTAATGATTTTCTACCAAAACGGCTTTTTTACAACTCTTGAGCAGTAATAGAGCACTGTTCACTCAAAGCGAGTAATAAAGACTGACAGTAGGGAGATATATGACACTCCTCTTATATAAACTCTCATCGCTCGTGTCAGCAGTTTTTTACAGATCATTGCAATTCCTTTCCCAATACAGTTGAGAGTCCAAAGTACACTAGGAACACCTGTGTGGTATCCAATGACTGCTGACTTTGCATGATCATCACCCATTGTCTTAATCAACACATGTGGTTTCAAATTACTGCAGCGTCAGTCATAGCAACAGCAGTGTGCGCTCTCTGGTATGTCAGCAACATGACACCGGAAGGAACACCTGTGTAATATCCAATAACTGCTAACTTTGCATGATCATCATCCATTGTCTTAATGAACACTTGCGGTTTCAAATTACTGCAGTGTTAGTCATAGCAACAGATCTGCGCGCTCTCTGTCATGTCTGTAATATGACACAGGAAGTAACAAGACGTCTTACTGCACGTGTCATCTCCTCAGTTTTAACATCTTAAGAACATGTATTATTCTCTTTCAACTACAAATGACTCGTTAGAACACATCCATCCACCAAGTTAGATCCCTTGTATGTTCACATGTATTTCGTCACTTTCCTTTCATATCGTTATTCCATTATAGTAGTAGTGAACAACGTCAATTCAATACACACAAAATGTAGTTAGGCCCTTTGACATAATTTAAATAAATTCATGGGCTAGTCCGTAGGAACCAGGCCAAAGGGACCCGTCCAAAGGGACAAGGACTCGTCCACAAGGACTCGTCCACAAGGACCTGTCCACAAGGACTTGTCCACAAGGACTCGTCCACAAGTACCTGTCAACAATAACCCATCAACAGGGGCCCGACAGCAGGGGGCTCGTCAACAATAACAGGGGCTCTCACCTCAAGACCTAACATGCCCCTCTTTGATTATTGGTTTGCAGAACAACGTTACATCCATACCGGCATTCAAACTCTCACATGTTGCAATTGGAAAGAGAGATTCTCTAAAAAAAATTCAATTTCACCCCCTAGTAGGGTAGGTTTTATTTTAGGGTGGAGATATGTTGTCCAATGGAAAGGGAGTGTTCGCCTGAGTAATTTGACACCTCGTACAAGTCTCTAGCCTGATTGGTTCGCGAGATATTGCCATTTTAGTATTCCAGCGGTGGCGGTGGCGGTGGCATCTGAACTGTTACAAATACACTACTCGTACGCACGGGTTGCATCCGTGTCATTACCAGCCCATTCAACACATTCAAGCAGGAGATGCAGATAGACGATTGGAATTTTGTCGTTCGATACGTGCAAATCACCAAGTAATCCCATTATTTTGTAATCTTCGCTGATGAAGCCACGTTCACTCGTAACGGCATAAATAACAATCGTAATAAACATCAGTGGTCAGAAGAAAACCCACATGCCATTGTGGACAAACATTTACAGGACGCTTCTCTGTAAATGTGTGGTGTGGATTGATGACAATCAGTTGATTGGGCATATTGTGTTACCGCATCGTCTAACAGGACCCCATTATCTACACTTTCTTGGAAATGAACTTCCAGCATTATTGGAAGAGATTCCTTTGGCTACAAGAATGCGTATGATCTTCCAACATGACGGGGCTCCTGCACATTCTAGTCGTCTGGTGATACAACATCTAAACCTAATACTCCCCGGAAGATGGGTAGGGAGATACGGGCACGTTTCTTGGCCACCAAGGTCCCCGGACCTTACCCTTTTGGACTTTTTCCTGTGGTGATGGCTGAAAAGCGAAGTCTAAAAGGAAAAAGTTAACACAAGAGCAGAGTTGGTTGTTTGGATTATGCATAGAGCAGCCCTCATCAAACGCCAAGACGCCCTCCGAAGAGCTACAGCTGTATCTCTGTACGCAATACAAATGGGACACATGTTATATGGGATTTTTTATTGTAATTCATCTCTACTACCACCTCCTAAAATATTTACTATTCCTCCTGAAACACCCTGTATATAGAGCTCAAAGTTTGCCTGGCTGTTTGTTATCTATACAAATCTACACGGTTTCACCGATCTGAACTAAAATTTGTATACTTACCCTTTGGAACACTGCGGGTAACCCTGTCGACTTGAAATTTCGGGCAGACCAATCCATTCCCTGCATTTAGGCCCTTTGGCACAAATCTACGTTTCACCGATCTGAACCAAAATTTGTATACTTAGGCCTACCCTTTGGAATCCTGCGGGTAACACTGTCCACTTTAAATTTTGGACAGGCCTCTCCATTCCCTGCATTTAGGCCCTTTGGCACAAATCTACACCGTTTCACCGATCTGAACCAAAATTTACATACCTTTGGAACCCGGCGAGTAACACTGTCTAAATGAAATTTCGGACAGACTACTCCATTCCCTGCTGCCCCCTCCCCCCCCCTCTCTCTCTCTCACACACACACACAAAAAAAACTCTCACTCGTGGGAGAACAGCTTCAAGCTTACGCTTGGATAAATAGCACTTGATGAAGAGTAATCAAGACTGAATGAAATCATGAATTTGGGGCCTGGGAATTTCACACCTGAACATATAAGAGATCACAGATATAACTTGCAATTTATTAAATAAATAACAACAATTATAACCAAATTTAAAAGATTGCACTTTTTAAAATATTCTTGATGCAAAGTTCGTGTAGATATTTGGTGAATAAAGTTCACTTATAAATCCACTATGAAAATATTGCACTTTTGATCAAAATAAATGCAGTTTAAAAAGTTTTTTCTAAAATAAATAAATAAATAAATAAATAGTAAAACACTTTTTAACTTTCTTTGGTGTAGATAGATATCACTTGGCGGTTATGAACCTTCTTGTAATAACTTTGTGCAGGGAATTTGTCCCAACATAATCATTCCTCAAGATGAAAGAATTCTTGCGTAAACGTAGCGGAGATACTGCCAGCTGTTTTAAGGAGAAGCTGGTTTACTGTCTGGTATGACAGATTTGCAGAATAAATAGATAGCCGTATCATGCAACCCGCCCAACACCTCGTGCCGGTAATACTTCCTTTGAAGAGAACCGAAGCGGTTGAGAGCGATTGTTTACAATCACTTGAAGTGAAGAATAACTGCGGTGAGGCGTAATTCGTGATGCCATCTTATGAAAGCATGCTTCCTTCGTGCTGTGATGTCCCTCTCCAAAAGTCGATGCTAAGCGGCTTTCAAGACGCTATTAACAGCGTTGCTAGCGAAGAGCTGAACAGAAGTACGATGTAGTGAAGGGAAGAAGCAGAAGCGTAGCACCAGGAAAGACCCGTAACTTATATAGTGCCAGTGTCCCGCCGGGAAGTCAGGTGACCAGAATACAGCTGCTAATTGGCAAACCACGAAGAGTGACATCACGGGCTCGATGTCTAGAGGTAGAGACGGCAGGCAGAAACCAGTGTCGGTAAGATGGTGATGCGGCATGCAGTCTCTATAACAGTCTCAGGTACGAATCTTAATATCTTAATACTAATAAGTGGTTATTCAATTATTTAAACATTTCGATTAAACAATTAATACATTAAATCGTAATAATTTTCGTTCGATGGTCTCGGATAAATTAAAACAATTTGACCAACAAATGGGCCGGAAAACTAAATACATAGAAAATATCACGAAAAGTGATCACCTGCATTTAGGCCCGTCGGCACTAATCTACACCGTTTCACCGATCTGATCCAAATTTTACATACCTTTGGAACCCGACGAGTAACACTGTCTTACATGAAATTTCGGACAGACCACTCCATTCCCTGCATTTAGGCCCTTCGGCACAAATCTACACTGATCTGAACCAAATTTCGTATACTTACCCTTTGGAATCCTGCGGGTAACACTGCCCACTTTAAATTTCAGACAGACCACTCAATTCCCTGCATTTGGCCCTTTAACACAAATCTGCACAGTTTCACCTAATTGCACCGAATTTTACATAGGCTTACTTACCCTTTGAAACCCTGCTGGTAACACTGTCCACTTGATTTTTGGAGAACCCTCTCCATTCCCTACATTTGGAATAACAGACATGAGGAATTGAAAACCACGTTTTAAGGCCCTAGAACCATTCATGTCCGTGGTAGTGTAACGGTAAGAATATTTTAATAAGTCTATTGTTGGCTGGCAATGCGGGCTGCATCACGCCGCCCCTACCCGTGTTCTGGTGCAGAATTGCGAAAATAGTTACATCTTGTGCTGCTTATAAATTGCAGTCACGGGGAGTAATTAGTGCAAAAAGATTTCTTAGGCCCCTTAAAACAGTTAACATGAAAATATTATGCCTCTGTTTAAGTGCGATGGTGTTCTGCAGTACAGCGTGTTTCACTTGTATACACAACATGCATGTGGGTTGCCTTCCACCTGCAATAGAGCCGCGATAAGTTCTTGCTCGCTAATTCGTCTATCTCTGGTCCCTGTGCCTTGGAGTTTGATTTCTGGGATAGAACATGCATCGGTCAAATCAAAATATAACAAGGAAGAGTTGTACAGCCATTTTTTAAATCTTCCATGTAGCCTAATTCTTTTTTAAAATTTTACGGCAAAGTGGCCCTAGAAATTACACGGATTTTACTTTATTAAGAGTTACTATCAGAAAAAAACTTGGCATACTAATACTTTGCTGCTTGATATAACTATTTTAAAAATCAACAGTGTTCGTAAAAGAAAAGAAGACAAACGAGCAATTTTTAGTAAGAACATTGTTATTTGCCTGACAATGGGCCAATAAGAAAAAAAAAATCGGGGTCAGGCTCGAGATCCAAACCTCGGACAATAGGCCCCGCAGTCTCTCGTGCTAGCGTCTGAGCCACCGTGACAGTCTTTGAAACGAAAGGACAGAAAACACCAAGGCACAGGGACCAGAGATAGACGAATTAACGATCAAGAACGTCTCGTAGCTCTATTGCAGGTGGTAGGCAACGCTGTCTTTTGTTTTCCTTACTCTCATTTTTGTTTTCCATTTCCTTTTCTAGAATTAACAGTAAGTATGTAGTTAGTTTTAGTTGCAAGTATGTAGTTAGTTTGTTTATTAGATATATGCCATAGTTCCATTAGACTGTGGTGTGAGAGTGTGTCTGGTGGCAGTTGCATTGTTTATCAGATATAGTTCATTGTTTCATTAGACTGTGTTGTCTGAGGGTGCATGTGAGTGTGCTTGGTGACAGACTGTTTTAGTGGTAGTATTTTGTTGTTGGTGGAACTTCAATATTTTTTCGTTAATACAATTTTGGTATTTAATTGTTAGTAGAGGGTTAGTATTTTCGTTAGTAGAATTGCTCTATTACTTATTCTGAAAGGGAGTAGCAGCCTTTCAGAATAAATCAGTTCTTTACTTGCCTTATAGACGGTTAAGATATTGATAATATAAGTCAACTAATGGCTACACTGCGTTCTGCTGAGCGGCTGAAAGCAACGGGAAACTACAGCCGTAGTGCTATTCCCGAGGATATGCACCTCTCTACACATAATTACATGCGATGATGGCCTCCTCCCTTGTAAAATTCCAATCCGGAGGTAAACCAGTCCTCCGTTCGGATCTCGGGGTGGGGACTACTCGAGAGGGGTTTAACATCACAGAAGTGACAAAGAGGAAATCTGACATTCTACAGATCGGAGCGTGGAATGTTAGAAGTCTGCTAGAAAGTGAAAGGTTAGAAAACTTAGAAAGGGAAATGGATAGGTTGAGGTTGGATTTGGTTGGGATTAGTGAAATGCGCTGGCAGGAAGAACAGGACTTTTGGTCAGGTGATTATAGGGTCATTAGCACTATATCAAACAATGGCCAAGCAGGGGTTGGTCTCATATTGAGTAAGAAACTTGGACAGAGGGTGGAATATTATGAGAAATGTATTATTGTAGCAAAAATCAATATAAAACCTACGTGCACCACAGTGGTAGAAGTATATATGCCTACCAGTCAAGCTGATGATGAAGATGTTGAAAAGGTCTACGAAGAAATAGATGAAATTCTGAGGTATATCAAGGGTGATGAAAATGTTATAGTAATGGGAGATTGGAAACCAGATTTTGGATTGTAAAACATATCCCGGTGCTGACATAAACTCTGACACAATCTGGTTGTTATGAAATGCAGATTAAAGTTGAAGAAACTAAAGAAAATTCAAAAGTCAAAAGTGGGCAATAGACAGACTGAAAGTGAAGGATGTAAACGAAAGATTCAAGAAGAGTATAAAGGAAGGACTAATGAAAAGCCCTAAACAAACTTCAATTGCAGACGAATGGGCACTTTTGAAGAATGAAATAACAAAATCCGCAGAAGAAAACATTGGTATGAAAGAAAGAATAGGTCGAAAACCGTGGATCACTCAGGATATACTAGAATTGATGGATGAAAGGCGGAAACACAAGAACGTAAGAGATGAAAAGGGGAAAGCAGAATACAGACGTCTGAGAAATGAGGTCAACATGAAGTGCAAGGAAGCGAAAGAAGAATGGTTGAAATGTGCAGGTATAGAAAATTGTTTGAAATTAGGAAAAGTAGACACAGCTTATCGAA
This sequence comes from Meconema thalassinum, assembly GCA_946902985.2. NCBI lineage: Eukaryota > Metazoa > Arthropoda > Insecta > Orthoptera > Tettigoniidae > Meconema > Meconema thalassinum. The sequence continues at coordinate 1,712,583,631 of OX336388.2, read as the reverse complement.
GGATTAAGACTACTTTTGGAGAAAAAGAAGACTTAAGTGCTGTAATATTAAGGACACAAATGGAAAGCCTCTATTAGATAGGGAAGAAAAGGTTGAGAGATGGAAAGCTTACATAGAGTGTTTGTATAAGGGAAAGGTGATTGAGAATCATGTAATTTAAAGGGAGGAGGGAATTGATGTGGATGCAAAAGGAGATTTAATATTGAGATCAGAATTTGACAGAGCATTGGAAGACTTAAGCAGGAACAAAGCACCAGGCATAGATGATATACCGATTGAGTTGCTATGCTGCATAGGAGATGAAGGTCTGATCAGGTTATTTCACTTGGTGTGTAGGATTTATGAGACAGGTGATTTCAAGAAGAATGTTATCATCCCTATACCGAAGAGAGTGGGAGCTGAGAGATGTGAAGATTACCGTACAATCAGCTTGATTACTCATGCTTCAAGGATCCTGTCTAGAATAATTTACAAGAGGATGAAAAGCCAGATAGAAACGGAGCTGGGTGAAGACCAGTTTGGGTTCAGGAGAAATGTAGGAACAAGGGAAGCTGTACTGAGTCTTAGGCTTATTTTGGAAGGTAGAATAAGGAAAGATAAGAGAACGTTCATGGCATTTGTAGACTAAGAAAAGGCTTTTGATAACGTTGTTTGGACTTAATTGTTTGACATTTTGAAATCGATTGGAATCAAGTACAGGGCTAGGAGGGTGATATACAATCTATACAGAAACCAGACAGCAGTCATTCGAGCTGATGGACATGAGAGGGAAGCTGGTATTCAGAAAGGTGTAAGGCAAGGCTGCAACTTGTCACTCATACTTTTAAATCTTTACATTGAACAAGCAATGGAGGATATTGGAGAAAAATGTAAAGTGGGAGTGAAGATTCAAGGAGAAATAATGTCAACTCTGAGATTTGCTGATGACATCGTCATCTTGGCCGACACGCCTGAGGATATGAATGAGTTTTTGAATGGTTTGGACTCCGTCTTAAGGAAAGGATTCATGTTGAAAATGAATAAACGTAAAACAAAAATAAGATGTTCAGTAAAGAACATATAGCCTACTTTCTCCTAAATGCATGGGTATTGTTATAACTCTTTGTCATTTTTAGCCTACTTTCGAATTTTGCAAAAAAATGAAAGTAGACTTCTGAGATCACTACAGGGCGAAAAAAGTGTGTCTGTCTGTGTGTGTGTATGTGTGTGTGTGTGTGTGTGTGAGTGTGTGTACTCTGATTGTCTGTCCCCCCCCTATCAATTCGAACACGGTGAAACCGAATTGAACGAAATTTGGTACAGAGGTAGCACTGTCAAAGGGTACCTCAGTGTCATGTTTTATATCGCCGCCATCTTTACCAGAACTTAATGGCGGCCACTCAAATGGTCAAAACGTAATAATGCATTACAACCAAACTAATAATCGGATCTTTACCAAATTTGGTAACAACGTTCCTTCGTATGAGGCGCGTCTTGTGCCCAAACTACGAGGTCATCAACCGTACCATTTCAGAATGGCGGCCGTGTGAATTATGCAAACTTTATAATCCTTAACATGGGACCCACCAGTTCCGACTATCGAACCAAGAATCGTTTAATCTGTTTGAAACGACGTGGCCCGTTTGAAATTAAAAGTTTATATTTTAATATTATAGTCTAGAAGTGATTTTAAAAAGCTGAGTCGTCTCGGTTATTTGACAAGATGGCAGCTGATCTCTCGTTCTGACCTATATTTTATTAATTTCAGTATGTTGCATGCAATATAGGCTAGTGGTAACAAATATATGAACTTTATATGAAATGAACTCGGTTTAAAATATACTCCAGTAAAGAAATCGTTTAGTCCAAGTCATGATTTGCTATAACGTGGTATATGTATTGGTTCCTAACGATCTTTTAGAGTGTGCACGATTGGCTGCGTGGTCAGCGCGTTAGTCTTTCACCAGGCTGGCCGTGGTTCAAATCCTATCAGATTTGGCCTTTTTTTCTTGATTTTTTTTAATATTTATTATTTCTTGAGTACTGAGACGTTATAAAATAAATCATTATATGGTGCATTTTGAAATGGAAAATATATATTTAATTAAAACAACATTCACCACCGGAGTGACATCTAAGAGTAATTACTTGAACTATGTTATTGGTAACCACAGCCTTCTAGATACGAGCTATGCTCTCTACCGGCCAGTTAATGAACCCGTGTCTACAGTATAATTGCGAAGGTTATTATTTTTGCCGATAGAGGGTACACGTCCCCAAGATAAGGCGCGATTATCACGGCATCATCAAGCAGTACCGGTACATTGCCTACGTCACAGAAGGGTTTGGTTTACGCGCCATGGCCTGTCTTTCTCGTTAGCCGCGCGCGATTACAAATTAGCTGTGTAATAGTTATATTAAATATGTTTCTCCCAGTGATACGTTTAGAGCAACTAGTTGAAATTATTGTAAGTAGTCGGTGTTAATAAACTGAATACCTACGTTGTTTGGAGTGTTTACTGATGAAATTGCAAAATTCTGGGGTAAATTATTTGAACGCCACTCCTCAAATCCAGTGTGCCAATTTGCACTTCGAATTGGAAGAAATTAGGAGATGATAAAGACAAAGAGTTATAACTATACCCATACATTTAGGAGAAAGTAGGCTATATGTTCTTTCCTGAACATCTTGTTAAGGAGTATAATTGAATGTTGGTTGTAGTAGCTTGTGGAAATACATCGTGTTATACGGATATTAAACATGAATATGAGGTGCCCTTTGCTAGTGCTACCTCTGTACAAAATGTCATTCAATTCGGTTTCGCCGTGTTTGAATTGATAGGAGAAATCGATTTGCACACATACATGGCCGTCATATGCAAACTATTGGACTGATGACCTTGTAGCTTGGTCAAAGAACGCTTCTCACATAAAGGTATGTTGTTGCAAATTTTGGTAGAGATCAGATTATTAGGTTGGTCGTAATTTGATTTAAGTTTTTAATATTTGGGTGGCCGCCTTTACGTTTCCGTCAAGATGGCGACGATATAAAACATGTTACTGGGTTGCATTTTGCAAGTGATACCTCTGTACCAAATTTCGTTCAATTCAGTTTCACCGTGTTTTAATTGATAGGGGGAATCGATTTTCAAACATACATGGCCGCTATCTCCAAACTATTGGGCTGACGACCTTGTCGTTTAGTCAAAAGATGCTTCCCACATAAAGGTATGTTGTTGCAAAATTTAGTAGAGATCGGATGATTAGGTTGGTCGTAATTTGATTTAAGCTTTGAATATTTGGGTGGCCGCCATTACATTTCCGTCAAGATGGTTGCGATATAAAACATGACACTGAGGTTCCCTTTGTTAGTGCTACCTCTGTACAAAATGTCGTTCAATTAGGTTTCACCGTGTTTGAATAGATAGGGGGAATCGATTTGCACACATACATGGCCGCCATCCACAAATTATTGGGCTGATGACCTTGTAGTTCGGTCAAAAGATTCTTCGTACATAAAGGTATAATGTTTAAAAATTTGGTAGATATTAGGTTGGTCGTAATTTGATTTAAGTGTTTAACATTTGGGTGGCTGCCATTACGTTTTCGTCTAGATGGCGGCGATATAAAACATGACACTGAGGTGCCCTTTACTAGTGCTACCTCTGAAACAAATTTCGTTTAATTCGGTTTCACGGTGTTTGAATAGATAGGGGTAATCGATTTGCACACATTCATGGCCGCCATCCGCAAATAATTGGGCTGATGACCTTGTAATTTGGTCAAAAGATTCTTCATACATAAAGATATAATGTTGCAAATATCGGTAGAGATCAGATTATTAGGTTGGTCGTAATTTGATTTAAGCCTTTAACATTTGCGTGGCCGCCATTACATTTTCGTCAAGATGGCGGCGATATAAAACATGACACTAAGGTGTCCTTTGCTAGTGCTACTTCTGTACCATATTTCGTTCAATTTAGTTTCACCGTATATGAATTGATAGGGGAATCAATTTTCACACATACATGGCTGCCATATGCAAACTATTGGGCTGATGACCTTGTAGTTTAGTCAAAAGACGGTTGCCATATAAATATATGTTGTTGCTAAATTTGGTAGAGATCGGGTGATTAGGTTAGTCGTAATTTGATTTAAGCTTTGGACATTTGGGTGGCCGCCATTACGTTTCAGTCAAGATGGCATCGATACAAAACATGACACTGAGGTGCCCTTAGCTAGTGGTACTTCTGTACCAAATTTTGTTCAATTCGGTTTCACCGCGTTCGAATTGATAGGGGGGGGACATACATTCAGAGTACACACACTCACACACACACACACACAGACTCACACACACAGAGACAGACACACAATTTTTCGCCCTGTGTTGATGTTTGAATGCAGCCGAAATAAATCAGAAACATGTATGGACATCAAATTGGCAGGTGAAAAGCTGAAAGAAGTAGGAGACTTCTGTTACTTAGGAAGCAAATAATCAGTGGTGGACGAAGCAAAGAGGATATAAAAAGTAGGTTGGCTCAGGCAAGGAAAGCATTTCTACAAAAAAGGAATCTGTTGACATCGAATATAGATTTCGGTATTAGGACGTCATTTTTGAAAGCATTTGTCTGGAGCGTGGCACTGTATGGAAGTGAAACTTGGACTATTGGTGCAGCAGAAAAGAGGAGAATTGAAGCGTTTGAAATGTGGTGTTACAGGGGAATGATTAAGATCAGATGGGTAGATAGGGTTGCAAACAAAGAGAAGAGAAGAGAAGAGAAGAGATAGTTTGGTAGGACATAAACTAAGACACCCAGGAATAGCAAGCTTAGTTATGGAAGGAAGGGTCGAGGACAAGAACTGTAGGGGTAGACCAAGGTTAGAATATGTTAAACAGATTGCCTTGGATGTAGGGTGTGGTAGCTATGTAGAGATGAAACGATTAGCTCAGGACAGGCGGGCGTGGAGAGCTGCATCAAACCAGTCAAAAGACTGAAGACTCAAACAACAACAACAGGCAACCCTCATGTCTGTATTGTATTCAAGTGAAACACGCTGTACATTGAGGTTATCAGCTGCAATAATCGTTGGTGCTTTCAAATTTACTTTCATTTATTCCTATCCTTATCCTTGAGCGCTATGTAGCGATAAATAATGCTATTTCTGCCTGAGGAGCTCGGGACAGCCGAAGTTTTCCAAAGTGCTCTGATTATTTTCCTACGGCGCTATGCGACAAAAGACGACACTATTGGGATATAGGCAGTGTCTTTTATTTCACTTAGCCTACTCCTCTTTCTAATCGTATTTTTCAATTCGTTTGTAAATTACATGTGTCAGTACTGTAGTTAGTAAATAGCAGTTTCCCTGTTCATTATTATCATTATCATTACGGGAAATAGACCTGAATGTTACGTCCATTATACTGTACTACTTATCACCGCACTACCACCATAAAAAGTTATATACTCGTATTTTTTTCTGTTTAAGTATTATGTGCCAGTTCTGTAGTAGTATTCATTATAAAAAAAAAGCCAAGCCAACTCCGTACAGTCCATGGAGGCCCTGGGAATAGCGGAAGGTAGAGGCTTCCACTTTTTGTGACATCGACGCTAGATGGGATGGAGGTGTCAGCTCCACGCCCGGCCGTCTTTGCTCCCAGGAATTACCCTGGTGTAGGCTGAGTGAACCCCAGGGCTATTTGCGTTTCCGAAAGTGGTAGTTTTGTTTCTAAATTCCACTACCTGGGTGGGGATCGAACCCACTCCCTTTCAGTTAGAAGCTCAGCGCCTCTACCGACTGCGCCACGCAGCCCTCGACTCATTATCTTCCATATGAGTATGACAAATAACTCCACCAGGCGAAGCCGGGTACTACTCCTGGTTATTTATACACCAGTGTTTGTAGAAAGTGAAACACCACGAACAAGAGATGTGACCACATTGCACTTTATACCACAGATTAGGGACATGACAATACATTACTGATTAGAAGGACAGTCCGGTACATGCACGTTGACGGTCGATCTTCTGTACGGCGTCGAGCCACCACGTGCTGCACTCTGATTCGCTAAACGTCGTGGCATGGAATCATACAGCGATTGAATACGCTGCTGGAGAATACCGTCCCACGCGGTTTGTAGGTGCGTTCACAAAGCATCAACAGTGGCGGCAGGTGGACCTGAAAGAACAAGTTGCCGACCGACCATATCCCAGACATGATCGATGGGCGACATGTCAGGCGAACGGGCAGGCCAGGGAAGCAGAGGTATCCATTGTTCTGCGAAGAAGGCTTGCACATTCCTCGCCACATGCGGGCGGGCATTGTCCTGCTGAAATATGGCATGTGGAACGTCCTGGAAGAGGGGCAGTGCCGCGGGCTATAAAACTGCCCTGATCTAGCGGCCACTGTTCAGTTTGCCCACAAGACGTACGAGGCGCGATCGCCTGTTATAGGCAATTGCTCTTCAAACAATTACACCTTGTGTTTGTCCGCTATGCCCCTCAACAATAGAGTCTGCCTGATTGTGTTCTCCATGGCGGCGTTGAACGCGTATGCGGCCATCACTGTAGGACAGGTTGAAGCGGGACTCGTCCGAAAACACTACATTTCGCCACTCAGCCTGCCAGTGTCGGCGTGCACGTGCCATTGTATTCGGAGGCGTCGGTGGTTCCCAGTCAATGGAAGCCGACGCAGTGGCATGCATGCTACCAGTCCAGCCCTCAAAGGCGCCGCACCATCGACGCAGACATGTCCACCCTCGTTGCAGTGCTCCAACGTCGAGCCAACACCGCGGACGACGCTGTTCTGTCCGATACAGCCATGCGGAGAAGATGGCGGTCGTCTCACGCTGTGGTCACATTGTGTCGTCCTGTACCCTGTCGTCGCTGTGTACGGCCCTCCTCTCTCCACTGGATCCACAAACGCCTTACTGTTGATGCAGCGTGCCCTGTACGAGCCGCAATGACCCGGAACGACAGACCCGCCTCCCGGAACCCAAGCTTTCTGCCCCGTTCAACCGCACTCACATGGTCATAGTCCACCCTATGATGTCGGCGAGGCATCGTTGCACTTGCTTACACGTTTCCACTTGGTATGACGGCCCCATGCCGACAGAGCTGTGCGGAACTCTGGCCTGTCCGGTCCCACGTCAGAAGGCACTGGTGGGCCAATGTACACGCCATCTCTCTGCGATTTCAATCACTTAGTATGGTACCGCAGGCCTACACGACCCCTGTCCTGGGAGTGTCTCCGACCATTTCTTCTGGGTGTTTCACTTTCTACAAACAGTACTGTATAATACAAATTTGGAGTAAGCCAATTGTGCAAACTACTGTGTAGCCATCTCTTGAGACGACAAGGCCCGTTGTGACAGGGACTTGGTTGTTCACGTGCTTCTGCTATTCTGAGAATATCGCGAAGTAAGGATGCCAATTTACTTACGTCGATATATCACAACGCAGCTCTTTACTTTGTACGAGTATGTTTCAAGAAGGGTATTGACATTTTTCGTCTTGCTATGTTGTCTGAGGACGAGGTGAACCTGCTAGCAGCACTGAATAGGAAAAGAGAGGAAATTCAACCGACATTCTACAGCACAGGCGCCATGGTAGACCGTGCATGGACAAAGGAAAACGTCGAAATAAGACACGTCATCACTAGGTTGGCAGTCCATGGATTCCACCACCTGATATGCAAGAACACAAACTTCCACGAACCAAATATAGACTGTGAATGTAAGCTGTGTGAAACGGCATGTGATTGTTATCACATCGAACTATGCACAAAAAGGACAAAGTCATTATCTGAATATGCAAACATGTAAAATTTCAATTTCATCTTGGCTATTTGGCTGCAATAAAGATTTATTAAAGTGCTCACTCCTTCCTGTGCGGATAAATGCGTTAACTCGCTGTAATACGGTATCTATAACAATTATTTCAGAGGAAAGTCACTGAATTATTTAGTTATTACAGTAGTTGTTAGAGATGTAGAGCATACAATTTCTCCTCTTAAGAAAATAAAGGGTTCAAGACAACGCTGAATAGTTCAACAACTTACGGTAATACGAGTTCCACGGTTATCTACTACTTCAGGCTTGAGATGGATAGCCTACTCATATGATACGTACGAAATATGCAGGTAAGTTTAAACTTTCATTTCCTTCGAACTAGAAAACAATATCTGACTGTCACAATATATTTCGAGTCAAGTACAGCAGAGCTGTGGTTGTCGGTACTGGTGATTTCTTTTTTGAACCGTCCAGGCATGCATGAAGATGGAAATTGCAACACTATGAAGGAATGGTGCTGCACTGCTGCAATTGGACATGCAGGGCAAGTGTTTGACAGTGATACGATGATAACATTTTTAAGTTCCCTCTGATTTGGACAAAAATCAATACAGGATGTGCCCACTATGAGCTGCAGTATAGTACAGTGCTGAATTGTTCGAGGCAAAGTGACAATAATGCCCTTCATTACTTCCTGAGGAATTGTGGTCGATACTTGCTGCACTGCACGGAACAGTTGTTTCAGAGTTGTGGGTGGTTGAGGGCAAGTTGTCATGTTTTACCTATCATGTCCCACACCTACTCAGGGGCTGAGATCCGGGGATCTGGCGGACCATTGCAAGGTTGTGATATTGTGGGGAGCTTTCCTGGAAATGTGTGCAGTGTGCAATGTTATGCTGAAATATACCATTTGCAACGTTCGTCATCACAAGGACAACCATTGAATTGAGTGCCCTGTCAACGTACTGGCGAGCAGTCAAATTGTCCTCAAGAATCATCAATTGTGATTTCACATTATATCCAATGCCTGCAATACAGTGCTGAATTTTTCGAGGCAAGGTGTCTTGCCCTGCATTACTTTCTTCCCGGGGTTGACCCTGTGTGCCTCTCGACAATGAGGACTGGATAGCATTTCTCCTCGGCACGTCGCGCCGCGCCGTCGCGTCGATCTCTGCGGGCATGACAAAAAGCGCTATTCATCAATCATCACTATACCATTCATCACCCATGGGGATCTACTCCACACAGGCCTTCCACGTCGACGATGTGGGTTCAGTGGAATACCTTGTTCAGGAACACGGGCTCATAAACAACCTGCACGCAGACGATTCCGAACTGTTATTAGTCATGTAACGTAGTGTCACTGTCGCGCGGAGGTTCTTTCGAATGATGCGGCGATCCTCTCTCAAAGTTGTCCATCGAGCTGGGCCTTTGTCGGGTCTACGAGTGAGTGTACCTTCATATGGCCACTGCTGTCATATCCGTTGTACCGTAGATGCCTGTCGACCAACAAGTACAACTACAGTCCGTACAGATAAACCACTCTCACACAGACCAATTCATTATCAGAGCTCTCTAAAATTGCGACAATTTTGTTGATAGGGTGTTCTTCTGTCGTGGAGGTAGGTGATTACTTGATAAGCCTATAGTTTTGTCCGGTAAGTACCTAAGGTCTTCGAAGAACGGGTAGGCTACTTATGCCGATATACTATATAAGTTTGTAATTACACGTGGTGGGACGACGCGACGTGTTGAAGGGCTCACCTCCCTGTTGGCCAATAGCCGTTAACCTTGATCATATGATGAAATTTGTATCAACATTTCATCAAATCTGGGTTCATTTATCAAACAGATCTCCCTTCAGTTAAAAAGATTTTCCACGAGATTGACTAAATAGCTTTCTGCTTAAGGCATACATTGTAATAAAAAATGCAGCTAATTGTCATTTACTGTATTTTATTTTCAGGACGCGTCAAGGGCAACACATCCAAAAGTCATATCTCAATATTCATAGAGAAGCCTTTTTACACAATAAACATAAAAGTTAAAATTATAATATAGCAAAGCGGTCTTATTAACAGACCACATTGTGGTGTAGCGGCTAGCGTTTTTGGCTGTCGCCCCGGAGAATTAAGTTCGATTCCCGGCTCTGCCAAGATATTTTAATTGGTGTAAAGGCTGGAACGGAGTGCAGTCAGCATCGTGAGGCAAAACTGAGATTATGAGGGTTCGGTTCCCACCTCAGCCATCCTGAAAGTGGTCTTTCGTGGTTTCCCATTTCTACCCGGGCAAATGCGGAGATGGATCCTAACTTAAGACCATGGCCACCTCCATCACAATCCTATCTCCAATATTCAAATACACAACCTGGTACAGCCATCAAAATAACACACAAATTACACATACACCCAAAAACACCGAATGAAAAGAATTCTGTTGATAGATTTCACACTTTATACAAAAACAACTCACGAGATGTATTTGGATCTGTAACAATAACAATAAGAGATACACAATAACTAGATAATTTGCTTCGAGCACATAAGAGCTCAATATTTTTTTGGGGGGTAAAAACTATCATGCATTTGCATTATTCAAAGATGTTGAAAGTTAACTATTACAACTACAACAGCTTCTAAATAACAATGGCTGCTTGCGCAGTTATTGGAGATTAACAAATTTGTGTATTTTAATACATTTTGTAAAAAAATAAGTTCTTTAACTGTTTGAATCTGTGATGCTTTTAGTTCATTTAGAATGTTTATAATATTCCAAAGATCATAACTTATAAATGACAATACTAGCACAAAAATAAAGTAAACTTTCTGTCACAACACTTTGAATTTTCGTCTAAATTACTGGAGCGAATGGCATGACAATTTTGGCTGTAAAAACAACCACCACATAGAAAACTCATCTTACATTACATTATGCGAACCGGCCCAAACTAAGGACCACGCAAATATCATTTTATTTCCTTCTCATAGTTCTTTCCTCCTTTCTCTTCCTCCACACTTCCTCCATTCTTTCAGAGTGTTGCGCCTTTCTCTCTGCTGTCCATCTTCCTCCCCTGCGTTCTCTATTTTCTCCCACAAGAACCTTTATGTTCGAAAGTATTTCCCTGAATTGTATTCTGTCTCGATAGTCATCTGTAATTCCTAGCCTCTGGAGTTCTCCTTCATCTGCTTGGTGTAACCCCCTTGGCTCTTCAGATTATATATTTTATGAAAAATGTGTTTATTTATTCTTGTTGGATCCATTCTAACCATCTGTCCATAGGAACGTAAACGTCTTTTCCTAATTGTTGTTTACAGGTCTTCCACCCTTTTATATATCCCCTTGTTTGATCTTAGTCTGTACGGTACCACTTTTGGGCCGTAGATCCTCCTCAATATCCTCCTTTCAATCTTCAGAAGCTTTTCCAGGTTCATCAAATTTGTCGTCTCCACACCATATAAGTTCACCTGTTTTACCACAGCATTGTAGTGTTGTAGTTTGGCATTAAGGGAGAGGTTCTTTTTGTTGTATATATTTTTAGTGGAGAAGTTGAGATATTCTAGTTTAAGTCTTCTGTTTTCCATTGACTCTTTGCCAAGTCCATTGTTGCCAAAGATCTCTCCGAGGTATTTAAACTGTTTCATGACCTTAACCCTCCCATATTTCATGTAGTTCTTGTTGGTGCTCATCATCTCTGTTACATTATTATTATTATTATTATTATTATTATTATTATTATTATTATTATCACCCAAATTCCACATACATCCAAATACACCGACTGAAAAGAATTCTGTTCATTGATTCCACATTTTATACAAAAACAACTCACAACTCTGAAATATACAATACCATCAATTGGCCAGTTCTAACTTATGGTGCAGAAACTTGGAGTTTAACGAAACAGAAAGAACACCAGTTGCAGATTTTCGAAAATGGGGAACATTTCAGAACCATTTTTGACTCCGCATCTCATAGCTGGAGAAAATATCAAATAACGACATACACTCACTATCACATTAAACACCAATACTCAACATCATTAACTCCAGAAGACTTCAATGGGCTGGCCATTTATTAAGGATGGGAGATGATCGAATGGTATTACAAATGTTTAAAGAAGAACCAAGAGGAAAAAGGCTAGTAGGAAGACCACGAAGTTCCTGGAAAAATGAAATCTCCAAACTTTGTAGACATCTGAATGTGGACAACTTGCAAGAACTCACCCAAAACAGAGTTCAGTGGAGGCATTTTGTGAGATCGTGTCCTATAGAAGCCTTCTGAGTGAGTGAGTATATATACACCTTATACAGTACAAAACGCTGAGGTGTATGTTTCACAAAACTCAAGCTCTTAAACCAGAGGTTGTTAGAAGGTGTGGTTTGTGCCAAAATCATCCAAATAGTCTCAATAGTACAGGAACAGTTTTGCATTTGTTGAAAAGTCAACAAAAATATATTCATTTGTTTTTAGTACTTTTGAACAAGATGATAGCCCCTGCCAGAACAGAGTCCCGTCAAGTCCGCATAACAGTAACACCGGTCGGGTGGTCTATACACACGTGGCGCTCTCAAGTAACCGATAGTGGCAAATGAGCATTCAAATGAAAGACAAATACCCGCAGCAGTGACGAATTTCACTCTGATTTCATAAATATCGACAATATGTTTGATAAGTGCGTTTAAACAAATAAACAAGACGATAGCCCCTGCCAGAACTGTGTCGCATTGTGCCCGCCTAACAGTAAAGCTGGGTGGGTGGTTTAACACTTGCGAGATTTCTCGCACAGGCCCTCTACTTATTACTATTATTATTATTATTATTATTATATTATATTATCATCTTCACAGTAGCAAAGATTAGACGGATTCCACACTCACCCAATATTCAGGGCTGATGACAACGAAATTTAAGGTCCGTAAATGAAACAACATATTGAAGCATTTTTCTGGTTTCTTAACTTGATTAAAAAATAAATAAATATATAGGCTATAGCCTACCGATAACCTTTTGAACATGGTAGCCCTGCTTCGCTCCTATCCTAAATATTGATAGTTGGCGCTGATGGTTCTAAAATACCGGAAATTGCGGTGAGGTCGACAGGTGCTCGCGTGAAATGTGGACGCAGCAGTTGTGTGGGCTTCTTGTTGTCATCTAATTGCGATCCAATGAAGCCTCTCAAAGTTGGGATATTTCCTCACGCAAAGAACAAGAGTTGAGTATATAAAGCTGTGGGGTAGCATTGGATACTCCAGGTGAGAATCGGCTGCATCAAGACCGACCAGCTGAAGAGAGCTCCCCCACCGACCGACTAACGCTCATTTGCAAGCATGGCCATCACCACCATGGGCATCGATGTGGCTCCGGGAGCTCAATCATATGAGAGGTAAACTCAGCTTTCGCTTTGTTTTCCCATTCTACCTCTTTTGGCACTGCATATTACTCATAATTTTTTATGAACAGATAGATGGGCTTTTAGCTTAGGTGAAATAAATAAATAAATAAAATTCACTTTTAACTGGCCACCTTCCGTGTGTCTTTTGCAGTGGCGAAGTTAGGGCTCGTGACCCTCTCTTACACTTAACCACATAGTTATAATAAAATACTACCATTGAATAAGATACGTAAACTAGAAATTAAGTTAGAATGATACAGGACATAAAAAATGAAGATAGCAATGCACATCAAACAAAGAAACATTTAAAACAGTTACGTGAAACAATAATAATACTAATAATAATAATAAGTGATAGTGTTAGATCTAGTATATAACTGCGTATTTTAATTTTAAATTTACAAAGTTATTTTATACCATAAAGGCTCAATCATGCTGTCTATCATACATCACCAGTTACACGAAACAGTCAGCGGTATTCAAAAGGAAATCTCTGCAAGCACTCTTAAATTTTGTATAAGTCTTGCATTTCCTTACGTCAGCTGGGAGTGTATTCCAAAGTCGCGACCCAGTCACAACGAAGGATTTATTGTACTCGGAAGAGTGGTTAACGGGAATAGCGAGGGAAGAGCCAGATCTAGTATTAATATTATGAAATGAGGACAGGAAATGAAATTTCGAAGAAATATACAGTGGGAGATTTTCGTCTAGGGTTCGATAGGCTATACTGACGTCAAAATATGAACATTTCACCGCCCTTCAGGTTTCAGCCAAGAAAGAGCTTTGTAACTAGGGGTTACGTGAGAATCGTAATTCAAGTTGAAAGCAAACCGAAGACTAGAGTTCAATGCTCGTTGCAGTTTTTAAGTTTGTTCGCTAGTTTCATCAACAAGGACCACGTCGCAGTAGTCAAGTATTGGTAGTATCAGAGTCTCAATAAGTTTTATCCTCACGTCTTGTGTCAAAATGTTCTTATGCCGTTTGAGTGGGTGTAGCGTTGCGTACATCTTCCTGCAAGTATTACTTACATGTGTAGACCAGTCAAGAGTTTCAGTCAGAGTCATACCGAGGTTTTTCACTGTTTTACTAAACGGGATTGCGGTTGCATTTAGATTCACAGGAGGGATACTGTAGTTTTTATACATGGAATTCAATAACTCTGCGAACCGATTATAATAACTTGGGTCTTTTTGGGGCTGAGAAGGAGAGCGTTATCACTAGCATACACGCTGAGTTGTTGCAGGTCGGTGTTTACATCTCGTATCGCGTTCGCTATATCTTTGATACCAACGTGACAGTAAATTTGGAGGTCATCCTTATGAAGATGATATCTATTATATGGAGGTGGTGATGCTTTTTAATGGGTTGAACAGCCATGTGATTTGTCCCTGGTGGAACGAATTGTTGTTTTAAGGATATTTGACCAATGATGGTTCGATTCCGATCCCACCCATCGTAGAAGTGGTTTACTTTTCTTCATTTCTACTGCAGGCAAATGTGGGGACAGTATCGAAGTTAAGACCACGGCATCCAATCCTAACCTCAATGAAAAATGCACAAAGTAGCACAGACTTCACAATAATACGTTAGGTTATCACTCAAATACAGGGGGAAAATGACTGCGACGTTTTAAGGTCCTAAGTAAATCAACAACGATGGTGGGAAAACTAGGGCGACAAAGAGATAATTATGGGCCATGGTGGTTACTATGAGTGTGGTTATCTACACCTGACCCCGTAATTTAAAACAAACGAGCGTTTTATAAGCACTGAGGCACCTATTCAAATTAGGACCCGAACAATTATGCATTACTACTACCTATACTACTACTACAGACACGTTATAGCTCAGATTATGAAACGTTTTCACACATGCAAATCCCTAGTCTGAAAATAAGGCAACAAAACAATAGTTTTATTCTTCTTCTGTGACCTAAGAGTAGGAGTAGAGTTGTCCTGACGTGGTGGTTTCGGGTTTGTTTCTTGATCATGGTCACGATTTGAAATTAACAATTGGATTGGAACGGGGCTGATACAGCGTTGTGAGGACATTGAGGACTAATTGATCAGAAAGCCGAGATCAACAGTTGAGGGAAGCGTTGTGTGACCTCTCGTCTCACATAATGTTTAGGCCATGAGCCGTGTATCAGCCGATTTGAAGACAAAGATGCATGAGAGTTGTTTGTTTAACCTTTAACGAAATGATGATGTTTCAGCTACATGGTGCAGCTGATGGGATGGAACATCCCTGCTGAGCACATGGAGCTAGTCCACCCTCACTGGAGAAGCTACGAGTCGCCAAGCAAGTTTTGGCACTTTGGTTTTGCCTTCGTGTACACCGTCCTTATGTTCATGTCCTTGCTGGGAAATGGCGTAGTCATCTGGATTTTCGCCACGTAAGTATGCTACTGGTCAGTGAGATGCTTAATGAAGACTGACGGAATATTCTTGTCAAATGAGAGGCAATTAACCTTTTGCATCTTTGTTCCAGTACCAAGTCGCTGAGGACACCATCAAACGTTTTCGTTGTGAACCAGGCATGTTTCGACTTGCTGATGATGTTGGAAATGCCCATGTTCATCATTAGTTCCCTGTTCTACCAGAGGCCGATTGGCTGGGAGACAGGTTGTGATGTATACGCACTTTTGGGCTCTTTGTCTGGCATTGGCTCGGCGATCAACGGCGCAGCCATTGCTTACGACAGATACAGGTAACTCGATTGATATTGGTGATAATTCATTGAAAGAATAAAGCTCTGTACCCTATTTTAAAGCGTTGAAGTTTCATTTGGACAGGGATAGATTTTCTTACAGTCTTAACAAGTCGTTTTATACGGGTGATTCAGCAGTCCCTTCCAATATCATTTGCTGCAACCCAACTAACGAGCGTTAGCAGGAAGGTAGATAATTCTCTGCTTGCATCCCGTATGCTACATTGAGGGAAAAATTATAGGGTTCAGTATCGTTTGCAGTGCATTAGTACCATACAGGATGCAAGGAGAGAGTTATCGACCTTCCTGCCAACACGCGTTAGTTGGGTTGCAGCATACGATATTGGAAGGGACGGCTGATTCACCCGGTATATGGCATACCTGCATAATAAAATTAATATTAAAGTGAATCAGGAAAATAAAAACCATACAAGCACTGGATATGAGATCTGCAATCTCGCAATGGACAACGTGGCTTAGGGACGGGGATGGAACGACGATATGAAATTATAATCTTACAGTTTGTTCTGATTCAAAGTTTACACTGTGGTCTAATAAAGAATTGGGTATTTTAAAACATTATTATTCAAAAATTAGTACGCTTAAACCACCGGGCAGATATCAGATAGGGCTGCACAATTAAGCATAATATTTCAGGAATACAAACTTACTTTCAGCACAGAAATTTTCACAGAAATCTCTTTACGAGGCTGTCTTTCTTCTGAAATTTCACGATAAAGTTGCGTTGCTTACTAGACTATTTACTAAACTAAATTTAAAAATTTTGCATACATATTTTCAATAGATTTATTGAGCATATCCTTTGCATAAACTGAGAGGCAAAGCAAAGCGTCATTGTATACTGTTGATTCAAAGATTCTGTAGTAGATCAATAAAAGATCATGTTCAGTAACTGACTCTTTTATTTATAGAAATCGACACTGCCCGGGGAGACAGCGCGAATAGTAAACTTGTATTTCTTAAGATATTATATATAAGTACGGTACGTCTTGTTGTTCCACAGAACCATCTCGTTCCCTCTGGATGGAAGGCTCAAGTTTGGTCACGCTCTTGCTCTGGTGTTGGGCACATGGGCGTGGGCAACACCCTTCTCGATCCTCCCTCTATTCAAGGTGTGGGGAAGATATGTTCCTGGTGAGTATCTGCTTGAACTCGAGGATCTGGGAGGCAAATCCACAATCCAATGGAGAGTAGGCATTCTCAACAAATGGACGATTCAAGCGGCAGCAGTAAATTTAATACAGTTAGTAATTAAACGAAGTTGAATGGGTTTCTTTGAGATCTTTGATCTTGACTAATAATGTCCTAGAGAGAACTGGCATTATATATTGGAATATCTCATTGCTTAATTTAATCGTAAGATTGCGGTTCGTAAGGCACCAGCTATTCTGATGATGCCGAAGGATGTTGTTTTGAGAGGCGAGACAGTGTGATAATCTGCCCCAACCAACCTCTCTCTTGGCCCAGTAAGTGCACTGTAATGGTTTTTAAATCTGAAGGTGTTTGTCCTTGATATAGTTACTCAATTCAAACTCGACCGCAGAGATGAGGATAATATACGAAGACATTTCGTTCTATCTGTTCAATGGAATTATAAAACGATGGCAAGTACTTCATTCTTTCCCCATTGGCAGACGTCACGATCAGGAAAGAAATACAAGTTGTTTAGTCCTCTTTTCGATGGATCGTGACGCCAATTTTGTCTCAACGAGCCACTGATAATCGTTGAAAGCTACTCAGCGTTTGTAAGTAAAACTTTATTCACAAACGTTTCTGAGCCGCCTTCTGTTGTCTCGGTGTTCGTATTGAGACACCAGTTCCAAAGATCCTGGGTTTGATTACCGGCTCTACTAAGAAATTATTCTGGCCTGAGGGTTGTACTCAGCCTCATGAGTCGAAACTTAAAATAGGCGGGTTGGAATTCCTCTTCATCCATCTTAGTAGCGGTTTCCCACTTCTACTTCAGGCACATGCCGGGATGATTCAAAGTTAAGACCACGGTGGCCTCCTTCCGAATTATAGCCTCAATCTCAAATACACACACTACTACAGACACCGCAATACCTCAGGTTATCACACAAATTATACATACACACAAGTGTAAAGGGAGTGATGACCACTATTATTTACGCTATGGGATCGTTAGTAGAACATGCTTGCTGGCTGTTCACAGAGGGATTCCTTACTACCTGCTCCTTTGACTACTTGACTGAAAACGAGGACACTCGAGTCTTCGTGGGTACCATCTTCTCCTGGTCGTACGCCTTCCCTCTGACCCTCATCGTGTTCTTCTACAGCAGGTTGTTCAACCAAGTGAGGATGCACGAGATGATGCTCAAGGAACAGGTATTAGCGCTTACATTGTAACTTAGAGCGGTGAATCTTATTTAGTATACCTGTATGGACGCCCAGCATTTGTTTCTCTGAACGAAGTATGATAGAATAGTTCATATGACATTTTATGGAAATATTTTTCTTTTCCGAGGAAAAGTAAGGACATATTTCGTTTGGTGTATTTGCCGCACACCTTAAAACTGTGAGATGTGTTCTACGCATGAGCGTGTTCAAAAGTATAATAAATTTAGCGCCCTAAGAGAGTTGTCATGCAAGGGAAAACGGTTGGGTTCTATTCTCTAGTATCGTACAGTGAAGACTGTAAATATGTTTACTGTATACAAATCGGCCCATTTTAAAATGTAAAACATTCAGCTTGAATTCGTAAACCAAGCTTTTTTTTAGTATTATATTAGAATTGCAGCCAATGGCCATAGCGGGGTATTTTAATTGAACGCCCGTAGGCTCCACATCAAGTTCAATTTCAAGTAGTTCTAACTTTGGCTACCAGAGATGCCACTGTCACCCAGCGGTGAACTTTGGAACGTGATAGAGCGTTTCTAACCAAATAACCTACAGTACAAATGTAGCTACACAATACCAATTGTAGTGGTATGTTCTTTTACATGCCACAAATCTATAGCATGGGCCCGCAGGCTTTATTTCCCCTCCGAAGGAAGGCATACTGAAGGATTTTAACGCTCTTAAAAATCCGACGACTTCAACCGGGTTTGAACCCGCGATCTTGGGCATAGCAGTTCAGCATGCTACCGACTACGCCACCGAAACGTATTTTGCCGTAGGTTTAGGCTATACCATTTTTAAATTCATTGTTATGCAAGGAACATGTATCTTCAGTTTTGAGGTCTGCAGTGAGACAGTGTACATCAAATATAAAGATGTTCGCGTGACGAACGAAATACTGTAAGTCATCCTCTTAATTATTTTTAAGTAGTGAATTGTACTGTTTGTAAGTGTATCTTATATGTCAGCTGTTTGAGTAGATTATATAAACATTATCTCTCCAAGATAATTGGTCTTCCTTACATAAGTTGACCGACTGAGGAACACAGTTGCATAGAGCTTTACAGTGTTTTCCGAACATATCGGTGTATGACTTCTATTTGTTTAGTTTACCTCTGGATATTTTGATGCTTTTTAATATTGTATTTTACAATAGGCACGGAAGATGAACGTCAAGTCGCTTCAGAGCAACCAAAAGGATGACAAATCGGTGGAAATTCGAATTGCTAAGGTGGCATTCACCATCTTCTTCCTCTTCTTGTGCTCTTGGACTCCTTATGCGATTGTAGCCATGATCGGAGCATTTGGAAATAGGTAAGCGGTGATTTCGGGTTTTATGTCAGCACATAAACTGCTAGTAGGCCTACTGTATTGCACTTAAACATTAAAAGCTCTCAGCCGACTATCACTGAGGACAACTTAACACCTTAAACAGACTGTACTGAGGGGCAGATGACCTCGTAGTTCCGCCCCCTTGAAACCTCATAACTAACTAACTAGACTGGACCGAAATAATCTCATTGTGTACTGTAGTGGCTGGTACTCCTCAGGTCCGGTTTCAATTACCGACCCAGTCAAGAAATTTAATTCTAGTTTGAGGGCAGGAAAAAGGTATACTCAAGATTCGTGAAGCTGACTGAGAAGATGAGGGTTTGATACCCACCTCAGCCATCCTGAAAGTGATTTTTCATGGTTTCCTCCTTCTACTCCAGGCAAATGCCGGGATGGTTCTTAATTTAAGGCCTCGGCCGTCCCCTCAATTACAAACACACATATTACTGAAAGAGATGCATTATTGGATTTCATGACAAAGTAATAAACACCATAAAATCATTTATGTTTTTTTTTGCCGTTTATGTTTTTTTTACACAACATACACGACAAATAAACCTAGGAGTGTTGTGCTAGTGTTAAATACACTGCTATGACACAGGTTATCAGTCAAAGCCTACACATAGGGGTGTGATGACGCAGTGGTCAAGCTGCTTGCCTCCCTCCAAGATGGACCGGGTTTGATTCCCGGTTAGTGCATGTGGGATTTTCACGTCGGTGGTTCGGATTTCAAGTAAAAAGAAGGTCCCGTGGCTCTTTCTTTTAAAGCCTACACACACCAAAGTGCACGATGTCCAAGCCACTATGAAACAACACCAACAAACATTTATTAGTATAATTCACATCTTACTTCTGTATACTGACTTGGAAAGATAATTTTTATATGGTCTGCGTTCTTATTTCAGGGCAATCTTGACGCCTATGTCCACAATGATTCCAGCACTGACGGCTAAGATGGTGTCGTGTATCAACCCATGGATATATGCTATCAACCATCCGAGATATCGGTAAATATCATCGATCCTAATAAATTTGGGAATGATTTTGGAAAAAATTGCTTTGCAGAATTTGTATGTAGGATTTTAAGATAGTTTATACTGAGCCGAATCAATAATTCCTGACACTCATAAATGATTGCACAGATTCCTTGGTACGTTATCTTAATTCCCGTGTTTGGGTGTATGTTATGGGATCGTCTATCAGATGGCTAAACAAATCATCCTGAGTTTGATTTATGAGTCTCTTTGTCAGACATGAGCTAAGCTTTGTTATAATGATTAATTGCAATTAGCATATCCAAGTAATTATGATGGCCAATTATCCTAGAATAGTTTATTTATGGTACTATCCGTATGCTATCTGAATTATTCAGCCTAGTTATGTATTGGTTTTCTTAACCAGAACATAATTTTAAGAAATTTCATATTTTCGTTTTCAATTTTCTTTTCCTATGTATTAATTTAGTCTTTCCTCCTTTCCTTCTGTTTTTAAGAATGACTAATTTTTCGGCTACGGTGCCTTAAAGTAGAATTATTATAAAATTGCTGGAATATATCTCCAATTTACAATGCGCTTATAACAAATTTTGTGTTAGAATGCCTTTATTCCATATGCAATTTTGTTATTGTATTGGATAGTTTGCGGTTATTCTATTATTCCTTACAATATTGCGAGCCTCCTTATATCCATCGGTTTGACTGGTTGAAGAACTCTGTAAGGGTCCTAAAATAAAGCTATCTATGCCACCCTGGCAATCCAATCCAAGATAATATTTTCCTAATAATAATAATATCGTATGGCCTCGGATGCCGGTGGACGAGAGGGTGGGTTGTGCTTACGTTATTGATGGTGCAAATACCAAGATCTCTTTGCCTGAGGCCTGTAGTGTGTTTACTGCGGAGCTCGTTGCCATCTATGAAGCTCTGCAGTTTGCATTACAGGATGCACGAATCCACTTTCTCGTGTGTACCGACTCTTTGAGTTCGTTGCAGTCAATTGCTACATGTTTCCCGCAACACCCCCTAGTGCAGCGAATCCACGACCTACTAGCCGGGCTGTGCCACGCTGACACTCGAATCACCTTTCTGTGGCTTCCAAGCCACATGGGAATTGTGGGAAATGAGTTAGCAGATCAAGCTGCAAAAGAGGCGGTATCACTACCACCTCGACCAATGGAGGTACCTGCTGGAGATATTCGCTCTCAGTTACGCCTACAAGTTCTGGCTTTTTGGGAGAGTCAGTGGCTAGCTGACCCACTGCCCAGTAAACTGAGAGCGATCAAGGGAACTACTCGCGTGTGGCGGAGCTCTTTCCGGTCACGGAGAGAGTCCGTCATTTTGTGTAGGCTAAGGATAGGTCATACAAGATCCACCCACTCGTACCTAATGAGAAGGGAAGACCCCCCACTTTGTACCTGTGGAGCCGTATTCACCGTGGCCCACATTTTCACCGAGTGTGTGGATCTTGCTGACTTACGAAGAAACCTTGGTTTGCAGACGACACTCAAACTTATATTAGCCGATGACGCGGTGGCTGCTGATCGCGTTATCCGCTTTATAAGTGAGAGTGGGTTAGGGCCAGCAATCTAAATTTTCCAGTGAACTTTGACTCAACGACTTGTTCGTTTTTGAATGATAATGTTTTGTTTTTTCCGTAATTTTTGTTTATTTTTATAATTTTAATTTTAATTTAATTGTTTGTTTTTGTTTTATTAATTTTTGGTCTTTTTAAATTTAGATGTCCACCTCAAAATTTTAAATTCAATTCAAAATTTGTATTCTTTAATCTGTGTTAAGAGGGGCAGATGACCTCGTAGTTCCGCCCCTTAAAACAACAATAACTAACTAACTAACTACTCGGATGCCGGGTGCAAGCTTTGTTATTTGACAACCAGAGGGTAGCTTGCATGCCGAATTTCGTTGTTCCGTGAAGCACTATGAAAGTCAAGGAGGTTAGATATCTAAGCTCCATGAACACTATAGCCCTTTTTAGTAGAGAAATGAGGAACTTTGTGTTGGCGGAAAATCCCGAGATTAATTTTGCCATTATGAACACGGCCTACTGAATTCAAATGGGTTCTTTGACATGCCAACATCGTATGACATGCGTGTCGTATTTTTGCCGCCTTTCAGAAATCACTTACCACGGCCAGGAGCGAACCTGCTAGCTTGGGGTTGGTTAACCACTCACCCACCGTGGCAAGCACCAGTCACATACCTGAAATATGAACACGGCTATATACAGATGCTAATAGGCCATGCATGAACAATTAGAGATCTTCCCTTCAAATCTGGCTATAATGAACCACAGTGTTCCAATTTATAACTATAACTAGTACTCAATTAAAGGCAGTTTAGACCGGCTGCGAGGCGCAGCGGTAACGTTTCGCCTGCTGTTCCCAAGATTGCAGGATCCAATTCTTGTGCTGTCAGTTGGCATTTGAGGGTGCGCAAATACGAGGGAGCCGTGTCGGTAGTTACTGGCACACTAAAGATCACCTTTGAGCCAAAATTCCGTTATCCCGGCGTCTCTAAAAGCCGAAGTAGTTAATAGGGACATAAAACCAATAACATTATTAATACCAATGGCAGTGTACTTAAAATTACTACGCACGAACATCACATAGTCTACTAAATTATAACGTACAGTATCATTTTCCTTTCTTTGAATTTCGTATTGGAGATAAATGATATGAGTGTAGCACGAATGATTGTTGTGAAAAATAGATGAGGGTAATGCCAGGGTGGGGATAGTAGTGATGAAGGAGGTAAGTTAGAAATGAACTCACAGGTTGAGGCTGTTTGTATGAGCCGGCTCGGATGGTGGTGTCATATGATGCGAATGGTGGAGGAGAGATAACCTACAGTAGTAAGTTACAGGTGAAACAGAAGTACACGGCTAGGAGCTGATGGTGAGATTCATTGTTGAACGATTTTAAGGTGAGAGGTGTAGAATCAGAGGAGGCAGCTGTACTAACTACTAATAGGGGTTCAACAAGGCGACTTGTTTACACACTGAAAGGAAAAACAGACTCTAATGAAAATTGATAAATGAATTTCGTAAATCATGAGATAGATTATAGTATTAGTAGCTATCCACCAAAAGTCAATAAATTCCAACTAGAAGTTAGGCCCCTTAAAACAACAATTATCATCATCATCATCTTTAATGTTGTAGTACTAGTTTCGACCACATTGCGGTCTGCTTCAGCATACATATTATTTTACAAGTGAGACAAGTGGATTGTAATTGCGAGTACGGTATTGATATAAACTTATACAATATATACAACTTACCAGTATTTATTATAAATTATGTTTTGAAATATTCTTAAAAGTTCGAAAAGTTAAAAAATCATATCTGTTACAGTAATAATAATTTTCTTAAAAACTTCAAAAATCTGTCAAAATGTAATCAAAGATTAATCTGTTAAAAATCCTTAAAATTGTAACCTATTCTTATTTCATTAAATTTGAAAAAAGAATTTTCTAACGTTTGATAGTTCTTAAAAAAGTTTTAAAAATGGTTAATGAACCAAACTTTTTCTTCAAGCTTGCGTATACTATATATATATACATCACAGTGGCGAACTTCGTCTTGAATTATGAAGTAAGGATGTTGAGAACAGTGTATGGCGCCCGCGATGTTGGAGCACAGTCCAGTATAAATGAGCTCGATCGATTTAAATGTCTACGACAACGTTGTGAGAGTATATTTTTGTTGATGTAATATTGCGTTTATGTCGATCCTTAATCGTTAGTGGAAGAGATAGATTTACGGAACTCCTCTAGTAACTGAATTCCATAAATGATAAAATGACAGAAGTTGATGAATATATTATTATTTCGACTCTTTAAATAATAAAATGAGGAAAGATGTAAAAATGTTTTATGATTAGGCTTATATCTTCATATACGCCAGATCGCCTGTGCTTACGCTCGTAATTTCTGAACTGTGTGTGTGTTTGCAGAGCGGAGCTGCTGAAGAGGGTACCGTGGTGCGCGGTCACGGAACTGGACCAGTCCGAGACAGCTTCTGTGGCGACAGAGAGCACAGTGGAGACTAAATAAACGACTAGGCTACTCACCTCCAGATGACGACTACTGCATGGCCACGGTTTTCTATTGACCTCTTTTAACTATGTATGATTTTCCTTTGTGATTGATTAGAAAATAAAACGTTCTTTGCAAGTCCAAACAAAAGCTGTTGTTAATTCTCTTTGACCTATAACCCCGCCACCACAGTTCATTACTGTATGTCACCCACTTATTCATTATGTATTTCGCTGCATTTCGCTATCATTTCAAAATATTACCATAACTTATTTCGTTATTGTTAGTTGTTGTTGTTGTTGATTCTTTACGGGCTTGGTGACATCGTGAGTGTGTACCTTTGATGGCTCCACTTCTTCCCAAGTTCATTCCAATTGAGTTGGTTAAGTCCAAAATAAATAAATAAATAAATAAATAAATAAGTAAATAAAATAAATAAATAAATAAAATAAATAAATAAATGAATGAATGAATAAACGAGTGAATAAACAAACAAACGGATAAAATGTGATAATTTTAATTTTCTGGTGATGATGATTTTGATTATTGTCATTTTATGGGGGAGAACAGTTGTAACGTTTCCTCTTCAGGGTACGTGGGGGTTAAACACATGTACGATAATACCAACAGCAATAGACATCCACACCCAACTACACCGGGGACTGCATAAAGCAAACACTGGAAGTCTGGTAAAAAATGGACATATATCCTGATTCCAGACTTAATACAATTGGCAGGATCCTCGTCGATACAGACTATCCTAACACTCCCTATCATATAAACACAGGCACACTTATGACATACACTGATGAACCCTTGGAAGATGGTGTTGACTGGTACCTATATAATTATGATGATCTTAGATGTGAAGACTAACTCTACTGATTCTGGGGTTAATGCTCCCAGAGAATCAGTCCTAGTTACTTGTATCGAAGTAGCTAATTATTTCACACGTATGATTATCTATTGTTGATTACTAACTTTCAGAATCCATCGATTTATACTGGTTCTTGGATCTGACTGAATAATAGCACTCTGAATCCGTTTGGTGGATTATAGCAATTACTTCACACCTGACTTGAACAATACTTGGCATATTTCGCCAGTATTCGTAGATTTACTAAATATCGTTATGGCCCTCGAATTTCGGTAGACAGACTTAGATTCTTAATACATCATGATTTTCGAGACAGGAAGTCTTGGTGACTTATCTGAAACTAGGCGAATTATTCCCTTACGAGAATAATCCAACCTGCAACTCAGTATAGAACCCGTAACACAATATTGTGATCGTCCTGAACTACCGTCCTTCCCAAGATCAGCCAAGCATAACCAAACTTGACCTCTTCTGATTATAAGTCCAAACACCTATCCCCTGACTTGATGTCGATCCCAGATCGAGCCTGCAGAACGAACAACTCCTCCACACGGAGTTCCTAATAAGAATCAACCACTCCTCACGGAGCCACAAAGTAGAATAATCTTCACGGCCTCGACAAAATTACATATCAGTCACATCCCCTTGCTCTCCAACCGAAAATCACGACTCCAACCAATTAGAACAGTACACGCAATTCACGTTTTTGTAAGTAACACGCCTCCTCGTACAGTGATGTCGGATTTTCTCACACTCCTGGGCCTCTGAGTCAAGCTTGCCCCCGACCTCTGGACTAAACCACTCTGTTCAATATAGCTCAACCCGGAAAAATCTGTGCAATAACAAGTCTCTCCGAGACATATTTCCACAAAGTGTGCAATCGCCAGCCCTCCAAATAATTATCATTACAATGTTAAGAAAATATTCACTTCTAAACTGTTTTCGGATCCTGCTATAAGCAATATCTTAAACCTAGACAAATTATACGAGAATCTATCACATAATATAATACATTCCAATAAATAATTATTCAACATATAAAAGCATCAATTAAAATGTATACATGACTAGCAGAAGTACCCGCTCTTCGAACGGTCTTCGGTATTAATAACCAGACGTTAAAAATTGAGCTACTGTTGCAATGGTTAGGTGCTTGTCATTCCGTCATAAGTTTATCAGAACGAAGTTGGTTTTCTGGGTATATCACAGACACTGTTAATTTAAGGGCCTTAAAATGTGGTTTTCGGAGACCCTTTATAGACTCCCTAGTTTTGGGTCACACATTGAGAAGCGCAACATATGCTTTGGTCGTCTTTCAGGGTTAATTTTTATTTTTTGCCTATTTTAGCATGTATTTTGAAAAGTTTTTCCCTATACCCACCTTTCTATGAGAAGTACGGTGAAGAGTTTTATAAATGATTGGTGAATTGACTCATGGTTACAATACCTAATTTTACGATGCTCCAAAGCACGAGTTATAGGCGTACATAAACATTAAGATATATCAACCACACAGTGTCAAACAAAATCATCTTTACGATGAACCCGTTTGTCGACAAAAATATGATTAGTTAAAATGTGCTCTCAAACTAAATTCACCTAACGTGTACTTCCTGACGTGAAAATAATATTGAAAACCTTGTTGACGAACCGCAATATATGTCAAATAAAAACTGACCTTCACCATTGTGAAAAGTTCCCATCCCCAGGAAGACCCCTTTTATAAATTATTAATGTTTGTGGTGCATGAAATTTCAGGATTTTTTAGCCTTCAATGGCCCAAATTCCCAAAAGCTGCAAAAAACACTATTTCAATTCAGGAATTTTTGAAAATAATGTTGCTGTTTGGAGATATAATATACAGTGAGTCCGGGAATGTTCTCCGCAGCGCCTACATGCTTTGGTAGCATGGCTGCCGCTTGCATCATAACAAATAAACAGTAAACTTTGTACTCACCACAGCCATTCATAACAGATGCTGGAAACATTCACAGTACATCACTCTTTTTCCGTAATCATTTTATCTTAATTCATGAACCACGGTAACTTTATAAGGGAACTACTGAAGCTTGTCTCTTACAGCTTTATGTGCTGTCGACTTAGAGATTCCTGTTTGTTGAGCTAATTTTCGTGTTGATTTACTGGGACTACGCAGCATTATATCGGGGATTTCATCAAGTTTTTCGTCTGTTAAAAGCGTAGGCCTGCCTGTTCTCGGTACATCGTGAACTGAGCCAGTCACACGAAATTTACTTACCAAATTCCGAACGGTATCATGGTTTGGACACTTTGAATTAGGAAACCGCGCCTGAAATCTTAATTATACATCGCCTTCACGAAAAACGTATTCCACCAAAGAAAACCTCTCTCTTTAGTAGTAAGCATTACCGCCAGTATACTGTTGCACTCTTCCAATAATCTAACTGAAAGCTCGCATACTGCAATACACACTGAAGACATACAGGCTCGCTCGCTTATCGCAATACACACTGACAGCCCACACGCGGGGTCCGCTTTCAAGGACACAGTGCAGCCAAGCCAACTAAACTTATCACTCAAACACTCGCAGCTGCACGTACCCACTGCGGAGAACATTCTCGGGCGCCTTGTACCTTCTGTACAACATATCGCACGTGTAAGTCGCGTTTAAACATTCTAGGGTACCCCTTGACCCCTTAAGCGCATTGATGAATTTTACAGTCTATGTTTGATTCCATGATAACCCTATAGCCATTTGCAAACTTTCGCAGAAATTTAATAAATCGAGTGGCATTGCTTCTTACAGAAATAAATGGAAAGTTGGATGTCACCTCTTGATATACTGTTGTCATGGTTACCGGCTTGCATTACTTCATTAGTTTCTCCTTATTCTTCTCCTTTCGGATGGACCAGCCAAGGACCACAACGTTGAACTTTTCAGTTTGGCGAGGGACTTGATGTTTGCCCAATATTCGCGCATTCTCTGTCTATGTTTCTCCTTTCTCTCTTTCGTCCAGATGATGCCGGTTTTCTTACTGGGTGGTCTGTCCTGAAACCTCTTCTGTTTAAGTATCTTTTTGAGATGTATCGGCTTCTAATATCACTTTCCATTATGTTCAATTCTTGGATGTCCTTGTTAACTTCTGTTAGCTACGATGTCACGCTTTTTCTATTATCCCAGTAGTTGAGAAGCCGGTTGGTTAGTCTTGTTGGGTTCATCCTTGAGACATGTCCGTAGAAAGCCAGACGTCTCTTCCCGGCCACATCTGAGATTTTCTCAGTATATCTATATAGCTCCTGATTTGGTCTACTTCTGTACTCGTCATCTATTTATTAGTTTTTAAAAAAGTCAACCCCTGGCACTATACAGCCCATGACGGGCTAAGGCCGACCAAGCGACCGCTGCCCAGCCATTCGGCCTGCAGATATTGGGGTGACGAGTGATCAGCGCGTCGGGTCCCCTCGGCCGTTAATCTTGGTTTTCGTGATCGGGGCGCTGTCTCACTGTCAGACAGCTACTCAATTGTCCTCACGAGGCTGAGTGCACCCCGTTCCAACCCTCACGTCAGTTTTAAAATCCCTGACGGAGCCGGGGATCGAACCCGGGGCCTCCGGGTGAGAGGCAGGCGTGCTACCCCAACACCAAGGGGCCGGCTATTTATTAGTTTTTTAAATGAAATTAGTTTTCTGGGAATATCCACGAAACGTGGTTTTAGAGCCTTAAAACTTAGTAGCCTCCGAGCCACCGAGGGGCTGAAAATGAGTTTTGTCTCGTCCTTGTACAATAATCACAATAACAATAATAATTTAATAATATAGGGATAGGGATACAATAGACCTCAAATACCACACCAGCACGTGTAAATCTCGTGAAAATTTCAAGAGTACCCCTTGACCCCCTTAAGCGCATTATATACGTATTGATGAATTTAACAGCTTAAGTTGGTTCCGTGATAACCTTAAAGCCGTTTGCGAACGTTCACAGAAATGTAATACATGGAATGGTATGGCGTCTTACAGAAATAGGTTGGTTGGTTGGTTCTTAAGTTTAGGGGCTGCGACAACGCGGTCATGTAGCCCCGTGTACTTTGGGTGTGTGTAGAGTCTGTCTGTTAACCGGTGTTAATTGTGATGACTGTATTAGTGTGTGTTATCTGTTTTTTAATTTAAGTATTGCAACTTAGAATTTTTCAAATAGTTCCTACTTTTGCCGCCAAGCGCCACCGTCAACGACTACTAGGCCAAGTTCAGAACTTAGCTACTAGACGCCACCGCAGTCGGCTCTTGGCAACGAACGTAGAAACCTAAGAGCGTTGCTTACATTCTTAACCTATCCAATTTAGAAAGATGGCATATCCAATTTAGCTTCACACAGGTGCAATTAGTGGAAGGTTCTTTAACATGCCATATATCTATGGCATGGGACCGCCGGCTTTACTTCCCCCGAAGGAAGGCATACTGAGGGATTTTTAACGCTCTTAAAAAATCCAACGGCTTCGGCCGGGTTTGAACCCGCTATCTTGGGCATAGAAACTCAGCATGCTACCTACTACGCCACCGAAGCCGCCCTTACAGAAATAGATGGACTCCTGAGATTGTGTTGCCTTGGTTACCGGTTTGCATTATTTCATTAGTTTATATATACACCGCGGACAGGCCAACAAGGACCACGCAAATTCACTTCTTTATAGGTCTAGTTTCCTTCTTTCTCTTCCAGAAGCCTTTCATCCTAGTCGACTGCACAGCTCTTCTTTCAGCAGTCCATTCTCCTCTGTTGAGATTCTTCTTCTCCCCGACAAGAATTTTGAGGTCAATTTTTTTTTCTGTACTCTATTCGATTTAGACAATCTTCTTCAGTAATTTTGAATTTTTGAAGTTCTTCTTTCATTTGTTTTACATAGGCTCCTTGCCCTTAATAGTTCCAGATTGTATCAAAAATTTTGTTTGTTTAACCTTGAGCAATCCATGGACCATATGTCCGTAGAACTGAAGTCGCCGTTTTCTGATCATCACTTCAAGGTTGTCGATTTTACTATAAATTTCTGCACTGGATCTCAGTCTATAACCTTCCTGTGTTTTCCTAGGACCATAAATCCTTCTTAAAATTCTTCTTTATATCTTGAGCAAATTCTCCATTTCGGTTATATTTGTAGTTTCCATGCCGTACAAGATGACTGGTCCAACAACTGCATTAAAATGTCGTAATTTTGCATTGATAGACAGGTTCTTTTTATTGTATATATTTTTTGTACAAAAATTTAATGTTTCCAATTTCCCTTTTTTGTTCTCAATTGCCAATTTATCCGGCCCCTAGCTACTAATTATTTCTCCAAGATATTTAAATCGGTCAGTGACCCTGATGCTCCCATAATTTGTTTTTATAATTTTCTTAGTGTATTTCTGATCTCTGTTTTTACCAACGAAATCTGTAAGCCCGCTTTTTCCACCGTTTCTTTTAACTGATCAATTTGGTTAATAGCTTCTGGTTCTGATTCAGCAAACAACGCTACGTGGTCAGCAAATGCTAAACCTTTGGCTTAGAGGTTCTGATTCTTTGTACACATTTTAGCACTTGAATCGTTCTTCTCCCAAAACATCCTCATGACTTTATCCAAGACCAAATTGAAAAGCAGTGGTGATAGACTGTCCCCTTGTCTTAGCCCAGTTTTTACGTCGAAAGGCTCGCTAACTTCATTTAAAAATTTGACTCTGGAAATCGTATTAGTTATTGTAAGTTTTATTAAATTTATGGTTTTTTGATCAACTTGGTACTCCTTCAATGTGTCAAAAACAGTATCCTTATCCACTGAATAATACGCTTTCTGAGAATCAACGAATGAGATGAAGATATTCTTTGGCCTGTTGTTGTAATATTTTAATATCAATTTTAAACTAAGAATTTGTTCTGCACACGATCTATTCCTTCTGAAACCACATTGGAACTCGCCAAGCTGTGGTTCGATCTGTGGTTCAAGTCTGTTTAGAAGTAGTTTGGCAAATATTTTATATGTGACAGACAACAATGAGATCCCCCTATAACTATTGACATCAATTTTGAGCCTTTTTTATGTAGTGGATGAATTAAGGCGATTAACCAGTCTTCTGGAATTGCTTCCTCAATCCAAATTTTCTGAAATAGATTTGTCGTCGCTATTAAAAATTCATCATCTACAAGCTTCCACATTTCTGCAATTATCCCATCCTCGCCTGAGGCTTTATTATTTTTAAGTGAGTTGATAATACCTTTAACTTCGTTTACATCTGGTGGCGTAGAGTCAGAATTTTGTGTTGTAAATTTGAAACTCAACTTGTCTGTCAGTTTTGGACAATTTAACAACTTCTCAAAATACGCAGCCAACATATCACAATTTTCCTTGTTGTTTAATGCTAGCGAACCATCTTCCCATTTTAAATTTAAACTCGGCGCTGAATATTCAATGATTTCGTTCTTAAATGCTCTATAAAATAATCGTGTGTCATTTTTCTTAAAATTGTCGTCTATTTCCATTATTTGGTCCTTCATATGTTTTCTTCGAATCGTCCTTTAAGTCTGGTGGGCCATTTTCCTTAATCTTTGTACTTCCTCTAAATTTTCTGGAGTCGTGTTCCCGTTCCACTTGTGCCAAGCACAATGTCTTTCTTGATCACTCTTTCACATTGTTCATTTCACCAAGCATGTTTCCTATAAAAGTTCAACGGTGCAATTTCCTGAGCTGGCTCAAGTAGGTTATTAGTAACATCATTCCAATTGATTGGTATTTTAAGTTTTCCTTGAAATTCTATCCCTTTTTTTCATTTGTAAGAACCTCTCTATTAATTTTTGGAATTTTAATTCTAGTTGTATTTTGTTTGCCTGTAAAAGGTATGAAATTCATCTTGATTTGAGAAAGGTAATGATCTGAAGTTACATTAATGGATTTCTGACCTTAACATTTTGGATTTCTTTGTAACAATTTCGAGAGATAGCTACATGATCTAGTTAGAACTCACCCAGCAACGCATTTGGGGAGACCCACGTTTTCTTTTTACTTGGTTTTGCTTTTAAAATGTGTGGACATAATCTTTAAGTTTAGATGTTCACAGAGTTTAACCAATCTCTCACCATTCCTGTTGGTTCTATTGTGAGCGGGATATTTACCTATTATATCAGAAAATGTTCTCTCAAATCCAAGCTGAGCATTGAAATCTCCAAGTAAAATTTTTATATTAGTTTATTAAATGAAATTAGTTTTCTGGGAATATCTCAACAACTGTTGGTCTCATATTGAGACGCTGAAAATGAGCTTTGTCTCTTCTTTCTACGCACATTTCAGAGTGCATTTTAAGGGGATGGGCCCTCTTTTATGAGAGGTACGCAGAACAGTTACATCAATGATTACTTTCGTGCCTCTGATGGACATCTGTACCAAATGTTACGTTGATACACTCAGCCGTTCTCGAGTGATGCGCGTACAAAGTTGTACACAGACAGACAGACAGACAGACAGACAAAACTTTTGTTTAGCGTGCAACCGTCATAAACCAGTCTGAAACGCGTTAATAACTCAAATTTCCGTGGAAATTCAGAAAAAAACAGACACACTTTCATTTATATATATATAGGGATTATGGAAATCATGAATCTCCAAATTGAGGGTTCGATCCCTTGTAATTTTGGGAAGGTTACACGGTGAGGTAATCCGCCCCTTGCAACACAGTTTCAATAGACAAATGTAGTTGTGTTAAAATCCAGAGCTGGATGCCCAAATATGAAAAAGAACCTAATATTAATAAAACAAAACAAAAATAATTAAAATTATAATAACAAACAAAAAAGGAGAGTTTTGATAATTGCCACAGATTTCATATCATCTAAAGTAAGCAATGTAGTTTAGAATAACAAAATGGTAATTTATAATTAACGTACTACAATTTGTAAAAACATCATTCATTAGTTTCGAAATTATGATTATATTAAATCGATAACCTAGAATGAAAACCTTGTTTCGTAGGTATGACAACGGAGCATTTCCGTGCACTGATAAGTACGAGGCTGTAGGTCATTGAAATGTGAAAATCAAAAAAAGGAAGCTTGTTGTTTAAAGTGACCGTTAATCTCGCGATCATAAGCCACGGGACCTCCGTTTTACGTGGAATCCGAACCACAGGACATGGCATTTCACAT